>OU824114.1:2500000-5000000 GCA_917499265.3 Mimumesa dahlbomi | reverse complement strand
TTCCGTACTAAACTTTTCTGTGGACACGCGGTTCTGCCCGATGGTGGGGATTTAATATTCTTCTCCGATCAATCAGTCTTAAGTAGGCTAATTTGATCGTTTGTATAAATTATAAGCGTGCAGGAATTTTCGTTATTTTTAGACTGAACGAGATACAGTTCATTTTGCGGAATATCGGACAGACTGTATTTTAGGACTCAATATTTTCAGACTGTCAAGTAAATTGGAGTAGCTCAATGGGTTTTCTGGAATTTTCCGAAATTTATAGTTGTTTTGAAAGATAGAATGAAATAGAAATTAAAAAGAATGTGTTTTTAGGTAAAGTATGGGTATCGAATAAAATGGTTACAGATCGAGTGATTTATTCGAGATGAAATTCACGTTACAATAATAAATCAATTTACGCAAGCTATACATACACTATGTACCTTAGGTAAATGCTGATTTACTGGCTACCTGTAGGTGCTGGGTAACAAATAACTTTTAAATAAACAAATCAGTGCTATATACAGGTTTTCACTTAAACGACACTTTTATATAATCTTAACCAATATATATATACTTTTTTACAATGTTTCTCGCGACGTCTGATCGCGAGAAAGTGTTGATTGTCGCCGTCGAATCACTAAATTGAAAATTACGTAAAAAAAAGAGGGATTCTAAATACATTCTAAATAGCAATATACAAGAAATAAATTATCTACTACTAAGCACCTCTCGCATGCACCATTTATACACTCGTTGCATGTAACATCGAATGGTTTTCGACGTGGACGATCTAACGAAGTTTCACGTGCGAAATGATCATCTCGATGTTTCATTAGAAAATTATACAATATCTTTAAATATTTGATTTGCACTTGTGTCCAGTAAATGCACGTCGCTGGGATATTAACGAATCAGCACTGAATTGAACATAGAAGAAATTCAGTAATATTGCCTCGTTAAGATACCAACAGTCTGTGCTCGAGTTCTTTTTTTTTCGTTTTATTTCATCTTATACTCTAATACTTTCTTCTTTTCTACAAAAACTACAAAATACGCGGTCCGCGGTCGGAAATTTGCGGTCGTTGTCCATTAGAATCTGTTCACGTAGAAACGCTAAAATACAACTATCGACTACTATGTTACAGAAAAACGTACAAGTTTATAAATTGACTAGTTATAAACACAATATCATGCCCTCCTTCGAAAGGTATAAACATTTAGTTTCCAGTCGTATCACCCGTGGGAAATTGCGAACTGGAAACGATGTGCATTGCACAGAAATTTATTTTTATAACGGAGGCTCGAGTGGAACTCGATAGATTTCGTTCCCCCCTCAGAAGCACTTTTAATAATGGCACGGTAATAACATGTACAAAGTGGACGATATAAAAACAGTTTCCTTTATCTAATCGCACGGTTGACAAACCATTGGCGCCCATCCACCTGAGAAATATAACCTGTTTAGAAAAATATCGTGAACAACAATGATCGAATAACACTGTCGCTGAATTCTAACGACTTTGGCTAGAAGTAACTCTCTAACGATCGCGATTCTTCTTCTGAAATCGAATTTTCAGGATACCCGATATAAGAAAATAAATACAATATCGCGACTCAGTTAAAGAACCAGTCTCTTAGAAGGTCAGGCTTTTTCATTAATTGACGTTTCCTCCTCGATCTTTCTTCTTAACTCTACAGAATACGCGCTACAGGTCAATACTGATTTGTATTATTTGGCGTGTTCGGTGTTTCAGTCGATTATTCTCCATACTATCATTCATTGATTCACAGAACACATTGCATACTCGTTGAACATGTTCCGAGTTCTTTTTCGTCTTCGTTCGTTATTCCTTCTGGTTTTTTCGTGTTTTTCGTAAGGATCGCAATCATCTCCCTTGGCTAAGTCTGCCAATTATTCGAGCCAGACTTTTTTACAGCAAGTATGGAAATTTCTCTTCGCCCTCGTCGTCCTCGACCTCGCTGGATTCCTGACTGGAAGGTGGTGTATCCAGTTGCGGAAGACCAAGATCCAAATATTCCTAAAATCATTGAAAAATGAATACATTTCGTTAGAATTAAAATCTCTAGGGATCATTCTCACTAAACAATAAAATTCCAACGATTACTAACCTCGTTCGCAGTTATCGTTAGTATCCTATCAAGATCTTCGACCAATTCTCCGAACATTGGTCTCTCGTTCGGTTGGTAGCTCCAACAATCTCTCATCAACATATATCTAATACAGACAAATCATTTCCGTCAGACAAATATCACAATGTGAATTAAAACAGCCCACGAGGATTGATAACTTACATTTCGATAGAACAGCATGGTGGCTTCTCCATTCGATGACCGGTTCTTAGTAGCTGGAATAATTTTTCAACCGACGGAACGGACGGATAGGGGGTACCACCCAGTGTCATGATCTCCCACAATAGAATACCATACGACCATCTGAAAGATAAACCGAAACGATCGTTTAAACTGAAGTCGAGAATCCATCAAATTTTCCTAATACATTCGTACGGCAATTTAGTAATCTATACCCCTAATCAGTCTAACAATTGTAAGTGAATACATACACATCGGATTGAGTGGTATAAACCCGATGAAACAGTGCCTCGGGTGCCATCCATTTCACCGGCAGTCTACCGTCTGTAGTTTTCCTGTAGTAGTCGTGACAGTGAATGTCTCTGGCAAGACCGAAGTCAGCGATTTTCAGGACGTATTCATCGCTAACGAGGACATTCCTGGCAGCTAAATCCCTGTGGATGCACCTTCTGCTAGCCAAGTACTCCATTCCCCTCGCCACTTGATACGCGAATGACACTAAATCTTTCTGTGTGAGTGTCTTTCGTTCCTTCGCTTCTTGGCCAATCGTTGGCTCGTATCCCGATGATGGTCTGTGATCTCGAAGGAAATCTCGTAGATTTCCATGGGGAGCGAATTCCACGACGACGTAAAGAGGACCGCCTTGAGTACAGGCACCCAGTAGATTAATTATGTTCACGTGTTTACCGATCATTTTCATCATCTCCATTTCGGATACCAGGTCCATCATCTCGGCGTCTGTGTGACCCTCTGGAATGAAAAAATAATATTTTATTATGAGATTTACTAATGTTAGGGTTATATATATTTTATTCTTTTTATTAAATTATTTATTTATTCTTCGTACCTTTCAACATCTTTACGGCAACGACGCTAGGTATTCCTGGTTTCCCCGTGTTCGTTTGCGCCCGGACAACTTTCCCGAAGGCTCCTTCTCCCAACGTGTTCCCCAGGGTCAAATGTTCTCTGGGTAGTTCCCAGGCACTGTCCAATGGCAGCTCGTACTCCGATATACTTCCTCCGTTACTATCTTCGGCCGTGACCGTGGATTTTTGCTTCTCGATTTTCACCACTGGCATCAACAGCGGTTCCTGGACGTTCTGCGCGTTCACCAGGTTTTGCTTCTCGACGATCACCTTCTTCGTCCATTGCGTTACTACCGCGGCACGGGCGGTTTCGATGGCGAGTAGTTTCTTCATTTTTTCACGCTTCAGACGATGGAAAATGTATATCACTACCACCACGCCGACGGCGAAGAAAACGAAAAGAACCGCCGCGAGAACGTTCACGAGGATTTGTGGCCTCGCTGTCAAAGGTGTTCTGTGATCCTCCAGAGCTGTTAAAATTTACAGTGTTATTTTCACGTCCATTTATATGTGTCCAGTAAAACTATATCTCTTGGAAACTTACTTTCGACAACTCGTAGATAGGCACTGCTGAATGTTTCTCCGAGTGCGTTCTGAGCTATACAGGTGTACCATCCTTCGTCCTTGTCGGTCACGTTGTACAATTTCAATACTTCCGGGTTGTCATCTCCGCCAGCCTGTTTAACACGAATTTATCGTATTGAAAACCGATGGGAAATTGGGAACGGGTCGATAACATGTATAGTAGCGTTCAAACACCGAAAGGAAAGCAGAGACAGCCGAAGCGGAAGTATATGTATAGTATCATGCAGTCTCAGATAGTTCTACGTGTGCCCACCTTGACCTCCACCCGGAAGCTTTGATTGGTTCTGTTGACAGTGTCGAGAGAAGTGTGATAACCGTGGTACCATTCGAGATGTCGATGCGAATCGGAGAGCACCTCGCAGATCATACTAGCGTTGTTCCCTATGAGAACCGTTGTGTTTCTTGGTGGTCTCGTCAGTATCGGCCGGTGTTTCACGCTCTCTATAGGAAAAATAGACCCAACCACCGTTTTTACAGAGTTCCGAGTTAAGACACATAGAGGAGAAACAAGCAGAAATCGTCTGACACTAAGTTAAACACTTCTTACATTTAAATAGTGAAATATAGTATACGATTAAGAATTGTTCTTTGGAAATCAAACTTGGTTTCAAACGATTTCGTTGCTAGTTCGTTTGAAAATTGAGACAAGAACAAAGTAGAGAGTGTTATCTTAAAGATATGTACATCGGAAGACCGACACCGTTTGCTAGAGAAATTAAGAACAAAGTACCAGGGATTTTTAAAATACTGTGGAAAATAATAAGTAAGGTTATTTAACAATAGCGACATCGAGAGCGATCCAGCTGCGTCATCTGAAATGCTAAAAGACAAATAGGTGTGTGCCCCCCAACAGTCGTGTCCATCACCATCGTTAGCCAGTACCGTTTAATTACCACAAGCGCCGCGAACCAGTAGGAGACCCATAGAACCTGTGTTATTTACGAACGAGAAGATATTTGAACGATAAAGTTTGTCTAGAGCGATCCGGGAACCTCCACCAGCACGATAAGACGAGCGGCTGTACCTGGAGTAACGTTCCGTTGGGCGAGTCTTCGCGATCTCCTGGATATTCGGCCACTCTAACCCACTGTATAAAAGGCTCTAGATCGGATACAATCGGACACTTGAAGGTCACCGTACTGTTCACCAGAGCGGTCACGTTCTTGGGGAAGTCCTCGTTGATATACGGTTTATGCGGGAAACGTTCTAAATAATTTTTATAAATGTTGAACACTCTTTATATGTATTCGGTACTTAATATGTGTATTCGCTGGTTAAAATCTAAGAATTTAAAAGGACGAGTCGTTCGGGTTTCGCTCCAAGGTCCCGCCGGCGGCTGTTCGTTTATTTTTTTAAGTGCCACGAAATAAGATAAAATGCAGCCACGTTACGGTTTGTCACGTTACGAACAGGTTTTCGCAATTTAACGAGGGCCGTTATAGTTCCTATCGAAATAATGGTTACGAAAATAGCAGAACACACTTACCGACGACGTTCACTTTGTACGTGTGGTTGATGCACGCGATATAATTGCACACGACACAGGTGTAGTTCCCGCTATCCTCGGGCACCAGGTCCTCTAATCGGAGTGTCCACTTCGATATCACCGTGGTTCCGAGTGTTCGCCTCGGTTCCTCGTTATTCTTCAGCCAGGTGATATTCGGTCTTGGATTACCCACGCTAACGCACCTGAGACGTAACATATTGCCCGCTGGTTTCACGATCGAGCCGTGCATCTCGTCAGTCTTGTTGAAAGCCGGCGCGCTTTCAGGCGCGGTTTTATTCCGTTCCCCGGCCGTTTCATTTTCACCTTTCTCGTTGTCCAAATCGGTGTTCGCTGCGTCACTGTCCAGGTGTAACGACCGAGTCTCTGGCAAATCTGTAACGATTGAATTGATATTTAAATGTTTGAACGATATTATCTGACGATATCGTGATAAACCTTTTTTTATTTTATGTGATAATAGTTATTGTTTGTGGTATATAGGTTGAGTTACTTACTTCTCGTTTCGATTTCGAGTTCATTCGTTTCCTCCTCGGGTCTGTGAGCTCCGAGGACACTTCCTAATTCTTCGGCTTCTTGTTGATAGCCGTCGTTTAACAGTGGTTCGACGCGTATGGTTAAGTTTCGCCATTCGAACGCTTTGTCCGATTCAGCTAGGCAGCCGTACGAACCAGCATCTTCGGATTCGATATACTTGAATCTCAAGGACTGTTTCATCACCCGTATTCTAGGTGATGATGGTCGGAATATTTCGTCATCTTTGTACCACGTTGTGTCTACATTGAAATTCGATGAAATTCGCAGTATCAGCTTCTCGCCGACCGATACGGTTACGTCGGGATTCACTTCGTCTGTAACGAGAAAATGATATTTCAAGAATTACGTAACGTATTACATGAGGTAGAAAAATGATTACATATATTCGATTTTAAACCTAAGTTTCTTAGTGGTATGAAATACTTCTTTTTTTGACTTTATAGTTATCGTGGTACAGAACGATAACGTTGCACTCTCCGAATGTCGAATCGGATAGAATAAATTACACGTGTCGCTTGGCAACAATCTACGTTTTCTAATTTGATTCTTCCGCGAACTGAAGTCGCGATACAAAACCTGAAATTGCGCAAATCAACAGCGTGTCTCTTACGAAAAGTAACTTTACCAACTTGAACGAGCCGCCCAGAAAATCTTGAACCATCTGAGGGGTTAGTGCGGCGAGGGGATTGACTTTGCCTTTGTGCCCCGCCACGACGCCGCGTCACGACAAACGAATCGCGCGAGGCGAAATCAATCCCCTCGCCGCACTACTCCCCTGAGATGGTTCAAGATTTTCTGGGCCACGTGAACGTGGCCGAAATTCTCGCCTTTCCTGACCAAAATTCTGGATTACAGAAACCCATAATTTCCTTTGCGAAACGTACCGAATCGAAACCGTGTTCTCCGAAAAGAATCTTCACCTTCGCCGTGAAGATCGTTCTCTGAAACGAAGTTCTTTTCGCCCGTATAATTACGTTGCCGACCTTCAACATACTATATCTACGCGGACGTTACAATGTACTTTCGACAAACGTACAAAACGACGTCTCCTGCACTTGGCTCCGTTCGCCTAAAAGCATCGTCGTCGTCGTCGTCGGTTCTCCCCCTTTCACCGAGAATCATGTTCGCCCGACCAAGGAAACTCGTTTTCCACGCGGCTCATTCATGAACCGCGGTCCCGCGGTATCGTTATTTGGAAGCCGGCCAGGAATGAATCGCGACACTATCCCTTCTGACGTTCCATCTGGAATCGTCTTTACCCCTCTTGTCGTTCCTGCCGCCTCTCGGCATCGTCAACGTCGATTCGTTCCTTCCCCGTTCCCCACAGAATGCACCGGGGCTAAATTTAGAGAACCGCCGAGGGTGTGTTATTCTCCGGTCTCTTTAACGGACCGCCCTATGATTACAAGTACGAAATTCACCTCACGATGTCGGTACCATATCGATACGTTTGAATTTTCTCAATAAGAACTGTGATATTAATATATAATCAATGATAAAGACACTTTGGATGTTTCGTCGATGTGTTATTATTATTAAATGTTTCTTTGACAGTGCATTTATAACTCCAGAGTATTCCAGCGACGATCGCGAATGTTTTGTGGTAATTATAGGGAGTTAAACGGTGTATATTTATTATCACGTTCGTTGTACTCTTGTGTTTCGCCCACGATTTCCTGAACTTGTTACCCGTATCCCTCGGCGAGCCCTCGAAAAGTGCACGCGAGTGCTTTAATTCCACCAGGGTCCCCCTTACGGGATTTCTTTTGTCTTGTCTTTAAACATCCTCGGTTACCCATCTTCCCTGTGTAAACGACTTATTGTCCCGGGAGCTCTTTCTCCTCGTCGACGGAAGTCAATTGATGTTTATTGTCTTTCACCGTGAGTTCCGTTCTTCGTGCTCTTTCTGTCTTTTTCTTTCTGTTCTTTCTTTATCTCGGGTATCGTCACATGTGTCACTGCTTTCCAAATTGTTTTATCGAACGCACGCGATTCGATGACTTTTGTTTAGAGTTCATCGTTCATCCGACATCGACGTTGTTTCTATGTCGAAGATAAGCGGGTGGTGGAAAAGTAAATGTATGTATTATACGTCGATGGAAATTCATTTCGTGGATTCACGTAGATCGGATTTTCTTTCTTTCGAATTATCGACAACCCGGCCGAAGTTCGATTTCTGAGTATGACATCACGTGGGCCATCTGCTGCGATCCAGACGCCAGGAATAGCGATAAACATTTCGAGAGCTTCGCGTCGTCCTCTCTTTGTCTCTCTCTCTCTCTCTCTCTTTCTCTCTCTCTTTCGTTCCGTCGGAGATTCGTCCGTGAAAGCTCGACTTCTGGCAAGTTTTGCACGGGCAAAAAGGCCATCGGCAGGTACGCGAATAAGTGTAAACAAAATCCTGACGAACATTACGGTCGTCATCGACGAGATTTCATTTTTTTTTTTACGTTCATCCTTGGCCGCACGTTCTTGTTATCTGTTTTCCATCCACCAGACTATTAGTTACCGCGAGAGATTGCTGGCACGATGGAAGTTGATAATTTCGGGAGAGTTCATTTATCATTCAGAATGTTTAGTATGCACCGACCGAATGCGTACTCTCGCTTCGTTTAGGGAGCATTAGCCATTAGCCTGGAGGGGACGTGAAACTCTCGTTTGACAACGCGACCGAGCTTCCACGTTTATTTACTCGTGTCGCGGCTCCGAACGTGCACCTTTTACCGTGCCATTCTGCGGTGGGTCGAGTTTCGTCGTGTTTCCTCTTTGTATTCGGGATCAAACAGTTTTCGTACAGACTCGTACAAAATATAGAAAACGTAACGGGTAATTTATAAATTTTTCATTAACTTTTCTCATAAATAATTGTTCGTGGACATTGAACAAGAATTATGGAAAATTTGTGTTCGTTAATCTATGTTTCATAGAGTTTTTTAGGGATTTCATTGTTCAACGAGACATTCGTTATTATCATTGATAATTAATGACACTCTGCATATAGTCTTCGAAGAATTATTAACGGTACACAAATGTATATCGATTAATTCTTGATCGCCCAAGAAAGTCACGGTACTCACGCTACCGTGACTGGGTTTATCGGGAATAGCACGCGCCGCTCGTATATTAATATCAAAGTTTTCGCACGGATACCAGTGCACTTCCGCGAGTCGGTCGTGACCGGTTCTCAAAATATTTTCAGAAGCGCGAACCGTAGCGGATTACGGTAAAATTATTGTTGAAC
Source organism: Mimumesa dahlbomi (assembly GCA_917499265.3). Lineage (NCBI taxonomy): Eukaryota > Metazoa > Arthropoda > Insecta > Hymenoptera > Crabronidae > Mimumesa > Mimumesa dahlbomi. The sequence continues at coordinate 4,990,948 of OU824114.1, read as the reverse complement.
GTCTCTCGGGGGAAAGAGCGAAATTTCCAAGGGCTATTTCCGAAGGGGAGTTAATTCGGGAAATTTGAAAAAAAATGATTATAAAAAAAAAACTGCAACGGTAGGGGGAAAATGTTCGCAATAGCAACGGGTCGACTCGGTTGCACGTGCAAAGGTGGAACAGATGGATTACCGCTGGTGCCCCGAGACGAAACGTGCCAAAAATATTTCATCTCTTAGCTCGCGATGTCATTTCGAACAATTGCGGTACACATGTTCCGATGCTCCAGCCTAATTAGTTGCATAGATATCCGTTATTTATTCTTCGTGTCCAGTCATCCGTATTACCGTGTATTTATACGAACGTACGCACGTACAATCACGGGCACTGTACGGAACGAGCAAAAACCTAATTCAAACCTAACGTAGATCCCACCAGAACCTGTGGCTAGATCTAAACCAAACACGTTACTGATACGTAGCAAACGCGGGATGTATTAAAAGACGAGAGAAAAATTACGCGTTTAACAGAAAAAATAAGCAAATCCGGATACCGTTTATATTTCACAAAAAAAGCTTTGCCAGACACTACACGTGATGTTTAGAAACCACACAATTTTCATTACATCCAATATATGTATGTATACACATACATACATACATTCATACATAACAATTACAGGAAGCATAATTGAATTGGTTTCAAGCTAATACACATTAGGCATATCATTAATCATGACCTTTGCGGACCAGGAAAGTTGCTTCACGGTAGTTCGTTTCGCGAGTGACATTTCCTTCAAGTAATGAGAACCAATGGGCAGTCATCGTCCAGGCCGCGTCGAACGACGAATCCATTTTCGTCGACAGGCCGTGACGAGCAGTTGGTTTAATCTGGTCTCCTAGCTGGGCCTAGCCAAGCTAACGTTAATCTCTTCAAATACACCGTGTACCGAGTCGGCCCAATAAGAAACTATAGAATCACGATGACGAAAGTACCGCGTACCTATACTCACACGCACGTATGTACGTACAACACGGTTAAACTACGCAAGAGCAACATCGAAATAAAATGTGTTTACCAGAAATGCATCTATTTCTGAAACGAGCTAAACTTCTCTGGCTCATTCTCTTCTTCTCGCTGCAATTTCTCGTAATTTTCTACATACAAACTCTGATCCATATTAAACGTTCTTTTCATCTAATTCATCCGTCGACGTGTCGTAACTATGTACCGTCGATATCCAACCAGTCTTTGATATTAATTATCTACGTCGCAATTAAACCGAGGATCGTTATCCCATCTTTATTTTGTATCCCCGTTATCCATAAGTCTGCGTCATGGTTGCGTAAACAATCGGTCGTGGATAAACATAGAGGAACATACGTGCTAGCTCGTAAATACATACACACATGTACATATACGTGAACGTAGACTTTTCAATCGTCCACTAAAAACATCATAGGGCACGTACCCTGGTTTCCGGAATCCAGGATTCGTCGCGTACCGCGATGAAAAAGCAACAAACCCGCGTCGCCCGGTTGAATCGAAGCCGCTGTTTTCTGGTTCGTTAGACCATCCGTGAAGAGAAGGAGAGCGATACGACGATGTCGCACTCTGGAAATAGCCGGCAGAGAGATATAACGAGAGCCAATCGTAAGGATACCTTGAGAACGATGCTGTGATTTATGTCCCTTTAATTGCGTGGCCCCTTTAGCACTTCGAAGGAAGTCACGTGCTTATCTCGGCCTTCTCGTTCGCTTTAATAGCGAATCCGAGCAATCGCGTAATCGGAACGACGCACTTTCGCCATTCCCTTTTGGTATTGGCCCGATGGAAAATGAAGCCGACTTTGTTAGGTATACATACTTATTTCGATTGTATCATTCGTTTGACATTAATTAACGCGAGTTTACTCCATGCGATACTTTAACGAATCCGCGAGTCGAACGGTTAGATTTTTAGAAACGATAAACATCGTCGATACTCGACGAAAGCAAACAATTCTTCGACGGCGGAACACCGGTAGAGATTTACCAGGAACATTCCCCCGGTTGGAAACCCGGGTATCGGGTTATTTGACGCACACGCCCGTCTCTTCCTGTCCAATTTCTCAATACCGCCGCGAAGTCGCGAGCTTGAAACGAATCTATTTTCTAACGCGGATCATTGCCAGTCGGCTGGAAGTTGAAAAACCCGAAGAAAAATACATGCCACTGATAGGTTTACGTTCGTAGAAGCTGGCATAAATCAGTTCATAAAATCGCTATTAATTCCGTAATAAAAAAATAAGTCAAATGAAGAGAAAAGGGGGGAAAAACGTAGGAAATATTATAAGTCTCGCTATTTAAAGGGGCAAATGAGATTGCATGTTCTATTATTAGTAACGAAGTCTCCTTAATTGATTCATTCGTCGGAGAGGGACAGATCCATTTTCTTACTCGACCTCAGAAACACATAAAGAGATTGTAGATGTGTAAGTATGTTAACACGGGGCAAAAGGAGTCGATGGCACTACGACGGTTTCAAGTTACGCTTATCCCACGCGCCTAGAATCTTAATCCAACGATCTGACCCGGGGTGAACATCTTTTTTTCCCCCCTTTTTTTTTATTTCGCGTTGAACTTCTCGATACACCGCTCAGGATTGAATGCGCGGTATTAATTCCACAAAAGGATGGAACTCGATACGGTTACCCTTTCACGGCTGTCTCTCTCTTTTTTTTTCCATTGACCAAAGAGACCGATCGTTTATCTTCCAGCGGAACACTTCTCCACGCTTTGACGGCGAATGAGTAATACGTTAGCAGCAAATCCCCGTGGATTTACGAACGCTGTCGTTTATCAAATAATCCTCGAATTCGGTGGCTCGTTGTATGAATCATTTGTAACGGAGTCGATAACCCGCGATACACATATACACGTGTCGAACAATTATTATTTATCGATCTATCGTATTAGTAACGCTTTCAACGATACACCCGTATACTCCGATTACGACACGAATCTTTGTCCGGGTCGAAGAACTCTATAAAATGTCAAACGACGAGACAAAAGTGGGCCGACGGAAAAATCAAGAGAGAAAATGAGGGATATCACAGGAGCAACAGGTGTCCCGTTAGATATTTTACCCTTTATCGCGCAGTCGCCCGCGTTTTGGGTGTAGCACCACCTTGACTGAGGTTCCCAGGGACATTCGTGCCGTGTCTATTAGGGCGGAAGATAAAGACTTCGTATTCCAGATAGAACGTCGAGCTAACTGGACGTTCTAATTAAGATTCCACCAAGCTTTCGAGCCCTTGTTTTAATATAAAACGACCTTAAAAAAAATATATGTAAAGGTAGAGAAAAAGGAGAATGGAAGACGAAAGGATACACCGACTGACAGATAGAAACGTCTGTTGGTTTGACGGCGGGAGATTCAACTGCTGGCCAGGTACAAAACGACCTACACGATGCCTGCATAATTATACCTTAAAAAGGATGATCCCTTTCGAGAGATTAAGGAACAGTGCTTAAGACTGACTACTATCTTAATGAGCGTACGGAGGCTCCGCATCGCCTGGTGCCTGCCGATGCCAGACAATCGTAATTAAGCTTCGGTTTTACCCGAGGTCAAGTATGCGAGTTTCCAAGCGGTATATGTATGTATGTATGTATGTATGTTATGTACTTTCTGTTTATTTCTCGACGCTGACACGCCGCCACGATACGTGATAACTACTATCTTCGATTGGATTTGCAATTCAATAAATAGATGTCCGATTAAACGTATGTTAATTAAATCATTGTGTAATTGGGAATAATAATGAAAAAGAATCGTTGTACCATCAATAGTATGGGGGTTGTGAAGGTGACGCGAATGATAGTATAAATTAGTGAGATTTATTGATATATCTATAGAATCGATTCGTTCGTATCAAGAATTGGCGGGGAGGATGATGATCGTGATGATCATAATGATCGAAAAGCTTTCGATCGCAAGATCATCGTCTCCTGGCGAAATCTCCTTCGTTCATTTGCGATCCCCGGGACAAATCGCGCTCCGCTGCCATCTCTTTCATTGTCCAATTGGTAATATCAGCCGCTATTACCCTGTTGAATACATTTAATAGACAAAAGATTGGCAGAGGCTCTCATTTCACCGTGCGAGCGGAATCGGTGCCGATCCACCCGTGGAAATGCGGTCGCCGAGGTTGAGAATATCATCGACGGTTTGCTAATAACGGGCGAGCCCGGTTGTACATATGGCATTCAATGACCGGGCAATTGGACAATTGAGCTCAATCATAATAATACTTATACATACATATACATATATATATCGTGACAGCGTTAGGTATTTCTGAGTGTTATCAATAAATTTATTTACTGGAAAATAAATTCGGACGACGAATCGTTGACAGCGTTACAAATCGTTAAAAAACGAGGTACGTTTGTGTCGGTATTCGATATGAAACATAGAAACGGTACCGTCACGTGTATTTTACGTTCGTCCCTGTGTAACCGGATGGTTTATGGATTTCACTAATAATCGTATACGATGAATAGATTATATATTTTCACTGGGAACCGATGCACGTGTACAATTACCGGAAATTCCAGGGAAACCATTTTCGAGCAAAATACCGTTTAGAGAAAGCATTTAATACGTGCCTAAATCTGTGCACCAGATGTTGCCGGTACGTTTTCTATTGCGCTTGCCCAGTGAAATTCGAGGTTTGACCATGTTCCGGGAAACCGACGTTTCTATTGTCCGTGGAAATCCTAATGGTCATGCTAATGACTGGGGAATGCCCATTACTTCCTAGGTACTTTAATTACAATAATACAATTCAATTTCCCTTTCGTCCAGCGTTCATTTACATATAACATAAAAGTACATTTCTCCGAAATGACTTCCCGCTAAGCGAGGTAGAATTCTGATTCATCTAGTAGATCCGCGACGGTTTAATCAACGTCCAGATAACCCCGTGTCTCATGGGTGGGATTTTCATCGGGACTCCCTTTGCCCGAAATGACACTCTTTTATTTCTGTCTGGCTTCCATCCCTCACGGTCGTATGCAGTTTTAAAAATACTCGATTTAGTCACGAATCGTCCGTCTAGCGATTAAGTAAAAGACACGTCTGCCCTGTTCGGGCATGAAAAAATTGCTTCGACCGCAGCACCGTCCGTTAATCCTCCCTTTCTGGCCGCGTTTATTCCCCATTGTATTTCTTTATTGGCCTCCTCGTGTAGTTTCGCTGCCCGTCGACGAAAACGGTGTGTACGGGACGACGAAACGCACGCTCGCAGGGACAGTTACACGAAAGACGTTGGTTAATTAAATTGTAACTCGGAGTGCGAGTCGAGCGGGAAATTACGTGACTGGAAAAAAGCCAAGATTCGAGGTGGACAAAGGAGAGAGGTTCCTGGTCCGAGTGATGGGATACACTTCGGGGCCGTGGATTTCACGAAATTCCACCACGTACATATCGCGGAGCGTTTATGCGAAACGAATACCCGTTGTCTTTCAACGGGTCTGTCAGGCCCGACGAACGGTGGAAAAAGAAATCGTCGAAAAATAATCCCCGCCGGGTTAACATTTCTTTTCCGATATTTTCACGAAAATCCCAGTTATTTTCGTGACGTTCTTCGTGTCTATTTCTGGTCTGTTTACATCTCTTTGATGCGAGAAATATTGTACATTTACAGATTAACTTGCAAATATTTCTACCAGAATTCTAATCTCGACTTTCCGCTAAAAATTCTAGCGAGGTGAGTAATCCAACTCGTAAGGCGAACTCCACCAAAGCGACGGGATAAAAAAGAAAGGAACGAAATGAAAAATAATATACGCTACCGTTTAGGCAGAAGCTATACGATAGACTTTCTTACGATCTAGCGCTGTCATATTTTTTTTTATTGTCTTCTTCGAACCTCTACCAGGTCTTCCTGGCGCTTCCTTCATCCCCTGTACCGCTTCTTCTTTCCTCGCGATATTTTTTTCCTCGTTCCATCCATTCCGTGCAGTTTTCCTTTTTTTCTCTCCCCCACCCCAACGACGTTGTCTTTTTTAGATACCAAAATACCGCGGTGCAAGCTTTCCTTTACAAATCTATGCCCTGCTCGGAACGCGTGCTCCACGTGACTCGCGCGACAACCCTCCGCGTCTTTTTTCTCTCTTTCTTTTTTCTTCTTTTGCTCTTCCCTTTTACACGCGATTTTCTGCTCGCGACCGAGTAGAATCCGTTCCTCCCCGACCGGGGCAGAAAAATTTAGCACCAGAGGACGGACGAGGAAGACTCTCCACCAAACTTAGACATTCGACCGCTAAACTTGATCGCATCACGACCGAGAAAAAAATGCTTCGCATACTCGAACGAGATCGGCACACGTTTTTGTCTAAATTTACAGAAGCGCCACTAGCTCTGTTATTTCGAACACGCGGGGATCACAAATTCATTTCTCTCTAATTTCTTTAAATACTCCAATTCTCTCTAAAATTCAGATTTAACTTTTTCGCCAGGTTTCTCTCCGTATACCCAGTGTTACGGTATTTCGCTCGTGCCAGATTACATAATTAATGTATACATATGTTTGTACGAGCCGATATTATACATATAGACGATCGATTAAAAATGATAAATATAAATCCTCACCTAGTCGAACCAGTCGTCCTTGGGCCCGTCCGATCTCCATGATCAGGAGCATCCCGAGGATAAGACAGTTTCCGATCGCCATCCCGACTTCTTCGACACCAGGTACAGTGACGGCTAGTGGCGCGGCATGAGTGACTTTCTGAAACAGAAGCCGGAGCGCCGGTTTATTTACTCTTCGCTCGTAAACGGTCGACAGGATAATCCACGGCGAAAAAAGGCTGCGTTTAAAATATGTAAAATGTGCACTTTCTTCGACGATTCCTCTTTTTTTTTTCTCACTCTCTGGACGTACGCTCTCTGTTTTCTCTCTCTCTCTCTCTCTCTCTTTCTCTCTCTCACTCTCTCTTTTTCGCGTGTGGTTCTCCTGCATCTCGCTCGCACCTCGAAACGACTCTCCAGCCGCGTTTTGGCCATCGGCCAGACCCGAAAATGCACTCACCGAGGACAACCAACGACTTTAGATGTGCCACATTGAAATACGGCCCTGAGAACGTCGTCCGTGTACGCGTTGTCTGCGTGTACGCGGCTCTACGCACGTGCTTTTCAAGCGGGAACGACGCATCCGCCGGCTTTAATGCGATTTAAAATCATCGTCGTCATCAATTTTTATAGAGCAGGGACGTATCGATTAGCTATGCAGTTTGTATTAGCTAATAAGATTTGACGGGGAAAAAGGGGACAGAGAATCATCGTCTTTCAGGTGAAAAGTTGCAGACGAAAGTTAAATACGACGGGATAGTCTCACGCTTGACTTCAGCGTTTCTTCCTTTTTTCGTTAATTCCGATCGTTTATTTGCGACATTCGCGTTATCAATATCCGCGATTATTTACATTTGTTAATAATTAACGAATTAGCGTGGAGAAACAGTGTCCATAAACGTGAAGCATTACATTAGCATAATTACGGCTTGCGTTCGTGTTACAGAACGGAAACGCACTAATTAATTTTATGAGCCTCATATCCGATTTGTAGTTTATTATACCGTCTGTAAATTTTACTGCAAATTAATTGATCCGAATGTTACGAGTACGTACAACCGTTCCGACTTTCTACCTCACCGTGGCGAGGCGCGCTGGGATTTATTTTTTCGTCGCCGTCCTAACGATCCTCGAAAATACAGAGGGTGCCTGGTAGATTGTTTTCTTTGAAGCGTCCTAACGATCCCCGAAGGTGCTCCTGTCGCGCCTGCTAGAGGAACCCTAAGAAAATATACGCAACCGTCGAAAAAAATAGAAATTATGAATCCACAAGCGACGATTAATATTCCGGCATCCTTCCGAGGGGTTCGGGTGAAAAGGCAACTCACACGAGAAATTTTTCGGGGGTGGAATTTCCTTTGGGCGTTGTCACCTGTTCCGCTCGAAAGGATGAGGAACAGAAACCGAAGTTTCATGTCTGGTTCTACCATGTTTTTTTTCTCTGTATTAAACGAACATCCCGTGAGAAAATTTCTTCCCTACGAGGGTGAAGGGATCGAGGAAGGTTGAAGCGAAAGTGTCGAATTGCAGAATATTGGCAGGACCTTTTCGACATTTCGAATTCGAGAGTGAAAATCTGGCGACCAGATTGTAGAAACTCTTGAAACAGGTTTCAAATTCTTACCTAAGACATTGTTATGGATTGTCGAAAAAATAATAAAAACGAACTAATAGGATTTTTTATAATATTCTTCGTGAAGTAATATGATACGATCGATATGATGTGACGCGTCGAATCTCGTGGTGGCTCATCCCTTAAGAAATTCAAATTTAAACGATCTACGGACCACCCCCGGTTCGCTTAGCATAAATTTCGGAGATGGGCAGGTCTTCTCCTAAAGATTTGTCGTAGGAATCGCTTGATTTACGCATACAGGTAGATCAAAGCATCCGTCCATCCCTCTCGTAAAACCCTCGCTGGTTTAATATATGTAAATACGGATAATTATAAATAACAATATGATAAATAACACGGTACCGGACCAACCGAGTATATTCCAATATTAGATGGACTAAATAATCGTGGATAATGTCCTGATGATAATTCGACGATTTTAGATGCACGTGGGCGGAGAATCTCGCTCGACACGACATAAACAAACACGTGTGTACCGCGATTCGAACGGACGTGTAAAATAAAAATAAAAAACGAAAATAAAGAAACCGTCGGATTAAACGAAACACGTATACGTACGAGTCCGTTGATTGCGCGAATTATAGTAACGACAGTACCGATGATTCTTTAAATACAGGTTTGAAATATGAAACGTACGCTTACAACAGCTCTGGTGGTTCATTGTACGACATTTAAAATCAACATTACAAATCGTACACGGACGTGCTCCTTAATCTTATCAGATAGAAAGAGTGAGAATAGCGTGACAGGATCGAATACATTATCTTATTTACAGACAGGTCTATGCTCTTAAAATTTAATGCTCGATAAAGCGTGAACGCATAAATAAGAACTGAAATTCTATTTCTGTGCCGCCATTATCACGGCTGAGACCGTAGCCTCGGGCTGTACACGTAAAATCGTGGTCGGATGCTTAAATAGAATTTTAATTTCCACGACGTTGCCCCTACCATTATAATTTAGAATTTTTTTCCCTCTATTTTCCACCGTTCGTTCTGAACCATCCTGTACACGTGCCACGGTAACGTCCAATTACATAAATTATGTGGACCATTGTTAAAGGGAAGTCGGGTATTCTTAACCCGGGGATAACCTAGTTCTATTTCCAGACTCACTCGAATCAAATTTAGATAACTCGGGATTAAACCATATCTAAACTAGATCGAAGTGTACCTGAACGTTTTCACCACGAATTCGTTCGCACACCGTCGCGCAGTTTCTAGGATATCGAACGCTTTAAACGTATGAAATATTGTCGAAGACTCGCATATTGTATACGAGTATGGCAAGCGAATCACGAAAATCGCGAAAAATTGACAAGTTATGATAGTTTTTTGGTCGGCATTCGCTCAATTTTAAAGATAGCGACCTGAGACTTGTACCATTGTTTTAGTTAGGAAATTCTACGCCAGATCAATGTATAATAGTTGTACTTTTCGAAAATTTAATTTTTCGCAAAAATCTGAAGGGGGTAGGTCAGGATTTTTTGCGATTTTCGTAATTCGCCCGCCATTTCCACAATTTTTCAGATATCAATCTGATTCTTTCTGCATCTTATTCGGCTTCGGATTCCGCGTCCAAAACGGCCTGGATCATTTTAATATCTCAAAAATTACGGAAATGGCGGGCAAATTACGAAAATCGCAAAAAATCCTGATCTACCCCCTTCAGATTTTTGCGAAAAATTAAATTTTCGAAAAGTACAACTATTATACGTTGATCTGCCGTAGAATTTCCTAACTAAAACAACGGTACAAGTTTCAGACCGCTATCTCGAAAATTGAGCGAATGCCGAACGAAAAACTGCTTGAATTTGACGATTTTTCGCGTTTTTCGTAATTCTTTCGTCATTTCCGTAAATTTTTAGATATCGACCTAATTCTTTCGCTGTCTTATTCGGCTTCGGATTCCGTTTCCAAAACGTCCCGGATCATTTTAATATCTCAAAAATTGCGGAAATGACGGAGGATTTACGAAAAACGCGAAAAATCGTCAAATTCAAGCAGTTTTTCGTTCGGCATTCGCTCAATTTTTGAGATAGCGATCTGAAACTTGTACCGTTGTTTTAGTTAGGAAATTCTACGCCAGATCAATGTATAATAGTTGTACTTTTCGAAAATTTAATTTTTCGCAAAAATCTGAAGGGGGTAGGTCAGGATTTTTTGCGATTTTCGTAATTCGCCCGCCATTTCCACAATTTTTCAGATATCAATCTGATTCTTTCTGCATCTTATTCGGCTTCGGATTCCGCGTCCAAAACGGCCTGGATCATTTTAATATCTCAAAAATTACGGAAATGACGGCCGAATTTCGAAAATCGCAAAAAATCCTGACCTACCCCCTTCAGATTTTTGCGAAAAATTAAATTTTCGAAAAGTACAACTATTATACGTTGATCTGCCGTAGAATTTCCTAACTAAAACAACGGTACAAGTTTCAGACCGCTATCTCGAAAATTGAGCGAATGCCGAACGAAAAACTGCTTGAATTTGACGATTTTTCGCGTTTTTCGTAATTCTTTCGTCATTTCCGTAAATTTTTAGATATCGACCTAATTCTTTCGCTGTCTTATTCGGCTTCGGATTCCGTTTCCAAAACGTTCCGGATCATTTTAATATCTCAAAAATTGCGGAAATGACGGAGGATTTACGAAAAACGCGAAAAATCGTCAAATTCAAGCAGTTTTTCGTTCGGCATTCGCTCAATTTTTGAGATAGCGATCTGAAACTTGTACCGTTGTTTTAGTTAGGAAATTCTACGCTAGATCAATGTATAATAGTTGTACTTTTCGAAAATTTAATTTTTCGCAAAAATCTGAAGGGGGTAGGTCAGGATTTTTTGCGATTTTCGTAAATGGCTCGCCATTTCCTCAATTTTTTAGATATCAAAGTGATTCTTTCACTGGCTTATTCCGCTTCGAAATCCGCGTCCAAAACGTCCCGGATCATTTTAATATCTCAAAAATTACGGAAATGACGGCCGAACTTCGAAAATCGCAAAAAATCCTGACCTACCCCCTTCAGATTTTTGCGAAAAATTAAATTTTCGAAAAGTACAACTATTATATATTGATCTGCCGTAGAATTTCCTAACTAAATCAATGGTATAAGTTTCAGATCGCTATCTCAAAAATTGAGCGAATGCCGAACCAAAAACTGCTGAAATTTGACGATTTTTCGCGATTTTCGTAATGCAAGCATGAGGATGTAAGAGTGCGCGTAGATCTACCTTATCTGAATATAATACACGACAACGACGACCGTTTATATGACCGTTAGTTTATATATTCCCAGTATTATTATAGCGATCGTGGAAATGTTCCTACGCGAGTAGGTGGATAATAATTTTCGCATCGGTACACCGATAGAATTCCGAATGTATGTTTCTTTTTCAACTCTCGGTTTCCACAATTCTTTAAGACTATTCCCATAGAATCTACGTTGACAATGATCCCATTATTATCTCGTATATTTTCCTTCAGACATCGTCGATTTCCTATGCACCACTTTTTCCGTCCATTTCATCTCACGCGAGAACTGTTCCACGGACTACAAAAGTGTTATTATTATTTATCCGTGACCTAAGCGAACGGAATTGAACGCAAAGCTCGTGAATACAGTGCCGATATAAAATCGCGTTGCGAAGGTTGTCTTCGCGAAATAATACATATATACATATATTGGGGACGATCGACAAAAGCACACGGGCAGCCGGGATCTTTATAAATAGAGGCGTTTAAAAGTTACCACGGACCGGTTTATAAGGGGTCCCATAAAATAACATCAGCATCGAGCACCGTAAACGCATCTTTTTTGCATCGGCACGCCATGCGTGTCGCGGGATTGTCATAAATCGGATTGAAAACGACGGCGGCCATGGTCGACGGTATATATTTTACGGTGTACTATTGCTCGCAACGGTGTCCCATAAAGAATAATAGACCCACGAATGCGCCCCCTAGAAAACACATGGCCGGCTCTGTTCGAAAGCCAGAACCGAATTCGTTTACCAGAACACGTCCGTTGTATCCACGGTGTGTTCCTCTCCACTCCACAGATCGCAACAGAACACCACCATATACAAAACCCTGCTGCTTGATTTTAACCTTCCCTGCCTCCATCGGGATGATCACATTCGACCAGATATCATCCACAACCGTATAATTAATACCAACATAACGATGTATCCCCCGTTGGAGAGTCGTTAATTCACGGTACCACGGACACAGTTAAAATATTCTCACGGGACCAAAAGATTTCGGGTAAATAGCTAATTCCTAAAGGAATGCCCGTCTCGCCGAAATCCACGTTTAATCTTCCGCCGTGAACGAACCATAAACGCGAACTGATTGGTCATACGTTTCGATTCTTTAATACTTCTCAACGAACTCTCGACGTTCTCGCATTTTTTTAAATTGGTAGCCAGTTCCCGCCCTTCGCTCCCTTCCCCATCATCTCTCTCCACCACCCTGCTAAACCGACGCGTTAAGAATTAATTTGTGGAGTACATAATATCGTTATTAATATTTGAGAAAGGAGTGGCGGCGTCGACTTTCAAATTACAACGTTGCCGATACGGTCCGACACCACGAAAAATTCCCGACCTACGTCACCATAATTATGGGTGGTCGATCCCGTCGGATGTCGGGGCCCCCGTGATGGAACAGGTTGGAGCGATTTCATTCAATTTGTCGAGGGTCCGAATACACTTTTCTGGGGACCCCTTCGAGTATCGCGTAGATCTTCCGAGATATCGAAAGCCCCGTACACATTCAACAAGCTCGAGCAAAACAGCCACAGGAAAGAATCTTTCACGGGACGAGAAGAGGCGGTGGGATATCACCGTACACGGAAAACATCTGTGCGTAAATCACCGACGTTTTTCCCTCGAATTGCCCGAGAAATCGTGTGAAAGATAATTTTATGGGTCCCCATAGAGGAAGAACTTTCGATGTGGTGCGTATCGCGAGTTTCTTTCCCCCCCCCCCATTTCCCCTCCCCCCCCCTAGTTTTTTCGTCGATTTTCTGGATTCACGAAGGTGCACCGACTATCGCCGGATGGTCGTTAACACGGAAAGGGCATTAGCTTCATTGTTTTGTTAATTGGTGGCGCGAGGAACGATGGAGATAAGCGCGCTAATTGCCGGCCGACACGGGAGAATCAATTTCCACGCTGTCAGGGTGAAAATCATACGATTTACCACCGCGTGTAACGCTATTACACGACAATCATCGTTCGTCCGCTGATTAAGATAATATTATTATACCTTTGAATACAATCGAACACCCGTTGAATCGACTTTTTTAACCCATTCGTTACGAGTCCATTATTTATGAGATTCATCGAGTTATCTAATACGTAATAAACTTCGTTGGTAATGTAACGAAAAATGAAAACAAATCCCCATTTTGAAACCATGGAGAAAGTATATAAAAGGTGTAAAGTCGTAAAGAATCCACTCGATTCCCTGGACAAAGCGAGACCTATCAAGTGGAAATTTATGAAGTGATTCCAGCGGGGTGGAATTTCATTTCAGTATGTACCGCGCGTTTCTGTGTCCCGCCACGAAGGGTCGTCTAATCGAATCCATTTCGTTACCTTCCCCCGTTAAAAAAGAAAAAAAAAGAAAAAAAAGCTCGTCCACCCACCGCGTCGGCGCGGGATCAAAGGCGTAACGGAGACGGGAGAGAAGTGGAAGCCGGACGAACAAGGAGGCACGGTGCCTGGTTTTCTGGAAGGCTGAACGCTCCTGTGAACCATGCCCCGACCCATAAATTGTGAACCATAAACCGTGGAACGGGGTGAGCGCCATAAACCGGAAGCACGTGCTCGCTCACGGGCCACGCTGTGTGTCACTGTTCTACGCCAACGCTGAAGAACAAATCTTTGCACACTGATTCTCCTTCGGTTAACGTAGGTGTGCTCACCGTATAATCTCTATTACACCAGATACATACATACGTATACACCGTAATGGAGCATTTTACTCGCTCGTATCTAAATTTCCTTTGTTTCACGTTAGTCTCTCGAGAGATATCTTTTCGGAAGTACATATTGTATTTACGTTACACGTTTGTTCTAGGTGTGTTTCTTTTTTAGAATGATAAATTATATTTATAGTGTATATTTATGAAGTTTCAACGTAGCGATGTGGCAGGTCATGGTTATAAGGTTTCAGTTCTACGATGAAAAACAGGGGTCAGGGAACACACTGATTGTCGCGACAAATTAAACTTGAGGCAGGTCGACGCAGTTTAGTATATTATCCGAAAATATCCGGAAGGGTGTCGATCCTCGGTGTAAGCTGCTTACCAGGGATATCCGCTTTAACCCCATGGGACCATTACCTATACGGAAAGTTGCACTAGAAACGTGGGTGGTCTAGACCGTGTTGTTTTTCAAATACGTGAAACTGTGTGCGTGTGTGTGTGTATATATACGTAGTATGAAAACTAAGCCTTCCGTTTGCCCAGAAACTATCGAATCATTCCGACCGAATGTTTACTATTTTAAAATAGGAATATTAATGGTCTCTTTGACAAGGGCTACCGCTAATCCGTCTAATCCATTTAGCGGCTTATTTGTCACGGCTTCGCCGAGGTGCTAAACCGTCGTTTCGTATCAATTTTTACGGGTCCGCTAATGTAACAGACGAAGCCGAGTCACCTCACCGGGCCCGTTGATGTTCTATTTGCCATGACACGATGATATGTTTGCCTTGTACTTAGCGTCTGGAATGCATCGTAACCGGTCATCAGAAAATAAAGAGATATATTTCCCGCGACAGGTTCGACTTTCTTCCCGATAAGTCGCGAAGTCAAGTTTCGTGGCCGGCGCTTCGTGAAGTGGAGTCCCCCGAAGAATGCAAGCCGGTTCACGATCAATATTTGACAAGTTAATGCTCGTTGCTGCCGAACAAAGAGTCGCGCAGCAACGTGTGGAAGCCTTTCACGTTCGGAGCCACAAGAATTTCACGGCGGTTGCGTTTAATTTCGAACGCGCGTTTTAGACGATGCTCTTAACCGAGTCGTAAAAAAGAAACTTAAGAAAAAAAAACAGAGAGAGAGAGAGAGAGAGAGAAAAAGTAGTGGTTCGGTCCATAAAGTCCGGTGGTAGGGATTCGGGAAACAACTCTAACCCTTTCAAGACTATTGCTTTTATACACTTGGAATAAACATCGAATTCTGTTAGTATATCTCTCGATAGGAGACCGTTGGTGGTATACTAAAATCTCCGTTAAAATGTTTCAAGATTCCCCCCAGCCACACGGTCGACCATTTTTATTTCACTAGTCCTCGAAAGCGTTCACTAAGTTACGTGTATGAAGAATGGACCTGGTTTTTCGGGATCTAAAAATCCTTTCAGGAAGAAACCGTGGTATGAAAAGGTCGATTGTATTTCATTCGAAAATACGACACACGTATTTGACCGTGTTCGAAATTTTTCGTTCGATGCTGTATGGTCAGAATCTCTGTTTCCGGCGCGTGCTCGAACGTAGACTAAATATCGATATTAAATTAGGGAGGCTGACGTGAACACGGCGCCCCGGCGCGGAATATAAACGGTGAAAAAAAAGAAAACGGGCGTAATGAATTACAACGGCAAGAGTGAAGTCAGCACGCCGCCGGAACATAAGCGTTTACTTGTAAAGTAGCGATAAAGATAACTCACGTTATGCATCCGTAGCGGACGCAGCGTTAAATCGATAAACCGTTCGAAAACCTACGCGTCAAGCGTGAAATCCAATCATCGATCGTTACCACGAGAAAATTTTCTATTGTACATTACAACTTACGCAAGACGACGGTCTCGCAAACGGATTTAAAATGATTTTTATCGACCTCCATTCCGTTGGCTAATAGTCCCAACGGATTCACCTTGTTCGGTCGATGCGCACCATGTTGGGCGTTACTCGTGATCGTCGAATGACGATAGAAAATCCCGTGATGCGCATAGCGATACGTTTTGGGAACGTGCTGTGCTTCACGAACACCGTGGCCGGGGTAAAAGGGGGGTACACGTGCACGTCCCTGGAATATTTATATTGCGAACGGAATGCTTCGAATTGCAGTCATATATCGCGTTAAAGCCGTACGTCGGCTGATTGCACAAAATTACCGACGATCGCGAAGGATCAACGAGATTGCATCCGATTATCCGTTTTTACGAAACGATCGTTCGATCTGGTAGCAGAAATTCAATACATGGCGTATCGCGATAGTTCAATCGAAGGGTTCGATCGAGAAAATTTTAAAGTTGACTATGGAATCGTGTTGTTTAGAATTATATTTTCGTGACGTGTAAAAAAAGAGAGAGAGAATAGAAAAAGTAACAAAAGTAACGTCTTGGCGATAGTTTAGCTGACTAACTTGCTAAAAAGGGATACTCCAGCTGTACTCGCGTGAATAATAAAAGGCTCGATGAACGTGCAATGCGTCCAGAAGAGAAAGGAGGGATCGAAGAACAGGGAAGTACCGTGCGTGATAGTGGAATATTCATTCTCAGCCTACAATTATCAATACGATCGCACTATGAATTTATGATTGAATAATCCTCGTCTTCATTAGAAGAGAAAAGGTTCTAACGTACGTATGTATGAATGTATATGTACATACATTTGAAAATCTTCGTTCGGTGAACACACGAAACGTTGACCGGGTGCGATATACATACACATTCGAAACTGCGTTTTATCAAATTTTCCAACCTTCGGTTTACTTAACCAGGTTTTATCGTCGCATTTTTATCAGAGGCACACGGTTGCAGGTACGTTTACGTTTGAGAGGTACCAGCCACGAGATAATTTTTGATAATGTTATCGGCCTCGCACAAGAGCATCGGTGTGGCCCTTTCACGATTACCCTCGAGGGGTTCAAGTTCAAGAGAAACCTGGCTGCGAACGCCCATCGTCATTTTCGTTCGTTTAAATTAATTAAGATAACCAATATAGAAAATACGAATATTCAATCGTCGTTGAAACACCTACGAGAATGTGGAAAACGATTGAAGGTATAGGAAGAAAGAAAAGTACATGGTTTGAAAAGTTTGAGCACCACTGCGTACGATGGCACATCCTTAGACTACGGAAGCGAAGATTTTTTTGCATTTGGTGTCTATACGCGTTCGTGGTACGTTTCGGCTTCAAAATTCATTTTATGCGGCGCGGCGCCTCATGGGCCACATTTCAGGGAAGTGCTTTTGTGACCTGGGGCCCTCCTCCTCCTTTCCTCGTGTCACCCGAAACATCTGCTCGGCGAGCACTAGAACAATTTTTTTAATTGCACAGCATCGGCAAGAACAGAGCATGCCTTATGTCTCCGAGCGGTCGGAAAAAATATAAATCACTTCTGTACCAACGAAAATTTATACTTTTCGGTCTCATTAATAACAAGAATAATATAATACACGACATCTACGACCCTAAGGGGCTACGATACTGTTTTTTTACCCGTGGTTTTATAACACTCGTGTTACGATTCTCTGAAGAAATCGCGGGAATTCCGAAGGATCGCGGACGGTACAAGAAGTTAATTAGTCAGACATGAAAATATTATTTAGAAAGATAACGAGAGTAGCGTGTGAATCACTCGTCACGGTGTTGTGACAATTTTTGATCGATATACGGATTTAATCGATAAGAAAATTTCACTGCGTTCTGAAGTTTCGCGCGTATCGCTTCAGTCTGTTGTTTTTTCTTTGTTTTCAAATAATCGATATCTTCGTGGAAATTGATTCAAACATTTCTCATAACATCTAACTCTAACGCGTCATATACACAAAACACTCGTTACTCGACATGACAGTACGTTACTGGAATCACGTCATCCCTCGGATTTAAATACACATCCATCGTAGAAGTGCGATCCGACGTCGAACCGTAAATGCAATAGACATACGTTCGACTACCTACTCGATCTTGATCAATAATCGAAACTGCCTACCGTGCGCGCCTAAAAAGGAGCAAGCAAATCCGTCTCCTTACATTCACACGTAAACAATCCCCACATATCACACTCTCCTCTCTATCCACTCACACATATCTTTCCCCTCACTCTCATATTCAAACAAAAACTTCATAATTCATTATTAACACCAAACGAAAAGGAAGTGAACAAACCCATCTAAAATTCTTCGATCTCTCCGGAAAATCAAATTTTATTTTTCTACTCACCGATCCTATCTACGATCTATCGATGATATACACGGCCTTCGATGAGCACCGTCTTCGACGTCGGGAAGGCCATCAGGTCGTCGTACACACACGTGCATACACACAGAGAGAGAGAGACGACACCGACGTCGAGAGGTTTCCTCGACTCCGTAACACGCGGGACCGCTACGTACGTTCGGCGATCCCCGTAATGGACGGTTTCCTGGGCAGACGATGGTCGTACGAGCGATGAAGCAGATGCATAATCCGCGTGTCCATTGACGGAGAGAACGCGTGGGTGCGACAGAGAACGAGATAGAGAGAGAGACAGACAGTCTCTTGACCCCGGGGTCTCGAGGAGCAAAACGGAGTGATGCTTGTTTGCCGGCGGCACGTTTTCGTCTGACAGGCCGCGGGTCCACCGCGTGTCATACCTGGCCGCGGATTGTCGCGCGCACGCGCAATGTAACACGGTGTTTAAACGCGACACACCATTGGCTGGCCATTGATTGGACACGCGGTGTGCACTGTATATGTATATCGCTCACGTGCAACGTATGTAGGTACTATACGACGTGTGGTTTTATCGTTTCATTTTGTTGTTACGGTTCGTAGGTCATTTTTACGCGGTTGATAGGTATAGTTTCATTTTTCGATGTGATTCACTCCGTTGACAGGCTTTGAGAGGCTTGGAAAAAGGGAATTTCATTATATTTCTTTGTGGTTTACACCGAATTTTTATTATACTAAAAATTTGACGTTAATGGTAGGAGTGAGAGAAGAGCTTTTTGGCGTGCACAGTAGTCAAAGAGTTAATTGTAATGGGATAGATTTTTGAGAACGGATAGAGGATAATCGCGGAGATTACATAGGATTCGAAATGACGTGGAAAAACATGATGTACGTACAGAGTGTTCGCGACCGCGTACGTATTACATATTGCGTGGACAACGCGAGATTACACGAGTCGAACGACCAGTTTTATTGCCGGCTTGCGAAAGGTGCGAAGTGTCAATTCCTGCGCGTTGTTTAACAGGAATAGCGTTGGCGTTCCTCTTGACCCGACAGAACAATGCGGCGAATCGGTGAACGGCCTTAATGTGTTCACCACGCAATTACGGATGTTTAAAGGGTACGGTACATCGTATCATCTTATCGTTTTTCCCGGTTTTCCGGGAAATACGTACAATTTGGGCGGAATGCATCACGAGTTTTTCCATTGTCGGCGAGGTTTTTCGGCATTGTACGTTTAGAAAATCGTGTGAATCTTTAAGCGGTTTCGTGGAGAACCGGCGTGAATGAATTAGAAAAAACGACGACGCACGTGCGCCGTTTCCGGCGTTGTAGCAAATCACGACGTACTTCCGCTCGGTGCATTCGGTCCGAGACACCAAACGCCGACGACGTTATGCCCGACACGAAACGGACACGTACTTTTCTGAATTACGTGAACACATTTACAATGCCCTGCGAGATCGAGTCGACGATAACGACCGACTCGCGCCACCCAAGTCCCGAGTTTCATTCAAAACTCCTTTTCAACGTAACGTTCGAAGAAACTTGACAAGAAACTTTTTCACACATAAATTCTTTATACTCCATTTTATAAAATTAATATATTACGCTATAATCATCTCGATAATGTCTTTCCGACGATGAGATATAAAAATAACGTACAGTTTCTTCCGGTAGATTTTTTTCTTCTTCTTCATAGTACAGATACACGTGAGTATAATTTGTACAATTCTAAGAACGTAATGGATAAGGCTTTTAAAAGAGTTCCGACGTCGGCGCGGCGGCGCCGCCATTACCGGAAAATCATTGACGATGTCCTGAAGCCCTCCCGTCGCGGAGGAAGTCCTCTAATGAACCACCATTCGAATAATGCGCAGCAGATGCAGCTTGCACATCCTTCGTGTCCGTACGGTTGTTGTGCGGTTTCATTTCGTTTTATCTTGAATTACCCGAACGTCGAGCGTAAACGGCTCCCTTGTTACTCGGCATTAAGATATCAAAATAACCGGACGACGATATCGTTGTACCGAGTGTCGTTTACCATCGATCGTCTACGGTTATCAATTCCAATTTCCACGATATAACAGATCGCGGCGAGAAAACGAAGAATCGAATCGAATCGACTCGTGGTAATCGAGCGAAACGAGCTCCGCGTTGAAAGGACACTTAATCGCCATTAGTTCGCGAACGAGGGTTTGGCACGCGATAAACGGGGGAGTGGACGGTGGGCGTTTTATGCTAATCAACCGTTCGGAACGTTTTGCACCGAAGAACCATCGGGACGTGAACAAAAAAAAAAATAAAAAATGCTACCACAATGGACCGATACTCACGGAGCTTTCACCCGGCTAGAGTGAATTATCGTTGACCGAGATGAAGCCTCGTCCGTTACGGCGATATCACTCGGACAATATCGTCGTATAATACTCGACCGTGTCTCTACGCGACAAATATAAATCTCCTCGATCTGACCGGTAGAGACAAATACTCTTGTCGGCGGAATGACATGTCGTTTACAAGTAGAAGAAATAAATAGCATGTACGTCTGTTAGACATGTATATATACACTTCAGATAGATGTACCGGATAATCTTTTTAATATCGTTCGTAGCTAGTAGATCATACGATTCAACGTTGTCGCTAGAGTAAAAAATTCATCGAAACATGAAGACGAGTGATGTTTTTCATAATTTTCGGTAATATTTATCGTATAAACTCAAGGACACGAATATTTACAATAAAAGGACCGTGTGGCTAGGTTCGTTTGACTCCTCGTGGTTCCCAATTCGACGTTCTAGTGGCTTCTTTTTTCATCGCGTTACAATGAACCGTAAAATCAGGCTTTTACATTAGAATGAGCCCACATGTGACATAAGCACCGAGTTCTCGAACGTAACGTCGCACAATGAGCGATTCACGGTCACAGTCAAAGTGACAATACCGGCTTGTTTGCCGGTACAATGAACAAGCGACAATTCGTGGCCCACAGAAGGCAGCTGCACGTGAGAAAATATTTGGGAACCTGCAGTTTGTTTCCAAATGAACTGTAACGGATAGCACGATTTCGCGGTGCTTACCAACGGTGATCTTTGAACAACCAGAAGGGGTGGGGGGAGAAAGGAAATTTCACAGTAACGACGTTGGCGTTGATATTCCGGCAACGTGCTTCTAAATTTGCATTATTAAAATTGTCATTAGTGGTTTCAATTAACTTTGAAAACTTTGCCCGGGACACCATGATGCACTAATTTAACGGCAGACAGACGCGAGATATTTTCGTCGAAGCAACGTGACTCGTGTCAAGGCGGAGGCGTGATTAGCTCAATTACATCTCTTACCCCGGCGTATCCTCTGCACTCCCGTTATCATTATGTAAACTAATTTCGATCGATGTCGTTCTAATGTACCGCGGCACACGCTTTCCCAACTCGCGAAGCGGTACCAATCACAATGTGACGATTTAATTTCTGGAACGCCTATGACTGAAATTCTAATACCGCTTATTTACATATAATTGGCACCCCTCGTGCTCGCATTTGTATCGCGGCGTGTCATAGTGAATTATTATACGATACAATTCGCAAACGAACAAATTATACCTTTACATTTATAATTATGGACGTATTAGATTTAGAATCCCATGCATATAGATCAATTTAAAATGTATTACAACAAAGAACTGCTAGATCTACTAATAACGATAACTTCATTCTCTACAAAATTGCTCGTCGTACAAGCACTGCTGTAATTACTCAATTAAAACTGCAAGTCTCGTTTAGTTTTTGCCGTTCGGACGCGGAATTCCACGGGATGTTCTTCTTTTCTATCCCAGTTCCTTTCTATTCCCGGTGTTCATTCTTCTCCAATCAGAGGGATGGGGAGAGGGATGGCAGATATTTCGGTTCCCGTGGGTAGTAGTCCCAGGACACGACGTCAGCTTTCCGTAACGAGGGCTTATTTATCTGTCCCGCGATCCACAGTGTCGGCTGGACACCCTCCGCAGTGGACCACCACAGTGCGACGAAAACTGGTTTCTCGTTGAATGAGTAAATACGACGCGCGAAGATGTACCGGTGCGTGGATCTGCATTAAAGATACCACGGACAGGGTCGGCACGATTCAATCGCGAAAAGTGCAAGCAGTCTGTCGCGATAAGGAATCCGGATGACCGGCTACTCGCTAGATGGTAACACGATTCCACCTTGAGAAATTGTAATTGTAATTTCAACTCCCCCACCAACGATCTACCGTAACAATTTTCCATAAATATCGTGTGAAAGAAATAACCTTAAATATTCACGTACATCACGATCATATACCAAGTTTCATCTATACGCGAGAAAATACTAATTAGATTATCTCACATTTATATGAATCGTAGATATTTTTCATTCGCCCCGTGAACCACCGATCTTAATTAAATCACGCGCATACGGAGCTCGTTGAATTTCAAATAAACTCGCGAGATTACCGGAAAAAGAACCAGCACCTGGTAAAAGATGATATCGGCGGAACGAAGATTACTCCAAAATTCAGATCCACCGGAGATTTCTACCGAATGGAAACCCTCTACGTGTACCCGCGTGCTGTGGTGTATGTTAACCAGTTTAAATCAAACGGGAGGCAGAGGTGGATGGTGAGATGCGATCGTGGAAAGGGCAGCTCGTGTATCGCGATAAGATGACCAGTTGGTTGCACGCTGGTATACAAGTTTCGGTACTGCTTGCGCGGATGCTATCAATGGAAGCTGTACATCAGGGCTGTTACTCGGTACCCCGATAAGCTCCGAGGATAGGGTTAAAAATCGTCGGCGAAACGAGCAGATGATAATCGTGACGGTTTCTTATCGCGGCGATTCTAACACGTGCAATTATCATAAAATGTTCACCGTTTATGAAACGTTTCGTCCCGGCGAATCTATTATACCCGGCTAGCATCGGAATCACGTAATTAGATAGATAATACTCGATGGTAACTGATACCCGGGTAGTAACGTATTTTTCCTGTCAACGGTCCCGTGTACGTGGGATACCCGTTTCACAGATTAAACGTGTATTTATTAGCCACTTCAATTAGCCAACACTTGGACGTATTTACATAGGCAGTTTCGAACAGAGACGAGCAACGCGGTGAACTTGCGACGATTTGTAATAATCGTAATACGTATGGAATTTATTATTACGTCCGTGATACGATTCGTATGAGAAATATTAATTTTGATAATTAATTACAATATTAATTCCGAACATGTTTCGAATTAACGGAATGATATACAACTGTGATTCTCCGTCCCGGCTAACATTGTACGATTATTAAGGCGATGAAATTTCCGTCTATTTTTTTTGTCTCTTTCTTCCCCTCTTTTTTTTTATTAATCATAAGTTCTTAGAGCCAGCAAGCAGCTGTGTATATGTATATTCAAATACGCTTAGCAGGCCGAGTCGGCATCGGGGGCACATGGGGGCGACATAAAAAGATGGGTAACATCGTTACGTTTCCCTGTTCCCATTAGCATATCCGATTACGGTCCGGCAATGCGCACTGGAACGAGATAATTAGAAAAGATTGCGACCGCGTTTCGCGAGCGAAGTCAGCCAACACCTTTTGCCGCGGTTCTTTTATTGTACTTTTTTGCTCGTCCGCGCAACCGCCATGTTCACGAGCGCGGACAGGGAAATGAGTTATGATGGATAAATATCCCGACGAAAGGAATACATTATCGCATCATTTCTCATCCTTCGAGGAACACGTGGGCACCACTGGGTTTCTCTCTCGGAAAAAATCATTCGTAGAGATCGTACCGGTCGATTGAACCGCGTAACGTAATCGGTATGCACGGTAAAACGGTAAACATACTAAATTCGTCGAACTAACGATCAATTAGGGCATTGATCGATGCTTAATCGTTCGGAATTGACAATAAGTCTCTGTGAAATACCTCCCAGAAGGAGGTAGTAGTCTCTTAACATGTATATGTGAGACGGTCGTGATCACCTCTCCTCTTTCCCTCTTCTTCCCTTTCCTTCCCTTTTTCCTCGGCATGGTTCGTTCCTCGATAAAATCTCATACTAAGCTGTGGACATAGCGAGTCTCGTTTAGAAAAAAAATCTGGTAGTCGTGGCATGTTATTCGATGCCAATCGAGATTAAGAAGGCACAATCCCCCGGCGCAGAACAGTCTCATTATTTCGTGGCAGCGACTTCCACTGTGCGCCAGGGGCCTTAATGATGATTAATGTAAGACGCTACTCATTTCATCGTTTTACAGAACAACCCCGAGGGACCACGAGGAATGCGTGGTTTTCCATCGTAAACCG
Organism: Mimumesa dahlbomi; assembly: GCA_917499265.3. NCBI lineage: Eukaryota > Metazoa > Arthropoda > Insecta > Hymenoptera > Crabronidae > Mimumesa > Mimumesa dahlbomi. The sequence goes on along the minus strand of OU824114.1, from coordinate 4,966,233 downwards.
AGGCACATTCTGGTAAATTATACAAATGACGTAAGAATCCCATTTTCATGGTATTTTATCCACGGAAAATGTTCGCAGTGTTTTTTGTTTTTGGTGAAACGATTACTTACGATAATAGGAAATAATTTCGAATTTATCGAGCGTAGCCTGTGAGACTGAAGATTATCGCATCTGATTTGCCGTTGTTGCTTTTAAACATTATTATGATCCGTTAGAGGGGAGGGAGGAGGGGGGTTGTAACGCTACGGTGAATCTCTAACGAACGTAACTGGAATACCCGAGACGTAACGAGACTGTTTTCGTTCGTTCTTTTCCGCGCTAGGTGCCGATTCGTTCTGAGAATCTTTTCCGCACGACCGATACAGATCCTTTTGTTTTCTGCGCATGATCCACGACGCATCGTCGTACAGTAATTGGCGGAATGAGCACAACGAGGTCGAGTGATTGGCGAGTCTCTCTCCTCGTAAGGTCCTTTCGAGTCTTTGGCTTTGGTTCTGCACGTTTCGTACGATATTTTAATAACATTCTCGAATAATAATAATCCCGATCTCGATCCCAACGTGGTATGATTATCTTTTAAACAATCAACGAACACCATTAACGATTACATCTTCCCCTATAGAAATCATAGTACACATACGGATCGTTTCAAATATCTTTTTTATCGTTTTATATATTTAGTATGTAATTTAGGTACGGACGATAGTTCGTGGAACCATACTAAACAGAATGGCGGGAATGTTGCCGGGGCATCTCTTATTTGCGGTACACCACAGCTGCGGTCAGCATTATTATGCAATCAGACTATTAGGAACTCGTATTATCGGTCCCCACAAATAGCTTTATAAGGCGTTCCTCGTGCCCACTGACTATAAATATTGATGATCTATCGCCCGAAGAAAATTGTTAGTTTAACGTCTGTATACGGTACAAAGAGTGCGTAGATCGTTATGTGTCGCGAGTATATACGATATGTGCATATCACCGATCACATTAAATACATATACTCTTCGTCCCGTATCCGTTTCAGAAATTCAAAGGAGAAAATAAAGGTCTTGAAGGTAGACACACTTCACGTGTCCCGCGGAAACGAAGAAACGTATCGTATCGGTACGGTCACGACTAGGAAGTGGAATTTATCATACGTCGGACGTAAATCTTGCACGCTCGAATAAATCCGGTATCGTGGCATTGTTATCGAGAATCTGTCTGTGAAATTAAGCACGATTGTGGGAGAGCCGTGCGCCACGTGCTGCGGTTTTCATTCGCAATGACTGGAGGCCTATGTAATCCGAGCGTATTACACGATGTAACCACCGCTGCCTCCTTTGTGTACACAAGTCGCGGAAGAAGTGGCTTTCAAAAATATAACCAACGTCCGAGTACCAGAGGGAAGAGAGCAGCGTGTGTATGTAATACTTCGCGAGACTTGTTGACTCAACCACTTTCTTTCATCCGGCTCACTTCCTACGAGTCGATTGAAATTTATGTGAAAAAGTGTTTTCGTATTCAAGGTAGAAGTCAAGGCAGACGGATGTAATCGAGTAATTTAGAAACCTTTAGGATAGTATAATATCTCTGATCGCGTTATTCTCAGCAAAAGAAAGAATCATATCCTAAACGAAAAATTACTAATTTACAAAAAAATTACTTTTACACCATTAATTTTAATTTTCCTGAAATCAGATGTCTCATATGTCAGCATTTCTGACATAATTCCCAAAATTCATATCCCAAGATACTTCCAGAAAACTCACAAAAGTCGATGTATCATTGAGGTATCAAAACAGTTCGGTTCAATGAACCATTACAAGTATTACAAGTGAAACGCGTACATTAACAAACACCGCGTCGTTCCCGGGGATTGAAGGTATGCGTTTTCTCCCGCAGGCCACTGGAACCTGTTGCTTAGTTTCGCTACATCGCGAACGTAGTTCCTCTTCAAACAAATCCGATGACCATCAAACGGAACGGAATGCCACTCTGCCGGGCAGTCGGTCCTTACGAGAATTTATTCGAACGTTGTTGGACAATGAACATAAACCACGTCCGAAACGACCCTAGGGATGCCGGAGGGCAAGGGTTGTGAACACGACGCAGTCGTTACGCGTCGCGTGGCACGCGTCGTATTTTTTTTTCTCTCTCTTCTGCCCGCGTTGAAAGGCACGCGTGTGCGTAACGCGCACACCCGGCGCCCTGAAGAGGCCCACCTGGCGACGAAAAGTAGCAAGACTCTCACACGATTCCATTCGAGTTAACCAAATAACCTGTTACCACTGGTACGCACCTTATATACATACATACTTTCACGTTAACCCTTCGACGGTGATTTTATCTCTCGTTTTTTTTTTCTTTCGATCGTAACCCTTTGAGACATTGATTGCACGGAAAATATTAATAAATATTTACTAGACTGTTTCAAGAGGGTACATTTGAAAAGTTCGTGTAGCAATTTCGGAAGAATTTACGAGTCCTCGTAAAACTTAAATATATCACGGTAGATATCTTTTCTGTAACAACACACTTTCCGTTGTAATTCCAAGATTAGTACGATACTTGAACAGTCCTTTCCACTTCGCGACGTAATAAAGGGTGTGATTTAATATACGAATTAAGGGGGGCGAGAGTGAAATGATCGCAGGAAATAATATCGGGGTAAAAAAAAAAAAATAACAACACGGTGTAGATCTTTATCCTTAATGATTCCATTCTGGTATACGTTATTACGTGTGTGTATGTAAGCCAGTTTATTTATATGAAAGTTTTACGACGTCTCTAGAACGGGGGCATTCGTTACTTTTATTCAACGCGTCTAACCCTCTGTCGTTCACTCCCGATTCCGCTTTTGTCTGGCACGCACACACACTCGTCCGATGTGCAGGCAGCGCAGGCAATTAGCGGATTCAGATTCGTGCCGATAAATTAACCGCGGGGTTCGTGCCAGTGGATTCTATGGTTGCATGCGTGCGTGCATGCCCGCCTGCCTGTCTATCCGTGTGCACGTGCTACGATGTGTGGTAATGGTAAGTACATAGATTACCTCCGGAAATGTATGCACGATGTTCTATGATGCGTTCGAGAATTTTCGAGCAGACGCCGGCCTCTGTTCGCCGTGATCGGTCTCTTTTATCTGTTGATCGTCGTTGAAGTAATAAAAAAAATATATAAGTGAAAATGAAAGAGATAGAATGAAAATTGGATACTTCACGGTGTAAAACGAAGGACGAACGGGGTATATCTCTCGCGGGGATCGGTACGAAATTAATTTTATCGGGATATCTAGCACAGAAACGCCATAATTGACGGCGAGACGGATCAAGAGGAGTCCATCCAGGTTGAACCGCGTTAATGATTTAATTACGGCGAACGGAAATTATAGGAATACTTGGTAGATTACACGTTGGCGGGATTGAACCGATAACAATCGCTACGGGAATATATCAAACCGTGAAATAATTCGTGATAATGTGAGATTAAATTTATTGAATTCTCTGGGTGTTCGTAGATATTTGAATGATAATACGATTACCCGCTGGATGTCGTTGCCGGAGAGTTCTTAGATACTATTATGTGTTTCCGACGGCAGTGAATTTAAAGAAACGTCCGTGAGATTTTTCAAATTTGATAAGAACGGGATAATGTCGAACGATCATAGAAATTCCAAGCGGATCGACGATACCACGTTCGGGGAAACACTATGAAAGCGTCGAGCGTGCTTCACGCGTCCGGAATAAACAGGTATTTCAATGTTAATGTACACTTTGATAGGCCATTGTTGAAGAACCGTCCGATAGAGGCTGGAAAATTCTGAAGTGTTTACGCGCAATAGAATCGAATTTACTTTCCCCCGACGGTTCGATCAGCCCGTTGCATCGTAATAGATATGTACAACGCGGCTCCGTTGGGCATTCGGAAAAAGTGTGCGTGAAAATGATACAACCTGTATCGAGTGTCAAGTACAAGCGGAACATTCAAATGCTAATTTAATACTCGCCGTTCTAATCCCTCGCGTGTCGGTTTTGTGCCACGTAGAAAGGAAAAATTACCCAATACATATTCTATGTATCCCTAGTTAGTAAATGTGATTCATAGAAATCTCTATTGAATTTTATATAATTTCTTTTTTTTATTTAATTATTCTTCATAGAAATATTTATCTTGAAATATCTCGCGGGACGGATGATTCCCGGTGTGTCGCGATTCTCAACGACGTTTTCTTTTTTGAAAATTCATTCTCGTCGACCCGACGACATTTACGATCGCTCGGTGCAGAGGGAATTGTACGCGGTCGTCGGAACACCGGTTACATCGGTGTAATCTCGTTCGGTCGGACGGTCGACGGCACTATGTACCTAGCAAAGTAAAGTCGTATAAGACTCGGCATAAACGGAGACAGATGACTTCTGATTCAGACGTTCCAGCCAACGGAACGTTTTAATTCTCTGACAAACGGCTGTCCGTCTCCACTTGGAATCCACTAATCTCCTGTCGACGATTAATAAACTCATCGCCGTTGAAACGTTCACCGTACGACTCGGTGACGGATGTTTTTTTCCGTTTCTTTTTTTTTTTTACATAACGGTCTGTCGTTTGATTTAAGCGACACGGTAACTTTCCAACGATACAGCGATAATACTGTTGTACAATTTCCCCGTGTTCCACTTTTCGCCGTGGGTAATCGATAATGTTTTTTACAATATATTCTATGACGGACAACAATCACTGTGTTTTTATGTAACCGTTCATTCCGATGGGAATCGCTCGTGACGAAAGACGGAGATTAAAGTGCCTACCCGAAGTGTATGTATTTACACCCATGCCGAGAGATTTATGCCGCTTCGCGGCAATGGGAATTTAGAAAACAGCGGGTGCCGTCTTTACAGTGTGACTCCGGGGATCGTGAGCCAGAACGAATTGCGTTTCCGAGTAAAACACGACGAGGTCGATCGGGTTGGCCGGCTTAATGAAAACGCGCGGCCGTCCGGGTCGCACAACCATCGTGAAACGCGTGGGTGGAGGGGGGTTGGATGGTTTTTCTTCCCGGAATTGATTCCGTAGTCGGTGGCCAGTTTCGTAAATATATAAATAAGTACGGCTGTCTGGCGGTTATTAATAAATTTCACGGTTATAGAACCCTGGATGCATCCCTCCTACGCAATCCCGTCGCGAAGACTGTTAATTAATCTCAAATACTGGACAGTGTTGAAAGGATTTAATTGTGAATTTACCAGAAAAGTGTTTCTCAACGATTAGAATGAATTTTTGAAATTAAGGATTTTGGACATCCCCCGTTACGATATTATCTATAATTATATAAATGTTTATTGATCCTTTTTATAGATTCTATATAATTCAAGAAAACAGGTGTATATTTCGATTACGGTAATAACACCGGCTGTTGTCTGGTGATTACGTCACCTAGGTCGGATAGAGTCGGTGTTAAAAGTTTAATAACGATTATATAGCGTACGGCACAAATCGAGAAACGTGACGGCACTAATGACGATATTTCTCGGGTGTGCAACGTCGACAGACCGAAGGAAAAAGTCCTTCGTAGGCACTCTTAATTGATTATGTTCTTCCTTCTCCGGTTCTTCCTCGTTCTCCTCTATCCACGAATTCTCTTTCTATCTCCGACCAAGCAACCGTCGGTGCAATAAATTACGCTGCACTCTCCTGACAATTACCGGGAGGTTAAGCGGCATTAGTGTCGCGGCGATTTGCATTCGTCGTCTTCGGTTTTTCTGCCGACACGCGGCACGTAATGCGTGTGTATGGGTGAATGCGTGCCGTTCCACACGTCTGCATTGTGGTCGAGTCAGTGCGAAGACAGAGCGTGCCGGGGCTTTCGTGGCAGATGATTTAGGAAGCGGTTAGCTACCGGCCGCCGGCAATTAATTAAATTCTAATTAAACCACTGTCCAGGCTGGGCCGGTTGTTTCAACCGGTGGAAAAAAAGCGACAGGCAGTCGAACGTGATACATATATCTTTTTGTCCTTGGATCCATTCATGCTTCTGTTTCTGTATTCTATGAAAGATGTTCCCTTTTTCTGGTTTTGTTCTATTTTTTTGTTTGTTAATGATTGTTATTCAAAAGTCTTTTACATAATTACATTTATACGTAAATGTGTCGTTTCTCGTTCTATGTATAAGGTGTATCTTTAGATTAAATATTCCGTTTCGTTAATAACGCTACCTAAGAATTTACATTTCTTTTCTTTCACCGTGTCATCGCGATTAGCCACGGTCACTCCGCCGTCTCAATTTAACGTTACCGGTGATGTATTTCCGGTTAGTCGGCTCGTTGCATCGAATATTCACGCCGTTAATTGCCTTAGTCAAAGGAATTCACGTTTCTTTTACTTAGTTTCTCCACGGCGTACCAACGGATCTAAGCCTACACCGATCACGAGCATCTTCTCTGTCGTCGTACCGATTAGTGTCAGCTTCGGGAATTATTATGCCTCGTTGAATCTATGAAAAGTGACGGGTCCGATGAAACCCAGGCAACAATCTCTCTCGTTCTCCTTTCATTCGCTACATAGCATGTGAAAAAAAAAAACACAAACCCGTCGTACTTCATCTCCCGAATTACATTAAAAACAATTCATCCGTCACGTTATCACGGATAAATAAGAAAGAAAAAAAGAATCAAGACCACGGAGGCTCTGTTTCGTCATGTTCTTCTCACGACGAGAAGAACACCACCTTCACAAAGATCCGACCTGAGTACATATTCTCTCTCTTCGAGCAGTATATGTCCGACGAAAAGTGGTCCTTAACTGCACTTGACTTTCGAGACGAAGGCCAGAAAGAATGAAAGAGGGTATATGCTTGGCCGAGACATACACGTATACGTATACAGACACATACACACTTATAGAGGGGAAAGAAGGGTGCCGGTCAAAGGAGGGATAGAAACGTCCATTATTCTATTCCGACGAAGTGAGGCCGGCAATCTGGCCTTATAAAATAAACCACTCTAGCGCTTGTGCTCGGTGCGATCTGTCAAATAAATCGTTGCTGACTTCTTACGAGCTTTACTTGTTTCTCCCTTCTCTCTCTTATTCTCCCTCGTTTCGTCGTGTATCTCCGTTTCTCCCGTGTTTTCCCGTTCGCGTTCATCAAATAAGAGTCCTCTGAGTATGCGGCAGGGCTACCGACGGATATTCGTCTTCGAACGGGATCGCGTAGAAGAAGAAGAAGAAGAGGAGGATTAAGAAAAGCTGAAGGAGAACTCGCGGAGAAAACCCCGACGCACACACACAGTGGGTCGCATTGTGTGACTTCGCGTTGATCCCTCGCGGTTCTATGGATCGTGATTTATTAGGGTAGATCGCAAAACTAGCACAGTGTTTAGGGCGGGGGGGGGGGGGGGGGGGGGGAGGATCGAAGGAATCCGCGTGAAACTACGTCGACGACGAGAGGAACCACCTTTACTGACCGGAAATGTTTTTTTTTATTTTGTTGCAGGGGGATACACGGTGTCGACGATGACCTCGGGACGTGGTGATAACCTTCGCGGTGAGTAATGAATTCTATTTTTCGTTTCAAAGTAAGCAAGGTAACATCGGTGAACACACATGGCCGAGCGATGGTGAAAAATTTGAATACCAACAAGTTCAAACACGTGATTCGTCTTTTCGTAAGCTGCCCTCGGGTGTTGGTTGGTTTAATCCTTTAAACGGAGCACGTACATACATACACTTATAACGCACGTATACTACGCCTAGCGTTACCGGAAGTTAACGAAACCCACGATTCACGTGATCACCGGCGACCGTGGCTATAAAGAAATGCACGCGTAATTCATCTCGCGTGTAAATTATCATTTGCGCCGTTTTGCTTGTGTAAACACCGGAAACGGGCACCGCTATCCCGCCCCGAGATTCGAACAAAACAATTTCACGATCGTATCGTTGTATCGGTGACACGCGTAAATTTCATACGGTAATTCTATGTATATGATTCATTCAAACAATTTTGTTTAATACATTAAATATGTATGCGTAGAATATCATACTTCTGTTTCTAATGGAATAATTCCGAAATTGAAATCGAATTCGATAGAACGATTGAGGAGGAAGAGGAGGGTGGGAGGGGGGGGATTAGAACAAACAAATTTCAGTCTCTCACACGTTCGCTTTCTCGATCTGGAATCTGGATTAAAGAAGCTTAGCAAGCATGGACGTCGAGACGCGAGGGAAGAGATTAAATAAAGCCGGAATAAATTATCCTTTCCCCTTCTCGCGTACCCTCCTCCTCTCCCCCCCCCCCTTCTTTCCCCCTATCCCTTTAAACATTCAGGCTGGTTTGGTTAAACGACGCGAATTGGGATAATTTCGCTACACTTTCCATGTAAACGACGCGACCACCGAAATCTTCCGACTACCGGACGACGTTCCCGAGGCGTGACGCGAAACGATGGGGCCCCCGATGTCGGTGTGTTTATCGTTACTCGATCTTTCTGCCTTTGAAATTAATTAGTCGATTAATTATCCGATTACCTTGTCGCCACAATCACTCCGGGCTATCTGCGATCCCTCTGCGAATGTTTTCGGTTGGTCGCTAATGAAATTACGGAAAGCAAAAGGTGTTCCGAACGAACGATTCGCCGAATACTTTTCAATATTTTTCTTCTTCTTTTTTTCTTTCTTTTATTACGTACTATATAAAAACGAGCGTGGTAAATCGTACCGCTGGTTCCATTAATGAAGTCAATTATCGTAATTCATCCGTGTGTTACCCGACGCAAAGATACTTCTACCAAAAATAGTGGAGTACACTCGTAAAAGGTACATACACCGTGGATACGTTTGCGAACGAAACTCTCGGAACGACGCGATACATGCATACATACATTTCGTACGATCGATCCTCGCGAATAAATAGCTTGATGACCGCGGCGACGCAATAGCAATTAACGTCGCGTCTCGTGACGGCCCCGTTTCCTTCGCGCGTGCAAAATACAACAGACGGCGACGTTTCAACGACGACAAAACCGCGGGATTCGCGCAAAACCGTCCGTACGGCTAAACGGAGTTCGTGCAACGTCATCCAGCGGGTTGATCCCTGGTCGATCGACAGATACGATGTAAAGATAGACGGACGTCTAGAATCCATCCGAAGAATAGCATTAATGGTAAGACGTTGTGCGACATCAAACGCCGTTCCCCCCCTCGATATTCATGAGCCTGATCGTCGCAATATTACTCGCCTTCGTTCACATAGATTAACATCGTTATTTTCTATTTCCATCGATTTTCTTTTCTACTACCATCGTCGTTCGAATCCTCACCGCTGGATCGTCGGATCCAGTTTCCCTTCCATCGTAGTTTCCAACGCGAATTATTAAATACCTAATCGTCCCGTTTAAACGTCCGATAACGTAACGATCCCGCCCTTCTAGGTGTATACATACATGGTATCCTCTAATCGATTAATTAACAATATCGCGATAGTTACTCGATGGGTATCCTTTAATTTACTCGAAACCGGTAAAAACATTGTATATACTTCCACTTGTAATTTGTACCCTCTAATTAAGGGAAATATGAATACTATAAATTACACCGGCGAGGTGTATTACACTTACGCACCTGTGCAATTTCACGCAGGATTTCCCCCCCTCGTCCCTCCCTATCCTCTATTTTTTTTCTCATTTCTCTCTTTCCCGTCTGTTTGCTTTGAAAGTGTAAAACGGATATGTACTCACCAATCGCGATCTCCTTTCCGAGAAAAGCTCTTTGGCGTCTTGAAATCACCTCTCGCCCCTCACGCCGTGGTTCCTCTTCGTCTTCGAACCGACGAGTCTGGCGCTTCTGGCTTTTCTCAATCCGTCTCCGGGGGGATCGAGGGGGGAGAGAAGTTTTGCCGCTCTTGTCCTCCTGCGGACTATCGATATCCCGATGATCCAGAACGGATCAAGGTGTACGATCTATCTCGTCGTACTATCCCCCGAGGTTGAAGGGGGGGGGGTGGAGGAAGGGGATGGTATAAGAAAGGGGGACAGAGAGGGTGAGGTGGGGGGGATGAAATCTCGTGATCTAGGATCGCGTGGCCGCTGTCAGGAAATTCACTCGCGGAGGAAGCTGATTCACCGCACGCGCATTCCTCCTGTTATTTCAGGCGAGCGTAGCGTCGTTATAAATCCTCTTCTTCTTCTTTCCTCTCCTGTTCCATCCTACGCTGATTTCTTCCCCGAACTCGCGAAATACGTCTACGTACTATGGAATCGCGAATGTTACTCCCCCCGATGTACACTGATCGTTGTTCACTGTTATTCAAACCGGATATCTTCGAGATGGACGTGTGTATTAATCCCAATTGCGTATCCTGTCCGTATGTGTGATGTTCTTTTTCCTTTTATTTTTTTTGTATTTTTTAACCAATCGACGCACACGATCACGCGCGTCACCAACCCCCGGAAAATATATATATGAAAAAAAATCGACAAAAAGTCTCCCGTCACTGACACAGTCGGTACGATATCACTAACAGATTCTCCTCACTCGGGACATTTGCGCAAGGTGCACTTGGTCAAAATCCAAATAGACGCGTCACAACGTAGTTTCCTGTCCAACGACCGACGTCTATTTTTTCCATCGATCGTCCTCGAAGAGTGTTCCTCTCTCTCTCTGTCTCTTTATTTTTTACTTTTTTATTTTTCGTTCGTTCGCGATTAGACAACGCTTACGGTTAATAAACAAAAACAACGAAACGATAACAATACGAAACGGGGAATCCGAAATCCTTGGGTTTTTCGTTAAAGCGCGGTTATCCCGGGTCGTCCTTCGGTACCGTTCCCGTCTGTCTGTCTGTCGGTCTGACTGACTGACTGACTAACTGACTGACTGGGCCTGCCGTCGCGGCGACACTGACACAACTACGTGCTTCGAGGCGAGAGGATGCGCTCGAGGAAAGCTCGGGGCGAAGTGCCAGAAGAGTCGTCGCTTGAAATAACCGCTCGTCCACGAGTTCCCTCCGCCAACCCCCGTGGCCTCTCTCGTAGTTCCTCTCCCCACTACTGTATCTCTCTCTTTCTCTCTCTCGCTCTCTTTCTCTTTCTTTCTCTCTCTCTCTCTCTCTCTCTCTCTCGACTGCACCGGCAAAACTTGACCCCACTCCACCCTCTCCAGTAGTTTTCTCTCTTTCTCTGTTTCTCTTTCTCCCTCCGTTTCCTCCCCCTCTTTCTCTGTCTATCTACCTCTCTCTCTCTCTCTTTGCACGTTTCTGTGTGTATATGTGTATGTTTCTTCGGCGGTACATACGTGTTCCCATATGCGCACGTGCGAGCACGCTGTAAACTTTTCGCGCCACTCGCGCGACCGGCTTCGCGACGATAACCCCCGTTTCGAAACGCGAATTTTTATCTCTGGTACCTGGTACATACCCAGGAAACGTCGCGACGTCTCCTGGTTTTCGTTTGTTCTTCGGATCAAGGAAGATCTTGACTACTTGACTTTGTTTTTCGGTATCGATTCGTTAAGGGTGTCGTTTAATATTTGTATAAGTATCAAGTTAGGAAGTTAGACACTTGGAAAGTTAGATCAGAGGATTGGACGAAGGGTAAACAAGACGTAGGTGTGATTTTGGTGCGGAAGTGTAAGGGTGCAACCTTGCGGCAGGTAATAATTCCGACGGTGTTCCCGAACAACCCTCCTATTTTTCTTTCTTTCGGGTTCCTTCTGCCACCGTGTCCCGAACACGTTCGGGACATATGTTGCTCGGGGCGACCACCTTCTCCCCTTCAGACATCTAACACCATCGAACACACCATGAAGAGCAACGGAACGCCGCAGGAAGACGAACATGATTTCGGTCCGCCTTCTTTTTCCGCCCCGTGGCACTGACTGTTTCTTCTCCCTTCAACTCTCCCTTCCCTCTCTCTCTTTCTCTCATTTCTCGTTATTTATAGCAACGATGACTGGTTTTTAATCATAATGACCTGTAAGACTCGACGGCTACCTATTATTATTCATTCGAATTAACGGAATCCCCTTGGAACTTTTATTCGTTTGCCGATAATAATTCTTTCCGTTCGCCGATAGATTTCGTTGAACTTTCTTGAACAAGTTGACAGCGGGGGTTAATTAATCCGTTGCACACGGTGTTCGCGCGTGTAATGATCGCGGTAATTCATCGCGCCGGGTCCCGTACGTCTTGCGACGGATCGTCGTAATTCTTCTGGATGATTCATTGATTTATTTTTATGGCATAAGTTCAAGTGGTAACGCGAAGTCGTGGCACCGTACGCCGTGAGACTTTTCTAGGACGTATCGTGAGTAAAGGTCTTTTGTTATAGATAGTACTTGCCTTTATACTTGTACACATACGTATATATATACGTGTATGTACGTATGTATGTATGTCTTTATGATGCTTGTCGTAAAGTCATCTTTTCTCGGCCCTTTCGGTCGTGGAATTATGTACTTTATGTTACTGCGCAACGCTCGAAGAATTTACTTTACGACCGTGGATAAGAAGACTCTAATACTGGACGAATGGAGACATCACGTGAGAGGATTGTACAATGTGAAACGTCCCGATCGAAGAATTTGCTTTTTAGACGATGTTACAGTCGTGAGTTATCAATACGGCATTCTTTTTCCGTTGTAGTGTAGTATATTTTTATCTTTTCTCCACGGAACTTGCTGACCTGGGTTCTGAATCGTCGGTCGAACGAACTCCGCTCTCTCGCAAGTGAGATGAAAAGAAATTTTGCTTCCTCATGCCATTCCCCCCCGACGTCGTTTGTTCGCCCTTTCTTCCGTTGATCACCGTACGAATCCAAGTCTATTCCTCTCTCCTTTGTTCACGGATCGTTGTCCCGTATAATCTCTGCTATAGTGAAATCCGCGACGATCAGTCGCGGTGAATCGATTACGTTCGCCGTAACGATAATGCCGGTGAGAAGAAATTCGCGGCGTTCCGCACCGCGTATCAACGCCGTTTAAATATCGCCGTTTGTTTTGTCACGTAGTTTCTGCTGAAAATTGCGAATCCGGTCACGCCTTGCCGTCGACGCGTGCGTTTTTCCTTTTTTCTTTTCGTCGTCGCTAAGTCTTTTTAAGGTGCCGTTCAACCTCCCGCTTGCAAGGATAAACGGGAGTTCTTCGAATTCGACGGTATATAACACGATACCGCGGGAATTTTCTTCCGATAATCCACGAACGGAAGGGAACTCGACCGGATGTCGGGGACGGACATAAATTATAGTGAAAGTTGAGCCAAAAAAATCGGCGAAGGAAAATCCCTCGCGTTTCCAGTCGGTTACTCGATACAGATCTTAGTTAGCACGCGGTATTGTTTTACCACGGGTTTACGAGTTCCAGCTGCGGTCAGAAGTCCTGCGAAATGAAAAAGGATCCAAGGAGAGAGACAAAAAATAACAAAATCTCCGCCTTCTTCCTTCCTTCTTACTAATCCGCGAAATATCCTTCCGTGTTCATTGATTTCGCTACAAACAAACGTGTATTTGTAAAAAAAAATTATTAAAAAAAAGATAAATGTGTCCATTAAGACCGTGTTTCGCTACTTTCGCTCGTGCCGGTCTGAACAACAAAAAAAGAAATGTGATTATTCAAACCGGTGTAGCCCGTTAATTAGTACACGTCGTGAGATGAGAGCAGCTGATATAAAGCTACTCCCCGTCAGCGTTGACAGTCCGTCGTTGTCACTGATCGAGAACACCTTAAATCCGCCACGTCGGCTTTCCATTCGGTAACGCAGGAGGAACGAATTAGCCGCTAGTATAAATAGTCCTCCGGCAACGAGCGAGGGAGAAAGAGTAAGAGGAAGAGTGAGAGAGGGAGAGAGAGAATGAGAGAGGCATGACAGCGAACCGCACGAACGCGAATGCATCCACCGTTGGTGCCCCCTCGGGGACGCCTAAACAACGCCTTACCGAAAACAGTTGCCGCACTATTGCGTTGCATTAAGTTCGACGGAAATAGCACGTACATACGTGGGTTTAGCAAAATAAAACGTCTATTTACACGGTCGATCTGTTCTCGGGATCGCGGGAAATAGGAAACTGGAAGGAATAAAAATTCTCGGAGTCGAAATAAAAAAAAAAAAAAAATAATAGATATTCCAGTATATCGCTTGGTAAAAATTTGTCCTCGCGCGAGAAACGATAAATTCGTAAAATTTATGCGTCGACCGACGTATCTGTTTTTTTTTCTTCGTGTTTTTTTTTGTTCTTTATTGCACTCGAAGAAAGATCTTTTTCATAGGTTCAGAAAAATCATTCGGGGAACGCGTGAAAGTGACACACAGTGGGGAGACGCGTTTTAACAGTTTCGGAAGGTTCGGCGAGCACCACGGAGGGTCGAAAGGAAGGAAAATCTTTCAGTAAGACTCTCGGTGGCTCTTCGGCTGTCAACGGGCAAAAACCATGAATTGTCTCACGCTCCTGGGAACACGTTTTCTGTCCGTGTCTCCTCCGGACTTCCTCCGATTTTTATTTTTTCAACGTTAGACGCGAGAGATGCCACGATTAGCAGTGGCGAACGGACTACATATAGTGTATCCCGCGTACGGTTTATTTATTTTTTCTTCCTCACCACTAGATACACTATTATTCTATACGGGTAATCGTGTGATCATTGAAGAAACGGATACAACAAAGTAGCTTGAATATTCACGAACCGCGCACTTCACGGTCTGTTATATTTCCAGCGTGGTTCGCTTTTTTTTTCCATTGAAGCCTCAAGTGCTTCAGCATCCGCTGTTAATTGCATCCTGTAATTGATTTAAGCGAGATGCTGTGCACAATGGATTCCTGTTAATTTCTACGATACTCGACCCGCCAAGTACCGCGGTTTTTACGATATCTATTAACAGGGAATACGTAATATGTAACGTGGTAAGATATTTCGTGCGAGCGTCGACGAAACTGTTGTCGCATAGTGGAGCGAACGATCGACGACGAGATCTACCGTGATTTAGATCGACCGACAAAAATGGTGCCACGATCAGGAAATCCGCGGTTGGCCGCGTAAATATAGAACATTGTTTTCCATCGCGGTAAATTCCGTCGTGAGTAATCGTCTCCTAAATCCAGACGTTGCTAATCTCCGTGACACTCACAGTGTCTCTACGAACCTCCCATTTTATTTTTATTTAATTTTTTACGCAATAATCTCGCGGCTCCGGTTTCCATCACACTTTCCCGAAAGTTTTAACGATCCGGAAATGTTTACAAGATTTCCATCGTGATCGCGATTTCGTCGTACGTACACAGCGATCCAATATATAGTATTTCTTTTTTTCGACATTTACCGTCGATAAAGCAAATAGTTAACGTCGTCTCGCGTGGAACATATAACATCGTTGTTTTGACAAACGTTACAACAAATTGCCCCGACGTAACAGTTAGTCGCGCGAAACGTGCGTTGAGACGAGACAGAAAAAAAAATAGAAAAAATAAACAATAATAATATTTAACCAACGAGATTCGCGTTATCTATTCAGAAGCACGGGATGAAAACTTTGCGGCCGGTCGTCGTCGTCGACGGCGAACGCGAAACGCGTGTTTCTGTAACTCGGCTATTTTCGTAGAATTGATCGACGCACGTGCCGACGCAGGTAATGGAGAATGACAATGATTATACTGTCGGCTGCGGTTAAATGAGCCGTGAAATCGTGGCTCATTACAACTTGCACGCGTAGTTCAATGACATTTCGCGTTGAACGCGACAATGTCGAACGATTTGCATGTGTTCGTATAATTTGCAACCCACACGATTCGGATACACATAATATTGCGTGATTCTCTGCGAACAAGTTCTTCTCACTCTCTCTCTTTCTCTTTCTCACTCGTTGTGCGGGATAGGGAATACGGAAACTACTAGGGTGTATTTAATCATTTTAGAATTATATAACAGTATAGTTTTGCAGGCGAATATACAATTTTCGCGGGCGGAAAGAACGAAGATACGCTCGCGCAAGTCGTTTCTTCCGGTGCGTTTGGTACGCGGCCGCGTTTATTATTAACTCTTTCGAATTGAAACACATATCCCTTTGAAGAGAGGAGCCTTCGGTAGAGCCGTAACAGACTAAACAGCGATTCCAGGTATCGAGTTCGTGAAAAAGCACGGTTTCCTACGCTCTTTTTTTCTCCACGGTACCGCTAACACTCTGTCATAATAATTCCGCGCGCGGCAAAACACCGGCAGAAACTCACAAACGGGCTATCTAGCGTTCCGAGAAAGCCACGCGTTTGTTGCCATCGAACCTCGGAAATATTAGAAAACTTTATAGGAACGATATACAAACAATCCCAACGTGTGGAAATAATTTCCTTGTCCCATAGAAGGGATACAAAACGAAACTGATAAAATTCAAACACATGTTCAAAAGTATCTCCCTTTAAACGTCGACATCCCTAGCATCAAGAATCTCATTTATCCTCCCTCATTTCAAAGCCTCACCTCCAAATTCAATTACTAAAAAAGGAAAACCAAATTCTCTCCGAAAAGAATCACTCACAATATTCCAGTTTTCTGTTAACCGAGAAATATGTTTGCGTCAGTGGTTTAATCGGCAAGCGTCGTACCGTGAAATCGTTTCCGGTCGACGTCGGGCAACCTGGACCAAACATCCCACACACACACACTCACTCCCATACATACATACTTACTAACTAACTTACACCGAGAGAAAACCGGACGGAAAGTGCATTATATACACCGATGGCATGGTTTTCCCATGAGGCTCATATGCGATCCACCTGAGCGAGGACGTCGGTAGGTAGTACGCGGGTCATTAACGATGGAAGGAAGCAACGAGGATGACCGGAAACCACGCACGGAGATGTGACTTGCCCAGTAGTGCGGACCTTCTATCGACACGGCCGCCCATCGACGCCCATCGACGTCCATCGACGTGCAACGGTCAACAACCGAAGACATCGCGTGCCCCTCTACGTCGACGATCTTTCTCCCCCTTGTTCCCCCTTCTTTTCCCTTGATGTCACCTTTTCTACGTCTGTTCGTCTCGTTCATGGGGGGTGAGAGGGGAAGGGAGGTGGGGGACAGGTAAGATCGACGGGAGAAATTTCGAATGCGGTCCTCGAAATTTCAGGCCCGGGGGAGGTTTCTCTCTTTTTTTTTTTGGATCTGATTGCGATGCAGGGATCATAGACGGATAAGACGCATGGTTTCCGTTCGAAACTTGTCACTGTGGAAACTAGTGTTTCTTCACTAATATCGTGGCCTTCAGATTTCGTGAGGATATTATTAAGAGGTTGATTTGTATTTTTTTTTAATTATGGATAACACCTTTTTGTTTCTCTTTTGGTTTGGTTGTTGTGGGAGGAGATTAGTAGGGACGCATGGAAATGTGTTGGGGTTTGCTCGATTTTCACGGTGGGAACCGTGGGATTTTGTGGGCGGATCGTGTTCTTCCGTGCCGGAAGAAAATTTTTCCCATAAAAATCGCTGCGGGAGAGGCGACCGGACTAAACCAACTGCTCGCGATGCGCACCGGGCCGGAAAAAGTCCTCTCGTTATATCGCCTCATCTCCAAGGATCACGGGAAACGTGGAAAAAAGTGCCCCACTCCCTTCGTCTAAAATCTATCAAAAATTAAAGTTACCCACATACGTATATGAAAATATCATAACACGTCTAAACACGTGTCTACGATCGGAAAAAGAAAACTGAGTCAGTGACAACTACCAGAGAAACCCTGGAAGATATTATTCTCCGATGTTGTTCCAGAAGGTGGAACGATCATTCCCCGGGGGAGGGAAGTAAATGATGGAATTCGGAAATCATTCCAACGATCATATAGGCCACGTGGAACTTGACGAAAGAATGAAACGGTCGCAACGTGCTGCTCGTCAGTAAGTTGTCATCGCCCGGATATATTTCGTTGGCACTCATAAGAGAGACACACTTCGATGTTTTAGGACGTCCGAATGTCCTCCCGTAGATCCTCAGGATCTCGTCAGTGTTTTCCACGAAAAGCGACAGCGTTCGGTGTCCGATTTCACGTTTCACGCCAGTTTTTCGTAAGATACCAGTTTTCCGCTTATAATGACCCGTGGTAGTCCCGCAGCGGTGGCAAAGCGGAACCTTCCGTGACGGAAACATCGCGTGCTGGAAATTCGATTTGCCTGTTTTACCTTTATAATTGAACGGACTGTGGCGTCGTTAATCCTGCGGCTGTCTTACGAGGGAAGATCCCGTGGTTTGGTTTTCATTCAAACGGAACCCGTGGCTGCTCCGGGCGTACATAGATTTACGACCGTCATTTACGTCTGTTAATCGTCAAGTATCCTCGTTTTCTGATTACGTGAAATCTTAGATACGTTTCCTGATCCTCGCTGACATTCGACCGCCGACAATAATTACAGCGGACTATGTATGTACGTACTACATACGTACGTGTTACCCGTAAATTAAACTTATCGTATGATGTTCGATAGCGATCTTCTATTACAAGGAATAGTACGGGAGGGGGGGGGGATAATACAGTGGCGTACAGATTATCACCGATGGAACCTCGCGTACATTGATCAAAAGATGCCAGATACTAGGGAACGAGCTCTATATGTAATCCGTTTCATATGTATGTAGTACTTACATATTATGCATACATATACGAACGGAAGCACCGCCGTTCGACAGTAACCTGAATCGTGTATCACGCGATATTAATTATAAATTGTAAAACTTCTAGTTACAACTATCATTAGCAATTTTAAATAAATTAAGCTATAAATCCATTTTCTACGCAACAAAGTACAGATCCCCATTAACAGAATACCGTGGTGGAATCGTGACACACTCCTATCGTATTATACATCTTCTAATTAACATCGAAACTCATTTCTCGCGAACGAAAGCAAAACAAAAAAACCGAATAACCATCGTACTTTACATCCCGCAAAAGCGTCTATCTAGTAAATCTATCCAGTTCGCAGATTTCCAAATAAACCGTCCTTTGAAAAAACTCGGATGGTAATTATATCGCGAAGGCGTAGCCTCGTTTCAAATGCACCGTTCCCTTTTTTTCCCTTTCTCTTTTTTTTTCTTTACTTTTGGATTTACTTAAAACCGCGCGTGTAGATTTTCGATCTACCAACGCACAGTGTTCATATACTTGCGGCGGGTGGATTTCGAGAAGAAACACCGACAGGTGAGTGAACACAGGGAGGGAGGGGGAGGGGGAGGGGGTTTCGCTGCGTAATTACCACACGTCATGGTCGGTGGTGCGCCCTTCTTCGTGGCCAGAGCGCACCTGCCCAACGAAACAGAAACCTCGGCTCGCGTGCGCTCGCAATTACGCACGTGCAATTACCCACGTGCGATTACGTCGCATGCGTTTACCATTCGCGGCGGGGGCATCGTGACCTCGTCCCGGTGTCAAGTTCGCTCGCTAATTAGCGTTAAGTAACGTTCACCTTTCGCGTGTCGAAAGTTTCTTCACCTTGTTCGCGAGCGCATCTATCGTTCAGTACGGAGGATTTATAAATGATACCCACACGCAGACCTTGTAATTACGATCTAGAGATCTCTGGGGATGTTCGTCAGATCGGGAACCGGTTAGCAGAAGGGACAAAAGGGACACGATGGGTACGGTGTGAACTGGGTTAAAAGGGCGAGCACACGGATTTTTGTGCGAGTAGAATTTTCAGGAAAGATAAAAAAGAATGAAAGAAAGAAACAAGGACTTCTTGACATTTTTTCGAATGGGAACAAGACGTCGTCGTCGTCGTTTGTTGTTGCTGTCCCGCGAACGGAGAACCGTCCCTTTTGCCAGTTCACACCAGTTTTAGAGAACGAAGGACGCGCCTTTCATAAGTTTCCATTATTCGCGCCGAGGACAGATGTTCTGGGTTTAAAAAACCCGTCCGGGCGAGTACGGTAAACGCCTCGTGGACCATTTACATTTCGCCGGTGAAAAACTTGCCGCGGGTTTCTCTCGCCGGTGTCGGTTTTTCAACGGCGAGAGTGCGGTGTAAAAGTTCTTCGTCGACGTGGACGCCCGGACAATTTGCAATTTAATTACGTCGACGGTGTCACATTACGTCGGCGTGTATCGCGCGTTGGATACGAATTACGTACATACGTATACATACATACATATGTACATACACGTGAGTTTCGAGGTTCGGTCGGAAGGTAATCTGGACGCTCTGTAATCGACGGGAAATCATCACTCGAGTTGGAAATTTATTGGAAATACTTACTCGTCGATTAAACATGATTTTTCGAATTCGAGCGTGGAATTCATATTGGGAATAAATGTGCAAAAAACACCCGACGCAAGAAGAATCGTAAAACTACTCTCGGATAATAGCGATATTAAATCGCTATGAGTAAGTATTGAGAATTCACTTAAGAAATTACTACCGATCGATGCGGAATCAATTAGGAAATTAAATCGAGTAATATTAAAATCGAACGACGTTATCCCCGGCTTTACGAGATGAGTTTCGTTTATTAAACGTATTAGATGAGTTTCCTCTACCGGACTTGCGGTTAATGAACAAAAGAACCTTACGAAACTTTACGAGCGTTGCCCGACGAAACATATTTCACTATTGCGTACGTAATTCTACATATAAGTTATGGAAATAGGTGTATTTCTGTACAGTTTCATGACGCATACATCCATACATAACATACATATACGAATACGGAGCAAATATTATTCTCTACCCTCTTCGGCAATTCTTCCGTTCGCGAATTAATTTCGACATTCAAATTCAGCTGACGAAGAGGTCCGACGTATGTATGTATGTATGTATGTATGTATGTATACATATATCTATAATAACCCGGCTAACATGGACGCGTTAGTGACCTTCGACGAATATAATTACTCGTCCGTATGGAGTACTTACGTTTATGCGCAGGCGATAAAACGGAATGGTAAGTTAAAGTAAGTACCTCATTGACAGCAGGTAGCAGACACACGGTGCGCCATAACCAACGCAATGATTATACACCGGTAGTACAGCCGTAAATCAGAGGAATTACCGCCTGTTGGTTGTAGCATTCCATCAGCGTGTTCTACACCTTATTTGTAAGAAATGTTCTTGTTCGGTCGGGTTGGAATATTTCTCCAGCCTTCGGCAGCGTAATAAGGGAAGATTACGCGAAACTGTCTGCGTGGAAACGTGGGAAAAGTTTGTGGACGTTGTCGCGTAACGACATAATTATCGATTCAACCCAAAAAGAAAAAAAGAATAGAATCCCTCGGTTAATTCGTGCTGGTAATTTTGTGTGAAAGTTAGAACATTTCTGTTGGTATACTATTATATTTATGAAAACGTCGCTGTATCTGGAACCAAAGACATTAGGATTCTTCTATATGGGAAGGAATTGAAGGAATTAGAGGGAACGGCCTAGAGATAAGATAAGAATTGTAGGAGTAGTTTGATCGCTAATTGACAAACAGGTCGGAACTACAAATTTACAAGGTTTATACGAGTATCGGACGGTCTGGTATCGTTTTTATATTTGGGCATCGCGCATTAGGAGCGATTTAAATTCATGATCGAAATTAAGGTTGTCCGTGGCGTCTGGCGATGTCGGCTTGGCCCATTACGGGATGGCCAGCCATTTTGAAAGTTATCATACACGCTTCATTGTATTCAAAGTCGTTTTACCATTGTAATTTTCGTACCGCGATTGTAACGAAACACATATGTCAGTGCCCCACTATCGAATTCAACCTGTCATTCCCCCGGCGAACCAATAATTTCTTACTTCGCCTCTCGTTCTTCCCGGTTCTTTTTACACGCTGAATTATCTCACACGTGATACGTGTATTTTAATATAATCGCATCGAATTTATCGCCGGTAGATTACAATCGTTGCAAGTGAATTATGTTGTTGTTATTATTATTATTATTATTGGAAAATTGTATCGACTTTTATCGGATGTACGGTACACTTGATATTTTTTTCGACATCGAACGAGGTGCGCCAGGAAAGAAGTTGACAGGTCGTTATTCGCTGTAAATCTTCCTTCACCCACGCGATATCCTTCAAAAAGGATTTCCGCGAATGGAGGTGGATCACGGAAGTAGAATCGCGAGGGCGATAATTATTACGATCGATAAATGCCCACGCGGATCTAATCTTGTGTCCGAATCTACGGAACAGAGATAAAAGACACATAGATCTTCATAGAATTCAAAATACACACGTCGCACACTTTTGCGTAAAAGAAACTTTTCGCCACAGAGATAATTTCCATTGGTAAGTAGTAGAAACAGAGGAAACGAATAGGTAAAGTGGAATAGAGCGTAGAATTGGGAAACAAACCAACAGAAAATAAAAGCGGCAGGAAGTCGCGTGGTTATAGCAAACACGTGGTCCTCGGTGAACCAATAAAATACCGGTTTTCTTCCTCTCGTGTTGTTAATTAGGTTAAACCGAAACTGAACGATTGATTTACTCCGGCGGTTCATATTTCACCGTTGTCGAGCGTACGATTACGAAATTGTTATACGTCGAATATGTTTCATTGATAATTCCACTCACGCTTGATAAATAACAGATGTCACAAACAATTTCGGTTTCATTTTGACGTAATCAATGAATATACTGATAACAGTGAGAGAGAAAAAAGAGATCTAAATTCTACGGAAGGATATCGTCGGTGTGTTGGGACGTTGAAATCGACGTGTTTGACGGTGTTGCGTCGCGACGGAATTAAATACGATGTATCAATATAAATTACATCCTTGGAGGTACGTCTCACGACGACGGCTAAATATAATTCGTCCTTGAGCATTCCTACTTGTTGTTCGTTCTGTTTGTTCGGCACGGTGTCTCGCAGTATGTACGACGATACCGGGGATCGAGATCCTCGGGACAGGATCGAGAGGATCCTCACGTCGGTGTCGGTCAACCCCCTCGGGTTTCAAATCAAAATTCATCGAGTCACAGAAAGGGTCGGAGGGCCACTCGAAAATCAAGATGTCAACGGTGCAGGGCTACCGTTTTAAAATTCAGAATAAGCTTCGCCTCGACACCGGATGCGTCGCCATCTTTTCTTTATTCCACAACGAGGGAATTGTCGATGCACGAATAATCAACGATTTTTTCCCCTTTTTTTTAGAAACATTTATCTTGTGATATAAACTTTCCCGAGAATTTAAGTATTCGCAAAATTCTCGTCTGATCGTTTTCCGTAAACTTATATTTTTCTGAGATTTGTTTAGCAATTTTTTGAATACGATAAAATGGTTAACTGCGAATGTATGTTTATCTGTGTAGAGAATCGATCGATCACAGTTGAATTATTCGATCCGCAGCACGACGATATCGTGGTATTGAAATCCGTATAAATTCATTCGTACAGATTAAATGATATAGTTAGGGGTTTTCGAAAGATCGATGCAGGAAAGTGTCAATTGAGATGCGGCAGACGTTTTCAAGCGACGTAGACGGATACAACCGACCATCTTTGTTTTCGATTGCCGAAACGAATGCCGCTAATCAATTATTCCTCGCGTTACACGCCGAGTCTTTTCTCTGCACGTGAGTCTTTAGGATAGACCATTGCTTTCGAAAGACCATGCTAATTACGAGAGTACAGGTTATTAATATTTTCAGATCATTCTGTAACTTTCGCAATTAAATCACATTTCGTACCTTGCCGGTGCCGTTTGAAATTTAAATGCCCACATTTAAAACACTTCAACATTTCAACATTTCAACATTTAATACTCAATTTTATTCTTCACAATATCCCTAAAATAAAAATCTCTAAATATACATAAGTACGACACCAACGTTTTTCAAAATACTTTCAAAAGGAAACATACGAAATTTCGATATAAAGACTCCAGCGCACGTAGACAAAATATGAAATTCGAGGGTGGCTCGACGGGAAAGCGAATCCTCGAATTAAAACCTAGAATCCATTCCCCCTGTGCAATAATAAAACAATGGCGGCTCGGTAAGCGCGTCCAATCATACGAATGTCTCATTCTGGTTCGTGAATTGCAGGAAGCTTTCCTGCGACACGTTCATCGTACACTTCTTCCTGCCACGAGTAGTTACCTGTCCTCGTTACTTGACCGTCCTATATTTAGACAGCCATTATCCGTACACCTAGGGTACACGTTGTTTAATAATTTTGCGCCACACGATCGCAAATCGTATGGAGTTTTACAGTCAATAATACCATATACGTTTTATGGAAATCCTTTAATTTTCCATCGCGATACCGGATGCCGTTTTATTTCCGCACCTTAAGGTGCCACCGGAACTGAAGCCTCTTATTACGCCATATGCCGTGTGTAACTAATTACCGATGTAATTAAACGAGGTGGACTACTTGATTTTTTGTTACATTCTTCGTAGAAACGATAGGTACACGTATTTAACAAGTAACGAGGGTACGTATTTTATTATATATTTGAAATTTTCACTGAGTAAGTACAGAATGTTTCTTTGATCGAGTATTTTATCACTAAATAAGTCATTACATCGTGTACGTTTTTTATTCGTGTAATTCCCTATCGACCCTTTGAAATTGCACCCTCGCCGGTATTATTATTCTTTATACCACGATTATCCGAGCTAGCGGCGTACTTACCGCGAACCGGTGGATTTGATTAAAAACTTAACGAGTATTCAAAGCTGGCAGATTACCGGTCCATTATCATTTCGCTCTATAAACTGCGGAATCGTCGGGATATAATTCAGCCTGTAGAGTGGAATAATGAATTATATCCCGACTGTTCTCGATTTGCATTTAATCGTTGGTATTGCCCTCGTCCATTGTTATTACCAATCACGTGGACGACGGCAAACGTTATTAATTACATCAATGGCAATGCGGGGAACATATATTAATTAAACCCGCGAGCTACACACATATATACATTCACAACTTTAATTCCATCTATATAATTAATACTACATCGATCGATAATTCATCTTCTTTCCTCGATCATTTTTGAAACAATAAACAATTCCATTTCCCAAATATCACAAATTAACTTCACCCACAATTGTGTCTCGTCACAGTGTTAATAATTTCAATTTAATAATTCCCAATAAGTACAAAAATAGTATACAATCTTCTAACTATTTAATTTGTCAAAAACAACCGCCTAAAGTGTGACACGAAGTATCCTCCTAATTAATTATACATTTCAACGCCCTCCCGCGTCTCGAGTTAGCCGCGTAATAGTTTACGTAGATAGATAGAGATTATCATCCTGTCGATTCCCTCGATCGCATCTTGTCCCCAGGGTACAACCTGAGTCTGGGTGGACTGTAAACGGCTTATAAATATTTCTTACGAATTCCTCTATGCGATAGATTCGCGATGATAGGGACCCGGTTTCATGTAGTCTTCAATGTTGATCGCAACAAACTTGCTCATCCATCGTCGAGTTTCGTCGGGCGACGTTTTTTTTTGTTGTTTTTGAAATAATGATTCAGGTGTATCTTCACGTTCCCGTAACCGACATAATTAGTCTGCGGGTTCGTCGCGGACGTGTACCATTTGTACAATTTAATCGTTTTAAGAAGATAACGAGATTCCCCGTCGGCGAAAGCCAGCCACACACGGCGCGTTAAAACGAATGATTCTCATTCCACACCCGTAGAGGGATGAAGCAATAATTTTTTATTACGACGGCAATACCGTAAAGGAAATAATACATCCCGCAAGACCACCGTCGCTACCTCCTGCCTGTTTCTTTTCCGATTTCTTTCCGCCATTAGGGCGTAAATTACACCTGACGGATCTACCGTTCGTTATCATAATGATAATACGAATTACGTGAATGTATTTTGCAATCTTAATTCACCTCTCCGACGAGGAGTGTATATTGAGATTCACAAAGGTGCGAGATTCATGTATGTATGTGTGTAGATACACATACAGAGTTTGATATAGCAATTAATTTTTCGATAAACCGTGATATTTTAGTTACAACGATTTCACGGTAGTTTATAAGCGAATCCAGGTATTTCAGGACCTGCGAAAGTGTTATTTTCATCGGTATCAAATGGGAACTATTACGCACGTTCGTTGAAAGAGTTACACGAAAATCCGCTGGACGGGTCCGCGGAAAGTAAATTACCGTCGCTGTATATTTCACCGACGTGTTTAGTGGGCCGACCCGCGTCAGCTACCGCAGATTTATGATGACATTAGGTATCTACATTTTTTGTTGTACGCAAAAACGGGCCACGTTTAATCTTCATATAATCATAATATCTTCTACGAACAAATATTCCGATAACATTTCTTCGTTCACCTGCATTTTATAAAATTAATTAAACGTATCCTCATAGATTTTACTTTCCAACATGTGTCCTTACACCTTTCAAAATTTCACTTTCTATCGAATTATAATACGAGAGAAAAAAGAAAAAGAAAAATGATACTTTGGGTTCATAAAAAAAAGAGACGCTTCGGTATTTAGTTCATAAATCACCAGGAATTTAATTTCCCGTGTCTTTGGTACAATGGCGAGGCAGTTTATCCGGGATTTATTTACTACCTATCCACGAATTGCACGTCGCAATAAAACGTTCTCAGTTTCGCGATCCGCGTCAAGCGGTTCATTCGTCGCCATTATTTCGGGCAGAATGCACAATAGCGCCGGGATTCATAGTTGCACCGAACGATGCCACGCTATCATCCGCGGCTCCGTCGGCGATAAATTAACCGTCGCGTTGTATTTTATCGAGCCACGTCCCGCGGATATTTACGATCGGCCGCGCACCCGGCGAATTTTTGTCACCGGACATCTTGACGTGGTTTGCACACGGCCGGACGGTCGTCAGACGAAAATTCACTCCGCCGGTAATCGCAAATCACGCCGACCGGACTATTTATCATCGTCCGTTTAACAATAAACCGTGCACACTTTCCCAATTAATTTCATTTAAACGGACACGGTAATTTCCTCGGGTACGATATCGCGAAACTGATACCGCGGTTTTATAAATTATCCGGCCGGTCGGTAATCTCGATCGTGATGACAGACGCTATTAATTATATCGTGTATCAATTAATTCCACCGGTTGTACCGGGTGTCCGAGTACGCAATGTCCACGTCGAATGGCATCGAACTGTTATTATATTATTATTTTAAAAGATATTTTAATTGATACGGTTCTAAGAGAAGGTGTAACTCGATGGTGATAGATTAATTAATTACATGTTTATGTAGTTTCTTTTTTACGAGTCAACATTGGTGAAATGAACTCTCTGAACTGTTTAACACTTTGTTTAATATTTCCTGAGAAATTGCAAAATATAGGGTGAAATTTTTAATATCCAATATCCGTGTTCAACGATTCGTTACATTCACAGTTACGGTTATGCTATCTATTATGTATGTACCGGCACGTAGCCTGCGGGACAAATGTGTGTCACGGTTGTGTTTACACTCTCTTTGTCCTTTGCGAATAACTGAAAAGCGGGAAGACGGTCGAGTGACATCTGTCAATCTACTTTGTCCGCCGCTCGTCCTTTGAGTCAGTTTCTCGGTCGCGGTGGATCACAACGGACCCACAACGATCGGACTTCTGTGTTTGTCGTGAAATTTTCATTTTCAAGTACACTGATTCGGTAATGTCGAGTGATAAGTGTTCTTACATCGATTCTAAACTACGAGGTGTATAATCGATCGAATTATATAATTACGAAACAGCAAATCGAAAGTGTACGATACAACAAGCTCGTGGTAAGTCACTTTTTCTTTTACCAACACTACCAGCACTGATAACGGTCGTTACATTTCCAAAGAGATTACACCGAGGCGTCTAATAAACCGTGCACTTACACAGCAATGAATAACCATTACTTAAGTAATTTCCAGTTAATCACCGTCTATTTATCTACGGTACGCTTTAAATGTCCGCTTAATTGTGTCTTTAGATTTTTCCCGAATAAAAAACCGGAATTTATCGTCGCACGGGATGAATAATTCAAGGTAAAAGTGATCCTAGAGAACGACGTGGTATCCACGATTCCTTGCCCTTATCCCTTTCTCCCTTCTCGGAAATTGATCCACCGACGACGTTCCGCGATGCAAATCTACGGATTCCACGCGTGCCTTTAATTTATACAATTCATACGTGATTCCTGCCCCGCCGCGAACACCCGTCGGGCTTTTCTCTTTCTCGTTTGCTCGCTATAGGAAGCATAATTCTGTCCGTTCGAGACGATTTTCTAGCGCGCTGGCTAGAACACCGGAACACACCACGGTGTGTTGCACGGACACCTATATATCTTCTCGCAGGTATTCATGTTGATACATACATACATACATACGTACATAGATACGTACATTTATACGAGTGTACGTATACATACGTGAGCAACGTATGGAATACCATATAGAGGTACCGACGTAAGATGGTGGAAATTACTGTCCGCCTCGTAAATCGACGCAACGTGCAATTTACACCGCGAAACGGCGCTCCTCGCCGTCATAAAGGGCTATTATGCCCTTGCGCGAGACAGCAGATATTAAAGCCTCCGGATACACCGGGGCGTAACGTTCTATCGATATCGCCCTCTTAAGAATCCATTCTTCAACCCCTGCCTTCATCCTTCATCATCGGAAGTAAAAGGATCACGTTGAAGATCCTGGCGGAACTTGTAACCAGATTCTTACTTACATATATACATATACATACATATACACATTCTGTTGGGCGTTATGTACCTCTTACCTGGTATTTAACGAACGCTACGGAAGAAATAATGTAACTCGCGTATGATTTATATTCTGGCCTCGTGTGTATCCTTGTGTACGAGAATCGAGGGTTGTTTCGCTTACACGGTTTTAGCTGTGTGTATGTTATTTGGATTTTTCAAATCGTTTTTTTTGTGTCTCTTTTTTATTTTCTTTTTTGATCTTACACTCGATCGTATAAACATGGATCGTTGTAACACGTTTATAAGGCCACTGTTGAATGAATTTATGACATCTCGTATGTATGTACGTAGACACAACGATCTCACGGTTATTTCGCGGTTAGTTTTTCGTTGTCGATCATTATATTTCATGTTTGTAACATTGAATACAAAGCACGTTTAATGAATTATTGTAACACACTTTGTATATTATATTGACAGACTGACGTACGCCGTAATTATCGTGTATTAAGGACAAGTATCTTATTGGATAATAATTATATTTGCATCTCGGTTCTACGGGAACGAACGTCGATTTTTTTTTGTTTTATTTTTTATTGTTCTCTTTTTTATCTCGACGGGTTGTTGCATGTTGCACGCCACACGTATTTTCTACATCGCGATACTCACGCGGATTTCACCGATAGCCGGATAGTTAGAATCATTATCCGTGATGATTCTCGGACATCATCCGGGCGTCTCCTCTGATTTCCAGGCGAATTCTCGTTTCCATCGGAGGTAGCCGTTTTTACATCTCTCCTCTCCTTTCTACCACGCGTTCGCCACCGGCTGTCTTTATTTCGCGTCATTCGACGATATTTCGCCCTGGGTGTGGATAGCGCATTCCTATCCAAGGGCAAGATCATTTCGCCGATAGAGAATTGCCGTCGATCATTATTCGTTTTCTGCGGGCAGAACGTTACGGCAGCGTCTCCCAACCTCCGGCACGAAAATTGTTTCTCCGCATCCCGAAGGGAACTTTTTCCGCCTGAGTTCCGGAATTACCATTCGCTACGTGACGTAGGTTGAAATCCGAATAGAAAACAAGCTGAGGATAATGAGCGCCGTGTACTTTAAGACGTGATTCGTAAAAATTCACCCTATCGTCGGACATGAAAGAAACTAGAACTGTATACACATACATACGTACATATATACATACATACGAATCTTCTACTACAAGGATACTTTATTATAATAAAAACGAGGTATCGATATTCCATCGGGGACTTTCGAGAGACCATATTATTTTCTTGCTCGACACGCCGAGATTTCTCGTCGTTCCACACGAAGAACCCGCGTTCGCAGTACGCCGAAAGGGTTTCTTCGGTGGAATCGTGAGGGATGATCCACCGATTTCCTCGGTTCAGGAGTATCGTGAGGTGGAGTAGAGCCTACGACGACGACGACGACCAGGCAGAAAGAGTCAGCCCCCCGGCCCTATTACTTATGCAGTCTACGTTACCCGGCTTGCATTGCTGCACGACTGCTTGCTTACCCTTCGTAACGTGTACTTTATTCTTTCCAGATGCGCTCGCGCCGATAGCTACTGGCGATTCGCTCGTTTAACAGCGTAACGGCGAGCCAGCAGGAGTCAGGGCCGGTGAGTGGCACGATGGGAGGGAGAGGACGGGGAATAGAAGCGAGTGAATAGAAGAGAAAAAGAGCAAGAGAGAGAGGGAAAGAGCGCATGGACCCTAGGAGGGTGCTAGAAGGTGAGTACAGTCACGGGGAAGAATCTGAAGAACGGATGCGAAGTCTCGCACTTGTTGTTAAAAAAGTACATACACTGATGCATTTCGATGTTTAGGTTTCTTAAGTCATTATTGGGTTTGTTGTTATTTGTGCGGTTCCGAAGTAGAATGTTGTATAGAATACGAAAAATCGAGGTTCGAGATCGATTGCTCTAAAATTACATAAAAAGCGACAAAAAACTAGTTGAAATAAGTGGTTTTTTGACTGCCATTTGCTCAATTTTAATGATAGCGACCTGAGACTGGTACCATTGAATCGGGCATGAAATTCTCTACAAAATCCATATATAATAGTTGTACTTTTCGAAAATTCGATTTTTCGCAAAAATCTGAAGGGGGTAGGTCAGGATTTTTTGCGATTTTCGTAATTTGCCCGCCATTTCCACAATTCTTGAGATATTTAAATGATCCGGGCCGTTTTGGACGCGGAATCCGAAGCCAAATAAGCCAGGGAAAGAATCATTTTGATATCTATAAAATTGTGGAAATGGCGGGCGGATTTCGAAAATCGCAAAAAATCCTGACCTACCCCCTTCAGATTTTTGCGAAAAATTAAATTTTCGAAAAGTACAACTATTATATATTGATCTGGCGTAGAATTTCCTAACTAAAACAATGGTACAAGTCTCAGGTCGCTATCTTTAAAATTGAGCGAATGCCGACCAAAAAACTATCATAATTTGTCAATTTTTCGCGATTTTCGTGATTCCTTCGTCATTTTCGCAAATCTTTAGATATCGACCTGAATCTTTCACTGCCTTATTCGGTTTCTAATTCCGCGTCCAAAGCGCCTTGGATCATCTGAATAGCTCAAAAATTACGAAAATGACGAAGGAATAACGAAAATCGCGAAAAATCGTTAAATTATGACAGTTTTTCATTCGGCATTCACTCAATTTTTGAGATAGCGACCTGAAACTTGTACCATTGTAATCAGCGGAAAATTCTACCCCAGAACAATGTATAATAGTTGTACTTTTCGAAAATTTAATTTTTCGCCAAAATCTGAAGGGGGTAGGTCAGGATTTTTTGCGATTTTCGTAATTTGCCCGCCATTTCCGTAATTTTTGTGCTATTAAAGTGATCCTGGACGTTTTGGACGCGGAATCCGAAGCCGAATAAGCCAGTGAAAGAATCATTTTGATATCTTAACAATTGTGGAAATGGCGAGCGATTTACGAAAATCGCAAAAAATCTTGACCTACCCCCTTCAGATTTTGGCGAAAAATTAAATTTTCGAAAAGTACAACTATTATACATTGTTCTGGGGTAGAATTTCCTGCTGATTACAATGGTAAAAGATTCAGGTCGCTATCTCTAAAATTGCCGATGTGACAATCGAAAAACCTCAAATTCTCTTCCTTCCACCATCAATATTTTCATCCTCGTGTTAATTAAGCTTCTACCATAAACATCATATTTATTTTCCCCGTTGATTTTTAACGTCAACGGAACGTCTTATAACAGTACAGGCAAAACCTAACAAATTCTTTCATTTGCCCCGATTTATCCAATAGGTGAATAAAGAGACCGACAAACACCGAAGAAGGTATAATTTCAGAATAAAGAACGACGGACTCCGAGAATAGAAGGCGCGATAAAAACATGTCCGGATCCTGCGAAGGTGCTAGGCGGTAAGTACAGTCACGAGAGAGAATGCCATCCCACGTACCTACACACACTTATATGTCTAAATATGTCGTAAACCATAAAATATTCATTATCGCGACATCGTTATTAAAAAGGTTAATTAAATCCGGGGGACACTCTTAAATACGGGTGATGTTAAGTGTTAAAAGTAACGACGAACGGCACGCGTCATTCGGGTACCGAAAATGTCGAGGGAAGGAGAGCAAAGAAAAATCTAAAAAGATACCAACGAAAAAAAGAAAAATAGAGTAGGACGGGGGATGAGTTTGACAAAAACGTTAACGAAGCGCGTGAAGGACCAGCGCGTCAATGAATATGTAAAAGAGGATATCGGAAATTTAAAGTGCTGCTCATTATCCCTCATCTCGTTCGGTTGATCGTCGTTATCATCGATCGGAGGGAGTTCTGATAAATGCAGGTTCCGGTTACATTTATTGAAATAATCGATCGCCTTCTACTTATTATGCTAATATACACGCTACCATCTGGTACAGTTTGTATCGGTATACAAAATGATTCACTGCCCTGAGCCGGACCCAGTGCCGTATAATTTCGCCGCCTCTTTAGTATCTGCTCCGTTAACCCCCTTAGCTTGTTGTTAATCGGACCGCAAGTGGAATCTGTAAATTTCAATTTTCTCCGATAATCCCGTTTCGTTGGAATTTATGCGTTTTCTCGTTGTACCTTATAAATGTTTCCTTTTTTTCGTCGGTGTCCCAAGGAATTATTTTTCGCCAAGTTCGGCTAAATTCTTTCGTACGAAAAAAAGAAGAATTCGCGATCTTCCGGTAAATTCCACAGGGTGGGAGGACGAAGGGCGAAAGAAACTCGGTGAAAAAAACGGTCGGACGTCGTGGGGGCCAAGACGAAGAGAAAATAAATAGCGTGTATCGCGAGAGGGCGGATGTCGATGGGGGCGAAAGTGGGCGGATATAACCATAGAGCATGTGGCACGCTCATCGGATCACCATAAAGATCGAGATTTATCGCGATCGACGTACTCATACCGTATACTTCTCTTATTGTCCTATAAATTGGCGAATCTCGCGACGTCTGCAATGTGAACCTGAACAAAAAAATCGATTTCTACCTCGTGATAATCTACGAAAGAGTTTAAGTACTCATACATTGATCATCGAGCACAAGCTTTACTATCCGATCCAATTATTCGAAAGAATCTTAAATCATCGACAACGTATTTAAATATGCATATGTAAATATTTACACTCCATCTACTTAATACGTTCTATCAAATCCGATCGGTTTAATATCATCGTACGGGAAAGCTTAAAGTTTTAATAATATTATTTCATCTCTCGCATGTATTATACATACGTGTTACAACCGTGCAACATGTTGCGTATATACTTAATATCACTGGAATAAACGGAGATTAAATAAATATGACTAAGTGCACGTCGTTAAGTATTTCAGCAGTAATCCAGCGTACGATGCATTAAGAATCTCGCCCCCTCTCGTAAATCTCATTCCATTAAAGTACACACCGGTTTAAATCTTCCACGTTTCAGTGACACGGTAAAATATTGTACGCCGGTCGCATATATGGTAGAAAACGCTTTTGCCCGCGATTTCACGGGGATTCCATCGCAGACCGATTACGTTCTTATCGTAATTTTCGACGGATACGTCGTGCTCTTGGAGAAAAAGGAAAAAACAAACGAAAAAAGAAACAAAAATAAGAAACGCACGATATACACCATCCCGAGGTCGGGATGCATTAGAATGATTAAGGCGGGTCTTTGACTATCGTTGACACGCGTGTAAAACCGGTTATCTTCGCCCACGATGCATTATTTCGTTCTGGACGCCGCTGTTTCGCGATAACGAACCGTCCTCTTACCGCGAACCGTCCGCCGACCGTTCCCATCGTGAAAATTAAAACAAGTCACGGAGAAAAAGAAACGCGGAGAGCATAGAGAGGGAGATAGATAGAGAGAGAGAAAGAGAATCCGGGAGGAGAGCAGTCGTAAACCGTTAAATCAAACGGCCTGGATGAATCGTAAAGCTTCGAGCTTCGGTAGCGGACACGAGATTAAATATAACTTTTTATGACAAAATCCATGGGAGACCGTACGGCAAAATCATGAGAGACATCGATGAAACGAAGTAAAAACAAAAAGAACAGTACATACATACGTCTGTATATACCTTGCAGTCGTCCCTGTTTAACGTTCTCTCGTATTTTACTAGATTTCCCATAGAAATTGGTAACCTCACCTTGTATTCTTTTTTTTTCAAAACAAGATGAATTTTATTCGGTCATCCACGTATACATTGTATATAAAATTTTATGAAACTTGGATATTAAAGGAATTTTCCCCCATTATCCCGGTACGTACCGCATACTCGGTTTTTATTCATGTCCTCCTTGTTAAACCGAATACATTATTTTACATCGTATACACACGTTACGGCAAGTTCTATTACCTTATTTAATAGTGTCCGCGGGATTTTCGAGATAACGAGATCGCTTTCTTGTAAATCACTGGTTTTATTCAACCGTTAACGGATACATATACCCATTGAATATCCCTGATTTATCAAATACCAACCCAGGTTTCTCCTGATAACAAGCCGACGGTATCCTTTCGTACGACGCTGACTTCCGTCTTTCCCTGACCTTTCCTCGATACGTATTCGCATTTTCACGTTTGAATTATCACTCTCCTCCCCCTCCCTCCCTCCTCCCTCTGACGATTCTATTTTCTAAAACGGCAAAAGATTCGCGGTACGATAGAAACGAACGATTTATCAGAGTCGTTTTACGGTTTGTCGGGTAGACTTATCCGTGGCACGATAACGGTGTCAGTGAGAGAAGAGGGGCCCACCGATAAAACAGATCGGAATCTGTCGTATGTGTGTGTACGTACGTACGTACAAAGGCACAACGGGATACCGGAGGCGACTCAGGTGTTTTAGGGGGAACGGTGGTATTTAAGTCACGGAGAAAATGCTACTTGTAAACTACCAACAAAGTAGGATGGTGAGATGAACAAAACGGATAAGATTCTTTATTACCGGAGATAGACAGATAGAAACGGGTTTACGGTGACACGGTAACAAGCATCGGGAATGATCGATGCGTGAATCGCCGGATGATTTAGGAACGTCCCGCCGGGGGAATGAACGTTTTGAATTGCACCACTAAAGAATACGAGTGTGTCCTCACAAATTGCATTCGGGTGAAAGTGATAATATCGTCTTATCTTTAATAGGCCTCGTTTATCGTACTATAAAACGTGAATCAGAACCTTACGAGGGGAATCATTTTTAATGTATACATTTATGTATAGATTATTATGATGATGGTTGGGGAAAAATATGAAACCACCGATGATATCGGTAAACATAATTTTTTATGTTCTTCCCACTCCCCGCTTCTTTTTTGTTTATCCCCCGACTATTTCTCTAATTTCAGAAAATTATTCAACCGTGAATCTACGTACACGGTGAACCTTGTTTCTCGTGATCTTTTAATGATGATTAATCACGTAGAAGCGAGGGTGCTAGTTCACCCGCCGGTATGCGTTCACTGTTTTGACAAGCCGCGTATATATTTCGGGAAAGCTTTAAGACGCACTTCCCATTACGCCGTTTTACACGAACATGTTGAGAATTCCGCCGCTTTTGTTTACGCGGCCGCGACAGATGTGCACTTTGCCGGAGCGCACTTATACGCGCGGGGAAATGCGCGCGGGAAAAGAATTCATTAAGATTGTTAACGAACCGTTGCGTCCGCGGCCAATTTGTATCTTTTGTATTTTCACGATAGACGAACACTACGTGTTATTTTTTTGTGTTATCCTGGGAATCTCGATGTTCCTTTAATAATTCCATTTCCGATCATATCGAAAATCGTCAAATTAAAGTAGTTTTTTGATCGGCATTCGCTCAATTTTTGAGATAGCGATCTGAAACTTGTACCATTGTAATCAGCGGGAAATTCTACCCCAAAACAATGTATAATAGTTGTACTTTTCGAAAATTTAATTTTTCGCAAAAATCTGAAGGGGGTAGGTCAGGATTTTTTGCGATTTTCGTAAATCGCTCGCCATTTCCACAATTGTTAAGATATCAAAATGATTCTTTCACTGGCTTATTCGGCTTCGGATTCCGCGTCCAAAACGTCCAGGATCACTTTAATAGCACAAAAATTACGGAAATGGCGGGCAAATTAAGAAAATCGCAAAAAATCCTGACCTACCCCCTTCAGATTTTTGCGAAAAATGAAATTTTCGAAAAGTACAACTATTATACATTGTTTTGGGGTAGAATTTCCCGCTGATTACAATAGTACAAGTTTCAGGTTGCTATCTCAAAAATTGAGTGAATGCCGAACGAAAAACTGTCATAATTTAACGATTTTTCGCGATTTTCGTTATTCCTTCGTCATTTTCGTAATTTTTGAGCTATTCAGATGATCCAAGGCGTTTTGGACGCGGAATTAGAAACCGAATAAGGCAGTGAAAGATTCAGGTCGATATCTAAAGATTTGCGAAAATGACGAAGGAATCACGAAAAATTGACAAATTATGATAGTTTTTTGGTCGGCATTCGCTCAATTTTAAAGATAGCGACCTGAGACTTGTACCATTGTTTTAGTTAGGAAATTCTACGCCAGATCAATATATAATAGTTGTACTTTTCGAAAATTTCATTTTTCGCCAAAATCTGAAGGGGGTAGGTCAGGATTTTTTGCGATTTTCGAAATTCGGCCGTCATTTCCGTAATTTTTGAGATATTAAAATGATCCAGGCCGTTTTGGACGCGGAATCCGAAGCCGAATAAGATGCAGAAAGAATCAGATTGATATCTCAAAAATTGTGGAAATGGCGAGCGATTTACGAAAATCGCAAAAAATCCTGACCTACCCCCTTCAGATTTTTGCGAAAAATTAAATTATCGAAAAGTACAACTATTATATGTTGATCTGCCGTAGAATTTCCTAACTAAATCAATGGTACCAGTTTCAGATCGCTATCTCAAAAATTGAGTCAATGCCGAACGAAAAACTGTCACAATTTTACGATTTTTCACGATTTTCGTTATTCCCTGGCCACTTCCACAATTTTTTAGATATCGATCGGAATCTTTCACTGTTTTATTTGGCTTCGAATTCCGCTTCTAAAACGTCCTCAAACGTTTCTAAAATTACCAATCCCTGTATTGAAATATACAAATTATTATTTTTACTTAAAGACCCGTCATTTTACCAATCAAATGGAAATTGCCATTAGTGAAATTCCCTGGAAAGTTTATTTTCTATCATTTTCTCCAAAAGCATTTCTTAATCGATACGACATTATTGTGTCATCTATCTATTTAATTCCGCGGGCGTGCATCCAATGATTGATATTAATGAAGATTAAGGTTTACCGTTAATCGCGCGTATTTCCCCGCGCGTTAAGGCCTCGTTCACACCGCCTGGAAAGGATGGGGCCTACCGTTTATAATACGTTGCACTCGTACGTAATACGCGCAGCTGTTCTCCGGATGCGATTGGTCCCACTGGCGGAAGTACCCCTCGTACATTTTTACGAGCGGCGATTTATGCACGTGCGTGCCTCTGCTTAACCGCATAGAGAGTATTTCGCAACAGTTAACGCGATAACGTGGTGTGCGAAATCATGCGTCGCGTCTCCTTAAAGGAAAGCTAAAAAGATACATTCATAATCCGCCGGATAGATCGTCGATAAATCATTCCGTTAGCCGTAGATCTGCGAATAAATTTCACATCGTTGCAATCTGGTCGTAAAAAAGATTTTTCGTTGTTTTTTTTTCTTGTTCATTTTACGACCCGGAATTATAAATGCTAAGAAATCTAGTCACGTTTTAAATTGAAATTTGTTCGAAGATGAGAGGGACGTTTCGTTATAAAACATAGTACATATAGCGAAGGTGAAAGGGAAAATGATGAAATTATTATCAGTAATGGACGCGGGGATGTATGAAAGTGTATACTGATAAGAAAGAAAATAATCCACAGTCTTAAATCACGTTTCGTTGATGGGTTATCGATTTTCTCGAGTGGCTTAGTCACCGGATACACGTATATCGCGTCGGAGCTGGAAAAAAATCCCGCGCAAAATGAATCTCATCCAGCCGATACCGATCTACAACGTTTCTTAATCTCGGTACCGCGATTTTTCTGCCCGGGTATCGATATAAATTTCACCGTCCGTGTTTATCGGACGATTACACGGTACTTATGGTATCGCGCGTCACCCACTTGATTTATGATATTTGAAAATCGAACTACACATTTACCGAGATAACTTCACCGTTCGTCCGATTATATATTTATAAACAACACGACAATAGCTTGTTTAAGAAACTTTCACGTAAACAAACTTTTACAAAGATCTCTTCCAGACAAGTATACGAAAAAAAAAAAATAGAAATTCAAGTCGGTCATAGAGCGAACACCGGATTTTCCCTGAAATCAAATTGTATTTGTTAAAAGGCAACATGTACCGTGTTGCGTTTACGTGCTAGCCTAATGAAACATGATGTGCCGGAGTCATAAGCCATTACGATGATTTCCTCGCACACGCGAAGAACCGGCCGCGTAATATCATCAAAAGCATCATCCAAGTTTGTATCACGATGGACGGTTAATCGTTACCCGAGATTTTTCACGACGTAGAAGGAAAATCAATTTCGCGTTCTACGTTAGTCGGTCTGCTTTCTCATTAAGAGGCCGCCACCGTTAATTACAGGTCTCGGATAATTATCGTTCGTCATTACGACGGGGGGATAGGGGGGGGTGGGAAGGAGGGGTAGTAGGGTGTATTTTCTATGCTGGACACATCGGAAGAGTGTCAGCCACGATAGGACGCGAATAACAGTATTTTTCTCGATACACATAAGCGACCGACAGAGAAAAGGAACAGTTATCCAATGATTTCTCTATGGGCACCGATGCACCCGGAGTGGTAATTGCAGTGTACATAGTCACGAACGTGGTGCGAATACAGTTTTCCACGTGTGCAATTAAGCCCGACGATACGACGTATGAAACCTGCAAAATCGTTCCTATGAAAATTGATACACGTCCCTGTGGTTTTATTGCCCGGGAATGTTTTAGCGAATCTCGTCTCCGCGGCAACGTTGGAATTACTTACATTGGATTACACTGGATTAAATTACAAATGATTACACGTCACGGGGATGAATCTTAAGATTGGATGGTACGCGACGTGATTTAGAACGGTATCATTGGTTACTTTGTAAATACTCGACGTTTCCGTGGACTGTCAAGAAAAATAAGTATTATATACATACATATGTCTAAGGTATATATGTATGTATCGACAACGATATACTCCCAGCAATCGTCAATGAAAACTTGTGTAACTGGTAGCCAGATTACGCGAGAGTAGCCACAATGGCTGCATTATAGTTATTGCCTAGTACGAACGCTGATGACAGCATTATCCTGATTGCCATTTAACATAATGACTGTCACTCTATCGTCTACCACCACGCACGAACTTTCTGGACACGCGAGGTTGACGACCCTTGACCCTATAGGAACTAGATACGAGTGTTTCCTGAAACGAAGAAACAATTGTCCGTCTGATTGTCACTTACTTGCGAACGATAAGTTCGTGGAACGGTGACAAAATAATTTTACAGAGAAAGTTACGCGGTTTATTGTAATTTTCTCCTGGTACGTCGACACTCTATACTTAATACATTTTTTTCTATTTTTATTATATTCTTTTTTAAAAATACAGATTAATCATATTCTCATCGTGTAATAAGATTCTATCAATTAATCCAGCCCACGGTATACTCGATAACCTAACAACCTGTTCACGATTTAATAGAAATTAATCGTTCGCTTGTGGTGAACGTTATTAATTACCGGGTATTCACCGTGACCACGTCGTTCGACTCTGAAATAATAATAATAATAATAATAATGCTAATCCACGGTAGAGCGTTATTTCACGGTGACATTAAAACGATCAATCTTTCCAGTAAAGTTTAACACGTTTTCGTGGGTGTACCGGGAACTGTCTCATAGACCGTCAACGGCGAGAGATTAGTATATCTTGCATGATATACTAGCGCGTATAACGAGCGAAATGGTTTCGTGCTCGCGTGTGCACCACGAGCGTGGTTCGCGCGAGCGCAAATTGGACGATGGGGCTCCACACTCGAGATAAATAAACGCCATAGGGGGTTAGGAGGCCGCATGCGGGTATCGTTGAAGTTGGTCGTGCCCGGCAATCGAATAAATTTGCAGAAGCCTCGATCTTTTTTTCGCTTCGGATCTCCTCTAGTCTCTTCACCTAACCCTTTCACCCTCCTACCTTCCCCCCTGTGTCCCTCGATTCACCCCCTCGGGCGCCCTTTTATCTTTTAGAAGAGGTACTCGTTAAAATCGCGAACGACCGTGTTAGCCGGTAGTTAGCGTCGTAAGATTGGGTCCTTACCTCAAGAGCACACGAATATAAAGGGACAAATGTGTAACGGTGAACGAGCGAATTTGTCTTCTCGAAAGTTACGGTAGTCCGAATTGCTTATTTTTGCGGGCTAATTTAAACTACGCTCGTTTTACGATATTCTAACGTTTGATACGATTTAGAGAGGGTTATACGTTTGAACGAGGATAACGAGATGAGAGTGAAGAGTAAGTAGATGTTTCGTGGGATTTTTCTGTCATTTTTGTTTACACGTTGCGTTTGAGAGATCGTTAGAATGATCGTGCTAGGGCCTGGCGAGTGCCCGGAAGGTACCGGGCATTGAATCGAAGAAAACGAAAGGACTAATAAGCGTTTAGAAATAGATGGTCTCTCGCCTTCGGCATGGGATACGATTTACGACGGGTCATTTATCACTAGGATATTTTTTCTCTTTTGTACGCGCGGAACTGAGGGAAATATCACGCAATTAAACGATATTTCTTAATGATTATAACGTACGCGTACGTTTTAAGGGATTAATTATGCACCGGGGAGATCACATAAATTTCGGTACATATGCGAATCGATAATTTTATGTGTTAGTGATTTACACCGACGACGCCGACGTCGAAGGGTGATGCACCTGTTTCGTTGGATGCTGGAGCAATTCGCGACATGACCACGTGATTTCTTTTTTATTATTGATTTC
Source organism: Mimumesa dahlbomi (assembly GCA_917499265.3). Lineage (NCBI taxonomy): Eukaryota > Metazoa > Arthropoda > Insecta > Hymenoptera > Crabronidae > Mimumesa > Mimumesa dahlbomi. The sequence goes on along the minus strand of OU824114.1, from coordinate 4,925,037 downwards.
GAAACTCACAGAGATTTCCAATTTGCATTTTGAAAGTTCATCCAGTCCCCAAAAAAAATTTGCAAAAAAATTTGTTGCGAACCCAAAAGCGTCGTAGCAACAGCGGTCTGTTTTTCGTGGAAAAAAAAATAATTCTTCCATATCCTTGGGAAAGCCAGACCCGTTCCAGCCGTGACTTTATTTTTCGCGAAATTTCCACGGAGTTTGATGAAGTATTGGTTAATAGGTCATCTTCCGACACGTGCTCCTGGACGATGTCACGCGTGCAGGCGTGAGCTTTTTCCGGCCAGGCCGATTATCGTTTACGTTTCGTGCTTATGTTTGTGTGTCAGCGTGCTACACGTGGTCACTGTTTTACTCGTGCCGCGATGTAAACATCGTGTCAGGACCCGTGGCATCGTAACGGAGAGGAAGGGGGGTCCGGCCGAATCACACCTCTTTTACATTCGGATCGACGTTGCAAGTGTACTTAACGAGCCTGAGAGCCGGATGCATATCTGATTGCGTTAACCCGTCTAATTCTCTCTGTGCGTCGCGACCGCAATCGCGGTTAACATGTCGCGGTTTATTAACGATGCCCTATGGCGAACGCGGGAATATTATCATCGTGTTATCGGGACGATAAATTAATTATGAATGGAGCGTGTCGAATTGGATTTGGTTTGTTTTTAGTATGGTTTATGGGAATATGTGTATTATTTGATCTTGTTTCTGAGCTGTGAAGATTTTTAGGTAGTGGCTAGAGTTCGCAGTGACTGTGGAAATGAAATTCCAGAGCGTGGAAAGTTGGTAGTGTACTATTTTATACGCGTAGGAATTTCAAAGCGTACTAATTTACATGCGCAGGAATTTCAAAGCGTTGTAATTTACATGCGAAGGAATTTCAAAGCGTACTAATTCACAGGCGTAGGAATTTCAAAGCGTACTAATTCACAGGCGTAGGAATTTCAAAGCGTACTAATTCACAGGCGAAGGAATTTCAAAGCGTAGGAATTTCAAAGCGTGCTAATTTATACGCACAGCAATTTCAAAACGTACTAATTCCCAGGCGCAGAAATTTCAAAGCGTACTAATTCCCAGGCGTAGGAATTTCAAAGCGTGCTAACTTATACGCACAGCAATTTCAAAGCATACTAATTCCCAGGCGTAGAAATTTCAAAGCGCAGAAACTTTTCTGCGTCGAAATTCCAAAGCACAGAACACACACGGCTCTTTTTTAAATATTTCCACCACCTGCGGTAGCACCCACATGTTTTGAAACGCCCTCTACGGATATGCGAAAGTGAATCAGCCCGCACGGCGCACGAATCGTGCATCTTTCCGCCACAACTGGATACCTGTTTCTTGTATAAGACCTCCGTTTATTTTCGAAGGAAATCATCGACACCCGGCAACACGAACGCGTGTCATTGTCCGTGCGCAAGTACATGCACGTGGTGTTATTATATGTATTCCGTCGTACTGTACCAGATGCCAGACCCTTTGGTTACTTCTGGTTTCGTATTCCGAACCGCGGATATTTTCGGAGCGCTCGAGCCACGTTGAAAAAAAGGGTTATGGAAAGGGAGAGACACTAATTTGTACGCCCTAACGTCGGGGTGAGTGTACGTGTGCGAGAGACTGCAAGCGGTTATAAAAAATGCCACGTTGAAACTATACTTTATTTTTGGAATTACACACATACTTTCACTTTGCGTCGCCAGCTTGCCACTTCCGTGCCGTATATTACAGTTTTTTCATCGAATAATTCTATACAACCACAATTCCAATCCCTTTTTTCTACATTCCCTATACGTGTGTTGAACTTATAATACATGAGTGTTAATTACTCTCGTATCTATCATTTTGATTATCATAAAAGTGTCTTGCACGTTTATGGGGCGGGGTAATAAAAAAAAAAGGAAAGATTCTCCAATAGTCTCGCACGCTTCATGGAAGTTGGAAAATTAATTTGATCGAGGATCGATCTTTATATAGCAAAGGATCGCGGCACGATATTCATCGAACGATCGATCGCATCTTACCACGAGACGGTCCGGTGTCACGTGCAAAATATAATATATAATAGTTAGCAACATTACAGAAGGGATCGTGACACCGGCCGGTTTATCGTTAAACATATTAATGGATTTTCGAATAACGATATTTTAGCCGCGCTATAACTACGCACGCTCCGGTGTAATTAAAGTTTCCTGGTCGTAATAAGAGACGTAAATTGATGTGTGTTCTGCAAAAGGCACGAGTAATGTACTTGTTTCGAAAAGTATCGTAGAAAATTTAATTGGCCATCCCGAGCCGCGTCTTTTTTTTGCCTCGCACTGATTTATCTTCGTGTTCACGGTAAAGTACCGTGGAATTTTATTCGCTTAACGACGTTACATCTTTTTCTCGTAGACTCGGGAAAATGTTTTGTACTTAAAGAGTTGAACAATTAAAAATCCTCTCGTTAAATGCCTCTGTCTCTGTCGAAACGATGAATTCGTCGCCAATTTAACCACATCTACACACACACATTCATCGTGAAATCATCGACGTACCGTTACGTCTACTTGACTTCCATCAATTTCAATAATATTCCAACAAATAGATAACAGAGAACTATTTACAACTATTGCCATTAGAATTAATTAATACACTAATGCATATCTAGTTTCACTGATATTAAGATTGACATACGTCAATATATATTGTACAAAATAAGTATACATCTACCGGTTCAATAATTTTCACTTTTTCTCTCAGCACGTAAATCGTTGTTAAAAGAAAATAAATAAAACAACCTGAAAAGAACTCGCTTATCGTGCTTGTCGCGTGATCGCAGACACGCTCTTGTCGTTGTGTCATTAACGAACGGACAGGATGCACCTTCGCGGTTAAATACGAGTCGATTATGTACCGGACGGGATATTCATCGACTCGAAGTGTAAAAGACCCGCGATACACGTTGTCCGTTCACATCCGCCGTTCTGATATTAGAAATCTCACGACTCCTCGCCATTTCTTTCTCCTCTATACATACATATGTACAATGTATGTGATTAACTATGATCGTATCCCCATTACCATTCGTTCGCCCAATGAATTGAAATGAAATTTTGATAAATTTCAAATGTCACGATCGATGGATCGATGGGAGGATGATAAAGATAGAAAAGATTGAAAAATTGCTGGATGATCTATTTTCAAACGACACGAATTCCTCGTCCTGAGTGTCACTCTTACGGATTCGTTTGCTATACACACACTTCCGGGGTGTTTCCAGAGGGATCAGATTTTCCATTCGAACTCTTTTTATCTTTTCCTACCACGTGCCACCGGTACGACCTCTCGCGCGGAAACGTGACCGGGTTTCCGCATCGAGTTTTCGACAGGAAGACACGTTGATCCCGCGGATGTGGCTCACGAAAGGATTGGCCACCTTCCACCAATTAACCACTCGAAATAGAGGAAAGCGTTTTAACATACACAGCGGCGAAAGCGGTTGCGTAAAATTAAAATTTCATTTCTACGTTCGTTTATTTTAATAACTTCGGGTATTAATGGCATTGTAGAATTCCTTTAGATTTCTTGCTTCAATTTGGTACTATTGTACTTTCTATTTTCTGATTATTACATTTTCTTGCCTCCGTAATTATAGCGAATGAATAAATGAAAGTCCCATTTGCACGTTTTGATTCACAATGTAATAATAAGTTTGTATATAAACAAATGTCTAGTTTTGCTTAAAAGAATATTCTATTCAATATACACGAGTAGATTGACAACTTGTCCCCGTGAAGGTTAGAAATTTTAATTGAAAGTCACTTTTTCCATCGTCCACTATTTCGTTAATTGTTACAAAGCCGATTGGTTAATTTACTTCGCCGTCGTTTACACAGAATTCCGACGTTCGTGGAATTTTAACGGGGTACACGGTCGAACAATTTTCTCACGTTGTTATTCGGTTAATTATGGCGGATTTATAATTAGCCGAGAGAATTGATTGCGTTTGCGTTCCGGGAGGGTTGGTGTTTGCCGTGAAAATATTTGCGGATGGGCATTTCGTGGCAGGCCGACGCGATAACGGGATTACGCGGATAAGTAATGCAAGTTACGGTGAAAAAAAAAAGAATGCCAGAGGGAAACGCAAATATTTGCGCAGATGAGCGCCGCTCTCCTACTCTTATCTAACCGTGATTAACGCGTTCTCGACGCGAGATCGTGGGACCGGCGAGATATCGATGTCGAATTCGGCGGCGACGGTTACGTAAATCCGCGCTATCAGAAATCTGTGGAACTCTGTAAACAACAAGTTTGACAAACTCATGGAGAAGTCACTTGAATGAAACTTGCGACGAGAAAACGGGTTTGAAATTATAGTATTCTAAATAATATCGTTATCATAAATTATAGCGGTTCTTGATTATTGACCTTGATTTTTTATTGACAAAACACAGAAAATACTCTGTCAATTCTGCGTTAGTTTAATTTATTGTCTAATGAAAGCAAACAAATTTCTGTTTAGTATTATTTATATTAGATTGGTGGAAATAATTTAAATATCGCCGCCAAACGGACACTTCTGTACATATGTATACATGTGTGTATCTATGTATACTAATGAACATTAATTTTAAATGCCATAGGTCAACTTCGATTCAGCATCGATAATATCACTTTATAAATCATAATAAATACACTAATGGTGTATGTTTACGCTACCGATAGAATTCACGTGTGAATAATTATACTGCACACGTATAATTAAGACGGTAGTCGTGTGATAAATTATATTCCAAACGATTAGTCTACCGTTCACCTATCTCGCAGTCAGAGGCGCAGTAATAGCGAAGCCCAGAGGTTTCACGGTCGATCGACCAAGTCGGCCGCCATTCCGATCGATCATCGATGATCGACCGATCATTCCCAAGTCCTCCTGCAGCCGTGATCGTCTAGTGGTTAGGACCCTACGTTGTGGCCGTAGTAACCCAGGTTCGAATCCTGGTCACGGCAATGTTGTCAAAAAAACATTGTCACGGTGGAGGTTCTTTTTTTCTCAATTTTTCAAAATCGCATCCCCCTCGGTGACGTCGTACGTTAATCGCACGAGAAAAGTAGACCAGAGACTTTATCTCATCTAACTATTTCTAAATCATGAAAGACTTAGTTAATTAAAAATCAACGGGGAAAAGAAATTGTAAGAGAAAGTAACACAAACGGAAAAAGTGTAAAGAATCTTTCTAGTTCCTTCTTGGTGATACAAAGGACTATTTCTGCAGTGATTTCTTAATTATTAGAATAAATTGTTTAATTTTTATAGATAATATTAGATGATAAACAATTAAAAGAGAGGAATGGGGAAAATGTCTCGTACGATAGGTTTGAAATTTATCGAACAAAAAGTGTGAGACATATATTTCCAAAAGTTCTATTTTTTAATAGATATACCTAAACATTAATTCTACAAAAATTTCCTAATTTCTTTTGACTTTCGCTTCTCCCTCGTTATTCAGTTCTCCCATGACGCCGTCAATTTCGCTGCAAGAAAAATGAGTTTTCCTGATATGTTTTCACAAATTTTCCCTCAAAAAAAATAAGAAAAAACAACGTTCAAACATCCCCAGTTATTTATCCTATTGCCAGTTCACGGTTCGCGGCTACTAAATCCCAGCGTGACAGGTTCGCTAGAACATGTAGCACATTGCGGTAGGTCGTCGTTTCAAGGGCGATAAATCTAAGGGGGTCCAATATTTGCTTTCCAGAGGAGAGGCTTCTAATGTTTCCCGGAACTCGGACAGAAATTCCATGGAGCGACTCTCTTTCTCCCTCGCGATCCGAGCAGAAACAAATTGACCGTTACAAGCTAGCCGTAGATAACCTATGGTAATAAATTCATTAAGCTTCCACGGTTGGACCGATAATACCGCAACCAAGAATTTCTTTCGCTTTTTTTTATATCTAGACACACGAGTTCCACATAGCCTGTTCTCTATCACTCGAAACGATTCGTATATTCAAACTTTCTCCAGTGAGTCCATTGTTTTCCATTAAAAATCCATAAATATAGGTCTGATTAACCGTAAGTGTACTAAAATTACAACGCTATCGTTTACCCTAATAGAATATCCTGACAACGTGTATCATACGGATAATATTCGAAACAACCGTATTTAATTCTCTTATTTTCAACAAAATTCGAACACAAAAGAGGGAAACGATATGTCCGTACGGTGCGTAAACATACGACGCTGGGCGTCGAGACGCCGCATTACTTTCGTATTAGGGTGTTAAGGTGAAAGGTACAGGGGCAAAAAAATCCTAAAAAATCCTAAAATATACTACGTTGTCGATCGGATTGTTCGTTTTGCAAAGGCGACAGTACAATATGGACATTAAAGTGTGTACGTTGGCACAGTTCCATCGTAGTCTTCGTTGCGCCGTGGCGAACATACGTTATTATCTCGTAGAACTCGATTTTCAATCTTGTCACACGCGCACCGCGACGCCCGGACGGCCGAGTTATGTTCCGCACGCGATATTTTTGCGCCTTTCACACCTTCGTGACTAAGGCACCGCGGAACGGACGGCGATAAAAGGGCGTAAATCAGTCGCTGGTTCGCCGAGTCAACGCTTTATTTTCAAACCCAATGATCGATCGACGTTTGTCCGTGGTCTGACTAGACTTAGACGCGTGTTTAAACAGCATTTACCCTAAATCACGTTAAACACAGTTATAAGGTAGACTTGTGATGATTATCATTGGCAGCTCTGCGACCGTCGTGGCGGGAGCTGTCGATAACTTTCCAGTTAGAGGGATTCTTCACCTTTACATCTTTGTACGTGGAAAATACTCTGTGAGGTATATGTATGATATAATAAATATAAATATGGGAGGATTAAAAATAATATATTGTGATAGATAGTGTAGAAAAAGGTTAATTAAATATAGTCACGATAAGTAAATTTAATTTTTATAATATATATATATATGTATAGGAGAGGGATAAATGATTGAGGGCAGTGCTTAAAAATGATTACAAACATTAATCGTAATATTTACGGGACAAGGTGACGTGAGATAAGCGTCCGTTGTTTATTAATAACCACGATAAATATAAGTATCCATAAGGGAATTATAAAATCGGCAATGTAGGGTGGCCGTCGTGCAAGGAGGTTGAACAAAATCTGATTCGTAGGGGAGCAACGGCGTTCATCGATTTATTGGCTCGCGTGTTGGAAACTGGTGGTGCTTGTTAAACCGCTTTTACAGCCGCAACGACCGCGGCCAGATACCTTTATCATCGACTATAAATTTCGGCAGCGCGGATAGAAAGGGCCCGCTCTTGTAATTGGCAATATTTCACGTGCTCTCCGTACGAGAAACGAGGTCCGTTCGATTTTCGGTGAGCGAGTTCACATGTACGTACATACGTACATATAGATATGTATGTATGTATATGTACGTACGCGTATTGATATCGCCGCGATGCTCATTAACAGGAACAGGAACAAATTGAGACGTTTTGCGCGATGCGCATCGTTGCCTCGCGTATGTTCGTTGGGTCGCGATAAATCGGATTCGCCGGGTTTTACCACGAGCGTGTCCCGGTTTGGAAAAGAACAAAATTAAAACACAACGTATCATCGTGGCCTTATTTACCGGTACAAGGACGATAATGTTCCCCTTTAAGGGAAGTATAAAATCGAACTGGAATCGAGATCGACGCCGTCAAGAGTCGCACGAACGACGTTCTTGCGAAACTTATCGGTGTGATATGTGACCCGGGAGAATCAGAGAATTTCTATCTCGTCAGAATAGTATGTATGTATATTCAGAGTAACTTGAACCCAGTGTAATTACACTAGATACCTATACATACATATATACATATATCTCTTTTTCGTATCTGGATAAAGGTGAACCGCGAAAATTAACGAGTATCGCACACATACGTGAGATATTAACGAAAAATCATCGGGAATCATTACGCGAAGATGTAACATCCACGTAGGATTTTACGATATGTTCGAACAAACGCGAGCCTCTTTCGTTTTACGATTCGTTACACCCTTAAAGAGTACGTAAAACCGGGGACGATAAGCGGTGAGATAGCAATTACACGCGTACTTACAGATAACGTCGTCGTGGTACGTCGTCGGGAAACAATTATATACACGTCAATGACGTACGATTAAGAGTGTGCGACGAGAAGGGGATGAGGGGGGGGGGGAGGAGGAGAGGAGAATTATTTTTTCGTATACGTCGCATAATTAAACTCGACCGGAATCATACGGCGGATAAGCATCGCGTTCTCTCTTATAAGCAATTTATTACTTGTACATCGATAAATAATCGTTCCCGGAGGACGTCTCGCGAGTGTTAATGCGAAACTTTTTATGGCTCAATCAGTGTTTACGAGTACGTAAATCAGACGGTGTAGCTACCTTAATTGAGATTATATCCGGCAGTTTCCTACCGAGATCATCCTAATACAGTTCTTTTGATCAGTCTCTGTACACGTTTAACGTGTATTAGATCTTTCCATACTACGGTAAAGATATCCCTATTATTTCTTTTCAACATTGGTTATACATATACACTCAGTTTCATAGATTCTATTTTTTACACACTTTCTAGGTATTTTAATGATCAGTCTTTGTATCGATAATATTATATTTAAATATATTTAAAAACATCGGCCATTTAACTCATCGATCAAGGTTGCCAACGAGGGTAAAAAAATACAAAAAAGGGTAACACGTGATCGTCGATGCGAAAGGTGTGGATTAGAAAAGGGTTCGATTATTTATGCAGAAATTTCACGCGGTCCTGATCTCGATTCCCTTCTAATCCCCAAAAAGGATGTGTTTCCCGTGGACGTGTTCTTCACGCCCACCTGGATTTCGTTGCAAAAAAAATTGTATTTCTTCCTCCGTACAGTCCCGCTCTCGATTTTTGACAGTAAATCGTGCCTCGGTCGTGATAATACGTTCCCGTAAATAATTCCTATTTTTTTTATTTCACGCTCGTGAAACGAACCCTCGAGAATGGGAAAGGGGTTCGGAGCGGCGCATTTGTCGGCGGTTCTTTTCCACTGTGTGTGCGTTTTTTTGTATTTTTTTTTTATATTCCCCGCCCGTGTCTAGGAACCATAGAACGTCACGTGCCAGAGGAATCTGGAAGAACCGGATGCATCCACGGTGATGGCGCGTAAAAGATTCATTTCTTCCTCGATGAAGATCGGGCAAATTTATATACGACGGGTTAATTCTACCGTCTATTCTATTTCCAACTTTTCTGCCGCACCAGGTTCCCTTATCACCGGTTGGTTGTTAATGTAAACGAAAGAAAGTGGGGAGAAAAAACAACCCTTTTTTACAGAACCGTATTAGTAAAATTATAATATTATATTCCGCAGAAACGTTGCAATGTTGCAACGATAACGTCCACTCCGTTTTTCTAACGAACACCGGCTGATTAGTCCGAAACCAGGTACACGTGCTACTTAACGTTCATTAAAATGCAACGTCGAGATTTCGCCTCTTCGAGTATGTAGCCCGCGTTTTTCTTTCTTTTTCCCCGTCGAAAAGTCCTCTGTCCGTTTTTCAATCCACCGCGCAGATAAGTAAATGTACTTCGGCTATTTAGCAAACCCTCGCAGTGTACAACTGTGTGTTTCAAAAGCAACTTGATGAGAACGTACGGCTGATTTCCGAACGAAGTTCAGATCGAATCGTGACTCGACCACGACGAGGACGACGAGGACGACGTTACCCTGGTGCACTGATGTTCCTACGCACGCGGATCATTAATATCTCGGTAAACGTTCCCCGTAGATGTCGCGAGATAATCGTGAAACGCTCCGGGAAAGCAAAAGCAACTTCGTCCAATTACGCGAAACTTTTAATAAACCCTCTTCCACGTTATCCTTAGTACTTTCGCAAGGTTGCAGAAAATGAAGTTTCTTCGTTTGATGGTGTAAAAAAAAAGGAAAAGAAAAGGAAAGAAAAGAGGATAAAAGGAAAATGAAAACGTTAAACGGTTGTGTGATTGGGGAATCTTCCATGGTCGAAAAATAAACGATAAAGAGCTCAACACTTGAAAGATACAGCTGTAGGTGGAATAAAGAGACGACGAGAAACACGTGGTTAACTACTCCGAGGTTTATTAACCACTCACCTCCTCTCCCCCGGTTCCCCCCTGTAATTTCCACTAGCTCCTTTCACCGGAAGCTTCTCGATTTTCACTGTACTTTTGTCGATATATATATATAGTTAGTTAGTTTGGATTCTTTTTTCACGTTAAAATGTCTCAATTATCAGAGAGTCGTAAGGCGGAATCATTCTTAAAGTACAGGTTTCGCCCGTGAGTTTCCGACGTTACCGTGGTCATGTTTTTCCTCTCTGGACGTTAATTACCGACCGCTGCAATTATTCCATACGGTTTTTGATTCCACCGCGAACATGCTCGTATTAGTCGTGTATTAATTAGCCAACAAATTTCTTTGTGTTTTTATTACGAAATTCCATGTGACATTTTTCGAATATTTCCTGAACTATTTTTTTCTTCCTTTCTTCTCTTCTCTTCTCCCTTACGAACCGCGGTTCGAGTATTTTCCTAACGCGATTAAATCGTCAGAGGGAATTTTTCATGTTCCCCGGCACCCGGTTCTTGTCGATTCCACCGTCTCGTCAGTTAGCCTGTAAACATTGCGAAGATGCCACGGGAAATCTCGCGAAAGGGAAGAGGAACTTTAGAGGCAACATGAAAGGAATCGGGCGTTTGACGCTTAATTAAATCGTTCGACGTAACTCGACGTTAACGAATGGAGGAGTTAGCTCGTTAGTGAAGCTGACGCGAGAGGGGGAGGGGGAGGGGGGAGGGTAAATCGGTGGAGAAAAGAGGTTGAAATCTCGCGATGATTCCGGATACTGCTAATCTTGTGGACGTAGGGCTCGCGATAATCTTGAAAAATCCGTAACATGGTAGCTTTGCATATTTTTAAAAAAATCTTCGACATATTCTTGAATGGCGGACATAGTAATTTTCTATGATATTAAACGTCGAACTATGTGCAAATCGAAGCTTTCGCAGGTGCGAATGTACATGAATAAACGGTATAAATGTCTAAAATGTGTTGAAATTTTCTACTTGTCATGAGTATCGTATTTAATGTAACACGGGGTTAATATTGTATAAGTTTCATATTGGAAAATTGTTAAGAATTCTGATTATAGGATTGTAGTGGAGATCGTAAAAAAGATTCTGTCGATGATACACGAGCGAAATACCGACGTTGGAAACTTAGGCGAATCGTCACGCAATCGCATATCGGCCCGGTTTTTCGTCGGCGGAATCGCTGATTTAATCGAAAGGTCGCCCACGTGCGAGCACGATCCTAATTCAGGAGACGGTAATGAGATTCCCGACGTCGATGCCATTTGAATATTTCGCGACGCGAAAAGGCTGGCCAGAATTGCGAGAATCGCGAGAATTGCGAGGATTCGCACGAAAATACAAATTCCATGAAGTTCGCAACGAATTTCTGTAAATCTTACTTTACCGTGACGGTAACGCGGCAAAAGGAACGTTTCTTGTACATTACTTGGTATAATCGTGATTTAAAACGACACGTTCGGCTTCCAAATTTCCAGGCGGCGACGATTGCTTCCCGGTTTTTTTCATTCTTTTGTTCGTTCATCGAGTTTTTTATTCGGTTTGTTTTCTTTCGATTTTACAGTCGGCCGTAGGTTCCGTTTCCACCGCGGTGTAACGAACGGTAAATTATTTATTATTATTGCGCGGCAGGATATCGTCGATAAATCGAGATTAAGTTAATTCAGATATCACGCACCGACGGAGTTGAAGAAGAAAGAAAAAAAAAATATAAAACAATCCGCAAACTTTTCTGTCGGACCCTCGTGTAATGGAGTGCCACGGGATAATAACTTTCGATCGAACGAAAGTGAAATCCAACGGGATCTTTCGCGGCAGCGCCTCCTCGAGCTGGTTCACCCGGTTAACCTCGTCTTTGTTTTTTCTCCGTCGATACTTTCGTTGGTTTTTATTGCCACGGTCGGTCCGATCGATTTATCTCGACCGGAAACTTTTTGCCACGGTTGGACACATCAGATTTTGGTATGTGATTTAACACTTGCCAGTCGAAACGATGGAACGGACAAAAAGAAACATAAAAACCGGACGCAAGTCGAAACGAAGAAACGAGAGAATTAAATTGTGACAAGTATAATCTTGTGGGGCATACGATTTAATTGTGTCATATTTCTATGGTAATGTCAACTGATTACGGTGAATTATTAATATCCGGAAGCAAACGTGAAATTTATCTTCTCTGATGCGATAAATTATCTCTGATGGATAGCAATCAGCTTCGATTAAACTCGCCTTTCAATCAAACGCAATTAAATGTAATTAAATCATCGATGTCGAAGGAAAATACAGGACGACGACAGATCAGCCATCGGTTTCTCTCCATAGATCGTTTAACAACGCTGTCTCAAAAGATCTCCATCGGATCCTCTATATCGTTGTTCGATTCACGTTCGAACGATCGATCATTCGATGTTTCGTTCCTATGATTCGTGTTATCGGGATCCAATTGAATCACGAAATTATTTCTCCAATAACGACGCCATTGATGTCCATGCAACCTAAATAAAATAAGATATATTTAAAAATCATTATAAAAAACCAAAACTCTAGTGTATAATCATCGTAAAAAAAAACATTAATACCTGCCCATAGTAACCATCCATCCCCAATAAGCGACTAACGTTATCGAACACGTGGGCAACATTGCTATCAGCATCCACGGGATATTATGGAAACCATTTTTAATTAACATTTTCACAGTCAGCGCGCAGATGTAACACGAGAAAAGTGCCAACGGGGTGGTGACAATTAAATATAGTAAATCTAAAAGCATCTGAAACCAATCCCGAGGGGTAATCGTTCAATTTCAATTTCCAACGTCAAAAAGGGAACGACGTTGTTAAAAATGTTTTCGTTCCGATCGACAGTGAACGATAGGACACTCACTTGTCGGGACACTATTATAGTATTGAACCATATTACAACACTGCGAAAGATGTTGTGACGCAGCACCCTCTTAGTGGCGTACTTGTATCCACAGAGCTCGCACCTCGTGTGACCCGATTCTGTCAGCCATCTTTCGAGACACTCCGCGTGCACCAGGGCCACCGTTCCGCGACACCTGCCATGAATTTTTTATACCGATTCGATTAGGCTCAAGGACCGCAGACGGACTAAACTTAGGCGGACGGTCCGTCGACCCTAGCGGACACTTACGTGACGGTGAAATTCAATTTTCAACGAGTATTTTCATTAATATTACTCAGGGCTCTCGATAAGTTTCCGAGGATGGGATTAGAAACATCCTGAATACGGAAAGTTATCGGAATTTTTCGATAGAGAGAGTTCTATACGTTATATGTGAGTGTGTTGTACATTTTAGGGAATAATATGAATACAAAAGTCTTTTTAAACGGAAAGTTATCGAGATACTGCAGTATAGACACTTTTACTGGTATGTCTTGTATATAATTTCTACAATAAAGTTATTACTGAAAGAATGACAGGGATAACAACACAGAAAGGTAGCGAGAGTCCGCAATAAGAATAGGAAGTCCAACAAAGTATTACTAACGACCCTATACGTATAGGTATCTAAATATAGTTCGCATTGCCGGTCATAAAGCACGAGTGTCGATCGTTCGAAACGAATGAAGCTCTCTTGACGATTAGAGTAACCTGACAGGAGTCCAATCGAGATGTAACCTAGATCTGGTCTAATCGTAGCCATCGTGTGTGTCAGGGTGAATTATCTGATCGACGTGATTGATAAATTGCAATAAACATCGATGAGCTTACTTGCAGGCCGAGATTAAAGGGCCGAGATAACCGTAGGACGAGAGTGTAGATATCTGACTGTCGACTCCTCGGACGGCCTGGTTTTGTCGTTCCCATGTGGCACCATTCTCACCGGTCGTTGTGAACCCTCCCATGTGACATATTCTACATATGTCACCGAAGGACACGCGAGAATCTAGAAGAAACACATTCGACAATCTCTAGAACGAAATACATTCAATTCTGTATCATTCTCATATATACTTTGAAATTATTTGAAAAATTAAAAACAAATTTAAAACCAAAGGTAATAATAAGATAATTCTGATAATAATCTTGGGAATTGTCATATTCATTTCGATTCCTAGTGATAATTTTATAAAAACATTGTAAACAATTAATTTTGATAGATTCCTATTTAACGTTTCTTTCTTTTCACTTGTACTATTTGTTGAGATTGATTATACATATTCAATTGCTGTTTAAGTTATTGAGAAAAGGGTACCATTGATGCCTTTCGAGTCCTTCGAGGTGCGACCGCTGTGTTTCTTTCCAGTTTCTTCTTTTATCAGCAACGACTGTTCGCCCGTCTTCGGACTCGTTGCATCGCGATCGTTCGAGCATTTATTCGTAAAATTGTCCAACAACCCGGACTTATCGGACTGGTCTGCGAAGTAATATAGGATCTCGTGGATAATAACGTCGCGAAACGAGGACAATTAAAAAGTAATAAATTTCACGCGGTGTCTCTAACCTGTGTCGTTCGTTGGATCGTCATCCGCCTGATCGGTTGACATCAAGAAGCCACTAGGATTATCATCGTGCCTTTTATCATCGTCAGTAACACCGTGAATTTTTTCCGTCTCGTTAATCCGCGCGACGATCGTGAGACACGCTCCTTTATTTTCGAATCGTTTCGTCAAAGAAATCCATCTGATGGGGCGCGAATTTCCTTGCGATCCGGACAATTGAATGAGAGTCAAACGTCAGGGATACCACAACATCTGTGCCGTGAATTAACAACCGCGTATCACGGTCTTATCAATCCTGTGTCCCCGGTGATCGGATGAACTTAGAAAGTACACTTATATCTGTATTATTGTCAAGCAACATCTATATTTTTTATCCCTCTTTTAAATCTCCCTCCCATTCGTAATCTGATAATTAATATTTTTTGAGTTCGTTATTCAATAGCATTGTGTCTATAAAAACAATTAGACAAAGAGAAACGGAGATATAAAAATACATGGAACCCTGTTCCACGATGTGTTCATTTACATAAATTTCATATTTTAACACATCGATGTCAAATAGTATATTTTATTCTTCGTCACGTAGAAACACGATGATCAACGACTCACCTAACTCTCCAACGTTCCAAATCCGCGGTGTCTCTATGCAGCCGGCAGCTGCCGCGGTTCTGTGAATGAATTTCTCACCTCTCTCTTACATTCCGCGTGCTCGTATTTCGCGTCTCTCGATCGAGCGACGCCGGCGGGTCAACGGAAATCCGAAAATTGTATTTCCGAAAACCGGTGGGCAGATATAGCTATAATTATCAGACGGTCCGTGCCCCGCGGGCCAATTTATCTCGCCGGACCGGAAACCGATTCCGAAATACACGCCGTGGGACTGCGGAAGTGTATTAAGCAACGTTGGTGTACGTACTCGGTGCTCTGCTCTCGATTACGCTTGCATAACGTGTACGATTATACGTTCATTGGTTGTAGTAGCCGTCGTTCAATGTATGTATGTATGTATATACATACACACGAAGTTTTCCACCCACGGGACGACGTGTCCCGTGCCAAAACGTGAAATTACATGGACGGCCCGCGGAATAGTTGATTTATTACGGAGTCGCCGCGGGACTTCCTGCTGAAAATTCATCCGACACGTCTAATTGGGCTTACCGGGATTCTCGGTGGAACGATTTCACGCCCTGGTAATGGTTATTTATTTGTTAGATCGAAGTGAATGTCCCTGTCGCGTTTTAGGGTGTTTTAGATGGATCGAGATAAAGGGGTGGTTAAAAAGAATTTAATTGTTATTGTGTGAAAGTTGTGAAATTGTGAAGAAAAATCAAGTTCATCGGTGTGATTTTTATGTGTATCATTTAGATATTGTATGTGTTTGATGGTAATGGAAACACTGTTATAATTATGGTGTTGCTTAATAAAGGATTCGTCGAATAAGTTTCGCGTGGAATTCGCGATATATGGTAATAACGTAACAAGCTATTCAGACAGCCCTTAGCTGTTCATTCGTCTACTTTGTTTGATATCTGTATCTAGGATCTTCGAGGCTAATTAATTTTTATACTTCCCCTCATTCACTTTAGTAATTAGGCACTAACCATGGCGCTTAATTCGGAGTTCATAAACCACGATGACAAGAACTTTGCATTGTGGCAATAGAAATACAGTATTCCTTATTAAGCACGATCGAATTCCACTCTAACGATTTACCTCGTTGCATAATTAATTCAACGCTACGGGATAATCATAATAATTCACCCGTCATTACTCGCCTGTAGTACGTCGAGCTCGTTTCTACGGGCAATTAAAATTTATCGCAAACATCAATCGTGTACCACAACACGTAGAGAATTACCCGTAACACTTCTAAATTTCCTAATCAAACAATACCGTACACACATCACACATCACTCACACACACATATACATCTAATTCAACGTATACAACTAACACCGTGCAAAGACAATGGATACCACTGTAAAATGGCAAACAGTCGGTGATTCTCGAGGAAGTTAACAGCAAGTACCTAGGGTTGCAGGTGCCAAGTTTTGCTCATTTATTTCTCCATTCCCATCTCTCGTTCGTTCAAAGCGAAACGTCAAGAACCGTTTCCATTCCGTTGCTATTTCTGCCAGGTGGCGAGTTAACCGGCGGTCGGCCATTTCCCGCTGGACGTTTTTGGTTCAAGATTAATTAAATCCGTCTGGAAATAGTTTCGGCACGAAAGAGGTACAGGAAAACCAAGGGGGACACGGGTGGACACCACACGCGGTTCCATAGCGCAACACGCGATGTTAATCTTCGCGTGTACACCTTCCCCGAAAGTAGAGCAAATCGAGCGAACTCGATTTAGATCGCTGTCAGGACCCCACGATCTGATTTATACAATCAGGATTTTGCAAAATCTTTTTCCGTTAATCTCGCGATACTTGTTACAACGCTCGAGATCCGAGTTTTGATTCGTTAACACCGTGATTTATTTATGCACGGATTTTTTCAACCGTAAAATTAACAAGTCTATAATGCCAGCGAGTGTTTAATCCGCGAATCTAACGTTCGCGAGTCACGAACGTCGAATTCGCGGGATAACAGCGTGAATCGCGATAACGTGTAAGCGAAATTTTATGTCTCTTTCATGAGATTCGTTGATTTTTCATTAAATCGAAATAGGGAAACATTTAGAAACTACGATTGATGTTGATATAACGAGGGATCATTGGTTTAATTGTGAATATATATTAATTCGATTAAATTTTGGGTAATATTTGATAATTCACCGTGGTTCTAACAACCGCCTAAAGACAACTGTCGTAGATTGAAAGTGACCAGGCTCCTAGATGAGCCGGGGATGGACCAAGGTTGGGTCACGTTCAAGCTGAATGAACCTGGAAGCTCATTCATAATCGATATACTTATCTTACGTGATTCCACACGCTGCCAATGTCTGTCCATTGACCAACGATCCTCCAGTTTGAATGATCCTTTAACCGGATAAACAACCGTAAGTTTCATAAATCAAGGTCCTCTACTCGACCACCTGAAACTCGTGAATTCTTTGGAATAAATTTTTTAAATTCCAAAATTATCATTATCTGGATTTCTATATGCCATATGTTACATATATGCACTGTACATACATACATGTATGATTCAATAACAGATCGTTAAAATAAAGTATATACCTCGAATCCACTTAAATCATTCTTCACCGGATTTTCGACGATTTAAGAAACCAGTCCCAGCGAACTGAACACACCGATGATATATTATTATTAATATAACGTGGAAACATTTTCGCCTGTTTACTTATCGGTGTATTACGATTCCGCACGACATCTCACTCCGGCTAAACATAGCCGCGCGGAATTCGTATAAACAGCGGATTCGAATTCCGCGGTGCGAACGAAGCTGACGTAAATTCGAGATGAAATCCGGCTGTAACGGAATTCCGCGGCTACTCGTCGTGAGTCCGGCAGGAAGTTTAACGAGATGCTTAAAAGGCTTTGGTGTGCAGAATGGCGTTTCGAAAACGAGCAAAGTGTCGATTCGGGGAGGGACTGGGTACCCGCGAGTCAACCCTCTAAAGATAGAAGGGTCAATCCTCGGACCCTCTTCTTCCTTCCTCCGTTTCCCTTTTCTTTCGGGGGATCGCAATTTATAGAAACGACAACCCGGCACCTGTCACCTTCTCCTGGCTACTCGAGGACGCATTTCTGCCACTCGAACGACCACAGGAATAACCACGATTGGGAAGGGGAAGGGAGAATTCTGAAGGGTGTGACAGGGAGGGACGAGTATCGATATGTTCGCCCTTAGTTGGAATCGTAACTCGTGATATGGAATGTCGGGACTCTCAGTGTTTTCTATTTTACCGTTAGAATGTTGAACAACGTTTGCGAAAACTGTCGACGAGGATATAACATATCGATATTATACGTGGTGACTGATTAATTGATGAAACTCTGCCTAGAAATAAATATATACATTAATCAATTAATGTATGTGATTTGATACGTAACCAAACTGGGTTAACTGTGTTCGATATTTTTTGATTAGGTAGAATTTTGTTGGTGACTTTAAAAAGGTTGAATCAGAATTGACAAAGTGTGTTTAGGAGGAATTTTTCAAATTTCGACGCTGCGACAGTTGTGTGAAATTCGGAAGTTTAAAATCGATGGGGGAGGGAATTATATTTTTTTACGGGGTAAATTTGAACTGCGTGGACTTAAATGGATCGGTAGGTACGATCTCTTGTAACCGAATCCACTCGTTTCCGGGAACGAGAAACGGAGGGGAAGATGGTAAAGATGAAAACGATGATTGATCGTAATTGGTAGCAAGCGGATGAGACTAGTCGCAAACGAGCCACGTTTAGGATCTACTGATGGAGTAAAAAAAAAAAAGAAAAAAAAGAGAGTGAATTCCTGTGGGGTCCTCGATAAAATCTTGCGATATTTTCAGCTGCGTCTCGCATTTCGCGAGGAGTTAAATCCTCGGGATATTTCGCGATAAATCGAAGAATTGTGACGTCCACACGATCGAAGTACATATCTGTGTGCGCAAGTAGTAAATTAATGTCTATATCATTCGCGGAACGATTGCTAGAACATTTACGACCGGGGTAATTTCCATGATATACAAAATCGACGCATCGCGTTCGTCGACGCTATAACAATCCAATAATTTTATATAACTGACAGTTTCCCATTGGAAAAAAAATCCCGTTATCCTGGCAATATAAATGATTTTGATTAATGTACACATTCACATGGGATTAAGTGTCCGATGAATTCACTTCCAGATAAACGAACGATCGTCAAATAATAACGAGTAGTGTCGTAGGTGAAACGATGTGGAATATTTAAATTTCAAACAATTTTCAACCGATCAAATGTCCTTGGTTCTCCTTTTTCTTTTTCTTTTATTTTATCAGCATTCTAATCGTGTCGTTGCGGACAAGGATTTCAAAGATCGAACCGATTGAGTCCTGTCGTGATCGATAGCCGACCGACGGAGCCAATAAGGGGACAAAGATGGTTCTCGCCTTCTTTTAATTGGCGGTGGTTTGTTAACACGTCGAGCAAGTGTTAGTTTTCTGGCCGATCGACCTTGACGCCGGTGCTGATCGATCTCGCCACGGCAGATCTTCTTTCAGGACGACGATCAACGGAGACTAATCCTGTCGCACAGGATGACCGCGGGGACTCGTTAAACGCGATGCAGTTTCTTTGTCGTACAGCACGGTTCACACGTGATGTTCCATGGGTCCAAAAACGAAAATTCTAAGAAATTAATGAAATAAATGAGGAAAATTGAAAATAGAGATATTTACATTTCAATATTGGAAAACTGGGATTATTGGGATAAATTTAACCAAAAAAATATCACCATGTATGTATATTGGAATTGTCACATATTATAAGGGATGTGTTTAGAAAATTCTTCGAAGATAGAAAATTGGATATTTGACAGATATGTTAGTATTTTTCTTAGATTTTCTATGGTATGTTTTAATTATATAGGTAATCATTTATGAATCGTGCTGTACAACTTCATTTCGTTCAGGGTGATCGATAGGTGGCTTAAGTAAATTCAAGACAATTAAGGGAGAAAATGATCCGTTTCGTCTTGCTTATAATTACAAGCTCGGAGTCAATTAACATACTCTGAAATATCATTTTCACGTATACACGTCGGTCGGGATTAATTTTCCCAATGCTTCACTATTATGGTAGCAATTACAGCGACGTACACACACATATATACGTACTAATCGAGGACAAAGTGCCTGTATCTCATCCCTAATATATCGTTGTTTTCATCGGCTTATAATATGTTCGGTCTTACTATCTTCGTGAAGCGGCAAAGAAATCCTTTCCACCGTAAAAGTTCAAGGTAAATGAAAATTGTTATCCATGTAATTCACGGAAGTGATCATTAGTGTGTTCCACCGCGTTCATTATAAATCTAAAAGTCTTCTGAAGCACTATAATTATCCACCGTTGACGATTCAGCAAATGTTTCTCGCTCTCAAAAAAATAGAAAAATTAAACAAACAAATAAATAACAATGATCTAAACGGAGCAGGTAGAGAATCATTTCACATCGTTAGTAGATTTTTCCAATAAAACAATCAGAAATCGAACGATCTCTCTGATTGCCTTCTTAATCACGTATTTTACGTGAAATCCACAGTACAACTGTTATTACAACGATACTCTATGAATGATCTTTTTATCCTTCTGTATTGTAATCCATCAAATAATGATACGGATATGATTATACGTTATCGGTCCATTCGTACTGAAATGCAAATGTGACTTCAACGAGAGAATGATATCCCATTTGCGACGCTAAACGTTCCCGGTAGGTTATTAGTGACACTAGGGCACCCATGGACCATTTCTATAAACGGATCATTCCTATGATAATATCGCAGCACGTTTTTCAACCAGTCACGTCGTTACGTCTCCTGTCGAGTGCGTCGACGGAACTGGTTCTCGATTCAATCGGGTGTCTCGATGTGATTGTTTGATTTTATTCTTATTTTTATTTGTTTTTAACGTCGTCTTATCTCCGCGATTAGGTGTGGCATAAAAATCGTCGTATTACTTGACGAACGTCGTTCTCCCGAAATTATTCTCGAACAGATCGATTCACTTAGAAAGTGACCAGGATCAGGTACTCGATGATGTTCGATGATTCCTTTGGACTTCCATGTTCGGTGGATTGAAACACCTAAACGATTCTTAATTAGAGAAAAGTCTTGTCTATCAGAGATCGTTCGATCTCGTTCGAACTTTCATGACTGGGAAATAAATTCCTTTTTATCGTAGATTCCTACTTTACCGCTGACATTACGTTACACGTGGTAATAAAAGTAAACGATGACGTTGCAACAGTCTGCTTGAAACGTTTCACACTTCTGCTGCCTCGGGTAAATATAATTATCCAACGCTTAGGTAAGATATCGCAATTTTCAAATTGCCTCATCGACACTTATCAATTTTACCGTGAAGAAAAAACACACCCAAAGTACACGATTTACCAGGTCTAATTTTTAATTCGTCGTTTCTTTATCGAACGCTCCTTTAAATTAGAATCTCGTCACGTTACCTCTACAAGTCGATCGACGAAACCTATCAACATTTCAACTGTTAATTCAATTAAGAAATTTCAAGAAACAACGTCTTATCTCCAACCAATTGAATCTCGCGGATGATTTGCGATTCAAAGAGCAAAATAGTAAAATCGATGTTCACCAGGTATAACACGGAAGACGGGTTACAGTCACGTTGTTATATCCGAGTCGTAACAAAGGCAGAACAGTCGGTACACAGGGGACGCTTGTTAGTACACGTCGCAGCGGACGGAACATTAACAGGAAGTGCTTGTCCACGTGACCCGACGAGCACTTTCGTCGATCCCTTTAAGCATTAGCGACGGCGCTTGCCCTACGTGATTCAATTGCTTACAAGGCGCCCGTGCTTTCCGCGGAATATTGATCCGATAATGGCCGCGCATCGATTAACCCGTTACTGATCGATGGATCGCCGTCGATCCGCGTACGTGTTATAGGAAGGAAGATTTACTACCTGACTCTTAAACCATAGCGTTAACTTTGCCGTCGTCGCCTTACCATTCGTGGATAGAATGTATCTTTAATTACACATATAATATATCGTTGCGTTAGAAACCAAAGTGACTTTTTCCAACTTAGAATTCAATCAATTATCCTGGGAATGATTAATTAAATTTTCACCGTTCCTATATCTAAAATAAACGTGACAATATAAAGAGAATAAAGAAAAAAAGAAGATCTATAAAGAAGATCTACAATTGAATCGAATTTCTAAGACTCTCTATAATACTCTTTATCGATCGTTTCTCGTTTGATTCGTACTTTTTCGGCATGAGAACGTTGAATCGATCGTACAAACGTACCGTTTTAATAAGACATGAAAGACAATTTATCGCGTGACATTCTGACGAGTCTTTTTCCAATCGTATATCTCATCGTATAAATAATACGTTTTCTCGTAGCTGTAACAACCTTCACGATTATCAGGATATATAGGAGGTGGAGGGTTGAATTTTCCAAACGATTTCGCGTTCCCAGCACGGATTATGTATACGCGAAAGTTAACGTTGCCTTTCGACGATAAATGCCACCCGCGTGTCGACGGACACGGCTCTCGCGTTGTTTACACGGCAAAGGCAAACACAGACGGCAAAAAAGTAGTCGGTCGTAAAGTCCGGATGCATCTGCGTTAACTTGCAACAGGCTCGGTGCCATTCAACGGCAAAAAAAGGTTGACGCTCGATCGTCTACTTGTAACCGATCTTTCGTGCAACCGATTCCACGGTCGGACATTTTTACCGGTGTTTCGCTGATTTATTTTAACTATACGAACACCGTGCACACGGGGTGGGCACCGAACGAAAGAAACACGTGGAAAAAGACGCCATACCGGGCTGTCCGCTTCCCTATCGTCTGTTCCTTTTAAGATCCCATTGATCGTACGATTTAATGCGGCGCGGTTTTTCTACTTGCTACCACTGTACGCTGGAAAATTGTAATCATCCACTCGACTCGTAAAATATTTCCATTCCGGTCGAACATCGTGACAAACTATCTACAATCTACGGTAACATGAACGTTTGAAATAATGGATTTTTGTTCTTCGCAACCGTATCCTTTGTCGAGTGTTTTCTATGATAATTTTCATTTAAATTCCAATTGATATTTTGTATCGTTGATAAATTGAGATTCTAACCGAGAGTATAGGATTAAATCCCAGATTCTCAAACTTTGATTAATCTTTTCTCATAAAAAAACACGTGCGAACTGTGATTAATCAGATTTACCTGGTTGCGTTTAAACAAATAGTATTAATAATCTTATTTGAATATGAGTTAAGAGCTCTACCGATAACCACGAGATTTCGCTAACGTAACGAATAACAGCGATACACGCGACAGCCGCGACACAATCCTATTTTTGCGAGTGCACCAGACAGTTGGACGTCTCCTCCGGCAAATGCTATTTACGTATCATCCCGAGGCGACCGACAAGACGCGAGATGCCGGCATTTTTGGCGCAGCATCTGTTGTTGTCTGTGGCCGACGCACCTTTCGCGAAGCGAAATCGCTGCGGCGGGAAATCCGCGAAAAATCCACTTGTCGTTTTTGGCTCGTTCTCAAACCGACCGCGATAAACTGAGTCCTATCACCTGTAGCAGACGACTACATCGGTTTGATATTTAAACATCTATACGTTAAAACGCATCGCTATGTAAAATACGAGAAATAAATCGAAAATACTCTCTCGGTTGTGTCTATTTAAAGGTTTCAATTTTTATTCTGATATTTTCTTGCTAATAAGAGTCTTGTTAAATAGATTCTATCTTCATGTGATTAGGGATTATTGTGATTTGTCTGTCGCAGGTTCGTTTTATTTACTTTCCTTATTTAAATAGAGATTATGGTTGCCGTTCTTAGATCTCCGCGAGTCAAATTTCTCGGTGTTCGTATTGGCCATCGATTTCTTCGATTTGCTGCGCCAACCGTACAAATCCAGCCGGTAACAAACGTTCGACCGATGCTTCGAGAGCCGCGTGACTATAATAATCGCGGCGGTCGTTGACTCGATGCAACATTATTCACCGTGTCAGCGACAGGTTGTATCCATCATCGTAATTCCGTCGGTCGGCACGCTCTCGCCTATTCTCGCGGGTCTGTATTATATAAGATTAAAGGGATCCGAGAATCCGGCGTCGCCGGGACGCGGACGATTGCGAATCGTCGTGCTTCACGAAGAGACATGGTTTTGTCTCGGGCGAACCGCGGGAGAACCAAGAGTAACAAACTTTGTCTCCCCGGTGAGTCGGGTGGGGATTGAAACGCCCAATCTACATGAAAAAATGAATTTTTTTCCAAGAACTAAGTATACCACTACTAACAATGAAAACGAGACTGAAAGAAACCATCAGGTACACTTACCACTGTATACAGATTTAATAATATATAATATATAAAAATATATTTCCCCTGTATAATTAACTAAATAGAATGAAAAAACAAAACATGTTGATAAAGTTGTGTAATGAAACGTTTATTTAAGAATATCACTGTTTCGTACATTTATAAAACGTACATAATTAATTGCTATATTTTTATAAAAAAAAGACACCTATGTTTCTTTTCTTATTCTCCATACCCACAGTCTCTTGTTCTCTGGCTCCGCGTTTGAATCCTAAATCCCTTTTAAATCCCTTTCGGTGGTTCAGCGTATTCCCGCGACATTTGTTAGGGTAACCCGGGCAAACGTTTGTTGTCCCGTGAAACGCGTAACGGCGTGGCCAGACGATGACACACGCAGCACCAGCAGCACGCACAGTTTTCCATGAGCTCCACAGGCGTCCACCGCATTTAGAGCCGAGGGTCTCTCTCGCGGTTTCGTCTATTTCAGATGAGCCGCGGACGGCAGGCATGCCGAAACGTTACGAGGAAACTCGGACATCCAGCATCGACCGTAAACCTGCGCGACTATAAATTTCTGTGGTTCACTGGCCCTCGCTGGTTCCGCCATACTTGCATTCCATCACTCCTGGGGGGTAGCGATTTAATCCCTGGGATGGTTTCCTGGATCAATTTCCCTGAAATCGTAATATTGAATTTCTCCGCAGAGATTCTTGTTATTTGTCTATTATATGTATTTCAAACAGTTAATAATGTTGTGGAAATTGGTTACCGTATGATACTTTGTGATTTAAATGGTGATTAAATATATAAAATAAATCTGTGAGAAAGTAACTTTGATTTAAGAAGTGATTGTTTTCTTTTAATTATCGCGTAATTATTGATATAATCCAGTGGGAGAGTGTAGGTATTGTATTCTACTCGTACACTCGTGATTCTTATAAATATAGACGCTGACGGATCAAAAGTCAGATCGATCTATAATCCGGTTTTATCTGTGATCACGGTCCACCTGGGGCGTCGTGATAAAGACATCGGACGAATGATCCAGCTCACGTGGAGCGTAATTCTTTCCCCGTAGCCGATCGCGGTGATCCTGTCTAATCCTTTCCGGAGGGTCGTGTTCCTGGAAGTAAATCGACCTCGGTGAAGCGATACGCTACGATTCAGCCTCCTAACGAGCAATCAAAGTCTCCCAGGACGATCTCGTTACGTATTCCGTCGGTCGCATTAAAGCTAATGGCGGTAATAAGCGTTCCCGTCAATGAAGTAGGGATTCTGCTCGCGATGCCGCTTCCTGCGGTGATTGGTCACCCGTCGTTCCGTCAGGATGCTTTCACGCAGTGGGAGATATCCTGGAATTCAAGACACCGTTCCCCAGATCGTTACGATTTAAAAGACAACGAGAACGAACTCAGCACTATCACCGACGAGTTCATCGAATCTCACGATCCGTCGTATCGACGTATCGGGAGACGATGAAAAGGATCCGAGGGAAACTTGCGAGATCGTGTCGCAATAGTTATTTCGAGCGGAAGGTGACGGAAAATAGAATGGTGGAAAGAAAGAAAGAAAAAAATAAAAGGAAAAGAACACACGGTTCCGCGTGACACGAGCACCGAGCTCGTTAGTCTAATACGATCTTCTTTTTCTTTCTACCTTGTATGTATAATGTATCTGGTCTGTTTGTACCATTTTCGATAGACGATCTAATATTAATTCGGTATGATTGTATTTACGATTGGTAATAATATGTTGAACGTTACGAAGAGATATGTAACATATGCGTGTTAACCGGTGCGGTGATTTAACGTGGAGGATGGCCCGGGTGTAAAGTTTGTCGTTTCATGGCGCAGTAAATAACAGGTAATAAGTTCGTACTTTTAATCGATACCACGTGAGTAACCGATACACGAGCCTCGATACCAGCGGCAGCTGATACCGAAAGCCTTCTGGCGTTTTATTTAAAGAACCGTACGTTTTCGTACCTACAATCGTGGCCCGCGAACCCACCGCTGGTCTAAATCCGCTGTCGCGTAAATCATTGTGCACGGTTATGTGCGTGCCCGAGAAAACTCGGCATCGAAATGCACTCGTACTCGAAAGAGTTCAATTTTTGTCCATTTTGAAATTCATCTTTCTAGTTTTATGGCAGAGCTAGGACACGTCGAACGAGGACGAAGGACTTGTGTTATTTAAACACTAGGTGAAATACTAGGATGTTCCATAAGTTTCATTCTTTTTTTCACAGGAAATGCCATATTTCTACGTTTAGCGATCAATGCTCAGCTATGCCATTACTAAACGCACTTCCTCATAGGAAATGAATACACCCGTAATTTCTTAAAATCGTCTATTCCATACCTGTTCTATTTCTCAAAACACCATCTTGACTTTACGATTCGATTTATGACAGTTTATCGAACGAGTATCATCGTTGAGTCCCATAGACGTATTAATTAAACGACACCGTCGAACTCCGGTGTCCATAAGTCTATCAATAACAACCTTACGAAGCAACGACCGTTCCCCGAACGTTCGATATTGTCGTTTTTGCTGGCAAGCGGCAGCGTAATAACGCCGCGAATCGCCGTTTCTAAATTCGCGTTCGCGTAAATCACCGTCACGCACGTGCGTTCATGTACTACAAGTGCGCACGTGCGCAAAAGACACGTGCTACAGAAGGTGCGCCCGACTTTGCACCCCTTTCCCGCGGCTTTTTAATCGTGTTTCCATGGATTTTCGCGCGTAACTGCACCTGCTTCGGTCGACACTTCTGTCGACCAACTGAAATCATGTACAAATATATAACCAAGGACCGTGGTAACGTAAGGGATTGGTACAAACATTCGCGTGGGTGCGTGGTTTCGTTTTATCGTCGATCTATTTGCATTCTATAACCGTGACACACGCGTTCCTACCAACCGTAGCAATTCTGGCAAATACGAGAAAAGACTACGCGGCGAATCGTAGAAACGACCTGCTCGTTAATCTAATCCTGTAAGAGTATTATTTCCCGCGCCTCGGAGTGGCCGTTTTATTACAACCGCGGAATCAGTGGAATCGCTTGATACTCCGCGATATCTTTACGAGAATATCGTCCGAAGAATTTCTAGCTTTTAACGAAAATTTTTATTTTACATCACCCTCGGAACGCCGGTTTTATTATATTATGTTCATTAGTTTCATTCTTAATGGTACATTCGCTTGCGAAGTGTGTTTGATTATCCTCGTTTTCTTTTAATGACAATTCTTCGACTATCATTCCCTCTCTCCCCTCCCACTTCTCCTCATCTTTCCCTTCAGATACCTGTGGAGATACGATTAGAGAAGTCCATCGCGAAGTTTCTGCTTCCTTAAGAAGTTGACATTTTCCACGAAGCCGGTTTTAACACACGTTTAAGGATTTACTGTAAACGTTTACGGTGATGGCCGGCAGTTCGCGGGCCCAGGTCGCCGCGTGGTAGAAGGAAACGACGTTAATGTCGCGAAGCTGACTGGTAGACGGTGTGTCTGTCGAAGACCTTGTCCCGTCTGCCCTTCAGGGTTGAATTTAGACGGATCCGGATTCCAGGAAGGGATCCGTTCCTCGTCAGACACCGTGAAATCACCACTTCGTCTTCGTTTTTCTGACGAACCACCCCTGCGCTCTTTTTAAAATCGATTCTGTCCTTGAACCTCTCGAGCTGAGTTACTTCGTTTCTTTTTTTTTTACACGTAACTTTGCTTGGTGGATCTGTGAAATTTTTATGAAATTATAATTAGTATATTTACCTATAAGGTGAATTATAATATTATTTATGAAAATTAAATCTTCGAGTTTGTGTTACTCGCTGTTGTTTTTCCTATGTTGAAATTTTTATGAAATTATTTCTTCGACGAAGTTTTATATCGATCCGCGGACTCGTCGAGGGATTTAACACGTGATAAGAGAAACACGGTGAAAAATGATGAGAAACCACGAGATGGGACGCTCGCAGTGACACCCTCTTCGCCGCGTATTCCAGGATTTAAATAGAACTTCGTTCGAAAAAATTGTTCCCCCTTGTTTTTTATTACGCCAAGGGTCGAACGGTGTGACTGCGGAGCAGCGTGAATCTTAATTAACTTAGCGGTTGTATGCTTGCCCATAAAAATTGAATCGCCGTTAAATTCCTATTTCCTTCTCCGGAAAGTAGCCGTTTAAATATTTGTCACTTTATTATATTCGCTAATAACGTGACAAACTTCTTAATAATTTCCTATTTATAGATCAGACTATAAATTCAACTATGTAAAACTCATCCTGTAATAAACAGGAGAGGTAGACGTGGGGGAAGAAAGAATATGTATAGATAAATATGTACACCTTTCCACAAGATCCACAAGATCCACGAGCGTAGATCGTAGATCCCCTGAAGATGTTGTTCACGGCCTCCTAATTATCCAGATAAACGGCCGAAGGAGCGGCCGCGAGTCGTTCAACTATAGTAATTAACATTTCGCGGTCTCGTGCCGGTTCTTTTCCGTAATTTCTTTTGTCCTGCCGATGGCTGCACGCGGCGCGGCTCATTATCTCCCGTGAGTGGCGTCGTCGCGTGTTTCCCCAGAAGACAAACAAACGTTTTGCGGCTCTCTAAGGTCGTCGTTCTCCACGAGCTATTCTCCTCGGGCCGGGCGTTCGTTCGCTCGCTCGTTGCTCGTTTCTGCTTCTTTTAGCCGTGGCGGAAACATAATGAGGGTGCGAGAATAGTCGGTCGGAAAATGAAGCAGAGAGAGAGGTGACTGACAAACGTCCCTAATGAGAGACCGCACGGCTCGTGTACCCTGGAGAAAATACCTACCGAAAACTCGGCTAACGATTCCGAACTTCGAACAGGCTTCACAGAATGCGGAAATGGAACGTGGTTTTCCACGTTAGATAGTGTTCGATAGATTTTTGATAAGAAAATTTTCTGGGATTATATGTACAGAGAATGCAAGAGAATGGAGAGTTATCGAGAGTTGAGGATATAGTGTCTTAACAATGAACATTGATTATTTATATTTACACATTTACTCATCTTTATATTTATAATATATAACGAAGTAGGGTTAATAAAAGTATAAAACACATGAGAAGAATAATAGGAAAACGGAAACTTATCGAGAGTGTACCGTATGAATTTCCAAAGACATTTTCCTCAACGCAGAAAGATTCTTTTCACCCAACAAATGTAATTCTATTCAACATACTTACATATATCTACACTATCATTGAACGGTGAATAAATTCAAGGGAAGTGAGAAGACGGTATTTCCTGGCGTGCCGACCGTCGCTCGTTTATTTCACGAGGAGGAAGGTTCACGCCGTTGTCGGCACCGGGAGAATGCGTCCCGGCACTCGAGAATGGTACTCGAAGAGGAACCACTTCACCGTTGGAATCCGAAAATCGTTTATCGTTGGTAACGATTCGATATTTCCGACTAAAACGTCGGATTCCGTCGGGCAGGATATTGTTCCCGATGCTGCCGACGTTTCTTATTTTTTTTTTCTTCTTTTCACCGTCTGTTAGCAAACCCTCGAGAGGACCCCGAAAGGGAACACGTGGTGTCGCGTCTTTCGTCCTCGCTCGTGCCGTCCTCGACTTTTTCCACTTGTTCGGTTTTTTACGAAACGTCTAAGGACATCCCTCTTGTCGCATTTTAAGGGAACCGACTTCCGACGGTGTTCCGATTTTTAAGCACGACGGTTGGTCGACGGGTATGAACTCATCGACGCAAAAAAATTTTGACGTCTGTGTGTGTGATAAAACTCCGGCGAAACCGTTGAAATACAGATTTTTAGCGAATAATTGTGCTTTATCGTTGAAAATATTACGCCATTGGTATTTGTGTGAAATTCATCGTGGAAAATGTGTGTAATTATTTATTTTTGAGAGCTTTGGATTTTTAGGGAAATTTGCAGGTCAGGGATTTTGTTTATCCTTGTTTTTTGGTCAATTGTGAAAATATCGATTTGAGACTTGTATTACTTACTTACTCCTTCTTCCGTGACGATCACAATTTTCGCAATACAAATCCGAATCATTGACAACATTCCAGAAGAGTGTCCCAGAATGCGATACTCTCAAATCTGAGATCCTACAGCAAGTTTTTTCTCCTGATTTTTCCAGTATTCATTCATCCCGGAGTTTATCCACGATGGAAGCTCATACATTTTTATTCGCGATTTTCTCTCGAAACTTTCACGCCGGTTTTTCATCGAAACACATTATTTCCGCGTTCGTTTCACCAGGTTCTTGGAAATCGTATCTAGGATAACCTCGTGAGAATCGATAGTCTCCAGCATCCTCTCTATCGATCGTTTCGAAAGTCGACCCATTCGTTTTACGACGATCGCCACATTTTCCGCCAATTTCCCACGCACGTCCTCATAATATTCTAATAATATCCCACGTCGGAACAGTCACACGTGAGAATTTCTCGCCACGTCACCGGCGCAATGTTTAAATATAATCCAGTGTTTCTATAAAATTCCATCGCTTTGCGTTCGAGTTTTTTTTCCCGAATACCGGTGCATCCGTTCGGAATCTCTGTTGCTCGTTTCAACCTCGCTGGAATCGCAGATACACCGCGAAGTGTTGCAATTCCGCGTAATTGGCATACGAACAATTCCAACGGTGACATTTTTCAGGTATATATACACGTACATACACACGTACAATGTCTTCCTGTAGTTGAAACGGGAGCGGCGTAACGAAACCGCTCGTTCTTCGAAAATTTCTTTCGTACATACGTTCGGCGAGCTTTTTTTTCTCTCTCTCTCTCTCTCTCTCTCTCCTCTCCCCTTCGTTCACGGTTCACTTCGTAGATCTAGGATCGCGCTAAAATTACGAAGGACCGCGAGGGGATTGCTTTTACCCGCAAAACCGTCGTTTCGACGCGGACAAAAGCTCGCAAGAAGAACCCCGCGAGGAATGCCGGGAAGAGAGAAGAAGATGGAACGTATCGGGGCTGGTTCGGATACCTGGGGAAGCTAGGATTCCAGAAGTCTGGTATCGTTAATAGAGCCGCGGAACAACGAGTCCCGGTTAAATGAACTCGTTAATTGTTCTTCCGCGATGCGCGCCGGACCGCGTCCGTTGAAATCCACTTGTTGCCGGGCAACCTATCGTCCCGTAATTGTGCGTTTCTTTCGCGCTAAAAACGTCGGGAAACAGGGGATCAGTTAATGAAACGTAGCCAACGTCACGTGATATTGCGCGCGTTAATTGACGATTCGTAATTATCAAACGGGATTGTTTAAACGAGGAATGAAATTGATTCGAACAAATTTAGTGTTTTCAATCGAATATAATGTCTAGATTGAATGAAAAAAAGTGTAAGAGTGAATTTTTGTTCACTTTAAAGTTGGAAAGTTGTTGCTATTTAAGGGAGGAACAGTGAGTAACGAGTGTCGATGTTCTCAAAGAAGAAAAGGGGCGGTTGATGTAGGAGCGTTAGTTCGTCATTCCACGAATAATATCTCGGTTTCTCTCTATCTCTCTCTGTTTCTCTCTCTCTTTTTTTGATTTCTTTCTTCTTTCAGACTGCAACAGAAATGCCAATGCGCACACAAATCTGGCTCGTTTGATCTCGCTTGAAATAGTGTGCCCGCAACACTCGTTGCGTTTTCTCTGTTGTCCGTCTTTTCCCGCTGTCGTCTGTTCGTTTCGTTCGCGCGCGCAGTTTTGATCTGGCGACAGAGAGTCGTTGATTATGCGATCTCGTGATGCCGTTTGTTGTCGGTGCGAATTTTACGGGCATCTTTATCAAGGTGTCACCGAAACGTGAAAGAAAGAGCGTACTTTTGAAATTTACCACGTGTTTTCACGGTGTCGGAACTTTCGGACATTGTACAGATATAAATCATAAAGAAAGAGGACGTGAAACAAGATACATTTTAAAAACTTCGTCGCGTGATCTTGTTCATATAAAGAACCTTTAAATTGAGAAAACCGTATGCGAGTAATAAA
Source organism: Mimumesa dahlbomi (assembly GCA_917499265.3). Taxonomy (NCBI): domain Eukaryota; kingdom Metazoa; phylum Arthropoda; class Insecta; order Hymenoptera; family Crabronidae; genus Mimumesa; species Mimumesa dahlbomi. Next base: position 4,892,451 of record OU824114.1, on the reverse strand, counting down.
TAAATTTGAAAATACATAATCTGTAAGACATATGAAATGGTAGTGTCGCCACCTAGCGACGAACGGGCGAACTAAAAGACGCGCAACTAATTTCTCAGCTATCTACAATCTTTAAAGTCAATGCAATTAGTATCAATATTCCGCCACAAGATGACCCAATCATTCGCGGGTCACGAACTTCTCATTCGTGTTCCATCTGTAAAAGAATTGTTACCTTTTTAAATAATTTAAAGAGCTACCGGTAACCCCGGCATACGTTGATCAACGAAAACTTAGAATTCCGTATCACCTTGATAAAAATACGTCCACTTCCCCGACTCTATAAATGAAGAAGATCGTTCAATTGGAAAGCTTTATAATATTTCAGAAATATTATAATTGTTTCACTTACCAACGGAGAAATATCCGCGAGTAATAACACGCGTATAGGAAGCAACCGGTGGAAAGTCAACGATTCAATCTGTCTCGTCCGACGTGTGTTTTGTTTTGCATAAATAAAGTTGCTGCGCGCGCATGCACGCGATGAGAATATAACATTAAAACGTATGTACGCCGGTCTCTAATATTCCTCGCGTCGTTAATCTCCTTTCCTGTGTGGTTCATCTGCAGCCAGCAGCTAATTTCCAGTCGTTCCAGACCACCGAAAAAATCCAAATTTCTTCGACATCTTTTCAGCGGCGTACCTCTCATACAAAATGAGTATTCATTTGCTAACCAAGTATCGAACGTTTCGTTTGGATCCTGGTTGTGAAATGAACACGTTTATACATACATATTGTAACGTTCCACAATAATGATATAGTATTAAAATAATCCCTTATAAAGCGATAGAAATTTATATCAGGTATCCAAAGGAACCGCGTATGAATTAATTTCTCACTTTCCACGTGGTCTACTAATAATAATTTGATTTATAATGACGTAATCAGGATACCGTGCGTCGTATTTTATGGAAACGCGGAAGCCACGGGAAAATTGTATACTTTATTCGATCTACTACCGAGGACCTTCGGGCCCTCCGGAATAATTCATGCACCTTGGAAAGGCTACAACGGCGTTCGCATTATAAAATCACAGCGCCGATCTGGCGCCTAGTCATCGAGATGTCAGATCGATCTATTCAACGATGCATACCAATCGCGGGTCCGTCGGTTCGCCTGCGATTCTCTATTTCGCATAGCGTTTTATTTTTTTCGCTAGGGAGTTCGAGAGCTTTGTAGTCTGTGATCCCCCCGGCCCCCTCCCCCTTTTTCTCGTTTTGTTTCCTCTCGACATTGTTTTTCTTTCTCTCCAGTTTCTTCGTCTTCTTCTTCTTCTTCTTCTTTTACTTCGATTTCTTGGAACTCGAACGGGGGATCTTCGAAACACGACTCTCTTCGTTCGCGATAAATTAAAGCGTGTAGAACTGCGTTGTATCGGACTTTATTCGGCTTCGTTACATACCACCTCGTCATCCGTCGACTTCCAGGAGATTTTTATAATCGGTAAAATGGAATTGGCGCAAAGTTTTAATGAGAGGCGGAAAACATCGAAACACACAAAGAGATATAAACACAGTGTTTTAGGTAAAAATGCATATCTGCTTTTATTGAAAAAAAAGAAGAAAAAGTAGTGTGTTCGTGGATGTATGCGCGCGTATGGTGTGTGTGTGTACGTGTAATGTTATCGCGTGTGTATGTCTCATTTAATGTGTATGTGTGTGTATCGGGCATGAATTGTCGATTCTTTTGCCAAACGAGGACTGCGCTTTAAGCCTGCGACCGCGAGCCTGGCGTTACGATGTTTTAAAGAAACATTTACATTATCGTTACATCCTCGCAATATGGCAAGAGGGATGGGATAAGAGGAGCGTACAGAAGAATGATGGAAGTGGAGGGAGGATAGGGGGAGGGGAGGGATATTAAAAAGTTCGAACCTCGCAATTTAAATATCATATGCCACGTTACGCCAGTATCGGTGTCGTATCCGAATGAGAAAGGCCGACTAACAGCAGCCCCGATGGAAAAATTCTTTCCTACTATACTTAAGAGATATACATATACATACATACACTTTATATTTATAATATATTATATACCTACGGCTCACTGTATTCGAGAAAAAATGCCACGTGTGTCACGCACCCGCATTGTACCTAAAGCCCCCATCGTTTTATTTTATTTATTATTTTTTTGTTTCATTTCATCGTTTCGTCCGCGTAAGAATTACTATCGTTACACATTCGGCTACTATTAAAAATACGAGGTCGACTAGGCGCCGACGCGACAGCGACAAAGACAACAATAAAGAGCGCGTTTCCGTTTATTATTTCGCACCGTTTTCGACGCAACGTTTCACGTCGCACCAACGGTGGGCTGCCCCTCGTCTTTTATTTATACGATTTTATTATCTATCCCGGCGCAGAACCCCGTCGTCTTCAGGGACGAGAACGGGGGAAAACGTTCTCGTGTTTCTCGGTAGGCCGCGTCTTAACGCGCACCGGCCGTGGCAGTATCATACTGTCTGTACGTGTATGTGTGTGTGTGTTCTTTTTTATTTGTGTATGTGTATAAAATATCGGATCGATTCAAAAGTCACAGGAGTTCTCCGTTTCAAACCCGAAAACACCGAACGGAATACCTTACATTCGATCGTTAATGTATCTTACTGTTCGAAGCTGGGAAAATCGTGGCTCATCAATAATGTTTTAACTGTCTTTTTCACGTCTTCTCAGTACAATTTTCAGGACAATACACATTGAATTGCCTGTTGCTATTTAAACAGTTCTAATAGCAGGCGAGTTAGAATTAGAGCAAAGACATTTCAAAGATCATTAGAACATCAATGATAGATAGTATTTGTTTCCAGATTCGAACAGAATGTTGTTAAACGATATCCCTCTCTCTCTCTCTCGATGTGTGAAACTTGTATTCCCTTTGAGATTCATAGCTCAATTTGAACCAAGTAACGTTAAAACGCTAACGACCGAAGAACAGAAGATATTTTTGGAAAGTTCGATGATTCGTTTTCACGGCGCAGGAAACTCCGTGTTACCTTTTGCACCGAGCCGGTATTATCTCGAGGATAGAGAAGTTTAGCGGAGAAATCAATTAGCGGCGATCACAGCGGCGGACGCCGACGATGATTTCTTCTTCAGTACGATGTCCTTGATGTTGAGATTGACCTTCTCCTTGCGCGGCGGTGGCACCGTCTGCAGGCAAAACCTCTTGAATGCCTCCACGTCACGCTCGGCGGCGTCTATCTCTCCGTTCTCGAGGTCTATATCTTTGGGCGTGAATACGTTTTCTGCAAAAGACACGCTCTGAATACTAGAGATCGAAAATCCACGTTTCGTAAAGGGAATTGGGGGGGCGAACAATAGTCTGCGGTGCATTTCTTTCTGTTTTGTATTGTTGCTTTCATTGCCAAGTAACTGCTTGTGTATGGGTAGAAAATGAAAAGAAAAGTGGTCTTACGACGAAGGAACGAGTTAAAAACAAAAAAAACGACAGAGAAAATCAAGGTAAACAAAGATCCGTCGTCCGATTGGAAACAAAAAAGATTGAACGGAGTATAAGTACGAGAATGTCGATAAATGTCTACGTATATCGAATCAGCTAATTGGTTTGGTAAATGAATCGTGTATCCATACGCATGCAGCATTTTTTGGGTATTATAACGTCAGTTGCCGACAGGGAAAAAGAGAGTATAACGTTGAAAAAAATAAATTTTATTTAATGTAATCATCAGATTAAAAAAAATATCGTATACTGTCGATCGTTATCACCTATGTCAATATCACAATGAGATTTCAGGTAGATAAACTCGTTGTCATGGTCAATGAACTTGGTAAAGCATGACTCTCTCTCTCAAGTGACCTACGTATCTTTTCTTTATCTTTCCTTTCTCTTTCCTCAGTCGATTTCTGCTAAAAAAGATCCATCGCTTAAGTATCTAGATCTAGCAGTTCTAACGTCATGCTTCTTTCGTCGTGTTTTCATAAGGTCGCAATTAACGGATCCACCGGTCAAGGTCATTCGTCATTCGAGACATAGAGAAACAAGTATAAAAAAAATATATGTATATATGTATATATATAAATATATATATATAGGTGAGATTTCCCTAAAGTTTAGAACACTACAGTCTATCCTAACCTCGGAGACATATCACGTACAGTGATTAATTCGCTACGAATTGCATTCGACAAGAAGTCCGTACGACTTCCTGGATAAAAAACGAGTCGCAACGAGAATGCGAAAAGAAAATAAAGAAAAGATAGTGCTCACTGGCCAGAGTTTCTTCCGGACAATCCCCAAGAAAATCGTGGTGGCCAATTTGAGGACATCTCGAGTGTATCCGGTATTCGAAAAATCTTTTGACCTAGCCGAGACTTCGTCCTAACGCGGTACACTGCCCACTCCTGACGAAACGAAACGAAAGAAAAACCGTAGTCAGTGCGATCAGACCTACTTCAGTCGTCCATTTAAAAGACAATGATGTGTAACTTTTTTTTCTTTTCCATATTCTTTTCTCTTTTTTTCTCTTTAAAAAAAAAGTTAAACAAAGTACCGACACGCCGGGAGCGAAAAAGCAACCCGACAGGTGTGTTAAGGAAAACAAACCAAAAAAAAATAAATAAATAAAATGAAAGAAGCAATTTTTAACAAATGTTAAAACTTGGATTATTTGTTTCTCACCAACCTAGGTTCCAGTCATCTCCGCACTGTTTCGTCTGTTTTTTCTTTTTCTTGCTCTTCCCGCTACTCGTCGCCGCTATCGACGCGGTTATGGCTTCCCTGACCGCTGTTTTCGCTGTCTGCATATCCTTCATCCCGTTCACGTCGGTCCTCACTTTCGTTAATGTCACACTGGTACCCTTCAGGTTGATTCCATTCTCCGGTATCGGTTGGCCGTTCGTCACTTTACTTATCTGAATGTTCACTAGACCGGTCAGAGTCGTACAGTCCGGCGTCAACCTACTACGTAATTCCGCGAGACTGGACGGTATGATACCGTTCGTATGTTTTATGTTCGTGTTCACGGAATCCGTCGTCGTTCTCCCGGAGAGATCACCCTTCACGATATAGTCCGGCTTCGAGGGTGATGTAAGTCCTGCGTTGATCGCCTGCTGCAACGCCGGACTCCTGATAGTGACCATCCCGTTCTCGGACACTTTAATGATAGCCGCTTGCTGCGTGGGCGGTACTTTCATCGGACCGAACGCAGGATTCCTTATGGTGACCATGTTAGTGCCCGGATTATGGAGTATTCTCGCTGGCTCGTCCGTGTGATCGTTCGTAAAGGGATCGTTACTTTGCACGGTCGTGGTGTTTGCGGTGTTGTTAACGTTTGACGCGTTCTTGCTCTTCTTCTTCTTCTTTTTGCCGGTGGTAGTCTGCGACTGTTGCGTCTCCTTCGGCAAATCTGTAAAACACATGAAACATGTATACACTTGACCTTGAAATTCACATTCACACGATTTTCATGCTATGCGTCATAGTATTGTGAAAACTTTGGATACCGTGTGGATTTGAAAATGATCCAATAAATAATTCTATATTTTTCAATTCACGTTCGTGAAGATTTTACTAACCCTTCTCTGCGGTCTTTGGTAGCAGGTCCTGCTTCAGTTTGCCGGTATCCACTACTATTACATTCCCACCCGCCTGGGGACTCGCGTAGCTTGATTGAACTCCACTCATTGGGGCAGCTATGATTGTCGTCTGCTTCGGAGGGTTCACTGGCTTCGGCATCGGTGCTGATCTAATCGGAAGTGGTTTCGCGGGGGCGTCGACTTTCGTTATCGTTATTCCTGGCGGTAATTTCAGGTTCTCTATGTTTATCTTGGAATTCGCACCGATATCCTTAAATTGACTGCTCAATGGGGAATTAACTCGTTCGGCTGGAACAGGTTGAACTTCCGGAAACGGTCTCTGCTGTTGTTTAGTAGTCTGCTGACTCGTAGGTTTGCTTTGAACCTTTTGGTTGTCGTTTTTTACCAATTTGTTCGAGTTAGTGTTCGCGTTTTTGTTATTTTTATTCGCGTTCAGCTGACTATTCTTCTCCTGCTGTTGACCTTTCGTTTTCTTGTTACTTTCGTTCGTAATGTTGGAATTTTGAGAAGGTTTCTGCGACACTGGAGTCTGAGGAGGCGTGCTTATTTTATTTTGCTTTTTACTAGAGACATTTTGCTGCTGATTTTTATTTTTGTTCACCGTATTCTGTTGTAGCACGTTTTCCTTATTGTCCGTGTTTTTGTTCTTATCTTTCTTAGATTTCGTCTTTGTTTCATTACCATTCTGTTGCGGTACTTTTTTTTCATCCGCCTGCTTACCGGCTTTCGTCTTTTCATTGCTCACTTGTTGCTTCAAATTCTTATTGTCGCAAGTTTTATTCTGTGTCTGAGGCTGTTGCTTCGAATTGTTTCCCTGCTGTACTTTATTCCCCTGTTGCAGTGGATTATTCGTGTTACTATTGTTATTGGTTGCCTTAGACTTCTTCTTTTTCCCGCTGAGGTTCTGATTTTGTTCGTTCTCCAACTTTTGCGGGCTGAGTTCTTTCGTTTGCCCATTCACTAGTGTGAACAGAACTTTATCTTCCGCTGGTGTTTGGCCTTTCAGCGTGATCGTCACAGTTGGCTCCGCACTGTTCGACTCCATCACCCGTTTAATAGTCACGATCTGTGGTTGAGTCTCCACCTGAACCGGTTTCTCGGTTTCCTTCGCTTTTGTCTCCTCCATTTTCTTCATTTCTTTCTTCAATTTTTTCCTTTCTTTTTTCGTCAATTTCTTATCAGTCAAATCGATGGCCAACGATTCCTTCATGGTATTGCTCGTGTTACTCTTAACGTTTGTACCATTGCTATTTGTCGATGGGCTATTATTTTTACTAGAAAGTTCGATCTTTTCGATCTTAATATTTCCTTTATTCGTTTGGCTAGAACTCACGGGTTTCTCGACTTTAGTGGTATTAATACTTTTGTTCTTTAGGTTCGTATTCACAGACGCAGTCTTTGTTTTGCTATTTAAACTACTATTACTCCTACTGCTACAACTACTGCTACTAGTATTACTACCATTGCTACAAACTTCTTGCTTGTCTTTCTTTTTATTATTTAACTGCTTTACGATGGGTAAAGCTACTGGCGGTGACGTAGGTAAAATAGATACTTCTGGAAGGTTACACTGAGGTAATAATCTCTGAGGAATAGGTTTCTGTGGGTCTACCACGGTAATCGTTACTTCGGGAGTCTTTTTCTGTAATTCTATCAGTTTCTGCCTCTCCGCCTCTTGTCTATCTTTCTTCAGTTTCTCTTCGAGCTATCGAAAAAATAGAATTTTATAAAATATTACAAGCACACATATGTAGAAGAAACTCTATTTAATGCAATTGAAACTAACCTTCCGTTGCTTTTGCCTAGCCTTCTTCTCAGACTTTTTGTTATTATCCTTTTTTCCGTTCTGATTTCCTTCGATAAATTCTAACAATTCCTCCAAGTCTCTCTGATCTCGTTGATTCGTCAAGAACGTAGAGGTAAGTGAAACGACAGCGTTCGACTTCGGTGGTAAACTCGTTACTGCTTTTGTTTCGGTGGTAGTGGTAGGTGCTAACGATTCCGAAGAACCTTTCGGTGGACTACACGTAGCTTTACATTTCTTGGCTTTCTTCTTCGTCAACAACTGCCGTAACCTGTCCCTCATCTCGTTGTAATTCCGACTGACTGGCGCTACAGAAGGCTGAAATATAATATAAACTTATAGATCACGTTTAAGTTATTTAATCGACAAAGAAAAAAACTTATTACATAAAATTCACTTACGACACCGTGTCCAAACACCTCGCAGTAACAACAATCACAATGCCTGCTAGAGTCCCTCTGAGCCGAACTACTAGTCGAACAAGAATCCTCTTGACTACTAGCAGAATCCGAACAGTCTCCGTCCCCGGAACTTACTAAAATTTGAATCTTTTCAATAAGCATATACAAATTATTTTTATAACTAAAAATATTGGAATGTATACTGACAATCGTTACACGATACTCTCTTGATGTGCTCAACATTAGCCTGTTTGTGACATGCATGCGACGTATGATTATTATGTGTGTGAGGTCTGTGGGAGAGACCACTATTTTTTACCAAATCTGGAAGTGGCCCGTGTGTGTGTGGATGAGTTGTACCTGTTTGATGTAAAACAAAAAAATATACAGCTCGTTATTCATCGTATATCCATTGCAAGTAAACATCGTAATAAAAAAGGAATTAAAATTCAACATGATAACATATTCGATAATTTAAATTTAAAGAGCGTATTACGGCTAAATCTGACTGTAGATTAGATTTAGGCAGAATGTGTTCCATAAATTTAAATACTTCAATAACAGTCGAAAATTCTTCAATACAAGAATACTATTCCTCCAATAATTTGTTAAAGAACGATTTACCACTTACACCTACCCTGATGTGTTGCATGATTGTGAGCAGTGTTTGGCGTTTGCGTTGTTGAATGCCTCGTCTGTGTCTGAGCGGATTGCGTGGAACCAGTTTTCATTGCAGGTTTACTCGGTTCCGGATTAACTTTCGCAATAGATGAAGAAGGTGACGGGGGTTTTGGATGACCATTTGGTGCGACCGTTTCAGGTAAAACTACCAAAGAAAAGTTGTCAAATGTTACATAGATGTCCATTAGAGCAATGTTTTTTTAATACTGTAACATATAGTGTAATTACGCTTCGTCGAACAGGGACACGTCTCCCGTTTCTGCGTAGAATTCAGTAAACATGGACACGGAGGATTTTCTTCTAATACTGGATGTTGTCGATGGCATATTTCTCGTACGTGTACATACACACAGGGACAAGGCTGCACCTCATCTCTCGTTACTTCTTTTATTTTTATCTCCTCCGGTTTTTTCTTCACCTGCATTGTCGACGAATTCGCTGTATCATCTAGAATAACATATTAAAAGACTCAGCTAAAACGAACATTATAGCATTTTAGCCTGATATACATCAGAGTGGTTCTCTTACCCATAAACCCATTGATAAGCGGTGGGAAAGGATTTTCTAGTGGTACTTCTATATTTTCGGTATCAGTCTGATTAACCTGGAAAATAGTAGGATGACATTGTGAAACTAGAAGAATAAGGAAAATATGAAAATCAAAGTATAGGGAATTACTCTTACTATTGGAGATACCGAAGGCCCTGTACACATGTGACACTCGCAAGTTTTTCCCTCTTCTACGTTATTCTCCAAAGGGATCCCCTCATTATGACCCCTGAAAATATTAGAACAAATTAGAACACTACATGTAAAGGCAAAAGTTAAGTTAGGCGTACATGTGACGTACCGAACTGATCTGATGGCAAATTGTGCCAGGTGACACGTTGCTCGTGCGTAGTCAACGAAATCCGGATCGTCCTGCCCGTTGGCATAAATTTCCGTGGCAGTCAGAGCTCCTGCAATATCGGCCAGTTTCTGATGTTGCGCCTTATTCCAGTCGTCTAACAAGATTTGAACTATTTCGATCGTTGGAGGTATGGTCCACGAATCAAAATTAATATGTGAAGTTGGACTAAGTGGTCTACTGTCAGTCTCTGCTAGACCCATCTTTCCATGCGCCACAAGCGCTGAAAGTTGTCCATCAATTTCTTGCGATTCACTGAAATTAAAAATAGTGTTAATGTTTCAGAATATCAAGGAGGAAAGCTTTTATTATACTCAGTTATGGGTGAAACATACTTTCCAATATCTGGAGATTTGTTTAACATACGCTGTTCCATTAATTTCCTAGTAGCTGTGAATAGTTCCCAGGCTTCTCGTATTTGCCTTAGTCTTGTCATTCGAACTGCTTGTTCTGCGCTACAATGTTCAATTATATATTTGTACATATAATTTTGTTAGATACATTTCTTTTATGCATGTTGTGAATGTACTTTCACTCACTTATACTTATCCATCCATGGCTCAGTTTCTGGCCATAGGTCCCCAATTCTTGTCATTTCATTGTCAATTGATAAATATCGATGAATAAAACCTTGGTATCCCAAGCCTTTCAATGGAAAAGGTTTTCTTAACTGTAAATTTAAACATTTACATTTCACTGATGATCAATGTTATTGATGCACTGAAATGATTAATTCATAAATCATCAAATTATTTACCTGTTCAACAAAACGTGGCAACTTATTCTGTACCAAAGGGTCGTTATATACATAAATTTGATACAATTTTTTAATAAAACAGTCCCATGTCAAGCTAAATTTGCATAGGTGCTTTTTTAAAGGTTTTACTAATTCAGAAATTTGCGATGCAGTTGATATCAATGCATCATAGTCATTAAAAAGAACTGTGAAAGAAACATTCAGTTTGTATTTCAACTTATTTCAACAAATATATTTCTCAAGACATAAAGGTAATACTGACCTGACAGAAACATTAATGCGAAGTTCGGTGTCATACGATCGTATATAGAAGATAATAAACGAACCTTTACTTCTACCACGAATTCCTGCGCCTGACTTACTAGCCTCATAAACAACTGACGAGGATCCCTTTTACAAAGTCTGGAAACAAGATCACCATGCAAAATCCATTCATCCATGAACCTTAACTTCAGCAATTACTTCTCAAACTTACTGAAGAACTATATCATGCATGTCAGCCACAGGAAGTATATTACGTTGTGACTGTAAATAGTCAGGCGTATTAATGGTTTCAAGAGTAATATTAAAAACAGTCCTTATATGCTGTCGTAGTTCGTTCCACAGATTCTGGAACTTCATAGCCTTCTGCAGTTCCTCTCTAAACAATTCTCTGCGTACACCCAAAACGATCCAACCATTAAACGTCTTCTGCTCAAAACCGTTCCAAATTCACATATAACAAACTACCAGCTTTTTACCTCCTGGCTTTGTAAGTGTCACATGAGCAGGACTCCTTTCCCTGTCTGGAGGGACTATCGGCGGTCACGGATCCGCACATATTCCCAACCGACTCCGGACTCGTTCTGGGGCTCGAGAACTGGTCAACACTGTCCAAGCCCGTCGCGCCCCTGATAAACGCGTCCACAGTGCTCTCGTCGAGTGTCACGCTCTGGAAACAGAACGTGTTCGTGGTGCGCTGGTTGCGAGTCGGGCGCGGACGGGATAGAGGGGACATACCGCGACAGGAACCGAATCCGCCAGGATAGGCGAGTTGACAGCGTGATCCTCGGCGTCGACCGGCCCGTCGGCGTCCTGACGCGTTCGATCGCCGTCGCGGCCGCCCTGTGCGGAATCGTCTGCGTGTTTCTTCGCCAGAACGTCACCCATCGCCACTACGTTGTTGCTGTCCCTCGTCCTCTTGCACTGGCCGTCCTCGCCTTCGCTGCCGCTCATTCTATCGCCCCGTGCTGCGGCTGGTACACCTGGAGGACACCCGTTCGCGCGTACTTTCCGCGGGCTCAACGGCAATCGATACGCTTTTTCACGGGTTTTACTCGGAACCAAACACCTAGACCGCATTCAATCAACATTCGCTCAATATGGCGTCTCGCGTGCTTGCTTCGTGCCATTGGTTCGGCGTCCCACCGTCAGGTGACGTACTCCGGCGATTGCGTGTTGACGACCACCGGCGAGACACTGAGGATGCCTTGTAATTTACTGTTAAATATATTTAACACGATTGAAGTTTTATTGAATTAATATCAGATTCAGATCGTTTAATATGTAGTGGATAAAAGTTTGATAGCAAATGTTCGTACGTATATTTTACGACCCGATTTAATGTCATTGAAATTCGACGAAACACGGAAAGAGGTAGGAACCACGGACGTGATATAAGATAGATGCACAGACGAGGTATTGGATAGACCACTCATCCCCATGCTTTTCGATGTCACTGGTTTTGAGGGCTCTAGAGCCCTCTTACCATTTTAGTGTCACTCGCCACGTTACCATTTTAGGTTCGAATCTAGGATGACCAGGGGTAAATGGTAAGAATATGATATAGAAATAATAGATTGTACGCATTAGTAATGTGCACGATTAAAAGTTATTACTCATTTCAATATATATTAACACATAATTTCTATGATTTACAGGGCTCTTTTCACACGGTACCCTGGGAAACAGCAGCGACTTAGAATGGATTCGTCCTAACAAGAATTATTTATAACGATTACTAAATTTAAGGGAATTACTTAAGTTATATTAATAGTACCTGAAATTATGTAGTTTTATCATGTATATTACACGTATTACAACATTAATAAATACTATGTATTTGGTAAAAACTGAGTCTTCATTTATAACAATTATTCCTATCCTTTCCACTTATGCATTAGATTAATTTATAAGTTCCGCGTCAGGGGTGGGCAGTAAAAGTTTCGCGTGGAATTTATTTATTTATGCTTAAGTTTTATATATCGCATGACCTTGAAATGATGACGTCACAGGGCCTAATTCATGCCACCTCTTATGCTATCATATTCTCCTGGTTGAAGATACGAAAATGCTGTAATATGGGTCGAAGACTGCAAAACTATCAAAGATCGCGTGACCTTGAAACTGATGACGTCACAGGGCCGTACTCGTGCCACCTCCTATGCTATCATATTCTCCTGGTTGAAGATACGAAAATTCTGAAATATTGGTCGAAGATTGCAAAACTATCAACGATCGCGTGACCTTGAAACTGATGACGTCACAGGGCCGTACTCGTGCCACCTCCTATGCTATCATATTCTCCTGGTAGAAAGACAGAAATTCCGAAATTTTGATCTTTGAACGCAAAATTTTCTAAGATCGGATGACCTTGAACTTGATGACGTCATGGCCGAAATCGTGCCACCTCTTATGCTATCATGTTCTCCTAATACAAAAGTCTAAAATCCCGAAAAATTTTTAAATTTTCTGAAATCTGGACTTTGTAACAGGAACACATAATGTCACAGGAGGTGGCACGAGTTCGGCCCTGTGACGTCATCATTTTCAAGGTCACCCGATCGTTGAAAATATTACATTTTCTGATATCATTTTGCTAACATCGAGACTTTGTAATAGGAATACATAATGGCATAGGAGATGGCACAAAATCCTCGTTGTTCACGGATCATCAAAGGTTTGTTTTACGACTAAGAGGAAAGGGTTTAAAATTACGTAACTCGTGATATACCATAAATACGATTTATTCAAAGACTTGTAATTTACAATAATAAGACCTACAGTCTATAGGCTAAATATAATAATTGGTAAAAGTCTATAGGCTAGATATAATAATTGGTATAACATATATTTCATAACTTATACGCTAAGTGTCTTAAATAATCCATCACATAAAGTAGAATCACTGCACTTGCTGATCGTTGCTTCAGATAGGTTCTGCAATACTGTTTCTATCTGTAAACACACAAAGAAATCGATTATTTAATTAGCCAATTTATACTTACCAGTGAAAAAGGTTGGCAACAAGTAGGACGATCATCGATCGTTGTAAAGACCAGAGTTAGGAAGACCCTGGAGGTTCCATTGTATGTTAAACGATGCATGCAGCCAAAAATGTTCATCTACGACGTAGGGAAACATATATTTTTGGACCAATACCTCGTCTGTGATAGATGTATCGCTTAAAGAAGATTCGTGCCCGGGAACCAAATTACCGACTCACTGAAATTTGAGTAGTTTTGTAGCGTCTCCTTTATGAAAATAATATTTTTAGGAATCAAGAGAGTACGGAAGATTTATAACACCCGCCTGTGGTCTATCATTTACCTTGTTCGTGGTGTCGCATTGATACTTTTGGAAATTACGTGTGCTGCCATCTATCAAGTCATTTCTAAACCTTAGTGACAGATATGCCGTAGATAAGGGGCCAAAAGTAACAGTGTGTGTATATGTTTGGTTACGTGGTACGTCGGATAGCCGGATTTAAGAAATATACGAAGACAAATTGTCAGAAAGATGTCAACAACAAATTATTTAGACTTGGATATTAATAAACTCTTCGAAGAGCACACGATCAAAGAGATCGAAGGGATACAGAAGAAAATTCAACTGGAAAGTGATAGAAAGAAAATAGAACTGAGAACATTAGTTGGGTAAAATTCATTTAAGTTACTAAGAATGATTTATTATGTTTTTTCTTTTGCTGAGATTTATAGTAATAATTGTCTGCATGAACATGTTTGTCACGTAAATTGAGCTTTGAATATCCAGTTCAGTGTCATATATAACATGCTTTTATGTCAAACGGATACTACTAGCATTATAGTACTGTTAAAACTTGTTAATGATTTTTAGGGAAAGGTATCGTGACTTAATAGTAGCTGCAGACACTATTGGCAAAATGAAGATTACTTCGGAACGTGTTATATCAAGGATTATTAATATAGAAGATAAGTTCGGCGAGTTGCAAAAGAAGTATCTCATTGGATTTAAAATTGATCCATCTATAAATGAATGCAATGGGTACTTATTTACTGTTACTATCCATTAGACACTACTATTCTATGTTCTTACAAAAGATGCTATTGAAAATGTTATTTCTCTCCAGGAATTCTAAAGGAATTTTAGATTCGGTTATCATTCAAGTCAAAATTTTAATGGACATCCCTGAGTACATTTGGTCCAGTATTGAAACAAAAAATTTATTGTTTGCTACACAATTGTACTTAGTAGCACAACACATAAACTACAGTTTATTGTTCGAAGTTGGAAATGCAGAATTATTAAATAAATATCCGATAGTGTCCAAACAGTGGGATGTTATTAGTCAATTCAAAAACATAATATTTAATGAATGTACTAATATATTACAATCGTTAGATGTGCAACCGCAGGTCAGTAAGAATATACTTTGAAGGAAATTTATTAATGTGTAATAATGATTTTGTTCATTTCAGAATGTAGCCAATTGTTTAGCAGCGCTTGTACTATTAAATGGAACATCTTTTCCTGATTTATTGGAGAAACTAATATCCATGCGAAGTAATGCTATCCAATCTGTTATTACCAATGACAATGATAACAGTGTCAAAAGCAGAATAAAATTGTGTATCAACATCTTAATTCAAACAGTCAATTTAATTTATACTTGTTTCATAAGTAAGGAAACAATAAGTCATTAAACACGTTTAATAATAACATTCTCCAGTTGTTTAACAACGTACAAATTCCAGACACAGAAGAGAAATCAGGAGGTCTTGTTTTGCGATATATAATGGAAGTGCAAGATCAAGAAGCATATGCATTACTGTCTCAACTGGATTTAAACCAAGAGTTATTAAATAAATTTCTCCCATCAGTCACAAAACATCATAAACCATTTGTTCAAGGAACACCTGAAAATTTTGATTTACCAGGTCTTCAAGAAAGTATTAAATCCTGGCTGGAATGGGTCGCCGAATTTTGCAATCTACAAGTTACAAAACTATTAGACCTGATAATATCTGTGAAAGGTTTATATTATGTTCGTGAAGAAGCAGTTAACATTAATCTTCCTGAAAACTGGAATTCGATCTGGGAAGAGATTTCCCTGCCAAGAATCAGTTTTTGGGTGGAATTTTTCCAGCCCATCATAACTAAACGAGCAAAAAGTACGTATCATCGAGATCTACATTATACATGATTTATTATGTTATCTAACTTATTTTTCCTGTTCCAGGTATTATAAATGATAAATGGTCGGAAACTATAAGCGCTTTAACATCAGATGTAGTGGAACTACTGAACAAAGTAGTTCACGATAAATTCGAGTATCCAGAACATGACTTAAGGTGGTTTGTTTGGAAGGATTCTCCTAGTGATATCCCTCAAAAGCTTACAAAGAACGGTGGACTAGATAACAAAAGGTCTTTACTAATGAAAACTAAGGGGTATTCTCCGAACATAGTGAAACTATGCGAAACTTTCGATGCAAGTTTATACTCTCTGCTCGCGGATCTCGAGCAATATCTATACGAAACTGAACGCGTGATATCTATAAAAGATAATTTACTATCTACGCATATATTTTTAATCTCCGATACGTTCTCCGATCGCGCAGAGATCCAGGACCATTTGCAGGTAGTCAGTGCGAGCATGATCGAAGACTTTATACGTTTCGTCAAAGACACATGCGTGAACGACAAACCAGAGATTGGCCAACGTGATGTGAACGCAGTCGTTATGGCAAGATTTCTTCTGGCATTAACAACTCTCGGTACGAACCTGAATAAATGTTTCACGCTTTCAAAAGTTTCCGGCTTGACCATTACGAATGTGAAGTGGCAATCGATTTGTGAGAAATTAAAGGAGGAGAGCATATTGGTATGGTCTATTTGGGCGCGAACATACAAGGCGAAAATTCGTGAACACAGAGATAAATATGTCTCAAGAGAACCTTTAGATGGCTTCCGTATACATTTAGTAGTCGCGGAATGGGAAAAAGTAACGATCGAAGAAGATTCGGGAGAAGGACAAAGAATAAAGTCCGAGATACTCGTACCGTTCCAGCCTTCGATTCAATTGCAGAAATTTTTAACTGCAGTTTGCAAAGATTTGAATAAAATCATACCCCACACTCTTCCAAAGTAAGTTGCCAATTAACGTATGCTAAATGTAATATAACACAGTACATGAAATGATACATATTAATTTAAAAATTACAGAAAAGTGCTTCACGAAATAATAGAGGACATCGTCACCGAATTATTAAATTACTATTTGACCACTTCCACTAGTTCCAATTTCTCGCAGAAGCAAGCGTTTCAAGTGTTGTTTGACATCAAGTATTGTAGTCTGTTAATGGTACCACGAGAAAATAAAACTCTCACAGAATTATCAAACAGAACGTGCGATAGTGTGCTGTCTAAAATTGATCCATTCGATTACGATGTCTTTAATCCGTTCGTTCACACTAACGTGAAGAAAAGCGTTCAAAGATCTCTGGTAAGCGATTTTGTACATCCTCTAATACATACAGTACGAACTTACGTGTTTAATAAATGAGTCTCTACATTTTAGCTTATATTTGGAAACTTGGTACCGCACCTCGAGCAACTTCACTCGATCTTGGGTGCGCGCAGCGAGTATAATAATAGCGATGGTGCAAAATCGGATCCGCCTTCGGTACTGGCATTATGTTCAGGAGCACCATGGTTTCCACCTTTGACTGTGACTGCTCCTGCAAGAAGTTTGCCATTAGTACCAGTAACGATACCGGATAAAATACAGGTGTGTATCAAAGAACTTTACCCTACATTTTCGTTTAGTACATATTCTTCTAAGTCGCGGTTCTACGTTACTTTATATTATCACTTTAAAACATTTGTTCTACATATGGTGAAATTCTTAGATTACCAGTACATTGAGATAAGACCGTGCGTTTAAAGGCGGTAAGAGAACGATACTGCATGTTACGTTTTCCCCTTAAACGTACTAATCTCGAACAATTGTGTTTTGTGTTTCATATGGTATCATTAACATTCATAACTGAGTGATAATATTTGCGTGAATACATTGTTGATATAATAAACGAACGAGACTGATGAAATCAATGTTAATGCTTTAAATTAGCGGAAAAAGGTACCGAACAAGGAAACTACGAAAAGTGATTCAGCTGGTGCTACGATAAAGTCCGGAGCGGCGGCGTTCTTCGGAGCTATGGGTACCGATTGGTTTAGTAGCAGTTAATTTATTTATTTAATTACCTCGCGACAGAATTGTAAATATTACTATGTGTATATATGTATTAGATATACAATATGTAAATACCATAATATCAGAGGATGCCTTTTGACAATTCTATATCAGTATAATAAAAATTTTATACAGACTTTAACCCAGCTTTCATTCGGTATATTCAGATCGCTAATATCTTAATTATATTTATATTAAACAACCGCCACAGTTATGTTCTATCCCATCCCATTTCCTTTCCAAACATTGCGCCTTCTAATTATTATTTATTTGATTCTTGAATGATTGAAATTTAAACCCTTCTTTCGATGCTACGCCATTTCCGGTTGATCCCCTCCTGTAAAGAAACGAACTCCGGTAAAGCTAGGTCCATCTGGACAGTAGCGCCGCGACGTCGATCGAGCGTACTAATTTTGAATGTCACTGACCGAGAGACGTGACTGTCTCGCGTTCACTTTCACTACGAAACAACATGAAATAAACACACTCTGAATCTACCAGTTCTATCTCAGCCCCGTCGGACAACTAGCAATCATTTGTCACCTATTCCAACCTATTAACATTTCCAAAAACCAAGCTTCCAAAGCTTCATACCACACGACAACATACTGTAACATCCATTGAAACTCTTGACATCGAAAACGATCGCGCTTCCCAGTTTTCCCGATCATTTCGAATCACGTTGTCCGCGTACGCGGACGTAACTGTACCACGCGTCGAGTTCCAAAGATTTTCGAACATCCGTGGCGCTGTCAGAAGAGACAGAGAGATAAGAGGGAAAGCGGAGAGAGAGACCGAAAGTGCCGCTGTTGGTTACGCAATTACCGACCGCGGGGGGAGCGACTGACAAAACACGCCAGCGCACTGTAGTACACGTTTTGGTATACGGCAAGATGGCCGGATGGGCCCAGCTGTGGTGATATCGGTCGTACGGTTTTCTCGGTCCCATCAGAAGAAGAAGAAGCGATACGAGGCCGTCCAGCTACGGGAGTACCGCAGGGACAAGCACGGGTGTCATCCGCATCAAATGGTGAGCGAAATATTCGTTTGTACTTTGTTTAACGTGTGACAAACGCGACACGCGGTTTGATGCGTGCCGACGTTTCGCGCGCTGTTTTTGAAAGTCTAGCAGACTACTCGCTGCTGGTCGGGCTTTGGTCGTCTGCTACGCATCGTACGGTTACCGGAATGTTAAACTTTGGGATTTGAGAATATCTATGGGAAATTTCGTTGATATAGAGGATTTCCGGCTTGGTTAGCGATTTTAGAAAAAAAAATTGTCGATGTAGTTTCGTCCTTGGATATCCGATGTTATTGTTGTACTGCAGGATTTTTTCTTTGGATTTTTGTTATTTCGCGCGAAATATAAGATCGTTGGGAAATGTTTCTGCTGGATTTATTATACGAATTGGAATTCGAATACGAAACGCTTATTAGCGGTGATATGACACAGCAGTGCAAAGGATTAATTTGCATATATTACTGTCGAGGACGGTTCTATATTATACAAAAATTCTGCGTTGTAATTATTCCAAGCGTGTACACTGCAGAGGGAACAAATTATATCCGAATTAAGCTCGTTTCGAGTAATTTATGTACGCTACATTTTTATATATCGAAATACAGAAAAATCCTTGCAATTAAAGCTTCCTTCTAAATGTGAAATTAGTTTCAAACTATCTTCGTTTAAACCAGACGTTGACTAATTACATTTCCCGGTATTATTCATCGTTCCGAAAGATCCAAATGATCGTAGATCATTAGATCGGTCGGGAAGTGCCAACTCGCTGACGAACTATTTGTCTCACTATTTCACGGTAAAGTAATCAACTCGTAGCGTCGGGTTAAAACAAATGGCAACGAGTTGGCCTTTGTCCAACTTCCAGTTGGGTTGCATTCAGCGCGAGAACAAAAAACGCTTTGCACTACTGATATTGAGCGGAAACACTTGCGATGCAGCAGCCTCGCGGTCGTTTCTCTGGAAAACCACATAATTCATCGACCTTTGGTTCGAGAGAAAATTCATCGAATAATTGAGCAATTAATACGATTGAAGATATTCGTCATAAATTTTCCACCAATAATAGAAACAATTCTTAACAATTCTTAAACAGTGTTCTTGAAAAACAAAACGAACAAAATCTAAGACATCGAGATTCGATCGATAAAACAAATTAACAAGAATATAACCTCGTTGGGTATACTTCTTTACCATTATTCCGTATTAATCAGCCGAGCTACGCCCATGTTCTCGGCAAACAATTCAACGGTATAAAAAAAAGGATGTCGAAGTGAATTTCGAATCAAGCTGAAAGACTGGAGTGCAAAGGGTAAGAAAAGATATCGAGCGTAAACAGGATACACGGAGAAGAAAGTAGCTCCGTGTCGTTGTATTATCATTCGCGGCGAGTTAACGCCGTAATTCTGTCGAGTTGAAATTTATCATATTCCGTCTGCAAGTAACTCGATAATCTTCGATAATCTACCGACTCGATACTCTCCGTAGAGAAGTTCGTTTTATCTAATCGGGCCAAAGATTGTCGTCGTAGCACGGTAGAATGTTACCATGTATACATACATACATATACATATACATATACATATACATATACATATACATATATGTAACATATATAGGTGCCGTGTGACTTCTAGGTGGACGGTTTTAATGGGGGGATGAATGGAAAAGTATAAAAAATTCGCTCACCTCGCGCGAAACACCGATCAGCGGACACTCAACGAGATAAAAGCTACATACGCAAGTCGTCGGTATCGATGACTAATCTCGTATCATTGTCATCGCTTTCTTTTTTTTTCTTATTTCTTATTGGTACAACGAAACGATGATATTCACCTGCGTGTCGTTCGTGAAAGTATTTTTTTTCCTAGAATCTTATTGAAATCATCGTTTTACGGGACGTATCGTTATCGTTCACCGAAAGATGATTCAAATATCCCGTGTTAGAGATAATATACGTATATATGTATGTTTCATGTGAAATATGACGTATATACATGACGTTACGTTGTCTCGCAACTTCTCGTTCATGGTTGCTGGATTGAAATCGTACGGACTCGAAGCAACACCGCGATGACGACCGATCGTGTTTCATTCCTCGATGTGACCCAAATAGGATCGGATTCGTGGTTATCCTGGCGACGGAGACGCGTAAAGAAGGTTCGATCGAATTGCTTCTAAGAATACGCGAAATTGTAACGGCACCGCGATCATTTCGAACGAACGTCGCGCCGAATGCAATTCGCCGCTTATTTCAGTATA
Organism: Mimumesa dahlbomi; assembly: GCA_917499265.3. Classification (NCBI taxonomy): domain Eukaryota; kingdom Metazoa; phylum Arthropoda; class Insecta; order Hymenoptera; family Crabronidae; genus Mimumesa; species Mimumesa dahlbomi. Next base: position 4,871,531 of record OU824114.1, on the reverse strand, counting down.
CCAATTTCAACACGAACGTTTTTAGACTTCAAACATCGATAAACGATGAGTTAAATATGAACGCGAGTATACTAAAACTGTGAGGAAAGGATCTGAAACCAGAGAATTAATAATTCAAACATCTCGTAAGAAATACGAATTTACGGTGAATTTTTTATATTATACTTGGAAATGTATGGTGTAGAACGACGTTAAATTGCGCAAAGAAGTACAGTTTGCGACAAAAATCGTGACACTGACCTACATTTATAAATTATTGCTAGTATGTAAATGATAATGTCGGTCAAATGTTTACGAACGATTCAAAAGTTATACCTAAACGTTAGTTTCGCCCGAAAGAACGTAGAAATACGGCTGGCGTGATTCATTGATAGGCTATTCGCAAAGTAACCTTTGCAAATAATTTTTTCGATGGATTCGCTTATCGCTATCATTTGCCTAGGTTCGCTACCGTGTACTCTTGACGTGTTTCTTATCTCCTCGAGGCTTCTGATTCATTGGACTTGTCCCGTTATTCCCATATCATCCGTTTGTTTTCATTATTAACACCGATACACTTCATTTTTATCTACGCCGTAAAACCTTTCCAAACTTCCCACGAATCGAACATCAAAGTGAAAATTTTCACGCGGATAGTAAACGACTGTTTCATTTATTATAATCACCGTGTCGTTTCACGTTTTGATTTCTCGTGTATTTTTAAACGACCGTTTGCACCGTGCGACGAATGTACGAGACAGTTGCTAATAAATTATTTATTATAATACCATAATCCGATAGTCGAGAGTATTTCATTAAGACCCGATACATTGAAATTTCTTCCCCGCGATCCACGTTACAACCTGTTCGCAAAACGAACGATAATTAAAGAACATTTCGCTGGTGTCTCTATCGAACGATCTATTCTCGTGTTTGCCCGCAGATTTTCCCCCGTAAACATACTTTAATCTACCTTGAGATCGGTTTATCTTTGCAGGTCTTTCGAGGATTCCCCGTCTCCGCTCGCCGATAACGCGGTAATTGCTGTTTCAGTTGCAGTTTCGCCCCCTCGTGAAAATGAAAACTCGGTTCGTTGAATCGTTCACCCGCGATCGGTGAAAAAAAGAACACAACAAAAATTTCCGCCGATCGCAGAACCGCTGCGCGTATTATCGAAATAAATATACGTACTCATTGAGATACAAGTACGTACGAGGATTGTTTACCGAAGTATGTGGAACGAGTACAATGGAATACAAGTGCGAAGAGGGCAGTAGCTCAACGCGGAATAAGATAAGCCACGACGATTGGAAAATTAAATAACGCGGCGCGAAAACCGCGCCACCGTAGAGGCTTAGCGTTCTCGTTTGTAATTACCGGATAATAATGTAATTAGGGATCGCGGAGTTCAAGGGGCCATAATGTCAACGACCAGGGCCGTACGCGAAACGATATATCACGAGTGACATCTCCTGTCACCATTGTATGTACATACGTACATACATACATACTTATATCCCATAAATAGCTAAGCAAGAAGAAAAAAAGAATCATAATAAAATAAAGGTGATAAGACAGTTCAATTCTTTAGAAACATCTTACGAGAGGAATTCACAACGTTCGGTAATCGTGTAAATATAAACTGGTAATTATTATCAGGAGAATATTTCGCACGTAATCTTATTATAGTTCTGTAAATAAATGTTTGGACACTTTACGAGCGATTTGTTTGAAGTATTTTTAATCCATCGAATAAATAATCGTTTCTTTCGAGAATCCTGTCGTTTCTGATTTGTTTCCACGCGTTTATTCGATGCGTAGATGAATTATCATCACACTCATTGAAAATCACATTCACGCGTCAAATGTGTCTTGGTACGGATCTTAAACCCGGATCGATCGATGAAAAATCTTTGGGGTTAATAACTATCGGATCAATGGTCGCCAATAATCGTCGAGATTAATTGCCGTTTAATTTGTCGATCAATCAGTTCTGCGATCGTCACCTTGAACTATCGTTCGCGTTCGAACAACGACGACAACGACGACGACGACGACAACGACGGTGCTCGTCGCCGATGAAAAGTCAGAAATCGTTCTTCGTGATACCGACGCCGCAAGAAGACGCTGATAAAACGTTTCACGATAGGAACGTCGCGAATAAACACCGCTTTCTTCCGAGACGTTAAATCCAAGATCTCGCCGGAATTCCAGAAACATCTCTCTGTTTTGTCGGTTACACCGAATCCGACGAGATTCCGGAATTTTCGGTGGAACGAACGAGAAGAACGGAGAAACAAGGAAGGAACGAAGATAGTCATGTTTTATTATGTCGCGAATCACACAGACACTTATACATCGCGTTCCCGATATGACATGAATAATGTGTACCGTACATAAATTTCACTCGACTCCGAATCAATCTTTTCTTTTTTTTTTTTTGCCCTCACGATGAATCTCACTTCCAAGTTTAAACGTTTAGTAGCTGGCAAAACTACGAATGTACGAGGTAAAACCGCATTGGCAATCATTCGGAGATTACTGTGCCTTATCGTGCACGCGATAAGAAAATTGGCGAGAGTTAAATCGGTATCTCGGGTGGTAGGAAATTCGAAAGGGATGCAAAGAACATCGTCGAATTGTATTAGGATCTGGTTCTAATTTTTCTGATGGTTTTTTAGAGACGATCTACGCCGTTATCTAGCAGTCTGACCCCGACTAATGGCGTAACCATGAATCAAGTTTTAGAACCATGATTATCAACGAAACTACGTTGAATCTTTTATCTGTATTAATAATAGTCTATGTATTAGTCACATTGCTTTCTAAAATAGAAAATATCTCTGAAACTTGTCTTCATAAATCCGCGAGGGACTATCATTCACGTAATATGATTACATATTAAATTTTCACATGTTTGGGAGCCCCCCTATCTCCCTCTCTCCTGTAAATGTTATTTTTCGGAAATTTTTAACGTTACACATCGATCAAAGATGAACGATCACACGGTCGTTCATTTTCCGTATGGTTCTGTATGCCGTAACATTCATTACTCTTAATTACGACAGACATTAATGATTCGATAATTACTGGTTTTCGGGTATCGTTTTAGTTTTTGTTTTCTTTCACCTTCCGATATCGTCGCGGTTTATCGGCGGTTTCGTCCCGATACCCGCGATTCGCGTTCGTAATCCAACGTGTTTTCTTCAAAAAAGAATCGTTATCGAGCAATTAGCGTGAAGCCAGCTCGCTGATTCTGTCGGCGAAACGATGTCACCATACGACGTGTGCGGTGAACGGTGAAAAAAAAGGTCGCGACGAAATTTCATAAAAATCAACGCCCGTCGTTTGGGATGAAAAAAAAAATTTATCGTACGCTTAATATGCCGATACGCGCTAATTACATAGAAACATTAGCGAGCTTGACGCACGATTAAAGATTCTTTCCGAGATGGCGAGAATATAATATGTTCATACATATTTCTTAATCTTGTCGTCGGGCTTTTATCGTACCGCGGTTCAGCATTAAAATAATACAATTTAATTACGCGAAACTAAGTTCTCGTTTGCACGCGCGGACAACATTACCGCGAGTCATCCTGTAATAAAACGATTGCGTCATGAATCTGTGACAAACGGTCCGCTTTTAAAAGTATTCTGCTTGTTGTATCCGCGAACCGGTAATAAAGATTAAGGATGTCAATGGTCAGCGTAATACAGTCAACAGTTTAATCAAATTAACGGTAGCGTTAAGCTTGTGTCTCGTACTTCTTGTAATCCGTTTTCGAGTTTACTCCAGATAGAACCAGCTAATTCGTTGCCGAACGGGTAGTACTTTTTTTCTTATTCTATTTTTAGCGAAATAGAACACTAGACGAGACCCGTCTCTCTGTTTCTCATGTAAATTAAAAACATCATTTAACGAAGTCACGTAAAATGTCTCGAGAGATTAATTTCTCTCGCAAGATGAGTCCTCTCTCTCTCTTTCTTTATTTTCTTCTTTTTATATAAATTGAAGTCCGGCTGATGTAACGTTACCATCGACTTTCCATCGATTTGTCGTCAATTAGAAATCTCAAAATCGTGACGATTATCGTTCCCCTCGTCCTCAAGTTCCACGATTTTTTTATAACTTACTTCAACGTGGTTTGCTGGTGTCTACGTCGAATGTTGCACTTTCATTACGCTTAAAGCCAACCGGGCTATTGTTCGTTGTAAAGAATGCATTCGGTGAATGTCGCGGTGAAGATGAAAAGTGGTCGGAGCTCCTTGTAACGAGAATGAACATTAACCAAATGGAAATTCAACCAGACCGACGATTCAAACTGCAAAGATTCCACTTGACGGACGGAGATTTCTCGAAAGTTTCTTCCTATCTTTTTCAAACAACGCTACATTTCTTGTTCTCCGTTTCGTACGAACGACACGCGGAAACTTGCGCGTAATGTTCATCGACTTCTTGGATGGGTTCACGGATCTCCATGTTTAAAGGAAGTAAACACATCGATCTAACCGACGCTGTTATTCTTGAAACAGTGTTCCCCGGGGTTTTCGATTCGAAGTCAGAAGAAACGAGAGCTGCTGCACGTCGACGACGACGACGAGGAGGAAAACAATTCTGTTGACGCAAACCGTGAGCTTTCCAGGGAACGACGAAATTTCGTCATAACTGGTCGATAAAACGAAAATACGTGCCTCGCGATATTTCTCGCGCAACAATTACATATTTTACGAACTCACATTGTCCACGAACGTGGGTAACCGAGACTAGGTACATACATAAGTGCAAGAAGTACGACGTAGGGTTTCTTCTTGCTTTTCAAACCTCGGAATGCCTCCGTTATATGGTGCAATGCAATCGATACACGTTGCATGCACCGAAAATGAAATATTTCTATCGGCTAACAGCGAAACTCCGTCGGAGGCGTTACCATTTTTCGAGGTCGCGTTTAATCTGCTTTAATCTGAAAATTACACCTCGCCATTCATGCGACAATGAAAGACACTCTAAACATGACAGGGTATTGATTGTGTACCAATCAATCTATCCAAATATCATATAACACATATATAATATATTATTAATAATTCTACCAATGAAAATCACCATCCTACACCCTATATAACTATATAATATCTTAATAATTTCTATCACTGAATACCATAGATTCAATACATCCAGTTTCATCTATCAATATCAACGTTTCACTTCCAACAATTTCTACGTCGTAATAAACGATAGGGGGAATCCAAGACGCCTAGGACCGTTCGAATAAAATCGATCGAAAGCTATCCAGAATATTCCGGATAGATACGATTTCCCCATAAAGAATAAAAAAAAACAAAAAAAAGGGGGACATACGGTCCGGTTGATCTCCGTCGTTCTCATCTCCTCCCCACGTCCTCTCGTGCACGCATCGAAAAACGATCGTGCCTGCACGGCGCCTAAGCATTTTTTCTACCGTGGACGCCGATAACGTCGTAGACGCCGATAACGTCCAGGCTAACCCGGGCCAATAAATGCTGGGACTTTGCACTCGTCGAGCGCACATTCTCTGTCACCATCCGTCTCTTCGCGCACGTTTCACGAATTCGATCGATCGACGATCCACGGCCGACGTTTTTCACTCTCGTTTCACCGTGGGAACGGGCAACGTCGCGATCATCGCGAGAAAACAAGGGAAAAATCATTCCACGAGAAAAATCTGAAGGAGATTCCAGTGTCTCCGGGTGACTACGACTATGAATTGGAACCTGGGGATCGTTGAACGTTGCTACATGCTGAGACTTCATTGACGAGGTTCGTCGTCGGCGACCTGAGCTTCTCACCACGTTGAGGTTTCGACGTCCGAAAACCCGTGTACCATTGATAGACTGACGTATGTATAAACATACGTATGTATGTACGTACTGTACGTACACATATAAATATATAGATATACATAGATACACGTTTGAACCGTGAAACTCAGCTGACGCGGATCTGCACATCCAAGCAGTATTATATCAGTGAAAGATTTCTGGGAACGACGACTAAGTACACTTATCGTTCACAGTGGTGATCGAATAGATCATGGTACCGGGTTTAGATCGATCATCGGTGGATTTTAATATTACCGTCCCGTGAAGACGACGTTACCGGAAGTATTATTGAACGTTGTTCTAGTATTATCGTATAATAGTTCCGCGACGATTGTTTTTATTCGTGACACCCAGTGAATTTTGCGATAGGAGACAGAAATAGAGACTGTGTAACTTTTTTATTATCTACCGAGAGAGAGAGAGAGAGAGAGAGAGAGTAACAGACTAAATTCGCGGTAACGATTCATTGACATTTGGACAAAATGTTGGACCGAAATGTGGTGTTGGTTTTACGTACGCGACAAGAGAGAACCGAGAGACGTTTGAGGCACAAAAAGGAAGCGAATCCACCACCGATGGAACCACCCCCACAGTTGCTGAACAACAATCATCTGTATCTCGATCTGAACATGAATTTCAGCGAGAATTGTAAGCAGGAGGCTGCCAGAACGATGAAAAAGGTGGGTGGTTTAATCGTTCAATTGATTTACTCCAATATTTTTTTTAACAAAAGTCTCTGGGTAATGATGAAAATCATCTTAAATTCTCATCTTTGAATTTTACAACGAAAAGAATCGAATTTTATTCTCCGACGGAGAAAATCTGATGAAATATACGTGCCTCGATTAGGTCGACGATATCGATGAATGAATTCTACGAGAGTACTCGAGGCGTTAATGAGATAGAGCGATTTTTTTTTTCTTCTCCTTGTATCTCGCTTACACTGGTACCTCGAACGATTATGTAAACGCCTCGATGACACTCTCTCGTTGCTGCGCAAGCACCATAAAATGCACTCGATGTATTTAGATCAATCCAAGCTTAGGGGTAACAAAGGCCCGCGAGTTCACCGCGAGGATATTATTTAAGTTTCCAGAGAACATCTGGAAAGGTAAAGAGCTCTACCAACCGTTTTGGGGAAAACATTGAACAACTATATAAATATTATAACGTTTGTTATAAATGGGATTACATTAAAAATAAACACGCGATACGATATCGCCGATAACGGTTACAAACAACATGTTACGGCAATCAACCCGCAAGAAAAGGCGTCTTTAATAACACGGTTTGTTTCATTTCACGGTTGTCAGGATCAATTAACATCAAAACGTTTGATTTTAATTAATCATCGATTAATGATCTAATCGTTTCTTTTGCGTTACAAGCCTCGTTGTTTACGTAAAAGAACAGGAGTCGTGTCATTTATATAAGTACAAAATATCTACTATATTAGTGAAGGAGAATCATCAATGTTATTTTTTTCCTCCTGTTCTTTTTTTTTACCCACTCATCCCATAATAATCGTAACGCGTATCATAAATTAAAGGCTTCTCACAAGAAAGCAGTGTGCGAGAAAAAGACCGTCCGCGTTTTACTACGGAAACGACGTTACCCGTACTTTCTCCGTGCCTTGCATCGCGCTATCATTATGGGAAGATCTGCTTTAACCGTGAGGCGAAATAATTAGATTTAGAAATATAGCTGCAGGAGCCGGACACCGGAATTAGACGGTGCAACGGTGTTTCGTAATACACGGTGATTGCGTGTTCCATGCAAAACTTTCTTCGACGTAAGTAATTTCATATCTTCCCTCCCTCATAACCGTCCTGACGTGCTACTGAATCGACGCAGGTGTTTTATAACGCTTCTGTACAATGAAGAAAAAAAAAGAAAAAAATCTACCATCTCCGAACTAAGTCCGATAGGAGGTTCCCCTGGACAACGGACGGAACCGATTACCCGATGAAAGTGAGATGTAAAAGTCGTCTATGATTTCCGCGTGAAACGTTCTGATGTGTTTGTCACCGGTGACGAACGTTCTCAACGGGGGAAATTCATAAACGATCCCGTGAACGCCGAGTTTAAAAGCTCCGCCAGGTCGACAGTAAGTCAAATCGTAGACGACGTGCAGCCGTTCACGGCGACGACCGGATGTCACTGCTCCGAAGGGGAGAATCCCATGAATACCTGAGGCTGTTGACTGACAAGATGTCCTACAAGTTCTCCCCTGTGTGTTATTCTATCCTGCTGCTTTTGTCGATATATATGTATATTCATACACACTTTCATCGGACGTCTGTCCCCTTTCAAGAGATGACTCGCAAAAGGGAACGAAAGAATCTTCTGAATTTTCTACGTACCTATCTGATTGTTAATAAGATATACCTTGGAGGCAAAGAGATATTAATCATACATATGTGTGTTTAATAAGATTTTTTGTTAAATAATTATTTGTCCATTATTGATGAGATATTGTACGTTAATCTATGTGAGCGATGATAGGTGATGTTGAAAACAAGTTACATTACAACAAGTAGGGTTGCAAAATAACTGGTAATGGATAATGTATCTTGTATTATTTTTCATTATTTTCTATTACGTCTCCACACAGATGCAATTTACAATTGGCTGCCCTTCAAGCGTACCTGTTTACGATGAAATCCGTATAAACGGAGTTCCTGTTCGTACTTAGTCCACGTCAACCTCCGCGAGTTCGTCATTGCGTTACGTGCCAGATTACTCGTTTACGTAACGAAACATACCCATTGGACATATATTCCGATTAATTATGAATTCCGCGCGTGTAGGAATACGTGTACGCGTTAATCGTCGATAATTCGCACGTATGATTTGCGAAAAATATAGACGACAGGCAAGGTTACATTGGGCAATCCGATGTAACTGAGACGGGACAGCGATCCAGTGATCTATCGATTCGTAGACGTCGTAATGGAAAATCCGTGTTTTCTCTTATGGTGGAAAACAACGATTATACGCTGTTTCAAACGTGTAATTAACATCGCGGAGGAAGAAACATATCTTCTGTGCGACATGTCGTGACGAACTAATGGGCCGTGTAATAATCACCGTGATTCTCTCGATCGTTAATGCATAGGATCTATGCTCCACGATTTTCTTACCGAACCGTTCACGATCATTGTTCTATCGAGATCATTAGATAACGTACGTGGTCCAATTTCATGGTCATTTATCTAATATACTCTCAAGATGAAATAATAAATTACATATCAAGATGAAATAATTGACAAATTGATTCTCAGGATTTACAGAGAACGCACTGTTGTAATTTCTATTTTTCATTTTCACTCGCGAACCTTTTCCACGGGGTTCTCTCTCTCGTTTCCACCATTAGATGTCATACGATCTATTGGTTGATTATGTGTTGTAGTTAACCAGACGACCTACTCATGGATCGTTTCATTCGACAAGTCGCAACGAATGATATCCATGGGATAATTATCTGGCACGGTGTGACGTAACGAAATCGCGAAAGATTTCGTTAGAAGTCAGTCGTCCGAGGTGCTAACTCGATTACTTACTTCTTGTTTGAAATAAATCCATATTAATATGCCACGGTACATATTCTAATGCGATGATTGCTATTAATCCAGAATGAATGACTCGAATCGGCTCGTAACTTTTAATACGCTCGTTAAACGTCGCTATCAATGAACATAAAGCATCGCGGGACAGCTGTCGTAATGTTTAAACGATATTACCGGCAAACTTGATATATATCAATCGATCTTGACTAACTATGATCAACAAGGTGTCGATGTAGCCGGTCATTAAGCGGCATGTTAAAGTTCCCCGATTATTCAAATTGATTGGACGCATGTAAGTAACGCAAGTTTCGTAACTATTACCTCTGGCTAACTAATAGATCGCGATCCAAGATTGTACCTACCACGTTCGTGCGACATATTACAAAGCGAATCGTTTGTATCCGATAGAACCACCATGTAAACCTGTCTTAATTTTTGCCGTCTTAATTATAGACCCGTGATAGACAACCTATGAAGATCATATTTACCATAACATTGATAAAAACCTATATATTAATTATTGAAGAATTATGATGAGATACTTCAATGAAAATATGACTGTAATTTCCGATTCTATATATAAACTTATTGCACTAGTTCTATATTCTATTGTAGTTAAACATAGTTGGGATACTTTATCGCGATATCGGTACTCTGTGACAATTAGAAAGTGATTTGTCGTGATATTAGACGATTTAGATAAACGCCTCGAGTGAAGCTGGAAGTGCGTTTATCGGGTTGCGTGAAATCGCTAGATCGGTCGTCGATCGCACGGGAAGAAGGTCGTACGAACTTATCGAGATCGCAGCGTGGCATTAGAAACCAGTATCTTACATAAACTACCCCACGTGGGGCACACGATGATGGAATTACAACTCTCGCGTGTCGTCCTTACAACTTGCGTGCGATAAAAACGATGCGCGCATCGTATTATCAATTTTTATTTCGATCGTTCGTTCTGTGTCAATAGGAAGATGAAATAAAAAAGAAAAAAAAGAAGAAAGAAACACATCGCCGGAGGTTCCCCTTGGTTGCAACCGCGCTTCGGAAAGTAATCGATTAAGGCTTGTGATTTAATTACATCGCGAAGTAGGTTACTGAACAGCCTTGGCGGTACTCCGTCCCTTGTTTCTAAATGTCAGAAGAATTCTTATGATCGATTCTAGGACTCTTGTACTTTCATTTTGCGAATAACGAACGCTTAGAAGCTTTATAGTTCTTCACAAGATCCCGTATCGTAATATATTCGTAACCCGTTTCGCTAGCAATTTTTCTCACCAAGAATTAACATTTACGAAACGTTTAGCTTATCTTTCAGAAGAAAAGTAGAATATCGTACTTTGCCAAACGATAGGGTAATTGGAAATTAGTTCTGGGTCGAGAGTAATTCCGGGAGATTTCGTTGATCGGATTGTCCCGATGAAAATGTCGATAAAAGTCCGCGTCCTTCGGACGTTATCATAACAAACGAACGGTCGTTTACTGAAATGCAGTAATTACATATTGCCCTACACTGGTTGTATTTAACTACAGCTTACATAAGCTCGGTGAGAGGGCAATGTGGTATGTGGCGTGGCTGCTGTAAAACTTATGCAACCCGCGAACTGTGCGGAATTGACATTCCGGATTTGAAATCGCGGGGGATCTACGTCTGGTATCTGTAATCTTGTAACTTTACATGAGCATCGTAAATCTGGATTTAACGTTGCAATAAACTGGGTGCGGTTCGTGAACGTTTCATCCATTTACATTTCATTGAAAGTCTTTCGTAGATTGTCTCTTTGGAAAATTGTATTAATTTCTAATTAATATAATTAATAACAGACTTTCATATTTTGACAGATTTTCATATTTCGTCGACAATTCGACGAAATATATGTATAATATGAAACGGTTTGCGACGTTGAGTCGTGCGCGCAGTTAATTAAATTCGCAAATGTGCCGCGACGCCATGCGTCGCCGACAATTAAGATTACGTCGGGGAAAAAACGATTTCTAATCTTCGCCTCGTTAGATTAGACGCGCGTTATTCCTCGGCCGGTCGACTACGAGTCAACTTTGAACCTTTATCGACGGCTCATCCTTGTTCGTTCGGAGTTTAATTAATTACTAGAATTACAAGAGCGCCGGTAACAGCGTGCCTGGGGACACGTAATTAGCGCATGAAAAGTGGCTGACGGGACGTGCAGATTGCGGCCAACACGCCGCATATTATTATGCCACGGTCTATTATCATTTCCACTCTGATGCTTAAGACGTATCGATTCTATCGTAAAATCTTACAATTTCATCCGCGTACCTGTAATCGAGTTACATTCGCAATCGAAGACAATCCGTGCCATTTTCTTTCGTGCAATTTCTACACCTCGTTCACCAACGATTATACAATAAGTAATTCAGAGCTAACGAATCGTTCGAAACGATTAAACAAATCATTTTCCATCTAACGATACTTCCTGACGTTAAACTCGTCTTTATATTTCATTGTTCATATTCCCATTTTGGACGTAAAATCTCGTAAATCATAAACGAATGACAATTATCAAATAAAGTACCATTTCTAGTAATTATACAAATTATTATTTCTCCGATCGATATTCCCAGATTTTAAATTCTAACGTTTCACGATTTACAATTCCGTTTCCGGGGGAGAGAGAGATCTAGATCTAAATCACGAACAGATGACAGAACGTTCGAATTCACCCCCGACGATCGATCAATTCACGGGTATATTCTCTATACCTGGGCGATGGTGTCACTATCAGAAGAAGGAGGATTTACGTAACATATACTACTTGTATGTACGACAAGGTGGAGCCGAACATCAACCATGGGGGACGATACTTGCATGACGAGGTCTTGCGGCGAGCCGCACACTACAACGGCAATTCTTATAAGCCAAGACACTTGCGTTACGCCTACGTGTTACGACATACATAAACGGACACGCGTAAACCATGTCTATGTATGTATGTATGTCTGTATGTATACATACGTTATTGCACATCCATACAAGAAAACGGGCACACGAAACGAAGAAACGTCTTCGTGAATGTAACGGAGAACGCAGAAATATCAGTCTTACGAATACAAAGGTGTAGCCGGTTAGAAAACGGTGGGGGATTTACTTCTTCTACGCTCCTCCCCTTCTGCCCCCCTCCTCCTCCCCCAACATATTTTTATATCAACATTTAGTGTACCTCGGAACACCGTGCTGCTTGCAGTACCACGACCGAGTTTATATTGTCGTCGTCATCGTTTTGTTACGAGACTTCGTGCGATCTCACGTGTGTAGTCATCACGGTTGTTTGTCTTTTTATCATTCGTTTCCCTATCCGTCGGTCTTTATCACGTGTGTACACCGATTGCCCGCGAGCGCGCGCACGCACGCGTGTGTGTGTGTGTACGCTGGTCGGATCTTAGGAGTGGGACGAAAAGAAAAAAATAAAAGAAGTGGTGTCGAGAATGTAGGTCCCTTGAGAGAAACGTGTGATTTCGTTGATCCCTCCCGTTATCATTCAATTTAATTATTAAATACGACGATTAAGATCGAACCTCCCCTCGTTCGTTAAAGACAACAGAAATATACGGCAAAATGACATAATATAATTTATAATCTCGAATCCGTTGATCGAGAAACAGTGCCGGTATCCTGACGATTCGAAAGATGAAAAAAACGTGACACTCGGTCTAACGATCACGAACCTAGCTTTCGGACGGTTCAAATCGACCGCGAGATCCATCGGATCGAGACGGATCGAATCAGTCATCGTCTTACGATCTCCCAGGCTTCTCTATTTCAACGGCGACAGGCATTATCCTCAACCGAGTCGTCATTGATGAGTGACCGACACACGCCGACAGAGATTTTCTTCTACGGGAACGTGAACGTGAAAGAAAGAGAGAGAGAAAGAAAGAAAAAAAGAAAAGAAACAGATCGTGCAAGGAAACGAGGAGAAATAATATATACATACATACATACGTATACCATATAGAAGGGGGAGGGAGGGAGGGAGGTAGAAACGTGTCGGATTATCTGTCGGTGGCCGATCGAACCCAGAAAGCGAGCTCTTCTAAGGTTTCCATGAGCGGCAAAGAAGCCAGCTTGTGGACTACGAGAGTGGAACGAGAGTGAGACAAACAACACACAACTGCCCATCGTTTCTCGTCCACCGTCACGAGATATTCGTTTTCTCTTTCTTTTGTTTTTTTTTCCTCTCTTTCTCTCTCTCTCTCTCTCTCTCGCTCTCTATCTTTATTTCTATCCTTTCCGACCCCTTCTTCGCGCGAGGATGGATCGTAACGAAAGTGCAAACGAGGGTGGAAGTTCTCCGGATACGGTGATCGCACGTTCCTCCTCCGAGGAGGACCGGAACAAGTTACAATACACCTGCAGCACATCCGGCGAGTATGTGACCGTCGGTGAGAGTAGCTCCAGTCTGGACACTCTGACAAGTGGTGGTGTCGCTGGGACAACTGTGACCGCCTCACCGGAACCACCGACGGAGGATAAGAAGAGAGGACGATTCGGTGCGTTGAAAAGCAGCTTCCGGAAGGAGGGTGGTTTGTTCAAGATCAAGAAGAAGACCAGGTCGATCGAGGAATCCGCCGTCGAGGTGGAGCCGGATATCGATGAAAAAGGTTTCTTAATATCGATCGTCAAACGGATGTGTCCCAAATTGATTTTTCGTTTTGCTGTATTCTCTGTTTGTTTGTTATTTCTTTTTCATAATTATTTTATGTCTGAGTCGTGTGACATTTCTCGGTGATCTCTGTAGATTAGACACGTGATGATCGATCGTTGTAAAGGTTCAGGATTTTATTTTTTCTGCATCTATTCTCTATGAATGAAACGTTCAAAGTTTCAATCGTCTCAACGAGTCTATGTTATTTGAGTTGTTCAGAAGGTATATGGGTGCTAACCCTCACTAATTCGTCACACTTCCACCGGAATCATTCCCGATGAAAATAAACTAGAAGTATAAAATAACCATCTCCATTACGAAAAAGAAACCGATCTCAATCTCGATCGAACTAATTCGACTTCCCCTCCCTCTTAGCTTCTCCTCAAGTATCTATAGTCGTTAGAATCTCATCGAGGTGAACACGAAAAAAGAACAACAAAAAAGCATAACAAAGTCACTCCCATTCGCAAAAAAAGTGTCACCCAAATCTAACGTGGACCCAGTGTCCAAGGTCTGACCGGCGCCCTCACCCTGTGCCGCAGAAACGTTCGCCAGGAGGCAGCCGGACGAGGACGTGAAGGGCGCGACCCCGGCCTTGAAGAAGAAGAAGAAGAAATCGCACTCGCTGGTGCGCAAGCTTAATCTGACCAAGTTTCGCCTTTCCGCGGAACAGGAGCCACGGCACACGCCCGAGGGTGGCGACAGCAGCCGATCGCAGAGCCAATCGTCGCAGGAATCGCCAAGCCTCTCGGACAGCCCGTCCAGGATCCCGCGGAAGGGGCACGAGACGGAGAAACCGTGCAAAGAGAGGTCCGCGAGAGAGGCACGTGACAGTTGGGAGAGGGAGAGAGAGAAGGGAGACGCGAGGAAATCGGAGAAGCTCCTCGAGAGACCGGTGAGCACCATCACCGTAGTGCAACGCAGGTCGCCGTCGTTGACCATCAAGAGCTATTCGAGAAATCAACACGGTGAGCGTACCCTGGAGCATTTCTCTCTATTGTCATATTGGTGTTTTTCTTTTTCTTTTTCTCACTTTTGTATCTTGATGACGTGATTCGGTTTTGGCGGAGGATCCTTCGATGCTTGGTACTTTTATCTCGCTTGAAATGTAGATCTCTTTCTCTCTCTTTCTCTCTCTGGCTGTTTTGATTATTCATTCTTTTTGTATTATATATCTTTCGCTGTTTCCTTTGTCGGCTATGTATCTGCTGGTTGATTAGGTTGTAGAGAATTGGATGCGATAGTTTATTATATTAGAGATTATTCTATCGGATCGATGGGGAGCGAAGGATGATAATGTTCATTGGTTCGTTGGTGAGGGGGATCTGATCTGTCTTTATCGAGCACGTGCTCCGCTACAGGTGGAGCGGGCGCAACGATCGCTAGATAAAAACAGGGATGGAATGATTTGTTAACTCGTCTACTATAAGTCCCTCGCGTGATCACGCGTACTTCTGTAAACTTAGGTAAAGTAGCATTAATCTGTCCTGTGTATTACACCTTGTCTCCTAACAATTTATCATTTATATATTATCTATATTTTCTCACCTAACCCAAGTGCTAGAAATGCACAAATCACTACCTCACACCAATGCACAAGTTACTATTCTACACCACCGCACAAAGTGTCTAAAAAGCACCTATAGCTTCGAACGCACAGCTAGTCAATAGAAAAATCAAATAAAAAAACCCATTAACACCGCGACAATGCAACGATTACGTTGTCCTCGTGAGTTCCATTACGTTCGTCGTGCGCAGATCCCCAGGAGTCCCAGAATCCCGATCTCTCCTCCCGGTCGGATTCCTCGCAATGCAGCTCGACGTTGCCCTACGCGATATCCAAGTGGTCTGACCAAAAGGATGCGAAACCCGGCCACGAGACCACCAGGAAGACCCGGTTGAGCACCAAAGCGGAATCCGAGTCCGCGATAACGCCGAAATCGTCGCCGCACGAGGTACGACGGAAATTATCGTTGCTCGAGGAGAAACGGGCGATCTTTCAGCGAAGGTTATTCGAGACGACGAGGGACACGGACTCCAGCGAAACGGTGATCGCCGTTACCCTGGACGACGACGACAGGCGACCGAGGGCCGACGAAGTGAAACGTGACGAGGGAACGAAGAAAAAAGCTAGACACATCAGCGTGAAAAAGTTCGATACTTTCTCGACGTTCGAGGGCACCTTCGACGAGGAAACTGGAGTCGGTTACCTCGCCGGCATCGAGGAGGACTATACGGAGAGCTACGATCGACAAAACGACGATTACCCTGGTCGACCGACCACCATGGGACCCATGGTGGGCACCAGCGAGTCCCTGGAGAAGACTAAAGTTGTCAGCCAGGACAGCATGGTGAGACTTCACCTTTACAATTCCCTCCCTTTTCTATCGATTTATTTAAAGAAACCTTCGATTATATTCACGGTGATGTAGAGAAAATGATATTTAATTCGAAGGATAATTGGAATACGATAATTATTTCATATTTATGGTGACACTATTGAATTATTTACTATGTTTGTATTATCTAACATGGGGGAACAGATGATTTCATTCTTTTCAAACGTAGCGATACGATATCGATCGATTTAACGATTTATCGATCGAGATCGAATCACTGCTCTCGGACATCGAATCGAGAGTTGTATCACTTGTCGAAGATATCGTAAGGTATACTACTTGTTCGTGCCGATAGAACGGATTACATGCCTCTACATGCAAGGACGTATCCGTTTCTGTTATTACACGAACAGTCGTGAGAATCACGAGTCATTCGACACGTGTGAATCACTTACACATAGAAACTCACGCATAAAACACACATATACGTATTTTCATCCAACCCAGCGTCAAAATCTTAGAAATACTGGTTAACGGTGACAATTAACGAACAACAAAAATTTCTCTCTCAAACCACAAGCTACTTGCTGTACGATTTGTTCAGTTTAAAGTCCCGGGTTCGTTTACATCGGTGGTTTTCCGCGATGGATAATTTTTTTTATTAATTTATCCTGCCTCCCACGTTTCCGAGACTTATGATATGTCACTACGTGATAGAAATCGTCGTTCAGTGGCTACTGGAATACCGTATACGGTAATTTTATGACGGAGAATCGATAGACGTACTCTGCGGTCCCGGTTTTGCGGTCCCCCTTCGATACAACCTGCTCCTTCTCCGTTTCTTTTGTCCGCCTCGACTCTTTTTCACCGCCACCCCCGGCTAGCCCGCTCTCTCGACGAGTTTCGGGTTACGTGGCTTTACGTGCTCTATCTTGTCTCGCTGGTCTTGTTCTCGGGTACCCCTAATAGAGCACGAGTCGACAGTGATAGCGGAATCGACGAGAAAAAAAAATTGATTGGTCTCTCGTCGATGTGAACGTTGGAAAAAAGGGACTGAATATTGAAATATGACTTTTAATTGATTTTTCACATTTTGTGAATGAATTACTTGAAAACTTTCTTTCTGTTATTTGGATACAAGAATAGAATTTTGAAGATTTAGAAAAAGAGTGTGGGATAATTATTAAGTAGTGAAATTATACATATGTGACATATACAATGTGTATGTATGTATGTATGTCTGTAGCTTATGTGATTACCGTTGTACATGTGTGTGACACTATGTTATACTTGGCACGACGGCATTATATCGTTTTTCTGCCGTGGATTATTATTACTCTCGAGTTTATGGTTACACGCACTTGTCGCGTATTCCCTATAGCATATTTTGCAGAATATCCAAGCGTGTGTGTAACCGCCTGTAATACGTATCGGGTTTCTTATCGCGGAACGATATTTTTATTTGTCCCCGCGCACGATAGAGGATTTTCGCTATGCACAATACGTATGTATACGGGAAGATGAGTATTTCTGTTACAAACCAGGAAGGGATGCTAACATTCGGAACGACGCAATAAGGGTAGCCCTCTTCTACCCTTTTCTACCTGAACGTTATACCGCTGACACTAAGGGAGGGTTTGTTTTGTCTATGTATAGAGGGAATCATTTCCGATATTGGGCATTTCCACAAATTTTCCACGAAACGAAACATTGACCAGGGTTGTACGTGACCTAGGGCACGTAGTCCATACGAAAAATTCACTATTCGATATTTCTCAAGTACTATCACGATTCTTTGTCAGCAAATTTTACATGATACTGAAAATTTCATGTTTCATTTCATAAGTTAGGAACAAGTGAAATCATTAATTTATATCTAAGTTTCTTCCGATAGTTCGAATAAGAATTTTCCATGTTCGAACTTTTACCGCAGGTATATTAATCTCTGTTCGGCGGTATTGTAATTCTACCGGGAATGCCTCTCGCTTTATTTAAGATGGCGATCATGTTATTTGCCCGCATTCCCAGACCATTCTTCTTCTGAGTCATTTCTCCGGTGTGCGTCGCGCTGGTAACAACGTTCGGCAATTGTTTCGTTGGTCAACGTCGGTGACGACGAGTTTCGGGAAATCGCGCGGAAGTGATGGACGTGGAGGTAAATTTCTGGCGGAACCTGCGGACGCTCGATTTTTCCACGTGGAAGGTACATCCGAAACGTTGGAAATTACACCGGGTTGGTTCATCATTCTATTTTCGCCACAGTGTTCTCATTCAATTATTTTTATCTTCCTCACACACACTATACATATTTTATAATAATAAGTGTTCGAATTGCGACGTAATTTCTCTCGAAGAAATTACTAATTAATTATTTGACCCATGTTTTCAATTGTATCTAAAGATTCTATGGTTGGGTTGGGAAATAATTAAATCATTAAAACAGTCCATCGTTAAATCGACAATTGTATCATCTTCCGGAGAGACAATTACTTATCGCGATTCATCGATTTTCCACGACTGTCGTAATTGGCGTCGTCATTTTCTTGTGTTCTCTTAACGCGATAAGATAACGAGGCGCCGTATTGAAAATCTTTCTAAACTTCGACCGGTATGCAACGTTTCCAATTAATATTCCACGGTTTTAGTAAAATTCTCCTACATAAATTTCACCATACATACCAATCGAAAAAATATGACAATTTCCAGTGTAAGTCAACTAATTTCCTTTCAACAGCGAAATAACGTACGTACACTTACGATATTATTTCACCGTACGGTGTTACGTAAGAAACGCTATCTTTACAAACTCATTTCACCGGTTGTCTAACGTAAATGCTGAGCGACGACGCTCCGCGAGAAGTGGGATAAAGAAACGGGAAATAAGAATGAAAGAACGAAAGAAAGAAAAAAGAAAAAAGAAATAAAGGTGGAACGAGATGTAACAAGCACACTGAAGTAGCAATTTGTTTCTTTCTGTTTCACACAGTCGTCGCAGAACAATGCGCCGAATGCCGGAGTAGGCGAGAAACGAGAGCATCTTTATAAAATCCTGGTGATCGGCGAGCTCGGTGCCGGAAAGACATCCATCATCAAGCGATACGTCCATCAGTTCTTCTCGCAGCACTATCGCGCCACGATTGGCGTCGACTTTGCGCTGAAAGTCTTAAACTGGGACCCGCACACCATCATCAGGCTCCAGCTATGGGATATCGCAGGTCAGTCGCGATTTACGATTTCCCCCCCTTGCCCCCACCCCCACCACCTCTTCCCATCCCCTTGTTTAAATCAATACTGTCTACAGCAGCAACGATAAATTTGTATTTTTCCTTTGAAGGCTGTGTCACTTCCACGAATCTATTTTACATTGTTTTCGGTGCATATTGTCTGTATTATCAAAATATACACGTGATTTATTAATAGTAATTAATGTGTATTCGAGATTCTTTATGCATGTGTGTGTAATGTTTTCTTAATAAAACAATTGACGAGTATAATTACGAATGTTGTCCATGGTAATTGTGATTACAGTGGGACATAATATTGTAGATTGTCATTGGTAATTGAGTATCTTTTGCGGGGAATAACGTGAATATCATTGTTGATGTGAATTGAGTTAAATAATCTCCCGTTTGCTCGTGGACTATTTCGTACGAATAAAATAATGTATATATTGATTCATGAGTTATATCTTATGTGTTCGTGATGATTCCCCCAGGTCAGGAGAGGTTTGGAAACATGACGAGAGTCTACTACAAGGAAGCTGTTGGTGCTTTCATTGTGTTCGACGTGACGAGGAGCGCGACGCTCGACGCCGTCGTCAAATGGAAACAGGATCTTGACTCGAAGGTCCAGCTTCCGGATGGTTCACCGATACCCTGCGTTCTCCTGGCGAACAAATGCGATCAGCAGAAGGAGGGCCTGGTGAACTCGCCGGCGAAGATGGACGAGTACTGTAAGGAGAAGAACTTCTCCGGATGGTTTGAAACCTCTGCCAAGGAAAATATCAACATCGAGGAAGCCGCGCGATTCCTTGTGAATAAAGTGAGTGGAAACTCTGACGATCTTTTCATTAGTATTCGAATACGTAAATTTAGAATATGGGAAGTTGAACTTCAAAGAATGAGACTTTGAACTTCGAAAATATTTAGAAAGGAAGTAATAGTTGTCGTTCGCGTTGAAATTGAGGATTTAAGAGTCTGATTGTCGTCGGCGGTGCCATTCGAGTAACGAAAGTAGCTTTAAAAGCCACATATGTACAAGTTATTTACGCGGTATCGTGTTCCCCGCACGATTAACCGAGTGCCTAAGCCCCCGTTGTATTACGTGCGTAAAAGCATTCTGTGGATTTATCAGTGACGTCGTACGTGCCAAGGTGATCGCCTTACGATGCATAATTAATTTTAATCGTCGTAAAACTAATTCGGATATTTCGCTACCTAGGTATCGAAGCGTCACAATATACTGTCTCATTCTTTTAAAAATTTCTATAACAATTCAAATCTACTCCCCAAAGATTCATAAATTAATTAACAGAAAAGATATACATATATAGAAATTAATGAAAATTTCATCTTATTATAGATTCTTCAAAACGATCAATTAATGAAAGGCAACGGCTCTCAGGATCAAACGGACGGCGAGAGATTCGCGTTGAACCAATCACCGACGAGTTCCAAGAAATCTTGTTCCTGCTGACGAATCGGTAAACCACCGATAGCAGGATCGGCCGATCCGTTATCGCCGCCCCCTCGTCGCTGTATCGTCGTCGGTGGGATGACAGTAAAGTCGCGCTATACTTCGTCACCGTCAGGAACAGACGACACCGTTGTTCTTTATCCCCCATCGCTTCTTCGAGGGAATGGCAGCTTCACGGGGAAACACTTCACGATCACCTGCCGCCGCCTAGCGATCAAACACGCAATAAGAGTCGTTTAATTGAACAAGTCTGGCAGTAAAGCACCTCCGTTAGTTAGCGAGACGACGAAACGTCGGGAACGGTTGTTTGTCTTTGCACGTTGTTTTTGTCGTCGGCTTTGCCGTTCCGATCGATCGACGTTTGCACTTATCGTTTGTACATACACGCTCTGTGCGACAATTACGTCCATTGAACCGACGGCTATGGTACATACGTGCTGATATATATTAAAGTTGTTTCGCGAAATGCCCTTTTTCTTCTCTTTTCTATCTGATTTCGATCGTTTATGGAAATTACACTTGGTTGTGATAGACGAAATTTTACGAATGAATGTTCGCTATTCTCGGCTTTAAATTTGGTTTCACATACATTTGTATATTTTCTTTGTTTTATTTATACGGTTCTCTGTACGTCTTTTGTGACCTAATGTCTCTTGACCTCGGTGACGAATGTCATTTGCTTCTTAGCGCGATGTAAGTATACCACGTTACAACCAAACTTCCATCAACAGCTGTATAACTTATTTCATTGCGATATCACGTATATGATAGCGAACAGGTAGCTAACTGTCGATCGTACGTTACCGATAAGTCTAGTTCTATTACTACTAAGCTCTAACGATGAAACTTTTGCTACAAGAATTCGTCGCGGATGCGAGTGGGTCATTAACGAACCCGGGTGTGAAATTTGCGTATTCGAAACGTTCCTTCAAGTTCGTATTTCTAAGCCAGTTTGAGCGTTAACGTATTCATCAACGAACGTACAAAGGTGAAAAGACATTCCAATGTCAAGAACAGTTTGTAAGGTGACTACGTTAACGTTCAACCATTTTGCGAATCGTATTTTTTATAATTTTACACGAATGTGAAAAGGTGGGCGTGTTTACATCGCGATTCGATCGTCTCGACGATCGATCCTCTCACGTACGGCTAATAATACGTGACGTTTAAGAATAATAATGGGGATTTACGGCAGTTCCGCGTGCCATTTGTCAGCGTGTTAATCGAATGCAAGAGGTATCCTTAAACGATCCACCGAGATGAAGGATCCCAGGACTGAATCACGCCGATTCTACTTTCACTTCCTTCAGGACTGACGTAACAACCTTTCAGTTCACTACGACGATAAATTGTAGGCTTAAGACTTTTATCATTCTCGAAATACCTGTTGTTCAGCCGATTCTTTTGTTTCTATTAATTCTATATCAAGTTTATTACTGTTTTTTAATTATTATTATTATTAATATTAATATTATCGTCACTAACATTCCCGTGAGAGTATTTTTTATCATTTCTGTTTGTACGTTGATGTAATTTTACCGTCGTTACTCTTTATTTTTTTTTAGTCTCATATCCCTCGACAGAGTTCAGATTTTTTAACGATATATTTTTATTGAACGTTTAATCGATAAATCGCGAATGTATGAAAGGATATACCATCGGGAAACGAGGATAAAATACAGTTTTATGCCTCCAGGGTTAAATGTCGCTCTTTAAATGTCGCTGTTGTCTTCGATTGACAATATATTTCGCGACGTCCTCGTGCCTTCGGCCATTCGTTACTGCGACTTCCAATGTACAGTAGCTGACTGCGATCATGTGTATAATGTGTATGTGTTGTTTTTTCTCTTTTTTGTTCGTAAGAACCGTCCAACGTGCGCGTAGAAATATTTTCTACGTGTTCACTCTACCGTAACTCTTCGGTTCAGTGCTTCTCAAACTTTCCGTATCGCTGGCTGTTAATGAAATTATCGAAATTTCATCCATTGATACATAGCATACAATACAGAACATATATATATTCGTATATAAATAAAATACAGATCATAATAATAAAGAGTGAACAAATATAATTCAAATAATAATTTCTTTTCGTAACATCGAAATCTATGACATAAACATCTTATGGCTCGATCAATGTTTCCCGGTGAATGTGGGAAAATTTTTAATTACAAACTGAAAGAATGAAATATAATATATAAGGTTTATCGTTAATTAGTTAGAGAAAAATGAAATACAGACTTCGCGAGACGTAGTTTGAAAACCACTGGTTTGATTCATTCATAATTATACGGTCGGTTTCTGACCCAGTCAGTGAAATTACACAGATTATTTATTATTCCTTTCTGTTAATCACTTCGGTAACCTCCCACCGTTCACGTACGGGAGTTTCTATCTTTTTCTACGTAACTACTGCATACAGCTGCGAGCGAAACGTAAATCAGTTGACAATGTACTTTTCAACACCATTACTTAATTGGCTGGCGTCTCGGTATCTTTTTCTAGGAACTCGCGTAACAACGCCGCGAGTTCAGCGATATCATCGGGAAATTAGATACAAATGGAAAACGGGGGACAACGTATTTCTATTTAATTACGAAACTCGAGGGAAAACAAAACCGTTATTGCGAAAAAAATACCTTTGGCTGTACTTTTTAAAACGATTTTTAAACTATAACAACGACGAAGAAGTAACGTTTGATGATAGGATTTTATGTATAGAGATCCACACGTACGTATATAAATAGTATATACATAATATTATATTATACAACTGATGTATGTATACATATAGAGGTACTGTAAATAACTCAGATTTTACACTAACGCGTTTTTTCATTCATCGATCGACGAACACTCGGCACGTTTACACTTTTATATATACACGCATACATACAATTTACGAATATAATATACCCTAGAACATACAATTGTACGAATGGGTACAAACAAGAAAAAATGCGATGGAATGAACGACGTTGTTTTAATGAAATTATTATTAAATAATTCAACCAATGTATATCATACACGATGGACACGATGAACTTAAAAAACGTTATTATAACAAAACACCTGCCTAATTCTACTCCTCTCTCTCTTTCTGTTTGTATGTATAGGTGCAATAACGTTGAATTATATTAAATTGTTTTCTTTTTTCGGAAAAAAAATATTGTTGCTTCTCGTTACTTTCCTTTCCCGTGACCCTGACACGATTCCTCTGCGACTCGTTAAATTCTCCGCGTTGTTTTAATTAGCTCACCCCGCGGAGATTCATTAAACATCGGCGAGCAGACCTGGTGAATTTGCAAGTGGCATAATCATCGCCGAAAGGGCGATTTTCTTCACTCTTATCTAGCAGATGGAGAAATACGAGCGCCACGGGATTAGCGAGTTCTACGCTAGACCACAATCTTCATTATAAATGCGCGATGTTAGATAACGATGATAAGCACCGCGAAGAAACCAGTAGCTGATACGGGAACGCTGCGGTTCCTGAATCTCTTAGGGAAGCAGCTTACGTGACTTCGCAGCATCCGCGCGGAATTGCACGCGAAATATAATGGATAATTACGAGCCGGAATATACGAACGACGATGAAACCACCGTCGTCTGGGAAAACCTAACGGTTACGGTGTCCCCGACGAGAGATATATTTTTTCGAAATTTGTGGAAAAAATCATTGAGACGACCGTACGTGAAATCGTTGCGTCTATTGAAAGAAGGTGATACGAACTATTGCTCGTTTAGTGTGTCATTATGTGATCGTTTAAGGTGTAATATTTTGATTCTAGTGTCCGGTTACGCTGTGACGGGAAATCTGATTGCTATTATGGGACCCAGGTAGACAAGACACGAGGAACAGATTGTGTTTTTTTTTTATTCTTCAGTTTGTAATGTTATATTAAAATCAGACTGGAAGAAGCTAGTATGCGATATCTATTTTTTTTTTATTTTTTTTAGCGGTGCCGGTAAAACGACATTCCTGGCCGCCCTAGCGAGAAGAATCGAGTTAACCCGGGGCTCGGTGAGAATGAACGGGCAGGTTTGTTCCAGGGAAATCATGTCAAAAATATCTAGTTACATGCCGCAATTCGACGCACTGCCGACATCGCTCACCGTAGAGGAGTACATTTCGTTCGCGGTATTTTTTTCGTTAATCTACGAACCATTCATTTTTAATCGTTATTCTGAATGTTTTTAATACTATCGTTTGATCGTTACCGAAGCACGCGTTAAAAGTGCCGGATACAGTCTCGCAGAGGAAATTTCTATCCCGGGAACTTTTAATCGATCTCGGTTTATTGGATTGCAAAGACACACTGATATGCAAATTGTCCGGTGGTCAAAAGAAATTAGTGTCATTGGCGATGGAATTAGTCACCAGGCCGAGAATTATTTTTCTCGATGAACCTACCACAGGTGACGACAGTTTTAATTCATTAATGGTGAATGGTAATTACAGTTAATTAACGAACAGATTGTGTAGGTTTAGATACGTTCTCAGCGATTCGCGTCATTGAATCGATCAGATTGATAAGCCTCAATGGAACAATCGTCTTTTGTACGATACATCAGCCGGGAATGACTCTATACAACCTTTTTAGTCACGTAATATTAATGACCGATGGAAGAATAGCTTATTCTGGTACTTTAGAAAATGCTACGGAATTTTTCTCAAGGTAAAACAATAGTGAACAATTCTCATCTTCCCTTCTACATGATATTCCATATAATAAATGAATCTTTCGGCAACTTTAGCCAGGGTTACGTGTGTCCGATCGGTTTCGACGAATCCGAGTATTACATAAAACTGCTATCGAACAGAAATTCAGAAGTTACGTTAAATAACGAAGAAAAAGAGATCGACAAAATATGCGAGACATTTCTACGGTCTCCCCTGTCGAAAGTTCCGCAAATCCGGAATAGTAATCCGCTGAAAATCAAGTCGCAAAGGTATCAAAAAAAAATCTCCGAGAGGACCCGAGTTAAAGCGAGGGCAAGTATTTCCTTATCAGAAACGTTGCAACGAATTCGCGTTACAGAACGGCAGGTTGTGTCGTGCAGTTTTATTGGCTGACTTGGAGGATATGGACGCAGAGCAGGAGAACGATTTTCGCAGATTGGATCTCGTGGATCTCGTACCTGGTAAGCAAACACCGAATGTAATCCGGGAACGATCGCGGCCAGACAGAGGGGAACAAAAAAGTAGAAGAGGAAGAAGAAGAAAAAAAAAAGAGAAATATTGTATTTTCAATTAATCGCAGCTCTCGGTGGCGGCGGTCGGTACTTTTTACGCTGGAATTAATTCGTCCACGCAGGAAGGAGTGCAGAACACCAGAGGCGCTCTGTACATGATGAGTTCCGAAATTATATTTACGGTGGCCTATTCCGTGGTGTACGAACTACCCGCCGAACTTCTCGTATATTTGCGCGAATGTGCCGTTTACGCTTCAGCGCCCTATTACATGGCCACGTTCCTGGGAATGGTAAAAATCGTGATGAAACAATCGGAAACGATTGAGAAAACTATCACCGAAAGTTCATCCTTTAAATGTTTCTTTAAAAGGAAAAAAATCATGGTTAATTCAATGTTGAAATATTTTCGTTTTGACTTTTGATTCAGATTCCAAAGGCCGTATTGAAATCGTTGATATTCACGGTTCTCATGTACCTTTTGCTAAACTCACACTACGATTTGGTGAATTTTTTCTTCTATTGCCTGATTACGTCCGCAGCGGCAGTTTGCGGCACCGCTTACGGCATAATGTTCTCCAGCTGGTTCGAGGACATCGAAATCGCCACTTTAATCATGGTGCCGATTGACATG
Organism: Mimumesa dahlbomi; assembly: GCA_917499265.3. Classification (NCBI taxonomy): domain Eukaryota; kingdom Metazoa; phylum Arthropoda; class Insecta; order Hymenoptera; family Crabronidae; genus Mimumesa; species Mimumesa dahlbomi. The sequence goes on along the minus strand of OU824114.1, from coordinate 4,844,575 downwards.
CTGTTCCTGCTAACCGCTGGCGTGTTTTATAATCTCAGGTACGGGTGTTGCGAGTAGAAAAGATATGGGAAACTGTCAATATCTGGTATTAAAGTCTAATTAGCAATCAGACAGAGGGACAGCATGAAGAAATATTAATTACAGGAGTAACGAATTATTATTTACAGATCTCTACCTGGGTACTTGAGGTACTTCAAATACTTTTCATTGTTCTTTTATATAAACGAAGCTCTTTCTTCGATCTATTGGACGAGAATAGATAAAATCGGTAGGATTTCATTTGTCGAATTCAAGATGAAAAATTGAGAGGATTTTTATAATCGATTCACGTTCAATTAATATTGCAATCGGATTTCCTTGTTCCTAGATTGTCAGGCGAACAGTGATTTGCCGTGTTTGTCAAACGGAGAGGAAGTTTTATCCGAGTACGGTTTTAAACAGTCGAATTTCTGGTGGGACATCGGTGGATTGGCATTATTGACGATTTTAATGACTTTTATTGGATATCTTGGAACGCGAAGGAGGAGGACGGTTAAAACGATGATCTAAATAGATAATAATTATCATAGATTAATTTATAGTTAAACAATGTAGAACGTACTTTAATTGTAACAGTATTACATGAACTTATCCTTTAATGACATTAGACCTATAAAGTACAACAACGGATTCTTTGTTCATTGAGATTCAAAGTTTCATTAGAAGCTATTCATAATGCTATTTGTACAATAAAAAATTATTTGTCACCCACACAGCATTTCATTTCTCACGAGCTTGTTAATAAACCGGTTGCTTACGACTTCTATAAAGAATCACTATATACCCGATAAAATGGCTGACGCAAAATATTAATAGAAGTCCGGTTAAATCCAGCATGTAGTTATCCGTCGAATACCCATACTTGTCCAATACTCCTAATCCGGTAGAAATGCAAGGCTCTTCCGGATCCGGTGAGCAATCTTCATAAACACAGAATCACGTAAAGTAACTGACTAAGTTTATTTTCAAATTTAAACGTAATTTTCGTTCGTACGATATATTATCTGAATCACGTACTTATATGATCTATCAGTAACCATTGCGTCAAAGAGACCGCCTCCAAACCGTAATAAAATTGTGAGATATATTTCAACCAAGCTATTTCTGGTGCCAAGTGCCTGGAAAGAAGATCGTTATAAACAAAAAATTCCGATTTCCTCTGTCTCTCGCTTATTCCTATTTAGATTCGATGTGTTTTATCGTGAAAGCAATCTGTCGGCCTGTTCTCACCCGAGGTGCAAATAGATCCCGCAGAAAACGAGGGTCAGGAAGTCCAACGGCACGGAAAATAGGGAAGCGGTGTCCACCGATTTAAAGGAAGCCGAGAGAAACAGACCTGTTCGAAACGTTTAATCACCTCCTATAAATGTAATTGCTTTCCTTATATACTATTCCCATTCAATTTCTCACCGACGGCGGACGCGGAAATGGCGCAGAACACCACTGGCACGGTAAAGTAAACGAAGCCTAAGAATCCACCCCTCAGACCGGTAATTGTGAATATAAGGAAGCAATACAACAGCGGTTGTATTATCGCTACTGGTATCTGGAAATTGGCACGTTCTCGTGTATTCCGTCGTTCCACTATGTATTACCGGGTCAATGAAATCTTTCAAAACTAAACCGATGTAGGTAATACAGAATATACATATAACACTGTTTTATCATTCGATGATTAACAATGCATACACTGTTATAAATATTCTAAGAAATACTTCAGTAATAAAACTATTAATCATTATAACATGGGACACTATACAATCAACTCTAATTATGAACTTGAACGATACGCTATGCAATCTGAATGGAAAATTACTGAAATTCGGTCAATGAAACCTGTTAAATACTTCTGGCATACTTAGTAATAGATAATAAGTAATTATTAGAATATATTATTAGATAATTAAATGATTATCCATCGTGTCGTCTCACCAGAACGGCGACTTTGCTGATGTAATATGCCGTCGGACTGTAGAGTCCACCGGCGATGTCTCGCAGCAGAAGCGGCAGTTCTCGTGGAAAAGTGTAGAACACAGCGTAATTGAAGGTGAACACAGTCTCGACGACTACCAAGTACAGAAGACCCTGCATGTTCTGTATTCCGCCCTGATTCATCGCCTCTCTCGTAACGCCCACGTAAGGGGATGAGATCAGCACGCCTATTAACTTCAAAGACACGTTTGTCGATTTCGGTGGAACTCGGCGCACCGTTGATTACGCTATTACCAAGCATTTGGATTATGCGTGTTGAGCATGTTAGCGAGATATTACGGAATTGCTTGGAATTTCTGTTAGTACGAATTATAGCGGTAATCGAAGCCATGAGGAGCGTATACTGAAGAGGTAGATTAGAAGATCCTAATTTATTTATAGATGATATCGAGATAGATTGGAGTTAGTAGAACTAAATTATCCCGTATACCCTATATATATATACCAATGTGTATGTAAATTATCTGTTTTATATTTCAAGTCTCACCATGTACGTTATAAATCGTAAGGTATGAGTGGATGCGTTTCTCTTGTAATCGATATACGTTCGCCAGGTGAGCCACTGTATCTGTGTGAATGTACGTATTTTCTTTAGATCTTTAACGGGTAAAGGTGCCTCAGAAAACAGTGCTGGTAAATTGTCGGACTCCGATGGACCAGCGGAGGAACAATCGACTAATTTCGTCACCCTTTGTCCGTATTTGGATTTTTGGAACTGATCGCAGATCCAGTTCACCTGTTCAACAATCGTGGCAATCTATTTAAACTGTCTTTCTTTAGCTATACCTGTAATTATTCGTACTATTTCGTTACCTTCTGATAACTTTCAGTTTCCCTACCGCGAATAATGGATAACTGAGACACGTAAAACTCCGCGTTATTGAAAGTAGGCGGACAACGGAGGTTCAGGCTAAAAATGATAATTTCTCTCTTAATATACGTTCGAATCTCTTAATAAGAAAAACAAAAGAATATTGACAATAGAAATTGTGAAATTAATGATTTGTTCGAACCCATCGAAAAATTTTGTGGCGTCGAGCGACGTCCCCTGAAAAGCTACTCTTCCGCCGGATAGCAAAAGAACCTCGTGGAAGATTTCTAGTAAACCGGAAGCGGGCTGATGCAACGAACAAACGACTATTCTTCCGCTCGCAGCAACATCCCTAAGCGTTCTTACTACCGTCATGGCACCGTAACTGTCCAACCCCGTGGTTGGCTCGTCACAAAAGAGAATGCTCGGCTCGGTGAGTAGCTAAAAAAATTCTCTACCCTATGTGTATTTCATATTAAGGAGATTGCAGGCAGAGGAATTCATATTTCTATTTTAAATGCATACTAAAAGAAACATTTGTTCGTAGAAAATAAAAATGCTAGTAGAAATGTACTAACTGAAAAACGGGGGAGAGAAAGGGAGAGAGAGAGAGAGAGAAAGAGATAGGGTGGGAGTGGGGGGAGGGGGGATGAGAGAGAAAGTAATGAAAAAGCGTACAGAAAGTTGTACGATATCAAACTTCAATATACGTGTATATCCATCGCTTTGCGTTGGAAAAAAACTTGTTTGCGAAAATGATTGCTTACTTGAACAGCCAGAGCGACCCTTTTCCTCTCGCCACCGGATACAGAGGAGAGTTTTAAATTATTACATTTAGCAAGGCCAAGTTCTGCCAGTACCATCGCTATGCGTTGCTTTCTTATGCTGGCTCGAATTCTCCTGTCCATTTTCATGCAAGCCTTGATCGAAATATAATATTTTAAACGCCGCAAAATTGAATGATATATGATTTAAAAATGATACTATACATTAAACTGATTCGAGAGAATTACAGCTACCGTACGTCGTATATTATAAATTATTATCTTTTTGATCGTTATTCGTGTTTCTCGGTTATCTAATTATGTATGTATATATCAGTACGACACCGTTCGCTTCACGATAAATGAACACCGATGTCGATAGACGGTTGGTAAATACAAATTCGCTAAATCGATTCCGATCGAAGACTATTACTTAGAGCCGTTAACAACTACGAACAACCTATCGAGCAATTACTCGGTTCAACGTGGCGTAAAGCGTTCCATTAACGTCCGAACATTTTCAACTATCGACAATACGAATGAAATGATGAAAGTAGATTGTTTTTTTATACCACGAACCATAAATTCCATGTGTTCCTGTACCGTCAACGATTCGATCGCTAAATCCTTTTGCGGAACGAATCCGGACACCCTAATCATTTGGCCGGTGTCAATCGGTTTTCCATTTAACAGAATATCACCGGACGCGTAGCCTATCGAGTAATGAAAATTACATTTAATAATACATTCGTACTATTTGCGTACGTTTCATTTTTCTTTCTAGTAATATATCCGCGTATATCGCGACATATAAATAGGTATGAACCTTTGACACGCTGGCTTATCGTCGCGAGTAGGGTTGTTTTTCCAGCGCCGCTACAAAGTGAAAATTTCTTTCCGTGAAACCAGAATGTTCTGTTATAAGAATATATTAATGTGCGCGCGTTGGATTACCTTGGTCCCAAGATAGCCATCAACATCCCGGAATTAACTACACCGCTGACTAAAAGAGAAAAAATAAAATAAACCGTTTTCGTGGGACCTCTTCTTTTTTTCTGCTATGAAACATATCGATACCTCCGTTTAACAGTCGAACGAGCTCGGTGCGTTGTAGGCCAAAAATTGCTCGAAGGCTACCCGTATTTTGCTTTCTTTCGATTATATACGAAATGTTCCGCCATGTTAAACACAGGTCCTTTGATAAGTTGAAGGGTAATTGCGGGTATTCCGCTTTCTGTTTCATCTGAAAAAGTTTCATCCCCCTTGAAATTAACCCTTCCGTCTGACGGAAGTCGGTCGTTTTTATCGATTAGCAAAACACCGGATTACGTGTGTATGGAAAATTTACATCGCACGCAATGACGCCGGATAAATGAGTAAGCTGCTTTCTGTTTTTGCATTCATGGCGTTTTAGTAATTCAACAATTTTTCAGCAAGACAATATATGTATACATATATTCGTCATGAATAGAAAAAGGTAACGTCGGCCGCATCGTTGTTAATTATCATTTTCCCGGTTTTCATTGTTGACATTACCGTCGCACAAATAAATAATCGATTTTAACGTCCGTTGCGGTAACTGATAAATTATTACTTAAACCCTTATCAATACTTAGACCCGTCATTTCCATCATTCTAGAAACATTAATATCCCGTTACGAATACTAATTGGCGAATAAATCAACGGCAAAGCGAAAGCTTTCGGGTGAAATATTCTCGGGAAATTTCGAAACGATACGCGACACTCGGACATAGTGTACATACATATAAGCTAATCGATATGAACAACGATTATAATTGCCGCATAACGAAACGCATGAAAAAAAGAGAAATGTGAAACGCACGATTTCCAGGAGAAAGAATGAAAATTGAAAAAAAGTACGCGCTCGAAGGCCAGATCAATCTTTTAGATTATCACGGCGCAAAGACGTGTAGTAATTATCCAAGTATCCTTGTCGTAATAGTGATCGAAGCCCTTCTACCAACACACAAACAAATCATGCGCCTGTAGGTCAGACATGATTACATAAAGTACTGGTCCGTCTTGTATGTCGCCATATTGGACCAACAAGCGTAATGGTGCCGTTTATATAAGCCTGTTTCCCTATAATTGCACTTACATTCATGTATTTTAACAATGACGCGAGAACTTGTCTAATTTCATCCTTTTTCTTTCCGTAGACACATCATTAAACAATATTATACTAACGCAGTAATTTGAAAATTATTATCTGGAAGATTAAAAATATAGAAAAAAAAAGGATCGAGACGTTTACTTTAACCGATTCGAGGCAGAATATTTATGATGCCGTGCGTCCACTTGTTCCAAACTTTTCGACGATAAATTTCTCTCACCCGCCAACGAAAGTCACGTCGTCTTATTGTTACTGTAATGGTTGTTTATAAACTGCGAATATCCTCCTCTTTATTGTCCACATTTATCAGGGTGCCGCGGGTGCGATGATAAATCGTTCCGTCGAACCGCGTGGCGACCGTTCATTTATCATTGAAATTAGGCTCCCACCTCTTTTTCATACTTCCGTGATCTTATCCCTCGTCACACCCCGTCCGTCCGATTCTTACTTACGTTGACAGTGTCAAAGAACAGCATCCTGCGTACGTACACCGTGCACACTCGGGAACCACGTACGAACAGTCACGATACGAATAATTCTCGATTTCACTGGATATCCAAGAGACATCTGAATAAACGGGATACGGATGATGGAAATAAATCGTAGAATCGGTCACTGATCGTGATAAATCCCTGATGATCGATACACATTCGTACGATTAAATTATGAATCAATGATCAATCTCATAAAACGAAACACACGACTGTATTATTAAAAAATTCGATAAAGTTAATCCAAGGGCTGGTTAATCCCGTTAAATAATTTCCTTTCCGTTTTTCGTATTCATCGAGGATGTTACAGTTCACTGAATAGAAGTTACGTAACTTTCAAATCGACCGTTTAAACGGTGCGTCGTCGACGCCGCTCGTTTCAACGACACCTTTAATCAGATCAGATCGCCTAACGTGTGTTGGCTATCACGCAAGCCGCTGGACGGCCAGAAGAAAATCACCGTGGGTATACAGAGCTGACTAGGTTAGGGTAACCGGAGGCGAATGTTATTCACCACAATACGACACCATCGCGAGCGGTTTTGCGGAGGAAGAGACGGCGGAGTGTCTTATATGCAACGAGAGGTCGTTACACAACGAGACCGCGGAGCCATGAATGCACTTCCAGCAAGAACCATCGTGGTTTTATTCCAGACGACGACGATGCAACGCATTGCGATCTATAATACTGACAGTGGATCGATGGGTGACGTTGTAAATCCCAATCGTTGAATGATAAACAAACCCTTCCCGTGCGACGTTTAATTTGATTAGTATTTGGGTTATTTTAAACATTCTACATATGAAACGTAAGGATATATTTCTAATGCGAGTAAGATATCGATCATTTTCTATGGATCTACATATATTTCACCTGCGGTTTCACTCTTTTTATAGTAATCCTACACAACGAAATCATAGATTTACGTTCCATACATGGAACCGTAGACTAAAATTAGAAATAAGTGTTATATAATTACCGAGGTTAAATGTGACACACGATCAAATCGTCCTCGATCGTGTTAATAGCTCAAAAGTTACCGACATGACGAGCGATTTACGAAAATCGTGAAAAACCTTCAAAGTAAAGCAGTTTTTCCTTCGGCATTTGCTCAATTTTTGAGATAGCGACCTGAAACTTGTACCATTGTAATCAGCGGGAAAATCTACCCCAGATCAACGTATAATAGTTGTACTTTTCGAAAATTTAATTTTTCGCAAAAATCTGAAGGGGGTAGGTCAGGATTTTTTGCGATTTTCGTAATTCGCCCGCCATTTCCACAATTTTTGAGATATCAATATGATTCTTTCTGCATCTTATTCGGCTTCGGATTCCGCGTCCAAAACGGCCTGGATCATTTTAATAGCTCAAAAATTGTGGAAATGGCGGGCGAATTACGAAAATCGCAAAAAATCCTGACCTACCCCCTTCAGATTTTTGCGAAAAATTAAATTTTCGAAAAGTACAACTATTATACATTGTTTTGGGGTAGAATTTCCCGCTGATTACAATGGTACAAGATTCAGATCGCTATCTCAAAAATTGAGTGAATGCCGAACGAAAAACTGTCATAATTTGACGATTTTTCGTGATTTTCGTAATTCCTTCGTCATTTCCGTAATTTTTGAGCTATTCAGATGATCCAAGGCGTTTTGGACGCGGAATTCGAAACCGAATAAGACAGTGAAAGATTCAGGTCGATATCTAAAGATTTGCGAAAATGACGAAGGAATTACGAAAATCGCGAAAAATCGCCAAATTATGACAGTTTTTTGGTCGGCATTCGCTCAATTTTTGAGATAGCGGTCTGAAACTGGTACCATTGTTTTAGTTAGGAAATTCTACCCCAGATCAATGTATAATAGTTGTACTTTTCGAAAATTTAATTTTTCGCAAAAATCTGAAGGGGGTAGGTCAGGATTTTTTGCGATTTTCGTAATTCGCCCGCCATTTCCACAATTTTTGAGCTATTAAAATGATCCAGGCCGTTTTGGACGCGGAATCCGAAGCCGAATAAGATGCAGAAAGAATCAGATTGATATCTCAAAAATTGTGGAAATGGCGGGCGAATTACGAAAATCGCAAAAAATCCTGACCTACCCCCTTCAGATTTTTGCGAAAAATTAAATTTTCGAAAAGTACAACTATTATACATTGATCTGGGGTAGAATTTCCTGCTGATTACAATGGTACAAGTTTCAGATCGCTATCTCAAAAATTGAGCGAATGCCGAACGAAAAACTGCAGTGCAGTAACACTGAATCTTTGATTATTCCGATTAGAAATACAATTGTGCATTTTATAAAATAAAGTCATTTTCTTTACCCCATATTTTATCAGCGATACTTATTCTGTGTTTGACGACTATACCCATCATCGCTTGATTATCGCAACACACACTGGTATGCGCTCTGAATACAGAGTTCACCACACTTAACTGGTTCAAATCGTGGAAATTGGATTGATCCTCTCGATTCTCATCACACGTGTCCCCGAATATTTTCCCTTCCATGTATACAAATTTTTTCACACCAGTAGGATGTCGAGGATTAAGCAAAAGATCAATGGCCGGATGATCGAGAGAGGACGGTGAGAAAAGGTGAGGGTGGGGATGATTCAGCCGGCCAGCGGGGTGGGTCGGAGGTGACCGCAATCGCAATAAAACGATGGAAATATTGGAATCGGCGCAATATGATTCCACGACGGGTCGCGAAATGAAACGAAACAATGTTTGCGTTGCGCGGAGCGTCGGACGACCCCTCTCTCTTTCTCGCCCTCTTCTTCGCCGTCTCTTTCTCTCCTCTCCCTTTCTTCTTCTCTCTCTGTTCTCTCACCCCAGCTGGGAATCGAGGATTTGTTAATATCGAGCGCCTAGCTAGTACCGTGCCAAAATGGCCGACGTTTAGTCGTTCCTTAGTTCGGATTTAATTCGGCGTCCTTACGCGGCTTCCTTTCGATTCCGGGGACCTTCTGCGTAACCCTGGGACGTTCGTTATCGATTTTTAAATCATTCTCATTGACAACCAGAGTCTCCATGGGTGCCCTGAGTTCAGATATCCTTCGAGATTTATGGGCGAAATTATTTATTAAGTGAATAATCGACGCTCACACACGGAGATTGATATATTTAAATGTCTCGGAGAAAACATTTGGAAATTGTATTGGGATAGTATCGATCGGAAATCGAAATAAATATTATTGAAAAAATAAAAATATCTAATACATAGTATAAAGGACAAGACAAAAATTGAAATTCATCACCCCTTCGGATACATTTAAAAGTTTTCCTACGTCAAAGTTAATATAGCAAGGGAAACTATGCCAAACGTAGTGGTTGAAATCATTCGCGATAGTTCGTTCGTATTTCCTCAGATTAATTCGCGGCTACTTACTGAACACATTGTATGCGCGTATCGGCGTCAGTTAAACAGCTGACTGTTTTAAACCCGCGATTAAACAAGTAAACGAAGCCGGGAAACATTACCTAATCGACGCGAGCAAACGCCACGTTTCGCTGCTAACGATCAAATCATCGGATTAAGTCGGAATTCGTTAAAAAGAAGAGCAAACGATCGAGGGGCCGGCGAGATCGTTACGAAGATCAAAAGACAAGACACGGCCGAAAAAAACAGCGAGGGAGGATGTCTTCGAGCGCGACCACCGTGCTACTGAAGAAAAGAGAGAGGACACAAAATTGGGTCCCCGAGGAGAAGAATGCTTTGTTCTCGCTGATCAAAGTCCACGTGAACGCGATCGAGAACAAGAAAATCGACGCGGCGGCGTCCGCTATGAAGACCCTTGCCTGGCAGCAGATCTATTGCGCTTTTCGCGGCAGATTTTCCACCGACAGGGATATCACGAGAATGAGAGAACAATGGAGACGAATGAAAGCACAGGCGAGGATAGAAATGTACACCTTCGCGGAGAAGGTCAGTGTTTTGTCAATGTTTTTAATTTATTTTTTACATTTATTAATTATTATAATAAATACGCGGTAAGAACGATATTTAATCTAGAACGAGGATTTTAGATTAATGGAACTCAGATTGGAACGGGTGAAATTTTTTTAGTAACGGGATGACGGATAAATTGATGGGTACATGGTAAAAATACGTTCATGAATTAGGTGAGGACCATGGGTCCTGAAGAAGCGGCCAAGTGCCGTCCATCGAACCTCTCGATCGAGGTGTGGAGATTAATGGAAAGCGCTAGGAAAAACGACGGAGATGGTGACCGGTCGGATGAGAATAGTCAGGAGAGTCTGGAGAACTCGGCGAGTCTTCAGGCGATTCTGGACAAACTGACGACGTCCACGTCGGAAATACCGGTGAACGAAATTAAAGTCGAGGTTGATAGCGACAGCAACAACACGGAGGAGGAAGTCAGTCTGAGCGGACGATCGAAAAAGAAATTAATCAGTTCGCGGAAGAAACGGTTGAGAATTTCTGAAGATGAACCGATGGACCTTGCCGAACAAAAGCCGCATACTGCGGACAACTCGACGCGACAATTCGACAACGGTATAATTTAAGTTGTTTTATAAAATGAACGAATTAATTTAACATTAATTTAAATGTAATTTATTTGTTTCCTCAACTCGAAGAGACTGCGTCATTGCCCAGCGTGAAGGATAAGGGTGATCGAATTATCGATCCAGAGGAGTCCATTCAAAGGGCTGTGTGGATCTTCGAGGCGGCTCAAAGAGAGCACGATTTAAAGCTGCGAATGTTAAATATCGAACTGGAACGTGCTGAAGTGCAAAAGCAAACAGCATTGAATGAACTGAAGACTTCCGAAATAAAGAGGCAATTGATCGAGAGCCAAGCTGCGGAATACTACAGGTTACTTACGTAATTGCTTTAGTACAAACACATGAATTAGACCTATAGTTAGAAAATTCTACACTTATATAGTTTTATGTCTTCTGTATTGATTGAACCTAGTACCATTGTTAATTATTTCACGCGAAACCAATGGCAAATGTATAATTTTGCGAAACTATATGGCAAGTTAAATTGATGGTGCCGCCAGTTGAGCGCCAAAGTGGTAGGTATGCGAAACCAGAACTGGAGACATGAACTTCTTCGGTAGACCTTCTCGTAGTACTGTATGATCTCTGTCCATATTCTACGTTCGGAAGAACTACTTTGCACTGGTTTTCGATTCTGAGATTATTCAACGAGAAAATTAAAATGCAACGCGCTATTACGACGTTTTCACGAAATATGGCTTCGATGAGGTATACAAATCGTTTTCGTCAATATATTTGTTTTAAATAATTCAACATTTTCTCTTATTAACATTTAATCTTCTACCCGGCATTTCCACATTTTTCTACGTGCTAGCAGTCTTCTAAGATTTCTATCATATCTGTATTTCTTTGTATTTTTTTACTAAACGACGTGGCATAAATATTCCACGATTAATCGATTTCTTATTTCTCATTTTCTATATTTAATAAACTTTTAACACGTTATAGGATGGTACGTCGTAACCAGTTAAATTATATAATACCTACAAATTTAGAAATTAGTCCTAAACGCCTATGTTTTGTGATATCAATCTTAGTTCCAGGTGTTTCATTAACGAGGCACTCCCAGTCTAAATATAAATTAGGATATCTTATGTTACTTATTTGATCAAACATATATATGTGAACATTGACTTTGTAGCAGAGTATTATTAGCTGCTGCTACTGTGTGTCTTAGCATTTTGGCAGCGATCACTATTGTGTCATAGCATAGGGTAATTAGAGGGAATCTGGGTTGTTGTAGCCAAATCAGAATGGCCGGCGAACCTGGTTCTGGTGCTGGTAGAGGTGGTGGTGGCGGTGGAGCTATCCGCGAAGCTGGTGGATCTTTTGGAAAGATGGAAGCTGCCCATGAAGATCAGTATTTTTATAATCTGGTTAGTTATATTGAACTGTTGTATTATTAATAGAAATGTCTTCATTCCATTGCATCTCTCGATGTAATATACTTGCTCTTTGTATAAATATGAGTAGCATTTTTAGCCATAAATTATCACTGTTATGTCAGATATGTTTATAAGAACTGTTTGTTTCAGCAAAAAGAACAGCTGTCAAAGCTGAAAGAGGATCTCCATGATGAGATTTCATTTCACGAAGAACAAATCAAGCGCCACCAAGAGGCCATAAACCGTCACAAACAGAGAATCACCGACATGGACAAGAAGTGAATTCAGTCCGCAGTGTGCACTATTCCTGTACTCTAAGAAGAGTGATGTTTATCTATACACTATAATATAACCATTATGTCCGAAGCATAGTAACTACGGTAGAACATCATGCTTTAACCTTTTTTTCACTGGGAAATGTTATATATATGTTATAAAGCAAAATACATTGATTTTAATACATATTAAATAAAAAGAGAAGGCTAATTATTTGCTGTTTATATTCTTATAAGACTGAACCATTCAAGTATACACGTATAAAGCACATCATAAAATGGCAAAATAAAAATAGGGCAAAGTTCACATCAATCTCAATTATTTCTGAATCATATTCGTGTTCAGATATGCATTTGTTTGCGATGGGAAATCGTAAAATTTTTGCTGGAACGACGATTCTCTGAAAAATTTACTATTAAATTCCGTTTCTTAGTGATATCCTACGTGATTGCAATTTTTGATTTACCAGAAATAATGTTCCGACAAATCTTTCGAAGCTTATCGAGCGAAATTAACAGGTGGGTGTCATATTTCACGTACTTAACGTTATAAGTGCTTCTCATATTGGTTATGCAATGGTTATTTTAATATTACTCTTTGCCTCGTAGTTTCAGATATTACAATAGGAAAAAGAGTAATTCGAGCAATGATAAAACGACGAGTGATGATATCGCGTACGAAACAGAGTATTATTATAAACAGGTAAATTTTTCGATCGAGATACTGCATAGCGTATTGAAACGGATCTCATTGAATTAATTGCCTTCAGGATAAGGAATTATTAGAAATACTGAAACAAAAAACGCAGACCGAAGTGAAATGTATGCAAGACGAAGTGGAGGCAATGCGTAACAAAATCGAGGAGTACAATCGAGACATTAACGAAAATCTTCGTTTTTTAAAAGGACTCGAAAAGGACTTGTCAGCTAGAGAAAAGAAATGACCTCGTTTATAAATATTTATAAATAATGTCTCATGTTCACAGTATATAAATTTGATATAAGTTGTTTATCACTATACACCTTGTGCTTGATACTTGTTCCATTCTCATTCATAATATTAAGGTTTACTGCGTATAAAGATATATATTAAAACCCAAAAAAGAAACTGTTCTGTGCGAAGGGAATTATTCTTCCACCATTCCGAATTGACAACTTTTGAAGTCTATTACGATTGATCTACTAATAGTACCTTTCAAGATCTTTGTCAAAAGTTTAAATATGCAGAATACTGCCGGTTTTTGTACAAATTATATCTGCGCACCTTCTCCTTCTTGTAATTGAAGGTAAATAATATTCGCGCCAATTTTTTCCACCATTTGCAATTAGTACTACATTACAATCTTCACTTACCTGAAGCAACTTTCCACAAAGATTCCACAAATTTTAGTCACCGTATTCTTCATCATTTTCTTCGGAAACGCCCGATTCGAACGTACTGCACTCCATCTCCAGACTGGCACAACGATTAGAATACACAGTCACACGAGATATTCGACATTAAACATTCTTTTTCACTGAGAAACCGCGGAAAGACTACGCGAGCCGTTTCAACGATTCGAATTCTTCGCGCACCGTTGTAGGCTCGGTTTCAATTAGTTCCCGTGTCTGCCGCCATGCGGCGCGCAAGAGGTAATCCAAAATGGCGACGGCTCAGCGATGGAAGCGGCCGATCGTCGCGCCCTCAGTGTCTCGCGGTTCATCGATCAGTGTGGTGTGTGTCGCGTTGTTGCTCCGGTGGATTTTTTTTGGTGGTTTGTTCCTGCCTACAACGTACGCGTACGTTTCGTTCGGTTTCGTCGAGTCGACGCGGTGATAACCGACGGGGCTCTTAAACGGGCCCGACCGGAGAACAGCTGGACAAAATGCAACCGAGGATATGCTGGATTCTGATCAGTACGGCCGTCATTCTCGCGGGATGCAACGCCGCTACCGAGGTGAGCACTATTGCTTTCGAATATGCCTTCCTTCTCTGTGCTGTCACTCCTTCGACGATCGTTCGATCATCTCTCGCGTCCCTATGCCCGATCCCACGTACCCGTGGTTTCGTAGTTTAATTTACAATGAAAAAACGGTCACCGGTTTTATCGGCACGGTAAAACGCGCGACCAGTGGATTTCCGAACACGCTTCTTCGAATCGGTCCTTTATTCTTTAAAGCTTTTCGAAAGGTAGATCCTCTTATGGGATTTGCGTGCCAGAGTAAAAGTATGATTGCATCGCATCGGCTGACGAGGGTGGAGGGAATCGTGTTTTCGTTACACACGCTTAAAACGTTGAAAAACTTCTTCGACACGATCTGTGGCTCGTTGTTTATGCTTTCCCACGAATTCTCCGAATCTGTTTACCGGCTTCGGGTATATGTACTTCCAGGAAGTGGTGGTTCCGATTTCGTTTATTGGCCCTGTTATTTACGAACGCGTTCTTGGAACACAGTTCCATTGTCCGAATATCCTTACGGTCTTTTGTATATACGTTGTTATTCTCTTTTATGCTTTCGGAGCGTTTTTACGTTTATACATAATTCCGGGCAGTGCTTGGCAGAGTTTACGTGCTATTGCAAATTTGATTATGATAAACGATCCGACGCTGTGGTATAATGTTTCGCCAAAAAAAAATATACATTCTCCGAGTTACGAGCAGAAATTCGAATCTTAGGCACTTCCGAGCGCATTATATCGAACGTTATCCGATCCTCTTTTTATATCCCATAGGTTGCCGGGAAAAATTATATTCGCGGCATCGCTGTTGTTCTTTTGTTTATGCTCTTCGAGCGGGACAACCGAACGCGAGGCTGCGATACGAAAATAGAAATATTTTCCAATATGCGAAGAAACTCGAAACCCGGTTACCTGACGGGAACATTTTTTTTTCCCTATAAGCTCCATGGAAATGTTTACGCAACTGCAAACTTGGTTTATCGGACCGTTTTATGAACGGTGAAAACAAAATGTACTTGTTTTCGAAAAAAGGGGGTATTTATCGATGGTTGAAAAACGGCTAAAGCGGTCGGTTTCTATTTCGTACGAAATTTCGTTTGATTAGTCGGCGCGTGTTTGTTGTACGTGAATTTATTTTACCATAATTTATCGTCAACGGACCCGCGATACCGAGTGAGGAGAGTCCAAGCAGAAAAGACTAAAATATAATGAACTCTGTGCCGATAGAAAAATCAATATTTCAATACAACGCTGCTACGAATATATTGTAACATATAACGCCAGAAGTTAATTGAATTCATTTCCATTAATTGTTGTGTACAAATAATTATAAATGATGTACGGTACCGAACTAAAGTTTCATTTTAACTCTTCTCGCTCCCCCGCGTTTCAAGCAATATCGGGCAAACACAATTTCCACGAATTAATAACCATTTATTTACCTAATACGTATTACTTGAACTTTCAAATTACCTCGTAATATGTATATATACATACATATACATATACATATACATATACATATGTTATTCTTTTACGTCGATCTAATGTTACACAACAAAAATTACACAATTTCTCAACAGGACAAGTTAGTTATTTAAATACCGTCCCCGTGCACTTGGTTTAAATCCTCTCCACCAGGTCCGTTTAATCCGCCAGTCGTGGTCCGGGAAATTTTATTTCCACAACGAACCGAAAACAACTGCCGAACGCCGATGAATTATTCTCCGTTAGTAACCTCGCGTTACGCCGTTCGCCCGATTGAATCAAATTGCTAGTCGAAACGCAAAGGGTTGATCAATGATCCAGTATAATTAGCCCATTGTGAAATTTCACCGAGGCAAGCACCACGACAAGAAGTCGTTCCCTGAAGCTCTTGTTTCACCAGTACGAGTGTATTGTCCTTGTACTTATTGTCCTGCTACGTCGGTATTCCACGAAGGTACGCAGGAATCGTTCCTGCCTAAAGGGGTAGGACTCTCTCTCGCTCTCTCTCTCTCTTTCTCTCTAAGAACTTACTGAAAAGCAGGGACACAATGACCTCGTTCCTTTGGAGTGGTCGAGTCCGTACGAGGGTGGCTGATTTGCGAAATTCACCGCCGTGACTCACGTTTCGTTGTCGGAAAACACCCTGCGGATCGGCCTCAGGGTGATGTTAGGGGAGGAGGGGGAGGAAGAGAGAGAGAACGGGCATAACGCACCTCGTTAAACCCTGCGAAAGCCGCACGGTAACGTTTGTATAACGGTACGCATCACCCCTGGTAGGAATCATCCCTCGGAACGATCCGTGGATACCCCCTGGCCACTAAAAACACGCCCCGTAGAGGGACCGCGTTTCGTATTATGGCGGCTTAAATATTTTCTCACGAATATTTCTCGACTTTACGTATACCTTGTCGCGGCTATTCATTGAGATGATTTTGAACGAAAGGTATCCCGTTTACGGAATCGTTCATTGCCAGGGAAACGTTAAAGGAATCTGAGACGTGATCCCGGTTGGTGAAATGTTATTTTCCCTCCATTCGTTTTCGTCTTGTATTTGGTGTTTACGTTAGACACGTTTAAACATCGAGACACGTGTTGGCTTGTATACCGGTAAATGTTGAAGCTTTTCATAAACTTTACCGTAGGATTAACGTACTTTTCGTAAAAGTGTTTTTCTGTTTTCGAAACACGTGGTTGTACTTTGATATGTTATATGTATGTGTATAGATACACATGTTGTCTCTTTACCGCGCATACGAACGAATATGTTACTTAATGTATTAATACATTGGTGCAATGTTCCGTGTAATACGTGTTAAATGTAAAATTCATCGCTGTTAGAAAAAACAAGAAGAATGGAGAGAAATAGAACGCGTGTACATTGAGACGCGTTTTCCAATTGTTGAACCTTTGATTCAACCTACCGTAAGAAAAACTGTTTCTCTTGCGTAGATACATTTAAATCCCTGGTTTCAGTGGACGATGAAATATCGTCGGCAATAATCCCGTTGTCTTCGCGCGGAAAATGCATTCCACCTGAAACTTGCTAGTCACTTAACCAAAGCTGGGTGAAGAGGGGACTTATAAATATTCGGATCGTATCACCGGAGAATTCGTTACGTAACCTTTAGTGAAGGAATTGCAACACTATTGTCAACTGTGTCGTCTCCGCCTTGAGCTTCGATCTCGCTATCTTATATTATGGTTGTTTTTCCACGCATCTTGATAGAGGAAGAATAACAGGCGATTGATTGATTCTTGACAAACAATTTAACTCGGTCAAATCGGGGATTTTATTTTGCGTGTGTATATCAATGAATAATATCATTTAATTGGTAGAGCGAATGGAATATAAAGTATTTACGTAACAAAAATTGAAGTCGATTAAAAAATATTAATAAAAGAGTATCATTCGTCATTGTATTAATTATTTTCATATATCCGCTATTGAATTTTGTCGACCACCGTCGAGCACTTATACATTTCACACGAATTTAAGATTAAATCATCCGCAGTGAAATGTTTATAACACAAATTTTAATTCTGACACGGTCGTAACACACTTCCTGATTAATTCATAATCCCCGGTGGATAGTAATTATTCGCAGAATATCGTCTTCGTAATTAAATCATTCTCCGCTGGAGATTTCTTTATTATAAATTATTTATGCAGTCGCTATATTTTATACGTATATCCCACGATGCGCGTCCGAAAATAATCGGTTTTGACGAAGGTTTTAATGCGATAGGTGTAGATGAATCGGGTGCTTGGTTTCCGTATTAATAGATACAAGAGATTGGAAATAGTAAATCGTGCTGTTTGTTTACAGTCTCGGTCAATGCTCGGCCGTGTTTATTTCGGGACCTTATGTAAGGCGATAGCGGTATGTTGGACAGAATTTAGAATGGAATACATTAGACGACGACCTCGATGTAGTAACCCCATTGACGTGGTGTCATTCAAAATTCTGAATAGTCGTCGTTTCAATGATTATCAAGATCGTTGATTAACATCGCTGCTACGTTTATCCAACGCTACTCTGAGAATCTTTCGTAGTGTAGATTTATTTCCATCGTACGGTACGTCGATGATTAAAATTTTCATTGATTAAATCATTAGTACGTACAATTTTTTCACGTTGACGAGAAACAATTCAAAGATTCGAAACTTTTGTTTGATTTCGCGACGAAATAACATCGATACACGATGACGAACGTTAAATAGCTTTTTACGACGACCCATCCGGTAGGCATAGGTCAGGTTGGTGTCAATGTTCGTTCACGATAGATTATATATACATATGTTTATCACAGCAGGATAATCTGTGTCTCGGTTAAGGTGAAATTGGTTGAATTTCATTGTGCAACACGGTCGACGTGATTGTAAAGCGCCTTTTTTTTCGCGGTAACGAACTTTGTACACGAAGACGATAAATTCACGGTGACGATCTGTGAAACGAAAATTCCGCACGAGATAAAAGAGAACTGGATTTCGCGGAGTAAGGATTGTTGGAAAGTATTGTGCCGGGTTTGTAGGACACTTCGTACAAATGGACGATGAATCGTGTCGCGCAGCATTTCTAGCTGTGACTTTCGACTTGAAATAGCGTTGATATACCTGCAATACAGTATTACCCGCTTAAAAATTCTATAAAATAGAAATTCCTTGTTAGAAAAGAAAGAACGGGATAAGAGTCGAAGCCGAATATCTGGAACATCTGGTGCGAAACTCGACAGGTCACAGCGTGACACTTCTTCTACTTCTTTAGCTTTTTCGTCAAAGTACATACATATACACATATGTATGTTACATACATTCCAACAAAAAAGTAAAACACATATCCGTGTCACTGACCTTTCAATTTGTCAACATACAACATTTTCATATTACCAAATCAACGAACAAATTTTCTTAAAAGTAAACTTTCAGAAGAATTTCAAATTTCAACATCATAATAATTTATTAATCGAATAAAGTATATGAAATTTTTCGAGCAACGATAGTAATTTTTATATCCAACACGTCTTGACCAATCGAATGAATTGCAGTATTTATATTATATAAATATTACAAAACAGCGTCTTCAGTCCGGCATCTGGTTCGAGTAGCGTCGATATACAATGACAAATAGCAAACGATGGGCATTAATAGCCTTTTACGAGTGACGCCTGACCGACCGTTGTAGCCGTGTCAGGCTGGGCCAACGTACGTTCAAACTGGTTACAACTCCGTACACGTGGGTGTGTGCGACACCCAATCCACGCACACCGGAAAGATACACGTGTGTATGTATATGTATATATACACACATGTGTCGGTTCCATACGAGAACGCGACTGCACGTCGACGCGTGACTCCTTTTACTTCGACCTACAGCGTCGATGATTAATGCCAAAGCTTATACGCGATCGATGATTTAACGTTCGCCAGTTTTCTCTGCGAAAATACCTCTAACCATTCCGTTTCTAATACGAACTACAGCCTGACAATCATTGGTATCGACATTTTTTTGAAAAAGCTTGTATTTATAGGTAATATCTTCTGATATGTCTAATCCCTTTGTTCGTATCGTTTTTGTTCCGTTATTATTTATTGTAGATATACATTACATGTGTATACGTATATAGGTTAACGATTCAATGATATGGTGAAACAGTAGGAGAGATAATATAATAGTCGTATGTATAGTTACATATAGATTTTTCTACTCTCGATTCTTTTACGTCCACGAGATCTCGCCGTTCGTTCCGCTGGAATTTCCCGATAATTAATTCCTCCGCACTGCGAGTGCACCGCATAGTAAGATAGCGGCGTACCTCCGTGGGACGCTGATTGGGTGACTGTTTACCGCTTAAGACTGCGAAGCACCTTATTTGGTCGCGTTGCGTACTCTCGAGAAAATCTTGAATCAAGCCACCTGTCACTTGGACGCGTTTAGCGTCGATGTGTCTTGCGTTTTTTAACGCTAACGGCTGAGAAAATAATTCGATGAAAATCGCACGTATATACACACGTGGTAAAAAAAAAAACGTTCTTTTTAACGTTTTGTAAATCGATCGTTTATCGTGGAAAAGACTAGAACGTGGTTTTTACCGTGATATCGAGTATAATAAGATTTTTCAGAATTCAAAAATATCAGAGGACAGATTGGTCTGAACGATAATAAACACACCAGTGCCAACAACGTGGCTATTAAATCGCTTTCGCTTCGTTTACAATGGCGAAAGATCGCAAGTGGGTCGCGTTTGTATCGCGTTGAATCTCAGAGTTCGTGGCACGCGACCGATGAAGAAAGACGAACGACAGAGAAGAAACGCGGGGGATAAGGAGAGGAAAGAGATCGGGGTCAGAGAGTAATTTTCGTATGAAATTGAAGTATTTTACTAGCAGCGCGTCATTAAACGCCCGCGACCAGGTTCCCTCGGAATCGACCTTTTTCAGGACATTGAAATTTCGAGGAAGTCGTTTAAAGTGAATCGGCCCTAATAAGCACTCGTGACGACGGTTCTCGTTAGCCATGAATTTTCCCGGACGAAACGTGCCCCGTGCATTGCTGGTAAGCCCGTGATACACCTTTTGATTGCTCGTGTGCATTTTCTCTCTCATTTTTTTTCCCCTACACTTTTTCAATTTCTCTTTTCTAAGAGATTCGAGATGATAATTCAGCGGAAAGTTTTTTTTTCCATCAGTCACGGCTATAGAAATTAAATGTTCTTCGAGAATCCGTGCACTGTGAACTAGCATTAAGATTCTATTCATAATTCAGAATATACCATTCAAGTAAATGAATCGATATAATAATTAGTCGAATGACTTGTCCGTGTTGCGTCGGCGAAGTAAGTACGATATTTTCATGAAGTTTGATATTTGGCATCGTTGTTTGTTTTATTAGAAGTAGTCTCGCTCGAGTTGGTTAAAACGTCTAATTAACGGTAAGCAATTAAATTGTTTATTTATACACTTTAACCGAAGTCTATCTGGGTCGACTAAAAAATATATCTTCGTCTATGTAACGGAATAATTAATTCACATAATTTAAACGAGTCCGCAAACAACTTTGACAGTGCTTGACAAACACGTGATTAATTCATCCGAACTTGTCTACAACAACAAAATAATACTTCGTACTTTTCTCAAACCATGTTACATTTTCTTTTCCAAAAGAAAAACTACTCTCTCTGTTAATTCTCGATGATTATTAACTATGAAAAAAACGTCTACCAAAGAATAGCACCTAATATTCTTCATTCACCTTCGAATTATGTAAAAGGTTCGTAAAAGCCAGCACGTCTAGGTGTATGTAAGTACCTATGTATGTATGTATACACGTATGTACGTGCGCAACGAGGCATTGTGGTCCCCGTCATTTTTCTTCCCCTCGAAGAATGAAACCTCCAGCTCGTCTTTGCTGTTGAACCTTAATCCGTGCTCTGGAAAGGTGCTTTCAAGGTTGAACCTTGGAAAGGGCCTTATTCCTCCGTCCCTTATATAGATGGATCGTCTGGTCCGGTCTTGTCTCGGACCGGCTCCTCCAACGCCACGGTCTAAAAGTCACCAGTCCGTCCTTTTGGTTGTGCAGCCGCGAGGATGCGAAACTCTCGAAAAAGACGGCGGGCGTGAGAACGTCTCCTGGAAATTGGCTCGTTACTTTCCAGTTTTCGCGCCGAGCCCCGGAGGCTCGAAAAAAGTTTCATCCATCTTGCTCGGCTCGTCCCGCGGGCGACAACTTTTCTCTTCTCCTTTTCGTTTCTTTTTTTCTCTCTCTCTTCTCTTCTCTTCTTCTTGTGTTCGTACCGTCCTCCCGCACGTTTCTGCTTCCCTTTTCTTTCGGGACACCGTAGTCGAGATCGAATTTTTTTTTTATATACATATCCTACCTCTCCTCCCTTCGGTTCGTTGTCGGCGTGTTCTCTCTTCCATACACGGTAAACCGGAATCCCGAGTATCGAATGGCCGATGTAATGAAATTTCAGTGTACCGATTGAAAAAGGTCAGAGAGAAACAATGATACGTAAACACCTGGTGTAATTAGAATGCAACGTTGGTCCCCCCACCTCTCTATCCCGTGTTCTCCCTCTGGTGGTATAAATGAATAGGTTTTTGACGGAAAAAAATTCAATCTGATTTCAATCGGGGCGATTTTATAAATCAGACTACCTACCACGGCGGAAAGTAAAACAGTCGGCATTTTCGGTTACGAATAATTCCGGGGGAAATTAAAACACATCGGGGAGGACCAGACGCGGTTAATGCATATTTATGCGCTATAAACTGGCCGGATTGCATTTTGCATATCGTGTCCCATCGCATCTTTTATTCGTTTATCGAGGCCGTAACATCAAGGGCCGTTCCAAAGTGTCCTTTGAAGGATGTCGGAACGCGAAATTACGAAATGGCCGACGTTAAGATGGATTAGGGAAGCCTGTTTAAAATGCCTCGTCTTACCGTATTATTATTATTATTAATATTTTTTCTTCTTCTTTCACCCGCCTTCGTTTTTTCGCCATTTTTCATCGTCCCTTTGTACCCTTTTGTCTACCGGTGTGTGACCGAGATGAACGGGGAATGTTGTTTCGTAAATTCTCGATTTAAACCCTTAATACGTCGTCAACTTTAATTTCGTAACTTATCCTCTTTGTTGGGCCCCCCATGGAACTCGTGTGTGTGTGTGTGTGTGGAAGCGAGTAAGCTACCGTGTTAAAAATGCAGCAAGAGAAGTAGACATTACGCGTTGGAAAATAACTTCATTTTTTAAAAGTATATTTAGATCAGACGGACGGTGATGTAGAAGATAAGTTGAATATTTAATGCTGGTTACATGCGTTACGTTTAATGTATTCATCTGAAAAACAAGCCGGTGGAAAAGTGTTGACTTACGAGGAAAAAGAAATGCAAAATTATAGCCGGTTGAAACAAGAGTGTATAACAATGTATAAATGTATATAATATGTATATACAGGTTAACAGCGTTTGTGGCCGACGAACTGTTCGTTAATGTTTGCCGCTACTGCAGTAAGAAATATATATGATTATCAGTGCGTTCTTTTGTTATCGTGTTTCTCATGGATAGAACGGAGAAATTGATTGAAAGTCTTTTTAATCTTTTACGATGGAAAATGTAGTAGCGAGAGATTTATAAAAATAATTGGAGTCAACGTCATGCCGAACAGACAGGAACATAATCCGCATTATTCTATGACATTTTCAATTTTTGCTGAACAACTTGCCTAAGGAACCTTGCCCATTAAGAGAAACGCACGCGCGAGTACCGTGTAAACATTGATTGACTCGTATTCAGACTATAGATTAAAGAAACAAACAAACCAAAAAAAAAAGAAAAAATACTTCTCATTCACGTCGATATTGTTAACCATTTAAATATATTATTGTTACCAGTATCTACGTGTGCGTTATCGTTTGCTACTACAGCGAAACTTGAGCTAATAAAAAGTGGTCCAGATCCGCGAATTTATGGAGAAAACTGAAATCCGAAAACTTTATTCCCCGCGCATTTTTCGAAACTTTTACTTTGCTAACTTCCATGCCGCCGCCGACGACGACGACGACTGTACAACTCTCGCGGGCGGTAACTTTTACATTTCATTTTTACCGGATAAAACTTAAGTCTTACTCAAAACCGAAGATTCAACCGGGCACCGAGATTTCCCCGTTTCCGACGGATAATAGATTTTCATTGGAAGTACATCCTTTCCGTGGAATTAATAAACCTTTCATTCGAGGCCTCCTTTCTTTCGTTAACTTCTGACATAGCTTTGAAAGGAGCCGATGAATCGATACTCGTGTCGTGCGCGACAGAATGCTCCGATGAGCTTCCATGGTGGCTTCTGCAACCCCTCATCCCCCTCTCCCCCATCCCCTACCCGCTCATCCCCCTCGCACCCTTCTATCTTCGCCTTTTCTTCACTTTCCCGTCGTCTTTGCCGCTTTTCCGCCTTTTTACTTTTATTTCGTACACGTACCACGATGATTGCTAGCTCAGGAATACCTTCAAGTTTATATAGCTATAATATATCAGGAAATTCCTCGTTATAGGACGACTCGATTCGCCGAACCTCTGCCTCTTTATATCGGCAATAATTCCTACTCTAGCTTCTTTACCCCTTGGTATGTATTTCTTTTTCTGTTCTCTATAAACCATTTTCTCGATGTTCACTGTGTGTTTTCTCTTATATGGTGCGATAGTGGTCGATGTGTTGTACAATGTTTCTTGTTTATTGAATTACGTGTGAAAATAGAGGAAATTGTGTAGCCAAGGATGTTTTGATGTTTGATCGTTTGTAAGCATGATCGGGGGTAGGAAGTTTTTGGCATCAAAGGTCAGGAAGGTAGACTTTTCTAGGGGAACTTGTATCGAAGCTTTCTTGACCGTCGTTTACACAATTTTCGAGATATCGATCTGTGACCTTCGTTATTCGGTCCAGAGTACTGGGGGACATGGTTTCTTTATCACTAAAAAGAGAAGTTGTTTGCCTGTTAGATTTTTACAAATTTTCCTCTAAGAGAAAACTGTCCAAGATACAAGGAATCGGGGTCGTCGTTCTATTAACGTGTATTTGTAAAATATTAAGACGTAATTACGCGCGCAAGTAGGCAAATTTACATTTACAAAATTTCAAGAAGTAGCACACTGCTTCCGAAGGAGTGCATTCAGAATGCACGGAGTTGATGTTATTATGTCTGTGAAAAAGGTACGACTTCCGCGAGTTGCATTTTAAAGGAAACGACGCTCTTATTTCACGACAAAGCAAATATATACGAAAGAACACGGATAAAGGTAAAAGTGGATTTGAGCTACATCGTTACCTCTCGCGATTCGAATATGAATCGGGAACTCGAATTCCGTAGTGCTTTTCCCGGCATATTGTTACGTAATTGTAAAATCGCGCAACGACGGCTGCCGCATTGTCGTGGCAAACTTTTCCACCAGCCGGAATTCCACACGGGACGATCCACGACTTTCACGAAAGTTGGGTTTGCGAAAAAAAAAGAGAAAAAAGGAAAATATCTACGCTCTCTTGCGTTGAATAAAATTAAAATTATACAGTCTCCCGTAGGGATGCGAAAATCCTCCCTAAACGCCCCAACGGAAATAAATAACCGGGAAATTTAATAAACCGCGACGTCTGTGTATTAAAAATGCAAATAAATTTTATCCCCGTGACTCCGCTCGTATCGATCTTCGACGTTAATACGCGACTAATTACATCCTGTCTAGCAACCATTTCGTCGAACAGAAAATTTCCGCGGGTTCCGATGTTACGCGGTTTTAATTTCCTAGAAATTTCGCATCGCCACCCCCGCGCAAGGGAACATTTTTTTTTCTTCTCTCTCTAACGTCAACCCGCTAGCGATATTTCGTACAATTAATTGGTGTAATTAAACACGAACCATTCGTATTGAAAGTTCACTTCTATTTTTGCGGAATACGAGAATGGTTTTATAATTAGTCGACTAGTTACCTCCAGCGGCACCATTGTTCCCGAAACTATGCTTTATCTGTATTGAATTTACTGTATTCTAATTAATATCAACTCTAATCGATCGAACAAAAAAATATTCAAAATACATAAAAAAAAATACTCATCAATACAATTTACACTTTTCAACTTTCAAATATGATCCACAACACCTCCATATAAAATAGATTCATTAAAAAAAAACACCTACACCCCTTAAAATAAAAAGCAGACAATGCACCGTGGTTAATTAAAGTCTAACATCCCTCACACACACCATTTCTCTCTATAAAAAACGTACGGTGATCTTTCGAAAGGCATCTCCCGGAGAATTCATCGGAATATCCATGTTTGGTCGAGCCCACCTTCCACTCACACACTAACACGCCCACGCGTGGAAAGTCCCCGTTCCGTGTACATATGTTACGTATCAGATACGTACGTACGTTCCTGCATACGATTTTACAGAGAGAGAAGAGTCTCTCGTTATTCGTGTGTGTGTGTGTGTGTGTGTGTGTTAGTGACACTGTTGTCGGAGGACGTTGTGGAACCGGTGGAAGACGAGAAAGGTGCGGCACGTGCTTTCTAACGGTAATCTCTCGGCTCTTCGAAGACCCGAAGACAAGAAGAAGGTTTTCGATCGATTAAGGAGACTGAACGGACTCGACCGGAAACGGGGAAAAAAGAAAACGTTCGCGTATTAAACGCGTGGGAAGCCCTTTTCCTTTTGCTCAATCGACCACGCCTCCGTTAACGACACGCATCGTGGAAGTTAGCTCGAATTAATTTAATCACCACGTACTTACGTTTTGTCTATTTTCGTGACGCTTTTTATTAATAGCTAGGGTGTATCACGGTGAAACGTGCACGATTGCAATTTAAAAGTCTCTTTATAAGGGGTAGTAAGGTACTATTATTATTTCTTTCTTTTTTTTTTGAAAATTTAGATACACACTTAACGTTAGTTTTCCACGAATTCATTAATCAAACGTGGTCGAATAGACAGCGACGTACTACCGCGGTATAATAATATGAAATTCATGGTAAAATTGTGGGTTGCTGATCAGAAATATGGAGAGGACCGAGATAAGACTTCGCGTACATGCATGGAAGTCAACGCTCTGACCTGGTTTGCCGTAGGAGAGAGAGATATACGAAGGTTCGTTTATCTTTATAAGGGAGTTTTAAGTAATAGTCAAGATGTATTTCCATGGAAATCTCGCGTGATATCCAATCGTGTAACGTTCCGCACGTTCGATATCCATCGCGGTCGTATACATACGTATAGTGTAATATATCGTTGGTTTAATGTTAATTATTTCGTGAACAGCTGATACGATACAATTGTAGTAATTTCTTATTCGCGGAATAACAGCTTTAATAAAGCCTTCCCATTCGTCGTTCGAACGAAACCACATTTTGTAGGAATCTTCATTACGGGTAATTTAAGACAGTTTCAAGTAATATGCAAGATACGTTTCCACGAAGGCCTTCTCTAATTTCCCATTATGCAAATTCCGTGCCAATTCACGACTACGCACCGTGAAAGCGTTTGTGTGTTTGTGTATGTGTACGATTTAATTAACTCGCGACGGATTTTTCCGCGACGTCGATCAAAACTTTGTAAAATGGAACGGACATTCATCGGGGTCGTGGTATTACTTAGTTCATAGTTTAACCAGTTGTCACGAACGATGAAGGATCTTCTTACATGTTAATCACACGTAGTACGTACGCGAGTAGTATGTATGTAGTCGGTTACAAATAACTCCGGCTGGCTTTGAAATAACGGCAAGACGCGTTTCCGCCAAGTTCTCGTCTAATTCCCCATTATGCAAATCTTGTGTCACTCCTGGCACTCGTCGTCGCCGAAATTAGGGATTAAACCGGTAATCCCGCTGCTGCACTGACCAACAACATTTGCGGTACTACGTAATGCTTGGGATTAGCCAGCGCGGGATTTATCCGGTTGAAATTCGTTGAAAGCGCATATGACAGGAGCATTTATTTGTTTATATACAAATATTATACGGTATACATATGTATATCTATATTACATGTGTCTCATAGAGAGGATAGTTAGGTGTGCATAGAGAACCAAACGATAAGACACTGAAACATGTAGAATATTTGGTAAACGTTCCAATGCGTATCACGTCCAGTGATTTCAGATATCCAGCGTTTAATACCAACACTTTTTTGTATCAATTATGCGGAAACGATGTATTGAAACGATAGATATATACGTATATATATATATTGTATACAGTATATGTTGAAGAATCATCGAGTTAACCGGAAGTTATCGATGTTTCGGGACCCGAGCTAAAAGGCAGATAAAACGGATCACCGTTACTCGTTATTTTCACATATAGTATATGTATAGTATATATATTTTTTAAACCACCGAACTGCATTCTTTTTGTGCAAGTTCCGTCCGTTATAAAGTTATTATTGGAAACCGTTGGCCCGCTGCGATTGTCAGTGTCGCGAGACACAATCTCGGGCTACGTGAAAAACTTTTCGAGCGAGAGAGGGCACAAAGAGCTTTCGTACAATTTTAAACGAGCGCCCATTCGTTTTGACGAGGAGATAACAAGATTCTTTTTCATAAAGGAACACCGCGAAGAAAGGAATCAGGAGAACGGCGAATATTTAGGGCTCCTCTGTATGTTATATCTCTTCAGGTCTCGAACTAGAGCGTCGCCCGGAATGACGTATCACAGTATATTACGAAGACTACTCGATTTTTCTTCTTATAAAAATTTCATACGCCGCGCAAAGAAAAGAAGAAAAAGAGGGGGAAAAAACGAAATAGATCATGTATCGTCGGTGGAACCGAGGGAATTTTTCATTTTTTAAAAGGGCCACCTGCAAAGACCCTCTCTCACTCTTCCATGATTTTAAACGGGCGCGATTTGTTTTGACGAGAAGCTAACGAGACTGTCTCCCGCACATTCCTGCTGCATATATGGGAAAACTTGGCTGTGAATTCTCTCCCGCTATACATACATACATACATATATTCCATGTCTTTTTCCCTCCTTTTATCATATTCTGTTTTTCCATCTCTTTCCCACCATACGACTGTGAACTCTGTACGCCCACCTATATATGTTTCTCTCTCTCTCTCTCCCTCTCTCTCTTTCTATATATCTTCTTTCGGTCTGTTTCTCCCTTCCTCTATTCATCCTCGTTCCTCTAACCCTATCCTTCTCTTGATATCCCTATCCCCCGTTCTCTGTTTCATCTCCTGCTTTACGTTTCTCCCTTCAACCATCGTCGCTTTGCATTTCATCTTTCCCTTCCCCTTCCCCTTCCCCCTCCTTCCTCTCCCACTCGTCCCTCTTCCTCCCCTTTATATTTAGCTTCTCTCTGTCCTCCTGCAACAGCCTGTCTGTCTCTTCTTTCCCTCTTTGTTCAACCACTGAGTCCTCCATATTCCATTCCGGATTCTCTCTATCCCCTTATATACCGTTTTCTACCTTTGTCACACGGGGGAGTGGATGTACGAACGTACGTATGTGTGCATGTACGTATGCGTGTGTGTGTGGGTGGGTGAGGGTGCGCGCGCGCGCAGATATAATTAATTCCGGTGTATCTGGTGCGGAGAAGGGAAACAAGGGTGAGGCAGGACCAGCATTGTTCCTTGACTCTTTCACCCTTTGTCCTTTGACGAGATTCTCCTCGAATCAAAGACCTCGCCCGTTAAGAGAAACGGACGTACGAGTGCCATATTATGCGTGAACCGTCGATTGCTGGCGCGTTCTGCTCGTCGTCGACTCCCTTCGCATTTCTCCGTTTCAGTTTAACGTTAATCGCACAGGGTGGAAAACGTGTCGCCGGTGAAAGCTCGCCTTTGATACACGCAACGTCATTCTTTCGCAGACCTTCCCTGACTGCGGGGAAATTTCTAACGATAGTGAGTATCGACCGACTACCGTTACACCGTTCGCGGGATTAAAAATTCAATTATCACCAGGCAAATAATCGTTACGTACCGCACATCGAAACTGGGTGAAACAGATTCACCGCAAATATACATACATACATAGACATATAGTATATTTACAGAAAGAAAAATAAAAGAGATCCCTAGAATATCGATTTTATAGTCATATCGCTAAATTAGTCGAAACGAACACGTGGTGTTAAAAACAGCAGTAAAAGAAGACGGAAGAAACGAAAGAGAGTCGAAAAGGAACGCAACACGGGAACGTCCAGCTTTATGAATGGGTGTCTTGGAGATGTAGTTATCTCGAATCTCATAAGCTCGCATTGATTTTATTATAGCCGTCGGGTCGTTACGCTCTTACCGTTTCGTTTCTCAACCACGACGTTTTGCCGGTCTTTCGCGTTCGTTTCTGTTCCCGCACGTACCGTTGATTTTTCTCGAGTGGACTTAATGACTCAAACACAGTCGTAACAGACTACAACACTACCTCGTAGCCAGCCAGCCAGCCGCGCACAACGCTCCCGTTCAGAAACCACCGTCGACCTTCGAGCGACGAGAAACACCGGCTCCGGTCTTCTGCGGCTCTCGAATATCCGGAAATACCGGCTGCCAGAGAGAGGCATTCATAATTGCGATGACTGTTATCGAGACCGCGTATTTGCTGATGAATCCGTCCCTTCCGAGTACACAATTATACGCTTTGTATGAAATACACGAAGATATTATTCGCTACGGAGACTTACTAGAATATTATCGATGATTATTCACTTATTGTTGAGACATTAACGTATTACTAGTGAACGTCTGGATATTATACGGTTGGTTAAAATAGTAATTCTATCGGTATATTATAGAGATATTGAGAAGATGAACGTAATTGAAATAAGTGAAATAATAAACGATAACTTTTGTAAAAACGATTTTCATGAATCAAGATGATAGTCACGCCTTGTAGAATGCAGAGAAACACAGATGAAAGCGTGTGTAACCGTCTCGAGGTCCAATAAATAATAAAACAGCAGCCGTGCATGGAATATCTCTGCATTTCGAATAGATCCAAGGACGGAATAGGGTGCGGAGTCGATCGAATACCGGGTGTTTCAAATCAAATATCCCCGGGAATACCGGTAGACTTGTGCGGAATACGAGGTGGCGTGCATCAACGGAATTGTATTTTTCGGTCCGTATCGCGGGAAAGATAAAGAGAGACGAGGGAGGAAAGTGTTGCTTTCGCATCCGGTATTTGCATAACGCAGAGTATCGTTGCCGGGGTCCAATGGAAATCCTTCTTTCACGTCGATTCCTATGAAATACTCGCGATTATGTAACGGGTTTTTTTAAGGGAACCATCAATAAAAGATAAACTCCTCCGTACTGTACGGTGAAAAGACGTTAAACTGTCCCCCATAGACGGTCGTTTCACCCTTACACGGGAAATCTTTTTACACGGTCGTTCGGCGAAAGGGGCTCTCTCAGCGTTTTATCGAATTACACGACGGAACATTGTAAATGCTGATACAGGGGGAAAACGAACAATCATAGAGCGAAAGATTAATAGAATTCGATCGGTCAAGTCTACCTGTAATTTACCTTGATCGACGATCTCCATGAAGAGAATCCGGAAATGTCGAGACTCTTGAACGTATGTATGGTAGATATATAATCGAACAATGTTTTTAAACGAGATCGATGATAATGATTCTGTTCATTGATAGTAGATAAGTGTACCGGTGATTGTAACAAGCATAGGTTTCAGAATAATAATAGAGCGTAGAGTATACAGAGAAGGGATCAGTTATTAAAATTTCAAAAGAGCGTGGCTAATAAGTGTACGATACAATTGCGACGACAAAAGATGGTTGAAACAACATTCAACACGTGAAGTTCCACGAATGCACTCCGAAACGCAAAGCGTATGTCTGGTAGGAAAAGCAAAAGATTATTCATACGAAACGAAGCGTACGCTTCTGCTTGGAACCCCGGCTTTAAAGCAAATGCTCTTGCCTTTGCCTTCCGGTAAAACCATTTGCTTCGTTTTTATTCATACGACTCGATACACCTCGTGTCTCGCTCCGTTTCTTTGAATACACGGGGACACGGTAGACTAGATGTTATTCGTCGAAGAAGCACGTCGAAACGATCAGCGGTTTTAAATAAGAAGCTCGCCATGATACAACGAATGCAAAAAAAAGAGAAAAAATAGAAAAATTATATAAAATGAAGGGTGGGAAAGATGCTCGGAGAATCGATTAATTGTAAAACGATACCAATGAATTATCTTTAACCCCGGTCCCTTTGTTCTTTCCTTATATTTCTTTTATTTCTTTCTGAAAGGTTCGAAATTCCCCGCGTTATTCCCCCTTCCGGAATCGCCAAAGCGGAATGTAATTCTCAATGCGGAGAATTATTAGGCAGAAGTTGGTTTAAAAGTGGAACGCAATTCCCTGCGGTGAGAATTATTACGTAGTTAAGGGAACGAGGGAAAGACGTAGGGCAAGGGTGGGTTTAGCGATCTACGGTGCTTTAAACAATTTATACAATCTTCGTGTAATGGGCGGGGGAAGGGGAGGGGAAGAGAAACAAAAAAAAATTGGCCGGGATATATCGTCGGGCAGTTCATATTCGGAATCTAATTTCACACAGCCAGTTAGGTTTTAGAAAGTCGCATTAATCTTCCTGGTAAATTAGGGAATTTGTTGTATTTTTTTGCTCGTGTTAATGACACGCGAGATGTACGAGGTAATTTCGGTGGCCAGACGTTCACGTAAAAGGTCTACGACAGGTTTACCTTTTAGATGCGAAACTCTCGTTGGAAGATATTTCTTTTACGTTAACGACGAATCGCGTGTCTTGCGAAACGTATTAGAATTTCTGGTAACAGTTGTTCGCTTTGTCTAATCGAAATCGAACACTGTTACCGTAAATGGTTACCAGTGTAGGTAGTCAAGTTGGAATAACTATCCCCGGTACGAGAGACTAATATTGTCTCTTGGGAGATTCAAAATATTTGGATTGTCGGTATCCCTTGGACTAATTGGAATAACTTCATCGTAATTGACAGTGTTTGCGTGCATCATCTGAAGTCTCTGGGCTATGCCCGAACTTGCGAACGGTTGATGGCTACAAAGTCCAACAATCCGGTCACGGAAATTCTGAGATTCCATAATCGTGAGATCTTTCATCGATGACCAGAGGAAAATTAGAAATTTCACGAAATCCACAAAAGTTCCGGTTAATTATCTCGTACGAAGATTTTATTCCGTTGAAGAAAGGAAAAAGGAAGAGGGACGGAGAGGAATTAAGAAAAAAAAGCAGCGTCGATTATGCGTCTTTCTATCGGGCAGAGTGTACTCGAGATAATTACGGGAAGATGAGCGAGACAGGTGGTTGGGGGGGGGGGGAGGAGAAAAAAAAGGAAGAGAGTGTCGGGGCGAATCGGAGGTACAAAATCAGTCGGTACAGGAGGCAATGGCGTACCGGCGCCTAGCGTCGGCGTCGAGGAGATATTGATAGAGCTGCTGCAGTTATTGGGAAAACGTGCCTCTCAATATTGCAGTCCATAATTGAACGCCATTGCCACGTCAACGGAAATAGAATAGAAATTGCTATGGAAATCGCTGGGCCGGCCCCTACAAACACCCCCGCAACGATCTCCGTTCGTGTTTCTTGCACTAAGAAGTTCCTTCGTGGTGGTGTCTGTTATTCGTCGAACGAGCCAATTCGAACTTGTGCAATTTTTGTAATAATAGGAAGGGTACCGTCATTGTCGTCAGGATTTAGGCTGTCGCGTTAATTTCTGCCGTCCACGACAGGGTGGTTGTTTAATATCTTCTCGTAGTTATGAGGTAGTTATCGTAGGATCCTATTGATGTGGATTTAATGAAGAAAGTTGAGGTACCCCTGAATTATCAGAAGGTTACGAGTCTTGTGGTAGGATTCTCGAAAAACATGAATTTGGAACAGTTTTTTAGTCGGCGTTTGCGCAATTTTAGAGATAACGACCTGAATCTTGTACCATTGTAATCAGCGGGAAATTCTACCCCAAAACAATGTATAATAGTTGTACTTTTCGAAAATTTAATTTTTCGCCAAAATCTGAAGGGGGTAGGTCAGGATTTTTTGCGATTTTCGTATTTTGCTCGTCCTTTCCACAATTTTTGAGCTATTAAAGTGATCCTGGACGTTTTGGACGCGGAATCCGAAGCCGAATAAGCCAGTGAAAGAATCATTTTGATATCTCAAAAATTGTGGAAATGGCGGGCGAATTACGAAAATCGCAAAAAATCCTGACCTACCCCCTTCAGATTTTTGCGAAAAATTAAATTTTCGAAAAGTACAACTATTATACATTGTTTTGGGGTAGAATTTCCCGCTGATTACAATGGTACAAATTTCAGATCGCTATCTCAAAAATTGAGCGAACGCCGAACGAAAAACTGCTCTAAATTGATGAATTTTCGCGATTTTCGTAATTCCTTTGTCATTTCCATAATTTTTGAGCTATTCAAATGATCCAAGGCGCTTTGGATGCGCAATTCGAAACCAAATAAGGCAGTGAAAGATTCAGGTCGATATCTAAAGATTTGCGGAAATGACGAAGGGATTACGAAAATCATGAAAATTCATCAATTTAGAGCAGTTTTTCGTCCGGCATTCGCACAATTTTCGAGATAGCGGTCTGAAACTAGTACCATTGTTTTAGTTAGGAAATTCTACCCCAAAACAATGTATAATAGTTGTACTTTTCGAAAATTTAATTTTTCGCAAAAATCTGAAGGGGGTAGGTCAGGATTTTTTGCGATTTTCGTATTTTGCTCGTCATTTCCACAATTTTTGAGCTATTAAAGTGATCCTGGACGTTTTGGACGCGGAATCCGAAGCCGAATAAGCCAGTGAAAGAATCATTTTGATATCTAAAAAATTAGGAAAATGGCGGGCGAATTACGAAAATCGCAAAAAATCCTGACCTACCCCCTTCAGATTTTTGCGAAAAATTAAATTTTCGAAAAGTACAACTATTATACATTGTTTTGGGGTAGAATTTCCTGCTGATTACAATGGTACAAATTTCAGATCGCTATCTTTAAAATTGCAGATGTGACATTCGATAAACCTGACCTTAAAACAGGTTTTTCGTCAGCATGCCCATCCTAGAATTCAAACCCAAAATGTGACGTTAGGAGGGACACTAAAAATGCGGTAAAAGGTCTCTAGAACCCTAAAAACCGGCGACATCGGAAAGCATATAGGAGTGACACGTCTATCCTATCTCTCGTCCGTGCTATGATTTACGTTCGTTTTCAAACCTATGATTTCCAAGCGTGGTTAACAAAGTGTCTGGAGAGCGTTGAAACGAAACGTTCTATTTTCGCGAAGTTTTTATCTGCTCTAATTGGATTCGTTTGGTTTTCTGTTTCAGGTATGTAAAAAAAAAGAAGGAACCGAAAACACGCGTACGTACGCACACATAACGCACGCAGACATCGTTCTGTCGAATTGAATAGAAAAATTTCATGGACCCGAACGAAGTGAGTATCAAGTACCGATCTGTGTGTTTCGACAACGATCGTATGTTGCACCGTGCGAAAAAAATCATCACTAGGATCGAAGTTGATCGCGAAATAAAATTTCACGATACGATATTTGATCTTCGAAAGAAAAGTACGCCAACATTGGGTGGGTAACAGCTGACCGAAAGAAATTTTACCGTCGAGAAACACCGAACTGCAAGTTTTATCTCAAACTATCGCTGTAAAAAGTGACAATGATCTATTTTCCTCGTGATACGATCAACAATCTATGTATCGCTGGATTCTACGCGAAATATAGGATCTCATGATCCATAGAAATATCAATTGCACGGGAACGACTCACCTTTACGACTTTTCCATCGATCTCTTTCCGTTGATGTCACGATTTACCACGGAAATCATTAATTCAACGATTCATACGAATTCTGGAGATTCACTTTTATCGATTATTCTCACACAGATTTCCCTTCTATCCGCTCACGGTGTTGTACGATGAATAGTTTTATACCACTCGTGATATCTATCGGTATAAAAGTAAAGAAGTGTGTACCTACCCGGCGAGATAAAAAGTCAGCTTTCTTCCCGCCCGTGTTTTCCTCCTCCGAGCGTTTCATCGGCGTTCTTCCCGGTTTTCCGCTCGAATCCGTCGCCCTTCTTCCCGTCCGTTTTCGCAAACACTCGCAGAAATAAAATCCCACCGCGGAAAGTTTATCGGCCGGTGGCGAATTTCCGCGCGCAATCGGCGCAGAGAACGCCGATTTTTCGTGCTGAAACACCTCTCGCAGTTGAGAATCGCTGGCATTTTACGACTCGCCTCGATTCCCACTCATTCTCTACCCACTCTTTCCAGGGACGTTTCATGGAATTAACTCGCCTTGGGCCACGGTTATATTTCAGCCCTTTATACCAATCCGGCGTTTCAGTCAGAAACGTATTCGGCTTCCGCGGAGGAAATGTAAAAGTCGCATGTTTAAAGGAGGGTAGGGGGGGGATAAAAACGCTGAGTTTTTAATTCCCGCGGACGTTCACCCATCTCGGTTACTCCATCAGTTTCGAGTAAACGGGTTTAATAGGACGAAAATGTGCAGGACTGTGTGTGTGTTGTTGTTAATTTAATTCGTTTCAAGCTTAACAAAGGACTGTTTAAAAAATACAGTCAGTCGAGAAACAGGCGGAAAAATTTAATTAAGATTGTTAATTTTCGAGTCATATCTATCTACGTTTTATTTATGTCACGCTTTAATAATTAATTTTCGTTCGAATATAATAGTATGATTCGTTTAATTAGAGATGTTTCTTTAAATTATTCTGTGTAACGTAATAGATATTCAGGGATGATATTCTAAACGTTTCGGGGGATGCTTAAAATAAGTACGTTTGACGACGGTAAAGCGACGCGATGTAACGACGGGGGCCGAGGAAGAAAGTCGACGTCTTTCCTCGTTTTATTTTCTCGGTCTATGTCCGTCTGCTTCTCTCAGTCGTAAAATCGTTGTACCAAAGTGGTCCACGGCAGTTTGCCGGGCGATCGTAAACGTTTCCCTCGACTTGGGCATTTTCTATCGGCGGGTGGAACACAAGTCGAACTCTACCTGCTGTTGCGGAATCCCTCCGTTCGATATCTCGCAGTAAAGAGCCGTACGATTATCGTTTCTCGTGGACGAATGAACTCTCTCTCAGCGACCGCCGGACTCCTTCCGTCTTCCAACATTCCGTGAAATTGGAAATAGATATTTCGTTTGTTGTCGTTATTGTTACGGAAGAAATAATCGTGGAAAAATTGTGGAAAAATTGAAAATACCGGATGGAGAGAGGGAGAGAGAGAGAGAAAGAGAGATATCGTACGAGGTTCGTTTTTAAGTTTATCAAAATCATTCAAGCTCGTTCTGTCGATAATATCGACGGCGTGTCGAAACGATGGATTTTAATGAAAGTCCGAATTCTGACGTATTCGTCCTGGTATGGTATGTAGGTTTATTTTATTCATTTCCTGCGATCGTATGTTACGTGTAACGTTTATAGAATTTAACGGTGTGTATAAGTGAACCGTAGACATTTCCGGAAATACGCTTCATTTATTTTATATACATATACCGGCCGGATCGATCGGATCGCGA
Source organism: Mimumesa dahlbomi (assembly GCA_917499265.3). Lineage (NCBI taxonomy): Eukaryota > Metazoa > Arthropoda > Insecta > Hymenoptera > Crabronidae > Mimumesa > Mimumesa dahlbomi. The sequence continues at coordinate 4,807,146 of OU824114.1, read as the reverse complement.
ATTATTTCAACGTTTGGGGTTATTAATCCGTAAGATATTATCAATTAATTAACAACGCTCCGAGCGTGGAAGAAACAAATGTAATCACCAATGATATTCGTCGATAACACGGATTTTCATTTACAATTGTCGCCGGAAAGGTATATATCAAATACAAAAGTATATCAGTATATATGTATGTATCTAGCGGGATATTTATTCTCATCGTAAACCAAATATTTTCCGATTTTAATACCAGCACGAACCACCTGTATACATACGTTGAATCACGAAACAATACGGATAAACCGCGTTTAAAGAAAATCGTACGTATTTTCCTTTCGATCGAGCACATCTGTCTCTTGACATAAATACGATACAATAAGATCATCGCGCATATCGGAAGTCACGAAACCACTGGGGGACGCAGAATACAAAACAAACAAGAAAAAATATGAAAAATAAAACAGAATGAATTACAAACCTAAATAATACGTATCCCTTGGGAGGAGAGGGATGGTACGTGGCCTGGTTTTCGCGCGATCAAGCCTGCAAGATATTATCAATTAATTAACAGCGTCGGACGCGCGGAAGAAAGGAATGAAATTGCGAATGAAATCCGTCGGTCGAACGAGGTGGCATTCCTTTATCTTCCACCGGGTCGACCTACATTAATTCAAGCGAACGGGGTAAATGCCAATATCGAAGAAAACGCCGGGGTTGTGGGAGGGTAACGAGAGACAGAGAAAGACAGAGAAAGCGAGAGAGAAAGAGAGAAGCGAGGTATACGGGGGTGGAATGAATCGAATGCGCATTTATATTGCTCGCCCATTGCCGTCAGGAATTTCTCCGGAGTCTCCGATTCCACGGACGATCTTTAATTGACCCCGCGCGATATTTCGCAATATAATTTCCGTCCTCGGGTCCGTCACGTTCCACGTCCGTGCTACGTTCCAAACAGGGACAAAGTCTGTCGTGGTGCGATAAAAACGACGTTTTTACATCGACGAATTTGTCGCGTACGCGGGATGCTCATACAACGACCGGTTACCACGACGAACGCTTCGTAAAATTCGGTCGACGTTCGGTGGATCGATAATGTTCGCCCGGCGAACGTATTTTTTTTTTATTTTATTTCTTTCTTTCGATTTTTTTCTCTCTTTTTTTTTTTCTTTGTTGTTATCCAACAACCGCGGGGAATACCGATTAACCCCGCGAGTTGTGCATGTTACGCGAATCCTTTATAATTGATCGATCGAACGAATTAAGAGGAATTATTTATCGCAAATGGTTGCACGGAAGTTCGCAGTTTGTTGCGAGAGAAAAGCGGTTGACGATAGTTCGCAAGAAGTCTCGAAGTTCCGCGGCGGTTTACTCGGGAGAGAAAATTCACACCGATTAGTCAGCGATCTGGAACAATGGATATTATACATATGTTCGTATACATATGTGTATCATATGTGTTTCTCCTCGGAAAGTTTATCGTCTGTCAGAAATTGATTATATCGTCCGTTCAACCGGGACAATTAGTTTCCTGAGATTCATAGTCAATTAATTGACAAACTTAATCATGAAATTTACCATGTTTTATAAGATCATTTATACTTTCAATGTTCTATCCTGGAAACTAGCGTTAGAAACTACTCTATCAGCTGATAGACTACCAACAATTTCGTCTTTTCGTTTGATCAAAACTTCTCATCCAGATCGGACACTCTATCATCGCGGGAAACTTTCCTATGTCATTCGCTAAGAATTTAACACTCCATCTTCCACGGCGATCGGTCGTTTCACACGAGATCACAGTTACCAGGCCGCGATATTCCGCTCTTAATCGCGAGTTTCTTTCGAACGTTCAACGTTGTACTCCGTCGAAGTGACGAGTCGTACGATAAGAACACAACCAGTCCGGTTGTGAAACGTCGATTACTTCCCATTCATAAAAGACCCTCGCCTAGTGCTGCGACGAGCTGACGTTAATCACTGTAGTCGTCTAATTAAGAAACGTTGCACCCGACTGCAATCAACGGTCACTTTTTCGACTGACCCGCGCTCCCATCGTCCACCGTTTCGAATATCCAACGCCTGTACGAGAACTATTCCACCTTCCAGGTGATGCAAATTTAAACCCTGCCGGAATCCCATTTCCATCTTGAATCCGAGCCGCGAAAGAAAAGTCGAAAGTCAGACACGGTGACGCGGCAACGTAATTGTATTCCAATGTGATGCACGCGACCGACGTGTCTTCGTTGGTTCGCACCCACGTATGTATGTATGTATGTATGTGAGTGTGCACCAACGAATCGATAATGTCCGGAGGTGAACGATCAACCCGCGGGATAATGGGAAACTGTGGAACATCGGGAATCCTGGATGTTTGTTAGGGTTTTTTTTCTTTTTTAGTAGCGACCGAGATTGTAGTAGATTTTTTAAATATGTAGTAAGAAGTATGTTTTTCGAAGGTCGGGTAGAGAGATGTAATACCCTTTGGAAAGGTGACCACGTACCTTTTTCTCTTTGTATGAACTAACACTTCTTTTTTTTTTAAGTTTTTTTCTTTTGCATAATTATCCTCGAATTTATCAAATGCAGAGCAAGGTAGACCGCGACCCACTTCTTCTTCGCTTTCCAAGAAGGAATATATTTCACGCGAACTTTATATGAAAAGAGGCACGACGTGACGGATTTTTTGACATGCATTTTTTTTTGTGAGACTGCACGTCGGTATACTTTAATTGAAAGGGGTTTTCGCGTTAATGCGAATCGGGGTGATACATACCTCTGTACACTGTTGGAGCGAACGGGAAACAGGAGAATGTATATATTTTTATATGTATGTATATTCTTTGGAGCTTATAAATAACGTTTGAAATATTTGTCCTTCCGATTCGTTAAGGGAGATACACGCGTAGCTACGGTTATTTAAATCTGTTTACCCGGGTTTAGCGGATTCGTTCGGGGCGTACGGTTTTACGGATCAATCTGATTTTTTAATTAAACAAAATTTTATTTCGCGAAAGCGCTCTCATTTGAGCTTTACCTTTGATGGCGAATATTTCTGTATAATTCGGTTCTCGGTGCCGTCGAATGGAAAAAAGAATCGCGCGGTTTATCTTCATTACTGCTTCAATTCTGGTATTTAATTACAAAAACGAGAGTCAAGTAAATAAATGAATTTCTTGTTAACTCGCGAAGGTGTAACCGTGAAATAACCCGAAACGGCGGCAGCATTTAATTAACTCTAATTGCCACGCTTATCCGTAATAATCGTTAATTATGGGCTATAAAGAAAACGCACCGGTTAAATAAGATTATTATTATTAAAGATACTTCTTAAAGATAGTTTTCATCCGTCCAATAATCATGGCAAATATTTCTCTACAACAATTTACATTTTCACACATAACGAACCTCAAACTATAATCATCGGTACATACATTCATACATCCCGTACAATTCAACTCACAATATTAGTCATTAACAAAGTATTTCATTTCAATACAATGACGTAACGAGTTATAATAAAACATACGTCAACCATCGTGGATTTCTTCCCACAATATTTCTGCAACAATCGCACGATAAAATGCATATTCGAAAACAGTTTAACGCAGGACGATCATCGCCATTGAAAACAGCAACGAATTAATATCCCCGTAAATTCCTGAAAAGGAAAGCGTGCAGTGGGTAGGTGTGTATCGAAACGATGTGCGCGTGGGCGTACACGTACACACGCACACACTGGCGGAAAATCATGCATTGTGCGGTATCCCATGGGCGGGATATCTGCGATTCTGGGTTAGAAGGCATTCGATGCCACGTATGCACGTGATTGCATTCGGCGGTACAATGCGACTCGAACGGGTCCAAGTATTTCGATATTAGAATAGTAATGAGTTAATAAAGAAAAATACAGAGGGGAACGATAACGCCGCGGATTCGTTGGTATTTCGATTGAAAATGTTTCTGGATTATCGATCGCAATTTCTACAATTCAATTATATCACAATCCGGTGAACGAGTGTTTGTTAAGTTATATTGAGAATTAAGAAATCATTTAAGTATACCTATATATTTAAGTTTCCGTTTCTTCTTTACCATCTGATCTTTCTCTTTTTCGCTTTTTTTATTTGATCCTTTACGTTGCTGGGTTACGAAGGAAACTAAATTCGAGTTTTCTCGTTCGAGAGATATGCAACGCGACATACGCGGGTAATTGCATCCGTCGGGTGAAATGCAGTTCGGAAACCCCAGTTATCTCCGATACTCGGCGAATAAATAAAAAAGAAAAGGAAAAACGAAGAGAAGAGAGAGTAATCCGCTAAATACAAGATTACTGTTGCGTGGCATTTCAATTTCGTAGGTTCTTTTCATGGTTTTGCGATCGATCGAATTTCCCGCTGTGGCGGTATTCGGTTCGTTTGCAACGTAATTTTTATTTCTCCGAATCGCGTTACAACCATGCTGTTCGCTATCATCGCTTCGCAACCAGCGTTTGCCTACTTATCAGTCGTTTGAAAGAGCTTTTGAAAAAGTTTCGCGGAAATAACCGGGCCGGAGACCTCCCGTTCAAGTTCAAAAGCATCGAATTAGGACTCGCTCTTTTTCTTTTTTTTCCCCGTTTCACCCCTTTTTTTCTCTCGTTGCGCCACGATGCGACGCGCGTATACAGTACGGCTGTCTCTCGCGGCTTATTTTTTTTTCTTTGCCCTCTCTCTCTCTCTCTTTCTCTCTCCTCGTTTTCTTCCTGTTTCTTCTCTACCGGGTTCGTAGCTACAGAATAGAAGTCCTGGCCGGTATACTCGAGAGAACGCATCCGCGAGCACTTTTCATTTAGACTTCCGGTCCCGCGCGCCAGCGGAGCCGCCAGGAATTCCGCCGTTGCTTCTTGAATTTATCTCAAACGGAAATATTCCCGAGACGATACCGCGCCACTAATTCCCGCGATGTTCGCGTTAATGCGCTCGCATTCCGCGATTAATTATCGAAAAGCACGATAACTGCTGATTACCGAGCTACATACATACATACATACATACGTGCCACGCCTCGATCCGTTGTTCACGGTTCACCGTGGACAAAAGTTCGGTTCTTTGACCGTTGCGATTACGTAATATCGGGGAAATAAGTTTCTCGGTTAGGTAGAGAGTCTTTCGTTAATGGGGGACAATTTGGAGACTGTGATTTATAATTCGTACGATTTTATTTCATAGGGATGTACGTTGGATGTATGGGAATACACAAAGTTGTTATATATGTCGATTTTAATCATTTTTTATGTAGGAGTGTTGGTGAACTTCGAACGTATTTCTTGTTGTCTCTATATCACTGGCAATGGGGATACATTTTTGTAAAGAAGATACCGGATTTTCGTACGACATTAATTTCGTTCCATGGCACGTTAATCTGCCACTTTTATGGTTCTGCAATAAAAAAAAAGAAGAAAAAAATAGTTGACATTCATTACTTTTATGGACGTCGCGATAATTTTTTCCTCGTTTCCTCTGAATTTATTCGTGAAATTGAATTTTACACGGTCTTTGACGCTGAAGAACTTTGCTCTCGTTTAATGTCAACGTAAAGCGTTTATTTTAGGTAAAAAGAAGTTCTCTGTTCGTTTGAGCATGATCTACACGAATTGAATGAAAAAGAAGAAGACGAAAAAAAAATTGGATCAAGCTTGCGAAAGCAATAACTTTTTAATTGGCACCGTGCCACTTCGTGCGAGATGTATTACAGAATTTTCCTTCATAAACTACAAATTCACATCTATTCGCCGGAACTTCGGAATTAATGTCGAAGGCACCCAGTAAATACGTCCCGAAGTACTCGAAACGTACGTTGACTATACTATTAAAAAGATTAATAATCACAACAAAATCACTTTCGAAACTTGTTTCCTTCCATCATTCGGATTCTTCCTTATAATCTTTCGTAGTATTATCAACGTCACCGTTGGAAAAAAAAACTTTATCTTCTCGATGCGTGGAGTTCGTTAACACTCGCTAAATAAATCGCGGTTGAAATCAGAACGACGGCCAGTAGTTCCCTTCCGGGGCTAAAATCCATTAATATAGATCATCCGACGTAAAACAGAGCGTCTCCTCTACACTTTCAAGATGGCCGTACGTACCATGTCGTACTACATACATACATACATACTATGTATCGCGCTTCCACGGAAATATATTGTGATGAGAAAATAGGTCGAACGTGAGTGTATCTCGTAAAGGGAGACCACGCCGGGTCAGTAATAATTCGGAGCATACGTGCACTTCTGCGACTCGTGGTATGCATACGATGCATTTTTCCGTCCGACTTCCGGCCCGGCGATCTCCCACGAGATCCGGGGAGAAGAGGGTGGGGGAAGGGGGAGAGGCTAAATGGTCGCCGGGCTGTTTGCCGGAATTTCACGGGAAGCTGGAAATTATTCCCCGGATGAGAGTAAAAATTAAAAAATCTCACCGGAGAAAACAGCAGTCGTTGAAATTGAATAAACGGTCGGGCGAGAATCTTTGATTAAATTTCTTCGTTTGGATTTCGTTTCGATTTTGTTTCGTTATCTCTCGCGAACATCCTTTTGCCGAGAGTGTCCCTATATTTTTTTTCTCCCCTCCCCCCCCCCAACCTTTCTCTCTCTCCCCGAGGGTTTTCTGTCGTTTACCCTCCCAATCGACCCCATCCCTTTTTAAACCCGATAAACGAATTTACTTGCCCCATCTGTGGCTCGACGATCACCGCGGATACGTCGGAGTTGATCAAATTATAGCGTTACTTTCCCTGAAAATGTCGTTTAAAAGCGTGGAAATATTTCTTTAGACGAACCCCGGATAGTTGTGGTTGTTCTAACGAAAGACATTTTCCAACTGTGCTTCGAGTGTGTATTTTTACCTTCCGCAGTGTACGGCAAGTGTTTCTCGTGCGGGAGTGTACAATACAGTCTCGCGAAAGTTCGCGGAAAGTATCGGAAGTTGCGGTGGAAAGAGAGAGAGAGAGAGAAAAAAAGACGATTCGACTTGGGAAATTAATCGACCCGCTCGGCCCGGTGAACTCTTTTTTTTTTTCTTCTCTCCAACCGAGTCGCGTGGAAATGATTTTTAAACGTCGATAAAGAAATATTTGACGTTAATTGAGCTCCGCAATGCACCTCACCGGCGTTCATTAATGCGGGGGACAAGCACTTCGTTAGTTACACCGGTTCCTTTTTAACTTTGGAAATTTCATCGGCGATTATCGAGCGAGTTGATAAGAAAAATGGGGTCAAAGGATGACAGAGAAGAAAGGGACGTCAGTTTTGAGCGACACGGAAAACCCACGCAAGGGGCGGCGATGTAAAAAGGTCCATTAGTATCTGCGAGTGAAGGGTTGTCTTTCCCCGAATATTTATTTTGTTCTTTCTGCCCCGTTAAATAAAACCGTTCTTCGTTTCACGTTCCCGTGAAAACCAGAAGAAACTTAATAATTCGCTTTTAATCATTCTTTCCGTGGATATTCCGGATCGTCCGAGATACTTTTATTATTAATTTTACTTTGCTTGTTTCGTTTGGATTTTTTATTTTATTCTTTAGAGGATATATACGTATATCCAATACGGTGCATTCTCGAAAACGTTTTCGCGATTGGGTAACTCGCGATAAACAATCTTTATCGTTCTCCACGTTGCAATAAGAGTTTTACGAGAACGATATTTCGTTTCTGAAATTCATCTTCACGCATCCGTGCGACGATCTTTCTTTTCTATCGATCGCTACATTTACACTTTTGACTTCCACGTGGAAATATCCACCTCCCCTCTGAAGTCTGCATCGATGAGTCAACGACGTTCAGGAATGTTTTTTAATGCAACCACGAAGACGTTACCCCCAGGCTACGCCAATGCGTATGCGATAATTGGACCGCGGATGTTTATGCATATTTTTTTTTCTAGAACACGGATAAAAAAAAACAGAACAGGATGCGATATTACGTAGATCGTTACAGGCTTCTTAAAATGTTTTACAAGATAAAACAGTTAGGATAACGAATGTTTGTTTTACATGCTGTTCATCCGTTTATCTCTCCCCGGCGGAAAATCCGTGTTAAACATAACATAAACATCCGCGATCCAGTCATAACATCTCAATACCAAAATGATATCTATCGTTCTATCGTTTTTCGATCGGTTGTAACTCGTCAGGGAAATTAGGTCGAACGTTGAAAAGACAACCGTGTTTCCAGTCGACGTCGGATGTGATGACACACGAAACGGTGGATCGTCACGCGTGACTCAAAACTTTGTTCGTCATTGTCGACATTGGCGTGATTAATCATTTTCTTGACGGTATCGGCTCCCTCCCCCTGGATTACCGGCCATTACAGTAAACAGCTATGAAGTCACGTACGGCTGCCGCGACGAGAAACGCGTGTTTGATCGCACCACGTCGAACGGGAAGAAGACGCGTTTATAAACCGCCGTCGAAGCAGGGGAAACGATAAACGACGTAGCATTTTTCGTCGTTGGAACTCCTCTTTGCGAGATAAAAATCGATTTTTTGAAGTGGACAATAGTATCATAAGAAATTCAAATGTTATTAATCGACCATATAACTATCTGTTAATTACTTAGATTTGTATTTATATATTATTTGAAAATAGTAATTGTCTAGATAATATTTCCCTGAACAATGTTGTATAGTGATGAATTAGTGTGATGTTATATTTCTAGAAAAAATCTTGTGTCACTAACGATCGAGGGTCCAGGGTTTATATTTCTTATCGGAAGAGAATCGATTTCGTTATTCTTCTAGGAACAGATTTTCCACGCGTCGATAACAGTCCAGCAGGGACGTATAAGCCGTCTCTAATTAATCGTGTGGTGCGTTGAACCTTCAGGTACATACATACATACATACATACATACATACATACATACAACGTATCCAGCAGCAACAGCAGCAGCACGTGTACCAGAATAGGCTTGCGTGGGCTTTCTACGCTTATAGGCACGCATTTTCTTACCTTTCCAAACTACGTAACGGTAAACTAGCTCCCACTTGTATTTCACTTTTTCATCTCTCCGTTCCCCTCTTCGATTTTCTGCCGGACAGCCACTGTGTATCGTAACGCATGGTGGAAGGGGGGAGGGGGGAGGGTGAGGAACCTTATGGAAAAATTTCAACCACCGTATCGCACGAATGAAAAATAGGGTATGAAAACGTGCATGTATCATCCCCGATACTTTTGTTTGCCGCGAAATATGAAAAAGCACGGAGGAAGGAATAAGTTTTTACGATGGAAAAAACGTTCGCACGTTTCATCGGATAAGGTATATATCTCGCTGGGAGGTTGTTCACGTTTGACCCAGAGTTTATTTTCCTTGAAAATTCAACGATTAACCATCCAGGTAATTGCGTTACAGTCAATTCAAGAAATTATAGCCACGTAACGCTCTGCCAACGTGGTATGTTAAACGTGTATGACGTATACATATATGATCTTTCAAAAATGGTGACTCGAGACTGTTTTAATCGATCCTCGTTATATCTCGTCCGGTGCGAATTATTATTTGACTTTTCGCGTGCATTACCGGCGGTTCATCTGCGAACTCTAATGCACTTTGCGCCGTCCGACGGGTTAAGAAGCACTTAACGCGCTTCATCCTGCCGCTGACCGTCCACTTATTCCCTTAAATGCATTTTACTTAGAAGTGGCCGGTACCTACGTACCTATACCTGCCCACCGACACCCGGCCAGCTTCGTTATCTCGAGCACATAATATGCGCCGTCTGTTCCGAGGTTCCGTTTGCATCGCGCTGCGTGCCGCGATAATGTTCGCGCGATCGCGCATTAATATGCCACCTTTAACTCGCGGAAACGATTCCAAGCATTCGGATTGCCAACGATCGCAGTTTCAGATGGCGAGTCGAGTGTTTCTGTGACGGAAACGACGTTCCGTGGAATACGAAGAGATAGGGAGAGCAGATTATTGTTAACGCGGTGGATAAATGGGGGGAATCAAATAAATCGGATATGTTAATTATATTTTGAGTTTTAATTCGAAGAATTCGTAGATGGGAAACTGTGTCTCGACGGGGTGGGAGTTTAGAGAAAATCAATGGGTATATCACTTTGTAAATGGAACGCGTAGGGTGTAGTTGGAAAGTGTCACCCGTTAGAAGAATGTCATCCGCTCTCTAATGGGATCTTCATTCTAGATCGCTAGAGAGCAACTTTTGGTAGCCTGTTTATCGTATTTGGTTACTATGCGATTGTGTGTGATTAATTAAAGTGTTTGGTGACATTTTTTAAGTTATCGATCATGCGACAGGGTGAACCTCGTTGTTCTACTAAATCTTCATCGTTTCGATGAATTATTTCAAAGCACGTAATCACACCTTTCACCTATATACCTATCAACGAAGTTGAGCGTCGTTCGCGTGATCGTTTCGCCGGCATAATTTATCTCTGATAAACCGACGAACGTGCCCGCCGCAACTTCGTAATTATTCCGACGTCGACGACGATGACGACGACGACGACGAGTTCCTTGAACGACGCGGAAAAGTCGACGGCGAGGTGGTCGCATCGGCGACGGTTATTAAATTTTTAATATCGGACGGAAAACCATGTGCGAACCGGCGATTTCACGCGGAACGGTTACGGCGTGTGTTTCTAACGCCCGCGGTCCAGGAAGTCTCGAATGAACGTTCAAAGGAAATTTAATTTCTCCGCGTCGGACAACCCCTGCCGTAATTGAACTTACATGAGTCACATGCATTAACGTGTTCCACGATTAATTTAATATTCTCCGAATCACTTATAGTTCCCGTTACACCTCTTATATACATATACGTAATATATATATTATACACACTTATCAAACCTAAGTGAAAATTAGACACGAAATTATATACCAATCATGGATTCGATGGAGAAAGAAAAAAAGAGAATAAAAGTAAAAAATTTCGCTGGTAATTCCGGAAGATCTAATAACTTTAATCGCGCGATAGGATCAAACATTGATTCAAGATGCATACATATACGTACTGTTAGATCAAACCGTGGTCCTCTAAGATACTCGTGGGTTCACGAAACACGCTCGGAATGGGGAAAAACCAGTAGCCGGGAGACGTTCCATGGTTAGACGTCACGAACCTAGTCGGCAAACAAAGAATAAGAAGAAGACGAGGAAGAAGAAACTCGTTCCTTCCAGTAGGTATCGTCGGCAAGATCATATCGAGGGAGAGAGACAGCAGGAAACACGATGTGGGACACGAATTCACGGGGATTAAAGTCGGGACTGAATCGGACGATGATAAAGATGAGAACGTGGATTCTCTAGACACGAAGAACTATCTGTTCCTCGTAGGCTGAAGCTTACGCGAGGTTATGCCGTTTATACAAAGTGTATAGTATGTATAGACCGAGCGTAGTAAACCATGTGAAAACCGGTCCTACCGTACCACACTATCATCTCTCGACCACTACATTCTACCTTTATAGATCGTTCATAGATCCCGTGGAACCTCGACGGTCGAAGACGTCCCGAACATTTCCTGCCTATCTTCGATCCTTTCGTGGAAACCCCGAGGATCTGGTTTCCGTAATTACACGTTCCATCGACTCTCGTTTGAAATACCGCGCCGTCTAATTCGGCTCGATAAATTATTGGACGGCTACAGGGGAGAGGGGGAATAATGAAGTATAGGAATTTAGTTCTCTTTTTTTTGGTTCTTTTTCTTTTTTGTTACTCGGTCGAATAAGATTTCGTGGCAATGAGACGGGTGAGAAGTTGAGAGTTACGACGGTGTTAAGGTTCGTTACGGAAGATTTCGGATGATCGTCTTACTCACCGCGAACATATTACGGTTAATCCCCTCGATATCAGCTTAATGTTTCGAGGTCGGATAATAGCGGCTGAGGAGGTTTACATCGACCATAAGTTTAGATCCCGCGACGGAAGTTTCGGCTGTAGATTGTATTTCCGGAGAGGGGAGGGGGAAGGGGGAGGGAGGAGAGGGGGTTAATCCGAACGACTTCGATAAGTATTCACGCATTGAATACGTGAACCCGTTAATTGGAAAATGGAACGACTTTTAAATGGGGGAATCGAATTAAAACGTGGCCATTCAGAGTATTAAACGAATGATAGAATTTCTGGATGAGGTGAAACAGCGGGGTCGAGATATTCATTTTATATGGTTAATGTTAAAAATAGGATAAAAAAACAGAGAGAGAGTCATTAGTGTTCACGGTGTTTTAATAATTTCACCGATAGACGAACAGAGAATTTTTCGCAGGTTTCTCGCGGTTTGTAACGGAAAATGAGTATTTAACTATCCACCCGTGTATTATAATAAGACATTCTTACTTCTTTGTATTATTATTCGTAAAAAAAAAGAGAGAACTCTTCCGTGAATTAAAGCCGAATTTCCGTGCTATCATGAAAAGAATTCCTATCGTTAAATCTGTACGTCTATCCCAGCTGATTGCAATTTAAATCGTCGTCACGGGGCCTTTAAAATTCCACTTAAAACTTCGCTGGATCCTCTGAATATTTTAGGGGAGTTTTATTTCTTTGTCTCGGCCCCGTTTTAAATCTCCCATCAATCCCAAACAGCTGGCTCGTTTCCTTGTTTTTTTTTCAATAAAAAAAAATAGAGAAGAAGAAAGAAGAGGTAAAAGAAATCAATCCGGGTTTCGATGCCCGGCTGGGCTAATATCTATTCCGGCTGATTGCCGTCCGAACGCTCGCCTACGAAAATCCAGTTAAAGGTCCATTCTCTCTCTCTCTCTCTCTCTCTCGGTGTTCCGGTGGAAACGAGAGGAACCCTGGAGCACTCGAAAATCCCCACGCAGACGTGTTCCAAGGCGGGTCACCTGGTCGCGGGAAGTCGCAGATTGTATTCGTGTCCCGACAGGTACACCTGAGCATACCGCACATGGTGCACATACACACACGTACATACATATTATGTATGCACATACAACATACATATACGGTGGGGTATACCGCGAATGCACTTCGGCGGAGCGCTATCCGATTAACAGGACGAAACCGACGAATCCACGTGCGAATCCCCCTTATCCGACGGTGATTAGTCTGATAGTTTTCCGCTGGGAAAAGGGGTTGGGAGAAGATGAGAGAGAGAGAGATGGGAAACGTGGACGAAGATACTTTAAATTTTATCAAACTAATTCGGTGTACGATTACGAGAACAGGTCGCGTATGTTTCTGAAATTATTTCGGAAATTCGTCTACTAATTGTAAGTTTGTTCTTTGAACAATCGGTGTTTGAATATTACATTGTAAATTGTTAAGTATTAAGTATTTCTTTCTTATTTTTCTTGGTTGTTGTCCGATTGAGTTATTGCTCGATCGTTGACGGTAACACGAAGTGAAATGATGTTAATGTGAAATAAACGGTGACCAAGTTAATCAAAGACATTAGTATTCGATCAAAGCGGGGCAATGCACTTATAGATTCCTCTTGTCGAGTCGCGATTAAATATTCAGCGCGAAAGGAAGGAGGAATCCCCGCGGGAATACTTTCAATTTTTATCGAATTAATTTCACGGAGGTGATCGAGCTGACTAATAAAAAAAAATGAGGGAGAGAGAAGGAGGGGGGAGGGGGAAGATTTGTGGTCACGAGCGGATCGGGGATATTAACTATTTTTGGTCCACGATTGGAAGCTGCGTGACGAGAATCGATGTTGCCAGGACACCGGGAAGCGTTGCCGGGATAAAAATTGTGGCTACGTGATCTTCGCTTCCCGCACATATTTCCTCGTCGTTTTTTTCCCGGCGAAGTACAACTTCTTCTTTTGTTCTCGCTCGGTAAACTGTAACTTCCAATATTCTCGTAAGGGTGTACGAAAAATGAAATTAGTTATTTACCCCCGTACCATCTACCGGATAAATTGAGTTTTAATTGTCGCACCCGGGGTTTTATAGATATGAAATGTCGATTATTGGGAATTTTAGAACGGTGTATATCTGTTTAAAATGTCCTTTTATTTTCAATTTTTTTTAAAACAGTGACCCATCGGAGATTACCGATTTTAAGAGAAAACAACATGGATTTATCGAACTCAGTTTCCATCAATATCGTGTTCGCATCCGTACAAGTTTGCAACTCCCATATGCATGTATGTTGTACGTATGTATGTATGTGCATACGCGTGCATCCGAATGCATCCCGGCGAACTAAAGAGATATCCCGCTAACTCGATGAAACCGACGAGGCCGGCGAAATCTTGCGGAAAGTTTGCGAATCTCCCGCCCTGATCTCTCGGTATCATCCGTACGTGCTCAAACGGTATTCGCGTGCAAATATTTATCTTCTTACTGTAAAAGCTTCTCTCTTCGTCGCGGGATCTCGTTCTCCCCGCTATCTCTTGCCGCTTGTTGTCCGTGTTTTAAAAGATCGAAGGGGAACGACATCCCCGAGTAATTCGACGTACGGTTTTGTTTTTTTTTTTAACCAGAAAATAGAATCATACTTTCACGTTCTATTCCTCGAGACGTTTAAGAAAACGATTTACGAATAAATATTCCTAGGGACACACGAGGAATGGTTGATAAATTCAATGTTATTGTTATTTAGAAAGAAATAGTTTTTGTGGAACAGGTATGAATATTTCTGCATGGTTCATACGGAGCCTCTTTTGTGTGTCTGAAAATTTTAATAAGTTTCTCGAGACATGGCATGGCAAGCAGATTAATTAAAGTTGAAGTAGCTGTGTAAGAATGTTTGAAATTCCGCGAGAATTTTCAACTCGACGCAACATCGAATGCTGCACGAATTTTCCCGCGACGGAAATAAGTTTTCTTTTCGTCGTCGCTCGTTTTCTTTTTCCTCCGTCCATTTTTTTTTCTTTCTTTTTTTTTGCAAAAGGTGGTCCCGCCGGACGATCTATAACCGTGCTTAAGAGGAGCTACTTACATCGATCTCGTTACAGGTGCGGCAAATCGAGTTGACCCTTGAACTTCGAAACTTTGTTACGAGTTTACTCGAATTGCTCGTAACCACTGTAACAAGACTTCCTTTCTAAATTGTGCTTCCGTTCCCCCGCCTTGTATTTAATTTCCTTTCTATCGTCCCTCATTGCTTCCCCATAATAAGTCGTCCCATCGGTTCCGTAGCCCGGCAATCGAGACGAAAACTTCGGAATAAATAGCAAAACGTTTACTGGAAATATATTCACCCGGTATTAATCGTTTGAAAATACTTGTACACTTGGTAATTATTCTTCTTTCTCATACGTCGACTCATTCACCGGCGGATATGATTGATGGAATTTTGTCGGCTTTGAATATAATATTAATTACACCCGTGTACGAAAACGGAGGCCATCAATCTAAAAAAAAAAAACGTCTGCCGTTGATTATACAATCGACTCATCGTTACAAAAACAAAAAAAAAGAGAACCATGCGGTTACGTAGGACACGGTCGGACACGTGCCAATTAGAATTCACAATAACCAAAAACCGCGAGTGTAATTACGACCGAGCGAAAAATTATAAATCCGTCTGATTGCTGTCGTGCGGCCTGTGCGGTGCGATACACGGAGAATGGTATTTATCCGAGTGTAAAATCGTGAATTAGTATAAAATATATCTCGCCGGCCCGTGAAACCACGTAAACGGCCGGCGACGTTCCGTTCGACAAATATTTACGTACACCCGCGTGTAATACGAATTGTACGAAATTCCTTTCGTTTTTTTTTTATCAATTTATATCACGCTGAGAACGTGTGAAAGAGAAAAAGAGAGAGAGAGGGAAAAAAAAGAGGTTGAGCAGCAGTTTTATTATTGGCGATGATCGTCCCGTATTTTTTCGGAGAACACGATGAGGATATCAAAGATACACCCGGTTAACGCGGTCGCCTTTGACTTTTTTTTTAGATAAATGAAACTGGGTTCAACGTTAAACGATAACACGGATGACATTCCGTAAAAAGTTCGAGCGGACTGCTCGTTTCCCCCATGAGTCGCGACCAACACGCGGACATTTATTATTCACCGGCATGTATCCATGTCTGAGAAAGTTTTCTAGATCGCCTACTGTCTCGCTTATAGCCGCGTCGGATCGGATCGAATAGAAAATGGAGAAATGGTCGTCGTCTAGCTCGTTATTTCATCGATTCGTTTCTATATACGTCCGAAGCTTCTTTGGCGACTCGTATTGAAATACACACTCTCTATTGAACACTCTGTTGGACTCCGTTTTGCTTTTTTTTAGGGAACTTTTTTCATTTGATTTTTTTTTCTTTTATATAGATCGTATTAGTTTTCTTGCGTTGTATTTTTTCGTCTCATTTGTCTTCGTTGGATATTATAAACTGTGTGTTCATAGAGAAACGGATCGGGTTTATGTCGTTCTTTGTCTTCGGTTCTCCTTTTGCCCTCGAGCATAATATATTGTGTATGTTTCGTTATTTGGCAAAGTCTGTTTCGGTGAATTAATTTCAACGTCGAAATCGAATTTCACCGAAACGTGATGTATGCGCGACGATGTTACAAAGTTTGTGTCACCCGAACGAAACAAAACCTTTTAACCGGGGCTAATTTATTACAGAGTCACGAGTCACGTTGTGTAATTGTTTAAGTTACGTTGAAACGTTGCACATAGTCGAACGTGATATATGTATATAAAAAGGTTAACGAGAGATAGCGTTCGAATGTGTTTGCCCGTAGATAACGTCGGTGATCGATTACACGGCACGATTTCGTTTAGGTTCAAATGCAAATTAAGCGTAAATTAAGGATCGCTGCCGAAGTAATTACGCGGAGACGAAACTTTATAATTTTCATACATATGTATATCCAGGGAGAATCCTCCATTTTCGTTTCGGTTAACATCGCGGAAAAGTGAATATATCGGTGGAAATTTTCACACTTAGGGGAAACTAAAGGTACCGTTAAACTGTTGTTTCTGTCGGCCATGTTCTCTCTGTACATTCACGCATACCCTTCCATTTCCAATTCCTATATACACACACACACATAGACACACCTACGCTCGATGAGTTTTCTCCTCCATATAATCCTCCGTTCACCTTTCAACCCAATTTAAATCGCCAAAGAATATCCATGGAAATTTATAACCCGACGTTCAATTTTCAAACGACGCCGAACGTCACGTGGAAAAGTTTCGCAAGTAAATTTGCGACACTGCGCTTTTCCGGTTCGGGATTTCACCGAAAACTTTGGGAATCGTTGGTGGTTAACGATGCGTAGAGAGAGAGAGAGAGAGAGAGGGGGCTCCTTTATGGGAAACGAACACGAGAGAGAATACAGCACGTGCTCGTATTTAATCAACGCCGTGACAATATCGCGGGATCGGGAAGAATTCACGCGATAACAAAAAAAATGAAGGGTTTGAAGGGGCGGGGGGAAGGGGGAGGAAAAAAACATACACGGCCCTTCTACGATCAAATGGCACACGCGATAGAATTGAACGAGGCTGTAATGGTGGCTCATATACATCGGTTATTGAACTTGCAGCGCGTAGAAACGAACAAAAGTGCATTCAACCAGCGATTGTATCGGATGCACCGAATTGAATCTTTGATAGCGACGCCACGTCGAACCTTCCAATAAATTCACTTTGCTTTGACTATATGATTTGCCAACGGTTATGTATGTGTGTACAAGGTTATCGATATTATCCGTATCCGAACGGGATGAATCTCTTGGTCATTTTTTGTTTTTTTTTGTAAAACGAATATATGTATATATTTATAGAAAAATACTAATCGTCAGAGAAATCGAATAACGTAATATATCGAGTGTTAAGACATTAAATTAATCTCTAACATGGACATAATCTTCGATCACACGTGAACCTGGAGTTTCAAACAGACTATCCGAGGAGACTATCCCGGACTTTATCACGATCCAACCTCTCCCCCCCCCCCCTCCTCTTCTCCCCTACCTGTAGTCTGAACTTAAATTGCACTTAACCTGAGACTAACGCAAACCCAAGCTTCCCGGGCCTAATCCGGACCTGGGTTAAGCCTTTTCCAGATTTAACATGTGAGCGTCGGTACAGGAGGCGAATTTCGCTCGACCGGGATAAACTGGGATACATATGCCGCCGGTGAATACATGTAAACGTGGAAGTGCGATCAAAGGAGGCGCAGATAACATTTTTTTTTATGTGTGTGTCGGTCCTCTATTGTACTCTCACCGTCCATGTTTGTACGGCATACATGACGCGGTGCATGAAAAAAAAACGGGGAAAAAAATCGAAATAAAAAAGATTCTCCCGCGGTTTTTCACTCCTTTTTTTATTATTTTTTCCTCTTGGTTGTTGTAATTAACGGGACGCGAGTGTAATTCGATGAAACGTCTCTCACCGAGTGTAACTTGATTTCAAGTGAGAGAAAGAGAGAAAGGGAGAGAAAAAAAAGCAAATGCGTCTGGAATCTAAATCGTGACCCACTCGCGAAGGGTTAAGAAGAGGAATCCAATAGCAAGGGGAAACATTGAAACGCGGAAGTACGATCGAAGAAGACACGAGGAATATTTCCGTGCTCTCTTCTCCGTTCCATCGCCTCTCTCACTTGGAACTTTCTATCCACGCTATATCGGGTCAACGAAGTACGAGTAAAGTGAGAAAGAGGAAAGTAAAGGGAACAGTGCCGGACGACTCCGTATCGCGGAGGGATGGAAACAGCGTTTTCTTCCGGGAATGAAAACTTCTCTCTTCGGGGAACTTCGTCGAACGTCACGAACCTTACGCGTACCGGGATAACGTTCAACCTGGTGACAATTGTCAAGCTCCACCGTCCGGAAATACAACGTTACGCATGTGCGTATCGATGACAGGAAGCACGTGCTAGTATGCTTCGAACGGCGTGCATTCACTTGCGTATAAATAGTCTCTGAATTCCGTTTGAAAAGATCATCGCTTTATCATGTATACATATAACGTTAACATATAACGGTGAAATAGGAAATATTTAGAAAAAATGAAGAGTAGAAATATTAGAATTCAATTACTCGCCATGTTGCATGGGAAATATATTAAGATGAAATATCAACTTATAAAAAAAAAAGAGAATTCTAAATTAGAATTTGATTTACCGTATTATTGGAGAGATGAGTATATTTTTTGTTTATCTGTAGTTTCATTCACTCGTCCAAGAGTATGTTTTAATCTATTACCTCAGGAATGTCAAGTTTGCGTTCCAGTATCTACTCGGAATCAATGTACCTGTACAATTTATCCGGTAGAATCGTTGCTATCCGTGTATCCGCGTAATGCAACCAGATATCTCGGCGGGGAGGCAGATAATCTCGACCTCGAAATCAGATATCCCGTAGATTTCATCGGAGGCCATGAGTTGTTACATCTACGCTACCTGTTCGCGGTACATCCGCACCCACAACGTTCCTCTCACGTGTCCGTGTGTCCGCGACAAACCGAAATTCGTGATGATGAAAGACGTGTCCGGGTGTATCTTGAAATTTCACCGAGTTAACTTTGCACTTGCTGTACGAAGACTTTCCGTCGTAGCCGTGCTCGAAATTGAATTAGGTTAAAAGAGAATCATTGCCCTCTCTCTCTCTCTCTCTTTCTCTCTATTTATATCTCTTCGAATTGAACCTTCCGTGGGATATTTCAATTTAAGTAGAATTTCCATCGACAAGAGAAACTTCGGGTAGCAACGGAATTAAAAGAGAATCCCCGACATCCCCGAAATTCGGGCAGCGATGAAAAAGAAGATTCAATTTCGATAGGAATTCCGTAGGTGAGAAAGTTTGAAAAACGACCAATGAGAAAATATATTCGAATAATCTGATAATACAGTGGCAATGTCTTGCAAGTGTTTTATAGTTTATTTTTTCCTGAAAAGGTCCACAATTAGTATCACTTCTTAATCGATTTGTTTTATCGTGCGATGAAATTTTGTTAAATACACATTTATCTGTTTCGACGCGGCGGATACAACGAGTTCGAGAATATCGTTTCGAAGCGAGCCGATTATCATAATTATGCCCGGTCGGCGATGATCGTAAAATAAATGAACGGTGTCGCGGTTATGAGCGGTTTACAATAGCGTCTCGATTCAACGTCGCGCTAGTTTATTTCGCTTTTCCCGGGACGCATTTTCCGTGCAGTTTGCCCGCAACGATCCGGACAATTATTAATTCATTTGCATTCTGTTCAGCACGGTAATTAGGAATTATAATTCCGTGACTACCGGCGGAATTTACGTGGCTCTCTTTTAAAGCTTGCTGACAGAATCGACAAGCTAATATTATCATTCTCGTTTCTCTTACTTTTTCCGTAAAAGTATTGTATATCGTCAAGATTTCGTCAACCTATTCCATCTTAAATTTAAAAAATCGACTTTATCGATTATTATTACACGTTTACCTGTTTCTCTGATCCGCGTGAAATGGTCTCAGGAATTTTAAGATCGACACCGAAGATCCCTCGTCCTATAAGGGCGACTTGAAATTGGAAATTGAATCTCTACGAAAGTGTTATGCTTATGTGTCGCACGATGCACTGGTTCGGAAACTTGTCGAAGTTTCAGCGATATCAATTGTTCGAACGATCGATCCGAGTTTCAAACGGTACTTCCACGTGGTGGTGGTGCTGGTGCTGGTGGTGTCTGTACTGCAAGATGTTCCGGACACCGTCGACGGAAAGTTTCTTCCCTTGATTAAGCCGTGATATCCCAGCTATCGCGGTCCGCTGAAAAATAGATCCGCCGTTAATCAATACGATCCAACGAAGCGTGCCATAGATCGCGCGGCATAAGAAATCAGACGAGTTTAATAAAAGGGCTGGAATATTTTCGGTAAACCTTTTTGCTCATCTACGATTCACCTTTCATAAAATTTCATAAAAGATCCGTTTAACGTTCGAAAATCTGAATAACGCGGACACGGGAATTTTCAAACGTTGCAATTTTAACGTAGCGCGATAATCCACTGTGTTTTTAACGTGTGTGTATGTGTGTGTGTGTTTTTTTTTACATTTTACGCTTCGTCCAGCCGTATTTTCGCGGAACTCACCTCACTTTGCGCGTTTCTTCGAGTTTGAGAAACGAAAAGAAGGGGAAACGATCCACCGGCACGAGGTGCGGCTATTAAAAAGGCGCAGACGTATAATTATTTGGCCGAAAGTTGGGATTAGCCGAACGGTATAGGGGTGGCAATTAAAAGCCTCGGCATACGTGCGGCTCCTCCGATGAATTTCGTGCGCGCTAATTATTTCGTATTTTGCGGATCAAGCACGCAACACACATGTCGATGACGCTCGAATCATCCGTCGACGGGGGTATTGAAACGGACGATCGTTGATATAATAATATAGATATAGATATATAGATATATATATTCTTTTAATGTCCGTGTCTAGACTGAGGATAAGTGATATTAGCCGCGTTAAATTATAAATATACACATATACATATAACGAAAGATTTGAATACACGTTACGCTATTTACACACGGAATGTTTAGAATATGAGGGTATTGAAGCGGTGATAAAATCTGTGTGAAAAATGAGCAGAATAGGTTGCAGTTTCCTTTTTTTTTTATTTTTTTTTTCGCGAGACGAGAGAAAAATGTCCACGCGTGCACGCAGCTGTGAAGCAAAAACGGGTGAAAGAGGATCAGGCGAGGTGGAGGGGGTTGAAAAAAAGGGGGAAATGGGTGGGAAAACAACAAAAAACAATACATATATAGAAAAGGAGTCACCGGCTCGCCCCGGTGAGATTTCGTGAAACAAAAGGAGCGAATGAAATAGCGATGCTCGCACACACGTTCGTAACGTTCAGTCATACGATGTAAATAAATTTAATGTTTTTTTACGCCGAGCGTTTTTGCCTTATATACACGTATACGTACGATTTTATATTACCATCTGTGTACCAGAGATAGTTTCACCGAGTTCGCCGGTCCGGAATTGTATGCAAAGAAGTCATTCTATCCGTTCTGTCTGTGTGTGTGTGTGTGGGTGTTTTTTTATTCGTTCTTCATCTCCCTTTCACCTCTCCCTCGCCCCTCTCTCACTCTCTTTTTTTTTTTATAGTCGTTATTATCCTGGAAGCACGACTCTGGAAATGCAATTTAATTACGAGGCTGCCCGACGTTGTTTAGTTTGAATATGCCGGGCTGAATGTTTGATTCTGTGTTTTTACGTCGGCCCTCCGTCGGTCCATGTAAGAGAATTATGTAGCTTTGTTGTGTATATAATTACAGTCCCGGCGTGTTACGTCATCGCTCAAGGCGGAATAATTAAATTTGCCGTGCTCACGAATTTCACTCGGCATTCGTTTCTAGAGCAACGCCAAGCGGAGGAGTCCTTATGGAGCTATTTACCACCGTCGATGCGGCGAGTGTACACGGTATAATTATACCCGTGATACGACGCGGGAAATATCAAAAGTTCGCCAGCGAACGCGGGAGGGTGGGGGGGGGGGAGGGGGTATCTAGTCTTCGAAATGAAAATAGAGGAGAGAGAGTCCGAGCTAATTGTTGGTTACTTCGGAAGTGTATGTAGAAACGTAACGTAGGCGGAATGCTTTCCCAATAATTAGCATCGAAACCACGAACCAACAGTGTTTTACTCAAAGTCATATTTTTTTCTTCTAATTCGATGTCAAATAATTTCATTCGAAACGTCCGAAATGTACGTCCCATCCCGGGAAACTAGTGAAACGGATTCTAATTGCGTCGATCGAACACTCGTTCAATTCCACGGTTATCATCTGTAAACTTCAATTGGCCGAAAAATACACTTTCATTATCGCACTGTCGCGAGAGTACATCACGCGAAGCCGTTCGATAAATTTTTTTTTTTCCTCCTCCCCCCGTACGGAACCCGATTTCTACCGTCGAGGCTTTCCAGCCAATTGAAACGTAATTCCGGTTCGGTCGAAGCTTCCTTTTGTCTTTCTCGTTTGCTACCTCACCGCGGGATATCCTCCTCTGTCGAAATACTCATCCGTGCGCGGTACTTAATAGCTCGATTTCAACCAACTAGTTTCCCTATCACCTTTCGCTGGTTTTCATTCTTTTTGTTTCTCATATGGTTCTTTTTTTCGCTAGAAAAATAAAGAGAGAGAGAGATCTCGTCTCTACCGCTTCTTTCTTCTTCTTTTTTTTCTATTGTTTTTTTCTAGTAATCTCTTTTTCCTTTCCTTTTCGATGGCACGCTCGTTTACGTCGCGAGCATTGACCATCGACGAATCTCTCGAAATGAAAACAGTCGATATCTGCAATATGCCAGCTCAACGGATGCCAATCCATCCCGGATTCTCTCTCTCTCTCTCTCCCTCTCTATATCGTTCTCTTTGTCTCTCAATTTCTCATTCTCTGTGCATCTCATATTCTTCCTTTCGCCCTGTTTCCCCTCTCTCGTTTTGTATTTCATTCTCTCCCGCGTATTCACGCCGAATGTTTCTTCCTCTCCTTTTCTCTCTCTTTCTCTTTCTCTCTCTATAATCTGTCTGTTCTTTCCGTCTCTCTCTTTCCCTCGTTGGTAGTATGATGTATTTCACCGTCGGCTGCTGCACTCCGTCTCACCGTCAGCCCCGTTTATCTTCGCATTCCACGTGCGTGAACTCGAATATAAATATCTCGCTGGCTGGCGGCTGGATCGCTTCGAAATGATTATTTCTTTCTTTCTTTTCCCCGCGTCCCTTGGATCCGATCGACGTCGGGGGTGAGTGGAGAGAGAGGGGGTGGAGAGAGAGGGGGAGGGGGAGTTTGTAGCCACGTCAATGAAAATACATCGGCCGTGAACGTTTCCGACGTGAATAATTGATTTTCTGAATTCGATTAAGATCCACGGAGATTTCGATATTCCTCGTCAAGTGCTTTTGACGGGACTTCCATCGCAGTTAGCCGTGCTAATGGCCGGATAATTGGTTCAATCAGGGGATCCAGCGTAGAAATTAGAAAGCTTATTAACCCCTGACGAACGAGAAGCACATTTTTCCCCATGTATTTTTTATCTTTTCCCCTTTCTTTTTTTTCAATTTACTCCGGTTTTCTTTTATAATTCCTTACGTAATACCCACGTGGTATCTATCTCTCTATCGGGGTTGTGACACGAGGGTAATCTCTACTTTCTGAATTCCGAGTCTCGTCGTATAGACACACACACTCATCGCAAGGGGGTGTCTACCTATGTATGTATGTACATACATCGATATCGTCTTACGCAACCCCGTTAATTTCGTATTATTAATTAAAACGTGGATAATCTCGCGCGTGACATCGTATTCCTATTACGTTAGCTGACCCACTTCGAGACATCGCGTTCCGTCGAACAATATGTAGGTTTATGTAGGTGTGTGTGTGTATGTCCGTACACGTATATACCTTATATGTACCTTTTAAGCCTACCCGAAGGTTTCGAACCGTCGAATCCGGCTAGAAACATCGATTCTCAATTTGGCAGCGAGCAGAAAAGCGGAAAGAGCCCTTCCTCCACCCTTTTTTTTTGTTCTCCACCTCGTGGCCCTTTCTTTTTTCTCCCATACACCCTCGCACGCTTTTCCTACCATTTCTTTCTTTCTCTCTCTATCCGAGCATTCGTCTCCGCCCTTTTCTTCCATTCTGTCTGTTTTTCCGTCCATCGATTTCAACGTCACTCAACCATGACATGGCTTTCCCTGCTTTCCTACGAAAAGAGCTTTCCACGCTTTTCCTTCTGCCGCGCCTATCCAAGGTTCTTTTCTATGTGTTTCTCCTTCTGCCAGTCGTTTTTCTACTCGTCACTCTTGTATCTCGTTTTTTGCCCCCCTTTATCCGTCACGCTATAGTCTACCCCCGTATTAATATAGAGATCACGTGGAAAGTCGTGGTCGAGGGTTTCACGTGAAACTCGTGAATTCGTGATCGAAATTGTTTGTCCGAGTCAAGGTTCGTTTTCACCTTTTCCATTCTCTCTCTCTTTCTCATTTTCTTTCTCTTTCTCTCTCTCTCTCTCTGTTTCTTCAAGTTGGCTAAGCTCGATGAAAAGGAAGCTTTTCTCCAGTGTTCCGCTATGTTTCGTTTGAAAGGAAAATAACGGGGAAAGATACAGCTTCCCCTGTATTGTATTAAATATGAAAGAAAGGATTACGTACATTTGATACGAAGACTTTTAAGGAAAGTTTCTCGTTACCCGGGCAACTCCTATTTCATTCTTGAACGTTCCACGGCTTCTCTCTCTCTCTCTCTCTTCCTCTCTATCTTTCCACCGTAACAGAATTTCTTCGTCCCTCTTTTACACCGACGAACCAGCGTGGAGAACCTCGTAAAGTCCGTTAACGTGATTTTCACCTGGCTGAAGCATCTTTATTCTTTGTATTCACAGAGGCAGACGGAATCTTACGGTGATTGCTTTTAGATAATTCGCGGAAAAGCTTTCAATAAAATCGGTATCGATCCTTGGAAAGCTTATGAAACGTAAGCTCATTCTGAAAGCGGGCCTTATCGTTGGCGCATAGCTTATTCCGGAAGCTTATCAGGAACGCGAAAGCTTAGGTATCGAAGCTTATCGATACCTGGATAAATAACTTATAAACTGTAACGTTGTAATATTTCAAGCATCGACTCGATTAACCTTGTTTCTTTCAACGTATTCCGTTTCGGATATGTATATTCGTTGTTGACGTGATATTTATAACCGTTCGAAATTATTCATACCGCGACGATAACGCGATATGATAATCACCCGATTAACAATTGTTATAATTCTTTCGTCGATGTTTATTCATGTTAAACAATACAATATACATCTATTCCACGGGTATTAAAGTATCATATTCAAACCGTTCGATAAAAGAATAAAATTAGCTCGTTAAAAACAAGTGTCATCAAATAACAAATAACACTTACTTACGTCAAATGTTAATCTCACGGACAAAGTGATGTAATGTCTAAGTAACCACCAGGAAGTCAAATAATACATTTCAGCGTAAATTTCAAAATTGTCCATGAATTTCTGAAACTTACCATAGTCGACAGGCACGCCCGATATCTTTCCGACCAAAGAATGTTCAGTTTCTTACCCCCTCGAAGGACATTTTGTTTTTTTCTTTCCTTCATTTAGATACCTTCTCAGTTACGATCTTACGGCACGGTAGTCGTGTGCGCAGCAGATGCAATCTGCGATTCCGGCGACTTTGATCGGCAATTGGGAAATTGCAGGAATTAGGCCCCGTGACGTCAGCCAACCGGAGGGCATTACCGTGATTGGACACTTAGAGTCAGGCTGTAGCGAAGGTCACTTTCGTGTTCGCGCTCGTTCCGCGGGCTTTCGTCGCTCGAATATCGCGAATGATATACATACACACGTATACATACGTATACATATACATATATAGAATTCAGCCTCCCGATAAGCGAAGCATCGCGACGCCGATCGATAAATAGTCCATGGTAAAATTCACCACACAATTGACGTTTCGATTCCACATATTTAAAAACAAGGATTTTGATAAATAAACAGGGAAAACATATTTGAAACATAGAACAGGAAAAGTTATCTAGAAATTCCTTAATAAATAAACAAAATCTGAGAACCAGAAAGAATGACGAAAGTTCGTGTGGAAAGTTAACGCGCGAAGCGGTAAAGATGTCGAAAGCTACCGGGTTTTCTTTCTTTTCACCATTTTCTTTTTCTTCTCTCTCTACCTCGATCTGTCTCTTTCTATTTTCCTTTTTTTGCATTCAACGGAAAGAAAGAACGACGAGGAAAAATGGGACAGTGGCGCGTTTACCCCCCCCCCCCCCCCCCCCCCGGTTTTTCCCTTCGATTGCTGTAAGGACAACGCCGGTAAAAGTGGCTGTTTGCAGGCGCATCAATCGGCGGCTTCCAATTCCGCGTAATTGCCTCGACTCCATTCGCCGTGGCCCCGGCAAACCGATCGATACCGAACTTCCTAGTGAAAAGTATAAATTGCAAAGAATCTTCTTTGAAAGATTCGACCTTTCTCCGAAATGGAACGCCCGGCGAACGCCATTTGCATTACTCGCCGATTGTGTACGGTAACTTTCTGTTTAATTCCGATCGAACGACGAACGTTCTTGTGTGTTTCGAAGGAACACAGTTACGTACGAATCGTGTTTCGACTCTGCTTTTTCGCAATTAGGATACCACCGACGGATTCCATCGGATCGAATGGAATTAAATGGATATCTAATACAAATATGTATATAATAATCAGCGGATAGTCACGGGTTGAGATAAAACGTGGGCAATTGCGATTAGATATGTTATGTAAGAGGGACAGATTAACGGGGAAGAAGAGACGGAATATGGAAGGAGAGGAAATCGGAAGTGAGAATATTGTATATTTTAAGACCAATTTTTTTTTTCTTATTACTATTGGACAACGACCATAGTTCTTGAGGCAAACGAAGAGAATTTGAGTAACGGCAGACGATCCCAGTTACTGTTCTCACCTGGCGGACCGTACACGAGCGTAAATTCAATATTTGCGATTCACTAAGCTGTGACGATGCAGAACAAATGCTATAAGCTACGAGAAATATATATATATATATAGATCGGTAGAGAGACGATCGTCGAATCGAAAAGTACAATATTGCCATAACCGTCGTTTAATCGTGGAAAATGTAACGGTCGTCGCTGGGATGAAAAGTTTCCATTCTTCTGCGAGGAAAATCATCTTCTTTCTCGCGAAATAGAAATATATATATATATCTGTGTCTGTTACGATACGGTGATAATGAAACAATTATAATATCCCGGATATTCACTGATTTCTCAACGTATTATCGAGTCGACCTACGGTTATTTTACAGCTGCGACACTGATTCTATAATTTACGTATCAGTAACGCACCGATGATAATAAAACCGCATTTATCTCGCGGTAAATTACGCCGGCGAGGATCACCATTAATCCGGTGGTTAAATGATTGAATTAAAACGTGAAAATTAATGACGTTTCACCGGGAATATCTGCTGGTCCGATCGTCGTGACGTTGATCCAACGCGTTTCCAACGATTTCTATGTATACGTATATGTATGTGTGTATGACGCAGACACGGATGAACGTTAGAGCCACGTCCAGGAGGCCGGTTTTTCAGATGCAAATTACGTCGGTTGCACAATAATAATCGTGGCCGTCGTCGACGTCGCGGAAGCGTCCGCGCAGACCGCCACGGGCTGCATTTGAATTAATGGCGATGCACTCGACGAACGCAATCCCTTCCTCGATACCGTCTGAATAATATCCTGATTCGTCGAGAACCGTCCAGTCGCGTGAAGATCATTTAATTCGCTCTTCTGGAGTATAATATCAATGCTAGTCGACAACACTCGTGTACGAGACTTGTTAGACGAATCAACGAATGACAATTGTATTGTAGGAAGATAAAAATTGTAAATTGTCTATTGAGAAACAAGTTTTTGGTTGAAATCGATTGGAAAATTTATGACTATACTATTTTTACGTTGAAAGTTTCACATTTAATGCGAAAGATCGGTTTTCTACATATTTTTATGGTTTAACGATGAGTTACGAAAGAGTCGTTAAAATTTTAAGAGCCTCGACAGAAATATGGGGGTGGTGTTCGATATTCGAAGTTCGATTCTTGACTCTCCTCGGTCCATTAGCCGTTGATCAGGTTTACGGCGTCGACTCGATTCGACAAACTGGCTTAATGTAGATCCGGGATCGCGTTTGTATTGAATCCGGGGACCATTTCGTTGCCGCGGAATCGCTGTGGCTGCGTAACGAATTCGAATTTATTTCGAGCCGACTAACACGCTTAAACCGTGCTACGTTTTCGTTCTAACACTGATAAAAAAAAAATAGAAAAAAAAGAAGAAAGACGACTCTTGGATCACGTAACGATGAAACGGAGAGCCCGAAAGATCACCCAGTGATAAAAGAGATCGGGGACAATCTCGAAAAAAAAGAACCGTCGCGTTTGAAAGGCTAAACTCGACAGGGAATTTTTTCCGCCGGTGAAATTCGGTTGAAACTTTAATTGCACTTTCGAGGGGAAAGTTTTGATTCCGGGAATGCAAGAATTGTCAGCGGCTAAGGAATTAGCGTTGAAAAGAATCGTTCCGGAATTTCGAGGAGATAAATCTACGGGGTAGCAAGTAGTTTCATTTTAGAATTTCAAGCCGCATGTTTCAAAAAGAACTTTTTATGTAAAAACTTTCTGAAAATGTTTCGCGTGAATTGTTTATCTAGAAATAACAATACTTTCCGCGTCGAGTTTTTGAAGATCTCTAGAATGATCCATGAAAATGATTTCTTCTCTTCTTTCACCTACGTTTTCTTTTATACCTTCGAGACACGGCGCTGGGAATGCGTGCGAGATAATCAAAACTCACCTGTTTGCGTTTCGCTCGTGTTATTTACAACGACGATACCGAAGCCGCTTATCTGTCGCGCGGAAATTGTTTCGCAAGCGTGCAAATTCCCGTCGCGGTGGTTGTTGCGTTTCGTCTGTTCGCCAGCATCTCGCGAATTTTCGCGAAGATGTCACGTACGCGCGTGCGAATTTCTGCCAAACATTCGCAAGGTGCGTCGATATATTTATTTTCGCGGGCGAACCACGAGACGTGCAATCCGGGACGTGTTGTTTTTCGACGGGGAAATCGGAGCGAACGGACCACGTTGCTGTCATCGCGAAAATGTTATTACATACTCGTACGTAATATTATTATTGACACGTAACGTCCTTACGAACACGATGATAACGATTTGCAAACATTGCGACTCGTCGAATCGTTTCGAGCGTTGTGCAATGAAAGGAAATGAATTCAGGAAACGGAAAAGAAGGGGAAGAAGGAAGGAGAAGTACGAACATTTTGGCAGGAAAGAGTTCGTTAAAAAATTCGCAAGAAAATCACGTTAAAGATCAACGTTGCACACAATGGGAAATTTCCTTTTTTCTTCTTTTTTTCTTCTCCCTCCTACCGAACAACGAACATTGAATTCTTGGATCAATGAGAGTAAATTACTTTTCCATTAGCGAACATCCGCCGGCTTAGATTAGATTCCGTCTAATCGAATGCGTCTTCCTCTACACGGGACCGAATGAATCGTGCTTTCTGCAACAATTTGCACTTTAAATCGGCCCTCGGCTGGCCGGAAGCACCACCCGACATCGTCAAACGGATTCTCGTGCCGGCTGCGAGAGTCATTTTCACGTTGCGTTACACGAGTCGTATTCTAACTTCTACGTCTCACATATACATACATACATACACACTTATACGTATTACAATCGAGAATCAACGAAATATCAATCGACAAATGTCTGATAACGAAATGGAAATACATACATACATGTATGTGTAGAGCGATTCAGAATCCATCCTACGGAACGTTATGTTCGTATAGCGGAAAGTAAACGAACGGTCACGTTCATCGAGGTAGAGGTGTTACGAGCAGAACGTGTTAACGGCAAGTTACGAGCGGAAAATTTCGTCCCGGTGAAAATTCCCGTGCCGGACATAGACCGATGATTATTGGCGGTACGATAGAGGGGACCGGCGCGTTGTTAACTTCATTAGCGGACGTAGAACGATCGATACGCAAAGTCCGCGGCAACGGGCGGCGGGTGTGAAAAGCGGACGCGTAAATGCGTCTGATTACGCATTCAGCACGGAACGGCGACGGGGTGGTGATTTTTTAACGTGTCGCCGCTTAAAATTCGCCCGAAGCCGTCCGCGACGCTTTCGTGCCGGCGAAAAGTTTCGCGCGAATTGTAGGTTAAAAACGATGATTCGTGACGTGGAAAAAAAATATATATTGTACATATGTACATATATGTATGTATATATGTGTACATGTACGCCGAACCGCATAGGAAATGTGGAATTCATTGCGCGCCCGAAGTTCGACGATATATTATCGTGACGGCTAGTAAGAGTGTGCAAGTACATACATATATGTATGTACGTATGTATACATAGATACGTGTACGTGTGCACGTACGGCCCTTGACTGGTTGCCGCTTATGGAGTTTCCGAACTGCAACTTCGATAATTGCGAATCCTTGCCGGTTCAAGGCCACCCGTCGGCCGACAAGCGAAGTTTAATTGAATTTTAACCGTGCACAACAGGTATCCGTTTAAAAATTTAAAGGGACAAAGGGATTCCGTGTTTCGAGCGTTTCGAAAC
The DNA here is from genome assembly GCA_917499265.3 of Mimumesa dahlbomi. Classification (NCBI taxonomy): domain Eukaryota; kingdom Metazoa; phylum Arthropoda; class Insecta; order Hymenoptera; family Crabronidae; genus Mimumesa; species Mimumesa dahlbomi. The sequence goes on along the minus strand of OU824114.1, from coordinate 4,776,048 downwards.
TTTTTCCATCGTTGTCACTCGAAGACGTTCTTGCCTCCGCGATCCATCCTCGGCCGTTTTAGTTATCAACGTTCCGCGAGATGAAGTCTCCTTTCCCGCCTGCCAGCGGAATTGATCGTGCTTGAACGGGGTTAGTTAAATAACTCGGGAAATATCACGAGGCAAATTTGCTTATGCGCAACGCGACCGCGGCAGATTTTAAGTAAACGAGCCAAGGTTCGGCACACCCGGAGCAGCACGACGGCGCGGCGGTGCTGGAAGTTGGGAAAATAAATTTCACGGCGAAGTAACGCGTCGCGCTGGTAGAATTGATCAAACAAATTTCCAGCCGGAACGATGATGCCGTGCTTAACGTCGTTTCACCACGCCGGTTTAAGTATTCGAAAGTCTTTGAATACGACGACGAACGTCGAAGGTGTATCGTCTTCGCAGACTATATGTACTGTTGTGTTCGGAGTCGATGAGAACTAGGGGACTCCAGTGTTCCGTCTACGTACGATAGCCTGGTTTCGATGCGGTGTTTCAGGGCGGTATAGGACGGTGAAAGTCCTGAATCGATATTCCTAAGGTTGTTGGGGAAATGGCGACCTGAAAACCGAAAATCGAAGAAACGGGACAAAGGAAAATCCGGTGCACGGGTTTCGATACGGTATTTGAGGCGGAATGTAGTTCCGAGTGTGTTTCCGGTTGATTTGTTGAGAATTTTGTGAACGACTGTGGGAAAGGTATGAAATTTTGATATAGTTTTTTTGCTGCCATTCGCGCAATTTTTGAGATAGCGATCTGATTCTTGTACCGTTGTAATCAGCGGGAAATTCTACCCCAAAACAATGTATAATAGTTGTACTTTTCGAAAATTTAATTTTTCGCAAAAATCTGAAGGGGGTAGGTCAGGATTTTTTGCGATTTTCGTAAATCGTTCGCCATTTCCACAATTTTTGAGATATCGATCTGATTCTTTCACTGTCTCATTCGGCTTCGGATTCCGCGTCCAAAACGTCCAGGATCATTTTAATACCTCAAAAATTACGGAAATGACGGCCGAAAATCGAAAATCGCAAAAAATCCTGACCTACCCCCTTCAGATTTTTGCGAAAAATTAAATTTTCGAAAAGTACAACTATTATACATTGTTTTGGGGTAGAATTTCCTGCTGATTACAATGGTACAAGTTTCAGATCGCTATCTCAAAAATTGAGCGAATGCCGAACGAAAAACTGTCATAATTTGACGATTTTTCGTGATTTTCGTCATTCCTTCGTCATTTCCGTAATTTTTGAGCTATTCAGATGATCCAAGGCGTTTTGGACGCGGAATTCGAAACCGAATAAGACAGTGAAATATTCAGGTCGATATCTAAAGATTTGCGAAAATGGCGAAGGAATTACGAAAATCGCGAAAAATCGCCAAATTATGACAGTTTTTTGGTCGGCATTCGCCCAATTGTTGAGATAGCGATCTAAAACTGGTACCATTGTTTTAGTTAGGAAATTCTACGGCAGATCAATGTATAATAGTTGTACTTTTCGAAAATTTAATTTTTCGCAAAAATCTGAAGGGGGTAGGTCAGGATTTTTTGCGATTTTCGTAATTCGCCCGCCATTTCCACAATTTTTGAGATATCAATCTGATTCTTTCTGCATCTTATTCGGCTTCGGATTCCGCGTCCAAAACGGCCTGGATCATTTTAATAGCTCAAAAATTGTGGAAATGGCGAGCGAATTACGAAAATCGCAAAAAATCCTGACCTACCCCCTTCAGATTTTTGCGAAAAATTAAATTTTCGAAAAGTACAACTATTATACATTGTTTTGGGGTAGAATTTCCCGCTGATTACAATGGTACAAGATTCAGATCGCTATCTCAAAAATTGAGTGAATGCCGAACGAAAAACTGTCATAATTTGACGATTTTTCGTGATTTTCGTAATTCCTTCGTCATTTCCGTAATTTTTGAGCTATTCAGATGATCCAAGGCGTTTTGGACGCGGAATTCGAAACCGAATAAGACAGTGAAAGATTCAGGTCGATATCTAAAGATTTGCGAAAATGACGAAGGAATTACGAAAATCGCGAAAAATCACCAAATTATGACAGTTTTTCGTTCGGCATTCACTCAATTTTTGAGATAGCGGTCTGAAACTGGTACCATTGTTTTAGTTAGGAAATTCTACAGCAGATCAACGTATAATAGTTGTACTTTTCGAAAATTTAATTTTTCGCAAAAATCTGAAGGGGGTAGGTCAGGATTTTTTGCGATTTTCGTAATTTGCCCGCCATTTCCGTAATTTTTGAGATATTAAAATGATCCTGGACGTTTTGGACGCGGAATCCGAAGCCGAATAAGACAGTGAAAGAATCAGATCGATATCTCAAAAATTGTGGAAATGGCGAACGATTTTCGAAAATCGCAAAAAATCCTGACCTACCCCCTTCAGATTTTTGCGAAAAATTAAATTTTCGAAAAGTACAACTATTATACATTGTTTTGGGGTAGAATTTCCCGCTGATTACAATGGTGCAAGATTCAGATCGCTATCTCTAAAATTGCGCAAATGGCAGTCGAAAAACCAAAATATGAAAAACCCAAAAAATCAAATTTCACGCGTAGTTTCGACGTGGAACGTGACACACGACACTGCGGCAAAAGGTTTCGCGTCGATGTCCCTCCAAAACCGTGCAAACGGCGAGGCAAAAACGGCAGCTTGGAGCTGGTCCGAAACAGTCCAGAATTCGTAGCTTTCTGAAAAGCGTAGGGGACCGGAATGATTCAGTACATGGCTTCGATGTGACACGATTTCACACTCTCCGCCGTTCTATACTTTCGCATAATAGTCGTGAAGAGCGTACCGCTCGAGTGAAACCCTGGTGAACGCTAGAGAAACCGAGTGAAACGTAGTCCGTACAATGTTGACGCAAAAAACGAAAGATAGAAAAAGAAAAAAGGAGAAAAAAGTCAAGAAAAGTGGCACACGCAAAAACGTCTACCCGTCCATGGTAAATCATTTTCCAGTTCATCAACGTCACATCTGCAAATTAACCGACGTCCTCAAAGAAACCTACCAGTATCCGTTCCCCGGTGAAATCCGGAGAGAAGAAACGAAACGCTGTAGTCGAACTAGATCAAGAAAACCAGCTACAAGTTTCGTAGAAATGTGTTCGCCAGAAACCAAAGAAAAAGATGTGCTGCGTGTATTCGACATAGACATCTCTGGTGGTCCACAAAACCGACCGAAAGAAATCTTAGAAAAACGTATATAAAGAACAAGAAAAAGAAACAGAAGACGAACAAGAAGCCCAAATAAAAAAAACAGAAACAAACGAAAACAAAGAAATAGTAAAAACCCCCAAGATGAAACGATGATCGAAGATTGATCCAACCAAAAGCTCGAGAAGCTCACAGCGATGAAAATAAATGGAATACATAGTTGCAATGTGCGTTCTCCTTACAGTTTCTATACGAATCGTTGTTACCGCGGTAGTCTCGCAGGAGAACGAAGGAGCCCTGGAATCTCAACGAAAAAGGCACGCAGGCCACTAGTCGAGTGTTTTCATGTATAATGGATGAGCGACAGGCGCCAGACAACCTATGAGCGAGCCTCGAGCGATGCGCGAGCGAGCAAAACCGAGACAACGACAACGTCGACGATTACTCTCGTATCGGCCGGATATCAGAATTCGATTGAATTTCAACGGAACGATCTTTTTTTTTCCTCCTCACCGACCACACAGTATCAACGCGAAGGAAAATCGAGCTTCGAGGGCTCGTTTCGCGGAGAAGAAGAAGAAGAAGAAGAAGGTAAAAGGTAGAAGAAGTCAGTCGATGAGAAAATAAGAATCGTTGGAAGATGGGCGTTCATGGTCGCGATGGATTTCCTGGAAGTTCGAATTGCCCTCGGAATAAGTCGAAAACTGTTATCAAGGGAAGTTGAAGATGAAGAGAACGAGTCGAGTGGACTTACACGTGAATCGTAGCTATCGTAAGGGTGGTCCAAGGGTTTTGAAATAGGGTCGACGATGGTAGGAACAGATTTATTTTACACCGATTAGGTTCATTCTGTAGATGTACATGGAAAGGTGTCTATGACTTTTAAAAGTTTCTCCTGATATTGTCTATCGTTGTTACTTTTTTTTCTTTCGATTGTATAACTATTACACGGATCGTATACCAATTAAGAGTTATCCGTACTGTGCGAGCAAGGAATTTCCCGATTAATGGAACACGGACTATGTAACTTTCCAGCGGAAATTGCCTAGTTTCCTCGGGACCTCTTTTCTCTCTCTTCTTTCTCTTTCTATCTTTCTCTCTCTCTCTCCTTTTTTTTTAATTAGTTGTACAGACTCGGAATAATTTTTGGAGCGTAAGTCGCTCAGCTCGCGTAGCCGGCAAACCGGAGTTTGTTTCGGATTTAATGAAAACCCGGCTAACTTTCGCGCGAAAGTTGCTCGATTCCCGCGCAACGGAACATTTTACCTTCGGCTTCTTGTGTCTAACCGTTCTCGCGCGTTCTTAATTCGACATCCGGTAGACAAAAAAAAAGATAGTAACGTCACAGATCCGTCGAGAAAATCGCCAGGGCAAAATGATTAACGAAAACATCTGAAAACGTCTACGAGTAAAATCGAATCGGCAGGTGGGATTCACCTGGAATTTATTAGAGCAAGTATCATTCTTCGTGGAGGATTCAGGTACCAATGAGAAAAGCAAAAGTGCTTCTTTATGTACGCGCGTCTCCGTCCCTCTGTGTTTCTCTTCATTTCTTCGTACAGAGACGAGAACTCTAAGAGTCAAGGACGCGGAAGAAGACTCTTCGCCCTCTCTCTTTCTCTCTTTATCTCTCTTTCTCTATCGTTTTCTCTCTCGCTCCCTTTCTCGCACACAAGTACATTCTTTTTCACCCTGGCCATCTCTCGCACTCTCTCTCTCTCTCTCTATATATATGTATATATATGTCTCTCTCTATCTGTATCTCCTCTCCCCCTTTCACGTCGTGTCTCTCATTCGCGTTCCAGTCCCCGCTAACGAACCAATCAAAAGAAGAAGCCCGTTTCTACTCGAACCTCCGCTGAATAAGCGAAATGAGGAAACCTGAGGGCCCCGCTGGAAGTGCTCGCGACGAAGCAACGAAAAGCGACGACGAAACTTTTTCGTAATCAAAGTCGACTGGAAAGATGCATTCGTGCCCCCCCCCCCCGTGCTTTTCATTCGCAGCGACGACCAACACCTCGACGCACCGATAATAATCTCTATCCTCTGTCTTCGTTACAATTTTTTTTCTCTATCTCTCTCTCTCTCGTTAGACTACCGTCCAATTAATCTCCTATTAATAGGTGATAGTGTATTTTAAATAATTCAACGGGACTGTGGGTTAACGTAAAATGAAAATTAGTGAAAATAATAAAATGGGTAAAATGAGAGAGGGTAGGTTGTTTCGTCGATGTATATTAAGTGGCAGAAATTATATTTGCAACGGAGAAACAAGTTCGGCAAATTCGTCTACACGCGACCACCACCCTTTACGCCCTCCGGGGCGCTTGGTTTCCTTCTTTTCTTTACACGTAGAGAAACCGGTGTCAAGACGTCTGCACCCGACACACCGCCGTCCCGGCGAGACACAACGAGCTGCAAAAGGTGCACATTCCGTGCTTTCTTCTCGTTTTCTTCTCTTTTTTTTTTCTTTCTTTCTTTCTTTTTTATTGCCCGCGGAACGCGATCTCCTTTCGTGCCCGTAGTTTCCAACATACGGAATTCTAAACGCGTTTACAGAAACTCTCTTAATTACCGGGTTACACACCTAATACGGTCGGGAGAGAGAGGGAGAGGGAGAGGGAAAGAGAGAGAGAGAGAGAAAATGGAACGAAGAACTGTGTATTCGAATCGACTGATTTCGGTGCAAGTGAAAAGTAGTATTGAGTAAACTTCGTTGAACGATCACGTCGGTATGTGTTCGTGGAAATTTTCCACACTACGCTCGTAATTGACACGTTCAACGCCCACATTGTTTTCTTTTCTATTCACTTTACGAGATGCTTTCAGTTGGTACACGTTCTCATTGGAATAAATAGAAAATTCTCCCAAATATATTCGTGATACTACAAAGTGATATTTAAATACATATGTATCTGGTTGATCTTACGATAACTATAGATCTTACAATAACTATAATACACAATGAAGAATTAAAATACAGATGATACCTATAAACATGAGCAAACTGTCCACACGTTCATCGCTCCCGATGCAACCGTGGAATATGGATATTCTGTTTTTCGTCCAACTTGTTTCGCGAACATCGCAAACACCCAAAGTCGCGGCTGCTCGTCAACCTGAAAATCAACAGTGAATATTTCCCAATTTACACGAGTCACAAACCCTTTTTCTCCCCAAAAAAACAACCCCACCATAATTTCCATCTTAACACTCTCTTCCCAAAACTTTGCCCCTGTCAGATTTCTCAAATAATCCTTGTAAAATTGTTGTTTCATTGGAAACGTGTAAGAACGTGTTCGATTACAGGTTGCGATCCGTCGACGTTTAGTTGCGAACGGGAGCGTTTATCGTAAACGAGAGCGAGCTATCGATCCGTTATAAACGGCGAGGATAGATTAATTAAAACTGTCCCGCACAAAGGGAGGGTCACAGCGGAGCCTTGGAACGTGAATTACTCGCAACGGGGTGGCTACGACACTGTATGGAAAACTCGGTGGAAAAGACGCCTACCACAGGAACACGTTATCCATGACGGAGTTTTTTTTTTCACCCCCTCATCCGGAATAATAAAACGATCGCGTGGCGTGGATCCGATATGAGGAATATCTTCGCGGTGAGGAGAACGAATCGTCGTTTCGACGGACGTCGTATCGACGGAGAAACACTTGGTTCGACGTCGTACCGGGTGACCCTCTCGAAAGACATTGACATCTTTCGGTTCGTGATATTCCATCGGGAAAATGTTATGGTGAAATCCTCTCCACGGGGTTCGAAAGATTTTGCATAGATATTTCTATGTCGTTTTTTTTTATAGAGTCTTTCTACTTTTATAAACGAGAAGAGAAAAAGAGAGAGAGAGTGTGTGTGTGTGGATATTGATTTGATTCTATTGTGTGCATTGAATTTATACGGGGATGTTTTTGTGAAAATATTACTTGATGGAAAAGTTCGCTCTCTGTTTGAAGATCGAAGATTTTTTTTACGGTAATTTGTTGTCTTTACAGTTTCTTCGGGTTGTAACGTCGGGGAGAAAATCATATTTCAGTTACATCTTCGGCGAATATACTGTGAAATTTACTTTGTGTTAAGTACAAGCAATTTACGAGGATTTCTTTTTCCATCGTTTTCCTTTTCACCCGTATCGAAGATACCCTCTCCCTTTAAATGGGATTGGACGAAGGAAATAATTGTTTGTTCTTCTTAAAATAGAACACCCTTGTGCAGACAGGAAATAGGAAATAGGAGCGAGAGAACAATTCGGGAAGAGTTTTATCGAATCGTTTCACCTGGAATAAATATTCCAGCGGTGTCATTTATTAATCATATTCCACGACCAACCAGATAGTTGCTTCTCGATGATAAAAAAAGCTTCGAAATGATTTCCATCAATGATTTATTTTTACCAACACCGTTCACACTTGATCGAACAAAAACGTATCTTTTTTACAACGTACAAATTTCTGTATATTCAATTCCTGGGAAAGTAATTTCCCCCCAGGTCAATTCGTATATCTCAAACGTCATTAAATCAACCCTTAACAGATTCGACGACATTCAAAGACCACCACGCGGGTCCTCGGCATTCCTAATCGCGTTCCCTTATCAAATCGCAGTCGGTACGTACCTACGTGTACGTACTTGACACAGAGCAGCACTTACTCGTCGCGGTGAGGATCATTGTACCGGATCGAAGTACGGTGCTACGCTCCTCCGTAGTGTGACGTAAAAGCAAAGTGTGTCTCGTGTGTCAGCGAGCCGAGCGTTTGATTTAATTTAAACTCCGGCGAGCAATTATTTATCGGGGCCACTCGTCTATCCAACGGGAGAATCTGTCCCTTCGGAAGAGAAAGGGCCCGGTCGTAGGTACGTCGTTCATCGTCTTAGGACCGAAACGTCGCGACGTTCCGACGGTAACACGAAGATATAAATCGTCGATCTCGATCCCCCCACCCCCCGTTAATAATTCAGCTGGCCACCGCACGGATTGCCGAATGCTTTGTATGTATGCCAGACGTTCAAATTGGAACGGTCTTGTGTTATCGGAAGTAAGATTGCCCACGGCAATGTACTACTCGACCAGACCTGCCAACGTTAACGCACCCGTCCGACGGCGACGGCGACGGCGGCGGCGACGAGGGGTGGCCAACGAAAATTCAGGAACCACCGTATCGTTACTGTGCCACGTTACCGCAAGCGAAATTAGCTACGGAACGTTATTCTCCTCTGGTCTGGGGTAAACTATGGATATCGCGCACCCGGTATATCCGGGTCGTGCAAAGCTTTTCGAAATAAACTTTGTGTTTCTGCTCGATAAGATCGTACGTACTCGTTTCCCTGGAGGGAGAGAGATTTTTCTTGGTATTTTTTTTTTTATTTTTCTCTCTTTTTTTCTTTCTCTTTCTCTCCCTTTTTCGTTCTCATCTGTTTGAGGATAACGCTGCGGAGGATAACGAGCTGACAATTCGGAATTTATGTCGGATTCGCGGGATTAAAAAGTATTTTATATTATTATCATTCCCTAGTAAGCGATTCGAGGACACTGTAGATAGTGTGTCTCTTTTTCTCATTTTTAAAAAACACTTGTCTTACGTCTTACTGAGATTTGCATCATATTTATTATCATAATTATCAATAACCTCTTGACTAATATTAGAAATGACTCTTACCAAACTATTCATCTACGTTTCAATATCTTCTTTACCAAGACCCCTGGCGAATACATACACATACACACACTATTACCTACCGTCACGGATAGAAGACGTAATTACAGACCGAATTCTTATCTCCATCTTCGAGATAGCGAATCCATTAGCGGGTTCTGCCCACTCGAGATCCAGGACGGCGAGAGAAACTTGCGGCCACCGTACCCAGTGCGTCGTCCTCGTCGTATCTCGTCGAAAATTTGCGAGTTTCGCCATCGTTCGCCGCGATTACTCTCGAACTATGAAACCACGTTCTCTAGCTTCCGGCGAATGTCTGGTCCGCCCGACCGGGCTACCCAAAAGACCAGACCCTCTCCTCCGTACCCCTGGTGCACGTCGTCGTAACGACGATCGGTGGCGCCCGACGTTCAAGTGGGCCTCCGTCGCCGTCGTGAAAATACAGAAAGCCTCGATCCCGAGGACAATACGGTATCCGTGGCACGAACTAATTAAATTTCACCCGGGTGGTAACCAAAACCCTCCACATCCTCGTGCTGTTTTCCCCCCCTCTCCCATCTCTTCTTCACCCTGGTTGGATTCATCCTGGCGTCGGTACCGATGCTCGAGAGAGAGTAGTAGTCGTCGTCGAGTCCTTTCAACGTCCTCGAACCGAACGGAGTTCTGCGGTAGACGCCCGAAGACGTCGAGCACCCGGACGCTTCCCGAGGACGCTTTTCCCATTTCCTGCTTCCACGCCGTCGACGATAACTTATCACCGTGAAGCATTCGTCACGCGATCTCTCGCAATATTCGAGGACGTCTCTCTCTCTCTCCAGCTGGATGTGTCTGTGCCCCCTAAATCTCGACGCGACCAACATTCTCTCTCTCACTCTCTCTGTGTGTTAGTCTCTATGTCTGTCTGTCTCTCTCAGTCAGTTTTCCCATACCTATTTTCGAACGTTCCCGGGGTTGTCGGGTGACGTAACCGTTACTGCTCTACCAGGAAATTGGGGAAATGAAAAGTGGTCGACGGTGCCGATGTTTCTCGAGAATCGACCTGATTTCAACTCTCGGAATTTCTGTGGTTCCCTGAAAAATGATCCGTCTATCCACCCACCGTTCCATCGTCTCCCCCCTCTCCCCCCCCCTTTTTGCGATATCCATTCTGAGTCCCCGTGACGGTGTCGACGGTGATAACGTTAGATTTCGATTTTATTAAACGTTCGTTACGAGAAAATTGATACTTGCACCATAGGTGAAAGGTTAATTTAATTGATATTTTCTTTAAACACATACATATATGTACGTATACATATATCCATCGGTCCTCTGGTTAGTCGATAGGATACGACGTTCCACGGTGATAATAATCTTGGCAAAAGTTCCGACGATTCAAAGGGATCTACTTCGTGACGCGGTTGGGGAACGAGTGTATCAGAAATTTCGCGTGCAAACTGAATACCAGATGAACGTCGTGGTTTCCCATGGACAACACAACGGCGGCGACTCACGGCACGGGGAATTGTGCCCGTTGGAATGGATGCATACGCATAATTCGGCATTAAGCCGCTCCACACCGTGAGATGGTTGAAAATGAGCCACGATCGCGGGATTTGCGGGGAAAATCCTTCCAACGATGAATCGGACCGGATCGCGGAACACGGTGAATGCATAATTTGCACGCGAGCACGTTAACGTTTCATTCGCGTTGCGCAACCCCGTCGGTTACACCCAAAAATTAGGTCACTTTGGGGCCCCCCTCCCCTTTCCCCTGGTTCCCCTCATTCCCTTAATTTCCCTCTTTCAAATCGATCGGCAAGCCGCAACGATCGTTTCCCGCGGTATCAATTGCAATTTCCAGCGTGTAAATGCTCTCGACGCGAAATATAATTCGCGAAGTTCGTTAAACAGTTGTCTGGAAACGGTCGATTAATACTTAATCGACTAATGAAAATTTCATTGTAATTAACGTGTGGTGCGGCGTATCGAACGGGTCGCGTTTAGAAGAAAATAAAACCGTGCGAGTGATATTCGTGAGTGTAGGAGGTCTCGATCGTTTAAATTATTACGTCACCGTTAAACTCGACGATTACCATTATCGTCGGTGAAAGCACTTCGGTGATAAATTTCGATTCAAAGCAATTCCATGCTGCTCGTATACATATACGATATACGATATACGATATACGATATACCTTAAACGTTTACACGTATCATCGAACGTTATTACGTAAACGGGTGTATGAAAATTATCAACGGTTTAGATCCTCGTTCCGTTCGTTTTCTCGAAACGACGACAATACGGTGTTTCCCATATTTTTCAATTATTCCCCTCGTGCTACCGCGATTCCAGAATCACGTGTTATTTACATCGTTTGGCGTTTACGTTACGGTTCCGCGGTGTAACGGAACGAACGAGAGAGCGGAATTAAAACGTCGGAACGTCAGGTATCGTTCGCTGGAATGCCGAAAAATAAATTAACTCGCCCGCGACCGACCGAAATATGATTTAATCCGACCGCTGTATAACTTGTTTATCAATTCGCGCGATCGATCGTACGTCGTTGAAAGTAACGTTGGATCGTGTGCGGCTCGATCCGGTGTTTTAGATAAGGCCGGTTCGGAACGGTGGAAAAAAGGAAATTTCGGGGGAACGGGACGGAAAATAACAAAAAAAAACACACACACACACATATACACTCATACATACTAGTTTCAATGAAAGCCCTGCGGGGGACGTGTGCCAGCAATTTTGCATGCAAATGCCGCGGGAGCGACGAACACACACGTGTCGTTATGCCCCGAGGAATTGGGTCGCATTTTTCTTCCTTTTTTTGGGGGGGGGAGGGATTTTTTTTATTTTTTTTTTGGGGTGCAACGAGGGTTTGCTAGACACGCGTGCACACGTATGATTAATGCCTGCGACGCGGCAACCCTGACTTAGAAAACGATCGATAATGGGAATAAAATTAATTGAACCGGGAAGATGGATATTAAAAATTTAAAGAGAACCATCGATATCGCTGTTACGGAGAGTTTGTTTAAAGAGACCCTACTGGGGATTGTTTGTTATACGATGCTAATGGTGTGGGTGAAATTTTTGGTGATGTGTAACAATGGAGTATTGTGACATCAGTGTGATGGATCGATTATAATTTCTGTATTCGCTTTTTTTTTACTGCGTGCATACGTTTATGTATGCTGTCTGTCTGTCTGTGTGTCTGTGTTTTTTTTGTTTTAATAAAAGGAAGTTATAAACGACAAGTTGAGCAAATGAAAATAGTAATAAAAGGAAGTTTTAAAACTGTACACGCGAGATTGGTAGAACCACTCTAAATTCTGGACCGCAAAAAAAAAAAGGAAAAATTGATATACGGGTTCAGTTTGGGGGAAAAAAATGCTTGCCAATGCGGAAGCCAAATTAGTTTACTATGGGACTGTTGATTAAAACAACTTTTTAAATACAGCTGGCTTTAAATATCCCCAGGTTTTCACGTTTACCAACTCGTTCGGTGAACTGAACAAACCGCTGAATTCCATGGATATATCGAAGGGATATTAAAAATGTGATTATATCCACACGAATACACGACTATCGTTCCTTGTGTGCATGTATGTACATATTTTTCTTTCTCGTTTAATGGAACACGCGGGAAAAAAATAAAGGGCGTCAGGGAAACAGGAATTCGCGTGTTCGCACAAAGATGTCAGAGTTTTCTTTTCCCGCTCCCTTTTGACTTAGGACGTCGACGTGTCTTACTGTCACGGTGAGTTGTTACGGCAAATTTGGTCGACCTCATCTCGTCGGGACGCCTTCCTAGAGGATTTTCGTATAGAAAATAAAGGGACGACGGAGGTCCCGTAGCACCCGTGACACGCCTCGTTAGCCCAAATTGCTCCTCGAGATTAAAGGCAACCAGTAGTAGACGAAATTTTCACGGTAACGCCGCGTCGCATAAGAAAGCGTGAAAGTCGGTCATGCGGCAAATTTTATTATGGAAATTGAATCTAACGTAATTCCGTGTGCCGTTTGTCGTCACTGACGGACCTCGTTGGACTCGTCGGTCGTCGAGAATCACACGTGTGTACCGTTAATGGATTATATTATACACTCATTTTTTTCATGATATCACGTTTCATTTTCGAGAAACATTTTATCGAACAATTTTCTCTGGTTGATGTATATAAATAATATAATCTGATTTTGTCGTACTTTTACACGATTACTCGTGCTCCGAAGGATTCACACGTATAACTCGATTCTCGGCAGAAATCGTGACTCGATTATACGTGTACTAACAAGGTTATAGGTATATACGACGAGGGAACTCTCTCCGACGACAATGCTAAGAGCGCAAATAATCAAGGTAAATACATATGCAACAGCGACAGTGAATTTCCATCCGGGAGTACCCATATTAATTACACCAAACGCTTCCTTAATTAATTCACCGTTCTCCATCGCGATTTAATCACGTCCGAATAACCGAACGGGATCGTGACGATGTTGGAATCGGTATCGTCAGACATTAATTATTATCACTATTACTATACATTCAACAAAGAAACATCGAACCTGATAACACACGATTACACGAATACATAATCCTTTATCAAAATTCACACGTTCGTAGGTGCGAAAGTGAAACAAACGTTAGGTGAGAAAAAAGAAAAACATGGAAACTAAACGATAGAATAGACGATTGAGGGAGAGGGTAAAAAAGAGGAGGGGGGGGGAGGTCATGAGTGGTAGACGTTGGAGGAAGAAAAAAAAAAATCCTCGAATTCTCAGATCGTTAAACAGCGAAACGTAAAGCCCTCAGGACGCGCTTCGTTAACCCAAATTGCCCCTCGAGATTAAGAGTGGCGAACCGAATTTTCGCGGCGGCCACCGAAAACGTAGGTGAAAGCCACTACGGTTCGACGTAGCGCGGCCGGAAGTTGGCCGTGATCCAGGCTGCCGTGGCATCGTAAAATTTATCGCTTAATTGCTTTCGGCGGACAACGCCGCCCGATAAGGAATGTACCGATTCCCCGTGGACGCGGACAAAAGGGGGAGGCTTCGTCGAGATTACGTTCACGTTTCTCTCTCGGCAAAGCTTTCTCATCCCTGCCACTTCTCGTTCACCTCGTACCGTTCTGTCGATTTTGAAATCGACTAATAGGACTAATTACGGGCCCGATGTAATTGATGCTAATACCGGGTGTCATCGTGGTATGTATGTATGTGTGTGTGTGTGTGTGTGTGTGTGTGTGTATGTGTACGTATCACGAAATGTACGATTGAATGGGCCGAAAGGATCTTTTGATATCTGAACGATTACACGATATCTGATAATTGAACCGGAAATACTGGGATAGTATCGATAAGGAATTCTTCTTCCCCTTCGACTTCGTTTTCTTTCGTTTTCTTCTCCCCTCTATTCATTATTTTTTTTTAACATAACGATGAAAGAGGTTTATTCTATGGAACCGTATTACGATAGGGAGGAATTGTGATGGAAAATTAATTGGATTTTAAGGAGTAACTTTAGTCAAAAGGACTTCTGTCTGGTAACTACTTACGGAAGTCCTGAATACTAGCATTAAAGGAGTTTAAGAATATTCCAAAGCTATAGAATTATTAAAAGTTTTCCTAGCCCCCACCCACCACCTCCCTCCGTCTAACTGTGTCAATGATAACCAAGATAATTGAATAGTACTCCGATCGAAAATTAACGGGTCAACTAACAATGGTATCCTTTAATTTTTTGCTCTCTTTTTGTTACAGGTAAGACTCCTCCAGAGATTTCCACGGAGAGTGCCACGCGGTTTCGATCGAAATGATAAGCGTTGGTGTGATTACGTCCGAAAGGTACGCGAGAGGTTGCTTACCGGCTTGGAAGAAGTCGATAAATTTCTTTGGGTAACCGTAAAACCCGCCAGACTCTCAAACTTTTAAGCAGCTTTCTCGCTAGATTTTCTTACGAGCTCTAAACTCCGCGGTTACGTTCGCGAAGGGAAAGGTAAAGTACAATATTGACCTCGGTGTATCGATGTTCAAAATGCAGCTACGGGAAATTACCTCGTAGTTAAGGGATCTATCCCCTCGACTGTTCTATGTCGTACGTATATGTGTAATATGTGTACACACACACATACACTCTCCAGAGACTTTGTCTGAATAGGATAAGGTCCTTCTGCACAATTTCTACATCCGACGCATTATTAACGCGGTTTCCGTGTGACGGAATGTATTATGTCTGCCCGGAGGACCGAAACTCTCTCTCTCTCTCTCTCTCTCTCTCGTCGGGCCGATCCTCTTCAATCAGGTCGTCACCCAACCCGGTGGATGGAAATTATGCAGAGGGCTCTGGTTCCGCTCGAGGGGGAGAGAAAAAAAAATAATACGGGAAAAGGCAGCCACTCCGGTGTTGGAATTTATTTTTCGTTTAATACTACCCCCTGACCTGCTTTATTCGCGCGCGATTAAAAATCCGCTGGGAAATATTTTCTGGGACAGCTCTCCGGTACACCGAAGTTAGGATCGTCGATGGGAAGATGGAAAACCGTGAAGGAATTATTATAATAATTCTGGTTTTGAATAAAAAGGATCCCTTGTCATCGATTCACTTCTTTGCACATAGACTCGAGTATTAAATCTTCGAGAGAAATTTATTAAATATTCTACGGGCACACTTTTTTCACATAGATTTTCGTAATATAATACAATATTTCCCTTATAAATCCTATCTCGAACAAATATTATTTAATACTTGTATTAATCAGACTTCGTTCCCTTTAAAAATTAGTGTCAAACAAAATCTTTCTCAAAAATTGGATTTATACCACTTAAAACAAAAAAAAAAGAGAAGTAACGAGTCCTCGTATCCATTTTTCCCCGGCAGCGAAAAGTCACGTGCCTTTTCACAAACTCGCGATCGTCACGGTCGATGGAAATTCGCAAAAATTGTCCAACTCTAACGGCAACTTCGTCCCGCTTGACTGTGGTAATAAAATGTCGCGCTACATTAGCGTACTGTACCGTGTCGTTCATTTGCATAAAGCGGGAACACCGCGCGCGTACTCGAGAATGATTTAATTTGGGTATCAAGGCTAGATGCGGGAACAAACGCTTTGTTAGCCCGTACTTTCTCTCGCGTGCAGTCTCGCTCTCCGTTCTCTTCACGAATCGTATTTCCCAAGTTAGTAATTTGTCGTCTCCGTCCACCGTCTTTCTCACTCTCTCTCTCTCTCTTTGGATTCTCTTTCTCTCTCGCGCGCTCCCTTACTTTCCACACCAACGGCAACACCATCGTCTTCTTCCTCGTTTCTTGCACTTAATTACGTGCATTAGTAACTACGCCGTCTTTTAGTTACCGAAGAGACTGTGTAACGCCGAGACTGGCCGTTCATTAGCTACCCGTTTCGAATTAATCAAATCTACCGGTATTAAACGACGGTTTCATTCGTAACCGATTATACACGCTGTTCCACCGCGAAATTTGGAACGACCGTGTTTTGTAAAATACGTTTTCTGGGTGTGGTTTGGATGTACATATGTATAAGTTGGTTTTCTATAGTATAAAGTAATCGGAAGAAAGTTACGTCGATTTCGATCGACGGTGATTCAGGATATTTATTTGATTCGACCATCTTACGTATCCGAGATAAACAGGACTCCGATAATTCTGTTTGTCAGAAATAAACAGAAATCCGACCGTTCGTTCTGTTTACCAGAAATAAGTCCGAAAGGAATACGTTGACCCATCTTCCTCCTCCTTCCTTATTTTTCAAGACCATTGCGACAAATTGTTAGCTCTTGGCCGTCTACCAAATATGCGACGTATTTACGATCGATAGATATATACACACACACACACACACACATACATACATACATATATATTCACATTCCCATAGTCCCTGGTCCAAGCAGCTATTACATTAATTCCGCTTCGTTACGCGTTTCAAGAAACCCAGTTTCCGTATTTCCGCGACGAAAAGTCGTCGAACTTTCCGCGTGTCGTCCGACGAGAACGTCTCCGTCACAACGATATTATCTACCGGTTATAATTATCGGTTAATTCGCGGACACGGAGACGTTTTCGACGACCATCGAGAAGGATAATTTTCACACACACACACAGACAGAGACGGAGGGGGCCGTGTGTCTCCGTGTGTGTACACACACCGCCAGGCAAAAGTTTACGCAAACCCCGGAGAAGTCTTACGCCGAAAAGTCTCGCTAAGCCGGTGAACTTGCTCGTCGTAAGAGGGGACTAACCCGTATTTGCTAACGTGCAAATACATACATACATACATACATCCCGTTTCGGCCGTGCTCTCGAAAACCTCTCAAGATTCAGGTGGAGCGACAAAACCCAATTTCCACGATCCATATTCGGCTTAAACACATTAACGGCGTTGCAGCAGAGTGCAGGCAAATATACAGCGGAGTTTCCCTTCATCTCTCTCATTCTCTCTATCTATCTCTCTCTCTCTCTTTGTGTCTCTCTTGTTCCGTGTTCGCCTACCTCCTTCGAGAGTTTAACCTTTAGCGAAATGGAATTTGCGACGGGAATTAACTCTTCTTCCGTTGCCGCGTTTACGCTCTGTTTTTCTTTCCTTATTTTCTTCATTTTTCTTTTTTATTTTGGATTTTGTTTCTCTCTGTCTCTTACTCATTCTCTTTCTCTTTCTTGTTCTCTCTTCTCATCATTTTTCCTTACTTTTACACTTTTTAAAGATTCATCGACGTTTCCGCTCTGGCGTAACACGTTTTCCGTCTATCAATATTTCCAACGTTGCCTAACGGCAGCTTCCCGTCGTATAATTCATATTTTTCCTCTCTCTTATTTTTAGAATTCCCTGCACTGGCAATGGTCTGCCACTATGTATATTAATACCTTGACATTCTCGAGATATCTTCCCGGACGTTTCACCTTTTACCCCAGGACTCGACGTTTCCCCGGATTCCCTCTGTATAGTCGATGGAAGCTAGTGCTAGCTACCTAGGAGTCCTCTTTTCCACGGAGGACTTCCTCGACCAGGGTTCCCAGAGGTGCTCGCGACTCCCGAAGGTTAAGCATAACTAAGCCGGCTTTATCCTAACGCGGTCCCACGGGATTTCTTGCACGCCCGACGTTGCTAGCCTTCCTCGATTCGACCTCGTCTCTGTAGTCCTTCTTCTCCCCTTTCCCTTCTTCCCTTCCTGCCCAATGGGATCGTTCCGGAAATTTCATCCTGTTCTCGAACGAGAAACCATAATTTTTTATTTCTTCGAAGGTCGCGTCGCCAATCTTGTCTCGCTCGATCCGCGAGAATTATTTTCTTTGATTGTCTTGTCCGCGGGAATTTCGGTGAAGTTCTGATAAACGAGAATTATAGGAGTTTGTTTTAATTTCTTGTTTTTTTTGGCATTGGGATTTTTGTGGAATTTTATTTATGAGTTTTTTATGCATTTTGGAAGAGACTTTTAATATGTTGTATTAAGGGGTTGTTTTTAAGATGTTATTTGTATGCGAGTGTAGGTATTAGCTTTCTAATTATAGAAAAAGTTTAATAAGTGACAGAGGGGAGGTGATACTTTTGTTAATTTCTCGGAAATATATATACGATACAATTTCATTGGCGATATACACCTCGCGAGCGATTCACATTTTACCGGCTTTATTTGATAGATCAAAGCCGACGTTATTGGATTCCGTCTGTCCCGGTGACTATCATTTCAAATTGTACCCGGAGCCGGGTCTACTTTTATATCCTTTTTAATTCTCGCTTAGAGTCCGGAATTGAAGGTAGTACGTTTCGTTTAAAAAAAGAACGAGAACGGTTACGAGTCTCCGCGGAAATATTTTCTCCCCTTTGGAACCAGGTATCTTATACCCCTTTATTTTTCCCCCCACATCACACACCTTTAAAAAATGAAAAAAAGACTCAACGTACGAATTAGAAAATATTTCATACGAAACATGCGTTAAATTTAATCCATAAACTTTAAAAAAAAATCCCCACATCGAATATATAATCGTTCGTCGAAAAGACATCGAAATATGAATTGTTCCAGTAACGTATCTCACAGTTCGAGAGCCCCCGGCCAATGAAATGGCTGTAATATCAGACGTCGAACCGTGGGACGTGGTTTTCGTGGCGCAATTAGCGGGATTCCGCGTGACGTCGAAGTACCGGAAATCGAACCGAAGCCTCCACGCTCGTACATTAGACTTTAATTAGACGCAATATGCCGGATCGATAGCGTTGCCCCCGCACTTCCGGCGGCCATCGCTTTTCGTCTGTCCCGGTTAATCCGTTTAAGGATCCGCATCAGCTATGAGAAATTGCAGCCCTCGTAATTTCGCTTCCAGGCCGCAAATGATCGTCGATACACGGATAATATCTAGAACACGGTGTTCGAAAGCGTTGATAAAGGATCGATCTTCATTGGATAACGTTTCGAAAAAATGTAAAAATTCCTCCATCTTAACTCCTTTTCCCTATCCATTTGATTTTTTAATTACATACGAACGATCCAATCCCCATTGTTTTTTTTTAAATTATAAAGAATTCCTCATGGTAATCATGAACAGTATGTTCCCGAACAACAACGGTTCTCTACCGTGTAAAATCGATAAATCCCCCTGAGTTTTGTTAACGTTACCAGTTTTAACGTTACTCGAGCGGCGTAACAATTAAACGTACTTTATGACGGTGAAACATTTGGCGTGGAACGGTAGGGAGAGGAGAGGAGAGAGAAAGAGAGAGGAGGGAGAGTTATTTTACTTAAAATTTCTCTCGCGACCTCGTCGCTCATCATTTTCGTTTTAAAAGGGCGCGTAATTGCGCAGGCTGGCCCGTACAGTCGGCTATTGTTATTCTTTATCATTATTATCAGCCGGTCGGCTGGGAATGACGGCCTAGAATCGAAAATGGGAACGCGTTAAGCTGTATTATGCAATGCGTGACACACAGCCCATGGGCATTCTTTTACATCGACGCTCATTAGCGCGTCGCCGGGGTACCGCGATATATTTTTTTTTCTTCTTTCTTCTTCTTCTTTTTCTTCTTCTTCTTTCGCTTCTGTTGTCAGTCGTGCGTGTTTGCATATTCGCGTTTCTCGATCCGGCAATCTCGGACTTCCGTCGACGGCTCGTTCGTCGTGTCGACGAGACTCGACGAATAGGGTGCGAACTCCTGGTGAGACACGTGGGCATGTATATTCGTACATTTAATAGAACGTTAAAACGGTTAAAAGAATGAAGAGACGGGGGAACGATGAATTTCGACGTGGTTTTCTCCCTGCGAGTTGACAGATATCCACGTTAGAAAACAACGATGTAACGAAACGGAGAACGAAATGGAGTGCAGTGTCGTTTTACCGCGTTGGATGAATTGAAATTTGTCACCGCGCGACAAAGGGTATTCTGTTACCGGCTACTTTGATGATAATGAAAAAAAGGAGAGAAAAGAGAGATAGAAAGATGACGGTACGTTTTAATTCCGTGAATTACCCCCGGTGAATTTGTCACGTTTGAAGGTAACAATTATGTATTACACGTTTAAACGTTCGTCGTTTTAGCGACGAAAAGAATGAGCCCGTAAAGCGTGTCCGGGGTCTGACTGTGGGTTTCGATAGTTTATGACACCGTGGAGTCTAATATTTCGTGGCTCGTAAAAATGCGATTTAATGGATGCGAAGTCCGACGAGGCGCCGCGTGCGCCGACCAAAACCCTCCCGGCGTCGTGAAGCGTCGTTATATGTATACATACATATGTATAGTGGATACATACATACATACAACGCGTCTATGAAAATTACTTGCGAGAAAACGTTCCTTTATCCAAAGGCCACGGATCGATTTCTTTTTTTTTCCCCCCTTTCTTTCGCTCGTTTCCCCTTTTATTTTCATCGAACGGTAAATTGAGCGAGCTGGAGTTTAATCGAATGTCGAGTAACGCGCTCGAAAGGAGAATAAAACAAGAGAGGCAGCGTGTGCCTCGATTGAAAAGTTTCTCGTAGGTACACCCTACGATACACCATGACCGCCACTTACGCCTCGTATCAGATTCGGATTTATTGCTTTCCGTGGAAGAGCGATCAAACGGAATCGCGATGTATTAGTTTATCCGACCACTTAAAATGATCGCTTTACCTTCTCCGGATTTCGATCCGTTTGCTCTTTACCGGTAACGTCGCGGTTACTGCGAATTAAACGTCGATCCCGATCGAATAGATCTCCGTCCTGTGGAAATCTCACCGCTGGATTCGTTGAGCGTTTTCCGGTGTCGCGGGAATTAATTAGGTTAAATATACATATAACATCGTTGCAGTAAGATATATACAAAGAATGATAATTTCCGGATGATAAGTTCAGATTCGTTTTAATTGTCTAGTCAACGAGAATCAACCGAAGAAAAAATATATATATCGTCCTGATATTCATTATTTAACGATCAACTCTGTAGAGTCTCGCGAAATTCACGTGAAAATTGCCAGCGGAATTTTTCAAAGACAACGTAATTTATTAATTAGTTGCACGTTACGCGATGTCATCGACCCCAGCCATGTCGCGTGTTTTTAAATATATATACATATATATTATAATTTTTCTCCCTTTTCGAGATCGTTGCCAGACGGGCGATTAATTATCGAAATTGATTATAAAATACTCGGAAAATCGTATCGACGATACCCCGACATAGTCGAACGGGGTAGTCAGTGGATTTCAATTTCTCGATCGACTCGCGATTTCATATTTTCCAGCGACCGGTCGGCCAAGTTAATTAAACCAGCGAAGATCTCTTCCTCGCGAGCCGCTACCTCGAGGGTGGAAGTGTGTGTACGTGCTCGTATACGTGTCCCCGGTGTTTTTAAGGGCCATTCAACTCCGTTGGCCGAACACACTTGCCCGAACAACGGCCCGGTTGCTCGAGCAAGAAACTCGAAGAAATAAGATTTCTTGTTTCCTCTCCCTCCCCCTTTCCCCTTCTCTCTTCTTTCGACGGGTTTCCCTCCCACTTCAGGATCCAAGAGCGGGATTAATCTTTTGTAAGAAAGTATGTTTCATTAAGACACAAGAATTAACCGCGCTCGGAAAGCTGAAAAAGAATACATAAAGTCTATTATTACAAGGAAGTTCTAGTTTCGCGATACCTGGGGGCGAAAAATAGATGAAATTATTTTTTTTTTATCATTAGTACGTCGATAAGAAAAGTAATGAATTTTCAAGAGTTACCGTGTAACTTATTCCCGAGTTCTTTCACGTACGATTTTTTTCGATGGTAAATAAAAGGGATGATTAAAATTACCACCGAAAAAGAAATTCTCGTCTCGGTCAACATACGCGACGACATATACACGTGGATCTACGATATATATGTATATATGTATAAACGTACACGTACACACATACAATTGCTACGAACGAGGGTGTAGACGACGAGGAAAGTGTACGGGGGTTGACAGGAGGGAGACAAAAACCAACAGACGAGGTACACTCGTCAAAGGTTGGAGTACGTATGGGGATGGTCTTGTGCAAAGCGACGCTGGAAGCCACTAATTCAAATTGGCAATTTTGAGATTTCGCACGACCGGCGAAATTCTCTTTCGAGGACGACGAATTCCTGTAGTGACTTCGCCGCCCGAAATTAATTTCACCCACGGCTACTAATTTTATTCGAAAGCCACGCGTGCCAACGTGGTGTAATTAAAAGGCTCGATGTAATTACGTCCCGATGAAACCCGTCTCTCTACGTGTTTGCGAAGGATTTTTGTTTATTTGTCAGCAGTCCCTTCTACGACTAGCCCTTTAGAATCTATCGGTATCTAGAGGTATCTATACGATCTTTGTGTTGATCTTCAATTTCCACGTAGAACACGTCGAATAAAACGTAAATATGAAAAAGAAAGTGATTTATTTTCCAAACTATCTTTTATAACACTTTTTCTTTCTTCCCTTCGAGAACTATAAACCTCCTTCAAAGTCTCATATATTTTTTTTTCTCTCTCCACCCCATGTACACGTTCATAGAGAAACTTTTGATAGTTCTCGGATAAAAAACCGGTAGAAAAACGTTCGAAAGGTTTTCACGTGTCTATCTACGCTATCAAACGGATACACTTTGACGTTCTATCACGGACAAAACGAAACATTGTTCCCGGACAGCGGTCGGACAACGATGAAAGGACAGTTAGCGAACCGGTTCCCATTCGTACTATGAGGCCCGTCCAAAAAGTCTTCCCGATCGAAATCGAAATGTCGCCCCCGGGGGTTAGGGGAATCGGCAGAGTTCGACTTCTCGAAGGTCTACGCGACTTCTCCTGAATCTTCGTGAATAATGCAGAACGTGAAGCCGCGGGAAACGTCGGACGTGACCGAAATGAAAGGCCAACGGGGGTAGGAAGGGAAAAAAACACACACACAGAGAAAAAGGGAGATATATATATATATACATAGAAAAAAGGGGAGAAGCAATGGTAACGAGAGGGACGTGTCCCTGACGCCACGTCTCTCGGTCAAAGGACGCTTTAAAGCGGAGATCATCTCCGGGATTTCCTGGAGCATACCGAAGCCGGAAGTAGCAAACTGTCGATATCCAAGACCACCTTTCTGTGTTCGCTGCGCATCCTTTTGTCCGTTCCACATCCGGCCGGATTACGTCTCTGTATTGGGGTTAATTGTACCTTTTGCCAGGGTTCGTTCGCCGCGATCGTCGGCGAGGATTTCTATATGTGTATGGATGTATAAATATGTGTACGTATGTAGGAACACGTATGTATAAGTATGTATATGTATGTATGAAACATGTATGTATTGTACATACGACGCGTCTCACTAAGGCCCGTTTTGTTTTCGCGTTTGAAATACGACAGAACCGGCACGGTAAAATATGAAATACGAGAAGATGCGCGGTAAATTGTTGTCTTTTGCCGTAGACCGCGGTGAGACATGGATGTTGGATAAATAATGGTAAATAATATCACAGTAAACTTATGAGAAAAATCTACGGTAAAGTCTACCAACGAAAATATAAATAATGTTTTATTACATTTTCCATACTAATCGCTTATTACTCTCTCTCTCTTTCTATCTATCTCTGGATTATTATAAAATTCAATGATCAAAGATGTTCAAAGATAAGATGACAGATTATATATCGGGGGAGGGAATGGGATGGTTCTTTTGATATCGAGACAATATTGTCGATAAAAAATGGCCGGATGCCGACGTGTCAACAGGTCGATAAAGGGTTGGAAACGTTGGTGCGCGTGCCGGGGCAAATATTTGAGGACCCGCACCTTCTCTCGTCGTAGGAACGTCCCTTTTTCGACTCTTGCCGTTCGTAAATATGGATGTTGCTTTGAGAACGAGACCAAAAGGGATTAAACCGACCGACCCGACGTCGAGAGAGAACTGTCTCGAAATATACCTCGATTGTACTTCCGACCCCTTGCTCGGTTTACATTTCCCTGCTATTTCCATTCGAGAATTATCGTCGCGCTTCTATTACACACCGGTGATTATTCCATTACGGTTATACCGTTGGCTGTATGCTTGACGGTATTGGACTATAATTGCGGAGGGTTCAGAATAATAATAATAATCGTAATAATCTCGTCACGATTACACCGTCACTTTGATATTCGGAATTTCATGAGAATTCAACTCGGGATACTTTCTACAAAATCTTAAAATTTGTGTGTATATATCTTTACGTGTGTGTGTGTGTTTTCATTCCCCCGATGGCAATAGAATAATATTTCATCGAACCAACGAGAAGTTTTACGCGGTAAACGAATGAAAAATCTATAGCGTCAACCGATGGGGGGTGGAAACGAGAAGAATCACTGATTCAAACGGGAGAAGAGCATCGTTGGCGGAACGAAGACGTTGGACTTTTCAAGTGGCTAATCTCGTTCGGTTTTTCTTTGCCCGCCTTGCGGTTGCGTTTATTCGATTTCCACCCCCTCGGGGGTTTCCTTCGTGCCCCCGTCGCCGTTAAGAAAGTAAGCACGATTCATTCCAGTTTTCTCGGGATTTGTCTCGACCGACGGGGAGAGGGGAAGGGGGGGGCTCACGATCGATAATCCGTGGGGACGATCTGTGTTTTCAGACTGTTTGACGATCTAATTAATTCGCGGTACGGTATAAAAGAAGCCGACGGAACAATCCTATCCAAAGATTGTACAACCTGTCTTGCGAATTCGATACCGAGTCCCCGAGAAATTTCATTAAGTTACTTTTTGTTTAGCATATGATTTTCAGTGTAACGTTTGCCGTGTTAATTTTCACATAATCACTACGCGATCGTTTCCGTATAAAAGTTGTTTCACCGTTGGAAATCGGTATATCTCGCAAGGGAGAGAACGAAGGGAGAGAGAGAGTGGAAGAAAAAGAGAAAGAGCGAGAGAAGTGACACAAAAATAAGGGAAAAGACAAACGAACGGATAAACAAAGAAGGAACCAAGGAAAAATCCGTTGTATCCTGGCAAAAGCCTCGCGTACAATTCTTTTGTAGCGTTTTTTCCATTCAACTTCCGGAATTAACCGAGCCGCCTCTCTTACCGGCTGCTTAATTAACACCTTATTGTTATCAGCCAAAGTCTGATCCCCTATCCACGGCCATTTTTCCGCGTTCTCCTCTTTCTCTCTTTCTCTTTCCCTCTCTCTTTCGCTCTCTCTTTCCGAGATACCACTCTGTTGGAGGAATTTCGTTTCTTTTGTCCGCAACATGTCGTCCACAGAGGCTCTCTTTTATCTCAAAGAGAGCCTCACATTTTCTTCTCTCTTCTCTCTCTTTTTTTTTCGCTCGAACGTTTCGTCTCTCTTCCAGCTCCCTCAATCTCCATTTTTCTCTTTCGGTCTATTTCTCCCTCTCCTCTCCTCTCCCTCCTCTCTCTCTCTCTCTCTTTCTCTTTCTCTCTTCTCTCTCGGCACCAGCTCTCGTTTCTCTTCGACTATTATCTTCGATCGCTATGCCTTCAATTCCACGACAATGGCTGTACAAAAGATGCTCGCTCACGACGAACGATTCGCTTCTGCGACAAAAGGACCGCGGAACGGAATGAAAATGGCAAATCAATTATCGTCGTGGATGGAATGAAATATCGAGCGTTACCTACGCCGAGACGATCCTTCTTTCGCGGGGTTATAAGTGTCCTAAGGGCACCACCGCGCCGGCGAAATGGTTTATTTGTC
The DNA here is from genome assembly GCA_917499265.3 of Mimumesa dahlbomi. Taxonomy (NCBI): domain Eukaryota; kingdom Metazoa; phylum Arthropoda; class Insecta; order Hymenoptera; family Crabronidae; genus Mimumesa; species Mimumesa dahlbomi. The sequence continues at coordinate 4,750,016 of OU824114.1, read as the reverse complement.
GAAGATTTGCCGTGCACGACTTCTTTATTCGCGTCTCACGTCGCAAACGGGAACGATTCAGGTTAACGACGATATCACGCGGTGTTTCATCGTTTCCCGTCCCACGGAGTATTCGAATGATAATATTAACGAAACGTATTGATACAGAATATCTCCATGTCTTTTTTTTATTTAACGTTAAGGAGAAAATTTAAATTTTTATAGTCACTGTGTTACCAACCTGGCGGTAAACGTCAATGTATCGAAGTAGAAAATTTTAATTTTTACGGAAGTCACTGTGTTATCAACTTGACAAAAAATTTCAATGTATCGAAGTTGTATTTTGTGTACATACTTTGACAAAGTTGTTTTATCGATGAAATCGCTCTTTCATCACGATCGTTCGACGTTCTTTCGACCCAACGTTTATAGCTTAATCATTGCAACGGACATCTGTGCTATGTTTAGGACATAAGTCATTGTATAACGAGTCCGTCGAGATAGCAGAACGATACTTACGATTGGTCACGGTTAACGGGACGGTGTGAGGCAGTCGGAAACGAACGATCGTCGAAATGACGTCGTACGTCTTAGAAGATCGTTAATGACCATGGATTCGTTCCAATCACCGATTGTGTTAAATGATAACAGATGGACAATAAGACCACTAAAGAAAGAAACAATTCGACATACACATATACGTACACATACATATAAAATATTCGTGATATCACTATAGAATATTTCACCGTCGAAATCCATAGGAATTCCCGTGAAAAATAATCGTCGGTTTAACCAACTGCCGTCGTTAAAAGGTATCGTCGATACTTCCGAATCGTTTCGTTATCGACTTTTTCAATATCCGCCCAGGGAATTCGCGGGTCCCCCGGATCGATGGCGATCCATAAAGAGAGAGAGAAAGTATTATAGTATTCCACCGACAGGAATCGATCCCCCTCCTCCCTCCCCCACCCTTTTTCTCGTTCTCTCGTTCGGCAACGATTCCATCGGTCTGTCCGTTCGTTTTTACGACGGTTCTACCAGGACAGAAACAAACCGGCAGATCAATCGTGGATGTAACCGATCGATCGATCGAAAGACAGAAGAGGGGTGGACACCCTCCCCCCTCCCTCCCCACCCCCTCTATCGGGGAAACGATAGCAGGACTCGATTCGGGTGATTTCAACGGGTGCAGCGATCGGTAATCCGGTTGTTCCAGTTCGTACGGAATTAATAGCACGGAATAAAATGTTCCGGCGATACCTCGGAAAGACACGAGACCACGCTCGAATCCGATGTGTAATTAGATAGAGGAGAGAGAGTATCGGGTTCCTGTATCGCCCGACGGACCTCGTTTAATTTTCGATTTATCACTATCACCACGCCGAAACATTCGCCGACACTGGTTACCCCCCCCCCCCCATCCCCGATCGCCCGCACATTTTTATACGTGTAATAAAACAAAGATTCATCGATTACGGATAATCGAATGGAACCGCTAAAATATATCTATGTATATCTATTTCATATATGTACTGTATCAAAGATTTATTCTATGAGAGAATTTATTCGTTTTACATATTAAGTTGTAGAGTTTCATCGAAATTGTTCTACGAACTTGTAGTCGGAAAACTGGATTAATAAGAAAACAAATATGTAGGGAAACAAGTGAAATGTCGTCGGGGAAAGTAAAACTGGAGGAACGATAAGCAATTCAAATTCGAATTCGCCGGACGGTTCTTTTCAACCCGAAGAAAGGAGTGGCAGGTTGAAGTTTTTTCCCCCGGTCCTTAGTCTCTTTTATAGGTTTCTATAAAGAAGATGGAAGGGAAGGGGAGGAGGGGTTAGAAAGAAAAAAAAACACGTCGGGCCCGTAAGATAAAGGAACAGTCGCGCTTTTGCGCCAGCGATTAACGTGGACCCCGGCAAGAAGCGCGGAAATCCTCGTCGGAGGTAAACTTTTTTAATTTCGAACATCCGCGGAAATTATCCACTAACTTCACCGTGGAGGTTTACCGTTCTCTCCTCACCCGACCCCTGCGCGATTTATCGTGGATACCTGGCAGCGCGCTATTCAAATTAACCGGAAAGTTCATCTGTACTCTTCGTTTAATAGGTACACGATTGCACACACACACACACACACACACATAGAAATACATACACAGCGGACGGTTTAGTTAGCTTAGCCACGTAAGAGAAACATTGCTCAAGATCAGTCGGAAGTTTCGCGGGGTAAAGTTCGATGGAAATTTACCGTGATATTCGTAGCGACGTCTCTCGTTATTTGTCGTTCGAAGAGGAAAATTTTGCGTGGTTAGAAATAATATAAATTGTCATTTTGCAATGAGAGGAAGAACGAACGGAGAAATTTGAATCGTTGAAAGTGTAACACGATGATTATTATTATTTAATATCGAACGAGTTTGCTAGAATGAAATTTTCATTAAGTTCGAATTGAAACGCCGGGGTTTCGTAACAACGAACGTTTAAAGTTCGTATCTTAATACGCGACGGCGCGTATGTACAGTATTAAAGTGAATTATAGGAAATTTCGAGCGGAGTACACGCACGTCGAGTCTTCTCGCCTTTGTCGTTAATAATTTACAGCATCCATTCTCAACGAAACGCAGACGACACTTGGCGCTCATCGCCTCGTTTAATTGCGACATAATCGCGTACTTATTACACGGACATTTTCTGCGAGAGCGGGGGAAAAAAGATGAGAAAAAAATAATGCGAGAAACACAAGACGCCGAGATACGTATAATGCGAATAACGGTGGAACAAGGGGGGAAAAAAAATACCTCGGAGCTTTTATACCTTCGCTCGTTATACGTTTCTTATTACAAAGCTCGTCTCACCTCTGCCTCTCTTTTCACTTCTCAAAGAATATCAGACTCATCTTTTTTCCATTCTTTCCTTTTATTCGTCTTGTTACCGACGATCGGGTGGAGAATACGATCCAGATTTCGTACTTTATTTTTCTTTTCTTTTTTTTATATTCCGATGAAACAACGTTGGGTGTTGTTCGGTGAAATTTCGTCCTTTTCTCTCTCCCCCCGTCGAAATTTTAAAAACATATTCACGTCAAGGGATCGCGAAATGAAAAAATCCAACAGGCTCGAGTCGCACGGGTGAAAATTCAATATCGTCGGGTAATATATTTCCAATTTTCATTTTTCGTTCGTCTTTTTCACGAGATTATACGCGATACAACCGAACGAATTCAACGGAGAAATTTCAATGGATTTTTTAATGTCAAACGAGACGTGCAATCACAGAGACGATCGCTGGATAATAAAAAAAAAAAAAGTAAAAATGAAAAAAAAGACGAGCGATTAGAAGAGACACGGGGAACGGTGACAATTTTTTTTCTCGTTGAATTTCCGCGATTAATTCGAACGATTCACGGGGACGCCTCCGCGGTTCGCATAATACCACTCGTTACCGACGGAATCATTCAAGGCTTTGAACCGTGGTAATCAGCATGTATTATGACACGCGAAGGAATGTAATCGGATAAATGACCCAGGTTGCATCGGACTATCGGATCTATCGTGTTCGATCCTAATTTGCATTCCGAAACACGGATTACCTTATCAGCGATAGACGCGCAAATTTCGCAAGCTGTTCATCCGTTTCCGTCGATATGTAACCACGAAATTTGAACGACATTCTCCAAGGAATTGCACCATCGTCGATTTGACGAACGTGACATTTTTTTTCTCTCTATCGATCGATCTTGTACAATTGGATCGTTCGAGGTCTATTTATAGAGTGTAATTGGACGAATTCCATAACGATAAAACGAATATCCAGACATTTGGAATTTCAAGAAGTTCTTCTGTATGTATGTATATATATATATATGTATGTGTGTGTGTGTATTCTTTGTCACTCGTAGCCCACAGTTTATTCGCGGATTATTCCGCAGTGGTGGTTGGTAATGGTCGAAATTGATTTCAATAGCTCGTTATAAATTTCGAGGAAGACTGGCTGGCGTTGCGATGCGAGTCACGTAGCGAATTATACATTGTATATATCCGACACAACGATTATTTACCAGGCTTTCCAAGTTGAAGAAGTCGAAGGAGGTCGAACCGGTCGAGTGACTCGATGTACTACAACGAGGCATAGCAATTGCACGCACGAATCAAATTCAATCGATGTGTATTGGGGGGAGGGGTGGGGAGGGGGAGGTGGTGGTTAGTTTAACAGTTTACGAGAATTTAAAAGGCTCCACGACGAGAGTACGGATAAAACGTTAGAGTCGTCTTGGCTCCGTGGTTCGTTTCCGTGGGGTTCTATAAAATTTTCGATTTTGCGCGATAAATTTACCGTGACAAAAAACTACCTTCCTTTGCCAACAACGTGACGACCGGGAATCGAACCCACCGCTGTAAACCAACGTATTTTTTCTATTTTCTCTACTTTTTATCTATGTTTTTTTTTACTTTCGTTTCCTTCCGAAATCCCGACGATAGACTTTCGAACATATTTTTCACTCGACAAAAGAGTGAAACTAGAGTATCAGTTAGAAATGAATTCCTTTGGAAATCGCTCCTTTAAAGGGGACGGTATAATACGTTACTTAGAATACCAGTCTATCGTTTCTCTCATCATTTCTATCGGGATATCGGGAAAATTTTCGGATAACCGAGGAACTCGGTCAAACGGCTGACAACGTTCGGATGAAAATAAAAAAAAACACACACACACACAGACAGACACTTAGAGGAGAGAAAAAACGAACGATGAAAGAAAAGATAGACAGCGAGATCATACAGATACGAAAATGATGGTGTAAACGACACATCCATTCCGGTAATAGTTTAGAAGACACTGTGAACGGAAAGCGTGAAGTTAAGATCGTCGAATTGAAAATACAGCCCCGCGAGTTCCCTTATTCTCTATTCGATTCCATTCATCGGTTGATTCCCGCGCTCGCCTCTCGGAAATCCCGCGCCTCGTAAATTTCCGGAAGTAGTTCCTCGAGAGAATAAACGTCGTATTGTTTGCCTCGGATGCGAAACGGGGGTATTTCCTGGATACCTTTAGTTCGGGGGGTGGTGAACAGGAGCTACTCGCACGTGTGTGTGTATGTGTGTGTCTTCGAATCACGCATACACATCGAAACGATATACATATATGTATACATATACACATAGAAGAGAGTAGACGTAAATCTACCCGTTGCTATACACAACCCGTACGTGTATGTATGTTTGTATATATGTATATATATGTATGTACCTGCATCTATGTATATCGATTCCTGGTATAATGTTGTACGTGGCGTCTGACTTATTGACAAAGTGATAAAGTCGAGCTCGAGACTTAAGGCAGCCCTGGATGTGCACGTGTGGGTGTAACTCCACCACCTTACCTTGTGTGTGCAACTCTCCCGGGTGAGTTTGCGAAATTATTTCGCGAGAATCCCCTCCTCCCCCCTCTCCGTTCGCCGTCGGGGTAGCTGGAATATTTTCCGGCTCTCTACCGCACCCCATTTTGGTACCGTAACTGGTTCTCCGCGTGTATTAAGTCTTTTGTCGTGGCGTGATTTGCATTAGAAATAGTTTACGAAACTTGCGGGTTTGTATGAAAAACCTTGGGAGCCACATGGATTCAAGTGGAGACATTTTTCGCAAAGTTTCCGTGGAAATTTCCCTCGCAAATGAAATTAATATATCATATATACGGAAAGATACTTTAACTATGCCTATCGAGTTCTAAACATTTCTAATATATTGTGATATCACTATTTTTTATTATAATTTCCAGTTAGTACCTTTAATTACGTAATCCCTGAAACACAATGGTGTTCGGTCGAAATATAAAAAAAGAAAAAACAGTAAATTTCGCGTCCTTGTCACAGGAGCAACGGGACGCAGTTAACGCCGGAAAGTTGTCGAGCGTCGCCACCGCGCTCCCAGGGAGTATCAGCGGCGTGATATCATTACCCGGGAATCTAAATTCCGGTAGACGCGCACGTAGTAGATACATACACGTGTAAGAGTGTGTGCGGCACGAGTGGAATATGATACTTTGGCTGACACGGAACTTGTCTTATGAAATGTCGCAGCTTCCTGTAACGCGGCTCTCTCGCCTTCCCTTACGTGCATCCTTAGCCGACGGTGGTGGTGCCTCTTATGTTCCAAGACGAGAGAGTACTGCACGCTCACCTCGCGATATCTTTCCTCGAGCGTCGTAGACAACACCGTCGTATTCGATATCTAGCTGTAACAAAAATTTTCTATTCCTCGTTTCGCGTATTATTTTCACGAAACAAATACAAGTAGACACTTTGGTATATGTGTGATTCATAAGGGATGTTTATTGAATAAAAATTATGTTATAAAATGTGAATATGATAAATGAATACTAGGTATATCTTGAAAATGTAAAAATAACAAATTTCAACTTTATAATATATATAAAAATAGATAATTATTGTTGTTGGGTGAAAATTGTAGAATGTGAGGATGAAAAGGGACGATTTTAAAAAATTGAACATTTAGATTTAAAATCCCGTTCGCGATTCGAGGAATGAGACATCCTTTGGGAGGGATGTTTTCAGGTGAATCGGAGGATGGTTAAATATACAGAGCCGGAGGAGTAATACGTTCGTGTTAGCGAGAACGATGTAGAAGGAAGTCGGGAATAAGGTCAGCCCTCCCAGAAGGCCTCCGAAAATCCGAGGGTGAGTGGGAATATCGCCGGCGATGGCCGCCACCGTAACGTTGTTTCGCGTGAAATGTTAAGCGTTAAAGAAGGTGTTGCAACCGTGAGATTCATTTTTTTTTATGAAGTACTCAAACCGGGCGAATAACGAGGTTCGATGATGGCTGCAGTTACGAGTTGAATCGTAGGGATGAAAATGGGGGAGAATATGTATGTACATAGGTTGTATAGATATATATGTATATGTGTGTGTATATCGAACTGTAACGTTGTAACCGCTGTAACGTGATCTCATCGAGTTCGTAACGGTAGGGGAGTTGAAAAATTGACATTAGTTCGATATACATACATGGTATTATTCGGTATCGGTGTGTTACGCCACGTATCAGGTCGACGGTGTTGCGAATCCGTACGGGTTTGTGCACTAGGTGAGGAATAATAATGAGGAAGGAAAATAAAGAAAATGGTGCCGGGGCCGGTGAGACCTCGCGAAACCAGTTGGGACGCGAGTTTGCATTTCATTCACCACGCTGGATCTTACGGTAAATAGAAAGTGTCTAAAAGAAGGAAAAATAACCGGGAAAAATATCGTGTATGGTTGTATGTACGTATGTATATGTACTGTACATTGACATTTTGAAAAATCACACTTCCGTCTATTCGATCCGATAAAAGGGTCTCGTATTATACGTGTCGAATCGATTTCGTGAACGATACGATAAAACCAAAAAAAAAGAAAAAATAAAGAAACTTTCGTTAAAAAGTCAATTCTTCGATACTTTGACAGAAATAGAAATTACATGAATAACCCATCTACACCTATGTAGGTCGTGTGCGACGCATGTGTGTCGGGTTGGTAATACAATAATAGCTTCGTCACCTGAGCTTGTACCATGATAAATACGTGATGACGTAAAAATAGCAGTGCGGCAAAGAGAGACGAGAACAGAGAGAAAAAAAAATAGAGAGAGAGAGAGAGAGGCCAGTCCGTTCCCGTGATTTTGCGAATTGCGGTTTTAGAGTAGTACCACCTCCTCTGCACACCACTCCGTGTACGTTTAGGGTCAATAGCTTCTGAAATAGAAGTATGTGTGCGACAGAGAGAGAGTGAGGGAGAGAACGAAACAGACAGGGGGATGGAAAAAGAGAGAGAAAGAGAAAGAGAGAGAGAGAGAGAGGAGAGAGAGAAGCAAGAAACGAGCGGCATACACGCCCGTTTTCAGGGATGAACGGTGAAAAGACCATAAAGCGCGGCGTAACAACCGTCGCATCAGCGAAACGACGAAAGCATTTGAATGCCGTGCCTCTCCCAAATACGACACCGGGGTTAGCACATTGTCGGATATGTTTCACAATGCATAACTGTCAACGGCAGCGTGCGCCGTTCCCTACCCCATATACAGTCTTGGCTATCTTGCAACTGACTGTACTTGTAAATTATGTCTCCATGGTGGTTGCGTGTTCGTTAATAGCGAGTAATAAGAGAGAGACGAAACTATTCACGGTGTGATACGGTGTGATAGAGAGAGAGAGAGAGGGAGAGAGAGAGAGAGAAAATCACGGTGCAATTCACCTCCACATGAAGCTTATAATCCCTGATACGAGCGTGAAGTGCAATAAATAATGCGGGACCGCGGGGCGACCGCAAAATTAATTAAAGTAAACCGATGACGTTTACTTTGTGAAAACGTCCATCACGAATTTCGCGATTCCGCTACTGATTTGCGGCCGGCCAGGCTGCCGGCGTTTGTAACGAGCTTAAATCATGATATCGTGACGATAGACGAACGGTAAATGGAATTGTCAGATAGATGGGTTATCATTAAACGGTATAAATGATTTCGTTTTGTAATGTAATCACGGTCCGGAACGTAATTATATGTATAAGTATTGCGTAGACAACGAAATCGGAAGAAATAGAAAAAAGAAAAACTTGTTAGACAACGCGTCGATCGAGTTATACTCGTGAACGCGGAGCAAAGTTTTTGTAATATTTCACGATTTTATTCAATCCGTAGTTTCCCGTTCGTAGATTCGTGTTATCTTCCCGTTGCTTTCTATTCCGTAATGGTGTTTGGTATTGACAGAATCTTTTTTTTTTTTCGTCCGCTGTTTTGCCTCGGGAACTCGATTCTTTCTTTCTTTCATTCGCCCGTTTCTTTCTACCCTTCCGTCTCTTGTTCACTTTTCAAAGTTTTCTCACCGTCTGTGTTGTCTTGTATACATATATTTCTCGTTGTTTCGCCTTATATTTCCGTCTCTGTGCTCGGGTCCGCAGGTATTTTATTCATGCCAGTCGGCTGCCTGTTTACACGCCGCTATTTTACCACACGCGCGTAATATTGCTCTCCATGTATGTATGTATGTGTAATTCCGATAAAACAATTAATAAATGCCCGGCTTAATTAATAACTGTCCGACATCCGAGTATAATCCCGCGCTGCCGTTCTAATCATATATTAAACATGATATATCATGCCGTGCTCTAAATATTATTACGAATCTGATCATCGGCTAATAATACAACGGTTTCGGTGAAATACTAATTTTCCATGGGTACGATAGCAACGCTCGATACGTGCGCGAAAAGTGTTTAACATTTTCCACCGCAACATTCGATATCCCCCACCCGTAACCATGGAAATATCGAGACGTATATTATTACACACGGATTTCATCGATCGATTGAGATATACCCACTGACAGTTTGTCGTGAAAGGATCATTAGGAATCACGTGGACGTTACTTACCTTTACTTTCACCGTGTATTACATAATTCCACGGAAAGGTTAACGATGACGATCCGCGAGAAAAAGGGATACGCGAATCGATGGATTTAAATACCTCCGTTTCAATTCGCAAGCAAAATTTGTTTCACCGAATATGATTTTTCTAAATTATTTCTTCGTTATGAAACATATTCAAATATTCTTTTTTATTCTAACATTTTTTAACATATATACATAGAATGCAGTGATTTTACGAGAAATAGAAATTCTGTTAGTTTTATTCACTTCGTACGGTGCAGACTATTTTTGATTTTATCTCAACGTCTACCTTCACGGTTCGTATCTAACGTCCGTTTGAAAACCAGCCAATCCCCGATCGTCTCGTACGTTCGTCTACAGATTGGATGTCTCGATTTATTATTTACATCCACCAACCTTAGGTCGGCAACCGAATCGACGGAACCGGTGTCCGAGATTTTTCCTTTCCTGTTTCCGCGAAAAGATGATGTTGCGGGCCGGATTATTTCCCGAAATAAATTATCGATGTATTCCGAGGCGGCCGTATATTTCCCTTATCACAATGCAAGACGGATGTACGCGCCGTGGAATCTCGGTGGCGGAAAATGCAACGGTGCCGCAGATTTCCAACCGCGAGGCCATCCACGACGGAAATAGATCACACGTGTCCGTGAAATATATAAGCGAACAACCCTGTTGTGTATGTAACGTACGCTCGAAACACTTTAACGTTTTCTCGCTTATAAAGCAAGAACCGGCCGATTTAATTCGTCGGTTTCGCCCCGCGTGAAATCGCACGAAAATATGGGCGACCGGCATAAAAGAAACCGCGAGCTCTTTTTTTTTCCACTACCTAACGGTAAATCGAATTAATTGTGCGAATGAACGAAAATAAAAAGAACACTGGGAGAAAAAAAATGTAGCACCCGAATATACACGGGCTATCCAGTTTTGTTTTACACGAAAACGACGAAATGAAAAGCTACCTACGTAGGATATGACAAAGGGTAAAATGGCGAGGGAAACTAATTAATGTGAAATTACATTTTCCAACGGTTGTAAAAGTGACGATGATGAAATAAAAAAAAAGAGAGAGAGAGAGAGACAGAGGGAGAGAAAAAAAAAGAAAAATGGAATACGAAGGTAAACTGGATTAAACATGGAAAATTATGTCGGATTGTTTGAAAGTAATGAATACCCTGAAGGATAGGATGTGAATCCCGTTGAAATCTCCGACGGGAATTGTCCGGTATGTACAAACGAGATAACTGAAATTCGTCCGAGCGTTTTGAATAATTCTCGACAATTTTGGTCCGCCGCAATTTCTAACGAATCCGGGAACAATTATATCCACGCTCGAAGCGTTTCGCGTGACTATTACACCGTTTACACCAAACCGATATTCGGTGATTTTCATTGGTTTCTCATTCACGAAAATTTCGGATAATTATCGTTCCACGTATGTATGTATACGAGAAGAATCTCGCGTTTTGAATTTTTATTCGATTAAATCGTCCTAAAAGGTTTGTTCAACGTACGTTGGCGAATGAAAGTTTGTTTTTTTTCCGTTTCTCTTTTTCTCGGGCATTTTTAATATCATTATTCGGATGTTTTTTTTTGTACGTTCTCGGTGGTCGTGCAGCACGAAAGAAATTTCGCGCAAAAAAAAAGTAGGTATATGTATATCGCCTCGTTATTAACGCCATCGTCTCGTCGGTCGGGCGGAACGAAAAACGTTAAAAGCCGTCGCGTCGCTTGGAAATTTTGATAAACGCATACACTCGATTAACCATGAAATTAACGAAATTAGTATATTACTCGGAGCGTCGCTGAAATTTCGAATTATTCCCGAATTTCACGGTTAACGCGATCACTTTATTAATTTCGTCGTTTTAATCGCCGTCGAAAATCCCTCCGTTCGTGTGTGTATGCGTTCTATAGTGTAAAGAGCGAACAAAAAAAAAGAATAATTTGTCTTTTACCATAGAAACATGTGTATACAAAAGTAAAAATGATCGTCCAAACATTACGAAGTCAACGATTATTTCATAAACCTCCAATCAAAGTGTAACAAATCTATACCTGTAACGTGTACCTATTAAATCGATGTAACGTGTATCACGTATACATATTGTACGTATGTATACACACACATATACCTATACAGAAAGTAATAGGAAAAAAAATAAATCGCACGTTCGACACCGGAGTATATTAATTGCGAGCTTTCGGTAGGCCATCGTCGGACAGCGCGGCAGTCCGTTTGATAAATTTCCAACGATAGGCGAATATTGCCAGTTTGCGAGGACAATGATCCTCGGGAACGGCAATATCCTACGGGATTTTCACCCGACAGAGGCAGTCCTTCGACCTCTGCCGCCAATCGAACCCGCGAATCCTGAATACGCGTACAAATGGTCGTCAGATCGGTATCGACGTTCTGTCCTCCCGAGGAAAACAATTTATACTCGACCCTCCTCTATTATCTTCCCCGTTGTTGTTCCCGAATTAGATCCTTTGAATCATTTTTTTTTCACCCTCCCCCACCCCTCGGGTTCGAATCTGCTGGTTGTCCGTCCGTAGGCGGATTTTTGTCTTTCACTTGTTACGCGTATTTACATTCGCGGTATACCAATGTTTTGCACGCGAGTGTATGTGTGTGTATGGGTGATAAAGTATACCACTGTGTCGTAATATTTGATTGTCCGATACGAACGAACGTACAGTGATTTCGAAATGAATCAGGATCCCGGGAAAATAATATTTTTGAATAGAAATCTAAAAGATTTACTTACAAAGTTTTATCTGTTTCACTAAAATAAAAAGCAAAATCTTTTTGATTCTTAAATACTTAGAATAGTGACTTCGTTTTTTTTTGTTTTTTATAATTAATAATTACCATCATTCCCTCTCCAGACACAGAACTTTAACATCTGTCTAAAGAATCTCAGACGACAACGACTCGTTAGAAAACAAACGCACAATCTCTCCGCGACGTTCCACGAGAACAATGAAATCTTGTAGTTACTCGCCACGAAGCTTTCCCTTCGGCCCCTAGTTTCGATCGTAATCGCCGAAATGTACGCGATAACAGAGTTTCCCCCGAAGTGTCTCGGAAGAAAGCCGTGAACACGAGGGTCCCCTAATGCGGCAGATAATCGCGTTGACAAAGGACAAGCGAGCTAGACGTAGGCAGAAAGAACAGGAGAAGAAGAAGAAGTACAAGAAGAAGAAGAAGAAGAAGAAGAAGTAATTGCCATGCCGTAGCCGGCGTTTTGATCCCTTCCAAAAGCAGAGTCTGGCCCCAGACACCATCGTTCTTGTCATCTGGAAATGGATCGATGTGGCCAGACAGAGGACGAAGAAGAGAATGAAGAAGGACACACGTTCAGCCAAGGAACAACCGAGAGGAGCCAAGAGGATGGTACTTTATGCTGAAACTCGAACAGGCCAAGAAACGCTATCGTCTACTACTCGGACTTTAAAGTCCCGACGAGCACGTACATGTATATATATGTATATGTATGTATGTATGTATGTATGTGTTCGTCGACCACCCGTAGCTATTCCACGGGAGAAACCATGAATGATGTATTTGTAAATATCTCGGGCGCAATGCCGAGGAAAACTTCGGCACGGTTTTATCGTCGATCTTTATTTTCTTACGGTGGTTTTACCAATCGGGTATTAGAACAGTCTCGCCCTTTACCGATGTATTATTTTTTTCTTTCTTTCTCCCCTCTACCACCATCACTTCTATTCCAATTGAACGAGTACGACATTCTTTATATAAATAACTATCTGATTATCCATTTATCGATCATCTTTTTCTCCCTCTCTCTCTCTTCTTTTTTATACACACATAAACACTCTTTCTCTCTATGAAGAATAATTACAGGTACATCTACGAGACACTATCAAGAACAAGGGGGTCTTCTTGCCAACGTTAAATACATACACACACCCACCCACTCCCACCCACACATAGACACGCGAGCAAACGATTCCGCGTTTCATAAAGTTCGCCCGACGACGACCCACCGCTGCGTGCCACCCACGCGACCAAACTTTCGACATTCGTGAACGCTTCTACATATCTACCTATACCTATACACATACACATACACATACACATATACATACACATATACATACGCATATACATACATATACATATATCCTATAAAAGCGTCGATATATATCTCTTAACCCTTGCGGTCGCCTTAGATGTTGTCTACCCCTCTTGCAACCCTAACAAATCGCACATACGCAATCCCGTGAGTTACGCGTACATACACACTACTTCGCGGGAACACACCCGGTAAGATCGAGGGCGATGAATTAATCAGGCATCCCTCGTGCGCGTGGGATCCACGAGAGGATCTTGACTTCCGTCGTAACGTGGTGGAAAGGGGAGGAGGAGGAGGAGGAGGAGGAAGAGGGAGGGGATGGGGGAGAGGAGGAGAGGATCGATCTCCCGCGGGGTTGGAAACTACCACGGAATAGCCGGTATCATCTTGCAGAAGGAGAACAGAAAGGGACAAATGCTGTCGCGGAGGGGTAGCTCAGGGGGAATTGCAGGAGAAGCAGGCAGACCGGTCGGGAGGGTGGCCCTTGTATTGATTCACAACTCTGTGGAACTTCAGAGAGAGAGAGAGAGAGAGAGAGAGAGAGAGAGAGAGAGAGAGAGAGAGAGAGAGAGAGAGAGAAGAGGGGAAACTGTAGGGGAGGATATGGCAGTCAGCCCCTAAACATTGGCGTGGGATGTCGAACTATCACATAAATTAGTCTGCAATGTCCTCTCGCAGAAGTGAATTCCACTTTATACTGGTTATTTATTTCTGTTTTTATTGTACAAATCGACCTCGGTCGGCGTAGGGTGCTGCTCTCTCTCTCTGTGTTTCTGTGGAATCGTTTCGAAAAACGATTGAATGTTTTTCCGGTTTATTGTATGTAGTATTACATATGGAATTAATATGTGGTTATTATTGGTTGATGGACTAGGGATATATAGATCGTTTAATATTTCGTTTTCTTCTGTGGAAGTATAATTCTACTCGTATTTTCTTTTTTTTTATATTTAATACATCCGATTTCCCTTCAACTTATTCGAAATACTTTCATGGACATAATATACATATATGTGTATTATAGAAGGGATAAAAAAAGAAATAAATAAATAGAAGACCAGAAAAGCGCGAAATATCGACGACCGTAGACGTGACGGTCAAATTTTCAATTCCACCTGGGGGTTGGCTCGGCTCCGACGATTTTCGGCGTGCTTACGCTGTCTGCCCTCGACCCCCCCCCTCCCCCCGGCCGAATGCACCGGGGGATAAGTAGCATTGAGAATTGGAAAAGGATTTAGTCGGGAGCTTGACGTCGAAGGGACCGAATCCGGAATGGGCGGCGCGCGGAATTATTGTGCAGAATTCAAACCCCTCCTGTGTGACTCTTCCGAACAACCCCCTCCACTACCATCACCAACACCATCCCCCCCCGTTTCCCACTTCCTCCGTAGCGGATACGCAACCCTCGGGTTTAACGAGCGACGTCTCGCTAATGACGCTAATTACCGATTCGAGCTGGTAATTATTTTGCTTGAGAAATGATCACCGGGCGGCCGAGCGTTGTTACAAAATTTCCTGCTTAATTTAATCACAGCTTTTATACGCTCTCTTTATCCACGCTCGCCTCAAATACATTCCCCACGTGTTCCAGGTGTTTGTCGGATAGCGCGTGTATGTATGTATGTACATAGGGGGCAAATATTCTGTAAAATAATGTTATTCAGAAATTCCTGCCCGTACACACCGCGTGTATTTATCGCGCGACGAGCCGGTTGTGAAATTACGAGAGCAGAAATCAGAATCGTCGTGGAAAGAGAGAGATAAAGAGAGAATGAGAGAGAGAGAAGGGGACAACGGTAACGGAATAGTAAAATTATTCGTAGTATAATACATACATTCGTACATACATACATACATACATACATACATACATACATAGATCCTTTTTGAATGAGTTAGACCGTAAAGATGCACCGTATCGAGAGACACGCTGGAAACCACGACTGTCTGATTGAGCGTTAAATAGGCGTTCAATCGAGCAAAGCGAACGGAACAGTTAGACCCTTTTTTTTTGCGCGCTCGGGACTCGTTGAGCCAGAAAAAAAAGAGGCTTTAATTCGTTCAGTATATGCGCATTTACACGCGAGCACGTCGAACCGTATCCGCTTTTCCAAAACAAGGAATCCGTTCGCCGGCGAGCCGCGACAGCCCGCGCGCCTACAATGAAACCTTTTGTTGTCCTCGTCGTCGGCGCTTTTGAACGGCGACGGA
Source organism: Mimumesa dahlbomi (assembly GCA_917499265.3). Taxonomy (NCBI): domain Eukaryota; kingdom Metazoa; phylum Arthropoda; class Insecta; order Hymenoptera; family Crabronidae; genus Mimumesa; species Mimumesa dahlbomi. The sequence goes on along the minus strand of OU824114.1, from coordinate 4,734,265 downwards.
TCACGAGTGTAGAAAATTTGCGGCATAATTGCTGAAGCTCTGACGCGACACGAGGATGGAAAACGTCTGCGGTATTTAACGCCGAAGAATGTTGATATTACTTTTTACAGCACATTCCGATGGAAAGAAACTATGTAAATATCTATTTTTTTTTTATTTATTTATTCATTTATCGATACAATACACTCTTTTATACGTGTCTGTGTTTAGTTCTCGCGTTATTTGAACGTTTTATGGAGCAATATTATTATTGTTATTGTTGTTCTATTTCATTGTTTATACATCTATCTGTCTATCGACTTTAGGTGTCTACTCGCTCACTTATTTAACAGTTTATCTAAGTCCCTACCTATGTATACATACATATACCAGTTTACTGGCACGCTTAGCTGTCTGTATACATACATATATAGTTGTGTTGTATAGAGATACATGGTACATCGATGGACACATCTAACAGTCTATCTAATTATCCGTCTATCAGTCTACCTAGTTACCTATCCGTCTATCTACTTATTTGTTTATCCAACGATCTACATAGGTATCTATGTATTTGCCAATCTATTGACAGGACTAGCCGTTTGACTGTATGTATGTACGTATGTATGTATGTACAACGCACATCTACTTACCCAACTATCTATTCAATTATCTGTTCGTCTACCCGCCTCCTTCTCTTTTTTTTTCTATTTATCCTTTATCGACTTATGTAACAACCTATTTACCCTTTTTAGATACATTGTACCTATTCATCCGATTATCTTCTTATCGATCGATTTATTTGATTATTCGTACCTTTGTCTGTCTGTCTGTTTGTCTGTCTGTCCGTCCATTTATTCGCTGTTTCACTTACACAATATATCAGTCTACACAGCGTAACATATACATACACAGTGTTCTATGTATACATATAGATCGTGCTATCCCCTTAATTATATCTGGTATGAAAGGAAACGCGATGACACCGATCGGATAAGACAACGAAGCGTCCCTTTAATTTCATCGAAATAATAATACCCGCTCGTGTTGTGTTGTGTTTTTTTTTTCGTCGCGTTCGCTCTTTCATTTTCCTCGCGAACGACCCTAAGCTTTTGACTAGCCTCACGTATCAAGGCCAAACTCGAAACAATGCGGCACGCGGCAAAAGTCGGTCGTGCCTTTCGGCGGTCTTTTTCACCCGTCGAACATAGGACGATGGAAAAAGGAAGTTGCCGTTGGCGCAGCAACTTCAATTCGAGACGATCGAACGCTTATTAAGGCCAAGTGTCATCCCGGCCAACGACTTCCTTCTTTTCCCGTCGAAAGACCTCCTTTGAATTTCGTAATTCACCTACCACCGCCACCCCCCCTCGCCCTTCTTTATCACTTTATTTTTTTTTCTTTTTCGTCCGCGGTATCCGTCGCGTTATCGATGTGATTCTCCATCGTCTGCAATGAACGAGTTTTGTTTATACCGACACTAGTATTGTTGTCCGGGAAACTGTATTGATAGTTTAAAAAAAAGCGTGGATAGAGAAAAGAGGGGGGATGAGAGAATAAAAGACAACGACGTCGTTTAACAAGTTTTGATTCTTGTTGGAGAAATTCAGTGGATTAGGGACAGCCATATCTCAGACGCAAAGTAGAATAAGTCGCGCGAAAGAGATAAACCCCGTCCCCGTTCAGACGAGAGTAATTGTTAATCGGGAAATAATCTCGTTTTAATTTACTACGTGGTACGGTACACTGAATATTCGCGTCAGCGTGGATTTCATTTCATTTCATTCGCAAATGTCCGACGTGAATTTAATACGACTACTGGAAGAGTCGTAAGTTCGTTCGTTTTTTCGCTATTTCGAATTTTTTTTTTCGCGGATTAAGAACGTGCGTGAGTTGAGCTCGTCAACGTACCCCCGAAGAGGGCTCTACTTGGAATTTATTAGGTTCATTGAACGGCGAAAAGAAAGGGATGTCGTTCCCCTTTATCCGAGAAGAATGACTCCTTTTCATTGCTTTTATTTTCTTTTTCTTTTTTTTTTAGCGCGCGCAACTGCCAATTTGTCCGACACTTCAGTCGCTGCTTCTACGTTCGCTTCGTTTCTCTTTTTTTTCCATTTTCCTCCCACCCTTTTCATATTCATTTATTCCCTTCGTCCTTTGACAACGGCTTCAGGATGATCCCCTCGCGACGGATCTTTATAGATCGATTTTCAATTCTCCCATGATATCTCTCACCCATGATATTTCACCATAACTCGAATAGAATCTTCTATCGAAATGATTTTTAATTTCCACTCTAATCATCCACTATTTCAAGCTCGCCTTAATTAATAGACAGCCAGGAATCGTTCAACGTGCAAATATTATTCGCGAAACGTTTCCGTTCCCCTGCGACGGAAGAGATTTACTCGGCGTCGGCGAACCCCTTGAAAGAAAATCACGATTTAGCACGAGCCAGAGCCCACGGAACGATAAGTAATGCTCGTAGGTGTAACTAAGTACCAAAAAGACGAACGATATGATTTACGCGCGGGAGGGTTTCGCCCCCCGATCGTAAGGGAGAGCAAGGACAAGGGTCGAGAGTTGGTGGAGGGTCTCCCCGGCCTCCTTCTCGTCTGAAGGGTCGTCGATCCTCGGCGACGAAGGAAAATGGATTCTTTTTTACGCGGCCACAAGCGACGTTAGGGTCGCCGAGGGAATATTTGCCTAATTCGACGCTCAACATGCAAAGAAGCTGCTCTGCTCGCTTCTGAATCGGACGGGTCGAACGTTCTCTTTTTTTTTTGTCCTATGGACCGATTCCCTTTTCCATAGCCCTTCCATCGTATATCTTTCCACGTAAGAATTTCTTTCGAACGACATCCCTGCTTCATTTTTTTGATTTTGTTCTTTTTTTCTCTCTCTTTCGGTATAATTTGATTTAATATCAGCTAACTTGTCACGTCCACGGCAGAGTTTCGGATGGAATTAGCAAAAACTCGATCCCCGTTTACTTTCGCCTTGACACGAACGAACTTCGCGTACAGGTACTTTTTGCGTGGTTTAAGAAGCTTCGTTAATGTCGCTCGAATAAATTTCCAGCCGTTTCTTCTCGACAACCGTGTCTTTTCTTGACACTTAGAGGCGATGGTTCTCTCGCTTACTTTCTCTAGTAATCAAATATTAGATAGATATTATGTTAGACAGAACATGGAGTGACAGTATTAACTATCTATTTGCCACGGGTCTTTCCTATTTAAAATTTACTATTTTAAAATTCTTTAATCACTTCTTTACTTTCTTTTAAAAGAAACTCAAAATCACTGCTTGCCACTCAAACGCTTAATTCTCCCCAACGTAAGTACATTCGAAGGTACACATTCGCCACAGGATAATCACATCGACCTGACAAACTGCATTCAATATCTTAACGAGGATAGACGAAGCGGCGGGGGAAGAGCAACAAAAAAAATCCCCAAAAAAAGAGTAAAACCACCCACACGATTGCGCGGTCCGACGAATTTCCAGCGAACGTCCGTGACATCTTTCGCACACGTTTCCCGGGACTGTTTTCCCGTCGGGCAATTGCCCGATCGACCGTGCAGCCCTCGTAAAACGCGCAAGTAGCGCAATTAGTTAGAGACACCGTGAAAACCGATGCTCGCGTCCTCCCCCTCCCCCCTCTTTCCGGATGGGAACAAGAACCAGCCGTACGAGATAACACGAGGAGAAATGGGGGAGAAGGAGGGAGGGAACACCCTGTAGCAAGCATTTCAGGCCACGTGGCATACTTTCCACGTGTATTCGTCGTGATAATCGTTCGTCGAAAGTCCAAGCCTGAAGAACCCTCGAAACTGTAACCCCCTGTAACCGACGGAACGATCGTTTTAAATATTCACAGTATCCTGGTTACTCGAATGGGTAGGATAATACCGGGTGAGTAGAATTGTACCTTCACCTTCGGAGGGTGATGGTCGTCTCGTTGTTTCGCTGGTTTTAGGAAATTAGTGTTTTCGGTTAGCCGAGCCCCTACCGTTTCGTAGAAGTTGTAACGTGGATGGGGATATATACACGTTACGAGGATTTTAAAGGGTAGATATGTATTATATGTGTGTGTGTGGGTGAGGGTGTGCTTTGTTGTTTTGGGAAATTAGGGTAGTGGACTGGCGTATCTGTTGTTTTGGGAAATGACAGTGTTTCGGCAGCTTCGCCGTTTCGGAAATTGGAGTACGACGGCCCTGGTTCGACGATTCTGGGAAATTAGGGTGTGTTCGGGTTGCCTCCTCCGTAGTGTTTTGGGAAATTAGAGTGTATTTCGGATAGTCGACGTCGTGCGAGACGACCGGGAAGATGGACACCCGGGTCGTTTCGCGATCGTGATTTGATTTCATTTCGACGATCGAGATTAAAGACGGGAGTGAACGGTTATAGGGACGGTGGAAATTATTTCGTTACGAGGAATGAAAATATCGTGTACGAAGGTATTAAAATCAAAGTAGAATGATCGATATCGCGGGCACGTTTATACACAAATTTTGCTAATTCAGGGGTATTGATACGGTACGCGTTTTTAATGCATTTTCGCGAGTGAGCTCAAGTCAGCCGTGAAATTACTCGCCACGCCCAAAATCCGCTTTTTGTTTGTTTCGTTATCGTATCATCATTATTATTATTATTATTACGTTAAACGGTCCACGGGTTAGATAAAATAAAATAAAAAAACACTGATACACCTATTTAATACACATATAGGTACTATATACACACGTAGTAATAATTTTCATTATTCCTTGATTACGGTGACATACTGTCCCAGGTCTACGGTACTTTTTTTTTTTTATTTCAGTAGATATTAAATATCGCGTGCGGCATGAAGTGGTCGCCCGCCTAATTAAACGCGGATTTATTAAACGCAGACACCGTTGGCGCGCGGCGCACCGATGGAAAATTGGAAAAATAGACGGCGAACGGGAACGATGTTTCGAGCGGATAAAAATTAAGACGACGGGGAAAATAAATTTCCCTGCTACCGCGATGAAACGGATGCCGAAGCGAGATAGACCGGCACGAAAATCAAGAAGTAATCTCCTCTACGCGTTCTCTTCATTTACATAATTCTCCGGCCGATGCTCGACGGCCGGATTAGACTCATCGTAATTTTTTTTCTCTCTCTCTCTCTCCCTTCTCACTCTCTATCTTTATATGTATATATGTATATATGTATATAGATATATATTTTACTTAGGTAACCCTGCAAATTTCAAGTCCAGGTAGATTAAGCTTTTAACGTGAAAACTTCTGACGATCTTTTGCACTATCCGAGATACGCCTGTTTTCCGTTACTCCCTGTATAATTTTAGCGTCCGAGTTAAACGAAACCACTGTCTCGAGTTTATATAAAATACTGAAATTAGAGTGGTATTTTGGATTCCCACGGTTCCACTTCTACTATGTATGTAAGTACCATACATGGACTCTGGTAGCGAGTTTCTTAGCTTTTTTCTTTTCTCGGTTGTCTCATTAACTTGTTTTCCTGCTGTATATTGTATCTACTTCCGGTGTTTTCCAGTCAACGCTTTTCACCGACAAGTATAGTATATACATACAATAAAAGATATTAAAAAATCAAACGTTGATTTCGTTGTCCCTATTATACGTTATTCTAGAAACTAGGATTAGTCCCGGTAGAAATACAACTAAGTGGGGAAGTATATTATCCGAAAGTTAAAGTTAGTTAGAAAGAGTTAACACCGATTCACGTCCGGCCGCAGTTCCTCCAGGATAACGTAAGTGGTCCCGGACTTCTCTCCATTCATTAGCATAATTCTCCTTAATGCTCTAGGTTTGGGTTACGTATTCATTAGCGTAATTCTTGGCAATGTTTGGCCAGCTAAATGTCCCCTCTCCTGTTGTGGAAATCGCGCGAATTTCACGGTGCAATTTTGTATTTTTTTTTTTGTTTCCAACCGACCGGTTACCGTCTGTCACACGGTCGCGTCGTCGTAACCGCCGAATAATTATCACGGCGATAATTATCGAGGCACCCGCGTCCATGCATTTCCGTGCCCTCGGCAACAGAATGCAACCCGACTCGTTAGCGAAATGGAACGCGAAACGCAGCCCTCGCCGGATGCGTTTTGCACGCGGTCTGTTTGTTCCTTTCTCTCGCAACGTTTCTCTCATTGCAGTTTTCTCTGTTTGATATTATATATATGTATGTATATATTATGTATTATCTTTCTCTTTTTGGCTTATCTCCTCTGTTGCTTCTACTTTCAAACAGTTTCTTTTGGACGTCTTTAGATTTCTCTTTCCCGAGATTTCTTTAGAATTCGTTTTCATCGATGACCTTTGACTTTCTTGGATATCTTATTCTTTTTCTTTTTGCTGGGATACTGCTGCCTTGATATCTATGTCTCTGGTATTCGGAGTCTTGGGATTTTTTTTTGTATGGATTTTGTTTTTTACTTTTACTCTAGTTTTCTCTCATGTTTTTCCTTTCGATTTTATTTCTATGTCCTTTTTTTTCTATCCTCCGTTCGGATCTGTCGATATCCTTTGACTGTGGAAGTTTTACAGATTCCTCTTGATTTCCGGAGGATTTTCAGTATTTCAGTCTCTCCCCCCACCCCTTTTTGATTCTCTTTTATTCCGTCTTCCTGGACTCTTCGTGTCCTCCGATAACTCGGCTTTTCACAGCTCCTTGATCTTTCTTGATTTCCCCGTTCGACTGCCCCCCTCCTGCCCCCCTCCTGCCTCTCCTCTCCCCTTTTTCCTCTTCCCATCGCAATGGGATTCCACTTCTTCCGTTATTTCAACTTCTCACGGTCCCGCGATCTTCTTCCCTTTCTCTATCTGTCTCTCTCTCTCTTTCTCTCGCTCTATCTGCAGTTCTTTCAGTTTTCCTGTTTCCCTTCGAAATTTGTATCTCTCACATTCTAGCAATAGTCACTACTCACGGATTCCCTATATGTATTTTTTTTCCTCTATGTACGTCGGTCTTTTTTATATTTTCCCCAATAATTTCGTCTCTTCCGATATCTGCCTCTTTGTATTTCACAAACACCCAGCCTCTCTACTCTTTCTCTCTCTCTCGCTCTCTCCCAAAGGTTTCTCGTCTCGCCGTCGATCTCTCTGGCCATCGACCGGTGGCTCTCGCGGTCTCTCCCGGTCCGGTTCCCATCCTCTTTTTTTTTTTTTTTTTTTATTCCCGCTCACCCCTTTTTCATTTACTTGAATTATTTCAGCGGCGTCCTTTGATGACGGCGGATGTCCGCCCGGCGACAAAGGTTGCCCCGCTACATTTGATTTTCGCGAAGAGGGGGGAGGGGGGGGGGTGGCGCGTGCACGCCGAAAGTGCAGAAAAAGACCGACATTTTCACGGTCCATCGGGACGCCGGGTTTTTCGTCCGGTCACCGAAAATATTCCAGGGTCGCGATGCACCGAGTGAATATATATTTCTTTTTTCCCTTTTTTTTATTTTATTTTATTCTACATCGTTACCGAGTCAATTGCAGGCGCGTATGTGTCGCGCGTCAAGTCGAGAGGATGTTATCAGTGACACGTAGGTTACAGGGGTTTTAATATTAAAAATAAGATAAAGGTAGACATTTCATGCTTTTTTTCATTATATTTTTTTTATTGTTCCTCTTTTTATTTTAGAATTTTTCGAACGAGTTCGTGCGTGTTAAATATCGCGGGTTGTAATATATAAAAAATCATAATGCACCGAGCGTGTTATTAATTTTTAGAAAAAAAAAAACGTCAGCAGTGAAACGGCTTTAATTTAGTCATAAATTACGTCCAACGGTAAACGTTATCGCGTGGACGTTGGTGATAAATGAATGATATAAAAAACTTTGTATTAAATATGACATTAGATTGAATAACTTCCTGCCGTACGTGAACGTGTGTCGCACGACAATTTTCCACTGAAGCTCACGAATTTCATTTAATATTTATTAATTCGTTTATTCGCATATTATCATCGAGATATTGTCTTTATCACGGAAATAAAGTATAATAATTCTGCGGTAAGGAGCTCTCCAGCGTTGTTGTTAATTGTAGTCCGGCTTTAGTTCGCGGGCGTTTGAAATTAACCGATATAAACGATGTTTCACTCGAAACCGACTAATTTTCGCGGGAATGGAAACGATCCCGTCTTTATCCGCAATTACGCCATTGGAGCGGCGCCGGTGCATTGTGCATTTGACATCTTACTTTAGCGAAATGTCGTTTACCGTCGGCGGAACAATAATCCGTTTGCCGTTTCGTACGTTTCCCCGGGATCCGTTCGCACGGAAAACGCTATTCAAAACGTTTCGAACGAAATCTCCGAAGTAGAGAGAGACAGAAAGAGAGAAAGGGAGAAAAAACAATACAGTAGTAGACGGCAAGTTTTAACTGCGTTTGTCAATTTGGCCTTTAATCGAATCCTCTGATTGAGTCGAACGATTTTTATCAGGACGCGAGGTAGCAAGGAACAATAAATAATAAATTCTGTATGTATAGACATCGATGGAAAGCAAACAAATGTTTGTTTCTACGTACCGTTCGGATAAACTGTCATTTCCCTTTTTTTTGTTTTCGTTCGTTCGTTCTTTTTTTCGTTATAGCTATAGAAAAAAACCAGATTTAATTCGTTCTTTTGCGCGATTTTGTTTCAATGTAACAAGAACTCTACTCTCTCGTTTTTCACGTTCCCCTCCCTCTCTATCTCTCTATCTTTCTCTCTATTTCTCTTTTTTTTCACTCTCTTTTTTTTCGATATTCGATTACGTCGATGATACGAGCCGTACCCGCGTTTAATACGATTTAAATCGCTCGCCCGTCCGAAATATCGATAATCTCGTTTCGCGTTACTCTTTCGAAATCAAATCGAACGAATGTAAATCGATTTCTTTCGAGGGGGTCAGGCGGCGGGAAAATCCATTATGCATAGGGACAGATGGAGAAAGGGCGGGCGGTTACCCGAAATTTTCTCGCTTCCCGTCCGCGACGAATGAAATTCCCGCCGTATCTGGAGAAACTATCGGGGAAAATCGAAAATTTAACCAAACCCCGCGCGAAAGACCCGGTTAAAAACCCAATGAAAACCGAGCGAATGAAAAATATAACATACCTTTATCCCCCGTGAAAATTCGCGCGGAACTAATTCCCCGTTAAAATCATCCGAAATTTTTCCTTAACTTCTCCGGTTCTTCGGAATTTCCCACCGAAAAGTTGTGTAATCCCTTCCCGACGTGTCACAGGTCCACCCCCTACCCCCTTCTCCTTTTTGTCTCTTCGTCGCAAGGGGAAGAAAAAACACACCAAACGGGTATAATTTAACGGGAAAAAGAGCGGCGAAAAACTCGCTACGGATGGTAGAAAATCCGGATTAAAAGATTGCGCCCGAAGATTGAAAGTGGCGTCGGTAACGGCAGGAGAAATAGCAGCCCGGGTGTTCGAATGCCGGCGAAAAGAAAGAACGGGTCAGATTAATTCGTAGTATGTACGGAGAATAATAATTGCGGCCGTAACTTTACCGAGAAATTTCCCGGTAATACGATTCGGACATGTTCCGTCGGGCGTGAAACTAAATTCAAAAGCGGGCCGACCTCCCCACCCCTCTCTTACTCTCTCTCTCTCTCTCTCTCTGTCTGGATTTGCTCTGTTACGCACTTAATGAACCGTTTCGGCTGCCAGTGCGGAGACGGCGATCGATCTCTCCTTCGTAGGGTCGGACGAAATCTAATCGGTTGAAATTTCGTCCAGGAAGTTCGGCCCGAAGAGCAGCACGCTAGATACCCACCTCTGGTCTCCTCTCCGTCGACGAGTTCGAACGAAATCCACCTTCCGTCGTGTAAACTCGTTCCGTCGATACTCGAACGGTTTAATTATCAAGAGTTAAGGTCTTGACTCGGGCCAAGTACAAGAGTTCCCGACTAGTAGACCTGAACTACTCTTTTCCGGAAGAATTAGATCGAGGTTTTCGGGGTATTCAAACGGCATTAAATCCGCATATTTCCCCCAAACTATGGTGATATTCTTGTAAGGGACATCCACCCGAGTAATTTAAGCCTAACTACGAGAAGATCCATCAAGCCAATCGCGAGATATTTGGATCTAAAAAGTCAAGGTTTTTGTAAGAAACGTCGTCTTCTTTCTCTCCTCCTTCTCCATCTCCATGTTCATCTCCAGCCTGTCACGCAGCCCGGTGTCAAACCCTAACATATGTTTCACACCATGCGAGATAATTTTTCTCCCGATAACGTAGATTTTTCTATGTAATCTGACAACAATTCTAATCTTCAATGTCTGAGAAAATCGTAGAATTCAACCAGTTTTTTAGTCGGCATTCGCTGAATTTTTGAGATAGCCGTCTGAAACTTGTACCATTGTTTTAGTTAGGAAATTCTACGCCAGATCAATATATAATAGTTGTACTTTTCGAAAATTTAATTTTTCGCAAAAATCTGAAGGGGGTAGGTCAGGATTTTTTGCAATTTTCGTAATTCGCCCGCCATTTCCACAATTTTTGAGATATTAAAATGATGCTGGACGTTTTGGACGCGGAATCCGAAGGCGAATAAGCCAGTGAAAGAATCAGATTGATATCTCAAAAATTGCGGAAATGGCAGCCAAATTACGAAAATCGCAAAAAATCCTGACCTACCCCCTTCAGATTTTTGCGAAAAATAAAATTTTCGAAAAGTACAACTATTATACATTGTTCTGGCGTAGAATTTCCTAACTAAAACAATGGTACAAGTTTCAGACCGCTATCTTTAAAATTGAGCGAATGCCGAACAAAAAACTGTCAGAATTTGGCCATTTTTCGCGATTTTCGTAATTTGCTCGCCATTTCCACAATGATTGAGATATTAAAACGATCCGGGACGTGTTGGACGCAGAATTCGAAGCCCAATAAGACAATGAAAGATTCAGGTCGATATCTAAAAATTTGCGGAAATGACGAAAGAATCCACAAAAAGCATCGAAAATGCAAAGCTATGGGCCAAGTACAAGAGAATGTTACATTGGAATAGGTTGCTCATTAACATAAACTGCATTTTACACAGGATTTGAAATCAATCAAATGTGAGCAAGTACAAATTATTGTAGAGCAACGAGAGAAAAAAAAAAGAGAGAAAGAGAGAGAGAAACCCTCGGAGTAATGTCTGGTCTGTTTCACGATTTCGGCTTCACGGTTTTTGAAACTCACCGAAATATTAGTTTCCAGCTGTCGGCATTTGTTGCCCCGGTAACATTCCGGCCCCGTACGGTTTTGGTTTATCGATTCTCGAGACACTAATTACTATGTACACGTATTACGTGTCCCGTAAACTCGCGTTGCATTCGCAGAGACGTGTTACAAGTGTAATTCCTTCGCCAGAGGAGACACGTAGAACGGATGGTGACTTTCATAGAGAAATCGTTCGGAGAAATCTTCTTACCGTCGGGACGACGTATGGTCGTCATGTTTCCATTCGTATTCGAATATCCGTTCTTCTATACATAGACATATATATATTTTTTTTTGTTTTTCTTCTTTTTTCATCGGTTTTGCTCGGGAGAAATCGTCGTTCACCCTTTTTTTTTCGTTCGATGAGTACTACACGGGACGCGAGTTTCCCGTCGGAAAGCAGGAGTTTTCTTTTCAATGCAAACTAAGCAGAAACGAGGAAAATACGGGGAAAACGTGGCCGACGGAAAGGAGGGATGGGGAGGGGAGGGAAAAGGGGGGGACAAAGTACGGGCGTACGGATTTACGGCAACGGGCCGAGTTAAGATCCACGGATTCAGATCCAATATGAAAGATCCCTGGCTATTCAAATACACGCGGCTTCCCTCTTGTGGGAACGCGACACGTGTGTGCGTCGTGCCGACGAGGAGGACGACGTCGGCGACGTCGACGCGGTGGATTTTACAATATCGTCCGACGAACGAACGCGAAAGCGTATCGCCTTATCGCGCGACTTATCGAATATACGAAACGTACTTACGCGAAGATGTTGCTCGCGGATTCCGATCATTTCAAATCATGCACCCGAAGTGTTAAGATTTAAAGATTAATTATGGAAACTGGTAGAAACTTTTTTGAATTTAGGGTAGACACACTTCCGATAACATGGAACAAGTTTGGATAATAATTACACTTGAAATTTCTATGGTTCATAATTTCTATTAAAAATTTCCAAGATTTCAGTCGACTATCGTCTTTTTTATTAAAAAAAAATATGTCTTCTCGATATTTCTTTAAAATTTGATATTATTTGATATCATAATCTCAGTATTTATAGTTAACCCGAATCACCAAGAATAGATCAATTTCCTCCACAAATTCCACACTAACAATTTACAAATTGTAAGCGCCCGGAGTGTCCTTTCGTACGGACCTGGCGGGGGTCCTCCGACCTTCTATATGTATACACGAAAGCTCTATACATATATCGCGAAGGTTGGAAGGCAGTGCCGTCTACAGGCTCGGTTTCGTACTACGCCAGTGCAGTCACCACCTGACTTAAAAGCACCGCGCACCTTCCCCGAAAATTTCCCGTTTCCCGGCCACGGAAAACCACGGGAAAAATCTCGCTTCTGTCTCCCACCCGCACTCGTAAGTACACCGAAAACAACCCTCGTTCACAATCCCTCTAGTCTTTTAATTTCTCTCTTAACCCAATCTCGATCCACCACCGGGAAAACGTGCAGAAACGAGCGACGGGAGAAGCAAGTCCGAACGAACCCTGTATCTCCGTCGGGGCCGGTTCGTTCTCCGCGAACCTTGACCTTTACCCACAGCGACATATTTTCGGAAGGAAGATGGCCGTGGATTTACGGTGCGAAACGTTACCCCGCGACAGGATCATTCGCCCCGGGCGGTTAAAAAGCCGCGTAATGCGGTAGAATGCCAGCGAAAGGAGGTCGATAACATCGCGCGCGCCCGCGCAATTCTTGCGTTTCTTCCGCAGACACCGGGAGTACAGCCAGTTGGAGATAACAAAAAAAATATTGGAAGAAAGAGACAGAGAAACAGAGAAACAGAGAGAAAGAGAGAGAGTGAGAGAGAGGGACATAGAGAGACACTGGGTGGTAAAGTCAAAGAGAACAGTCGGAACTGACCGAAACACATAGAACTAGACCGTATCGTTTTCTAAAAAACGTGTTTTTGTTATCCGACGACCGGGACACGAGGAAAACCGGCCGGAACGTGGTGAGTGGCTACCCCGGGAGCAGGAATTTTGTGTTATCGATCAGCTGCGACGGACGCACTCGCCGATATCCAACGAGACACGCACCACGTATCACCAGGTTGACGTTTGTTCGTTGGGTTGTTTCGTCTCGTGGTTTGGGAGGGTTATATGTGTGTCAGTGGAAGAATTCTTTTCTTGTTTTAGGTGAAATGTTTATGTTAAGAGAGGAGAGGGATTGACTGGGGATTTACTGGGGAATTTAACTGGTAACTCTTTATAGAACGTGGTAACGCGATCAAAGTTTCTTTGACGAGAAAAGTCGTCGTACTGACGGATGCTGTATTCCTGGGATGAAGTGTCACGTAGTGTATGGGTAAAAGATCAATATACGGAGAGTATGATTTACTAATAGTGATCTTGCAAAATATTTCCTGACTGACATTGTGAGTCGATGATCTGATCTATTGAGATTTAGATAGATCATAGGGAGTCATGATTGTTGAATTGGGAGTATAGAGATACTTTTAGATGATTTAGATTTTGTGTGTGTTTTTTAAAGGGAGGAATGTATGGATTTTATCGTTAACGTGGGGAATTAAGTCTCAGAAGTGTAGGTTGTTGGTAGGATTTCTCTAGGGAGTAATCCGGAAGGTCGGGAATCGTTTCCGGTCGACGGAAGTTATTACAATTGATTACTTCGATAGTCTTTTGATTAATTATACCGCTGTTTAGATTATCGATGTATCTTTTCGAAGAACTTCGTACTCGATGTGTAGGTGTAGTGGTGGAATGATTACAGAGTTTCTTGGAGAAGACATGTATATATTTACAATTAGTGATGTATTTACTTCGTACTGGTATTTGTCGATCGATGAAGTTACGAGAAGTTGTCTGTTTGACTCACTAATTGCTATCTTAAATGATATCGAGTCGATTTTAAATATTAAAGTAAAATATCGTTGACATACATACGCAAACTTTACGATTACAATACGAAAACGTTTAATTATTTCCTCGTTCCATTATGAAAACGCAAAGTCACGAACTATAAAACCGTAGGGCACGGTTTAAAGTTTTGTTAAATCGTGTTTACGTATCGTTTCAATTCCAAGTTACGGGATGATTTTAAGGAATTCTGAAAGTTGAAAGGTGAAGGTAAAAAAAAATGTTCAAGAAACTTACAAAGTTTCTTTCGATGATAATACCGTTAGCCTTTCATTCCCTGGCGAAAGGTATTTAAAATATTTCCTACATCAAAGCTCCGTGCGGTTATTACTTTTAAATTGAATCTTCAGAGAATTTCATTTCTTCCCATTTCCTTCTTCTTCTTCTTCATCTCCTCCTCCACCTCCTCCTTCACTTCCATCTTCTTCCTCTTCTTCTTTCAATCGCCGAAGCGGCTTGTAATAATAACAGTCGCGAAGCTTGAAAACGTCGGTTTTAATTAAAGGAACATCGCGAAAAGTACGCGGATCGAGAATCAACGTTAATTCTTTCGTCGTCGAGATAAAAAAAAAAAAGTACGGAAAAACCGGTCTAACAGAATAATCACAATAATTACCCGGGTGGGATCGTTTCGTGGTTTCTCTGAAAATTATCCCCTTCCACTTCCCTATCGAGATAAAAGTCACACTAATTTTTTTTTTTTTTTTTTATCAACCCACCGCGAAATCTCTTGAAATGAACATTCCACAATCAATTATTGCAGTTGTCCTATCCTTCTAGCAAATGAGATTCTATCGCGCATCGATGTCCAATGCAATTTCTGTTTCGTCCCGTCGAACCGATTGCAATCGAAAGGTTTAGAAGAGAAGGGGGACTATCGAGAGGGTGGGGGGGGGGAGATGCATATTATCATTTACCCGCGGTGCTTCACGAATGCTCTTTTCATTGGGCAGCGGCGGTTGTGTTCCGCAAATACAAACGTAACTGCCGGCGGCTTTGTAGCGGCGCGATTAGTTTCCTCTGCTAGCGTGGAAATTTCGGGATTCGAGCTTCGAGAGTTTGCTACCGACAGTTCATTTGTATTTGATTGTACGATGCGTGTACAAACTTCGACTCGATGGACCCGTTTTTCATTCCGGATTTCGTGTCAGACTGTTTTGAAAGAAACCTTGGATCAAGTTGGACACTTTTCATTCTTTTTTTTCTTTTTTTAACTCGTTGCCCTACTTTTCACGAAATGATGTAACACGAATGTTAATTTGGTCTGTGTCTCTAGAGGGATAGAGGGAGGGGGAGAGGGGGATGAAGTTCTTTTAACTTATCGTAGGTGCGCATTGGGAATGACTCGCTCGTTAATCAGACGTTCAATTTATTTGTCTCCCTGTGAGGTAACTGACGCGATGGAAATAATTTTGAAGAAGTCTGCCGAGCATTCGACGCTATGCGTGTGGCATTTTTTAATCCAGTTTCGTATAGGGAATGTTATAGCTATGGTGTATTACTATTCGTTTTCGTTATCTCAACATGAACGTTTCGTTTCGAAATGTTTAAACGTATGGAAACCACGATGGAAATTATCGATCGAAAGTTCGAAAAATACGTTCGATTCGATCACGTTGGAAGTTTGTGGCATCTATACGGAAAAAACACGTAATTAAAAGCTATGAAACGAAGATAGACTTTAATCCATGTGGAGTAAAACACCGATAATCCATGCCCTTCCTGGGAACGAATACGGTATTAATCTAGCACAGCTATTAAAACACCATGTTTACTTTATCGCAGAAAAATCAAATTGTTTATCCGAACCGAGTGAAACGAGTGTACGCTGAGCGAAACGGAACAATTCTATTCGGAATCGCTCGATCAAACAAAACGAACCTATTAAATATCACATATTATGTATTACTTTCATCCCCTTTTTATTCCTCGCTCCATATTACCACCGATTCACCGATCACAAAATATTTTTCAAAAATTTCATCCATATATTTTTCCTCTTACCGTATGAAATATTAAAAATACACATGTACACATACATCTTCAGGATTTCAAGATTCTTTTTCCACGTAACTTGTAATGTATTATATCTCACCGGCAACAGAATCCACCCGGGGGAGATCGCGTCGATTTTAAAAATGTAACACCCTGTCTGCCCCACTCGTTTCGCGTTTCCTGTTTACGAACAGATTTTTTTTTTCGCGGCACGGAAAGAACAAACGGAAGAAAATGGCGAGGATCGATCGCGGAACAATCGCGATAAACCGAGCCGTTTATTATTCTCGACTTTATTGCACGTCACTCCGGCATTCCGGGGGCGTCGGGTAACCGGAAGCAAGGACCATTCGGTTTTCTTCCACTTTCAGGCATTTCTCCCATCGCCCACCCACCCCCGTTGGACGATCTGTATTTTTAATCTCCCCCCATCGTATTTTTATTCCAATTTTTTTCTCTCTTCTACTATTTTTTTACACTCTAAAGCTTCGACCGCCTCCGCTATTCCCGATTTCGTTATTTCCGGGACGAAGAGATATTTTAATTTGAAACCTCTAGGTATCCCGGATGTGTAAACAACGCGTGGGATAGGATACTAGTCTGTTGTTGTTGTTGTTTTTTTTTGACGAAGATCAGACTTGAAATGAAATGTTATTTATAATTATCGAGAGTTTCTCACAGTGAGAAAAAAAAATGATTTGTTGATTTTAGAATTTAGTTGCTTCCTTCTTATGTTTAAGTAGCCCCGTTAAGAACACTTTGGATCTCTTTTTGTGTTTTTTTTTTGTTATTTTTTCGTTTCGTCACATCGTCGTGTGCGGTCATATACATACACGGAGGTGCATAAGAATGATCGTCTATTTTAAAACACACCGGTGGAGTGGTCTCGGAATAGAATATCTTAAGAAAGCCGACGGAGACGACGAGCACTCCCGGCGATTTCATTATCCCCGCGTTATCCAACGTTTGTTCTCCGTTGATTCACTCTTCCTCTTCGATCCACCGCGATCTTCCGCCTCTCACCCGACGCTCGAAACGAACGCCTGGATCCGTCGTCGAGCACGTGACGACTTTATTACACCGTAAATTCGTCGGGGGGAAATTACGTCGCCGCATGGAAACGTAAACGGAGTTTTAATTAATCCGACGCGAGACCGGCGTGGATTTTTCTGATCGATGACGTTCGATCGGAACTTTTAACGAATTTTATGTATATGAATTCTTCGTATGTGGTATATATGTAGAAGATGAGATATATATTTTTATTGATTGGGAATATAAAAATAAAAGACATCGTTAAATAATTAGAAAATTTTATAGAATATTGATAGTAAAATATTGTACACTATCGGTGACATATGTGATACGAAATGACAATAAGTGAGTGTGTGTGTGTGTTGATACACACAGATACTGCGTTGGATAATTAGGGATGGTTTCTATATTGTTATTTTTCTTTGTTTTAGAAGGAACAGAACGAGAAGGAGAGGACAGCGGGAAGTCTGACGTACAATTCCTTCCCCGACGACCTCTACCTGGACGACCAGGACCCCTTGGAAGGTTCTGGTCGAGGTGGCAGCGAAGGTCGCGACGACCTTGAGGCATCCGGCAGCGGCCTTGGCCCAGACGACGAAGACGGGGACGACGACCACGGTAATTGAAATTAATAATTATATTTTCTTTATTATTTTTCCAAATTTTCACCGTAATTTCCAAAATTGTCCAAACCAAGACACTTTATGTCCCGTTCTATAGGAAATGGTTTAATAGTAACTTAAATTTCACAGTGAGTATTTCTTTTTTTAAACAAAATATAGAACAATAGTAACAATTGCGTAACAAAGTGTGAAAAAAACGTCCAAGTAACGAAAAATCTAAAATTTTTATTCAAAGAAACTCGAATTCCTTTCAACATTTGTTCTTTGTCACGTGACGAAAGATATTTGGTATTTCGAAAAAAGACACGTCGATTTAAATTCGACTAAATTTCGATGAAATACCGTACCACAGGAACGTACTGGCCCCTTCCCGGCCCCCGGGGGTTGCGTCGAGGAAACAATAGTCTGCGTCGAAATGACGAACGCTCGCGATGACTCTTTTTGAAAGTTACTCAGCCGCGAGGGTTTCTGGCGTCGATCGAAAATCGGGAACGTCGAAAATTGATGGTATTCAGGTTTTTCCTGTTCCGTTGGAAAATATTCAATCGCGCCGGCCTGAAAGGCCTCGATCCTGAAATGCATTGTGTCGCAGGCTGACGCTCGTATCAATGGTACGCGTCCCGCGTATCGATGACCGATTTTTTATTTCTTTTTTTTCCACATTGTTTCAACGGTAAGAAACTATACCGCGATACATGTCAAGTGGACGAACGTTGTAGAATTTTCTACGATTTTCACAGCGTTCCACATAACGTTACTGAGATAGAACTCTTTTTTTTTAAATTTTCGAACATTTATAGTGTTTTTCTTAAACTATTAAATTAAAGACTTTGGGGTACAAATTATTAACTTTCAAAGTTGAAATTATTAATTCAAATTTGTTAGTTTTTATAGAAGTGCTTGATGTAAGGTTGTTTTTCCGTTTAAATTCACGACTCGGAGATATGACAGATATCGAAGTGAACAAAAAATCGAGAATATCTCAGGGGCGTGGAATCACGTGGACCTTTGGATACCACCACTGGTGTGGGAAAAGTAGCGTGGCAGATGAGTGTCGCCCTTTGGGATCAGCGGCAGTGTTCCACACGTGTGGATCATTCTCTACAAGATCACTCTGGATCCTTTACATCGTGATAATTCATACAGTATTATTCTCGTAGCAACGAAACAAGATATCGAAAAGTTTCTAGAAATTCTGAAATTATCCTGGAGAAGAAACGAGTGCGGTCACTCGAAGTATCGCGAAATTTTCCTGCGATTTCCACGTGAAAATCACGTAACAACGTTTGTTATCAATTCTCCGATACGTTTATAGGATCGGTTAATCAAATTCCGATTAAAATTGAAACGAATCACGGGTCGGCGGTTTTATCCAACGGTGAGAAAATAAAGGAGCGTTTAAACGATCGTATCCGAACGTAATAGCGATAGATCAAATGTTTAATGCAATTATAGCGCAAGAAATTCCGGCGAAATCGATTTGCAACGGGCAACGAAAACCCGGGGAAAAATAAATCGCCACCGCAAAGAGTTATGCGATATTCTACGCGGGTGCATAGAACCTGCGGGTATTTATTTCTGCATGGACACGTAGCACACGCACACACGTGTCTAATAACGCGTGTCAGAATTTACGGCGGCTGTCGAAATCACGATCAGATCGATTTCATTTAAACGATAAACGACGCGGATGAAACTCGCACAGTGAAACTATTCCCAGGACGATTTAAATGATACTATATATTTTTTTTTTGTTCACGGTGGAAGAATAGACGAACAAATTCTACGGATAGCTTCAAATAGGTTCTATATTTACGATGAAATGGTTTTTACAGACTTCAACAACAATAGTAGGATAGAACCAGTGCCGAACAGGCCGACAGAACCAAAAGCACCCTACGCCGTCGATGAACCGAACGTCAAAACCAAGGAACAAGTGAGTATTAGTGAAAATCAATCGATATTCCTTTAAATTGTCTCTAAAAATTAATACAATATATCTTATATAATAGAAATATTGATTTCAAACTTTGAAAAGTAAATAAAACAAAAAGTTAGACTATACTAAGTAATTATTAATTGTACATCCACCCTTTCTTTGAAAATTACCTAAATTACTTACATTATTTCTTTAGAAAATTGAACTTATGCTTAATAACGATTCAAATACTTTCCCGTCTAGTTTTCTTTTACACACGTGTTTAGAACAAAAAAAAAAGTCCCTTGGTTTTCCTGCTAGCGAAAAGTTTCGTTCCCCATGTTCCCGACGATACAAAAGGAAAGCCCACTACGTCCAGCGATCTATGTGGGCGTTAAGACGGATTATTAGATTTGTTTGAAAACACGTGCCTCCTCCCGGGCAGCTGAATTAAACGGATTAAACTGATTAAGCCGTATCCTGTTTCCAGACGAACGTCGAGACTGTAAACCGACCCGACAACGAGGTCGATGTAATCGAGCCCTCAGGTGTCGAGGACGCCCACTCGGAGAACACCGACGACATCCACGAAGTTTATATCATGAATCCGAAACACGAGGACCGCGCCAGCTCCTTCTTCGCGCAGCCAGGTGTCCTGGCAGGTAAATTCCCCCACGATCAACTGTCTACCATATATTTAGTATTAAAGTATGCACACAAGATGATTAAAGTGTCCCCTGTTAAATATTGAGAGCATATTTTATTGATTAAAGATAATAACAAAAAAATATTGCATCTACGTGGGGGATAAATGGTGCTTTGAACGATTATTTTGTTTTTTTGGTGGTGTTTTGTAGGTTTGTTAGAATATGCTCTGAAAATTTAGCAAAATATACCTGGACCTATTTTGTACATATGTTTTGCGAAAGTTTTGAAAGACAGGTAGAAATCGATGATAATTCCATCGGTACGTTCACAAATACACCGCAAATCCGGGATATACATATACCATTTCTGGGTAATTGATTAACCTAAGGTTTCATGAACTAAATTCCACGGGAACTTCGGATTCCGTAGTTACATTAAATTCCCGCGACAACCGGAGAGAGAGACCACCTTATTAACGCTTCCTATTAAACATAAAGTTCAACGCTGGTACTCTCGTCTCAATAACGTTCCGCAAGACCCTGGCTATGGTATGTATGTATGTATGTATGTATTCATGAGAATCCCGCGGGCGGTTCGAAGTTTCCCGAAATCTTAGATTAACTCATCGGATTAACGCAACCGCCGTCCAGACAGGCCCAGCGCCGTAATAATAATTAATCCATCGTAATCTACCGTCATCACGTTCCCCACGTGGCGAACGTGGTGAACGTGGTGAATCAAATACGTTACCCAAGTGTGAGGTGTACGAAATAAGCAGAGTAAAAGTATCGTATGAAACTGAGAATTTTTAATGAATGAACGAATGATTCTTGAATATTAGTTATCAGAATATACCGAGTAAGATAGATTTAGAGTATACAAGTGTAAACTATTAAAGATAGATCACCATACGTATTTTCATTGGTAAAACTCTTGGTGACCCTTCAGTGAAGGTATACAGACCTCCTCTGTATAAGGAATGAATAAAATTGAGAGACTGAGTGTATAAAAGAGTGAATGATAGTTAATTTCGAAGTCCAATAATCTGTCACCATGTGTTAGAATGATATGACTTAAAAAAAAACACTATGACAGTGCTAATCTTGCAATTACCGAACAAATTATCCATTTCGCAATATATAGCTTTATCTTTCCCCCAATACATACTATCCCTAATCACCCTGATTAATGAAAACCCCCTCTCAATCTCACCCAAGTAATAATAAATAACAATACTAATGCAAACGTTTAATAATTTCAGCGGTGATCGGCGGCGCGGTAGTCGGATTACTCTGCGCTATCCTGGTGGTGATGTTCATCGTGTACAGGATGCGCAAGAAGGACGAGGGCTCGTACGCCCTGGACGAGCCGAGGAGATCGCCGGCGGCGCAGGCGTTCCCGAAGCCGGGGGCGCCGCATCACAATCGTGAATTCTACGCTTGAGGCGGCGGGGCCGAGCTGGCTTCGACACCGCCGAGAGAACTCGTCCCACGATGCCAAGCCGAGAAAGACGATGTCCTTCGACCGAATTAAGCGCCGCCGACGACACGACAACAACCCCGACAATTTGCCCTTCTGCAAAGGGACTCGCGGAACGCAGACAACACCGTAGGAACATCGGCAGGTGCCGATCGACTACTTACCCGGAGAAAAACGTCTTCATCGTCACCTCCCCCCTTGGTCCCTCCTTCGTAACTTGACCCTTTTATCTTTCCCATATTCCCTACACTTAACAACGTGTATTTTTATATTTCTTTTTTCATTTTGATTTGTATTTTATTGTATATTCTTTTTCATTCGGCTATAACCTGAATTCTGATCAGATGGCAAACATCCGGGTAACTTTGACGATTTGATATTAGTTTTCTATGGAAATTAGACTGTTGTATGTAGTTTTGGATTGTTTGTTTCTTTTTTTTTTTATAAAGATCTATGTATTGGATCGTTTCTCTAGGGTCACGGTAATGAATTGACTCTAAACGCTTTATTTTCTTATGGGTGTGTTCTACCTGTGTGGATACCTGTAAGATTATAGAGTCAATGTTACCTGTGACCTAAGATTTCGATCCTCTACGAATTTCTTTTATATACCTGATGTTCTATATCATTACATTATTGTGTAATATTTATCATTCATTCTTTTTATCGGTGTCACTTCTCGTTCAGAGTTCAGCACACCGACAACACATTATTGTAACACCATCACCGTTGCGTCCGTTCGTTCGTTCGTTCGTTCGTTCGTTCGTTCGTCGTGTTAATCGAAGGAGAAGGGCGGCGGGTGATGAAGTACAGAAACTCGCGAAAAAAAAAGAAAAAACACCCGTCGAGTCCTCGTCGGCGAGGTCGCACCAATTCCAGATGCATTTACAGCGTTACATTTCAGAGCGTATATGTATTTAGGCGTATGTATACGCCCCTGTACAGGACTGAGCGCGAAAAAATTCGTGGGCGATAAACGCTGCTGGTATATCGTTAATCATTCTGAACCCCCCCCCCTGGTTGGAAGGAGGGAAGGAAGAAGGATCGTTGCGCCATCGTGATTTCTCTTCGACGCCAATCCCGCGAACTGCGACCTCGTTTATCAGCGTTTTCTTGTTTTTTTTTGTTTTATTTTTCTGTTTATAACACTTGTCTTCTACTGTTGTTTCGTTCGATTCTTGTCGTCCGACGATTAATGTATCACCAGCGTGGCACTGTATTTTTTTTCACTTTTTTTTTTTAATAGCTTGACTGGTCCGTAAGACCCTAAAAGGCGTTTGGATTTTTGCAGGTTTTGCAAAAACCAGAAACTTTGCGGAATCTCAGAATAATTTGTTGTAAATTCTTATTATCTTTTTTTTTTTACGTTTGATTATCGTGCGTTACTTTGTCGGTTTCGCTTAAAAGGCCCCGCGGAACGCTGGATATTGACGGCGTTAGTCGATTCTAAAGTGATCACATGACTTTTTGAAAGGAACGTCGTTTTTGCGTGGGAGTACTCGTAAGTTTTAATTAATCGATTTAACATCGCGTAGAGTATAAATCTTAGTTAATTTTAGCGTTTAAGGTGAGAATATGCGTTTACTAGGTAAGCCGAGATGCGACCGAGATTTATTAAGGAATTATCACCGGGATGTGACACGGATAGGTTGAACGAACCGTTTTATCAACATCGGTAATCAACGTTTGCGTTTAACGAAAGGCGAACGGCGAGAAGTTCGTACGTCGACGCGCGTTTTCACGGACAGTAATAAATATATAAATAAATGTCGATGAAAGCTGCACAGTTTCGTTGAAAGTACAGTAGAGAAAAGACAAATCAAGTTACCTCGAATAAGCGAAACGCGACGATCGTATCGATAAAACCGCGGCAAAATTGTAATTTCTCCTCGGAAAGATAATGAAACGCGGTTAATTAGAATTGTGAAAATTGGAGAAAATGATCGCTCGGTCGTAACATATCTATCGTTGATCGTTTGTCAAATGGATCGTTTTGCTCGTCGTAAATCAGAATCATCCCCCCCCCCGACGAAGCGTTTTACCGTCGTCGATTTCGTTGCCATGATTTATTATTTTTTGTTTGTTTTCTTTTTTTTTTTTAATCGAATGTCAGAGAGCACAAATGTAATCGTGATGTCCCTATCGTAAGGTACTCGTCTATCTTTAAAAATTATTTATTCTTAGGGTGTGCTAACGAGATACGTTTTTATCTCCCATGATTAATTAGGCTTATACATATAGTTTCAGCTTATACATACATATTTCTAACACCGATCGGGTGTGAAATCCTTTTTTCTACTAAATTTTAATAGCACCCGTGTATAGGTAAGCCTCGTTTACTAAGAGTTCAATCGAATTATTAATTTTACCACGAAAACAATAAAACTGTTCTAATGTAATTGGATCTTATTGTACATTACAAATCGAATGAATAACAAAAACAACAACAACAACAACAAAAACGAGTTAATATCGAAATACTTATTAACATCCTCGATGCTTTGCCATTCTATTTAATCGTACGTTCCGGAACGAAAAGGAAAGTCAACAGTTAGAAAAGTGAAAATAAAAATAAAACAACATAAAAGACTCCGTTTCGCGTGAACGAGAAATAACGGGACGCATCCCGGAAATCGTTCCCTCCTTCCACCCCGCAAAAATAAGAAACATTTGTAACTTTTACTTAAGAGGAGAGAGGCTTCTTCTTCTGCTGGTCGAGAGATTCTTATTGCCATGAAAAAGGACGTTGAAATTTCACGGTTGTACGTGAGCCTGTTTTTCCACTTCTGACCCGAGAAACGAGACACGTACATTATAGATACATATATATATACATAGACACTTAAATATATATATATGTATACATATATATATATAAAAAAAAATACACATTCGTACATACATACATACATATACAATAATACAAAACACACGGTACTCCGTCTCCGACTGAAAGACACGCGTATGCCATATTCAATGACGAGGGAAAAATAATAAGAAAGGAAAAGACATACAAGTGTATATCTATTCGTTCCAAGATTTTTTCGTCCGCGGTATTTGTCCGAAAGAACGATAACGGTATCGCGGAGCAACGTCGTAATTATTTATTGACTTTTTCACGTAGGACCAATCGATTCCCTTCTTCCCGTTCCACGATTTTCCTAGGCCGTTTACATACATACATTCTATTGCTTTTCCATTCTATTTTTTGTTACTTCCAACGATCCACGGGATCGCGATTTTATGGATCCACGATTGTTCGAGAATTTATCGTTTTGCGGGTTTCGTTTGTTTTTTTCCCAGGTAGAACGCCGTTATGGATTTTTGTCTTTTTTTCTTTTGAGAATATTATTTTCTCTTTTTTCATTACTGAAATCATTTTTTTCATTTCAACACTTGCGTGGTAGTTAGTGTCTAATCGTTGTAACATCGTCTGTATAAAAGTATTACTAACTTTTAACGTTCGATTCATTTCGTCACGACGTTCCCATGAAAATTTCTAGTATCTAGGTTTATCTTTTAATGTCCGTTTTAAATCGTATTTATCAAGTGAATATGAAATTCCTTCGATGTCCATACAGTTACTTGGCAAATAATGTTATATATACGACGTAACAACGTCACGATGTCTTACATATAACATTATATCATTATTACAACTTGTGCAATAATAATATGAATTTTACGTACAGATAATCGTCGCAATTTATTACACACTTACCGAGCCTCTTTTTTTTTATGATAAAATATCAATTCTACCTGGAGGTTGTTCTACCTGGGGGGACAAATCGAAATTGACGTCTTCTTCACAGAAATTCCGCCGCGTTGGGATAGAGAAAACAAACAAAAAATAAAATATATCACGCCGATACTGCCATGTATTACGTAAGGAACACCGATTTCGTACGAAATTATCGCGAATCCGCCTTATAATCATCTACGTCCTCATCCGGGCCGCCGTAGTGGTTCAAAAAAAAAAAACCACCCTCGTCGTCTTTGCCCTTCTTTCCTATCATCTTACATTGAATTAATTTCAAAAAAAAAATAACAAAAAAGAGAGAAAAATAAATCAATTTTTTTCGCTAGATCCACGATTGATCTAACAATTTTCTCAAGGATCGTCGGACGTCACGGACAAAGCGTTTAATTCAGGTCGCGCGTCAAGTGTTCAGGTGTCGCAAAGGGTCTCTTCCGTGTCTCTTTTGTCGTGTATGTGTGTGTGATTCAAGGAAAATTTCGGAAGAAAAAAAAATGAAATCGAATAGAACGGGCCCCCGGGAGAAAACACCGCGGAGTATGTTTGGGTAAAGAGATTTTTCTTTTTTTTTCGATCGGCGTATGTATTAGTATACATAATACATAATAATATCACGGAGCGGCGTCTCGCGGCGTTTTCTAAATCGATCTTATCGATCTGTAAAAAAAAATAGCACGTGGCTATTTTCTATGCTTATTTATAAACACGGAAACGTCTAGGTGACATCTATCTTAGGATAAGACGTAACGATATCTATAGGGATAAACGTAATTAAGAAGTGTATTGATAGGGTCGACTTGGAAGGTGGACAATTTAATTAAACATAACGAAGGAAAATGGAAGATACGAACGTTACCAAAAACGTGGGATGAATCGGTAATTGATAATAATAATTAAAGAATGAAAGAAAAACGAAAAAGGAAATAAACATTTAAAATCATTTTTAAAACGGGACACGCTTAATATGAAATGAAAATTAAAAAGACATCCCAGCCAGTTGATACGATCGAAAATAACGACGGAAATCATTCTATCTACATTGTACTTTACCCAAAAGTTAACGGACACTTATACGCAGTACCTTAAAAAAATCGATCGCGTGCCAATTGCACGCTTTGCCTTGAAACACGAACGTCACCGTAAATTCACGCAAGGTAATTCCATTCGATCGATCGTTCCTTTGTTCCGGATCGATGATCGTCGCCGATTCTCTCGCGCCTACTTTTAATTGGCGCGAATGTCGCGAAAGCCATGACGTAAAGTCCAACTGGAATTTGTTAAGAGTTTCAAACGTGTTTCGTATCGATCGAACACGCGGTGGACAAAACGTATATTTGCACATCCCGCGAGTATTTTAAAAAGAAATAGATTGACAAAATAAATTTCTTTTAATAAGCTGTACACTTTGATTGAAACGTTAACGATGATTAAACGTTGTTAAAATATATTTATATGTCTAAGATTCGTATTAGAAATTGATTTATTTGTTAAATGGGATGAGCAAATATTAATTTTGTTTTAACCCAGGATACATTTAACCGGATGCGATCTGATACGTTTTCCTGGCTGATTGAGCAACTTCCTTTGCGTTGAATAATAATTATCAATCAATTTATAGAAATGTTGTTGTTTCTTTTCGATCGCATAGGGCTAAGGGCGAGGGGACAAAAAACAGAATCGTAGTAAGAATTATTACGAGTAACATCCTGATAACGATAATTAGAATTAATAATGATTATGATCGATCGAACGCGTTTACCCTCTCCAGATTTAGTTTATTTCTTATTTGGTTTCTTAGCTTGTCCGTTCGGTTCAGAGAGATCGAATTGAATTTCAAATAATTCCCATTCTGTCCCCGATTATTGATTCCTTTTTTTTTTAATTTCATTAATTAAAACTTCCCTCTTCCCGAAAGTGCCAGATTCGTATCCTCGAGAATAATTCTTCCGCTCACCATCCGTTTTCACTTTTCTCGCTCTATTTCTCTCTATCTCTCTTTATCTCTGTATTTCCTGTCCCTTTGGAAATTCTTCTTTGCGTCGTGCAAAGGAATTCGTAAAAAAAAGAGGAATCTGGAAATTGAATCGTAATCCTTATTGTAATAATAATCGTACACGACATAGGCGAAATTGTTTGTTAGATAGTAATTAATTGTCCGCGTGGCGATGCGAAGAGTTTTTTTGGTAAACGATAAACAGACCGAACAAAGAGAACAATGATCACCGAAGAGAAACCACCGGTCGAATTTTTTTTGTCGCGGAAATGCAACCGGATAATTTTGTATCCTAACGAGACTAATCTTATGGTGTTTTTTTTTCGAAGCATACAATAGTAATCGAAGATACGAAACAACACGAGATGCATTTTCGCGAATAAAATATATTATATCCATCAAATGGAAGAAACAATACATTATAGAGAAATTTTATGGGACGAGATTTGTATCTCGCATCATCACGTGGCTCATTTAATACTCGAGAGACCGCTGTCTACGTTCTATGCGAAATAAAAAAAAAATACTAATTGTAATGAAATCATATTTTATAAGAGGATGTATTCCATAAGAACGCTATAGCAATGTGAAGTCTGTCTAACACTAGACGAAGTGAAAAAAAAAATGAGAAAAAAAAACCCATAGGCCAGGTGGACGAATGAATAATAATTTTAAAAGTGAAAACAATTAATATTTAATGATAACTATAATTAACAAGGTTATTTTTTAAGTGTAAGTATGGTCTCCCCCTGTCCTCCCGTTGTCCCCGAGCTACGATCTTGGAATATATTACATATATGTGTATATATCTATGTCCGTGCACGCATCTACACGTATATACATGTATATGTATATAGTAAAATATAATTCGCCCGCGAGTGCAGTAATCCGTGAAACTTCGGGTACATATATTTTTTTTTTCTCTTTTTTTTTCTTATCAGGGGTTGGGGAGGAAATTCTCGCCTCTCTTTTTCTACACGTTTTTCATACGGTTCTTCGATAGATATTAATACATACATACATATTATACGTATACACGGAATTTCGGATGAAATTTATTTGTTTTACAGTGTCGTCGTCGTCGTCGTCGGGTTCGACGATGAAACGTCGATAATATTTTACTATTGCACACAGTCTATTTTCCAAAAGTCCGAGACTTCGAACGAACAGTTTTATCGCGGTCGCGGGCGCTTGCGTTAATGACACGTTATTATTAATAGAAATTAATAATAATTGCACTATGTTAGTATGATAACAAAACAATACTGTATGTCGTCGCTCCTATTCTGTAAATAAACACTGTGCTGTATAAGAAACAAAAAAAAAACAAAACAATGAGAGAAAGATAAGATCTATACTCTGAAAGTGTGATATTCCTTGCGGCGTGTTGCTACGGGAACGCGTGTGACAATTAAAAAAGACATTCGGGATTACAGAGAAGTCCGGAAGAGAATGTTTGCATACTCTATCACTTTATTTATTTAGTACCAAAAAATACATAGAAAATAATATCTTTCTCCTTCTTCACCGGCGTGGAACTACCGAGTATTGGAAACAACTTTAGGCATATATATATATATAATCTTTTACTCTTGAATAATAATTTGATTGTCGTTACAATACCGCAGCTCGATTCCACGTTCTTGAATATTTACACTGATGCTCTATAGAATTTATTACAAAACAATGAAAAGAATCTCATCCGCGATCCTCATCGTACGTTAACCCCCGAACGCTAGTTCTTACAAAAAAAGATTCATTACGGGTAGCGTTATCATCTACCTATCGACGTCCGGTGTGTGTATTGTTGTTGTTCTTATTTTTCTCTTTATACCAGATTTGATACCAGCGTACGATGCACAAGCGGAGCTGGTTTTGCGCTGATTTAAAAAAAAAAACTTGTCGTATATTAAAAGAAATCTTCAAGAGAACTAGGCTATTGAACGAGTCTCGGGTTCCCCGAGTGATATGTAATACTATGGTATTTCATTATAGTGATTAAGAATCACTGATTATCATTCATTGACCACGATCTGATAGTAGAAGGCATACAAAAATATTCTCTCAATTGAATTCACTACATACGAACGTATGTATAACATAGTAATTATAATTTATCGCTTGAACCTCGCGTTCACTACTATTTACCTCGTCATGCGCGTCATACATGATCTCTTTGCATCGTCTAGTCGATTCCTGATCGTCTTTAACTTCAAATGCAAGTCTGCACGCGTACAGAGTAAAAATAACATAACGTGGATACCGGGAAATCGGAACTACACTATAAATTGCTCTTTAGGAATGGTTTGAGGTATTTCTCGAACGAATTGTTCACGCTCTCCTGATTCAACGGGCTCTTCATGGCCTCGTCGAAGAGTCGCTGGTAAACGTTACCGTCGTAGGCACCGAGAGCCGAGGCGAGAATCTCGTCGCGGATATCAAATCCGTCGACGATACCAACAGCATTTGGACGGAGTGCCGCCAACAATTCTTCCAGGCGTGTTTGAAGCGCGGGAACATCCTCGTTGCCCAAAGATGAGAACTAAAATAATATAAATTATCAAATGTTGATGTAAATTAATCACATATTTTTTTTATCTACACGAACGTGCACTCACACGAAGGAAATCTCCGATTCGTTGCAGAACCCAGTAAACAGCGTACAGTTCGCAGAGCTGCAATAAAACTTCGTGTAACTCCTTGGAGATTGAAACCATTTCTTTAACAGCCTCGGCGAATCGCATTACGATAAAAGCTCGACAGTGAGCTTCCGCACAATTCGCCAATTCGATACTAGTTTGGTTCCAAGCGTCCTCGGAGGAAACTCCGCTTCGTATTCTACGATCCATGTTTTCTGCTGCCGAACGAATTTTTCTGGAAATTTATTTTAAACCAATTAGAGTCTAGAAAGGTTTCATATATTTCTCAGAGACTTTGAGAAATAGTTTTCCTATTATGTTTGAATGTACTATTTTATACTAAGATTGGAAAAGTACTGCTTACCCAGCAGCAACTGCTTGGTGAGCTTGAATAATGCAACTCAGGGTGTTCTTCCAGGGACGTTGTTTCGCTCCTCGCGAGAGAACACCTAGATATTGCACGGTAGCTGGCAAGGTTTGGCCACTGATTGCTTGTCTCCAAGCTTTTACCAAGTATCTAGCTGTTTGTAGCAACAGTACTGTATTCTCTCCTTCATAGGTGCAGGCAGCAGTTACCAAACCGTAAGTTGCCGGCAAATTACTAGCGTCCATGTAACCATGACCACCGCAGGACAATCGTAATTGTTCTATTCCAGTGGCTGCGTCCGAAGAGGCGACTGCCTTTAAACAACAGGCTAAGGCGTGCAGCTATAACATAAAATTTCATTTTTTTCTTTAAAATGTATGAAAACGAAGTTTCTAAAAAGATATTTAAATGAAGTAGAATAGGTTGATCAATCATTGATTAAATTACAACCTCTGGTAATCTTTCCAGCTCTCCCTGATCCAATTCAGCGGTGACGTTGTTATACATTTCCCATATCCAATCGGCGGACATTCGGAACGCCAAGGAAGCAGCAAGATTCGGGAAAAGTTTGTATTGTTGTGTAACATAATTAATAATTTGTGCCTCGGGTTCTCTGAAAACAGTACAGTCATACATTTCATTTGAATTCAGCTTCATTATAAAAGCATTGAACTGTCTACTTTACAAAATAATGTTCAGCAATACTCGTGTCATATATCAAGGTGTTATCGATTTATTCGCTTACTCTGGATTTATTTGACTCTGTCGCCTAACCGCGCTGTATCTCACTGCAATCGTAACGGCTTTCGATAAGTAACTAGCAATGTCACGCACCAATACAACTCGAACAAACATCATCGTGCCGTACGTCAGTTTATCGCTCGGCGCTTTTACGTAGGTTCCGTCTTCTAGTACCTAATACAAGAATACATATCATTATTTTCAATAATCAATTCCGTCGACTTCTTTTCCGTCTATTGCAACAGCATGTTTTCGCAGTCTCCCTCTCTCTCTCTCTCTCTCTCGCTGACGTAGAAAAACATTCATGTATATGTATGTAAAAGAAGAATCAATCAACAGTTATCAGTCATAATACCTAACTACGGTATTCAATCAATGCAATAAAAATACTAAATGTGAATAATTTTACTGGAATATGATTCACGTCAGCGAAACCGGGTATAGTGTTTAGCTTCTTTTTCTTTTTTTTTACCTGAGAGTTTTTCATCAACATATTCTCCCGTGGTATTCTAACACTCTCGAATCCGAGAAAGCCGTTGTTAGTCGCATTCATCCCTAACTTCGTGCCGATCTCTCCGATTTTAATACCTGAAAGTTATAGCGCGTATTATCGTACAACTTTCTCTCCTGTTCGTTTTTGCTGTTAGGTGGGTATTCCCGAACAGCGAAACGTTTTTTATCTTTACTCGATAGTATAGAAATATCGATTACGTACCCGGCAATGGTTCGTGAGTGTTTTCGTCTCTCAGCTGCACGATGAATGGATGAATTCCTCTGCATTCGCCGTTCGTGTATAATTGTGCGACGACCACAGCATAATTTGCCGTATGGCCCACTGTTAATAAAAAATATATTAAATAATAATATTGAATAATATAATTTAAATTAATTCGCAATTTATGTTGGCAATTCCGGAACAAATACGACGGTAGAAATACTGTATTACCGTATCTAAAATATTATCACGCAATATCGAGTAATTACAACGGTATCGTTGCGTGAGATTAAAAACAGTCTTAAGAATGACATACGATTCACATTAATTATAGATATCTCTATGTTATAGTTGTTAAATTAATTTCGCTGCTTCATTCAGTAAATCAATGTGTCAATCAATGAGATAAACCACTCACATCCACCCGGCCACCATTTATAAGAAGTTAAAGTTGGGCTATTCAATATAAATTCTCTCGTGCTAGGATCGTAGGTTGCTGTCGTCTCTAATCCCCTGATGAACGTTCCATGACCCAGTTCAGTCTGAAATCGAATCGAGCCGTATTATAATGTAATATTAAAGGTCTGCCGTGAAAATTATCAAACAGTATGAATATTAAATATTCACCTGTGCATACGTTCCAATGATATTGCATGACCAAGCTCTAGATATCCAATACCCCTGCTGCTCGACAGTTCCTTGACCCATAATAGCCGGTATGAACATAACGTAATGAAGGGTTAACGGATTGCCATCCTTTAATATCGCCGAGCCCAGCATTCCACCCAGAATTTGCCTGAAAATATGAAAAATGTCGGGAAATTAAAATTAAAAACATGAGAAATTCATTTTTATTGTATATAGTTAATTTTGATAATAGTTAGATATATTATATTTATTATAAGAACAATCTTACGAGAAAACATCCATGCCACCTTTCCCCGAGTCCTGCAGCTGTCGGACCTTTTGCAACACCCTGCATCCTTTTCGTATCGCTTCCTCGTAAATTTCCTTGTGACTCTTGTACTTTGCGGGTATTTTATCCTGCAGTTCCGGATCGCTCAGGAAAAAGTTTTCTGTCAATCAGAACGAAGATTTGTCAGACGTAGTATACGTATATTCATATACATACATAAAGTAAATGTAGTAGTTCAATTCTAAATGTGAAAAGATAACTATAAGCGAAAGTAAGTGTAACAGAAGGAAAACGTTTGAGAACCGTGAAGCTCGTTGAATTATTTATCGACGATCATTAATTTCAAATTTGCAAATCTCATTATGATGAGTGAAATACATATATGGTGGACAAATCACGATACGATCAATGTACGTTCATTTAGGCTTATATTATTGTTGGACTAAGGATGTATAATACGTGTCGTTTATCATTTTCCTCCTATGAAAAATCATATTTGCTCAAAATTTACGGCTCGAATTTTAATAATCGACTATTTGACGAGCCTTAAATGAAATAGTTATTGGCAAATAAATTTCCTGCGCGGTATGCAATTTTGTTACTAAACAAACAGACCGTTAAATTGTTGTCGATAAGAATTAAAAGGAGAATAAAAGCTACAATCTCTCGACTAATAACGAAACCCAAAATCATATAATTTACGTCGATACCGACGCATCGTGTAATTATCACGTGATATAGCGGCTTTTAAGACCGACGATGTATGGAAACATTTATCCAATTAATATTTATATATGTTAAACAGCGGGAACCACGAGACATTCTTTCTTTCGGTCAATTCCACTGTATTTGAAATTGCAACTCTTGTGTAGTTATTTACTATGAATTATTAATGTTAATCGAGATGATCGATCGACGGTATTTCTTTCCTTATTAAAAAAACTTTCTATCTGTGGTTTGTATTTTATATACATATATGCAAATTGTATCATTTACGGTTCGAAAGCAATAAAATATTTCGTAACGACAAACTATCAGTCCATTAAATGCAGATAATTGTTAACGAAATGCCTGTCATGCTGTCTGACACATATCGCACGTTATGAACGTAATAAATAACATAAATTCTTTAGACGTACGTCTGGCGATTATTGTTGTTTGTCAATTGGACCTAAGTAAAAAAGTTATATCGATAAGGTGTGTAATATTTAAATAACATTCACGCGAGAGACAGGTTGTTACTGCAACTTTCCAATTACGTACGAAGACGCGAAAGTGTGTCGATTACTTGCATGTATTTAAAAATAACTGATAAAAAAAAACAGGAAAACTAATTCCCTATACGTGCAAAAGTTAACGACGAAATTTTTCCATTCAGATCTCGAGAAACGATTTAAATGAAATTATATTATCTAAATCTCCGTGCAAGTTATCGCTTATTATTCCTGCCAAACGTAATCAAACTAATTATCTGGTTGAGGTGATCGAAAAATATCATTGTATTATCAGAATATTATTTGAAAGTCATTACGATACAATCTCACTTCCACATACGTGGTATTACGTAACCTGGAATCATAACACATACAAAAATCCCATAACTTTCGTGCTGTTTTTCAAGGAAAATATTAAAAGAATTTATTAACATGTTTTTATTAACAATTAACGTAAACGATATACACTTTCGATGCGTATATAAATATAGTACGGAACTACTGGGGTTATACTTTCTTCTTGTTTCATAAATTCATAAAAAAAATCGCGTTATCAATTATTTGCTCGTTGCGTCGGTAAAGCTGGTCAGCATGAAAGAAACCATCTTTAACGTTCAGCGAAGAGCATAATTCATAATAGGCGGAAGGTTTACGAGGCGGGGAACGAGCGCAAGAAAGAACTAACGCGAGATAAATAAACACGTAACTCTGCCATTCGACTACCATTCAAAGGAAACCTGTAATCATTTGACCTCGATTAACAAAGAGGTACGCTGCAAACGGGAGCGAAGATCAACTTTGAAGTTGTTTAGAATTAAACACAATCATATTTAAATTAACTTTTTATCTGAAACTCATATATTCCGATGTATTGCGGAAGACGATGTATTTAAACATAGCGACTCGTATAAACATTCTAACATGTTGAGAATTTTCAATATATTTATTCCTTTGTGTTTCGATGTTTTTTCGGGGAATTGAAAGACGTATTCTGATTCACAGAAACGTAGCTACGTGGTTTCGACATTTAACGCACGCATAAAGAAAAAGAATATGAATGTCAATAGGCGAGAATGACGAAATTCGAATAAAATTTTTAATGTTCTCGATGAATCATATTGGTTGAAGTATCGGTTAAACGGACCCGTGGAATCTGACCATCGGGCGAATATGTATATCAATATCTTATCTGTAGCTAGAAGCACATACGTGAATAATGGCATTTAAACATATTCACGAAGCTGGGAATGATAGTCTTGGTGGTTTCATAAACCGTACGAAAAGCATAGTCCGTTATCTACCAGTGTTATCTCTTCTAAAATATTATTAAAACATACACATTACGCGGAAAAATAAGAATAACGAATGTATTAAATAATTCGATCATAAAACGGTCACTTAAACATAAATGATCGAAAGTATTATAATAAAAACGGATGACAGTTAAAATCTAATAAAATCTTTTATTACGACGTAAACGCAGATATTTAATAAACGCTTAACACTTGTTCCCCTAATGGTAAATACATGTCGTTACCATTTCTTGTCTACAAATAATAGATCGTGAAGTTTATAAAGTAATGACGATAGAGATCTGCATCACGTATTCATATATGTATACAGAAAAAAGGGTATAGAAGCGGATAAAAGTATTCCAGCCTTCTTTCTCGTGTTCCAAGAAAAGCGAGAACGAGTATAACGTGTACAAATTCCATTCATATTTTCTGTTTCATTCTTATCCGCACTTTATTATGTAATAAAATATAATAATAATAGCATGTGAATGGTAGTTGTCTAGTAAAATAAAAATGAATGGTAGCGCGTAATATTCGGGGCCTTAAGTTCGAACGCGGAGCGAATGTCATTAATTCGCAGATTCTTAGAAACTGTTACCGCGGTACAGTTATACCGGAAAACGTACGCGATGCAGAAAAGAAACGTTTCCGCGGTATCGTGTATCACTGTACCGCATTCATGCGTACATGTGACGTGATGAAACTTAGTTTCGAATTCCTACAGTGGACCAAATAACCTACAATCTCCTTTCCCCCCGTTTTCTTTCGTACAATCATAAATGAATTCTACGGGTAAGCAACGTTGATGTTGTTTAATAAAGATTGACACGTTACTTTAAAGCATTAACATAATTCCCGCATCAACGGAACAACCTGTAAATCTCTCTATCTTCGTTAAAACTTTGACTCGGTTTAAATCGATCTCATGATCCAGGGATCATGTCACGATATGATTTCGTGAACAACCAAGTCGAAGTTCAGGGAAAACGGGTTTCATGCGCGCAAAGATAGTACGTGTAAGTATACATATATAAGTATATATATATATGTAGCGGTGTCGTGTAATCACGAACCTCGATCACGACGTTGAAGTGTCTTCTCTGGACTGCCGTCCAGCAAATGAGTCAATTCCGACGGATCGAACGTGCATCTTTCACGCTCGCGTTGCAGGTCCCTGTTCACGGTCATCATTGTCAACCGTTTCCTGAAAAATTATATTGCGCACGCACACACACACACACACGGTCCGCTCGGAAAGGATGTCACACTGTGCCGCACATCTGCTGAGCTGATCTACTCTGTGCTTTCACCCGAACCCGAATGCTAACAATACGTCGCCCGCGACAATCAACACCACGCTATTGGACGATTCTGCGTGACGGCTCTTCTATCTACTTCCGAACACTTTTATTCTTCTTATCTTGCCAACTCGGTATTCGTGCATTAGCGACATCTCGCAGCAATCTGTGGAAGCTCGCGGGAAACTTTCTACGACTTTAGTCGATAAAATCGATGATAACAGCGGAGTCTCAAAAATTATCGACCGAGGAAATACAATCACAGAGAACCTAATTTTTGATATTTTCTCGATAAATAGTGAACAAAAGCAACAATGAAATAGGGGAGATTAAACAGGGAAGGTACTTTATCGATTGCAATAAATATTCGACAAGATGACAGGTTCGGAAAACTACTAAAGATCAGAATTCTTTTCGTTCTTGTTCAATAACTTTTTGCTCATTTGCAAAGAAAATCATTGAGCGTGCATTCACATGGAGAATTTAAAGAGCAACTCTTTTTTAAGATGTAGCGTGAATATATTTTGAAAACCTTCGGCACAAACATCCGGCCCCTGTATTTTGAGGAATTTCAAATCGAGGGCGCTCTATCGTTCACTACTTCCGTTGAACAACAACAAGGAAGTATTGAAACCACCATCTTGATTTTCTTTACCAAGGAGGACTGGTAGACTCCGTCATGAGGTACGGACCCTCCAAACATTTTTCAATATATCTTAATTCTATCGTTTCGGATTTAGTTTGTGTCACTTACAACATAAAAACAATCCTCCGTAGCCATGATAAAATGCAATGTTTGCTCGAAAACGCCGTATCTTTGGATTATAGTGTTTGAGAATTTGTTGACGGCTGACCACATGGCCCGCGATAGAGAATATTTTTTTGTATATTACTCCGACCCCGTTTTAGTAATTGTAGAATTGAATTAGAACCCCCACGTATCGT
The DNA here is from genome assembly GCA_917499265.3 of Mimumesa dahlbomi. Classification (NCBI taxonomy): domain Eukaryota; kingdom Metazoa; phylum Arthropoda; class Insecta; order Hymenoptera; family Crabronidae; genus Mimumesa; species Mimumesa dahlbomi. The sequence continues at coordinate 4,696,608 of OU824114.1, read as the reverse complement.
TAACATGAAACAATGTGGCATATCAAAAGATCAATAGGCATCATATTGACTCATATTGACTAATAATATAACCTTACTTTCTTCTTTCAGTTCTTTAAAGTTACAGAAGAGGCTCGCCGCCTCGGTTATGCGATGTGGAAAAAAGAAGGTGTGGTTGGATCCTAATGAAATCAATGAAATCGCGAACACAAACTCCCGTAAGTTTGAATAGAAATTTGACTATAAGTACTTCATGTCTTTTTGATATGTAATCTATCTGTTATATCCTTTAAGGACAAAGCATCAGGAAGTTGATCAAGGATGGTCTTATCATTAAGAAACCAGTAGCTGTTCACTCCAGGGCCCGTGTTCGTAAAAATACTGAAGCCAGACGTAAGGGACGTCATTGTGGTTTCGGTAAGAGGAAGGGTACAGCAAATGCCCGTACACCGCAAAAGGTAAATATAGGTCATATTCAAAAGATTCCTTTTACATCAAAACTGTTGTCCCACTATTATGTGATTGTTACTATGAATTACTCATACATTCATTTTATAGGATCTATGGATTCAAAGAATGAGAGTCCTCCGTCGTCTCTTGAAAAAGTACCGTGAGACCAAGAAAATTGACAGACATCTGTACCATTCGCTGTACATGAAAGCCAAGGGTAACGTGTTCAAGAACAAGAGAGTTCTGATGGAATTCATCCACAAAAAGAAGGCCGAGAAAGCGAGAGCAGAGATGCTTTCCGATCAAGCAGAGGCGCGCCGTACCAAAGTTAGGGAGGCACGCAAACGCAAGGCAGAACGTATTGCTACTAAGAAACAAGAATTACTGCAATCGTATCAGCGTGAGGACGAAGCTGCGGCAGCGCAGAAAAAGTGATTTAAACATCTTACGATCTATTGTATAAATAAAACATGAAAAAGCTGAAAACTGTCTTATTTTTTTTAAATCAAATCTCTTGTCCACTCGATTCTAATACTATACTCATAAAAATGAATGAATTTCTTTCGATCGGAACACGTGACTGTTTACGCACAACGTTATAAACAAACGCTGAAATATTTTGGTACTTTGCCAACTATTGGTTGTTAGTGCAATATTGCGTTCGCTTTTCCACAACTTCAACATCGTAAAGGTTTGGGTTTACATATTAAAAGGTATCTAATATCTCTAAAAATTAGATATGAATTTGTTCTACTAAAACTAATGAAATACTAATTTACCTGGTGTTCACAGTAGACTGTTGTATTCATAATCCGTGGAATTACAATGAACAAAAGCTTGAGTGAAATAGCAAAGGATGAGAACGTTAGTACAGATTCGTGTGTCTATAATTAACACACGTTATTGAATAATATCTTTAACAGGTAATGTAGACTATAATAATTGATTTAAATAATAAATCTACTTTCAGCTTTCAAAGTCGGAAGAGAATTTGTTCAAGAAAGTAATGAGCGGACAAGCATCGCCATCAATGTTGCCTTGTACAATTAAACATATTTATTATCGTCAAAAGAAAGCAATGCGAAGAAAAATGTTCGGATACGAAGAAGATTTGGTAGACTGGTGTGATGATCGCAATCATGAAACAACTGAAGACGACACTAAAGACAAAAATGATGAAAAATCTATGGACTGTGTGGAAAAATAGATCGCGAAAGAACTTGGAAAAATATCTTTGAATTGTGCTGCGGTTTATGAAATGTGTTTAAATAAAACCTGCTTACTATTAAAAATAATTACGTAAAAGATATACTATTACCAATTTTTTATTCTCTAGTATGCCTAACTTTGCATACAAAATATAAATGAAAATTCGAATTGTTTTCCACCGAATAGTTCATGATTTTTCCTGCAGATGGAAACATTTTTACTATGAATCATTCTAAATCAACCCAACAATCAATATTGCCGAATAGTTATTATGTCCTTGACATTACTGCATAATTCCACGCAGTTGCATACGTGGATCATGCGTGAACACCAATAGTGTGGTACATCCGAACATGAAATTTTGATTTCAAGTCAGTTTCTCCTTGCCCATTTTGAATATCGGACCTTCTTCCGACAATTTTTCACTATTTTAAAGGTTTACGTTGTTCATTTCAACATTTTCATTTAAATATTGGTTTCCAAAATAATGGTTTTCAATTGTTTTGTCGTCCAACAATACTGCTACATTTGGCACCCTTTGTTAATAGTAACAAGATATTGGAATTGATTCAAAGTGTTTGCAATTGTTAAAAGATACATCAGCTCTTCTATTAAACAATGTTATCTAATATATTATATCCATGTTGTTTGTAGAGAAACGTTCAGTTGCCCTGAAGCCTGAGAATTAAAGCAGTTACAATGGAGAACAACAATGTTCTACAACGCATATGTAAAAGTGAGAATGTTAGTGAATATTACTATATCCACATTAATAGTCAGAATTTCGTATTGTATACCATATTAAAAAATCACAAATATCTTTGTGCAAGTTAACAGAAAGTATAACTTTTACTTAAACCAAACATAATATTATTTTCAGCTTTCTGCATCACAAGAGGAATTGCTAAAGCGGGTTATAAATGAGGAAATACCAAAGTCGTTTTTGCCTTGTACAATGAAACATCTTTATTATATGTACAAAAGGGAGATGGAAAAAAGAACATGGGGGATTGAGGAACCATTGGATGTTGATGAGAAAGCTCCTGAAGAAGAGACTAAAAACAAAAGTAGTAACGAAGTGGAAGAATTTGTGGAGAAATAGATTGCAGACAATTAGAAAGAAAACAGGAATGCTGTTTCTACCTAATAAAAGGCCATACAAAAATTCTGCTTCCTAGAATTGTGAAAAATATGTATAATAATGTACTTTTACCCTGCATCCTGTGTATATTATATTCAAAAGAAATCTGTCTTGCTAAACATATATGTTAAACTATATAGACTATCTGAAAGCTAGCAAATAGTACAAATGATTTGATAATCATGTATATTGTTGTGTAAATAAAATATAAAAGAACCTGAATGTGTAATCATTTCTTAACAATAAAACAATGATTGTACGAAAATGTTTGATATAGCAATTTGCAACGAAGTTTTGTTAACTAGTAACAATAATCTAATCAAGCATTTTCCCCTCAGTTTGTTTAAAAATTTGAATCGTGATGTTCGATAATACTTATCCATTTCTTCCTCAGATGGAAGCACCATTATTTTGTATGTGTTTGCAAGTGTTTGAAAGACATGGCGAATATGGCGTTAAAATTGAACATATGCTCGAAAATTGTATAAAAGTGATCGAACACTATTGTTCATTAACGCGCAGTGACGACGAGCATATATTTGATATACAATAGAAGGTATCTGCTTCATGTATGGAATACTATGCCGTGGGAATGTACTCTAAGAAAATATGGTTATTTACGTTGCTTCACGTTAGGTTATAATAAAATGGTACAGGCATCGGTGGGATGCGTATAAAATTAATCGAAAACATTTAGTTACAGGCATTTCAGAAATCTTTAATCGAAATTAATTTGAAATTAAATTGTTGTACGTATTATGAGTATGCTGATCGTGGTACATAATTTTCGGAGACTGACAATAAGACTTGTTCAATAATAAATACGATCTCTTATGATAAATTTGTATTTCATTAATAAATTCGTATTATTCGAGCATACAAAAAATGTTGTGTTAAACAATTCCGAATATGCAATGTACAGTATATTATGCATATTAATTTCACACTTCTTGCAATGTTATTTATAATATAGACTTCTGTATGAATCATGAAAATAATCATTCCTTTAATATGTAAAGGTATTGCATCACATTTGCTTATAACTTCATAGAAGAATGAAAACATACTGTAGAAAAAAGTACTAAAGTCTGCTGCTTTGGACAATTGAATAATCGACAGTGTTGTGTGTATAAAAATGCAGAAATTGCAATCAAAACCATAGAAATTAGACAGTATGCATTAAATTAATTTGACTAGGTTTCAGTCATTTTTAACCTGTTTTTGCATTGGGTAATGGTTTTTGGCATATAATGAAAGAGTTAACAATGTTCATTGTTTCTTTTTGACAAAATATATTTATATATATACATATTTATATATTCGAATATCTGAACTTACATTCATGTTCCAGTTGGATGTAACGTATGTGCACAGTCTGAGAATTAATAGAGTGACAATGGACCAAGACGAACACGTTAGTAAATATTTGTCTATCTAAGATTAATAAATGAGAATTTTATAAATTGTTGGTTACTTACCAAGAATAACTTTCTATATAATTACAAATCTTGTTGCATTGATGCTTTCGAAAAATTAATGATCCTTTTAATACACATCTATGAAAGTCGGTAATATATGTTTCAGTTACAATTCACTACCTGTTATGTATCTTTTTTTTCTGTAGCAAATAGTGTAATAATTATAATCGTTGCATGCCATAATAAGACTATTGAAGTACTACTTTATTGGTTTGACGTAATCTTTTTTTATCAGCCTTACTTATCAATATTTACTGTGTTTCATCTGTCTATATTGTCGTTTGTATTCACATTGTTGCATGTTCATACATGTATATTTATATATCAATGAATGTTTTAATTATCAATAATTCTCAATTGGACATTATATGTTTTTTAATTCCTTGCTTTTTATCATTTAAAGGAATGGTGATTTTCTAATTCAAAACAGAAAGGTGTTTACATAAGATAGGGAAAATATTTTACACTTTTACATAATTTTTATTTGCATATTTTATATCTTTCATTTCTTATTTCTTATTTTATCATTTTATGAATCATTATATGTATATGTTGCATAAAATAATGGCAAACTAAATAAAGTATTATATTAAAATGTAATGTTATTACATCAGTTAACAGAGAACAGTCAACCAAAATTCATTACACGTTGTACTGCAAGACATCTTCGTAGAAAGCGTATGAATGCTGCTCGCAGATCACTACGACTATCTTTTACAAATGGCGTAACTGAGAATACCAATCACGAATCTATAGATGAAAAAGAAATAGAATATCCAGAAGTAATTACAAAATCAAAGGCCCGTCGATTGAGAGAAAAGTATAAGCCAAAAGAGATTCAACCATATTGTTCATCGTGTAATCCTACTCTTTGGAAGTCAAATATTTACACAACAGTTAATCCAGAACATATTGATGAAAACAACACTGAAAGTAGAGAAAGACTAACAAAATCAAAGGCTCGTAGACTGCGGAAGAAGAACAAGGCTAGATTACCTTGCTTTAATTGTTGTCATCCTGACCTGTTTTATTCTCCTTGCCTATGTTTCGGTTGTGTCTCTGGAGAACAGTCTTGTCAATTTGCAAAACGTTATACAGAAGTAGAACAATTAGAACCAAAGTCTCAGAATTTGGAATCAGAGAAAGACATATCAGAATTGTCATGTTCATCTGAATCTTCCAGTTTGGTGAGACTGGGAAATGAAGTTCAAGCTAATTGTGCAAAACATCATAAGCATGCAGAGGAGCTAGTATTTGCGTCTCAACTAAAGCAACAGATAGAGAACACAATCAGGTCTAGAAACAGTTGTACGCAAGTCGACACACAATTGCAAACATTAGATTTACAAGACTCATGCACCCTACAAGAATTAGAAGAACCTGTACTTGTTAAATCTCTTCAGAGCAGTAACATTTGTATTGTAGATTGTAATAAAGTGGGCCCAACCACTGCATCACCTAGCATTGAATCAAAAGAAAGTGTCACAACTAGCTTAAATAAAGATCATCAAGAAAATACAGAATTACAATCGTATTCTGAGGAAGGAGCCTTTAAGACAATAATATCTCTACAACAAGAAAGTATTAAAGCACCTTGTGATATATCAGTGCTAATAGATAACACGAAATTAGCAATTAGTACAGCAGCAATTAAGGATGATGCTACTGTGGAAAAAATAAGTACAGATTTAGTTCCAAATTCATGTTCAGTGGTCACACGCGATAACAATCCTTTGAAAGAAGAAAACGTGATTGTTTCTACTGTAGTCGAAACACCCCCAATACAAAGTTGTGTTATAGAATCAAATACTGTTGCAATCAGTATGTATATGATAAAAATTGCAGTATTATATTTGTTTCATTTCTCTTATGCTTGCTTTCTATTCTTTAGTTATTAATTTTGTAATCACTTTTTTACAGCAAACGTTGAATCTGGTAGCAAATCATCAACGTCTACGCCACAGTCCACAACACGAAATAAGATGACCGGCGGCAAACTGAATGTTGCAGAAAAGACTAGAGATGAAGTAAAAGCGGAACGCGAAGCAAAGAAAGCTGCGAAAGCAGCAGCTAAAGCAAAAGCGAAGACCGGAAAAACACAAGAGAAACAGAATACAACCACACCCATCCCATCAGATAAAGTTAAAGATGAGAAAAATGACGATGTCCTCGAAAATAAGAATAACGAAAACGTAACACTCCCGGATAAAACGTCTACAATCAATAAAACTCCAACAGTCAACAAATGTCCTAGCACATGTGTAAAGGATGCTACGTCGGATGTTAAGAATGAAGGAAAAAGTAAAGCAGAAGTGCGTGCCGAAAGGAGGGCAAAACAAGAGGCACAAAGAGCGGCTAAACAGCAGTCGTTATCGGATAAGTGTAAACCTAAAAACAAAGAAGCTGATACTGGTGCACAGGGTCCAATTACCACTGATGTAGCTTCTCCGAAGAAACCATCTTTAGCTGTACCAATGAAAAAGACCATCCTAAAAGAAAACGCTCACGAAGTGAATCTTTTCAAACATTTGTATCATGAAAGAGAAACAGCGTTCGTGGATATTCCTCGTGTTAATTCATACATACACCCGGCGATAGTAAGATTAGGTACGCAATATGCAAATAAAGTAATCGTCGGAAGTAATGCAAGATGTGTTGCCCTTCTGGCTGCTGTGAAACAACTAATTCAAGATTTTGAGCGACCATCGCAAGCCGACTTTATCAGAGGTCTTGAAGCAAGTTTACAAGAATCCGTGGCTTACCTCCATCACTGTAGACCGATCGCTGTTTCTATGCAGAATTCATTGAGACATTTAAAATGGCAAATGACGCAGTTACCGTCTACGTTATCTGATATAGATGTAAGTAATTATTGTTAATATCTCTCATATGAACAGTAAATATTCATTTTCATTCTATCCGTTTCAGGCAAAACATAAATTAGGTAGTGCCATAGATACTTATATTTTGGAACAAATTCAGCTGGCCGATGAGGCAATCTCGATAACAATACAGACAAAAATATCTAATGGAGATGTTATTTTGACATACGCTTAGTAAGTGGTGAAAATGCTTTCGTCATTTAAATCTTAAACATATGTATGACCAACAAGGAACAGTTCATCGAACAAGTCTATAATGATTCTAGCTCTTCTTTGATTTACAAAATACTATTAGATGCGCACAACGCTGGTAAAAAGTTCCGTGTTATTATTGTTGATGGGAGACCGTGGCAGGAAGGAAAAGAGCAACTCAGACGTTTAGCGAAACAAGGAATCGATTGCTCCTATATATTAATCAATGCTCTGAGTTTTGTAATGCCGGAAGTACATATCGTACTATTTATTAATCATAGTACAATTAATATTAGTTTTTATTCATCGATTAACTTCCTACTTAATGTTATGGGATAGGTGAGTAAAGTGTTTCTCGGTGCATATGCTATATTGGCCAACGGTGCTGTAATGTCGAGAGTGGGCACTGCCCAAGTTGCCCTAATGGCAAAGGCTTTCAATGTTCCGGTTTTAGTGGCCTGCGAGACTCACAAATCGTGCGAGCGTGTACAAACAGATTCTATTGTTTATAATGAATTAGGTAGGTGATGAATAGACTACGGATGTTTAATCATATACTAATGTTTGATTCTGGCATAAATTGTTTTTCAGGTAACGCGGACGAGCTCGTGGAAAATCATAGGTCTGATTCGAAACCACTGCTTGCAAATTGGAGAACGAAAAGGTCATTGAACCTTTTAAATATCATATACGACGTTACGCCAGCCGATCTGGTAACCGCTGTCGTGACAGAGTTAGCTATTTTACCGTGTACTAGCGTTCCTGTGATTCTGCGAATTAAACCGTCGGAAATATAAATTCGTAAACGCAACACGATGTTACATGCTATGTCGTACTATATTTGAATGCAAAATAATTGTCGAGGAATAAATGTATTTTATCGGGATCATATTTACAGCTGCGAAACTAATTAATGCGACTTTTATTTATGTCTTCAAACCAGTTGATGTATGTATTATTACTGTATATTATGTTGTGTATTTTAGAATAAACTTACAAAAGCTACAAAAGACTGATATTTGTATCGTTTACAAAAGATTATACATATATACATATATACATACATGAAATAAAAGTATTCAATGAATTAAAGGTAATTATTTTTCAAGCCAGAATTAATTTTATCGATTGAGACAACATTTAAGTTTGTTAACATGCACCAACTGTATCGTCTATACCCAATTCTTACGATAAATCCATATTCATCTCAGATTCGAACCCGAAATGGTAACGCTGAAAGTGACACGAAAATGGTAAAGTAATAATGATAATATCACAGACGAGGTATTGGATACATAATATGTTGTTCGTGATTGGATAGAGTAATGTAACATGAACCGGCATGGACGATCATAACAATACATTAGGTTAGGTTATCATGAGAACGCTTGACATTGCATTCTTGTGCATATATCCGAAAACATCCACTTTGCTTTTGGATTTTCGATTTCTATGTTGATGTAGAAATCTGTCTACTTAACGAAATGCTTTTTCCTAATTCCAGACGTGTAATAATTGTCATTTATTTAGAGATTCTATAAATTTATTTTTTATTTTCTGTCTAAGCATGGGGACCAAATCACGCGTAAACTAATGTTAATGATGTTTTCTAGTGAAATGGTTTTCAACAAATCGTATTCAGCATTGTCTGTGACAAAAGCAGAGCTGAGTCAAATATTAATCACAAACTTAGGATTAAAGGAAACTGTGGTCAAAAAACTTGTGCAGTGTCCTCGTGATTCTCGCCTGTATCGTGTACCGAAGTATAATATCGTACGAAGTTGTAGAACTTTAAAGGTAATTGTTATCAATTTAAACATAGCGCATTACTATCTGCTTTAGAATTCAACAGGTTTGAAATGGTGATTCTCTTTCATCTGTTCTTCATTTTTGTTAGAAACTAGATGTAGACTTGAGCAGTACAACAGCTATTATGTCTTGTATGTATTATCAACCTCACACAATAGAGCACAGGTTTCACCTGCTTCAAGAAATGGGAATTAAGAACATAAATGCGTGCAGTATCCATAGGTAATAAGTTAATAATACACATATATATATTGATTAACATAATGTAATTTATGTCACGAAATTTTAGCTTGGGACTAATAGCTTTGGACTTCTGGCCACCGACCAAAAAAAACTGTAAACTTTCTCCCAAAATTGACATGATTAATTCAATGTTCAATAGTATAGGTGGATCAAAACATGATATATCTGATATATTAAGTGAATCTAGTAAACTGCCTATGAAGAAAATTTATGAAAAGTGCTTTATGCATTATTTAATGTACGATCTTAATTTGCCATCAGAAATTTTCTTACGTACCTCTCCAAGATATTTAAGTTTCAGATTATACAAAGAGATGCTACATATATTACTGAATGAAATTAAAATTGATTTGGAATTTGTAAGTATACATCATAAGTGTTACATTTATATTTTCAAAATCTATGGAACAGGAATTGAAAATTTATGTGCTGTAATGTTTGTTACAGATCTTAAAACGTCCCAATTTATTGGCGATGTCACCAATAAATGTTCGTGAGATTATAACAGAATTTAAAGATACAAAAATAGCTGGAAAGGAATTTAGAGAAATAATATATAAATTCCCTTTAGTATTAACTTGTGATGCGAAGAACATGAAGGAAGTAGTGGCAACTTGTAAAAAATATGACGTCACAGATACATCACTTTTCATACATAGAAAAATTCTCACAATGGAAAATGATGTATTAATTGAGAGATTTAATGTTGTAAAGAATCATCCATTCTTAAGTATATGGATAAAGCATCATTTGATATTAAAATTCATTATGCAATTTCATTTATATATTAAACGTATGGAATACGTTGAATCAATAAATCTCCTCAAGTTTGCATCTATTAGATCAATTATATATTCAAAACAGCGATTCATAAGGTAAACAAATTTTGTAGATTATTTCATAACTGTCTGTAAACTACATGAATTTGCTGACAATTGTTTTCTGGTTTTTTAGATTCATAAAAACTGAGATTGATGGTAAATTAGTTTCGCAAGATGTTGACTTTTTTATAAGAGTACAGTTTGGGGAAGATAAATTGCATTTGAAAGCAAAACTTAAAAGGCATCCACATTGGAGAACTATATCGTTTGATAATGCAAACGCTGTGATACAGTATTTAAAGAAACATTGCTGTATAACTGATATATGCGCAAATATCCACATAATGCTTTATTCCAAGTAAGAAAATTTCTATAGAAGATATTTTAATGTATCAAGTAGGATAATTGTATTTAATATTACGTTCTTTCGTATAGATCTGCTGTTACTGCTACGTTAGACAAAGTTCATAAAGAATACAGCCTGGAGAAAGGATATTTTTTTACACCTAGTCAGTATTTGGCGTTATGCTTGTACATGTTGGAGAAAGATAATCATTTCTCCGGTGACGGTATTTGGACAGAGATTGCAAATGCTGAAAGCTCAACTGTTCGTACATTTCAATCCATGAATTAATCACAGATGTGTGAAAGATAACTGGACGAAGTATCTCTTTTAAATGTTTAAGGGATAACTGTAGATAACAAATGTGTACAAATAATTTTGTAAAATGATTTAATTTTTTAATAAAAAGTACAAGGACTGAGAATGATTATATTTAATAATATTCACTTAAGATATCTAATTCATTAGACATAACAAAATATGCTTATAACGTAACTGAGATATCGAATTATGTCGCGGTTTACGATTTTTTCTTACCGAATTACTAATAATTATTCTCACGTAAAAATAAGGTATAGTACAAGATGATAATCGTAATAATATTTCTTTCTATAATCTTAAGACATTGTATGTGGCGTCACTTACTTAAGGTACGTTATTGTTGTGCAAAGGATTATTGATTAAATATCTTTAAGTTTATGCTTAAATATATTTTTTTATACAGGCGACGATAGTCACCGTGGAACGATTCAAGAAACATACAGAACCCCGAAGCACACTTTTCATATATACTTTTTCTACTATAAGGAGATATTTCGACGTATTCTTAAAACGTAAAAATATCACCACATAACGTAATAACATCATGGAATACAACATTCGAATATTCGACGACAATAATGTATTTTTCACTTGAACGAAGACGATTAAGGAAAACCATAAACTAGATAAAATCGCAACACCGATTTTACGAACATTGTTCGTTTCTAAAATACGTTTTTAAGGCACTAGAATGCTCCCGTTCGTATAAAATTCGTCTGGAAAGGAATTTTTGTTATTGAACTTCTACATCGATATCTTACGAGGCAACGTTTGCCTCTCATTTACTTTACAGCAATTAGTCTTTATGTTCTTACATTAATTACATGAAAGACCATTTTTAGCATAAAGTTCAATCTTATCGACATCAATTCCCAGTTTATTATTTTCAAATTACTCTAATCCTTCAAGTACGTGCATAGCAAATTAGTCACATAATATTTCCAGTAAAAATTTCAAATTTAAATTAAAATCAAATTGGTATTTTCCTCTCTGTTTACGTACTGCGCGATATGTCTTATTTCTATTACATGTCCTTAAAGGATTAAAAATATCTTCATCTCCATAACAGGCCGATTAACCTTCTCCTAAAACAATCCTCTGTTCATTGGGACAATTATCGTTGTTACAATACAGGCATTTTTCAATAAAATAGTTAAAAAAGAAAAAAAACCTTCATATACATTCATATACATCCTTTTTTAAATAATCTCACCGGTATTTCATCTTTATTTGTATAAAAGTATTCCATATCCTTCCGGAACAGTGTCTTCACTCGCGCCAGAATCGAAGGTAGGGATGACCGTGTCCCGTTGAAACCAGTCTGGAGCGAAGGTTTCGAGTCAGTTCAGAAAAGGAGGGAGCTGCACGTAATTTTGCTGGCTGTTCGGCTCGCTTTTCACCATCACCTGGTCCTTCATACCCTGCCGACCCTGCGGCGAGTGCATGTACTCCTGTTTCTGCTCCTGTTGCTGCTGTTGCGAGTAATCCTGTTGCTCGTGCTGATACTTGTCCGCTGGACTTAGACCGCTAACATAGTCGAGCTGTTTGTTCTGTTGGTGCTCGTCCTCCGGCAGGGAGTTACCCAGATGAGTGGGCGGTGAGTGGGTCGTCACCATCGTCGGATAGTCACGCGACAAAGTCGGCGGGGGGCTGTTGCTGGCGTTCATGTAGTCCTGGTGCACACGCATCGTGTTCCCGGAAGGCGTGGAGAACAGCGATGCGTCGTGCTGAGGAAGCATGGTCGCGTACGAGTACGCGGACCCGTTGTTACTCGGGCCACCGAACGAGGTCGAATAGGGTGAGTTCGACGGGCTGAGTAGGTTCAGGTGGGGCGTGAGGTCGTACGCTGGTGAATAAGCCCAGGCGTCCGGGGGCGCCGATGCCGTTGTCGGGGATGCGAACGGGTTCAGGGTGTTGTTTAACGATGTGAAAGATCCTGAAAATTGATCAATTATTAACTACACTCATTCTGGGAAAGTCAACAATAATCAAATTTACCGCAAGTATCTCGGATTACGATTAAGAAGTTTATTAAGAATTTTGTTCAATGAAAAATGTCCACCATCGACAATAAAATGTATTAACGTTTTGGATTTTTTTAAAGTATCATCAGACATAAGAATTCTTAATAGATTTCATCCGTGTTGAACCGCGAATTGTTTGGTCTAGCCACGCATGGCAGATGTTAGAAACGAAAGATTCAAACGATTAATTCAATAATAATGATGCTATTAGTGTTAAATTTCTCTTACCTGATAGGCCCGGACTTGCCGAGCCGGCAGCCATATAGCCGGCAGTTTTACGCGGCGGTTCTCGTTTCCGCCATTTAGCACGGCGATTCTGGAACCAAACTTGCACGCGAGATTCCGATAAGGCGAGTTTCAACGCGAGTTCCTCGCGCGCGAAGACGTCGGGATACGGTGCACGCTCAAATGCCCTTTCCAGTTCCTCTAACTGATAGGCTGTGAAAGTGGTCCTGGAAATTGATTGCGTAACAGTTACACACTCGCTCTGGTAGGCTTTGATGTTGGTTTGTATTAAATTGACCCTCTATAACGCCATATAACTATGAAATGACAATCCTGTAGATAATCTTTTACGTTCTAATCCTTTTCTACTTGAAAATTGCTAAACTTTTTAATTCTTCTATTTCTTATTACGCATTGAATTATAAATTGATCAATTTAAATTCAATTAACTATTTAAAGCAAGCAAAGAAATGAAGTTATAGAGGACTGATGCGCTTGTGCATGGGGTAAATAATATTTAAACAACGAGTTAGATACATACCTGGTTTTCTTCTTTTTAATTCCATTATTATCAGTCTTCTTCTTGGAGTCTTTCTTAGCCGGCTGCGCCTCGTTACTCACTGTAACATCACACAATAATTAAATTAAATTTCAATCGCACTCCAAAGTATGATCATAACATTAACCAAAACTATTTCTTTCCCCATCTCAAAATGATTCTCAAGTTACACTTGAATTATTTCCAAAAGGCTCACCTGGTGCAAGAGTATTCATCGGATCTTCCGGTTTCCTCTTCAGCGGATTTCCAAGTTGCAGACCCTGCTGCAGAGTCGTCGACGTCGGTGTCGACGTGGTGGACGTTGAGGTCGTCACGTCCTGGGTTTGCGGTAGCGGAGCGTACATGCCGGCTAGTTCCAGCTCCTTCAGCTCCTTTTGCTGCTGCTGTTGCTGCTGCAGGTGATGATGCGACGCCTGATGATGCGGCGGTGGACTGTTCGACGAATCCAACTTGTGAAGATGCCCACCTGTGGGCATCAGATCGCCGCCGTGGTGTCCGCCGTGCAAGCCGAGCATCACTTGGATACTGTGGACACCGGTGCCACCGCGACCACTGAAGTCCGAGAAAATTGGATCGTCAAAGGGACCGCCGTCCATCTTTTTCAATTAATTTTCAACCCTCGGGAACTCGAAGTTTGGCTTAAAATTTGAAGTTCTGTCGAATTTGTTATATATAATATCTTCTTATCTTCTTTTATCAATGATAAATTTCTTGTTTATTAATAACTAAGATGTGAAACATTCGTCGTATTTAATTCTTCTTATGTTTGTGGTGGAATATGAACTCTCGACAATGTATCCTCTGTATCGTACTAGATGGAGAGAGTCGTTTAAAGAGTCACGTGACGATTTAATAGCAACGGTTCAACATTTATATATAGATTAACAAGCACGATAAGTGATATCCGTGGCTGCAACGAGCAGTTCTACGATTTCTATCTTATGTCACTGGTATCCATAGAAAAATTTCTTCTTTTAATCCCGGAATTGAGAAGAACATCCAATAGACTGCACCAATGATTCCCTAATTATAATAAGCTTATAAAAGTCCACCAACAGATTGTAATTAATCCTCTTGGACAGTTCCTGGATCACGATCGCCACCAGTTAACAAATCGCCGGATTGAACGAATCAGCGGGTGATCTTCACTCGCGTAACGAGATCAGTTACGCGAAAATGCAACAGGTCTCTCCAACTGTGCGTTTCCTTCACGTCGATGGTGTCCACTTTGATCTCACAGTGTCGACGTATTGTACACGGAATACCGTTGGTATCCTGGTATCCGTTGACGATTCCTTTTATGATATAAAAAAATCTCTTCCACGAGTTCCAACGGGGAAACAACACCGGTAGTCCCGCGGTGTAATTATGCAAAAAACAGCCGCGCGGTGTGCGACGGAGTGATTGTGTTAAGTCGCGTCCTTCGTAATGGAATCTGGACCAATTGCGATCAATTGTTGCCTGGGTTATGATTAATTTTGATTAGTTTTAAGCGGAGTTAACTAAGTGAACCGACGTCGGGTAACCGTTGGCAAAACCGACGTCCCGACGGTACAGAGTCGTCGTCCGCGAGCTCCAAACGTGAATAAACCAGGACCTTGGAGGACCGGTGTAGTAACAACGAATGGAAGAATCGGGGGTCTCTCTTTACTCTCTCGCCAGGATGCTTTCTATTGCCGTAACACCCGGGTGGTTATATCGTGATGAGCGGCCTATCGGGACACTCTCGCACTACCGACGATCCGTTCTGACTCTGGCTAATCAACCGTCACTCACACAGGCTTATATTTTCAACGGGTTGCCGGGTAGGCCGCCCCCACACATGGAAGCCAACCAATCCTGTAGCACCTACTGGCTTCTACGTGCTTCACGAGAGGACGGCCGTTTATGCGGGCGCGGTACCCTCCACTGTCTCGTTTTCTTCCTCTTTCTTTCTCTTTTTCTCCCTTTCCGTTCCTCCACCCGTAAAACGTTCTCCGTCCTTCTCTTTCCCTCTCTCTGCTACAACAGTGTATGTATGTTCTTTTTTCATCTTTCATTTTCGTCTCTCTTTCTCACCCGCTTCCGTCGGTCCAGCTCGTGTCTCTTCTTTCCTTCGTTTTCCCTGTCTTTATCCATCTCTTTTTCTCTCTCTTTTCCTGCTGGTCCGCGCGTTTGCCACCGCCCCCGACCTCTACGAACGGAGAACACGTCTGAATGTGTGTTTCTCGATGATATGGAGAGGGGTGTGTGGGAATCGGACCGACCGGCATCGTTCACGATCCACCATAGCGGCGTTATGGGAAAATTGTCGATCGCTTCCCGATGTAGATTTTTCGAAAATTGTCTCGTATTGTTTGTCGTACTCCTTGGTCGCTGCTTATCATCGCAAGGATAACGATGACTTACCTTTCTGTTTCAGAACGAGAAAGATGTATTTCTTTTAGTTGATGATGAGTAGGTACGTAGGATAATGTGTTTCAGGGCGGGAGTTTTGCGAGCGATGCGAATTTTTGCACAACACTAGTTAATTGACACTTGCGACGACCCTGGTTAATTAATGCAAGGTGCGGTTGGAACTTTGACACGTTAGAAGTGGAGATAGCTTAATGTTTTTCTCACCGACACAATGTTCGTTATTGTGACGTAAACGGAATCACTGGAACGTAGCACCTTATTATTTTCCTGAAAATCAAACTGTTTCTTCATGGTCCCCGGGATTTCATTCTCCCCGGGGTGAAAAACCAGTATGGTGGTAACGATGAGAACTTAAGAAACACGTGACCCGAACAAGTCTTCACTCCGCTCGATTCTTCGATTCTCCATCAATGCAACTCGTACTGATCCCGCTTTACACGATCCCTAGAGCAAAGTTTATCTATCGTCCAATTTTTCATTGTTGCGACACAACACTCGCTGTTCAAAGACAAATACAGTAATACAATCCATCTCTGACGCGATAAGAGATTATAATCGCCTCCTGTTTCGATCCCATTAAAAACAAGCAGCATGTTTCTGAGAATAACTGAAAATCTTCAGAATTCTTCGAGTTCCTCTAGGGATGATTTAAGCGATGTCAATCTCACACTCAACGAAATCAAGAGATCACCGACTTTCGATCGATTCTCCGATCCCGGCCACGGAACCCTCGGCGGCACACTTTGATGTCCGTTCGGTTCGCATCGTCCCGCGGCCTGTTAGCGTGACGTCGACGAATCGTCGTCAGGAATCGCGGCGAATCCCTGTCGATCCGCGATCGATTATCGAAAGGATGTCCGCGAAAGGTAAGAGTACCTATACTTTCCAAGAGATCCATGTCCGTTGACCGGCAGCGTGGCACTGAGCTCTTAAGCGCAGGCTCAATGAAACCAGCAATCGCCAGGAATTGCCTCGAATTGGCCCAATCAAACTACCCCCATTCCGTGTGTACACGCGTATATTAACTGCTAATTTCATCGGCGGTAATTAGCGCGCGCCTGTCACGCGCTGATTTAATTGCACTCGCGGGGCTCTTTCCTTCCTCCCCCTCTACGAACGTGTTTCCCGCTCTCCTCTCTCTCGCTCGCGATCGCGGGGCACAACGCTCTTCAACCGCGACCTTCTTGTTTCGTTCGACTGATTAATAAGTTTGTTTTTGACGCCCGCGACCGATCGACTACACGGCCACCTTCGACGTACGGCGCCAAAAAGCGGGGAAACTGGCAAATAAAATAACAATCGGATGTCTACTTGTCACGTTCTACGTGTGATTAATTAACTGACAGATAGAATCTAGTTCTTTCATTTATTCGGAATATCGTTAATCGGAATTCGAACGTTCGATTATATTTTTCCATTGAAATCGATATGTACTATCGATGTCAACGTTGAATACGTATTATCATGTCCAAGTTTCTCGATCACATAACCTAAGACAACACACGTCCGTAGCAGAACCCCCGTTACCGACTGGTGTCATCGTTAACGAACGTCAAGACGCTCGGTGTTCGTTTCTGGTGTAAACAGAAGCACGTTCGGGATGAATTTTCTATTATTTCGGGGGGTGTGTGGGGTTGGGTGGGATGCGGGTCACTGTGCGAGGTCCGCAGGATATTTGCGGATACATCCGGGAGGATGGCAAGCGAGCGCAAGAGCGAGAAGTCGGTAACTTAACTGGCCTAAATGGGTTTAACTCGATGTGATTTTGCTGGCGAACCACTAAATTGAACGAATACGAACTAAACTGAACTCAACTAAGCTAATCATATCACATTACTAGCGTTATTAGCCGAGAGACGATATAAGTGAAGGTCCGGTGGTGCCTGACTGCAGTAACGGGTCGCCTCCTGCACTGACCCTCTGGACGACTTTCTTTTTCGACCCCCTTTTTTTTCCGTCGCGAGGACTCTACCGTCGAAGACTATCCTCTAACCGTCGAGCACGACGGTGTGTACTTCGTCTACTTCGGGATTTTCGTTCCTTCGAAGTGCGACTCGACTCCAAGGGTGAACGACGTATCGGTTATTATACGAAAAACATGGAAACGGGGGTGTCGGATGATTTTTATTCATCGATTCGCGGTAGCAGTTTGTTTCGCTCGTGCATAGTCTGCCCGCGGAACAGGAAACACGTGCTAAGTGAAAGTGACAGCTCGCCGCGCGGCAAATTTGAAACGTGACACGTGACGAAAGATACACCGCAATTTCGCGACTACGCTCTTGTGACTTCTGACACGATCCTGAGATTTCAGTTCCCATGATACCAGAGAATTTTTGTATTTTGTTTGTTTGTTTAATCGATCGTGTCGCGTTCGTTGACGGCAGCTTGATTCTTTGATCGATTCGCGCATGAATGTCGATGAAAGTGACAGATGACCGTCATCATACTCAACACGCAACTTGTTCGACAATTCGCACTGACGTGTCGCACTGCATCGCGTAACAGAAATATTTCTTTATACATCGATTTAAATTGAAGTTTCAATTCTTTGAAATTAAAGAGAAAACAAATAATAATCAATTTACAGGTTTTATTCGATTCTTCCGCGTTCGTAAACAATCTCTGCAAAAACAGATCTGTCAAGCGTTAATTAACATTCAAACAATCGTCTAATCTTCCAAACGGTATTGTGTAAGAGCAACGATATGCATGTATGTGTATTACAAATTGTTTTTCCATGGATCGAAGGGAGGTGCGATAGTTTCACCGCGTTCAAGGGGTGGGAGAGAAAATGAAAAGTGGGGATGAAACGACGAAGGAAGGAGAAGAGAGGCCGATTATCTCCCACCACAACTTCGAGTGCAGCAGAGAGGGAGAGAAAACCGGATGAAAGATAAGAACGAAGTGAACACGATACGCTCTGCTCCCACCATCTTGAAGAGGACGACAGAAGGAGTTTCTCGACTCCACCTCTTCCCCTTCCGACCTCCGTTGTCCTTCGAGTCCCAAGAACCACGTACCGAAATTCCCTTACATCGGTTTTCCTTCTACAGTTTACAAGGAATCTATTAAGAATCGAAACAGCAATCCATCGATACATCTCATGGAGACATTAAAATACTTTACGACGTATACATATGTATATTCTCATTTCCTTGCAATTTTCAGAATTACGTCGCTAGAATTATACCGTTCCTAATAAAGTTTATTAAAAATTATTATTAATCACCGAAGAGAAAGACAGATTTTTACGAAGAAGATAGATGTTAATGTTCTACAGCAGATGATTTGAATTATCCTCAGTTTCACGATGGAATACGTTTCTAATATTGTTGTCAGATAGTTAGATAGCTTCATAGAGCTTCGTGCTTCGTTCGAACGGAGTTTCATTGAAGTCGCCCCGACATACTTGCAACGCCAGCGTCAATTGAACGTGAAAAGCGAGACAAAAGCCGATGCACGAGCACCGTAGGGGGGGGGGGGGTGGAGGAAAAAAGAAACGGTTCGTCCAGAAATATATTTAGATTAAACTCGATAGAGGCGGTCGGGCTCTATCGGTGTTCTTTTCTTCTTCTTCTTCTTTTTTTTGCACACGATCTGTTTTTTTTTACGTCGCAGATATGTCGGGCGGGTAGTATTGCCGTGTGCCCGCAGTGCACAGTAGCAGGGCCGACCAATTGAGCCTGTTAACGTCAATTGGTCTAAATTAGTTCAATTGGACATAATTGCGCGAAGGCGACGGGGAACCTCCGCTGTTCGCCGGCCATATTCACGTTCCTCTCCTCGAGCAGATATCGCCGGCGAATGCGTTCTCAGGACGTCCACCAAAGTACAGTCCGTGCATCGATTCCCTGGAGGTTTTTCGAAAATATTCGTCGTTTTCGACACGATTACAATAATTACACACTGATATTCTCAAAGAAATATTATCCTATATACTATGGGATATTATATCGTTCAATGAATTTCTCGACAGTATAATCAACTGTTTTTAAAAATATCTATCTAGTTTGAAATAATGGTAGAAATAATGTTATTCGTTGAATTAAGATGGTTTTAAAAAGTACAAGTATTCCGAGGGGTGCCGTTTCATGGGTGCTTACTAATGTCAAGCAATTACAGTGTAATGTACCCCCATGGACATCGGTAGATTCTAACCGAGATCACAATAAACTTTTTTTTTTCTTCACCCCCATACGTGCGACACCAAACAAGGCCCCGCAGCCGATTCACGAAGCTGGCGTGAGACCTGGCGTGTATCATCGGTATTAGTCACTTTATCATGGTGGTATATTTCACGCATCAAAGCGTACGATGGTGGGTGGCGTCGAGACGTACATATTTCTATTCGGACGGCGACGAGAAATACTGGTAGCCGAGCTGCGAGATCATAACCGGGCACAAAGGGACACCAATTTTATCGTATACGCCACTATTCAGCCACGAGGGTCCACGTGTGTCGCTTTTCTTCGTTCTCGGTACCCTGGGATTCCTTTTAGAAATGACGTCTATTCGATTTCCACATTCATACGGCGGACACGTTTTCGCGCAGGTTCGTACAGGTGAACAGCAACAGGTGTTACGAGAATCATGGGAAAAGATGAGCGAAATCGTCTGAACTACGTCGCAAACGATTGGAATGTATTAAGATTGTAATTAATATGATAATAATCTAGGATTAAAGAATTTTTTGTTAATTTTCAGTTGACTTTTATCATTTTTCTTGGCTGATGTTAAAGTTGTAGGTAATTAGCTGAGAAAGTCTTTAGTTTAGAAGACTTTGATTAAAATGAAGCAAAATTTGTATTAGTTAATTAATGGAATTATCATTGGAAACGCAATGGAAAATGAAATTCTTTAGAAATGTGTTACTATTCGAAAGGTGGAGATCTTCAAATATCGTGGCTAATCATTTTGATAATCGTGCTGCCGGTTAATTATAGCCCTTGATTTCAAGACCGTGATTCAAAGGAGAAAATGTAACGTCGCAGCCCGATGACGTCGCATCCTTATTAACCCGGCATAGTCACATCCGTCGTCGTCCCGTTCGTATTCGCATATAGGGTGTTTCTCGTAATGATACTTCGTATCCACGTCCGAACAGCGACGTGAATTGAAAATTATCGCTCACGGTACAATTCGGTTTGCGACTCTAATGAAAAAACTAATGAAATTTCGTGAAAATTTCAAGATTTCAATCATTTATCCGAAATACTCAACGTTTTCCGAATTCTTAACACATATTTATAACATTTAAACAAACCATGAAGGTAATAAAACGAGGTAAAATAGATATACCAAGAATTCTTTGAAATAAAAGAAATTTGATACAATGTATGTGAATAAACTTCGTACAGATTCTCATGCGAACCGAGAACAAGTACCCAACTCGAATCATCCTCGATCCGAGAGTACGATCCACATTCACGAGCAATTAGTCGAGAATGCATACCCACATATTTCGTGAGAACGAGAAATTCGGTTTCTCATAAGGTTCCCTGGTACAGGGGGGCTAAAACGCGGTCTATCATCCCGCATACGATCGTCCAGCAATAGGTACAATATAAAGTGACTGCGGGTGGGAATTTACGAGGACGTCTTTAGATCTGATTACACGGACTTCTGTATTTGGGGAAAATAGGAAAATACACCCATATAGGGAAAAATAAGTCGTAGAGGTCTTTTTTTTCGATGCGTTTCTAATCTGTTTCGAAAATCATTTTCCGGGATATCGAAATCCCTCGTACTTTTAACGCAACGAGTATAAAACGTGTAACGTGATATTGTAATGTGTAAAATTAATTTGTTAAGAGAATCAATAGTGAAATCGATCGTTTTAGAAATATATTTAGACGCGGCTAGTGATAAGGGACTTGAATTCTATGAGGTACAGGATGAAGTGTTCGATTGAAAATGTACTTCGAGTAGTTTTAAGGACCCTCCAGGAATCCCATATACAAACCATATGTTTTTACGTACGATCATGCTGGTCAAGATGACTCTTCCTGACACGCGACCCGCAGCCACCCTAAATACTTAATTGTCAATTCGATCGGGAGGGGGGAACGATATCCGTGGAATTTTCACAGACTCCCCATGGTATAGTCTCTGCTCGAGAATTTTCAACCGAAGGCTACAAAGAAAGATGTGATTTGGTAATTTCTGTTCATTTAACAATTCTTATCGTATACTTTTGCACTTAACGTTCAAATTATTCTCTTGTAGATAACAAGAAATTGGAAATTATGCTTTTTCCTCCGTGGTTTTCAATTGTAATCTTTCTGTTATTCCTATTGTGGTATATGGTTTTTAGTTAATTATTGGTAGTCCAGAAGTAATAATTTCTGAAGAATTTAATCTGTGTAACAAGTAAATGTAATGTACGATTGAGAATGTATCTTAAACAAAGTGAATTGAAAAATTGGTTTCATTCATTCGTATAGGCTTTCAAGAAAAACATCATTTTCTCGGAAGATTTTCAGACTTCAGAAAAGTACTCCAACTTCAAATTAAATTTAAATGTTGCTTTCCGAAACTGTTACGGGACAGAAAGTTCCCTTTGCTATCAACCACGATCTCGTTAAGAAGCAAGTGGCGGCATCTGCCAGCCCCGAGAATCAGCTGGGAATCTGCGGACAGTTTTTGACGTCAAACGCGGATATTTTTTCTTCAAAATTGAACGAACATCACATTCAGTTACATCCACTTTAAATTCTTTTTATATAATTCTTCGTTACTCAAACCCATTCGCAAGTTGAAGTAGGATCATTCACGTGAAACAGAGAAACAAAAATGACTATTATAAAAGTTAAAAGGACATGATATAAAAATAAAATAGAATTAATCTCTCATTATTAAAACAAAACTAAAGCAAGTTTATATAACCTTTATTTATTTCATGTGTCCAACTATCTGAGCAAGTACCGAAAGATTCTTGCCAACATTACGGGGAATAGTCATAAAAGAGACAAATGGGCAGTGAATAAGTTAACGCTTTATAAATTTCAACTGCGTTAACATTTTTTTTTGTTTAACGGGATAGATGATGAGAAACTCACCACAGAGTCATTGTAAAATAGGTTTACCTGGGACAGACTCATTGTTGTCGCGTATATTCAAGTGTCCAGATAATTCGATAAATAGTAGACTATAAAGGATAGTCAGAAGGCGAGAGTAGGGTCTCAAAATATCGCAAGCAGCCGCCGGAAAACATTTGTGAGGTCAGTCCACCGGGCACCGATGGAATTAGCTGAAGTCAGAGAAATAGAATACGTCTAGTGAATATGGTAAAACAGAATAAGAGGAATACGGTGCAGACAACCATGAGTACAGGTCCGACTTATGTTATAAAGACCGTGCTAAAATTGTGTATACTTAAATCTCGAAGAAACACTAATTAATAACACTTTCAATAAGATTTCATTTTCAAATAGATAAGCCATCTAAGATAACGCATACCCTATCAAGATTCTAATAGTTAATATTATCCTATCACACTTGTATGTAGTGGTTGTGTATTAAACGTAAAAGTGTAAGTATTTATATACTTTTGTCAATATTTATATATCACGTTTAATATTACACCAACAGGTTTCACGTAGTAACGTGCAGCTGTCCCGTGGATTTTCAAGTTTAAATGTCGATAATCGTTCGGTTAAAAATATTCGCGACATTCTAGCGAGTAGAGAAAAATAGACGGAAGGTTAGCGAAACCTGGTCCTTTCTTTAAGTTCCACGAGGATGATCTCGTAGTCAAGAGAGTCCGCCCGACAACAGCGAATATTCGAGCTCGAAAATAGATCACATAGCTTTCCCGGCTCCCGCTGTGTGGGATATACCATCAGTCCAAGCCAAACGTCGAAAAACTTGGCCGCGGATAATTAAATCTTATAAACAACCACCAGGAAGCAGAAGGCAACTCGTCCGCGAAGGTTCTGCAAAATTCTGTTCGACCTGACGACATCGGGCCCCATTGCCAAATATTACAACACGCAAGGTTACGGTGGAATGTTACACAACTAACTGCATTCTAACGACATTGAGCTTCGGTAATAACTTGTTTCAAGGGAATTTAGAAAACCGGTGGAATTCAGTGTGACAATGACACTTTGGAAGACGCACAAATGGCGGGAACGTTTGTTGTAGAACAATTGGGAGGATTTCAATGGTTCTATACATTTAGAATGGTGTATGTATTCGATGGATAGTAATATGATAATATGATGATTATTGATAAATAATTTATAGGGATCGTAATCGGTTTAAACAAGTTTTGACATACCTTATTTGGGAAATAAGGAAATTGATTTTATCAATGATTCTATTTATAATGTAAAATCGAATTTGTCAAAAATGTGCTTTTGAACACGTTGCATTCGGTAAGTCGCATCGACGAGGAATTCAATCGCATTACAAGTCGTTACGTCAGTGTTCGACTTGCCGTTGCGACTACTATCTCGTCCCGTAACAAGAGATGTAACCAAACTGTAAGCTAACAAATCATAATCGTTTAGCAGTTCTTACGCGCACAGCTGACGTAACGTTCGACGCCACACGTGTGGATATTAACGATTTTTTGACGACCTACAGTTCAGATTTCTTAACGCTTTGCAAACTGATAACGAGATGGTTAAAAAATTTCCGAAAATATATATGGAATAACTTGTTCTTTCATCGTATTTTATCGATATTCCTTCATCATTTTCACGAGAAACTGAACGTGAAATATAAGTTACGTTTACGTTTCGAAAATACTGGAAAGTTTTCGAACGTTCGTATCGATAATTTCGTCGAAACTCGCGTGACAGAAAATACGAGAAACTTTGCCGGTCGTCCCGTGATATTTGCCATACTTTCAAACGTTATCACATGATTAATCTCGAGTAGGTGATAAGCAGCAACGAAAGTAAAGTTCACAGATGTGTGTGACGCACGTGTTTAAATGAATTCATATTAATCCAGGTACATTATCAAAATGTGCAACGAAAGTACGAACTGTCTAAGAATGTATATTTATAATATTTACATTCGTTTCAATTTTATCGTACAATTCTACATTTTCACCGCCTGGATTCATTCTTTCTCATGGAAAATTCATAGTTCGCTCGTCGTCGATGCTTCTGAAAATCGATTAACTATAACTGACATTAATTTCCACGGTTGTATTAAAGTAGTTAACGAAGCGTCTGAACTCCAACACTCGAAACGTCGGTAGAAATTTATTTCCTCGTATTTTTAGCGAGTATATACGACATTGTATGAAATAGGAGTTAACGAACCGCTCGATCAATTGTGTAATTAGCGGGAGCTTCCAAGTGTGTCTGTATCGGCAACAGTGCGTTAAATGTTCGTAAACTGATTTTACCGATTATTGTACCTTGGCTCGTTCGAACATAATCACATCTCTTAAGAGATTCGCATTATCCACCTGATTCTCGCGAGACGTTCGTATGAAACTACTATTGACGTAAGAAAAATTTCTAGCGGGCGTTGCAGACCTGACGGAGCTCCAATTAAGTTTGGCAAGCAAGTCTGGCACGATTTTAGAATGGCCAGTGTAACCGATTTCACGGCCGCGACTACTAGCCTGAACTCTTCGGAGTTCGTCTTCTTTCTTGCGACATGGATTCTTCAAGGGATTGCATCTATGTATAAAAATATATTGTTTATACATTGTCTTGTACTCCTCTGATCTCTATTTCGTCATGATAATCATTCGTGCAATCTAAAATTATAAAATCATCAGACACAAAAGAATCTCATAAAACATATTTATAATATTTAATTGATCAACGTCATAAAAAGAAACGTTCATCGTTCTAATAAAATAAAATACTAAAAAAATACATGCCGTTTTATTTAAACGAGTCTTCTTGATTCGAGATATCCTGTCGGGCAAATTATTCGCCCGACTGTACCGCGGCTAGGAAGATTTATATTTGCAGAGGCGGATGGCAAGAGAAGGAAAGAGAGAAAGAGCAAAATAAACGAAAGAGAAAAAAAAAGAATTGCGACAAGAGAAACAATTCGAGTTCGCGTCAGTATATTCACCGCGTATTTCGGTCCCAGTAGTAGCTGGGCCCTGCAATCTTTACGGCCTCCCCGACTTACCAAAATTCCTCGCTAAATGTAGCCTCGCCAAGCCTGCAAGATAATTACGCTTTGCGTAAGAGATAGTATTTCTCTCGAAATAATAGTCTCTACCGTGACGATATACGAACCATATCCAATGACAATCAGTCCCCCGTATAGTCGTTGATATTTCAAATTCGTATTAAAAAGCAAAATAAAAAACGAATGGACTTCGAGATCGACGACGAATGATCGTCATGGATCTCATTTGTGACGGATCGAAACGACTGTACGAATTCTGCTCCCGATATTTTTTTTTTGTACCCGTTCGGATCGATTACGACCGACTTGATAGCCGGCCAATGAAATCAGGTAAGAGAGCAATTAGGTACAACATTCAACGAACCTTGAACGAGGTCCTCCCGTAGTCTCGTGAGCCGGTGCACGTTACCCGCTGCACGAAATAGACGAAAGGAAATTCCGCTTGGCATCGTTCGAGATTCGTAACCATCCCCTTTCGTCGGATTTCCGAAATTCATCAAACCACGTTACGCGAAGTTATTGGGCCGATTATAGGATAGTTTGCTTTAGTAGTTACTTTGGGAAAGCGATGAGTCCGTTACGGGGAAATTCATGTGTTCCATTTAGTGTAAATCATAGCGATATAGTATCAATTGTTAGAAACTACGTGCCAAAGTACACGGATGTTCTACTTACATGTCGCTTGGATAGAATGATCTACTTGAAATTTAATCATCTTTTTGATAAAACATGTCGATAACCATATATGATATCTATTACTTTCCTTGTATGCATTATTTAACTTATAACTAACAATTTCAGTTCTTCTATTAACCCGGGAATGCGTTGGTTTTTATTGCGATTTTTAACGCAAGAATTCATTTGTTCCCCTCGACAAAATTTCGAGACGTAGATATGAAATGGTAGACGGATCCAGCGGTCCCGGAAAGTTCTCCGGTAGAAATGAAAAATAAACAAAAATCCGGCAAACATTTCAATGTGCTAACAAGCGGTGAAAATAAAAGAAAACAGGGAGAAAAAAACACGTTGGAAAATCCAGCAGACAAAAAGTGTCTAGACCGGGATATTTTTCCACTTTCGCGTTGCCAGTAGATAATCTTGGCGTGGCTCGAATGTTTTCACGAAAAACAAGTATATCTGGCGTGGTGGAACGGCCAGCCAACATTATGTAATAAACGCGTTAGGTGCCATCAACGAGCAAAGTCAATTTGAACGGCAAACGTGTTGAAATTACGGAACACCGGCTCATTTAACGACCCAGCGATGATCCGATCCGGACATTGACATTGACGGTCCTTTAAAACCCTTTAAAGGCTGTGGCGGAAGTATTTCACAGGCGAAATTTTGAGAAAGATTTATCACCTTGTTTTCGTAAGACGAGAATAACCGCGTCGATACGTGTTACGTCGCTTTCGCCTTAGGTGCTGGACGACAAATATTTGCTGCACTCACTGGCAGTCGTGTGATAAAATCGTCGGTACCGAGACAGTTAAAACATTCATTGCTACTTTTACGACAATATAATGAACAACCCATTGTGATTCCGGTAATTCCGTTTCTACCGCGATACTGCAACAGATTAGATAACTATTGAATCTCTGTTTAATGATGTTCTAGGATTACGTTGGTCGTATATACAACGATTATAATCATCCAATTTCTCATACCGTGTCCCCGTCGTTCCTGGACGGTATCTACCTGTATTTCTCGAATGAAACAAACGCGGATCGATTCACAGCCGTATCGATCACCTATTAACTCGTACGTGTACCACCAGAACAACCGTCGTAACATCGTCGTTACCGACCACGCAACGGGACGGTTCGGGGTAAAAGTTAAGTCTCAGTCCCAACGGAGAGATTCAAAACAGTCAACAAATCTGACTCATTTTTCTCTTCTAAATTCATTAACAATCTACATTGTAGATTCTACAAGACCGAACAGTCTTTCAGTATGAATGCCTTCAATAATATTTCCGGTGGGTACGAAAAAGGGTGCTCGATCATTTAGGATATTCCTATTGGCCTAATAGGGAAGGTAGGTATGTAGGTTTCGTATTGATCTACTCCACGTTGAAGCGACCTTTAATATCCCCTCCTCTCCACCACCTCAACCATCGGATAGAACGAGAGGGCACGAGAGACAGGGGGGGGGGGAGAGGAGAGTCCTAACACGACCTACAACAACCAGCCGACAGGCGCACAGCTGATTTCGTAACGGGTAGGCGACACTCCCGAAGTTCCACCGTTCTCCGGAAACACGCCATGACCTATATATTCCGTGGAAATCCGAGGAACGATGCGGAACCGAACCGTCTTGCGCCACCAATTTCAAAAAGACCACCGCTCAACGAACATTCAAGCTGTTACCTGAAAGAGAGAGACAGAGAGTCGCTAAAAAAGGGTCGCTGAAGGTCTAATTAAGACTTAATAACTCGGAACTCCGGCTCACGGGTCCCTCGAGGGTCTGACGATGTTTGCATCAGAATTTTGATGAGCCTTCGCTGAAACTTATGTCTCGAATTATATTTTTAATGAATTTAGAGATAGAAAATTCGGAATTTAAAGGGGAATAATGAAATCTTAATTTACAATCGAAACGAGAATGATAAGAAGAGATTAATCGTGTATGAATTGAATGACCTGTTTTATAGAGACCCGAAAATCATCTGCCGTGTGCCAGAATGAAATATACCAGTTAAGCATGCCGTAAGAAGATTACATCGTTTTTTTTTGCACGCGTGCGGCGAGTCACGGTCGACAAACAAGACGTCACAATCCTCTGAAAAGCCTTAGGTGCGAATACGGTATCCGTTATTTATAGAACGTTATATTAATCCGTTATTCATAGAGCTTTATAGTAAAAAGAATCCGTGTGAAAGTGACGTGAAAAAGGAGGACTCGACGAAAGATTCCTTAATGACAATAACTTTTAATTTCAGTTCTTTCGCCGTGTGTTGGCGTTACGTAATCGCTTTGTGAATATAACACGATCAAAGCTGCTTGACTTTTTCACGCACGGTGAAGGAAAAAAAACCCGAGTGTGTACACCTTTTGCGAGCACTATGATTCACGAGGTCGAGAAACAGACCTTGCCCTCCGCGAGGTTGTCTCCATAGCTCGAAGGTAAATACTAATTCGTTTCGTTCGAGGTAAACGTGCGTCCCTTTAAAAAGTCCAACGTTAGGTTCGTTTTCCATCCGTTCCTTTTTTTTAAACGTACCACAGGACGGTTAACGGTTGTTAATAGAAAAAAAAACTGTATGTATTCTGCACAGCGAGCAGACTGAGTCGACGAACAATCGAACCATGTTTCTTTCGTCATCTTTTGTCCCGGTGTCATTGACTCCATCGTACCGATCTGTATAAGTAAACGAGATTGATCGTACATTAATCGTGTACGTTGGTACTCGCGCGTACAATCAAAATAAACACACAGTGATGATACTATTACACTATCGTTACCATCAACCATAACAAAACAAAAAAAAAGAATTCAAACCTATTCCAACAATAAACCATTTACCTCTCTCGACGGTACGTACATACACAATTCGAACCAATAATGAAACTATTTCCGTGTCTCACCATTGTTTTCCCCACCATGGTTTGCCATCCTGTCAGAAAAATTCATTCCGAAAATGTCGGAACGTCGAAAAGAAAGAAAGAAAAAACGGGAATACAAAATAATCCAAGTATAATACCGTACCAACGAGTACCGTTCTCGAAATGTCATTGATGCCATCCTATCAACCCATTCTCGTTCTTTCCGGTTAGACATTCGAGACGAAGGATATAATCAGGACGAAAAAAAAACGCCGGGGTAGCAACGGGAAGGAGTTCGCTGCAGAGACAACGGAACGCAGGAACGCTGGACCGCGGACCGGTGCGAGGGGCTGGGGGGTGGGGAGAGGGTGTGTGCAAAGGAGGGAGCCGATTGGCCGAGAGAGAGGAGAGGCTCTCCGGCTGTCGCGAGGCGAGTTGATTCCGCGCCACTTCGTTTCCGTCTCGTGTCCACGTACGACGTACCCGGGAGGACTTTACGCGGCACCTCATACAAACCATTTCTTCTTCTTCTACCTGTCGAAAGGTGAGTGAATACATCACTGTATTACTTTTTAATCCGTCGCACTGTCGTCAACGAAACGACTTTACTTTCGCGTGACGACAAGGATCGAGAACTGGCAAACCGAGAGAACCCGACAACGATCGTTCCCCGGTGGAATCGATAATCGGGATGGTTGGTTTTCTGAGAGAAAGAATACGACAAAGTGTTTAGAGTATCGTTAGATCTGAGAATAAGGGAACGAGGAATCGATTGTTTCGAGACCCGGCAGTCGGTTACGTGGTATAACGGTTTTCTGTTTCGTCTCGATTTCACGATTTCGCGGAACGATTGAAAAAACGAACTCGCTCGCGCGCCATGCCGGTTAGTCAATGAATCATCGCTTGTAGTTTGACCGGTGATTATTTTCACCGAGGATTCCGCGTAAGCGTTTTCTCGGCTGTCTCGCCGGTGCTTAGTTTCTTTTTTGTAGGTTAGAGATCGGTGGCAGGTTTCGCGGGGGTCCCCGTGGCGGACAGGTCGGAATTAGATAAACTGGTTCGTTGTAGGCCGTGCTGTGAACTAATTTCTATTCCGCAGTTGCAACCGCTCTGACGATTATCCTTGAACTTCCATCGAGTCGTTTCGGAATTTAAGATGGAAGCTAGGTTGGACCGTTGAAAATTATTCGGGATCCGATTGTTAACGAGAAAACAAGAGAATAAATTGCTTTCGATGCGTAGCTATCTAAACGATTAAAAAGTAATATCACACGAGAGATTTACATAGAAGTGTTCATATTTATTCGTTGATTAAGTCCATTGTTTAATTAGTAATACGTTCAGCCACAAGACTTGCGAAAATTCCAGAAAATTAATGCGTAATAGTGCGAATGAATGTGCACAGAGAAGATAACCACGGAAATGGTAGTTAGGAGTCATTTGACTACGTTTTAATAGAATCATTAATCTACATTTCGCGTGGTATATCTTGCAGTGTAATTCAGTTGCTCTAAATGAATCTTATGTTGGCTAAAAGAAAGAACACGAAGAGAACTTTATAAGTCGTGTCTTTTTGTGCTTTGTATTATATTTTACAGCGTTGAGGGATATTTTATTCCATAATTGTTTGTTATTCCTACATACTTTGCATATAGAAATAATGTTCAGAAATTTCCATTTCATTTTCACAAATGTAATGCAAATACATTTCATCGATTGTGTATTTAATACAATGTTACAGAGGCAATGTTATTTTAAATGTAATGTAATCATCTCTGAATCTTTCAACGCAACGAAAATCCTCCCCACACGACTGATTTTTAGCAACATTGTTTACTGATATCCCCGCATTACTATCGATCTCACTTCGAAGGTTTCACTGCCAGGGTATTATTTGTTCCCGGTTCTTCTTTCCGCACGAAAGGATCTTTGCTAACCACGGTTATTGATTTCTAAATTGCAAGAAAGAAATAGTCGACGCTTCGCTGCCGTTTTAATATACATATACTACCCATGCATTCTCACCCGTAAAATATAAAAATTCTCCGGGGTCTATAAACGAGAATGTCCATACCACGTAATCGAACAGACTAATAATTCGTCAGATATTTGCCAAATGAATCGCATCAAGTGTAAAGACTGCGAATCGATTTTATCTAACAGCAAGTTTAATGTAATTCGAGCCGTGGTATAAATACCATTGAAAAAGGTTTTTACACTTTTGGATAAGTGTCTACGTTGCCGTTTGAAATCGATACTTCATTATCATCATTGATTACTTTCCAGCTATTATCGCTTAGGCTTAAATTATTCGATCTAATTTCCGCTGAATATCCGCAGAAAGATTCGGAACAGGCTGGGATCCCGTTTCCGGTCAATCTGGATTGTTACGCAATTTTCCAACCCCCCTCCCCTCTTCCACCACTGTTCTCCTTGATCGGAAGGATTGAATTCGATTTGAAGGTGTATCGAATATGCAAATCGTAAGGCGCGTTGTATCGGATTTCCGTTCCGAGGATCCTGTCAAAAGTACATTGACAGATTACAGCTAGGCCACGTACGGTAAAACGAGTGGGTGCAGCTTGATTACGTAAGGCCAGGGATGCCCAGCGGTTCTCAAACTCCTCCACCTGACTCGAACTCTCTCTATATTGTTATTATCCGTAGAATCAACCATTTCGACCTTACTAACTAAAAACTAGCATACACTACACAACGTTTCGGCACAATACAAATAAATCATGCAGTCAAACTATATAAATTTCTGTGTTTAACTTTCATACTTTCCAACAAAAGCTGTTTATACATATACATTGCAATTTATACTACTAATGCAATTTATTCAAATTCTTAAGTATATAATTTTCAAACACACAATTCCCTTTGAATCCATTAAGGTACCTTCATATTGTTTTACATGTGCTATGTTAGTTACGTTAAGATTTGTGGGACGGTGTTAATTCGTCGCGAAATTAGCGTCGATCGAAACGCTATGCAGAAGTAGCGCATCTTATTACCGAAGAAAGAGGCACCGATGCGTTTCTTCTTAGGAGCCTCGTTAGACCACAGACGACCGGAGATTCGTTTGAGCGGCGCATGCATGCTTTATGGCGTTTGGTAATTTAAAACGGAAATTGATAGTTGGCGGTCTCCCGATCAGGGCTCTGCGTGCAAGGAACGCGACGCTCACACACGTGTTCGCATGTTTAAGTGCAGACACACGGGAATGCCGGCCCGGCGACTATCGATCTTTCCCACTGATCGATTAATGCACCGCCGGGAAAGAAACCGGTAATCTCTGCACGCAGATCGGAGATAATATACCTACGCATCTTTGGATCAATGAATGCGAAATTATGAAACATTCGCAGGCTACTGAATAGTGAAATATGAAATAAACCCGTTAGAAAATATATGTGTTAAAAATATTGTTGAGGATTTATTTCTTTATTGAATTTCTTGTTTCACAATTATTAAAGTTGTATATACTTTTGTTGAGATCTACGTAGAGTCTTTATAATTAGATGAGTTGTGTATTGTGATTTATTCTTCACGTTGATGTTATATACCAAAGTTATAGTTGGTTAGTAGTCGTGGTTAATCTCATTATATATATATTTTAAAGGAATCAAGTTGCAATCGTTCGCATATAATGGTTTCATCATTGTATCTTCTTTTTTTCTACAATAGATACATTGTATCGTTGCACACACGTGTAAAGGAGAGTGCCAAGATTGTATTACCTGTTTTTATCCTCTGAATGGGTTTCTAATGTACAAGTTAAATTTAACTCAAGGCATAGTATCGGATGACGTGGGTTTTCCGATTCTTTAAGGCCAGATGTGGTTTGCCCACTCGAACGTTGCTAACCGCGCGCTTATGCCACGTTTACACGTGTATAGGTGTGTTGTATAGCTGTGATTAGAAGAACCGGCCGTCCTACGAATTACTGATATCGATTCACGATATCGCATACCCTTTTCACGTGGCACCTATGATA
Organism: Mimumesa dahlbomi; assembly: GCA_917499265.3. Taxonomy (NCBI): domain Eukaryota; kingdom Metazoa; phylum Arthropoda; class Insecta; order Hymenoptera; family Crabronidae; genus Mimumesa; species Mimumesa dahlbomi. The sequence continues at coordinate 4,662,877 of OU824114.1, read as the reverse complement.
TTTACTTATTTACTCATCCGAGTAAATCACGCCACGGTAAAATTAAGTATCTATTCTCACTCGTTTCTGTCGAGATCAATTTTAACGATGCACATTCCCTTCGGTAACCTCGCCTTTCGATGGAAATGTCTTTTAATAGCCGGTATAAATCACGAAAAAAAACCGTACGAGAACCTTTTCAACCTAGTATGTACTTTCAATGAAAAATTACACGTATATCGTTCTTCTGTCAGGGTACATACACGCTATATTATAGAGATCGAGAAAGTTCTAAAAACGGTTGGCTATAACGTATTCTTCATAATTTACGACCGACTAGTCTTTCCTATGCCGTTTATATACTTCCCTTGACATTACCGTCACTATTTTAGCGATCTGTGCTGTGAACACACTCTGGAATGTACATTGCAAATTATTTCGATGAACTTCTTTTCCTGGAACGCTATTTCACGCCAAATAGAAACATTCCACGGGTATTATCGGTCTGCAACGCTTAGAGAGTCATTATCCCCGGGGAAACAATGGAATTTTCTTTTATCCTGACGATGTAATTCACCGTGAATATTATTAAAACTGGCGAGAATGTCTTAACCGTTGCGTTTAGCCTGCGAGTGAAAACGTGGCGGCGCGAAATGTAATCGTGTAAAAATTCAGAGAGCGCAGATGTTTCTGGTTGAATGAGAACGCCGAGTAACAAAGGGTTAAAATCCCGGGTCGAACACTAGTCGGAGCCAACGATGAAGATGCGTGGGCTTAAAAATAAGTTGGCTTTGCTGGGTGTGTTCATCAACGGCTCGCCTGTTGTGTACCATGCTCGTTTAAACATTCATTTTGAAAATACTCGACAGATTTACTGTATGCACGTCGAGAGCCACGAAATTTTATTAACGATGCCAAATTAACATTAAATTAAATTCGTTGAAATGTGTCTTGGTAGGGTAATTGAAACCTTCTCGTATATTCGTGTTTTACGATAGTAAGATATGTTTCATCCCGACATGTTGCAATCCAAGTGCGGTACCCATCTATGTAGATCGTTTCATTTTCACCTTGCATAATACGTTCGGACACTTGGCCAAAAGTTACGAAAACCTGTCGACGATCTCTCGCGTTCCTTAGCCTCGTCAGATGGTTTAAGAAACTGTATTAGAAAATCAATTGGAAGTCTGTGGAAACTGAAATTATAACTGTGAAGAGAACTGATGTAAATTTTTAATTATGAGTCATACTTTTTCGGTTACTTATCAGAGAATCGATTGAACAAGTGTGGTGTCTGGTGCATTCTAAATTTGTTTAATTGATTTAAAAGTACGCGATCACGTGTAAACAAAATCGTTGTTATCATGATTCAAATTACTGCGCGAGCTCTCTTTGCGGCAAAGTAGGTTCCGCGTGTTTCTCATAGGTTGCGCCACTCGTGTTGCCAATGGCAGAAACGTCGATCAATATACTGGTATCACAGACCACCCATAAGAGTAGACCTAGAACCCCCTTATCATTTTCGTATCTCGATTAGCGTTACAGATTCTTTACTGGAATCCGTATTTAATAGTACGTACACGGTATATGTATATTCTGTGAGTACTAATGATATTCTATATCTTTTGGCGGGAGAAAAAATGATATACAAGCATGAATTCAAAATACTCTTATTTTTCGAAAAAATCGTCAATTTCAACCAGTTTTTTGATTGGCATTCGCTCAATTTTTAAGAAAACGATCTGAAACTTGTACCATTGTTTTAGTTAGGACATTCTACGCCAGAACAATGTATAATAGTTGTACTTTTCGAAAATTTTATTTTTCGCAAAAATCTGAAGGGGGTAGGTCAGGATTTTTTGCGATTTTCGTAATTCGTTCGGCATTTCCACAATTTTTCAGATATCGATCTGATTCTTTCTGCATCTTATTTGGCTTCGGATTACGCGTCCAAAACGACCCGGATCATTTTAATAGCTCAAAAATTACGGAAATGGCGAGCGATTTACGAAAATCGCAAAAAATCCTGACCTACCCCCTTCAGATTTTTGCAAAAAATTAAATTTTCGAAAAGTACAACTATTATATATTGATCTGGCGTAGAATTTCCTAACTAAAACAATGGTACCAGTCTCAAGTCGCTATCTTTAAAATTGAGCAAATGCCGAACGAAAAACTGCTTAAATTTGACCATTTTTCGCGATTTTCGTAAATCCTCCGTCATTTCCGCAGTTTTTGAGATATCAAAATGACCCGGGACGTTTTGGAAACGGAATCCGAAGCCGAATATGACAGCGAAAGATTCAGGTCGATATCTAAAAATTTACGGAAATGACGAAAGAATTACGAAAATCGCGAAAAATGGCCAAATTCTGACAGTTTTTTGGTCGGCATTCGCTCAATTTTAAAGATAGCGATCTGAAACTTGTACCATTGTTTTAGTTAGGAAATTCTACGCCAGAACAATGTATAATAGTTGTACTTTTCGAAAATTTTATTTTTCGCAAAAATCTGAAGGGGGTAGGTCAGGATTTTTTGCGATTTTCGTAATTCGTTCGGCATTTCCACAATTTTTCAGATATCGATCTGATTCTTTCTGCATCTTATTTGGCTTCGGATTACGCGTCCAAAACGACCCGGATCATTTTAATAGCTCAAAAATTACGGAAATGGCGAGCGATTTACGAAAATCGCAAAAAATCCTGACCTACCCCCTTCAGATTTTTGCAAAAAATTAAATTTTCGAAAAGTACAACTATTATATATTGATCTGGCGTAGAATTTCCTAACTAAAACAATGGTACCAGTCTCAGGTCGCTATCTTAAAAATTGAGCGAATGCCGAACAAAAAACGAATCGATTTATCTTGGTTTCTCCTAAACCTTGAAGTCAAGACGTTGCGTAATCGCAGGGACAAATGGACAGTATCTCGTGAAGGCAGGTTTCTAAAAATAATTTTTCGCAAGATTGACGCGCTCGCTGGCTGAAAAGTTACGTATGATTAGATGTCATAAATATCACTCTCCATTTAATTTTAGAAAAATTCAGTGGTTCGAATAATAGACAAAAAACAAGAAACCCGAGGCACACACAATATGGATGGTGTTTTTTTATTGACGGAAACTCGCATCACCAGAGGCTAACGTCGACGAAGTTCTTACATAATCTTTGACCTTGTTTCCCGTCCAGTTACTTTTTCTGCTTTGAATAGGTCTAGTTGAATTCAAGGGCGCAAGGTCGGAAAAGCTGTTTCTAAAGGAAAGACGGAAAATAGGAAGATCTTTAGCTTTTCTTCTTCTTTCTTTTTCTCCCTCACTTTTATCGCGTATATCGTCCCCACTGTATCATCAATTGCAGTTTTCATGCGCGTTTGAATTATTCGCGGGACTCTGATTCCCTTGAAAGATCCACCGTTCAGTGACAGAGAGACGATCGAAGGTAGCCGACGAAATTAAATTTAGAAACGCGCCGGCATGCGCGACCTCAACGCACTCGAGTTGATTTATCGTCTTTCTGCAAGACAGTATGTATCTCCGTAGATCATAAACGCCGATTGCTGGATTGATCGTTGATCTTGCAGGAAGTCGAATTCGAATCGCGTGCAGTACATTGATAATTTGCCAATTCCACTTCATTTCTAATGATCTCGATAAAGATTATCACTTGGACTTTAGTTTCTGTAAAGATTAATTTTGAACTAACATATTCTCAACTTTTTTTTACTAAACGAAGGTTAATTCTGAACAAAATGATAACTGAAAAAGCAACAATCGAAATACATCTGAAATATCAAATTTCCCCTGTTTCCCCAAAAGTAAATTTTTTCTATCTCGAATTACATCTCTTGTTCTTTTACGCGGACGCATAATTTCACGGAACTTCGCGTTTGCGATATTCATTCGGCCGAGTGATCGCGGAAGCTGGAACAACGCGGTTGCCTGGAATTCGTCTAATTCGACACGATTCCTTCGGCGAATTAGCGGGGCAAGCCCTGAAACGGTTGCATCCGGCGAATCGCACGACTTGTTCTCTCGTTGCACGTTCATTTCCTACTCTCCGTTACATACGCGATTTCTCCCCACGTTGTTGGTCGTGTCGTGTCGTCTCTTCACTCCTGGACATTGTCCTAGATGCATGTCCAATGTTATCACAAACTTGTTGATCCAAGAAAAGTCCATCTAAATCATTGTAATTTCCATTGATATTCATGTTCACACCCATCGACAAGTGTCTTGGAAAAAAAAATCATATATTCATGTATAAAGATTGATTATGTAAGATTTCTCGCTATAGAGGATCTAATATATTATATCCGTCGAACGAGATTTCACCCGTTACCAGAGTTCTCGACACAATTCCCATCTCCAGGCATAATTACTCATTGCCAGGCTCGTAACCGTGACGAATAGTACCTGGAACCAGAGACCTGAGTCATTTCTTATCCGTTCGTTCATTAACGGTTCGAATGTACGTACGTACCTGTAAAGAATTGTTCCATCGTTAACATTGAGAATCGCTTGTGCGGTTTATTGCACGTTGATATTGTGCATGTACGTGTACATACGACGAAGAAAAAAAGTATATACCGACTGATAAAGAGCCCGCAGGTAAATACAGCCAGTATTACAATCAGTCACCGTGGTTATCCGTTTAATGCTACATACAGATATATGATTATTTACATCTCCCGTAACTTAGCTGGCTCGTGTAACAACAACTGGTTGAATTACACCGCGATACCGCTGTTCCTTATATCTTGACTGTAAGTCCGTTTTTGATCGACGGAAATTTCGCGATGCGTAATCCGATGAAATTAAATCGTTGAACGTTTATTAAAATAAATGTAAAATAGATTTGGATGTATGTTCTTTTTGTTTGGAGGCAGGTTAAATTTTATATTGAGTTTGTATTGAAGAACCAAAGATTTTGCAATGTTTGCAGATACAGGTTGACCGGACTTCGATCGAATTTGTATTCCGTACGGTCCCGAGGTACAAATAATGCGACGATGACGTAACAGGATGTTACAGCTTCGTAGCGAAGTACCGTCGTCGGTGTCCGTCGTATATGATTTTAGATTACTCGTTGCGCAATCTTTTTCCACGATCCACCGAGTGGATAATAAGCAACATCTGTATTCATTCAGTAAATATCGATTCCTTAAACAGATCATTTTACGAATTAGATAGAGAATCAAAAATCTGACGAGAAATCCCGCCGAAAGATATCGAAAGATACCGAACCAGCCGGTTATTAATTTTTATTTTTGTAAAGCCACAGGAAAAACACCGGGGGATCAAAATTACCGCGAGGATCGTTAATTGCTTTAGATTAGACTTTCGAAAGAGAAAAAAAATGAAGGTGAAATCGTCACCAGACCGTTTTACCGCTTGTCGCGTTATCAAAGTCTCGATAACGAAATACAGCGGCGCGATAATTTTATCGCCGAGACATTCTTGAAACGCAAGACGGTAGATCGCAATCGCTTTTATTCTCGCCCGCACTCTATTGTAACACTCTTTACCACCACTACCACCACCACCCCCGTTGTACCTTGCAAAAGATGTCCTCGAATTGTGTCGCGTTACTACCGATAAAACACGCTCGTACTCTGCGGTCGATTGTACTTAAATTATCGCGATTAACAATCGGGAAATTTCATCGGATCGATACGATATCTTGCCGGTTGTAATAATTGGAAAGTTTTAAACTAATTTCATATCAGGATTCCTATCTGAACGATGTTCGCATAACTATGATATAACAGGGGCGTACAAAGAATTCAAATCGCACGTGAAGAACGATTAAAAGAGCAAGTACGTTGAAAATTCATCATCGGGTAGATTAGTAAGGGGAGATTATTTCCCTGGGAAAATAAAAAATTAAAAAAGATCATATAAGCCTCCGGTAAAAGTACAAGTACCCACAAGCTGACCAACCATCCAACAAAGTGAAACAATGGGGGGGAAAAAAAAATAAGTGTCTGCGTTTACCCTGTCGGTTTCACGTATGTAGTACATACACACGTGTTGTTTCTACTGCCGCACCCTCGCGGCTCTTTCATCTTCGGCAAGTCTTTTGAGAGCCGCGCGAAAAACCTGGCTGAAGGGTACCGAAGTCAAGAGACGACGTTCCTCCGTCGACTTCTGCTTTCACCGACATAGAAACGAACTACCGGAACGGATGTTGAAGTTTTCAGTACGTCGTTCGGTACGGTTTTGAATCTTAATCGGGCCGAGTAACGTCGTTTAATTAAACTTTCAACGACTTTGTCGAACTGTATTTAACTAATCATCGCGAACGGTACTATTTTAATTAGTGTCTTTAACGTCTTGTTCACATGTTACTTCGTTTTGATATTCATTCACGGCTATATGATTCACGAAATAGTATAGATAATTTTCTGGAAAAAACATTAATTATTTCACCAATGAGATCGTTAAGAAACAATTTTGTTTTTTATACAATACATATTTTCAATATTATATTATTGGTGGATTATATTATTCTTTATTGATGATTCTCACGTGTTTAAATGCAATGATGCTCACGGTATATATTGAAGAAAATGACATTTTACGATCATTCGTTCCCCTATTATCGTTCGGTTAGGCACGTACGATAGGCGAGCACTTACCACCCACCAATCGGCGTCTCTTTTCGCCTGTGAAACTGCGTTCTCACATTTAGACGTGGCACGCAATGCGATGCAACTGCTGGTGCACACCTTTTGGCTCCACACTCTTGCCACACGTTTTCCCCCTCGTTTTATTTGCTACTATTAGAGGGAACGATCGGAAACAATTTCGAATTGGCTAACTGCCCAAGTCGAATCACTGTTAAAAAGTTAGTTGATACATTAGAAAATGAAAGAAATTGCAATTGTCATTATTGTTTTGATAATTGTAATAATAAATGTAAATATCTCTTTGTAGGGTGTTCGTGTTCATATACAGGTGTCATTTTGTTTAACTTCTAACAATTCTTTTGAATTTAACTCGACCTGGAACACAGATATCGGGAAATTCGGGTAATTTCACTGGCTGTTCCGTGTGTAACACGCGTGCGTGACTTTTCACGAACACGGAATATGTTATCGACTATGGGGTGTATACGGGGGACGATTTATTATGGTGTTCTACTATTGGTTTATTTTTCCATTGTTCCTTGGGATGTATTCCGATTGTGTGTGAATTCTTTAATGATACGATTCATGTCGTCAGCTCATTACAGATTTCAATGGTCATTAGTGTAATTAGAGCAATTTGTGTCTGTATTTAAAACGGTCTGCGCTTAATGAAGTAAATCGTTAGACAAAACAGCTCTGTATATTGTTGTCTCTGTAGTTGTGAATATCAAAAGAAACAGGCTTCTCACAAATGAAAATGATCGGGAAATACAACTGATTTTGATATACGATTATCAAAATACAGTAATTATAAAAAAAATGAGTTTATTAATTAGTTCGCCGTCTGAACGATTAACGCCGTGCACCGACAGAACTAATTTTTCAACCATTACAAATTCCCGTATCTAAAGTTCCCCTTTCGGAAACGCGAATTACGTAACAACCACGATCCAGACTTTCTCGATACTGCACCGGTTTCGCCGTTTCTCGATAATCCTGGAAAAAAACACACATTCACGGTTTAGATTCTTAGGTTCGATAGCGCCCTGAAACGCATAAAGAAACGTCGCACAACCGCGACGTGGTTCGCACGAAATAAATCAAACGTCTCGTCGAACGAGACAGAGAAACATATTATCCCTATTTGAAACTGGAAACGTCGAACAATACGTTTGCCTCCCAGAACATTTTCCAATTATCCACCACGACTCTATCGCGAATAAAACGCTAATGAGATTCGATCTAATAATAAACCATCCAGACGTGATGTCGTTCGTTATCATCTGGCGATCTTCACGGTATATTACAATGGATCACGCGTACATACATACATACATACATACATCCGTGTGGTTCATTTACAATCGCGTATTAAAAAAAAATACAAGCCGAAGGATCATCAAACAGCCGGGGCGTCACTTTAACGTCATTCGGTTCGACGAGGACCAAAAACTGCAACGATTTAACCGCTCGGCCGACGTGCTGCGCACCGTTGTATGTCCATACACACATATTTATACACATATTATATACATACGTACATACGTGCCTACCGGGGTTGCGTGCGTGTGCGTGATTTTCCACGCGTACGTAACACCCGGCACCGGGCTTGTGTGGGTGTAGGTGCGTGCTATCGACCGGGTATCCTTCTGTGCTGGACGCCGGTGTGCCCCACCCTGAAGAGAGTAGGGAGCGAGGGAGAGAAACCGCGTAGCCGACAGGAAAAGGAGAGACGATCACCGGCAGAGAGAAAGAGAAAGAGAGAGGACGACGGTAGGAGAGACACACTGGATGAACAAGGACAGGATACAGGGACCAGGGAAATGGAAGAGAGAGCGAGAGAGAGAGCGATAGGGAAACGAACCGGGAAGGAAAAGCCAGAGAGGGATGAAACGTTCACGAGTAAAGAGAGAGAGAGAGAGAGAGGAAGTGGGAAGAGTTTTGAAAGCGGGATAGTAGGAAAAAGAAAGAGAATATCCAGAGAAACGTGGAACAGAGAAAGAGAGAGAGAGAATGAAAAAGAGATGTCGGATACACGGGAGAAAGAGAAAGAGCTAAAGAGAGGGAGAGGCTGTATACGCGAGAGAGAGAAAGATATATACAGTGAGAGAGAGGGTAATAGAGAGAGAGAGAGAGACAGAGACAGATCACGGCACGCAGAAATGCCTCCTGCTTAGTGATAGCGTAGAGACTGTAGTGTTCACATCACACATCACACACCACAAAATTTTTCGCGTAACGCGCTATAAAGAAAAGTTCGATTCCGCCGCACGATAATCGGTGTTAAACGTTTGACACACACGCACAAGAACACGCACAAATATATATATATATATATAGACATACATACGTACACATATAGGGCCAGAGTGTTGGATACGGTGAATACGTTTCGCGCACAGATTGAAGAGGACACACACTCCGGGAAGTACGAAAAAGGATTTTTTTTCTTCTCCTCTCTCTCTCTCTCACTCCCTCTCTCTCTCTCACGCACGTGAACGGCGGACGAGGATTTTCCTTCGACAGCGGAAAGGAATCACCACGTACATTCCACGACTGAGATTTTTTTGAAAGTGTGTGTTCATTTTTATACGCGAGACTTTTTTTTGGATCCTCGTGCGGGAGGATCTCGCGAGGACTACGCACACACGCATCCTGATTGTCCGGCTGTTTTTGTCGACGGTGAGTAAAGAGACGTAAAGAAAAATAAATGAGAATTCTGGTTGCACTGGTTGATTTTTGAAAATCGTAGGTTTCTTTTTTAAAGGGTGAGGGGTGGTGGTAGTTGTAGGACGTGGTGGATATCCTGTTGCTTTTCCCGGCGAGAAATATTCGTGAATTTGATATCGATTTCGAGGGGCACCCGGCTTCCTGACGAAACATAACTTATTATTTCATTTGTCTCTCTGACGCCGTGTGGAAGTGAAGTGCCGGCAATAGGAAAATTTATTGATTTTTCATTAGAATCAGCGTCCAATTAAGTCGCGCTCCGTTAATTTCCGAAAAACGCGAACGGTAGAGCGAAATCAATAATCTCGATACCACCAATTTGTATCTGTATCTTATTTCCTATTATTTTACAATATCCTACGTCAGCCAGTGGAATCAGACTTCTAAAAAAAAAAAACAAAAAAAAAGACCGGCAATCAGACTCTATGAATACCACCAGGCATTTTTCCTCGACCGGCAATCCGAAGATATCCTTTAAGGACCCAAGAAAGGATCTACGCTAGATTCGCGAAGAAAAAACAACAAGAAAAAAGAAACTAAGAAGAAGAAAAAGAAGAAGAAGAAGAGTGTACACGAGACAAGGAAAGGAGAGTACCACGAAGGAGAAATATTTTACTAGTCAACCTTCGACCTTTCCCGGGAGGGTGACTCGCGTGCGTTCTACCTCGAAGGATCAGCAACGACACTTCGGAGGATAATAACACCCTGGTAACCTGGTTCCTCTGCAACACGAGGAAACGATCCTGTGAACACGCGTTTTCCGTCCATCTTGCTTCGACCGGTGAATTTCTCGTCGAAGGTTCGACGGTGTGCCAGGCCGTCCCTTCTGAACTCTCGTGAATTTCCGGTGTCAAGGACCACGGAAGTGTCCTTGAGAAGGATATAAAAGAGAGAACGATAAGGTGGAACTCGTCGTCCTGACGGTTGGGAAGGTGAACGCGAACGGTGTTCTCTCTCTCTCTCCCTCGTTCTCCCTCTCTCTTCGACTGTTTCTCTCTCTCTCTCTGGGGCGTCGTCATCGTCGCTGTCATGGGCGGATGTACTTCGAAGGATACCACCTCGAGCGACGAGTACGTATCCAACCGGGTGCAGAATATCTGCGCAAAAAAAAAAAAGGTCTGACAAGTTGCGAGAGTGCCGTGGGAGCACGTTCGAAACGATCTTTTATTGTGTCGGCGCTATTAACGTCGACGTGTAGAATCAGATTAGCAGATTCACGGGGCTCATCGGGGATTATGAGTTGCATCGGATCGTTGCCGGGTTCCGCGGGTGGTCTTTTGATACGGTGGAAATTAGGAGATTTTTTTGAAAATCATCTCGATGTAGGAAAAAGATTATTTTTCGATAGTTCAGAATTTGTGGTTTTTGGTTTTTGTTAATAGAGTTTAGAGTCTGTTTATCGGACTTTTATTTTGTCGATCGTATCGGTGAATAGTTGTGAAAAGGAACTTGATGTAGTAAATTTTTTATCTAATAACGGAAGTGAAGCTTTAGAAAGAATAATACACCGTGTTTCTGTCTATTGATACGGATTTTTAAATGTATATTTTCATTATTCACTCTCAAGAGAGTAATAGAGGTAGGGGTTTTGTTGGTGGAGTGTATCTCGGCACGGTAGCTAGGGACTAACCCTTATTAGGTCGTAAAAAGGGTTAACTTTTCACCCTAACGTATGAAACACACCAGCGACAATATACAGGTCGAAGTAGTAAATAATTAACACATAAATGATACACTGAATACGATACGCCTATCGACGTATTCGATTATTTGAAATAATACGATATACTAAACTATATCTGAGAACAATTCTCATATTTGATCTCACTGCGAACGAATCATGTTTATCTCCTCTATGATTCACACAAATCATCAAACAATCACGCATCTATTCGGTACATAAATAGATCAGTTAAAAGATGATTTATCAGTACATACATATACATATAAATATAACAATATAGAAATATAATTGAAATCGTACGTGTAAAACGAAACGGATTAACAGCTTTTAGACGTGAAACTCTCGGGGCGTGTAAAACATCGCAACGAGTTTTTCACGGACAAGATCGAAAGTCCAGCAGGGGAACGTAAAACGGGATGAGATCGTATCATCCTGGCAGACACCGACAGACAGAGGACGTCCTTATGGTTAATCCCGGGCCTGAGTATCTCGTCGGTGATGGTGGTGTTCACACGTAGAGAAAAGAGAGGATCGACACCGTAACTGTTCGTGTCGCTTATAAATAGACGCATAACCCGGGGCGATAATCGAGGCATAATCGGCGCATAATCGTCGACAATGGGCGTATGTACGTCGTTGAACATATGCGACTCGACGGATGACTCGGACGTTAGCAACGAGTACGTAGTTTGTACATACATATGGCACCTCCGCTTTCTGTTGTGAACGACGGTTAGCCGGGGGTTGTGCACCACCATTGATCTCACTCGAACTTAGAAATATCGGTAATATCATATTTAATCCTCTATCTAGACTGTTACCTTTGAATTTTTAAATTAGATAGTCATTAATTAGAATATTGATAACATTGAAATAAAAAGATGATTTTTATAGTTATTAAAAGTCAAGAGGCAAAGTTGTACTATACTTGACAAAAGATTTAATTGTGGAAACTTTAAAGGAGTCTAGTTTTTCCATTCTCAGGTCTGATTGAATTCTGTTTCTCGTTTGATCATGAATTCAGATTTTTGTATTAATTCGACAATTATATTTTATGGACAATAATTAGGTTGTAGAGGGTTAATTATTTTATGTGATATAAATGGTAACCTCGGGTTGTGTCTGCGTTAAATATGGGACTAACTCGAGGTCGGTAGAATCGGTTTTTAATTGACTTGGCGAAGGGAGCATTTTTTTTAATGACGTCACGGTTAAGTTCGAGCGACGTCTGGGTGCCAGACTGTCATCTTCTTGTTGAGTGTCTGTTCGACGACACCATTGCACCGACTACGGAGAAGTTCGTCCGCACCCATCTTTGCACCGATGGATGCACCGTGTACCAACACACAGAATCGAACAACACACAGAAACCACAACGAAGAACATTCGTACGCTTCTGTATCGGATGATGTTGTAAACTGTGGATTTCATGCAAATGTGTATAGTATCAGAATTACGGGATAATTGTACGATTTGATAGAGATAACGGTTTGATAAGAAACGCAGCATTCGAGATACAAAAGGATGGATCTATTTGATACGGTAAAATCTAGCAATTAACAACGGTCGTGTGTTAATCAGCCTCGTTAGGTTTCACTCTGACGAAGCACTTATGTTTCCCACGTTATGGAACATAATAAATCCGATCCGGATGTGACATTTCCTACGTATCTGTCTTTAACATATAATATAATATAAAAACATTCAATAATCACAAATTTATGTCCTCGAGATTCTTTTCTTCACACCCGCGCTTTAAAAAAACATATTTGCACGTGAAACATGGACAGTCTAATTAGAACACAATGCAGAACTATCAAATTTTTGTATGTTACACTACTTTTTGTTAGATTTATGTAGATCTCTATAATTTTCCAAGATTTCGAACTTCCGTGATCGGTTTAAATACGTTCATTCCAAATTTGTTGATTTTATTTTCTTTTACCCGGGACAAATGATCAATCCTTTCATCTTTTCCGCGTCTCTAAGTCCTGGTTTCTCATTAAGGATCACTCGCGGGGGTTTTCGATGACGGGCACGTTTAAGCTTTTAAAAGTCGTCTACGGTGCACCGAAGGACGCTCTAAAACGACCTTTGGCCCGATACCTCGATCGCTGTATCGGTCGACCGACCCGCAGACTACTCCAAACGTGAGTAACTCAAGGAACCGAGTAATCTCTTTACCCTCCCCGAATGGTAAATGTGTAAAAATACGATTATGAATACAAGAAGGGTGCGGGAAACGTTCGCTCTTGAGCATCAACGTCGGGCACTCTCGTGACTGTTGAGGTATCGTGCGAGGGTTTGCTTAGGGGTAGATCCTTGAATAACTCCTTAGAGGGGGTGGTCTTGATTAACGATAAGTGTAAAACCCTGAGGGTGAAGCATTTAATTCCAGATATTCATCCGGTTAGGAGTGTGTGTTTTCGGTGTTGTTTAGTATATCGACTTATTTCTATGTAAAATTTGTAGGATTGTTATAAATTAAATTGGAGAGATATATGTGTATATGTATATACGAGTCTAGTTATATGAAGATTGAATGCATGTACACGTAATTTGACTAATAGGTATTGTGTCACGTGAATAATTATACTAAAAATAAGTAGGTTAATAATATCGAACAAAAGCGTGGCGTATTAAATTACAAGCACCGTGTACAACTTTCTAATTAACCGTGACAAAGTTGAAATATCACCTCGATGAGTTTAGCATACAGAAATTGGTATCAGGAATACTTATACTCGATCGGATGGTTTTTAATTAAAATTCGATATGACATACTTCCATGAAATTGCAGAAAAAGGCCCGCAATTGTCGTTGATAATCTACCAGTTATAAATAAGATAACGAACACGTAATAGTCCCGATAAGATGTAACGATAAAGAATTCAACGTTTTCGTTATCGTACGATGTGTTTTATATTTTGTCGGCACCAGTAATTAAACTTGAACACTTTTTTTCGACCGGTTACATAATGCACTTCACTGCAAAACGAAGGAACCTAATAATCGCCGTTCTATTGACTTGTTACTCGTTTTATCTGATGTAAATCTTCACGTTACAATCAAACGATAGATTAAACATTTGATCCAAAGTCTCAGAAAAAGATATAGTGTCTCTGTGAAATATTATTCTCGATGTGACGAGCTATATGGTTGAAGGTCAAGACACGAACTAAAAGATCTCTTTAATATTTATTTCCAGTAAAAAGAACAGCAACATGGTCGACCAGGCAGTTCTCGACAAGCTGGAAGCTGGATTCGCCAAGCTGGCTGCATCCGACAGCAAGTCATTGCTGAAGAAGTATCTGACCAAGGAGGTCTTTGATCAGCTGAAAACGAAGAAGACTTCCTTTGGATCGTCTCTTCTCGATGTGATCCAGTCCGGTGTGGAGAACCCCGACTCCGGTGTTGGTATCTACGCCCCTGACGCCGAGTCTTACACACTCTTCGCTGACCTGTTCGACCCCATCATCGAGGACTACCACGGTGGTTTCAAGAAGACTGACAAGCACCCGCCTAAGGACTTTGGTGATGTTGACACTCTTGGAAACCTTGACCCGACTGTTAGTATTATTATTATCATCTACGATCTATCGCAGATAATTATTTGCCCGTTATATTCAAAATGTTTAATTGAAACTTTCTATAGTATATAATAATCTCTATATTATTATATACATATACTATTGCGATTAAATGTATTTCTTTTCACCTGGGCAAATACTTACAAGCGCCAGTGTATTGTTACTTTGAATCATTTTGTTATTCAACAATAATGACTCATTTATTAATCAATAATTCTAGGGCGAGTTCATCGTTTCCACTCGTGTGAGATGCGGACGTTCCATGGAGGGCTATCCCTTCAACCCTTGCTTGACCGAGGCCCAGTACAAGGAGATGGAAGAGAAAGTGTCCAGCACTCTGTCCAGCTTGGACGGTGAGCTCAAGGGAACCTTCTACCCCTTGACCGGCATGAGCAAGGACGTGCAGCAGAAGCTGATCGACGACCACTTCCTCTTCAAGGAGGGAGATCGTTTCCTCCAGGCTGCCAACGCTTGCCGCTTCTGGCCCACTGGTCGTGGTATTTACCACAACGATGCCAAGACATTCTTGGTTTGGTGCAACGAGGAAGATCATCTTCGTATTATTTCTATGCAGATGGGTGGTGATCTTGGACAGGTACGGGGAAAGTTTAATCATAGGAAAGAATTTATTGTAAAATGTAAAATCATGAGTACTTAAATTAAAACTTTGTTTTCCATTTGTCCATAGGTTTACCGTCGTCTGGTAACCGCCGTGAACGAGATCGAGAAACGTATCCCGTTCTCGCACAACGACCGTCTGGGCTTCTTGACCTTCTGCCCGACGAACCTGGGTACGACGGTGCGCGCTTCCGTGCACATCAAGGTGCCGAAACTGGCCGCGAACAAGGCCAAGCTCGAGGAGGTTGCCTCCAAGTTCAACCTGCAGGTCCGCGGTACCCGCGGTGAGCACACCGAGGCCGAGGGTGGAATCTACGATATCTCCAACAAGCGGCGTCTGGGTCTCACCGAGTACCAGGCCGTCAAGGAGATGCACGACGGTATCGCCGAGCTGATCAAGATCGAGAAGGAACTTTAAACAGCCCGCGCGCCACTCTCGCGTTCAGAGTTATTAAGTAAAACGCGCGACACCACGTTTCCTCTTTTATTCGCCCTTGTTAGACCGGTTCTTAACGCATCGAGGAACCACCACCTCTCTCTCTCTCTCTCTCTCTCTTCGCGTTTTTCGTTTCTTTGATTTTTCTCTTTCTTTCGAACGGAAAAATGTATTCTCAAGGCTTAACGATGATAATATGATGTTTCGCTGAATATTCGAAGTTACATCGATATAAAGAGAGTATGAAAGCAAAAGATCCACGCACCCGAAGGAAAACAAAATGATGTTTTTTGTAATGTTTATGCGTAAATTCATCTTTCTGCGTACAATTGTCAAAGAATATTATTGATGTGTTGTAATAAAGCACGATTTCTTAAAAATGTCAGGCGCATTCTCTCTCTTTGATCCGCAACCGTTTCGTGGCAGATCGGTTAATAAATATTGTGATAACCAGAGTCACAACAGAGTCCACGATATCTGTCAGTGTTCATCCTCGATGTGTTAAGACACCTTGTATATGCCGTTATAAGCGCGTCCTTAGAGCTCCAAAAGAAGGCGACAGAGGTTCCGTTCCTGCCGAAAGGAATTCTAGAAATCGCATCGTTGACAACTCGTGTAGCGAGTTCAGGAGCGTAGAATTTGTTCAGTTCCAACAATCTGGAATTCTTGTCGTAGACGGTTCACTTTCTGCTCGTCTCGTACATCTCCACGAACCCTCCTACCCCCTTTCACGCCTTACAACGTTTATTATTATTATTACTTTCTTATTCTTATTATTGTTATTATTATTATTATATTATTATTACTATTACGATCATCATCATCTTATATTACGTTGACTCGAGTTCCTTTCTAATTAATCCATACCAAAAATCTAAAGAGAGATGAGGAAAAGCACGAGCAGCTTCTACTATATGATGTAATATGCATTGTATTCAACAGTATTTCAATTTCGTTTTTTGCCCCCTATTTTTTCTAACTATATGTAACCAAGCATGTAGAAAATACACGCAGTATTTTGTTCGGTTCTTTATGATTTTATTTTGTTGTTTCCACCTATAACTAGGTCGTCTATTATTTTTACAATCTCATTTTAGTCTTGGTATATTTTATTAACGGTGATTCGTTCGAACTCTTCACCTAATTACTCTCACTAGTGTTACCCTTCGACGTTGTAATTGTCTAACTAAATGGAAGACGGAAAGTGAAGAAAAGCTATGGTTGTGTGTACACCGTTTATTGAAAACCTGTAGGTCACGTTGTTTGGGCAGCTCAGATAATCTTAACACGTTGAGGACGCGTTGGACTTTTGTAAGAAAAGAAAAGGAAAAAAAAATAACCCTCTTACTACACGAAACAAATCGACCCGGTCTTTTTCGACCTAATTTTTCTACGGAGTCTTTTTTCTATCGGCGACAAACCACGTTGTATTCCATAACTTATTCAAGTAACCACTCGACGACGTACGGTTTGTATGAATCAAAACCGAAAGAATATTTTTTTAAAACTTAAAAACCACAATCTACATTGAACAATTTCGAAAATCTCAGGGGCTTACGGATCGCTTAACGACAAAATATATATCTTTGTACGTTATTTACGGATGATAAACAACGAAAGTTTATTTAACATTCTTCGGTTAACGCGAGGAGATCCTGTGCCAATTTCACTCTCGGTCTTTCGAACGGAAACAAAGACTGTACTGACGTTTCGTAGCAATCTTGCCGGTTCTCTCCAGGAAGAATGGAGAAAACAGACAAGCATATAGAAACAGAGAACAGAGGGGGCCCGTTGAATCGCAAGACGTCAATTGTTCAACAATTTCCCTCGGAATCTGATACCGTGCCAAGTAATACTAGATTCTATAAATCTCTTATTCGAAATGCCTCCCGTTCTTGGTTATGTCACGTATGCCCAAAGAACACTCTTTGGAAGTTGAACGGCGGGCAATGCACTTTTAAATCTATCGCCACCAGCTGAACCAATAAGATTCACGAGAGATTTTCGCGCATGCGCCGGCTAGCTACGATCGGAGACTGTTTCCATTCGATATAAATAATTCAAATATTCGCGGGCGTTTCCTGGCGCCGTTTCAGTTAGCGCCTACAACGAAATCTGTTCGAGGTACGACAAAGAAGACTAATCTTTTTACCACGGTGTCCGAGGGAAATCGTTAAATTCTAAAAGAAGCACGCGGATCCGGTCCTCGATGTGTTAAAAACGAGCGCGACGAATACACTGTCTGCAACATCCGATGGTCGTTTTCTTGTCCCTGCGAAAGGATGTCACACGCATGCTGTTCCCTCCCCATCTCCCGTCATTCCCTGTTTTTTTTTTTTTTACCGAGGCTACAACATCTGCCACGGATATGCAGTACATACGTATATGTACATATGTATGTACGTATGTATATGTACGTGTTCAGCCCAACGCGTTGCAGTCAGGACATTACCAGCTCTCGACTGTCAGATGTACGAGAATATTGCGTTTTAAACACGAATAAAAAGACATACACATTATACTCCCACGCATCTGCCTCTTGTTAATCGTTTATGTTCGTGGGGGGCGAAGGCCACGGTGGTGTAAGTCAAGTTTTTAGACACTGTTTGAGGTCGAGGTTTATCTAACGTATTCGACCGTGTGCATAGATACGATCTATACAAATTACCTTTTAAGTTCAGGCATTTCTTTTAATCACTATTATTTTAATGTGTAGATGATTGTATTCTTTCTTTGCCTGTGGATGTAGAAAGTATATGTTTAAAAACATGGCTTATCCCATTGTTGTTTTCATGCCCCTACGGTTAAAATAGGGTTACTATTGGGACATTGATTTATTAGTTTCTTGTTTAAAGGTAAGAGTCACCTTTAGTTGGGTAAATATACAGTTGCCTGTTTACATGAAGAGGGTCAGTCGGGCTTGAAACGTGCTACAAGACGGACGTGCACCACTTTCACGGTAAGTGTAATATTAATTCTTTTAATTACGAACGAAGTTAGTGTTAATTTAAGATTGGTATTTACATTAAAATTATGTCTTTGTTAAATATTTGAGGAATTATGTTACATAAGTATATCTTCGTACGTCGTGTGTGGTGAATTTTGAAAAGTTTGAGGGGATGCAGATTTTCCTTTTACCGGTATGTCTACGTAGTAAACCACAGACGAGGTATTGGATAGAGTCTATCCGATAGACCAATCATCCCCATGCTTTTCGATGTCACTGGTTTGGAGGGCTCTAGGCCCTCTTACCATTTTAGTGTCACTCGCTACGTTACCATTTTCGGTTCGAATCTAGGATGTCCGTCGATTATTAGTAAGAATACGATATAGAAGTTATAGTTTATGCGTATTAATAATTGACCTTTGTACTGCGAAAGAAGGATAGGATCTCACTTCATTTGGATACCCGGTTTGAAAGAAATATGTAGATCGAACGAGAAGGGTTTAGTTGATCGCGAGATAATTACTTTCCTTAGGTAAAATATAGAAATGATCGTAAATGACTAACCGTTAGTCATTATTCGCTCGCCATTTCTACAATTATTTAGATATAAAAATAATTCTTTCACTGTCTTATTCGGGTTCGGATTCCGCGTCCAAAACGCCCTGGATCGTTTTAATAGCTCAAAAATTACGGAAATGACGAAGGAATTATGAATATCGCGAAAAATCGTCAAATTTAAGCAGTTTTTCGTTCGGCATTCGCACAATTTTTGTGATAGCGACCTGAAACTGGTACCATTGTTTTAGTTAGGAAATTCTACGCCAGATCAATATATAATAGTTGTACTTTTCGAAAATTTAATTTTTCGCAAAAATCTGAAGGGGGTAGGTCAGGATTTTTGCGATTTTCGTAATTCGTTCGGCATTTCCACAATTTTTCAGATATCGATCTGATTCTTTCTGCATCTTATTTGGCTTCGGATTCCGCGCCCAAAACGTCCCGGATCATTTTAATAGCTCAAAAATTACGAAAATGGCGAGCGATTTACGAAAATCGCAAAAAATCCTGACCTACCCCCTTCAGATTTTTGCGAAAAATTAAATTTTCGAAAAGTACAACTATTATACATTGTTCTGGCGTAGAATTTCCTAACTAAAACAATGGTACAAGTTTCAGACCGCTATCTTTAAAATTGAGCGAATGCCGACCAAAAAACTGTCAGAATTTGGCCATTTTTCGCGATTTTCGTAATTCTTTCGTCATTTCCGTAAATTTTTAGATATCGACCTGAATCTTTCGCTGTCATATTCGGCTTCGGATTCCGTTTCCAAAACGTCCCGGGTCATTTTGATATCTCAAAAATTGCGGAAATGACGGAGGATTTACGAAAATCGCGAAATATCGTCAAATTCAACCAGTTTTTTGGTCAGCATTCGTACAATTTTTGAGATAGCGATCTGAAACTGGTACCATTGTTTTAGTTAGAAAATTCTACGCCAGATCAATATATAATAGTTGTACTTTTCGAAAATTTAATTTTTCGCAAAAATCTGAAGGGGGTAGGTCAGGATTTTTTGCGATTTTCGTAAATCGCTCGCCATTTTCGTAATTTTTGAGCTATTAAAATGATCCGGGACGTTTTAGACGCGGAATCCGAAGCCAAATAAGATGCAGAAAGAATCAGATCGATATCTGAAAAATTGTGGAAATGCCGAACGAATTACGAAAATCGCAAAAAATCCTGACCTACCCCCTTCAGATCTATCCAATACCTCGTCTGTGTAGTAAACGAGGGCTACCGGTTTACGGTAGATGGCACTACCGTTCCTATGTTCACTGTGAAATATTTAACCCTGATGTATGTATGTCTTATACATGCACCAATTGCTCAATTTTAGAGATATCGACCTGAATCTTGTACTACTGCAATCAATGTGAAATTCTACGACAAAATCGTGTATAATAATTTATTTTTCTGAAGCAAGTAGGTCAGGATTGTGGTGATTTTCGGAATTCACTCGCCATTTTCGCAAATTTTTGAGATACCAGAGATCGAAACATAAAAAGTTATAGACGTTTATTAATGTCAGTAACAAAATTCGAAAAAATCGAGAGTATTTACAATGAGTACATTTAACCGAATGAGATACATCAATTGGCTGGCCGGTTACTGAAAATATAATATTAATAACATCATTCAAAGACAATACGAACAATCATAGTTACATTTAGCAATTCGGCAAAGTCATAAAAGTATAAGTAAACTTACATTGAACAACACAGAACTATATTCTACAGTTTCGCACATTTCAAAAGTCAAGATCACTTTCCCAAGTTAACTATATAACTTACAACAATATTAATTTGGCATTCAGTTTGGACTCTGTGTATACAATGGTAAAAAACAGTATTTGCACACCATTCTAAATGAATAAAAAAATTGAAGTAGAAAACAGAAATATTAATTTGTTTTTAGTAACGTGTATATTTTATTAAAATATTAATGATCAATAGTCATTATTAATAGTTATTTGTACAGCTGGGTGTGTGAATACTTTTCTTCCCAGTGTATATAATATATAGTGTATATATTATTTATGTATATCTGGACGTATATAGATTATTTATCAAAGACACAAACAATATGTCGCACGGCATTCATAGCAATTATATTGTCATTAGAAGTATTAATTAATCCTTATGACAGCGAAGGTGCGTCAGTCTTACTATTTAAAAAATAAATAGCAACAAGTACATACGGTGCGGAAAGATCTCAACATTTTCAAATATAACTCATTAAACGTACACGTACTCATAATCATCCTTACGAGCAGTTATATCAAAAACTACATTAAACACGAAACAAATTAAATACGTCTTTCATAACTATCCACGTAATAATACGTTTGTGCAAAGTGCATTTGCTAAAGCACACGGCATATCAAATCTCATGTAGGACGTTGAACTCAATGCTTTAAAATTAATATTATAGATCATTAGAGGACGAATGTTGTTTCAAAAGTCTTCCAGCGTTTATACATTGACTTTCGTTTGTTGTTCGAAGTACATGTAGTCCTGAAAAATAAAGTGAAAAAATAGATTCGTCAATCCTAGCTTTACATCTAGAATAATTTCCATTAGGAACATCGTATCACGTGTTAAACAACTTACAATTAATAGACAGGCGCCAAGTAAGACAGCTTTAATTTTCACGTCCAGATCAACAGGGAAATTTATGCCAAACACATCAGCGTCCGTGAAAAATTCACGAGTGAGTCCGCTCCACTGTTTTCTTATAACTCCGACTCGATGCTCGCCGTCCGCGGATCTTACCTAACGATGAGAATAAAGAAATCACCCGAGATTATTGGCTATCATCACTTCCGATACCATTAAACCGTTTGCAACACCTAATATCGTACCTTGAAAGCGACTTCCACGCAAAAGCGAAGCCACGGGCCTCTTATAATTAAAACAGTTTCTCCGGATGCGTTGCGAACGGAAAACGAAGGTCGCCAGAGACTCCAATCCTGTGTCACGGAGCCGAGTAACGTATCACCGGAATATACTTCTAGCTCCTATAAAATATAATTACAGTCGGTAAGTAATTCTCTCATCGAGTAATTCGCAATCGGTATCATCGACGTAGAGATATGTAAATATTTCTAACGTGCTATAAATAAAGTGTCTATGACATTAGTATGATCGTTAGCTAATAAAAGGCGACAGAGGCCGACAGACAAGAAGTAAATTCAAATTCACATCCTGTCCGGTATTCCAATACGACTCACGAAGTTCATTTAAATATAATCGGTTAATGATTGTCGTTCGCACGTACACGTTCGTAAGTATATGTACACATTCGAAAGCAACCAGCCCGTAAACGAGAGAGTGTGTAGTGGTAAGTAGTAACCAGGGCGGTCCTCTTCAAAGGATATCGATCGTGACCGGGCTTTATGATACCCTGAATAATTTTTCGTCAAAGGTAAAATCTTTGTCGCAGATGGTGTACACGTGTGAAGAAAGTTCGCGCGTTGTGCACCGCATGTTCGAGGAAAATTCAGGAGGTCGTTTCGCAGCCTGTACCTCTATGGATCGGCTGCCATAAATAAAGCGGCAATTATGGTAGGAGACGACGACGAACTGTCCTTCGTGAGCCGATCGAGAGGAGTTCTACCGGGGAGTTCTTCTGTCTCATGGAAGAATATACATTCTGAACCGTTGACGCGAAGTTACATGGAAAAATAAGAGAGACTTTTTTTTACAAGAATGAAAATAAGAATAGATATATATATATACGAAAAGATTGTTTCGTTCAGGTTTCTTTCTACAAGGCACATTAGAACGCGTCATACATATGTATAATCTGTGGTTTTACCAGATAATATTGATAAATGAAACGTGGACTTGTGTTATCTAAGTATTCACAGTTACCAGACCGAATGCTTTATGAATGTATGTTACAAGTGGTATGTATTCGGTGTGCAGAGAATTATAAATCCATGAGGTTGTTACCTGTAAGCAACAAGGACAGCAACAACTGTTGCATCTCAATGGTCGTACCATGCGTAACACTTCCCTCGAGCTTGTATCGAATATACGAAATTTACAGCGACGATACGAGCCCAGGCAGAAGCGTGAACAGAGCCCCGACTCCTCGACAACGTAAAAGATTGTGTCTCCCCGGACGTTCACTACGCTGTACTTATTTTTAGTTTCCCATCCAGTGAAAGCTGTGTTTGCGTTTAACGTGGGACAATGTATCGGTTTCAATTTTTAATTCACAATTGCTCGATCGGCGATTGTTTACGTTTGATTGTATGCATACCTTCGAATAATTCCACTTTCTGATTTATAAAGAGATGATCAAGGGCCATAAGGTATTCCAAGCCTGACGGACAAGTCGTATTCGGCGGCGACCAGCCACCTGAAACAGAAAAAAAAAGATATGGTCAGTTAGAAATTGCAAGCTGTAGATATCTAGAAAGAAAAATCACTTTTTAAGCCTGTTATACTTTATAATAGTAGGACTGACCGTATACATATAATAATATGTAATATATATATATATAATATGTAACTTAGAATCACTATTTCAATGCAGTTTTCTTCAGTTTTCACTACATAATGTACAATTATTTCTACAGTAGCAGAATTATTACTTAAAATTATTACAAAATTTCGCGCGAGATTAAATCACCTTTCTTCCTCATCCGTAAGAAATCGAGTATATCCTTTCCTCTTTGATCGATATCTGTTCAGAGCGTCCCTGAAGAATGTTCGGAAACGCCTGCGAACCTGTTGCACCTTAACTTTCCACGAGGTCTCGAAATATTCCGACTCCATTACTCGCACGCACTGTACGAGTTTTCGTCGATGCGCTCACTTTCTAATTAACCGGTGTTATTAGTTTGGTAAATCGACTCATTTTGTAATCCGAGGATGAACGTCGATTTATTACACGCAAACCGTTTGGAAACACAGAAACGAATTTTCACCAACGAAATATCAGAACCAGGGGATTTTTAGAGTTTCGCTTGTCGAATTGTTCGTATCCCTCGGGTTTCCGTGAATCTCGAGTGAATGAAAATCACGACAATTGTGTAGGATCCACGTCGCACGCCGCACTAACGATCAGTTGTTTTCCTAAGTTCCTCCCCCATGCCGAAAGATAAAAGTTGTGTACTTTTCTTAGGACACATTTACTTCCTTGGCCGTTCCGTTTTTCCGCGTTATCTTCGCGGATAAAGAAAACAATACGTCGCCTCCTGGGATCTTCTACAATTCCCTATTGTCAAGTATGAATTGTGTCGTTTATTTTTCATATACTGTAAGCCCGCTTTCTATTGTTAGGAAATACTCTAAATACCCCCATAGGTCTCTATCTATTGACTTTGACTCATTTCTCTCTGAATTGGACGGGAACCACTTTCAAAAGTAAATGGCTCAATTACTATTGTATTCGGATTATAATACAAAGTTTTCTACAATCGTGAATTGTTGTAAGTAACTCTTGATAATCTATAGTGATGTAAAACACGTAGAATAGTTATTCAAACGTATCGATAACATAGACTTCGAATAATGCTATTTTTAATCAAAATATAAATGATAAAATATGTTGTTGATCCATAATCGATCATTGTAATAGCCGAAACGTAAACGATCAAGATCTATTATATATCCTTGTAGTGCAGTGCTGAAAATACAATGTAAGCGTGACAAGAACGTTTACGTATCTCTCTGTGTGTATGAATTTTTGTACGAGGAACGAAGGTCTCCGCTGCAACGTGACAATGTTATAAGCTACATCGTTGCAGCCCTTTGCCGGTGGCAAATTGTCGATCCACCGACGCACGTCCGGCGAACCGTACCATTTCGCAAATTGGCTAAAACGTTATTTAATCCTGGCATACCGTTAATTAACCATCTTGTGACTCACGTTAACATGAAACTACCGCGGGCAATGAAATACCATTTCTACTTGAAGTTTCCTTACTGCTACGAACGATTTATTTATAACCGATTAAATTTCTTTTCTCCTTTACACTCAGCAAAATACTTCTTATCGTCGGGAAAAAAACACGTACAAAGACAGTCTAATGTTGATTAATTCAATTTTTTAAAATTTCAATCTACTCGTCTCGAGAAATTACATTACGAGTTCTAATTATTCGTAAATCCGGCAGGTAGGTAGATTTTCTTTCCCGAGCGTGTCTAAAAATATTCGAATAAATATGTGAAAGGCACGAGATAGAGAAAAATAAGAACGTAGTCGATAAGCGGAGGCGTCGCGTTCAACTCGAACGGAATTTCCCTATCGAAGATCCCATTTAACGAGCTGCACGGAATCTAATAATTGTCTGACAACTTTGACCCTAATAACCGATCGTCACATTCACCCATAACCAGATATAAAGATCTGGAGTTAACGAAAAAAAAATAAATGACACCGGCTCTATCACCAATAAACAGAAAGTTACACGTAACACCAACTCGATTACAAAACTCTCGACACTTTTGTAGCACAAAACTGTCCGAGTATACACATATATACCATACTGATAGCAACAATTTTCAATCACACGATATTTGCAGGTAGAATCGACGTTAATAAACAAGATTCCTGTGATAAAAACAGATGTATATATCTTTACATGATTCCATTTCCAGTAGGCCACCGATAATCCACACAAAATTAACTGTGTTGTTTTATTTCACGATTTTTACCATTAAAGTAATATAATATCCTTGAAAAAAATATAGTTCTAATATTATTTCTAATACAAATATTATTCTCTAAATAATTGAATTTCGTTTATTTGATCTCCGTGTCAAATCAACAACAAAATAATTGAATTTAATCAACTATCAGTGGTGTGGACCATCGGTAGTCCACGTGGCATCGGTAGAAACTCGCTAAAAAAAACTTGAACACTGGACGTGTTAACAAGATTTTGCCCTCCAAACAGTTCCAATATTCACGACACACATTCTAACACGTTTGGGCCTTAATCCCCGGTTCCAGTTGAGAATTTTCGTCGACGAAGAAACACAGAACAAACGTTCTCGCTGCTGATAAGCCACACGAGCAGCCACGAGGGCACCAAACTGGATGGGACTTATCCGGCATGCGTGACGTTTCCATCAACGAAGACGATTATTATCTACTTACTGATCGTCGTTTAGCAAATAGCGGGTCTACCGTGTCGTTTACGAGGCCATCCTCACCGAGGAAACTGTCTCAAATAACGTTGGGAAGCGATAAACTCGGGTAGAATCGTCTACAGAGATTTGTCGAAGAACTTTTGAATTTATATTATTAATTAATCGTTTATGATTTATACGAAACCGCGAGATGATTTTTTTTCTCTACACTTAGAACCGTAGATCTTATTGTCTCGAAGTTCGATTTCGCGTCGCTGCAACTCGATCGGGATCTTGAATGCATTTTTGAAAATATCTTCTAGAAATAAGATAACGTTATCTTCGAGTATAATTTCTCAGCGATGAAACTTGATTTACCAAATTCTACATATTATATTGTGCAATTCAGACGAGCATTGTAATTCACTTTATCACCGGCGAATAATATTTGGGAACCTTCGATTCGAAGACAACATGGAAGTATAAGCCGGAAACAAATACAATATGGATTGTTTCTTAATTACGAAGGACGCGTTGTTTACAACGGTACGAATAGAATCTGATAAGGCATCACCGGTGAATTGATAAGCATATCAGAAGCCTATATTTTTTTTTTCTTTTGTCTTTTTACAGCATTCGCACGATCATATTTGCATAGCTACGTAAGAGACAAAATATGCATATCTGTCTCCGAGTGGTATCACATGAGTGAAATCTGTATTTTTATTCGATTCGAAACTTTGTAACCCATTCGATTTTCTGTAAACACGAAACAGGTGCCACGCGGACTACGTCAACTCCGATCGAATTGAGTATTCCATCGGAATACAATTCTTTTAATAAATCGTTGCTACAAAGACTTACATTCATTTTCCATATGTAAATATATATTAAGAACCGTGTAGCTTCGAAAAATGATCAATTATATCAGAAAAAAAAAATGTAAAGTTTACCTTGAGGCACCATCGGTATCCCGGGTTGAAGCACTCCCGGTTGAGGCAGTCCGATTTGAGGCATTCCTGGTTGGGGCATCGGAAAAGCTCCAGGAACGGGTGCAGTTGCAACAGGCTGCATCATCGGCGGAAACGGTCCTTGGGGCGCGGAAAGCGGTGATACCATTTCCCCCAATGAATGGGATCTGAAAGGAAGTCAACGCCGAAAATGTTTCACACTTGTTTAAATAGGCCGTGAGAGTAACACTGGATCCATGAATTATTTATCTACGGTTCACTTAACACAAACGAAAATGCGAAAATGAATTATTGAAGCGTATCAAATTTGTCAAATTAAATAAAAATCTTATTTATTTAAGTTACAGTGAAATGGGTCCTTTTAATTTGTTAATTGAATCACTGATATGATATACTTGCGTGAAATGAAATAGACACTTTAAAACTGTTACGCTGGAATATTCAGTGTAATATATGCCAGGTAGAGTTATCAGAGACAAATAGAAGATCTAACAAGCTGCACTATACGTCGTTAATTGAAGTGACACGGCATTCGGTTTCCACCGTCGAAGATACGGCTATTTAAATTCTACGTGGATTTAAATACCCCTTGGGCGTCGTAGATTTAAATACCAATAATGCCGCGTCACTTCTGACGGAGTTTCTATGAAAACACTTTCGCCGTAGGGAATTATTCACGTCATAGTTCCGCGAAGCAAATACAATATAATTAAATCAACGGTAGGGTGAAATAAAATTGATTTTCTAACTCGACGGTGACTTTATTTAATGAACGTCTCCATCGGTAATTCGCACGCTCGACGATCTATCTTATCCGCGGAGTCCGCGCGAGCGCAATTAGTTGCGGAAAAGAGCGTGCGATGACGGAACTCTGATCGCGGCACTGTTTATGTTATTGAAATTGTTAGGTCATCGTCCGCTCGTAAAGGTCATTGTAACTTACGCGAGGATGTAAAGAATAGCCGATAACTCGACGCGTTTACAGTGATAACAATCCTTTGTCCGTCGATATGCCGTTTGTAATCGATAATTTATGTCGGGAATTAATATTGTAGAAAATTCGTGTAATCCGATCGAAAGGAACATACGCTCCTGGTATTTAAGATGTTTGTCGACGTTATAAAAGACGTGGAGTCACACCGTAGGAAAACTTGGCATGTCCCATTGCACGTAGACGGAGAAACGTGTCTTTGATGTCCATATTAGACGATCAAGTGACTAGATCGGCGACAGATATGTTATTAACGAAAAGAAAGCGAGATCGATGCGATCCGAAACAATAGCAAAATGAAACTGGGTGGGAAAAATAAATGAATCGTGTAGCAGAAAAATGACGTGACACCTTAAACTACTTTCCACCTCATCATATCTATCGTATGCACTACTTTTTAATAGCCTTGAATTAGGTTTCATGAAGCCTAATCGACAGTTTCCTCGTTTGTTACGAACAACCTCGATAACTTTTCATTCGTGTGATTTTTTTCAATGTACCGCAATGCGCGCTACTAACGCTATCCACCGCGAGCAGATATGTAATTAAGACAGAAATTACACGGATTCCGTGTATACATATAACGTAATTACCGTGACACTAAAGTTTTCGTTTCGTTGCTATTTCATAACCGTGCGGGAGGAGGGGCGGGGGTGGGGGAGGGGTATAAAAAAGAAACAACGATAGAACTTGCGAAACACGTGCACTTAGCTCGAGAACCAGATGCCTCGTCCAAAGCATGCAACACCGGTTCAGCCCCGACTCTGTTACAATTTAAAAGTTCGTTTACCTGTTCGTATTATAAAAATCAGACGACCAATACTACTTTGCGGTTGACTATCGTATGTTTTTAACGCACGTTTTATTTCGTATAAACGCGATTATTCTCTCCCGCAATAGTACCGTAAACGAATGAAATTAATCGGAACTACCATTTGAAAATAAAACTATGTACAATTGCTGCTTGTTTCGGTATTAACGTAAGTTTCGTTGATAACGTATACGATACACGAAATTGCATTCCGGTTGTATAACTGTTTTAACAGCTATGCCGGCTGGGAATACGTAAAACTGCGGAATGTTTCCAAAGAATTCGAAATACGTATCACCGTGTAACGACCATCGTTCGTCACCAAATGCTACGTAAAATGATGCATTGTTCAGTTATGTACACTTTCATCGGATGATGTCATCGTGTCTCACATGTGTCTGCGTTCGCATACCACAAGGTCGTCAGTGTCGTGACTGCTGGAATGACGTACTACAGGACACTTACACACAAAGGGAAAAAGAGGCCTGTATAAACCGCGCGAGAGAGAGAAAGAGAGAAAGAGAGTGAGGGAGAGAGAGAGAGAGAGAAAGATACGGTGGCAACGTGCGCTTCCGGTTTTTCAGAAAAATGCGGTTACGCCCTTTTCGACGGTGGAAAACAAATAGTCGGACTCACGTGCTTTCTTCTCCTTTTCGAACTCCCTCTTCTAAGCATGAGAGAGAAAGGATCGAGCTAAGAACTTCCTCGTGGTCGAATAACGGGCGTATGGATGTATGTAGGTACGTGTATACACTTGGAAATTTGATTTCCTGCTACGCGTCGTCTCGGCGAATATTTTCCTCCTCGATCTATTTCGAGGATTCGTATTTATGCGGTGTTTTCATGTGAATCGATGGATTTGCACACTCGATTCCGTATGTAGGGGATCGACGTGGGTATGCAAATTTGTTACAACGTACGCTAAATTAAGAGATGACCACTCAATACGATTCCTGTGATACGTGCGAAATAGACGGCTATGTTTTACGAACTTTGCTATATAACGACTGACCGACTGACTAACCACATTTGATAAAGCATTGAAAGAAGGCTTCTCCTGTTGCATTATTCAACGTGAAATCATATCTTTTTATAGACATGGTGAGGCATGTACGTACAAAGTAGTTTTTTTATTTTTCAGAAACAATTGATGAAATATTTCGAAGCATTTATTCGTACAAGTTAGTATATATAATGACAGCGAGAAAAAGCTACTGCCTGATATTGGTGAAAATCATAAGTTTTTAGTATCGTTGTACTGAAACAGAATTTTAAAGAAGGTTTGGCAATATTAATAAAACTCACTGAACGCTTGGGAGCGTCGAGGTCGCGGATAGTGCTGTCTGGAAGATAAGAGAGTGACACTTGCATCCGGTAAAGGGAGTTTCCGTGATTCCTCTCTTACTATTTTCCTTAGGTTCACTTCAACACCACAAAGAAAAATTTTACTCGTTTGTCTGTCGTCCAATGTTCCTATTGGCCCGTGTGTCACTGCCCGTTGTGTATCCACCAATCACAGAACCGTTTAAGAACGAAACGGAAGAAAGTCTCGAAATTGTGGAAACGGCACTTAAACTCGATTCCGAATCCGTCGAGATAAGTGTCGGAACGATATATATTAGCTGCATGTAAACTAGTGGCAGGCTCGAGCGATAGAGGCGATACTCGATGTTGGTGCAGGAGGTTCGAAGAAAATCCAAGTGTGATAAGATGGCGTCACGCACGTCAGAACTAGGGAAGAAGTGAGGGGTAGAGGAAAGACAGGAAGGAGGCAGACCAGGCAGGCGAACGTCGGGGATTACGGTGTGTGTGACAAGAGAGTACGAATACGGTGCTGTCATGTCTTGTTCGAGCGTAATCGTAAGAACGATTACGTTTCGATCGCGGTGAAATCTCGTGCTGTGATCCATCATCGGTCTGGGCAACATCATCGATGCCTTTGTTTGAGAGCAAGAACCGTTCTCGTTTTAACGCGCTGCACTCGAGGATACGAGGACGGAGTTGGTAGCGGCAGCGGCCAGCCAGCCAGCTCTGCTGCCGTGTTCTCGAAACAGAACGAAACGAACGTAACGTAAAATAATTACATCGGCTGGGTACTCGAGAGTGAGAAAAATCCTTACTCTCGGTCCTGGACACGTCGAGGAGGTGGAGGAGGAGACGGAGGCGAACTGCCAAAGAGATGCGTGAATTCAAGGTAGTCGTCCTCGGCTCGGGCGGGGTAGGCAAGAGTGCACTCACCGTGCAATTTGTCTCGGGATGCTTCATGGAGAAGTACGATCCGACGATCGAGGATTTCTATCGGAAGGAGATCGAGGTGGACAACTCGCCGTGCGTACTCGAGATCCTCGACACAGCCGGCACGGAACAGTTCGCGAGTATGCGCGATCTTTACATAAAGAACGGGCAAGGTTTCGTGGTGGTTTACAGCCTGACGAATCATCAGACCTTCCAGGATATAAAGGCTATGAAGGAATTGATAACGCGCGTGAAAGGTACCGAGAGGGTGCCGGTTTTATTGGTCGCGAACAAGCTCGACTTGGAGCATCAACGGGAGGTAGACACTGCCGAAGGTAATGCCCTGGCGCAATTATGGGGCTGCCCGTTTGTCGAAGCGTCCGCGAAGAACCGCACAAACGTCAACGACGTGTTCGCGGAGATCGTGCGTGAGATGAACTTCAGTCCTGAGAAAGAGAAGAAGAGCTACTGCTGTTGCAGTGTCCTCTAATAATTAATCAAAATCCTGGACCGGGCTGACCAAGCCACGCTAGGAAAAGGAAACACGTACGATGGCTAAAGCGGACAAGCTGCCTGGACATTATCCATCCAGAATGGCTGCGCTCTCTCTCTTAGGCTCAGCCCCGGGCTTGTGCTGTGAATTCGCCAATCTGTAAGACTATAATTTTACGATTGTACCGTGAATCTTT
The DNA here is from genome assembly GCA_917499265.3 of Mimumesa dahlbomi. Classification (NCBI taxonomy): domain Eukaryota; kingdom Metazoa; phylum Arthropoda; class Insecta; order Hymenoptera; family Crabronidae; genus Mimumesa; species Mimumesa dahlbomi. The sequence continues at coordinate 4,630,921 of OU824114.1, read as the reverse complement.
GTGAATCCGACTATGTCACAGACTAAACAACGTCTCGGTTCTTTTTCTATCGGAAGATTGTGGCTCGCCGTTCGGCTGGCTGTTAAATATTTTAATATACATGGATAGTATTATATGTAATATTATTGTAATATATAATGATAGATATAAGCGGGCAATGAAAGAGGTAACTTCTTAGGCAAAGGACCAATACTCGACAGAGAAAGTGAGAGAGGGGGAGAGAAATAAAAGGACGGATAAAGAGATAGAAAAGGACAAGAATAGTATCAGGGGTGATAATAGAACTGCCCTGCAATTAGTTGTTACTTGTTAACGGCAAAACCAAACTCGATATCGCTAGCTTTCTGCTCAATCTGAAAGAAAACACCCGTTGCACGTACGTCCGTTCTAAAACCACAACTAGCTATTACTTGCAAATCAGGTGCTGACCGATGGAGCGTCTAAGCCATTTGCAGTCATTGAAGGAATCATTGTGGTGGTCGGCCGGTTGACGAGGTGTTGTAAACAATTAATAGAAGTATTTGAGAGAGTAAATGTTGTTTACAATGTACAGTCCGACATAGAAAATGAAGATCAACTCCGAAGAAACTTGAAGCGAGACAGAGGTCTTGGACACACAGTGTGCAATGATTTTCATTAACAGTATACATATTACCTATGCTCAAATGTCGGAAGCTGTGGTAAAGGAAATGTCGTACAGAAACATTGTACGATACATTGTTAACAGCTTTGGTATCGATTGTACAGTCCTAATACTAGGAATACATTTTATAGAGGCAAACGTAAAAAAAAAACTATCAGAAATGATTGCCAATGGGTAGAATATTACTCGTAAGATTTGAATGTGATTCCATTGCGTACCGGATATTATTTATATCCTTCTTTCATCGAGAACATGATCGTGTTAGAGATTTGCAAGCGCAACGTTTCACGCTTGAAACCTTGAAGGCATAATCGAGAGATAAACGTAGAAGGAAGAAAGGCAATGGAAAGAAGATCGCGGTAACGTTAAAGAGCATCATTAGCGTATAACGTCAATCGTAAATATAATTATAAGATTTATACGGTAAAATCTGTACGATAGAAAACAGAATGAGAAGTCTTTATACGATTCCAACAAGTTTTGTAAACGATTTTAAAAACCAGCCGTGGAGGGTGACCAGCTTTGGAGAACTTGTCCTTCGCGATGACTCGCCAGTGCACTGATCCCTTCAACTGCAAAAATACGTATGTGGTACTCATAATAATATCCGAAGTATCCATTGCTTTGTACGAACAGAGAATCTCCCGTTGAAACCGATTGCCACTGAGTTTTGTGTATGTAAATCGATGGATGTAAAAAAAGAAGCAATGGACTCCCTTATAAGTAGCAGTAGGTCGTGTGTAATTTCTCGTGTGATCAAAATCATATTATCCGATGTTAAATACCGCTTTTATACCATAACAGTCATTACATTAGCTCGATATATTATTATTTAACGCCACCATCGAAGTCATTAATTTCTTTTCGTGTGAATTGTAGCACGACGTACATTAAGCAAAATAAGGGTTGTTCGATCGACTATCTCTTTGTTTTATTGTTTTTCTTTTTCTTTTTTTATATATATATATATGAACTTAAACTGAAGGATATTATTCTGACTTCTAAAAAAGATGTAATTATAATTTGTATAGTATCTACTTGTTCATCTAGATACCTGTCTTTCGGATCGATCGTGCCGTTAAATCGGAGCACAAACGATATCGCTTTCCGATCGAACTTATCGGAGGATCTTAAAGTCGAACTGAGAACTTTAAAATGAACTGATGTACAGTATTTCTATCATTGGTAGTTAGAACGATCCGACGATATAACTTGGGAAGAGTTATCGCTTGTTTTATACACTAACATTAATTTTCTTGCAATTGTCGGTGCACTTTTGGAAAAGTCACTTCGTAGCGGATATGTGTGGCTGCACGGTTATCGGCTATTTCTTATCTCTAATCTCGTAAGATACAACACAATTGTTCATTAGGTTTCGCAACGGGTCTCGTTGAGTTTTTCGAAAAGTTTCAAGTATCCGAAAGTAAAGTAGTTACTCTAAGGATATCCGACTACCTCGTCGATGGGTACAATAGGAAATAATTTCCGGTACCCGTCCCTTTAACAAGCTGTATCAAATTCCGTTGAATTTTCGATAAACTCCGAGTACTTTATAATAAAATAATAATTACATATTACGCCGGGATGTTATTTACGCTCAAAACTGAGGATCGATTGTCGAAATTAGATAAAAAGAAATAGAGAATTCGATGAGAGAAAGTACAGAAGCCTAATAATATCGTTGTAGTCTCACTTATTTAGCTCGTGGAGGGTGCTAACACGTTCTGTCAGTTTAAAGATTGGCAAAACCGCGTATACCGACGTAGTGAATCGGCCATCTATTTCGTTATTGTACTCGAATGAAAGAAAAGGAAGAAAAAAAAAAGAAGAAAAGGGGCAACAGATATTATTCGTATCCTCTATTTTATCACTCGGAAAATTCATAGTCTCGCTGTGATCCCGTAGATGTAACCGCAGTTTTTCTATTAAAAGACGACGATAATAACCGTGTATAAAAGCCTTTCAACGGCGAATCAAAGGGCCTCTTTGTGAAACGTGTAATCGCTCTCGCTCTATTATCGTTCCACTTTTTCGCTATCCTGGGTTTTATGTGCTTCGCGAAAACCATGGATTGGCAAAGGGCAACAAAAAAAAAAGAAGAAAAAACAAGAACTATCCAACAACCGCCCGCGGATAGCTTTCCAAGTATTTCTCTGATATACGAAAACGAAGAATAAAATAAAAAGAAATAACAAGAAGAAGACGAAGAAGAAGAAGAAGTTTCTATATTTGTACCGCTTCTGTCTTAAAGCAAGCGCTTGTTCAGCGCGCAAGATCGCGTTTAGAATATTTTTCTAAAGGGTGCGCCAAAATTTTTGTACGACGAGATAGAAAGATTCGAGCCTTTTTTTACTTGGGGAGCTATCGACTATCGGAAATCAAAGCCATGCCTGAGTCAGCATATCAATGTTAAGGACCAGACTTCTTTCTTTATTTTCCTTCTTACGTTTCGGCCGGCAAATCGCTTCCTTCCCAAAAAATATTTCCAAAAAATCATATTGAAAACAAGCGCAAGCATGTACTACACCCTATTTAAAGAACGATTCGCATACGATTTTATAATTATCTCTATACGTATATGTATACACTATATCTAATACGTGCATGTATATACGTATATACATATACGTATACGTGCAGATTTGTTACGCAACTGGGTCACATTAATTCGAAAAACACCACGATTTAGATGTATATCGGCCTTTCAGTACTACCTGCGTATAATATTGTGTACGAAATACGTTATATTTTTTACAATGTGAAGAATCTGTAAATATTATAGCGTCGAATTATATATAATAAAAAAAAATTAAGTAACGATAATGATTATGTGACATTTGGAAAAAGACAACAATGAATGGCTTACAGTAAAAAAAATGTGCATTGCATTGACACGACGAGCGGTATAGAAAATGTGTTTTCCTTCGTTTCCATTGTTCGTCGTTAGATATCGAAATTTATTTGTTGTTACGAACAATCATATGGGTGGACGAAAAAAATAGGGAACCTCGTAAACGGTACTGTCTATGAACAATTTTGTTTGCTGGTAATTTTTTTCATCATTCACACTTCCGTTTAACCTGACTTCCATCAAAAAGGGACATTAATCCACGTACACATTTGTTATTTTTTACCTGTAACGGAAATATAGGGAAAATATAAAATGTATACACAAACGTTTGTATCGTTCCCTCTTTAATGCGAGTGGAAGTAAACGGAGATAATAATAAAAAAAGAAAAAAACGAAGACGTATACTTTCCGCCTTCCAAACTTGGAGAGAAACTTTTCATCTGTTCAAGCTGATATGATATGTCGCACAAATATTTTAATTACTGATATCTCGCGTTCTTTCAATATTCGACGGGTTAATTTATCAAACATCTTTCAGCCCGGAATTACCAGCATGAGAATCTAGTCACTACAGAATTCTTGTAACTCAATGACATGGAAAAAAAGGCATTGTGTGAGCTTCCCAGAAAAAAGTTTCCGCTATGAAAAGAGGATTAAAATCTCTCATACATTATAACATTTATACCGTTCAAATAACATGTATTATCCCGTCGTTGGAGTTTATCTTGATCATTACTTTTAACGAAATTAAAACTCATGTTGATTAACTGTTCTATTAATAAAAAGTATTATGTTTCTAATTTCCTTGAATACATTTGTTTACCAAATAATAGACACGCACACGCGAAAGAAAAGAAAAAGAAAAAACGATGGGAGTAATACGACAAATTTGCATTCTGTACAATGCCCGCAGAATTTTCCATGGAAGCATTGAGATTATCCGAAAAAAAGTTACCCATCTGATTACTTCCTGTCACAGTACTGGTGCACATTTTTTCTTTGTATGCGACTTTTTCACATTTTTTTATTACTAACCATTGTAATGGCATTTTGGCAATATCGCACAAATATAATATAGAATAAAAACAAGCAACAACTTTCGTACTGATTGGACAATCCTGTACAGTGGAATGAAGAAAATTCTTTTTCGTGTCTTCGAGACACCATACTACCTTATACACGTGGTTCATCGATTTTTTTTTGTTGCTGGACCATGATCGTCTTCCGTTTATTGAAAGGGTGTCGACTTCTTTTTCATTTAAGTCATTCGGAATTTTAATCAAAGTCTATGAATACGTGGAGAGAGGTTAATTATCATATTAGTCTCATATTTTATATTTCTCTGTGGACGGCATACTTTTAAGTCGGGTTTCGAGGCAATTCGAGATTCCATCTGAAAGAATTTCTATTGTTCGTTCGTTTGACTTACACGGTTTTAAATTAAATTTGTGATTCAGAAAGATAGGTAGACTTTCACACGAGTTAAAATAAATCCTTTTATATTTCCTTCCGTAGACATATCTTTCATTTGATTATTTAATTATTTTTTTCTTGATTTTACGGAAGTCTTAAAGTGTGCCTCACACACAGAACATTGAAAGTAATTTTATTATTTTCTGCGCTCATCAAGCTCGCTGTGATATTCTACTCTATTTATAACGGTAAGTTTAAATACAACAATTTTTCGGGATTAACTAAATTCGTTGAATACTTACAGATGTAAATTAATACTAATGAAAAGAAAAATAATTTTAACGAAAACGTAACAACAGTATACAAAATCAGTATGTTACAATGTTGAACACTGTAAATCGTATATTAAGTTCTACAAAAATGTAAAAAATGTTTATAAAGTATAGGATTCATTCGCTTTTACAACAGTAGGAACTGCAATCTACTTGCAACAGAAATCTTTTAATAATACATAGAATTATTATTATCATAGACTGCTACTACTTATAATCTTTCAAAGCATCGCATCAATTATTCATTTCGTAGTAAATAATTCATTCATCCTTCTGATACATTCATAAGCTTCTGTCGCGGGCACTTTCAGGCAGGCGGATATTATTTCGTGCGTTTCATAGAAATGCGAGATCTTTGGAGAACGAGGAGAATCAGAACGTTCCACGGGACGCTCATGATCAAGTTCAAAGCATTGATTAGTAAAGTGATCAAACATGGTTAGAACTTCTTGTAATCGGTGCGCAGAATCATACTGTACATCGTTATTTAAACGTGTTAGAAACGCGATAAACAAGTCCCCAAACGGTGTGTGTTTAATGCTTTCAGAAAGTAGATTAACATTTTTAATTAACAAGTGGTGAACCTCGTCCGTGTTACGCACACCTTCAAGCCGTACGAATAATTTACAGAATTTTAGAAAAGATTTCAGTAGAAATACAAATAAATCGTTGCCTCCAACGGATGGGTATTCCAACGATAGACAACAGGCTTCCATTGTTAAACGGAGAAATTGATCGTACGCATCCAGTTCATCGGTCCAACAGAAAATGTACCAGTACATTAAAGTCAGTTCTGATCCTATACTGTGATACTCCGACTCGGTGCATCGGATGATCAGATGTCGAACGAAATCTTCTCTGAGCAAACTTAAGTTTGATAAGTAATTCCGTGATTTTTCGGAAGTTTTTGGATCTGCTTTCAGTCGATTCACCACGACTAAACAACGTCTCTCGTAATCCTCTATAATATCGATTACGTGGACACCTTTCTTTGTTAAGTGCCAGAGAGATGCAAAATATAGCTTATCTATTGGTTCAATGATAGCTTCGATTCCATCGATTATTTCTTTCCGCGTATCCGAACTGACCCTGTTAATTCGAAATTCAAGGAAGTACTCGAGTATTCTTGTGATATGAGCCAATATCTCATTGCTTATGTATTTTGCGATACTTGTGCTTTTTCTGAGAAAGTTCATCCTCTTTGCTAGAGCTACTACCAAGCTCTTCATTTTCATATTTTTGGTACACCTATTTTGTAACTTTCGAATGTTATTAAGAATGGAATTGATATTCGAGACGTTCAGACTATCTCCCTCTAGATACGGTATAAAAACATTGTTCATCAAGTCATCAGCCTTCAGTACAGAGCTATCTAACATAACTCGAATAAAGTCCATAAACTTTTTTACATTCCATTCCTGATTTTCCATACAAATGGACTTTAAAATGTTGCTTAGCAGAGTCTGATTGTTTTCCTCTCTTATGCGCATAAAAGACGACAAGAGCAACAAATCATTTGGGGAGATCATAATGTTTCCATAGTCGGGATGGCCGATCGTAATTTTTACTAGTATATTCAGTACCATTTTTAGGTTCTTCAGAAGAAACAGTAAAATGATTCTTAAATTCGTCGGAGTACGTAAGTTCGCATTTTTTCGTATAAAATTGTTAAACATTTCTTCAGTGTGCTCGAACTCTAAAGTATTCTTCCCATCGTGCCTCATTACATATTCCATTACAATTTCATAAATATCTGGAATAGTTTGGAGTGACAATATCCTCGTAATAGTAAGATAACTGGCTTGTTTTAACTCTTCTTGCTCCGACTGTTTAACAATAAAAGTAAGGTATTTCAAAAGAGATGAACAATCTTCCTTGTCTAACAATGATTTGTTCTTGAAGATGAAATCGATTGTTGAACGATCCCATTCTTTGTACCGACGCATCAATTCTTTCATGTGTTCCTTTTTGCCATCGGTAATGGCATGATACAATTCCGGTAAACTTAAAACAAAGACTGATTCTATAGATTCTGGTTTTGATGAGAACTGTTGAAGACACTCTATAACATGAGCCTCCTGAGATAGTTGTTCATCTTTCTTCATAAATTCTATGAAGTAATAGCAATCGTTTCCAATGGAACGTTGTAAAGATATTGAACTGTTATGTTCATCATCCAGTTCTACCCAACCGAAATATATGTTACAGTCAATCTCTTTGATTTTCTTCAACAGTAACTCCAGTAACTCTTGATTTAATGTATTAATAGTGGTTTCTAGGAGTGTATTGTCACATTTAGTGAATGCCTCTTTGCCAAATGAAATTTTATACAACTTCTCATGATCTACAGAAATTGGTGCTTCGTTGTACTCTAAGCAAGTTTTAACTGTATGTAGTAATTGCTTTAACGTCTTCCCATATCGTTCGTATTTCTTTAAACGTGAGACCCCAGTTAAACGTAGTAATTTTGTATCTGATAATAGAAGAAGCAGCTCTTGGAAGTTAATCATTAAATTTTCTATACTCTTTGGAAGGTCATTGGATTGGCAGCCAGTTTCTTTCAATTTGAGAAATTTAATATATACGTTTAATATCAATTGATACATCACTCTATTTGATTGTTCAAAATCTAGCTGGTCTATACAACTTCTGATTATCTCAAGAACCTCTGTGCATAAGTCAATGGGTAAATGTAGGAGCGATTCCACCAGGATTACTTCGTACTTGATCTTCCATAATATTTGTATAAAAAGATATGGAGATAAAGGTGGACACATATCAACCAAGTGACCATTTACAATGTCCTCTGCCAGGCGTTCTTGATTATTAAAATTTGTGTTCAACAATAAATATTTATACGCTTGAACACATTTATCATTGTTTATCAAATCATCTTGTCCTGTGTGTATATTACATGTGTGGAAAATATCCAGAATCGATGCACAGACATCATCAATGTGCTTCTCATTCTCAGGTGTTGTGCGTGATGTCATAAACCGCAATTCTCCATATTCCTGATTCTTTTTCATAAGGAACATTTGAATCTTTTTGTGAAATTCATCCAGTTCGTCCATATTTCACATGAATTTTTTACACAGTTGTTTAAAGCTGATGTACCTAAACTAACAATAACATACTAAATACAGGCATTTCTATCCAATGTACAATGTTGTTTAACTTCTAACAAAGAATGCGAACATAGGTAACAAAACGTAATACGGCTGAACAAAAATTAAATAAATAAACGCAATCGTGTTTATCATCAATTTTTTTTACTGTGACATCGCAAAATGATTTTTGTCATACATGTTTTGAATACTAATTGTACCAGATATGCGTTATTTATGCTAAAATCGTGATTCAATAGCACGAAGGATATATAAATTTGCGCAGTTTCCCCTTTACGATTGTGAAAGAAAAAAAGCCGACACTATATGATAACTTATCATTAAGGTTACATCTGCACGTCATTACCTTACAAAAAGCGAATAAATTACGTTGAATCTATCGGAGCAGACTTTTTTCGTACAAAAATGGTTCGCGCGTGGTACATGGACAACAGTGATTCCGATCAGAGGTTGGAACACCATAAAGAACCACCGGAATTTCTCTCCCTTGAAGACTTATTTAAGACAACAGGTGTTGAGTACTTCAAGGTTAAGTCGGACACAATTTGGTTTTTATTCTTTCATCAATCACTTCGTTCGATGATCGTTAACAAAAATTAATTATTCGAATGTAAATATTTGTTCTGTGACAAACAATGTATATTATCATCAATTATTTTAAATAGTTTTACATGATAACAAGTGATAACTAGTACGAAGTAGAGGTCATATTAATTGGGTAGTAAACTATGATTGACTTAAATTTTGTTTAAATTATTCATGTGTATGGGTTAAAGTTTTTTAGTCATAGATGTCTAATAATGCTAATGTCAATATAGATTGATTATAAGGACTTCATGAATGATAATGCACTAACGGAGTTGAAGAAACAGCGAGGATATACCTATGAGGATGAAATAGAATGCTCCAAAAAGTGTTTACCAAATTATGAAGAAAAGGTAAAAGCATTATCCTTAACCAATTCTTTATTAAGTAAAGTATAGAATAGTTTAACAGATAACTACATAATTGAGATATTTAGTTGAAGAACTTCTTTACGGAACATCTCCATACTGATGAGGAAATAAGATTGGTTTTGGACGGATCAGGGTACTTTGATGTACGAGGCAAGGATGATCAATGGATCAGGATTGAAGTTCAAGCTGGAGATTTAATCATTATTCCTAGTGGAATATATCATAGATTTACTCTGGATATTAATGTAAGCATTTTATTTTTATAACTAGTATAACATAAAATTATAATTTGTTAACTTTTGTATCTTCTATTCTAGAATTACATAAAAGCAAAACGATATTTTGTGGGAGAACCTGTTTGGCTACCTTACAATAGACCAGCTGATGAAATGGAGTGTCGAAAAAATTATCTTGATCGTTTATTAAGGGGCTTTAATGTGCAGTCTGTTCAATAGTAAACATGACAGATACATAACTTATAGATACATAGCCTTTCAGAAAATATATTTTTTGCTATTGAACTACCAATAGATAGTTGTTATCTAGATTGCACTATAAGGCAAATACATATTAGAATAATTACTAATTAATGTAATAACAGATTGGATCCTTTGGCGATGTACGTAAACATTTGTACATATGTGAAAATATAATATATCAAAAAATGTACTATATATACATTCCAAAGAATGTATAGTTAATAATAAAAATGGCATCGCTAAAACATCCAATATGTACTCTCCCCGAGGTATATTTGTATATTTTTTATAAAAAATGTGTATACAAATTCTCTGCTGGGCACAAATGAAATAAATGTCTTCCTTGTATTTACTTTCAATGCGAAGTATCTGTTGTGAAAGCTATTTCTAAAAATTTCAGATCATTCCCACAATATGAAAATCGTATTCTATAGTTTGTAAGTATTTTATTCTTGTTAAATTATATACATAGATACAAAAGCCTTTTAAAGGCAAATACTGAACTTTTTTGAATAAATTTGGGTAGTTAAAAATCACACCATCAGTACAATTTCAATTTACAAGTTCATCTCATACAGCATGAATTTTTTACTACTTAATTTTTTTTTACAACAAAATAGTCAATTATTCATTTATACCTCTAGTAGTCAGTTCTCTCAGTCAATATTTTCATATGCAATAATCTGTACAGCTGTCATTATTTTTTGAAATTATAGTACAAAATAAACTATTCTCATAACGCGAAAAGAAATATAATGTGAACAGCAGACCCAGCTGATACGGGATTATATAAAGTCATCGTCAAGATGTAAAAATTTCGCTTGAAACTAAAATAAATACTATTACTAATTTTTTCGATCTTTCAATAATAAACATTTACAAATCAGTCCTATCATAAAAAAAACATAGATTCCAATCTTCGCAATAATACGAACACCTACATGTATAAGATTTAACATATCATTATATGATAAATCAATTGCAATTCATTCTATCATACCATGTGTATATTAAAAATCGGCGTTAACCGTGAAATTGCTTTCGATTCTGTCTTGCATAACACCCCACTTTTGATACTCTCCGACCTTTTTCTCGAAAAAGTTTGTCTTACCTTCTAACGAAATATGTTCCATAAAGTCGAACGGATTTTCAGACAGGTAAATCTATAAATAAAAAATAACATGTACACACTGTTTTATCAGTGGTATCACTTAATGTAGAGTATTATTTTACATACTTTTTGGCAGCCCAATTCCACAAGCAATCTGTCTGCAACGAATTCAATATATTGGCACATAAGTTTACAATTCATGCCTATCATTTGGACTGGTAAAGCGTCCGTTAAGAATTCTTGTTCGATTTCTACAGCGTCTTTAATAATAGACGTAACTCGTTCGCAGGATGGTTTTTGTACAATATGTTTGAACATCAGGCATGCAAAATCACAATGCAACCCCTGTAAAAATATAAAACAATGTCATTTTGTAATTTTAGCTGCCTTGTCATTTGTTTTATGTATGAGGTTGCCTCTCATTTGTTCGTAATTTTTAATAACGTCGATATATACCAACCTCGTCTCTAGAAATAAGTTCGTTGCTAAATGTAAGTCCTGGCATAAGGCCTCTTTTCTTTAACCAGAAGATAGCAGCGAAACTCCCGCTGAAGAAAATGCCTTCCACTGCGGCAAACGCGACTACACGTTCGGGGAAAGTTGCTGTCTCGTGGTTGATCCAGTTCAACGCCCAATTGGCTTTCTTTGCCACACATGGAAGGTTTTCGATCGCGTTGAACAAGAAGTCTCTGTTTACAAAATGTGACACTGTGTTATTAAGAGTCTTAAGAATATACTAGAAGTATCTTGATAATCTGTCATTTCTATTCACCTTTCTTTGGCATTTGAAATATACGTGTCAATTAGTAAGGAGTACATTTCTGAATGAACATTCTCCATGGCTACCTGGAAGCCATAGAAACAGCGAGCCTCTGTTATCTGTACCTCCTGACTAAATCTTTCAACTAGATTTTCATTAACAATTCCATCAGAGGCAGCAAAAAATGCAAGGACGTGAGATATAAAATGTTTCTCACTGCCAGTTAAACGATCCCAGTCTAAAATGTCCTGTAAAAAGATATAAATATTTGTAAAATAACATTTGTATACATCAGATATTTTAAATTAACAATGTGTACCTTTGAAAGATCTACTTCTTCAACAGTCCAAAAGGATGCTTCTGCTTTCTTGTACATTTGCCAAATGTCTGGCCATTGAATAGGAAAAACTACGAATCTACGTGGATTGTCCCTAAGCAATGGTTCCAATTCTGGGTTGAAATCATTTTCTTTTAATTGTACTTTTCTCACAGCTTTGGTTTTAGCCACCTGAAAAGTATAAAAAGATATAGTAATATTCGAATAACATTGCATGATAGAAGTAAAATTACTTTAGCATTTAACAAAATATTGCTTACCCCATTCTTTGCTCCATTTTCATACGAAATGGTAGGTGAAACACAAAGCTTCTTGGGCGACGTCTAAAAATTAAAAAGTAAATATTACTGAAGAAAGTGTAATATCTTCTAATATGACATTAACATACAGTGAATGATGGATCTGAATAGTTATAAATGTTGTGCAATCTTACGCAATAACGTTTGTACAAGTCATCAAGTAGCACAAGTACAAGAAAAACAAACACTACGCTTTAAGCACACTTATTCACAAGTTAGACCTTCAACTGACAACTTCTATTGTTACAATTTGAAATAATTTAGTTTACGTGTTAAATATTATTCCCAAAGTATTACAACCTATGTCGAAGAATAAAACTTAGTTATAGTATACTTGAACCTTAACCTATAGTGATAAATACCATATCATTAATATTCTATTTAAGGAATGAAGCACATCATTCCTTTTCAACCAAAGCACTCTATTTCTTACTGTTAGTATATTATAATAACAACTTCTTCATATATCTTCTTTGATGTTAGCATATAATGTAAGCACATGGCTAAGCAACCATAAACCTTTGTCTTTCCCTTTAAGAATTAACACAATGTAGTGTTGTTTCATCTTCATGCTCTTAAAACCAATTTCAAGGAATGTATAGTAATATACACTATCGAATAAAAATATTTAAATTATTATTTGAATATATTTATTGTTCCCCCGAAACTGGAAGGGCACCAGACATCGAATATCATTGATATCAGTGATATTATTTCGACGTAAATCCCGTACTTCTATCGAAACATTTTCCATGGACGTGAGTCATTGTAACTATTAAAACATTTCGACAATGATGATTCTGTGAGGAAAATCTTAATGAAAGCTACATTAACCGAAAAGCGGCGATATAGCAAATTTCAGCTAAAACTATAGACAATAACTTTGATACGCTTCGTACATAACAAAATTTAATGACTTTTTCATGAAGTGGTGAAAAATAATCTCAACGTAAAAAGAACGAGATAAAAATTACCTGGATATATGACAAATTTTCTTATCTCTAGATATATTTATGGATATCTGGATTCAAGGACAAATGATAAATGATAATCGAACAGTTACCGAATACTTTTTGAAATTGAAATGATCGTAGAAAATTGGATTTAACTTACCTTGTCTTTCAGAGAAACGTTCTCGAGATGCGCACGAATGTTTTCCTTCGTTGAAATATGAAGAGGCATCGTGGTATTCGTTGATTTTCAACGGAAGACTTAAGCGTTGAAGAGCAATGAAAAGATTCTGTCGACAGCAAGCAGTCAGGCACTGTGTGCTTGTCAGGAATTAAGCGCTTGAATGTTAAAGAACGCGTCAAAAGTATTTCTCATTGGCGCTGATCGGCTTCGTTTCGCGCCAAACATCGACCCGCCAATGGTAGTCTCTCAAGTTACCGCCAAAACATACCGGCCGCTTTAATATCAATATCTACTGCACGCTTATTCAAATAATGTGACTGAAAATCTCTGAAAAGAATTATCATTGTTTCAAGAAACGAAAATAAAGTCAAAACTCATGGTGTTATGTTGCTAAAGTTCCCGCGAATTTCTCGGGATTGCGCATGCCACGGAAAATTTTTCTCCAGGAACATAAACCATGATCTACAAGGGAAAGTCCTTCCGAAGAATCGGATTCCGAACTCGTGGCATTTAAAACAGGAATCTTATTTCGTCAGCTGATTGCAATATATGCGACGAACAGCTGAAAATCGTCACGCCCATTCTTTTCTAGCCAACGAAATTGTTCGCGAGTTACCCGATGGCCAATTGTTAATGGGTCTTATGTTAAACGACTTATTTTTAATTAAAATAGGGAACTTTTTCTTTCGTGATGCAATCGGTAGAATTTCGCATCCCAATGACTGACTATGCTAGTAAATATGTATGAAATTTTCTCAGCTACTACAAACTGCATAAACACTACACTATTTCCAAGCATTGCGATATCATGGAACATTGTAATGACAAATTATAAATTGGAAAATTAATATCTATTAATGATTGCCATTCTAAGAATATATGATGCACTTTTGTACTAATTAATAATATCATATTCACGATTCGTGACATTCATTTGCATTGTTCTATTCATTCAACACTTACTGAATGAAAGTATTAAATTTTTATTGAAAATACTTGTTTTACTACAAAATTGATTAAAACTCGTAGTACTGGGGGGTAAAACTCTTGAGAATAATAAAAATCACGAATTTAAAAGGGCGCCATTTTATTTTATTGCGAAAGGTTTGGTTAGTTGTGTACTTTTATGAAACTTATAAGTCAAATTTTAACATCTTGCGAATAATATTGATACGTGCGATATTTTCTTCTCGGTGATATGTTCGCCAGAAGAGAGTAAACTTTGTTGACTTGCGAAGGGGTTGCGTTCGGAAGCGGTCGTGTTTCGAACGCTTCGGATTTTGAGGTTAGTGCCGAAATACTGTAAGTTTAATCATTCATTTTTCCTTTATATTTATAGTATCAAATTGTATTGAAACCAGATCAAAGGAGGAGGAAAAAATTCTGTAATCAGATTAGCTTTGTTAGAGGAATACGTTCACTATACCGATTGTAGATTTCGGAAATTATACTATTCAAACAACAACTACTTGTCACAATATAAATGAAAATTATTATATTAAAAATTATTGCCAAATTTAAATCCTAGAAAGAATGGACGTATTTATGATTAGTCAATTGCTTAAACCCATCTGATCAATCACATCTTCAAGCCCTATATGTAATGGTCTTTGTCTTGTCTAAGGTAATTAAGACCATAATATATTAAGCAATCTCTGCGTCACATCTGAGCATAGTTTTAACTAGATTATCATTAATCTACATTATTTTCAGAGAAATTAAAAAAAAGTGCAATAATGGCTCTACATAGTGTGCCACCAAAAAGAAAAGAAATTTATAAATACGAGGCACCATGGCCTCTTTACAGTATGAACTGGTCAGTTCGACCTGACAAGAGATTTCGTTTAGCATTAGGGAGTTTTGTAGAAGAATATAACAATAAAGTACAAATTGTTTCACTCGATGAAGAGACTTCAGAATTCAGTGCCAAAAGTACATTTGATCATCCCTACCCAACAACAAAGATTATGTGGATTCCAGACAGTAAAGGTATTACTTCTTACTCGACTCATAAAAACTCAAAAAGATATGTAATAGGTATTATAAAACAAATTTTTATTAGGACTGTTTCCTGACTTATTGGCAACATCCGGGGATTACTTACGAGTATGGAGGGCAGCAGAGCCAGAAACACGATTGGAGTGTGTTCTAAATAATAATAAAAACTCAGATTTCTGTGCACCCCTTACGTCTTTCGACTGGAATGAAGTAGACCCAAACTTAATCGGAACTTCAAGTATAGATACGACTTGTACTATTTGGGGTTTGGAAACAGGACAAGTTTTGGGCAGAGTGAACATGGTCACAGGTCATGTCAAGACTCAGTTAATTGCCCATGACAAAGAAGTGTACGATATAGCGTTTAGTCGCGCTGGCGGTGGTCGCGATATGTTTGCATCTGTTGGTGCCGACGGATCCGTAAGAATGTTTGACTTACGTCATTTAGAACATTCGACGATAATCTACGAGGACCCGCAGCACACGCCATTATTAAGACTTGCGTGGAATAAACAGGATCCGAATTATTTAGCCACAGTGGCTATGGATGCTTGCGAAGTAATCATTCTGGACGTAAGAGTACCGTGTACCCCGGTCGCGAGATTAAATAATCACAGGTTCGTAAAGGTATTCTCTGTTTGTGATTTCGGCTAATTGTATATACTAATTTTCTCTTTTTTACAATACGCAGGGCAAGCGTAAATGGAATAGCTTGGGCACCGCACTCGTCCTGTCACATTTGCACGGCAGGAGACGATCACCAGGCATTAATTTGGGACATACAGCAAATGCCGAGGGCTATCGAGGATCCGATTCTCGCTTACACAGCGGCAGAAGGAGAAGTGAATCAAATTCAATGGGGTGCCACGCAACCAGACTGGATCGCGATCTGTTATAACAAAGCGGCAGAAATTCTCCGGGTCTGAAGAGAGCATTTTCTACTTCTCATGTGCAACAGGATATTCTTTTTTAAATTATCACCGAGTACCTTATCAGTTTACGAAAATTTATTAACTTCGATCGTACTATTTATTCCGATTAATAGTTATTCCTTATTGCTTATATTTCTCGTCACTTTCGGTACCTGTAAGACAGACATGTACAAATTTTGACACTTTTTGAAAATGTCAAGTATATGTACATGATGTTATGAAAATAGTACGATGACTTCTGTTTATATATATTGCCCCACGATTACTTATGCATTTCTTTATAATCCGTATTGTGTGGTAGAATCAGACGTCTATGTATCGGTAGTCAAGGCAAATAATAGTAGTGGATGAATTCGTTACCCAAAAGGTGAAATTTAAAGTTAAACAGTATCACGGATTTGAACGCAATCAAATATCGTGTATCTTCAGAGAAAACTGATCTACGAAATCATTGTTTTCTGAAGATACGCTGTAATGGAGACTGAATCATCACATGTATATTTATAATGGAGTATATAGAAACGCGACTGATATACTTTATTTTGTAAAGCATTTCAGATCCTATGGATATATTCATTTTTTTCAATTTGAACATTCGAGTAAGCAGTACTTACAAATAAAATATATCTGTCGCGCTACGCGATTGTACATATGTGTATAGTGTATGTCGTATGTTTATTCGGCATCGTAGAAAGTAATGAAGTAGTTACTTTATTCATAGATTAGTCAAACCGATCTAACGCTGTGTTTCATTATTCGAAATAAATACAGGAAATATTCTGAGATGATGATAAACGTCGGATTCTTATTTTATTAAAAAAAGTTCAATTCTTTTGTCATTCGGATAACAATCGTAGAGCGTTGGTGATATTAGTAATAATAATACTAAGGATAACACGCATGTAATATGATTACGTAATTAAGAGTATTCAAGATATTTAAATTTAAGCCATAGGAATAGTATACGCGTAGATTTTTGATATATCGAAATGTATAATGTACTTGTAATTAAATTTGATTTTTTATACATCGACAATTTACTTCAATATAAAAGCAATGGAAATGCAATTAAATAGCACATGGAAACAATCCGATAAGTTGAAAACCGCATTTTTACGACTGGATAGGTTTTATAATCAATACAATTAGTGTTTAGAAAAAGCATGTTTATATTGCTGATCGAAGTATTTATCATAATTTACAGTTGCGCAATGAATGACGTGCATTATTTACAGTAATGATATGTATGTACATAAGTTACAATATTAGCCAATTAACATATAAGTTTCTTATAACTTTATTCACCTTTCGTAAAATTTTCGACGGCTTCTACAAGGCTGTAAGATCGTTCTAGCATATATTACCGCTACGTTAATAAATATTATCGACTCTGATACAGAGTAAATGTTTCACTACCTATCACTGTAGCGGTAATTCAGAGCTTTTTATTTCTTTTATTACGTTAATTCATTTTTTTTACCAAGTTAATTTTTTAATTATCTCTAAAACATTTAAACAAAAGCATCGGCAAGAATTGCCGGGGACAAAAACATTCACAGTTTATGTAAAACGAGTCACATTTTTCCTAGCATTTCATTCTTTAAGCAAATAAATTATTTTCTTTTTATAATATTCAGTTTGTGTCACGCACGCAACTCACGCACACAACTACGAACACACACATCGTATATTTCTTTTTAGAAATTGAGAAAAATTCATTAACAATACGATACAATCGATATAGATCATACTGATAATATTTCCAATAAAATTAAGATATGTCACATACATTTGGCGTTACGTTAAACTTGTATCACGGTTAACATAGCGCGTCGGTAATACATTAAACAGTCATGTTCGTTATTTTCGAAGCTTTGTGAAATACTTTTATTACATGTATTAAAATTTCCCGCGGCAAGAACTTCGTGAAATTATACTGGATACTAGTTCTACAAGATCGTAGATCAAGCTCAGTTTTTCTTTCGTTTCTCTTTACATGACACGCTTGATAGTTTGAGAATTCAAGACGTGTTTTAGCGTATAAATCACAAATATCTCTTTTCGTATTAGTCTTTCCTATAATATAAAAATATGAAATACTTTTGACTAATTGGTTCATGGAAGTTAAACTCGTCACAGCAAATATAATATAATCTCGTGCTTAGAGGATCAGGATATACATTATTCTTAACTCAATCAATGAGTTCTAACGTGTATGTATACATAATACATATATCGCTGCAACTTATATTTTTCATTCTTATAAGATTGTATACATACATCCATATTCTTCCATTTTGCGGAGAGAAAAAAACATTGATATCCTTCCCGGATTGCGGTGTCCCGAAGGATCATGAAATGATCTCTCACGGCGTTGATAGAAACGTTCTTACAGAACGCATAATTTGCTGGCTATGTAATGAAGATGAAGTACCGTACAGGCCATCGTCAGCATATTTCCCATCGCGATACAAACGTGAACGCGGCGGAAACCATTGTGAATCTTCAAATAGTGCGGACAGTGCTTCAGTGGGCCAGGATTGTGGCGTCCTATTTCGTTACCGACTCCTGCAGCACGTTCCAAAGTGTTCTTTTGCACGATCAGCTGGAGAAGAGGTGGTGTCAAATACAACCGTATCAGCAATTCCAGGAAGAAGGCACTAGACATACCGCCCACCTAAACATAAAAAATTGTATTTATTATTATTCTTACATATAT
Organism: Mimumesa dahlbomi; assembly: GCA_917499265.3. Taxonomy (NCBI): domain Eukaryota; kingdom Metazoa; phylum Arthropoda; class Insecta; order Hymenoptera; family Crabronidae; genus Mimumesa; species Mimumesa dahlbomi. The sequence continues at coordinate 4,611,829 of OU824114.1, read as the reverse complement.
ATATATATCCAGAATTATCAGGAAAAAGGTGAGACTAATTTCAGTTATCGACGCAATCGGTGAAAAATGATAGAAAATATTATCTATTGATTTGTTTACGAACCTGTATAGCAATTTCGGTATCCCATGTGTGGACTGGATGATGTTTGACAAATATCAGCAACGTGGTGAGACTTAGACACGCGTTGATGGTAAAATACCTGGGGAACAGGACACGTTGCACCTCGCCGAACGTGTGACGCGGTAACGCGAAATAGAGAGACAGACCTATAACAAACAATAAACAATAAGTCATCGATATTATTAAAACAAAGAAAGGTCAAAGATTAATCGTTTCAACTTTCAATACTTCTACATAAACAATTCGTTCGCACAGACAGATTATCAGTATCAGTATTCTATGTACGTACGTACAATTACGAAAAAAAAATCTTAATCTACGTAAGCAGTACGGTATTGAGAATACCGAGATACGAAGATACACATTGTAAATAAATTGAATGATACCGCGTGACAAATAAATGTAATAATGTGAAACTCCGATAAATTCCGCTATCTTCAATTATATTGACGTTACAATCATTCAATTACATACGAATCAAATTGTTCGGAATAGTTTCACGTTTTTTTTATCTCTAGGGTGTAATAAATGATCGTTGATCCTTACCTGACACGAAGGTCATCCAGATTTGGGCGCCAAAGTGCATCACAAAGGAGGCGAGGTAAATGAAGGAAATCGCTCTTGAGTGAGGATGACCGGCGACATGCGTTCTCTCGGTCGTCGGGACGAGGGCCGATGTCACGCAGAGGACGGCGGCGATCATTATCACGTGTGCCGGTTGTGTCGTGTAGAACATAATTCTGTAAAGAGAAAAAGGACATTTCAGTCTAACGCTTCGGGCTAATGGCGAGTCGAGGGATCCGCGACGACCTGCGAGTGGGTCAGGTATAGTCTGTAGTACAGATTATATTTGGTAGGAGTGGTATAGTACTTTAGAGTCTAAAGTTTAGAGTTTTTAGAGTAGAAACTCATCAGAATCTTTTTTTTCTTCAATTTACCACTTACCATTAAGAATATAAATAAGTCAGTTGTAGAATAAAATATAGTTAAACAGTATTTAATAAAGGACCACCAAGAGGGAAATTATAGGGTGTTACTTATAATTAATTTAGGTGTCTTACTAAAATCTTAAGGTGATTTTTACGAAAATCAGTTAACACTGGATGCATCATCATTTGCGAGTTAAGAATCTATAATCTTACGGGCCAGGGTAACCATTAGCATTCATTACAGTCTTTCACGGAACCCCATCCATTAAATTGAACGTGTATCGAGGAAGAATAACGACAGTCTTTCAGTCATACGTCCCATAAAAATGAATTTCAACGTTAAAAAAATATAAGAGCTATTAGCACATACTAAATTTAACTAGTAATGTACTACGTATATGTACCAACAGTCCCATGATTGATTTCCGTAAATAGTAAGTGTGTTAAGGATGTAATTCGTACAATCTAATTCTCGTTCAAACTTTGATGCTTCGGGTAGACCTCGTAATCGTTCATATATGTATATACAGTTGTTAAAACGAGTAGAAAATTAGACGAACAGTTCCTATAAGTATATGTAGTCCGTTTTGCGTGATCGCGTGCTATTACCGAATCCGGTTCTCCGTTAAATCTGAGTCACGAGATTTGCACGCAGCATCAGGCGCCAGCGAAGACAAGACACGATAATGTATCGTCTGATGCGGTGTATCGACCTCGTTAGAGCCGCGAAGAAAGTCGTCGACGTTAACGTTAACAATTTCCGACTAACGTTACAGCTAGACACCGTTGTCGCTCGGTTGTTTTTCATTTCACGATAATATCGTGTTCTCCTCCAGAACGAAGAAAAGAAAAAAATCAACGTGACAATAGAATTGATCCCTAGGATCATTTATTTTATACGTTTTCTCTTCTTCTTCTTCATTAAACAGGCTTTCTACGAGACGAAGGACAAATTAATTGCGCTTTCGTAATTTCACGTTCAGATAACACGTCGTTACTTTGCAGGTTTCGTCGCGTTGTATGCAAATATGTGCACAAAATGAAAAGCAGATGAAATATATATATGGATCGGTAGATAAGAATTTCGTCATCGTGTTACCGCGTGTGACGAACGCGTTTTTGCCTGTGTGGTACAAATTCATCGGCGAGCAATCTGTAATGGATAAAACATATTTGCACGGGGGCTTCGCGCGCAAACTTTCCGATCGAGGATGCCCAATATTTGCCGAACACTTGTCACTGTGGTTATCGCTTTTGCACGTATGCGTTTTTCTCGGGCTGTTTGCACCGTTGTGACACGGTTGACAAAAGGTTCTGCTTGCTCACTGACAATTTCGAACTTTTTACGTTCCAGGGATGACGTTGTCATACTCGTTGTGATAATTCTTTTGTCAAGAGCAACGTGTGTAGTTAAATAACTGGAACACATTTTTGTTGAATTTTTTTCGAAACTGTGTGAATTGATTCTGCTATTTTTAAACATTTGAAACACTCCGAGGGTAACTTCGAAGTTGCATGATGTCACAGAGAAAGTTTTTTTTATTCATTTTGTAGTATTTTTTATCTAAACAATACGTGAAACTCGTTTCATTTCATTTCAAGGATCATCGGGCAATGATCTCCAAGGATAATGAAGTTGTTGTCCTGTTCGTGATTATATTGTTACGTAAAAGTTCTATGTGAATTGCATGCACATGCACACAGTATACAAGATGATTCCGCAATTGATAATATATCCAAGAAGATGATGTTTTCATTAAAAAAAAAGAAAGGTGACAATTTTCAAAAGTGACTTAATTTAGCAATTATTCCTCTCGTGATTATTCCACGACATACATCTATTCTTTTTTCTCTTCCCTAGAATCAACTTTCCGATTGCTAGTAGTTACCGATCACCCTGTATACTTTATACTGCACATTTGAGGCTTTGTTGGTTAGTATACAATTACATCCTGCACCTTGTTAGCGGTCTTCTGCAGTGATGCATCCGCGATTTCAATGCTCGTGTCGCGATACGAGATTATGTAATATAGTTTTATGAACTGCAACGCGAAGTATGATCAGTGAGAAATTCTGAATTATTATTTCCCCTTAGAAGAATTGATTAATTTATCAATTAATTACGATTTACACCGACCTCCTATCAATCATTTCTAATTTATAATTTGTCAATCGTGTCAAAAGGTCTGGTGACCAGAAATTCCGCTGACTATGGAAATTGTAAGTGTCCCATGATTTGTGTACGTGGATATTTTCATGTTATGCACTACGTCGACAATTTTCAGTCACGTATTAACACGTAAACTGCATCGACAAACTCTTGTGCATCATCATTGAACTTACAAGGCTTGGAATTGCAATGCTGAACACATATTTGAAAATTTCTCGACCGGTACGATGCTTCATAATTATTCAGATACTGTACGCGTGCATACTAATAATCGTCGGTCATAGTGAGGAATGTCTGACCGCTACTTTGACTGCATTCTAATCTCAGTTATTCAAAAATCTGTCCGCAAAGCTGACTTAAGATTTAGCATAGTGGAAACTAACAATGGATACTTTATAAACAAAAGAAAAATAAGGTATTCAAATGTTTGATTCGGTCCAAGGTACAAATAAAATAAAACGTATAAAATATTAATGATCCTATCTGATGTTAATTAATTAATCGATCAAACGATTCGGCAGATTAACGTTGCATCATTTCCTAGATCTCTACATCAGTGTCGTTAGTCGAATCGGTCGTGCGAGCAATTCGTAACTGATAAAAAATTGTACACGTGACGTAATTACATGATATAGTATCGGTAACCGGGAGGTACTCGAAGGCGTATCTTTGCAATTGGATAATTTCGGATACGACTTGAACTATGATTATAATGTAACATGTGACTCTGCGATATTATATCAACGTGCGACCAAGTTTGCCCATTTGTAAAACGTAAATTATCTTTCGCGTCTTTCCAAATTGAACTTAAATTACGTATACATACATACATATACAAAATGTGACGTTTCTATCTCGCGTCATTCATTTTCCACGGATGGATCATTTGCAAAATCATTCTGTATTAATCCCAATTCCGACGCACTTTGTGCTCTTTGTACTCGAAACACGTATTTCGGAGTTTCGCATAATCCTTTAATGATTCATCCTATTTTAGCCGGAAGCGATTAATTGATCCCACGCGTTTTTTTTTTTAATTTTTTCTTCACGTTATTTTCTACCCGTACGGTAACGAAATTAACATTATGCGAGAAAATGATTTATTGCATCGATTACACGTAAACTCTGCACACTACGGCACGTAGTCCTGTTCTGAAATTCTCGGAAGTGTCAGGATGTGTTGCTATACGACCGGTGTTCGGTTGTTCGGTCAAGAACCTCTTCGGTTCGTGAAGAGCTGGTATGGAATTTTTATTTTTTTTTACGCGTTCTACGCCACCATACTTTTTTTCTCCCCCTTAACACCGACGTAAATGATAAGATTGCGAATGGACTGTAACATTTTCTACCGTTCGGTTTTCAAATTCTGACGATTCGTGGCATTGTATGTATCTACGTACATACATGGAAAGACAAGAAAATACGACAACAACGATAAGAGATGTTTGGTAACAACTAATAACATCCCGTGTGTTTTGCGATCACGTCGATCAACAAGGATCATTGCACGACCAGCGTGAATCCTCTCACATCAATTATTTGCAATTCGATTCGAGGTCAGCCACGAGCCTTTTTTATACTCCCACGTAATAATACATTCCCCTTGGACAAATACGAAATACGTTTCATTGTGATCACACTTGGACCGAACTTGTTAGATAAATCAAACTTGTATTTCTTGCACACGTGTATATACATACAGGGTGCCCTCGGTTTTGATATATATATTATAACATAAATGAAGTGAATGAATAATAAAAGAGAAATTGATTGAGACCTAAATAAAGTTGTAATGAAAATTGATATTAAATGTGTAGTGTGTAGGACTAAATAGCGAAATATGAAAGTAACACTAATTTTAACTTGTATCACATTTCAAATCGCTGTTCGCTGCATCTCGACGCAAATCTGACACGGATTACTTATAAAATTCATCACCCTATAAATTCTCTGACGACATTCCCCCATTCTTCACGTTTCATATTTTGTTAGAGATTCTCGAAATATTCGTCAACATCACATAACATTTTCTCATTGCATACAAACTATATTCTCAAGATTTTAAATATGTTCCCCAAAACACCCTGTTTAACCAACAATATTCAAAGTGTTGTTAATCCATTTCTTCTTTAATCAATTCTCATTTATTTCCATCTAAAATTCATTTCCCATGGAAATACTTATCTCAAGTTCGAAAGATCTCCAAACGAACAAAGTAAAAGAAAAAAAAACATGCTTCCAGCTAAAGATTTTAGGTACCAAGATTATTTCTAACGACTTTCACCGTTCCTGGGGGGTAAAACCGTGAAAGGGAACCCCGGCTTCATTCCGGGCACACGGTCGTAATTCACCGCATGAGCGTGTTAAGCGTTTCTGACTACGAAACGCATGGTTCTCTCGTCTGTAGTAGACCGGTATAGACGAACAAACGTGTAGTCAATACATGCATGTCTCGTATATATAGTCACTTTATCAAGAGCCACCGGGAAACGTGCGAGATGGCACGCAACCCGTCGCTCGGATTGCACACGCACACTGACTTGCAATTGTCTTCCTGATTTAAAACGCCGATCAACCAACGTATATGTGTAAGTACGTACATACATATGTACATCATATAAATGTGGATCGAAGTCCCGTCGGATGTCGTTACTCGTCCGTCGATATGTATTTTCCGATAAATAATTTAACTGATCTTTTTTGGAAACGACGTTGTTATATCTTTAAACGATCCGTGTAAATAAGTAATTAACAAAATATGTCAAGTGTTTTTTTCCTCTGTTGAAACACGTCGATAGGAAATTACCAAAGGTTTGCAATACATATATGTATACATATCTATCTATATACCTATATAACTATATACCTACATACCTATATGTATACATATACTAATATTGTAAAAAGGGTTACATACGATGCGATACGATAAAAATAACGTTCGTTCATCCTCAGAGTGTCTTAAAATAAATGGATTAAGATAATAACAGATTTCTCGTTGCAAACTGTCATGCAATCAACTGGTGCAAAAGCCTCGGACGTATGGATACGTCAGCGCGAAAGTGGAGCAATCGTGGTAAACGTGAAACATTTGCGCTTCGCAACTGTCAGTTCGACTGATTGTGAACTAGATAAATGATTTTTGGCGCGCTCGTTAACACCCTCGCGCAGCATTCCCGTCTCCACGGTGAAACGTGAAATTTATCTGGCGGGCACGGCGCCAAAAAGCGTGGGGACAGATGTTTCGCGGGGATTGCCACCATTAACATTCCTCTGCAACTACCTGCCGTTTCTTACGAAGAATGGAGGGATTCACGCAAAAAAAAGAACACCCGGTGGGTCGTGAATTCATGAGTAAAGACGGTATTATTTCTTTCCTTGAAAATTTCCATTTTTTCTAAAAATCTGGGATATTTCATAATTAAGTGAATGAAACAGCTTAATAAAATCTTCACGTTGCTTTAAAATGGTTATTATTTCAATTACTAGTAGTATATAATTATGTGTGATGGGATGTAAATTTCAATAGTTGTTTCGTTGAGAAATTATGTTAATCAAAGTGCAGTGAGAATTACTGTACTCAGAGATTCGATGGTACCGTTAATTTTTACACTTCCATGGTTAATTAGTAAATCGATCGTGACTTTCAGTCTTTAAAGCTATTAAGATCTCCATCGAGTTGAAAGGGATCGAGTTTTTGTAGTCGGTGTTAAGCAATATTCGTGCGGATCGTTTCTGTGGTTTTTCCAACTTCGCACAGTGATGTGTTTTTTTTTTGTTTCGTCGTTCTACCTCTTACGTGAAATTGCATATTTTTTTGTCTTGAAGGTCAGCCAACATCGTTCGCGCCTTATTTTTAAATCGTAAATAATACAGACTTTTTATCGAGTTTGTCCTCATTTCCCGATTAAACGTAAAATCAAAACATTCCGTTCATTAAAACAAACAAATTTCAATTAAACATTCACGTCGAGAAGTAATTTTAGTTTCCTTAGTTTAAAAAAAAATCCGCTGCGCTTATCATCCTTTTGCTATACGTATTGTCCCGTTATCCAATTTGTACGCATTACATAATCGTTGCAGGCTTCGTTAATTAATTATCGTAATCTTGTCCGTACGCAGAACAACCAACATGCGTATCATTCATATTCCTTTGCAATACATATATACATATGTACACGTGTACGGTTACATTCCGCGAAGTTGCACACTCGAATGCATTATACATGTGTCGAGACGTATCCTAGACGCATAATTATTATTCAATGCACTCTCGTCGGGTAATTATAGCCAGAAGTTAACGTACCCGCGTATCCACTGTAAACGGATGACGTAGGTTCATACATTTCGACGGTCTCTAAATATTATCCTACCCCATTTAATGTCACACCTAATGTTAGCCGGGCATAATATTATTTATCCCGAAAATAGTCCGGGGAAAAAGCATTGCTCAGGGTTCCGTAAATGTGAAATAAAAAGCACGTGGCCGAGCATCCTTTCATCCGAGGGGGGAAATGTAAGCAAAACGGAGAGATCCATAAATGATTATCAATCAGTGTTAATTTTATCACGAGTTACGAATAGATCAAAGAAGGGATCGCAAATATGTAAATTGTTGCACCAAGTGCATACTTTTGACTTCTATGCATTTTATGGGTAAATATGAAAATGATCAGCGAAGAATAATTAGAATTATAGTACAAGTATATCAAACGAAGTTGATGATCGAAAGATGAGATTGTCACCGAAGGTTATGGGTACACATAAAATGATAATAAATCTGGTATTAAAAGATTAATTGAATCGCCGTACAATTAGTTCAACTGGACATTACTCCCAGTGGCGTAAACGTAAGATAATTTTTCACGGATATGCTTATTATGATCTTCTATTTGAGACGCAGTAATCGACAGATAAGCCCACAGCTTTATGGAAAACGAATTATCTTGTATACCTGTTAGAATATTTCTCGCTTGAGTTCGTACATAGTATTGTACAAATTTACATTCAAGATGGTTATTATCGTATGCATTATTATCTACAAAGGGGCTGTAAATTACGTTGCCAGGTGAATCGTTTGTGTCGTTCTTACAGGATTTGATGTACATAGTCGTAAATATCTTCTTTCAAAGCTTTCACCGTGTCACCTCTAACTGGCCATTGCATAATGTTAACCTGACGTTAATTGCGAGAACCCATGGTGCTTTAAAACAGTAAATTCCGAAATTAATGTACTACAATTATATTCCTAAACAAATCTATGTACATATCGCGAGTATTAAAGGTTGCGTATATATTTCTCTACGTGAACGTCTGATGTCTGCATTTCTTCACGCTTATTAGTATTGTAAACAACAAAGAAATACCGTATTCTTCGTATCTTATTTTTACAATAAGCGTAGCGAGACTATAAATAACATAGTGTTACGTTAATATGTGGTACAACATACGACAAATTTCCCCTATATCGCCATATTTTAATCCGCATAACTGTACATTGGCGTATATCATTCATTTCTATGGATTTCCTTGTAATTATACTGGGAACTACAGGATAGTGTACGAATAACCGATCATTTTTATCGAGTAACGCATAACTAACAAATTCCGTCGATAAAATCTTTCGGCATCTCATCTGAAACATCTTTGGGAATGTATACTGGTGTGTATGTGTGTGTGTGTGTGTAGTGCGTTTATCTGTGGAATTCACGACTCGTCGAACTTTCCCATTTTCCATTACGTTAGAGCGACAAACGTGGGAGAGTTAGTTACTTCCCCAGGTAAGACAACGAAAAAAAAAATAATGACCACCGCAAAGGGAATAGAAATGTATGTTTCTTTACGGTCCGTCGCATATTATGTTCCTGCCACGATCCGATTGCTTTTATTAAGCGTGTTACACGTTATCTTTCATCTCTTAAGACGTGTCGGTGTTCGCAGTGATTTTTATTTGGCCAGCAAGTCACGTAGGCCCGACCGTTGCATATTGTGTCCTTAAAACCGTTTCCTCGATCTACTGAATAATTATATATTCACAGATACATATCATATAATGTTTACCCTTGATCCTACTTGTGTTGAAAAAACTATTATGTTTTTCGTTAAATCAGGAATATGTAAAATAGTTCATAGTGAAAGGTTAATCATAATGCCCATGGTAAATGAAAGGTATACCGAACAATGGACGCTTTGGTATAATATCGAGGGATGAAAACGCGATGGGTAACGTACGTCCGGAATTATCGTCAGATTAGGAAGTTTTCGCTACCGTAAAACGATAATCTGATAACGCTTAACAGGCGTGTAAATTCAAAGTCGCCGATACCGATAAACGCGTGTGTCCCCGAATCCCGTCGAAATGTTAATTTTCGCATTTGGAAACCCCCCTTAAACTGGCGCGAACGCGAGACCGATAAGTCGTGATAAATCGCACGAGATTCGTCTAATCGAAAGCTAATTACTAATTTCCCATGCAGCTCTCGCACTTTATCATAATCTGTTGCTGCAGGTGTAATCTTAAGCCGTGTCGCGCTATCACGACACGAAACCGAAACGGAAATCAGAATTCGTACTTGGATTGCAATTACTAACGCAATTCCAGATGACAGGAGATAATAAAAAAAAAGAGTGTCAAACTAAATACTTCGGGGACTTAGCTGATCAAAACCGTTTCGCCGAGCGGACAGCGGTATATAAATCGATCGAACGGAAAGAAGCGACAATTAAATTGCAGCTAGTGTCCAAACATTCGGACTGTATCGGTAACTAGATCTGTTTCCGCGCCGCTACATTTCGACAGGTAAAAAACATACTCACTTGAAGATCTTCGTTCGTCGCATAGCCCTGTAGTACTTTGACAGCGTTTTCTGCAGCAGGTTGACAGTGTTGTCAGTGAGAATCTCATTGGTCAACTCCGGCATGTAAAGTCCCTCTGTTTTTTGTTTCTCTAGGATCTCTCTGGTCACAAGCTCGTCATGTAACCTCATGTATTTTTCCTTAGCTTTTTGCAGTTTGTTACCGTTGTGGTGGTGATGCACCACCGGCTCGTTTTCTGTGACCAGCGTACCCACACACATGGTTTCAGGTCTCTCACGTAATCGTTGTGTCGTGTGTAAAAATATTTCAATGAAATAAAATTAAAAATCAGATGTCCTCTCTCAGAGCCGATTAGAAATTTTGCACGATCTGCGATCGAATAATAATATGCTAGGAGAAATCGCGTTTTGCGGATAATTTGGAAAACACGACGTGAACCGACGCGAGTACCGACACGTACTGACTATCGCACAGTGCGCTGCTCCGTGGACGTAACCCCGTTTTATATCGCCCCACCAGCGAGCCACAAGTGGCCAATCGGATGATCAAACGGCCGGGAGGGTTGAGCCGTAAGGAAAACCCTAAAATGCGCGCGGACAGGTTCACTGATCTCGAAAAGTTATTTCACCGCGGTTAGTTAACAAATATACCATTCGATCGACGTTGGAATCTATATGACGCTGTTGGTATTATCCATTCCTCGAATCTCGATATGGAAATAGTTAATTGATCGTGTTTCCCTAATGAGAACGGATAACTTTCGCGGAAATACCCATTTAAATCTGTATAATTAAAATAAAACACTTTAGTGCAGAGAAGAGTGTAGATTATAGATTAGATGTTTTAGTTATATTTGTTGCCTAGTTTTTGTATGTTTTTGAAAGGGTGATACCTGGAAATAATCTATTTTATTTATTGACACATTTTCCAAAATTTGAAAACGTTCGGAAGTTGACGCAACAGTTAAATACTTTTATAAAGGAGTGTTTGATTCTATAGGAATAAATTTGTAGTATTTCACAATAAAATAGATTTCAAAATCCATAGCGATATATGTAAAATACTTGGAGAACGTATGATTCATATGGAAACGTTGAGGTAATCGGACGTGCGCATCGGAAAAAAGGGAAGGAAAAATACAGATTGCATTTAATCGTGTTAGCGACTTATTGATATGATCTGTCTGGAGTTATCGTGATTCTACGATAAAACATGCAGAATAGGGTGGCTTTGTTCTACGAATTATCGCTAGATATTAAAAAAAATGTTGAATTGATACTTTTTATTAACGACGTACACTCGTGTTACCTCAAGTCTAAATTACTATTAATATTACGATAATCTTAATTATATTATTATTATTATCTTAAGTATATCTTCCTTGATGCTTATCTTCCATAAAACTCAACAATTCTGGGCCCGACGAAAATTTATTAACAATTACCGTATCGATTTTAAGACCACAAGACAAAAACATGACTATTCGCATAGTTTCGCATTTTTTCCTGGAGAGGAACAAATGTTTCGAACATCGTATCGTAAATTCTGATTAAGCTTGTCGAACTATTGAAAATGATCGTAACAATGATCCTATTCTCAGAACGAATCGTAATTAATGCCCATAGGTTTTATTCGGTTGGATTGATGCGCGTTACACAAACGCAGGGCATTGCTAGCCGAGTTAAAAACGGTTCACCTCACGGGTGTCTACGTGATTCCCAACGACGTCAGAAAGTTTTGCTCATTAGACTTCGCAGAACCGCCGAAATTATCGGTAACGCTCGAATAGAACTTACGTTCCTCACGTATACCACTCTAATTTATGCAACCGTCACCTTCGACTTCCTAATAATATTTCTTCACATTCTACGTCTCCGTATTAGTCTGTTCTGTACTCTTCAATCATTCGACCATTAACTATGTATATAAAATCATTTTATTAAGCAACCCTCACTTTCGTGTGAGAAATAAAAAATTAAAAAAAAAGATTACACTGAGATAAACCATCGAAATTAAGTGTAAAAATTATAAGTATATTTGGAGATGAAACTGTGCAAGGGTACATGAGATTCTAGTGACTTATTCTTAGGTACTCATCTTATAAATTACAAAATCGAACATATGGTGTTCAGCATGTTGCAGAATTAGGTGAAGGACATACGGATGCGAGGTCCACGTCGAACTTGTAAAAGAGAGAAACTAGGACGTTTATGTTATGAGACCTGACAAACGGTCTCGTAATAAGAGTTCTCCTTCATTTCGTAAATTGCAACTCTACTAATCGGTCTAATTGCTTTTTATTTTACGATCTATGTCTCGTAACTTTGTTACAAGATATAAATTCCAACTTAACGGGGTGCAATACAGCCGTATATCTTACGAAGTGGCTTAAGCATGGTTTACGACTGTAAAGCTGCGGTATGGTAGTTACACGAATTTAAACACGAAGATGGGCTAGCAATCGATTCAATCGCGCCGCTAAAGACGCAGAACCAGTTCGTCTTCGCTGATTTTTAAGTCCGATATACAACTGTACAGTCCCGGTAAAAATAATGTAATCTACTGGACAGGAATGATCATTGATATTATTACTTCGAAGAATATCAATTAAATTAGGAATATAATAGTGAGGGTATTATTAGTTTAGAAAGCTTTAAAAATAATGGTGTGCCTATTACACGATGTTATAATAGAGATACCGGATTGGAGGCTATCGACCGTAGAATGTTTGGCAAAGTACCACCCCCGTTTGCGTATACCTAAAGCCTCAGCGCCTCAACTATTTTTAGTTACGCATTACCGACTCGGAAAGCTACTGGTGGAATGAAACATTGTCAGTTTATCTTTATTTGTGTATAATATAATGATATATCGTAACATTGATCGTTTACAGGTACATACCTCTACTTACTGTATTCCGTATAATATTCGCATGTGACTATATTCTAATGATGCACGATATCGGGAAAAAATGTAATTAAAAATTGCACAAAAAATGTTGACTGTATATTACCGTTTATTTTATGATATAAAAGTAATGAAATATTTAATAATTAAGGAGTTAACACTCTCTCGATAAAACAATATATAAGTCGCGTTACGAATATTAATTAATATAAATTTGATACTTCATTCCCTAAACAGAAGCATGTATTGTTATTCTTTATCTTACAATACAGAATCAATCACTCGCGTAAAAAAGATGTGGGCTTTAAAAGCGGCTAGCGACGCTCAAGGGGAAAGTCGTGAACAGCCTTGCTAATAAATTTATTAAGGAGCCCAATAAGTGGGTCACCGAGCGAGATACATATGCAAGAATATCGGATATTAATCATAATGTGCCACTCTGCAATGGGAAACAGACCGTTCGGAAACGTGACGATTATCACGTAGCTACGTGAAGCGTTAGCGAACAAATTTCCTGAAAAAGAGATCAATCTGAACATCATTGTAGTTTATGACTTTACCGTTACTCACTACCGTTAAACGAAAAGTTTGGTAAGTCATCATAAAATGCTCACTGTCGGCAAATTTATTATATAATTTATACATGGCGTGTTACATGAAATCACATTTATTTCAAACTACGTTCAAATCAGGAATAATAATGAAAAAATAACGTATAGAAATAAACTATGAATAATATGACCGCGAATGCTTAGCTAATAGCGATCTATGAGATACAAAAAGTAAGTCGTAGACTTTTTAACTCTGATCCATTGCGTTGGTTTCACTCACACTGCTTCCGGTACAATCCTTTTGAATTATTTCGAACAGGGGCTGTAATTCGGGCGTTGCTTTGATCTGTGTTACAAACTCGCTCAATGATGGATTTTTATCTAAATGAAAGAAACATTTATTTATATATTAAAACCTTTAAAACCTTGAGAACAACGATATAAAGACAAATATATTATTTACCAGCATCAGGAATAGTTAACAATGCTGCCACAGCTCTTAAGGCCGAACGTTTAAGTTCATCTTGTTTCTCGTATTCCTGTTTCACTGAATTTGCCTTAACCTTCATAGTGCAAGTACTCTTCAATGGTTCGACTAATCGTTCCAACCCTATACATAAATTATCATATTAGCGATACATAACGAAGAAAACTTATAATTATTCTTACAGCACGACACTTACTTTGCAGAACTGCAGTGGGGCATAATTGTGCAAGTCTCGCAGTCATAAGGTATGTTAGCATTTTAATGTCATAGTGATCTCTCAGACCATTCTCTACATGATTTAAAAATTTAAACACGTCTAATCGATCGAGACAAGAATCGAGCAATGTGTACATGCATTCGAATGCAGCTTTTCTTAAGTCTAAGCCATCGTCCACTGTGTGTTTGAATGGACCCATTTCCACTTCTCTTATTAGTTCTTTCTACAACGTAAACCATTCATGTTACAGAAAATGATTGAATGTTTGAAGAAGTTAAACTATAGAAAAATAATGAATTATGTTTACGTACCTTTATCTTAGTTTCCGCATATAAATGTGGTAACACGGAATCTAACAGATCTCTTATGAGCATTGGTTTATTGTGAGCTGCTGAATTAAATGCAACTAATGCTACCCTTCGTACATTCAGATCAGGATCTTCCAAAGCGACTAAAAAGTTTCCCATGCATTGCTTTAACATTGCATCGATTTGTTGCGGCTGCAATATAGTACAACATTATGATTAATTCTCCTTCGAGAAATACAATTGTTTTCTTTGCTTCTAATCAAGTACCTGATCGGAAATGGTGAATTTCACAGCAGTGACAGTAGTTGTTCTCATAAGCGCCGAAGGAGATTTCAGCGATTCTTGTAACCTCGGTAATAGTGTAACAGGATCAATTAAAGTGAGTTTGCCTAAACACTCCGCGACAACGTTACGCGTACCTTCCTCCGTACACTCGCAGTGCCTGTACAAAAGCATCCAAATTGAAGGCACGAAATTTTGTAAGTGGGACACGCCGGAAGGACTAGCAGACTGACACGTGATGATCTGAAAGATATTTTCATTTTCGTGTTACCCAGTGTTTTGAAAAAAAAAATGGATTTATTTAAAAACGAGCCTGTAATATATTACTTCTTTCAATGAGTGCAGAAGAAGATATTGACGCTTCGGTTGTGCCTCAATCTCCTGCAGTATAAACGGCAAGTATTCCGGGAGATTTCCGACCGCAATATTGCCTAAGGTGTAACTAGCTGCAGACTTTACTTCCTCCGAGTGCGACGAGAACGAATTTAAAATGATGTGCTTCAGGGACGTGATTCCGCTTAAGTCCCTACAAATAAATGTGAAATATTAATTACAATTGCTATAGCGGTAAAAATGATTGTAAACGTCATTTCAAGCGGCATTGCTTACACGTGTCTGCCTATTTCGCCGATTACGAGCAACGCAAAAATATGTTGTGCGTCACTTTGCGGATTCTGAACGTCTTTTAAGAATTGCTCCACCACGGCCTGAGCTTCTTGATGCCATGTGATAGTCAGTGCAGCGGCACATTTGGCGAGAGAATGGTAAGCCTGTTTGTGAAGCACAGATTGACTGACAGGTGCTATTAACATCGAGAGTAACTCTCTGTAACTGAGCCCCGGTATATCTGCTTGGACTAACGCTTGGAAAAATTCCAACATGGAATTCAAAGCTACGCCTATATCAAGAAAACGATATATAATTAATTACTTTCATATCCACACTTTGATATAGTAAAGATACGTATAATTCATATTACACGTAATATATTTTACCTTGAAGCAGCGGAGATTTTACCAAAACTAATATTTCTGGAAGAATGTTATCAGAAACCCTTGTCAGGGCAACTGGATGTAATTTTGCGATCGTGGTAAGCAGATTAAGCGTTAATTGCGCAATGTGCAAATCAGTCTCATTCAGTAATGCAGGTAGTTCCGTAGTAACCTAATAAAATAATACTTGGTCATAATAAAATATTTCGATTGATGTAATGCTGTCCTTGGTTTACATTGAATTTCAATTACCTTATCTAATAAATCTGCATGAAGAGCGGAGCTGTAGTTGCGTACTAAGGTATCCAAAAGGGACAACGAACATAATTTTAAAGCTCGCTGGTTCTTCCGTAGAAAAGATCCCAGAATCGGGATCGCATCTTTCTATAAGAAATGTATATAACGATATACATATAACAAATGTTCACAATGAACAAAAGTATTGAATATATAAGATACTAAAATCTGTTGTGCAATACAATTTACGTACCATAATTGGTTTAAGATCTACTCTCAAAGGTGATGCCGCTATACATGTTAGAGCCTTAACTGTCGTAAGCCGGGTGATCTCATTGCGAAGTCTATCCAAAAATATAGGAAGGCATACATGTAACTCGTCGGATAATGTGTCACCAAAATGCGCAAGAATTTGACCCATACAAGCAATGGCCCTTTCTTTTACTTCCTGATCGATGTCTGCCGTTCGTAGCCTCATTAATGTACAACGATATATTTCTCCGGATAATGAAGAGAAATCGAAATAACATGGTTTGTCTGAAATTAAATTTATCAACGATCTTGTGATTTACGACATCCGAATATGTGCCATCGGGTTGATTTTTCATAACAATCCTGGAGAATCTTGTACAAATCAATTGTAAAAGGTGAATCGTGCTCAATCTTGTTAAAACATTGGCAGAAAGAGAGGGTCTTAGTTATTTAACGTAACTTACCATGCGGTCTAATTACTTGAACAAGTTGCTGCAGTACCAAAAGCGCTTCCGCTGTAATTTTATAAAACGGATCTCCAACGGCTGCTATGATTGGTGGCGCTAACACAACCATATAAGCGTGAAAAGCTTCAGGTTGATGAGTAATCAACAGCGTGTGCACGAACGCTAGTGTATCGATTTTCATATTCGAAGAAGAATTTTTGTCTCCCAACGAGTACTGTATTCCAGGTATCAATGCAGGTATGTGATTACTTAATGCGCCAGGCAAAACGAGCACCAATTCTTTTAGTAGTGCAAAGCAATCTTGTCTCGTTTTTATGCTTTTTTCCTTCATTTGACGATGCACAGCTTTTACTATCAACGGCACTTGCTGCTGTAGTAACGAAATCGGACCATCGTCATCTTCCATTGCATCGGGATCAAGTGGTACACCGGTAGCTGGTCTGGTTTGTCTTAATAGGGCGATATATGCGTGGAAAATATCCGATTTTACATTCTCCTCCCTTTCTGTAACGGGCAGAGAACATTTTTATAGGTATCTCAGTGGGTACGTTAATATAGTATTTTGATTATAAAGTGCAGCATACCTTTAAATCTTGCGATCAAAGCAGGGGAGACAACTTTATAAAGATCGGGAAGAAGTTCCCGTCTGCTGGACACAACAGCTTCGAGACATTTAGCAGCTGCTCTACGAACTTTCCAGCTCATGTCGTCGTCATCTGAGTATTCGTCTTCCGCATCTTCCTCACCGTCTTCCTCTACTTCCATTACAACACCTTCTCCATCAGAAAAATCGTTCATATCATCATCGTAATTATAGTTTGGATCATACGTAATGTATACCAAACAAATCTCTATAATCTGAAATATGTATTCGTATAGTAAAAACCGTGATTGATCGCGCAGAGTGTAAATGTTCGTCGAGGGAAAATATTTACCTTATTTATGTGTGGTGTTATTTCTTTGGGACATCTATACACAAAAGATTCAAATGCTTGTAAACAATATTCCCTCAGTTCATCATCATCTTCATTGCTATATTGTACAATCAGTGGCATAACTCTCTCTATCTGTTCTCCAAATCTGTGACCTGCTTGACGGCTGTAATTATCCATGTATTTAAATACATATTTTCACTTTGTTATTATGGTATAGTGTAATTTGTATAAAATACCTACCAAATAGAAGCAATACATTGTATGTAGGTACGTATCACATTTTTTGCAGTTTGAGTTGAAAGACCTTCCAGTAAGTGATCCAAAAGTTTATTATACAAGTAATTATTGCTTGATGTCAAGAGATGACTCAATGCAACAATGGTACGTTTTCGAACTGCCTGACGTGGAGAAGAAAGTTGGGGCAATAGTGCGGCCAAAATGATAGAGTGAAATGTGACTAGTAAAGCACCAAATCGGGAAAGTAAATCAGCTACAATGTCGAGGGCTTCAAGTTGTACAGAAACATCTTCCTGCTGTGTTAGTAAAATGTTAGTTCCTTTATAACTATTAAACCTAAATTATATACTGTTGTAACTTTAAAAGTAATAATTACTTTTTCAATAGCGCTACTAAGTCGGCCTGTAATTCTTTTACAAACATTTGCAACCAATGCACTGGATCCCAAAGGAAGTTCAGAAATTACAGTCTTCAAACCGATACTGGAAATATCCCTTAATTGTTCCTTATCCGATACCATGTTAGTACAGAGAGCATCCACGATAGTTTCAACTTGATACTCCTTTACCTTATTGACTAATGGGCCCAAACTGAAATCGGACACGTTTCTGTAATCGTGCCCAAATACAGAGAAAATCTTGCAAACGTAATAAGTGTTTCTAACATGACGTTGTAAGATCTATCACTATAGACATATATATATATAACTCTGAGTTATATGTATGTAATGTTTTAGGCAAATAATATAATTTCAACATTTAACTGTTATATGTGACTAATGATCAAATTGTAGAAATAAAATATTTGATTCTTAAGAATTACTTTAGGCATAACTGTACCATTTTACGGCAAGATTTTGTACTTCTCCATTTTTGTCTTCCAATAGCTTAAGGAGCATCTTTACAACTTTCCGCTCCGAATCGTCATCCAATTTAATGCTGTCTTTTTGTAATTCACTCATTAAATCATTGGTGGCCATAAACCTAAAATCCTTGTCACTGGATGTCATCTGCAGTAATAAGATTTATGAACATATTCATACAATACCAACCAAATATACATTTAAAACAGATAAATGATAAAATGACGTCCATAAATTTATCTAGAAGTTTGATAAAATATGTAAAGAAAAATTAGGCTGAATCCAACCTTTCTAAAAAACATGAAATTTACAATACATTAAACAAGAAAATAGCACAGAAAAGGTAATGAGAAGAAACCATAGAGGTCATTCCATTTTCTAAATGATAATATCGAAGTTTTTCTAATCGAAATCAGATAATATTTATGCAACCTAGACCCAATGACAGGTGAAATATCTTTTATTACTAATATATTAATTCTGTTCCTCCATAAAATTCCATGCATAATGCGCATTTCTTTATATTGGTGAAAATAAATCAACACGGCAGAAACTAAGACAATTCATATTTGAAAAAGACTTTTTATAAGTTATAATTTCTAAAAGGGGAGATTATATTTTATGGAAAAATACAAGAGGTTATGTGAAGCCTGAGCAGTATCATTGGTTCTATCACGAAGATTTTTACGCAGCATTAGTTTACAGTGAACAGCAGAAACAAATTTCTTGGCCGAAATCGCGCAACGAATAAATATAAAAGTAAATGTTAAATACCTTTTCCAGCAGGTTTGCGATTTGATAAGAGACACTAGCCATGATTGCAAAAAGGTTTTTCACAGCCGGTTACAATAGTCGCTCCAGTATTCTACGTTATAATGAAACGAAAAGAAAACAAAATTACGAAGTTTCGTGAGAGCAGAGAACACGAAATTCGTTTCCGTTTATTCAGACAAAGATCTTGTTATAAAGTATGGTTTATTGAAATTTCACTGTCAGCAGCATCTCAATACTGCGAATCTTTACCGCAACTGGGCTGCCAAAATTTTGACGGTAACCGTGCGTTCCTAAAATCATCGAAACTAGTTCCAAAAGGAAAACATCGGAACAATGTCTGCTAATTGGAAGAATTTCATTTCAAATTGACGGAGGAACTTATCTTTTAACAACATTTTCTCGAATTTAAATATGCATGTAAAATAAAATTCATGTAATATTTCTCTTTGAAGAACCTGAAATGCTACAGACCCTGGAGATTCAAGAAAATCATAATCAGTGTTAGGGAAAATGATGAACAGATATAAAATTTTAAAATGTTTACTTTTTATTAGGATATATTACAATTCTGCAGACAATAACTTACAGATTCTTTGTATGTAACAGGATTCCGAAATGTTTAACATAAATGATTGAAACTTCTAAAACTTAACATAAAACTATACCTCATTTGATCTTATCATTTACTTATGTATTATTTCATATCTTATTCTTACTTTTATAAATTATATTCTAAAGTCTTAGTCACTTAGTGATAAAATGTAACTTAGCTGCATTTGCATTGCTTGTTTCGTATAAAAAATAAATATTTACTACACACAGTGGTAACTCAAGCAATGCATTTTGAGGCAGTGATGCTAAAATACTGATAAAAAGAAATGTTACATTTAAACTTATTTTCAGTCTTCCTCGTTTTCTGATTCCTCTTTAACATTTTCAGCTTCATTTTCCTACGATCAGCAACACCCATGTAAAAACAATATTTATTAGTACATTAATCGTGCACATTTATCACTCAAATTAAACATTGTACCTGTGATACTGCTGCATTTGAAGAAGCTGTTTCTTCTGTAGAACTTTTATTAAGAAAAAATGTTATAGGTTTCTGCCATTCTGGTGTTTCTCTTGGATGATACGGGTTCCCACCAGAGTAATTTTTTGCTGTGGATGTATTTGATAACATATTATACAGTTCCAATTAGTTAATACTGATATCAATGCTTCAAAAATATCTTTGTTTTAACTGAATTTTAATACAAACGTGTTACCTTTACTACCTCCTGCTGCTGCTTTCTTCACAGGTGTATTGTTCACGGCTTTGTGCGGTGCTTTACTGCCGACAGCTAAAATATAAATTAAATGTTACTGTTAATACTTCATTATACTCCATTCGGACGCCGATCAGAAATATTTCAAAAATTTTGAATAAGCATATATTTTGTGAAAAATAGAATATATTGAAGAAAATCGAAAGTCGGATCGAAGAGAAGACGAAAACAAAGGGTGATAGACAAACCTTTGTCAGCGTACAGTGAACAAAATGTTTCTTTAGAAAATCTCCTTACCTTTAGTGGGCACGCGATCAGCCTTCGTTCTCACCATATTGGCGAAATATATAATCGTGAAAGCTCGGTTTACTAATATCGTAAATGTAACGTCAGGAGTCGCAAGGATTTTGATCGTTATATCTACACACGCGATTCAAATCAATGTGAATCCTGGTGAATCTCTATTGCCAATAATTTACTCAAATTAGTAGTTCAAGAAAGTCCCTATCACACGATGTTTACGTTTTCTTCTGTTACCTATCCTTCTTGACTCATAGTCGATTTGTAAATAGTGTCCAATCATGAATTATAAGTAAATAGAATTAGAATTCAAGTTCTCTTCAATATTGGCACCACAGAACTTGTTTTATATACTTTATCATTCCGATTTCATTTGCAAATATACGTACTGTGTATTTTAAATTCAAATTAGTACAGATTGAATACAGGTATATCTTGTTTGTGCTATTGATTCGAATTTTAGCGCAAAGCTCGTAACATTGCCACAAAAATGGAAAGGCGGTCCTAGGACTCCGTTTCGAGGGGTGACAATTTGCACTAGATATTCTATATGATTTTATACGACAGTTTAGTTATTAAACGACTTCGATAATAAATTGCGCACTCTTTGTACTGTTATATAATTCAATAATATTATTGATCATTTCAAACAGTTCAAGTTTCATCGAACTGTTGATAATATAATCTTGAAGTAAAAAATCATATTTATCGCACTGCTCTTTCTAGAATAGTTGCCAGGTAAACGATAGATGTGTACAACATGATAATTCGATGTTTTTATTGAAAAACAGGCATTGTCAATGTCAATCGTGACAACTGGTTTTAAGCAAAAATATTTTCGAATAATCCCGCATTTTGAGAAACATTCAAAATTTTATTCTCAATAATATTTTGCGTCGTACTTAAAATAATGTTACATTTAATAGTTGTCGATAATGATAATTTTGACAAATTGCCATTTCGACATATGAATTAACTACGCTTTGGGTATTTGGTTTTATAGTACATTCCATAGGACATTGATTAATATCTACGACATAAATACAGATGTTGTTCAACATATCGAAACTGCTTAATACTGATATTTTACCAATTTCATTCCTCCGCGGTTATTGTGTTACAGGGTGAGAAAAGAAAAACGTGGATACTATCTCATCGAATTAGCAAAATAAAGACAAACTAAAATTATGTAAAATAATTTATGTATGTATACATATAACTACATGTATGTTACATTAAACAGGCCTTCTTAGATGACATATATCTCAAATATAACAATTTCTCTTTCGTGGATGCGTATATAAAAGATTTTACTCGGACAATAAGTGTGTACTTCGAAAGTACAGAGAAGCGTTAAAAAAGAACGACAGAATACACTCCCGTGCAAAATATACGACTATATGGACAAGTATACATTGTATAACTTAATTTTAATACTGAATCACAGACGCCCACCAAGGGGCAAGCAATAAATTACGTCTTTGAAGAACTTTGCATATTTCTTGGGAGAGATTGTGCTTTTGTCGAAAAGGAAGCAACACCAGTATTTCAATTAATAGCCCAATATTTTTTTCATCTTATGAATCTTTAAATTTACACATAACATTTTGCATAAACGGGATTCCTTTGTAAGGACATTGAAATTTGTTCATTACTTCATATACTTTTTTTCCTCCTTCCATCTGTCACGCAAACGTTCGAAAGACTGAAATGTAACTCTTTAAAGAGACGAGCATATAAACATCATTTTAAATTATTACTGTAGTTATTACTTTCAAATGTTGTTCCAACCACTTAACAATGTGTGAATACATTCTCGTAATATTCCTGATAATATGTAAATTATAACTTTTGCTAGATTTATGAAATTGAAGGAATCTCGAAGTTAACACTGAGATTTTCGGATTTTGCTAGTTTGACGATCGTTGAAAGTTTTACCGCGACTCGGGCAGCTTCGTCAAGATCATCAATCGGCACAATTTTCAACCCTGCGTTTGCAATTAAAGCTTTCGCTTCGTCCACGTTCGTGCCCTGGAAGTACATCAAAGTAATGTAGTAAATCAGTCATATAATTATGTAGAATTATTACTTTCTCCAATTTTACTGTTATTCGTAGTACCTGCAATCGCACAACAACAGGAATTTTCAGGCTAAGTTCTTTAGTTGCAGCTATAATGCCTTCGGCGATAACATCGCATCTCATGATACCACCAAATATGTTAACTAAGAGAGCATGAACCTATAAAGAGAAGTTATGTATCAACATTTTCTATATACGTACAACGAAGTACTAAATACCATTTTCTCTACTAAAATTATAAAAATACGTACTCGTGGGTCAGACGTAATAATTTTAAATGCTTCCTTCACAGAGGAAGTGGTTGCACCACCACCTACGTCAAGGAAGTTAGCTGGCTCTCCTCCATGTAATTTGATGATATCCATAGTAGCCATAGCTAAACCAGCACCATTGACCATACAACCAATGTTGCCATCAAGAGCAATGTAATTCAAATCAAATTTGGCAGCTTCCACTTCCTTAGGATCTTCCTGTGTCCAATCTCTCAGGGCGAACAGTTCTTTTTGCCTGAACTCTGCGTTATCGTCGAATCGGCACTTACAGTCCAATGCAAAATCTATATAATCGACAGTAGAGCGTTAATGTAATCACCAATGTGATAGTGTTTCACCTATAAAGTTCTATATTATTAAACATACAGTTTCCATTAATGTCTTCGGCAAGTGGATTTACTTCTAACAGCAGAGCATCTTTCTTAAGGAACATTGCGTATAGATTCATAATAATCTTAGAAATGTAATCTTTAACGTTCTCAAGACCAAGTTTCACAGCAATGCGATCTGCTTGATCCTTTGTAATTCCTTTGTTGATGTCAATAGGTTCATACATAATGGCGTTTGGATTTGTTGCAGCTACTTCCTCAATATTTACACCACCTTGGCTAGATGCTATTATGACTGGACCCTTAAAAATTGAAATCATGAATTAAAGAGATTCAATTTGAAGTGCTGAACATGTGTTATTTGATAACTTACACCAAAGGCTCTTTCCATCATGACAGCAAGGTAGTATTCCTTACGAGGGAACATTCGCTGTGTCACCATTACTGAATTACATATCCTTCCTCCTTCACCAGTTTGTTTTGTAATTAATAATTTACCTAACATTTGGCTTGCTAGAGCCTTTGCTTCCTCCGGTCTGCAAATGAAAGACAATTGAAGTATTAGATGATGCACAATTAATTACATTTGTGCAATTATACTCTGGTTTACATGAGTCCTTACGTTTCACACATCTTTACACCACTAACATTAGTACCCTTAAAGTGTCCCTTTCCTCTGCCACCAGCTAACACCTGCGCCTTCAGGACAATGTCCTTTGTATTCAAGTTGGCTGCAAGTTTTGCGGCTTCATCTGGAGTTTTTGCCACTCCGAATTTCGGAGTTGGTACTCCAGCTTCATTCAATAAGCTATAACTTATATGCTCATGGACATTTAACTTTCTTACTGGTTGCTTTACTAAGCTGGTCTTGCATCCTAAAATCTATATAGAAACAAACAAATTTTTGAAATTAAACAATAATTAAGTCAGTAATAAACAATTGTTTATTATATATTTCTAATTATTAGCTGTTGCATAACTTATTAATTTATATTAGTTAAAATGTGATATGAACATTAAATGAATTATATTAATATCATTATAAGTGTCTCCAATGGTAATTAGCAACATTGCTATTAACAGCATCTATTGCAATTAATAATGTATGTTAGAACATCAATAATGTGACCTGTAACTGATCAGACAAGGTTTAAATATAAATCTGAACTCAAAGGCCAATCAGTGGTAATGACCCACATACTGTTCATTCAGTTCCTGTTGACTGCAATTTACTTTTGTTTGCAGTAAGCAAAGGATCGCGATCAGTTAGCATAAATACAGAACGGCTAGACACATAAATATAAATTTCCTTCGACTTATCGTGACATATATAATTACAAAATATTTGCAATACAAATCGGCCAGATGCGAGACTATCGAATATAACGGTGTAAAACAAATGATCGATTGTCCTCAAGTACTTTTCAATCGTTCGAAATTCAAATTTTCAACCATCCCTGACAGTGAAACATGCGAACGTTTGACAAGTAGCATTCATTTCCACGTAATCCAATAACGGTTAATTAAATGTCAACAGATATCGCGGGAACGACGATCAAAGAATCGAAGGATGAACACGGAAACGGTCACGGTCGGGTTGCGTAACTGCCATTTCTGTATTTCGTGAAAAATCTAGGTTTACTGCGAGGCCTCGATCCTTGGCTTCGAATCGGCTGACCCTGGCGCCCAATTTAGCAGACTACAGTCATCTAATATGGTGATCACCCCTCTCGCGTATCATTGGCGTAAATACCGTCAAATATTCACAGTCTGCCGTGAAATGTAACGTTTGTCGGGCCGCGTATGAACAGGAGACGTATTCCTGTGCGTAAGACAATTCGCGTAACGTACCTTGGACCCGTTAAATCGGGTAAGATTCTCGGCGATTGAGATCGTCCGGGACAACATGGTAGCCATCTTTCTAAAGCGGTGGCAGTGGACTGCCAAGTGCAGGCTGCGCCTTCACGTCCCCACCTTCCTTGACGTTTTCCTTTAAAAACATGACGCAAACGCGCGGCGAACGAGTAACCACGAGGGCAGCACCACATTCGCGCTATCAGCGTTTTTAACGCGGCAACCTTGCGTTCCGTTTGATTTAAAAAAAGAACTCGCCGTTCGATTACCAATCATTATTCGCTACATTATTATTAATTAATCTGCACGTTGTTTGTAGAATCGAATGGTCTACTTTACGATTAGAATGGATGTAACGTGATAATCGTATAGTTAAATCAGGAGTCTTATAAAATGAAGATTGACTATTGAAAAAGGTATTCAATATAATGAATAAATTTAGATGAGTATAGGAAGGATATATAATTGGAAGTAATAAGTATTGTTGTATACAATGTTCTTTAAAATCACGTCGGATAATGTACATTTACTATTTTTTCTTTCTAGATTGTTTAGAACACTTATTGGAATCGTCTATCGGTGTGTAAGTAAGCTTTAAATTTAAGTCAGCTGCTAATTGCATCATTAACGCAAGGTTTACACTCGCTTCCGCTGCCTTGGCTAATTCGTCTATGGAAATAATTTGTAATTTCGATGCCTTTATCATCTCTTTCGCTTTCTCCATGTTGGTTCCCTAAATACAAAAGATGTAATTACTACAGTGATTCGTACTATCTTCTCTCATGATACAATTACCTGTAATCTTGCAATTATTGGAATGGTTAACTCCAATTGTTTAGACGCGGCAATAATTCCCTCCGCAATGAGATCGCATCTCAGAATACCACCAAATATATTAACAAAGATAACTCTCACCTAAAAATACACAACAATATAATTTATATGCATCAGGTTTTTCTAAAGTTTGACAAATTAAATACCCTCTTATCTGCCGATATTAATTTAAAAGCCTCGGTAATAGCTTCGGTATTAGCGCCTCCACTGACGTCCAAAAAATTAGCTGGTTTGCCACCAAAGAGATTAATAATATCCATAGTGGCCATCGCTAAACCAGCTCCGTTTACCATACAACCTATGTTCCCATCCAAAGGAATATAGTTGAATTGAAATTTTTTTGATATCAGTTCATAATCTTCGAGTTGACTCATATCTTGATGAGCAAACAATTCTTTCTGTCTGTACTTCGCACTATCGTCGAAATTACATTTACAATCCAGAGCAAAGTCTATCGTGAAATAATTTAAATATTATACTGTTTTAAAATAACGTTTGACCATCGGTCAGAATGAAAGTAATTCATCTTACAGTTCCCAGTAATATCTTCGGCGTAAGGATTAATTTCTACCATTAAAGCATCCTTTTCAATGAATAATTCGTACATATTGCAAACAATTATCGACGTGACTTCTTTTCCTTCTCCCTGCAGTCCTAATTTCTCGGCAATAGAATCTGCTTGCTCGACGGTTAAACCCTTGGTAATGTCGATAGGTAAATATGATACAGCATCAGGATTCGAAGCAGCTACTTCTTCGATATTTACACCACCCTGCCGTGAGACTATTATAACTGGTCCCTGTATAATAATGTCCGTTTAAACTAAAGATAACGTAGACGAAAAGATTATAAAATTACACAGTGTCTTACGTTATGAGTCCGGTCTAATAAAATCGCCATATAAAATTCTTTACGGGGAAACAATCGCTTCGTTATCATTACTTGATTGCAAATTCTGCCTTGTGCTCCTGTTTGTTTTGTTATTAATCTTTTACCAAGCATTTTGCTAGCAAGTTTTTTCACTTCTTCGGCGCTGAAATTGTAAAGTGACGAAATTTATTTAATACACATGTTTTAAGTGAATTAATCTGTTGAGTTCATCCAACTTTTCGAAATGTATTAATTGTTAATAAACTTCACTCACGAGTCGCACATTCTAACACCGCCTACATCGCTGCCCTCAAAGTGTCCTTTTCCACGACCACCGGTAAGAACTTGCGCCTTCAAGACAAGGTCCTTCGAACCGAGTTCCTTGGCAATTTTCGCAGCCTCATCCGGTGTTTTTGCAACACCAAAAGGCGGCGTTGGAATTTGAGCTTCATTCAGCAACATATAAGAGACATATTCATGGACTTGCAAATGTCGTTTTTGTTGCAATATTACGGACGCCGTACGCCCTAAAAACTAACAGAGATATTTTGTGCAACTACTGCCCGTTTAAACACTGACATTAATTTCAAAACATTAAAATAATAAATTCGTAGAATAGTCTTGACTTTCTGATCGTATCCCAGCGTTATGTTTAATATTATGAGATATACCTGACTCTTCACTCTTCGTGCGCATATTGATACGAGTGACGAGATTCCCGTTGACATGATCTTAATTACGAATATCAATTTTATTTCTTTAATTCTGATGCGATTGCGGTTTGTATAATGCGTCTAAATCGAATTGAAAATGTTTCGTAACTTTCACAAAAACGTGTCACATAATTTACCGTTGCCTTCGAATACAATAAAAAACGGTTTACCGTGTTAATTAAAAATTCATTGTATGAAAAGAAAGCGACTTCGTCAAAGATACTTTGTTTGTAACGTGAAACGGATTGAACTCAGTAGGCAGTGCATGCGGGATACGTTTTCTTTGTCTCGTTATGAGAGTGATAAGTGCACAGATTTATACAGTGTAATTGATACCACTGTTGTATCAGTGTACAGAGTAGGAGGATCTTCTCCTCTGTTGCCTGGGCTATTTGCTGTGGATTAATCGGTCCAGAATTATGTCCGGAACTGTATATACGATGTCAGACCATAAAATGTTACTCGTGTTCGCAAAAATATTTCAACAATGCCATTCATTGCGTATACATTACCATTCGTCGTCATACTTTATACAATTTATCAGTTATACAAAGGCCGTTTGTTGTATCAAATGTGTAGTAAAAGTATCGTTATCCTTTCGTTCTTTTCATATCGTACACAGTGATTATTAATCGACATGAAAAATCTATGACTGAAAATAAATTAGACATAATAGTAAATTAAATTTATTTCAATAAATAGTAGCGTAACTCTGTTTATTAAACAAACTTTAATTTCATAGTATTCTAAGAAACGTGCGATTTCGTACCGTCTATTCTTTTTATACGTGTTGGTGATACATGTATTAAAGTAGTATTCATATACAACGTTCATATACGGTGAGATATAAAAGTCAATTTACATCGTATTTCTAATGCATGCTCCGATTACAATAGTCTTATTGTAAACCCTTATTGTTATCGGATAAATGGATCGGAATAGAAACAAAAAATATATATATATATATATATATATATATATGTGTGTGTATATATATAATTATATATATATACATATATATATATATATATATATATATGCTAAATTGTATGTGTATACCTCTATAGTATCGGTATTTCGTGTACAGAACTCAAAATATTCCGAATATCAATCGTTTTAGTAGGAGCACATATAGAAAGAAATCTATTTGCCGTCAAGTCAAAGTTATACCTATCTTAGGAACTATATATTTAATAAACATCTTTCTTAAAATTTTGATAATCCATCTTTAATTTCAGTGTTTCATGTATCTTTCCTTTTCATTAACCATTTGCATGTGCAACTTACATGTAATTTCATGGACCAAGGTAACATCGTTGAGGCCACATTCTTTCGTAAAAAAATCAAGTCTTTTCGAACAAACTAAAGTTAGAAAGGTAAACGTAAAAGTAATTATTGTTACATAACAAACAATATGTAAGATTCATGTGAAGTACTTACAAAGCAATAAAAGAGTGGGCGGTACGCCACACGTCTAGCAAGTATGATAAAGAAAACGGTTTATTGCTTCTCGAAAGTGTTATGAAACTATTAAATACCTAACTTTTTTGATTAATAAATTGCTACAAACGAATTTGATAAGATTTTCCTTCTACACTTTTTACATTGTCCGTAATATTTTTACATTTGTAAAATATTACAGTTTCTTAAAGTATAAGATTTCCTAAGAGAAAACAAACAACAAAACATAAAGTATTGAGAAAAATAAAAACGTGTAGAAATAACCAAGCGGATTGTCAAAATATAGATGTTATAATTCTTTTAGAATTTATTTTAAAAAATTCAATGCATTTAATACTTTCAAAATCAAAACCTTCAAACGTATTCGACTTAACACGAAAAAATTTACACGCTGTAACCTAAACGTAATCGGAGTCACAAAGCAAAGAAAAGTTGCTTCTTTCATCTACATTTTAAGAATAAAACTTTTTTTAGCTCCTTCGTTTCTGGCCTCACCAGTCTTATATTCTAAATACAAAATAAATCCTTTGTAAGATTTAAAAGCTAAATCGATCATTCAGGGTTCTCCCTGTAACACCGAGATTCCCTGATAAACTGTACATGATTTCGCTAAAGGTACGGTCATCCGCGTCTGCTCCAGACTCCGCTGCCGGAGCGTTGCGTGTGCGTGAACGGGAACGTGATCTTGACCTTGAACGCTGTCGGCCAAACAGAGGTGCTCGACCAACCTGAAAAAGAATAATTAGTTCATCTAGAAACAGCTCTAAAATTATTGTTTTATTGTATATTGTTCCCTTTCACATGTATTACCATATTTAAGCTTTGTATGCTTTGTCTGAATGGTGAACGTCCTCTTGGTAATGGGCGCAGACTGTTCACAGCAGTTCCGTTTCGACTTTGTGCAAGAGTCAGAGAGCGTTGATGTGTGGTAGGAGTATAGTCATTGCCCAATGTGCACATGAAGTTGACGTTTGCGTTGCTATTTAGCCGTGAGGTACTAAAACAATATTAATAGTGCACATATTGTATAAAAAAATTATTATCAGGATAGATATTTAATAATCAATTAAGAATATAATCATACTTCATTCTCATTAATTTCTGTTCGTACTGTGCACGCCTCTGTGCGCGAGCAATTTGATCTGAACGTAGTCCGCCAGTGGTAAAGCGGCGCTGCGATGTTAAGATTTGCTGTCTTCGTTCCAAATTCCTTTGTTGAATGGTTAGTAGAGATTTACCAGTCTGAGGCACCTGTAATGAAATGGCATCTCTAGTATTAGTAAAAAGAACTTTTTGAGTAATGTTATTCACGCTGTATTCACTTACTCTGAATTCATTCTGTAAAGATAATCTCTGGTTTTGTCTCTGCAGTAACAATTGCTTTGCTCTTTTAACACGGTTCCTGTATGCTATTTGTGCAGGACTTTGGTATCCTAATCGATTGTGCACAGATGTTGGATCACGTAGATTTGGTAAACTATTTGTCCTCTTCAGTGTAGTTTTGTTATTAGTAAAAAATCCTCTTTGTGTAAAAGTCAAATTAGTACGACTTCTACTCCGTGTCAGACCAAATCTACTGCCACGACCACGGCGAACATTGAATGCTCCTCGTGTATTAGGTTTCTGATTCAATGCCAGATTGCTTCGTGACCTAATGACATCAGTGTTCTTCTTGAATCGCTTTCTTACAAAGCCACCATGCACATTGTTGTTATTGTTCTGGCCAGCTTGCCAAGTTTGCTGTTTCTTAACAGTGCTGACAGTATGTTTGACTCTTGCACCTCTGCCCCTGAGTCCATTTCGTCCACGCACACTGCCTCGAGTGCGCTTAGCTCCAGCTTTTCCATTGGCAGTCCCAGCCTTTTTCTTTTTCTCCTTTTTGTCCATCTTTATGATCTCATCTTAAAAGGGAAGAAAATTCGCAAAGTTTAGTGAGCGTACGGCCCTAGTGCTGGAAGTTAATTTGTATTAAATTTTAATTTCAAATGTGTACGGAATTCCTTCCAGTATGGATCGTTTTGAAGGATAATATCTGAGATGGCAAACTCAGTTTTTCATTGTGTGTTCCTTATAACAAAATCTGGCCTCTTTTGATTATATGTTTTAGTCTTGGGCAAGAAATAGCTTAATCAATATCATTAAGCATTTCCCTGATTTTCCTCTGATACATGTATTCAAAGCAACCTCTTCGAATGTATTTTAAATTATAGTAACAATTGATAGGTTGAAATCCAATACATGGAAAATGTAACTTGGGGCTCTGGCTTCTGATTCACTCTTTAATATGTTTATGCACGCATTAAGAATCGTTCACATTAATAACTTTTTAATTGTAGTATCAAAATGAATAATAATAATAACAGTAAGATGGAGACATTGAGCTCACTATTCTAAGTTAAAAATTACAAAATTCATTTACTGGAGCACTCAAATCATGATAATTATAAATCAATAATAGTTTAAAACGCTAGCATATGCAATAAAAGAAATTTAAATCCTGTAGTTTTATTTAAAGCAGCAATAGTAACAATTTTCATATATAATCTCATTCTAAACCAGGTAATGACAAATGTCCTGTTTTACTTCTGGTTTATAGTTGTGGGCAACCTAGGTGCACATTTATCTTCAATGACATAGAAAGGTTTTCTATTTTTTTAAAAAAGGAATAGCTTTCAACGATGAATGAACAATGTTGTGGCTCCTGTGCACACATTCATCCTTTTCATCTTCCTGATATTTGTAATTCTCCAGATGATGGTTTCTTATATTATACAAATTATTCATCAATTTACTCTTTGTATGATGTACTTCTTCCAAAAGTTTACTTCATTGGACAATAATTTAGCGAATGATTGTTTCCTTGCTTCTTTAATCACCTTAACATCTTCTTCTTCTCAATGTTTTGAATCCTTTTTTGATCCTTATATCACATCAATGTCACTCAAGCCATGTTGTTATTTAATACATAAACTGAACAGCCAGTCTTTTTTGTTTTCTGTTTATTTTTCTTGATGAAAAGTGTTCCATGATCTATCCATTAATAACACAACAGTTTGTCAACAATGGTATGAATACTATAGATTCACATTTCCACCTTCAATTTTTGTTCCTCCATACTTTTTTCAGTGTTATTTTGTGGTTTCAAGAGTAAAAGCTTTATCTTCAACAACTGTTATATTATGTTGAAATAACAGTTTTAATAAATATCCGATAAAGAAAACTTATAAAAATTATATCCCAGTTACTATGCATGAATGCACAACATGACGGTACTGTAATAATAACCACAATCTGATAACCAGCTGTTGACTGTGAATGCAAACAGTTTTCTTCTGTTTTGATAAGTTGGTGTCATATGTTATGACAAAAATACAAGGGTAGATGAGATGGAATTTGTTCTTTCCTTTTGTGTATAGCCTTTTATTGTGGAGTCTAGACCAATTTGTATGGCTATGTCTGTCCATATATTCTTTCAGTATATAGATTCAATCATATCTTGCTGATAATTCACAATTTTCTCGCCAGGAATTTCATCTCATTCAAGCATTGAAAGTGCAATAATATGTTTAGTTGTTAAAAGGAGTTAAAGCCAGTAGATCGTATCTTTGTTGAAGTAATATAATATTCAATCACGAAAGTATGAAGTTTCCTCAATATCCTGAGACTAATATTTTTGTTGAATATTTTTGTTTTACACCCCAAACATTCTGTATTGATAAAAAGTATCGTGTACGGAAAGCAGTAAAATTCTTTCGCCAAATCGGTGGAACAGACGTATTTTTTTAAATTCGGTTCGACGCTCCACTAGATGAACGAGAAGTAAGTCGAGAAACACGATAGCATGGATAAAAATATAACTAAAGTTACGCAAACGCATATATCCCACGCGATGAGAAAGTTGAGTTTTCGTGAAGCATGAGTCACGATTTCGTTTGCGGCAGCGTTCGAAAATGTCTTGTGCTATTTTCGTCATTTTTTTTCCATATCCGATAAAACTTCCTTTTAATCGAAAAAAACAGGCTCGATCGATTTCTCGAGAAATTGGAACAACGTTTGCCCAGATTTTCATCGAAACTCATGATAATCCAATCAATCGTCTTAGACGTTCGACTTGTTTTCTGCCTGATTTACCGTGGAAGGATATTTATTATTTTAACACGAACACGATTCAGGGAAATACGTCGGCGTGCATACGTTCCTCATTCGATAACGGAGCTGTGAGAATATTTCTTCCAGCGATTAGAAATATGTCCCATGCATAACAATCTTCCCCGCGAGCGTTGCGTTTGTATTGATTAATTGCGTCATCCTTTTTTTTTGGTCTAAGAAAGGAATCGGGGCAACGATTTGTAATCCTGTTAAAACTGGCCCGCCGCCTAGACGACTGACATTTTCCGAAGATCTATCGTCGGGCGTAATTGAATGAAAATAAATACGGAGATACTTTTATTGTCGTATGATTTCCGTCGCCATTTTGAATTCGTGCAAAGGAAGGAACACGGTAGCTGCCGTACGCTCACCCAGGATTATCGGTAAAACTGCTAGACTTTCGAGACTCTGGCCACTTACCGAGCGACATGTTCACTTTCGCGTCAATCTCTGACATGTTTCTCTTTCTTTCCCTTTTTATTCTCTTTCGGTTAGAAACCTTTGAAATCACGCGACGGCCGCGACGAATCGACGCGAGTATTTTACTGTTCTCGTTTACACGTCACTAACTAACGAACATATACAACAACACTGTACGACGCACCGATCGCGAATGAGCATGCGAAAGATGATGCACTCGTAACAGGAAGTCGATGCCTTTCCATCTTGCTGCCGGAAGTCAAAATTCTGTTCGATATATCGAAACCCGGGGTGCATTCGAATTTTTATAAAAACTTTACTTTTTCACTCACTTTTTGGTACAATCATTTTAGATATAAATGTAAATACCTTTAAATCAAATATTTTGTAATCTATAAATAAATTTCTACTAAATTGGAATGAATGAAAAGATTTAACTACGTCGATACATTATCTAAACGATTTTGTAATGGGCTGAAACATATAATGTATATGAAATTTATATTCGCAGAACATACAATTATCTGTTAGGATTCATAATCATTATTTGTTATATGAATCGAATGCGTGTACAACTAATTCACTGTATTTGCACCTAACCTTTATTAAGATGGAGTTTAAATACTGTAATAGATAAGATTTTAATCTACCGATTGCTACTGATCGTAAATAATGTCTGAAGTAATAGTTCGTAAAGCAAAACGCGAAGATTGCAAAGCAATTAGAAACTTAATACAAGTAAATATAGTTAACAGAACTATATTTTTTGTTATAAAAAACTAATAAAGTCTTTTGATTCATCATTTTAGGAATTGGCTGATTTTGAGCAAATGTCCGATGGACCAAAAATTGACTGGAAAAGTAAGATTGAAATTGATAACATTTTTCTTCGAATATTATAGATTATGATAATTTTATTAATCATTATAAAACTATTCTCAGCGTTAGAGAGAGATGCATTTGAGGCAGATCATCCTGTTCTTATATGTTATGTAGCAGAAAGTAATGAAAGCATAATAGGCTATGCAATTTCATATTATACTTATTCTACATGGTGTGGAAAGGCCATGTATTTAGAGGATCTTTATGTAAAATTAGAATACAGAGAGAAGCACGTGGGTAGCGAATTATTAAAAGCTATTGCCAAAGTATGACTATAAAATACTATATGCCATAATTGAGTGTTGATTTTTAATTATAGCCATGTTTAATCGTATGTATTTCTTACATAGGTAGCCACTGATAACAACTGCTGTAGATTAGATTTTTCTGTACTAAAATGGAATCCAGCACAAGAGTTTTACAAAAGTAAAGGGGCCAGTGATTTAACATTAGAGGAAGGCTGGCATCATTATCGTTTTTCAGAGACAGCTTTAAAACTAATGGCTGCTGATAACTAATCCAAATGTTTCTAAGTTTCTTTATTTGATACATTTATATCAATAAATGCTATTAATGATAAGTAAGTTTTTTAATTACACCTCTTAGTGATATTCAACTAGAGAAAAACAAATGAAATTATAAACATTATGTTGAAGAGAAAAAGTAAATATTGCAAACTGAATGAGATACTTTTTGACATTGAAAACAATAATGAGTGATTCAAAGGTAATTTTTTTCAGAAAATGTATATTTATAATAATAGTCATCATGGACTTATATAATATAATTTTGATTACAGTCGAGATATTACTTTTCACCCACTATAACTTTGCTTAAACCTGAATCAATTAGCATACCTGCACATTCACAACGCAAGCAATGTGCAGCTCACCAACATGAGATTTATGAAGCTGATTCTGACTTATTATCTCACAGTGATATGAGTTGGGGATCTTTGAAAGAGAGATATGTACTGCAAGAAAATCTGTCCGATGATGCAATGTCCAGTGCATCAAGTTCTTCTACTTCCACTGTAGGCATTACTTTATTTAAAGGAACTACTATTTATTATATTATGACATTGTTAAAAATCATATTCTTCTGTTCTCCAGTCAAGCTCTTTTTCACTTTTTGATGACACATCAGTTCTTGAGAATCAAAGCAGAAGAAACTGTTTATATGACAATGGTTGGGGCAATTATGCCCTGGATGATAACTTATGGAATGATATTAATGCGCCAGTTGTACAAATGAGGTACCTGAAGGAGGTGTTATTTGATGATTATGAATTTTGTGGTTTTCTCACAGACAGACTGATAGGAATTGGCTCGTCATTTCTGGCTAAATCCCCAGAAAATGGGCTTTATGTGCTCAATAAATGTATCCTGAGACACATGGTACTTTGCTATTACAATACTATAAAATATTTAATTATTTAGAAGTTGTAACAAGATACTTTCTTACAGTCACTCACGAACATAACATTGTTATACTATCATCGTTATTTACGTTACATCGACCTCGCTTATAATTATATATCAGACGTATCGCCCCTTGGAGGAGTTTCGTACTTAATGTACCTAAACCTGTCACATAACAGAATTCAAAATCCTCTAAATTTTACACCTCCTTGGTATCTGACTCACGTCAATTTCTCATATAATTATATATCGGAAATGGAAGATTTCAGTAGCTTTTGGAGTATTGTTCGACTAGATTTATCACATAACGCAATAGAAGTCATTTCAGGATTAGAAAAGTTGAAGTTTGTAAATCCCATTGTTACATAAAGAATATTTAATATGGTTTACATTATGTACTGTATCTCCTAGATATCTAAAATATTTAAATCTATCTTATAACTTAATTGAATGTATCCAAAACTTGGACAAATTGAATATAATAGAACTGAACTTAGAAGGCAATTGTATAACACGATTTAAATCTAGCATATCTGGTTATGGAATAAATACTTTACCACATTTACACACAATATACTTGGGATTTAACAGATTGTCTACGTTAGAATTTTTTCAGGTAATAATTTCATTATCACTTTCAAAAATGGATATAATACTAACTGTAGTAAATAACATTGACATTTTGTACTTAAAAATAGAATGCGTATAGCATACGTGTTGTTGATTTGAAATACAATAGGATCAATGATCTGTTAGAAGTTTCAAACATCACAGGTTTCATAGATGAGATCGATCTTACAGGTAACAGTTGCACTAAATGGCCCAACTATAAAGGTGTACTGTTATTCTCCTTACCAAGTATTAAATGTATAGATGGTTGTGAAGTATCTAGTACAGAAAAAGTATGTAGTACAAATTGAACAAAATTGGCATACATGGGAATTTTTAACAGAATTTTATTTGAACAGGTCACTGCCTCAACAATGTTTGTGTCTCCACTCAATGTAACAACTGCACGTACAGTTACTAAGTTAACATTATTGGAACAATTAAGTACACCTAAGATTGATACTTATGTAAAACCATATGATGAAGTTTGCCCACCCTTAATAATATTGACAGGACCATCTGCAGTGAAGAAAATATCATTAGCCCTGCATATCGAAGCTACATTTCCAAAAAGAGTAGTCTTACTAGTTGCATTCCTGAATATATTGTTTTGGTATTACGAGTATTTTATATCTACTTCTTACAGCTGAAATATTGTCAATGGTATACCACAAAAGAACTGGAAGACACTGAAGCCGAACGTCAATCTTACATTTCAGTAGATAGAGAAAAATTTAATGATATGATTCGTTCTGGCGATATTTTAGCAGTACAAGAATTATTAGGACACAGCTATGGATTTCGTTCGTTCACATTTTCATATCTGCTTAATCCACTATTTTTAGAGAACAATCTTATGAATTACAATTGATTTATCTGAGCAGATCAGAATGAAATTGTTTCGCTGATAACTCAGAAAAAAATTGGTATTACCCAAATGGATCTGCATGCAACTTTACAAATGAGTAAACGGTATCCCAATATTAAACCAATTCTGGTACTCACTAATAGTGAGGAGGTTCATCGTACTTGGATAAGAGATAAATTTGATGTTTGTACATGGATTAAAGATAGTGTAGGGAATTTACTAGCTGTAACAGTGGGAAAACATACAGACGAGACTCTTTCGGAATCCTCAAGTAGCAAAATAAACTTTATAGAAGAAATTTTAGATGATGTATACACAATACCTGTCTCTAAATTTGTAATAATCACAAAATCATTAGTATAGCAAATAACTTTATATGTAGGTAATTGAAAATCTTGAATTACCTTCATATGGTATATACGTAAGACCACAAGGTACAGCAACAGCAACGGATATAATATTACAAAGTAAAATGTTATTACCAAAAGTGACAATAACAAGAAGTCAAATGGAAGTTGAGCAGAAGAAGCGTATCACATTTCGAGAAGAAGATATAGCAAAATCAAATTTAAAACCTTATCGTTCAATGTCAGAACAGAACGATACAATGAATGGATTACGAGTATGTAATTTTCACGATATGTGTAAAGATGTTCTAATTATATAATTGTGTAAATCAACAGGTAATATTGGATGAACATTCAAACATTATCGTTGAAGATGAAGAATGGAAACGTAAGCGGCAACAGGCTAAAATTCTATATCGACGAAGTACATTGGAAGTTAAGGGAGCATTACAATACTTAGATACTGACGAATTCAGTGAATCTGAATCTAGCGAGGAGACATTAATAGATCCAGTTTGTATTCTATTGCTGCTTAGTTTAACTATGTAAAATTGAATAATCACTAACAATTCCATACCAATTCGTAATTAGCTTCCAAAAGGATTTGAGCATATCAAAAGTCCTGAGTATTTGAAAGATATGTATACGGAACTTGTGATAAAATCAAGACAGATGTACTTAGAACATCATATGAATAATTCTGGATTTTTTTCCTTAATTGTAATGAATAGTATAATTTGTTTCAATTTAATGAAGGATGTATATACATATATTTTTAATTACTATTTAATCCTAGTTGCATTATTATCTATTTACAGTTAATGATGGACGACTATATTAAAGCATTTAATTCTTTGGTGAATTTTATTTATAATTTGTACACGAACCACTCCTCTCAGAAAGCAAAATTTTTACCAGAAATTGAGCACTTTGTGCAAGTTGCTGTTCCAGCAATGACTGATAAAATTGTTGAAGAAATAACACAGTAAGTTCATTCTAGTTTCCATAAATCTTGTTCCCTTCTATGAATAAATTCTTAGGTCCTTGTCAACTTCGGTAATACAACGGAAAAGTTTAATGAGAATGTACGGCATATCTTTGTGGAAAGATTTAATGCCCAGTCAATTGGAATAAAATTGTAATCATGCAGTTAGTGAACATCTTGATGAGTTTCCGAGCAAGTTATCTTAAAAATATATAAGTCAGATATGGATCAGAGCATGTATGTTTATTGTTGAACATTTTTATTATAAATAACATTTTCATTGGCATCTAGCAGTTATACTTAATGAACACATGTTTCTTTAACAATACTTCTATATAAGGAACTGTGAGTTGTACTTTGTTTAATACAAAATATATATTAATCATTGTCCTATTTACTTGTATCATAATAATATTGCTGCAGTATATGAAAAATGGTAGTGTATATCTTTATGAGTTCTTCAAAATATTTTCTTTATTCCATGTAGCAGGCAAATTCTATAAAGTTTCAAAATCACTTACTTTTACCTGTTCAGTCACATATGCGTTTTATCAATAGGAAGTTGATCAGTGTTTAAAACTGGCGTTTCTGATGATTCTATGATGACTTGTAAACTTGTATTGTAGTTTGTACTTTCTAATGACATTTTATGATTGGTAAATGTGACTGCAAAGGAACTTTCATCTATCTGAGCTAAAGGATTCTGTAAAAATACAAATTTTGTTTGATCATCTATAGTTTCTAATTTTGAACGGTTCATTTGAAGCCATGTTTGCCGCGACGTGGTTTCTTCAGAATTAAACTTTTTCGGCATTTCACCAGTTTTAGATTCCATTTGAAATACTGAAGATGATTCTTTCACATCATTGTCTGTGACAGCGTGACATTTCATATGATCGTCTAAATTTTGTTTCTTTTCAAATACTAAATTGCAACAACTGACCCTGAAAACAAAGTAATAAAAATAGGAATTCAGAGAATGTATTTCAGCATATATTTGAGAATCCGTATAACTATATGTTTACTTATATTCAACTTCTTTTGAATTCTTTGTCTTGGCTTCAGATGGATCATGAATTTTCTGATGAGCAAATAAATTATATCGTTCTGCAAAACGTTTTCCACACAATGCACAACTGTATGGTTTTTCACCTGTATGAACTCTCATATGTCTTTTTAAATGGGACGTTGAAAGCAAAGACAAATCACACATCTGAAACATATTGATGCTCACATATACCTCTGCAATATATTGATATATATACTTATACTGATACAAATTATTTACATGACATTTGTAAGACTTTTTCCCACTATGAGATAATCTATGCATATTATATGATGTGTGATGAATGAATCTTTTGCCACATAATTCACACTGGTATGGTGTTTCACCAGTATGCATTGGCAAATGCCTCATAAGAGCTCCCTTTTGTGTAAAACACTTGTTGCAGAAACTACATTGAAATGGATTTATTCCATTATGCATTCCTACATGTACTTCTAATGCATGTTTGTGTTTGTATGCTTGACCACATTTCTCACACATGTATGGCCTTATTGTAGAATGTGTTTTCACGTGTGCTTTTAATTCTGCTGAAGTCTTCCATTTTTTATCACATATAGAACAAGAGTATTTTAAAGGATTCACACTGTGCTTTGATATTTCTTCTGTAATTCAGAGAAATTTATTAATTTTTAAAGTAATTACAAAAATACTACAATGAAATTGTTTCTTAATTGTTGTAGTAATACTTTACCAGGGATGCTTTGAGAATCTTCTGTTGCTTCTGTAACACTTTCTTCTATTTTGTTCCATGAATAGTCCATAGATTGAGTAATGTTCTGCATTGGCAATTTATTTTCAGAAAAAATAGAATCAACTTTCATACAATTCTTCTCATCATCTTTATCAGTATCTGACATTAAGACAATACAGTTTTCTTGTCCAATATGCATGTCTAGAGCATGACTGTTAGCCAAAGAAATATTGGAAAACTTCTCTTTACATTTCTGACACTGATAGAGTTGAGGATAGTTTTGGTTGAATAGAGGAGTACTATATTCGCCAGTAGATTTTAGTTTGTCACAGAATTTAAGAGAGGATATGTTATATACATTTTTGTCAGTGGTTAATTCTATTGAGTCTTGGAAAATATCACCTAAAACTTCATTTCTTTTATTGTCAATATGAGGGTGATAAGTAATTGATTGTACATCGTTTAGTTCATTAGGATTGTTCATATCTTTCTTTAAGTTTTCCTTTGAGTCATCAATAAGTTTGGTATCAACAACAGAGTCTATAATTGAAACATTTTGACTCTGCTTTATTGTTTTATCTTGAGTCTCTCTTTCTTCTAATGTGCCTCCCATTGCAATCAAACGTAAGTCTGAGGCTTCTTTTACTTGCCCATGTTGATTGTGCATATCCAGTTTACTTTCTTCAAATACTCCATTTGTATTTACATTCATATTTACATTATTGCTGAATGTTTCTTTAACACTTTTCTTCCTCTCTTTGTTTCTATATATTTTCAAGATTTCACAGCGTATGTTCACAACAGTTTTCTGTGCATGTTCTAGCATTTGAAAGAGGTTGTAACATTGTGAACAAATATGTGAGCTACATAAATCGGAAGCAGCCACACGAAGTACGCGTGACATGAAATATACCAACAGCTCTCCATTACGAGGAAGTGATGTATAAAATATATTTACACAGGATGAAACATCCAGGCTTCGGTCACATATCAAACAATATAAATCAGGCATAGTCACCATCTCGCTTTTGATAAAATTTCATAGAAATCCTTCATTCATTGTTAAGCTTCAAGAGTTAGTGCATTTAGATTCATAATTCTAAATTACTGCCCAAAAATGCATCTCTAAGTAACCTCTACTACATTAAACAAAGCTTAAAATGCATCTCAATGTTCACACACCCACTGTTTACAAATTGAAACAATGATTGTTTATGGTCAAGCATTACTTGGTTAACTTTGAATAATGTTAAATTATAACATACGATCTGTTTTACATCTGTTTCACATGCCGCTTTGTTTGCCGCGCATGAAATTTACTTCATGCACAGACGCTACTTACATTTCTAAGTAGAACTTTATCATAAAATTCTATTAAAAATATTCACGGAAAAATTGCCGTGATGAAAGGAACTTTTCGCATGTTGATGTTTACGTTTAGCCGGAGTACGGAAATTCTGGTAGAATTGTACGCACAGACTTATTTGTTCCTCAATGACAAAGTCCTTCACTCCCCCAACTCTATAAACACAACAACGTTCATAAAACTATAGGCAATAATACTACACAGATTCGTGAATGAAATGAAAACAGACAGAACCTCGATTTGCGCGGACCATGACATCGAATACATTAACCGATAGAAACCTAAAAATCAGCATGAATGGCAATGACATGAAAAACGTTTATTTAAAAATTTATTTTTTCAATGATGAAAAGCATTATACCTTTCATCTACAGAGATTTGTTTTATATTAATGTAGTACAGATTTAAAGCACCACACAAAACACACACACATAACACGCGCGCGCATCATACTCACTTATATAGTAAAATGCATAATACAGATACAAGGTTTTATACAATACCTATACTACTGACTAATTTTAAATCTTATTGTGATCGTCTCTTTGGTATGAAAGACTAGAATACTGTGATCATTGTCCACGGAACGTATAAGTATGAATTTAGAGTTAAGTGTACAATCCCGTTTTCATTACAAAATTAGCAAAATTGTATGAATACTATACTAGATACATAAGTAGAAAAGTCATTCTTCAACTGAAAAACCACATGGAAAAACCATTTGTTTGTCTTCTGATAGCTTATTCTATTTTTAAAAGTTTATCTATGTCAGAATCTAAATCTGATTCTTCTGATAAGGACCGTGCATTATTAAAATCCGTAAGATTTTCTTTTATATTACGCGGTGCTGGCTGCGGATATAAATCATTCGATTGTTTAAGATTTGTAGTCGATGTCTGATGCGGACTCTCCAAGGCAGAAGTAACACCAGTTGAATCACCTTTCTGATTCACAGCATTTTGATTTTCTCTATCCTGTACATATTCTGAGGCGAATATTGTTTCAATTGATCCAGCTGGTTTTTGCCTCACAATACGTAATTGAGCTTCTAGCTTTCTGGAGATTTGTGCGATTTTATCACTTTGGGCAGTCCTTAAAATAATGTTGCTTGTATTTTTATGTTCCGTTATTTGTTCATGTTGTTCCTCATCAGAAAGACTCGAGGCGTTCCAATCGCTGTCGTTTAACTCTTCTTTCTTTTCATAATAATCAGGCAATGATTTTTCATCTTCGTTATTCTTTAAATCAAAAATGACTTTCTTTTTTACTAAACTACCGCTGGAACCACTTGCGGATTTTAACACACTTTTATTGTGTTTCGAAGGTATTGCAAAATCTTGCTGCATTTTTGGTGTGCTTAAATCGTCGGTTTCAATACGGTTCATTATGAATGGTT
The DNA here is from genome assembly GCA_917499265.3 of Mimumesa dahlbomi. Classification (NCBI taxonomy): domain Eukaryota; kingdom Metazoa; phylum Arthropoda; class Insecta; order Hymenoptera; family Crabronidae; genus Mimumesa; species Mimumesa dahlbomi. The sequence continues at coordinate 4,568,101 of OU824114.1, read as the reverse complement.
CCGATTTAGTAGGCGTTAAAGTTACTTTATGTTGTATGGGCCTATCAAAGTCCATTTCAAACAGGGGCCTTACTTTACTCGAATAATCGTACGAATTTTTCGGCGACGGATCGTACGAATTCATCATTTGTCTTATACTCTCCGAAGACTTACTTAAACGCGAAGAAATTTTAGTTTGACTTTCTATCGCTTTAGGTGACGATTCTAAATGATCGTATAAATTTAATATATCTTTATTTCTTGATAAAACTGAAGGCTCCACAACGTTTTTTGTCTCTCCTGTTTCTTTAATATTTTTAAAGGAATAGTCGTTCTTTGGCTTTGAATATAATTCCTTTAATGTTGTATCTTGTGATTTTGAAAGAAAAATATCGTCATCTGATAAGAAGAAAAATAAAAGTAGATAAAAATTGGCAGCAATAATTGTACAAAACACTAATTACCTGAATTTTTGTGGCGACTGAATGCCTTTACTGTTTTTGCTTTTAAAGTAGGTACTAATTTGTTTGAAGATACATTCTTTGCAGACTTGGGTCCTTCCACTTCTTGATTATCTTTTGACAAATTTCCAATAACCTCTTGGATTATTTTTGATTTAATCTCATGATATTTCAATATTTTCTGGAAGGCAAATAATCGAATTTAGAAACTGATAGTTAATACATATACTCGTACTAATAAATTAAAAAAATATGCATAATTTCTAGTATTACTTTGGCAGCAATATTTTGATGGTGCTTTACAAGTTCCATTTTTTGTTTGAACGTCATTTTGGGTATTCCTTGCCAATCCGGATCTATACCGAGATCTCTCAGTTTCTTATCAAAGAGATTTCTTAAACTCATTTGTAATTTTTTATATGCTTTACTGTTCCGTCTTATATTTGTTAGTTTTGATAAAGGCGGTGGGGATGCTTTTTCTTTGGGTCCTCGACAATTATTTTGGACTGTAACAACACTTTCTGAGTCTGATATACTTTCTGAATCAGATTTATCTGTCTCAGATATTGATTCAGATGTTACATCGTTTTCTGATACGTCGATGTGTTTATGATTCTTCACAGTGATGCGTGAATTTGATTTTTCATGCGGATCTTTTGTGGATAACCGATCATCCAAATTATACCGTGGGCGCTTTATTTGATAATTATTTTGCTTTACTGGCAATGAATCTTGGGAGTCCGACATATCGGTGGATGCGTAACTTTTTAATTTTTTTTCGATGTCCCTCATATTCTCAAATATTCTGGTTGAACTCTTTAACTGTTTTGTTATTTCTTCTTTTGTATGTTCGACGTTTTTGGGCGTTGTGATCTTATTCTTTAACGTATGTATGTTTCTAGGAATCGATTTTGTTTGTGAGACTAACGGTATTACTTTGTCTGTTAATTCTATGCTTGATGCACTATCTATATCTTCAACAATCATCCGATCCATTTTCAGATCTTTGCGATCGTCTTGTTTCAAATTGGTTTTATCAGCGTTCTTATAACTTTTTCCATTTTGCTGTACAGTTAGAAACTGATCAGAATTCGTTGATACGTTGTTTTCGCAATTCTTTAATCCTCCATTCTGAGATTGATTTATTTCACGCGATAAAGAATGTAGTTGTTTACTTTGTTCCAATAACATATTCGACTGATTCGCGGTTTGTCGTTCTAAATCATTGACTTTGCTCTCATATTCAGCTTTTATCTGATCAGCTGTTTTTTGTGTCAGTTTCAATTCTGTAATAAGTTTCTCAACATCTTCATGGTGCTGCGATTCTAAATATTCTATCTTGCTTTTCCAAAAATTTTCCTGTGAGTGTAGTTTTGCATTCATACTTTGTATGTCTGGTGTGAGCTGTAAAAATGTATGTAAATTTTTGTTTCCAACATATTACAGGGATAATCTTTGATACCTACGAACTCTATACTTACTCTTTCAAGAAGTTGACTTTTTAACTTTTGAAACTCTTTCTCTTGTTGACTGATCAGTGTCTTCACATTTATTTCTGATACATGTTCTTGAACATTTTGTTCTCGCTGTTTCAAATTCTGTTGAAATATTTTATTTCATTTTATTTATGTGGTAAACAATCTCTATACTGTTTACAAATACTCACCCGTAATTCGTCAAACAACATAGTTTTTAAATTATTAATCTCTTCTTGGTATCCTTTATATTCCTGTGCTGCAGACATATTAGCATTGCATCTAAAACTTTCAGTTTCATTTTCAGCTAGTTTCATGTTATAATCTATTCTTGCTTTCTCTGGAATTCTGTCAGATTCTTTCCTTATTACCCTCTCTGTTTGATTCAGTCTTTCCTTTAGATCCTTTATTTCATTATGCAACTTTTCAGTTTCATTACGATAATGTTCATGTATGGGTGATGAAGTCATACACATGTTTGACACATATGCATGACGACGAGCAATGTGAGCATTTACAAACATTGAAGATATAAATGTTTTAGGACAATGTGGGCACTAAAAAGATAATTTAAGTTTAATATTTTTGAAAGAAGGGAAAGTTCTGGCTAGAGGAATTGAATATAGAAAATTGGATTACTTTGAAAATTTCACCATTACAGTCTACAATCCGTGCCTCTATTAACTTTTCTTTTTCCTTTGATTTCTCCTTTAAATGTTTTATAACTTCTTCTGCAGTATTTAATTCAGTTTTTAGCTTAACATTCTCCTCTATCTTCAGTCTTAACTCATCTTTCAAAATGACTACACTATGATCTAAGTACTGTTTGCAATACAATAAATATTCAACTGCAAGCTGTGCAAGACGAAAAAGCTTGACAAAGTTAGGATCTAATATCTTAACGTCATATTCACTCTCCAAACTATAGTCTATTACATTGTTCACATTTTCATCAACAACACAGAAATCTCTTTCCTTTATGACTCTGTCGATATCTATGTTACCTGAAAAAATACATTCATTACAAATAGCTTTCATGTTTTCTATTTTACATCTTAATCAAACTACTATTGCGCTGGCTAGTGCCTAATCTGTAAAGTACATACATATACGAGTCCAGTCTATGCGCACTTTGGATCTATGCATATTGAAGTAAAATCCAGATTCTCTGGCCAGTTTTGGGAAATCATGACACCAATTGGTGCAGACACGAAACGAAAATGCCATTATTATATGTACAGATTTGTTTACATGTACTTAACTTTACATGTATTTAAATTACCGCTTTCATACATTATGTATAGACGTAAAATTACAAAATTGTGTGGAATGCCTCTGTCACAATTAATAGCATTATTACTGAGTACATTGTATAATGATAGGCCTGGAATAAGAAATGCCAAGGCATTCTAATCACTTATTATGATGTTATATACATATGCATTGTAAGGTTAGAACAAATATGTATATAAAATTTGATAGGTGAAGTGGGCGCGAGAAGCGAGAGAGAGCCATCTGGAATTACATGTTCATATTTTCATTATATTTTCCGGTATTAAGCTAAAAATTTTAGCAATACAGCAAGCTAAAGAATCTATTAACAAGTAAATTCTATCTTATAAAAAATATTTAAATATTTGAGAATTGGAACAATTTAATGCCCCTACATTTTACGCCCCTGAATTAGTGCGCATACATATGTATCAACTTTATTCTAATTTCTGATGTAAAGGACATGTCATCCAACATTCTTTGCAGCAATGTAGATTACATATCTTTGCAAACTCAATTACATTCCGATTTTTTAAAATTTTTCGAAAAACTTAAAATACACGTATTAACATTATTTACAATACTTTATTCTAATTGGCTGTACGCTTTAGACGAGTAGTTTGAAATTTATAATTTCAAACATTCCGTAGTGATTGGTGAACGTAAAAATGATTGTCTGCGACACGAGGTGCAATTGGTCGTTAGCGAAATAAAAATGGCTGATAGGCCTGTTCAGGTTCGTGTGGTGTCTTGACTTTTTGCACCTATTGAAAAGTCTGAGGATTGTGATCACGCTTCCCCTCGACCGGTATCACCATCTTGTTTATTTCATCAATAAAGAGGGAGCAGGTCTTGGACGAGATTAAAATTGTTTTTAAGTGTTTTTTTTTTGTCTCGTAAACATTAAGTCATACCGAAATCGTTGAACATGTCCCACGGTGGCAGAAACGAGTGTAGAATTTACGTGGGCAACTTGCCGCCCGATATACGGACAAAAGATATTCAAGATCTTTTTTACAAATTTGGTAAAGTTATCTTTGTTGATTTAAAAAACCGTAGAGGACCACCATTCGCCTTTGTCGAGTTCGACGATCCAAGGTGAGATTGCTTGTTTCAAATCGTACAAACCTTTTCTGTTCTAGACCGAACTGTACATTATTAACCATTTTGCTCCTTTCCAATTACTAATGGGCAGTTAACTATTATCTATCGTTACTGATAATCTGCTATCTTACATGATAAAAAGATGGGGTGATAGATTAATATTATAAAGGATATCTGAAATTCCTGGTATCTGTAACATCTTCCTATAACATGTGATGTATGAAAATTTCAATTTTATTTCAGGGATGCCGAGGATGCAGTGCATGCAAGAGATGGATACGACTATGATGGTTACAGATTACGGGTTGAATTTCCACGGGGTGGTGGCCCTAGCAATAATTTCCGTGGTGGTCGTGGAGCAGGTGACAGTGGCAGAGGTGGTCGTGGTGAAATGAGTAATTCTCGAGGTCGTGGGCCACCTGCACGACGTTCCCAATACAGAGTTCTTGTCACTGGTCTACCTCCATCTGGTAGCTGGCAAGACTTAAAGGATCACATGCGTGAAGCGGGTGATGTTTGCTTTGCAGACGTTTACAAAGATGGCACTGGAGTTGTTGAGTTCTTACGATATGAAGACATGAAATATGCTGTGAAGAAGTTAGATGATTCACGATTTAGGTCTCATGAGGTATAACGTGGACATATGTATAATATCCTTATAATTTCATACACTTTTCAGTGTTAATACATTAAACAAAGAATGAAAACCAAGCAGAATAAGAACTACTTGATCTATCATCAATTAAACATTTATTCTTGTTTAACTAATATTAATATTTTTGTGCAATTTTGACAGGGTGAAGTAGCCTATATTCGAGTGAAAGAAGATCACAGCAGTGGAGATAGGGGGCGCAGTGAGGACAGGGAGAGGGGTCGAAGTCATTCACGAAGCTATAGCCCACGGCGTCGTGGTTCACCTACCTATTCACCATTGCGACGTAATTACTCGCGATCAAGATCTCGCTCCAGATCTCGTTCGTACGACTAGTGTGTACGTATATGTTTCACATGGTAATATAAGTAAAAGCTTATCGATATTTGCTTTACCATGTTTCATTATTACTGATTTGAATTTCACTTAAGGACACCTTCCAATCCAAACCAATTTTGTACAAATTATAAAATTACTTTTCACATTGCTTGAATTTAATAATTGTATTGTATCTGATGTATAGTTAGAGCACGGTTCATTTTACACATACCAGAATTACTTTTCCAGCATTACTCATCTTTCATACAAACGGTTAAAAATTATATCTATTACTTAATCCATAATTTTATCAACATAAGTGTTAAAAAGACAGATTATTAATGAAGCTGTAATAACAATCGGATTCCCTAACAATCGTGAATGACATTGAGTTTTAACTTACTCCAATCACCTCAAAAATGAGGAATCGTGCTCGTATTGACTGCATACTACTGTTTAAAATATAAACTGATTAGAGTTACTTTTACATTTAAAAAGTACATTCCTTTATATTTTGCAATTTTGTTTTGACGTCACGACTATATTTGAAATGTGTAACAATTTTGAAGTATTACAAATGAGATCTTGATGACAAAAATGGCAAGAAAAGTAAAAGATCATTTGGGTTACTGAACTGAACTTTGCATTGATAACAATATTTGCAGATTACTTGCTTGAATTGCCAATATTCAGTGAGAATTTATTCTCATTATACTATACATTGCCAGGATTTTAAAAATATCATAGTATTGAATTCAGTGTAAATGTTAACTTCAGGTTATTCATTTATATTACTTGAACTATATTTGGAGTAATAAAGATAGCACATTTTTCAGCATCTTAACATTAAAGATTTTTAAAGCTTTTAATGCTAAAATGTGTCACATGTATTTAAGAAGTTAATATCATATTTTGTTATCAATGTCTCAGGAGTATCTCATGTGCATACAAACAAAACAATGCCATAATGAATGCTTACATTTATTTCATATTCTTTATTTTCTCCTAATGGTGATTTATAGACTGTGACATATAGTTCTGATGTTATATAATGTGCAAAATGAAATTCAATACTTTATATGAATTCACACAATTAGAATACTTGTATCCTTTCTATGTTTATACTATATTTTCTGTTAATAATTGTTTGCTCCAAATACGTTATGTCGACATTAAATTATGACATGATGAAAAAAAGAATACCCGGTATTCCCGAATTCTTATTTATTTGTTTATATCACATCAATTAGTTATGAAGTTCTTCAATCGTATTAATCTGGGTTTTAAGCTATTAGTCTCGCAAAACATAAGAAAGAACTGTAGATATAGCATGTCATGGCATCCTTGAATGTAAACAGTGTTGAACAATTATTTCTCCTTGTGCAAATCATCATTAATTCTAACAGATAACTCGTGTGTACAAATAAATACCTCAAGGTTGTTTACACGGCTCATCGTCGTTTAAGTTACCACCCAAATTTTATTGTTTTCAGTTTTGACTATATAACGGTGACAATACAATATATCGTGTCTGCTAAAAATACTTCAATGTAATATTTGATATCTAGAATACATAATATGATATCCATTGATGATACATATAGGGTATAACGCATAACATTCGTAAAAGTAGGCGAAAGATTTATTTTTTACAAAACAGTTTACATGTCTGAATTTCTTTACATATGACGTTCACTCAATGGAATTACAAACGAAAATATATTAAAGATTTGAGTGATCTTTAACGACGATTAACGGGCCATTTTCTTGGTTTTACAAAAAATTGCGTGTTATGTACTATTCAGTATGAAAAGAAATCTCACTTATACTACTGAACGCCTTATTGTAAAGAATATGATAAACACCTATCTTATGGATTATCTGGACATCTGTGAAATGCCCAGATTAAAGATTAAGTTATACACGATTTATCTTGAGAAATGTGTATCTACTTTTAGTAGTTGATTCGCTGATGTACCAGGTCCTGCGACACATTTCTCGTTTAATGTTTTCCTTTTAAAGATACCGCAAATTGATTAGAGGTTCCAATACGTACCGAATGTGTATACTTTTTAAAACCAATTTTACATTGTATTTTGAAAGTCGCTATCCTGAAGGAAAACAATTTTATCTCGTGTATCCTTGACAATGTTATTATTGCAAATTGATCCCGTGATCTTCGGTTTTTTTCTCACTTCGCGTTACTCGTGTTTGTCGATGATTACAAAGAAGGTTCTAAACTTAAACTAAGCAAATTAAAATGTTTCTTGGTGCAGTATTTGCTCAATCTTTAATGGGTTTTCATACCTTAAGTATTGTAAGTCACAGGGATTATATTTGCACTGATAAATTTTATATATAACATTAATGCATACTGTATAAGGGACTAATGTATTTTTTCTTCTTTTGTATATTGGATTGGATTGTAACACAATGAATGAAAAACTGAAATCGACACGATCTTACTTCTTGGATGGATATAATACACATTCGCTTGACGGTGGGATGAGATGGAATGCGTTTTGGATGGATTTTGTATGGAGCATATATTATAAAAGGATTAAGACGTAAATGAGAATGAAAATAATGAAACATTAAGGATACTTTCAAGAGGAAGTTCAGGATCAGGAAAGGAATTGGATGAAAGAAACAATCCATTTCATTCAAGGATTCTCAATTAGCTGGATTTTCATCAGAAAACGTTGGCAAGTCCATTACAAGGAATCAAAACGATCGTCCATATTTTTCTCTTTCAAATTATAAACAAACAAAATTAATATCTAATCGTGATTAGCAGTGCTTCTATATCAATGAACTAACAAAAAAACATAACAAAAGCAGAGAACGAACATCTTCAACATGTCACGTGCTTGACCAGATTTCTTGTTTGCTTAAGTGTTTTCGATGCATATTAAGTTCACGCAATTTAAACCTTTAAAAAAAATGAGTGCCTTTCATATATTTATTTCTTACGTTCTGAACGGTCAAAAACTGGTAATGGAATGTCAACTTTATACATTTTGTTTTGAAAGTATTTGCTTATAGTTTCCAGTATCGAAACTTTGTTAATGATTATTTTTGTACTGACGTTGAGACGATAATTCTGATTCTCTTCCGAAGAAGTCTAACAATGGAAGTATCAGATTTCTAATCTATCGACATAAAGTGATCGATAACTCGCGAATGCAGAGAACAAAAATGAAGTGGTTCACCGCGGTGAATGATCTTTTTAAAATCTTTCTTCTTCTTTCCCGTCGGCTTGTGAAACAATGCTAGTATAGGTAATGCGGTCGAGAACTCGGCATTTAGCGTTACTCAGGATAAAGGAAAAAAGGAAAACAGTGGTCCTCCGTGAAAACTGTTCTCGCGCTGTAAATGGTGTGGTTTACTTTACGACTTCAGTTTCGTTCGAATATCACAAATTGTTCTTCTTCGGCTATTTCGATTGTTAATTGTATTATTGGATCGATCGTGATCGTGTGTACGTTCTAATGTTTGTGCGGTATAGTTATCATGAACTATACGAGATTTTGGAACTTTAATACGCGCAAGAGGATATAAATACGTTTGAGTTTAAAAAAAAATGAATCCTTCATCTTGACAAGGACTGGCTCCATAGTTTTAGAGGAACTCACGACAATGTACTATACGACAAACAAAAAAAAATGAGGGAAAGACGGGATTCGGCAGAAATGGTTGGATTAGGATGCTGACGGGATAAATTAGTGTTCATGATGGATTTTTGGATACGGATAAATTGGCTGGAAATATTCACCGGATATATATATTGAACGGATCACTTGGATTTTTTGAGCGATGGATATACTCTGCGGATTCATGCAGGATGGATTTGGATTCGAAATATTAATCAATTGAACGGAGCATGACATCGTTCATGCTTCGTAGGGTTCACGGATTTATCGCCTAGGTCGAATATGGAATTTGGACTTACACTTAGCGGGATCAATACAGGATAGTCGGATATCATTTTTCATGGATCGAAACGGATGTGATCACTTACTCTAAGGTATTTGATAAAGTATTATATCTGACGTCCTTTCGATATTCATTTTTTCTGCATGCTCTTCTAAGATACGTTTTTATAAAGTCTCCACTTTTTATTTATTTTACCAAGACACTTCAACGATACTAACTTAAATAACAAATAATAAGGCCTGTCTTAAGAGATATCTAAATGTGTATGAATTAATAATTAATCGATGTTCTTTACGTTCGATTTGTACGTTTCAAACCCTACAAAAAATCTTACATATTTGTTTGCCAGGAAAACCTGTCTCCCGATAGTAGTGTTTACCTAATCATGACATCCACTTTTCCCTTAATTAGACGAGTTAGTTGTTAATATCTTGATATTCCGATGAAACTTATTGTTCGATATTGTGTGCCTCACCGATGTTCCTGCACAAACAACAGAATTTCACCGATTATGTTCATTTTATTAATTATTGCATTCTTTGATATATATATGTATTATTAAACATGTTTCAGTATTCTGAATTTGATTTACGAATTAACATTTATGGCACTAGCAGATTATATTAATTAATCACACTCATGGTTATATGACTATTTATATGTATGTTGTGGGAACTTCAAGAAACAGCACAAGTGGAACAAAATATATCTATCATTCTTTTTCCGAGGAAACCGGGTTTTCTCAAATATTTTCCATCTTCGTATTTCGTGCTTTCATAATAGGAATAATTTCATAGACTACTATGATGAACAACGTGATACGCGATTAACTTTTTGTAATTAACTTGCTACTAGCATATACTGCATAAATAGTTAATTACAAAGAGTTAATACATTTTACTTCTAACAAATTTGTTAGAGGTAAATATTTATTGATCACGATCGAAGATATTTCGGAAATTAGCAGAAGCCCTGGAAAGGATCATCTTAGAAGAATCTTATTAGGTGAGTAACACGTTTGAATCTGATCCGATGCAATTAAATTCTTTCTAATTCCGTTTGGATCGACTCTTAGACTAAGAAGCAAAAGAATTAGGTTCCACTGTTCTCGGATACAGTCTATTTAACAAAGTAAGCGTTTCGCAAGGTCAATTTCGTTTATTATTCTTATTTTACGCACAAGTTTATATACATGTAAATTCTGCAAATATAAGAATGTTTCTGTTAATGCCACGAAATCATTAAGCTGTGAGTAATTTTACAAATATCTTGTAAGTTATGTTCATTGTTATGTCATGTGTATTAGGCGGTTCATGAATAAAGAGATTTTAGTTTTTCTAAATTGTATAATGATTCCTTGCGCTGTTCATTCCCAAATTGCAGTAGTATTCCAAAGTTCTCTAAACGCAGGATATTTTATATTGTGATGGAAGGTAATATCTGTTTATTACAATGCAAAGTGTTTATTTTTCATATTTACACAGCAAGACTAACATATTTTTCATTTCATGGTCACAATTGAAATCGAACAATGTCCTTAACATTCATTAATCTATTCGCGAATCGGTGTAATCACGAGGTCCTTAATGAGAACGTTGTCTGGGGTTTGTAAGACGAAGAAAACACAGTCGGTCACATCTTTGGGTTTTAATGCTAAGCGAGGGTTTTCCTTCAACCACTGCAAAGTCATTTCGGTCTCCACCAAACCGGGCGCGATCGACTGAAACGAAGATTTGAATTGCATTTGTCACAGATTATTATCAATGTAAAACAATTAATTATAAAGTAGAAGGTGTATCATGCATACGATAACTTTGATGTTCGACTCGAGTTGTGCCAATTCCAAGCGGAGACATTCCGTCAGTGCGGTCAAAGCGAACTTGCTGGCGATGTAAGCAGGAGACATTGGCCGGTCGCAAGTAAGTGGAACTTTGATTCCGCAAGTGTCGTTAATGTTGATGATGACTCCGTTATCAATTCCTAGAAACAGAACATGAACGTGTAAATTACAATGTCAATTACGCATATTGTATTATTAGAATGCAGACTAATAGGAGAGATATTAGTATACTTGCCCTTCTTCTTCATCAATTTCAAGACCTCTTTGGTGATGCAAGTCAATCCAAGAAGATTTATGTCAAGGGTCTTCTTCCAGTCCTCTATTTCGCCGGTCAGCAATGTGGTTTCAATGTTACACGCAGCATTGTTGATCAGGATGTCCACCTGGCCCAAGTTTTTCTCGATCCATTCCATCACGTTGATAATTTCGTTCTGGTTAGAAAGGTCACACTGAAGAGGGTAGAGCTTTCCAGGTTTCAATTTGAGTTCCTCAGCGAGTGCCTGTTTATCCACAAACATTACATCGTTAAACATCCGGTTTGTGAAATTTCGAATTTATTACATCTTATTAAAAAAGTAATTAAAACAAAGCATGAAGGCAATGTTTAGTTCTGTTGTTTGAACGATCATACCTTTGTTCTGTCAATGCGACGAGCAATGCCGACAACCTTTACACCCTTTGCAACGAGACATTCTACCAGACATTTGCCAATGCCGGAGCTGGCGCCTGTAATGAGAGCTACTTTATCGGACCAACGTTCCATGATGGATTTTTCGATTGTTTCCGTTTACGTGGAAAAAGAAGAATCGTATAAGTTACACTGCGGAATGTGTCTGCATTTCGGTGAGACGCCGGCTGCTTTTATATGAGAGTGAAAATGTGGCCCAAGATTACCGAGGTCGCGTTAATCTGAATAAGTTAGATATTTTATTAACTCCTGTATGATGTATTTCTGTTACACTGTTGCATTTTGTTTACAACCCTAACGATACCGTCCTATTTTGAATCGTGAAATTGATCGAATGAGAATGACGAAGTTTTGGATATCGATCCAAATATATAAAAATCGGTCAGTTTTTCCGGCGTCATTTATACAATTTTAAAGTCGTCGATCTCGGACCACGAAATTCATATTCTAAACGAAATTCTAGATAAAAATCGCATAGAAAACAATAATCAGTCATTTCTACTATATTTGGTCATTACTACTGCGTAAAGATTCCGATCTAAATCTTATTTCCAATAAAAATTAAAATCAACCGTTAATATCATGTTTTTATTAAAAGATAGGCAATAGTAAAACAGGTAGAACGATGTTTCTCTTATTGCTTCTGCAACAGCTAAGAATATTGCATAAGAAGTTTCAACGACTGTGGAAGTTTTTTCTTCGGTCCGAATCGGTCTACAATATCCTCCGTTCCCATATCAGCGTACAAAGATTGATATAAATCAGCGTTGTCTTCTCGTATGAACGTTAAACCCTCCGCCGCAAGTTTACAGCACTGTTTATCAACAGTTTTCTTCTTCACGGAAATCTGAAAAAGTGCGCGTGCTTTCTGTAAAAGCGCTCGTCCCCGATGGTGCCCAAGTTGACTCAATTCGATCCCATCCTCCTCGAGAATTTTAATTATTTTATCCGTAATTTCGATCGCGTCCTGCGAGCGACGTTCGTGCACCGCCATCTTAGCTTTGTCGTTCAGAATATCGATTATTCGCTCCGTTAGATCGATCGATTTTCGAGATGGCGGCAGTTGTAGTTCGCGTCGTCTTTCCCGGCAACGAAGGTATGTGTCCAGTGCCAAATCGGTCATTTCGTGTTTAAGGTAGCTGTCACCGAGCAATATATACGGTTCCGTGCAGTATTTCGTTAAATTGCTCCGGTGAATGATGCAGGACGCCTTGTCGTGTCTGTCGATCAGCATATATCGCATGGCCATGTCGTATCTGTCGAAAGGGTGCGATTAACCCCTAAATGGAATCTTCGTATCTTTCAATCGATTTCGTGATCGATAATAATACCCGGGTGAGCCAGTAATCGTGTATACGTTCGTGAACGTGTATGACAAGTCCGATGTGTTGAAGAAGACGTTCAAGGTACGTGATATATTCTTATACTCATTTCTAAAGCGTATTAAGGCGACAGTGTGACATTGAATGATGCGCGCACGAATATTTCGCGAATTTCTAATAGTGCTTAGAGGCTGCAATAGTGGCATACTTGGAAAAATCACGACGAGAGATACATAGGTTTGATCTTCGTATTAAAATATTGTGTTGTAAGTTATACCATTATCGTAGCCTATAAGCGGTGTGTCATCGACGAGCATACAGGACATGTAATCATTATAGTTGTAAATATTACCGTATCAAGTACCACTGCTTGATCAATTGGTCTCTCGCTTCTTTCATTGTAAGTCTTCCCATAACCGAGCCGTATTTATCTCGGGAGGGTTCGAGAAGTTTGTAAAAACCTTTGTCAACACTTTGAAGCCAAGCTGCCGCTTCGGCGAGTCGACCGGACAATCGCAGAACTATAGTTTTCAATAATGTAAATCCGGGATTATATGGATCGCAGTCTCGTCCCTTCTCGATCGTTAATAATGCTTTGTCGTAGCAGCCATGCAGGCACCATATAACGGAGTACGCTGCTAAAGTGTGACCGGTATTAAATACCACCTATTGAAGTGGTATAACAGATATATTTCAACACAATTAACTGGTTACTAGCTCAAAATTTACAGAAATGGCGCAAAAATCACGAAAATCGCGAAAAATCGTCAAATTATGTCAGTTTTTTGGTTGGCATTCGCTCAATTTTTGAGATAGCGATCTGAAACTGTTACCATTGTTTTAGTTAGGAAATTCTACGCCAGATCAACATATAATAGTTGTACTTTTCGAAAATTTAATTTTTCGCAAAAATCTGAAGGGGGTAGGTCAGGAATTTTTGCGATTTTCGTAATTTGCTCGCCATTTCCGTAATTTTTGAGCTATTAAAATGATCCAGGGCGTTTTGGATGCGGAATCCGAAGCCGAATAAGACAGTGAAAGAATCAGATCGATATCTGAAAAATTGTAGAAATGGCGGGCGAATTAAGAAAATCGCAAAAAATCCTGACCTACCCCCTTCAGATTTTTGCGAAAAATTAAATTTTCGAAAAGTACAACTATTATATGTTGATCTGGCGTAGAATTTCCTAACTAAAACAATGGTACCAGTCCCAGATCGCTATCTCAAAAATTGAGCGAATGCCGATCAAAAAACTGCTTCAAAATTGACGATTTTTTGGAAAACTGTACGAACTTGTAATAATCTTTTAGCTTCGGTATTTTTTTTGTTGAGATCGATAGCTTCGAAGAGTATAAGCCGAGCAGCAGACATTTCCCGCAGATGAATCTTGTATTCCGCGTGTAGCGTTAGAAGATTCGATGCCCTCAAGGGATTCGCCTTGGCCATAAATCGAGTCCAGTGATACCGGAAAGCCTCGTACTTGTTCAATCGCCGTAGAATTCCTAAAAGTTTATTCTATTCACGTTGCCGCGACGTCAACTTAACTAGCAAATGTTCAACGCAAACATTTATTCGCACGCTCACTTGCACATCGACTACCGACATGCCGCGTACATTCAACATTAGAACTTGCTCGAAATCGCTGATTGCTCTTAACGGTGAATCGTTATCGCAGTACCAGTTAGCCCTTTTAACGTAAGCCTCAGCTAATTGTCGATTGTATCGATGTTTCGCCTGTGCATCCGTCAGTTTACTATCAAGTCTTGCGGTCACTGCTGCATTGTTGTAATTCTTTATGGCTTGCGTCCAATTCTCTTGAATATCGTGTCAATTAAATTTCATGTTATCTTTGATCGGGTTTAAGGATGTTATTTAAATACCTTCGCGCATATATAGGTCACCCCTCACCGCGTGCAATAAATGAAACTTTGGATCCAGTAGAAGCCCTTTGGTTATCAGACGATGAACTTTATCCAACTCCTCATCATTTTGTATACATTTTAAAACTTCTTTGTGCACACTTCGTACTTCTATCATATCTCTATTTTTGCTAGGTGGTTTATTGTAAGTCCACAACAATCGCAGCTGTTTCAAAGATTTTTAATATCTCGCGATTAACGAATATACTTGTCACAGGTATTTTGATAATGGTACTTAAAGGGAATCGCTCACTTTCATGGCTTCCCGGTGGGGATGTAGGTAACGGTCGCGCGATCGGGCAAAAGCCATTTTTTTGTGCGCCAATTCCATCACCTCCATTATGAACAGTGTTAGAAGAAACTCGTTCGAAATAATTCATCAACTTATGTTTATTTAAAAAAAAAAAAGTGGCATGATAGGTTACGTCATGTAATTACGAGATGTCAGAACATCTATATGAAAACAGAAGATATTAAGAAACAATAACACGATTACTTCTGTATGCCTAACTTTCAGAGTGTGCGACTAATTGATAATTCCGAAGAATATTTACGAACACAAGGAACGCAATCGAGTTTCGATACATGTATACTTTATTTATATCATTAACGTGAATAACAACAATATTGTTCCAATATAACGAATCGTGCTCTTAGATTATTATGTAATTTTATTACCATGATTCACCAAGAGGTCGCAGAACGATATCTTGAACCTAGAAATATTAATATATTTTTACCTTACCGATTTCTACCAGTTAACAAATATCTAATCTTATATTAACTATGTTCAAACTTAAGTCATACTCACAACGACGTGTGGTGCGTTCGATAAAATGTATATTACCGCAGCAGCGACGTCTTCTGCCTCCAATGCTGGCATTGCTGCCATAGCTTCTTCGGAAAATGTGCTGTAAGATGCCATTAACCCTGTAGCAACTAATCCTGGACTGATACCCTACAGAACAAATTTTAAATCACCCCTCTAAAACTCATTTTCATAACAAACACAAAGAACACATGTTTTGATTTGAAAAATACCAATGCAGAGTCAGACTTAAAAATGATAAGAAAGGTCAAAGTTTCATGGAATTATAGATAGAGTAAATCTTTCCAGGACAAATTGATTAAGTACTCGTTTACTACAAGGAATTGTTCGTCAGATATTATATACCGTGACGCGTATTCGGGTTCCCGCAAGCTCGTGGCGTAAAGTTTGCGCTAATGCGGTTATGGCTCGTTTCGATGCCGGATAAACAGAGAAACCGGGTACAAACGGCACTCTTTCAGCGGCGAAACTGTTCACGTTTATTACGATGCCTTCTCCACCGGCATCTCGCATCATGCGAACAGCCTCCCGTGTGCAAACGCATAATCCCAGCACGTTTACCTCGAAAACGGAACGCCAATCTTCCACACTACCATCTGGAAATTGAAGTTGAAAAGATAGAGATAAGAAAAATTGATTCGATCGATGTAATGAATGAAAGTTAAGTGATTTACTCAGCAACGACGACTCTTTGCTTATCCCGGCATTGTTGACCAAAACATCGACCGATCCGAGGTTCTCCTGCACCCAAGCGAAAGCTGCGATTACACTTTCTTCGTTAGTAACGTCGCACTCGACGGCATGCAGTTTTCCCGGGCAATCTTCCAAATTCTGCGTCAGTTCTTTAACTTTGTCCACCCGTCTCGCGAGACCTGCTACCACCATACCTGGCAGAGAATGATATATCACGATTAGAAAACGTTGCTTCGGTTAGTAATACTATCTAATTATTCCTTGATATTGTGTATGTTACTGTAAATGTTCGAATTATGGTATATCTTCGAATTCACGCGTACATCTTGATGTTTATCAACTCAGAATGGTGGGACTTCGAAATGGAAAAGAGTGTTTAATAGTTTTTCAATCGTAAATTCGGAGATTTATCAAAATTCTTGTATTTACCGTTGCGAACCAATTGTTGAACAATCGCTGCGCCAATTCCGACACTCGCACCCGTGACAACAGCCACTTTTCCTGCCCATTTCTCCATCCTTACGAAGATACGTACGATCTGCGACTACTCGACGAAACAGCCGTAATAAGATCGCTTATAAGTCTAGAAATCGATAGGTGAAAAATAAAGGTGATTAAAAATCTGGAATACTGGACGGACGGGAAATATAATAGTCTAGTGGTAAACCCATACCTGGCCTTCGGTCTAATATACCCTCGATTAATAATGCTTGCTAGATTTCTAACATCCTGTCTGTAAACTACTTTGTTTACTATTTGCTTTGGTTAAAAATAGATTAAAGTGGAGTAACGACTGTAGGATACTTCTTCGGAACGAATTCTATTATTGTATCCAGAAAAATATACGAATAATAATTAAATTTAGAAAATATTCGATATAATTTTAACAAGTATAGAATGTTAATGATTAATTTCAAAGATTCTTAATCTAATATGATTAAACATATATTGACCAACTGTTATGGTGTGCACACCACGAGTTCCACCGTAGAACTGCAGTTCGCGATGTGTAATACGCGACTGTTCATAGAACACTAATTAAGTATCCCTTGGTGCATTCTATTGTTCATGTGTTAGTACAATATGTACGTAATATAGGGACGGTACACCAGCCGTATTTTAATAATGTTAATCTCATCTTACGGTCCGTAAGGCGGTAATAACGCGTGTGGAGAAAATTGCTTGAGAGTCACTGCTTCGTTCGAGAACGAAAGGACGTTCTTCATTAATCAATTACAGTTAACGAGTGAAGTACGTACGTGCAGTAGTCTAATTACCAAGTGATATATTCATTTAAACGTGTATCGAATATGTGAAGGTTTCTTGTAAATAGAAATGTTCTGCACTTACCTCATTTCTATATACATAAATAATATAAATATCTTTGATATTGATTATAATACTTAATGTTTAGTATATCGGGGGTAGTAGTGAACACATATATTAATTCGTTTGAAATCTACAAGTATTTATTGGATATAAGGCGCCTACATTGTTGAGTACTATACACTTGAAGTTATCTGTCTGCTCCAGTTGGAACTCTAATGTTTATTTAGTTTATATTCGTCACATATTTCGGAATGACAATGATTCAGCTAACATTGTCTAAACATGGCACTAACAGGAACTGCTAACAATGGGCGCTAGGCGGAGAATTTTAAAAAGCCGGAATGAACTTCCGCTCGTGAAGTGAGATAGAATCGTCGGATTTTGTTTCTTCTTTTTTTTTTTAATCGATCGAATTTTGTTTCAACTTACGTCACGTCAGCTTTCATCGTTACAAATAAGAAAAATTCAATGCATCTCCCTAAAGTCATCGACAATTATTTACAAATCGTATTCCTTATAAATTGCTATACCATTTATACGGTTGTGTTAGAGTCGCGGAAAAAATATACAATTTCTTTTTCGTTAATCGTGTACAAACGATAAGGTCTATGTTCTATCGATATTGCGAAATCAGCGATTTGGCAATTTCATCGTCCCTATACTGGTCATTTTGTTTGTTTCTTTGTTTGTTTTTTTTATCGTCTATCTTACGTAGACTATGAGATCATGCTCGTGATGAGTTTAAAAACTGAAAATCGTAGTTACAGGTGTCTGTGGCATTCTGTTGGAAATACAATCGTATTTCGCTTACCCGTGAAACGATAAATCATAATGTATGATACACTGAATCGTTATGTATTTTATACAATCGGATTCTACACGGTAAAAGTAAAACCGTTCGCTATCGCGCAAGCGGAACTCGACGTTACCTTTAATATCCGTTTCTACAATAATAAACTTATTATCTGAGCCAGAAGCATCGAGTCTTATGCCGGAGATTCTGTACCGCGATTGTTTTTACACAAAATAACTGTTCTTGCGGCATTGTATTCATGTACAAAATAATGGACACAACGTACAACGAGGGGAATAAAATATCATACAATATGTATAATATGGAATTAAACAAATTTTTTTAGACATCGCGTGATCAAACTTTCACATCACATTTTCCTAACCGAATCTCCGGAAAACTCACAACGCTACCAGTTTTTTTCTTTTTTTTGTTTACTTCTTCAGTTTGAATTTACATTTTACACTAAACAATTTACAATGCACTGTTGAAATTGAATCATGCTATCTGCTTCGGGGTGTATTGTAATCTATGATTCATATGCAAACGAGACAAACAACGAAAGACTAGTCGTGATACACTTCTTTCACGTACGAGATACGTATAAACAATTCTTCTCGTTTTACAGGAAACCTTGAACTTCGGATGTGTTTGGTCGTCGTATCTGTTCATTCGTTACACCTAGAGAGAAGGCTGCGAAATGTGAGTACCTATCATCTTTGTATCCGTTGTTTTGCAATTATTCGTTCCGCACGAAAGTAGAATATTCTTAGATCTATATCTCATACGTGAAAAGAATTTCTAAAAAAGTGGACGAACTTAAGTCTAACGATAAAAGTAATATCTTTTCTTAAATCAATGAATCAAACGATATTACAAATGTTTAGTTATCTCGGTATGTACAGACGTCTTTAACAGAGATATATATTATATTATTAATACAGTATCTTCGATATAACGTAAAATCGCTAACGATATAGCTTCAAATGAATCGACGTACCCCGATTGTTTCCTGTTTAAATTTAAATCGTATTACTTAAGTACTCATGATGAGAGAATATTATAAATATACATTGACTTTTAATATTAGTGTCCATACTAAAATATATGTATACGACGATTCCGCATTTATTAACGTGTTATCTAGCGTGACCAACTCGTTCTTCGTATCTGTCGACTTTTATTTCGCGTTTTAATTAACTTGAGGTAAAGTGTCCGAAAGTCAGCCGTGTAAATTTACATATCTAAAGAGAATCTCTTTGAGAAAGAATACAGTTTTCCGTTTGTCTCACAGTGAATCGTTAGCGAATCGCGCATATTACTTATATTGCCATTTCGTCAGTTTAGGATAACGTAACATACATAAAGTGAACAGAAATTAGTACAATTTTATTTGGAACGTCGACAATTTGTTCATACTGACGTCAAATCGATTGGAAATGAAAAATTTCATATGCGCCATTGGAAAGTGATGACTAACAGAATTTTAGTCGAATTAAATAAATTTCTATTTCTCTAATGAATATACATATATATATTTATATTATTATTAACTCTGATTAAAATCTTTGGCAATCAAAAGAGCATTAGATTTGTTTCTCCTAACAATGGATTTAATTGATAACTCTCATAACAACAACGATAATTGTTAAAAATCATACAGAGGTCTACGATGCTAATCGTATTTAATATATGTTTTTTTTCTCTTGCCATTTCTTGCGGACGTAGGAAATTAAATACCTTTTTTTTTATCCTTCAAATTAGACGATCACAGTTATAGTCTGTTTCGATGTATTTATACAAAATTGATCCTCCGATTATGAATATTTATTGTATCTCAGAATTGCTTTACGTGCTATTCATATAAAATGTTTACGACGAAATAGACTCCATCTATCGTGTCCCGAATCCTCTGGAAATTATTTCGGATACGAGACCAAACAAAGAGACGAATAATTTTATTACACTTTTAGCGAAGAATCGAAATATGAATCAAGACGTTAATAATCGTTTTACATGTGCACGTTGCGGATCGATCAATGAATAAGATTTCCGTTTTTTGAATAACTCACGTGACGACGAAGATAGAAGCTTAAAATATGACTAACGATCTGTACGTTTATTTATACCATTCGAATCCGTTTCTCTACATAAACAATAACTTCCGCTAATTTTACGAGATATTAGTCTGCGATTATTATCCTTGTTTTACGTCAAATTGTTTTTGGAGTAGAATGCGAGTATTCATTTTCTGGCTGCGTGGGCAGCATTTATATTCAGCTACATCTTCAGAAATAGTTTTAATACCAACGGTATTTCTATATTTGCACATGCAATAGCTCCCTTTTTGCAAATAATTACATACTTCGGTGTTATATCACAACTGTTTTCCTCGATTAAACCGGAATTATGTTTCGAATGATAAACGATTCATTTTTTTTGTGTAATTCTTTTTTTTTGTTTTAATTATGGTACATGTGATACATTCATTTTTTACGTGTTCCGAATCAGGTTTTCATTTTATCGTTTCTTTGCATCGCGATCTTCGTCCTTTCGTTCGATTACATCGAATTCTTATCCGAATAGAAATACGCATAGAAGTTTTCCTTTTTCATCTATCACTTTTATTTCTTATAGGATAGATTTTTTCGGAACTAATTAGTCGAGATAGCGTTTAAGGAACTATATTGATCTGTTTTTTGCGCATGCAACAGCCCTCGTTTGGTCGAACGATGGAAACGAGAGTTCTCGAATTGAATTTTCCGAACGTAGAGAGAAAGAGATAGGAATGATGCGATTACACCCAGGGTAGACAAGCATAAGGAGCACATCTATTGTAATTATGCACAAATGGGAGCGAGTGTCTGCCTCTATGTCAGTGATTTCGTGGAATTGTATCGAAATGCGTGGTTTTATGACCTGGAGCATTCTGGGCCACGTTGCTACCTGATTGGTGTTGCTGGTGTGGCTGATTCTTTTGTTGCTGTTGCGGTCTTTGTTGTTGTTGGTGCTGACGTTGCTGGTGCTGAGGCTGTTGGTGCTGAGGTTGCTGGTAGTGTTTCGGTGGTTGCTGACGTTGTGATTGTTGCTGTTGGCTTTGTGGATGTTGTTGTTGTTGCTGCTGCTGTAGTTGCCGTTGTTGATATTGGTGTTGTTGCTGCTGCTGTTGCTGCTGTTGCTGCTGGTGTTGTTGTTGTTGTTGCCGTTGCTGATGTTGATGCTGAGATTGTTGTTGAGATTGCTGTTGCGATTGTTGTTGGGATTGTTGTTGTTGGGGCTGCGATTGCTGGTTTTGCGGATGCTTTCGTTGCTCCAACCCGGCAGCCAAGTAAGAGAACACACAGAGTACTGCGTAGCAGATTTGATCTGCCTGTAATACACAATTTCATTTCGTGGAATTATATGTAGACTTTCCTGAAGGATCAAGTCTTTGTAAGGATATTTTCGAAAGCGTAGCTTTGCTAGAAGGAAGTATAAAGTATTAATAAAAAATATGTATACATAATATATGTGTAATTTCATACGGTGCATCTTTGCGGTGAGCGTTAATTTGATAAAGAAGTTGTATAGTTAATAAAGTACGCCTAAGAAAGTAAGATTACAATGTTAGAAAAAAATGAAGAAATGATAAAAAACTTACGCTGGAATGGGGAAATTAAAAAATTATAACTTAAATCTTCATGCAGTGTCGTTTTCGGATTTAAGTTGAACCTCGGACGAAAGTTCAGATAGGGTAAACGCAACGGAGAATATCCTGTGCATGCAGTGAATCAGCTCATTAGCCTGTTACACAGTACACAAATAAAAGTACATATCACTTACGTGTTTCATTGTTTACAATCATAAGTGGAGTGTATAATTGTAAAAGTTACTTTTTTTTCATGTAAGTAGTATATGTATATGTCTATGTTTAGAAAAATAAAAATTCTGTACTAAAGATTATAGTAAGTACGTAAGTGTATCGAATAGAACACAGAGAAATAAATCTAGTAAGATATAATAAAACACACATCCACACGTGATAATATCAACATTCTAAAACGCAAATCAATTCGAACATTCATCGTCAGGCTACTTACCATTTGAGACTTATATTTACGTTGAATTACTTGTCTAGTTTTAGGATCTAGAAACAAAGAAAGAAATGGATTATTGGTAAAAGGTTATATTATCTCAATATGAAGATTTCATTGTGCCTCCATTATAATATGTAGTGTTACTCACTGAATTCTTCCAATACAAAGATCCCATCCTTCTGAGTAAAGCACTTGCGGATATGATCGAGTCTTACAAAAAACTGCAAATAATAGGACCATTTTGCATTAGTACAGCACGAATTGGCCAGATCGATGAATCTACTCGTACATGCACACTCGTGAGAATCTTCTATGGCCTCCTATGTCCCGGACAATAAAAACCATGTGTGCCGACAGCATTTTTAAAAGGCGTGAAATTTGATCGTAATGCTCGTCTAACGGTATATAGAATATATTAACAATCTTAAAATCTCACGTACTATCGTATCGGTTAATACGCATCACAGTGCATTTTATTTTAAAGCAAGACGATTACCGGTGACAAAGAAACTTCTCAGATTTATTTTCTATTTTTTTCCTTCAATTTTTCTCAAGTGTATTAATATTTATTGGAATGAAAATGGGAGATATTTCTTCGTCACTAATACGAAAGCTCATCGTTTGTTTATAAAGCTCATTTCATACAGAGACACAGGTAACTTTATAAACGATGTCATGAGAATTGGTATCACACGTATATCATTATTTACTGCGTTCATAGGCAATGACATACGCTGAGAGAAAAGTGGATTTTTTTTCTTTCTTCTCCGTGTACATACAAGTGACTTAACGAATTATTTCGTAATTCATGCACGTATAGGTGGATAATAAAGTCTATGTACACTCGAATCTGTTTACACCGCGGAAGAAAGTAGTTAAGATAAGACGGTAATGTATTATATGTTTTCCAAAGGATTGATTTTGTTGGTTTCGAATTCTCCCCTACGATTCGAGTGTACGTAACAAGAATTTCTGATGTGCATGCAGGAATCAACGAGAATGATAAAGCCCGACGAGGCAATGCATTATTATTTTCTCACTGCGTATACCATGCATCATTTTCTTCAGCAACTACGGTTACGGCTCATCAACATGGAATTAATAAAAGCGGCCTAAGCGTCAATACGATATATATATATGCAACTTCATCATTTTAGCCTTGCATCGTATCAATTTGTTTCACTTTCTCTTCTTACATAATTAAGTATATGTAGAAGCAAATATTAAATGTTACTCTCAAGCAAAAATTTCAGCAGCGATGGCAATTGCAACAATAAAAGTAGCAGCAAGCAGGCAACTCTGGAGATGGCCTAAACTTATCAATGTAATGTCATTGATTGCTCAGCGTCGATAAGTCTGCTATATGTGCAATTGTATCGTCTAATACAAATGCGGTGGACTAATCAGAGTCCCTCTTTCCAATGATGCACAGTCGTGATTCAATTCAGATTTGAGTAATTGAGTGTGGTCAAAGGAATGGTTATTAATTTTTTTTTTCTTTTTAATGTACGTATGATTGGTAGATGGTCGAAACATTATATAGCGGTGCCATGCTATAGAACAGTGCTTTTCAAACTTTCCACTACAGTTCGTTTTCATCAATTCAAATACGTAAGTGATTTATATTCTATTTCGATGATGATTTCTTACGAGTTCACACGATAGTGTTAGTATTTGGAAAACACTGGTACATATAAAGTGTATGGAAATCGGAAGAGGAGAAATATCCGGGTACTTTCTGGTCGGTTTTCACGTTCTGGGATTTTCATTCATAGAATTAGACATCACTATATATAGCACGAAACCATTGCTCTACTACATAACTGGCGATGTGAGTGTGATTTTATATGTGGAATATATACGTCTTGTAAGAGCAGGCGACTTACTTTTAATCGGTGAAATGTTTTATACAAATTCGAAATACCATTATTACTTGAGAAAGTTGCGATGAAAAAATATCTCATTAGATCCAAACTTTGGATACTAGATAGTATAAAAGTAGTCACCCGGTCTTACGAAAACTGTGAACTAAAATCGACAAAGGGATTTGTTAGGCACTACGGGTGTCACTACATAATCATGTACTAATTGGGCATACATTTTTTCTACGGCCGCACTCCGAAATTATATCGTCACGCTTCGATATTAGCAATGCTATAAGTGGATGTAAAAGGAGGTTTGCGTTCACCAGAACGATCTGCAGAAAAACATGTTTATCAAGATGGATATGATACTATGGGTATATTGTTGTTTACAGTCCGTAGTAAAAAAGTAATGCGTTACTGTTATCAGAACGAGTATTTCAAGATTTTCTATAAATGTATATTTATCATAATATGAAAACACGAGGTATAACGTTCGAAAAGAAAAGTAATTGCCATAAATTCCGAGGATATCACGCAAGACAAGTTATACGTGAAATAAAATAATAAAATATAAGATAAATTACAATGTTTCGTATCAAATCGGTCGACATAATTTAATTTGTAATATATTAATCGGCAGTTAATAAATCAAATTGACGGAAAACAGAAAAAAATGAAACACAACCACATTGATACGAGTCTGTTTCTTCAGATTGACCTCCGGGTTCACGCAAACGCGATTCGGGAGACACTTTTTTTTGTTAGATACATCCTGCATATTATGTTTCGCACAATAGTAACGAGTTATTAGATGTATGTATGTATGTATGTACGTTATCAGCATAGAGTACGTTTGTCTTTTCAGCAATCATTTTCTTGCCACCTCCAGTACCAGCAGTAATTCAGTGATCGATAGAACTGAACGCGTGATTTAGTGATCGTGATCTAGTTTCTACATTAAAACACTTGGTGTAGAATGTGAAAGCTGAAATGATACGGAAATGATACTGTGTACGGACTTATAATAGTGTATACGAATGATAAGGCTATATAAATATAGTTGCATTGAGTGCACCGAACATTGCTCTACAAGTTGCACTAAACACTACTTACAAATACTTTCATCTAAACAGTATTGTCGGACTTTTATTAATGCGGCAGACACTGTTCTGCGTATTATATAATTACTGGTACCTGAGTCAGCATTATGATATATAATATCGTTGGGAACATATAAATATATATAGTATATATATATATATACATACATATATACATATACATATATACATATATATATATATACATAGAAATATATATATATCACAACTAACACCGATCGATGGTAGGAAAACAGTAAGACAGAGCAGATCAGTTAATTTAGATGCACTGTTAAGAGTGTAGTAGATATAATAATGGTAATACGGCTAAAAGTAATGGTGAAATAAATAAGCATTTCCGGAACACGGCCAACATTGATTATAATTAATACTGAGTTTATATAACAAACAATGATTTATTGATTAGTACCTCGAAATCCTGTTTGCCCAGCCGGGGCAATGTCGATGGACAGGACAAGAAACAGAAAACAGAAAAACAGAAAATTAAATTTTGGTAATAGTAATATTCACTCAGTTGAAACAGAGCTGCACGATGATAATACAGCTAATTACCTATCGTCATGGCCAATTAAAAATAGCAAGGTTTCATTGTTCAAGGACCATCTCAAAAGTTCCCCAAGCTGAGAAAAGTCTATCGATAAAGTTAATCGTTCCAAGAGCAAGAATACTCGAGTATTTCGTCATTTTCATAATAAGCCAATTTGATCGTTAAATTATCCAACAGCAACACATTAATAATCCCGATTAGGTGCATCGGTTCACTGACGGACTATCTTTATTAATTCTTTCACTCTCTATAGTTTTTACGTTGGCATAATAAATAGACTTTCCTCGCGTATGACCACGACAGATAATAAAATTGTTAGACTTATAGAGAAAAATATAATAGCATCCAACATTCAATACAAATCATAATAGATATAGAAAAGATAATTGATCAAGGACAGTCTGTATTCCCTAATTCCTTATTTCCTATGAATATAATGATAAATGTAATGATTATAATACAGATAAAAGAGACTGCAGCTGCACATCGAGCTCCATGCAAGAAAACACTGATTAACGCTTTAAACAAAATGTTACCCAACAAAATAACCGATAATATATATGAATATATAAATATATATACATACATATATACGTATATATATATCACAAGTGATAATATATAAATATATATCTATATATACATATAATACATATATACATTCACGTATATATGTATATATAGTAATATATAAAGAGAGTATCCTGTCAGTATATCAGATACAATTACCACATATGAAATTTTCAAGTTCTTAATTAAATAAATAAATATATCCAGTGAGGTTAGGTACAAAATAACCAGAGAGAGTGTCAGAGCTTCCTTTCCGGTGTGATTTCGACGGTACGTGAGTGTTGTGATAAATGTTATAATATCATGTAACAGAAGTACGCATGTGTTATACACGAATGTCTGGGTCTTTTTTTTTCATTTTGTTTGGTCCCCTATGTTTGTCTGTCCCTCGTTCCTTCATCCAGTAGCTTCGTTTCCCCCGAGTACTTTACGTGTCGTGTATTAACGTGTACCACCACCCTGAGGAATACATATACATATCTTCGTGTGAGTGTGTCGGTATTCCGCGATTCTATGGAAGCATAGCGAACACCGACAGAGGTATTCGGGTTTGTGTATGTAGTCCTATCGTCGTTACATTTCGCAGACCCATACATAATGACTGGTAAGAGATACGTACAGATACAAATTAAGCAGATCGTGGTGGCTAGCGATGGGAGATAATATTGAGTGGTCCTTGCATCAATGCAATAACGAAAAAACACAGAGAGAGAGTATTCAATAATTGAAAGAATATGAACAGTAAAAGAGGTAGTGGGTGAGCGACGGGTATACTCCCCTACTGGTTCCTCCTCGGTTCAACTTTCTTTCTTCCTATGAGGATTTTTCTTTTAATAGTTTTAACACGTTGTTTTACAAGAGAATAAAGAAATGAAACGATACTTTGTTGCGTGCGTTAGCGACACATTTTTTATATGTACGAATATATAATTATAAAACTATGATTCATATTTAAGTTGATTCCATATCACAGTCGAACCGAGGCGAACAAATTTTCACAAACGAACCCATAATTATTAAACAGAACAAATCTTGGACTTATATATGTTCAATCGCTGAAATAAATACATCGGTTATACGTATTTAAACATTAGTGGAAACAGTAACATCGCCAAAGAAAGACATGACAATGGTATAATCAAAAGAAATAGTAAATAGTGAAAGGTAAAGAAACGAGTCACTAAACAAAATAATAATAAAGTTAAATACCCAAAGTGGTATCGGATGCGCTTTCAACATTACAATAAACAATTGGACAATGGTAGAAAGGTAGTAAGATATGTTTGCACAACCGATAAGAGTCGAAGTTTCCATTCTTCTTGCATCGATTAAAGAACGGTAAAAGCGCACGTCACTGTGCGAGTCATACCTTGCTATTTGCGAAGAGAAGACCCACGCCTTCCATGCAAACCTGAAGAAGTCCACCCTCGCCGGTGCGCATATCCTGTACCGGGAACTCACCGCCGAGTTCGATACCGATATTCGCACCACGTCCACGAGCGGCAGCCTTTTCCATTGCGTCTTTTATACAGTAATATAGATCTTTACACTGAAATCATATCCGGATCATTAACAAGTCATACCGATGTTTAAAACAATAGTTTTAAAAAAAAATAAATAAATAAAATGCAATTCTCATTGTTTCGATGGAAAATTTTCATAATATATCGTTCGACGCGTACCTTCTTAGTGTAATACTTATGCAGCTGTGTCTGGCCGCCGTTTCGTCGCCATAGACACAACACTTTGTTCTTCGGGCTGTAGGTCATGTTCACCAAGCGTTCGTACCACCATCGTTCCACGATCACGCCGTTCACGGACCGCAACACGAGGCCGTCGTGACGGACCTCCAGGAACCTTAGGTCCCCTTCGGCGTCGACGCCCGCGTGTACGGTGAACGATTGTCGATGCATTTGCCGTGACGTCAACGGCTTCAGATCGATATCGTTTCCGTACTGGAATCGGAATTTAATTAGATATATCGACACGTGTTGAATGATGTTAAATTTGTTAAAGACGAAAAAATGTAATGTTGTGTATCTAATTCTTTGATTATGTATCGTAATAGTCGATTATTCTAATTAAAATTCGAGGAAGGTAGTAAAGGAAGGTTGTAACTTACAAGATTGCTAATTTGATCGAGAAGTTGGTTGAGTTCCTGACTGTAAATCAGACCAATGTGACTCTTCCCCAGTAGCCTTCGTATCTTTCGTTTCAGTTCGTTCTTATCGACGTTCAGCATAACTAGAATAGCTGTCAGATTGTGAAGTAATGTACAGAGCAACCTGTCCTCGTCGTGCTCGAGACGTTTCCTTTCGCTTTCACTCAAACTTTTATACCTGAGTATAGAAACATTTTCTTTTTATCTTTCGTAGCTACGTCGTTGAAAGTATTGATGATTAATTAGTGTGAAATTGATTTGTGTTTGAATGAATGACTCGTTTGTACCTTTCCATCATTTCTCCTGGACCTTGATCCATGCCGATCATGTCACGCTCCTGAGAGACAGCATCCAGAAACGCGTCCTCCCAAAATTGCATCTGATCCCAAAGGCTAGATCTTTCTTTTCCCAGTAGACCTGTTATCAGTCGTATCGAGTTAATCACATCGTCTACCAGATTAGAATTAAACCTGCATATTATAGTGACTCGCATAAATGTATGTTACGGACACAGTGGTACGTGCGATGTCAACTACTATTTCTGGTAATTCGAATAAAAGCTCAAACTTATTGGGAAATAATGAAATTGTTTACTGTATAATTGATTCATTGTTGAATAGGGAAAATCACTTTTCAAATTTTATGCGAGTCACTGTTGCGTTGAATGACGAAAAATACCTTCGAAAAGGTACGTTCTCGCTGCATCAGGACTAGGTAATGCCGTGGTAGGTACCAAACTTCCCCCGTGATACCGGAAACCGGTGCTTAACGAGGACTTGCTGGACCAAACGCTACCAGTACGTTGCTTAGGTTGCCGCGGAAACTGAAATCGTGGAGTGGCGTTAGACCGACTTGGAATTTAATAATAAAAATCATTTCTTTCAATAGTGAAATTCATATAACCGATCAGCCTATGGTTTTGACTTCATAACAGCTAGAATGTTGATAATAAATAATTTCGGTGAGAAATTGTTACGATCGAAAGAGAACAATAAACTTACAAATTTATTATTCATAATAGAATTATTTGGAAGATGCAATTAAATTGTGACACGTGTTCAATTCTCTTTCGATTCGTATTAAAAGGTAAAGAAATAATTGCAGGATACGTGTGTTTTACTGTGTGCTAGTGAAGAAGAAAAACGTTCAAATACATTAATCACTACAAAAGCTTCGATAGATATATACTATTATAAATAAAAAAAGAAAAAGAGTTTTTACTATTTTATGTGCAATTACTAATATCTAATAATCGTAACAACATGCTATTCTCTGGATTACTTTGCCTCTCTTCATAGAATTCAATATATGTATATCCTCTTTCATATTCTGTTCGTTGCATTTCATTTACTCCTCACACAAGTATTGCACAAGGTTTGCATTGTTTCCTTTTGATATTATTATTAATCGATACTACGAAAAGGTTCGAGTACTAGCTATTATACGTAGCAACTATCGATCTAACTCTATTCGGTAGAAAATATTGCCAAGGTCGATATGCTATTATGGATTGTCTAGTGGCTATTTAATCTAGTAAAGAAAAACTGATTCAGAAGATAAATTTACATTGCCTTGTTCGACCTCGCTATCAGAGACAGTGCTTCGGAAAGAAGCTTGGTGCGCTTGCCGAAAAGCAGGATTAGTGATAATGCTACCTCCGTCTGTGGATAAAGCTTCGCTGCTTCCTGTTCCACCTCCCCGCCCACTCTAAAAACACATGACGTGTGTGTATGTATGTATATATATCGCACAATTATAAATGAACGTAACGACGTATCGTTACTCGGGTCAACAGCAATGTTTCAGTTCGTTTCGTGTGTATAGATATTTTCACGTTTTTCGTTTTCTTGGGCAATACTTTGATATATCTCTATCTCGTCTAATTATTTATTTAATAACTATCTTCTGCACCTAGAAAGTTTAACGCGACGACAGAAAATGTCATAAAGGTTGAAAGATATAAAAATGAGGTTCGTCGTTATTTTCCATATTCTTCTGCGAAAGTTCTCTCTAAGCCTAACCAGAAGGAATCGTAGGAATAGCAACTGTAACCTTTGTATCAAACAAATTAACATACAGAACAGACATATATATGTAGAGTGAAACATGTATCATAGAGTTTCTGTGATAATTACAACAATTGCGATAGAATGTGAGAACACCACAGCTTGTAGAAAGTCTCGATTAAATTGCACATCAAATTTTTCATTTTGTATGTCTCGTTACCTCGGAATCGAACGATGTCAGCCTGCTGAGGAACTTTCCTTTTTTAGTAAACATATCTAGGAACATGTCTGTGGTCGATTGGTTCGTATCGGCCGCCGGTGACGTGTGCGGATGTGGCATTTCCAAATGAACTTGCGGTACGTCTGTTGAGATATATAAATAGCAGAGACTTTTTTTAATCGCAACGCGATTCGTTCGTTATTTACAAGCTGGTGTCGTACCTGCTTTCTGAGATCCATCCGCGAACTCCGGTTGATTTGGAGACTGCGGTGATTTTAAATTTTCTTTGCTACCGAACGGACTAGATGCCTGTAATTTTATATAGAATATAATGTTATGTATCATGTCTTTTTCGATAGGATTTCGATCATCGAGTACATACTTGAGACATTAAAGAACTATCGAAACCTCCTTCCGAGAGATCTTTGCTCCAATAATGGGTGTGGGCTATTTCCATTAATTGAAATACTGAAGCCATTCCACCTAGCCCGAAGTTACTGTAAGTGTGTCCAAGACCGTGAGCCACTGCTTGAAGGCACTTTAGCATTCCCTTATAAACTGATTTCGATACACACTGTTAAAAAGGAAAAGAATTCCAGATTTTACTCATTCGGTGAAAATTACATGATATCAGTTTAACACCATGTTTCATTAAACATACCACATCATCGATATGATCGTCAGGACTGATCTTTTTATTGAGTCCTTTGTTCAATTTTGTCACCACGAAATCTCGATAACTTTCATCCTCCATCAACTTTTTCAACCTGTTTAATTTAAGCCAACCGACGCCTTCTCCTGACAGAACTTGATTGACGACCTGCAAGATTCACGGCAGAAATCATTATTATCACTGGAGGTTCTTATGAAAATTCGGACGTGTATAACCACAGACCATTCATAAGAGTAGACCGGACATGTTGGGCAAATTTTTGTGTCACGAAAAGGGGATTCTAGGAAAATCGCGAAAAATCGTCAAATTTTGACAGTTTTTCGTTCGGCATTCGCTCAATTTTTGAGATAGCGGTCTGAAACTGGTACCATTGTTTTAGTTAGAAAATTCTACGCCAGACTAACATATAATAGTTGTACTTTTCGAAAATTTAATTTTTCGCAAAAATCTGAAGGGGGTAGGTCAGGATTTTTTGCGATTTTCGTAATTTGCTCGCCATTTCCGTAATTTTTAAGCTATTAAAATGATCCAGGGCGTTTTGGATGCGGAATCCGAAGCCGAATAAGACAGTGAAAGAATCAGATCGATATCTGAAAAATTGTGGAAATGACGAGCGATTTACGAAAAACGCAAAAAATCCTGACCTACCCCCTTCAGATTTTTGCGAAAAATTAAATTTTCGAAAAGTACAACTATTATATGTTAGTCTGGCGTAGAATTTTCTAACTAAAACAATGGTACAAGTTTCAGACCGCTATCTCAAAAATTGAGCGAATGCCGACCGAAAAACTGGTTGAAATTGACGATTTTTCACGATTTTCGTAATTCGCTTGCCATTTTCGTAATTTTTTAGATATCGACACACGAAACCCCATTGGATGTCCTGTCTATTCCTATAAGTTGTCCGTGGTATAACGTCCACGACGGTATCGGACACATACATCCGTCAAAAAGGCTTGATTGTCGCTGTTTGTACTTGAGCGTTCCGCGTTCTGCATTCTTTGGAGGTCTTCTTGATTAGTTTTATTCGTCGAGTGCTTAATTAATGACGAACGTTCGACTAATCCCGTTTTTCCTGCAACTAACGGGATAAGATTGTCAAATAAAAGTATTCAACGTTACATCGATTCGAAATGAAAGTTGGTATCACCTTTTGGGAATGGTCCAAGCATCGGTGACTTCTTATCTGATTTCTGTGACTGAGGGAGGCCGCTTTGTCGATTAGAATTATTCTTACTGCCTGTAAACAAAGTATAAAAATACATTTCACAGAATTTTTCTTCTACAATACCCTGTGTAATGACATGAGACTTACCGAATAGATCACTAAACATACTGCTCGTCTGTGCAGCGATACCATTTAAATCACTACTAATATTGCTGAAAAAATCACGTCCGATATCTCTACGTCCTCCACGACTGTCCGAGGCGACCAATTGCGTACTCGTTGAATCTCTTCGCGGTAAAAGTCCAGGAGATGGTGGAGGTGATTGCTGTGTTTCTCCGAGGCCCTAAAAAGATCCATAGAAATATTTATGTAAATCCCAGAAGACAGTTTTATTGTTCCCATCTCAAAATTACACGCACTTTGATTAATCCCTTTTTCGCTGCAACTTCTTTGGCACTTTTCGTCAAATCCCCGAAGGTACTCTTCCCAACGTACGTTAAATCATCGAATGTATTCTTGCTAACACCCGCCGCAGTTTTACTAGCTTCCAAAGCGGTTTTCGATGCTTCCTGAACAGACTTTGTCGCTTCACCCATTGCTTTCTTCGTCTGCTGTGTCAGCTGTGTAAGAAAATTTCACAATACATATAGGAACGATATAATCAACACAAAACATGTTCAGTTCTCTTCTTCAAACAAACATTTACCTGTTCCAACGGCGCGAAAAGACTCTCCTCCCCAGCTTCCGTGATTTTCTCCTTCGCCTGGTGTTTTAACTGCAAGTTTTTATATATTCGATACATTCTATTCTACAGTTACTGAAAAATACCGTATACATACCTTATCCATATGAGCCAACAAGCCATCCTGACTACTTTGACGAGTAGTTTCGCGCACCAGGTCCTTCGCCTGCGTGGCAATTTGCTCGAACAACGATCCCTGGGATCCCTGTCGAAGCACACCGTTCCCGGTGACCGTACTATTTTGTCGTTGTAAATTCTCCAATGATTTCTGACTAGTAGAACCCCCGGAATGTTGACGCGATATCGTCGAGGATTCGGTCTCGCTGCCGCTGCTCTGTTGCCGTGGCAAAAGCGGTCCCGTAGCGGTTCCGAAGCTCGAGGTTCTCGCCAAAACGTTGCCGACGCTCGGTTGTCGCTGCAAACCAGATCCCGTCGGCGGTACCTTTGATGTGGGAGGGGTGAATACAGGCTGATCATAAAACGTAGAGAACTCGCAGATCGATCAGGAAAGAGTTTCCCCAAACTGGTACAATCGATTCGAAGAAGTTGCGGAAACGAACGGAAAATCGGTAGATCTGACGTTCTTGTTACAGTTTGAGGAACTTTGTGTTGTTGGTGAGGATACGGTGTTGTTGAACTTGGCTGTTTACTAGTTACGCAAACACAAACTGGGAGAGTACGATTGGATCTATACTGTGTTCATTTTTTTTTTTTAGTTTACACACGACACACGTGGGTGGGTTAAACAAGGGTACTCCAGTACGGTGGACTAATTCTTTCCTATACATATAATGAATTTAACGCAGGTGGTTCGGAATTACTTACACACGTTAACCATCTGTCTAAGAAGTGTCTAGAAATATTTCGTTCAGTTATCGAAACTTTGGCACGCAGTATTCGATGTATGATATCGTTATATTGCAAAATTATGAAATCTTTAATGTCATGGTTAATGTATAATGAGTACTTTAAAATGGAGAAGAAGTCTTCATGGTCATGCTAATTTTCATGAACATTGCAAGACATACAAAATACCCGTCCCAAATTAATTCAGTATATCAGATATACAATCGTATGATGATTTCCGAATAGTAATATAATTTCAACTACCACAACGAAATGTTCTATTTTTATCGTTACAATTCTGAATGAACTTGGAACGGTCGTTGAACAACATTAACAAGAGAGTTTCATACTCCATCAATATTGAACCCCATGCAAAGTTTCACAAGACTCTGTTTACGGTGCCGTGTAATATCAGCAGAGGTGCTGTTAAAAAATCGATTTCCACAAAATATTCTTGCAACAAAGATAATGCCGAGAAATGACAGATTAATGTTTTAAGGGACAGAACAAAAACGATATAAAGTACCATGCGTTGTACCGATATTTAGTGACAAACCGTGGTGTACAGCATGCAGTTCAAATGACACCGAAATAAGAGAGAAATAGAGGTAAATTCGATTAGGGTGCAAGGGCAGAAATCGAGACTGGCATGAAGGATGACTCACAGGAGTGACATATCTACTGACACGTGAAGTCCTGTGGGAAGTGGTAGGACGTTCAGTGTCGCTGATCGATGGAGTGGCTAAAGACCCCATGCCTACTCCGAACTGTCCTACCGAACTTTGTGCGCTGAGGATTGTGCGTGGTGTTATTGTTGATGCAGAGTCTGACTCAAAGCTACCACCTTCCTCTTTATCCTATGACGAAGTATATCCGGTTAGCACGCCGAACATGCCGTTAACAGTGTGATAATGAAACAAGAGATTTTTTTGGTTTACTTTTTTTATCGAAAAAAGTGGTATACTACGACGATTAAGAAAGTAATGAAACATTCACGATCGATTCGATGGGATAGTATAATATAAGAGAAATAATTTGTATTATGTTTGTCATTCGTCACCCATAACATGATTTATCATGAACGAGCATTTCGAGTTAGTAGACATTATGAAAATATGTTTATCAGACGATGGGATATGAATGATATTATATATACATATATTGTATATATATATATATTAAAATAATAAATATAACTCGAAGATTGTGTTTGATAGATGAATAGTAGATATTAGTAAATCTATAGAGATCGGTCACACAGATATCATTCTAGCAGAGAAAGAGTTTCAGTTAGTAAATCGATTAATAATGATGTCCAATAGTGTACACTGTGTTATCGAATAGAATTCTATCTACACTTACATTGGTGGATTGTGAACCTTCCTGTGCTTTTGGATTCAACTCGAGTTCCGAGTCTCTGTTGAAACTTGGACTGCTGAGGTCGCTATGACTCGAAGACGTACTCGGTGGACTTTCAGGCCTTACTGTCGATTCCTCCTCGACACCGGGGTACTGCAACGCACTCGGTGGATTGTAAACATTCTTAGGATCCACGGACAATGCCATTGGTTGTGGCTGCGTAGCCGGTGGACAATTGTAACCTATGAAATAAAATAGCCCATTTTCAAAATACTACAACTATCAAAACCAATAACAAACAATATAATTAATCTTCTTTATCAAAAGAACACTTAGACTATTAGAAGACTTACCTGGTGACAAGTCCGACGACACCATCTCCGAGACGAAATCGCTCAAAGACGAGTAAGACGAGCTAGTGCTCTCCGCACCCTCGGAGTCCGATCCACTCTCGTCGGTCGGTTGACTCTCGTGTTCCTTCATCGCTTTTAAAGCGTTCGCCAGCGAACTACCAGAGTCCCAAACGGGAAAGTAGATCGGCTCGAGACCCGCGGCGTACCATTTCGACTTGTCGCCGATCTGCGACGGATCGAAGACACCAGTTTGAACCCGGAGGAACGCCACGTTGCTGGGTGTCAAGGACCACTCGGCCAGGAACTCCACCGCCTGGGTTCTTGCAAATTTGTTCAAGAAATGACTCGCACGTGGTCGCGAACGAAGAAAAGAATTTATTTGAAACGCCACCACGGGTCTTGGGTAGAGCCTCAGGGTGCGGGTGTGATCGGTGAAGTTCGCCAGCAGGTTCTGCGAGTTGAAAAACCGCACCATAGCCACCCTGGTCGCGATATCCACGGAATCCACGTCGTTCCCGTAGATAAACGGATTGAAGGATGGCATGGATTGTGAAGTTCCTTTTTGCGGTGACGAGGACCCGGTTGTGTGGGATATGGAGGGTCGACGTTGACCGGACGACGTGCTGGTACTTGGGGAATGGAGCGGACTGCCCTGAGGATGACCATGATAATCGGTGCTTGGTCTGTGTTTCATGGACGACACACTGTAGAGAGATAAAGGTTGATTAGGTATTTGAAATTTTAATGGAGATTTTAACCCTTGAAGAACTAACGTGTAGGTAATTAAGATAATGTTAGTTTGTGATAATTGTTCTTAAAGAGTTAATGATATTGTTTGTTATTGAAAAAGTACCTCAGAGTGGATAAATGAGATGCTACACTTTCTCTTCTACTTGTAGCTTGAAACGACAGTCGTGGAGAAGTGTCTTGCGGTAAAGGTTGCGGGGTTGTCATGCTAGACATTGCCTGAAAAATTTGTGAATATAGTGATTAATAGAGTAATAGAGAAGATATTAGAGAGTATCGTTCCAGATTGATCCCTAAGGGATTGAGCGTAAAGTGGACACTTTTTGTTGCCATGTTAAGCAACTACTTCTACTCTATATCTAAGCCTAGTGTATACGGTAAAAATAATTTGCATTTCGCAGAATTCTTTTCATCGTTTTCCTGGTTTTCGTACATTCACATGTTTTCGTGTCTTGCGTACATGTTTAAAACGTAAAAATATATAATGTCTACACGACAGAGCAGATTTCTCCATG
This sequence comes from Mimumesa dahlbomi, assembly GCA_917499265.3. Classification (NCBI taxonomy): domain Eukaryota; kingdom Metazoa; phylum Arthropoda; class Insecta; order Hymenoptera; family Crabronidae; genus Mimumesa; species Mimumesa dahlbomi. The sequence goes on along the minus strand of OU824114.1, from coordinate 4,530,521 downwards.
CCGTTAAACTACAACGTAAAAGAAACGATGGTAATACGCTACATGCAGAAAGTGGTAATAAAATATTTACACCAGAGCCAGCTTGATCCATCAGTTGCATCGCCTGTAGAATCGAACGAACGAACAAGGGATTATTATACAAGATTCACGTACACCGAATCCGCTAACGTTACTACGATAATAATAATAATAATAATAATCATTCATCGATACACGTTATTTACATTTACCTGTCTCAAGTGGTTCTTTAACACGGTGCCTTCCGGTTCCGGTAACGGTGGTAATTGATCGCCAAGACCGGTCGGTGGTGTTATTTTATTGCTGTCTAGATCCACCAGCCAAATGTCATCGGGCATTTTGAAGTTCTTTTTGTACAATAAAAACGACGCGGGTATTCCGATAACGAACGGTGTAGGCGCGAGCAACAATTGTTCCGCGCAGCTCATGCACGTGGGTAACAATGGTATTGCGGGGAACATATATTCCAAAGGATAAATCATTGTAACGAACGCCATGACGGACATCGACAGGGCATTATAGTCTCTGGATTGCATCACAATCTGAAAGGAAAAGCGATATTAATTCGCTAACTTTATCATATCACTATATGAAATAAATCGGACAAGTAATCAAATTAAAACAAAAAAAGTGAAATAAACTTTATCCAAGCACTACCTTGTGTTCCAAGAGAATCAGCGTGAGGACTTTCAAACAAATATCGACGCCAAGAAGTTCCAAGGGCAGATGCAGTGGGAAATCAATGAGAGAAAACCTAGTGTGATCTGGAAGGGCGAAACATAGAGCCGGCTGCATACTTTGCGATACGATTTCAACCTCGACGCGTGTCTTTGTGGGAACGGGTACAGGACTGCTCAACAAACGTAATATCCACGTCTCGATCTCCCTGACATCGTGAAGTACTATAGACGGTGTTCCCTCGAGTGTTTGCCCGGTCAGAACACTCCATACAGTGTCTCTGTTATAAATCGATAAATGGTTTCGATTACAAAGTACATCTCGAGATCCATGGAGATTTAAATAAATGAGAAATATAATGACACAGGATACGTGATACATCATTAAACGTTCTATTAGTATGTACCTGTTAGTTTGCCTGGAGGCACCCACTTTCTGCGGCGAGGAACTTTCGTTGCACGCGTCGATGATTTTCTTCAAAACGAACAAACATTCCCGGAACATCGAGAAAAACGGATGATGCGAAATGATACAGAGCGACGTCAGGGAATGATTTCGCACCCTCTGAAATAAAGATCATTCAGTTGACGAACGGATACGAGACCTTTACCATCCATAGTTTTAATCAATGGTAATAGCTAATTCAAAATTTAAAGAAATAAATGTTAATTTTGATATTATTCATAAATGATGTATAACGTTTACCTGCCGTCTACGAGATGCACGAGGGGATGGCGAGTGACTTCCACCACTTTCGCTATCCCCGCTGGGTGCTGTGATACCCAATCTGGGTGCGTTGGGTGCATGCGAGGTATCGGAATCCCTTCTACTGCTCGAGCAATCTTTCTCGGAATCACTAGGGCCCACCGCACTGCTCCTATAGTCGCTATAAAGAACAACTAGAGATACAGTCTTATAATTGCAGGAAATTGGAAATCCAATAGGTCTTGATTTCCATCCACCTTCAGTTAGACAATGTATTATAATTCGTTTGGTTGCATAATAAAGGAAGAACGGTAATGTATTATATTTCACCTGGAAAACGCGGAGTCTGTGCTTTTCTCCATACTCTTCCTCCAGCTTTCTCGTCGAAACGTTGTATTGTATTTATCCCTTCGAACGGAAATTCCACCGCTGGCTGCGGCTCCTGCCCTCTCTATCGGTCGATAGAAATTAACGCAGATTCCATAGCGTGTCCTACCTGTCGTGCAATACATAAATAATTATTTCACAATACATATATACACGTTGTAGCAATTCTGTAGAGTATACCGGATGAATCTGATGAATAGACGTGTCGACGCGTTTAAAGGATTCTCTAGTGACTATAGTACAACCAATAAAGTTGTATACAGGGTTTCTTTTAAATCTTATGCAATCTATACATGTATATGTATATATATACTGTATATATATATACGAACCAGAGTCTTTGTCCGTGAGTGTGAAGGTAAAAGAAGTTGCTTCTCGTAAGGCTGTGCGTTTAGGTCCCACACTTGTGCAACCTTCAGGCTGACAGAAATAAACCATATCCAGAGGTAGAGGAAAATCTTTGTGATCTTCCACCGGATACCTGCGCAATAATTCCGGAACCTGCAAAGTATATTATTTTGATAGGGTATGTTTGATCTTTTTCTTTGGCAATATGATTTGCTTGATAGAGATACTTCGTTTGCAGTCTTATTATGATTGTCATAATATTCGTTTTAATTAGTACCTGCACAGGCTGGCGAGAAGCTGGTGGTAATCTGGCCCCCACAATGGCGAGATAATCGACCAAGCGGGGGCACAGATACTTTTTCTGTATATCCATGGCTGTAATTTACAGCTCTGTCACCGTTGTATGCAATATATACAGGACATGTGAGCCGTCGGCCTTTTGTCAGGACCACTTCCCCATCGAATCATGGTTATATCATTCTCCAGCTAGTACCCCACATCTAGAATCACCAGATCAATAATCCCGATAGGGTAAAGTTCTTTCTCGCCGAAACGTGACGTTTCGTTAGGAAAAGAAAACTATTTTAATAGCCTGACTCGTGATCCTGCCGCGCGAGAGAATTATGTCGAAAAGTTTCAAGCACGAATCTCATTGATTTCTCGAACCTCGTGACCTACATCGCCTTAACAATGAATATATAAGCACGCGAGAGTCCTTTATGGGATTTAAATAGATCAAGCTTGGATCGCACAATATTTAGTAAACGATCGTTTTCGTGTCAATCTACGTTCATGATTTGTCTTGATGGATTCTATCTGGGAAGTTTGATGTAGTATTACAAGTTCTGAAAGACTTTATTTTATATATACTTCTGAATAGTTACAGTGTGATTTTCTATACTTAACAGTGGTGCAACCAATTGAAATACAATTATATATTTTTGGATGAAATTATTTATAAAAACAGTTACACTTTTCTTTGAAAGTATTAGTATTATGTATCCTACTTTACGCGTATACGTTGGAACATTATAGGAGCTTCAGTAACTTCGATTTAACGAAAGAATAGGTTAAAAGAATGAAGGAGACTTATACGAAAATTTGTAATCGATGATTCTCCAGGAAGTATGTATGTCAGCGTGGAGAATACGTGTGCGTTTGCGCGGAAATATATTACATATTCGTATTTTGTTAGAAATATCCTACCCATGCTCTCTGGACATTAACATAATATTATCTATTTCGATTGCAAACGATAGAATATTATCTCCCGTTTGACAGTGAACAACGTATACGCGACAATTAATATAGAATTAGTTCTCTGGTACAGTGTCCCATTTCCGGTTCGCTTTATTAGCGACGACTGAAGCGATAAATGCAAAATAAGATATCCAAGGACACGTATTTCAAGTTCAAAACTACTGTACTATCGTGAACTTTAAACCAACGTCACTCTAGATATGAATCATTTCGTTCCCATGTCCAAAAAAAAGTGTATTTTTCGAAAGATCGAATCTTCGTACTTCGTGTGCGTTTATTCTACAAATATTCCAATGAAATGTTAAAAAGCAAAAGACTCTATATGCAGAACCCGCATGCAATAGGTATAACTTTCGTCGATTTAAAGACAGTGAGATGGAACACTTCCAAATGGACGAATCCAAAATTTCCACCCGCGAACCTTTCGTTACAGACTTACATGACAGCTGTTTTAATCGATTCGAGTAAAACCTGCAAATTCAACTACCACACAAGTACACAATCCACTAACTCTACGCGTACTAGAATCTCGTACAACTTACGTCAGAAAAAAATGACAATCTCGAATAACACAAAATTCGTACATCAGCCCAACAATATGTCGATGTATACAATAAATACTACACCAAACTTAATTTCTTCCCCATGAAACCCGTAGAAAATAGCGTACAAACAATTCAGTTTTACATTCTCGACACCAAGAACATCGAGACAATTTTGTCGCCACCAAAAATCATGTCTCCGAAACTCATTATCGAAAGAAAAGGAAACAAAACGATAGAAACGATGGACACACGTTAATCGAAGCTTTACAACGTCTGGGATCACCATACGTCATTCCAGACTTACATCTAATTGTCGTACCAGCGATAAAAAAAAAGAATTGGAAATCCCGTAGAAGGAACCAGGTTTGCAAAATATTCGCGCAGGTGATATTCATTTAAACGACTGTCCGTCGGTTTACTTACGTGTCTATACGAGGAAACGGCCTGGCATATCGCTGCTGGATCGTTCTTACCACTTTCAAGCCGTCATAGAAAAAGCCACGGGCTCACCGTATCGCCCAACTGGCGATAGCACACTGCCGATCGTTCGTACGGGCGCTACTAGGCAGGCGTGTGCCAGGGGCGGCACTTGCGTTCTAAAGGGAACATTTTCGTGTCACCCTGGGCCGATAGACGGGCAGGGTCACTCGACCGACGAGAATTTCCACGGGAAACACGGGAATTTTTCCGCGGGACCAACGCTCATTCGACTAGGGAAGCCGAAACGAAGAAGCGATCGATACGATGACGATAGCTCGAGTCAAGGATAACTCGGACGAAACTAGTTTTCGGGGGTGGAATCTACGTCGTAAGGGATATTGGTATCTCCGATGGAAGGATACCGAGTGCTATTTAGAATTTTTTAAGAATTTCTTCATCCAAGGTTGATTTTTTTGGGATCTAGCGCGCAGATTATTGAGTTATTGCATATCCGTTTGTTTAGATAACTTATTGATAAAGGGATATGAGATGTAATGTTATTAAAGTTGATGCATTTATTCAAATATATAGAAACTAAGAAGATTATTGTGAATTAATTAATAGTCTGTTAGGAGATAAATGAAGATAAATATTCTTGTTAAGCAATTCTCGTTTTACCGGGAGATGAATGTTTTATTTTACGGATATAGACTAGTACATACGTTCAAAGTAGACAAGAAATATATACTCGTGTCTGAATTACTAGAACAATGGTAGAAGCGTGAGGTAAAGTTCGAAATATAAAGATGGGATCGTTGAACTTCCCTTCCCAGGTTCCTAATCCGAATTTATATGGGATTTACCACTGCAGAAGAAGGGATCATATATCACTAAATAAAAGCAAGTCCTTTCAATTACCCGCGAGATATATCACATGAACTTTCGCAGTTATTCCACGACAGATTCCCTAAATTGCAGAACGCAATTGACAGAAAAAAAACAGAACGTAGTCTATCAAATTGGTTAAAGCGATTTACGAGCTGCACGTTCCTTGCATATTCTCCACCCCTTCTTAAAGAGTTCTTATAAGGACGAAATATAATGGTACACGTAATTATCTATCGCGTTACAGGAAGTGGATAAAATTACGCTTTATTTTTTTTTACTACCAGCTACCGAATTAATGTCATCGCTTTTCCTGTGTCTCTTCCACATTTACCCCTGTAACTAATATACTTGCCATGTAAACGTATACGCACATCATACATCCACCTACATTCGATCTGCGCATTTAAATGCATTTAATAATAAAAGTTTAAACTTTCGTTTAAAATTTCCACGTTCCAAAACGTCCCAAGATGCCCAGATACTTCGTGAAACTCCGCGAAAGAAGTATCGGTTGTTGATAGTGGCATTAAATGAAAGTACCAAGTAGCTGGAAAAATTCCGGGGTTGCGGGACTCTTGGGGAGAACTAACATGATTAAGGGTGGGGGCACGTAAGAGCGGACTTTTGTGCGCAATGCGTGTTAGCACCTTCTGCCCACCAACACAGCCTTCCCAGTGAACGCATACACGTACTCGGAAGCGGATGGCCTCGTTGCATGGACGTGCTACCAGCTGGATCAATAACGCGCCGTCAGGCTTAGCTGGATGTTCGGGAACGTGGTGGTGGAAAACAGGGACGTAGGCACCGCGATATTAAAACTCCAGACCCCACTTTCGGTCTAACAATACCACATTCTTATTGAGATATTTAACACGATACCATTGATTACGGTTGCGTCGTGCAATTAAACGTTTTGTCTTTCTCAGTTCTTCTAATTTTAATGAATCCCTCAAGGTTGATAAGAGCTGAATGAAGTTCAGTGGAAGAATTGTTAGATACTTCTGTAACAACCGTGAAGACATGATTTTTCTTTAAATTTCTTTAGGGAAAATGTGTATTTTGTTCTAACATGACTCCTCTATTTAGCGATAGAATATAATGGAGGGAAGGAGGTGTGCAAGTCAAGTTTGATTGTCTCGAATTACCATAGATCGCATCGATATCGATATCGAAAAACCAGAAGTAAGGGGGAATGGAAGAATATCTTTTCCTAGAAATCGTTTATTGTCTAAGATATGATGTAATCATCGATGAAAATATATTCATCCATCCGTGAAGTGTCTAGTTACCGCTACCGCTGCCACGCGTCGACTGAGCCGCACCGCTCGTGATCCTGAGCTTTACGCTGCCCAGCGAACCGTCTGCGCATGCGCGGGACGATAGTGTACTACTATACTATTCATGAATGGTATTCTCCCGGGGGTGCCGTCCTGTAACGTAAATTCAAGTCTAAGAATATAAAACGACCTCGACGTGTTTAACCATAAATAAAAAAGTATAATTATCAATAGCTATACCGGTGATCCTGAATGATATTATTGATCGAGGATAGTTATAATGAAGTTTTCGACAGAAAGATAAAAAATGTACGTCACTGATGTATTATATGTATAGGGGGTGGAGGGTTGGCCAGGTCGAAGTGACAAGGATACGAAGCGAAACGTAGCCCAGTCACGAAGTCTTCAAGTACTCAGACGTAGCAAAAAAATAACACAGGTATAAAGTCCGAGCAAAAAAGTGTCTACGCAATGTCGTTCTTATAACAAACTTTGGAGTTCCTTTGTCGCGGCGAGTTTCTCCCTTCGAGGTACTTTTTTTTTTGCTCCGCAGCCACGACATGGAATGAATAAAAAATCACGAACGTCTTTACGCTATTACAATACAGAATGTAATTCTGATTTATCTGACGGGACTTTAACTTTTTCATCATGACGGACGGTTAATGTTTTGCTTCGTTGAAAAATTGTTAAAAATTGTGGAACGAGAGAAAGGATATTTCATGACACAATTTACATTTTATTTGCACGAAGGTTACAACATCGATACTTAGAATAGTTATAATTTAACTACATGTTACGTTTAATTATAATGCTGATTTCATGTTAATTTGGAAGTCGATATGGATTTATAGAATCCCATATTACAGAATATTAGCAATTCTCCGTCTATAATTTCAGTTATAAAAATATTTTTTATTATTATTTTCCATATAAAATGAGTATTCGAGTTTCACGAGTCAAGCGAAATTATTCGTTATACGTTTATTCAATAAAACCGACGGGAAATCGGTAGAATATTACAATTTCGGTCGAAAGTAATTTGTATCTTCATATCTGGCTTTTAAACATATACTTCTTTACAATTAAATAGGCACTTAAGTCCGTCTACATATTTCGAGTAGAATAATACTATTATTATGTTTGTTCTACGTCTCATCACAGTAGACATCAATTCGAAGTGATTTACTCGTTTTTCTTTTTCTTTACTACTCATCCGTATGTACAGTCGCATCTACGAATTCGAAATTAGTACAAAAAATGTATGTCGTAAAACGTCAGAATTACGTGATTACCGTTAAACAGTGGCAGTCACTCACGTTAAACCGCATAACAGTAAATGATGCGTATTCCTATAATAGCACATCAGAATTATGTCTCGCGTATCTCGAATCAACCAGTTTTCCTTCATCCTACAGTTACTTAATATCATATTAACGCAAGTGTTACTCGTATAAACGATGAGAGAAAAAAACGAACACGTTTCTCAATATTCTTTATCCTACTTTTGTAAAATTGTACGAATCTCGGTGTGTTCGTGCTAGAAAAATTCTACCGCGAGATTTTCAACGTTTTAAAATCGTATAAACACTACTCTCTACGTTCCTTCTCCAGGTACTTCTCTAATCTTCTACGAACTGTTGCCGGTAATAAAATTGTAGTTTAAAATTCTCTTTCATCTACGATCTATAACATTTCTAGACAGGGTGTCGCAAAAACTCTTTGAACTTTTAATGCTTTACGATCTAGTAAATTCTCAACAATTCACGGTAGAAGGTCGGACGTAAATTTGTTACACTTAATTATCGCACGCTATAAAGGCCTGTTGGTCGTGTAAAAATGGGGAACGTTACTCTTACACTTTTCATTAAATCAACGTAAATGCGCAATAAGACGTAATATAAGTTCCTTCGCAATATAGTGATTTCTTTTTTTGCGTGACTCTGTCGTTCTTTTTTAAACAGTTTCTATGCGGACGTGTTACTTTCGTTAGCATCACAGGTCGAGGGTAGTATCAGATCCACGATGATAATCCTCGTCTAACAGAGGCTCTTGTTCCACCACCATGCGAACTGTGAACAAAATTGTTCATGCATACCAACGAATAATAACGTTAAATAGTATGTGCGAATATTTTGCCTATTATCGAAAACAAAAACGAATTAAACCATTTTAAAAGTATTTTTTTTTAAGAAACGTGTACCTAGTACTTGTTAATGGATTGATTAAATTTTTTTTAATGGAAAAAAAACATAATCCAGGTGATTACGTAACGCAATTCATTCTGTGTAATGGATACGACGGTAGTTATTTCAAGTTAAAAACAGGATAAGTGACAGATATGTTCAATTACTCGCACATACGAAGTTACCATATAACACATTATAATTAATTCTACTATTACGCTAAAATAACTGTACCCATTTTCGTAACAGACCACACATTACTATACGTTCGTTCAGGGATCGGCAATCTTCTGACATTAAATCGTGTAATTTAGCTTCATATGTATGAATTACTGATAAGTCTGTTCATGCTTTTATTCGACTAGAAAAACTATCGTCACGGTAAAACTACCTGTTAGTCAAAGTTGTATAGCATAGTATAATATTTTCGCGACATGCCGAGCCCTATTTCCGATGTGTTCAGATGTTCGTAGAACGAAATCGTCGACCGTGTTCAGAAGTTCTTTGCTTTTATGCAAATCAACCTGATGCAACACCCTGAACGCGTTCGAAAAAAAACATGAAGACCAAGCGGCAGGCAAAGAGACATGCATAAGAGATTCTTTGCATGCTGTTCACCCTTGATTTTGTCTACATACCTGAAGACTCCAGTATACACGAATTAAAAATAGGTATACACGTTATACATGATCAATCGTACGAAATACATTGAGCTTCTAACGTCGAAAAACTTTCTACAAAGTCGCCCGTAAAAACAACCGAATAAATTTATCTCACATGATTATGTATAAATAATGACGGCCAATTAAAAATTATTAGGCAAGATCGTCTTACGAAGCGTGAAAGAAACGAATAAACCGATATTTGTAATACTGGTGTAATACTTGTTAACACCAACACAAGCAGAATAATGCGAGAGTGAAAGATCATTCACGAAGAATCGATTAAGAAATGTATCATTACGTGCGTAACTTTTTAGTATTAAAGAGTATTTAAATTTGAAAATGTAAGGACAAGGAAAGGTTCAATGTAGATCAAGAGATAATTGATATCGGAGTGAGAGAAGTCTAAGAAGTAGAGAAAAGGCGTAAGCCTTTTCACGAACGTGCGTGTTCGACAACAATGAAATATATCATGCATTCGGTTATACTAGGGTGGTACACGAATTTTTTCGTGTTTTTTCCTCATATTACTTTTACACGATTTCTTTTTTTAACCGAAAAAAGTTATTTCATGTCGTGTTTGCGATATATCATTTTAAAGATCTCGAAAGAACACCGGAAATTTGTTCGGTTAAAAAAAGTCATGAAAATGTAATCGGAGATAAACCGAATATACTTCTACACCACTCTAGTAAATAACTAATGTGACGAAATTAGAAGTTTAGGTATCGCATACAATGTTCAGGAAATATGCATATCGGATGTAGTTTAAATTTCACACAGTACCAAATGAAATTTTCAAAAGAATAACTTTTATCCAATCACTTACATACGAGATCTGTATTTTTCATGGATTTTAACATGTGTTTCATCTGTGATCAGAGACAGTGGTAAATAAAACAATGAACAACATGCTGATTAAAGATCCGAAAGCCTCGAACACGTTACATTAGAAGGCAAAATCCAAAATTGCTCTGGGAGAATCACCTTTGCAAGCCATCTAGGGAGGATTAATATCAGTTAGATAGAAAGAAAAAGAAAAAGTAGGAATTACAATTTACAACGATAACCGTGGTTATATCAAGCTTTCGCGTGAAATTATTTAAATGAAAGATAGTATATAATAAGGGAAATTATTTATCGGGATAGTATAATACAGTTTACGAACAGAAACCAAGATACGATACATTCGATTATGTTTGTACACATTATTTTCTCACAGTGTCGCGAAATATCTTCTTGGATTCGTTGTTAGTCCAATGGTTTCACTTTCTCTTATCAAATTCCAATTTTAGCTTTAGATATTTCTTTTGTCAGGATTTAACACGCGACTTCAACATTGGGAAATAAATTTCCGGGTGAATTTTATGATGAATAGCTGTGATTCAGATAAGCTTTACATCACCGTCTATGCCCCATTGTATCGAATAATGTTTTAGGTGTAATAATGCCATTTACAACGCAACCTATCGAGAGAACATGCTATCTGTTCCAATGACTGATGTCTCAAAAGACCTGAAATGATTGTTCCCTTAGTCATACACTAATAAGGATGCCTTCTGTACAATGATATGTTCTCGTAACTTCCGTTCGCTAAATTAAAGGAATCAATGAAAACGGTAATATTCGTAGAATTTATAATTATTGTCATCCATTTTCCATATCGAACAACTTTGACAATTTATGATGCTTTATATAATTATCGATAAACTAAAAAATCATAATTATTGGCAATGAAAAATACTTTTGAAACAATTGCTTCCTTCTTTCAAATTCCCTTCTTATAAATACTGTTCTCGGAATATTTGTGTTATAAATTTATGTATATAACATTTGCAATATAAAATTATTAGTCACAAACTTTTGTATCATATGAATAGAATTGAAATACACATTTCAAGTTTCACGGTTTTCAAATTAAACGAAAATAACTTTCATTACAATAAATAAGGTAATTCTCTTTCCTGTAATATTCGTGTCTTACACGTTATCAACAAAAGACATATTCGAATTATTCTATGAGATCATGATCGTAAAATAGTTTTTAAACACAAGCTCTAGAAACGTTGTTAGACGTATAAAAAAATGGTAATGTTACACTATGATATATATTATAATATAAAAGGAATTTATACTTCACGAAAGTGAACGATTCTTATAGACATAGTAGACATATAGCATCAGAAATTTAAATCAAATTTCACTGTATAATTTCATTCTACGATATACTGATCATTGACAAATAAATTTTCAATAAATGACTTGCATAAAAAAAAACTTTAATTTAACTGTTATAAAATCTATAACAATCTGATATAAAGTTACTTAAAACTGGTGTCATGTCTTTTTCTTCAGACTCTTGATAACGATTATGTATGACTTTTTTCACTTAAAAATATAATGTAAGTATTACACCACGTAGGCTACTCGATGAATTGCTATCTGATCGTTCATCCTAACTCTTTCTGTCGGAGAACAGTACAACAGTGTAACCGACAATAAGCAATGGGTAATTTTTTTTCGTTCAACGTATTGTTTGAGACTTTGTTTTTATTGTTTATGTTCAAATACTAATCGGATACGGCGCGATTATAAGTTAACGTGATAACAAATGAGCTGTACTATTCAAAACTTTTATATACAGTCGTAATAACAAAACTTATCAAACCTCTATGCTTTCTTACATTGTGTGACTTTCTTTTATACATAAAACGAATTATACAGAGCATTCATTATCACAGGTATGTCCTAGTGATGTTTCTTTAGCAATCTGTTACGTTGGAACCTGTTAGTACCATTTTTTTCAGCCACATTAGAAACCTGGCTTGCGTTCGTTCTCTGATCCCCTAATGGTATCCTAAACAGTTTGATCTTCATATGATCGCAGATTTCAAGACAAACTTGAGCGCTATACCGTAGTAAATCGAATGTCACCCATATCTAAAAATACAAACAATATGAAAGTATCATTACCGGAAGGAAAGTCTGTAAAATATCTGTAAGAAATATAAGACTTACAAAGCATAGCCAAAGAACGTAATATTCTTTGATAAAGAAATTAAAATATTGATTCAGAAACAGCATTGCTGGTCCAATTAATGAAGTGTCTAAATACTGCATCTCATTTTTCGTCATATGCGCAACCTGTAAGAATGTATGTGAAGATAATGTTAAATGTTGAACATATAAAGTTGTAACAGTGTATGTACAACTGAAAGAAATATGTTAATATACCTACCACTAATCGATTGGTAACTTTAGCTGCGACCATTCCGAACGCAAGTATATACAGTGCAGGATGATTTTCGTATACGTGCTCAGCACTTTTTCTATAAATTATGAAAGCCGGTACTACCACAAAACTAAATGGAATAATTGGAGATAACACTGATGTTCCCTGAAATGGAATAAATATTTTGAAGAAATCTAGGAATGATAAGTTGAAGAGGAAAGTGTATAAGCGATATGTATTCGTAAGCTGAACATTGTAAACTACAGAAATGAAATTATAAGGATACAATTTGGCATCTAATTTTATAAGAATTATGTGTATTAGTTTTTCAAAGTAAAAAATCCATTTAAATAGGCAAATATAATAAATACAACATGTCATTATTATAAGATAAATGGGAAATTCAAATGGAAATGAACATAAAAAGTATTACAAGCTAATATATGCAAAACTAAATCTATTGTAACAGTATGCTGTTTTTTTACAGAATCTATTTTTCAAAGAGAAAGCAATAAACTATTAGTTGCCAATAAATATATTTGAATAACATATAGACATTAAAATGACAAAAAGTTAGCTAAGTTGAGTAGTACATGCAAAATGGAATATGTTTAGTACATGCGGAATTAACATAATGATGTTATTGTTAAATTAATTTCTAATTTAATTATACTAAAGCAGTCACATAAATTTTTATTACAATACCATTATATGTACATCATACGTTTGTCACAATCCATGCAGCATTCTAAAGCTATTTTTGGACACAAGAGAAATACAATCAATGGATGGGAATACAGAATGAAGGAAGACGTGTATGATGTAACAATATAAATAGATTTCTTCCAAAAAAATATGTAGGAGAAGGTGTTAACCAAAGTGGAACAACGGTACAGTAAACAGTTCTGTGTGATGCTCTTGCAAAATTTAGGCCCACAAACATTTCATAGATACTTAAAACCTGTACATTCGATTTATGTACCAAAATAGAATGATTTTAATTACTTTCCAAAATAAGTTAAGATACATGAAATGTTATTAAACATATATCATAAATAATATAAAAGAAATCATAGGGGTTGAAATTATTAACATCAAAGGACACTAATGGTACTTCAAAACATTTATGTTGCAAATATGTAAAAAGTATATAATATATATATATATATATATATATATATATATATATATATATATATATATATATATATATATATTTGTTAGTTTTGTTTAGCATGGGCCTAAATTAAAATACAACGCAAAGTGCACTACACAATGATCCTACGATTTTTGAACTGACTTACTGCGACGGTGGAGCCATTTTTTCCGACACCACCGGCAAGAATGACGGATATGCTGCTCTGTGCAAGTAAAATTGCGATGCCCACAGCAGCCCATAATGGAAACACCTTGACCTCTGTGCCAGTATATGGCAACTGCGTAAGCGATACCAAACACCTTTCCATTAGTTAATTTTAAAGATAGCTTTAACATCGATTCAACATTGATTCCTAGTTAAATACTTGATAATGCATTCATAACGACCTCCTGCTCTTGAAACAATTTCTTATTGCACATAATACGAAGTTGCAAAAAATCGAGACTTAACAAACATTAAGATAGTCTTCTTATCGTTTACTACATAATTATTTCAAATACAAGACTTATCTTAAAACATAGCTTACGTTTATGTTAGATTGCATCAGCAATAACGTTATAGCGTAAACATCGCTGAAATAGAATACTGCATTGTTTACGTTAAAACTACTGTTAGACAGGTACAGGAAAAAAAATATAACAATCGTGAAATTATATCTTCCGCCGTAGTTTGTGCACCATACCAAGATATCTCATTATCATGAATTAATAGGCATATAATAGATAGCATAGAAACTTAGTAATGCAATATTCTTAGAAACGGAAATAGTAACATTTTGTGTAATTACGACAGATAAGCGAAATAGAATAGGAGACACCTTCTTTTTCTTACACTACAAAATGGCAAAGAATACAAGAGCGTTGTCCATATTGAGAACAGCCAATTTCTTTGTTTGGGACTTACTGCAATTGTGGAACCGTTCTTTCCAACCCCACCAGATTCAAAGACTTTACAGAATTCAAGGAATACGTGTATGTAGCCTGCATAAAATAACACTGCTGCATAGTTATTGAATGTGCCTACACCAAGCACTGGGATCTAAACAAACGCACAATATCTCGCTCATTACAATCATTTTACAAAAATCGATCGACTAATGTTATAATTAAACACGATGGGCTAGTTCCACTTGTGGTCCGTATTTCTGCATAAATTCTGTGTAAAGATAAAACATCTGGCACGTGGGAGCCGCAAAGTACAATGATAAACGTTAAAATGCAAAGTTACCTTACCATTTCTTTCGAACACGCGTTTTGCTCGATAAGTTAAACGTATACAAGGGAAGAATGGAATATCGTCTTTAATCGAACTTACAATGATAATGGCAAAAGTACATTATCAAAGAGAAAATTGCGATCATGATTCAAAATTTATATAATAGCCTGTCTGTTCTGTTGTTTGACCGTACATACTATCGTTGAAATATCGAAACGAATGATATACTGAAATTTACTAATGCATGTTGTAGGATTTTTGGAAACTAGTGGAACAAAAAGTAGGTTTACCATAGATAATTAAACAATGAAATGGATACCTTCAGAAATTGTTTCAAAAGCACATTGCATAAAAGAAAGTCAAATACTGTGCTGTGTATATATCGAACATATGCATAAAATTTTTTTTATCACCGGGGTAAATACTCTGAACGTTTTGTTTAATAACAATAGTAGATCTTACAATTGATTAAAGATCAATTCGTTCTTTTAAATGAGATCAATAATGCATGTGATGTCGGACAACATACAGATCTGAATTATACATGAGATGGACACATATGTAAAGTCATGAATTCAGTTGTTATGATGATGATGATAATGCATTTGTTATGATGAGATGCAAGGAAACGAAAAAGAAACGGAAGGGGAAATAAACGAGTAAGTAATCTGGAATTGAAATGCGTGTTAAGGTAATAAAAGTTTTGTAGCAAAAAAGTAATTTCAGCGTCGCTCCTCATGCCATGCTGCTCCCATTTCCATATCTCCAGAAACAAAAGTTTAACCAACTTACAGCCACAGTTGAACCATTCTTGCCCACTCCTCCGGTGAAAATCACCGAAAAGATGGAATACAAATTTGCCAGTGCACAAATCACTGTCATAACTCCTATTAAATACTTAAACAGAAAACCATCTATGTATGGTATCTGCAAGAAATATTCTCATTAGACTCATGTAAAAATATCATTTTAAAAATTTTTGATAAGCTTCATGAGTCTTGAGAGACGAGGTTCTGTATAAGTATTATTGATTTCCATTTCCGGTTTCCAATTTAAATCATGTGACCCAGAATTCCCAGTTGGGTGATTGCAAATACAATAAAACAATTTTCGTGAATGTAATCCCATAATCACTGATTTTTGTAAAATATAATTTTTCACGCTATCTCGACTATTACGCGATAGACATTTTCAATGCAAGTTTTCAAATTACGTGGGAAGTTGGCGATATTTCAACAGTTCAAATAAGGGAAAATTACAGTGCAAAAATCGTAACAAAATACGCAGATTGAAATAAAATCTAGTGAAGATAATGATGAAGAGTAATGATGAATATAATACTATATGAATTACTAATGAAATCTATCATGAATATTTGTGAGAGAAATTGAGTACATTTAATGATGTCGGATTCATTTTCATTGTAAAAACTGTATTATAGTGATGCTACTGTGATTTTCAAAATCGATCGTAAATATTAATTCTTTACCACAAAAATATTGGTGTTTAGAGAAGAAATTAGAAGCAAAGGAAAGAGCTAAATATTTCAAAATAACAGTCAATTGGCTATTACATCAAGAAATTAATCATCTTGAAATATGTGAATGCTGTAAACTTGTGACATACAGCCTGTAGTGTACATTACGCAATAATGTTATACATTACTTGTTAATTTTCAGCTAGCAGCATTTTGTAACTACAATTCTGAAAAATTATATTAGCAACTCGACTGTTATACTTGAATATTTTAATAATATATAAATATAAGTAAAACATAATTAAGATAGGTACAACCTCCATCATCCACACATTAGGTCCAAAGATTGCAGAAACAAGATGAATAGTAATGATAGTAAACTGTGCTTCCGTGACATCCACTTTACCAAATCTCAAAGACCCTATTTAACAAGAAGAGTATTTGAATACAATGGAATATAACATAAATATAATTAATACATGAGATCAAAAGAAAGTTATATTTTACCTGAAACATAAGTCTGCCAATGAGCACAATAAAATAGTGTCATAGCACAGAAACATTGAAAAAACATCCATGTTGGGTAATATCCTAATTGTACTGCTATACACGCTGATAGAGCGACAAATACTAAAAATATATTTTTAGATCTTTATTATACAAAACTAAATTTATAATACGTATTATATAATAAAGATTATATGAAGCACAAAGCTTTTTTTACTGCATACAAATAGTCATTTAAATACCTGTTGATATGGAATCACATCCATGATCGAACAGTTCACCAAGTGGTGTCGAAGTTCCAGTTCTCCTGGCTTGCTTTCCATCAATAGCATCTAAGCTTTGATATATGAATAGACCAAGTGCGCAGAGAAAACATGCCCATCTTGGTGCCTACAAAATTCCATCACTTTTTATACTTCTCCATATCACAATGTAGTTTTATACGCACACGGTACCTCCTTCAATGAAGGTGATTCTTTTATATTGTCATATAAAACCGCGCGTAGTGACAATACAGGAGGACAGCATAGGTTATGTGAACGGTACCTCGGCTTTTGCATCGGGACTGTAGTAAACGAGAATCAGTGTGGTGACAATGTTGACGATGAGCCCGACGACTGTGATTAAGTTGGGTGCAAGCCAAAGTGGAACTTTGCTTACAAGCCAGTTCCACCAGGGTTGAAGAAGTCCATCCAAGAGGCTATTGGTGGTGCAGCTGTATTTGTGCTCAGTAAGACGTTTCAATTGTCCTGGTGACAGGAGTTTCTCCTTATAAAACTGCATAATTCGGATTTGCCGGAATACTAAGGGCACCAGGTACAATTACGAATGATTACGATAATATAACGGTCATCGATTCTTCACAATACAACGGCCAAACATAACAAGTAACTGTTCGCGAACACATACGACATCTCTTCGCTCTCTGACTCGGAGCCGGAACTACGACTAGGCTCCACGGCAGAAATTTAATGAACCTGTCGTACTGCTGTTCTCGATTCGCGCACTAATTAATTTAATTATTGTCTATCCTGCTCGAGGACAAATACTGGCAAAAAAATCTGATCGATTTTGCGACTACGCCAATACGCTGCAATGACGTTTACAATTATCAAGTTTCTTTATACCTAATTTCCGTATTGAAAGTCATTATTTCAAAATTCCCCGCCAGATTTTGTAAAATGATTCTCTTCTCTTCATAAATCAACGACGTTCTTCGTTCTGTATGAAATATACTCTCATTGATGTAAACAGTTGTAAATACTGTCTTACGTTGGGTTTCTGATTACTGTAAATAGTCGTGATATTGCATTCAAAGCAATTCGAAGTAATCGATTTGTTATCATGGCGACTTTGGCCGGTTTTTCGAAACTTTTTAATTGCGCTGCGACCACGTGTCTTAAAAGGATTTCCCCGGTTTCAGTATACAAGCAGTATTATCCAGGTTTGTTTAAATTTGTCTAAATATCGACGAAAACATATTTATGCCTGCTAATAAACAGTACAAGTATTATAACCTCACTTTCATTTATGTCTAATTATAAACATATATTATTTAAAGAGTTGATATTACGCTCTTATATATTTACAGGATTTAAACTGTGATATAACATGACCATAACATGTCTACACCATGTAATAACGAGATAAATCTTTGTTTCAGCTTTAAGATTATGGGAAACTGGATTTGCAGGGTATCGTACTCGATTGCCATGGATGGAGGTACCACAACATCAAGTAGAAATACCAGAGTACGATGAAGAAAAAGAGAAACAAGCTTCTGGTTATTATTTATAAATACATTTCTAAAACCTTTAATCCCTAGTTACATGAAACAAAAAGTATATCATTCATTTTTCATATTTGTATAAATTTACTTTATTTTTATTTTACAGATGTCGTCAATGAAATCAATAAACAAATAGCTACCAATTCAACAGGCCGATTATTTGCTGTCATACATTTATGTGGAACACAATTTAAAGTCACAGAAAGTGATATCATAATAGTTAATGGTCACTGGGTACCCAAACCAGGAGATCAAATAAAATTGGAGAAGGTGCTACTCGTTGGCAGTAAAGACTTTACCCTGATAGGAAGACCCATTCTAAACAGAGAATTGGTTTCTGTGGATGCAACTGTCATAGAGAAGACTTTGTCTCATACAATTACACGTTTTAGGATGAAAAAGAGGAAGCAGTATCGAAGACTGAACTGTAAGACATAACAAAATTTTTCATTATATACAGAAATTATCAAGATATGGAAATTATACGATATATATACCTATTTATATTACAGTTTACAGAGTACAGCGTACAATGTTAAGAATAAACTCTATAGATATACTTGGAAATGTTGACGAAAAAAAGGAAGTGGAGGGCTTGGACAGAATATATTAACACAGGAATACAATCTACCTGTAATACCATTAAACTGTTTCCTTATGGATTTTAGATAATGTACAGAAATTCATTTAATATTAATTGTATATGACATCATGTGTATCGTTATTTTCCTACTATAATTCATAACTATGCCAGAATGTTATTCCCTTTATAAAAGAGAAATACATAAGTCATTTTACAATATGTCTAAGAATACCGTAAATATCGTTCAATTCTAAAGGTTGATCTTTTCTTGATGCGCCCTATATCTCTATTTCACGTGAAAAGTGTCGTTCAAAAATGACATCCCTTGCCTTACAGCTCCTAAGATATGAAATACTAGATAACTCATAGATATAGTTGAAAGTAAACAGAGACAGACTAAAGTAGATAAAAAAAGATGCAGAAGCTGTACGACACCAAAAAAGAGATGCCATACGTTTACAGAATGAAATATGGGTAGGGCTAAAACGAGAAAGATATACCGGGTATTAGACTGAGATACTCGACGTTAGCTAGAACGAGATAAAAGTATTCAGTTCGCAGGAGCGAGACGCGAGCAGAGGAAGGAAGAAGATAACAAACGTTAGACAGAGAAAGAGGGAGAATGGTAATCGGATGACGTCACGAGCTGCAACTCCAAGATGGTTCAAAGGAGAGTACCAATCTACTCTCCGAACGTTGCAGTCGCGTTAGAAAGTAACGCCGATATAGTCCGTAGCCCATGACCAGGTCCGTGCTCGTGACAGTTGCTTGCAAACCGTTGCGTGCTATGGGTCGGTGTGTTTCTCCCGTCGACGCGTGAACAAGCGAACTGTAAATCGTGTGTTAGAATTTCTCTCAATCGGAATACAAGAATTGGCGTCCGCCGACGGGAGTAAACGATTCCGGATTGTAAGACCCGGGTGCACCCGAGTAAACGCGGTGCTGTTGCGATTTTAGTGCCACGAAGTCGTGTGTTTTTCTGTGAACCCGGACAGTGATCTAACGTGTCGTGTCACATAGCATCTCGGAGGAAAAATGGTGCTTTCGAAATGTTATGGATTTATTAAATGCGCGCTGGTCTGCATCAATCTCACGTTCTTGGTAAGCAATTGACAACATTTGTTTGTTATCCATGTATCCCTATGATATCACTAATCTTTGAATGCATGTTTTTATCCTATTTTACTGTGTATGTCTCTTTTAACTTCGGACGAAAATTCAACGCCTTTCTTTAGTTTTTCTACACCATTTCCTGATTGTTTTAATAATCCGCCGTGTTAGGTATAAAATGAATCTTGAAAAGCTTTAAAATCATTGCACTTAATATATCGCTTGTAACACCGTTTTATGTAGAACATTATCAGCAGTGTTTACACAAGCATATGCTTATGGTTCATATAACAATACAAGTATAAGTTAGTTCGATAAAATGTAAACGTTGTAAGATGCAAGTCTGCAGAAAATATACCGTGTGCAATTTACATTGTTTAGTAGGAAAAATTAATGCTAATTTAATTAACTACAGTCATTGGGTAATAATATAATGACCTTATTGATAGAATAAATATGGAATTTGAAATCAAACATTACATAATAAAACTACTAATTGATATTTAAATATTGATTTTTAAATGCATATTACCAATTCATAAAAAATCTCCTAATTTAAATATGACCAGTTTCATATATTCATATATTTCATTTTCACATCTTACCTAAAATTGTTTTAAAAAACTCGCCGCTGTCTAGCCGTCAGTATTTCTCTCAATATTCCAAACTCGGCTGTTGGAAATGAAAGAGCAGGATTTTTGAAATACAGTCACACGTCGATCGATGAGCCAGATGCATTGTTCGGAGGAATGTTTTCATACTCCGGTAAATCGTTGAAGTCAATCCGCAGCTGTGTTTGCAGAAAAAAAGCAGCGGTCGTGATAATTTCAAGCTTGTTGAATTTGGCTTTTCGTCTGGCTCGTCATATTACTGTTATACTTCCTGGCGACAATGTACTTCTGTCTCTCCACACAGATTTTATGTTCATACATTTGCACATGGTTGCCAGCACATTTTGATATTAATGTTCCCAAAAAATGTGATTCATACAAAATATTACGTTGCTACCTAGATAATTTATTTTGCGCAAGATTTTCTAAGCGAATGATGTTTCCAGTTAAAGCGGATGTGTAATTAAAATTGTTGGTACACAGAAAAAGACTATGCCGCTTATTGTGCTGGATACAAATATCTAAATTGAATCGTAACTTTGAATTCAATTTAATTAGATACGATTAAACATTCGATAACACTAACAGTACACAATGATTGTAAACGCAGTAATAAACGTTTGAAATTGCTTCTCCAACGTCTAATTATTCCATCCGCGTTCCTCGACATCGAAAGAAATGTTTCGGCACGAAGGTGCGATAATTCACGCAAATTGACGCGACTCCCTTTTATTGTCATTATCCTTTCTGCCTCGAAGCGGGGTAATTCGAGAGTGGCTGAATCGGTTTCATCCCGTCTACCGGTCCTCGTATTAATTTCCCCGTTTCGTTTCCTCCCTCCCCCCATGACTTGTGTCGTAATCGTCAATTTTGACAATGATGACTGCGCGCGATTCTTACGCCGTGATTTATTTCCAATGATTTTATCATTCTCGTTATTTCGTCGGAATTACGACCCGCGAGGGAATGACTCAGAAAGCCCATTTACATTATTAAACCGTGAGGCGTCGATTCCGTGGATCACCGCCGCTCATCTATACATATACACATACTACTTATCGCCGGAATGATCAACAATAGCGCTTATGTCAGGATCGAAGCGGACGGTCGTCGCAAGCTTCGTACGAAAATGTTTGGCAGAAATAAGTGCGTTTAAATATAGATTTCCAGTCAGACTGCGAATATGTTCTTCCTACGAGCTTGCAACCTACACGACGTCCCAGTTTCTGCTGTCCTCCGAGTGGTTTCCACGTACTGATACGTGCAACTCGTTTTTGCTCGCCAGTCGCCTCGACTCTCCTCGGGTTCCTTGAAAATAATACTAACGAAACGTCGGTATTGACACGCTTGGCACCCTATGAAAACAACGACGCCGATCTGCAGGAAAAATAATAACCCGCGGAGCAACGTAACGGTGTTAAATCTGTAGCTACGACAGATAAAACAGTTGAACTTGACAGACTTGGCACTGTTCGTTCATCCTTTACCCGTTTCCTAACCCCATACAAATAATTATTGTATTCGTTACGGATCATTTCATCGATCTCTATTAACGCATGACTCACGGCTATCGTAAGATTCTTGAAATAAGCAATGACAATAAAATTAGACCTTAACCTTGGTTAACTTAGCGTCGAGTAAAAATAAAAAGTCTTCGGACGAAAAACAAAAAAAGAATCAACGACGACTATCTAACTGTAAAACACTGTGTGTATAATAGTTGATCTAATTATTAGATGTGCTAGATTTATACGTTGTATTCTAGTTTCTCCGATGTCGTAAGTCAGAAACTAAAATGAAACAGATTGAATTTACTAGTCGTTCTTTGTACGATCGATTTTATTCTTCTATTTCATTGCTCGTTGAAATATGTCTTTACCCATTCGCCGTTTGAAACACTGGTGGGTAGTAAAATGGAAATATTAAAATGCAGTCCACCTTCGGACGTGATTTGCTCGACTATGTTCGATCTCTGATTGTATGCGCGAGGAATCCGTTTAACTTGGCTGCAAGATGCCACGGAGTTTCTTGCATCTGTTCTTACATCACCACTCCCGCGGCTTCAACAACGCGAGACGCGTCGGGCATACAGGAAGTTCTCTGTTTAAAAGGTTCGCCACCGACGCGATTATAACGACGAGTGGAACTCCACGGCGTCTCTATGCCGGCTCCAACCCAGTGAACCTTACAAATCTTTTTAACCCCTTGCTTCGTAAATACCAGTTACTCCATTTACGGACTGAGAGCCACGCGTTTCCCTGGGAATTAAGTTTTCTACGTACGTATCACTGAGAATTACGTGATATACGTAGGGAATATTTGGGATTTGTATGTGTGCGATGAAAAAGATCAAGGCAGTCTTGTTACTTTGAATAGAAAAAGTAAAAGGGAGAAGTGGTCGATATGATATTATATATATGTATATCGGAACCCTTTAACTCGATTATCTAATATACTGTAAAATATGTATTAGGATAGGATGTACAGGATATGTATATGTATATATATTTTTTGTTATAAATCATTTGCTAATATTAACACATATAAAAGTAGACGTCAGGCAGGTGACTTATCTGATTGCATCATGTTTAATGGTAAAAATATGCCTGGTTTTGTGTATCTGACACGTTTCTTCGCACTTTAAAAATATACTTGACCTTTTTAGCACTATTCAAACAGGAAAACCTAGGAACGGTTATTCTGTTTCATGGTTTAAGCGCCGCTCACAATGTGAGATATGGATAAATAATGAAGTATTCTTGTGTGAAGCGGGCAGAACAGGGTAGGGCAGGCAGAACGAACGCCCTTTTCAATGGTCTGTTCGCCAGATGTGAACATTTCCATTCAAAATGAGGGCTTACAATGTTTCGGACTTTCCTGCCCTCCCTTGCTGTTCTTTATGACGGTTCTTAATCCTTGAAATGGTTCGCTCCGAAAATGTTTCGGAGGAAATGAGTTTCAAACGTTTACGTTGTTAAATCCTGATTTACGAAAAAACTACAACGATACTCACGTATATACATACATAAATACGACATACATACAGCATTTTAACCAAGACTTCGAGTCGACCCTCAAAAACAACGTGAAAATTTAATAAAAATGACAAAATTGTAATTAAAATCGTAGTTACGGAGAAGGAAAGTTCAGGTCTTGCTCTGTACGTAGCATTTTAATTACAATCCTATATTGTTAGTCTACAACAACTTTAGCTTAGAATATCTTGTTTAATCAACGATATTAACGTGGCGAGGAAAATTGATATTCATACGAGTAAAGGGCAAAGGAATCATCCGGGACAAAGAAGGTTCTGAAGTCGAGAACCGATCGATGTAATAGGTATAAAGACTTTACGCATAAAATTCATATCGTTTCATTAATTTCAGGCTATCGGTTTGGGAATAATAGTCCTAGCAGTATGGATGCTAACGGACCAAACTTTCCTGATGCATCTCGCCCAGGATCACCAGGACTTCATGGCTGGTCTCTACATTCTGCTGACTGTGGGGATTGCCATGTTGATAACGTCCTTCCTGGGATGTTTCGGTGCCCTACGTGAATCCAAGTGCATGCTGGTTACATTCTTCAGTTGCCTGTTGGTGATCATTGTTGGTCGACTCGCAGCTGGAGCGTGGCTTTATACCAACAGCGGGGTCCTCGAGGAACTGGTCAAGTCTTCCTTGATAAATACCGTTAAGGTATTTAAAAATATATTATCTTACGTAAATTTCCTAATAAAATACGATATCTATTTAGTTGACGAATTATATCATTAAAAAAGGAACAATTGTTCGTTTACCGTAAATTTGGTAATTTCAGAATGAGTACGGCGAACAAGAGTCTCACACGCAAATAATGGACGTGTTTCAAATGAATTTGAAATGCTGTGGTGCTACCGGTCCGGCGGATTGGGCTGGTAGCAAATACGCGACAAAGGATCCCTCTATTCCTGTCAGCTTAACTGTTTCCGGGGACAACAACGTGTACAAAATACCCGAGTCTTGCTGCAAGGATATGGAGAGCGACGCGTGTAAATTAGCTCGGCATATCAAAATTGCTGGTATTATTAGTCCGGCAATCTATAGTGAGGTAATTATTATATTTAAATTATAACATCTGTCTAATAAATTAATGTTCAGGTAAAATTAAGTTCTGAACAATTGATGTATGTAATTCAAATTGATATGATAACTTGGGAATGATTTTTTCAGGGTTGTATGGATAAAATGATGGAACAACTACATAGTCAGTTGAGCATTGTGATTGGTGTTGCTCTAGGCATAGAGATCCTACAACTTCTCGCTCTGATATTCTCCTTAATACTATGCTGCGCAATTGGTTCGCCAGACAGATACAAAGCCTAAGTTGGTGTTGTTCTGGATGCCAATATAATCCTTCCTTATCTCACATATCGTCGTCTCCACAACCGTTGATCTCTGTGCCAATTTCGATAAGTTCTTTCCGTGCTTTCAGCATTGTCCGACTATGCGGAATGGGAAAGAATATTTCAGGATTACCGTTGTGACTATAAACATGTGTGACCATAACTGTCCTCTGCGATACGCGATTCAAGTTTTATTTTTATTTTTATTTTTTTAGATATGGTGTTATGATTCCGCTCAGGGAGAAAAATGACAATTATTCTATTAATTTCTATGCATTTTTACACACGCGCAATACATTTCCTCAGTTTCATTTTCAAATTAAAGTCGCGTTTGTTTTATGTTTATTCAAATGAAAGTATATCGAGGAAGGTCTATATGGAGTTCAGTTCTTCTTACTGCCAAAATGCTCTTTCGGTTTCTGCGGTATTTCTTTTTATACGCTAAAAGACTCAGACGACCGAGCATTTAATATGTTTTATTACAGAGTACCTATATGCTTTATGTTTCTATTAGGCCAAAGTAGTAGACCAAACTAACGTAATGTGTTAAAGAGATGTGAAATTTCGAATTGCGCGGGGCAATAAAGAATTGACAATTTTCTCGACGAGATCGTAAGCATTTGATGTTGTAACTGGTATGTATTTGAGAACTTGATTCTATGCTACGAGCTTGTGTGCCATGACTTAAATTTAAATGTATAATCTCAATAAGATATATTTCACTCGAAAGTTCATATATCTATGTATCTGTTGAAAATGTGTTTTCGAATCCTTCTGTTATTTCATTTCGATAAAGTAAGCATTCGAAATTCTGACTTGACGGGAATCAGAAATGGTTTACTGCCAACGACATACCATACTGCCAACGACATACCAGTTTTGACGTACACATACATACACAAACATATATAAATATATATATATATATAAATATAATATAAGATATATAAAAATTAATCTGAACATTAATAATTGATGTCCGAATGAGATTATATTATTGTAAGAACGTTATTAAGCCATTTTCGTCTCTTGTATCATTATAGTTTATTCTCGTTATCTCTAAAACTAATGAAAGTGACAAGTTTATAAATGAATGCATAGCTACGCAGAAGCGATTAATTTTTTAAATATGCGCACCATGGAATTAGAAAATGAATCCCTCGGAAGTCAAACTGATCAATCCATTTCATCTTGATTTCTCGAATTGATCAAGCTTGACTTTTGAGGTACTCGAATAACGGTACAGTTTTTCGAACGATATTTAAATACGTGCGTAATGTGCCGTCTGAAAAGGCACTGTAAACAAGAGAATGTTGATAATCACGGCATAAAACTAACGTTTTAAAAGTGTTCGATGTCGGTAAACGTATCGCTGTAATTTACGCGATTGATAAGAGCTGCTTTTGGAATAGTTGTGTCTTATAAAAGTGATTGATATATTTGACGACGAATGTTCGAAGACAATTAACAGATTACACTTTACAATAAAGCGAACGATTACTCATTGTTTCACTATCATTCATCGACAAATAAACGAACATAGTTTAAAGACTTTTGCGTATATGTTATTCTGATGAAGAATGTAGTACAAAAAATTGTCGGAGTAATTAAACTGTCTTTTCGTGTATGTTCTAAAATCAAAATGTGTGGAGTTCAAGTGTAAAACAATCATAGCCTCTAGTCTCTACAGATTTGTATTCCTTATTTATCGATCTTACTTTAATCATAAGCTAAATTTACCGCTTTATCGTAACACTGACTTATGCGTTTATTTCTCTTTTTATACATATAGCTATAACACTGAATTACTTATTATATTACGATTAACTGTGTACGCTGTCATTATTCTTCTTAGAACTCGTGTGAACCAGGAAGTCTCAAACTTCGAACGTAATGAAAAGATATCGTAACATATGCAGATACGATTTGAAACATTGTAGTAATATGATTACACGCGCTCAAATTTTGTTATGAATATCTGTGGGATTCTAATGTAAATATAATATTCGTTTTATACTTTTCGTAATTGTAATTTTAATTTTATATTAAATTTTGTTCACGTGAGACTGCTGCATCAAAATGTTTGAGAATTCTTGGTGAAATCTATAGGTAACCGTCTTTACATATATACGTATATATCGGATGTTATGTATGTAAAATAATATGTGACTCAAGGACATAGAAGCTCTTATTCAGTACAGGAACTATCGCTGGGCAAATAGATGACCACAGAGTATTTCGGTTTAGGTAAATTATAAAAATACCGCAGGATGTTTTATACTTTCGAATTATCACAATTATCATGAATAACTTTGTAAGACAAGTTTTGAAGATTTCTTATTCAGAATGTTCCAATTTTTCGCAGCCAAATCCTGGGAGCGTTTTTCGGACGGAAGTGCTTTGTTAAAAAGTTATAAGAAAACTATGGAACGTGAAAAAGCAATAATTTCAAGTGATTTCCGATTTGAAAATGTTGTTCGCCCGTCCCGATACAAGTCTGACGTCGATTTGATACTAAATTTGTCACTCTACAAACAGTGTGGCAATTTGATTTATATTTCACGTTATATATTTTTCTTACAACTTTTGTCAACGTTTGCATAACATTTTTTCTTGTTTGTATCTATAAAATATACTCCCATCGTTTGGCGGCAAATATTTGGAGCACCTGGGACATTTGGATTTATATTATATCATATACGTCTTCGTGTATTTACACCCAAATCTGTTTTTTATATCGTATAGTTTACAATTATAAATTGGCACAATTGTAATATTACCGCTATACGTTCAATGTTCTGTGCAACTATATCGATTAATTGTAATTTACAGAAAGTTTTTATTCCAAAGAGATAGGAGACCAGCAAACGCACTCAACTATCAACGATGGATCTGATAAGCAATTGAATCTCCACGCGCGAAGAGAATGTAAATTTTTGAAAACTATTCGAAAAATACGAGTTTTGCGTCCGGCGTGTTAACATTGTAAAGGTTGTACATTTAATATGACGCACGAAATGAAGGGATACATTCGTGAAAATATATATATTAAAAGATCGTCACTCTTATACTGTTCTTCATTTTGATATTAATATATTTATATATACTTATATACATATACATATATATCCATGTATATAAATATTTTCTTACTGATTTTAAAGCGAGATTTTTTCATTTTCACTGTAAGTTGATCATAGATTACTTCTTAAATATGCTTACATTCTGTGTATTATATTCTTCCAACATTCAAAGTGCCAGTTACTTGAAAGAAAAAGACCGTCACTTATTTAAAAAAAAAAAAATAGTGGAAAATGTAATTCTGTAACGTGTACTAATTGTTAACAAAACAGCGCACCGAATAAACAAATTTATCACAAACACTTTCTGGTAATTATCAAAAACTTCGTATTATCCGTCATGATTCAGTCTACTTACATAATAATAAATAAGTAGTATTATATTTGGTAGCTCTACATATCTCGAATTAATTTCTGTTTCACGGAGTATAAATGTCACGTTATTATACAAATGTACGCACGCGGTTTACAAACGTGTGTTTATTTATAATTTATGTATATCATTACGAGTAAATGTTAAAAGTGATGTTCAAAGAGTTCAATATACATCTAAACAAAACATTTCGAAATTTATTTCTCCCGAACCAATGAGCCCGATATTAATTTCCTATGCTAATCATGTTATTAGTCCAACCTGCTATTATTAGTACCGTAAGTTTTCATGCACAATGAAATTCGACGAAGTTTTTTAGGCCTGCTGGACTCTCCGGAAGTATCGCACGGACTTCAAATAACAATCACCATCGTGGAAGCGTGTTAAGGCATACAAATACTTGATTTTAATATTTCATTTCAAGCGATTACAGCTTGTACAATATCTCTGCTGCTGTTTCAAATTCACAGTAGCTGCGATGATGCTTCAAACAATAGTATGTATTTTCATTTTATGAAACTCATGCACGTATGCATGTTCCGTAACTGTTTCGCGACGCTTTGGATTATCTTACTAATATATAAATTTGAATTTAATGTGTGATATACAAAAAAAGGAAGGCAAATAAATGTAAAATTGTCTAAATCTCTAAATTTACATATTCAATTCAATACAGCCTTGAGTGATTCACTGAATTCAAACCGGAAAAGAAATTCAACGGGACGTGAAATGTGTTGTTTGATTTAAAACTCTAGCGATGAAAAGAATTCCACGGCATAAATGATCCTCTGTTAGCTATCGCTATGGTAGGCATAAATAAAAGCCGGCATCGTCGTCGTCGGCGACGTATTTAAAGGCACAGGCGAACGGAAGTACCGCGGCGATGTTTAACCTACACACATTCACACCTCGTACACAGATTTTGTCTCTTGCCCATATATCACCGCTTTAAAAATGTAGGAATGTTTAACCAGCCATTTGAAATTTCAATTACAATTTAAACACGGATACCTGTGCCGGTGCTCACGTGTCGGGTAAAGTAAATGGACAGTGGCTTCTCGAGGTTGATTACGTATTTGATGAACAAAACCGAAAGAAATGCAAAGACGAAGAGAAAAAAGAATGTCAAGAATGAAAAATCTAAAAATAGATCTAACTGTTCCATTAATTTTCCCTGTGATCATCGTATACGTACATTCCCCATCACTTCTGGACCATAATGTACCATATCGGAAAATGAATCTACCGAAACGCGATAGAAGAAGGTATCTCCCCACTCTGTACCTTCAATAAAGCTTATCTTGCACTAAACGACAAAGATAGCATGTATATTTAATAATCTTTTATATATCTTCGTTTTACAATTCAAAACAACCGGCAAGAATAGTATGAAACACCTTAATCGAGAAATATAATAAATCTATTTCTCTTGATTCCCTTATTCATATTTACAGGTGCCCAAAAGTCATTTTTTTTTTACAGTGATCATTTTTTCTCTCAGTTCTTGATACACTGTGACCCAACCGTTCAGATTCATCCTCAAAGGTACAATAGGTACCGTGGCTCTCTTTCTCAGCGAAAGAGAAAGAGAAAGTACGAGAAGTAGGAAGGGTTGGTGCCAGAGAGTGGGAACACAGGTGCGGTACGTCCGGAGCGCCTCCAAGCAATGCCGTGCGGCCCGTGTCGTCGGAGAGAAGTGCTCGTTTTCTTCCTCTGGATATATATTTCGAGCATCTCGTTTCGGACCCCGTGCGCCAACAGGTTGTCGAGTCCTCCGCGGAGACCCGACGAACGCGACTGCATCAGTGAAATTCTATTCCTCTCTGGATCAGCAGTTATGTGACATCGGTGTTAGACTGGCCGGAATTTTTCAGTCGTTCGCACGAATTGGAAGAATTTCTCTTGGCTGGGTCGTGAGATGAAAGCGTCAAGATCCCTTTGACATTCTTTATGGAAATCTGACCGCGATCTTGGGCGTTTGGATGAATCATTTCGAGGTCTTGCCGGGTGATTTTCATCGTGGGTAAGTAAAGGACAGTAGAAATATTTCGATATTGACACAGTTTCTGTGATCTAATAGACTTTTTCGAGAGGCAAAACGTTTTATCTTAAATCGAGCCTTATACTCGATTCATTTTGTAGCTCGGTATATAAAGTCTTTATATTCGACTGCGTTGATTAATGCCCTGAAATCTTAGTGTACGTTTCGTTTATTAAACAAGGGGTTACGATAACGCTGTAGTATCAACAATTTAAATGACATAATTGCTAAATTAAGTCGTTGCTTAAAACAATAGTAAAAAGCACAGACGACCCTGTTTTCGTTCTCGTGTTTAAAAAGTTCCATTGTTAATGCTCAATTACATTGTTCAAAGGAAAACGTGTTTACCGTGTTAAAAGCTCTCCTGCGCGACAATCTTTTGTGCTTGATATCACCTGTTGCGTGGGTGGGCTAGTTTGACGTTTTACGAGGAGTATGACTCGTCGACCTACTTCGGTCTTAGCATCGGAACATGTAGTTCGATCTAACGTAAAAAACCTATAGACTACGATACGAAGAGGCGTCCAGCACCGTCAATGAACACATGCGGCTGATGTAATTAATTATAAAAATACGCTGTTCCAATATGGAACAAATATTCTTACGTAAGAAAATACTAATTACATATTTACACATAACTAGAACTAGAACTGCACATCGCGTCGTATATATACATTTTTTTGTTATATTTAGAGTCCTACAAAACTAAGAATTTATTCCTAGTTTTCAATGAGCTAGTTTACTTTGGTTTCGTTCGTGATTTTTGCGGTACCAATGTTATCGCATCTTTGTTTAGTTTATACTTCTTCATTAAATATTCAACTGTCCTCTGATCACTCGATGTACTCACACTTGCGTCATTCTTGACGCGTTTCACACTCTGATTTCCATTAGTAATTTCTTCATTGGGATTCACTGTATATTCTCTTACTTCAATTCGTCTCCGTTTATCCGATTTGATTTCTTCCTGGGAAACATCGACGGACAATCGGCGTTTCCTCGTACGTTTGATACCTTTGTCTAATATTCTATTTACATTCGTTTTTGAATCGCATATTTCCAGGGATATTGCATCGTTATTTAATTTATATCTTTTTGTCAAAGACTTCATCGTTGTACACTCAATCAGTGTTTCTGTTTTCAAATCAAGTTCCGTCTTGATACTATGGGAACTACGATCCTTGGTCGATAATTGCGTGGGGACTGAACTAGTTTTACCGAAGGATTGTTTTTGCTCGTCATTTGTCTCCGATTTTACGTTACACAGTACAATTCCTTTAACGGTGTTTTTATCTTCGGCGATTTCGTTGGCTTTGGACTCCTGTAATTCGTTTCCCACACATTCCTGTTTTATTTCATTGGCATTTGCCCGACTCTCGTTGGGTTTTAAATCCTCGCCAATATCGCAACTATGAATTACAAAACGCCCATCGTGAACAAGATTTCAAAATCCTTCCTCGAAAATCTACCCACATAATTCATACTTACATGTTATATTTTATACCACCCACATTTTGCGAATACTTAACGAACCTAAAAGTGTTAATCTCCACTGCCTCTTTGTCTTCGCAAACATCGCAATTCTTTTCACAAGGCAAAGACTCGCGTCCAAAATATTCAATAATCATTGCGTGTCGACATCTACAGAAAGTACGAATTTACTATTATCACGGTAAAAAATTAAACTTCTAGATTTCAATTCGTAATTAATTTGTACATTTTACTAAAAATTTCTTACTTTAATGATAAACAATAGGACACTGACTTGTCGAATTCCTTTAATCGTTTCTTAATATGTTCTGCACGATTCATTGTTCGATGATTATCAATATCGAATCTCGTGGAAGAATATTCCTTCATGCTAAAATATATTCTACAACTGACACGATCGTCAATTTTCCGAATTTGGAGAGACTCTTTGTAGTATTTGGGTATACATTCAGGTACAGTCCAATATACAATACATCTGATTAAATATAAAGTAGAGAAATAAATGAAATGTTTACAAAATATTACTAGCGAAGTAATAACGACTATGAATCTACTGACCTAATTGACTGTTTATGAATAAATCCATAATCATACGTAGTTGTAATAACATAAGCTTCTGCAGAAGTCCAGCTATTTTCAACATTACGACGTGCACTATTTCTCAATTCTATCCCCAAATCACAAATTAGATATTCTTATATTTATATTACACATGGTGGAAATCTTTAAATGATATCTAGGTAAACTGAAGTATAATGTTGTAACTTGCTTACTGTGATGACATGTAAGCGTATGTACGCCCAAGGCAATTAACTCGGATTTAATTGTTTCAGCCATGCTTTCCTCCCTACAGTAAATAATGGCAAATCCTTTTCCTACCTAGACACAGGAGAACTTTACAATTGTGAACTGTCCTATTGAAACAACAATAAATTTCTTTTACCTCATGAATCGATGGATTTAGACAACCTAGTACTTGTAGGAGATAATTCTTAAGATGTTCGAAAGGACGAAAAATTATGTCTAGGAACCATACATCATAATATATATTAGATTGCTCAATCGGTGCTTTCAATATTTTTGGAGTTTCCATTTCCAGTATTTCGCATATATCATCAACTACCTACCAATGTGAAGAACCATTAAGCATACTAAGAATCAAAGAACTTGTACAACACTTATAATTATACCTTTTCGCTAACAGCTGCAGTTACAGCTACACGAGGAATATTCCCATATACTTTGTCAAATGTATTTATTGACTTATACTCTGATTTATATTCATATCCCCATTCGCTTAAACAATGAGCCTCATCAAATACAATGTAGGATATTAGGTTTCGTATCTTTAATTGTTGCACTATTCGCTGTTAAAATATTTCTAGATCAGTTCTTTAAAAGCACCATGTAGTAAAGATATATATGGGTAACAATTTCAATTTCTATTTAAGCAATTTACCTGAAAGAGTGCGCTCAATACTAGATCAGAAGTACTATAAAGTAGGGGTATTGTAGGAAAATCTGATTGTAAATCATTTATAATATCTTCCCTTTCACGCCTAAATGTGTGTTGGCTTAACAAACGAGCATTAATTTGCTTACTTTGTAAAAACTCTACTTCATTCTGAAAAGATTTGCATGTATAACAAATGTCTACACAATAAACTATGTTTCCGTTGAGACGGATGAATCCTACTATCTTTCATTTACCTTCATAAACGATAATTTTGGTGAAATGACAATAGTGACTTTGCCTTTATGTACAATAGCTGGTAGTTGAAAACATAAGGATCTATCAAAACCAGGAGGCATGCAAATGTACACGTCTTCTAGACCTAAAACGTTTATACTGTATCAGGATCATTTCCTTTTTTCATGTAACATAATAATAATTGTACGGAAAGAATATGTTATAATCTTAATAGTACGGTTTCGTTTTACTTCGGAAAATATCATTCCCGCAAGTCGTGGTCTTGAAATCTAAACAATCGGAGGACTAACCTTCGTAAACAGCGATGGTAGCATTCTTCTGAGTAGCGTTATTGAAATCCTCGTAACCAAACACTGACTTAAGTGCTTCCATTATCTTTATCTCATGAGATAACTGGTTTTCGTCGTACATTGTACCGTAAAAAAGCACTTGCCGACTAACTAAGATTTCAGAGCATGCGAATACATTCAAAAATTTCCTTTCAAATGAACTACTTGCAAGAGAATTATGCTACTGGATATTACGAAAGAGATTCGTCGCAGTTATTGGTTAGGTTGTGTAGAGTATAAGCCAATCAGAAACCCCGATCCTAAGCGCGGTTTGCGCTTAGATATTTAAATTTTTGTTAAGTTCTCTATAGACTTTCTTATTAAATAATTGATCTGCATACTGAAATATTCTTAAAATATTTTAGATACATAATGGCAGAAATGAGATAGTAAATTTAATTTTACAATGAATAGTGCGGTGAATATAATTGTGTCTTGCTAAGAGTTCCACACGATTCGTTTTATTTTGACGCACGGACATAAACGTAAGTAGTAGTACTAGTATATTTTGCAAACCGATGACGGTAATAATTGTACAATAAAATTCATATTTCAGGATCGTGATAATGAAGAAATTTTGCATTATATTTCTATTGATATCCGTATCGGTCGCCGAAGTTTCGAACGATTGCAATGATCCTAACTGGCACTCCTTGGAAACACTCGAGTCCGCCAGATTGGAGTGCGGACCAGCTTTTGAAAATCGTTGTTATTGCTTGAGAACATGTTACGAAAATCACCATCAGTATGTCGTGAATTGCACGAATTCCGAATTCCGTAGTGCCGCACCATTGGCACATCTTCCAAATGAAACTCAAGTAAGAAAACCGAATTATAAGTTTTTTTACATTGAAATGTCCATGCCAGATAAAAATCAAATGAAATTTCATCTAGGTCCTTATTTTCACCGGTAACTACCTGGAGGAGTTACCGTGGAACGTGTTCGGCACATTGGACACTTTACCTCATCTACGGGTAATTGATATGTCGAAGAACAGAATACGAGAAATTCGAGGGAAAACATATCACCACGTACAACGTGTCGAGCGTCTAATTCTCGATTTTAACGAGCTCTCGTTGGATCCTGGAAGGAATCACCCGAGAGTATTCTCAAATTTCGTGTCGCTTTTAGAGTTACATTTAACGGATGCTTTCGAAGATGGTCCACCGAGAGATCTGGCTGCCACGTTGCACGATATCTTTGTGAACAGGTATTGCAACTAGGGTTCAGATTTAAAATAGAGAACAGATTGATAGGTGTGGAACTTTTAACTAACAGCAATACTTCTTTCAGTAATTTAACGCAACTGATGAAGCTACATCTGGAACAGAACGAGATATCCGAGTTCAGGGACGTGAACGTGTTCTGCGATCTGCCGAACATCCTGGACCTCTATCTCGGCGACAATGCGTTGACCGCGTTACACTTCAACATATCCTGTCTTCACAAATTACGATTCCTGGATCTTCAGCGTAACAAGTTCACTCGAGTACTCGAACGGGATCTCCACGCTATGGACGCGATAGCCAAGCATAATCAGTCCATAGCGGTGGACTTTACGAGAAATCCGCTCGAGTGTTCGTGCAAGCTCAACCCGTTCATTAAATGGATGAAAAAGACAAAAGTGTTCGTTCGGAATAAGGGCAATTTGCATTGTTACGAAGGTAGATCACTTACAAAAGATCACTTAAAGATATCGATAAAAAAGTTAAAAAGTTAGAGTTGATTTTTAACTACCTGTTTTTCTTTTTACAGGTGGAGTTGCGCATGATATTCACGAGACGAAGAATTGTTCTCCAAAGCTGTTGGCATCAGCCCCACGTGGTGCAACCATACTACTGTGCCTTCTGTCGATGGTGTTAGTCGCGCTGGTCTGCGCGTTGATTTACGTGCAACGTGCGAAACTGCAAAAGAAAATCGAACCGATATTAGATTCGGTTAACAAACGCGTACGATACACATCGATAGCGACCGGTGACACGCGCGAGGAGGTATAGCAAATGATCTAATTAGTATTAAAGATAATTATCCAAGGTAAACGCTTCCTTCACTTAAAGTAAGAGTAACATAACAAATGTAATACTAGCTCCGAGTATAATAAGTTTTAGAGTCGATCGCTTTCCGACAATTAAAATTCGTCATTTGTCATTGCAAAGTAAGACAATAATAATAATCGTACGTTTAAAGTATGTACCTATGCGGCATAGTATTACTTAATATAATATAAGAATCGATATATAGACAATCGTCGGAATTTCCTGAGGAAAACACGACTGTAAACGAGAAGTCTGCCACACGTAATATGATTAATTCATTGTTGTAATTATTGATAGCGATATGTGAGTTTTGTAGAATTTTTACATAGTTAGTACTTCCATCAAATAATACAATGTAAACACATCCAGCAATGAATAAATGTTATTTATTATATGAATCTTAAGTTCATCAATGAAATTAATTCAATTAAGTCTAACTTATGTATGTATAATTACATACGCTACGAGATAAGAGTCATGAAGGATCATTAAGATATACAATACTAAAATTACTGACAAGATATGAGGTCTTATCCCTTGTGTGTGCTACTGCATGTCCTGTCTACTCTTATACGTCATCTATTTGTTTACTTTCTAAATAATGGACGGTATAATTCTGAATTTTGCAGGTTTGTGAATACATTTGCAAATGTTATTAAGTTAATCCGGTTTGTTATCAATCCGTATGATTTTCGGTCGATAATCCTCCCCTCCCACTCTACACCTAATTATGTCGGAACAAGTTTTTTTTAAATATGTATATCATTAAGAATTTCTTCTCAACATACAACTTATTAGTTTTGAATTCTACAGTAGAATACATTGTTTACAAGATGTTGATAAACTTGTTCAAGTAAGTTCTATAATATTTCAAAGATGCTTAATTACACTCGCAAACCAGGCGGGTGTATTAAGAATTCGTTCTGCTTGCAATTTTATTTATGGACGGATAAGAATCAATTGTTTCATAATACAAAGAAATGTATGCGTCTACATATAAGATATGTTGCTAACGGTTTTTATTTCTTATCAATAGCTATCAGACTGTTGACATCTTGCCCGAGATTAGATAACATTTCAGTCTGTTATAATGTCCACTATGGGTACCGTAATATTGTGAGTTTAAGTGCAATTCCGAATTTACTGTCAATTCCGTCGATCTTCACGTGTTGCAACGATGCCGCTGGTGAAACGTCTTCATCTCGACGAGGTCGTCACATCATTTCCCGAACTTGGGCCGACTATTCCGGACGGTGGCTACTCATGGCTCGTGCTTTTCGGCGTATTTCTTATCCAGGTAAACCTGTAATACATGTAACACGTTAGTATAGGTAACCATATCGATAATCAACGGTAAACTGTAAGAATTTATACAGGGTATTTAGAAAATTATGTTCTATGATACTTGGAATATTATCATTCGATGAATGACTTGATTAAAGTGAATAATAAGTTTTACACCTGCAAATAATGAGTTGCCAATTACATATGATACAGTGTATTTGAATTTACAGAGAGAGAGAGAGAGAGAGAGAGAGAGAGAGAGAGAGAGAGAGAGAGAGAGAGAGAGAGAGAGAGAGAGAGAGAAGAGATAGAACAACAAGTGTTCGGAACTGTTGTTATTGCTAAATGTTTCTTAACGAACAAGTAATTACTTTACAGGTATTGTCGTGTGTGCACCGTTTCGATCGACTTGTCACGTCTCGATTCGATATTTTTCGTCGAGCTAACAATGACATCCTATTGTTCTACGATCGTGCATACACACAGATATTATTCTTTCGATTCGAAGGATTAGGTAAGTATACATGCTTCTACCGGTCATATGTTTCTAAACGCCCTGTATAACAATATCTTCGTACCATCGTACATGAAAACCACAGGAAAATATCAAAAACAGATTTAATATTTCCACGTTAAGTTCTACTCTCGATTTTTACAACGTTTAACAAACACTATTCCTTTCGTCGTCGTGATTTTCCACAGTGGTCTTCGTATACGAAGTAACAATTTTCCAGAAATGTTATCAAATCGATTAAGTTATACACGAGTAACATTATTGTTACAGATGACGGTACCCAGTGTACTGTCAATGTACGGCACAACACTGGGATACATAGCCAAAGATAGTATGATAGATTTCTATTTGTGGAATGAGCAAATTATTCTGACACCGGTGCTCTTTATTGCATTTTGGAGTTTAGCAGGTATCTAAGCAATCTTAATCCATATACCTATATGTATAATGGGTAAACAAAACCCGCGCGTAAAACCTTACTATTTGTGAAATACCGGTTGATTTATAATAAAAGAATTATATACCAACGTGATTTTATGTCTATATACAGATCCATGGGCCAAGACTATCGTAACCATGGCCTCCATTCCTCGTTTGGTAGGAATAATCGGAGTGATTCTTCTCTCAGTCGGAGTATTAGCTTCCGGATATCTTGCAACGGGTGGTGCTGGTGCATACTTAGCAAACTCGAGTGCAGGAGCGGTCATGGGAATAGGCGCCAGTTTCGTGATCCTCCAAAGTGATTACATTCTTCGAAAATATTTTCGACGAAAACTTCTCCTGGCGTTAGCATTAAAAAATATCGGAACCTCGGTTGGCTTTGTTCTTGTCCCGACACTCACGTACTATCTTTTGAATGAGACCGACTTACAGACGGGTCTTCTACTCAGCACAATTATTTTTATACCCACCGCCTTTGGAACTCTACTCTTCAAATCACCTGTTCCGCAACAAGCTTCGCCTTACAGGTCCTTGATTTATTATTTTAAACACGGAGTGATCCGCGTAACGTGATCACTTTTATCATTTTCATCGTTAATGAACTGTGTATACAGTATTTAATCGGACAACGAAGAATTAATGTAATAGTGATGATCACGTTACCCTGATCACTACCCACAGTATGTTACACATGATTTAATTAGTCTTATTAAATCCAGAACAAGTTGATTTAACGTTAAAATCTTTATACGTGTAGATTACTTTTGTCAGCCGAAGAGGATAATGAGATTCCAATAAGAATGTCACCGGAACCAGATAAAAGAACGCGACACGATAATAAACACAACGGTATGGATAATTTAGCGTACGGCGAGGACGAGGAGAATAGTCGAAGGATATTCAGCGAAGGGAGCAATATTTATGCTTATCAAGAACCGGACGACGACGTGGATCTGTTTGTTAATCCTGTTACAAATGTTAGCAGTAAATGGAAGCAAGAGTTCCAAGTTTTCAGAAATTATCGGTTTTGGGCGGCAGTGATCGGTTGGACCGGTATGAAGGCGTCAGTTCTTCTATTTTGGATTACGCTTCCGGCTTTGATTCTGACGAGAAATCCTCAGGAGAATAACGATTGGCTGATACAAGCCGTTGCTGCTGGTTTTGGTACTTTCGTACCGAGCGTCGTCAGTTATAAAGTAATGCAGTTTAGCAGTCAACACAGAAGACTATATTTCGGGCTACATTCCCTCCTCAGTGGCACTGTTTTGCTAGGCATGTAATCGTATAATTTCATAGAACACTGTCTGTTTTTTTTGCCTATGAGACATGTATTTATTCATAATTCTCATTCTTTACCTTATCACTTCTATTTCTCTGAAATCTCGAGATATTCGTACATTCCAATTTAAACACCGACTTATATTTACTGTTAACTACACAACCAGTATAACATTACATATAATACACATACTATAGTACTAACTATACGCGACACCGAATCTAATTAGATTTTACCTACTATGAGTAAAAAAAAATCATATAAAAATGAAATTTGTGCTAAATCCATGATATGTGATATATATGTTTCTTTTTAGTTTTGTCCTACACGACCGATTACTCTTGGATGATGATGTGCGCCCTGTTAGGCGGTATTAGCATCGGAAGCATAATGAGCTGTCAGGATATAGCAGTTTACGATGTTCTGGGCACCGAAATCGCGCGGTGCGCGAGCAAAGTCTTTTCCACCATCGTGGGACTTTGCTTATTGACATTCTGCTTCATAAATGGTACATTACTTTAAGAAAAAGTTTATTTTACTAATGCGAACATTGATAGCCAGACTGCGGATGTTTAAGCAAATATGTGTTTTCTGTGGGAGGCCAATGTATATTGATAAAAAAACTGCTTATCTTTCTGTCTTTTTCTCCTAGTTTTCTAGAAAAATATATATTTGTATAGACATCTGCAGGCTATTTATAGTATCGAGTTAAATGATGGAGAAAAATTCTTAATAGTACGATTTGTTTATAAAAACACATTCGTAATTACAGATACGGAATTCTCTCTACAACTTGCGTCATTTCTACAAATCTTCGGTGGACTGTACTGGATCTCATCGCCCGTCTTTAACTTTATAAAAACTGAACAACACAGACTTTTTCATATAGCGAACAGAACGAACAGAGATCAGACGTAATTAAAAATAATTATAACGGTGCGGTACATCTAAGATCATCGATTATATACGTTTACACCTTAGCTTAAGGATATTTACAAGTATTTATATCGATCACAATAATCTGTTTTACGGACCCATCTAAGAAT
Organism: Mimumesa dahlbomi; assembly: GCA_917499265.3. Classification (NCBI taxonomy): domain Eukaryota; kingdom Metazoa; phylum Arthropoda; class Insecta; order Hymenoptera; family Crabronidae; genus Mimumesa; species Mimumesa dahlbomi. The sequence goes on along the minus strand of OU824114.1, from coordinate 4,489,454 downwards.
AAAAATAATATATAAAAATCGTAAAAATAGACGCCTCAGGGTTTAAAAAATAGGTTTCGAATATTTCACCATTTATAAAAAAGAGCAGATATTGCTCGTACATTTCAACAGCATTTGTATTTCGAGACATTTTAGTTATTCTCTTTAGTATCGTTCAGGTAATAGATTTCGAACTTATTTTCTTTTTATATTCTCATACTCATATATACGAGTTAAATATATGACCTATGATATATCTAAGTTTCTCTAAGTTCTCTAAAGGTATTCTTGCACATACATGGAATAAAATGTTCTGAAAATAATAACAATCCTATTGTCCTAAATGTTATATAAATATTTCGTAATGTTTTCTAACGAAGTAAAAAAAATGAGATACGGACAACAAGTAACAACACGAAACGTGCACAATTTTACTATCAAAATACCATTCCACTCATACACATATTGTTACAAATGTAAATTCGATCTCGTAATCCCAGATAACAATTTTGTACCCTCTTAAGGACAATCTGGCTACACGAGACACGTGATGATATTAAATATATGAAGAGGAAAGTTGAGTTTGGGAATACCTGTCTATCTGAACCTTACAAGGCACTCTCGTATGCGAAATTCACCGATTCCAGATAAAATTTTACATTTCGTACAACAATTGCTCTAATCCTCCATAATTTGAAATATATTTGGTTTTATCGAATGTTTAATATCCTACTCAGCAATAACAACCATATTTTGTTCTCTTATTCTGACTTCCAATTTCCACCTTACATTGCATGTTTCTATATTGTTTTCGTAAAAACGTATCTACGTATATATACATATACAAGAAGGTTTCATATTCTTTCAAACCAATCAATAAATGACCTGTCGCAATACCATCACACGTTATACGCTTATTACATAATATTTTAATGAAATTGCGTATAAACAACTTAAGTATAATTAATTTAAGTGAAACTCGTAGTACAAAAAAGATGATATTGAACAAATGATTGGTATGAACTGAAATATGATTCTTTTTTTTTGAAATCTATGACCCGTTTGACCGTTTACACACTAGTCTTAGAAAATTTGCAACATAATGGTGTGATGCATGCATATACTGAGCAACACGGTTACGTTTTAACCAGAACGTACCGATTAAATTCCTCCGATGATTAATTCTCCAACTTTCACTTCGAAGAGAATCAATACTTCCGTGAAATAATACATGAAAACCAACAAGACGTGATTTCAAAAGAGATCGACCATTTCAGTCGAGCAACATCCGTTTCCCTAAATCACACTCGCTGGACACACTTTCGAAACTTAAACCAATAAACTAATTGGAAGTGTTCGAATAAGATTTTATCCCACTTAAGTTTCCCCTAGCTCCGGATCTTTATCAGTCATACTACTGGAGCCCGCGCTATCGGATGGTTTCGAATGGAAACCATTAGGCATTCGATTGTACTGTTTGTAACTACTGACTGGTCTTGGATTATCCAACTGATCGTATTCGGATTCGTTGTTCTGTTTGATCTCATCATAAACGTGTTCAACCTTTTTTCCATCCATTTCATCGATGCTGTGATACACGTTAAGATTTGGATTTCCCATGTCGGCGTCTTTGTTTTTAAGATCGAATTGCAAACCAAATGCACCTGTAAACATCGATAAGATATTGAGATACATTAAAATGAAACTTTTAAAGGTATGATTAAGAAGTAGAATCTAATTAGATGATCGATATTCACCTTTACAATCGTCTTCGTCATCCATGCAGCTGCCCATTCCAAACTTCGATCTTTCATTGTTTATCTTTTTGCTTGTGCCGAGATTATTTCTGAATTGGAAATTATTCAGTAGTGTGGTTGTGCCATCGTCGAATTTCGACGAGCCTTGATAAGCATACACCGGATTATCGAACTGATTTTGATCTGGAATGAAATTACTCGATTATTCAGATGTCTTATACATCGCACGTGATTTTCTTGAAGAGCAGATATATATACCTGGCGGCGATGGAGGGTCAGCAATATATTGCACCTGTGCAATTTCATTTTTCAAATCAGATACTCTACGACGATGATAAATCCATCCCGCTAGTGTCATAGCAAACACAACGATAGCAGCAAATAAGAATCCTGCCACTATACTGCCATAACCGGCTTCTTCTTTCTCCTGAATATTACGCGAAAACAATTGCTCGTCGCAATTCGGTCCTGCAAATATAATATTTCAATTCGAAACAAATAACTCACGTATAGAAGACAATATCAATCGATAACTACCTGTATAGCCATGTCTACAGATACAACCATCAGCAGGATGACACATGAAGAAATCATTTTTACATTCACAGGGTTCCATGCAGTGGTCTCCATAGTATCCTTCTGGGCAAACTATTTAAAAACGAATAAAATCTATAATACCCATATTCTTCCACTGCGACATTTTAAATCGTCAAATGACATTTTTAAACATACTCTCAGTACACCTGGTGCCAGTCCAACCAGGTGCGCAGCGACAATGACCATCATTGGATCTGCATTTACCGCCATTCTGACATTTGCAATGCTGAGTGCAATTCACACCATACGTTCCTTCCGCGCAAGGCGTCTGACAGGACTCACCTTGCCAACCCGGTCGACATTGACAGATACCTGCGACGTAAATTTTATGTAATACAAACACCTATGCTAGCAATATAAGATAAACGTACCCGTCACATGATGACACTCTCCTCCGTTCTTGCAGTGGCAATGATTGGCACAGTTGAGCCCGAAACGATTAGGTGGGCACGGATGTTCACACGTTAAACCTAAATAACCAGGACGGCAGACGTACTCCCCGGTAACGTGATCGCATGTCATGTTTCCTAGAAAGAAAGAAAAAAAACATATTCAAAATACGATGACGTATGTATTTATGAATGATACTGCATTTTTTATCAGTGACCTCAAACGGCGAGAGTGCTTGTCCCTTACTCCTATTCAAATGACACACGTATTATTACCTACACTCTACTGAAATGATACGATGATGACATACTTACCAGTGTTTCCGATGTCTATGGCAGTAGGAGGATGAGATAAATACAATATTGTCTAATAACTTTCTGTGCTACCTACGCATTCTCTCGCTCTACGTTTTTTTTTCTAAACATCACCACAAAACGTGAAACGACATGTGTTAAGCGCGTTAGCAGATAAAACACAAACTACAAAACTACGTAATCTAGTGGAATAAATACAGTGCAGTGTATGATACAATAACAATGAAGGAAATAAAGATTCTCAGGCAAACTTTGCTACTGCGAACTCCGAGTAGATTTTAAAATGTTATTTTTCTAAAGCATTGTGTTATACTTATTCCGAGAAAAGAAGCATTATTCTTTTGGCAGATTGGCGAGAGTTCAACGTATTGAATCTCGTTTTGGTGGATTCATCGTTATTCTTACCTTGCCTTTTCTCCGGGCACTTTTCCTTGCAACGTACGCCATAATAACCCTCCTTACAGGGTTCAGAACAGTCGATTCCCTCCCAACCCCTGGCACAGATACAACCACCGGTCTCCGGGTCGCATGAACTATTATTCATGCATTCGCACTGCGAATGACAGTCATCGCCATAAAGGCCCTCGGGACACTTTGTCTCGCATCGAATGCCTGTTTCGTTATTAAAGTCAAAAACTCTATTAAACATCGATTCGCCATCGTGCAGTGTTTTCCAATGTCACGAAACACTCGATTACAAAGTAAATTACATTCCTCGATCACATGCCGTTTTAACAAACTTTTGTATGCATTGCGAATTGGAAAATACTGCTGTAAAAATTATTTCAAACGTGCAGAGATATGAATAATGAGTTAAGCGAAATATACACCGTTAAAATGAAGGAGGATAAGGTGTTCGTTTATGGCGATCGATGGTTATCTATTAAGATAGAAACAAACCTCGCCATTCTTGCTTGCAGATACACCGACCCGTGACAGGGTCGCAATCCAAACTGTTCTCGTGTTGACAGTCGCACGCTTGACTGCATTCTTGCCCGAAGTATCCCTTTTTGCAGCGATCCTGACAAAATTCGCCGACGAAACCGGCCGCACACGTGCATGTGCCTGCGTGTTTAGAGAAAGTGATGCTTTCGGGTGCAAGTGCAACGAGCAGGAAGCAAAGAAATCATATATACCGCGATGATTCTCAAATATTTAAATAAAAACGAAAATAAACAAAAAGCATTCCATTTCACAGAATCATCATTTTAAATAATTCGAGAATCAAATTGCTCCTCGATTGTCGATGTTACGGAACATCAACTTTCGGCAATGTTAAGGAAAAGTTATGGTAAGTATTTATTATTTTATTAAGAAGGATCCTTGCGTCCTCCACCCTTACCATTCTGTGGATTGCAGGCGGCGTTATTATAGCATTGGCACTTGCTCTCGCAGTCCTTGCCGAATGATTTGTCATCGCAGGGACGATCACATAATACACCAACCCATCCTGATGAAATTGTGAACGATAAAACATGCAGAAACGGAAATTCCTATTGCTTATGCCAATCTAATGATTTGAAATTATTCGTATCAATGTATCAGTCTTCCGCCTGATAATTTCAGTGTCTACTTACCAACATCTAAACCATATTTTCGTCACAAAAACAACGATAAAACTACGTCAAATACATTGCTTACGTTACAACATTTAGTAGTGACCAATAACAAAACGTAACTTTCATAATATTATACTTTAAATTGAATAGAGTTTGAATCCATCTACCATCCAACATAAAATTGGATTGAATTCAAACTCTATCAACAGGTGTGTCATATATCACGTTCATCCTGGCATGCAATCTACGATCGTGCGATAAAAACTGCGTTAGATAAAACTGTCTAAGGGTCACGGCAAATGAGAAAAATAACAAGTTAAATGGATATTAGAATCGAACGATCGCAAGATGCTTATGTCTCTAACGTGTCATACCTAGTAATAACTACGATAATCATTTACAGATACTAGTGTCACAAAAAGAAGTATTTTCTCTTACCTGCTGTACAGTTGCAACGTCCATTCTCGGGCGAGCAGGTGGCACCGTTTTTACAAGCACATTTCTGAGCGCAATCCTCGCCGAAAGTGTTTTGGGGGCATAGCTCGCTACAATCCTCACCTTTGTATCCCGCCGCGCAAATACAGGTTCCGTTTCCGGGCGAACACTGCGCGTTGTTCTTGCAGTTGCAGCGATTCTGACAGCCTTTGCCGTAAGTGTAGAACGGACACGGTCTGGAGCAGGTTTCACCGTCCCAACCTGATTTGCAGATACACTTTCCGCTCCAAGGGTGACAAAGCTCCGTGTTGTGTTCGTCGCATTCACACACCTTGTTTATAATAACGTTAGTTATTCGATAAAAGATAAAGCATACTTCAATGACACACATTTTGGTTTGTTAGTGTACTTACTTTACCACAATTAGGTCCCCAGAGTCCATCGTTACAAGCACGTTTCTCACACTTTTCACCGGTCCAACCGGGACTACAGGTACACGTGCCATCGATTGACGAACATGTGGCATCATTCTCACACGTACAGTTGCTCGTACAATTCAAACCAAACGTCCCTTCCGGGCAAATGTTCAGACACTGTTAGAAAATCGCACGGTAAATTATAGAATGAATTATACGAAGACAATTATTGTTTATTGATTGTGATATTCACACCTTATCACCGTAGAAACCAGGTTTGCATTGACATTCCCCGGTAACGTGATGACAACCACCTTCGTTGTAACAATCGCAAGTTTGCGAGCAATCTCTACCCCAGTAACCCTTTGGACACCGATTCGCGCAGACTGCACCCTATTATACAAAAAAAAAACAGAGAATACAATATAAGTTATACAAATGAGAATCTTTATCTTAATATTTCGATAAATATCTACCGTCCATCCTGGAGTACAAAAACATTGTCCAGTTGTTGGATCGCAGGAACCACCGTTCTGACATTTACACTCCGATTGGCAGTTGTCACCGTGTTTTCCAGGTGGGCATAAATCATCACACCTAAAAATAATTAATCGTTATTTCGTCGCTTTAAGACGATGTCTAACAATATGCATAGACATTAAGATCCACTTACAAGGGACCAGTGTAGCCACGTGCACAACGACACTCGCCAGATATGTGATCACACATTCCATTATTGTGACAACGGCACTCCTCGGCACAATGTTCTCCGTATCGGTTATGCGGACACTTTTCGTCACAGTGCTCGCCGGTCCAGCCTCGTGTGCACATACATTTACCATCAAATGGATCGCACGTAGCGTGGTTTTGGCACGTACAGTTTGTTTCGCAAGATCTGCCCCATTTTCCCAGCGGACACTCTGTTAGAACGAAAAGATTTTGTCGCGTGAGAAACAGGTGTGATATGCGTCGTATATCAGGTCTTTAATTGTTACAGTTTATATTATAACGTTACTGTGACACATATTTATTTATTAGAACACTCGTAAGTGAATGGATGAACCGTTTTTCAGTATGTATCTTTCAATTTCATGAAAACAGAGCTATTTTTTGAACACAAAATATTTTGCGTTTCGGTGTCCGGATAATTGCTGTCGATTCTTACTGAAATCGCATAACGGTCCGCCGTATCCCGATTCGCATTTGCAGAAGTCCGGAGCGAAGCAAGTACCATGAACGCAGTCCTTGGAACAGATTGGAATGCAACGATCACCGGTGTTAGTCTCCGTGTAGCCTTTGCAACACTCCTCTACTGGTCTTTGCTTCGTCAATTCCTAATGGTATAACGAACGTAACACGATAGTATCGAATCTAAACGAATAACACGATTTTGTGTATATCAACTTTCAAGCTTACCTGCTCCCTGTAGATTGTCTTGTACACGACTTTGTATTTAGAGCATCTTGGTGGAAAACTGAAGCACCAGGTGTTCTCCCGCATCGTGTAAGGTTTCTGCTCCGATACTCTTACCGTTAACTTGTATCTAAAAACCATTGTATGTCGTACCAAACGTGAAAGATTTATTTACAAGAGTGTAAGATTGTATAATATCGTTTTCGAGAAGAACTGTATGACAATGTAATCGTAATTTTAACACTGTTCCAACTTACGTTTCCTGTCGCGTGCATATGTTCGGTCCTTCGAGAGCAATTACAGTTCCTAAAACTGCGCTCGCAGTTATCAGCCATATCACAGAGGCCATTGTAGTGCGTTATTTTAAAAGGATCGAGGAACTTATCACGTTTATATCCTATTACATTTCTTCAATTACTTCCCGTCGATTCCTTCAGACTCTCACACCATTCTCAATAAGTTCGTAAATTCGAGATAGTTGTATTCCCAATCCTGAAAGACAAATATTTCACGTGTGTCACAACGGTATAAGAGATACTACACTTTAACGAGCAAGTAGAGCAAGTTAAGAGCGTTGAATGGACAAAATTTTTGGATCGTTCCAGCGTGACATTACAGGGAAAATTGTATTAACGCAGGATCAATTATTTATGTAGCCTTGGAACGTTCGTCATTAATTCAAAGAAATTCTATTAAGGCTACACACCGACTTTAGACTCTGAACCGCAAACTGAATCAGAACCTGCACTCGTATCGCTGTCCAGCGCACAGCGTACGTATCTATGCAATGCATCAACAAATTTGATAAACAGCGCATATTGATAAACTTGATCTTCTTTTAACCTTTATTTAAGCAAGAATTCGACGAACGAAACATTAAATGAACGTAAAGTAATCATAATTCTAATTAATCGTCTTCACTGTAAAATATACGGCAATATACAATTGATGTTTTTACCTATAATTTTAAATAAAAAGATTTAGCTATAGAACTGCATATTTTTAACCGAGAAGACTTTGATAAAGTAAATTATAAACGTCAGCAAAATAAAATGCATTGTCCATACTATTCCACGAACATATCGTTGATGTAGCAAATGTTTCTCTGAATTGTAAGTACGACAATACAGTTGATTCCTCAGCGGTTTCGAACGTTGATTGCACGTTTCATTCGCGGCGCATCACGTTGAGATTGACAAAAAATTACCGTTAATCATTGCAGTGTGATTATAACTTCCGGATTTTCTTTTTTTTTTTTTGAATTGATTGAATAGAAAGTTTAGCGTCAAGCATATCGGTAACGATACATGTCTATTATAACGTGAACGTGCCGGAAGAATGAGAATGATGTCACGTTTGTAATCGACTAGATTTCTTTCAATGGCCGTTCATTAAAACTCATCGTCTTATTTCATACATTATGAAACGAATTAGTCACAAAGAACGTCAAACTTAATACCTCATGATTACCACATCCATGGGACAACCCTTGTCGACTTACACACTATTCATATTGACATATGAAGCAAGCCTTTGAAAAACTAAGGGATGTCATTCACACAGAATATGAATATCGGGGTCTTGGATCGATTATTCTAAAAGTGGGAAAATGACAATGGAAAAACATGATTTTTAAGACAGTTTTTCGATTGCCATTTGCTCAATTTTTGAGATAGCGATCTGAAACTTGTACCATTCTTTTAGTTAGGAAATTCTACGCCAGATCCGTAATTTTTGAGCTATTCAGATGATCCAAGGCGTTTTGGAAGCGGAATTCGAAACCGAATAAGGCAGTAAAAGATTCAGGTCGATATCTAAAGATTTGCGAAAATGACGATGGAATTACAAAAATCGCGAAAAATCGCCAAATTATGACAGTTTTTCGTTCGGCATTCACTCAATTTTTGAGATAGCGATCTGAAACTTGTACCATTGTAATCAGCGGGAAATTCTACCCCAAAACAATGTATAATAGTTGTACTTTTCGAAAATTTAATTTTTCGCAAAAATCTGAAGGGGGTAGGTCAGGATTTTTTGCGATTTTCGTAAATTGCTCGCCATTTCCGTAATTTTTGAGCTATTAAAATGATCCAGGGCGTTTTCGACGCGGAATCCGAAGCCGAATAAGATGCAGAAAGAATCAGATCGATATCTAAAAAATTGTGGAAATGCCGAGCGATTTACGAAAATCGCAAAAAATCCTGACCTACCCCCTTCAGATTTTTGCGAAAAATTAAATTTTCGAAAAGTACAACTATTATATATTGATCTGGCGTAGAACTTCCTAACTAAAACAATGGTACAAGTTTCAGACCGCTATCTTTAAAATTGAGCAAATGCCGAACGAAAAACTGTCATAATTTGACGATTTTTCGCGATTTTCGTAATTCTTTCATCATTTCCACAATTTTTGAGATATTAACATGTTCGCGGACGTTTTGGACTAGTCATAGGAGTATATTCGATTCCCAAAAAAGATCGCTGACATATAAATACCCGCGTTATAAAGCTGGCTGGAAATCGCTCCTTGCCGATTAGCAAAATGTCTGAATCAGAGTCCGTGAGCCGGCTGCACGTTTTTGTCACGAAATGACTCGGACTATGAATCACATGAGCATGTGTAAAACAAATTCCGGTGTGACTCGCGACCGGAAGTGTTAAAACGTCAATTCAATGAGATGATCGTAGAAGAGATTTCAATGAGCTGCTTGTTTCGTAGACGCACATGTTGCTCTAGTTAATCGGACGCCAAGGAAACTGTGGTCATCGATTTTCAAAGAAAATCCAGGCGGCAATCGTGCGTTTGTTTTACACCGTTTCAAAAGTATATTCTCTAGCTGATCAATTTTGTTTAGTAACACACTTAATATATAACTGTCTGAACGTGTCACACCATATCAAACTCATTAAAATGTCTTATCACAAAACATACTGTGACAATAGAAATATCACACTAGTTTCTATCTATAGTCTGCTTGAAATCTCTCCTTTTTCTAAAATGGGGTTACACCACTTTCAAAATAAACGGTTCGCATGTGTATACCCATCCATGGCTATAAATATGTATAGCCTGAACCATACGTGGGTGAAGAATCGCTAATACCAGTCGCGAATCTACTACGTCCACCTATTTGTTTCGACAGTAAGTATAATACCAGTTCGTCCAGAGAAGCATGGAACAGTGACATTCTTTTATTTCAGTATTCTCCAGTAACAGGTATTCAGTAATAACACGCTTTCGTAACGCAGACGTAGCTCGGCCTCATTTACGTTTCAGCTTCTTATATACTTCCTTACTAACGGTCGTATATTTCCGTCATTACGCAATATGTTACCACGACACCTATTTCTTTAACCTTCCACCTGTTGTCTGTAAAACGGGGCTTGCATTGTATCTTTATAATGCACATACATATATTCACGAAAAATTCCAGGAATTATCGAGTACCTCCGCGTCTTACAAACGAGTCATTTATATTCTTTCTCAAAATATGTACCTAAATTTTGTTTAAATTTAAATGATGAATTCTGATAGAAATCTGTCTCTTTCATAATTTCGTTTAAAAACGCGTCGATTTAGGTACACTTTAATTCGCAGTTCCGTCGACAAACGTTCCTAATTGGACTCGTTGCCGGCGACACGTATCCCGCGGTAGCATAATCGTACGCATACATGCATGTAAGTCCGTGAATCCGTAATGGTAAACACCTACGCGAACGTAGTCAGAAGAACCCAGGCAAAAGGTGAGCGTAACGCGATCATGTATGTACATACATACAGTAGACTCTAGATTCTAGACTGTAGATTTCTAGAGCCAGACAAGTCTCTCGTTCGTAGAACAGGCGAGCAGAACCCCTCTAATGGTTCTGGTTATATAAAACCAGACGTAGTGACACACGTGCATAGGAGGCACACGCACGAATAAACACGTAGGCGGACTAACGGTGGAAAATTCGTATTCCAGTAGCGGGAAACGAAAAATGCGAGAAGAAAGAACCGTGAGAGTCCAAGCTTTTTGTTAGCGTCTGGCTATAGGTATTTGGCAAATTCAATGAAACGTTATAATTAATGATGTATATAATATGATTATTCTAGAATGGAGTTTTAATTGAACACGCATTCATTTCTTTATGTAAATTCTTCCACTTGATACTAACTCTAAAAATGAGTATCGTATACTCGTGTGGCCAGCGATACAGACATTACAACAGTTAAAAATAGACGGATGCAAACACTTGCTGAATTCGAATGTTCCAAATGTTTGGTTCCTTAAAAAGAACACGTAACTTCGGCGCGTTCGACGTTAAACAACATCCGGTGAAATGATTCAACGATTCGCAGTTATTTCTCGAAGTACGAAGATTAGTGTAATTCATGTTTTATTTTAAATGACGTATTGTGTTGCACGAAAGAATACGTCTAACGTTTCATGCCGTTTGTAATACGAATAGAAATGACATATATACAGGTACGTTAATTGATCCTTCGAACCTTAAACGTGTAGCATGCAACTGAATACCGCGATGCATATCGAAACTTCGTGCCGCAGCCACGGCAAAAGAATGCGACGTGTGAAGCAATACACGAATCGACATGTATGTGCAAGGCGATGAGTAAAAGTCGGCATTCCGATGTTTCTCCATTATAAGAAAATACACCATGTTTCTAATCGAACCACCAACGTATTCATTTAACATTTTCTCTTTAAATCGAACTACTTACGAATGAGATACAAATTATAATATTTACAATTTCACGTTATCATCAGAATCTTATTTTCAATTTATAAAGGAAACTCAATTTCACATATATGTATATGTATATGTATATCGAGAGAAAACTTTCAAAACATACGCATAAAACACAACATGTATGTATTATGGGAACGAGGAATAATAAACTCGAGTGACATTCAGACATAATACTCATTTCACACGTGACGTGCGACGATTCAACAAGAAAGGTATATACGTCATGCCAGAAAAATGATACGACACATGTAAGTGCATAATGATACATTCTTTCATTGTTTTCCAAGGAAAGCAATCAGTCGAGCATGACTTTATATCATATTACAAATTAATTCTCTTCTATATACCTAGGTAATAACCACTGACACATATGAATTAACGATTTCTTCTTTTACTACGATTTTCAAAGTTCTCTTAAAACTCATTGAACAAATTCTGTCGCCATATAACCGTTCAGACTCCAACCGGTTGAAAAACAGGTCAAGTAAAGATAACTGTTTCGTGCACCGCGAAGATGCAGAACCATTCAAAAAGTTACGCCCGACAGAACGAACATTCGAAAACGTGAGAAACCGGCAGTAGTTCGTCACGAACCGCAAATGCGTAAAAAAATCGTTCGCATCGCGGTAACAATACCCGTGTGGATCTCGTTAGTAGTATCTCCCTTACGATTCTCACATCCACGGTTTGTATGTAGTCGACAACGTGCGTAAGCGTTCACCATCATCATTCACAAGTAACAGGCAAAGAAAATAATGTGTGTCAATACGAAACCTCGTACGGTAAGTTCTGAAAAACAGCGGGAAACGGTGAATCATTGATTTACGAGACTGCTCGCAGAAATATTTCCTTCCTGAACCAATCATTCGTCTTTCTACGGAAAAATGATTAAAGGAATATTGTTTTACTAACTCGACTGTAATATCTCTATTGATATAATTGTTCTTGAGAGTATATGTGGTACGTTGAAAGAAAAACTGTCAGACCCCTGAAACCGTTACACATTGTAGGTGGGAATAGATTAAAGTCATCCGTTCATGAATGAGAAAGTTTCATACGTAACGGTAACTTGGTTATGAGGTGATGCTTACGTTTTAGGTGTTAATTAAAGTCTCTATTGCGAACTGTATCGGTATTGTCGATAGTGTTTGATGTAACCCAATTACTGATTCGCGTATTACAAAAAAAAATAATCGTTGTGTAGTTTCTATTATAATTCGAAGGGGTAAACAAGATTGATAGAAACAGTAGAAAAGACTCTCGAAAACAAGCCGATATACATAGAAGTCTAGTGAAACAGAGTATCTCGTGCGAAAGGGGTTCCACCCTTCGACTTCAACCTAAAGGGAGTTAATCCGTTTACGGAGAATAAAAAAACTGTTTCATGGTCGTAGTGCGTAACACACACACACGCACACACATGTGCACACATGTGAGTACATACGTACGTACCGTATATACATGAGTCACAGGATGTGGGGCGACTTCTCGCGATAAAACAGTACGACGGAATTATCATTCGTCCCTATAGGATGTGCATCATTGAACGTCATGTTAGTGATCTGCGTTCAAACAAAGGATGATACCGCAAGAGATGGTACTGTTGATTGCATTAGAAGAATCAACTTACGTCAACCTTCTCGGTACGTCGTTTTTAGCGTACAAAGAATACCGCAACATTCTGCAGATGTAAATTTTATCATGATACTGCAGTATCAACCGAATTTCATGGTTTTACCGTTACTAAGGCGTGATTATTAATGAAATTTTTAATAATATAGGTATAGGCGTCCAATGTCTCGTGTACACAGCTAATACTTTTCAACAATCATCATTTTTCACAAACGGTGAAAGTCGGTAATTCGTACACGCAAATTTCATGAGAGAAAGTTTTTCCATCGCAGGTACGACACCTAAACAACGCCTTTGGACCCCTTTCTGAACTTTATTGTAGCGGCACTGATAGTGTGGGCCGACGAAGCGATTGAGGTTGCACTGGAAGACGTATTTCCTGGCGAGGTAAGCGATTTAACACAGTGGAACGAGGAACTCGATGATACCAGCTGGTACCTAAATATGTTACAGGCATCAATGAGAATCGATAATCGTAAACATGAATACATATATCTATAAGTGTCAAGGATTCGTCGGAACGTAAGATGCAATAGAAGAGAGATTTACGAAAAAAGAGGAAAAAATTGATGAACGAAAATCACTTCAAAGAGTTATCTCCGTTTTATGTGGTATAATAAATAAAAAAAATAAGTTTCTCAATTTCTTATCTAATCTCACAGGTTCACGCCTGCTTGGTCACGATAAAATAGGATATCTTAACTTCATTCAACACCGCAAGGAATATGATGGTAACCCGTCCCATCATCGTACTAATATGATAACGAACCTCGGTGATTAGATAACTCGATGCGGATATGCAGTTAATAATTGTTTCAGATAAACTTGAGTAACAAACTTTTATGGGTTAATCATCTTACAATACTGTTAAAATATATGTATAGTACCGAGATACGAGTGATAGTAAATGTAAAGAGATATCATCCGATGACGTCATCGTTCCTCTTTTTCTTTTTTTGCAACATTACACAAAAATTATATTTCGTATAATCTAATGTCAACGTTATCGGCCTCGTATGCGATCTATATGTATGTATGTATACTACAGAGTTTAAATTGCATACATCGGATACAGTGTGGGAATATAATTTACGCGTCGACTTGAAATTGAAGCCAAACTCATTCACTAGATAATCATAAGCCAAGCGGTATGATTTTTCTTATGTAACGGAAATACGTTGCGAGGGCAGGGAGTGAAAGTCTCGGGTGACATAAAACCTAACAGTTTCGAAGGCATTCAGGCATCAACACCGTCAATTTTTTTTGTTCGTCCATTAGATAAGCGTTAGTTAAATTACGTGTAGTATGTACGTCGGAAACAGTCCGTCCAGACGGTGTTCACTCGGTCTTACGTCTTACATCATCGTAACGTAATTACAAAATTAACGGTTGAGGTGATTGAATAACAAAATCTTAGGGAAAACAATCGGTCGGTTCGAAGACCTTGACAACTAAAAATGAGGAAACGAGCTCTCTTGTCGTATTCATTAAGAGACAGGAAATACTCAATAAAAGTTTAACCACATTATACTGTGTACAGCCACAAATTTATGATGCTGTGGGTCTGAAGTAGTACGTAAACAATGAACACTCTGTACGTATGTATGTACGTATGTATGTCTGTATGTGCATGTCCAATGATTCTCTAAAGATAAAACTGCGAAAATTCATTGTGGCCTCATCGTATATCGTAATTCCCATCCTTTCTCCCTGAACATCTTTTCTTCTCTCATCGGCGAATATCCTTGACTACGGAATCACGTGTGAATACGTATACATAGATATATCATCTGCGGCAACAGCTCGCCGCAGTTCAACATTGATCCATCTATTTTCGTGCAGCTCACGTGCAGACTACCTCAAGAAATGCTCCACTATGTTCATCTTAAAAAAAAAACAAATGACCATAAAGCTCTTCTTTTATTTCTTGGAAAACGATGAATTAGTATTACTGCACGACAAATCCGGAGAATCGGTGAATTTATACGCGGTAAAACGAGAGATAAACTGTCGCACGAAATTAAAGGAAATACGACGTTATTAAAAATTTTACTTTCATGAGATCCTATGTAAATTTAATGCCACGCAGACACACGCACGTTTTCAGTTTAAAACCTCCGCGTATTATTTCGCAAAATAAGTCGCGGAGTAAACGTGAATCGTTTACCGACTCGTTGTACATATTACTTTAATGAATACATACAAGGGTCTTTGTGAACACGGACTTTGATTTTTTTCACTAGAATTACGGCTACGTAAGTAGAACAAAGGGTATACTGCAGTGACCCAGTTTGGCAGCACGGAAATTCATATACTTCACGGATCCACGATTAGCATAAAGTAGCGAAAAAGAAATATCCGTGGATGTTGGAAATAGATCAATAGCATAGTTCGCATTTATACATAAACATACTTTCATCACATATAACTAATAAATTCCCTTTCAATATTCACGCTAGACTTAACAGTTTCGCTAAATTTCTATGCGATTCTTGACGCAATTGATCGCAAAAAAAAGTCATCGGCGCAAGAACGTATGCACGTTTATCCCGGTAGATTTATTTATTCTGAGTAATACCAACAGATATATGCAGGCGTTTTGTGGAAAATGACTGCCGCACTTTGATACTATACTTTTCGTGAACACCGTAACCCGTTATCATTCTTGGAAAATCCAGTCACCGTGTAGCACACGCGCGGGTACCTAATTAGTAATTACATTTAATATCACGGTTGCATTTCGTCGAATAATCGCCAATTTATCCGTGTCATTCAAACTGCGCAACCGAAAACGTATTCGTCGGTCGGCCAAATGAAACGTTAACCGTTCTATTGAAATCGTTGTTGGGTGAAAGAAGCAGTCTGATACTCTACAAAAGAAACTAAAACGAATCTAAAGATTTTCTTCTTTTTTTTTAACCCTCGAACACAATTTCCCGTTCACCGAGACGATAGTCACAGGTTAAATGTTTTCACAGTTGAAACATTGAAACGAAACGTTCAAGTTGCGGTAAAAAAATTGTTTACTATCGAACGCTCAACAATGTTTTCGTAAGTGGAATAAAATGATACCTCGAGCTACAATAACCAGTTTAAGGTTATTCATTATACAACGTGTCGTTTTCAGGAGAAAAAAAGTTTCGAGAAAAAATGACAACGATGACCAAGGAAAAGATAGAAATCGTCGCGACAACGTTACGCTTGTCGTTGCGACGCCTATGTTCTAAAGTTTTCAACCACTCTCTCGCTGCTCCTAATAACAAACATGTCCGCGTTACCGCAACCGGTCCTCTGGTACACGCATAAGCGACACTAATACGAAGGCTGCACTCATTGAGTGATGCTAGCTAGGCTAAAACCATACGGGAGAAATATCTCCCTCTTCGTTTCATTCTGTACCTCTTTCTCTACGTTTTGCCTTCTTGTCTTTCACCATCCCGTAGCCCCTCGCACGCTGACGTTTCTCTGTGTCTCTCTTTCACTTCAATCTTGTACGGACACGCTTCATCTCACTCGTAGATTTCTTTCTTCTCTCACGTCTCTCTTCCTTTATCCCTACGATCCCCTCACAAACGATCCCACAGTAATCTTCACTCATTGTACTTCCTCGGAATATCCTGTACACCGTGTTGTATGGCGGATCACCGAAATGTGGCTTTGATTTCTTCCGGTTACAGGGTTTTCAAAATTTCTACCTGCTCGTAAGGAGCGGGGAGAAGGAGGGGGGGGTCCCCCGAGAGTTTCCAAAGTCTCGTTTTCAACGGAATGTAATGCGTTCTTATGCGACGCACGCACGTGTAAATATCCGTCAAGCATAGAATGACAGTTTGAGGTTCGATGATACAAGTCACGATAGGAATGGATTATTTAAATGAATTCCAACGGGCTATCCCAAAACAAAGGAATAACGGTTTCGTAGACTCTTTCGCTTGTATAAAATTACGATTATAAAACGTAACGACGACTTTAGAAAAGCGTTACAATTTTGCGATTCTTGTCGTCTCGATAGAACAAACCTGATGTATTCTACAGGTATGGCAGCTTTTCAAGGACGTCCATTTGATGAACGTCACGTACAATATTTAGTGGAAGAACATCATCTTCTATTTGTAACTAGTATGGATAACATATGCGTGCGATTACGACAGAGTGTTGCTATTATTTCATTTTAGGATATTCGAAGAGAAACCTGTCAAAGTACCGCATATTACATGATGCCTGTAGATTTATCGACACATAGAGGACGTGTCAATAAATCTTGATTGCATGTAGATCGTCGATCGGTAAACTAGAAGTTAGTTCAATCAACTTTCTGATTCACGTAACGAGATGAATGATATAAATACATATCTAATAAGAGTCCGGTTTACACATCGTGTATGTACTCTCGAACCGAAATTTGAATTTTAATACTAGGATCTTCTCCTTCTTTCAATTTAGATTCAAGTAGTTACGAGTAACAAGTATAAGGACAAGTATACGCTTGACAAAACGAGATAACGCGTAATGATGTATGTACAAATAAATAAGAGAAAAAAGAGAACAGTCTGATTCATAATCCGTTAAAAGACTCATCACATTTTCGTAGGAAAACAAACTGAAAGTGATTTTGCAATCTTATGTACTCCATCGAACAAACTTCTTCGAACAATGAACCTATTACGAGAGAATAACTTCGATTACCATTCTAAAATCGTACGATAATCTTTGGGGGACAGAAAATTATACCTGATTTCGAATGAAAATACTATACCAGGGTAAAACTCGAGTCATAGATAAATCCAGAGGGGTTGCAATCTTTCTCACTTACACGGAATACTTCAGACAAGTTTCGTCAAGATTTGTGTAAGGATAAAAGGAAAATGTGAAGGACCACCGGCGAACATAATTGAAAAAGATAGATTTTGTTTGAGAACATAAAGATTCGGAGTTTGAACGAGAATAACATCCCAATGATCACAAACATCCTTTCAGAATGAATCTCGACAGCAAAGAAATACATACGTGGCTGCATTCCACAGCCTCTTTCATAGGACCTGTTAGTGGGTAAACAGGAAAGACCCGCTCTCCAATGTTCAGACAATGGTGAAATCATATTTCGCGAAAGATAACATTACTGAAATAATGTAGAATCCTTTCAATCCATAAGATTAGTGAAGTTTAATTAACTAATTACAATGTAACGTTCCCGCCAACTCTAGCCAAAACAAAGAATCAACTCGTAACTTTTCGTAACATCGGCGTGATTCAAAGCCATGTACGTACAAGTTCATTCTCTATTTATCATACGCTGGTCAAATCCTCAATTAATACGAGGAATCGGATTATCCGTAATAACAAACATACGTTCCTCTGAGACGCTGCAGCGTTCCTTGCAACGATGCACAGCATCCGTTCGCATATTACAAAGTTAACATTATTCCTTCGAACACTTACGTGGGCATTCCTGTCTGCTAATCCGAAATTATGCAAGGATGTGTATGAATGGGCACTCGTGAAACATTGAGAAAAGTCCGACAATCACTAGCACAACGAGTAGTTCACAACACTGTCCCGACGATGTCCGATATACGACTGACTGCGACTGACTACCGGAGATTGAAGAACCTGTACTAGTGTAAGCAACTGTAAGCGTCGATTGCATTAGGCCCGCACACACCGTTATGTTTACTCGCATGCAGTGGTTCCTGGTAGGCTGTGCATGCACCATAACGAGATTCATCGGTAGGGTAGATTCCGGAAACATGTAGTTCAATCGTTAAAATCAATCGTTAAATTACAAACGATCTATTACAATATCATGCTGCATAAACATTGTCTGTACTTGTATCATTCTATCGTGACTCTTGAAATTACAGAAATCTAACAATATTATCATTCGGTGTCGCACTCGATATTATCGGTGGATGTAGCAAAATCCATAAATTAATTCGAACATACTGTAGAATGTTATGTCTTGTTTATGCTAATATTTTCATGTTTTAAACAAGATTCTGCTACATGTAATATCATGATATTCATTCTCATAAGTTCATTTTATAGTTTATCTGTTACTACATTAGACTTTCTGAAGAGTTCCGGACATATTTGAATATTAATAATAGTTATGTTTACTTTACTGTATCGCGTTAACCAGTACCATTGCTTCTGTAACAGTACACCCAATGAACATTCCGACATGCATTACAGCTGCAATTCTGTGGTGATTGTTGCATGTCAGGCATAAGGCTGATTACACGAGCGTATGAATTTAATTTAATACGACCGCCAGAGTTTATCAGATAGTCACAGTATAAACGACCGTCGGGATTTTCCATGGCATATCAGTCCAGTCCGGTGAGAGTATGAGGATCGAAAAAGTTGGTTTTACGTGATATCGCAGAACAGACCTTGTGCGTAATACAACGACATTAAAGATTTAAGCGGGAATCATCAAGCGTTTGGATTGAGTAAATCGATCAGTGTTATCCAGTTCTGTCAATTTCTATCTAGTAAATCCTCAACTACAATGAGCACGAGATTTACCGGGATTCAATTAGGACCTCCAATTGAGGTTTTCGCTCTACAAAAAGCTTATTTGGACGATACTTACGATAGAAAAGTTAATTTATCAATAGGAGGTACGTAAAAAATTACATACAAAGTTGAGTCTGTTATACGGATTCTGGGCATATATTACGTTTTCGAGCATCTTTTAAAAAAGTAATTGTAGAACTATAATTAAATGGCAAGATTTAAATATAGCAATTGCATGTTTGTACTTAAATATGTTGTTTATTCCATATATCTTTGTCTCTTATCTAAATAAATATGATCTTGAGTGACCTCCAGAAATATCTGACAATTACATAACATGTATCGTATGATGTGCCCACATCACGGTCATTTTAATAAAACTATGATATCCAAAGGATTTGATAAACATGTAACTCATTGAAGTTCTAAAATTGTAAAACAAAATATAAGTTTTAAGACTAGAGTAATTGAATAATGTGGTAATTCTGATCATTATTTCAGCCTATCGTACAAATGAAGGAAAACCATGGGTTCTACCTGTTGTACGAAAAGTAGAGAAATCCTTAGCAGCAGATGAATTACAAAATCATGAGTATCTTCCTGTTTTGGGCTTAGATCCCTTTAGTCAAGCAGCAACAAGTATGCTGTTAGGCTCCAATTCCCCTATTATTGCACAAGGTCGAGCTTTTGGAATTCAAACCCTTTCTGGTACTGGAGCTATTCGTGTTGCTGCTGAATTTTTAAGTCGCATTCTTCACTATGATACTTTCTATTACAGTAAACCATCCTGGGGTAAGTGCGGATGATGCAATATTTAACATGACTGTCATTCAAAATACATGATAATACATATTAACAGAGAACCACAAGCTTGTATTTATGAATGGAGGGTTCAAGAAGGCCTGCGAATATACATATTGGAATCCGGATACACGTAGTGCAGACATAGATGGTATGCTTAGAGATCTTGCAGATGCTCCAGAAAATGCTGTGATTATACTTCATGCTTGTGCTCATAACCCAACTGGGTATGACCCAACTCCTGAAGAATGGGCTAAGATAGCAGACTTAATTGAGAAGAAACGATTGTTTACATTATTTGATAGTGCATATCAGGTTAATAATTCTGTCTTTGACTGACTGGAAAAATAAAGTGTTCTTGACACTTTTTTGAGGTATTTATTTTTTTCAGGGTTTTGCAAGTGGAGATTTAGACAAAGATGCATATGCAGTGCGAATGTTTGCTGAGCGTGGAATAGAATTCATGTGTACACAAAGCTTTGCAAAGAACTTTGGGTTATACAATGAACGAGTTGGTAACTTAGTGGTGGTTATGTCTAGTACGAAGGAATTAATTCAAGTGAAATCCCAGTTAACTTTAATTATTCGAGGAATGTACAGTAATCCACCAAATCATGGAGCTAGAATAGTTGCAACAGTGTTGCGAAACCCTGATCTTTTCGAAGAATGGTATATTTATGTTCATTGTGTATAAAGATACAAATATTTCTTTACAGGGAATGTTATAAATCTGTATATCTTATTTAATTATTTCAGGAAAGAACATATTCGTACAATGTCTGGTAGAATAAGACAGATGCGTTCTGGCCTGTATGAGAGACTTTTACGATTAGGTACACCAGGGTCTTGGGAACATATTACCCAACAAATAGGAATGTTCTCTTACACAGGACTTAATGGTAAGTATTATCAAATAGTACTTTACTGTTTATCTTTGTAGACATAGAACAAGTAGTGCTCATAAACAAATGTTTTTAGAGAGGCAAGTTGAACATCTGAAGAATCACTATCACATCTATATGTTACGAAGTGGACGCATAAATATGTGCGGACTTAACGATTCGAACTTGGATTACGTTGCAAACGCGTTCTATGAAACTATTGTTATGTTTCCGCCAACTCAGAAAAGTTGTACATGCTGAGATTGATTCTGAACAGACGGCTTCATACCGTTATAAGTATATGTATTGTTGTGCAAGCTTCAAATATTGAAAGCATTGTTCAAATAGGGCAATATTTTATACACATTCAAATTGACTTAGCATTATAGGAGTATTACACACGTATATTTCCATTATTTTCTGTTATGATGGTCAATAGTTTTTTTAGTATCTTTATTCATAGCCTGCTTCTAAGTAAAAGTACTTTTTCTGTAGAAACGCACAACGTAAAATTTCTTAATCATCAAAACGTTGAGCGAAACACAAATTCCATTTATTACAGAAGATATATCATTTTGCTATAAATCGCCTTACCTACAAAAGTACAAAATATTACAAAGTATTATGGATTGCCAAATTTTAACAAAGATATAATAGAATCGCTTATTATTAAAACTGATTCATTTCAAATTATTAATACACAGAAATGTGTCAGGCATTTATAAAAATTCATTTTGATGTCGTGCTTTTACGAATCATTGATACTTTAAACAGTTAAGTGCTAACATTTAATACTGTTTATAAGCTCTCTCTCTTACAATTATACTACTCTTCAATTGATAGTAAACCAATATTTGTTTAAGGTTTATGTTGTATAGAACATGCAAATATTTTTGTACACTTCCCACAGAAATATGTTTTTGACAAATTTTTCTACGAGCAAGTACCCTTTTATAAAGTATCGTAAAATACCCCTTGTCATTTCACTAATGTTAAATTTATATACATAAATTGAACCATCCATCACTACAAGAACTGAAAAATTACTTTAAATTGTTTGAATAATAAGCGATTCATTGATTATGAAATTCTTATGATTTTTATGCACCAATAATTTTTATCTGGAACTACTGAAATTCATATACACTGTAAGCTGAAGTTACTGTTAGTCCGTGTTCATTAACATGCTCTAATTTAACTACAATACGTATATATATATGTATATAATGGAGAAATCTGTTGAAACTCCTCTAAATGTCATAATTCGTTTTTATTCAGAATGAGAAACCAGTTTTGTAAATTGCAAATTCAAAGTTCAACTGAATTTTTTAATCTATTCATATGGTGAGATTATGTTAAGCAAAATAAATGCATATTTTTCATTCAATATAAATCTTTAAATATTAAACACGTAATGTGCAGAAATTGCAAATAATCTTGCATTTATTTTTTCGATTAATGCTTCCATGTAAATCGTAATCAGTAGCAAATTATATGCATGCCAAAAATTAGGAATGATCCAGCAAATTTCATACAAATGATGAGTGTGATAGTTGTAGTCAGCACATCTTCCAAATACATGTACAGAGATTATATAATAGGGGCAATCAAGATCATACTCTTGTTTGGAGCATCTGTTTCCTGTAGTACTTGATCTGCTACTTGGTCTAGTGCATTCACATATTCTCCATTTTAAAAGGAATAATGTTTATTTTGTAACATGTTGAAATAGATTACAATTTTTAGACTCTGTACCATATGTTTTGTTAAGATTGTTGGAAAGATTTGCGCACTGTTTCATGCAATGTTTACACATATTATATGAAAGAGAAGTATTAAACTGTAATACACATGTATGATATGAACACATCATCCAAATATATTTTTCGTAAGATTGTTATGCAAATTAAGCTTAGAACACTTCTTGTTCACAAGTCTGGACCAAATTGATGACTCTGAAAATTTTGTACATACTGCCAAGATTGAAAGTGCCAATGTGCAAAGTGGGAAAAATGACTTTTCTATGTATTTATATATGAATTAGACAAGAATATGCACGGAATATTTATATTTTATAAAATAATGTATACGTGTGTAAAATGATGTAAAAAAAATGTTTTAAAAGTAGTTTTAAACGCGCATTTACACAAGTTCAAGCATTTTTAGTATTGCAATAGAAATTCTGAAATATACTGTACTAATGTTGTTTTGCATGTAAGTATGACATATAACGAATACTTATAACAGGGGATGTTGAATAGCAGAATAGTATATAAATATACCTATATTTATATATACATGTTATATATGTTGATTTACATATCATTGAGAAGTGTATAGATGAATTAATAATAAATAAGTACATTACTTATTGTGAGATAAATAAATTATGCTGTATAGAAATCATCAATAATGAGCAATTAATCACTATGAATTGAACTATATTATATACAACTTAATCCTCCCATTTTGATGTTTTTTTTCTTAAAGAAACTGTTCCATCTGTCTCTACTGCAGAATAATATTTCGTTGCATCATGATTTTGACGCATATAGAATAGATATCCTCCACAACCAAGCATTGTTACTATCCCAAATATCATAATTGCCTTGTTCTGAAATATAAAGTATTTTAATCCATCACTTTCCACATTAACCATTTCAAGATATGTTTAATTTTGTATGTGTATTTTTACTTTCTAGTGATAGTCTTACCGGTCTTGCATATAATTCATAATTAACTGTTCGAAACAACAGTGTGCTGCGCAAAGAACGTATGCCATCACCGGGAGCTGGCTCGCCATCCTTTTTACTCATTGTTGAATGAAGAAGCAAGTGTTTTTGCTATTTAATATTCTAAGTTGTGCTCTGTTGAATAAATTCATTTTAATTACAAATTGAATGAAAGGTTGAAAAATATTCTGAAATTGTATTTGATAACATTTTATTGTAGTCTGAAATTATTTACAAGCATTCGATGTTGAAAAACGATTCTTGTCGTTTTTTAACAATTTTTTTGCACGGGGTACAAGTAAACTAACCTTTAAAACGATTTATAGAAATTTATGACGAATAACGGTGTATGTCTACTTTATAAGACATGTACCTGTTTTTCGGATAATAGATATGTTCCTTTAATTATATTACTATATTCAAGTATGTAATTGAAGAAAAGGCATACAACAATTTATGAACTCTTACGCAAACTCAAAATTCAAAACACTTAGGCAAAGTCAGCCAAAGTGAATGAACGATTTAATGAAAGTTATGCATCAGAGAATCTGACAATATACATATAGTGCAACATCGGTACCGATCATTTTGATTATTCTTAATTAATTGAACATTGTTGGTTAATGATAGCAAATTAGTTAATTATAACGAATTTAATTATTATAGCGGTAATTTATAGAAAATTCCGAACATTATTTCTCCTTTTTTTGTGTCTCACTGTTGTCCGAAAAAATTTGCATCTATTGAAATGAAATGCTATATGAAATGTTCTACACAGATGTGTGAGAATGTATTGGGATTATAAGATCATTAGGTAATTATAATTGAATGGAAGGTACAAATATTAAAAGATTGAGTTCACATTATATCATTCGAATCACGTATACTGAGGATTTGGTGATCTAGTAATAACAGGTGTACCTCCTCTAGTAAAACGAGTAAAACGTAACAGTATTTTTAAGTATTTCATCGTGATACATTTAGATTGATCGCGGAATAACTGCTTTCGTTCATTCTTTCGTCCTCGCCAACCGAGGATACATAATATGTGGAAACTTAGAAGTAATTTATGGTGAAAACTGTGTATCAAATGTTGTCTGAAGAAAGAAGTAATTTTGTTTTACACTGCTGTCAATAACTCCCTTCAGACCTCACCTAAAGGATAGGTGTGTGACTGTGGGGTTACGGTTGTGAATTTTCAAAGTTCTTACACAAAACAGTGCACTTTTCTATAAATTATGGAACCCTACGATGTAATTGTTAACCAACCTGTGGTCATCGACAACGTAAGTAATCCGTCAAATTTAGAACTGATCGATTTTTTTATGTTCTTTGGAACGGTATGTCAAATTGAATCACACCATAATGTCGGCTCCTGAGTAACGCCAAAAATTCATACTTTCCCCTGAATTTTGCTAGGACTAACACATTGCATAATTTTATTTTGTTTCATCGTCGGTCCGTTCTTTCGACGATACCCCATTTTAAAAATTTCTAATGCAACGAAATATTCCAATGATCTTTCGAAAGTAACATTCTCTCGTGGTTTAAAATCGATAATGCTGGTATTGCTCATCCTTTTGTCTTTTTAGGGATCTGGTGTTATTAAAGCAGGATTTGCGGGGGATCAAATACCAAAATGCAGATTTCCAAATTAGTAAGTTTGTTTCATGGTGGAACCTAATTAATATGCTTGACTGTTCCTGTTTGCTTAGAGGTTATTGACAGGTGTCAGATGAACTATAAAATCTATTTCCAACTATAACGGTATTTTTTGCTCACATAAAAATGTGCATTTACCACACAATTATATGGCTTATATAATAAATGTATTTCATCATATTTTAATGAATACATATAACTTTTAGCATTGGCCGGCCCAAGCATGTACGTGTTATGGCTGGAGCATTGGAAGGAGATTTGTTTGTCGGCCCTATAGCAGAAGAACATCGTGGCCTTTTATCCCTTCGTTATCCAATGGAACATGGGATTGTCACAGATTGGAATGACATGGAAAGGATTTGGTCGTATGTGTATAGCAAAGATCAATTAGCTACATTTAGTGAAGAGCATCCAGTTCTATTAACAGAAGCTCCTCTTAACCCAAGGAAGAATAGAGAAAAAGCTGCAGAAATTTTTTTTGACACATTTAATGTTCCAGCTTTATTTGTATCAATGCAGGCAGTACTTAGTCTGTGAGTACTTCTACTATTCTACTATTAAATAGATATTGTTTGTCATGCATTGAGTAATGGTTGTTTTATTTAAAAATGTTAGATATGCAACAGGCCGAACAACGGGTGTAGTCTTAGATGCTGGAGATGGTGTTACTCATGCGGTACCTATTTATGAAGGGTTTGCTATGCCTCACAGTATAATGAGGGTTGATATAGCAGGCCGTGATGTTACAAGGCACCTTCGGCTTCTTTTGCGCAAGGAGGGAATTAATTTTAAAACTACAGCAGAATTTGAAATTGTTCGGACAATTAAAGAACGTGTTTGTTACCTTGCTAGCAATCCACAAAAAGAGGAAACAATTGAAACTGAAAAGTTTCAATATGTGTTACCTGATGGAAGCCACTTGGAGGTAATAAATTTCATTCTCAGCTATTACTCTAACACGTTAATTATCATATTTGCTCTTTATAAGTCCTGCTTTTAATTTAAATTTAATTACATTTATAATAGATTGGACCAGCTCGATTTAGGGCTCCAGAAGTACTATTCAGACCAGATCTGATTGGAGAAGAGTGTGAGGGACTCCACGAAGTACTGACATATTCCATTCAAAAGTCAGATCTGGATTTAAGAAAGGTTCTGTTCCAGAACATTGTTTTATCAGGAGGATCAACATTGTTCCGCGTAAGTACAAAGACAACATACCCTCTTCTTTGTTTTGACATAAGAAACTTATTAATAAAGGTAATACAGTAACATATTATTATATTTTTAATAGGGATTTGGTGATAGATTACTATCAGAAATTCGTAAACTGTCACCAAAAGATGTAAAAATAAGGGTAAGCACATATACAGAAAAATACTATGTATATATAAACGTTTTTAAAGGTTGAATAATTGTACATTATATATCTTGTAAATGTGTAGATATCGGCTCCCCAAGAACGATTATACAGTACTTGGATTGGTGGGTCTATTTTGGCTTCCTTAGATACATTTAAGAAGATGTGGGTTAGTAAAAGGGAATACGAAGAGGACGGTATAAGAGCTATTCATCGTAAAACATTCTGAATTTAATTTAGAAATATTTAAGATGTTATGTCGAATTATTTAATTTTAACACACAAGTAATGGCACACTCGGCACAAAAATCGTCATGTACCGTGTTAACCATACTCCTTGAATGCTTTTAAAACGTTGTGTTAAACTTCTTTTATATAGAGATTATGTCATCAAGGGATCAGTAACGGACAAGCATAATAATATAGACAACTAAATAGAGAAAAGAATGCAATATTGTTTACTATCAACTTTAGCAATCTGTGGGTCCTTTTAAATACAGATATTTAATCATTTATCAATTTATATTGTAAAAGCTTAACTGCAAATCTTTGATATCTTGTAATGCAAGATATTTTTACAAAGATCCCTTGGAAATGTACATAAAATAGTTTCCAAAGGTAGCATGCACTTTAGTAAATAAAATTGAAGTTCACTTTTTATTGTAGATCCTACGTTAAATTTCTGTTTTAAAATATCGTTTTTATGTGTGATCTACTTACGTTTTTATACTATGTATGGTCTTAGTATATATAATGCAATAGAGGAATCAATTTTTAATGAAATAAAAAGGAAGAGTGCTTTAGTTACTCAAATTAACGTTACAAAAGAATAATGTAATTTCTATGTGCAGTAACAATTTTGCAAAGTATTTGTAAATATGTACGCTTTGGTAAAATAAATCTATAAAGTCTTTACACGTATATATATGATTACATCGATTTTTATAATCATGCAGTAATGATTATATGCAAATATTCTATAGCTTACTATATAACAGTGATTTCCAATAATACTCAGAACTACTAAATGGCAAGTAAAGTGCTAAGGCGTTAAAAAAGTGTCGAAAAAAGAAAGTTTGCCTCCGTTTACACATTTCTTATCTGTGATAAAATCATCGGAATTTGGTTAGTCTGTAACCAATATAATAATTATTGTGACTTAATTTATGAATTCTTATATTTGTAGGAAAGTGTGCATATTTATTAAAATGAATTTACTACTTTAACGGTACTAAAATTGTTATATGTATCATTGAAAAACATTCGATCTCATTCACCAACCCATTGTAAAATACAACAGAATCCAAACGTGAATACGAAACTGCAGGAAGCTAGCAACATTTTGCTCAAGCAGCACGAATACATTATATCAGTAATTAGTATTGTACAATTAATATATGTAACATTTATACTTTTTAATTTGGCAGCTGTATTTTCATTTCTAATAAAAACACTGTTTACATTATCACGTACGCGAAATAAGTGATTCAACAATATAGATATTTTAAATTAAATTATTAATACAAATCCTATTAACTAATTTGCAATGTCTAATTGTAATTGCATATATAAGATTACATTACTTTACACTTCTGAGTGTATGTGTGTATTCTTACAAAATGTATGTATATACCTCATGTATTTAGTCATATAGTATATACCAGTGTATTTGAATATGGCGACTTCCATAGTAATGCGCTATTCAGAAACATCGTATTGTCATAGACATTTCCATTTTATTTTGCAAGACGGTACAGAATAAATATCGTTCACCAGTGTTTTTTTTGACTCTTAACAATTATATTCTGCAAATCTGGATGAAACCAGGGAGAAGATGATCGCCGCCTCAGAACCGGTGGTGTGTATATATTTTTGTAGGTTAGAATACAATGTTCGCGAAATATTCCCACACTTACTTAATGTGTTGAAGATTTGTTGATATGATTAAATATTGGATTAACGAAAATGTAACTTAGATTACTCGACATATTCTTTCAGGAATATACTCCTGGTGGAAGACAAATTGTCCTAAGGCATCCAGAGCCTATAATTAGTCAACAGTTGTCAAATAATCAAACGGCTGCTGGGGATAGCATTTTACTACAAAAATTTAGCCAAGTAAATATTTCTGAAAGATCACCAGTAAGTTTTAAACCGTATAAAATTACTTTTCCTCAAATAAATTCTTTATTAAATGATGATACCAATGATACAGAAAGAATTTTGGATTATACGTGAGAACAATGCATCTGGTGAGGAAGAATTATATTGTTCCGGTAAGGTTGCTGTTCACTCAAAGGGTAATCAATCTACCCGTGTACTACAGACAGCATACACTTGTGAAACTGATATTAAACATGCACTATGGTGCAAATTTCATACCAACATACCTGATCATCTTTCTAAAGGGAAGGAATTAGAGGATGAAGAATCTGATGACAACACAGTAGAATGTATATGCTTAATTGACTCATATACTTTGAAAGTTTTTACAGATTCTGGAGAAGATTATGTATCTAGTTTACAATTTCAGGTAAAATCAAAATATGTATACAATTTCGTACATATGTAATTAGTTTGAATCAATTTGTAATTGTTCATAATTTTAGGTGTCTGCTGTTTGGCCTACAAAATATGGAATTTTACTTCAAAAATCTCAAGTTCCACCACTAGAAACAAGGTTTCTTTTCTTAGTTTAGAGATATAGTAAATGGTAACTATACTATACAATTGCATTTATCTACTTTTAGGTACCTATCTATGGAAGCAAGTAGATTACAGACACACAACGATTCAAATTTACCAGTGACATTTTCTTTAATGCATCCCCTAGATGAAATTTGTCCTGTACTTATAAAACATGGTATTATTATTGTTTTACTTTTATTATAAATTTAACAGATTATCTCATTTAGTATTAATCCACAATATAATAATTATTTAACTATAATTATACAGGAGGCATATCGTACATGACTGAGTCAAATCAACAAATTGTATTTACTAGTTCTGAACCTTCTTTGGCTGTGATATATGATACAAAGACTGGATTACATTCTGTATATAAAATTCGCAAAGCTTTACCAGAAGAGTGTCAGATAGTATGCACCAACCACGATATTACACCAAGTATATTTAATCATTCAACAAGTGCATCACCTTTAAATGTTGGGAGTAATCTGTCGTATAATAAAAGCTGTACAAACAAAGGTCATCTGAGTATATTCGGTAAATTTCAACGAAAAACATAAGCATACTGACTGTCAATAGTTTCATTAAAAACAAATGTTTGCAAAAGGTATAGAAACATTAAACAAATAAGTAAAAGTACATTTTTTTATTTAGGAGTACCGAATCCACAATTAAACAGCATAGGATTGGGAATATCAAACAGTCCTTTTGGATCTAGAACAACATCCTACACTACCACCTGCTCTGGTGGACCATCGCCGTCGCAACAACAACAGCAACATTCAAGATCTCAGAGTCCAATGGCTACTATTTCGCGGTGTCAATCACCTACACATTCCGCTTTTTCGCCTTTGCTTGGTGCACCAGGTGGATCGATTATCCATCATTCGAGATTACATCAGGCAGTTATGACGACTGCGTTCAGTCACTTACAAAATAGCCCCATGGGTAGTTGTAGTAACATACAATTACAGGATGCTGTTACACCAAGTAAACCATTGTATCCTGAAATTTGTCTCGATCACGTCTGGACTGAGAACGTTGGCATTCCAAAGTAAGCAGCATATGGTTAAATAGCTTTATGTTTCCCTACTCCTACTTGCAATACCTCGTTACAGATTTCCCCTGTGCTTTCAGTTCCTTTGGATGTTAAGTAGAAAGTAAGTTAATAATCGCGCGGTTCATAAAAACATAAGAAAGGCTAATTGATATTATTTTTTTAAGGGATATTGTATCTGGTCGAGCATCAAAAGTATTATTGACATCAGATGTTGTAGGACAAAGTTATTTGTGTTATTTAGTCCCAAATCGATCTCAGCTCTTTTTAGTGAGGCTCGAGAAAACGAATAAACAGCAACAAATTATTTTTGGTATGGTCACCAGTATCGTTGCAAAGGATGCTGTTAACTTACCAGTTAGTATTTTCCAATCACTTATTATACTGACTTATGAATGCACAGAAATATAAAAATTAATTCCTATGTTGTAGAGTTTACATATGATAGCCACAATTGATTTGTCAAATGGGGTGGCATTATATTCTGGCACAACGTGTGTGGGAAAACTACACATAACAGGAATACTTCCAAATTTGGCAGGATGCAACTACTTTCTACCCAGTATTAACCAGAAATTAAACTCTCCATTTCCACGACGAAGTTCTCTGATATCTCAAAGCTGTGCAGGTTCTCATGATATTAAGTTTGAAGAAGGTTTGCACTTGCTTAGTCCTGTAGGCGGATCTTGTGCGAGGCCACCCATTCTTTTAGAGAATTCCTTGTTAGATACAAATTTTGTTGCACTCAAGGAAGCAGTAGGAAATAAAATTACTTTGGAGTATGGAAATAAAAATTATTTTAGAACTGCACTCCCAACATCCACCACTTCTCCATTAGGTAAGTCTATTGCATAGAATTCTGGACTGTCGCCGAATAGGTAAACATTTATTTATACCTTTTTTATAGTTACCAAGTGCTTACAAACGTTAAGAAGTGTATTGCAAAAAGATTTGGCAATGCAGTTGCTAGTGAAATGGTATGGAGCTCGAAATGCTCCAGGACCTCAGGACTATTCTCCAGAACAAGAATGGTATCTATTTCTTGTCATTTTATTCTCACTGTTAGGCTATGAGGTGGACAAGTTGCAACTGATACAGAAGAATGAAAAAGATCAATTTACTGAACGAAATAGTCCGATGGTAGTAAGGAAAAAGCAAAAGACTAATAACTGTGGAAGCAGTGACGATTGGACATATATGATTAATTCTATTAAACATGGGAATTCGTCTGCTTTTATTTCTAATACACTCGGCCTTCAGAAAGCTTCGAGTTCTCTGCACGTACCAACATCAAATACCAGCGAATCAAGTAATACAGGGAGAATAAATGTTCAGGCTATTTTATTTCCATGTTTTCCACTAGTTTTGTTCTCGTTGCATCTGTTGTACGAGGAATTGAAATTAAATTGCGTTATGTCAGAAAGTTTACCTCTGCTCGCTCAGTTACTATACCAACTAAGTATAGATCTGAAATACGACATGTATGCTCATCATTATTTTCTCGATTACCCATCGCTATGCCATTTAAAAGACACCACATCGCAAATAAACGAAGCGGACTTGCAGAAAATTTCAATGCCGAATTATATACTACTGACACCCCCGAATATATTTGAAACTTTAAATCTCCTATTAAATAAAATGGAAGTGACACCATTTCCACACTTGAGTCATGTTAATCCGAGAACAAAGAACATAGTATGCTTAACGGCACTTATAGCACACGAAAACGAAGTTAGTGTGCTAGAGATGGACAAATTCATAAAGCTTATAGTGCCAGCTGGTAGTAGAATAGATTTTCAGGATGTTGGGAGTAAACATGATAAAGAGTTACCGAAGAAAGTGGAGCATCCAACAATGGATAAAATAGTATTGCGGTTTCATGAAATGGGTACGTTTTTCTTACACCTCAAATGTAATTTTTTAGTATCTAAATTATTGTTCAATACTTGTCTTGTTTATCAGGTTTGGGAAAGAAAGATCTTGAAATATTGCCCCCTGGTGTATCTTTGATGTTGAAGGACGTAATGTACAGATGCAGAGAACGCCCTCCGTCAAATTGGCCGATGGAGGCATATGAATTAGTAGATCGCCAAGATTTAGCCGCATTGCACAAACATTTGAAGCCACCAGTACTAAATCATCGCACAGAAAATGAAGGAAAGAATTACTCTATTAAAGATCCCGAACAAGACGATGGCATGGAATTTGATGATGTTGTAAGACCTAAATACATTTTACTCCTATTTTGTTATACAGCCTTGTTCTTCAATTCACATCAATTTATCCTGCAGGTATTAAAATTGCGATTTAACAAGGATCATAGGGTGGCGGAAGTTCGAAGACTCTTGAACTCCTCGAAACCGGTGAGAATAGCAATCGTACAAAGGCCAGACGTAAGCGATCACGAGTTCATAGAAGAGCAGGAAAAATATTTACACGCATTGTGCACTAGAACAATGGCACTACCAGTAGCCAGAGGCATGTTTACGCTCAGAACTGCAACCCCTATTATTACGGAGCAATTGCCAATTCCCCGGCTTTGTCTAACCGGTACGAATGAAAATAATTATTCTTAAATCAAAACCTTTAGGAATTGATTAATTAATTCATTCTCCTTACAGGGAAGGCACCTCCTCGTGGAACTACTGTGGAATTAGCTCATATAGATGTTCCACCAAATATGAATTTATGGCCATTATTTCACAATGGTGTAGCAGCAGGCCTTCGTATACATCCAGATGCATCGAATATCGATTCGACTTGGATAGTGTATAATAAACAACAACAAGGCGAATTTGGGATTGAACATTCTGGCTTTTTGATGGCCCTTGGATTAAATGGGCACTTAAAAAATTTAGCACCCTTCAGTATGTACGAATATTTAGTGGAATGTCACGAGGCAACCAGTGTCGGTCTTTTGCTTGGATTATCTGCAACACATCGGGGTACAATGAATGTCTCTATGACAAAGTTATTATCGCTTCATGTAGAGACTCTATTGCCACCGACAAGTATAGAGCTAAATGTTCAGCAAAACGTTCAAGTAGCTGCGTTAATGGGCGTTGGTCTTGTGTATCAGGGAACAGCGCATAGACATATCTCACATGCTTTACTATCAGAAATTGGTAATTATTTGATACAATTATTGATTTACAAAATAAAATGTGAATTTAGCAACCTTATTAAATAATCTTAAATATACTTAGGCCGACCGCCAGGACCAGAAATGAAGAATTGCGTAGACCGTGAATCGTATTCTTTAGCAGCAGGATTAGCATTAGGATTAGTAGTATTAGGATGCGGAGGTGGTCCAGATTTGGCAAGTATTCCGGACACTTTGCATTATTACATGGTCGGCGGTCACGTCAGGCCTTTTACTGGAGCACAAAAAGATAAATATAAATCGCCTAGGTAAATGCAGCTTTATTACAGTATCTCCATTATATTTGCTACTGTTTCTGTAGTCTTACTTGTATGTAATTTCAGCTATCAAATACGGGAGGGCGATTCGATAAATATCGATGTCACCAGTCCTGGAGCAACTATAGCTCTAGGCCTTATGTATTTCAATACAGGAAATCGGGCAGTGGCAGAATGGATGCAAGCACCAGATACGCAATATTTACTAGATTTTGTGAGACCGGATTTCTTGTTACTTAGAATACTCGCAAAGTCACTTATTTTATGGGATGAAATTGAACCAACAAAAACATGGGTCTCCAATCATGTCCCTAATATTGTTTATGAATATAGATTACAAAAGCCAACGCCCGAAATAACACAAAATGTTGATTTGGAAACCATGAAGTTAGTATATCTATACATATATATATATCACTATAATTTATAACTTCTTACATATATTTAATAATATCAATTCCAATGCAGCCAGGCCTATTGCAATATTATAGCGGGTGCCTGTATGGCTTTAGGCCTTAAATTTGCAGGCACTGCTAATAAGAATGCGTTCAAGACTTTATACAACTTTGCTCAGATGTTCACAACACTTTCACACAAAACTATTGCTGAATTAGCAGGAAAATCAACGATTGAAACGTGTTTGAATGTTATTTTACTTTCCTGTGCTGTCGTAATGGCTGGAACAGGAGACTTAGAGGTGCGCTTACTAATATATAACTCTGATGTTCATATTATTATTATGTAGATAACTTGTTCTTAATATTTCAGATTATGCGAATATGTCGGTACGTGAGAACTCGAGTCGGACCTGCGAGTAGTGTTGTTACGTATGGCTCTCACTTAGCGACCCATATGGCTCTTGGACTCCTCTTTCTAGGCGGTGGAAAGTATACTTTATCAAATAGTCCTAGCGCTATAGCTGCACTTGTAATATCACTGTTCCCAAAATTTCCAACGCACAGTAATGACAACAGGTGAGCATAAAGTTTTTAAAGACTGTTTATGAAACAACATTAATGTTTCAATTATGTATCTGTACAATACGATTTCTTTTGATATATTCATTGTCAGGTACCACTTACAAGCCTTACGTCATTTGTACGTATTAGCTGCCGAACCGCGCGTAATTTTGCCACGCGATATCGATAGCGGTCAATATTGTTATGCGACGGTACATTTAACTTTCGAGAGTGAAAAAGAAGCAGAGGGACAATACCTGGTGCTTCAAGCACCATGTCTGTTACCACAACTGTGCAACTTAAAGAAGATTGAATTGAAAGATGATCGATATTGGGAAATTATTTTTGAAAAAGATCATAATTGGCAACAGCTCGAAAATATGCTAAAGAAATGTGATTCTATGGGTGTTAAACAAAGGGCTGGCTGTTTACCATACATGGAAGATCCCTATGTAATTACTCCATTGAATCTTTTCTACTCCAACTTCAGAATATTTTTAAGACTAATGATACATATAATTGTTTTAGGGCTTTAGAAGTTTAATTGCTCAGACATTAACAACGGAAAATGTTATCGCATGGGCTACGCGACCTGAATGTGTGACTTCCTTCACCAATGATAAAACAGTCTTGAATATAGTGAAACACTTTTTACAATGGCCTAAAAAAGATAAAAGTAAAACCGAGGATGGTTTTAAAGCTCACACTCGCGGTAGTTTAGCTAAAGGTAATCTTAAACTTTTAATGCATGTCCAAATTGACGTAAAAGGAATAGTAATTGATATATGACATATCAATACAGATACATCTAGCGACAGAATGGATATTCCAGAGACTTTATCTGGGTCGAAGGATATGAAACAGTATTCAGAAATGACAGAATTTGAGAAACATTTCTTGCATACATTTGCTATTATCGTTTACGAGTGTGTAATAAAGGACAAAGTGAATCTTCTTCCATTATGGGTGAATCTTATAAAAGGTGTGGAAATCATGCAGAAGAATCCAAATAGTTATTCAATGTGGCAAATAAAACTCATCTCATCTCAAATGTTAAGAAAAGTTTCTGCTGAGAATACAAATTCGTTACTTAGTGTGGAGAGTGTACTTGCAATTAAGCAAAAAGTAGCACATATTTTAGACGAATGGGAACATGGTAATTATTTTTGTTTCATACTATTCTTTATTTTTTTTCATTGACACTGGCTTTTTCGTGTTATAGATCTGGAACCTTTTATTAAATCCTATTTAAGCACGGGAGAGATACAAGGTGACGCACTGTTATCGAGCAGACTGTGTGCTTATTTTGTATTTTATGATATACCACACAAAATAGATGAACGAACAATCAGTAAGTTTATTTATTTCATATTTTGCTCATATAGTTAGGAGTTTTCATATAGTATTCACCATAATTATATTTTCAGTGAAATCGTTGCTGAAGCCAGAATTAAGATGTAAAATATCCAATATAACAATTTATAAGTTATGTAAACTTTTAAAATCATGCTAACATTGATCATTCAAAATTTATATATATTACTGTAAAATTTACGATAGTTCCTCTATTCCTTTCAGTTTATTCATGTCATATTAAAAGAAAAACATGTACGAACATTGAACGATTTTATATTTATACTCTATCATTGAAAAAAAAACAATCAGAGAATGTAGACTGTTTTCTACTAAATTTCTTTGGTATATCAAAGGGTAACAGATAAATGTAGCATAATACTTTAAGAAGGGGCTGTGAATAGTATAGACAGGAAGCAGTATATTAATATGAAATTAATTCAATATCATACATATTGTAACAAATATTTTATAACAGTATAAAATAATACAAAGTACAACCTGCGCTCATTGTTTTGTTCTATTATGTTGTACAGATCAATTTAAGTTGCAAATACAACATGTACAGACTTAGTAAAATATACATGGACTTGTCCTCTTGGTGTATGACTTATTTCAAAAAATATTTTTATATATCTAAGTCTTACGTTTAGATTTTCAAGTATCTGTAGTTCAGGAGAACAATGAATTACGTCTTCTGTAAAATTGTTCAGCATGGATAATTGGAGTACCAGTTATAGTATGTATGAAATTATCAACAAATTCACCAACAAAAGTATAGCAATATAAGCAACCAACTAAAATGCCTCCAAGATGTCCCATGAAAGAGGATTGTGGAACCAACAGATGAATTAATACGAGTTCAACCCAAACAGCAATTTTACTTGGAACTCTAAGTCCACCTACATTTTGTATCCTATCATGTTCTTCACATACCACAAGAACTTTTAATGCGAACAAAACAGCAGAAAAACCAACAGCGCACTGTGTATAGTATCCAAAATCCCCAGTCAACTGAGTCAGAGCATAACCCAAAAAAGTATATACACCACTACATCCAAGTGAGATTATACCTAATAATACAATAAAGTTTTGGGTACCATACATAGGTTCTAAATAAGATCCTTTCAAGATAAAGGACACCATGTTATAATATAAATGCATGTCAGAGCCATGTTCAAAATTTGACATTATAAATGATTTCCAATCACGGTACTTAAATATTTTTACTGCTGATATGCATACATCTTCAGCATTCCAAGGAACTTTTAATAAACCAATATACAGCAACACCTGAAAAGAGTGACATACAGACAGTTGATATCTTGAGTTATAATATACATAATAATATGCTCTTCATATATAAGATAACTGTTGATATTAACCTGTCCAATAATTGCAATTAAAGTAGCAGGTGGAATTTTGTCAATACCATAATTTACAGCTTGCATCCCTAGCAAATAAATGCCGTACTGCAAGCCCTGTTGTCTTCTTTGAACAGGTCTCATATTGGCACCGTAATTATGGTAATATGTCACGTTAAATAATTTTTCACTTCACAGTGTCAAGATTTGATGTCTGACTCGTATCTTCCTCCATATGAAACTTTGCAATTTTATATATCGTTCGTTGTCATTAACATGCATAGGTTAGAGCACGGCAAAAGTAGACGTAATATTAAATCACATTAAAACGACGCGTTTAATTGAAAGTAACGTTTATTTTTCGATTTCTTTATTGAAGGAAAACTGATTCAGCACTATCTGGTACATCTAGCATTCATGACAGTCCAAATAACTTTGATGAACTTTAAGCAATTTTGAGTCATTCTGGCAAGCATAACGATGCGTTGGACCAATCGATAAGAAACACATGGGAACACGCATTCACATTCAAGAGAGCGTGACTGGGATTGACACAGAACACGTATAAGCACGAACGAGATATAGGATCAACTTATCACTACTATCACAAACGAGATATATAAGAATGACGAAAATCGCGAAAATTCGTTAATTTAAAGCAGTTTTTCGTCCGACATTCGCTCAATTTTTGAGATAGCGGTCTGAAACTTGTACCATTGTTTTAGTTAGGAAATTCTACGCCAGATCAATATATAATAGTTGTACTTTTCGAAAATTTAATTTTTCGCAAAAATCTGAAGGGGGTAGGTCAGGATTTTTTGCGATTTTCGTAATTTGCCCGGCATTTTCCCAATTTTTCAGATATCAAAATGATTCTTTCACTGGCTTATTCGGCTTCGGATTGCGCGTCCAAAACGTCCAGGATCACTGTAATAGCTCAAAAATTACGGAAATGGCGGGCAAATTACGAAAATCGCAAAAAATCCTGACCTACCCCCTTCGGATTTTTGCGAAAAATTAAATTTTCGAAAAGTACAACTATTATACATTGTTTTGGGGTAGAATTTCCCGCTGATTACAATGGTACAAGTTTCAGATCGCTATCTCAAAAATTGAGTGAATGCCGAACGAAAAACTGTCATAATTTGGCGATTTTTCGCGATTTTTGTAATTCCATCGTCATTTTCGCAAATCTTTAGATATCGACCCGAATCTTTTACTGCCTTATTCGGTTTCGAATTCCGCATCCAAAACGCCTTGGATCATCTGAATAGCTCAAAAATTACGGAAATGACGAAGGAATAACGAAAATCGCGAAAAATCGTTAAATTATGACAGTTTTTCGTTCGGCATTCACTCAATTTTTGAGATAGCGACCTGAAACTTGTACCATTGTAATCAGCGGGAAATTCTACCCCAAAACAATGTATAATAGTTGTACTTTTCGAAAATTTAATTTTTCGCAAAAATCCGAAGGGGGTAGGTCAGGATTTTTTGCGATTTTCGTAATTTGCCCGCCATTTCCGTAATTTTTGTGCTATTAAAGTGATCCTGGACGTTTTGGACGCGGAATCCGAAGCTGAATAAGCCAGTGAAAGAATCATTTTGATATCTTAACAATTGTGGAAATGGCGAGCGATTTACGAAAATCGCAAAAAATCCTGACCTACCCCCTTCAGATTTTTGCGAAAAATTAAATTTTCGAAAAGTACAACTATTATATGTTGATCTGGCGTAGAATTTCCTAACTAAAACAATGGTACTAGTTTCAGATCGCTATCTCAAAAATTGAGTGAATGCCGGACGAAAAACTAGTTGAATTTTGCTTTTTTTCTGATTGTAGTCAGAAAAATATAGATACATATACTATTCGTAGCCAATTTGCTCGATACCATTTGCATCGAAGCGATACATTTCAATATAAACGGCAATCGGTCATCGGTTTTCCAAAAAATATTAATCAATTTCATTATCGATCGATGCAAATGATATCGATCCAGGTCTCACCACGTGGAGGTTGCTACTAATGGAGACCCACCCTATCCACGGCTCCCATCCTCCCACCTTTAAACGATAACGAACTTAAATCTTTACTTTCAGAAGGAAAGTAAAGATATCACGCGACCGCGACCGCGAAGCTAATAACCACGATCTCAAAGATACGTCTATCAATGCGATCGTGGCCGAAATATTGAAACCAGTTTCAATATAACAAACACAAACCCATCACCATCAAGCGCCAATTTCCCGCGAAACGCGAATAAAACAAATAACATAGACGAGAATGGAAATGTCGACCAAACCAGAAAAGCAACCTCATGGTAAGACTAACGCGGGTGACTCTAGACGTTTACCATAACTCGACGGTAAAACAATTTATACACTTACACGGTGGCTCGTACCACGGTCCTGAGAAGTACCCACGAACCGGGACTCCCGCCAAACCATGGTTAACCGATACGATG
Source organism: Mimumesa dahlbomi (assembly GCA_917499265.3). Lineage (NCBI taxonomy): Eukaryota > Metazoa > Arthropoda > Insecta > Hymenoptera > Crabronidae > Mimumesa > Mimumesa dahlbomi. The sequence goes on along the minus strand of OU824114.1, from coordinate 4,448,946 downwards.
GGATAAACGTAAGGTCGATTTACAGGAAAGGGCCTCACGAAAGATCCGAACCAGGGACAAATCGAAGATGAAATATATCCGAAGATATAGATCATCAAGTCGAACTGTACACGGGTTAAGCCATATCAGGCTAATCGGTCCGGCCGCCACCGATAAGCCTGATACGTCCCATACCCCGCCAAATAGCAGTCCACCCGTGTACAGGTCCCCAGAACGAACTCGGGCTCACCTTTCCAGACAACCTTAGGCCACCCAAAGATACCGGCGGAACCATGATCCGACGAGAGCCACGCTCCATGAATATATCGCAGGATCGCGGCTTAACCAGATAGCCGTGACGCTATTTGGCCGACTACACCGTTTCTCGTGTTGTTCTAACGCAGGGTTATGACGAACGCCGCAAATGACGAACAAGTGACTCTACTACTAAAATAAGTGAAGAACTGAAGCTAAGGGTTGAAAGTAAAAGTTGAAGCTAAGAGTTAAGAGTTAAAGTTGAAGTTAAATATTAAAGTTAAAAACTGAAACTATAAGATTGAAAGTAAAAATTGTTGATAGAAATGAAGCTAATAACGCGGTACGAGCAAAGAAGTCGCGTTTTCTGGTCGATCGACGGAAAACGGAAGTGAAATTGACGCATGATATCCCCTTAAACTAACGTTTTGATCACTATAGTGCCAAAACGTCCCTTTTAGTCGCCTCTTACGACAGGCAGGGAATACCGTGGGCCTATTCTGTCCCCGGCCCACAGGGGAACGTGTTTTACAATTCGTATTTTATTTAAAATTGAGAAAAGTTCAAAAGTGCAAGAATGATTTTAATACTTCGCGTTATTTAATATACTACTCGAGCTGACAAATCGACAATTTCTCTATGTTAACGCGACTCTAATAGCAAAGCTGGAAAAAGAATCATTAGCTTATTCTATTTATTATAATGTTACCGTGTCCTTGGATACTAGTAGAAAAGATAGTTATAAAAGAGGGAAAACACTACTTGTCACGCGTGCTTGACATTGCTTCGGTATAGAAATACGCGGATGAGTTTAAATCATTTTTCGCAACACTAAATTCGTTTGTAATTTCATCGAAGTAAAAGTACCCGTCACGCTCGCAGAAATACGTTTTGTCGCGATAAACCGGCGCGTAAAAATAATGTTTTATGGTTCCACGGCCGCATCGAATGATTATACGCGAAATTGGATATTGATTGAAAACGCGGAAAGATCGTAAATTGATTTAGTTCACTCGCGGCTGGAAAGAAAATTTCGCACAACATCATAAGATATTGTACAAGTTAAGACATCCTAATGTAAAGCGTATTTTATGAATAAAATCATGGCAATATTCCTTTTAACAAACGCTTGGTTCATTGATTGTTTTTAAGTAGCATCGTACAAAGACGGCGATGTACGAAAGTATTTCGCGAGTCACTTAGCTGCTTTAACTTTTATGATAATTCGATATTAGAAAATAAAATCGCGCGCGTGTCTTTGAAATCGATTCGAAAAATTTAATTAAAAGATATATATATATATTATAGAATGTTCCTACACGGCATTGGAAAACGTGTCTCCGAGACACTCAGAGATAATTAATATCAGATTATAGATAAATTCGCGGAACTAGAAATGCAGCCAGTGGTGACAAAAAATTGCGACCGACGCGGATGGCAGTGTGCAAACTCTGCACACTGAATCATACTCTACCCCTCTGCTTTTCTCAAAAATTCAATATCTCAAATTTATAATAATCAAAAAATAGACTCTAGTAATGAGAAGAATGTACTTTTAAAATTGAACTCAGAAAATTATAATATCTCAATAATTGAAAACTTTAAGTCTCTTTGATAATAATGAAAAAATATAATAGTTTGTTTGAAAACAATTTCATATCAAAATGACTCGAAAACTTTAATGCAAAATTCAATTAATAAAACTTGAAAATATTATTTAATAAGAAAAATGACTCGAAAACTTTAATGCAGATCGGGGCAGAGTCTTCACGGGGAGCTCACCTCGACCCGTGGAACAAACTACTTCTAACTACTGCACACAGTATCACACTCTACCCTTCTGCTTCTTCTCAAATTTATAACAATCAAAAAACTGGACTTTAGAAGTGACAAAAATATAAATTTTTAAAAATGAACTCTCAGAAAATTTAAAAAAATATCTCAATAATGAAAAACTTTACGTCTCATTAACAATAATCAACAAAATATTCTAATAACTTAGTTTGAAAAGACTTTAATATCAAAATGACTCGAAAACTAATGCAAAGTTCTATTAATAAAACTTGAAATATATTATTTAATCAGAAAAATGACTCGAAAACTTTAATGCAGATCAGGGCAGAGTCTTCACGGGGAGCTCACCTCGACCCGTGGTACTAACTACTTCAAATTACTACAACTATAATTACTCTACAACTACTACGAGCATAGTGACTTAGTAGTAACAGAATGACCACCCATTCTGGAAGTGTGAAAATTCAACACTCCAAAATGGGCAGCCATTAGTTGCTGCCCTCTTCTAGACAATTTGTCGGGCCTCTTCGGCGTAAAAGCCTCTTCTTGCTTCAGGCCGGAGCCCAACCTGTATTCTGCTAGAACATTCGGAACCATAATATGGTATAACCCTAACACGCGCCTAACCAGACAAAAGAGTGCGGCTAACACGTGTGGACAAGTTAACAGCTTATTCTCAGAAGAATGACAACTGCAGTCCGTGCAAACGGTTAGCCGCTAAAGACGAATGTTCAAGCAGAATTTACTTATTATTAAAAAAGAAAAGATTATTATCCTGATTTCCAGGAGCAGGATATCACTGGTTGCCTACAGTCGAAACAATGATACCTGCCCTGGCCCTTCCTACTTAAAATTAAAGCACACATTCCAGAGATTAAGTTACCTGCCTACCTATTTCCTATATTTAAAAAATGGCAAAAATCTCAAACACACCAACACACTCTCTCCACGATTCTCAATCAAAGTCGATGTTTCCCCCTACGGGAGACGTCCCGGGACGCCTCCAACATCGACTCAAACCCCACACATACATTCAGGTACGTACCTTGTTTGCTGAAATCGACTCACAAGGCCAGCGATTATTGCGATTTATTTAGACTTTATTCAAAAGAAATTTAATGAAAACATCTGTATGTAAAATATAAAAATGAAAGACTTGTGTATTGATTCTTAGTTGAAATAATTATTACGTTCAAAGATAATGCTTCTGCATTTTGACTCTAATTGAAAGGTAATTGAATTGAATAATCTGTAGTTCGAAATATGATCGAACTTGAATTGAATAATATAAAATCTTAAAAAAGTGCAAGTTGAATGTACTCGAGAATTTGCAATGAAAAGGATATTTCTCAACCGACGCACGATCCACAAAATATAAATATATTATTCTCACACACACACTCACACGTGTGAATCGTACGTCGTGCACAATCGCTAACGCTTGTGAGCCGCCACACAATATTATAATTCTTAAAACTATAAGCCACGTTCACCGCCATCACCCATTCGTGTAGCACCTGGGCACACGAATGAGTTCAAGCCAAATAGGGACATGAACGTGGCAATTACATACTAGTCTTCATGTGTGCTGAAAATCCTGAGCTAGAAAATCATTATCAAAATAGCTTTTTCTAACGAGCTAATAATCTTTGCTTTGACTTTAGAAAAGTTACTTGAAAATGTACTTTAATAAAATGACTCGAATGTAATATCAAATAAAAATTGAAAAAGTGAAAGAATTTTAATTTACTCCAGAAAAAATATGAAAACTTTTAATGTATATATTTCAAAACTTTAAAATATTGATATATAGAAAATAGAAATATATAAAACTTGAATTTATAATTGAAACCCTTGGTTGATTCCTTATTCAAAGTTTAGATTCTAAACAACAGCAAATGTGTTCAAAATTAGCCTTTGAAACCAGAATCAAACCATCGCGAATTGGTCTTCTTGGGCATTTTAAATACAAGCATTAAAATAACTTTATAAGTTATAGAAAATGCTACTATGAAAAATAAGCAAACTCTAACTGTATTTAATTCTTATGACTTTCATAAACTCAATCTAAAACTCGAATACTTTAAACATTCTACTTTTCTTCTCTCGTCTTTTCGTTCTTATCTTATTCTCTTGTCTTTTCTCAAAAATGTACTCTAGTTATACGTAAGGTACGCGAACGCGAATGCAATTAAATGAAGCTCGAGGAAATCGAACCTCCAAACTAATTACGAAAAAATCGCCCGTGAAGCTAAGCCACAAGAAGACCCCTGCCTGAGCTAATTAAATATTCACAAGTAAAAATGTGGTGTTACTACCCACGAATGTAAAGTATAAAATACTTTACACTCGCGGTCACTATGCTCGCAAATCAAATAAATACAACCGATCACCCGTGCCGCTTCGGACCTTTGCGTCCTACGACATGATTGAGTGATCGGAGGAACCGTAAATTTTTCGACTCACCGGTCGTAGATTTCTTCTGCACCTTTGATTGAAGAGATGATACTACGACCGGCTCTCTGCAGTTGCGAAGTCATCTGTAAGACAAACAAGAACAAACACATTATAATTCAACAGTCTATCACAACTTTCATTTTAGATTCCGACTCGAATTCGATACTTTCAAGTGGAGTTTGATTGTTAATTCGAAAAATTCAAAGGAAAAATAAAATGGTACTGATATTTACCTGTTGCACGATGCGACGACGCCCGATGGAGGTCCTCTCCGCAGCTGCTGCGTACCTCTAACACACCGCGGCGAATAATTTAAAAAAAAAAAAAAATAAAGAGACTACAACTCCCGACCGAAATAATTTTGCGGCGTACTCACTGACTCTACTCTCCGCGATTCAAAAAATGTAGGAATTTCGCGACCGAATATTTTATGTCGTGTCAGTCCATTTCAATTCATTCGGCGGTTTTAAGCACGCGAGTGTCGAGCAAGCACAGTATTTAATATAGCGCAAAAACACTGATTCTATTTCGCGAGATACTTTTTGTCGGAGCAAGTGACTCTAAGATCGCATTGCACGCGACCACAAAAAGCTGAAAATAAAGGCGAGCATGCACAAAAATATACGATATATCGCGCGCGGAATGACACGGTTGTCAGTTTCGTGATATTTATACTTTAATACCAAGCGTTGTTATTAGGAATATTGCCACTGTCCTACTTTAATGTAAATTTAAATTTAAATTTAATTCTTGTCAAATTTCTAATTAGTATTATTTTTATTCACCGAGAATAAGATTTAAACGCGTAAAAATGATCGGCGAATGCGATATAGTACAGTCGCGTAAAATATAGAGTTTCTAATAAACCGACACAACGTTTCGTAGAAATGTTTCCCGATAAACCCACGAGTTCCCGGAAAATCTAAATTTACGTCGTAGTTGAAACGCGAACAATGGTAGGTCTAAGCAATGTCAAACACGATAACAAGTAGGGTTTAACCGCTGTGATGTCCACCGTCCGTGTTTATGTTTACGCCATGCGAGGTCGTGGACCTCACTTCATAGCGTTGAATCTGAAATTAGAAAATAGAAACTAGTAATTGAATAATATGTTAACCAGGGTTAATAATGTGTAAACGGTGTTAAAGTGTTAAGCAGTGTTAATAATGTGTAAGCAGTAGTCGAATTGTAATGTAAATGATTGGTATATACTTGGAAATTTTGTAATAACCAACTGGTAATTCAATAATATGTTAAGCAGGGTTAATAATGTGTAAATGGTGTTAAAGTGTTAAGCAGTGTTAATAATGTGTAAGCAGTAGTCGAATTGTAATGTAAATGATTGGTATATACTTGGAAATACTCAAATTAAGTGAAACATACCTCGGGGAGTCGAGCGGAGCATGTTGTGAAGACGTGTTGACTCCAGGACGTCCGGGCGCGTACTGATGGTTTACCTTGTACTGACAATGTCAAGTCGAGGGGGGGTACGAGTTCGGTCGTACCTCACGCGTCACAGCACAACACGAGCAGGTATAAGCGGTTACGGGTGACCTCGAGTGCATGGAAAAGAGCGACTTACTTTCGCGATATCTCTCTTTCTCTCTCACTCTCTCTATTTGAACATACACTGGTTTATTCTATGTGTGTTTTTACAGTATTTTAGCTGAGTTTACAAATTAACTGCGTAACATGACGAATAATGATATCGTTAAAATAAAGTACATAATGTCAATGCAAATTTAAGAAGATAACTTTTCAGTGTTAGCAAATATCAACATTCGCGTACTTGGTAATTTTTGTTGAAAGCTCAGGTTCACCAGAATTTTCAATATGTCCAATGATTGGGTGGTTATGGTAAATTATTTTACACACAAGGCGTAATTCTTTCAATAAAATTTGACAATATCACTGTGGAAATTCTTATTAAACATATTCGTACATGGGCATTCCTCTTATCAGGTCAGTTCGATTATTATATTATAGATTCCGTAATTTTTGAGCTATTCTAATGATCCAAGACTTTTTGGATGCGGAATTCGAAACCGAATAAGACAGTGAAAGATTCAGGTCGATATCTAAAGATCTGCGGAAATGACGAAGGAATTACGAAAATCGCGAAAAATCGTCAAATTATGACAGTTTTTCGTTCGGCATTCGCTCAATTTTTGAGATAGCGGTCTGAAACTTGTACCATTGTTTTAGTTAGGAAATTCTACGCCAGATCAACATATAATAGTTGTACTTTTCGAAAATTTAATTTTTTGCAAAAATCTGAAGGGGGTAGGTCAGGATTTTTTGCGATTTTCGTAAATCGCTCGCCATTTCCGTAATTTTTGAGCTATGAAAATGATTCTTCGCTGTCTTATTCGGCTTCGGATTCCGCGTCCAAAACATCCAGGATCATTTAAATAGCTCAAAAATTACGGAAATGGCGAGCGATTTACGAAAATCGCAAAAAATCCTGACCTACCCCCTTCAGATTTTTGCGAAAAATTAAATTTTCGAAAAGTACAACTATTATATATTGATCTGGCGTAGAATTTCCTAACTAAAACAATGGTACAAGTTTCAGACCGCTATCTTTAAAATTGAGCAAATGCCGAACGAAAAACTGTCATAATTTGGCGATTTTTCGCGATTTTTGTAATTCCATCGTCATTTCCGAAAATTTGTATATATCGACCTGATTCTTTCACTGTCTTATTCGGCTTCGGATACCGCGTCCAAAACGACTTCAATCATTTTAAAATAAGAACATTTTGAAAAAGGTTAAGGGGAAATTAAAAAAATTAAGTTTAAACAATTTTTTAAAATTCGGTAATTTTTATTTATAAAATAAATATAAAGATTACATGATATTAAAAAATTTATTTTCGCGAATTAAATTACAAAATCAATAAATAGCAAGAATGATTTTAGAAAGTTACAAAATATATTTATATATATATATATTTATATATATGTCTATATATATGTGGTATGCATGTAAATATATATGTATATTTGCACAACCAATTAAAAAATAGTTGCTTTTTACAAATTAGTATCTAGATGAGTGATGAAATAGCAGTTGTTAATAAATAGACTGTAAATATTATAAGCAGAACATAGTTTAAAAAAGTCAGCTTGAAAAACCAGGATTAGTGTGTTCTATTACGCATCTACGACAATAACGTTTTACTGCACGGTATCCGACCCATGTAACCCTTGGACATTCCCCAATGTTTAGCTGTCTCAACCCTCGTACATAGTAGGCTAATGCTTCCAATCCGGCATCTGTGACTCGCTCACAACCACATAGAGATAATTTCTTCAAATTAGGACATCCAGTGGAGAGAGCTTCCAGTGTGGCATCACCAATATCGCATTTTCCAATGTCAAGTGCCCTCAAACGTGGACACCCACGTGCCAAAGATAATGTAGCACTGTCACTGAGTGCTTCACAGCCACGAGCATTTAAGTATCGTAATTTATAACAGTGCCTGGCAACAACCAGAAGACCAGCATCTGAAACACGATCGCATTTGCCCACAGAGAAGTAACGTAAAGATGGGCCAAGTCGTGCTGCTAGTTCACGCACGCCAAAGTCTGTGATTTTCACGCAATCAGATACAGACAACTGACGCAGACTGCCACAGTAGGATGCAATTGCTACAAGACTGGCATCAGTTATACGCCCACACCGTCGTAAATACAAACAAGCAAGATGTGGCATGCGAGATAATGTCAGGACCAAACCCGAGTCTTCAACACTATGACAGTCACTCAGATCTAATGACTGTAATTGTAATGTCATTATTCGACTACAAGCTCTTGTAACTCCGATACATCCTGTCAAGTCCAATTCTCTGAGGTGTACACAATTATCCAACACGGCTGTGATATTTGCGTCTATGACCCGTCGGGAATGTCGTAAAACTAGAGAAGTTAAACTTAAGAAAGGCAACTGGGAAAAAATTCCAGACAGGCCCAGAGCACCTTCCAGTACAAGACGACGAATACATGTGTGGCATCCACGCCGTGTTAAAGCGTTTAATGCAGTAGTTGCATTTTGCGGATAACGCACCTCCACCTCTTTCCATAAAGATGGGTGCCACGCTATTTCCCACAAGCGTCTACAGGTTTGAGCGAGGGCACAAAGATCTCTGGTACTCAGCCACCTGAATATTTTTAGTAATAAATTATCATCCAGCTGACTCAAGTCCGTAACATATACATGCTTCTGTTGGGAGAGTGATTGCTGCCTGATTGGAACAGTGACAACAGCTGATGAAGACGTTGAGCGGCAGGCAGTATTGTCCAAAGTATGATATCCTAAGTCAATTGCATCTGAGGTCGGTCTGTAGAGACCTACCTTTTGTGCCGAGTATATGACTTCCCTTTCAGAGTTGCTCTTCTCTCCAAAGGTTGGAAAGAGTAGTGGGCATGATCCATCCATTCCATGCTCTGTTCTGCGTTACAATGAATGTCTATCAGTTCATTTGAAGTTATATGTGTCGACAAAATATATCATGCAAACTGGATTACTCAAATTATTTTAATGTTACTTATCTTTTGTTTTATGCTAGTTGGATTAATCCACAGTAATGAAATTTTATTATATTTAATTTATTGATCAAGGAAATCTTAACATTTAATCTATGATTATAATAGATTTAAAGAATATGAAATGAAAGTAATTTAAAAAAAGGATGCCTCTTCGGGGTTCAAGATTAAATTTCGCGGGCATATCGATATTCAACCAACTAATGATTTCCAAAAATAAAACAATCGACAGTATATTTAAAGCCGATGAAATTGCAATAAGCATTTACTTACTATTATGCGGCAAATAGAAGAATCATCAACAATGTGTGACATTACGGAGCAATATCGATCTATCTAGCACTTCCTCCATTTTGATCTTACATTCCACTTCTTAAAGCAGCTGGAAATTTCAGCTGTTTCTTTTAACTAAAGAAAAGCATACTATTCTCCAAGAGATGTTTTACCAGTCCGCATACTTCAGAGCGAATAAAATACATTATCCCGGTCGAATATTCCAGTTAAAATGTTAAATTTGACACATGACATTTATAAGGCCCCAATACTGTCGATAAATCCCCGACGACCCCCACTTTTTAAATGGGTCCCCTTAAGGTCGTTTCCATTAGTGACCGATTTAATTATTTTATTTTGTATATGTATACATGAAGAATCTCTTTGTTACTAGTTTATAGGAAATTAAATTATATTATCCGATGCACTTCCCACAAAACTGCATAAATCAGTTATTAGCTGCTTTCTTTTAATATATTTTTATGACTGCATAACTTTCCGTCATTTTATTCTTGCCCCAATGTTTCTGTGAACTTGCCTTAACAGTATGTTTACTATGCGAAGTTTATTTTGCTTTATTCGCATCGTGCTTTCGCTTTAAGCTTCATTAATACGGATTTGTGATGATTGATGCTTACTATCGTATGAAGAACTGACAAGAAACATTAAGTCTAAACAAATTTTTCGTAATTATTCAATTACGTGTATCTAAACAAATCATTCGACGAAATGGCTAACCCTTTAGTCAATGTTCCTGTGTCAAAAATCTTAAAAAATACGAGCAGTTTTGAAGATGAACCCAAGAAAAAGAGCCGAGAAGATTGGCGAAAAGCAAAGGAGTTAGAAGAAGCCAGAAAAGCTGGTACAGCCCCAGCTGCTGTGGATGAGGAGGGAAAAGATATTAACCCGCATATCCCTCAATACATCAGTGCGACACCATGGTATTTTGGAGCACAGGTATGTAATAACTTTCTTTTTAAAGTAATGTTCTGTACTACAACAATTTTAATTTTCTTATACATTTTAAGGGACCCACATTAAAACATCAAAGACCACAACCAGAAAAACAGAAACAATTTAGCGGGATAGATGAGTGGTACAACCGAGGAGTAGACACGTCACAAGTGGCAACAAAGTATCGCAAGGGTGCCTGTGAAAATTGTGGGGCAATGACTCACAAAAGGAAGGAATGCATGGAAAGACCTCGTAAAGTTGGAGCAAAATTTACAAATGCAAATATTGCGCCTGATGAATTTTCGCAACCAGAATTATCTGTGGATTATGATGGTAAAAGAGACAGGTAATATATATAACTAATGTCTAATGATACATGTGATATTGATACATATTTGTTTATCTATTTATTGTATATTAAAAACACTATTCCTATATAGATGGGCTGGTTATGACCCTTCAGAACATAGAGCTATTGTTGAAGAATATCAGAAGATTGAGGATGCAAAGAGACAAATGCGAGCAGAAAAGCTTAATGCTGAGGAGAACGATGAGCAAGACTCAGACAAGGATGAAGACAAATATGTGGATGAAGTTGATATGCCTGGTACAAAAGTGGATTCGAAACAACGTATTACCGTTAGAAATCTACGTATACGAGAAGATACTGCGAAGTATCTTAGAAATTTGGATCCAAATTCTGCTTATTATGATCCTAAAACTCGATCAATGCGTGACAATCCTTATGTTGGAACTGAGAGAGAGTATGTATCAATCATATGTCCTGTCCTTATGTCGTGAAACCATAATTTAAACATTTGTTTTTAATTATAGAGTCGATTATAAGGGTGAAAACTTCATGCGGTTTTCGGGAGATACACAGCAACATGCGAACGCACAGTTATTCGCATGGGACGCACACGAAAAAGGAGTTGACGTTCACTTACTTGCTGAGCCTACCAAATTGGAGTTACTCAAGCAGGAGTACGATAAGAAACGCGATGAATTAAAGGACAAAGCTCGTGGTAGCATAATTAATCGATACGGCGGTGAAGAACATCTCGATGCTCCTCCACCTTCTCTTCTGTTAGCACAGACTGAACAATACGTCGAATATTCCCGATATGGAAAGGTAATTGAAATTAAACATATATTATATAAAAAGTTATATTCACCATTTATATACCATAATATAAATTTATTGGCAGATAATTAAAGGGCAAGATAGACAGGTAATCCGATCAAAGTATGAAGAGGATGTTTTTCCTAATAATCATATGTCTGTTTGGGGATCTTATTGGCAAGATGGTCAGTGGGGATATAAATGTTGTCATTCATTCGTAAAGAACTCCTATTGTACTGGAGAAGCAGGGAAAAGGGCATCCGAGGCAGCAGTTGCAGAAATTAAAAACAAAGTACCGGTCGAGATCGAAAGAGTCGATGAGATTAGCGAAAAATCGCATTCAGAAGAGGAGCATCACTCGAGCAGCGAAGCCTCATCCGACGAAGAAAGCATGAGATCTAAAACGGAGAAAAAACCAAAGTCTACGAAGAGAAAAGATAAAAAACGGAAACAGAAGGAAAAGCGCAGAAATAAAAAGAAAGCCGCTAAAATACAAGACAAATTGAAGCAAGCATTAGAGAAAGAAGAAGATAATCAGAGAAAGGCAGATAGATTGTTACAAATCGATGAAAGGAAACGACCTTACAATAGTATGTATGAAGCAAAGGAGCCATCCGCTGAAGAAATTGAAGCGTTCCAAATGAAACGAAAGCGCGATGATGATCCAATGGCAGAGTTTCTTGAAAAATGATAGGCGAAAAACTCACAATACTTTTCTCCTTTATACATATGTATATAGAATACTGAACAATAATATTTAAAAGTTTCTCGTCAACATTTATGCGGGCAAACGCATTTTGAGCGGTATTTTGTAATACCTATATTTTATTGTAAAATACTATGTAAAAACCTACATTCATTAGTATTAAGCGAAATACAAATTATTCCAAAAAATACTTAGGATGTAATCATAGAATTTAACTGTAATTGTAATTACAAAGGGTTGACCTCCGTAAAAAAGAACATTGAAAAAGTCGTGAATTATTGTTTTAATTTTCGTATCGTTTATCGTTTATTTTTGCGGGTACAACCTAAAATTTTGAATGTCATACTTTAAGAGAATATCCACCAGATGGCAACCATGAAGATAAATAAAGGAGGCTATCAGAGTCGCAGATCTATAGTATTGGAGAGCGGGCTGCGTAGATATCGTATCTTCAGCAGATATATATGTATGTATATATAGATATATATATATGTATATATATACACATGTATATATAGCATACGTATCACACCTAAATGCTCTCCCGACAAATTATGGTATTGTCTCTTATCAGAGGTAAGGGTCTACAATACGGAAATACGCAGTTACGTTTCTTGTCCAACATCTCAGCCATGAAGGTAATTATAATATTATTCTTTACGTGCCAGAAAATGCTCGTTGATACTTGTCTATCGAATGAATCGGCATATTTCTCCTTTACGCAACAAACTGTTGAAGTAGAGAATTTTCGTTTCGATTTCGAAAACTTGTTATGAAGGGGGGGAAGCGTATAACTCGTTAAAATGTGAACATCGGTGATATATTTCCCAAAGAAACTCAAATCACAGGTTTTTCTAGCAAATGTCCTTCGGTTATGTGATGTATTTGTTTCGCGGGATATGAGATACCGTGAAATTGTAACGTAAGGAAAAGTTTCTAATGGCCAATGTTCATTCGTGCCATTGCAATTTTCAACAGAAAGGATTGGTGCTCGGTGTGTACGACCCGGAAAATGGAAGCAACGTATCATTAACTCCTACGGCGGTTAAATACGATGAACTAGTTCAAGGAAAGCTACTAAAAAATATTTTGTTGTAAGTCCATGATTCTTTTATTTAACCTTTCATACATTGAATACTGTAGATGCGTCTTTAGTATTACATTTTTATAAAATCTTTGGTGATACTATCTCACGAAAACAGGTTTTTTTATCCTACAATAATGTAAAACTAATTCATACATGTACAAGTATACCTACTGTATACCTAACCTTAGAATGTGCTGCTTCTATGTTAAGTCAGCACCACTTTCATTGAAGATAAACATTTCATAAAGATAAGCGACACAAATTCTTGATAATCACAAAGTCTAACGTCTCCCATGAATTCATACATTATTTTTATACCTTTGTTTCATAATTATGTGAACAAACATTAATCATACTCAAATGTTTTATTCATAGTTCCAGCCTGAAACAATTGTCATAATGCTGCCTGAGCTTTACATACTATTCAGAATTGCTTTCCCTTTGTTGTTTTTACAAAAGTTTTCCATACAGTCTTTTCTGTTATTGAAATCTTGAATTTGAGCGAAACTTATGTCTCACAAGCTCACTGGCATTATTTTCATTGTTTCAGGAGAGACTAGACTGAGAGACGGTATTGTACGCATGATATGAAGCAAAAACGCGCTGCACAGAAGAAGTTGCAAGAAACGTATTTTGCTATATAAAAAAATATAAGTGAAACGCATAAAACTGCATAATTCAATGTCTATATGCGTTTTTTAATATTTATCTTTAGTAGAGTTAAAATTATTTTAGAAGTATGAGAAAAGTTTTTAGCAATATGAAGTTCGGAAGAGCATATTAAAATCATCAAATACACTTTAGGAGATAGTAGAATATTATCAAGTAGGGACACGAATAATGTCTACTATCAGTGATACCAATTTGGGAAATGATAGTGCTGCTGGATGCAGTGGGGATGTAGGAGAATGTAGTAGTAGAATAAGTAAACCTCTACATCACTCAGCAAATGTCCTTCATCGGATTAGTGGCACACTTGAAGATAAAAACAACGATTATCTGTGTCCTATTTGTTTTGAGGTAATTGATGAAGCCCATATCACACGTTGTGGACATACATTCTGTTATCGCTGTATAGTAAAATCTTTGGAGGCCAATGGCCGTTGCCCAAAATGCAGCTTTACACTAACTCAACAAGACATATTCCCAAACTTCTTATTACATGAATTAATATCAAAATACAAAACTAGAATTAAGGGTCTTGCTGAATTAGGTTCTTCTTACTCAGCTGATATGAGAAATAGAACACTGGGTGCAGATTTATCGCTACCCCCATATGATGGTTTGAGAGATATTGTTGCTGCTGAAAGTGCCAATCTAACTTTACCTGATGTAAATGTAATGTTAGAGGTATTAACGCAAAGGAAACATTTGCTCGAAGCAGAGACATGTGCAGCACAAAACAAATTACTGCACGAATTTTTAAAACATTTGTTGCAACAGAAGGAAGAACAAAAAAATCAATTACAGAAAGAAATAGCACTGATTAAAAGAGATATGGAAGAAGTTGAAAGTATCTTAAGAGATGTTCAAAGCAAGTGTCCAAAGATAGAGGATCTCAAGAAATCAAGTGAAAATGACACTGCACAGGTATCAGCTATTAGAAGAGAAATGATTGGCCTTATAGATATAATAGATTCGAATATGGTAAAACCATGTGAAAAATTAGGCCCAGGCAGTGAAAGCTTTGCGAATCCAACTGGGACTCAAAAGCAAAGTGAGTACACAGCTGGATCTACTCTAGCTGTACGCCGAAAGAGGATGCATGCTCACTTTGATGACTTTGTTCAGTGTTACTTTGACTCCAGAGCTAAAGAACTACTTCTTGGACATAAGCCACAAGCTCAAAACGAAACATGGCATGGTACAAGTTCAGGATTGGATGTATTCAGAGAAAATCTTGTAAAATTTTCAAGATACAACTCTTTGCGTCCATTAGCTACCTTGAATTATTCATCAGATATTTTTAATAATTCCACTATCGTTTCAAGTATAGAATTCGATAAAGATAATGAATTCTTTGCCATAGCAGGAGTTACAAAGCGTATAAAAGTATTCGATTACGGAGCTGTAATACGCGACACGGTAGATATTCATTATCCGTGCGTAGAAATGGTATCTAGCTCAAAAATATCATGTGTATCATGGAACTCGTTTCACAAGGGTATGTTAGCATCGTCCGATTATGAAGGAACAGTAACAGTGTGGGATGCCGCGACTGGTCAAAGAACTAAAGCATTTCAAGAACATGAGAAGAGATGCTGGTCAGTTGATTTTAATGATGTAGATACACGGCTCATAGCGTCAGGATCAGACGATGCTAGAGTTAAGCTCTGGTCCCTAAATAATGATCATTCCGTTGCTTCCTTAGAAGCAAAAGCTAACGTCTGTTGTGTTAAATTTAATCCACGGAGTTCGTGTCATTTGGCCTTTGGCTCAGCGGATCATTGTGTCCATTATTACGATTTGCGTAACATGAAAGAGGCCCTATGCATCTTTAAAGGCCATCGTAAAGCTGTGTCCTATGTTAAATTCATTAACAAGGAAGAAATTGTTTCGGCCAGTACTGATTCGCAACTGAAAATGTGGAACATTAACAATCCGCACTGTTTGCGCTCGTTTGTTGGACACGTGAATGAGAAGAATTTTGTAGGTCTTGCTACCGACGGCGATTACGTAGCCTGTGGTTCAGAGAATAATGCACTTTATGTATATTACAAAGGTCTCACAAAACAATTGTTTTCTTATAAATTCGATGCCGTTCGGAGTATACTGGAAATCCAAGAGAGAAGAGAAGAGGATCTAAATGAATTTGTGTCCGCTGTTTGTTGGAGACAAATGTCAAACGTTGTCGTAGCCGCTAATTCCCAAGGAATTATAAAAATATTAGAACTTGTTTGAAGAAGATCACAAGATTAGAATGGATATGGATTGATGCGTAAATTTGAGACTTATTGAGTAAAGCGCTCAGACATAAGTAACAACGAGAAACGGGGGGAAAAACATTCTAAATGTTATAGTAAATTGTTACAAGTCAAATAATAAAAATGTCTATTAATATGAATATCTAAATTATCAGAGACTGATCTGCCGGAGAAAGTACTGCTCTGAGCATTAAACAGCACAAATATTTTCTTCTTATCTTGTAATTATATTTCTATTGCAAATCTGTGAGTAATGTTATGTACTTTACTTTCAATTGAATCTATTTTTCAAGTTAGATATAATTCAATGACAGACTGAATCTTTATAATATACAATGATTATAATAATGGCATGTGCCTCTTATCTAATTAAGTTATATAGTATATAAAATATGGCCTCTTTTGATTTTTTGTTCATTCACTTGTTTTGAATGTATAGGTGATACACTTGTACAGTGACCGTTTGCACAATGTTATTGCTGTTCTTCATTCAAGTTTTTGTGCATTATATGATACAAATTGGCCATCATTGATATGACATTTATGATTGACTCTGGTTTGTTATTAAATTTTATAGAATGTGGAATAAGTTGTATATTATTGAATGCAATGATTTGCTGTAGCATATTTTGTTTGACTTGCAAGTTGAAAGTGGCACAAGAAACTTTATTATTCTAAATAGTCTGTTATATAAAAAGTATTTTCATGTGATATGCAAGTACACAGACAATGATAACTTTCAAATGATTAAACCCAGTGAAATTTCTCTTACAAAATTATTACCTACTAATGAAAATTTATCTGTACATAGTGGAACATTTCCACTGTTTTCCTTGTTAATCTAGCCTAATATGTTAAGATCGAAAAAGCAAAATGTTGTAAGTAAATATCGTGGGCAATATTGATATTGTCTAAAAATAAAATTTGTGCCAATAACTACTATCTCAGTTAAAATAAATTTCAATGAAACGCAGTAAATATACTTTGCCCACATTAAGTTCCTACTGCCGGCGATAAAATCACTCTCATTATATATTAGTATTTTGGAGCTCGGTAAAAATTAAATTTGTAATAGAAAATAGTAAACTGTAATTCGAATTCTCTGATAGCTGAATTAGAGTACTTATTAAACTGTAAGTATCTATCCTAATGCAGACTATTGCTTATTGCCTGAAGTAGTAATTCACTAAGTACATGTACACTAAATAAGAGTGGAAGATTTACATTTACTATTTTCTATTTAATGATTAGTATATTTGCCTCTCGCCTGATACATGTTACACGAACATATATATCGTGTTTCATGTCTCAAGATATCAATACTTGTCAATTTTTAATAAGATTCATTTACTACTTATGCAATTACATTTGAGTAACGAACACTAAAAGTTGTGAAAAGAAAACCCCATAAATAAATTGACATGTTTAAGTATGTATATATATAAGGAAAGAGTGAGAGAGGGAGAGGGAGGGAGAGAGTATTGAATTTTGGCAATGGATAGTTTTACATTGTACTATGTCATATTCTACAGATAATAAATTTAAAAAATAAGATTACAAATTCAAATTAATAGTGAGTATCTTGTGAGTGATCATCGCATCTGTCTTTAATGTATTGCTAGTGCAAATTAATTGTCTTTACTGTAGATGAGACAGTACAGTTGTGAATTAATATGTAGTTCTATTTGTGGAAGGAGTATATGTAAATGTAGAAATAATTAGTATAATTTTAAAGAAATATATTCTAAGATATATGTAAATGATAGTATATTTTTAGATTGTATTTTAAAATTGCAAATGCTATAGCATATACTATACATGTCCAAAACGGCTAGACTTTATTGTAATGAATAAAATTATGAATTTGTGTCCAAACGACTTCTTATATAATATCATATAAATTTACCCCTTGTATTATACATATTGAATATTGTACATACATTTAGTTACTCAATTTATATTTTTAATTAAGAAACATTAAATAATGTATAATATCTTGTACTACTACAGAGCAGGTCCAAACATTCCCAAAGGTCATACTAGAGTTTTTTGGGGTGAGTTTAATTTGGACGAGAAGGAGTATGTAGGAGTTGCGGTTGTTGGTCTCGGGAGGAAAGGTGCTGGCATTAACAACTTTGAAGAAATACATGAGGGAAAGGAAAATATACGTATAGCTGCAGCAGGTAATTGGTTGATTTAATGTGGAAATACTGTAAACATATTTGTGCTGATTCTGTTAATATTAAGTATACTATTGTTGTATTAGCGGGTTGTCGTGCATTGGATGCCGTTGACATCAAGGACATAGAATTGGAAACATTGGGAGATGCAGAAGCTGCTGCAGAAGGTGCTCAGCTGTCCACATGGTTTTATCAGGGCTATAAGAATAAGGAATTACAGAAAACACTTCCCAAGGTTTCACTCTTTGGCCAGGAGGGACAGTGAGTGTTATCTCTTAATTATATCATTTATATCTAACAGATACAAAAAACAATATATTCTATTATTTTAAGAGACCAATGGCGCGTAGGAACCATCAAAGCCCAGGCACAAAATTGGGCTCGACAACTTGCTGATACACCAGCCAATTTAATGACTCCGACGATATTTTCTGAGGAAGTGTCTGCAGCCCTAAGTAAACTAGGAATTGATGTCAAAGTTCACGACAAAGTATGGGCAGAACGAAAGAAAATGGGATCTTTCCTCAGCGTCTCTCGTGGTAGCAATGAACCACCAAAATTTGTTGAAATCAGTTATAAGGGTGCGTCGAATGAAAATGCCCAACCCATTGTCCTCGTTGGGAAGGGTGTTACATTCGATGCTGGCGGTATCAGTCTCAAGGTAACGTTTAACAGTCTTTTTTCTTCGCACCTACAATACGAATGTTAAATAAAATCATTATAGCTTTTATCAATATTACTTCGGAGAAGTACAGTATTAGAACTGATTCTGAAGTAAGCCAATTAATATTGTGTCTCATTGATCTTTCAGCCGTCGTCGAAAATGGACGAAATGCGTGCAGATATGAGCGGTGCAGCTTGCGTGGCTGCGTCCATTCGAGCTGCAGCTGAGCTGAAGATGCAATTGAACATCGTTGGTTTGATTCCACTTACGGAAAATTTACCTTCTGGAACCGCTACGAAACCAGGCGACTTGGTGTACGCAATGAATGGAAAGAGCATTATTATCGACAATACCGACGGGGAAGGCAGACTTATACTCGCGGATGCGCTCTGTTATTCCCAAGAATTCGATCCGCGGTAATTATCGTTTTGTTTACGTATCGAATATTAATAATGAAAATAATTCATAATATACGTTTCGTTCGCAGAGTCGTTGTGGATATCGCTACACTGACTGGTGCAATTAGGATGTCCTTGGGCGGAGCGGCAACTGGAGTCTTTACAAACCAGTCTGCGCTCTTTGAGACTCTGAAAACCGCTGGTACTTATACCGGCGACCGGGTTTGGAGACTTCCACTCTGGCAACACTTTACAGATGAAATGACAAGTAGGAGTTCAACATGTTTCCATGTAATTGTCATTGTTCGGATGTATAACTAACGCTGGAACTTTATGGAATTTACAGAGAAGACTAAATCAGCTGACCTGAATAATTTGTCGAAAACCAAAGGCGGCGGTTCGTGCGCAGCAGCCGCTTTTCTTCGCGAATTCGTGGGACAGGATACACCATGGATGCATTTAGATACCGCCGGTGTGATGGGCCCTGGACCGGATGATCTACCGTATATTCCAGCCGGAATGACAGGTCGTCCAACACGTACGCTTATTCAATTCTTGCAATCGCTTAATTAAAGCGTATTATTAAAACTGGTGGTCATTTTAACTTGTATTGGGTGCAAGTTCATAATTTTCTTTTCTATGTATACATATAAATATACATATATATACACGTATGGATATGTGCGTACACACGTATATATACGTGTGTATACATAATTGTATCGTTTCTTATACATTTATACTTTGTGCGCGTCTGCCCACCTCCCCTCGTATGTACATTCCGACAATCTAATGGACACCTATATACAGATACACATCTCATGTGCGAACATGGTCGGACACAACAAAGGTACAATGAACCAAAAAAAGAAGCCGATCGGAATGTAATCGAAATTAAACTGATGAACACGTGAATCGTCGAATTTGTGATTATCACGTTTGGCTATGTATAGCATTATATCATTCTACATAGTACGATAGCATTTAGTACAACTGTAAATTCTCCACTTTCTTGTATAGCTGATTTTCCTTATATTATGTAAAGTTGAGTTTCCGTTGACAATGATCCGTTGATGACAATGTCACATGAAAAACGATAAAGAGGCATGCTATAATAACGTGAATAACTTTCACTGTACTTATAATTTTTCTGTACCATAATTGTGCAGGAAAGGAAAAAATGGAATACGCTAAGTTTGTATGAAAACTGTTTGACTTTTAATAGAATAGTAAGCATTTAGGGGAGGTACATCAACGTTTGGGCAATTTAAATTTTATTTGTGTCTCGTCTGAAATACATCTGATAATTTTGATCATCACTGTGTAAACATTTACACATAATTTGTAAAAGTGCTAACATCTATTCAAACTTAAGATAATAAAATAAAACATGATTTACCATACGAAAAAACGTGCCTCTAATTCTATGTACAAGTGATATTTCTTATTACTTTCTCTACGACACGCTCTGTTATGTACAGTTTCTTGCTGTCACCCCCCCCCCCACATTGGTAGATACAAAAGACTTATTAATTATTCTATTTCATAGGTATATCATAGTTTGCAATAGAGTCTTCTGCGTCGGCATGATACGGAGACTAGTGTGAAGGTATCAAAAATCGAAACAATCACAATTCGCATAGCGTTGAAAACCGAAAGTATCATCGTAGAACAGAACAGTGGTTGTGTATAAACTAATAAAATTGGCACTGTTTCATCAGTTACAATTTAATAAGAAAAAAAAACCTGAACGTGTTACTAACCAAAACTAATTAATAACTAATGGTATGTATACATATATCGCGTACCTTAATCACACATATTTTCACAGGTGTCTATCCCCTAGAACTAACATAACACTTGTATTATCTCTATCGTGAAATAATTAACATAACACTTCAACTCTTCTCGAAACTGAAAACTGCAGATAATCTGTCCGTTAAAAAAGTACATTCCAGCCGTACACAAGAAACAGATCTGCTGAGCATTCGGTAGCTGTTTCTCCAGCTACGAAACACATGGTGCCACAGAGATGTTCACGTACAGGACGGCGGTTGCTGCTGTGCGGAGGGAAGGGGCGCTGCCGCGGCTGCGGCAGCAGCAGCATAGGACGACGGGTCGGATGCGTCGAGAAGTGGCGGCGGCGGCAGGTTTCCCCCGCCACGACCACGGCCTCGACCTCTACCTCGACCTCGACCCCGGCCCCTCCCCCGTCCGCGTCAACTCCGCCTCTCGGGCATCCCAATGTTGCTCGTCGTCTTCTCCAGAAAGGCCAATGGGCCCTGTAGGGCACTGCTACCTACAGGAAACCCGGCCCTGGCAACGCCGACGCCGCCTTGGGTCATGAACATTCCCTGCTGACCCACAGAAACCCCAACACCTTGAAGGCCTGAGGCTGGTGGTGCACCTGAGCCCTGTTGCACCTGAAAGACGGAGAAAATGTGTCAGGGTGATTGATAGATAGCCGGATTTGGTTGACGTTAAAAATGACGTGAATGAATTGGAAAAATAGTAATGATATACGAAATAGTAAGCATTGTCTAAGCAACGTTTAAGTGTCCTCTAAATGAGAATGGTCATCATACCCAAGATACCCAGAAAGTGGGTTTATAAATTTATATACATGCATATATTTAGACTAGGTAGATTTATAATAAGTGAACGAAGGTATAGATACTTGATTGATTGTTACAAGCTGATGGGATTTTAGGAGTAGTAATAGATAGGCAAGGGAAATGAAAGAAAGCACAATGTTTTTTTTTGCCATGAACAGAGATTTATTCTGTAGACAACTACTTGTTTGCGAAGACAACATAAGTGAGATGGCATTTTTGCTTGTAGCTATTTATATCCTTAGCAACTGACTGCAAGCTTTACTATTTAAGTATAGTAGTTTTATTTAAGTTGTGAAGGGACATGTGTCCATTCATAAAGTATATGAAAACAGTAACAAATAGAATGTATAAATGTTATATAAATTTATCATTAACAATGGATTGACATGAAACTATTTTCGGTTATAGAAACATCTTTTCTTAACGACCTTTTGCAGGATGCATGCATATATGTCTACATGCAAGAAGAAATGCATCACTTTACAAATAGGAAAGTCCTTTAACCAATAGAATATGTCTTGAGTCATATTCTTTATGAACAGATAGATATGATGTAAAGGAATATGCCATATATGAGATGAAAAAGTTATAAAAGATAGAATGAAAATATAAACATATACGTGTGTATATGGAGATATATATTTTAGTTGTAAAGTCATATCATGTCTGAAATATCGCTATTTGTACCGATGTACAGGTAGTAGGGACCGCTAGGTTTTCTATTTACGTTAAGTAAATGTACTGTCAATTTTATTATTATTATTATTATTATTGCCGTTATCAGATTTATTACGTCAGTTTTTGGCTAAACATTTGTACACATTTTTAGTATTAATCCTTTTGGCACCATTTTACAACACGTTTATGCAAGTATATCTATGTCTGATACTTTCCTCTTTCATAAATCAAGTATATGCTTTCATAATTCTATATCGCAGTTACTAGTAAAAGCACTTTAATTTCTCTTTCTTACATGTTACACTTTTTCTGGATAGGAATTTTATAAGGCACTGATTACGCGCAACACTAGTATACGTTGCTTTTTTGTGCAATAGGACTAAATAATTTTATGTCCTGCATAGCTGTCATTTAAAGAAAAAGAAGAGCAAAAATAGTAGTCTCTACAATTCTGATGGGTATTTTGATCACAAAAAACATGACTTATCAGTTAGCTATACATGTACATCTTGTACACTCACACACACATGCATACGTACAATCATTCACATTCAGTAATAAAATTCATTCACTTCCAAATTGTAACAAATAATATGGGAACCTAATAACAATAAATATAGTATATCAATAAAAATGAGAACACTATTAAGAGTACAAGTAATCTTCCGATGTAAATCTGACTGCACAGTGCAACGATAATATAGTTGAAGTATTAAAATATGAAACAATTAGATAATTTACATCAATAATATGTTCGGATTTACAACTGAGATGAGATAATTAGTAAAAAATAATGACTGAAGATGTAACTTTCAAACTTCACAGTAGAGTAGAATAAAATTTTCTCTGATTATATAACTCTATGTAAAGTATCTTTGCAATTATACATGTAACTGTAAAAAAGTAATTGCAGTACAAACTTTAAACAGCTGCTTGAATATAGGAGCTTCAGCTTTGGTCGTAACGGTATTATTTAAATACCTGTTGCTGATGTAGCTGTTGTTGCTGCATCTGATGCTGCTGCAGGTGTTGGAGTTGTTGTTGTTGTTGTTGGAGCTGCTGTTGATGCAGTATTTGTTGTTGCTGTTGCTGTATCGCCGTACCCCCACCACCATTTGTTGCTTGTTGTGTTTGACCACTTTGAGTACCATTTGGTAAACCTAAGATTTGCAAAACATGTTAAACTCAATTTTTATTCACCTAGTTCACAACTCTTACCATTAACAGGTGCTGGTCCTTGAGCTTGAGATTTTGCCCAACCTTGTAAATCTGAGAGTAAGTTCTGCCATACAGAAATTTTGTCGTAATGCCTCTTAATTAGATCTTCTTTGCGCGCCAGCTCTAATCTCAGATCATTGATGTCTTCCTTTACCACCAACTCTGGTTTCAATGCAGACAGCAAGAATCTTTTTTGTAAGAAGAAAGCTTCCATTTGTCTTGCCAAATCTATGAACCTTAGAGTGACTTGTTCAACCTCACTGCGAGCCTCCTCCTTATCCACAGTCAAACCACCAGACACTCCTATCCCATTGTTCCCTAACCCCTCGTCTTTCGTTAATATACTCAAACATTGCTGTAAATAATTATGTTTGTTAAAGAGATAATACATTATGAATTTCGGCAACAATTAAGATAAATATTTTACGCCGCAACGGGATGTTTGAAAATGGTCTACCTGAAATGCCTCCTCGAATTCGTCAACAAGATTACCGTTACCATTTGTGGGTGTCGCCATTGTACTTTCGTTGCTTATATATAAAAAAGATTTATTGTCAATTCCAGTTGATTTACTTTTACGGTAGGTCCATTACAAAGGTTTGAAATGGAACTAGGATGATCGTAGTTGGTATATATGTGTATTCACCAAACGAAGCGACAACAAAGATATCTTAGAAAGCGGAGTTTCGTGTAAGATTAAAAAATACATTACGTACAATTTTTAAGTTAGACCATATAATACCGAAGAGTAATGTAAATATATAATCATATACGACTACACTTTTCACACACTTACACGCTATGACGTTAGTTATGCTTATACGTCGATATCTGTCGATGTGTCGATATATATCGATTGCCTACAACTTTTCCGGTGAAATTTCACACTGGTCTGCTGCTGTTCACGTCAGTTCGTTTGTGTTCGTCTAAGTTCACCTTTGTTGGTTACTGATTGTTATTTATTGTTACTGAATCTTTATCGATTTGTACTTGTTGTTACTGCTTGCACTTATCGATGTATCAGTTGGATGCAATCAGAGTCGGTGAGATACGGTTCATACAAATGCAAGTTAACAAAAACGATGTTTGTCACTGACACACCAACAATTAACATGTACAATAATGATAGAATTCGAATTTACTTAAATTCGAATCATATTGTAAATTAAACCTTACGTAAAAAACCAAATATATGAAATGAACCAACACAAGGTGACTTTTTCAAGTTATGTTTTTTTATTTAGGAATGTTACATATCAAATTTTGTTAAAACCAACCAATAAGGCTGTAGCTTACATAGTTATGGCATTACGTGTACGAGGATAAATATTTTACAGTACAATATTATCAAAAATTTATTTATAGAGTTGTTAACTATATAGGACAATGGCAGCTAATATTTTATTATTGTCTGTATTTATGTTCATATTCTTCATTTTAAGTACTAAAGTCTATCAAGTCTGGCATATCTGGTTGTTGAGGTGGTATATACCATGGATCGTCTAATTCCCATAGATCAGGATTTAACTCTTCCCTGCCTGGAGGTGGCACATTCATTGCACAAGGTGGATAATGTTGAACATCGAAAAATCTTTCTAATTCTTCTGGGTCAAATGGGGCATACTGGTAATGTTCCTGTCGCTGTGGAATCGCTGGCATTGAAGCTTTTATTCTAGATGGAAGTGGTATTTGCATGCCAGTTTCTTCATCTTCTTCCCAAGAGATATCCCCTTGATGCATAATCTCTTCTTCGAATGGTACATCTAAATGTAATTCATCTCTTGTTGATTCTAGGCCTAATCTGGCAAATTGATCTTCCATTCTTCGTGCTGCTTCTCTTTGCTCTCTTTCAGCCCTGGTTCGTTGTAGAAATTCTCGAGCCGCTACAACATCTGGATGATCTCTTCCATATTCTACACGCAGTGACGGATCTTCTGCATCTGGGAGTCTACGTACATTACAGATGGTATTATTTATAGTAGGGATGAGTATAAATATTGAGTAGCATGTACTGTTAAATGTGTTACTTATATATTCGCCTGACAGGAACTTGAGGTGGAGGTATTCTTCTTATAGGAGATGTATGAACTGGTGTAGCAATACGACTACCACCTTCATCAATATTGACAGCATTTCCACCAACATTAGCAACAGCCATCACAAATTCTCGTCTTGATTGCTGCAATTCTGACAATTTACCTTGTACAGCTGCGGCTTCCATTGCATCTTGTTCATCCAGAGTTTCACTATCAAAGATTAAGTACTTTTAATAATGAGCACCATTCTGATAAAGGTGCAATCAAATGTAGTTCCAATGTGTATGTGTGTATCCAATTCATTTTCAGTTTTGCAGGCAAGAGTATAATTGTTATAGATGGTGTGATTGGAAAGAGATTGGTTTAGTCACCTAATTACTTGTATTGAGCGATTAGCCACTTCAGATGTCATGTCTGCTGCACCAGCTACCCCAGCTGACGGTTTTACGCTAATAATAGTGGTACGATCATTGCTCACTACTCCAGGAGGTATTATAATATTGTCTATTGGTCCTTCACCAATTGGTTCTGCATGAACTACATCAGCATTCATTGTTCTGGCCAACTCATTGGTTTTGCCAGGTACAGCAGAGAATCCCAGTCTCCTTGGTGTCTTCGGTCTAATTGAGTCTTGTCTTGGCATTGGTGAACCTCTTAGAGGGGAAGTAGGTGGGGAAGTACGCTTCTTAGGTGTTCTTTCTCTACCCATCCTGATTGAAAATAATTCTCTGATAATGAAAACTTTTACTACCGTTAAACTAGTCATTCATAGATCTATTTTTTAATATACATTATACGTTATAGAAAAACGTTGATGATTCCCATTTAAATGTAATTATTAGCAAAGGGTTACTTCGATCTTTCGAATCAGATTTAATTATCATCGAGACCTGGCGTCACCTCCTATCGGGGTAGCTGTTCTTCTAGGTCGCCGATCGGAATGCATTGTCTCTTGTTGTTTACGCTCGTATTCCTCTTTAAATTTCTCCGCTTGTTTCATTCTGGCCATCATCGCTTTCGTCATTGTTGGTTTACTGAAGTCGACCTTCTTCGGTTCGTAAGTCGACCTCCTCCTCCTCGTAGCCGATTCCGCTACAGTCGTTCTTTCGTGTTTGCTTTCATATTCTTTTGCAAGTGCGGCTGACTTTGCTTGACGAAGCTGCTGAGTCTTCGTTAGACCGGCGCCCCGACCACCCATCTTTCTTTTTTGTTGTACAGAATAAGATTAACGAATTGTATATTATCCCTCGGGATCCAAATACTTTAAGGAAAACAACTGGTACTCCAAAAACAAAGTACTTAGTGCTTACATAAAATACGAAATATAAGAACTAACGGTTTGTGATGCATTACACAAGATAGGGGAAATTAAAAATGCAGATTTAAAAACCTTGTGTAGATGTATTTTTTTCAAATGATAAATGTCATTAATATTGTGGTAGATCGCAATCGTTTTTTCACGGGTTCATATTGCAAATCTGTGGGAATCAATGATAATCCATGTCTGAGGTGGCTGAAATTGACGAACGTTCAAAGCCAGTCGGC
This sequence comes from Mimumesa dahlbomi, assembly GCA_917499265.3. Lineage (NCBI taxonomy): Eukaryota > Metazoa > Arthropoda > Insecta > Hymenoptera > Crabronidae > Mimumesa > Mimumesa dahlbomi. The sequence goes on along the minus strand of OU824114.1, from coordinate 4,421,512 downwards.
TTTGGGGATTAGTATTTACAAAAATTTTGAATGTTCAAAAGACCGAAACGTTTTGTGATTTGGCAGGTAGGATATGAACTCGCTAGAAAGGCGGCTTTTGTTTTCAACGGCATACATCCTTTGTCGATAAAAAAACGAATGTCTTTTTTGTGAAGCGTTAGAATGATATACATGAGAAATAGAGTTTTAATTAATTTTCCAGAACGTCGACATGTATTTAAAATTAGCACACAGATCTATTTATATTATGAGCAATTATAAAACATTTTTTTTAAATAATTATTGAATAAATGTTAAGACAACTATATTGACCGACATAAACATGTATACTGTATGTATATAGAAACTTGTGAAGCTAAATAATTATTAGTATAAACAAGTCGCGACTGATCGTGTCTAAAAACGAAAGTTATCATAAGAAGTTTAAAAGTGATTTTCGCACGTTTTTCAAACGATCGATAGTCGACTCGTTCTCGATATCTGCAATTCTCGAAAATCGAACATGATCGAACATAATGTGTATACTTGTGTAGGTTTCAAAATATTTTGAAAACCAGATCCGTTTTCGACATTAGTTTTAGTTTTAAAAAATGCCTACGAGGGCAGAACGCCCTAATTTTATGCCTTTTCAGGACACACAATACAGTTGGACAGATGATTTACCAGTCTGCAAACAATCTGGTATGTGTCGGTTCATTGTTACCGTTTCCGTAACCTATAATTTGACACGTCAAGATTTACACCTGCAATACGCATTTCCAGGAGTAGGATTTTCCACGAACCAGATTTATCGTGAAGATGGATACAGACAAGAAGAGCATCCGTTTGAAGATCGTAGCTTTCATTGTCGCTATGATGAGTCCACATTTTTATATGGGGTTTTTGATGGCCATGAAGGTACGAAAGCAGCCAATTTTGCCATGCAGCGAATGGCTGCAGAGATCTTGCTTGGACAGCTAAATGGTAAATCAACAGATGAAGAAGTTAAAGAAGTTCTTAGGTAATAAGAAAACAGAATAGTCTGCACTGAATATAAAGACTATGTTGTTCTGATATTTGTTATTTATTAATTTAGACAGGCATTTATAGCAGTAGAACGAGGGTATTTAGATTCCATAGGAGACCTTTTAGCTGAACGGGCTAGCTTACAATTTGATATCCCTGACGGGCTGAATTCCTATGAGACTTATCAAAAATTTCCTCATTTGGTGAGCTCTAATAGCCTACTAATGGAATATCTATTTGGACAAATAGAATTTATATATATTGTTCTGATTTAGGTTGACAAATTAAACTCGTTAAATTGTGAATTATCAACAGGAACTAGTGCTGTTGTTGCCCTAGTTTATGGTGGACGATTATATGTTGCAAATGTTGGTGATAGTAGAGCTTTATTATGTAAGACAGATAGCAATCAAGTTTTGAGAGTTGTGCAGTTAAGTGTGGATCATGATCTACGAAATGAAGATGAGCTGTTAAGATTATCTCAGTTGGGTTTGGATGTTGATTCTATAAGACAAGGTACTTTTATTAAAATATAACACAAGCAATTGTTACCACCAATATGATTGTATAAAAACAGAATTTGATATGTCAAAGGTTCACATCTTGGAAATCAAGAAAACACACGGTGCCTTGGAAACTATCTCGTCAAAGGAGGATACAGAGAATTTGAGGAATTAGGATCTGCTACTGCGGAACCAATCATTGCAGAACCAGAAATTCATGGTGGAATAGAACTGGACGATTCTTGTAGATTTTTATTACTGATGTCTCGTGGTCTTTACAAATCATTAGAAGAAGCAACTGGGACAGATCAAGTTAATAAGGAATTGGCCCTTATAACTGTTGAACAGGTATAGAAAAAAAGTTATACTAATTCAGGTTACTTAACGTATAATAACATATTTTTATTCTGACAAAAAATAATTTCAGTTTCGAGTACAGTCTACTTTAACCGGGGTTGCTCAAGCCGTCGTGGATAAAGTTGTGAGGATTCATCACGATGTTAATATGAGCAGTACGCAGAGTACACTAACCACCGGTAAACGAGATGATATAACACTTCTCGTTCGAAATTTCAATTTTCCTCTGCCACATGCTTTAAAGAGTCCAACTAGTCAATCGGTCAGGTTTAATCCAGTTGTACAAACTGCTCAAGTGCAATCGATGCCAGACAATGAAGAATATTCGAGCACGGGCACAGGTATGACAGAAGAAAACTTCGATGTGTCAACGAGTGAGACTTCCACGACATCGGACATTTATCCACCCGGCGCAAGACCGGCAGATAGAAATGCCAGAATCAAGCCGTATGTTAATTTCTCCGAGTATTATGAAAATGTAGAGAAAAGGCGACAAGAAGGCACTTTGCCCGAAGGTATAAATTTTTAGCTGGGCTAATTAAATTGTTTATGCAATTTATTTACCAATTAAACTGTGGTATGTAGTGTTATAATTGTATATATGTAATGTGTGTGATATTTTCGTATATATATTTTATATTTAACACGTTTACAATCGGTTCTTTAATCAAGTTTATACGGTCTAATTGAAATATAAGAAGTTTAGAAGAAATTTAAGCATACATTGATTTGTGCAAAAAATATGTTTATTAAACTTGTAAATATACATGTTAAAAGCTATAGTTAAAAATTTTCTCTGAATTTTTCGGACATGAATTTTTCTGAAGACAATATTTTACAATCCTTCCAATCTCATAAGCAGTTGAGGATCAGAAATTTAGACAAACAAACGCTGCTCTTTCTAGAAGTGAAAATCTCTAGAAACAAATTAATAAATTGATTAAACAACAGTTGAGATTTTACGAAAGAAAATCTAAAGAAAATTACACTGACCATTATAGTGTATAAAGATTCCTCTATAGGTATTTAGTTGGAACTGTTTTGAGACGCTCGAATGCAGCTTTTTCCAAGCATTCTCTATGATCTGGATGAGCGATTTGGATTAATGCATTTGCTCGTTGACGGAGCGTTTTGCCAAACAGCTGCGCAACTCCGTGTTCTGTAACCACATAGTGAGCGTGGGGTCTTGTCACCACGACACCAGCACCTATAGACGATCAATTTCATTAGTGTTATTTTATAGTATTTTTGCACACTAATTTAAACAATCTAAATTAAACACTGTTTCGCACCAAGTTTCAGTACAGGTTGGATTTTACTTTCGCCGGTGCTAGTAACTGACGGAAAAGCGATGATAGCTTTTCCGCGACCGTCTTGGGCCATCGCAGCACCGCGAATAAAGTCAAGTTGACCACCAAAGCCGGAATACATTTTACAACCTAAACTATCGGAACAGACTTGACCAGTAATGTCGATTTCTATGCAGGAATTGATCGCAGTCATTCTTGACTGCATCGATATCACGCGAGGATCGTTTACGTAATTGACTCCAAGCATTTCTAATCACATAAATTTGAGCATTAGGCATAGAATTAGAATGGATATTATATACGATTTAAAAAGTTATAACTTACCCACGAATGGATTGTTATGTAAGAAATCATATATTCTCTTGGTACCAATTGCTAGTGTACCAACCATACGTCCTCTGTGCTTAGATTTCAGTTTGTTTGTAATATTTCCTCGTTCCGCGAGGTCGACCATGGTATCACCAAGTAGTTCCGAATGAATTCCCAAGTCTTTGTGATTACCCAAAGCACAAAGGACGGCGTCCGGAATGTTACCTATGCCGAATTGCAAAGTTGCTCCGTCGTCTACCAGTCTTTGCGCTACAATCTTGCCGATTTCTATTTCGATATCGTTCAGTTTTGCGCTAGCTACACATGGAAGGGGACAATTGTATTTTACGGCCCAATCAATGTGGCTAGAGTGGATGAACGAATCTCCAAAAGTTCTTGGCATATGTTCGTTAACTTGGGCTACAGAAACATCAAAAAGATTTATTTAAAAACATAAATTGTCATCCAATTTTATTGAAATGCCATTGTAATTTTTTATTTAGTATTAAGTAATAACTAACCGATAATAACTTTAGCGGTGCTGAGCGCCGCACGAGTGCAATCCACGCTTACACCTAGAGAACAGAAACCACGAGCGTCAGGCATACTGACGTGAATTAACGCGACATCCGGGACAATCCTTTTCTCGTGGAAAAGCTTCGGTACTTCGTGAAGAAATATTGGAATCACATCTGCCCGACCATCATTAACCGCCTCTCTTACATTACCGCTAATATAAAGACAGATGGATCTGAAGTTCTCTGAAAAAATCGATTTATACGTCGCAATGATGGATTCAGAGCTGTTTAGCGTGGAGATGTGGCATGAAATACGTACTCTCAAATTCAGGGTTCGAGTATGGCGCATCCCCTTCGACACCTATATGAATTAATCGTACGCCCCGCAAAGAATTGCAAACGCCATGCTCAGTCATGGCACGTACTAATTCATTAGGCGTCGCTGAACCTCCTTGTATGTACACTAGATGTTCTGGAGAAAGTAATTGACGCAGAAGTTTGTTGAAAGTTGTTTAGCATTTTCCGAAAGAGAAATTATATATTTTTAAAAATGTCTACGAACATTGTAATATATAGTAATTAAGGAGAGTTACCTGAATTGATGATTTTCACTGCATCTTCGACACAGACCCATCGGGGACACCTTTTCAAGGGTTGCAAAGGTTCTCGCAGATACCTTAAACCGCAGAGATTAAACGGTTTCGCGGGTTTAAGTTTAGTGAATGTTGCTTCCAAATTTCGACGAATGTTGAGACCGAACATTTTTAAGCCAAAGATTAACACTAAAATTCTGTATTTTTATAAACGCACAAGTGGCAACTGATCGATTGGGGTTTGTTGACGTTGAATGATATACGAGGATATTACAGTGAAATTTGGATGATACATAATCTAAAAAATTTCTTTTAGTACCAACGTCAACTGGATCCCATCAGACCCGTTGCCATCTGCACAATTGCGATTCGAATGTCGCGTTTTTCGGCATTCGATTTTTCAACTTTTCCAGTGCAAACTAATCGAAACAGTTTCAGTCGAGATCGCGACGTTTTTTATTTTGCGGGCATATTCAGTACTTACGTATTTTACGGGTGATAATATAAAATAGGTCTAGAACGTAGGGATACGGAACAAATAAAATCGTACAAAGCCATAGATTTATATTTTAAATTTATTTTTCGAAATATGATGTGCTTCCATTTGTTATGATTGAATTGTACACAAGAAAGTTCACAGATTTTATACAAAAAAATGCGCTTTGTAGGTTTAACATACTTATAGTACGTTTTCCTATGTGTTAGAATATTAATGGTCGTTTTATTTATTAGCGATACTGTGCTGCCGTTTTTTTTTGGCAAGACGGCACGAAGATACATTTGAAAATGACAATTTTCTGACGGTTTTGTTTCCAGCGGTTATAAATGTTGATGCAATTTGCAAGAACATCTATCGCGAAATGCTATTAAACGAGTCTTTTATGATATAGTCTTTAATAGTCCACTTATGGTGCTGGCATAACTTTCAGTCGTTCAAATGCTGCTTTTTCCAAAGCTTCTCTGTGATCCGGGTGGGTTACTTGTATTAATTCGTACGCTCGTTGCTGCAGAGATTTGCCGAACAAACTGGCAATTCCGTGTTCTGTAACAACGTATCGCACGACAGCTCTGTTTGTTACGACACCGGCACCTATTTAAACCAAAATACAATATTGATATATTAATTTAATGAAAAGATGATTTTTGAGAATAATTGTTGTTACTGTCATATACCTAGCTTGAGGGTAGGTGTAATTTTGCTAACGCCTTTGGCTGTAACCGATTGCAATGCAACAATCGGTTTTCCACATTTATCCTCACTCATAGCCGCCCCCATAATAAAATCTAGTTGTCCACCAAAACCAGAATACATTCTAGTTCCGATACTGTCGGCACAAATTTGACCAGTGATATCAACTTCAATGCATGAATTTATGGCAGTCATTTTTGGTTGCTTAGCTATTATTCTTGGGTCATTCACGTATTCCACTGCCAACATCTCTGTAAAACAGAAAACAATTTGAATATTCATTATATTTCTAATTAGTCGTGATTAAGTTTTCAAGAAACTCTATAGTAAATGGTAAAAGTAAATTGACCTACCTACGGCAGGATTATTGTGCATAAACTTGTACAACTTTTCAGTGCCGGCACAGAACGAGCCTACGATTCGGCCTTTGTGCACTTTTTTTTTATTATTTGTAATGCATCCCTTCTTTACGAGGTTTATTATACCATCGCTAAACATTTCACTATGAATTCCAAGATCTTTATGGTTTCCAAGTTGCGACAGAACGGCGTCTGGTATACTGCCGATACCCATTTGTAAAGTTGCTCCATCCTGTACCAAGTTCTCCGCGATATGTTTACCAATCATTTGTTCCTCCTTCGATGGTGGATTTGAAGGATGAACTAGAATAGGCGTGTGATGTTCAACGGCGAAATCTAAATGACTGACATGGATCAGCCCATCGCCAAAGGTTCTTGGCATATGCTTGTTCACTAACGCTATAATATCAGGAAAAGATATTTCAATTAGTTCCAGATTATTTTTTATAAATTTTGATAAAAATGAAATTGCAATGATTCGAAGATTTACCTACGATGTATTTCGATTGAGACACAGCAGCTCGTACGCAATCTACACTAGTACCAAGACTGCAATAGCCGTGCTCGTCAGGTGGGGAAACATGGATAAGAGCGATGTCTGGCTTAACATGTCCCTCCATAAATACGCGTGGAATTTCGTGCAAAAAAATGGGAATACAGTCGGCAGTGCCCGCATTAACGGCGGCCCTTACGTTGCCCCCAATAAATAAACTAATAGATCTGAAATGCTCTGAAAACAAATATTTTATCAATTAAATTGGATTAAAGATTAATTCGTTTTGATTCAGTGAAAATAAATATTTTGTCGATATAATAAACGTGATACTGTTAGTACAAACAATCAGTCAATAACACGATTAAAGATTGCTTCATATGCGAACTACGATCTCCGTTAAGAAAAAGGATGAAACAAACTTATCGAGTTACATGTATTCAAAACCCATCAGCATGAGTCACAACGTACTCGCATTTTCTGGCTTTGCAAACGGAGCTGGACCCTCGATGTGCATATGGTATAATTGTACATTCCTGACATCACAACGTACACCATAGTCAGTCATAGCTCTTAACAATTCAACAGGTGTTGCCGCAGCGCCTTGTATAAACACTTTCTGATCTGCAAATAAAACGACATTCTTATAGTTTGATGTTCTCCGACGATTTATGATTATTTTTCCGTTTATTTGTATATGTACATACGTAATTTAGAATTTACATCGAATTTACATAGAAATCCGAAAATTTACAAAATTGTGCTGGTAAGAGCACGACAACGTGTATCAACTTTCTTCGTTTCATGGTTTTATTACTCAATGTTGGTAAAAGTTAGAATTCAAGCGTCAAGTTAAAGATTTATCGATACTTAATTTGGTGTGGTACCTCAGCACGCACACACATCTACACACAAGCACGAATATGTATCCTGCTTGCTATTTCTTTAAACAGTTGCTCTTTAGCACGCTTAAAAATTATATTCAATAGAATCTTCCTCCTCGAAATAACTCCACTTCTGTTTTTAGACGATTGCGAAACGGAGTAGTGCTTAAACCCTGACCTCAAGCACTACTCTCCTTGGTTGCACTATGCAAAAGTAGACGAAGTCTCTTTAATGAAATATCTTAAACGAAAAAATAGAAATGAAGGACAACTCATTCTTTGAGAATACCAGATACTGAATTACTGCAAATTTATCTTTTACATCCATTTGTTTAAACCAATTAAGGTTTTACAATACGTTGTGTTAATAGTGTAAATCCATTGATATAAAACTTTAATAACCAGGCCGACATATGATTTCGTGGCGCTAAGATTATAATTATTATGATAATGAAATCTTATCAGCTTATCTAAAATTGGGAGATTCACGTCCCAATTTTTTTCGCCAGTCGATTTTAATCTTAGCGAAAGTTTCGCATCGCGTTAAGTTAGTACATTTGTGTAAGACTACGCGAAAACAGCAGAAAAAAGAATTGATATTCCTTTTATAGATTGTTTTTTTTAATTTTCACAAAAAACCTGGTGATTTTAAGCGCAAAAAATGGAGTTTAAAAAGATTATTTGTAATTTACGATGTTTTGCTAAATGGAAATCGGGCAACACACAACGTCCACTGACTATATTTAAGCGAGAGCTAGACTTTGATATTTGTATATATACTGATTCAGCCGCATATCTACATATTTACGTATACGTGTCGAGGTCAACGAATCTGTGAATCCCTTTTCATTCTTTCACGTTAATACAGCTGGTTCAATATATATTATATTTTTGTACCCGCATAAAAATTTAATCAACAATACGATTACTTTAGTTAGAAATAATGAACATACTAAAAAAGTTAAAGACATATATGTTTTTTTTTTTTAGACATCACGTGTACTTTACATTATATGAATCATATTGAGCAAAAAGTCTATCTAAGTAGATTTTATAATGGCCTTCTGATTCATAATGGTGCCTTTGAACGATTACCATTGCATTAGTATAGGAAGCAATGATAACACCAAACACTGTACAAAAATTATCTCTTGTACTTATAGTACACGGATTGTCCTTAATCTTGGTTGATACGTCGAAGATTGTATAAAATGTGACATGACTTCATTATCCTTGACGTGGTGAATGCAACGTGAAGCGAGGTATCGAAAAGTTATTCGTTTTATGCTTAGAACGATTTAACGTGCTCTGCAGACGAATATATGTATGTTCAATGTGGCATTCCGTGATTTAAACGAATTGCCAATGTTTGTAAAACTTTAACATCCGCGAATAATGTTATCGGGGAGTATGTACAGTTAGCAACAAAACATTGTCCAGTCGGAGTCGCCTCGCTGAATGTATAATGTAAGTTGTTTAATTTGTTAACGACAGTTGGTGAGGGAATCCGGGACAATCGTATCATTTTTCCTGCCTTGTAATCGATACTATTGCAGTGTGATCGCGATAACCGAAATTAGAATTCGGGCCAGACAATTCGGTCGTGTTTTCGTATAACTGACAGCTCCCACTTTATTCCTATCTACATCCGGCTTGCATTAAGTCAATTGCTGTCAATTTACATTCGTTTATTATCTGTTGCGTGAAATATATTACGTAATAAATATTTCCATTTCATTTGAGATCAATTATTCGTAAACTAAGTAAAATTATCAACAAAGTTTACATTCGTGTAAAATTTTTAAATGATTCATGCTCAGGATTGTATAATCGGTTTCTACTATGGTTTCATACATGGCTCACAAAGCGTATTCTGTAACATTACGCTTGAACAGCATTGGAATCTTTCCGAAGAAAATATTCCTCAATACAAACAGCAACAATTAGAAAAAACATTTCACTTTTAGGCACAATGTTTCAAGTATTTTTACAATCAGTTCGTTACGAATTGCAATAAAAAGCCGCGAAAATAGAGCCTCACGATTATCCACGTACGCATATGCAGGTATGTGTATATGGTACACATATACATTATATGTAGTGCGGTAGACTGCATGATTTACTGCAAATCCCTGATACAACCACTTTTCTCGGAATGCAAACTGCATCATCTAAATCTCTTTCTATACGAAGGTTGTCAAAAGCCGTATTACTCCTTTCAATGTCGTTTACATTTAATTAATTTCCCAGTAGAATTATCGATAACAATATGTTGAGCAAAGTATGTAAACTCAATTTCGCAAAACGTGCTTGGTCGTGCCAGAGGTACACAAATCGTTGACTTCTGAACACATTTCCTCGACTAATTCATAGGTTATCACTCCTTGGAGTAAGTTACCGTGTTATTATACAATCTGAACAAGATACTTGAATATCTAGGATTCTTAATTTAACGATTGAAACATGAAACGAACAGAGAGATTGAAACGTCATTGCCAGATCGGATGGGGTCTGGAGAAGATCATCGATTACCTGAATCTAGTTCTGCCTGCTCGATCGCCTCATCGGCAGTTTTTAACCAACAGGGCTCCTTGTCGGGAATCGGCATCGCGGGCTCATTTACGTATGTAAAGTAGGTTTTCTTCGAAGTCTGCAGACAGCAGGGGCGCGACGTAGCCGTCACCGCCTTGAGTGTTCTTGACAGGCTGATTATTCTTTTCAGGGCCGCCATGGTTTAATGCTTGCAGATCTGCTGTCACGAAAGCACAATACTGAGGGTAACGTTTATACGACTGTGAACGGAACGCTCGAGGAATGTATAACACACGATCTAAAAAGGACGTATATCGTGGAACTCGTGGAATCAGCTTCAGAAACTCGAGTCGTTCCCAGACGTTGTATATCCTCGAACCAACCGCCACCGCGTCTCACCGCACACTCGCGCCGCCTCGGCGCGAAATGGTTCGATTCAGGGCTGTATCTAAAACGGGCGCCAATAACACATGACCGAAGTTAGGTCGCGGTTTAAAGAGACATTTTTGTTTTAAAAGCTAACGTTCGTAAATTCACTGAATATTGGGTTGTATTTAAATAAAGGTTGTTAATTTTTCGATTATATATTAAGATTCTTATAGCGTTCAGTGTGTTAGTTGGGTATTTTTATTCCATTAAAACAGTCGTGACACGAAAAAAGAAAAATTAAATAAATGCAAGAAGTAACATAGCAACGCGTACGGCTTACTCGAATAACGTGGAATATAGGAACGAAGTTGCCTCTATGGAAAAATATGAAAATGTATTATCAGGACTAACAAACGATAACATATACTAACATATACGAACATATATCTCATTTTAAAGTGTCTTTCAAGGTTTTTAAATGACATTGTAACATTGTATGTAATTGTTTAACAACATATGTGATCTCTAAAGTGGAAATTGTGTGTTTGTGTCCATCATCTATTCAAATTTACCGCCAACACAGTAGATGATTCACAATCTGATTAAATTAATCAACATGTACTTAATGAAACTCCATAGACTTTCTCTGTATTACATCTATATTATTTTTTCGGAATATTTGATTACAATATCACGTTTTATAAGTGTTTTTCATAGTAATAAGTGTGTAACGAATTACATAGTCCAAGCCACGTGATCGCACGTGCCATTGCTTCTGTCTCTGTCAGTCTTTTAATATTCGCACCGTTTCAGGTATGTACAATTAAATTTTTTATAATTTTGGCATCCTACGGCATTAGACACGTTTATTTGATACTAAAAGATCGTAATTTTTATTTGAATTCATCTTGAGTCCTTCCTACGGTGCTTTTATGGAAGATACAACTTTTTACGTAATTTAAATGTATTACATAGAGTTATCCCCACTCCTACTGACGAAGTCTGTCTCTTTCTATCGATGCAGAAGTAGCAGTACCTTCTGCTGTTTGGCCGACGTAAGAGAGACCAGCGAATACACTCAACAAAATGTATGCGAAAACTATCGGGGATCGTCAAGCGGCCCACGAACATGTTTTGGCCGTTTCGAGGGACTTCATCTCACAGCCCCGGCTCAGTAAGTTTGCCTATTTATTTTATAACGAATCATAAACGCGAATCTTTGAAAGGTATGAGGTACGGTTGCTCGGAGCAAAGTGGGCGTAGCAGTGGATCGATTTTAAACTGGTCAGCTGATTTCGAAAATTTCCATTTTTTAAATTGTTTCCTGCTTGTGACAGAAAATATGAGACATATGATGTTCGATTAAGCTGTATGTCTTACTGATTTTTGTACAGCTAAGTTCGAACGACTTACAGAACCTCGGAAAGATATCATCCTTGTATCATGTGACCGTCGACAATAGTGCCGTCCGTGCTGTTGACATAAAGAATATTTGCTTAAATATATTGAAATTATAATAATGTACAAGGTTATTTGCGTTCAATTATGTTCCCCATATAGTAAAAATGTTATAGAATAAATAATTTTAAAGAATTTAATGAATTTGACTAATGGTACTAATAACTGGGCGTAGCTAACAAAGTGAAAATGTAGTTAAATGATGTCTTTTTTATATTTATAGCGTACAGGACTGTATCAGGTGTAAATGGACCATTGGTAATATTGGATGAAGTCAAGTTTCCAAAATATGCAGAAATTGTACAATTAAAACTTGCTGATGGATCATTACGATCTGGTCAAGTTTTGGAGGTGTCTGGCTCTAAAGCAGTGGTACAAGTATTTGAGGGTACATCGGGTATTGATGCAAAAAATACACTATGTGAATTTACTGGTGATATTCTTCGGACACCTGTGTCCGAGGATATGTTGGGTCGTGTCTTTAACGGATCTGGAAAGCCAATCGATAAAGGACCTCCCATTCTTGCTGAAGATTACTTAGATATTGATGGACAACCCATTAATCCTTGGTCACGTATTTATCCAGAAGAAATGATCCAGACAGGAATTTCAGCCATTGATGTCATGAATTCAATTGCTCGTGGTCAAAAGATTCCCATTTTCTCTGCTGCTGGTCTGCCACACAATGAGGTACAAAATTTAAAATGTCCACATTTTTTATTCTTAACATAATTATTTAAATTAATTCTTCATTTTTTTAAATCAGATTGCTGCACAAATCTGTCGTCAAGCTGGTCTTGTTAAGGTACCAGGAAAATCAGTTCTGGATTCTCATGAAGATAACTTTGCCATAGTATTTGCAGCTATGGGTGTTAACATGGAAACTGCTCGGTTCTTCAAACAAGATTTTGAGGAAAATGGTTCCATGGAGAACGTGTGCCTGTTCTTGAACTTAGCTAATGATCCTACAATTGAAAGAATTATTACCCCGCGTCTTGCTTTAACTGCTGCAGAATTTTTGGCGTATCAATGTGAAAAACACGTTCTCGTCATTCTCACTGATATGTCTTCTTACGCCGAGGCTCTTCGTGAGGTATCGGCCGCCCGTGAAGAAGTGCCGGGACGACGAGGTTTCCCTGGTTACATGTACACTGATTTAGCCACTATCTATGAGCGAGCTGGTCGTGTTGAAGGCCGTAACGGATCCATCACTCAGATTCCAATCTTGACTATGCCCAACGATGATATTACCCATCCAATTCCCGATTTGACTGGTTACATTACCGAAGGACAAATTTACGTTGATCGTCAGCTTTACAACAGACAAATATACCCACCTGTGAACGTACTTCCATCATTGTCACGTCTTATGAAATCTGCTATTGGTGAAGGCATGACAAGAAAAGATCATTCTGATGTATCTAATCAATTGGTAAGTATAGTAACTGGAAATGTTCGAGTTGTAATTTTAAAGTATCAAAATACTAACAATGAAATTACATTTATGTTTTAGTATGCTTGCTACGCCATTGGAAAAGACGTACAGGCCATGAAAGCTGTCGTAGGAGAGGAAGCTTTAACTCCTGATGATTTGTTATACTTGGAATTCTTGTCCAAGTTTGAAAAGAATTTCATTTCGCAAGGAAGCTACGAGAACCGTACAGTTTTCGAATCATTGGACATTGGCTGGCAATTATTACGTATCTTCCCGAAAGAGATGCTTAAACGAATTCCCGCCACTACTCTTGCTGAATTTTATCCAAGAGATTCGCGTCATTAAGTTCTCGTATATTCCTAATTTAATTTACATGTTATACAAATTCTATAAATAAAACAGCAGGGAAGGTGCGTATAGGTATGACCAAATTTTCAGAATTACTGTTGATAACATTTGAAATCCAAAAGATCTAATAAAATGAATGAGTATCCTGTATGGTAATCATCATATGACAAAGATTAATACGTTCCTGTACGTAAAAATACCGGACAATAATAGTAACAATATGATATGGGAAAGCAGACTTTGCAGGGAACTTGAATATAAAGGGTCAAAGCCACTTCATGCTGTTTACTGTTAAATCTAAATTGTGAATATAATTTCAATTATGATAAATATGTCTTCTGTTTTATGCAGTGTTCACTTACCAAAAGTGATTGTGTAAAGTGTAATATATCATTCAGTATTATCATAGGAGAAAAAGTATGTTCAATTTATATTTTGTGTCCTACATTCCAATACAAAATTTTCAGTTAAAAAATACTTTATCCCTTTACTGAAAACAAAGAATGTTTAACAGTATCTATGTACAGTTAGTTATCTATAATGCGTGTTAATAAAGTTATACACACTGTCTGCAGAAAGCAGAATGTACATGTTAGAAATAAAGATTAAATGAGTATTGTTGTCTTTGAGAAATGCTCGTATTATCACTTCAATAACTGTCCGTTTATTGATCACCTGTTATTTTCAGATTGTATTACAAATTACGGATGGTAATTATCCTATAATGCATGTAGATGGAACTGATAATGTCGTAATATTTATACACTTTATAGAGAATATTTTTGTTGAGTATTTCATAGGGTTTGATTATGCAAAAAGTACAATTTAATTGAATATCTTGTAACCCTATGACTTGCACATGTTATCGATCTGAAACTTTTTTGTGTTACTATTGACCTCAATTCCGGCTTCCGCTAGGAATTTGAAAATCGCGTCAAACCATGTCGAATAATGTAGGTTTAAGAGTTTCAGTTCGGTGTGGCCTGTGAATTCTAATTCAACGTGTGTTGAAAAGATTATTCGTGTCTTAACTTGTTTATTACAGTAATTAGTGGTATCGAAAGAATCTTTTTGGATCGTTGGTACATGGTAAGTTATTGTTTCCGCACGAAGCTGATCTATTCTTATGAAACAAGGTTATGTTTCGCCATTTATTTATCAATTTAATGACAACGATAAACTGATCTATATTGTTTGTTAAAATCGATTTTTTTATTGGCAGTATATTACAATAGAGTACAATAATCTTTGTACTATGGAATAATGCATATGATGTCATATTTATTTTACAATCACGTAGTATGTATACTATGTATGACATATTTCCAAGGATATGTATGTATATATTAGATTAGTGGACTTTTTCATTTAGAATGGACCGAAATTGTATATCATACTATTGTCAAAATATTTAAGAAATTGATGTACTACGTATCTTTGACTTTCTTTGTTTACAAGAAATGTGTACATTATCCATCTTATTCAAGGAGTTTCAACACATTGTAATGAGATCATTAGGTCTGTGAAGTCAACAGAAAAACTTTACCAATTTTCGAGACATAACTTTTTATTTCACATTTTTATTACATTAACTTCTTTGTACCGTCAAATATCAATATTTAATTGGATGCAAAAAAATAATTAAAAAAATATTGTATCGGATTGTTGATTCTGAAAATTAATAAAAACAATAATATTAATTAAAACAGAAAATGCCTGTTATTGTTAACAAGTCAAAACCAGGATTTATCCCTAAAAGTGTATGTTGATTTACCTTACGTGTCCTAATTCTAATGAAAATAAATTGATCGAAGAGAAAGGAAAGTGACGCGCAGGAAAGAAAGTACATAAAATGAAATTCGTACGAAATCGTTTCGTAAGCACCCCGATTGCCAATAAATCTCCCCGCACGTACTGACGGAGAATCTTAATACGCTCTTGCAAATTGACATACAATAAAGACCAGTATAAAACGCTAATAGCTTTCAATAGGATTAATTTACGAGTCATGTATGGAACGAACTGGACATCAGGTCATACCGATTCTACTACTCGAGATATTGTTCATTGTGTGACAAAACATTCTTTAATCTTGATTGGATTATATCGAATATGAGAGAATAAGAATACAATATAGATATATCAGAATTGCAATGAACAATGAGGTGCTAATCCAAATCATGTGTAATGTCAGAAATTAATTCTTAGTGAACTCATATTCAGTATTATAATCAGAGTCCATGTAGCAGTATGTTCTATAATTATTTATTAATTTACACCTCAACACAGAACGAGTTCAACTATTCAACAGTTATTTGTACATGTTCTGTGATGCAAATGTAGGCGGGGTCCGTTTATAAATCGCAATCGTCTTTTTAATACATCTAACAAAATAACCGTGAAATCCTATTGGCTGAGTCAAAGTAACGCCACGTTACCACGGCTACCATTTAACGTAACTATATTTTTTCGTACGATGCGTTTAATAGTGTGTATTTCACGACTTTTTTCGAAATCCGTGATCTTATCACTTTTATTCGGTATTGACGAATGATCGACGCTCGGTAGCGAAAGGGGGAAGTGTTGATCGAGTGGAACTGTCAAATTGTTTGCGTAGTATTGAGAGTTGATCTTATTTACCCGGTATACCACGTGGTTCACGTTGCTTCGGGTACAGTTATGATCCAACCTTTGCGGTGGCCACATCGATCACTGAGCAGACTTTAAAGGCTGTCGTTCTAGTAAAACACTTAATTCGTATTACAAACATAACTCAAACGATTCACTGGGTATATTTGCCTCGAACTAAATCTTCCCGTTGCCACCTGAAAAAAAATAGCTCGTTCTATTGGTATCTGTAATTTCCGCGAACAAAAATTGGGTTAAAGTCACTGAGTTAGTGTTCAGGTACTAGGTATAAATGTTAAATTTTTAATTATCAACATTCTTTTCTTATGCAATACACTTAGACGTATCGTAATCTAAGTAGAACTAGCTTAACAAACATTCTTACACTTCAATTAAATAGGTGCTAAAATCACGTTGGTAAAATCTTGTGTACAGAGTAACGTAAGATTAAAGAAGGAAACTGTTAGCTCGCTTTCAATTGTACTTACGCATAGAGTCGTTTAAAAAACGATCAACGTATATCTGTTCGGATGGGACAGAAGGTCGTGCGCGTAGCAGTCCTCTCCGGGTGCACCTTGAAAGCATATTTCGAAGTCGTATAGCGAATATTCCGGCGTACCATCGCAGTCAGCGAGTCAGTGAACTGTCCTCGGTAAATATTGCTGGTGGTTACTTAACGTATTGCAGTAGAAAGTCGACGATCGTCGGTGTTGGAGCGAACTGAATGCTGAACTATTCCGACGGGCCGACAAAAATATTCTGACGCGTCCTCGAGTACCGGTGCATTTTACGATCGTAATCGATATTAAAGCGGTCTGGATCTATGGATCTCGACCAAGTGATCAATGGCGTTTCGTCTCTCGCGTTGTTCGATGTGTGGATCGACGTTTACGTGATCGCTTTCCACCGCGATGAAAGAAAGTAAATGAACGACACCATCGAAATCATGGAAACGAGCACATGAACCACAAACTCGTACAAATATATCAAACAAACAGTGTTTTCGGTGAAACCTATCTGTGAAACTATTGACGTGCCAATGGAGGGTCTCGTGGAGATTTTTCTTTTCTGCGGAGTACTCTACTATTTTTTCAACTTCAGGTAATTTGTTTAATTACTAAACGATTTTCATTGAAAGGCATCCCTCGCGATTTTCACAAGATTAATTCATATGAAAGAATTCAGTTCATATGTAATATAATTTTGTTAATGATATGACAAATAAATTTTACTTTCGGACAAAGTTTTAACTCGTTACATCGTATATTTTCTCGGCGATATACGAAGGATAATTAAATAAAGTATTTTTAAATAAATATATGGAGCTATTATTATCGGGCAATGATTGTGTTGACCTGTCCCACGCACGTGACTAAATATTTCTCACACTGGCGATCATGACACATTATTTTGCATATACATGCACGTATATACTTATACATGTGTATCATATACGTATGCGAATAAATCTGAATTTCATGTAAAGCCCATTGACAAATCGGTATATCTTTGAATGGTTTACTTGCATTTCATTACTTAAATCCTCGTCTTATCAATGAAAACCTTCTACGTACGTCTATTTAGGGATCTGCTTGTAGGACAGGCGTTGCATGTATGGAACTTGTCCAATGATTCTGTGTTAAATTGTCGAGGCAAGCTCCATTATACGAGTGAATACATGTGTAACCGAATGCACTTGCGAACGCAAGATACTGGAAGGCGTGCAAGTATTTCAACGGGAACAAAGAACTCTCTTTTGATGAAACGCATATATTAACAAAAAAAGGGAGATGCTAACTGCGAGAGATAACCTTCAGAATTCGTAAGATTATCATTATTCGCTGCATTATTCTTTCAGTCAATCACATGTGTTTACCTGACTGTAAATTGGTCTTTTTTACTTGTCCCGTCCTGAAACCAATTCTAACTTCAATAGAAAAACAACATGTAATTTTTACATGATTGCACGAGGAAAGAAAGAACGAGTAATACGTGTAACGAGCACGAAAGAATACAAATTCTCTTTATTAGTAGTGTGACTGGAAAGAATATTTTATATCAGTTAACACGCATGAAAATGTTATACATGCACGCCGAAAGCAGTATTTAAATAATAAAAGCGCTTCATTAAATAGCGAACGTTGTATTCCATCGTTTGATGTGTTCGTGACAATAATGCACAAGTTCTGCCCCTGATAACCTGACCTGACTTCAAAGATAATATCATAGAATTAACATTATACAAAACGAAGTAAATGTGCATATTAATCGGAAAATTTTTATATCGGGACGTAATGGCGCTCAGAAACCTGCAAGAATACATGTAACTTCACTGTTACGTATTCGTGAATTCACTGCTTCCCATACACTTGTCCACACACGCACAATCATACTAATCGTTCGATAATACTATGCAACATTTATATTTCCTTGCGCTATACGTTTAGAACCTTAGATATCAGCAAGTTTCAATGAACTTCTTTGCCAACGATGCAGTAAGTTCTTCATTCAGAAAAATAGTTATCGGTTATTCGAAACACATCGATTCGCTCGTTATTTGGTTATCAATACTGATTCTTTCCTTCCTTTAATGCACGCGTACAAAAGGATTCGAAAGTGGTAAATGGTCGTATAACGATACGAGTACAATTAATCGCGGCAGTCGTACGACTCACGAAAAAGAACGACTGTGATATTATTATCAATTTGGACTTTGACAATTATTATTAGCTGGCTTTAAACTTATTACCATTTGTTAAAAATTGCATGGACCGTTAGCGTAGCATTATCAAACCTCGTTTGATAGGCAGCATCTCCTTTTTGTTCGATGCAATGTCCCTAGTATAAAAACCACAATCGAAATGCGATATTGTCAACAGAAATGACACTATAATGTCATTGCTGCTACGCATTTTTCACTCATAATTATATACAATTATATGCAAGTAGAATAACAGATTCTCGATGTGCTTGCTTCCAAGATAGAAGACAACATTTAATACTCATTTATGTAACCGATACATGATACGTAGACACATATAAATGTATAAACGGATCATGTAGCTGAGTATCCCTTTTCCTGGGGATATCGATTTGATCCTTGCAGAAACTCTCGACAATATTTACCATTATATTCGCAAGATTAAACAGATATTGCTTATTATTAAAAATCCTTATCTTTTGGTTCAAAGTTTGTGTATACAGGTACTTTGACCATAGGTACTTCGGTATCACGTAAACAAAAACGATAAAGTATCACGTTAAATGGCATTTCCATTGTTTTAAACTGTAATTTGTTTTGTAATAACATACCCCTTGCACTTGAACATCGTAACCTCGAACAAAAAATTGTTGTAGCCAAAACAATGAGATTTTTCAAATCAGTATAATTAAAAAATTTCACGTCTTATCCCGGGGTCGTTTTAATCTTATTAATGCCGTCGATGAAAAAATAGGATACCAACGGGAGGGTTAATTTCGTGTTGTACAGCAATGTGAATCACTACGCCACTGTCAGAATCATACGAGCCTAACAAACGATAACTCTTGGCAATTTTGTGCGTCTGACTTATCTCTCTATAGGTACAGTGTTGAACGGAACCGTACAGTAATTATCCACAAATTGCATCTTCGTGTAACCCAAGGCGCATCCTCTAAACGCTTTTTCCCGTGTTTATGCGAAATTCGATTAGACTTCGCGAAATTTTCTATAAAAGTGAGACACGCATTCAATATAATGCTGACTCAGAAAAGGGCAAGCGTATACCGAGTTGCACACAGAAATATGCGTTTCCTGCTTAGGCAATATGTCGTTGGCAAAAAATTTAGATAGCGCATTTTTATATATTGTATCATCCGTCGGAGATAGATCTACTAAGAAATACGGAAACATAAAGATAATATGCGTGTTACTATCGTTCGAATTAATGATTGTAAAAATGTCAATATTACACAAATTGTTACGAATACTATAGAGTCATTAATAGTTATAAACATTTATAACGATCTGATAGTATGTATTGAAGTACAGTCTTGGAAAATTGTATGCATATTTCACGCGGCATCAAAGTATCTGATTGCGGATTGATTAACTGACACGTGTCACTCGTGATAATAAGTGGATCGATCATCGTATTTTGAGTTTAAGTATTTTCCCGATAAACCGTGCTATTAAATTTGATGGCACGTGCGTACTAATCAACGGCATCCATGTTCTAGTATCGAGGAATTTATTATGTCCACGACACTGATAATAATTCATTAGAAATACTTTGACAACGAACGCACATTGCTGGCGTTTATCATAGATTCTTATCGAATGCAATTGCAATCTATGTAATTCATTAATGTTGTTATCTATTCATATTTTTTATCGGTTTGATCACGAGGCCACAGATGCGAGGATCAGTGTCCAACACAAGGGGACATGATCGAGAAAAGGAAACCGCATCCGTTACGTCGCAATTGCACTCGACTGTATCGACCCGTTAAAGCATTGGAGATCGACCATAAATGACACACGATTACACTTCCGTGCAAGACCCATAGAATTGTTCTAATTACATTTATTATGCCTGGTGAAATTTATACAAGAAAGAAGAAATCATTGATTGAGAAAACAAACTATTCATTGTCCTCTGATAACGCGGGATCGTATTTACTGGAATTCGAACATAATTATTCATTTCATTAACTGTTAGAAAACGTTGAAATGTTCATCGACGAGAAGTTCGCGATTTCTTAAAGAAAACACTTTTAGTTTTCCTGGAATCTGGAACGGATCGTAGAATTTAGTTTTATTAACAGATATGTTATTGCGTATTTAGAAATTTAGATCAGTCTATTTATACCTACACATGTATATTCACGTTTGACGAGGAAACCTTGTTTTTTAAAATGAGTATTCGTTTCCGAATCTGATTGCAGAGCGAATAACATGGTAGACATACTTTCAACGCGCTTGCAAGAGGTGTACGCAAAATGGGAAACCAGAACAGAAGTAACCCGAAATGCAGAGCCAACCACAACTGGATTTTCACTAGAGGGTAAGATTTACCTTCGACGGCAAATTATTCTTATATAAGGCACACGACGTAAATTGTACTGTTCAAACCGCAACCTCCATCGAATGATTTCTATTCTGAAAGTGCATATTTTTTTTCAACCACGCATTACATATAATCTGTATGCAGTCAAGGCGATGTCTTTGTCAGTTCGTTACTTATTAGATTCGCTATCCGAAAACGTCAATGTACTGTTTGTATTACCTTTCTGCGTGCAGAAAGTGCGTCGTCGATGAAAACGACGAAACGAAAGTGAAACGTTTCTCCTACAGCGAATTTTCATTTATACAATTGTAGAACTACGGCGAGCTGGGCAGCAGATGCATCGGAAGAAAATTCAAGACAGAGAGCAAGCAAGAAAGATACGCGAAAGTTCTCTCATAAAAATCAAGGAAGCCGAACCTCTCGCTCCGTTCGTTAAACAAAAGACTCCATTTCTACGTTATTGCTGCGAGAGTTGCACACCAACGTCCAGAGTAAGTTTTCATTCTTACATAAAGACCACGGCGGACAAAATATTAATGAAAATTGTTGTACTGTAGTCTTTATGCGCAAATTAAGTGCATTTTTTCTGTCATTTATTGCAATTTTAGATATAAACGTTGACACGTGGTGCGCACGCTTTGTCGACCTTCGTCGTGCTTCTCGTTAATGGAGCGTATTAAGATATTCTACTCGTAGGTTAATTTTACGATTTCTACATGCATTTATTGAATCATTTTAAATGCTATACGGTCTGAATTACGCGTTTTTTGTATATATTTGGTCACTGAATTGTAGTGACGTAATAATTGACTGAAAATTAACAACGGATCTCATTCGTCAAATAGATATATGTTAAGAAGAAACTAGAGAATACCTACTGCCAAAATATAATATAGACAAGTAGTCGTGCGCGGAATCCTGTTAGCATTAGCAGCGCCGGGATCGCACGTTTGTCCTCGTACGATACTAAAAATACATTTAGTTTCGAAGTTGAGTAGTTTACACGTAAAACCGCGAATGCTACGGGCAGAAATGTTTATCTTTCTTTCGTTAAAGTGTCATCGATGACTCGAATACAACAATGCACTTCGCATTACGCAATATCTCACATGTATTGCAGTAATTACGCGTTTACCGTATGTCTGATATTTTCTGTAACGTTCGCACGACCTTATTTTACATCTTCATTAAAGATATGTGCATTCTTCACACGAAAGAGTATTCAATTCAAGCGAAATAAATACGGTACAGAGCATCATGAGCATTAAGAGTCAGTGTAATCTCATTGTTTGATTGTAACTTGTAACGTAATTTGTAAAAGACAATTTCTCTCTAGATAACGAACATAGAAGATAGGTTTGGAAAATTAACGGTGCTGTGAGACTATTCAAAAACTAATTGTAGCGAAGGGAGGATGTTAAATGCACTATTCGAGTAGTTAATTGGATCACGTCTAGCCGTGAAACGTGACACAATTTGCAAAATAAAAATGCTTTCGTTTAAAGAACGACAACCTAAATTGATAGACGTTTAACGGTGGTTGGCGTGCAGTGAACAGTGCCGTTTAAATTGAGAGTACGGTGTAACTAAACACGCAGCTGGGAACATCTCGTTACCTAATTAACGCGCCATCTTTCGACGCGTATTTAATTACGTAACTTCGTGACAACGGATCCTACCAAATCTTTTGATAAGTCGAATAATCGTTATTACCACGTGGTTATTGTAGGTGAATCAAATTATGTAGTTTGTTTTTCAAAAGTGTATAATCGCTCGTGACTTTATGATTTTCGATACATAATCTTTCGTAAAACTTCCTGACATTCAATATGATAATGATTGGGTTTCAATCAGTTACGATTATCTTTTGACTCGATATCAACACGCGGAAAATAAAAGATAAGCTTATTATGACATACCTTTATCGCGTTGATAAAGAATTGGTGTACTTTCAAGGAGAAAGTAATTAATTATCATTATTCAATAAAAGATTGTGTATAATTGGTATTTATGTACCAATACTGTCAACGAAATTTCGATACAATCATCACATTGGTAATGATAATTTTTACAAACAAGCGATGACAAAAAAAATGCATAATGAACCATGTGGGCTTTTTTCACGATGGTTACGCATCGTTGTGGTGAACGGATATCCGGCAAATGTAAGTCAACCAATTTAAATGGTTGAAATGTTTAACCAAATGAGATTTCAATATATACACAAATATAATTCACCTATTTTTTCCTAACTCTTCTTCTAAATACATTAACAGTAATAGGATTGATATATGTGTAAGTTTATAATCCTTGGTCTCACTTAGCTTTTTTAGTGTATTGTAATTATATGATGTTGCTTTATTTCAGGATACGTTAGTAAATGCTGTTACCAAACAGCATTTGCCATATGGCTTCAATATATTGGTGTTTAAACCTGGCTCAACAATCTTCTCTAAAGTGTTTTCCTGCATTTCTCACGTATCCAGTTTTAAAAATTATGATTATCCCAGAGTGACACAAACGGTAATTAGGAAATTTTGTTGAACATCTATGTCACTCTGTAGTATTCCATTAAAATGCTGTGCACAATATTATTTTATAGGTTTTAGAAGATGAGAGATTGAAAGAAGCAATCAAATTAGCAGCTTGGGAAACAGTTAGTAATGAAGGTTGTACCGAATCACAAGCTTTTGCAAAGGCAAAAGCTAGAGCCAAAACAATATTACTACAAATGGAAAGCAGGATCAGCAATACATTATTAAAAATAACTGCATGGCTACTTTACAAATTGCTACCATGTTTTATACAGTCTGCTATCATATTACCCTCACAAATAGAGATTCTGAAAAAAGCAAATGTTTCTGGTCTTCCTTTAATACTGCTTCCTCTACACCGTAGCCATTTAGATTATATTATGATTAGCTTTATACTTCTGATGAATGATATTCGAAACCCATTGATCGCAGCTGGTGATAATCTGAAGATTCCATTTTTTGGGTATGTTAAATGTCTTATTGTTTTATGTAGGAAGTATTACTGTATAATTAATTTTCTAAATATATCAAACAGGTGGCTATTAAGAGATTTAGGGGCATTTTACATAAAACGTCGAATTGACCCTGTCACGGGTCGTAAAGATGTTCTTTACCGTGCAACTCTACATACATACATTATGGAAAGTCTTCGAGCTGGTCATAACATAGAATTTTTTGTGGAAGGAGGTCGTACACGAACAGGCAAACCATGTATGCCGAAAGGTGGCATTCTGAGTGTCATTATTGATGCCTATATGGATGGAACTATAGAAGATGCATTATTAGTACCTATTGCAATGAATTATGAACGTTTAGTAGATGGAAACTTTGTTAGAGAACAGCTAGGACAACCAAAGAAAATGGAAACATTTATATCTACAATTAAGGCTATATGGTCAACATTAAAAGGCAATTACGGCATTGTTAAAATTGACTTTTGTCAACCATTTTCTCTTAGGGTAAATATCTTCAGTTCTATGATTTATAAAATTATCACATCTATTTATTGGAACATCTAGTAATATTATTATATTTTTTACAGGAAATGCTAAGGTCGTTCCAAGCTCAACAAAATAAATTAACTGTTGGAAAACCAGTTGTGGAAAAGACTTTGAAATATACAATGTCGAGTTCCTCACTCTATGGCACAGATGTTATTGTGGAAGAACATCGTCAATTGGTTGATAGTATTGCGCGACATGTTGTATATGGTAAGAGAAAATTTCGATTTTTTACAGAAATGTGTATGCTATTCTTATTATTAATATGTGATAATTTTTAGATTGTTCCAAATCTACACCGATAATGTCAACCAATGTTGTTGCGTTTTTACTTTTAAATAAATTTCGGGATGGTTGCACATTGGATAAACTAGTTGAAGCATTCGACATAGTGAGGCAGGAACTGGAATACGCTGGCAAAAACACTGCATTCTGCGGAGAAACTATCGATATCATAAATCATGCTGTTAGTTAAATAATTGTTTATAGTTACGTGATCGTTTCCAGAATCTATATAATTGTTGCATTTTCAGTTGGATATATTAGGACCAGGCTTAGTAAAACAACAACGCCAGGAAATTACAGAAGCAATCAATGGCCAAGCAGTAAAATCAAACGTTGTTACTGCAATCCGTCCTGTTTCGATTCTACCGAATGTAATCGAATTGTCGTACTACAGCAACACGCTGACATTACACTATGTTATGGATAGTATAGTAGGTAAGTAAATAATTCACCTTCAATTCGTGCAATTCTTTAATGTCTTTGTGATATTTTCAGTGACAGCATTGTATGCTGAATTGCGGTCGCAGATCAACGATCCAATAGCTATTGCCCAAAATAATATTACAGTATCTCAAGATCTTTTGGTCGAAAGGTCACGTAAGCTTTGTGATATTTTAAAATATGAATTTATTTTTTGTAAACCTTGTCAAGAGCTGGACGAAGTTATTGTAAAAGCAATAGAAAATCTCTCACACACGGACATTATTACTTTACAAGAGGTATTATTCCACATAAGCAATAACTTCACTATTTTAAACATTTTTTAAAATTGTGGTAATTTAATGTAATTACTTGATAGGAATCTTACATGGAAGAGGAACTGTGGAGTAGAAGGTATGCGAAAAATTTTGATGACAGCTCAGATGAAGAATATGCCACCCAGAATAAGCACAAGAAGATTGAGTACAAAGTAATCAATCATGTTTTCCGTTTTATACATTCTGAGTTGTTGATTACGACTTACTTTTATATTTCTTTGCAGTTGAGTCTGGTGCCAGAACATGCGACACGCATGGAGTTCCTTCACACGGTGTTACGGCCATTGGTTGACACGTATACATACAGTGCTTTTACTCTCAGAAAGTTAGTTGGTCGGTCGGTTTCCGAAAGAGATCTTGTTCACGAAGTTTTGAGTGAAATAAAAACAAATTTAGATCGGGGCGTGGTTAGCTATGGTAAGTAATAACATGTATTGACGATTTTATTAATAAAATATTGCATGTTATTGCTTGGATACTCATGTATCATTTATTATTTTCTAAATTAGGTGAAAGCCTCGGCGTCGATCCAATAAAAAATTCCTTTAAGCTTTTCGAGAAGTGGAACGTTTTGGAGTGCCATCCACAAGAAAATGTAAAGATTTTCTACCTGAAAGATGAGTATGATAATGATGCGGCTGCAACAAAGGTCTATGAAACTGTATCGGCTTATAAATGGACCAGAAACACCGATTAGAAAGTCTGTTTTAAACAAATATCTTCCATAGCGTACTACTTTTTATATTAAAATGCAACTCGTTACTGAGCGTTGTACATAATGTTTTTTAAGTACCGAATAACCATTACAAACATCGTTGTATCCTATAATACGTAATTGCGAAAGTTGGCAATATTTTTGCAAGCTATGATTAGGTCTCGGTGAATAGTTCGTAGAATATTTCATGCTAACATTGTACAGTTATAAAGTTGGACATTAGATTTGAGCTTTCAGTCCAGTTCTATGTATAAGGTCTTGTATCGACGGTTAATGTGATATTATTATACAGCAAAATTAAAGCATTACTCGATGTATAGTTATTTTGTTATTAAGAACAATGTTATTGGTTTGAGTTTCCTTTGCATTCGCTGTTAATATTAACGTTACCAAGACAATGATATCATTTTAACGATAACATATTTTTAATATATTTTTGTGAAAATATCAAAGTTATAAAGATATACATAGTTTAATAGGGGAACAAATTTTGTATAAGAAAATCATTTTCTCTGTAAAAGATATAAAAAAATAAATGTTACAATAATATAAATCCTGCGTTGTTTGATGCTGCATGAATTAAAATTTGACAACAGATGCAATTGGGTAGCTTCTTCGCATGCCCATACATTTTTCTCTATCGATGAAGAGTGCATCCACTTTAGATTTTAAATCCGTTTCTAAATTAGATCTTGTACGTAAAAGTTGTTGTTGTTGCGCTTCGAAACTTTGCAGTTTCAAATTCATATCGTGTATCATTGTATTTATCGTTTCTACTTCCTTTATCATCCTGCGGACAAAAGTCAAGAAAGAAACATGACTTCACCGACCAATGATTGTAGAGCGATGTACAGACTGTTTGGGTGCATACCTAAGTTGAGCATAATCTTTACATAATTCTGCTTCTGGTCGATGCGAACGAGCTTCCATACGTGTGTGTGCAACTTTTAACGAAGAGCTTTTATCTGAAATAGCTTTTTGCATTAATTGCAAATTCTTTTCAATGTGGAAGATTTCTTGTTGGATCTGTTATGAAAAATGCAGATTAAATAAAAAGCGGCGTGGGGATCATTTTCAAGGCACATAGAACCATTTCAATATTACTTTGTGCAAATGAATTTGTAATTTCTCCTTGGCTTCCAGCATTTCGGAAGCTCTCCTAGCAAACGCATTATTCGTTTCTCTCCACGCTTCCCACATTTCATGTCCAACCATATTTATAGCAGTTTCAATATCACTTCGTAACTTGTTAGTTCTTGATCTTTCTGTCTGCGACTTTTTCACTACGTTATCGGAAGCCTCAGCCCACGATTCGGCTTCTGTGACACTGTAAAAGAATTACAATAACTGCAAAATAATCGTGTTCCGATGAAATCGTACATTAAGATTACCTCGGATCATATTTCTCAATGCCACCGTAATATTGTAACCCGCGACTAAAATTATTCATTTGATGACACGTTATATCAATTCCTAATGCCGCTTCCTTGTTTCTTATGTCGATTTCCAACTGATTCTGTACAGCTCTGCTGTTTGTAAGCTGTATAGATACATTTTATAGAAGTATTATTAAACAATTACTTAGCATTAAGTTGTACGTTCTTAATTATTTTTCGAATCTTTAAAACATACTTGATCAATACATTTATCTGTAAAGTGCTCCAATTTATTTTGACAATTTCTTATAATTTCAACTTCTTTGAGTAGCGCACTTTCCACTTGATCGTGCGCCAAATCACCGCCTGTTAACATAGTTAAGAACAAACGATATTTAAGTATAAAACATTTTAAGAAAAAAACAATGTACAATTCGAAATGATAAACCTTGTCTGGCCTCCCGATAATAAAGGCATTCTTGTGCTATATGCAGCTGTCCGTCTAAACCTTGTATCGTTGTTTGCAAACCGCGACGACATTCTTGCATCTTTCCGTTCTCTATTATCAATCTTTCCAATTCTGAGGCGACTTCGTTTCGCCAAAAAGTGGTGTCCGTAATTCTTTCTCCTAATTTTCGGCCTGTTTCCGTTTGCCCATCTTGAACTCTCTCGTCAGCTTCTCTGGAAGTTATATTAACGATATCAGATCAAAATTTATTATTAGATCATTGCATATAAAATTACAATTTCTACCGCATTAATCGAACAGTATCCTGGCGTAAATTTTCAGAAAAGTTTCTGTTGGCGTTCGCTTCGTTGTAAAGTTTCAATTGATTCTGCATCCATTCGCACGGTGAATATCGTGTGTAAAGTGCAGCTCGTGCAGCATGCGATGGATTTCGGTCAAAACCTGTGACTAAATTTGGAAATCGCAGCGGTTCCGTGTTCATTCCATTCGGCATGTAACAAGCATCTGCGAGTAAGTTCGTTATAGGATGTGCAGGTCTGTGGTAATCGAAATAAAGTAAAAAAATTGTTATTGATATTAAAACTTTGGTATTAGAGAAATTTTAAATAATAATGCAAATTAAATAGAAGAATTCTAGAATACTTACAGTGGAGCGGCTTCTATGGTTTCGTATCCTAACGTGGGGCGCCAGGGATGTGGTCTGGGTGTTTTATAAAATTCGCCGACTCTGACCGAAACTGGTGGTCCAGCAATTTGTTCCATACAAGGCAATGCTCCGACTGTACTCCATGGTTGGAGTTGCTAAATGGAAAATAGAAATTGCATACGAACGTTTCATCTTTTAAAACAACATAAAAATGTAAAAAAATATCTACCGAATACATAACAGTTTCGCCTTTTTTCTCGGCATTTATATTGTCCATAGTTATGGTAATTGATAACGAAACTTGTTATGATAAATTAATCCCCATTAAGATTTGTTCAGTCCCAGTTGAATTTCCATTAAAACTGTTTAATTCAGTAGGTTAGAATTTTCCGAATCGTCTAATATTGACAACGTAAATGTATCGTCTAATTTGACAGTTATGAAAAAGTTGTAGAAGGTTCCGTCGAATTTGGGAGGGGCGTTTATTTAAAATCCGGAAACGTAACTATCACGTGACATCTTGTCATATGATTTCAGAGCAGTCAGGTGCTTCGTTGCCTTCTGCTCGATCGCGATTGATCAGTGCTTGTCCGTCTCGCCCAAAATTCGGTTTTATTAAGGGGAACATCATGACACGGTGGCTTAGTGTTTTCACAGCGATTATTTCATTAACTGTCGTGTCTCAAATCTCACCTTTATACGCCGATGATGCGGTACCTGTACTTATGTGGGGTGGAACCCCCGATCCGAATTTGGAAACAAATAATGCAGTGAATCCGTTTGTAAAAACGTCGTGTGAGGAATTAAACTCGGGTCTGCAGAAAAAATTAAACGACGGCCAGGGTGATTCACCTGTTCTCGCATATGTAAAAAAGAATTTATGTATCGAGGATTTGAAAGAGCACAAACAGGTTAGTAGACGTAAGAAAATTTTTCAATTCAATTGTGTACATATATTGATATAATATTGCATTGATTACACTGTTAATATAAATCTTAATAAAATTTCAGCATCTTCAAGAAGCAACCAGTGGTGTTTTGTTACATTATCTTCCTGCGGTTGATGAACCACTGTCCTGCATTCTTACGAGTTTGTCTTCGTATAATCAGTCTTTTGACACTGATGTAGATTCTATATCTGATGGACAATTGGTGATCAAGTCTATTACCGATTTAGACAGTATTCCAGAAACCTATAAAACTATCAAAGAATCTAGTCCCAATTTAGTGGCCATACTTTTGGGAAAATCATGTAGCTATAGGCGTTCTGAACGAGTAAAGAGAGATACTCTAGCAGATAGTAGCTCTCCTACACCTTTCACTATCAAAGACAGAGTACTTTTATACGCAAGAGAACCACCAACCTTCAGGGTAATCCTCTTTAAATGTTTTAACTTTAATGTGTATGTATGATAATAATATTAATCATGATAAAATTGCATTTTCTAGATGTCTGCAGAAAAAGATATTATACAGTTTCCAGATAATCCAACTTCTATTATTACTGGAATAGGTACAAGAGAGTCACCACTGGTTTTGAACATCCACTTTACTGGAAATGATTCCTCAATAAATAAGCACACGTTTCTCTTCACTTTTCTAGTACAAAGTACTGGATATTACAGCCTTAAAACAGTTACTTACAAAAATGATAATAGTGATGTATTATATTTGACAACCAAAAATGATATTGTTTTTCCATTTAACTTCTCTTATCATTGTGGGCAAAACATTGTTTTCCAAAATGGTTCTGCATCCCTGAATTTGACAGATATACAGGTACAAATTGATGCAAAATCATTTGGCGATGTGTATGATTGTGTTGGTTTTACCACAATCCCAATTTGGACAGGAATATTTGTTACTGCCATTTTAGCTTTAATTATGATCTGGGGTCTTACCATGATTATGGATATTCGCACAATGGACAGATTTGATGATCCTAAAGGAAAAACAATTACCATTTCCGCTCAGGAGTAATATAATAATATTAAACTATTACAGAAACAGTTTTTGTGTAAATATATACAATAAATAGATTCAATAGAAGCCAATAATAGGAAGTGTCAGTTTTATGCTGACAAATCATATATATAATACTGTTTCTCCCAATATCACATGTCTTTTAAGGTCAGTCAATTATGATACAGATTTTATTTCAACACAATAATATCTTGCTACAAAAGAAATAAATTTCATCATTAAAATTTTATATCATTCCATATATGTAATATGTATTTTCCTTTCAGTATTTATATATTTGCTATATGTGACATTACATTTATGCTAAATACTTTTTCTTAATGAGGAGGTAGCGTACGATTTTTAAGAAAATTATATTTTATTTCATAGAACTGGAGAAAGGACATATTAGTATATATTAGTTAATAAGTGTCTGTCGGTAATGAAACATTTTGTGATATATTATTGATCAATTGAACAACATTCTGTCTTTAACAGTGTCCACACAATTTGATTCATGATGTTATGCTATGTTACATGTAAATTGTGAAAAATATATATCCACAGTTGAACAAAGTATATTATGAACAATTGAAGATACCTATATAGAATCAAATTATATGAAGAAACATTCAAATATTGGTATTCAATAGAATCTTTTAATTAGTATCCATTATATTCTTTGTTCTGAATAAGAAATTGTAAAAATATGTTATGAGATTGTACTATATAAACTTTTAATATATAAAAAGTGTACAATACAAAATAATGTAGTTGTATTAATATATTGTATACTATTTATACTGCACATGCAGGAACCTGTGCACCATGTATCACAATGAATACCATTGAATAGGGTTGTAAGGTAATAGTTTCTGTAGGATCTAGTATTATTGATCGAAAAGCTGGTAAATCTCCATTACGTTGCAGTTTCAATATTTCACCATTCATTTTAATGTCTCTGAAAACAGAATAGAGTAACATGAAATGATTTCATTAATTCACTGTTGATCAATCAATACGTACCTTGACTTTAGACTATCAGAAGTGAGTGCATACATAAAGAATTTTGCATTTCTATGAATTATAGGATTCAGTCCTTCAATGGATACATGAACCGGGTATTTATCGATATTCATTCCAAATATTGTAATTGCTGGAACTCTATCGATGAACGCTTTTTCGGGAGTACAGTGTGCATAGAGTCGTACAAGACCGAAATTGTTTGCTGACAATAGTCTTAAAACTTTTTCCGATACAAATTGTTTGTAAACTACACTGACCCACCAATCTGGATTTGGTTCCAATTCTGGACTAATCATAGCGTAATATCCACCGAACAATGATTGTCTTGTAACTACGTTTACACCAGCGGTAGCACTATACCCTAATTTATCTAGCCATAAGAATCCAGCCACAAATGCATCTGATAATCCTGGAGCACCTCCACCATATGCTGAGCTGGTTTCTGCTATACAAAATATGTGCATTCAAGTTTAGCTAATATCAATTTTTAATTTAATTATCTACTAATATTTAACAGTAACATACACAACCACATCAATAGACGTTTCCCCGATGATTTAATTGTTTCTTGCATGGATTTAATTTGCATTGGTAAATAATTAAATGTCTTTGGATTTATGAAATCTTCGACTTGAGCCGTTCTTCCATTCAGATAATATTGATGCCAAGTGACATAGTCCACACTGTCTTTATAATTCTCTAAAAACATCTTTGCATAAGCTTCTCCTGCACCGTCACCTATATGATTTACCTCTGGACCAACAAGTAAGCTTTTATTGTACCCTTCTTTGTTTAATAATTGTCTTAAATGATAGTAGTCATTTGCCAGTTGTGTTGCAGTAACAGTTCTGTTAAATACATGCCGAAAAGAGTTTGGCTCTGAAAGTATTAATGTTTAAAATAAAATTACAGTAATCAAAAATATATAAATAAGCATATAATGTAACGATATACAATAATTATACCATTTGCTAACTGCCAATCCAGTTGCATATCTTTCTTTTTGGCGAAGGAAATAATATCTCTAGCATTACCATCGTCCCAAGAATCATCGTTATTTCTGATTAACACGTTCAAGTCAAATATCATTCGCAATCGAGATCTGGTCGCGAAATTATATAAATTTTCGAAGTCTATGTCCGTAATTGTAAAATTGCTTATATCCTGACCGTCTACCGGGCTAATTATTTCTTCGGAAATTGTCTGTGCAGTCTGTACCAATCAATTTACAACATCATATTACAGTGGAACATTAAATAATATGAGTTTAAATTAGGAATATGAATATACGAAAGAATAATGTTTTACAATCCATTGCGAACACATTCAAAGACCAACCTGATTGAAATATAAGCAGTCCGCCGACGTACCGCCTACTCTGACATAAGCGGGCGATAGGTGTCGAGCAAAATTTACAAATCTTTCATTTAAAATTGGAAGATGTTTCATATCCCGAAGTAAAGACGCATCGAGGCCGAAGGATAAGAAATTCTTCGATACTGTATGCGTAAGCGACTGTCCTGAGTATAAGTAAAACGCACGAGTATTGACCGCTCGATTGATTGTGTTATTAAAGTTCCATGCAGCCAATATTAAAAATGTCGTAGTAAGCCCCACCACAATAAAACTCAATATTGGACGTATTGTCGTGCCTAAAACAAAATAAATCGGAGCATTGAGCGCAGATAAATAATTAAATTCTGGAGAATTTAAATTAAATACCCCATTCACAACAGTTTTAACAATAGAAACCACACTGTACAAAAGTTTCGAACAAAATGTTCGACTTAAACTTGAGCCCAGGAATTTATTTCTACACTTAAAGTAAGAATATCTGTTGAACAGTCTTTATGTTTGAAAATTCAAACATCACCTTAGACATGCGCACTGCGATAAATAGCATGGTGGTAATCAGTGGAAATGTTATTCACATATACCGACACGTAGATGATTTGTATAACAAATCATAAATGCTTTTCTACAAAACGTACGACACAGTTCTGGTAATCTTCCTACAGTGGTACCGCGCGTATTACAATTGAATTACGGGAAATTATATTTATGTAGATACATTTTCTTACAATTAAATTACTTACGATTACGAACATCTTCCAACGTCTCGTATCGAGGCTTAGCACGAACATTATTCACAAAGTAATTCATCTCCGAAGTGTTAAAATTCTTTTTCGTTCCCTATCCTTTGCGAGATAAATGCTTGTTCGTGTTAAAAAAAAACACAGCGAATAATGGAGCTTTCGTTTATAGCAACCGCATATAACAACGAATACAAACCCTTTCCAGGGACGAACTAATTGTTCATTGCGCCCCGCACATACTTTTCCAATAGATGTTCACAGGTGTCATAAATGGTTTTATATAAAGAAATTATTGTCATTGGTTAATTTATACAGCATGTATACTATCGTCGACTTGTCTTAATTCGTTATGGTTTTCTTTTCAATTCATTTTTTTTGGCAGCACCGTATTATTGAAACGGCTTTGAGAGCTGTTACTCGATGATGATGTCGATAGATTTTTCTGATGAACATTATTTATTTTCTTATTTGTCGGGATAGATGTTTGTTTCTGTTGCGACATCGAACTCTGACACTGTGAAAAAGTATTTTGCCCATTAATAGCTCGAGATGTTACTTTATTAGAAGATCTCTTCCTGATGACTTTATTTGCTATCTTTAGTCGAACATTAGTGAACCTGTCGTCAGATTTTCTATATTTCCCATGTTTTTGAACTATAAAGAGTATAAAAATATAAATTTGATTAATTTGCACTTTTAATTCAACCATCCTAAAGTTTAAAGTCTCATTCAATAATTTAAACTTTAAACAAACATTAATAGTACAGTTCATAATAAATCATAAGTACCTTTTGATAAACCTTTTACGCGTTTAGGATCGGAACTAGAACTGGAGGACTGTAAAAGGAAGGACCTACTTCCCTGTACCGTAACGCGATTCCGATCAGACAAGGTGCGTCGTCTTTTCTGCTTCCTGGTTAATCGTTGTCTTGATTCTGAATTGCTTAATTCATCTTCTGCCCAGAATGGGCAGTCCGTATCATCGGATACAGGTGGTACCTAGTACAGGAGGCTTAATAATTAAATAGAAATTCAACGAAAATCGTCATGTACAGGATGAAAATTCAAGCAACAGTATACGTCTTGTTCCTGGTGTATTTACAGTTTTAAACTTACATGTGGAAAAATTCCTACCGTAAAACAACGTTTATCTCTGACATTCAATCGTGACAGCAATTCGGTAGTTCTTACAGTAGAGAACATCTGATTCTCATAACCTTCGTCATCGTCGGAGCTACATATCATTTTTCGCGAATCCCCTTTAGCATAACGCTCCATATTAAATTTTCTATTTAGATCACTTGAAATATATTATAAGCCTAAAGAATTTTTGGAATTTTTCGAACTTTATCGAGTTAGCGTTTTTTTTATTTAATAAATAACGAAAATTTAAATGTTTGCCAAAACCATTTGGAAAAAAATGGCAGGTTTGTTTTTTGTAATAATAGTACAAACTTCATTCTTGTGTAAGCATACAATTTATGTGCTTAGTAATGTTTGGTTATTTTCTAAATTTTAAGAAACAGAAATTATAATTTGAAATTAATGTTCATTCGATTTTTGTAAAAAGAGATTTATATTATTAAAACTATTATTTTTTTAAAAATAATGTATTACAGAAAGTGTATTTAAGTAATTATATGTTTAACTGATTTATATTCAGTACATTACAATGGAATCAAAAAAGAATCAATGTAAATGAATTTTATACATACAGAATAAAAAAATTTGTTCTTAACTCTTAGTATTCATTGCAAAGCATTGAAATTAATTATTAAGTCCCAAGACTTAATAGAATTTATCTTATAAGTTTTAGATGTTTTTCTGACACATTCCCTCAACATCCACAGAAAGACTCAGACTTCCTTTTGAAGTGTCAGCAAAGCTCATATGAACTTTAATGTCTATCACATTATATATGTATATATATTATATATGTATTATATAAATATATATAGATATATAACTTGGGAATACATCTTAATCATTTTCAGATTTTCTACGTTTTTTAGAACGTGGACTATCAGTGTCATGTGGACTTGGTGTGATATGACTTCTTTTTCTCTTTATACTACTTTCACTGGCCTCGCTGCTGCTACTTGCTGCTGTTCTTGTTTCTCTTCTAAGTGTTCCTTCACCTGTTACTTGCACTAGTATCTAAAAATTGTATGTAGAGTGTTTTTTATAAATATTTTTAAGAGTAAAATTATGTGCAATAGTATTCTTAAATTTTACCTGCATGTGTTGTAGACATTCCTCTTGCATTGAAATTGCCATTTTGTAAATGACTGTATCTCGTTTATTATACATAATAGCATTTTGAAACATTAGCATGACATCACGTTGAAAATGCATGGTAGATCTGATAGTACCATTGTCTATATTTTTTTTAATCGTTGATAGATCCATAGGTCTAAATATCACTGAATGATATCCAGGTGCTTGATCTTCTGTAATGGGTCGTAAGAAGACAGATGCATATTTATGTGTGGCTAAACGACTGTAAACTAGCATCACTGCTTTCTTCCATGCTCTGTAATCTGCACCTTCCCCAGTGACCTCATTCTCAGGCTCACTGTCAATAGAAACATTTTGCTTCTTGGAATATGTCTTCATTGCACGTCCTCCACTTAGTTTTGCCAATGGTGACTCTTCTTCATCCAATTCCACTGTTTCTTCCCCAGCGCTTACCATAGATTCTGTTTCTTTTTTTGTTTGTTGTTCTATATCCACATTTCTCTTATCATCTTTTTCTTCTTTTATTTGAATTTCTTCTTTTTTTACCTCTTCTTGTACGGCATTAGTTTCCGACCGAGTTTTGACTTCTTCTTCTATTTTCGGTTCTTCAGATGTACCTTCTTCCTTCTTGATACTAGCTACACTAGTATCAAGTTTAACAGGCTCCACAAGTTCTTTTTTTGTAACTTGCACTTCTTCTGGTGATACCAGTTGTGTTGTGGAGTCTTCCACAGTAGCTGTTTCCTCTATTTCTTCTTCTTTAACTTCTATATCTTGTAGTATAGAGCTTGCAGTATCTTCAGAAGAATCTTTTGTATCTTCCTTTTTAAATTCGTCTGTGTAAATTTCTAATGTTTCGTCTGCCTGTTCTTCTTGCGATTTTGTTGGTGACTCTGGTCTTACTTCAATAATAGTTTTCTCTTTTACTACAATCGCAGGTTCTTCCTTGAATGATTCCATAGACTCTGTACTTTCGATTGTGTTTTCTATTACATGTTCTTCTGCTATTTTCTTTTTGCCTTCTGAACTATGTGTGCTTTCATCGTCTTCTAAAATTAAACTAATGTCTTGTGACTTCTCCGTGTCTTCGGTACTAGGTAAATCATTTGTTACTTCCGATGAAACACTGACAACTTCCGCAGACGGAACATCTTGCTGCTCTCCAGTGATTTTCGCAAGATGTAGTTCTAATTGATCTAACTCCATGGTGCCTTTACTTTCAATCTCTTGTGAAGATTCCCGTTGTCCTTTTGTTGCGCAAGGGGGTTCTTTTACATCAGATACAACTGCTTCTGATTCATCTTCTTCTTCTATTTCATCTGCAGTGACCCCTATAACTTCTTTTGTATCAGGGATTTTTGTATCATTTTCTTCAGGAACTGTATTTGAAGTGGAATCCATAGTGTCAAGTTCCTCGGCTATTTGCTTCTCCTCCAATAATGGCTCTTTACTGTTTTCACCATCATTGGTTTCTAATTCCGGAACTAATTCATCATTTAATATTACTCTTTCGTCGCATGTACTCGTTTCGGATTTAACTTCCTCTGGAATGCTCGATAAAGTTTCAGATATTTCGGTAACGATAACTTTAGGTTCCTTAGGTTCAATTGCAACAGTACCTATAATTTCTGCAATATTAGAAGTACTCGAGTCGATTTCTTCTATAGCCATTTCGCTTTGTGGCGAATTAGAGAGCGACACAGGTTCATCCACGTCTCTCGGTTCCGGCCGTTCTGTCACTATTCGTACTTCTTGAGGTTGAGATACTGCAAGCGGTACATTAATCGATGTTGTAGAACTATCTAACGTCTGTGGGCTTCCAGTTATTTCTTCTTTTATTAATTCTTCTATATCACCAATAATCTCATTAATCTCATCTTTATCCATTACATCTGCCATTATATCCTTACGTATAACATCATCTATGTGATCTATTATCTGCACCATACTTTCTGTGACTGGAATATTTGTTGGTGTATTAATTGTAAGTGCTGATGCAGGTACTGATGTTTCATTCGAAATGTTTACTTGGTGAACAGGTTGCTGTTGAATGTTGTGAACTTCAGTAGGCATATTTTGTTGAGACACAACAGTTGAAGATGATTGCAAATTGGGCAATGGACCTCTTTGTGCATTAGCTGGCATTTCTAATAACATTGATAGGGTAGGAGCCCCAACTGATGGTCTCTCGGGTGGTGTATTTGAAATTGCAGAAGAAACAAGTTGATGCAATTGTGGGGACACATTCTGCGTTAGTTGTGGATTTGGAACCTTGGGACTAGAGCCAAGAAGACTTGTAATTGTGGGAGAGCTTACTTGCACAGACGGTGTTGATGTTTGAATTTGAGTAGTTGGACTAGGTGACTTTAACAAGCTAGTTAATAATGGTGATCTTCCACCTCTCCCTTTCTTTTCATCTTCCTCCACTACTTCAGTTGCATCTTGGATTTCTAATGTATTATCTGTAGATTTACGTTGGCTTATAGTAGATACTGAATGTGGTGAACTTAATTCTTGCTTTTGTTGACGTTTGGCAAGCCAAGCAGAATGCGCTCTTGCTTTTTGTTCCTGCTCATGTTCCTCTTGTTCAATTGAAAGCCACATTTTCTGTAACTTTTCTTCTGTTATTGAACCAGACTTTATTATGTTTACTTCAGATTTCAGTTGTTGATATTCATCTCTTTGAAAAGCTAAAATCTGTCTTAATTCGGCTACCCTTTCCTGTGTCAGTCTCCTAACAATGGATTCACCTGTTGTTTCTCCACTTTCTCTTTTTTTCCTTTTCGGAGTGTCAGCATTTTCCAATAAATGAGCATATTGAATAGCACAAGACTTTTGAGAAAACCAATCGGGGGGTCTTAATGCTTCTTTTTCAACAAATGGTTTCAAGGATCGAGATACACTCATCCAATTTTGATCTCCCGATTTTAATACGCTAGATGCTAAGCATAATTGTTCACGTGTACTCCATGTGTCATAAGAACGTTTCAGTTTCAACCCTATAATAAAATATGATACAGAACTTTTTGTCTCTTGTTTACATATGTATAGGTTAAGAAATGATGCTAACTTATCTTTCATTCACAGAAAGAAAAGCAATTGATAACATTTGGTCCTAATGACCGGTAAAATTAAATACGTATAAAATAGTATAGCTGTTACCTATTTTTTCAAGAATATTAAAAGCACAATAACGAAATGTTTGATAACTGTGTTAACCTATAAATCGTACAATGCATCATATAAACAACAAACTTACTGTCTGGCACTGACGTCATTTTTTTAATAAACGTCTGGTTCGCCTGTTTATGTTGTACACAGATATCTTTGTGAGTCGTAAATATGCAAGGTATCACCACAATATTTGTTTAAACTGGTTACGTTTGTCCCATTGCTTGTTCCTTTCCAACTAAAACATGGAACGCGTAGACAGCTGATTTCAAACCCGAAAGCCAGGAACATGGTACACAGAACTGTAATGGCGGACGTGAAGTAAGCTGTCAAAGAATGTTGCATTACGGTCTGGCTTTAATTCACGAACAATTAAGTATAGTTTATCAACGACGTGAAAAGCCGATGAATGTACGTACAGCATGTGAAGTCGCCAAATTGGCAGCGCGTTTGATGTAGCTTGTATATACGACCGACAATACGAACCTATTCTATTAAATTGTACATACTGGTGTGTCTTCTGAGTAACGTGAAACCGTGAATTTTGTAAAAGTGTTCTCACGCCAGAATGATGAATAATCGTAGACGAACGAATAATTTTACGTACGTCAGTTCGTGCGTGAAATATATGATATTTCTGCTCAACTTTGTG
The DNA here is from genome assembly GCA_917499265.3 of Mimumesa dahlbomi. Classification (NCBI taxonomy): domain Eukaryota; kingdom Metazoa; phylum Arthropoda; class Insecta; order Hymenoptera; family Crabronidae; genus Mimumesa; species Mimumesa dahlbomi. Next base: position 4,381,245 of record OU824114.1, on the reverse strand, counting down.
TTCTGGGTAGGTGATTGTTCTGTACTTGACATATATTGTAGGTACAGATATTTTTTAATAGTTTTCCATTGTATAACAATAATTTCTCTTTAATTAGACTTCGTACTTAAATTAATTTATTAATAACATTTCATTATATAGCTGTTTGGTGGCCTCTTAATTGGAGTAGGTTTGTATGCATTTGTGGACAAATGGCAGGCAACCGGTTCTGTCAGAGTGGAGAATGTATACGACGTAGTACTGAACATTTCACTTGTGATGGTGATAGCAGGAGGAGTGGTTTTTGTTGTTAGTTTTGCAGGATGTGTAGGAGCACTACGTGAGAATACTTGTCTTCTTAAATTTGTTAGTATTATAATGTGTACATCGATAATGATAAGAAACAATTTCTCAGAAGTTTTCTAAATGATTATTTATTACAGTATTCATTGTGTCTACTGGTTTTCTTCCTCCTTGAGATGGGTGTTGCAATTGTTGGTTTTGTGTTCCCACATACATTACAATCACTATTGGAAGAATCATTTACAGACAAAATTATTCAAACATATCGCGAAGATCCCGATTTACAGAATTTTATTGACTTTGGACAACAGGAAGTAAGAATTTATAGAAAAAAATACTGTTTGAAAAATATTCCCATTATTATATTATTACCTTTACTAATATTCTTGTATACAGTTTAGATGTTGCGGTTTGAGTCAAGAAGGATACATGGATTGGGGTAAAAACGAATATTTTAATTGTTCCAGTCCTAGCGTAGAACGTTGTGGTGTACCATTTTCTTGTTGCATTAATGCCACAGACATATCGGTAGGATTATTATTTCAATTTTAAATGATAGTACATAAAATAACAACATAGTTATTTGTAAGAACATTCTCATTTGTATTTTCAGAGTGGTCTTGTGAACATAATGTGCGGTTACAAAGTTCAGATGCTACCAGTATCTGAAGCAAGCAAAAAGGTGTGGACTAGTGGGTGCATTGAAATTGTGCGAAGTTGGGCAGAGCGTAATTTGTATACAATAGCTGGCATTGCTTTGGGTATTGCTCTGAGCCAGCTGTTCGTGATTTACCTAGCTAAAACCTTAGAGGGCCAGATTGAACTGCAAAAGTCTCGCTGGCATTCCTGAGCTTGACTTCAGGCCACCTACCGCTATCAGATTCATTCCCCCGCCAGCAGGCAGGTGGCCAGCGGCCGAACGCGAGGCCAGGATACTGAGGCGAATGTGAATGTTCGAATGACATTACTCGTTCTATTTGCGATCTCTGTATACATACTTTGCATCCTTTCTTTGATCAGACTCGTTCTATACGTGAAAAATTACTTTCATTTATATTTAGGTAAAGACTAGCATTTAATGATTTTTCGCTATGTTTACTCTATTTTTGCTACCGACTCTTTCGGTTTATTTCCTTTCATATTTGATATTGTGTCTTTATTGCCAAATTGTTGGGTGATATAGCCATACGTTATTATTCTCTTTGCAGTAATAACATTATTTACGTATTAACAGGTTGATTACTGCCATACTGCAACAATTTATTCCAGAGTAGTGTACAATATTATAGTAAAATGTGCAAAACACAACCTGTTAGCATATCTGGATCTGAATATTATCGAATTTATATACTCAGTTATGTATAAAATTTCTGTTGCAAAAATTATTTAAGTGTGAAATAGAAAATTTTTAATTAAAATAACATTCGTTAAACGTTCTGTAGCAAGTATTGACAATGATAATTGTATACATATTACTGTACTAACGTGCAATAAGTTTTGCAATCGTACATATTTTCTATGAATACAGAAAATATGCTTGTATCATATTGAGACTCATACTGTGGTAATTTTTGCATCAGAATTTGAAAGTGTTATCCGCACAGTATGTCTAAATAGTATATATTGTAAACATTCAAGAAATTTGTCTTAAAATGATTATACTGCAAGCAACTTGCAACAAAATTATATAATTTATCAAGTAGGTATAATATATAAGAGATTCGTACTTTTTTATACTCATGTTCGTTTTTTCTCGACAGAACAGTATTCTCGATATAATTATATAATAATTATTTGCCAAAATGTTTTGACATAATATACAGATCTTTTTCCTTTACAATAATTATTGCACTTATACAGAATCTTATAGTTATCCGAGAACATTAAACACAATAAACAAGTGCACGGATAAAACACGCACATCACTCAAACGATTCAACTTGATGACTCTTTTGCTATGCATTCGCCTTTTTTTTTTAAATGCGTGTAAAACCATGTTATACAATTATCAGTAAGCATATAGTTATTTACAAATTCATATTGTTGATCTTTTTATTACATTACATTAGTGTAACTCAAGTGTATAAGTCAAAAAACGTCCAGTGCCAAAGTCAGAATATTGTCTTATTCTTTTATTTGTAACAAACCTGACAATAATCTGGTATAAACGATTTGTTTATTGAATGCATATATAATGCATCTGCGTGTCTTTTTATCGAGAGTAAATGTAAAACTGATATATGAAACCTTCTAGTTTGTAATAAACAAGTATTATTCTAATGCTGTGTCCTTGCCACTACCAAGAAATTGTACATTATATGGATAACAAATACAATATTTCGTTAGATAACACAATTAGAACTTTCAAAGGTAATGTAATTGAAATTCCTGTACGATATTTGCTGTAAAAACGTTTATTTGTACAACGAAGTGTCTACAGATATATCGTTTGAATATTCCAGAATAACATTTTGTCCATCAACAAGATCTGATGTCATAAATAGTTTTAATAATGGAGTATCCATTTCATTGCAAATCAACGTACCATTTGAATGATGAAACAATTGCAATTTACATGCATTTGGTACATTATTATTATTGGAAATTTTAAGTGTATCAGCCATTGAGTCTATAGCTTTTCCAATTGTCCAATTGAAATTCACATAAATACCTTTCGAAGGTCCTATGTGTTTATTGGTTATTGTAGTAGGTGGATAAGTAAGAAAATAACAACGTTCGTTTACTGGTACATTTTTGGGACCAACAGCAGAACCCTTCACACGCATAAGTCGTACCTGAATTAAAGAAAAGGTTTACACATATAATTTACTTCCTACAAAAAATCTGTGAACTCAGAAAAACTTGATATATCTTGCAACAACATACTTTATTTGCCATTGCAGTATTTTTTGATTTCTTCAGAGTGTCTGAAATTTGCTGATCTACTATAGCTTTAGCTTCTGCAAACTGTTTCTTTGGTATCTGCCATTTCTTCAATTTTGTTGCTCTCTCGTCATTTGAGATTTCTAAGCACCCATGATATCTATGTTGCAAGCAATAATGTTTCTTACATTTAATGCACTGCATTTCAATGGGAGACACATCTTTACATGATTCATCAGAACACACATAACTCAATGACTTGGTTTTAGTAGATGTAACATTGTCAATGAACTTTGCACATTTGTGGGAAATCGTATGAAGGTGTTCCTTGCAAAATATAGTTTGACAGTGTTCGCAAAGAAGTGGCAAGAAGTCCAATTGTTTGCAGTCCTTCATTGAACATTGTTTTCCAGTACTTGGAAACTCCATTATGAATCTGCAATGGATAAAAACTAACAATTTTAGAAATATTGGCAGAAATAAATGAGGTTGTGAAGTTCTTAAGAATATTTTTCAGTACTACCTACCTAGTTATGTGATGGGGTTGGGGAATGCAAGTGATTTTCACTGAGAGTTCCTAGGGCAAGATTGTTCCACTTTTGCTCCAATTCTTTCAGTGTCATGTGAGAATCACCATTATCACTTTCAGGATCGGGTAATTCTGCTACTGGTACCAAAATATCGTCGATAGGCAAGCGTTCCTTATGCCAAGCTTCATCGATCAGATCCAAAAGTCTACCGTTTCCGCACACTTGACTGTCCATACCGTAAAAACACTCGCCAGTGTAAATCAGTGTCTGTTATATATTCCCGAGAGACAATGACGATCCAATAACTACATAACTATATTAATAATTGATGGTACTTATGCTTAGTAACATAAAAAAAAGAATTGTTCTAGTAGAAAATTTACATACCTATGGATGTGAGTATCGTATCGAAGTTTTTCTTTTTCGGCAATGCTTTTCAGGAATAAACACCAAGTGGATGACAGTTATTTGATTTTCAATCTTTTTATAATATTGCCAATGCAATATGAAGATGGTCAACTGTGTCAACTATATACAGACGAAATATTCCATAGACCTATCCACAGACGAAAGATAGGGCCCTATACTTTGTCTGTGACCTGTCACTTAACGGGGACTGTGCGGGAACTGAAATAGTGACGCGTTGTCTATGTCGATATGTAAGGAATTGAATTACCGATATATCGTCGATAAGATGGGTAACTATATGTCGGTATGTATATTGTGTTTGAGCGCAAAGTTGTAACTTTGAAAGTGGTACAAAAATGGTAAAAGGGTCCCTAGAACACTGAAAACGAGCAACATCGAAAAACATAGGTCTATACCTAAGTATGTATATCTTGTTTGTGCTGTAATATCTTATGATTTTTGATGTTACTAATTTTTACGGTTGCAAAACTATCGCCAACAAAGACAATATAAATAAATGCATGTTATTTTTATGAAATATTATCTTTATTTATCAATTTTGTGATATAAGTGTCAATAAAAGCGTTGTTAAGTTGTTTCTCATTTTTTCTTAATACATTAGCTTGAGGCAAGATACGTCTTCGATTCCTTAAGATTAATTGACGCTTTGGTTCTTTTAATTCATCTTATCAACAATCGTCATATCACCCGAACCATTCTAAATAAAAGATTTATATTCTTTTTACAATATACACATCGCGATAACGTTTAATGATATTTTACATCTAAACAACGTATATAGGTATGTACGTATATATTCCAAACGTTTTCTTATCTGTCCGATTTGTAGTTTTTTCTCTATTCTGTTACAATCTACTCAATACTTATAATGAATATCGACAAACGCTTTTTTTCTCGATAATATTAGTCATCATGCTCGCTATTGTCCCCGTGTAAACGATTCTGTTCGCGTTTCTCGCCCGTATCTTTGCAGAAGCCTTCTTTTGCGTCACAGGATAGCCCAGCACCGCAGGGACAGAGGATGTAGTGGACATTAATTAATTCCACCTGGGCACCATCAGGATATCCCACTGTCATGTTGACCGCAGTAGCACTATTTGGCCTGCAAACCTTTCCCTCTTCCTGATATGGTCTGCATTGCGGCATGCTGTACCTTACCGGACCTGAAATCCTCATTTTTATTCAATACTGTCTTAAACTACCCTTAAGCAACCCAAAACATCAGCATTTGCGAAAATATGAAACTCGAATAAAAACATGTTCTGATTGCGATTAGAAAATTAGGTACCTATAGTACAACAATGGCCTACTGCACAATCTAAAGTGTTCTGGCATTCGATATAGTCCGGCTTGTTCGCAGTTTGTGCACGGAGAGGAGTCATCCATGCAAAGAGAGTGAGAAAAACAATGATTGGCGTCATCCTTGCTACTTGTATCGATTGAATCCTGGAACGAAATACATGACATTACGCACGTTCATTAATCGGCCGCGAATGCTTATGCAAATATAAATTTTTTCTAGAAAAGGGGTGAAAAGAACACGGGACGGGAGGACAAGTGATTCTCATTGTTAAACGATACTGAAAATGTAATAGAAACAAATCGTTTGTACGACGTGGTCGATAAAACGATCAGAATTGAACTTTATCCCGAAATTCGTGTTTGTTAATCGTGTGCATTAATCATCGAATGCAATATTACGCGTTTTGACGTAATCACGATTTTCCTTAAATCTAAAGAATTGAATTAAACATTTATGGTACTCGTTCCTGAAACAGGTCGCGGAACATGTGTAAGCAATACGTAGGCAGATCTTTTATATGGAGCGATCTTTTGTCCGAAGATTACTCATACCTCGATCATGTGAAAAAAGTAGTGACATTAACTTTTCTCGTTGTCATAGAAAAAATACTATAATTGTATAACATCATTGTGTAATTTTTGTAATCCATTTTACCATAGAAATAACTAAACCGCTGGACGCTCGCTGCTCGATTATCGTAATCGATGTCGGCTTCTAATCTCGCTAAATTTTGTAAATATCCTGTTACTGATTTCATTGCTCCGACCTTCACCTTATTCTGTTCACGATAAAATGTTACATAAATCTGTAATACTCCCTTCTGACCGATAAAATTAATAAACATGAAAGTGAAGCTACTTTTATAGTGAAGCTACTCTGTTATATTTGAACTGTATAAGCATCGAATAGACTTTTCATGTTTACACGTTAATTAACAAATATTTTCACAGGCAAAAACGAATGTAGCTGTAGATTTGTGATAGTTATAAATGAACGTTAGCATTAAAAACAATTAGGTCCAATATTTTTAATAATCCTTTACATAATAGTGTACGGAGTATTCTTATGTCCTCGACAGGATTTGATATGCATACAATGGAACATGCGTAGGTAGTTGTAACCCGTGAAGCATGTGTAACATTTTTTCGTATTCTATGAGATAAAGAAGATAGTTTATGAAGCAATTGTATACTGATAAACTACAATGTTATCTAAGAGTGAAGCAAACAATAATTCTACCAGATAGAAATTTTATTGTTTAATCGTTTAATTTCATCGATAACGGACCATTACAGTCTAATAAATAAATTGGAAAATTACTAAAATCCGACACCAACTAAATATTATCAAAGCATAATTTTTAATTCTTCGACTTCACCCGTGACATGTGAAAAATTTACCGTCGTATTGTAAATCTTCCACTATATATTTAAATACTTTTGAATATAATTATATCGTAAACGATTCTTATAATAAAATGTAGGATCACGTCACAAATGTTCTTTTATCGAAAAGAAAATTGTGTGGCGAAATCTTGAACGTATAGTTGAAACGTTTTACGAACCTGCTGTACGTAATCCACACTCGGTGAACACTTGTCGGCGTTTGATCGCGTAAACCGATGAGTCTCTTGTTTTTATATCTACTCTTCCTCCGCTTGGCATGTTAATTCCTCCAAACGCTTCGCGCGAGTTTCCTCGTAACAGTAGATTCACGTTTTCCGTGTACACCAAACGTATCGCGCCGTTTATGGCGTTTCGAAAATGTCCCGAGGATTTTAAAAATTAGGAATAAAAATTGATATCACAATATGACTCCGTATGGTAGCTATAAGTCTAAGTCTTTAATGGTCAAAGTTTAAGTATAGTAGGATTGCAATACATTGATTGTGGTTGTAACGATAAATGGTATATTAACTCTATGCGGTCGAATGTATTTTTATTGGGGAGCAATAACATTTTTCTGTTTTTTTATCATGTTTTGATTGACACCTCGTAGTTGTCATTCGAGTTCCATTATGGGACTCGTGAAAAGGGTGAAATGAACCGAAATGATTTCAAAAGTTTTTAAATTATATTTACACTACGTTCGTGTACATTGTATTGTACAATTGATCTAACATAATTGCACAAATATTCAAATTCATTAAAGGATCATCTCCGTTTATAATTACGGTATTACGTAATCAATTCGTGGGAAATCCCGCGAAGTAAGGTCGTGAGATCCTGAAAGCGTGCATCTACATATATCTTGTTAATGAAATATTTATAAAAATACATGGAACGTGCGCCACTGCACATGTTTTGTCAGTTAACTTAATTAACAAAGTATTTCTCATGCTTTTTTTGTGCAACAAGCGTGTTGCCAATGATTCGACGATTACTTTTATCCTAACAAAATGCACCTGTACTTTTGATCGGCACTTCGCGTTGCGTTTTTTAAATTTTTCAAATCGAGACACTCCAACGTGTCACATAATTGATCGAGCTCACCCAGTTACATATTGAAACGCTATTAAGTATTTCCTCATTTCTAATTAGTTGCTTTCTACGTTCGCGTTATCGTGGAACCAGCATTCAACGATGTAACAAAAAGCTATTTTTACTGTATGTACCTGCGGGTATATTAGCAATTGCACAAGTACGAGATGCTGGACGATTTGGTAAGGGCGAAATCGTTCGAAGTTTCTCCGCTAGATGTTCTTGTCGTACCGGCGAGAATTGTTCGTCAAAAAGCCCGTTCGTTCTGTTCTACCCTTACTATAGATAGAATAGGAATAACTGGAAATAACCTCATATCCCATGCAAAAGGGTTACGATGCTTTCAGTGTCATTCGTGAGGTTACAAACTATTTATAAAACCAGCTATTCAATCGTGTACCATTTACAATGGTAGGGCACACATTGCCGGTCTTAAATCCTGAGAGATAATTAACCGCTGTATCTTTCAGCAACTAATCAAGAGTTTACAAAGAATTAGTCGTTTCGTGATGGAACAAATATTTTTGTGAGTTAAGCGGATTAAAAATTAATTTTTCCAGAAACGAAGGACGACAAATTAAACATGGTAATTTTCCTCGCGTCTTATAGTTCATTGTAGTGTGATAAGTAACATTTTCATTCAAAGAAATTAACGTCTGTTGAGTTTCCATTAACAGTATATCAAATGTTTTTTCCAGGCTCTCTTAGGAGCACAGTTGGTTATTACACTGGTTATGGTCAGTGTAATTCAAAAATTAACACCTCATTTTTCCTTGTCGAGATGGATCTTATGCTCTACAGGGTATTTATTCTAACACCTTTATTGAAATTTTTATTGAATTTTTATTGAAATTCTTTGTAATAATTCTATAGGTTAACACGTTATTTGTATCCGACGGATCAACAGCTAAGAACTCTGGCGGGTGTGCCTAAAGAGAAACCTAAGAAAGGAAAGCACACAGAGAATGGAAAGGTTGGAGATGTTTTTCATGTTCCTAGAAATCTGGATATTACGCTTGAAAGTGCTAAGATATCCACATTAGATGTAGTGCATTTAAAATACTATACAGAGTACCAGTGGCTGTTGGATTTTTCTGTATACGCTACTGCAGTTTATATCATGACTGAGGTTGGTAACTTTTGCCTTCTACAATCAGTAAAACTATTTATTATTCCATGTATTTACGATAGCCTATATTTCTCTATTCCTTTCTGATTTAACAGGTATACAATTACTTGTATCCAATCAAAGATGAGATTAATCTAAGCATGCTTTGGTGCTCATTGGTTCTGGGATTTGCATTGTATCCTTTTTACTCTCAATTCAATTCACTGTATTAGATTTATTTGCTATAAAGTAATCTATGCCTTCTGTTCAACTTCCTTAACTATGATATAGTAAAGTGCTACTATCTCTGTGGGTACAATATTTCAAAGGAGAGGAGAGTGTAGGTGAAAGGTCTACGTGCATTGTAACTGGATTTGCCTATCTCGTCATAGCAATGATGATTCTCATTGTTGATGAGAATAATCTTGAAATTGGGTTGGACAAAGCTTATGCAAGTTTTAATCATAGTGCATCCTTGTTTTTAGACAATCAAGGACTTTCTTCAACGTAAGTTGATAATACTCTAAATGTCAATCTACTTTCTCAGATAGTATATTCTTGTTTCATTTCACTTTGTACTTTCCTATTTGTACACTTTACAATTTCACATCTCTCATATGTTATAATAGTGCATTTAATAATTTCTTTGTTTTGTAGTGGTCCTGCATCAAAAATCGTTGTAAAATTCTTCCTTGCTCTATGGTGTGGTTTGCTTGGTTCTTTGTTCACTTTTCCAGGGCTAAGAGTATCAAAAATGCATTGGGATGCATTGAGGTATGATACATATAACTGTAAAAACACATATATATAATCACAAATATATTGTTTGATTTTGGTGATATATTTCAGATATTATAAAGATCAAAAGCTCTTGTTACTTATCGCAAATATAAGTTATGCTTCTCCGCTTTTGTTAGTGAGTTTATGGATTAAACCTATAAGCAGAGATTACCTCACTGTTCGGATATTTACTGGTATGACTGGACCATTGTAAGTTAACTGATAATAAGCAATATAAATTATGACTTGTACATGGAAGAATTATGTTTAAAGATATCTATTTCCAGAATGACAGCCTCAACTTTTGAAAGTATGAGACTAATTGCAATCGTGGTTGCTGTTCTATTAAAACTGGTGTTAATGCCAATGTACTTGCAATCCTATCTAAACTTAGCTCTGCAACGATTGGAAAATCAAAAAAAGGAAGCTGGTAGAATAACAAACGTGGATCTACAGAAAAAAATAGCAGCTGTGTTTTATTACCTTTGTGTTGTGACGCTGCAGTTTATTGTTCCAATAATAATATGTCTATTCTTCACGTTTATGTACAAATCGTTGGGTAGGAAAAACTTCTGTAATAAAAATGTATTTGGGTTTCTATTGAATTTCCAGTTGTTTAATTTGTCTATGTCCAACTTTGTTTCAGGAGGATATACGTGGGAGGGAATTTTAAAGGGAGCTGAGGCCGACGAATGTTCAATAGATGAAGCACCGAGAACTGTACCAAACGTAATTTATAATGACAGTAACGAAAAGACTGTTGTACAAACAGCACAAGATCTACAACTTGCATTGGGTTCATTAAAGGAGGTAACATTTCCATTTAGATTTGAATATTAAGAATTTCTTTCTTTATTCTACACATTAAACCTCTTTTATAAAACTTCTATATCTCATTACATTCACAGATCTTCACCACAGATGTGTACAGAGGTTTGTTAGGTTTAGCAACGTGGTGGAGCTGTTTTGCGTTGTTTGCAACCACCGCCATGGGTATGTTTTACCAGTCATACTTTTCCAACATGTAAAAACATTATGGAAGGGAATGTTTGACGTCATATCGCACAAATTTGCGTCGTTTCTCGCATAGTTTATTAATCTTAACAAATCATCGAATGATTCGATAAATTTGTCTCAAAAACGAATCCTCTCTCCTTTTAAAGTACCTATGGCGAGGTACGCACAATGCCCTTTGTATACCGTGGACGTACTTTTGTAATGCGTAAAGTAAAACGTAATGCTTTATTAAACTGAGTATAATATGAATAAACATTGTCCCGAACTTAAGATATAGAAATAATGACTGCAGAATGATTTTGTTACGTATTGTACATAATGTTATACGTTGAGAAGAGTAATTTATGTTACGAGCTTTAGTATCGTGCGCATGAAAAACGAAAAAGAAATTCACGGACAATTTTATAATCGATAAAAAGTCCGGCCTTTGCGTGTGCGTTGATCGTAATAAGTAAACTGTACCACTGCCAGTTAAGTAGGGTATTTAATATTCCGCAAACGATTAGCTGATTACAATTAATAATTCGTCTGCGATTCAGCACTGCATTAGGTTGGCTGAAAGTAACTTTCTTCGAGTAATATATATATCTGAATCGTATTTGGATAAAATATACATCAATATTTTATTGCCTTTTACATATTTGCTTGTCTAATACGTATCAACAAATCCTGTACATATTTCTGTACAAATAATTATTAAAATTTCTCTGCGATAGTTCATTGTATGTTTCAATTTGTAATAATTTAATTGCTGGCGGTAAAGTAGTTACCGTAATATTTCCCTTAAAATTTAATCGCTACATATTTCATCAAGACACATGAATTTTCACCGGGACCAAAACTTCTATATCAATCAATTACGATTCACGGATTGTCCGATATCGGAACACCGGAGAAAGTGTCATTGTGCGTCTGAAAATATGTCGATTCAATTCTGCTCACGTTTCAAACCGGCTTCTTCCGTGGTATATAACTCCCCACGGGATAACATAGCGTCCGAATACCGTTTTGTTTTTCGTCAGTGATTATACTGTCCTTCGATCGACTGTGCTAGTTGAAAGTGAACGAAGCTCCAAAATGCTGGTAAGTCTCTACAGTTATCCTACATGTTTTAACCAGGCATATTATATGATAGAACAATATTTTATCTAAACGTTTTAATCCACCGTGTTTCAGAAAAACGTGGTAATCTGCTGCATGCTGCTTCATATGGCTTTCGCGGAACCACCCGCACCAGGCGTGAAGCCGACAAACGTGTTAGGCGGTTCTGATCAACACGCATCATTCAGTTTTATACGACCGGGATTAACTCAGACGGCTTTTGCATTCAGCGGCCCCAGTTCTCATCAATCTTTCAGCGCCAGTATAGGGAACCCTCATTTGGTGCAAAAAGTTCACCCACATTTAGCGCACGCGCTTGCCTACAGAAATCCAGGCTTAGGTTTGTTGTTTTACCATGAATAAAAAGTAAGAGTTTTTACAGAACTTGAACAACAATGAGATTACACATTTCCGTGTTTTAGGCGTGTATCCCATCGGACCCGTAGCTCATGGTTATGCAAACGGTGCAGTTGCGCCTGCATATGCACCGTCTCCGGCACCATTGCCGTATCAAGTCGATCCTGCTGCCGCATTGGCTTACTATCAGCAGTTACAGCAAGTCCAGCAACCACAATTGAACAGCTATTCCGCAGCTGCTGCGTATCAGGCACAATTGGCACAGCTCTTTGCATTAAGGCAAGCTCAGGCTCAATCACAAGCAACCGCACAGGCGGCCCCGCAACAGGTGAGATTATATCTATAATATGTGTATTGAATTCACTCTGGTATACTTCAGAATTCAAATTTTAAATATAGAAAAGCTCAGAAGAGACTGATTTGAGAAGGCGATCAAATAAGATGTTTAAACATGATTTCTTTTTAATAGTAATTGTTCGTAGGTACCAGAACAGATTCAGTTACAGCAGGCAGAGCAGGAACAACAGCCCCAGAGCTTGTTAGGTGTGAATTATTCTTCCGCGCCATCGGTAGCACATGTTAAAGTGTCTGGAAATGGGTACAAATTCGACTTTTGAAATCGGTCACCACTTAATATCGGTGAAATTGTGATAGTCCGTAGATCAATCACATCACATTTATTTATGAATGGTCTACTAACGCGTTAATATTATTGTACTAAACACGAGAATAATATTAAATTATAACAATCACCATGTAAATAAATTATATTTATATGTTTTATTAATTTACATTAGTTAAACATTTCTGTATCCGAATGAAAGTCTTGAAACTGACTACATCCACATTGAAGTTTAAGGAGGATTGTCGGTATTCTTTTGATTTAAGCTTTGTTTAACTTTGTCAAAATAAAATGATCCAAAAAACAACCCACTCAAAGGCCCCGGGGGGATTCGAACCCCCGATCTCCTGTTTACTAGACAGGCGCTTTAACCAACTAAGCCACGGCGCCTTCGATTGTGCTCTTAAATCGTTACTTACAAGAACAATAGAAAAATGTTTTACAATAATAAATACATTTTTATTTGAATAAAAATTTCTAATCACTCTGAATTTATCACAGTCGTTATGGCTCATAGTCGTTACACGTTTAAATTATATTGTACATTCTGCTGCAGCAAATAGTTTTGGTACAGTAGAATGCTACTAAAACAGTGAGATACGAAAAGTAGAGAAAGTGCGTGAACTATGTTGCGTAAAATGAGAAGATAATACTATGATAAAAATTAGAAAAAAGGAAACAAATAATAACAATAAGCAGTGAACAAAAGCCAAAAATATTGATACTCCCCGACGGGGAATCGAACCCCGGTCTCCCGCGTGACAGGCGGGGATACTAACCACTATACTATCGAGGAGGGAACGATGATTTATCAAATATAACCCTACTTTCTGTTCTTTTAGGTGTATATCATACGCCTAATCATAAATATCATTCGTGAGGTTAGAAATTTATGAGAGAAAACTAGACTTGTGCTCCAGTTCTCTTGTTCATAATCAATGTTATTGCCCCTCTTGTTTATTGGCTGCTAGAACACGATCTTACCTAAAACGATAAAAAAAATTTTAATGAGAAATATATTTCATAATTGAATCTAACTCGAAATTTTAATGATCTGTAATCTCTATGGCAAGACACTATAACTAAAAGTCACTATAACTTTCTATGAAGATGAATAAAAAAAAATAGACCCCTACGCAGTCGGTAGGACTCGAACCTACGCTCCCAGAGGGAATCTGATTTCTAGTCAGACGCCTTAACCACTCGGCCACGACTGCTACGAGTGCGCCTATGGAAAAATTCAAAAAAGGGAAATTGTATAATAAATCATATTTTATAAATGAAGTTACCAAAGTTTATTCACAAAAAAATTCTATTCCCTTTGCCTCCTCTACCATTCTGCCGCAGCATCTATCATGTCTGCGCACATTGAATGTACGCTCGTCGTTTCATTCTGCTGATTGAACAATATGCCAAACAATGGGAATAAAAAGAATTTTCTTGTAGGAGAACTCGGACAACTCTGAATTACAATGTGTCTACTATATGTATTTAATTATTGGTTCTTTTTAGGACTTACCCTTTGTTTCTTTCCTTTGTCTTTTGTATGCATCCACAAATGGTACGTTGAATCTATTACTCTTACCTGCGTCTATTTCCTTGAAATAAAATTACAACAAATTATACGTATGTACAACACAGCCTTATTTTCGAAAGAATGAAAACGCGTGGAAAAGTAACTCGGTGAAGACCTGACTGTCGAGTGAGGTTCGTTTCGTCAGCACGTTGACTGTTTCGGTGGTCACCCGATGCCGGCACATGTTTTTTTAGTGGGGCCGTGGTTGTCATCCGAATTCTGTGATTCTTTGTTAGCCCTAGCAACGTAGAACTTTGTTCTACACGCGTGACAACTTTTAACCTGTTAAGTGTGGCGATCTCTGTGCAGAGCGCGCACCAGTGCGTGTGTTGCGACAAAATTATGACAGTTTTATGGTCGGCATTCGCTCAGTTTTAAAGATAGCGACCTGAAACTGGTACCATTGTTTTAGTTAGAAAATTCTACGCCAGATCAATATATAATAGTTGTACTTTTCGAAAATTTAATTTTTCGCAAAAATCTGAAGGGGGTAGGTCAGGATTTTTTGCGATTTTCGTAATTTGCCCGGCATTTTCCCAATTTTTTAGATATCGAAATGATTCTTTCACTGTCTTATTCGGCTTCGGATTCCGCGTCCAAAACATCCAAGATCATTTAAATAGCTCAAAAATTACGGAAATGACGAGCGATTTACGAAAATCGCAAAAAATCCTGACCTACCCCCTTCGGATTTTTGCGAAAAATAAAATTTTCGAAAAGTACAACTATTATACATTGTTCTGGCGTAGAATTTCCTAACTAAAACAATGGTACAAGTTTCAGATCGCTATCTTTAAAATTGAGCGAATGCCGACCAAAAAACTGTCAGAATTTGGCCATTTTTCGCGATTTTCGTAATTCTTTCGTCATTTCCGTAAATTTTTAGATACCGACCTGAACCTTGCACTCTCTTATTCGGCTTCGGATTACGCGGCCAAAACGTTCTCGATCATGTTAATAGCTCAAAAGTTACGGACATGGTAAGCGATTTACGAATATAGTTTATTTTTCGCTAAAATTACATTTTATCAGCGGTCTGTGGGAGTCCTTGAAAGACGAATTTTTAAGTGCCCTGTGGTAGTGTTTAAATTATCAAAAACAAAAAATTGTAAAAATTTAAGATTTGACCCCGACGTGATTTGAACACGCAACCTTCTGATCTGGAGTCAGACGCGCTACCGTTGCGCCACGGAGTCGTTGTTACATCGATTGCTAAAATATGAAATATTATCGTTTTACTTGGAATTTCTGTTTGTATGTGTCCATTGATAAATAAACGCTAAATTATTAAATTAGATAAATCAATCAGAAAAGTAAGATCTGCCGGTCGTAATAATTTCATACCTTTCAAATTTATTTCATTTCACAGTAGGTAAAATCGATGTAATACATTATTCTAAGTAATATAATCGATGTCTCATGCATCCTCAATCTAATAAAAGTGTATTCTATAAATTTGTTCCCCTTTTGACTATAACTATCGATGTGCCAATCATTCGTGTGGAAATGCAACCGCGCGTGTGTAACACGGACACGCTGCACCATGTTAGAAAGTATACTAGAAAGACGTGGAGAATCATCAATTATCATCGTGGCAATGTGTTTAGTGACAAGCACGCGGTGCGTGCTCACATCCCGCATGCGAGCACTGAAATACCCGAGGAACATATAGACGAAGGAAGCTGTCTCTCTCCCTACGTTGAAAAGAGTTTCGCGCGGGTTGTCTCGCAGAGCCCCTCCTAGCACCAGGAGCGCATGAATTCCATATTGGTTACTTCCAGCCGGTGTTATTGCGATATTCCGTCATACCTTGACTTTCGCCCGTGAGGAATTTTTTCAACAGGAACGCATGCGACCGACAGTAATTCCATGACGCCACCGATAGAAGCGCTGGTATCACAGACACACCGTCCGTGTACGTATATACGCATATATACGTTGCCACTGCGTCAGCTGTATGAAAGGTAGGCTGTCCTCCCCACTCCTCGTACTTGTACCGCATGTTAATTTTAGGGGAAAGCGTAATAAGGTTTGATCCGTCTACGAAACACGTCTGCGAAAGATCACGTTTATGGTATACATTTGTAAAGGAATACACGTGAGGAAACGATGGAAACTGTCGAGGGATTTCACACGCATACACACACGTGAATGATGCGTTATTAATTCCAGTTTTGGGGAAAAACGGTGTCACTGTCCCATGATTACACTGTACTCCGTATGGGTTAGGTTAGAACGGTGAAAGAATGCATTATCCAGCGCGGTTTCGAAGCGGCGGGACGGTCTACCACCATTGCCAACACGCTAGGCCCATAGCTTTGCCGAAATTTCTGTCCAAGCCGGAGTCAATGAACCAATAAGCAATGGAAAGAGATCGTCGTGGGCCAATAGGGTATTGCTACGTCACAGAGGTGCTTAGGGCCCGCGCGGCTCTTCCTCAAAATTGTGTCTTTCCGATCCACGGCTAACATGACTTCAACGAAAGTTGCACGCCGTCGTACTGTCGCGTCTTGAACTTTCCGTCGTTTATGCACTCCTGCTAACGAGTCGGTTAAATTGTTGATTATGTCCATTCTACCCGCTAACTACAGATTACTAGAGCCTGCGCGTAAATTAGCATAGTCCCCATTCATCGCGGAACCTGGGGCAACAAGAGACGAAAAGTATACCCCGATGATAACCAAGAAACTGAAGTCGTTATTGTGATTTCTGCTCGCAACACTCGAGCGATAGGTGTGTGCGTACGAAGTAAATATGTTAATGGATTCAATAATTTTCCTTTAATGATGTTGATTTTTATCACTTACTGCTCATCGAGTAACATGTGATGAATTATATGTCTGACGTTAATTATAGAATGTTGGATAACCAACGTGTAGGTAAGTTTTTCGTAAATAAAATTTGGCTTCGTGCATTGACAATTACATGATGATTGCTTATGCAATATAACACGCAATCTACTCTCGGTGATCTATCAGCGTTTTCATGATTCGGAAGAAACAAACAAGTAACAGCTAAACTCGAGTCAATGACGATACATATTTTGATTACACTATTCCCACGTTGATCAATTATTTATCACTCTAACACACATCCCCTATCTATGTCGTCGCTGGTAGTGATGCTTGAGCATTTAATGATTAGCAATCAGAATCATTTAGGCTCAATCAGTTGGTGCGCCGTAGCAGGAAAGCATAACTGTACTCGAAGTTAAACTAAGGAGACGTCGGATAAGTTGGAGATCTAGTGAGCTCGATCTGACAGCAGCCGTGGAATAAAGAGTATATCAATTCTTAGTAGCTATAATAAAACATCTACACCCGAAGTAAATATACGTGACAAATATTTCATAAAAACACTATCTTTCAACAAACTATTATTTGACACTACAATTTTAATACATTCCTACGAAATATCTCCAACGACGTTAGAATACTTTGTAATACCACATGAACTTTGGAATACCAGTTGAATGGAATAATAATCACAATGCGGCTTTCATTTCTCTACTCCTTAATATAAATATTAATTATACGCTCATCACGAAACCAACATGCTTTTCTAAGTATATCACGGTGAGAGTATCTCGAAACGAAAGTAGGTACAATAGGTAATACAGAGGAGGCGAGCGTTGCTCAAACAACCTCCATGTCGAACGTGTTTTCCTGGTACGAGGAGGGGCTAAATGAGACAACCCGCGCGAATGTTGCTCAGCTGCACGAGAGAGGAGAAAAGCCCGTTCATGTTGTCCTGTTCTTTGGTTTCTTGTGTGCGGGATGTGAGCACGCACCGTACTTCAGTGCGAAGAAACGGTACGCCGTTATCGAATTACTCAGTTACGCTTTTTACCACTTTACTTAATGTACGTATGTACACGTACGTATATACTTACGATTCTTTTCGTTGGATATTAGAGAAGTATAAAGCGAATGTATGTCATGGTGTGATTGAAGCTGAAATTGTGAAAGCCTATCGAGGAATGTTCATAGTCTTTCATGTATGAGAAAGTTGGTATTGAGACCTGGAGCTGTTATCTTAATTAGATTATTATATGGTTGATTAAAAATGAAATTTGCAAGTAGTACCGAACTATATTCAGTGATAAAGATAAGGACCAACATCGTACTATGAATAGGAAGATTACTATAAATGAAAAAAATATACCAATAGTGGCAAATGAAATTGGTATGAAAAATATAGATGTTTACAAAAGTGAAACTGCCTAAATTTATTTTTATTGGAAAACCACAAAAGAAAGATTTTATTGACCCCGACGTGATTTGAACACGCAACCTTCTGATCTGGAGTCAGACGCGCTACCGTTGCGCCACGGAGTCCGATTGAAGACAATTGATTAATAGCTAGTTTTCCCACTAGAAGATTTAGTTGATAAATTTAAACAAAGAGCAGGATGTAAGAGATGATATGTTTTAAATAAATTGATACATGCTTACAATAAATATTAGTTTCGGAATAATTGGAAGGTAATAAACATAAATAAATTTCCCACGTCACAATGCGGTGAATTAACAAATGTATCTAAATACCCGTAAAAACAATCAGACAAGTATTTAGTACACTTTAGCACTAGCAAGGAATTGTTTATAAAATATCGAGATTATGTCTGTTTAACAGAAAAAAAGTAGAAACTCGATTTTTCCAATAGGAATGTCAAGAAGCACTTGTATTTTCGTTATGTTATTAATCCTAAAAAAGACACATACGTATTTTAAAATTCTAAGTTGAATGAGTATTCTGTGTACCAATAGGGCGTGGTCCGTGGTGGCATCTTCTGAATGAAACATGTAACAGGATTGCATGTTACTCAGGAGTATACTTCCGTTCTCCTTTTTTTCGAAGCGACTATGATCATTATTATTCCTCCACTCCATTTCCACTCCGTAATTGTATAGTCATCCAACGATCGACCCTGTTCACTGTAATAATGAGAAATGGCGAACCCCTGTTGACAACAATCTCAACAGGATCCCAGCTATTCGTAAGAGTATAGAATTTTACCTTCAGCATATATCCTAAAATTAAACCACGAATCTGTACCGGTTTCTTTCATATCATCAAACAGTCTTTTACACTCCCGTGACAACAACATTTTACTTAAAATTGACTAAAAAATTATTCCTTTTATTGTTTAACATTTACAGACTAACGTAACATTTTATCGACCTTATTTCAAGCACGTCGTTGAAAAGAATATCCACAGATGCCGTTCATATAGCAGTGATGAGTATACTGTAACCAGCTTTAGCAACGTGTTCTCCTGATAGGTGTGAACCACGGCGCCGCGTGCCGACGCAACCCACTGGACCTTCAAAGGAATACGCTACCACTGCGTTCTTCCGTTAATTGTACGCCGTCGAGTTCGCGAAGGTGAGGAAGTCGCAACACGGCCGATTCATGAGTGTGTTATATGTATGCATTTCCGTTTTCCGCGAAGGGCGGCAAAAAATAATGGCAGCGGTGGGATTCGAACCCACGCCTCCGAAGAGACTGGTGCCTTAAACCAGCGCCTTAGACCGCTCGGCCACGCTACCCTTCGAAATAGTAACTTTCCAAGTTATATGATTAGATACTCACTATTTAACGCGTTCAAAAACCGCACAAATAAAGAAAATTTCGATATCTTTGTATTAATACGATCTCCATATCTTTTCGGAGGGATTCACGCGAATGGAATCCACTGGATTTACACGCAATACGTGTGAGACTGTGAAGAAGATATTCTATAATACAAGCTGTAAAAATATCCGTCCTACCGGTTAGTGGAAACCAGTGGCAACATGGTGTTCACGTGATTTCGAACGGTTTCGAAAAGATACCAGTGGAGGTGATCATGTGTAAAGCGGGGTGGGTGGTGAGTAAGTGATCCATATATAGAAGCGCCCCCACATTCACCAATACGAACGCACACCTGTCACGCATATATATGCAGCACGAGGGCCCGTAGCGAACACTTTTTGTGCTTGGGTGGTTAAAGCTCTGTCGACTTAACGACTTCGCTTCGGAAATTGCAAAAGATCCACAGCAAATCGCATTCATCATGCCTGGACGTCCACTTTGGCAGGTAAGTGGCGTCGGTTTTCGAATTTCTTACTATCTGCGTGTCCACGACACTCGGTAGAAACGTTCTGGATATTTCCAATCAAGTTGAAAGTAAAACTGAATAGCAACGCGAAAATTTTTACGTTACTAACCTCATTTATCGAACTGTTTCGCGCGCGAAGTTGTCGTTCACTGCTGGCGTGTTTACAATAGAATCATCAGGCAGCGCTAACTAGTGTCATTTGCTATTCGCCTCCTTTTTTCAAATTCCAATTTCCATGTGCGTTTGTCGTCCCTGTGTTCATGGCGAACAGATCTGAAGCATTACGAGAATGCTTCAAACTTTTTCCAGCGTTTAGAATACAACTACGTAATAATAATTAAATAATATGGAATAATGCCGTATATTATGTCGAACGTCGATTGAATGCGAGTGAAATTATAAATTAATGAGGACGAATAAAATATTTTCATATTGACTTACGGTTAGGACGTCTATTTTCAACTACTGACTCATGTCGGTATACATTTCTGTAACATTTGCAACGAGTTTTCATTAAAGCGTTTCTAATTCTGGAGAAGTTTTCAAGTGTGAGTCATTCGGTGCATTTTGTCGACCCCTAAATTGGATTCTCACGTGGGATTAGAAATACCAACGAAGAAAAACAAAAATGTGTATCATCTGTACGAAAGTAATTTAATTTTGCGTTTAGTTCGACATGTTAGAGTGTTGAGCAGCAAGTTCAACTATTGGATTTTCGGAATTCTGTTACACATTCAGATCCTTACGCATTAATATGGATCCATAACATGAGTAGTCCAGCGACGGTTGATTCCTACCATACCACGAACTTCCAGAAATAACTCGACGGTACTGAGACGTGCCAAGCAAAGCAAAAGTTTGAATTAAATTTCGCCCTGCCAGAAGCGTCCGTGTGCATACGCGTTCGCGAGGGGGAAAAAACGACAGAAACGAAAAACTGTGTCGCGATGACGACGCAACTTACGCAAAGATTATTTACAAACAACACGGGTTATTTCCGTAGAACGTGTGCCGAAATTAGCGCAATGGTCAAAGTACACGTAAGACCTCTACGTAGAAAAACATATTTAAGCGAGATGACATTGTCAATCTTTATTTTTATAAGTAGTATCATCTAGAAATCTATATTCAACTGTTACCTTTATCAATTCAATTTTCAATTGTGAATAAACAAGATATACTCGCTTATTTGAAATTTATACCATCGAATATGATTCTCTAATTGTAAGACGATTTGTAATTAGATCCAATGCGTGAAATCTAAATTAATATTGTTAGAAATTGGCGTGCACCCAGCTTGCAAAAGAAATATGGTTCTAAATTCCTGGATGTCGTCGATCGGCCTGATTAGTATAATTCATTTGAAATAGATGTAATTCTTTTACATTAAGTTCGAATTATTTAATGTCGAGTTTCAGTGACTTAATCCTACAAATAATAGAAAATAGCAGCGCTGCTTCTTTATTTACTATACTTGCGGTACATTTTAATAGTACATTACAACAGAGTAATTAAAAATCTTAGAAAAGGTCTCATACAATTCCAAAAACGAAGTATTCCTTGATACATACAAAGCTTCACTTTAAAGCGTCGTGCGAGATTTCAAATAATATGCATAAATTCTCTTTCTTCCTTGTGTTTATAGAAATGTACGTGAAACATATGTCGTTCGCGTTACTCGATGTTACGTTTTATTGGAATAAACGTGTTGGAAAGATATGTGCCAAGTTGTAACTTTATACTAAGTGCACTAAGTGTCCAATATTTGAATACGAATAATTCATACATATGTTTGTAAGTGTAAATTAAATTTTTTTAGGAACATGTGGAACTGTGCGTGCGTGTATGTGTTAATGCTGGTGTGTATGTGAGTTTGTGTGTCCGTTGAAATGTGTATTAAGTGTGCGTGTTTCTGTGTTTGTCTGTGTGTAGAAGTTGGCGATTGAATTCGTGATTTATGTGATATAATATGAGTGTAAGTGGCACAAGATAATAATTCTTTGAATCCTATTTGGAACATTCATGAGCGCAATAAGCAAATGAGTACACATATATTCGCATATTATTGCGATCTCGCACATACGCAGAATGTACTATTTGAAATGGCTATAAAAAAATAGATTTTCTGGGTCATATTTAGTATGGCGATCAAAGTAATAGGAATTTTGATTTACGATGTTTTCGAACGTTACACTCGTGAATTGTCCTCTCGGACACTAATAATAAACCGAGAAATACGTGTCATTTGTCATTCCAACGTAAGAATGTCAACATTTAGACGGATAAAAAATGTTTCGATGCTCTTATTCGTTAAAAAATGATGTTTCAATGCATCGTTACCTCGATAGCGAGTGTATAATTTTCATTCTAAAGAAATGTTTTACATGTGTCGAGTGTTTCCGAATCCACCGTGACCAGCTTGACTGGCACCCTTGTTGAAACCCATTTGTAGATTGACTTGTCCCTCACTGGCGCGAAGTTGTTCTTCGGTGAATGTTCTTTTGTTTTCTTCGGCCATTTTCGGTCCAAGACGTGGTCCAGTGAATTCGGGATGTTTCTGCGTCTGATTAAATAAATTCAATAGTAAGTAGAAGAGATTTTTTAACATTATAAAAAACTGAATTAAAACATTGACGAAATCACTTACAATTCTGCCAAGGGCGTAAAGGCACAATGTAACTTGGGGGATGTTGCGTCTTTCAAAGAGATCTGCCGTTTGGAAAATTTCTTCTTGTGGCACACCGTATGCCTTAATTGCGGCTTGGAATCTGAAGATAATTATTACATTTATTAATCACTATACATATTATGAATGCTCTATAGGATAATTGTGTTGGTCAACGTTTTCCTTTTTCTCTCGTACCTTTGTACATTTTCCATAAGCTGGAAGTTTGTTCCCTTAGTTTGAATTTTCTTCACCGAACCTGGGGCAAGTTTATTGGCAAGTTGGCAAAGTATAACGCCATCCTTCAGGATGTCCTCGTAATTTCCAGGTGGAAGCTTCTCACCTAAAACAGCTTCGATCCAGGCCAAAACTTCAGCCTCTTGTTCCTTGTTGCGTGCCTGAAAGGTACCAATTCACGATAGTGCGTGTGCAATCGGTCGAAACACGTGTAATGTAATTACATATTGCGTCAAACTGCATACTGTTTCGAATGCGTGGAATCGAGTGTAAAATCTGCCCGACCAATTTAAAAGTGTATAGAACAGAAATAGACTGCGACGGTGTTATGTTACCAGCATAAAACAAACGTCGAAAATAAAATACGATGGCCGATTCGTTGGCTTATATTAAAACTGGCAAGAAGAGAGAATTAAGTCGGTGCCCACCTGTTTCGGTGCCGTGTGAATTCAGAGCTTTACGATTTCTAGTAAAATTACGCGGTCGAATGAACTATATTTTTTGTAGTTCGGCGAAAACCAAATTTTAGATTGTTTCATATTCTTATCGTTATCTAGTATCGTCCAGTTTCCTAAGTTACTTTCGGTTTTCCTCAAAAGCAGAACACCCCTAAATCTTCGTATTTCATGTTCAGTTTTGTAGTTATCGTTTCATACGCATAATATTCGATTGATTGGAAATATTTCTTTTGCTCTTCTAATATAAAGATATTAGATACGCGACAGC
Organism: Mimumesa dahlbomi; assembly: GCA_917499265.3. NCBI lineage: Eukaryota > Metazoa > Arthropoda > Insecta > Hymenoptera > Crabronidae > Mimumesa > Mimumesa dahlbomi. The sequence continues at coordinate 4,357,046 of OU824114.1, read as the reverse complement.
GTGTCTAGTCGTAAGCAATTTGTTAACATTTTCCCGCCTCGATTTACGGCGCCAACAGCCGACTGACGCAAATGAAATCTGGCATCCTTCTGTTAGTGATAAATTAGTATTTATAGCAGAAATAAACCGCAACACGTCACGAAATCAGATCTGTACATGGTCCTACATCGTATACCATCGTTTAACAAGTGTAACGTCTTTTACGTCATCAGCGTGATACGTTTGTCATTCAATTACACGAAAAGTCGCGGTAGGCTACGGAAAATTTCTGTTTGAAAAACTTCCAGATCATCTGCGAGATGTCAAGCTTCACGAAGCAACGTGTTCCATGTCGAACTCTCTCGCGGTGTATTTTAAGCGCCATTCTCAAGGGGAGTACGGCTTTCGTTCGGACGAAATCTGTTCGCGTCGTACGAGGACGTTTCATGAATATGACATGTGCTGTAACGATTCACTAAATTTAAAGGTAAATTAGGTGAATCCTTTTCCGAGTCGTTACTCCAGCGATTTGGCGTCCGATCAAGTTAGACACCTGTGCTGAATATGCATCTTTAGATCCAGTAAACATGAATGACGCTCTCTGTGCGGTTCACTATTCGTCCTATCTATTTGTACTATCGAATCTCACTCAATAATTAACAAGACATCGTTACTCGGTAGATATATTATGTAAACGAACCGTATTAATGTAAAATTGTTTAATTTGCTGATGATTTAAACGACGTTTACGCATTACCAGTTGCAAAATCGTGCCGGCCTTATTTTTTAAATTAGTATTTCCGTTTAACCGCGCGGAGAGAATATATTGCGCAAGGGTATTTATCTTAGGGTATAAATACACCGGATGTAGTTCAGTAGCAGATACATCAAAGTCGATTCGGAGCATAAATCAACCTGTCAAAGTCGAACGATTTCTATCTCGAGATTCTGACAATTTGAATCGATACGAGTTAGATCATCACCGGCATATCATATCGTTACGGTAGTTTCATGATCCATTAACTCGTTATCCAATCTATGCAGAAAACTTCCGTTTTCGCGGATTCTGGGATTAGTCAAGGAAATTCGGTATTTTGGGAATATCGCCAGTATAAAATAGTTCAAGGTAGAATGTAATTAGGATTCTACGAACGATCACGACTCGTGTACAGTGGTATATCATTTGGAAATGATTAATGTACAAATTTATCGGTACGCGAAGTTTTAATTTCGCTTTAATATTAATATATTAATTCAGGAAATTGATAGGACATCATGATACCCCTCTTTCAAAGAAACAGCGTTTCCAATCGAATAATCACAGAGATATAGTAATACCATCACTAATTATTGACGAGGAAAACGTACCGGCATTTTGTTGTTGTTGTTGTTGTTGTCGCTCTTGATTATACGACGAGATGAATTGTGTGAAGGAGTAACTTTTGAACGATGACGCCGAGTAGAGACTAAGTCGGATGCTGCGCGTCGCGACGCTATATGGCGTTATCCCCTCCGCCGTATCCTTTCCGCCGACATTCAGGAACGAGAGTTTTTGGCAACCTGCCCATTGGGTATTCCCACACCCCCGCCCATAACCAGATCTTGACACTGCAGCCCTATTTACAACACGGAACAAGATATACCAACTCGTTACATATTTAATAATTCTGTCACTTCGTCTGAATTTGATTCCCCTATAGGACGTGTAGACAATGACTTGGACATCAATTATTTTCTGCTGTATTCAATTGATAATTGACCGTGACTTAATCTGCGGTAAAAGATCCATGAGGAATGACTTCTCAAAACATAACAGATAATAAAGAATACATATTTTGAAACTGTGATAAAAAACATGTAAATTCTCTGCAGACATTGAATCTCGAATTAAGCATGGCGTTTCGATCGGTTGTTTACCCCATACAAGTGCAAATTTTCATTGTAATTATAGATAGAATGATGAAATGGAAGTTAATTGTTAATATTCGAAATTATGAACTGCATTCATCTATCAGATTCGTCCCGCCGAATTTTCGTATGTAGTTCAAAGACCTATTCGTTAAATCTTATAACTGCCTGGCGATTTAGGTCATACACGAGGCTGGGCGGCTTATTTTTGTGCTTACTATGCAACAGTGTTAAAACCATACTATCCTGTAAGTACGAAACGTTCGATTTTTCTATAACGCGTTCCCCGGCTCTTACTACGCTGTAAAATCACGTATAATATAGGATGGTTATTTATGAATACTGTATCACTGTTTACGATATCGTCCTCTTGTTATTTTTATTTCTGTCGCGGTTGCCTACGATTCACAGATGAAACCGCGTAATCGTAACGCGTGGAAAAGTTCGAACAAGTGGGTGTGTTTTGCAAGAAACGATAGTTCTGCCGTCGTGGACATCCGCCAGATGAAAACGCCGATAAGCAAGCGTCGTAATTTCTGGATTTTGGCCACTTAGAAGGGTGAGGCCACCGCCGAGTTTAGATTCCGTCAATCGACGCTGTTTCCAAGTTTATCGTAACACAACGGCGTTTACGTAGACGTCTGGAATGACTTGCCGTCGATTTTGCGAATTCGAACCACCGGCTTACGTAACACTGGACTTCTAGAACGCCTGGGAATTGCCATTGTCGATACGGTTCGCTTATATGAACAGTAGAACTATGAAATTCACCGAAATGACTATCGCCAATCGAAAGAAAAAAGTGAAAACCCTAGGGAATTGGCATTTGCATCTATTCTTGCGTCGAATCTTCATATGCTGCTACTATAATGGCGCTATTCTAATGACTTTTATTGGGATAGAAGTATAACTTATTTACATAACTCATAATATACATAAATCGACGAGAAAACACGTTGTTATAGCGTTAATGATAACAAGTGTCGTTATGCGCGAACTGCGACAGTAATTCCATAGCGGGACATTGTTCCGCGTGTAGTTATGTGCTACTTCTTAAACTTATGTTCTCCTATCGCGATGCATCTTTAGCAAATACTTGCCCAGTCGTTGCTTATGCCTTACCACAAACGCACATCGTATAAATTCAGGGACGACACCTGCGAGACAGCTTGCAACATAATAGAAATACAATTGGTTCACCGAATTCATAATTGATCAACGATGAGATTGATACATGCTTAATTAGCTATTTCGTTATCTGTACGAATTTAATATGGAATTACTTTACGTCAATCTGGACACATACGTTTAGTTATCTCATCTTCCGCAAGATGGAGAGGACTATACAAAGTTTCTCACTGTTGAAATGGGGTAATGGAGTTATTACTAGGGATGGGATAGGTGGTCTCATCAGCTTTGCGCAGTGGCGATATCGTAACCAATGAGGTTCTACCGAGGTGCGATTATTGCTAGTTGAAAACTTTTACCAATACCCCGCCATGACGATGTGAAATATCATCGGCTACGGCAATTTTTGAAAGTTTCTGCGGAAACTGATGATACAATTGGAAACACAAACGCATTTTAAATGATATTTCGATTATGAACAAACTCACAGTGGCTGTATGTTCTATAAAATTATTTCTTCATTTTTCGAGCAAAACGGCAGACTGCAACAAAGCATATTTTCGTTGTTGAACGGATTTCAAACAGATACTGACGTTCCACTCTATATTGAATAGCTACTAGAATAATAATAGAACATTAAGATACTTGGTATACGTTGTTTTATTTCAACATTTTGTTAATTATTGCAGGTTGCTGGCAAGCGTGAAGCTAGTCAGGAAGCTGAGGCACAACAATGGATCGAAACTGTCGTCGGTCAGAAATTTCCAGCAGGTATACACATATGAACAATAATATTAAAGTTAGTAATGATAACCACCCCTTAAAAGGGAAAAGTAACCTCCAATTTAAGAAGTTACTTTGTCACGAATGAATAAAACAACTCAACTTACATTGTAGCTATACTTTGTCGGACATTGTATATTCAGTACCGAGATTTAATAAGAGTCCATATAGCACACGTGACAATTCGAACTTGATTAAAATTCACCGATGGTACCGCTCCCTCGTTCGATACGTACACGTCAGTATGGACTCCTGTTCGCCGGAGGTGGTGCGGTTCGAAAAGCGTGTCAATATCACCACCCCCGTCGAAGTGTCGCGCGATAAGGGTAACTGGATCTGTATAATTCCCGGATACAAATGTCAGGCTGCGTGACGTCGCAAAGGTTAACTTCATTCGATAGGTCAGTTACTCGAACTCGATGATGCCGCGAACATTCATGCGATGATTTGTATTTCAGCTAACTAGAGAGCGGTTGTTTTATGCAAATACATATTTTTATAGGAAACCGACAAAGAAATGGGATTAGAAAATAAGTATGATTAGAAGCTTCTTAAAATGTGCTGGAAGAACATAATTAGGACGAAAATGTTTGAGTTCGATGCTGTTTATTATTCGTCACTTATTGATAAGATATATTTGCAAAACTATTCGCAATCAATGCGTAATGAAACACGAGAAATGGATTATATTGATCTATGATATTAAGACAACGTTTTGTGGCGGTTGCATGCCGTTATAAAGGGGGTGATACGAGGAGTAGCTAAGGGTAGTTTACACCCTCTGTTCACGTATGCTAGCCTGGTAAAACGCGCGCTTTGTTACGTCATTCGAGTCACCCTATTGAACCGGGACTGAGGGTAACAACCCCTATGTCGAACGTGCACCCCTGGTTCGTGAAATACGCCAGGCGTCGACGCAATCGCCGTATTGGGCATAGAATATAACGCTGTCTAAGTTTATATAGTAACCAATCGAAACAGGGACCACATTCAGGTGAAATTAATGTTACAGTTTTGCTCGCGAAAATTTCTTTTAAATATAATACCGTATCAAGAAAATTATACATTTTCACGTAAAACCTAATGTTACATTGTATGAAAATTTACTTGTAATCATAACTTGGGTAAATTTCATATGAATTTGAATCGAAATTAAATTATCTTTACACTTTACACTGCAATTGACAAAATTTCGTTCGTAACGCAACAAATATTTTCAATTCGCGATTAGAAGACACCAAGCATAAATATCAAGCTCCGTCAATGACCAAACTTAATGAGCCTCCACGTTGAACTGTCACCCTGATGATGTGGAGGGTGTGGTGGAGGTGGCCAAAGGGTGAAATCATCCCCACTTGGCCGTTTAATTAATCCCCACTTGAAACGTTGAACGAGGGAGGCGGGGATTTCTCGGCTGTAGAAAAGCTCTCTTGGCGAAGTGAGAGCCTGGTGTTTGTGGACCCGAGACGCACCTGTCGTGAATGCGTGGCATCCCTTACCACGATGAATAACAAATGAAAAGAACTCGTAGGTAAACGGCATCCGTTCAGAAGTCCCAAATCGATCTGGTTTCACTTCTACACCGATATGTGTATTTATACGTATCAATCTCACGCAAATGGAAACTATACGAAAAATGTTCACTTTGTAAATTAACCCACATTCAGATATCAATATCCAAATGATTCACAAAACCATAACAGATTTATCTATTTCATCTTATTTCTGCAAGTGATCGATGTTTTAGAAACACAGAGTGTAATTAACCCACAAACGGAGTGTTGTTTTGAATCGCTTCATGTTCGACCGAAATTCATCTACAAGATTCTTATCTAGGAGAGTCTAGATAACCACTATCTCGCGTTATACAATGTTAGCTGTATATATAGGGCTACGTCAAAGCTCCGCGTGATGATGTGACCCGGGTATTCCAAGCTTTTGATGTTATTGACTCGTTTAGAATTGAACCAGGACTGTCGTTCGATTGAGCCTCACCCTTTCCCGTTTTTCCTCGTCTCCGTCTGGTTTCTAATGGCACTGACCTTGACATATGTACACAATCGGAATTCGATGAGTTTCGGGATTCCTGTGTCTTTCGATTCTAGATGATAGCCTGTTCCTGAAAGCTCGCGAAACATGCTGGGCACGATCCTTGTCTGATAGTCAACACACCCTACGAACTTTTATCTCAGATATTAAGTTGTATTTGAATATTTGAAGTATCATAGAAAATTAATTTCAATGATTTTTCGGCCACGAATTATTCCATGACACATAAAGTTTCTACTGGAACTGTATAACATATATATCGAGTTGATAATACAATAGATAAGTACCATAGAAAATTATTAATTATAATACAATAATAATTATTGAAAAGTGTGTGTCTAAATTGGAAATGAAAACTATTACGAACAAGGCCCAATTGTTAATTATACACGAGTGAGACAACAGAGTACAAAGTGTGCGAGGTCTTGCGTTGAAAAGCGATTGACAATCAGCTGATTGCCGACGAGACGTGTATTGATTTAGCGTCATCGGTTCATCATGTTACGTCGTAAGGACGCCGGCGTATCAGGGCCGCATACAACAGTCTGGATATCTAGTGAAGTAGCAAACAGCCGCTTTGTGTTATTTCTCGTCGCCCCTCGCCGTACCCTTTGACTTCTTCCACGGTTAGCTTGAGTGTCCAACCATTATGAGGTTTTCACACCGACCCAACTTTTTTACTTCGTTCACTAACCTGTCGCCATGTCTTTTTTGAATCTTGGTACGATACATTTCACACAACTATTCCAACTGTTTCTTACCGTCCAATTATCTATGTGTACCTGCTATTGAAATCTTTAAACAATCAGATACTAATTGTTATTTCTTATTTCTTAACTGACATCGTCGTTGTAAATTCATTCCTAAACACGGAAAACTCTCTAAGAGTTCATTTAATCGTATTTTTTCTACACTGATTGTAAAGAGTATTGAAATACAGTAGGATCGAATTAAGGGTGCTTTCCAGTAAGAACGCTGCTTAAAGTTTCGTAGGGGAGGCACAAAGGGGTTTCGAGAGAGGGAAATGTCAGTCATCTGTTCGTCACGGTGGCGCAAGTAGCTTGGGCGCACCAGGGTATCAGCAGACGTTTGAGGGATTTATAGGGTGTCCCGCCAACGTCAACGTCAACGTCGACGGATCGGTCCGGCTTGATTTGCCCGACGCTTTCAAGGATTCGGACGGCCCTTTGCCATTCATGAGTTTCCTTCTCGGATTGCGGAGGGTCATCGTATCAACAAAAATTGTGTCGATATGTCGAACGGCTCGTCACGTAACGTTGCGTGACGTCACGAAAGTTCACATCTATTAGGGTAGCAACGACGGGTAGTAGATGAATTTATGGCCGCCTCACGGACGCTGGGGTTAGCTCTGGTTGTGTTCGTGCGCACCTTATCGATGCGTTGAAAGAATAAGAAATACTTTCCCGGGAAAAATCACTGCCCGATCACTCGCTTCGACGAGAAGATGGTCGGGGAGATGTCGACGGGTGTCAGTTGTCTGTCAAAAGATCGTCAATGACGTCATTCCGAGACGAGCCTACCAGGATTACAGCCCGGGGGTAGATTTACGACCAAATGCAACAGGTGTTTGCTCGTATATATATCACAATATTGCCTGACATCCATGTATGCATACATACATAGATACACACGTACAAAGAACGCATTTTCTTTTCGTAGTAGCCAAATCGGTCACTGAAGTATCTTTCTACATAATTTTTTGGGCAATAGAAATTAGGAGAAATTGTTATCCTGTGTTCCTTAAAGTGCATTGCGAATAAGTATTCCGATATATTTGCACTTTGATGCATTCGAATTCACTTTCATCTAATTTAGCTAGCTTGTTGGTACCGTTACTAATAGTGATTTACTGCTTACGATAATGATCGTGTTGGCAATAGTAATTTTGATCGAGTCATAATACCAACGTAATTCCGTGAGGTGAAACAAGGCTGGCGGGAAAACGGATTCTGCGTGTAACGAGATTTGTTCCCGCGGTACCTGTTGCTACCACGCGGTCGTAAATTCGATCCCGGGATGTTGTCCTGGTGAAAATCGTGTCTTTGACGTCTTTATGACATGAATCTGACGTTAAATCGATAGCGTGGCGCGCAAGCGTACTGTCTATCATTAAACTGGTCCTTTCTCTTCTAGAGTACTAGCAAAATAATAAATTGTACTCAGTCAGAGAATTCCTAAAGACGTATGGATCATATTACACGAGCAACGTAGTCATTTCCAGTTGTTTCTTCCTCTGAATTTCACATTCTAGTTAAACAAAATAATCGCATTTAAAATTATATTATATAACCTTTTATATTAGTATATAATTAATTTAACTTATCCTATTTAAATTAAGTATTCTCTACCGTCTGATTGAAGCTATTATGGCAGCTTAAAACGGTTGCTTACAATCGAGTATCAAGCTGTGCATGCATATACGTATCAATAGGGACGCTTCAAAGGCGGTCCCATTGATTTCACGTCAAATTATCCAAACATGACGACCATGACGTGTCAACGTAACAGGATAGTATCACATGTAGAAATAGCCTCGATTCACCAATACATATTGTTGCGACTCGATTTTTTCGACGCGTATTGGGTATACGGGGACGAAGATAGCAATAAGACATGTGACGTCTGAAAAATATCAGGCCAGCATCATATGGGCCCGTTCGTTCGACCGCAAAAGAAACGGACGAAGATTCGTGGTGAACGCCGAGGCAGGCATTGAAGGCGTTCTATCGATTTTCTGTCATCTTCTCGCGTTTACGACATCTCATCGGGTTTCGGCGGTACCAGGAACGTATCAGCATGTCACGCTTATTTACTCCACCCCATTCGCCTCCGCATGTTTGGTACAGAGAGCCAGGATGCCGGCATCCCGTCTGCTGCCTGGATATCGTGAAAAAGCCACAGTTTTGTCGGACTCGTTTGAATCGCGACGAACGAGTGTGTCCGTTGGAACTATCCTCATTGGAAAATGCAGGGGACTATAATTGATCATCTTGAATGTCTTGACCAAGTACGTTTTTATACTTGCTAGGATAATTACTTTTGCAACGGTTATAATGCAATGATTTTTACGCGACAACATAATGGTTTTATAGATGATGTTTGATAATGAGATGAAACAAGTATATGTACAGCTCATTTCAGTCAGTCGTGCAGCATGAATTCCCTAATTGTGATGTTTCAAAGGCGTTTCCACAGCGTACTACCGGCGTTTTTATGTATCCCTGGCAGATGGGAATAGCCGGAGAGAGCCCAAAGATAAATACACCTACGGAATATGGGAAAGTCTTAATAGAATGATTAAAAGGAATCATCTAAATACCAACAAACAAATACCTGCAACGCAGTAATACTTTATGATACGTATATTGTAAATAATACGTTTTTTAGTGTAAAATTATCTCTACTTTCTTTTCTTGCTCTTTTTTTTTGAAATCAAAGACAAATTAGGCTTTATTCAATAAGGATCTTTAAGGTATCTGCAAGCTATCGGCTGTCGAATGCTCGTCAATCGAAAATTCAAGCACCCGACCAGTTTTGTACTAGGCGAACAGATTTCGGGGTAGGCATTTAGCACTGTCCCCTCCGTGGTAGAACCACGTGACGCGTCGTCCTTGCAGGATCAGGGTAGTAGTCTCCTCAACAGTTAACATACAACACCTTGCCCAAAATATTCTTTTTAAAAACAGCACGACGAACACGCGAAATAGGTGGGAAGTGCCTCGATACTTGTAATAATAAAAGAAACACAACCACTATTGGCACAGGGAGAAAAATGAACGTTTGTTAACAGTCTTTGTTGCAACCACTAAATTCACGTCTTGTAGTGTATCCTATGTGATAATTTACACACATGCGACGACTGGAGAATTACGCGGAGTCTAGTATGTTTTCTTAGTATCTCCGCAACTTTCATATTCATAGATGCTGCGTATACTTTCGTACTTATAATAGTGTATGAAGAGCAGTACAATAGATATGTATGTACGAACAAGTGTACAATTCAGCTCGGTTTCTATGTTATGACTTTAGAATCTCTACGTTACCGTACGTTTTTACGTAAAATACGTTAGATTATAACGGTATAACTATTATACCACAAGTTTACTTTAACATTACACAACGTACATACATTAACCGTAATTCTAATGCCCGCTTCTTCTGATTCGCAACATATGCCCAATAAAATATTGCACATTTACTCAAAAACTGCCTGACTCAAAGCGAACGCGTGCACACTCCGCCGGCGTGGGAGGAGCGCCAACTGTTGCGTGTTCCAACCGCGGCGCGCCGGCTCCATCGATACAATTTACCCGGCCGGTCGCCAGGTAGCGTGTCGATAAGTTCGATACATCGATACATGTGCGTGGGCGGACATGTGGGAGGTGACAAAGCGGTGGGTAGCTGACACCAACCGAACGGTGGCTTCCTATCAGTCTCTGGGCTCCTGGCAGCTCGAGATGCGCCGTGTCTTTCGAATGGCGACGGAGAGCGCGTCGCGACGTAGGCCCTCGCGGACGGGAAGACAATGATGGCGCCGACAACCCAAACGAGACAACCGGATCAAGAGCAAAAAGTGCCGCGGCGACGGAAGACGGAGGCGGCCTTTCCTGATCCTTCGCGCGGCCGACAAAAAATGCCATGCCCCCTTGGCGCGCCTCTTGGCATAATGGGGCGCCATGAACGGGTGCTGGTGCCGCGCGGCCTCTGTTATTATTTCGCGGCAATCTACACCCGACGGAGTAGGGGGTTCGTCGGCAGGGAAAGGATAAAAAAGAGAAACGAGAACCGGTTCGGAGCCGATAATCTACCCCCGGACCCAACAATGAGAATCAATGGCCGCCGTCAAGTGCGCATGTCGTCCCCTCCCCCTCCCCCTCCCCACCCCTGCCCCGACCATCGAACTTAAAATTTTAGTACGGAATGCTTGATGGTGGGAAGGGAGGATCGGTTTTTCTGTTATCCTGGTGCAGACGTGGTTGTCAACATTCTTTCCCCTGTCCGGCTACTTTCTCTCTTTTTCCCTGGTTTCATACAGTGGACCACACCATCCACTTATCTTCTTTATGATGATACTGACGATAGTAGGAAATAAAGATACAATATAACTACTGAAAATAACTAAAATACTAGTACGTTGCGACATTCTTTAGACAATCAAATTTCGTGTTTATATATTAATAATGTATTTAATTATGTTGATGTTTATACATGTTTCAGGAGTTAGCTACGAGGATGCTTTGAGGGACGGCGTGCTGCTCTGCAATCTCATGAACAAACTGCAACCGGGTCTAGTCACAAAAATTAATACATCTGGCGGTGATTATAAAATGATGGATAACCTTAATCAGTATGTACCACACAATGTGTATTCACCCTAATTCAGAACCTCTTTGTACACTTTCGTGATTAATTATCACCTCGCTAATTATGCCGGGCATTGCATATATGCCCAAGGTAGAAGGCAATGCAGAGAAATCGAGTGACAAGATAATTCGTTCGATTCGTTCATCGCGGCTCCTACAGTATCATGCTTTCCTACTGCACAGTCGACTTTACGCAATCGACAGTGTTTTGCTCCGAAGTAATTCTCGATTGTGGCCTATCGAATCGAGAGGACGCGTGATCGCCAGCCACCGTCGCAATCGAGAGATCAAACAGTCTGCGATTATTGACCTCGAACCGTGGCTTTCGAGAACTCCGGACTGTGGGGTACAGTTGCCGCGACCGCCTACCGTGATTACCTTCCTCCTCCTACGTGTGAGCCGGATAAATAAGTACCAACAAAGTCTGAGGTCGGGACCATCGCGACATATTATACGTTCTCCAACGTGCGAAAGGAAAATTCGATCTCCCAGCGCGCTTTACAATATCGCGGAAATGATATTTAAAGTAAAAAATTAGAGGGTAGATAAAAACAGGTGCGAATTCCTGGCGATTGTAAATGTGTCTAATGAAGATCACAGCGCTGATATTGACCTGCCCTAGAAATAATGTTGCAAACGATTAACCATGTCCAATTAATACAAGTATCTTTAATCTTATCGCATTCGCATCGCGTAGTTTATCTTCTACATATCAATTATCAATTAATCGACAGAGAATGAAATGTAGTAAAAATTCCTTAATACCGTACCTTGCCCTAAGACTTATCTAAGTGTTTTGTTGTTCGACCTTACATCTCGAGACTAGAGGGTATCCGTGTCGAATGCTTGTAGCACATTGCTACAATCCTGGTGAAGTATTTGCATGTGAGGAGGTGGTATTACGACATTGCAAAGTATAATTATCGGAACTAATCTCGAACGTCTAATTAACTCTTTACTGTCGATACCATATAATGACTCGTTAATGTTCCTAAACTTATCCCCGTGTAGTTAACGCCTCCACATATACAGTGTCCCTACAAAGTGTGCCCTATTTTTACGAGACGAGAGACATTCCAGAATTTTCAAATTCCTTTTCGAGTGTATTTGCCATGAAGCGCAATGCGAATTGTCTCTGCATCTGACCGCAGTGCCCGCGTGCGCATGTCGCACTTGTTCGGCAATTGGCGCGTTTTGAATGTTAAGAGCGCTTTGCTGAGTAGTGGGGCAAACGATGCGCAGCGCGGCCACTCCGCATTACTCCCTTTTCACGCGGAGAACACAAGACCCGAGGAGCTCGTCGTCTGTTGAGTAAAGACTCCATTATTTCTTGGTTTCCTGATACGCGGAGAGCTCGTAAGCACTGGCCTGCCTCACGTTTCTTGTATTACGTTATTGGATCAGTGCCGACAACATGGCCCGCAGCATTACGTATGAGTACCCCACACATCGAAATATGATATCTTCACGCGACGTTAGTTTATCAAGTGATACAATGGATTCGATTTTCCTCGTATGAGAAAGGCGGTCTTCAAGCTTTATAATTATTTGTAAAATAACAAATTATAGCGACGCGTAGAACTATTAATACAATGATCAGAGAAATTGAAAAGATTGTTTTAAATATTTAGAAATAACGTTGTTTTACATGAGAGGGTTATATTATTAGTCAGAAAATGTACTGAGAGTAAAGGTTTGAGAAAAATTCGATTTACGCTATTGCCCTATGGTTATACCTATCCGGAGAAGTTCTGTTTTCCTATTAGGTAAGGATGAGAGTCGCGTTAGTTCTATGCAATGAAACTTAGAAATTTCTATGATACAAAATAAATGATTTTATAGATTTCAGAAGGCGTGTGTGAAATACGGAGTACCCGATGTGGATCTATTCCAAGCGGTTGATCTTATGGAAAGGAAAAACATTGCCCAAGTAACAAACACCATCTTCGCGATTGGTCGCACTGTAATTATTTTTATTTCAATCTATTGTTCTCAATTATTCTTCATTCTTTAACGATTTTACTTTCTTGTAATTTATAGACATACAAACATCCTGAATGGCGAGGTCCTTGGCTTGGACCAAAACCGGCGGATGAAAACAAACGAAACTTCACGGAGGAGCAATTAAGGGCTGGAGAAGGACTCATTGGTCTTCAAGCAGGCACCAATAAAGGCGCCACACAAGCTGGTCAAAGTTTTGGAGCCACCAGAAAAATTCTTCTTGGAAAATAATCTATGAAACATTTAAACATATTTTTGTCGACTTTTAAACATTATTACATGAAATAACATATAATCTATGGAATGCAACTGACGTAGAATTTATAATAAATTACTATAACATTAGAACACACAATACTTATACATATTCTATACTAATTGCACTTTTGTTAGTATCTTTTATTGTACATACATTATATCCAGAGCACTATATGTAAAAATCGCATACACGCAGTGACTAATTTACCAAATGACAACTGAAACATATTGTATTACGTAGACTAAGCAATAAATTAATAAAACCTGTGTTTGGAAACAACATATGTATATACGAGTCTAGTCTGTATTCGATACACCACTATTCCTCTATCCTTTTCGTGTAGGGGCTGGCGCGTGTATAAGACACCGATGCACATCCGAGAGCGACACACATTTTTAAACCTAATACGTAGATATACCATTACGTACGTACACCGCATACCGACGTGTCGGTACGCAGGTGGAGAGGCACGTACATGACGCCAGTCCTCGTACGTGACGGCGACGATGAGTGGGCGTGACGTGTACGTACACGCATTACACGCATTCCTTGAGCGGTTTCTACACCGCGAGGCTCCCCGAGGATCAGGCAAGCATCTCCGACCAGGATGTCGTCCGACTCGAATCCCTGCACCGTTTCACTCACGATACACCGGTTGAAAACCGCCGAATTTGTATGCTCGAAGATGGATGGACAGAGTGATTCACTTCTGTCCAGTAATGGATAACTAATTCCTTTAATACGGGAAAGTAACAGATTTTTATTGCAATGTACACGAATGTAAACGATTAATTTATAAGTTATTAATTATTTATCCAGGATAGACACACTAATTTTCCGTTACTTATTTTTTACCTGAATATTTAATTTTTTAAACATGGTTAGGTATGCACTGTTCGGGAAGATTCGCTAAGAAAACCGATACCTCGTCATAATCGTCAACGAATGAATGTTTACAAAGAGGAGAGAAGGTTTCGAATTCTGACGCTTCTCCCGAGAAATGACGTGGTAGCCAAACGGGCAGGCAGGCCAGTTCTCGGGGACCCCCTATAACAGGAAAACATGAAACTCATAGAAGCATGTGGTATCGAAACGGCTAACGTAGGATGCTTGCAACGTTTTCTGAGTTCCGGATAAAAGGGGAGCGTGGCGGTAGCGAGATCACAGAAAACGCGGGAAGACGGATCACGCATACGCAGCTTCCGTTTGTTTTCTGTATTCCTGTTTGAAGGGGAGCGCTGCGGAGTGGCCGCTCCGCGCATCACTGCGCCCCACTATTCCTCACGCACTCGCAAAACCTACATGTAAACCACGTGCACCTTGGGCATAGTTTTCTTTCGGACCGTGTCCCCTTGTTTTCCATTCCTTGAATATCCATTCATTGTCTATCAAGGGAATTAGAACTTGATCGGAACCCTATGATTGCACGCGACTCGCTATGAATATCGATAGGATATCAATGTAGTTTACGGGGTTCTAATTTTATACCATTGTCTTGGGAGTGTAATCTTGCCTTCGTGAGATCGAGGTTCGTACATATATGCATTTAAAAATTAAATTATACTTAGATAGACAATCTATACTAAGAAAATGCGTACTGTATTAAGTCTAGATTTTAGACTACATTCTAAACAATGCGAGTAGGGATAGTTATCGTTGATATGATGGGCGGATGTGGTTAAGTCGTACTGAATGAAGAACGCAATTGTCTCCTACACATTCTGAATTAAGAGTGTGTGCATAGAACCTATAATCTCCGGCGGTGTACTTGCCAGAAGGCCTTCTGGCGTTCCTGACAGCCTGTTCATGTGGAGTTCATTGGTACGTTTCCACGGTGCTCCGTACTGTAGCACCCAATCCAACCGAACCCGAATGACCTACAAACTTATTATCCGCCTTTCTATATCTTGCTCCTCGACTCGTATGCTCTCCGAGTCGGGGGTCGACTCTAGTCGATCGACAAAAGTGTTTTGCGGGTAGTTTGTTCTGTGGATGGACAATTCCCTTGTCGATGATTTTACGCCTACAGATTAGATTTCGAAATACATATATGTAAAGTATGCCGTGCAGACGTCATTAAGATACATGCGCAATACAACGGATAGAATTAATTTAATACTGTTTTAACAAGAATCCTGAGATGTGCTATATCTTTCGCACAGTCTTATTAAGTTTCTTTAGCTATGATACATATGTACTAGAATAGGTTATTCGAGTGAACTAATTATGTATATGGACAAAACAGACAAACCGAAGAACGATTTAGATTTGAATTCTTATTATTTACAAGTGAAAACTATGAAGTTTATGGGAACAGCTTAGAATCATAGAGATCATTACAAACTTTTTTTATTTTACGCGTATGAGATGGACAGCCGAAACAGTGTGTAATTTAATTGATATCTAAGAACTACTTCATGTTTAACAACATGGTGTAATGCTTCATATGTGATGCGATTGAATGTAATTATTGTGTAAATTTATAGACTTTTACTATTCGAAATCATGGTTCCTAATCTTATCTGTGATATTCTTTTGATCGTTAGTTTAATTCCTTTATAAGTAACTGGATTAACGAATTCGAGGATGCATTGATGACGTGTAATACGACACAAAAACGGCAAAGGGCTGTTCCAGAACCGAAAATCTCCGTTGAATGTTAATTCCACCTAATATCCGTCTGCGTTATTATAATCCGTTCTATCTTAAGAGTTTCTATTTTTATACCGGCAGAGACCGATTTCTCCGCCATCTATGAACCGACGAGAAAATTCCCCGTGTAAGTTGTGTGCACGACCTCGACTTCGGATTTGTGTGTTCTAGAAAAAATGGATGGTTGTGTCTATGATGTTCAGCACAAAAGGTATTTGACGTATGTTAACCAGTGAGCACGTAGATTCGCGACAAAATGACTTTCAATCAGAATTCGCCATGTTACCCGCCAAACTTATCTCGTGCGGGCCAATGTCACGGGCTGTTATTAGTTCAACAATCTCCTGCTACTTTTTCCTCGTATTGTTTTACAGACTCACTTTTTGTAAACACTGTCTGCAAGAAACGTCTATGCTATACCATTTCTTGATGTAAAACATATATGTGACACAGATAAATTCAATTTTAATACGTATGGATTATTTTGATTTAATTCGAAATTGAATTTACATAAAAGAATCAATTTCGTATGTTTTATTTCTGAACAGGTAGATACATAACTTCCACGCATACCGAGGCTTCCAACAGTTTTCCAGTTAGAATTTAAGGAAGAGTTCCAATTGCATACTTGGTACAAAATACCTGCGCAACATGCCTTCCGTTTGTGGCGATACTGTTGACATGGCTGGTAATTCAATATTTGTTCTTCACTGATATTTACATTATCAATACATGTATGGAAATGAATTAGATTAAAATTATTTCTCATATGTAATGGCTTGTAGTTGCTTCGCAATCAGCAGTTGTAGAAGGTATCTGTAGTACAGATAGTGTGGGTACACAGAGTGACATTTCGGGACACACTACAATCTCAGGAAGACCCAGGATGGATGTGGCATGTGTTCTGGATTTGCAACAACCAGAACATCTGGCTCAGCGACGAAGAGCCCTGGAAGAAGTGAGACAAGCATGTAACTTAGTTAATGCCAACATGCATCATATTCAGGTATATTTTATCTCCTTACACCGTGATTCATTAGATTTGGAATTGAGATCATTATAAACTATTATTCTTTCAGTTTGAAAAACTTGATTTTGGAGAAACGAATGTGCTCGATACATTTTATAATGCAGACGTGGCTGTAGTTGATTTAAGTATTCAGTTACAACAGTCTGCTTTGTTTTATCACCTTGGTGTCAGAGAAAGTTTTGGGATGAGAGAGAATATTTTATTGTATAATGATGTAGAAACTGATGCTACAATTAGACTTAAGGTATGTTCAAACTAATACCAGTATTATACTACTTAGAATACCTCAATGGTTTTGATTATATTTTCTGTTTTAACCACCTGCTTCATACATTTGTCATTTACATTCAATTATGTTTATGCATTATTTAGTATTGTAAAAAGTCATTTTCATATTCTTTGCTAATGAAAGTCCGTTTTGCAATTCTGATGATATAACGGCGTTTAATTAAGCCGACCCGAATCAAGTAGCATTAATGTAAGTCTGTTGTGCCTAACTTGTAATTTCGTTGTGTACGACGGAAAATATGAGATCATGTTCTTAATATAGCCGTTACCCATGCTGCTGATTAGCGATACCCGACAACGAACAATTCGTCCGCGAGGTTGAGACTTGACAGTTGCGAATTATGCTTGCATCTTAGCTTGATCGCATTCACCGATATACGCTCACGATACACGGGGATTTTCAGTGTTGTAACATTAACTAATTATAATTTACAGTTATCATGCGGCAGTTATACGTTCGTATCGTACCGCGTTGTGGAGTGCGGTTCATGTGTAGCAACCAATCCAGCAACCAGTAGAATAACTGGAGAAGAACTAATAGATCCAAAGCAACACCTTACATTAAAGCTTAAGAAGCTGTTTCAAGACGTTGAAGTACAATCCAAGTAAGTCAGGATTAAGTATTCTGTCATATTCTTTGCTGTGTTAGACATAAAGAATTATATTTCATTTTCCTTAATACGATTATATAGTAGAAAAGAGATTATTTAGTATTCTTATCTTATCATTTTGAATATAAAAATGCTTCAATGGATTTGTCATAGAAATAATCTTGGTCACAGGCATATGACTACCTGCTTCTTAATTTACTGCTACCTTACCAAGTAATTTTATTTTCCTGTTATTGTGAAGGAAGTGTTGTGTAATCTGAATAAATAGCTATTCTAAGTGAGACAGTCATAAAACAATTTTTTAATATTATTCTTACAGAGCACACATGAAGGAAAAGTTTTTAGCAGATTTGCGTAAAGCACGGGAAACGTATTCAGGAGAAGAGCTTTCTAAGGCTTTGAACAATATGCGTAAACGGTTAGATGATCCAAACGTTTTATCGGGAGAAGTTGTTTTAAATGTTCTTATTTCCTTCCGGGAAATACAGGTAATTTATCACTATTATTATGATTTAATGTCATTTTAGTTAATTGCTGTGAAAATATTTTAGGATTACGATGCGATGGTACAATTAGTCGATGACTTGAGCACTATACCGACACACAAGAATTATATTAAGACTCCGGCTATAAGATATTTATATGCGTTTGCCTTAAATCGACGGAATAAAGAAGGTGATAGGGGAACCGCATTGAAAGTGATTGAAAAGGCACTGGAGAAGAAAGAGAATCATGTTCCTGATATGTTATGTTTATGTGGGCGAATATACAAAGATAAATTTGTGGAAAGTAGACACACGGACGAAGAAAGTTTAAAGAATGCAATTCGTTGGTATAGGAAAGGCTTCGAGGTATATTAAATGCATTTTTTTACGGGTATACAGTTAAGTTTTTTGAGGTATTTAAATTACGTTTCTTCCATTTTAGGTTCAACCTAACGAATATGCGGGAATAAATCTGGCTACATTGTTAGTTATAGCGGGAAATGAATTTTCAAAAAGCGAAGAATTGCAACACATAGGAATGGTACTGAATAATCTCATTGGCAAGAAAGGCAGTTTGTCGAGTTTAAAGGATTATTGGGATGTTGCGACGTTTTTTGAGATTAGTGTACTGGCCGAGGATTACGCGAAAGCTATTCAAGCCGCTGAATGCATGTTCAAACTGAAGCCACCAAACTGGTATGTATTGCTAGCAATGAAACTGTGACACTTATGCCCAATGAGAGAAGTGTTATGTATTAATAAATTCTTGTATCCGCAGGTACCTGAAATCGACAATAGGGAACATATCGCTGATAGATAGATTTCGTAAAAAGAATGAGGAAGCTGAGGTCTCACCGGAGGAGCAAATATTTAGTTTTTGGATGGACTACTTTGTCGAAGCCACAAAAACCGAAGTTGGAGATAGTATACGGTTTCCAGTAAGTTGATAAATGGAATCGTTCTACACAGGATCCAGTTTCCAATTCGGGAGACTAAGGCTTATAATATTGTGTTACCAACCCAGCTTACTTCTGTACGTTTTGGGTCAAAGTAAGAATAATGTAAAACTGCTCTTAGTGCAGGTTCTTAGATTGACTTTAATGAACCGATCTTCTATCACAGTCTCATCCGTGTCAAGGAGGTTTACGCGCTGATCCATTTTTTTTTACAGCTTTTAGTACTGGAACCGACGAAGATCTTGATGCCAAGCTATGTAAACGTTAACCTCGGCGCGGAGGAAAAATCCGTCCAAATTTGGAATTTGTGCTTAGATAACATGAAGAGTAACTGTAAGCAAGTTCACGATTGGTTGTTCACTGCAAATATGATACGCAGTGTAAGTCTGTATAAGAGAGACGAGCGCTGTCTATTTTTATATGTTCATCAAAATTCCGATGATTTTCAAATGTATTTGCCGTCGATTCAATGCAGACAAAGGATTTACGATTTAATATTAGAAATGACTAGAGATCAGGAGGGCATGGTTACAGACTTGGATGCTTATATGACCGATGACAGAATGAAAGTTAGTACTATTATTTCATACCGATCGATGTCTAACAAAATTTATTCTCTTAATGACGTTACTGTTGTTTATATAGTTTGAATACGAACTCGATGATCAAAACAAACGGATAGTACTGGGTAAGGGAACATATGGAATAGTGTATGCTGCCCGTGATCTGAATACTCAAGTGCGAATTGCCGTAAAGGAGATTCGCGAACGTAATTTGGGAGATGTTCAGCCTCTGCACGAAGAAATCAAATTACACAGCCAATTGCGGCATAGAAATATCGTTCAGTATCTCGGTTCCGTAAGTGAGGATGGATACTTCAAAATTTTCATGGAACAAGTTCCTGGAGGTAATGCAATTCAGCTATAAATTTCCAAGTACACTGTGACATGTTTTTTTTATTGTATTTCTAGGAAGTTTATCAGCTTTATTGAGATCAAAGTGGGGGCCTTTAAAGGAGAATGAATCTACCATCGCCTATTATACGAAACAAATTTTAGAAGGTCTTAAATACCTTCACGATCAAAAAATCGTTCATCGTGATATTAAAGGTACAATACTGTACATCTTATTACCGCATCCAATTATTTTCATAATAAATTATTCCTTCTTACAAATGGCACTGTTTTCAGGGGACAATGTTTTAGTAAATACTTACAGTGGAGTCGTAAAGATATCAGACTTTGGTATGTCAAAGCGATTGGCCGGTTTGTGCCCAAGTACAGAAACTTTTACAGGCACATTACAGTACATGGCGCCAGAAGTTATCGATAAAGGGCAGAGGGGATACGGCGCTCCCGTAAGTTTGAGTTTACCAATATTTTGATGCGAATCGTATGTTTACATGTCGATAAATTTGTTTATTTTATAAATCAGGCCGACATTTGGTCTTTGGGGTGCACGATAGTCGAAATGGCGACCGGAAAGCCACCGTTTATCGAACTGGGATCGCCGCAGGCTGCTGTTTTTAAGGTCTGAAATCAAGCGCACATTCCAATGTTATATAGATCCATAGATACATTGTAAAATTTGTTTATTATAGGTTGGATATTACAAGATACATCCTGAGATACCTTCGGAATTGACTGAGAGAGCAAAGAGCTTCATTTTACGTTGCTTTGAACCGAATCCCGATACAAGAGCAACTGCCTCCGAGTTGTTGGAAGACCCCTTTCTAAACGAGTATGTGCTTTTTAAAGAAATAAAGATCTGTTTTACGTAATTACTTAAATAACGTTACAAATAACGTATATCATTTATATTGGACCACAGAAAGAAAAAAACAAGTCGATTAGTAGCACCACCGGACTTTAGTCGAAGCATATCAGTCCCTGCTGATAGGATTGAACGTTTAGGGAAATGCGACAAGACTAACAACAACCACATTGTTTCCGTCGCTCCTATGCAGAACTCACAGTCTGATGACAGGTAACGTCAAAATATCCTTAGTTCTAGTTTAATTATACGTAAATGGGTTTTATCGGTGCAATTTATTTGTGTGTAGTCCCGTTTTGTTTCGTCTTTAGTCGCAGATAATTTTAAATTTGCATTTACATATCGGCCCAGCTTTCGTTGTAAAGTATTATAAGTAGATTGTTGATAAAACAAATATTGATAAACCAAATAATAATAAATCTGAATACATTACATACGATTTATTTAAAAACATAAGCTGCTTTTCGGTTCATTAACGTTACCATGTCTCTCTGACAATTTCTCGTGGTCAAAGGAATATCAAATATTCGAACACATCATATTTCTATTGAAATCACATTATGACGAAGTGTAATCACAAAGTGTTACATATAGTGGAGCGTTGACAAAGTCAAGCCCATTGAGGGAGCGCAGTCCAGCACACCTTCTGTCTCCCATCAGCATGCCCACTGCAACCCTTTCTTTTAACAGGTACGGTACTAACTTGATACTCTGTATATGCTGTACAGTGAACTGTAATAGGTAATATTGGTATATCAAATTAAGAAACGAGCAAAAAATGATACCTCCTATAAATATCTTTTGGAAATTGATTATCATTAACATGCGATTCCATATATTTCATAGCTGTTGATAATTGACATTTCCCTTCCTGCAAAAACAGTTTGAATGCTTTTTGTTGCTAAATGCTCATGTGTTGAGGGCAATGAAGCTTTATGTTTACAGTCCTAATACGTGTAATGGCGATTTAAAAGAAAAGAAAGAATATGAGCTATAATGCTGTGGTAATGTTCCTCGTGTAGATACTGAAAACAAGTGAGATCATGAACTGAAGTTTGATGGACTAAACAGATGCCTATAAATAGAAATACATAAAATCAGACTATTTAACACAATTTCATGTGCGATTAATCGATTGTGTTTATCATTGCTTAAATATACATTTACAGCTTCAGTGATTGCCACATGTATTCAGGTTTATTTTTATCTACTATAGAATCGAAACTTTTTCCTACCGTTTAATTGTACAATGGGGAAAAGACATATCTTTAATATGAAACTTAAGCGTTAAAGTGTTGAAATGCAAGCGACAAAATAAACTATCTACAATAAATAATGAATCTGGACATTCAGCACCATAGGAAATACACCGTCGATAGAAACAAGTGAAACTGACACTGGTGGAGCATCAATGACTCGGAGAAGTTCTTCCGGCGGGTTATTGTCACCAGAAGTAGAATTAGGAGGTAGGTCACATTAGTAACAAACAATGGGGGCAATCAAGCAATAATGTGTGCCACAAACATTAGGTCAACCAGGACAAAAAAGTGGAGAAGAACAGGAGGGCTTTTATCTGTTAAAAAAGGACAGTCAGAGAAGAATGACTTTAACGAGAGTCCTCAATCAAGACGAAGCGAAAATTTGCGAAGTATGGATGAAGGGTATAAAGGCGGAAGGACATACGGTTCTGCAAATGGTAATTATTTCTATAGTCTGACTCCTCCAATGAAACATTCTAACTAATAACACTGATTTCAATACTTTACAGAGTCATTTGGAATTGTTAATGCGTGCTTTGAGGGATTATATCTCGGAACAGAATCAAGATGTAATCGTCACGGCGATTCGAACATTGAAAGAGGAATTGGATTTTGATTCGACCGCTATCAATCATCTGCACTTGGCTATTTATCTGTTTCAAACAGCCGTGAACGAAGTTCTACGAATGCATAGCATAAAACCGCACTGGATGTTTGCATTAGACAATTTAGTTAGAAATGCAGTCCAAGCAGCTATTACCGTACTTTCACCCGGTAATAATATAAGTATCATTTCCGTATAAAGATAGTTCGCGGAATTTCGGTAACAAGCTAGATTCTCACGTTCCTACCCTATCTGGTGACATACCGGATGCGTAATATATACACATATCAAGTGTAGCGCATATGGAGATAGCCCGTATTATCGTGTCAACTCTAAAAATATCTTGAACGCAAGTCACCACCAATAATAAGTGATCTCTTGTGAATCTAGACCTCAGTGAGGTTACCGTACTCCGCGAGTGTTCATTATCATCAACGGGTTATTTCAAAGATTCCATGACATTGAAGTGCAGTAATCGATGCGTAGATTTTTCTTTAATAATACTGCTGTCGATGGAAAGTGAATGATTTGTAATAATATTTTGATAAATCTTCCAGAACTTGGTGCTAATTTGCGCGGGCAAGGCCCGGAAGAGGGATCCACGTCCGGTGTGTCTACCGTGAATTCTGTGAAATCTCAAAAAACTGGTGATTCAATCGACAATAAATATTGGAAAGAATATCGGGACCAGATGGGAGCATTGAAGATGGAGAACATGAAATTGCTTCAGGAATTAATAGAAAGTCAAAAATCGTATCAGACCTTACTGCATCAGGCCCTGGAAGAGCAAAGAGCTCAAGTCGACACTTTGACGCGTCTCTGTGAAGATATGAATAAAAGGGCAGCGAGACAAGAATCTGGGTAAAATACATCCTCCTAGTATATAGTTAACTATTATTTATAAACGATACTTTATCAATTCTGTTACTTTTTGTGTAGTTATAATTCGTCGATTTCTGGGAACTCATTTGAACAATCAGGATCCTCATTGCTAGTAGATTATTATCTTAGCGACTGGCTTAGAGAACTCCACATTGATGAAGATACCATTCAAAAGGTAAAACTATTTACCTTAGTTAATACGCGTTTACCCGTTACATTTCTTACCTCAATGATTTATTTTATTCATTACGATTCATACTTACAGTTTCAATACGAGCAGTATACCTTAAAGGATATTCAATGTCGCATCTCGCGCGAAGACCTTCGGAGGCTTAATTTGAGGTGAATAAAACATTATCTATGAGTTTACGGAGGAAAATGTGATTTTGTATATAAATGTGGTTGTTTCTAGGGGAGGAATCGAAATAAGGATATGGAACGCTATAGCGAAGCATCGGAGTGGGCATTTTGCATGTGGTGAGGAATCTTGGTGAGGAATCTTGGTTCGCAAAGGAATAACGAAGTTCAAGCAGGGTAAATTATTTGTTCAAACGTGATGGCTGTCTTTATAATAGTGATGGCTAATCGCAAGTGTTATTAGATTTGCTAATAATATAGAAAATACAACTATGTCGTTTGGTGCAATACTATACGTGGGAATGATCGTCCACAGAGAAATGTTTGCATAATGATATTATTAGTTTATCTTGTAGTTCCTAAATATAGATTATTTAGTCGTTACAAAGCAATTCTGTACATACGACAAATTTTGCATATATTGATTTGTATTTAACGAACATGTTACAGTGGAAGTTAACCGATCATTTTATGGGAGTATATATAACGAATATGACATAAAATATACTATTGTTACAGCAAACACACTATAAATACTATGGTTAATTATATACAAAGTTTGTATATTATGAAACGTTTAATTTCACTGCAGTTCGTGATACCGTAGAAGGATCTTGCCAAATTCAGTGCAGAAAAGATTGATATTAATATGAAATAAAAATGCTCGATAGAACATTGCGGTACCTTGTAAATAATACTTCTCGAATTTGAGATCTACAAAATTCTCTGGAAATTGTTCGTAAATTGATAACGATCTGTGTAACATATTTTATTGGTACTACTGCCAGAGTAGAATTAATGATATTCAAAAATTCTGTGCACGCAAAACAGATTGCTTTGTTAGAAGATTTTGCAATTTCTCTACGTGTGAAAATAATAAATTTTGTCAATCTTTTCACAAATTTGTTGTTGACATCAGGTTGATATAACTTTGATAAACTGATGAGGCAGATACGTTGAAGTCTCCCAGTAAACTTTTTGTTCAATGTTATAGAACATTATTTATACATAGTAATCAGTCGTGCGTACAGATATTTTTAGATAGAAGCAAGCAAACTTGTTGTAGTGCCTTACCAGTGTAATAGTACAAGAGAAGATATTTATTATATGCGAAGAACGTTTTTGTCGTTATATTTCTATATATTTCTCAAAAAAAAGAAGATTTACATTCACGTCTTCCCAGAACAACACTTTGGAAATGTTTAACTGACGGAAAACATATTTGCGCGTCATAGATATGTAAATAAAGTGCTTTACATAGTCTGTAAGAATTGTATGTCTAAACGTTATCAAATATGAGTATAACCATATAATTTTTCTAGATACAAATTTTTATATGATGGCAGATCGCGGATTTTTTTAATGCAATAACTTCTTAGAAAGTTTGTGCTTCCCTTGTATGCAATATATTTGTTAGCTGGTTTATCGAATTAAACGTGTATCGCAATAACACTGTACGTGGAAATCGACTTAAATAAGTGCCTAATCAGACACATCAGGGATACATAATACTATTTCATCTCAGTTCGATCATGTACAGTTTAAACTATACGCTCTACCAATTAAGATCAAATTCTAAACTATGTCTACATAATGTTGAATGATCGATGCTCTGATAGAATGTAAAATCTGTCGCGATGTTCAAGTTGCCACTAGATATTTGTGTTCAAATAAATCTATTAAACAATTACCGAACGGTCTGGTTAGGTAATCTTGAAGACAAATATCTTTAGTATAATTGTTAAGATGTTTTCATTGCTGTTTTCACATACTGTATCGATAAGATTACTTATTGTTGCTCTTGCAAAACTGAATATTTGTAATAAATGATTTTGAAAAAGTATTGGATAAATCTTTCCCTTTAATATTTTCCAAACCCTTACTCCAAGTCGTACGTGGTGTGAATGAGATCCTTATAAAAAAAAATTGCATCCTTTAATTGAAATTGAAAGTAAACGAACCGGTTCCCAAAGGTAAAGGGCGATGGTAGTTCAAGGGGAGACGTGTACGTGATCGGTTTGAAGGGTGATATTCCTTTTTGTCGGTAACTACTTGGAGGCCTCGCCATTGATATGGATGAGACGTTCTCTTTTATCTCGTTGTGATGCTCCGTTTAAAAGATAAGCCAAATAGATTCGCAGCTCATCGACGCCGGAAAGGATTTCGTGTCTCCCTGGAGCCCTTCAACCGGCGTCTCTTTCTTCCGTCAGGATTATCCTCGCGATACGATCTCTCTCCTTTTCTTTTTTTTTCCTACGGATTTACGGTAAATCACGTCTGGTTTGAATTCCTCCTCCGTCCTGTTCGTAATTAAAGAGAGCACGGTTTCGAAAGCTTAGATTTTTTTTTACCAGGTGCGTATAGGACACAGCGGTCGCGCAAAATTGCGAAACTTTTCAACACTGTCCTTATAACGAAACGAGGGGTCGGACCTATTCATTTACACTACAGAAAAGTTCGTAGCTTATAAACGCACCCTCAAACGAGTCGTTTATTTCGTTGCGTCGAAATTCTTCGTCCCTCTTTCTTTTCTCTCTTCTGTCTGTCTCTCTCTCTCTTTTTTTTAAACTCCGACTCGTTCCGGTGCATTTGCACGCGCGCAATCTACGCGGAATACATTCCCGTATGAAATATTCACGAAGCACGATCGGTGAGCCTCTTTGCTTTATATTCTTCATCACGATTCCCTGAGCGGGTGGGTCGCATTTAGAACGGCAATCGTTTAAAATTATATTCGACCGTCCGCGGTAAAAAAGAGAAATGTTTACGAGTACAGTAAAAGTAAGATGACTTTGTGATCAAAAAATAGAAAAAAAATTTTTTAATCAAAATTACACATGCAACATTGTGGATATCGGTTCGCCTGTCCACTGACCGAATGCAATCAACGTGCCCATCGACGGAAAGTAATTTCGCCTCAAAGCCTCTTGCCGTCGGTCAATTCTCTCCGCGGGGCTATTATCGGTTATATAATTAAGTGTCTCTGCGAAAGTACCGAGTGAAATTCGATTACATCGTCGTAAATGGCAGTAGCGTTAAAGCTGCAACCCCCTTCGACAATCTCCAACTGTTCTACGTCGATCGACTAAATCCGGTCGTTCAATTTTTTTCTCTACCATTCCTTTCTATCTTCTTCCCTCATCTTTCCTCTTTTATTCCTTTCTTTTCAGTTTTACATCTCCTGATTATCCTCACCGAACGGTACCACCTACACCCGTGGCGTGCCGTGTTGTATCGCCGAATATTTTTTCGCGTTATCTACCGCGTCCAATACCCGGCGACTGTTATTGCAGCCACTGCAAATATCCCCCGCCCCCGTCCTTCTGGCCGCCCTTCTCTCCGTTTGTTATTAGCAATTCCATAACGGAAGCACGACAACGAGAAAAATCTTTCCGGCGTATCGGTGACTTATGATTGGACGAACGCGTCTACGCAAATATAAATGTTAATGCCGCTTTGTCGGGTTTCCGAATACATTACCGACTGGGGGGTGAGGGTGCGGGGGAGGGTGAGAAAGCCGAGGGAAAACCGGCGGGGGTTCTTCCGCGAAAATCGCAAAATACCGTTGGAAAGCTTTGCGAAACGGGGAGATGAAGAAGGCGTGCCACACGCTTCACGGTTAAGCGGTTCGATTATACCGCGCGGAATGGGGCTGCCGTTTTCCTACTCCCGTCGAATTATTATTCACTGACGCGTCCTTTCGTTACATTTACGCTACTATCGATTTTATCCCATCGCCTCGTCTATACCATTATTTACGCGGGTACGCGTTCATTTTCAACACTTTTATCAGCTTGCCTTGGTCCAACCACGAAATTATTCAGAAAAAGCAACGCAAAAACGACGTTGATATGTTCGTTCAAACGAATGTTTAAACGAATGGGTGAAAAGAAACAAAAACGATACTGATTTTAACCCTGTTCATTCATCCAACGAAAATATCCGTTCCTACCGTAAAATTTCAAGAATCACGAAAACCAGACGACACGTAATTCATCAGAGAGCTGCCGCAAAATTTGCTTAGATCCTCCACCGGGGGAGATTCGCCTTTGAAAGGGGTGAAGGGGTTGAAGGGGGAGGTAAAGTCAGGCGTAACAGTCGTAATTCTCCGGGATGGATTAACGTGGTTGCAGTTCGGAGTCTCGTTCTCGAGCGTCGAAATCGCAAATAAAGCGGCGCAAACATTCGCCGAATCAGGAGGCACCACCCTAAGCGCAATCATAGCCGAACGAGAAGGGGTTGTTCTCCATGATCGGGGATACAAAATCCCGGGCCACTGCCACTCGGCTGCGTAGCCTTCTTCCATTTCTCTTGCCACCGCCCGCGCGGCCCTTTTCCTCTCTTTACCTTTTAATTAACTAACTGCGCCTCTGAAGTAACTAAAGAGGATCTACGATTCGGGAGTACCGAGCTTTTCAACGGCGGCCGCGTAAATCCGTTCCCTCGTGAAAGGCTAAACAAGATTATCACGTCACGTTCCAGGCAGGGCCGTTCGCGTCGAACAACTCCACCGGTTAATCCATTTTCAGTTTCGACGACGGTTGGGTTAATTGATCGTTCCCATTCTAATGAGTATCCTTTGTGTAATGATAAAAACCGATGGGAGTATTACGTTTGAAATTTTCGAAAGTGAAGTAACATCTATTCGATAGAGATACTTGGAATAATTATTTATATAAATGGTAATTATGAGAGATTTGATATGAGAAATGTTTTTTTCGTTTCTTATCCGCGATATCTTTTTCCCCAGGAATTATCATCTTAACCGGGTTTTATAGCGGAGACTTCGGAATGACGAGGGACACAATGAAAGACTTTATCGAGGATGGAATGGGGGCCCGTCCGCGATCCTTTCAGCGACAAATTAAGGATTTTAAGCCGAAAGTAATTAGTCCGGGCGGACAAGGTGTCACTCCGTAGAAACGAGGAGACGGCGAGTCAGTCTTCATTGTTCTCGCTATAATCCTCCAGGGGGGGGGAAACGTTCATAAGTTCTTGACTCGTCTGCATCCAAGATGCACTTGGGGTAGAAACCGGGCGAGCTACGTTGATTTCCTGACGGATATTAATCGTCCACCGTTCACGAATGTTTCCCCACTAATAAAGATTCCTTATTTTCCCATCGAAACGAATTCGATGAAACGTTAAGATTTCACTGGGTTATCGTGAAATCAATTTAAAAAACGTAAGACCGATGAATTGTATCGAGGAAACGTTCGACACGCTTTCGGATATCCGGATGGACGAGAATGAAACTCAATAAAATTTGCCGGTTTCCACAGCCAGCTGGAAATTAACCGTTGGTAACTTCTGGCACGTTGCGAAGGAGGAACACCGACTGATATTGAATCGTTTCTGCACCCTTTCTCGTCTCATAACACCGGCAAGGGGGGTTACAAGGCAACAGATGTACCTGATACATATTCATATCCGTTCTCCACGACTTCGTGTTATTGTTACTGTTATTATTGTCAGGGCAGAGAGTCAGTCTGTCGTAATAGCTTCAAGAAGAATCTATGAGCGAACGTCGACGGACCATTCGTGGAAATGGAAACACACCCTTGACCGTGGTTAATTTCACGCCACTTGTCGATTATAGTCACTATTATTACCATCGTTACATTCACCGTTTCCATTTCATTTTTTCATATATACATACATATATGTATATATTTTTCCTTTAAACGATCACCTAACGACCTTAATACGTATGTACATACATACATAGAACGGAGAATTTTACGGTATTTATGCGCAAATAGATTTTCGCCGCTCGATGCCTTTTAATTTTTCACTCGATCGTTAACGAAGCGTCGAAAAAAGAACAAAAAAAAATATGTTCCACAGGGAGAATTAGAACGGTTCGGTACGTTTACCCGGGAGTAGAAGTATAAATTTGCGTGTGTTTTATTTTTCAAGTGGTAAACGGTCATTACCGGGGAAAAGTTTTTCCTCGGGTAATGAATTTTCATCTTGCCGCGGGTGTACGTCCGTCGATACGCAGGTGGAACTTGGAAACTTCTCCATAACGCCGGGGAATTAATGGCAATTAATGGCATTCGTGTTTGCACCGCTCTCTCTCTCTTTCTCTCTCTCTCTTTCTCTCTCTCTCTCTCTGTGTACAATAGAGAAGCCCCGCTCGGGCAGCCGGTTTGCTAGAGAACGTGTAAATCTCCACTCTCGTTTTCCACCAGGAGTTTGATTAAGCGTCCTTTACTCTACGGCCGCGCAAACAGACCCTAATGAATCGCTTGTTATTTCGAAACGCGGGAAACGGAGAAAAAAAATTCCAATTATCGAGAGGATCAAACTCATTTCG
Source organism: Mimumesa dahlbomi (assembly GCA_917499265.3). NCBI lineage: Eukaryota > Metazoa > Arthropoda > Insecta > Hymenoptera > Crabronidae > Mimumesa > Mimumesa dahlbomi. Next base: position 4,326,339 of record OU824114.1, on the reverse strand, counting down.
CAGGGTCAGTGATTTCCACCTTTTAACGATTCTGTCTGTAATCGGCGGTTTGGTTTCTTTTTTTTCTCTCTTCCCCCACGAACCTTTCAAATATTATGCCTTCGAATGCCGAAAGGGAGAAACGTTTAATACGGTGAAGAGCAGAGTACTAATTATGGTATCGATAACCATTATCGAGTATCAAACATTATTTACGAGCCCTCCGGGTCGAACGTCAATGAAATCCGACTGAAAGTCTTGCAACGAAATATGACGGACGTCCAATCCGTATTTTAATCAAATTCTCGGGAATATTATACATACATATATTTCTCTATATCCTCTATACATACTTGGAAACTCAGATTAAAGATGACACTAATATATTTTCGATGTATCTCCAATAATTCTAAAATCCAACACTTGCAAATTTAACAATTATCGAATAACGTCCGGATAAACATAGATACAAACACAAAGTTTCATTTTCGTAACACACAAATGTAAAATTATTATAAAAATAAATGCATATTACACTAGTTAACAACATTGATCGTATCGATACCATCCCCGAACGGTTGATCCCGGGGGACAACAAAATTTATTAATACCAGCATAGCGATCGCCCGCGACGAACTTCCTACCCGAGGAATCCTTTAATCTCTGCGAACTATTGTCTCGTCCATGGAACACCGGGTGAGAATTAGCCTTCCCTCGGTTCCTCCGTAGCGCGGCTGTAGTTGAATTATTGCCGGGCGTATCTGAAGGCAACGTGGCGGTGCCATAAAGCCGGCCCCGAAATGTTTCGCTGATAATGCGATTCCGTGGCGAAATTAGTCGGCGTAACGGTGAGATCGAGAGGGGGGGGGGGGAGGGGGAGGAGGACGAAGGGTGCACCCGTGACTCCTGGCGGAAATGTCTTCCCGAAACGAGAATGAACGGAGAAAAGAAGGACGTGAAAACGGGACGAGGAGAAATCTGTGCGTTATCTCGAGCGTATCACAACGGGGACTTGCGAGGAAAAGAAAAAAAAAACTCAGCGAGAGAGCGAGAGAGAAATCTTCGTGGCAGATATGAATTATGCATGACACCACGATGAAACTTTATGACGTAGATATATATATACGACCGGAAGACTCGAAGGGCCTCGCGGAAATCCGCAGAATCCATTATACGTTTTTTAATTAGTCGAAGCCCTATCGAAGAACTTTTCGCCGTGGTAGAATTCATGCGAAAAATTCGCGGATAAATAAATCTGTTCAGGAAGGTATTGGAACCGCGGGTATGATGATAAATTGATATTTCTCTCACGAGGATATTTATACGATGAAAAGATATAGACGAACGTACCCTCGATACCGAAGAGATCAGTGGTAAGTGGCGCCGCGACGTCGGCGTCAAAATTCCCGGGGTTTCACCAGTGAACGTGGAGAGCAGGTGCGAGGTAACTTGACCTAAAACTAAGTGGATGTATATCAAGGTTAGTAGGCGAAAGAAATCATATTTTTTATCGAACCATATCGATTATAAAGTCAACCAAGTGTCTCTCTTTAAACGGGATAAATCGCCCACGGTTTCCGGCGTGATTTATGAAACGTAAACAACGATACTTTCGTCAGACTGTGAATCAGACACGAATACCATTAAACCGACGATACGTCGGGCTACCGGAGTTCCTCCGTTTCCGTCGTTTCTCCCCGGGTTTCTATTTATTATCCGGTTCCACGCGGTGGAAAACTTCTCGTCCGATTTATTCGACCGTCGACGCTTATTTTCGTTCGACGCAAGGGTCTCCTCGCGAAAGGGCGAGAGATCCTCGATAAGAGGAGCGTTTACACCGTCACGAGGCAACACCCGTTGCTAGGAGCTGTTTTCACCGAGCCGATGACCGCACCCTCTGCGACGAGTCGGCTTTTGGGAATCGACGAATTCTGCGAATTAAATATTCAAAACGGAACCCCGTCTGTTCCTGCAAACTGATGCAACTATCTTCGTCACGCTTCGTCAACCTCGCCAACGTCGTAACGACGATAAAAGGAATACGCACAGGGTGTTCCTGGATGACGGAGGAAAGCGTCGGGACGCCGACGACGCTGTGTACAAAACTAAGCCGGCAAAGTAGAAAATAATTGTCTGCCACCTAACCAGAGTCTCTTATTCCCAGAATTCGATTTTATTAAATTGGAAATATTTCCAGAAACTAGTTACAAACTTTAAAATGTTATATGTTTTAAAATTTTATACGTAAAATTCTTTGACACCGAGAAGAAATCGTGAGAATCTTTCTTCGCACGGAACAATCAGCATCCCTGTATCTTTATGGACCACGAAGTGTCTCATCGCGATCATTAAATTTCCGTCGAGATTTCTATCCGACGTTCCGTTACGTATCGATCGAGTCCCGACGATCGTTCCGTCGATGACGACCGAGCACCCGTTCCCCGGGTGCGTTAGTTTCTTTTTTCCTGACGAGAACTCGTCGTGACGCGCGATAAGAGAACTTCGGGAGGCGAAATGCTTCGCCGGAAACGTAGCGAAGACGTCGACCGAAGGGAGCTGGGTGAAACGAGGTATATATTCGCGGAGAAAACGAAAGGGAACTTAACTGAACGGAATTTTATTACTCTTCTATGGGTGTGACCCCTTTAAGAACAGTTAGCAACAGATATAAAAAGAGTACAGAGTACACCTAAGTCCTAGAGTCAGTATTATAACCGTAAAACTAAAACTAAGACTTAAGTTAAGACTAAAACTAAAAGCAAAAGTTAAGACAACCACTAAAAAGAACAAAAAAAGACTAAACTAAAGAACAAGAAGAAGATAAAAGAAAATAACAAGCATTAAACATCAAAAGCAAAGAAAAGAGACAGGGAGAGAGCAAAAGAAGAAGAACAGATTGAAAGTCAGCAGATCGAAGGTTGTATCTTCTTCCTTCTCCTTTTTTTTTCTGGCTCGCGTCCCGGCAATCGGAAAACTACTTGCCGGGATAAAGGGAAGAAGATTCGCAACGGTGAACGAACGACTGCATACGGTGTTCGAATAATATCTGAATATCGAGGCGCGAGGACTGCGGCGGTCGTAAACCGACGCGGATATGAATGCGGATAGCTCAATTTTACGCGTCTAACCGGGACGCTTACATCCGAGACGTGACGGCTTTATCGGCGTTGCTTTTTTCGCCGTCGTTTCGTTCTCGCCGTGCCGAAACGAGCTTGTAACGTCGTCGCGGGTTTAGCGAGGGTGCGAAAATTATTGCGTATCCTATGAGCGTAATCCGTTCCATCCCCGCGGAAAATTACGCGACTGGGTACATAAAACCGATGGGATTTAGATTCTATGTATATGTAGTATATGTATGTATGTTACCGTGAAAGTGTGAAATATGTGTCGACATTCCCCGGTGAATATCGATGTTCACCAGATTTCGAACTTTGGCGATAAGATACGTGTCTCATAGCGAGTTTTCGATTCGAGGAACATAGAGAGACGTATTTCAGAGATACAGAAATCGTTGAATTTTTCAACAGTCCCTTTCCCTTTGCCAGGATCCGTGAGATCGTCGCCAACTGGCTTTCTGAGACAACACGGAAAGGATGTCGGATTCCGAGGGTAGCGTCGGCAGCGGCCACGACCTGGAGATGTGCGAGACGCGCGAGGAAATCGTCGACCCGGGGCCGACGCGGCAGAATCCGGCTGCCGACAAGCTCGAGGAATTCGAGAAGCTGCTCCAATCGATGATGGCGTCACGCACACCGTCACAAGAGGCCGAAGAAACCGAGGAGAACGAGAATGAGAAGAAGACAGGTGAAAAATCGCGAAAAATCGTCAAATTATAACAGTTTTTTGCTCGGCGTTTGATCAATTTTTGAGATAGCGATTTGAAACTGGTACCATTATTTTAGTTAGGAAATTCTACGCCAGATCAATATATAATAGTTGTACTTTTCGAAAATTTAATTTTTCGCAAAAATCTGAAGGGGGTAGGTCAGGATTTTTTGCGATTTTCGTAAATTGCCTGCCATTTCCGTAATTTTTGACCTATTTATATGCTCCTGGGCGTTTTGGACGCGGAATCTGAAGCCGAATAAGCCAGCGAAGAATCATTTTCATTGCTCAAAAATTACGGAAATGGCGATCGATTTACGAAAATCGCAAAAAATCCTGACCTACCCCCTTCAGATTTTTGCGAAAAATTAAATTTTCGAAAAGTACAACTATTATATATTGATCTGGCGTAGAATTTCCTAACTAAAACAATGGTACAAGTTTCAGACCGCTATCTTTAAAATTGAGCGAATGCCGACCAAAAAACTGTCAGAATTTGGCCATTTTTCGCGATTTTCGTAAATCCTCCGTCATTTCCGCAATTTTTGAGATATCAAAATGACCCGGGACGTTTTGGAAACGGAATCCGAAGCCGAATATGACAGCGAAAGATTCAGGTCGATATCTAAAAATTTACGGAAATGACGAAAGAATTACGAAAATCGCGAAAAATGGCCAAATTCTGACAGTTTTTTGGTCGGCATTCACTCAATTTTAAAGATAGCGGTCTGAAACTTGTACCATTGTTTTAGTTAGGAAATTCTACGCCAGAACAATGTATAATAGTTGTACTTTTCGAAAATTTAATTTTTCGCAAAAATCTGAAGGGGGTAGGTCAGGATTTTTTGCGATTTTCGTAAATCGCTCGCCATTTCCGCAATTTTTGAGCTATTTATATGCTCCTGGGCGTTTTGGACGCAGAATCCGAAGTCAAATAAGACAGTGAAAGAATCAGATCGATATCTAAAAAATTGTGGAAATGGCAGGCGATTTACGAAAATCGCAAAAAATCCTGACCTACCCCCTTCAGATTTTTGCGAAAAATTAAATTTTCGAAAAGTACAACTATTATACATTGATCTGACGTAGAATTTCCTAACTAAAACAATGGTACCCGTTTCAGATCGCTATCTCAAAAATTGAGCGAATGCCGATCGAAAAACTGCTTTAATTTGAAGCTCATCGCTTGATTATCGACACAGGTGCGCGCTCTACACAGAGATGCCCACCCTTAACTGGTTAAAAGACACGTATTACATTTTCCCCAAAAGAGATGTGTATTATCATAAACATTCGATGCCGCGTAGATTTCGTTCGCACGAGAAAGTAGTAAAACCCTACGTGAGTGTCTTCCCGGCCCCTACGTCATCGCGAGACCGTAAAGCCGGATTACAGTAGCACTAGACAATTATCATTAAATTCTTCCCGTTGCCAGAGTTTCCCCCCGCGAGTCTGTAAACGTGATCGTAGGACGTAAAAAAAAAGGAAAAATAAAAAGAAAGAAAAACACCACGTATCGAAAATCTCCGAGCATCCGTAACACCGTTCCTCTACGGATTTCCTTTCGTCGACCCTTTATTACCTCATTCCCGGTATTAACATTGGTCTACCGTTAGTCAGGGACACGTTACGCCCGTGGTGTTGTATACTTATGAAGCCATTCGCGCTACTCGAACATGTAAAACGCCTCGCGTGCCTTACGCAGGGGTGAGTTCATACAAAATACACGCGTAACATCCCCCGACACGACAAATGACGACATTCGAGCCCCTTTAGACGTTCTCCGTATATTTTCAGGGAATCTTAAGACTCTCTCTCCCCTATATGCTCCTCTACTCGTTCCTTCTCTCTTTTTCTCTTCACATAAATACAAACCACACCCCCTCCAGAAAATATACAAAGAAGAAACGCGTTCAGGGGTAGGTAAGGGGTAGGTAGAGGGGTAGGGGGGTAGGTAGGGGTGATTGTGTTGGTTCGTCTAGCGTGAATCCTCCCTTACTCTCGTACCAACAGAAATACTGGTCGGTCTTGTGCGAAAGGAGGGTTGAAACCTCCGGGATGTGGAGTTTCTGCCGTAGAACTCAGGTAACCTGTTGAGAGGGCTCTTGGAGTGGGCGAAAATGGAGAGCTTGCTGCAGCTTAACTTGGAGAATTTCCCAGACGCTCGCCAACGGCATTTTCAGGGAAAGTGGCTGAAATTGGGAGTAGGCAGTGCGAGGGAAATTTCTCTGGCCCCGGGGATTAAGTTCCGCCCGCCTGGAATCGTCTCGACCCTTCTTCTTCTTCTTCTTCGTCGTCTCCTTTCTTCTTCGTCTTTTACTTTTTCTTTTTCCATCTTTACCATTCTTATTCTCCCCCCTTCCCCACCTCTTTTTTACGACGAGTACGTGGCAAACCAGATGGTAACGCGAACTTTAATGATCTTTCTCGCGGAGACTGGGATATACTTATCCGGTGGAGACCGGAAATTAGCACGGTGCCGGGGAAAAGTTTTTCACCAAGCCGTTGCTGCCTCTTTTGATATTCCCATGACCACGGAAAATTCTTTTTTCTTTTTTTTTCTACGCTAACCACGTGCGTCCGAGACACGTTTGATCGACCAATTCCCCTTCCCCTTTTCGCGAGCACATTTCTTCCTCCGATTATCCAGCTCGCACGCGGAATCGTCGATCCCGTGGAAACGCTCTCCCACGAGATCCCTCGCAGCGTTTCGGCCGGAGATTAAGTCCATTAGGCGGATCGAAAATTATTCCACGAAAGAAAGCCAAAGGCGGTTTGACCGGTCGGTTGTATCCTCCCTTCGCGTACGTTCGCGGAATTAACGATCGGACTGTGTAGGAAATCAAAATATTAACTCGACCCGACACAGCCGGTTGGTCGGTGGACCCGGGTCAAGTGGAGGAGAATACGTTTGGTCAGACGGGGAAACCTCGGGAAGGATCAAAGGCAAATAAATTCTTTCTCTCTAATTCGATTCTTCTTTGTTATTCTATCTTAATGACTTTCGCAAATATACATTTAACGAAACTTTCCTCGTAAATCACGCGTGAGATAGTATATGTATATAGGTGAACGTGACGTAACGATGAAAGAAGAGAAAATAAAATACGTTCACGTTATTGTCGTTGATCACGATAGAATTGCATTCGTAGTCATGCAACGGTATGAATGTCTAAAAAAAAAATCATTTATACGAACCCGTCGTTCGTGCGACAAAGGTATGTTGTATGTATTGTACGTGGGGGGAAACGGGTGGTGGTAGCTCGGGAGTCGCAATGTCGTGCACGGGTAATAACCGTTTTAATTACGATGCAGCGACGAGATTTACAGACATGTATAATGACGCCACTGTTTCCCGACGGAACCGCAGCTGTTGCCAAATTCGAGTCGTGGCGGTGAGTTCTCGAGCCCCCGATAGCCCGCTCCTAAATATCTCGGTAAATTTCCGTAGAACCGAAACCATGGTGTCCCGTACGACGAAGGGAAACCCGTCTGCGTTCCAAATTAAACTCATAAAATGCCTGAAACCCCTGGGCTATCCAGGCATCCCGTGACCGTTTAAACGTAGATTCACCGAGCCGATGTGCTACGGCCGTTGGTATTCCGGTAGAAACAGGAATTACAATAGAATCTGACGGTAAATTTCCAGCACGTAGACAGAAAAGTATTCATCCCTACGTCGAATGTATCATTTCGAAAACACCATTGATTATTACGATCATTTAACGCTATATAGAACGAGTTCCATAATATTATATATAATAATAATCTTTTCATTGATTTAAATATCAAGAACACTTCTACCTACTAATTTTACTATATCTTAATATCTTTCTATCCTATATTTTTCCCTACGCTCAACTCCTTTCGTGCCGTAGAACTCGTGGAATGTCTAGCGAAAGTGTCGAGGCCCGTGGCGATAATTAAAATAATAAATCGCGGGGCTCCGAGACGGTAGACTTTGGTCGAAATTAGTATTGCATCGAGCACGGTACGCCGCGCGACGCCGGGCGTCGCGGCGCCGCAAAGGATGATACTCTGAATTATAAATGCCGCGAGAACAGGGGCGTTGCCTTCCGGCGGTTAGCTCTGTGCGATCTGCGCGTCGTAAGGAAACTGCCTGCTCGGCGACATCGGGGGGGATGAGATTTTATTAGAGAAAACGTTCGTTAGGAACGTCATTGGCGACGGGCCAATTCGATCTCACGGTACGATTCGTTTTCGGAATCGCGCTATTAGATTCCGCCGAAACACAGGACCGGTAACGGGCATTTCGGATTTCGAATGCTCGACGAATTCACCCGTTTCGCTTGATATATAATAGAATCTTATCGTATCCCGGAGAAATGAATTTTATTTCCTTTTTTCTTTTTCTTTCTTTCTCTCTCTCTCCGGTCTTCTCGAATGATATTTCCACGCGATATGGAAATATGTATACAAACGTTACATTCGAGAAAGTTATATCTTATTATCAGTCACTTCGTTTTTTTTTTCTTCTTTTTTGCCCCCGGAACGTAGGTGTTCAAGGTGGGGGAAAACGATATACGAGTCCGGATTATCATAATGTCGGGCGTCAGTCGTTGGCGTATGTGCGTTACACGTTCTCTCGCAAGGTGACATCTTTCTCTCCACCCTTGTATTTCGGCAGAGGCTTTAAGCTCCCCTGAAAAGTTTTCTGCCACTAGATTTCGCCAGATGTCCCGCGTTGCGACACTTTCGCCGTCCGGAGTGTGTTTCACGCCCTTTTCCCGCGGCGACACTCGATTAGGGTCGAGTTCATAGACAGTGTTCAACTTTTATTTGTCCTTAGTTTGTCGCAGCCACTTCCCGGCCGTTCAACGTTTCCGGATTATACGAGGACGGAAAGATTACCGGCGCTCCGTGAGAAGGTACGGCGATAAAGGGAAGATACTTTGCCAAGATGCTCGCCTCTTTTTTACGTATTTCATCCGCGAACCTTTTACCCGCGTAACGAATCTTCCGTCTGAGTGAATGGAGTAGAATGAGAGAGAGAGAGTGAAAGAATAAAAAAGAATCTTCTCGATAGTAGAACAGAAACTTTCGGATAGATAAACAGCGGACCGAATTCAGTGATCTTAAACAAAAGGAGGATTTATCACGATCTAAACGATTAAACTTCAATTTTATCGGTACGTCCGATAAGAATGATCAATGTACGTATGTAACATAATGTAACATAATCCGTTGGTAACATAATTTCACGTTTCACTCGAACTTCAATAATCGCTCGAGCTTTCCCCCGTGAAAACGGACTCCTCAGCGGTCGGGGAAATTGAAAGAAACGACTCGGACGACGAAAATCTGTTACCCTCGACGAAGTACGCGAGAAACGCAGATAAAAAGAGAACACCACAGAGAGAAAGAAAGAGAGAGAAGTTTCTATAGAAAACGTATATCGAGAGCTCTCTTAACACGACGAAAGCGAGGGGGTGGTAAGCGAGGCGAGCGTGAAAAATGACGTCGAGTTCAAATGCTCCCCAAATAAGAAATCACTCCCGAAGAAGGTGCGCGGCGCGCATTATTCACTCGGCCGAGGACTCGAAAGTGAAATATCCGGCGTGCCCGCGGGATTCGCGGTCATCAATTTCCACGTCGTGTCGGACAAAAAGGCGAGACACGTCTCTCGAAAATGCCGCGAGGCCCACGGCGAGAAGTCGCACGGATGATCTTCTGCCTCGCAGGATGCCGCGGTCCGCTTTCTCGCGATAAAGGAAAACCGGCGGGATGACGAATAGGGGCGAAGACAAATTTTACCGGAGGGTAGATAATGTCCGAAATCATTACCGCGCGGTGCAAATTGTTTGGGAAAAGTTGCTGAGAGATTCCGAAGGGTAGACAACGAGGTTTTCTTTTGTCGATGGGGAATGAAATTATCAGAATTGATAGTCTTCTTCTTGTTCATCTTCTTGCGTTTAACGATTGACGAAATAGAAAGTGATCACTTTAGAATGGAACGAGTGTCTTCGATATACTGACCGATGATGGTAAAGTTGGGTGAATAAATTTATATTCACATCTTAACCCTTTTAATATTGACCCAAACTGGATCGATTCGATAAATTTGCTGAGCTTTAGGAAAACACTGTTAAAATACCAACTAAGAAAAATGATCTTCGCCAAATTTAAAAAGGACCATATTACAAAATACTAAATTATTAATTAATTCAATTACTAACATCACCCCTGCGAAACCATAGTAAACGCCCCACACCCAAACATTTCCCAGATCTTTCCCCGATTCGCCCGAGATTCCCCGCCGTCCCCCAAAATACGTACTTATAAAAATACCTCTCGCGGACTGCATGATTTCACGATAGAAAAAACAGATTCGGGGGGAAAGTCCGAGCCGGTGAGAGTCACGTTTATTGTCCCCGTGCTGGATCCCCATGCGTACCGATCCAATTTGTGCGATGAGTATCCAGGCAAGGACGAAATTCGTGGTGCGCAGAGGGGCGGTGGACCGAAGGACACGGGGAGAGAAGTGGCGCAGGGGTTGTAATTTGACGTGGGAGAGGGGCGGGGTAGGGCCGAGGGTACTCGTCCTTTTTTTCCTAATTCGACGAAGGGCGAGCACCCGCGAAATGAAAAGCGCGACGCACCGACGGTATATATCCCTTTGTGCGTACCCGGTTACGCACCCTGTATAAAGAATATTCATTTATGGACGGCGTCCGGTGCTCGAGCACCAGAAAATCCGTACTTTTCAGGGAAAAAAGAGAGAGAGAGAGAGAGAGAAAGAGAGAGAAAGAGAGAGAGAAAATGATTGCTGGACGGCTAATCTATCGTGAGAAATTGCTACTGACGTTTAATCGGTGAACAGGCTGTCGAAACGTCGATGACGTTGACACGAGTACGTCGTAGATCGTATCGATAAAACGCCAGATGTTTCGCGAGAGAGTCTATAGGCAAAGGTGTAATAATACGTTGACATAATACAACGATAAGAAACAACGAGCTTCGTATACGTATATAGCGATTAATCGTGAAATCGAATCGTTCTGTAAAAGACGATAGAAAAGTCAGTACCGTATACGTTCCGCTTTAGTTTTTGCCAGTTTTATTTCTGGCTGAAATCCAAGGCCACAGTCATGGGAATGAGTCCTCCTATTTTTACGACACCACAGTTTTTTCCATTTTTACGGGCAGATCGATCGCAACCGTTTCAGGGTTAACCTATCCTTGGCAAACGATCAAACGACGAACGGCAAAGGGTGACATGTCCAATGGTTTCACGGTCTCAACGATAAACCGTACAATCTACGTCACTTTTATCACGTAACACACACACACACATACATACATACATATATAATTATTAAAACCTCCAATAAAAACAGAATAATAATACCGGAAAGATTTTCATCATTTCCACACTTGTACTTACGATATTAATCAAACACCTTGATTAACGTATCATAACAAGTTATACACTTACACATCGATGAAACGAAAACACCTGAACCGTTATTCGTTAACCACGTTTCAAAACGTTCACGGAACATCTAGATAACCCGTTATCACTGCACGTCCACGTTCCGCGGAAATTTAAAGTATCCGGAACAGCCAGACGTTACCGCGACTCCTAATCGTTCCCCAGTGGTTCCGGGAGGGCTTCTGCTTATGATGGAATAAAATCGTACCTGTCCGTACGCGGGAGGCGTGTTCGCGTGCGATGTCAGTTGTTTTCAGGTAATATTCCGTGCGTCCCGTGACAATAGGGAACCAACAAGGGGCCGGAGTTTCGCCTGGAAAGACACGATCGGCCAATGCCAGAACGTCAGTCGTCGGTTCAGTCCGTACCTGGTCTCTTGACCCGCTTTACACGACAGCCATTAAACGATCGGCACATTTTTTTTTTTTCACCGCCCGATTATCCGCCTCCGGCTGGGGTTACGTCAACCCTCGCGATTGTATTGGTTTTGTCACTGCGCGTAGATTCATTTTCGCGAATCATCCTGGTAGATATTATCGTCGCGTTTCCTCGACGATCGAAACCGACGACACGTCGGACGGTGAATTTGTATTTCGTTCGTCGGGTTCGCGAGAGTTTTATAACGTAAAAAGAGAGAAATTCATTAAGAAAAAGAAAATACGTTTGAAAATCGGAAGTAGATGTAACGAATTACGTTGGGGATGATGGAAGTGATTTATATGCGTGATTTTATAGTGATATAGCGACGGTATGGTTTTTCATTGGAGAAGAATGTTGTGTTTAGAAAATTTATGTTTTTACTGGATGGAGTTGAGCGTTGGATTGTTATTTTGCTACAGCGGTGACGGATATGGCAGCGTCGGAAACACCGCCGGATTTTCGATTGGAGTATATCGGGGCGTTCGTCCAGAAGTCGCTGAAATTGAAGCCGGAGAAATGGGGACGGCTGCTTTTGACCGAGGAATACCGGAACGTCGTTCTGGACTTTCTGGACAATCCGCACCCCGTGGCGTTGTTCGTGGTGCTGACGCCGAACGCGCAATTAGTGGCGTCTTCCACGTTTCCTATACCGTGTCAGAGGACAAAAGGTCGGTTCCTTTAAGAAGTTTTTGGTGAAAATCATCCGAGTACAGACATCCCCATAGAATTCTTCACCTAACACTCTTCGCACCTTGATTCCCAAGTCCAAAAATCGTAAAAACGCATAGTTCACTAATTTAGTCATCTCATTTGCCTCTAAATCCATAATTCATTGCATTTATCCGCCTATCACATTGAAAAAGGATCAAATTATAGAACATGGACTTAGAAAATACTTTTCTACATGACAGACACTATTTACGGATTCTAAATAATTAAAGTACCATTTATATAAGTATCTTATCGATGTTGTAGTCGTCAACTATTCTTTAATGTATCATTTCTAATTAATTTCCACGCCAGGTATTTACGCAGTGAAAGTGAAACAGGCACCCCTGTCCAAAGAAAAAGAATCATGTTCCTCCATGCTGATCCTTGGTGACTTATCCCATCGTGTCGTCGACGAACTGGCCACCCTGGTCGACAACATTTTCGCTCCACTTTTAAGTAAACCGGAGAACCACAAAGGTTTGCCCGACGTGGCCGTTCAGGATATCTGCCGACACGTGCACGCTCTTCGTGGTACCTTGTATCAGGTATGGGACGCCCGTAATCCTATCGGGGAATCGCTGTATTCGCCACTTGTGTGCAGGTGAAAGGTCAGGTGAACGGAAGGACGGTTCTCCCGATGCCGGCGGGGATGGAGAAGGTGACGGAAGTCGAGAGACTGGTTTCCGTCGAAGGTCCGCAGGCGGTCGACCTGTACTTGAAGAGTGCGATAGAGGGTGTCGTGATAAAGTGGGCTTACCTGGTGAATGACGTTGTCACTCAGGAATCGAGCGCCGCGTTCGAGAACGGACAAAATCCGACGCCCAACGTGGAACTCGAATATTGGTCCACCAGACTGGCGAACTTGAGGTGAAACACATGGAAATTATATATTTTTATATTTTTATAGGTGCACTTTGCAGAAATTGAGGGTTAGCTTGGAAAGGACTTTATTTAGAATTTGTTTCTATATATTATTCTTCCATATAGTTTTAAAAGCAGGACCTTTGTTTGGTAGAATTTCACAATAAAAAACTTATCAAAATTCTATGTTTGACGACTGATTTTCATCAACTTAATAGAATTGGATTAGAAAGCAATGTATTTAGTATGATTGTTTAGATATATCTACGATCAACTGCAAGAAGATCGCGTGAAAAAAATGGCCAGTATACTGGAGAAGACTGACAGCGCTTACTACCCGTGTTTCCGTACGTTGTTCGACAACGTGGTGTCCTCGTTGGTGGAGGCGAGGGAGATATCGTTGTATCTGTCGCCCCTGGCGAAATGTTTCAAGACGATCGAGGAGCTCGACTTCTCGGAGGCTAAGCCGTTAATGGCGACGCTGATACACTCCCTTGGATTAGCCTGGGCGAAATCCAGCTACTATCAGAGCTCCTCGAAAGTGATCATTATGCTTCGACAGATTTGCAACCTGTTGATACAGGAGGCCCGGCGATTTCTCGATCCGTCTTCCATCTTTCAAAGTGACGTCGACGAAGCCCTGCAACGTGTCCAGATATCTCGAGGTGGAAAAAAAAATTCAAATTTATTTCCACTCCGACGTCGATTAGTTTCTCGATTCTCTATAATAAGACTCAATTTTCTATCCTAGGAATCTTAGAAGAATTCAAGGAACAATTCGACCTACGAAAAAACACACCAGGCATGAAACCGGAAGCTCCGCCGTGGACTTTCAATGCCAGCGCTGTTTTCAATCGGTTAGATGCATTTTTGAAACGATTGGCGGATATCGAATGGTTGTTCAATACGGTGATGGAATTCTCGAAATTGGAGAAGATCGAGATCGGTGGTATACTCGGTCGATCGTTAAGCTCGAGGATCGTTAATGTCTTCAAAGAGTTTCAACATTTATTCGTTTCCTTTACCGTTAGAGCCAATGACGCTCTCGAACCCGATGACGAGTCATTCGGCGTCGATTGCGCGAATTTCAACGAGTCGATCGTCGATCTCGACAGCAAACTCGCTGCGATTCTCTGCCAGGCTTTCGACGATTGTGGCAATCTCGAGAGTGTATTTAAGGTAACCACTTCGAATAACATTATAATCGTGAATCATCGATCGATCAACTTTATTTTTCCAGTTGATAAACATCGCCGGATCGGTGCTCGACAGGTCGGTGATACGTAAACAGTTCACGGATCGTTACTCCAGGATCTTGGATCTCTTGAATATCGAGCTGACGGTGGTCGAAGTGTTATTTAATCGCGGGACAAGGGGCGCGTTGATTAATCTGCCGCCCCTGGCTGCCGCTTTGACTTTCACCGGGATGCTTCGACAACGTATAGATCTTCCCGTGCAATCTTTTAAAGCACTTCAGCATCCGTAGGTATCATTTTTTTTTATCTTAATTAAAAAGTAAAATATTCGTAAAAAGATCTCTTTTGGAACGCTTCCAATTCTCAGAATAGTGAATAGCGACGAGGGTGTGAACATAACGAAACGATACGAGAGATTGATTCAAATTTTTATTGACAAACAAAACGAACTATTCACCGATTGGGCAGAGACCGTACCCAGAACCGTCGCCACTGGTTTGAACCGTAATATCTTACTACGCGAACGAGACTCTACTTTATTATTGAACTTCGACCCGGACCTTCTCGCCGTACTGAAAGAAGTGAATTACCTGAAGCAAATGTCACGTACCGACATTCCAGTGGACGCGTTGAACGTACGTTCCCTTAGAATTCGTTTAAGTATTTTATCAGGTATACCTTGACAATCGGGTTTAATATTGACGGAAATTGGTACAGGTGTCCGAGAGCGTGGAGACATTTCGAAAATTTCGTATCCTATTGAGCGCCACTGTCGACTCCTATAATAATATCTCGAAGACAACGAAACGGGTGGAATTTAAGCTGATCGAGCAGGAGATAGGTAGAATCGATTCCCTCGTGTCCCGGGGAGAGAAAGAATTATGCTGGAGGTCCGACGGCCTCCTGGAGTACATCACCGAGTTGGGCGAGCTCGTCGAAGGGCTTTGGAAACGGATCAAATCGGCCCAGGCGAACGTCCAGAGGATCACGTCGATTTTGGAACCGTGGACGAGGACTCCGCTCATTGAAAGAAAGGATCGTCGAAAGGATGCTTTGTTGTCGTTCGACGAACGCCCGGAGAAAGTCGCGAAACGAAACGCGGAAATCGTGAAAGCCGCCGAACAGATACATGCCCTTCTTGAAGAAAACAAATCGCTTTTCTGTGTTACCGACGGAGAGGAGGAATCGTGGCAGAATTACGTCGCGTACGTCGACGGCATTGCGATGGAGTCCCTTCGACGGTCCGTCGGATGTTCTCTAGGTTAATACGTTTAAGGGAGTACGAATGGATATGTGTGGGAGGGTATTAGGGACGTTGGGGAATGTTTTTTAGAATCGGTCGTAAGGTTGGTATGAAGAAATGAAGAGAAGGGTGAAGAGAGAATTGGTTTTGGAAAATTATACTTTTGAAATTAAACTGAGTTTTGAAATAGGGATTTTGGTAGTTTCTCGGATCCATGTCTTGAAAATTGGGTAAAAGAAGGTGGGGAACCGAAAGTTTTCCAGGATTTTTAGTTTTCCGACAAGTACGTTCGATTCTAATAAAAAATATACCCCCCACGTTTCTACGAGACTTTCCCGTCGTCATTTTTTGCTAATCACAGCTCATTTCGCGAATAAATTTCCATTGCTCAGAATACTTGGTCGAGAACATGGACTCGGTGGGTCAAAGCGAGCCGCTTTTAGAAGCAAAGTTGGAACTTCGCGAGCCAGATCTCTATTACGTTCCATCGTTGGAACCCGACGATCCGGACGGATTGGATCAGCTGATTCTCGTTCTGCTGAACGACATAATCGGGATGTCTGCCCTGGTGCCAAGATTGAAAAGCAATTCCGTGGGATACGCCGAGGAACTGGAAGAAGACACTGACATAAAGGGCATGAAGGATGAGATTTTAAACAGCGTTGCGACCGCGGTCGAAGAAGCGACGGACTTTTGCAGTAATTTCGAAGGTGTCTTATCATCACCTATTATCCTATCATAAAAAGATGACACCTGTCTATAATCTATCACCAAAGAACACATGTTATAATACATACCACCGTTTATTTCCAGCAATACAAACGACAGCCTAACAAATTCCTGAAAAAAAAACAAAAAATCCTATTGACAGGTGTCATCTTTCCGTCTCCCAGTATTGTTACGTAATAATAAAAAAAAAATTTCATCGTTACGGTGACCCGTTGAAACGATCCGTCGTCGTTGTGACGCATTGTCGTCTTCCCTTATCAGGATACGCCTATCTCTGGTTGGACGACAGGGACATGGTGATGCAACAGTTTCTCGAGTATAGCCGACAATTGACGATAGAGGAAATGGAGATGGTGGCTGGCCTCGATCCCAAGGGGCCGGCACGGTCACCGCCGAAAATGGAGCAATTCCGCGAGCAAATCGACCTTTACGAGGGCCTCTATCTCGAGATCGAGGAAATGGAACCGTCGAAAGTGTTTTGTGGCTGGTTCAGGGTGGACCTAAGACCCTTCAGACAGTCGGTGCTGAACATGGTCTGCAAATGGTCCAGTATGTTCAAGAGGCATCTGGTCGATCGTGTTACCAGCAGTCTCTCAGATTTGGGCTCGTTTATAAGGTGTTCGAAATACATAGAAAATTATACGAACACGTATTTACAATCCTAGATATTCTCAAATTAGATAAAAAAAGAACATCAGTTAAAACGTTGTCGATTTTAAATGAAAATTAAACACATTTAAACGGAAGATTGGTGTACCTGAAGTATTAAAACTCTATTACATAAATTTAACGTTACAGACGAGCGGACGAGGGTTTACTCCAACCGATACAACCAGGTGATTACATGGGTCTGGTAAGCGTAATGGGATACCTTCTTCAAGTAAAAGAGAGACAACCAACAACCGACGAGATGTTCCAACCGTTGGAGGAGACGATCGAACTGTTAAAATTTTACGATCAAGATATACCGGAGGAGGTGAACGTCCTTCTTCAAGAACTACCCGAGCAATGGGCGAACACAAAGAAATTGGCTCTCATGGTGAAACAACAAGTGGCTCCTTTACAAGCCGGTAAATTTTACAGTGACTCGTTTATAAACGACCTGTAAACCACTAACAATATTGTCTCGTGTGTCGAATATTAAATAACATTTTTTTTCTTTTTTTTTCAAAACAGGCGAGGTATCCAGAATACGCGGACGAATATCGGCGTTCGACACGACCATTACGCATTACAGAGAGGCTTTCCGACGTTACACGTTCTTCAAGTACGACTGCAAGAATCCGTACGAGCTTCTCGACGAGGGCCACAAGGAGATCCTGATGCTGGAGCGTCAGATGAAAGACATACAGGAGTCCGCGTCGCTGTTCGAGGTGACGGTGCCCGAGTTCAAAGTGCTGAAGCAATGCAGAAGGGAGCTGAAGATGCTTAAGCAGCTCTGGGATTACGTGAATATCGTGCGGAGCAGCATCGAGGGGTGGAAAACGACACCCTGGAGGAAGATCGACGTCGAGAACATGGACATCGAGTGCAAAAAATTCGCCAAAGAAATTCGCGGTTGGTAATCATGGGATATATTTTCATGAAAATTTACGAATCGCTTATTACTTGGAAATTGGTGTGAGTTTGATTTAGAAAAAAGTACAATTTCTTTTTATTGCGTACTTTATAACGTTATTTAAATTGTATTTTATTTTGCGAATGGATGAAATAATTGTTTTGTGTACTTTTTAAACGTTGGTCTGTTTCAATGGGAATTTAATTAGCACTCGACAAAGAAATGAGATCATGGGATACATACGTGTCGTTGGAGGCGACCGTGAAGAATATGCTGACGTCTTTACGGGCCGTCGGAGAGCTTCAAAATCCTGCGATTCGCGAGAGACACTGGCGACAACTGATGAACAGCACTAAGGTATCGCCGGGAATCAGAAAACGGGGAATAAGATTACGAACGAAAGCGTTGAAAAACCATCAGACGTGACTCGATTCTCTACTAATTAATAATCGACTGTACGGCATATTTCTTAAGAATATTTTTCTATCGATACGTTTGCCACTTTCGACTTTTTTTTCTATACATCGACGACGAGTTACTATTGTACATACATAGAAATTATTTCGTATATACATACATATATGTATATGTATATTTTATTTTTAAACGACTATGTGTATATACACGTGGATATGAGAATTAGTTGCACCGCTGTATATACGCTATCGGTGTTACAGAAATTGGGCGACATGACTCCAGAAATGACCGTAAGTCCACTGTAAATATGCGCACGAAATAATATTTTTCTAAACAATCCTTTTTTACTCGCCAAATAATTCAAGATCATCACTGTAAACTAGTTCTGATAGAGATAACAGCACTACATTTAGTATCAGCAATGTAAGCACCAATGATTCTTCTATCACGACGTATTTATCTATAATAATTAGACAATATTTTTCATTTAACTGCATGTCGACGGCTGAGCATGCTGCGCACGTGCAACGAAGATCGAATTTATTATTTGTAACATTACAAACATAGTATTTAATCCTATACACTAGTTTTAATTCTTCTTATTGTCATTCCATTAATTGTACGCTTCGCTATATATTTATATACGTTATTAAATAAATTTTCTGTAAATATGAAATGTCATTTATTTCAAAGATTCACGTCATACCTCCCATTTGTCGTCACGAGATCGTTCCGAATTTATCAATTAGATTAGAAAATCCTCAAGATCGTTCGACGTATCGGTCAATAATGATTCCTGCGCTTAGGTGCGATTCGTCATGGACGAATCGACCACCCTGGCGGACCTGCTGGAGCTGAATCTCCACGAGTGCGAGGAAGAAGTGAAGAACATCGTCGACAAAGCCGTGAAAGAGATGTCCATGGAGAAATATATGAGAGAGTTGAACGTCACATGGTCGAAAATGGAATTCGAGAAGGAAACTCATGCCCGTACCGGTGCGACCTTGATAAGGGCCAGCGAAGAGTTGATAGAGACTCTGGAAGAGAATCAGGTTCGCGGAAACCTGAATATTCATTTTCTAAAGAATACTGCAATTTTACTCGCATCTGCATTTGAGATTAAATTTATATTCACGATCACTGTTGGATCTAAGGAATACTATTATTATTTCACACTTTAACACGATGGTATTAAAATTACTTCCATAGACGATAGAATAGATAATTAACGTTACATAATCTCTAAATTTCCAATTATTACTCTCCCTATTTATTTTGTTTAAATTTCAGTAAAAAATAAATCCGTGGAGAAGTGAAATTCGAGTAAAATACATTTTCAAATTTCAATATAAAGTTCGACAGTACGATTAACGACAGGTTAATCACGACTTGCTACGTTGCAGGTGCAGTTGCAGAATCTGATTACCTCGAAGTTCATCGCGCACTTCCTGGAGGAAGTGTCCAGCTGGCAGAAGAAACTCAGTATCGCCGATCAGGTGACCACCGTCTGGTTCGAGGTGCAGCGCACCTGGATGCACCTCGAGAGTATCTTCACGTCGTCGGAGGATATCCGGAAGCAGCTTCCGGTAGACGCGGAGCGGTTCGACAGAATCGACAAGGAGTTCAAGGAGATGACGGAAGAAATGGCGAAGACACCGAACGTCGTCGAGGCGACGAATAAAGAGGGCCTGGTGTCTGCCCTTGACATTCTGCAAAAGGAACTTGTGCTGTGCGAAAAAGCTTTGGCGGAGTATTTGGAAACGAAACGTCTGGCATTCCCGCGGTTCTACTTCGTCTCCTCCAGCGATTTGCTGGATATTTTGTCGAACGGAAACCAACCCGAGGTCGTTGCCAAACATTTGACGAAATTATTCGACTCTATGGCTCGATTGAAATTTGACGAAGGTTGCGCACCGAAACGAGTGTCAGGTAAGAATACAAATGACAAATACTGACAAACACTATATGTATATCCATATCTCAATATTCAAATTCCTTTCTATTATATTAAAACATTCTTTCTCTCTCATTTTTAAAAATTATTAAAATCGAAACGTTGAAATGATCACCACTTCAGGGTATCGTTATCAATCTCCAAAGTATAATATCTACATTTTTCTTTTCTCAATCAAAAAGGTATGTTCGCAAAAGACGGTGAATACGTTGAATTCGCGAATTGTGAGATGATTTGCGACGGAGCCGTCGAGGCATGGCTGAATCTTCTTCAGCTAGCTATGCGGGTCTCGATACGACATTACTTCAGCGAGGCTGTCGTCAACTACGAAGAGAAACCACGTGAACAATGGTTGTTCGATTATCCAGCACAGGTTTCCCTTTGTGGTACTCAGATCTGGTGGACCACCGAGGTGAATATGGCGTTCGCAAGGTTGGAAGAGGGCTACGATAACTCGCTGAAGGACTACCTGAAGAAACAGATCTCGCAGCTGAGTATTCTCATCACGCTGTTGATCGGCGAATTAACGAAACAGGAGAGACAGAAGGTGATGACGATCTGCACGATAGATGTGCATTCCAGGGACGTGGTGGCGAAGCTGGTGCAGTCGAAAGTCGAAACGTCGCAGGCCTTTCAATGGCAGAGTCAACTTCGACATCGCTGGGACGAGAGGGAGAAGGATTGCTTCGCTAATATTTGCGACGCGCAATTCAAATACTCTCACGAATACTTGGGGAACACACCCAGGTCAGAGTCTAGGTGTACCATTTGTTATTTATAACTTTACATAATCATAATTATATTCAAACGTATCATTATTATACACGTAAACGATGATAGAGTCTAATTATTTCTTATCTATAATTTTAGATTAGTCATAACACCTTTAACAGATAGATGTTATATAACTCTGACGCAATCTCTTCATCTGGTGATGGGTGGTGGACCAGCAGGTCCAGCGGGAACAGGGAAAACAGAAACAACGAAAGACTTGGGCAGAGCTCTAGGTATCATGGTGTACGTGTTCAACTGTTCGGAGCAAATGGATTACAAATCCTGCGGGAATATATACAAAGGTCTCGCGCAGACAGGTGCTTGGGGCTGTTTCGACGAGTTCAATCGAATCACCGTGGAAGTTTTATCGGTGGTCGCCGTGCAGGTGAAGTCCATACAGGACGCCATTAGGGACAAGAAGGAGAAATTCAACTTCATGGGAGAGATTATCAGTCTCGAGTCGACAGTCGGTATATTTATCACGATGAATCCCGGTTACGCCGGTCGTACCGAGTTACCGGAGAACTTGAAGGCCCTTTTCCGACCCTGCGCCATGGTCGTTCCGGATTTCGAGCTGATCTGCGAGATTATGTTAGTCGCGGAGGGATTCCAAGACGCACGGGTGCTAGCGAGGAAATTTATCACCCTGTACACCCTGTGCAAGGAATTATTGTCGAAACAGGATCATTACGACTGGGGTCTAAGGGCGATAAAGTCGGTCCTGGTGGTCGCCGGAAGTTTGAAGAGAGGCGACCCAGACAGACCGGAGGAAGAAGTTCTAATGAGAGCTTTGCGTGACTTTAACATTCCCAAGGTCGTCTCGGACGACCTCCCGGTATTTATGGGACTCATTGCTGACTTGTTCCCAGCCCTAGATGTACCCAGGAAGCGAGATGTAGAATTCGAGAAAATGGTGAAACAGGCTGCAGCGGATTTGATGCTTCAACCTGAAGACGGTTTCATTTTAAAAGTCGTTCAACTTGAAGAACTACTTGAAGTGAGACACTCGGTTTTTATCGTTGGTATTGCTGGGTCAGGGAAGACTCAAGTATGGAAGACCCTATTCAGAACGTATCAGAACATGAAGAGGAAACCTGTGTACAACGATTTGAATCCAAAAGCCGTGACCAATGACGAATTGTTCGGCATCATTAATCCAGCGACTAGAGAATGGAAGGATGGCTTGTTCTCGGTGATCATGAGAGAACAGGCTAATCTCGGTGGTGAGAATCCGAAATGGATCGTATTGGACGGTGATATCGATCCAATGTGGATCGAATCTCTGAACACAGTGATGGATGATAATAAAGTGTTGACATTGGCCAGCAACGAAAGAATCGCATTGACACCGGCGATGAGATTGCTCTTCGAGATCTCTAACCTGAGGACAGCGACACCTGCGACGGTATCACGAGCAGGTATATTATACATAAATCCCCAGGATCTAGGATGGAATCCATACGTCACCAGTTGGGTGGAAAAACGAACTTCACCGATCGAGAAATCGAATTTAGTGATGTTATTCGATAAATATATCCCAACTTGTCTGGAAACTTTGCGTACCAGATTTAAAAAGATAACACCGATAGCTGACATGGCGCACGTCGAGATGCTGTGCCATCTTCTTCATTGTCTTTTAAAGCCAGAATTAACAATGACAGACTTCCTGAAGGAACACTACGAACTATATTTCGTTTTTGCCGCAGTTTGGGCGTTCGGATCGTCAATGTTTCAAGATCAAACGATAGACTACCGCGTGGAATTCAGTAAATGGTGGACCAACGAGTTCAAACAAATCAGATTCCCCTCGCAAGGTACTGTGTTCGATTATTACATCGACACTGAAACGAAAAGTTTCGTTCCGTGGACGCAACGTTTGCCAAAATTCGAATTAGATCCCGAAATGCCATTACAGGCTGTTCTCGTTTATACGTCAGAATCAATTCGAATCAGATTCTTCTTGGATTTATTAATGCCAGAAAAACATCCCGTGATGTTGGTAGGCACTGCAGGTTGCGGAAAAACGGTTCTCGTGGCGGAGAAATTGTTACAATTGTCCGAGAATTACGCGGTGGCCAATGTCCCGTTCAACTTTTACACCTCGTCGGAGATGCTGCAGAAAATCCTGGAGAAATCGTTGGAGAAAAAAGCGGGCAGAAATTACGGGCCACCGGGGAACAAGACGCTGGTTTACTTTATCGACGATATGAACATGCCGGAAGTCGATGCCTACGGCACCGTCCAACCTCACACTTTGATTCGTCAGCATTTAGACTACGGGCATTGGTACGATCGAACGAAATTGACCTTGAAAGATATTCACAATTGTCAGTACATCAGCTGCATGAATCCCACGGCTGGATCGTTCACCATCAATCCCAGGTTGCAGAGACACTTTTCCGTTTTCGCCGTCAGTTTCCCGAATATTGATTCGCTGACAACGATTTACGCGTCGATTTTGTCGCAGCACCTGGCGAACGTTGAACACAGGTGTATATTAACTCTCGACAGAATCCTTTTAGTTAATTATATAGAATGAAATTAATTTACTAGACTTTAGGGTCGATTTAAAAAGAATCTTCCAAGTTCGGTATTTTCCGAAACTTTAAATATTTACAAAAAGTTCTTGGTGACCTAATAAAGAACCACGTATGTCTGTGAACCAGAAGTTTATAAAACTTTGTTTAAAATCGTCCTTAAAGATCTAGCAAATAGATTAGTTTCATTTAAAAGAATGATTTTTAATTAATTCTTTCAAGTGTTAAGATGACTTATCGATCGATATTTTCCACAGATTTCCACTCTGTGTGACGGAAATGTGTAACAATATCGTCCAAGCGGCCATTCAACTGCATCATCGTTGCGCCCAGATGTTTCTCCCAACGGCGGTGAAGTTCCACTACATCTTCAACCTTCGCGATCTATCGAACTGTTTCCAGGGCTTGCTCTTCAGCGGTAACGAGTGTCTGCAGACGTCCGTCGATATTATCCGAATTTGGATGCACGAGACGCATCGCGTCTACGGCGACAAACTAACCGACGAGAAGGACATCGAAAGTTTCGGAAAGTTGCAGCTGGATATATTAAAGAAGAACGTGGAGGAAGTCGACGAGGGTGCCGTGCTCGAGAAGCCAAACATTTACTGTCACTTTGCAGGCAAATTAATCTTTGTTCAGAAACAAAACTTGCTATACAGGCTTTCGCAAAATGGGTAACACCAAAGTGTCTCCTTTTTAATGCTAGTAGAACAGAATTGCATTTATTGTGGTGGTACCACGTGTTTCAAGAAATATTAAATAATACAAAATTGATTACCCTACGCTACAAATTAGACAACTATAACGATTTATTAAAAAATTCTTTAAAAATTACCGTGTACATAGAATTTTCTTTAAATTTTAGAATTTTAAATAGAATTTCCTTCAAATTCTAGAATTCTACAATTTTCTACAAATTCTACTTTAAATACTTTGAACGTTGATATCAAAGGAGATATTTTGGCTTTCTTAGCCATGACACCACGTCTAATGGAAGACATTTAATATGCAGGAGGTGTCGGTGAACCAAAGTACATGGCGGTGAAAGATTGGGCGACCTTGCACCGATTACTAACCGAGGCTATGATCAGTTACAACGATCTCGTGGCTGCCATGAATTTAGTATTATTCGAGGACGCCATGATGCATGTATGCCGTATAAACCGAATCCTGGAATCACCGAGGGGTAGCGCACTTTTGGTGGGCGTGGGTGGTTCTGGCAAGCAAAGTCTCTCACGGCTGGCGGCGTTCATAAGTTCCCTGGAAGTTTTCCAAATCCAATTGAAGAAGGGCTACGGAGTCGCCGATCTCAAACTGGAACTAGCTGTGCTATATACGAAATCCGGCTTGAAGAATATAGGTATAGTGTTCCTTATGACGGACGCACAGGTACCCAACGAAGAGTTTCTGGTGTTGATCAATGATATGCTGGCTTCCGGAGAGGTTCCTGATTTGTTCGCCGAAGATGAGGTGGAAAATATAATCGCAGGTACAGGATAATTAACGTTAAGCAACACTTAATCGTGAGAATTAAGTTTTTATGATTTTTTTGGTAACTTTGAAGAACAGATTATAAATAGAAAATGAAAAATATGGAGAGAAAGATTTAAAACACTAATTACCAATAATTCAAAGACGCGCTAAATTTAAATTTATCTGTCACAATTTTAGTTGAACGATAACACTCAAATTTAAAGGTTCCACGATAAATACAGATTTGATCAACAGGAGTTCGTAACGAGGTGAAAGGCGCCGGGATGTTAGACACTCGCGAGAATTGTTGGAAGTTCTTCATCGACCGTGTGCGTCGACAGTTAAGGATAGTTCTCTGTTTCTCCCCGGTCGGCTCCACCTTAAGGGTTAGATCCAGGAAATTTCCGGCCATAATAAATTGCACGGCCATAAACTGGTTTCACGAGTGGCCGCAAGAAGCTTTGATGTCCGTGTCAAAGAGGTTCCTGCAGGAATTGGACGAGCTACCAGAAAGTTATAGGTATCGAGTTTGTTCTATCACCCCCTCCCCTTCATTTCCTCCCCACTAATTTCTCCCCCTCTCTAACAATTTTAATACGTCAACATAATACGTTAATAAATCACCTGATTGAATTTTCAATCGCAGGGAATCAGCCGCAAAGTTCATGGCACACGCACACACAAGCGTAAATGCTGCAAGTCGTCATTATTTAGCGAGCGAGCGACGTTACAATTACACCACGCCTAAATCGTTCCTCGAGCAGATCAGTTTGTACACCAGATTGTTAAAAACGCAGACAACGGAGCTCCGGGCTCGAGTAGCCAGACTGGAGAACGGTTTAGAGAAGCTTCGTTCGACGGCGGTACAAGTGGACAAACTGAAGGAAAAATTAGCTGTACAGGAGATAGAACTACAGCAGAAGAACGACGCCGCGGACGCATTGATCGCGATAGTCGGCGTCGAGACGGAGAAAGTACAGAAAGAAAAAGCGATAGGTACATACATACATACATACATATCCTCGAACAATAAAAAACCTTTTAAGAATTCCACTAAATATTTCCCTTACCGTTCAGCCGACGAGGAAGAGTCGAAAGTCGCCATAATAGCAGAGGAAGTATCGAAGAAACAAAAAGATTGCGAGGCAGATTTACTGAAAGCCGAGCCGGCGTTGCTCGCCGCCCAGGAAGCCCTGAACACATTGAACAAGGCGAACCTGACCGAGCTGAAGTCCTTCGGTTCGCCACCCGGTGCCGTGACAAACGTGACCGCGGCTGTCATGGTTCTCCTAGCCCCGTCCGGTAAAGTGGCCAAAGACAGAAGCTGGAAAGCCGCCAAGGTACTAACAAGGTCACCGATATTATCGCGGAAATTACCCATGGGTTCCGTGTTCCCCAGATCATGATGGCCAAGGTTGACACTTTCCTGGACGCGTTGATCAACTACGACAAGGAGAACATACACCCGGAGGTGATCAAGGCGATACAGCCGTACTTGAAGGACTCCGAGTTCGAGCCGGAATTCGTCAGATCGAAATCAGCCGCAGCCGCGGGGCTGTGCGCGTGGGTGATCAATATCATTAAGTTCTACGAGGTTTTCTGCGACGTCGAACCGAAACGGAAGGCACTCGCCCAGGCGAACGCTGAACTTGCTGCTGCGCAGGAGAAACTGAGTGGAATTAAACGGAAAGTCGCTGTACGTGAATAGGAATTAATATTTAAACGTTTTGTGTATAAGAAGTTTGGTAAGGTTGATATGAATTGAATGAAAAATAAAGTAAACCTGTTTTCATAAGTTTTTTTAATAACGAAGATTATTAAGTACTGTGTTTCTTTTACTCAGTCGCTGGAGGAACAATTGGCAAAATTGACGGCAGATTTCGAACAGGCTACGGCGGAGAAATTAAAATGTCAGCAGGAAGCTGACGCGACGAACGCTACTATTGCACTTGCTAATCGATTGGTTGGCGGCCTGGCATCGGAAAATGTCCGATGGGCGGATTCGGTGGCTAAGTAAGTATAGGGTGAAGGTGACAGGAAGGAAAGTTCAACAGACAGTCAATTAATATCCAATTAGAAGAACTATTGAACCTTATTTGGTTGTCGAATTAAAAAAAATCACCAAAAAATGAATTGTCATTACATTAAATATCACCACTTTCAATATTATTCTTTTGTTTTTCATACAAGCTTTCCAAAAGTTTCTATTTAAATTTTCTTCTACCCCTGTGCTCTCTACGTATCCAGATATAGCCAGTGTTCGAGAAATAACGATAAAATATTGAAAGTTTCATGCAGCAAGCGTCCACGTTACCCGGCGACGTCTTGTTGGTAACAGCTTTCATATCGTACGTTGGATGCTTCACTAAACAATTCCGTCAAGATCTGCTGAACAAGCAATGGCTACCGTTTTTACGAACCGTGGAGCCGACGGTTCCAATAACCGAGGGATTAGATCCCCTGTCGTTGCTGACAGATGATACGCAAATAGCGAAATGGAACAACGAGGGTTTACCGAACGACAGGATGTCGACGGAGAACGCGACGATCCTAACGAATTCCGATCGTTGGCCGTTGATGATAGATCCCCAGGTATACCGGTGAAACGATCCTATGATTAATTAAGCAAAACGAATCTCTAAATTGGTATCTCACTAACTCTCTCACTCTCTCTCTCTCTCTCTGTCAGCTTCAAGGTATCAAGTGGATTAAACAGAAGTACGGGGAGGAGCTTAGGGTCATTCGATTAGGTCAAAAGGGTTACCTGGATGTCATCGAGCAGTCCTTGGCAACCGGATCTACGGTTCTGGTTGAAAACATCGGCGAAACTGTGGATCCCGTGCTGGATCCTCTACTGGGACGAAACTTGATTAAGAAGGGTCGGGCGATTAAGATCGGTGACAAGGAGGTTGAATACAATTCGCTGTTCAGATTATTATTGCACACGAAGCTGGCTAATCCCCATTACAAGCCGGAGATGCAGGCTCAAACCACTCTAATTAATTTCACGGTAACGAGGGACGGTCTTGAGGATCAATTACTCGCCGAAGTGGTGAAAGCCGAACGTCCCGACCTCGAGGAGTTAAAGGCCGAGCTTACGAGACAGCAGAATGATTTCAAGATCACTCTCAATAGCCTAGAAGATTCACTTTTATCCAGGTATACCCTCATCGATCCCGTAGATCATTAGAATTATCATTAAATCAAAAAGATTCTTCAGCAAATCCTCTAAATATTAAAAATAAATTCCTTACAAATCATTCCACCCTTTCATATCTTTAGATTATCATCAGCGGGTAGCAACGTACTCGGTGACACATCCCTCGTCGAGAATTTAGAAACAACGAAAAGAACCGCCGCGGAGATCGAGTCCAAGGTCACCGAGGCTAGGGGAACAAGTCGCGAGATCGACGCGGCCCGTGAACTTTATCGACCTGCCGCCGCCAGGGCGTCGTTGCTCTATTTTATTTTAAACGATCTGAACACCATAAATCCGATTTATCAATTTTCACTGAAAGCCTTCAGCGTGGTTTTCCAGAATGCCATCTCCAAGGCAGACCCGGCGCCGGACGTGTCCGGGAGGGTGAAAAACCTGATCGAGTGCATCACGTACTCGGTGTTTATGTACACCACCAGGGGTTTGTTCGAGTGCGACAAACTGATTTTCGCGTCGCAGATGGCCTTCCAGATTCTACTAGCGCGGAACGAAGTCACCGCCGGCGAACTGGACTTTCTCCTAAGATTCCCCATCACGCCCCATGTTACCTCGCCGGTGGATTTCCTCACGAACACCAGCTGGGGCGGGATTAGGAGTCTGGCCACCCGCGAGGAATTCCGGTAAGCGAAGCAGAAATGCTCGAAACGTGTTTAATATATCGCTGTGATTTCCACCGATGTGGGGGGAGTGTGAATGATTCGCAGGGAATTGTTGAATTTGTCTCCTGTTAATGGAAATGAACGTATTAGTGTGTGTATTGTATACTTATAAATTGGTAGACGCATGGGTGGATGTGTGAAAGTATATTCTACGATAATTCGCATAAAGTGTTTACGATTAACAACTTTCTTTTGTTGTTTACATTAAAATGTGTGATTTGGAAAAAATTGGGCTGAGTTTATTGACATGGAAGTTTCAATTTTAGATTTTTTCTATATTTTATAGACTCTTTATACTTATCAACCTCTAGCATTTGTATCTTAATTTCATCCAAAAAACACTATGACGAGTTCCACTTGTAATACACTATGTATTTGTTTGCGAAGTAATTTAGACAGGGACATAGAGAGTTCGGCGAAAAGGTGGAAGAAGTTGGTGGAGTGCGAGTGTCCGGAACGAGAAAAATTCCCCCAAGAGTGGAAAAATAAAACGGCCATACAGCGTCTCTGTATGCTGAGAGCTCTGCGACCCGACAGAATGACGTACGCGATTGCCGCGTTCATCGAGGAGAAACTGGGGCCTCGATATATCGAAGGTAGAACCGTCGAGTTCGCGAAATCGTTCGAAGAAACCAGCCCGACTACCCCGATATTCTTCATTCTTTCACCGGGGGTGAATCCCTTAAAGGTGAGCGATATTTATCTGGATCGTTTGGTTTTTGCTTTTAACACATCGAATACCACGTGATTCTTCTATGGACCTTCTATTGTTCCACCATAAATTAGCAACATTGCAATGTGTATATTATAGGTGTATATTTGATGTATAAATAGAACTATTTCTATATCGGCATTTTTATATTAATATTGATATTGTGGTTCCCATGGTATTCGATGTGTTAAATATTTTTTTGTGCCAACAATCCAGGACGTGGAGGATCTGGGTCGTCGTCTTGGATACACTTTCGACAATCAAAACTTCCACAACGTGTCCCTGGGTCAAGGCCAGGAGACGGTCGCCGAACAGGCCATGGACGTCGCGGCAAAGAACGGTCACTGGGTGGTGCTGCAGAATATTCACCTGGTGAAAAAGTGGCTTCCTTTATTGGAGAAGAAGCTGGAGATTGCGGCGGATGGTTCTCACCTGGAGTACAGAGTGTTTATGAGTGCTGAACCAGCGAGTACGGCTGCCGGACACATAATTCCTCAGGTACTTTCTTAGAATAATATTTCTACTTCTCAAGAAAAGTCGAAAAAAATCGGGAAAAGTCACAGCCTCGGTACTGTGAGTGACAGCAATTAAATATCGATGAAAATATTGTATTAATTACTACCCATAGATTTAGTTTCAAAATTTAATGAAAATTTTTCTCACATTTTTCCCTTTTCTTTGAAATTTAATTTATAACTAACAAATACAACAGGGGATCCTGGAGTCGTCCATCAAGATCACAAACGAGCCACCAACGGGCATGCAGGCTAATCTGCATAAAGCTTTGGATAATTTCACCCAGGAGACCCTGGAGATGTGCACCAAGGAGGCTGAATTCAAAGCGATTCTATTCTCCCTGTGCTATTTTCACGCCGTCGTCGCCGAACGTCGGAAATTCGGTCCGCAAGGTTGGAACAAGATCTATCCGTTCAACGTTGGTGATCTATACATCAGCATGAGCGTGCTTTACAATTACCTGGAAGCTACTTCGAAAGTTCCCTGGGAAGATTTGCGGTTCGTGTTTCCATATAGCAAATTATATCCAAATTCTAATCAAACTAATCACCTATCCTCGATATAAATTTTAAGCAACTCTTCCCAGAAATCTTCCTACATCTTTTTACAAATATTTCACAGATACCTATTCGGAGAAATAATGTACGGCGGTCACATAACAGACGATTGGGATAGACGACTCTGCGTTTCCTACCTGGAAGAGTTAATGCAACCCGATTTAATCGACGGAGAATTGCAACTGGCACCAGGTACAGTCCCCCGGCGAATTAATAAAAAAAGTCTAAATAATTCACACATTCATTTCTTCTAAAGGATTCCCAGCTCCCCCTAACACAGACTTGGTCGGCTATCACGCATACATAGACGAAGCTATCCCCCCAGAGTCCCCATATCTGTACGGCTTACATCCAAACGCGGAAATCGGTTTTCTAACGATGACGGCGGAAAATTTATTTCGCACAGTCTTCGAGATGCAACCGAGGGACGCCGGAAGTTCCGGCGGTCAAACAGTCACCAGGGAGGACAAGGTATCCGTTTAATTCCCCTGCTTTTAATAATTCAAAAGTGTCTTCTTCACCACGAAATGTTCGCCCAAGGTGAAGCAAATATTGGACGAAATAATGGAAAAACTTCCGGAGGAGTTCAACATGGCGGAGATCATGGGGAAAGTGGAGGAGAGAACACCGTACGTGATTGTAGCGTTTCAAGAATGCGAGAGAATGAATTACCTGACGACGGAGATAAAACGATCCCTTCGCGAGCTGGATCTAGGTCTGAAGGGAGAGCTGACGATCACATCGGACATGGAGGATCTAGAGAACGCCCTATTTCTCGATCAAGTCCCACCTGTTTGGGCCCAGAGAGCCTATCCTTCTTTACTGGGTCTTACCGCGTGGTTCGTCGACTTGTTACTACGTATCAGGGAGCTTGAGACTTGGTCCACGGATTTTGTAGTAAGAACATTGCTATCGTTACTCTCTCAGGACTCAAAATGATCTATTTTTAGAAATAGAAATTAATTCGGTATCGATATAGAGAAATTTAAGAAAAATGGAATTCGAAATCAGAATCTAGTTTCTGAGGGGTTTACATTTTAGTTTTACGAACGTCCAGAGAAAGTATTAGATAATCTTTGCTTACAGTTGCCAGCTTCCGTATGGTTAGCGGGATTCTTCAATCCCCAGTCACTGTTAACAGCAATTATGCAATCTACCGCGAGGAGACAGGAATTACCTCTCGACAAGATGTGCCTGCAGTGCGACGTGACCAAGAAGAACAAGGAGGAATTCACGTACGTGACGTTCAAGTCGATAAACGATGCCGGACGGACGGCTTGTTTTCCATGTTTCAACGATTCGTATTTCCGTTTCGTATCAGGTCGGCGCCCAGGGACGGCGCATATGTGCACGGAATTTTCATGGAAGGCGCAAGATGGGACGTTCAGACTGGTATCATCGTGGACTCGAAACCCAAGGAATTGTTCCCGGCGATGCCGGTAATTAACGTGCGCGCGATCACGCAGGATAAGCAGGATCTGCGTAACATGTACGAGTGTCCAGTGTACAAAACCCGCACACGTGGTCCAACGTACGTGTGGACGTTTAATTTGAAGACCAAAGAGAAACCGGCGAAATGGACGCTGGCCGGGGTCGCGTTGCTGCTTCAAACTTGAATGGTTCTACGGGATAGCGTAATCTTGATTGTACCTGATCGCATGTATATAATTAAAGTAGAAGGTTTTCCCTGTTGGGAAAGAGTGAATTTTTTGGAAAATCCTAATTTACCTGAGACTTTTTGCAGAATTTGGAAAATTGGAGCGAGAAAGATCAAGGTGTGTTTTCTCTGGGAAATTTAATATGGAAATATTATAATGTATGTACAAGAATAGAAGCGTTAGATCGATATGTTAAAGGTGGGTAGATGCTATTTGACAGCTGTGAAATTTTATCGGGGAAATGTAGTAATTGATGATGAACAATGATTTTTCAATTTTTTAACTTCGGATTTTCGGCTGCCATTTGCGCAATTTTAAAGATAGCGATCTGAAACTTGCACCATTGTTTTAGTTAGGAAATTCTACGCCAGAACAATGTATAATAGTTGTACTTTTCGAAAATTTAATTTTTCGCAAAAATCTGAAGGGGGTAGGTCAGGATTTTTTGCGATTTTCGTAAATCGGCCGCCATTTCCGTAATTTTTGAGCTATTAAAATGATCCAGGACGTTTTGGACGCAGAATCCGAAGCGGAATAAGCCAGTGAAAGAATCAGATTGATATCTCAAAAATTGATAAAATGACAGCCGAAAATTGAAAATCGCAAAAAATCCTGACCTACCCCCTTCAGATTTTTGCGAAAAATTAAATTTTCGAAAAGTACAACTATTATATATTGATCTGGCGTAGAATTTCCTAACTAAAACAATGGTACAAGTTTCAGATCGCTATCTCAAAAATTGAGTGAATGCCGAACGAAAAACTGTCATAATTTGACCATTTTTCGCGATTTTCGTAAATCCTCCGTCATTTCGGCAATTGTTGAGATATCAAAATGACCCGGGACGTTTTGGAAACGGAATGCGAAGCCGAATATGACAGCGAAAGATTCAGGTCGATATCTAAAAATTTACGGAAATGACGAAAGAATTACGAAAATAGCGAAAAATAGCCAAATTATGACAGTTTTTTGGTCGGCATTCGCTCAATTTTAAAGATAGCGACCTGAGACTGGTACCATTGTTTTAGTTAGGAAATTCTACGCCAGATCAATATATAATAGTTGTACTTTTCGAAAATTTAATTTTTCGCAAAAATCTGAAGGGGGTAGGTCAGGATTTTTTGCGATTTTCGTAAATCGCTCGTCATTTCCGTAATTTTTGAGCTATTTAAATGATCCTGGATGTTTTGGACGCGGAATCCGAAGCCGAATAAGACAGTGAAAGAATCAGATTGATATCTCAAAAATTGATAAAATGACAGCCGAAAATTGAAAATCGCAAAAAATCCTGACCTACCCCCTTCAGATTTTTGCGAAAAATTAAATTTTCGAAAAGTACAACTATTATACATTGATCTGGCGTAGAATTTCCTAACTAAAACAATGGTGCAAGTTTCAGATCGCTATCTTTAAAATTGCGCAAATGCCAGCCAAAAAACTGCGCCGGATAATTGAACCAGATGAACTTACACCTCCCACTTCCATAATTCAACCGAAAAATCCTATCGCGTACATCCGAAATATCATTTCTACATGTTATTTCCCGTACGATACAATCCTGTTTAATAAACCATTAAAAACACAAGACCCATTTGTCAAACAGATCGGTTCGGAAGCAAACAACAATGACTCTCGTCGATCGTTTCGCCTAATCCACGTTGGATGCGGGTTCGTAATTACGGCATAGAAAGAAGAGAATAATTCGAGCGTAAATCCCGAAGGACCCATCGAACGGAGGATATCACGAGGTCGACTAATCGACCGAGAGTTAATAAACCGTAAGACAGAAGAAAACCGACGTGCGGTCTCCGAGGAGGTTTCCTCGTTTCCCAAGCTGGGGTGGATTTTTCCGCGACAGGGAGAAAGAAGAAATTATCCGTCATTCGTCGAAACGGAATTCTCACTCTCCCTCTTAACTCTCCCTCTACCCTCTTCACCTACAAACAAAAAAGATCGATACCATGCCGGAGATAAACAAAAGCCTGTGGCTAACTGGTCGCAAAGTGTCGGTCAATTTAATTTACGAGTCCGTGCGATAGACGCGAGACAGAAGGTAGAACCTGTAGGAACTGCTGAAGAAAGCACGACGGGGGAACGGGATACAAGATTTATCCACCTCGGGGACGTAAAAGCTTTCAGATTGCGGCGCGGGATCAAAATTGCATCGTGTTAGCGAAAGAAATTAGATTTTCCCGGCCGCGGGAACGTCGAGGAGAAGACGCCGCGTGCACGCCTCGAGAAACGATCCGCCAAAACAGAATGGAATCCCTATCAAATATGCAGAGGTTATTAGCCGACGAAAGACGCCGGCAGAGAAATGTTTACCCTCCGCGGTTTCGTCTCCTTTCTTCGACGATTTCGTCAGAGAATCATTTCTACCCGAGCGAAACGGTCACTTGATCTTTTGCCGTTTACACACCGACGTCTAAAGTGATAAATCTCGGCTTTCCCCTTCGCCTAATTAATTCGACACTTGTTACCCATTCGTTCTTACATTCTTCGTTCGTATCCTGTATCTTCTTTGATCATCCGATATTGTGAAACTATTGAGAAACATAATCCCACGTCTTTCTTTCTTTCTTTCTATCCTTCTGTTTTTCCGTCTTTCAACTTCACCTGGACACCGTTATAAGAGTTTGATTAGCCGGACGACGGCGGTACAAAAGGAGAACGAAAAAAAAAAATACCCGGAGATGGTGTGGCGGACGCGGTACGATCTGTACAAAGTCAACTCATGAATCCCATCGAATCAAAGGGGGAGAGAAAGAAAAAAAAAAGAGTGTTCGTCCCTCTGATAGAGGCCGGTGATTGGCTCCCAAACACCCTCTTCGTGATTCGTGCCGATCGATTGCACCCTCGTGCACCGGCTTCAATCACGGTTTTCATTAAGCCTCGCTGGACGACGAAGGGTAAGAGAGAGAAAGAGAAAGAGAGAGGGAGAGAGAGAGAATAAGAGAGAACGGATCGAATACCCGGTGTTCCGTACGTCAACCAGAAGCAGAGGAGAAGCGTCTGGTTTCGCAGCCTTTGCTTTTGCCGTCGGTTTACGAAGGAAAAAGCTTCGATGGCTAATTGGGCATCAGCCACTCGTTACACGATACATCGTCGAGATTGAACGGGTGGCGTTATCGAACAAAGAACGAAGAGATTCTTCTGCGGCAACACCTCGTACCTACCTATCGAAAATAAAATCACGTGACTCCGGAAAAGAAACGGGAAAAATCTCTCCGAGCAAATTACATTTGTTCCTGGTTCGATATCACACGTATGTGTGTATAACACTGGTATTGGTAGTTGATATTAAAATAAAAATAAAAAACAAATATAAATTGCAGGTTAAAACGAGTATGGTGGCGCGTTATTCGTCGTAGCACATTTTTAAGGCTGTTTTGTATAATGACTCGATCGATAAAGGGCGTGTAATAAGGACGCTCCAGTGAAGAGGCTTCCAAGAAACGGGAGTGCCTCTTTGACAAAGAATTCTTAGCAATGGGTAATCTTCCCGCCTCCTCTCCCGTCCCCTTGAATGCTAATTTAGGCAGCATGGAATGAAGGTTCCTTTCACCCACCTCCCCCAACTCCCTCCGTGAATCTTTCAGTCGCGCGCGGCATTGAATTTAATTCGACGAAATTCCCTGGAACGGATTTCGCGTTATCGATTTTGAAACGGATCAAAAATTATGGCTCCACGTATGTATTCTATATGTATGTATGTACAATATGTATGTACCGGCGAACACGTGGCCGAATCGATCGGCAAGCCGTGTATCTGCATCTGGTCGAAACGCGAATATTAATAGAAGCTCGTTAGCGTGACAAATCGGTTGTCAGGACGACATGTCACCCGGTCGCTGGTACGGGCCGCGACGGCGATGTCGACGATATCGGCAAGCCTGATCGATCGAGGATCGATGAGAATCCCTCGGATCGTTCGCGGATAAAATGCATTCGGCCAAGAAACACGGGCCGGCGCGCCGTGATTTAATAAAAAAACGTGACGCGGAACACATTGTGGAAATTAAATCGCGTTAGAAAAAAGACAAATGTGTTACCACTCGTACGTAGTAACTCACGAACGTGGTAAGACATCGAAATTACCCTTGTCAGTGGGATAATTTCGCCGTGGTATAAAATGATTACTTACACTAAAAAAAGAAAAAAAAAAAACAAAATTAGTCTCATAACTATGCCGACGGCTAGGAAGAGTTAACGACTCCTTTGTGCCTGGTCCTAAAGTCACCCGGGATTCATTTTTCATCAACGTCAGCCCGGGACCAACGCTGTTTCTTACGGGCAGGTTAATCATTTTTAAAGGACCGACCGCAGGTGTCCCGTAGTCATATTCCTCGTGACCTTATATTAAAGGGCGGCAAGGCATGCGAGCGACGACTTTCCCCGGGCCGAGAATTAAATTTTCCGCGAGAGGGAAATCACCCCCTCCGGCAGACAGCCAACGACCGTTCGCAGCGAAATAATGAAACGTCCATGGAACGCCGTGGCACAATTTGCTTTGCATACGAGTGACATTTTTCACTTCTGTCAAAAGAACGGTCCGTCCTTTTTCCACTCGCACGTCTCTTCTCTTAGAATTAGTATCCTTATGGTGTATTTCTTGCTTGTGCTTTCTTTTCTTTTCTTTTCGTTTTTTTTGTGTCGTTCACACAAACGAACCCCGCTGCTTCCGCAGGGGAATCTGGTAAACGAGCTTCCATAAAATATGAAACAACCGGTGTCTGAGTATGTTTATGTATGTGTGTGTGTTCGTGGTACGGGACTGGTTAGAAACGTTCAGGGGTCAAGTTGACAAATTGTCAAAACCTTCTCACGGCCGTACTTACACTTCACCACGCCGTCAAGGCGTAACGTTACGGGGAGTAAATCGTCGAGGATTTTCCTTTCCACCGTTGTTGGTTTTTTTTTTCTCTCTCTCTCTCTCATAACAACAGCCAGGTATCCTATGTGTCCGAGGAACGGCACGTGTTCGCCATAACTCTTCGTCGCACCCTCTATGAATTTTCGCGCTAATGTTGTGCCAACAGCGAAAGCATTTTTTCGTCCGTCCCGATAAATTCATCCCCTTCGCGACTACGTCATTCCGCACTCGTATATAATACCGTCTACCCTCGCGTCGGCCGACTTTAAAACATGGCCGACTACGCGAATAAATATATATCAATTTTCTTTTTCTTTCTTTGTCATTTTTTTTAGATTTTTTTAATCGAACCACGCGCACAGCGCACGCGCGTTAATTTTAATCGAACCACTGGCACATGTTTCGTTCGTCCAACGCTCGAGACAATTATTATCGCTTGAAAATTAATAAAAAGAAATGAAATTCGTATAACGAGCCACGTGTGTAGCGGGTAACACCGTCACGTCACGAAGCGATCGACGTATCCTCGATGATTTACTTTTCAATTCTAAATCGAACACGAATACGACGTACTCACAAAACCCACTTACAATTCACAAAGTTTATTATTACACTGAGGCTACGAGAACACGACAACTTTGGGAAACGATAAGGTCGCCGAGGATCGATAAACGGTAACGAGGAAAGAGCGCGGAAAGTGACTCGGAATCAGAGGAAAATTAATGAAACATCCGCGAAGGGCCGGGCGAAGGTACGAAAGGACGATTCGGGTGGGGCGAATGTCTGCTAACTAGAGAGGCCTTTGAGCGTCTGAGTTCGGCTCAGCAGATCTGTAAACCAATCAGTGACGCCTCGCCGATACGAAAGCTAAGTCGACGTAACCGGATCGCTCGACTAAACTGCTTACTTGATTATAGCGTTAGTTAGCGCCCCGTAGCCGCTCGTCTGTGTCACAGGCATCATCGTCATTCCCCTAAATTCCGATCACGTACTATCACCCCAATTTTTTTTTTCTTACCGACCACCTACTACACGCGGCACCCATCGCTAAATATCACCGACACGTTTCACAATGGGAAACGGAAAAAGAAACATATACAAAAGAAACGAGGAGAAAAAGAGAGGGTTGACGAAGAGACAGAACAGTGATTTTTTTTTCCGTTATAAAAATCCCTACGGTACGATTCATTTCTTTTTTCCCCGTTGCGGTGTCTGTCTGTTTGTTTTGAGTACCTTACCAAGTAGCTGTCGGAACGATTCCATAGGCGATATATTACGTGTTCACCCTACGCACCGTTAAAACTGTCCTGGAAAGAATATATCCCCGATTCCGTGGACGATTGACGAAAGTTATCGAAATCGATGCCACTGTAAATACATGACCATAGAAGCGTATACTATATGTATAGATAAGAAAAACCGATGGATGAAAGAAATAGACGGGCGTACGTGCATCGGTCCGGTCCTCCAGAGATTACAAGGGAAACACGACGAAGACAGTATACACAGGGGTGGCTACTAAATTTGTACTACGTGAATCCACACCGGATACCTTGTACTCCTCCCGCAAATACTCCTGGGACGGGAGACGAGTTATTCGATAGGTTCGAGCTTCGCCAAACATCGGTTGGTCCGATTGTATATTTTGCCTTTCTCTCTCTCTCTCTCTCTCTCTCTCTCTCTTTCTCCTTCTCCTCTTTCTCTGTTTCTCTCTGTCTCTCTTTGGACCACCGTTCGATCGGGGGTGGCTTATCTATTGTCGTAAATAGCCGGGTTACTATAATTATAGCCGTGACATCATTTGATCTGTCTGCCGTTCGCTCGCATATTGTTTGAACGTCGGCAACACGGATGCGCCATGGGTTTCGACGCTATCGTTTGCGGTTCCGCCGGTCCGTAACGATAAAGAGAATAAACGCGTGTGTTTGGCGACGCGTAATTATTTCACGTTTTCACGTCTACGCCCGGCCCGACGGTTCCATACATACATATATGTATATCTGTCCGTCGTGTCCGACGGAGATTGGAAACAACGGCGAACCGCGTGCCAAAGCTACGTCTCGTTTTCTCTTTTGAATGGAGGATAAAGAGAAAAGAAAAATAAAAATATATACAGATATTCATATATGTATGTACGTATAAATATAAAATCTACCCTGTCGAAAGAGATTGCTCCAGAGTTTTTATTTACCCTGCTCCGAACGACAGGTAAAAATGATAACAGTTGTAACGTTTCAGTTATTATTTGGAGGCTATTCGTCGTCGACGAGTTCCAAAGTGGAAGTGATAAACCCTCGACGGGAGTAATTAACCAGCGTATAGAGCGAGAAGAGTGAATAGTATTTTTTAAGACATTTATACCCAAGGGATTTTACGATACGTTTATATGTATATGCATAGTGTGTGACGTAAGAGAGAGGTTTTACACGGATAACCACTAGCAAATATCACTATACACTCTTATTATACGTCGTTCCGGCGGCCTCGAGCCGACGAATCAGGGAATACCGACGTAAACACCAGATCTTGCCTGAACGGTATAACATTTGGAGAGAAAATATTGTACGCTAATATTTACATTTCGGCAGCCCCTCCGCGTCCACAGCCCGAAGCATTCTTACGCCGAAAACGTTTATCGTTAATGCGATTAAGTCGACGCGTGATTCATTCCCGTGTGGACGTTAATAACGTCGCGGGAACGACTCGTCCAATGGGAGACGAGTTCCTTTATTTTTTTTTTCCTCAGTTTCAGATGTATCCGGGAGGCCGATCCATCTCCATCTCCGGTGACGTTTGAATTTCTTTCCCCGATTCCCTGGGAACCCGTTACGAGCGATCACGTTACTTCATTAACGAGATACTTTCGGATAATTACACTCTTTTTTTTTTCTATCCGAACCGCTCGATTCGCGCTTCACCTCCGTCGATGATGAATTCTCCGATGGAGCGTTAACGATTTAACGGATTAAACAGTATACTACGTTCGGTGTATTTGTAACACACACACACTAGATATTCCTTGGTATTGTTTATCATAATATAAGGTGAATCATTGATCACAGAAATTATTTCCAGAAGATTTAACTGTCACGTTCGATTATTATCCAAGGTACGAACAAACGAGTCCTAGTTTCTCTACTTTCCACGATTCATCTAGCGATCCGGTTTTAATTCGTCGTTGTCTCCGTGAAATACGACCAGGGGCGTTTAATATCGTGCTCGGACCCCGTAGAATTTTCCTGGCGTTAGAAAAAAAATGCGGTTTAGTGAATCGACCGGACGGGGAAGTTCGCGCGTGGAATTTCGTTACGCTCCGAAATCGACGGACTGGTTTTTCGGTATTGTGAACGACGACAACGTAAGTACGTGGTACGACGGGGTTGCACGGGGTTACGCAAGGGTTGCCCAGCGATTTACCGGGCTGTCAGTAATTGGAAAATTGTTATTGCGTAATTTCGGGACCGGTTTGAAGCACAGCGTCCAGTTCCGTTGACATGTGGTCGTCGTTTTCGTCCCCCCCCCCCTTCGAGCAGGGAACAAACTCATGGAATGGTTTTGTCATTCGTCTCGTCGAGCGGTCAAACCGCGGGAAGGTGGTCGAAGGTAGGAACGATTGATTTTTATCCCCGACATCGTTCATTCCCGCGTCCAGGAAATCCGGAACCCGCACAGACGCGTCTGGACGTATAGTTTCTCTAACTTTTCGATCCATCCAACTTTCTATAACAATATAATAGTATAATAATGTCTGTATTAAAAAATCACGTACCATCTCGTGAATATTCTATCCACTATACGTTCTAATGAAATAAAAAACACACACACATACACACTTATTACAAACAAAGTGAAATAAAACGAAAAGAATCGGTGTAAACCGTCATACCAAGGATACACACACACATATATACACGTATTTATAAATTTCAAGGGCAGAGCAAATACCGACGAACGACGCAAACGCGTAACACTACGTTAAACCCGTATGAAACGACGAACGGACACACGCGGGGCGGGGGAGGAAATATTTTCGGTCGTCCAGTAGCCGGTCGGTTTTTAATCCCCCGATGTTTCGTGACCGTGCCCATGGACCGGGTCGAAACCCGCGGATTTATGCGTTCGGGTTTAAATACGCGGGGGTCGGCAGCCGATTTTAAATTCCGTCGATCGACCATTGAAAAGCGACGAACGAATAGATGGTGGAGGGGCGGGGGAGGGAGAGGGAGAGGGATGGTAGGCATCGGGGAACGGCAACCCTTCGGTCCGGGGTTCTCTCTGTTTCCAGGCCGTTATCGCGTCCCACCGGGAAACAGGAACGCACGGCCGACCCGGGATTATCCGTATTCGGGAACGGAGCACGCAGCGTCGAGACAATGCCGGGATTACGGTGTTAGTAGATGTGCCTCCTCTCCTATTCCTCTTTATCCGCTCTCCCTACGTCGTTAGCGGTATGTGTCTCTCTCTCTCTCTCTCTCTCTCTCTCTGTCTCTCGGGGACGCCTTCGTAAAGGAAACGTCGTTTCAAGGTGAATGCCGGATGTGGCGATACTGCAAGGTCGTCTTCATGTATTATGTATTACACGTGGATTAAATGGTACGCGGATATTTTTTGTTTTTTTTTTAAAGAGTGAGGGAGAGGGGGGTTTTGTTGGATATAATTTTGTAAATCCTGTGTTTCACGTATCCTGGGGTGGAGAGATAGGTTATACGGACGATATACGGAATACATTTACACGTTGAACTTTCGCCCTAAAGCGAACGAGATTCGAAGAATTTTTCAGGTCCATTTCCATGGAGGCAACGGGCTCTCCCTCGCGTTAAATCTCGCCGAGTGGATACTTCACGGGCGAAATAGCGAATGTCATTTTTCTCACGGAAGAAGGGCCACCCCCCCCCCCCCCGGGTTTGCTATCGATATCACCCGCAGTCTTCGGCGATGTAGCATGGTCGCAAACAAAACGTCCGTGTCAACTAGAACTTGGTCAAATAAGGTCCACTTTACAGAGGGTGAATTCTTTTAACGGTGCCCTTCTTTCCTTGTTTTTTATCAATATCCCCCTTAACACCGTGAAAGACGAAACACTATCCATCGTTCTTATTCGTTCACGGTAAACCCGTGAACCTTTAACGTAGTTCACTTGTTCGTTCGTGGAATTCGGTAACGTGGTTTCGTCGGAAACGACGCATATTTCCTAATTTTCGGTGAAAACGCCGCCAGATTTACGAGCTTTCCAGCCGTATATGCAATCGCCGTGACACGTGGCAGCACACGTTGCGTGTCTAATAACGATAACAGGGGGTTCGCCGCGTAAATGGCGTGCAGCTCTCTTTCTCTCTCTCTCTCTGCTTTTCGCGTGGCGATTACACCGAGAGAGGTACCCGGCCGTTTTACACGATACACCGATAATAATGCAAGGAGGACAGTGCCGGTGACAGTCGTTCGCATGAAACTACGCCGTCCCCGTTCCGTCGGGATACAATGTTGCCCCGGGAACCTGCTACGCCCGATATTTATGCCAAACGGACGTGAAAGGTGCACCCTGCAATTGCAGCTGACCAGCTGAGTCATTAAAAGGGTCGCACGAATGGGATTACGATAGAGGGTGCCTCTATCCGTGAGGCCTGTGACAGCCTCGTGATATATTCAGGTAATTGCACGATGGTCAAACGATATTTACGATACTAACGATAATCTAGTAATCTTTTTAACGGTGTATTCGTACGATTGGTAGAAGTGTAGGTGTTGTTAGTATTATTAAGATGGTGAGGAGGTAATTTGTGTAGCTTTGAAAAGTGGATATTATTAGTAATAGGATAATAATATGAAATGTGAAGATTTATAATTATTTTGTGATTTTATTTTATTTATTAAGAGTCTTCTAGATTTGTGGATTTATTCGAAATTCTTTGATTAATGGACCGCCTAATTTCTATCAGCGTCGAGATGTTTTCGTAATACGAATTTATTCATTGTATTAGGGACGGTAATAGAGGTCGTTTTATTAAACGGTTCTCTAACGACCAACATATTTATCTTCTTCGCAGCCGTTATTTCGTTTATCCCGCTCGACGGACCCGAGAACGGTGGACCGGTTCGAGATGCTACGGTGGAACCGCCCAATCATTT
Source organism: Mimumesa dahlbomi (assembly GCA_917499265.3). Lineage (NCBI taxonomy): Eukaryota > Metazoa > Arthropoda > Insecta > Hymenoptera > Crabronidae > Mimumesa > Mimumesa dahlbomi. The sequence continues at coordinate 4,282,891 of OU824114.1, read as the reverse complement.
TTCCGATCGATTTGCCAATGACTGTCCGAATGAACGCTCGTTTCGGGAAATAGTTGGCGAGGCAGAGATACTTCGGGGAAAAAAGAATGAAAGAAAGAAAGAAAGAAAGAAAGAAAGAACCCCATAACGAGCCACTTATGGGATCAATGGAAAATTCAGTTCCATAGCGAATAATGCTTATTGAAATCTCAATGATCTCCTATTATAACGAAGCATTTAAGTATGTAAAAAATATATGAATCTATTATTAATTCATCGTTAAATCCATTCTATTTCTCGATGAATTTAACGAGAAATAAAACTATTGATTACGTGGATCATTTGTGATGAGTTTTTCTTTGATTTTTTGTTTCTTCGTCTCTTATCGATCTATCGCATGGAACCGGTTTTTAAGTAATTTAACATACGCTTCGGTGGTACGGGCGCATAAATAAACACGCGCATTCGTTGTCCGTTACTTGAATATTCATACGGCGGGTCGTATTTACATTTCGTTGGATTATCATATCAGTTGACTCTCCGTAAAACGCGTTCGCGTTTCCCACACACAGACGTTTCGCCGGCGATGGTATGGAAACTAGGAGGTTTTCGGCTACTCGAGAAAATTTGCTGAAATTACCCTCCTGAGGTTCCGAAAGAGAGACCTTATACCGAGATGGTATTAGGTCGAGTGGTCTCGGGAGAGTTTACTTTGCAATGTTTACCGGTTTTTCGTTCTCCCCTTATTTTCATTAATTATACGAAGATAAGGTACGGCCCTTTCAGACCCATTCCTGTTTACACATGACAAATCGTGTACCGCTACTTTGTCATATTAAGCAATTACTGGAACGGCGAGACACGCTGACATAAATTGAATAATTCGATGTCTCTTTTTTTTTTGCCATATGCTCCTCTACATGTATACGTAATACTGTACATACATAGGTACATGTATTTCCTGTCGAACGGTTTTTTTGTTACTTTTTCGAACAGCAGCAACGCTCGGGAACGAATGAAATTCGACGAAAAGAAAATTACAAGCTCGCAACGTAGAATTACCAGCGTGTACGTGCGCGTTGCGCCAGAATGTTACTTTAATCCGACATTTAAACGGAATCAATGGGGCAACCGAGCAGAAATGAACTCTGCGATAATGATACACGCAGTACGTAAAACGCACTTCAAATACGACCTCGAATTCAACCCCCGTTTCCCAACAACAGACTCTCACCGGGAGGGATGCAGGAAATTTCGCCGCGGCGCTGCTTTTGGCGGAGGGGTGATCCCGGCGGCCATGTTGGTTACAGAAAATTTCACAGTCCCCCTACGGTGGTCTGTCCTCGATAACAGCTTGCACGACAAGTAAACTAACAAAGGGGAATAATCTGCCGCCACTAAATCGAACATTTTCAAAATTCAACTCTAAAACTTTAGAACACGTCACAATACACACACAACTAAAATCCATCATCTATAGAATCCCTATTAAAATTTATAAAAATTAAACCTAAAAAAAAAGAAACTATACCATCGAACACCCTTCATCCATCATCCATACTACCTATCCTTTCTTTCTCACCCTTTTGAGCTACGTAAAAAAAAAAAAAATCATTTTCATCCCATATACTCTCGCGGTATTCCGGAATCTCGTGCGCGCATTCGCGTAATTAGAAAAAGATCAAGGTCACGGAGCGAAAGCACGCGCACGTGCGTTTGAGCTGCTGTACGGTGGGCCGCGCAGTTAGGGTGGTCGATGCAGGGGTGATTCGGCGGCCATGTCGGTTCCCAATTAAACAAATGCCTGGTAGGAACTCGAGCAACCCCTTGGGGCATCGGTTTCTCTCTCTCTCTCTCTCTTCCTCTCTGTCTCTCTCTTTCTGTACCTCCTCTTCATGGCTCGCGAGAGGGGAATCGCACGTGTCAGGCAGCATGCGAAATTCGAAACGGCGTGTGTGCGTGTGTGTATATATGTATATGGGTATGTGTGTAAATGTATGCGGTACACTCGACCTACCTTCCTATATTGTGCGTCATACAACGTAGCCCGCGGGGCGATCGGTATACATATACATGTATACGTGTGTGTATGCGTGTGTATTGCGACACATCGCGTATGTACGTACACGCGCGCACGGAATTTCTAATTGGCCGGGGTCTATCCACTATCGTGACGTCGGGACGTTGTTTTCCCAGTCGGGAGAAAAATTTCATTAGTTTCGAGGAGGCTGCGGGATATTCCAACGGGAAACGGAGCCGTTCATTTGATACTCGATACCGGGGGTATCGATGACACGCGGCCAAACTTGGAACCCCGAAACGATCCGATTTTCTTCTCCACTCATGATTGTTACGGGAACTTCGTGCCGAATCAATGAACTCTGTTCGGAGATTATTTCGTACGTCACGATTTCGTAAAGTAGTGTGAAAGGTTTTTGTAAAAGTCTTGAAGAACAACGTTTTTCCCGCTGAAACGTAATATCATTCGATTTGCTCGCGTTTGTGCAACAAGAATCTCGATATACATATATAGATCTTATTGTGAAACATGTGGGAATCACAGTATGTATGTACCGCGATAGAGATAAACGTGAGACGCAGATTTGTCTCATCCGAGAAAATGAGACGCAGCTAATCTTCTTACTTTTACACAGATAAGCCTTTTCGAAGCACTAAAGCGTGTAGATTTAAATTTCCAACAGCGAAAGAAAAAGGCGTGCGTCTCGTCGCGATAAGCTTTTATCGGTGAAGGTCTTATCGACGTAACTTCTTTCCTTTTTTTCTCTTTCCTCTTTTTTTTTGTTACTTTTCGGGAAAAGCCCACAGTAATCTCCCGCTATATTCGAGAAAGTCCCGGGCCCGAAGAACGGGAAGGAAAGATATGGGTGGTTCGGCAGGTTTCAGCACTTTCCACTTCCCCGTGGATTACATTACGGAGCCAAATATTAGAGCACCTCTTCGGAGGCTGGTCAAACTGTTTGACTTTCCGATTGTTCGTTCGGACGTTCGAGCCGACAACTTCGGTTTCCATGCTGCAGACCGGCTTGTCAGCAGCCGGACAACGGCTGCTTTCTGCTAATCCGGAAAGCAGCTTAAAGCAAACGCGAAACTGCCTTCGCTGTGCGACGGATTTCCGCGATTTCGACGGAATATCTGCGTTCGTTTCGCGATACGTCGTTTCGCAAAAACACACGTCGAGCATCGAAATGAACTACGACTATAATATATGTATAGATATACGTTCGATTAGAATGTTTTTTTGAACAATGAATCAACTTACTTGCGTTATAAGTGTGGTATCAGTGTATTTCTCGTCGATAGCGAAATTAACGCGACAAAGCGTACAATTCCGTATCTTTCACCGATGCAATATAAATACTAAGTACAAGGTTATCTCACTTACGTAAGTTACTGGCGACAATGAACAAAAATATTCGACCGTGAGTCGTACGTTCTAGAATTGAAATGCTAGTACATCTTGACGAAACGAAATAAATAATATCATTTATGAATACTGAAGCGTTGCTGAGAACGTGGGTACAATTTCTGTCAGGTTGCAAAGATTTAATCGCATCTGGGGTGTTTGGGTCTTCTGGGTTTTTTGGGGCAGTGACTGATGGGAATACATTTACCGGAGTGGTCCCTTGCATAGCCCTCCACGCAGTAACACGCGTCATTGCATCGCTATAAGAATGACAACAAAATATTTGTAAATACCGCATCACTCGATTAAATTAAATAATTCTTTTCACATTACTCACAACATTCATTACGGGGCAAACCTCGCCCAAAGTGGCGCAAGTAGTTTGACAGGGCGATCCACATTGGTACTCCTCGTTGGGTTTATTACACTCGATTGGTCCAATCGCCTGGACACCTGGAAGTCATTTTAATTCTATACCTGTCTCCACCGCAAAATTATTCAACCAATAGTCAAACGTATGGTTTATTAAGATGCTTATTAAAAAGCCACTTTAAGGGATGCAATACTTCTTACTTTCATCTAATAAACCTATGTTAAATTTTAACCAAATTTGGGGCAGAGATTGATAACTTACAGGTGGAAACGATCGCCAAGGCGACGAATAAGGTGTACACGATCCGTGACATTTTGCAAAATTCTCGGCAGCTTCGTGACTTTTTCGTAACTGATGCACCTCGGCAAGCATTCACGGTTTATATACGTAGTCTGTTTCCTCACGCATACTCAGGCACAATTAGATCGTCCCGTATATGTGACATATTAAATTTATTTGCATTACGCCCGCGCCATCCCGTGTTATTTCACCCGTTAATTTTTTTCGATAACATTTATACAAGAATATCACGAAATTCAACTTCCTCGTGGATTTACCAAAGATAAACATAGCTGTTAAATGAAATTATTACCGTTCTTAGTATTTATAATACGGTCGTTAACATAAAAACAGATTGATTAAACAATCAAATCCAGAAGGATGAATATTAACATGTTAAAGCAACTCGTTTCGCATCCAACGCTTTACTTTTCGGTTAATTCCGCGAACGAGATAACGGACACAGATTTTATACAATTTTGCGAGCCGCAGTCAATTAGTCGAAACGTTAATTTTTTATTGGACTGTGAAAATTTAATCTCCCTTCATCGAACGACCGTTTTCCGCGATTTTAACGATCTATCCGCAATATTATTCACGGTCTGCCGTCGTTTCGAAAATACTACGCCTCCGATGAACAGCTATAACTATAGAATAAACGCTTGATTATATTTTTCCAAAGTATGAACTCCGCCATCTTAACAGAAAAAAACTTACTCGTCTATAGTTCGTTATCAGTGTATTTCTTGTATGTACATAGCGAAATTGACGTGGCAAAGTGTACGTTTCCGTATCTTTCACCAATGCAACATAAATACTAAGTACATGGTTATCTTATTTACGTAAGTAACTAGCAACAATGGATAAAAATATTCCACCAAGAATATCGTATTTTCTAGAACATACATAGATGAACATCAACCCGTAACAAAACAAACAAAATCGTTAACAAATACTGAAGCGTTACTGCGGAGGTGAGTAAAGTTGCGTCAGGTTGCACAAGGTTTAATTCCATTTGGGCCAGCGTTTGGGCAACGCGGGCATTTGTCGGCAAAGTGAGATGGGAATACACGTGCCAGTTTTATCTCTCGCAAATCCGTCCTTGCAATAACACGCGTCATTGCATCTCTGCAAAAGAAGAAGAAAATGTGTAAAGACCGCCCTACACTCGATCGATGAAAATAATTTTTAACACATTACTCACAATATTCACGATACGACAAACTTGGCCCAGAGTAGCACAAGTAGTTTGACAGGCCGATCCACATCGGTACTCCTCGTTAGGTCTGTTACACTCGATTGGTCCAATCGCCAGGACACCTTAAAGTAATCTTAATTAGTTACCTATGTCTAGGACGAAAGTATTCGAATAATAATTACGAATGATTAGTAACGTTAAGGAATGAAATCGTTCTGCTAAATGCAATTACTATCCCGATATCCTTTCGAATTTGTGTTTGAAGTTAGTAACACTTTCAAGTTGCCAGTTTGAGGGATGATTTGACCTCTCTAATTTGTGCCTCTCTCATCTTCTTAATAAGCCCGCGAATTTTCATCAAAATCTAAGGTAGAAATCTTGTTGTGCACCCTTGGCAGTTTGACGCTTTGGAAGTTAATTTAACACTTCAGAGGAATTAAGGGTTCGTGATATTTCGACTGTACTGTGTTTGGAATAATAATTACACGAGTCAGAGAATGATAAACTTACAGGTGGAGACGATCGCCAAGGCGACGAATAAAACGAGCACGATCCGTGACATTTCGAAAGAACTATCGACAGCTGCGTAACTTCGTAACTGATGCACATCGACGAGTAATCACAGTTTATATACGTCTTCTGATTTCTCACGCATACTTAAGCACAATTAGATCCACACGTATATACATGTGAGACATATCAAACTTATTTGCATATCTTTCGCGTTATTCCCTGTTACTTCCCTCGTGGATTTTTGTTCAATACATTCACGACAACGTTACGAAATTCAACTGTCACGGGAATTTACCGAAGTTAAATATAACCGTTGAATGAAATTCATAACGTTCTTTTGGTTATTTTAGTTCACGAACTGTGATAGTTTCGCGAACATTTACAGACTTCAAGATAGGCGCGTTGGTTTAAAAAATCCTTCGTTTAAAAGAAAAGAAACTCACTCTGTGTATTGCTGTATCAATATATTTCTCGTACATAGCGAAATTGACGCGGAAAAGCGTACAATTCCGTATGTTTCACCGATGCAATATTTGGTACATGGTTATCTCACTTACGCACATAACAGGTAACAATAAGCAAAAACATTCCATCTGGAGTCGTATGTCAGATCAAATCAATTACGAATACCGAAGCTCTACTGCGAACGCTAGTAAAGTTTCGTCGAATTGGAAAGACTTAATCCTATTTTGGCTAGTGTTGAGGGTTTTTTGGGGCACTGGGAAATGGGAATACATGTGCCTGAGTGGTCTCTAGCATAGCCCTTCACGCAGTAACACGCGTCATTGCATCGCTAGAAAAGGAACAAAAAGATATTTGTAAATCATTCCAAATCCAACTGAATATGATACTTGACCAATTAAAATCATTTTTATCATATTACTCACAATGTTCACGATAGGACAAACTTGGCCCAAAGTGGCACAAGTAGTTTGACAGGCTGATCCACATTGGTACTCCTCGTTCGGTTTTTTACACTCGATTGGTCCAATCGCCATGACAGCTAAAAGTAATCTTAATTAGCTCGCGTAACAACCTTTAATTATTTGAATAATGTTTACGAATGATTAGTAACAACATAGTTCCCTCGCGGAGAAACATATCGAGAGGTTGATTACTGAGATTGATAACTTACAGGCAGAGACGATCGCCAAGGCGACGAATAGTGTGAGCACGAACCGTGACATTTTGAAAGAATACTGTTGGCAACCAGGTTACTAAGTAACTGATGCACATCGACGAACATTCGCACCTTATATACGTTCCCTGATTCCTCACACACACATTTATACGCAATTAGATGCTCACGTGTTTAAATTGATTTGCATATCGTTCGTGTCATCCTATGTTATTTCCACCATAAATTTTTTTGATAACATTTATCAGAATATCACGAAATTCACCTGCCACAGGAATTTACCGAAGTTAAAACAACCGTTAAATGAAATTCATAACGTTCTTTTCGTTATTTGTAACGCAGGCATTAACGTAAAAGCAAATTTATTAAACTGTCAAATTCAGAAGGACGAACATTAACGTGTAACGCAGCAGATTTTGCGTTCAACGTTCTCAATGAAACTCCATATTGAATACCGGTTTTATACTATTTTCGAAACGTAGTGAATTAGTTGAAACGATAATCTTTTAATAAGTGTATTGAAAATTAACAGTGGCGTTGCAACTTAGAACTCCACGCACACATCGCCGAAATATGTCGTTCACATATACATATTTCCAGAAACAATCATGAAATTGCTCCAAAATAAAGCTCGATCTTTCGAGACGCTCGCACACTCTTATCTTCTCAAATATTTATTTTGCATTTAATGCCGAACGTACTGTGTCCTTAATTAAAACGGAGCGCGTGTCGCGGTACGATCGTGTCCGTTCATTATTTTTACGTATGTATTCCCCAATTATTCGGCCGACTAATTAGAAACTGGCTGTACAAATGAAAAATAATAACGCGGCGTCTTTTGTGCTCGCGGAGCAGCCGACAAACCCGTAGTTTCCACTCTCTTTGCCCGTGAGATTATCTCCGCGTTATTCCGCCGGTTTTCTGTCCCTCCGCTCGATCCCTCATTTTGGAACAGCTCGTACAGACGGTCTATTAAAGACGAGCGACTAAGCTTAATAGCACTTCGCAGTCGATAACGACGAAAGGACGAGGGTGCGATAATTAAAAACGACTAATAGACGACAGCGGCGTGTTTTCGAAACCAGCGTTGACGGGAACCTCGTTAGAAATCCATAGTTATAACGTTCAAGTAATAAAATATGACATTTATATCGAGCTTTCTGCATATATCTACGAATATTGTACACGTAAACAATGTATTTGAAGTCATTTATCACGAAACGAAAGCCCGCGGTACAGTCATCGATTTTGATAGCGATAAAAGATGACTCCATCCGGAGGAGGAAAAATAAAGATAAATAGATCTCGGGTATTCCGTCAGTGAGAATATAATTTATTATTAACACTGCCTTCGCAGATGTTACGAAGGTAATTAATACGATATGGGAATTTCCCGCAACCGAAGGAAGAGCAGTTGGTCTTTATATACATGCAAGTTCGCATGTTTCCACTGAACTGCTGAAGATCTTTTTAATGACGAGAGACTCCGGTAATTACGCGTATGAATTCGCAACATTCCGTCACGTAGATTTTTTTTACAAGCCCAACGGTAATATTATTTTACCGTGACCTTCTACATACAACGATACATGTACGCGATGCTTGCTACCGTACGGAAGTCTAAAAAAAGTAGACGATTAAGTAGATAACGAACGTCGTTACCATCCGGTTCATTTACATTTACTTCGCCCGATTTCCGAATGTGTGGCCGTCAAAATCTATCGCATCGACAGTCATTTACTTAAAAAACAGTTAAATAATTTATGTTTAAACAACATAATAGAATCTTAACGTTAAAAGTATACACACCTACATAGAGTGCCGTTTAAAAAGGGATTCAACGATAGCAGGATTCAAATCAGCGTATCTACTACCTTGATTTTCAATATAATTCCATATTTAGAATTCCCAGAAGATTCAAAATTTGAATACGGTACAATTTCCCGTCAAATTTCCCAAATCTCCGAATCCCGTCCAGGTGTCGTCAAAATCCCGATAGACACCCGATAAATTTCACCGACCGTTAATCGGAATCCGCATCTACCGAACAACACGTACTTAAATATTCGCCAACGTTCCGCTCGATAACGGTAAGAAAATCCTACGTTCGCGCCGAACGAAGAGGTGAAACACTCTCGTGAGTCGAGCGTGTTAAGAAACTGAACTCGGTGGATCGTAAATTCGTCGACGGGTCTAACCCTTAAGACTACCCAATTTAGCCCGGGTCCCCCGTTACGGGGCGGCATTCCCTACATCAAAGGGTGTGCAGGAACTTTACATGGTAATAGAAAGTGGCTGCCATTAACCGGGTGTCGAACAACGTTGATTGGTCGTTCCGTTAATACCGGGTCAGTGTGTCAGTGCGACGTTGGTCGTTCGTAGAACACAAAGGAGCCTCGTGTGACGACGACGACGACGTCGACGTCGACGGAGGGGTTGGAAAAGCGGGGGTACGGAACGAAGGGTGAAGTAGGTGGAACCGAAGCGAAGGAAGGGCCGCAAAGCATGTCGAGGACTTTCAATCGAGTTTTCCGCTGTCAGGAACCGACGGTCGTCGGTGACGGGGAAATGGGGCGTCGCGTTGCCGACGGGACGTCTACGAAACGTCGAATAGGAAGAGCGAGGACTACGTCGACGACGGAACGCGACGCGATTACGGTACCGTGGTTTTCCGTGTAATTAAGTCGACGTCGTGAGAAAACGACTGTATATGTATTGTATATTATGTATGTATACACTGGATCTCTATTTCTTTCATAGAGACGCAACGTTACGTATGCCGCGGAATGTCGTAGAACCCGGGAGAAGATCAAGTACTAAATCGCATCGCTGGCATACCTAAATATTATATTTCTCGTGGATGAAGCCAACGGGAGGGGAGAAAAACGACGGAGAAGATGCGGTGAAATAATATAGATAGATTCCACGGAGGGTGAATCGAAACGAATTATATATCTTATAACGTACGACGGGATACGGGAACAGAAAGACAGAGAAAGAGAGAGAGAGAGAGAGAGAGAAAGATAAAGAGAGGAAACTCTGCTCCGAGTGCTCAATAATAAATAGCATTTTGACCGTCGGATATTCGATTTTCGGCGTTCCTCGCGCGAGATGTAACAAAAAACACACACACACACACAGACACGTACACACTAGCGCACGCATACATAGACGAAGGAAAAAGCTGTCGTGGGAAAGAATAGGAAAAATGGGAGGTGAAATTCCGGAGTGATTCACTCGCGTCGTTCCGCCGACGGCGAAATGGCATTTAGGGTAAAAGCAAACGCGGATTCGGAAAACCGGCGGAATTGATCGTCGGGCTTACGCTGACAAAGTGAACGAACTCGCTCGCGGCCCTGCAAGCTGGAAATTTCTCGATTGCATCAGCCGAATTTCACCCTACGCCCTTACGCGACCTGACGTGAAAGCCGCTAATTGTCGGGCCCTGAACAATGTTCCGCGATTAATAGACCGATACCGCGAGAATCGACGCGAATTTGCCGATCACCGCTGATTTTTACGAAGAAGCGAATATACGAGAGGTCGTAAGAATAAAATGCTTACCGCATCGAGTTTTCCCATTGGCAGAGTCATAGGTAATTTGGGGGAAAAAAAAACTAACGTCCCTAGCATCTCAAAAGTTTTGCGGTCCCTCAATTTTGTTTGACAAAAGAAAATGCGGGGAAAATGATAGAGATACAATCTGCTTAGAAGTAGACGTGAAATGATTATTAATTATATATGATTTCTAATAGCGAATCCAAATTCCCGGACATGCGATTTCACGATAGGGTCTTGCCGAGTTCATTCCAAGTGCAAAATGAGATATTCAAAGTGGACCTTATCGTCTCGACTGATATTCACGGAGATACGCAAGGAACGTGTGTGATAATTGATTCGAACTCGTTAGATTGCAACGCTCTTTATCGTGTATCGAGCGAAACGCAGCGATATAAAGTTGGACAATTATCAGATTACACGCGAACTGCCCGATATCTTTGAGAGATTTGCATATTAAAAAACTTCTCGATTCTTCCAATTCGAATTTGCAGAAGTCGACCGAACAAATTGTCGACGCATATTTTTTAACAGTCTTGATATTAATTTATTTCACGATACAACGAATTTTGCAATAGAATGAACAATTAACGATAAAAGTGACATCGAACCCAACGAATTCTCGAGGTTTCGTAACTTGCAGCATCCGTTCGCTGACGCGATGGTTAAACAAATGAAGACAGTCGTTTTTATCTTGTCCTCCGCTTGGTACGGGAAGAAGAAGAAAAAAAAAGATGAGAATGATGAGAGTTGCATAAAGAACTGGTTAGTCTCTTTGTGTTATCTGCAGCACGTGTCTACTGTATGTACGACGGGACCGTGTAGAATTTAAACTTTAAAGGAACACAGGTGACGTAACATCAATGATACGAGGAAGGTCACGACCATCGTCACAAGATACATACGTCTAATATAATATAATAAACCAAAAAAAAATGTAAAAATGTGCACGTCTCAAGCGTGAATAATTGCTGGCGCCAAATTTTCTAATTCATTATCATCGATCTCTCTCGTCGTCCGACTACCTGCAAACATCATCCATATTTATAACGAACAAATTGTAATTCAAAATCGTCACTCTATACGAACGTCATCGTTTTCTTTTTTTTTTCTCTCCACCCGATTTATCATATTCGATGTTCGACGATACACCTTCGTCGTCTAAACACCCGTTTCGAGAATACTATACAATTTCTTCATTCAATCCATATTCATAATGTCCGTCCCGTGACAAATCCCCGGTGAAATGCAAATACGATACGTATGTATGATATATATGTATGTATCTATGTATGTATGTATGTTCGACCGAGTTTCCATTGCCGCGGACGACAGACGAAAGACGCGGAGAATTTTCGGGCGTCCGGAAGGCGACGCCTGCATGTTCGCTACGCGTTAACGAATTCGAACAGACGTCTTGACAGGTAAACGAGCACGAATTTACCATACCCAAGGACCTATCCTGCTTATATGAGTAATGAATCGATGTATCGTCAAGGCAAAGACATCATTCGTGTTAGAGAGAAAGGATTATATATGTGTATATGTATAATGTATATAGACATACGTATCTATACGTGCGTACGAGAGAGGTCGACGATCAACGAAGCAAGAATCGGTTCCGAAGACGAAGATGATTTAAGAAGAAAAATAAATAAGAGTAGGAAGGCGTGTAGTGTTTCGTAACTGATGTATATAAAAGCAGACACCAAACGTTTCGTAGCAGTCATAGGTTATCTAGCCACTCTATCGACATGTCTCGCATCGTTCTCGCCCTCTTCGTCGTCCTGGCGGTATTCTCTGCCAGTAAGTATATTGCATCTAATGCTTTCATGTATCTATTCTGAATTAACGTTGTTAGTCGCAATATGACATAATTAATTTTCTGTATTATCAGGTTCGTTCGGTCAGAAGCAATGTGGTCCGAATGAGATCTATACCACCTGCGGATCAAGCTGTGAACCATCGTGTGCTGTACCACGTGCTACTAGCTGCAACTATGTTAGTATTAGATTTTATACATACCGTACTTATGTTCGATAATGTTCGATTTGTGTTGCCGAGGGATTTCGTGTTTAAACTGTTCGGTGATGTGTAGATTTCGTGGTAATTTGGGTGTTCCGATTTGAACGACGTGTTAATTATGGAATTTTTAAATGATTTTTGTTAATGTGTTAGAAAAATGTTGTATAAGTCATTTTTTGAATTATTGTAAATTGAAAGGGTATTGTATATTTCTATGGAAAAGAACCGCGACACGAAACACTTGGCACTCGAGGCATTCGTATAATTGTGTGACAGAGTGTTAATGGATGTTAATTTTATTTTTATCGTATATTTTCAGGACTGCAAAATCGGTTGTCAATGTGACGAGGGATTCCTCAGGAATTCTGCGGGCGCCTGTGTACTTTCGAAAGATTGCTGATTCTCTCGACTTTTTCGCACAAAATGACCCTTTAATTTGACACATGAATCTCTGTTAAAATTTGTAATACATACTACTTCTTCCTCGGTGTCACGACACCGAGGCAATTTTGTAAACTATCTCTTATGGTTATTTAAATAAACTTCTACAGATTGTTAATAAATAATGTTGTTTAATATAGAAACATTTCCACTCCTTGTATTCCCGTAAATACATATAAGATTTCACGATAGCGAACATAGTGGAAAATTAGATATTCAAAGTACGTTGATTTTTATCGTCATCAACTGATATCCAGGAGATACGTATTACCCTGAGCGATGATTGATTCAAGCTCGTTAGATTAGTATACTCTTATCATGCACGGAGCACAGCGCAATGAAATGAAACTCTCAGCTCGTCGGTGTAGAAGGCGTCACGACTGATTTCTTCGGTGGTTTTTTTCAATTTCACAACGCGACGATTCGACGAATTCGAGATTATGCGTCGATGAAAAATTAACGTCACGCACTGAACGCCACGATAAAAAAAAAAAACAAATCATCGGAAGTCTCACACTCTTTCGGAAACACATTCTCTCACTAATAGGTTAAAGTCACTGATATATCACCTGTCATTTGTAATTGCTTCTACCTGCGTACTTTGAAAAATATACACGCGTGTATATGTATTTGTACTCCCGGTGGAAAAGTTTAAACGTGACCTCGCAACCCTGTATGTACGTTCTCGTAATTACGGTAGCACGAATCGCAAGTAAGATCTCTTTTACAGTTATCGTTTTAATCGGCGAAATTAACGTCGGATAGTAATTGCCGTCACTGAATTGCCGTTACGCATTTAAAAAACGCTACGAATCGATGTGAAATTTCAATTCAACGTTCCTCGATCGCTGTCGGCGATACTCGACTGGACGTATCGCGAAAATACAAAAACGATACGAATTTCAGAAAGTTTCCTGAAAAAGTTACGAGCATATTATGTGTCCCGGTGCGAAATCAACACTTGTTCAAATCCATTTGTTTCCAGACATCACATAACCGTGGATATCATAGCGGTTGTATTATTTCAACTATGTTTTCGATATGACGCATCTTATCATACGGATAAATCATGAAAAAAAATGAACCGCAACAAAACAGAACGTATGTACATTTACTCGCCGATGGGATCGCGATTCACTGAAAAATGCCAGATGCCATAAAGATATGCAAATGAAAACAGGGCACAGTCAAGATAAATAAAATGTGACGAGTACAATGTCAGAAATGAGAAATGTTTTCTGTGAAATCAATCAAGGTGATCCATATAAAGGCGATGCACGTTGAAACTGCTGCCAGTACCTAAGCGAGTTCCGATTCAACAAAAATTGTGCACTTTGGAATACACGAGAATGTGTCGTTTCTCTGTAAAACCTCTTTTCCTCCTCGTCATCTGTTTGGCATGTAAGTTTCCCGTGTCTCTAACACATGATCCCGCATAGAAATCACCCAGTGACAGTGTCAAACGATGTGACAATAGGACAATTAAATTAACTTCTAGTAGAAGTACGAAAAACAAAATTTATATTTTCCTTATACAACCTACTTAATTCTCGTTCCACTTCTTTCTATGTTAATCCAAACGGTTTAAAACCCACCTTTACACTTTAATTATCGACATACCTAATAAAATATATATCAAATTATCGTCACCATTTCGAAACATACGAAATTATCCGAATAAAAGATTGCCGTATAGTAGCAATTAGTATAATATAATCAATCACAAAGATACGACGGCGATTAAATACAACTATCGCAGTATGCGTCATCCTATCCATGTAACACCAGAATTAACGTCCCCAAAACACACAACAATTCTACGTCGTTCTTTCAGATACATTGGGACATCCTGACCCAACGTCTACCGAGTCATCATCGTCATCATCCGTAACCGAGGGTACGTCAGATAGCGTAGAAAATTCAACTTCGAGTGCTACAGAGTCGATCAGTTCCAGTACCACTTCCGGTACCAGCTCGGATGCCTCATTCGACGCCTCATCCGGTTCCTCTTCCGGTTCCTCTTCCGACGATTCATCCAGTACCACCTCCAATCCCACTTCCGACAGTTCTTCCGACGATTCTTCCGACGATTCTCCCGACGATTCCCCCGACGATTCTCCCGAAATCGTTCGCAAACCTTCGAAAGCTGTAAAGTCCCCCAGTAACAGTGACATCTACACGAAAATTAGCAAAGTCAGGTATACAACTCCAACCATCCCTCATTCTCGTCACATCGCGGAAAGAGTTCCAAGGATTCGCGAATCCGAAGAAGTTCCCACCAGCGGTTGGCCTAGTTTCCCTTTGATCTCGAATTTGTTGCCGGACTTTGCTTCCATTTTCGGGCAGAGCGACGATTGCGGCCATAACGAGGAGTACACGGATTGTGTACCCACGTTCCCGAAAACATGCGAGGATCCCGAGGGCACGGAACGCAGCCACGCGGTAAGTAAAGAAGGGCGAGTCGAGCGGCGAACACGTTTGAATACTTTTGCTAACGTTCGTTCTCCTTTTACTACATCAGATGTGCAGGCCCGGCTGCAAATGCAAGGACGGTTTTCTGAGAAATAGTCGCGGCAGATGCGTCGCTCCTTTCCTCTGCACGTTCGACAGGATCAGGAAACGATGTACGTATCACCAACGAAACTGGGATATTCTTTATTTACTTACACATTGGTAGAAATTTATCGAGATAACAAATTTCAAGCTTTAATTTTGAGTCTAATGTTGTTCACCTGTATGCAACTTTCAGAGTTAAGTGAATTTTTAATGTAATTTCAACGATGAAAGAATTAATGAAAATTTTGATTACATATTTCGTGTTTACAGTTGGTAGGAGTGCCACTGGCAAGTGCAAAGCGAACATGACGTTCTTCGAGTGTGCGAACCCTTGCGTGTCCACTTGCAGGTTCCCCGATCGAATGTGCGCGTTGAGAGTAAGTCTATAATTAACGTTAATCGCGAACACGAGCGACGTGCGAAAGTGTAAATGAATGTTTGTCATCGCTATTTCTCTCTGTGAAGTTTCAGGGCTGTTCACCCGGTTGCCGTTGCAACGACGGATACATTATGGACGACGTCAAGAACGAATGCGTGAAGAGAGAAGAATGTTAAGCTTGTTAGCTGAAAAACCGGGAAATACGTTCGGTATAATGTAAATAATTAAGTAAACACCAGTATAATGCGAAGTAGGATAGACGAAACGTTGGCAAACAAATATTTCGGCTTTGTTTATTATTATTCCGAAGATATCGACGGGTTTCCAGTGAAATTCGGTGAATCTCGTTAACACTGTAGATCCATCGTGTCAAAGTGCACGGCCTTTTACGCGAGATTAGAATTCGTTAACGACGGACTGTCCTAAATAGAGCAAACCGTACGACGATAACGATATCGTCGCGTCGTATTTTCTTCCTGGGAATAGTTTCTCAATTGGAGTGACACGAATTGACCTGCACTTTTCATCGGATTAAGTATGTATCTCAAGAAAAAGAATCTCCCGACAATCTAATTTAAACATCTTCGATTATAATTGTGCAATACAATAATCATTACCGTATTTATCCGATGAGATATTCAATTTAAGCCAACGAGATTCATTAATTATTCCATGGACCGCAATAACAATTAGACTTTTAAGGTGTATGTAGAGTTAAGTGGCAGATCGCAAGAAGAATTAATAAATATTATTTATTTCCACCTAGTAAATTATTCAACTTCTCCGTATTTCACTCGAAACACTCTCACGCTTCCAGAACCTTGCCCACACGTCGGCGCAATTTAAATAACACTAAGTCAACTCCAAGATCCATCGGAATACCCAGAATAATTACCGCTATTTGCATAATAAGATAAACAATTCCTCGGATGCTGTAGAGACGCTCCCGTGACTCCCCGGTTTGTAATACCGTCCATCAAACTATGTGTATTCCTTCCATTCGAGATAGAACACAGTCGCGAACAAAAAAAAAAACACAAAAGAAAAAGAAGAAAACCCCGAATTCGCTGCTCCGACGTATTACCGCGTGTATAATTACGTAATTACAGGTCAACTAATAAAAATAAATCATATATTCGTTCGTTCTCTTATGAACCTCGCGTCGACCGTGAAACAAACCTGTTCAGGTTCTGACATAATAAAAGCGACAAATAAAAATAACGCTGATCCGAGAGGCAAATGTGTCGTTATCTCCGGCACGTGTGTAAACGGTTATTTACCAGTTTTATTACGGTGAACTTACGATGGGTATCTAATTAATCTCCATGTGACAGGGAGTATAATATTATAGCGGAGAGCTGGGAATGATTTCGCCGGAGGCGATTACTTCTTGGAAGTTTTAAGACATGCAGTAAACATGAGCAACTAGCAAAATCACGAGCCCCTGAGGTCATTATCCTAAAAGATACAACGTAACCTCGTTTCGCTGTAATAAACGTGTCTTTCGCGTATCGCTCGGTTTTCCCGGTTAGTTTCTTTCGTATGTAAATAACTCGCGAGTAAATGACTAGAACCATGTGACACAGCACTGTGGCGAAATATTCCGTCGACGAATTTCGATTTCGCGTATGTATCTATGTATCTATGTATGTATGTCGATAGGTCCTCGTGACCAAATGACGGAATACACTGACGGTAACGAAGGTACGAGATTAAAGACTATGACTAATAAACAGATTACGGGCAAAGACCCGGCGTGTGGTAATCGTAAGATTAAATCGTGGGAACGATATCTCGAAGTGCAAGGACACGATATAGGCGAGAAAACATATTTTTTTTCGCCGGCAGTACACTTGACTCTGATTTCACGATAGATCGATGGAATACGAAATAACACGGGAATCTCGATGAATCGATAATAATGAAGAACGAATTAAATGATAAATCGTGTTCAATTTGAACGTCGATGAAGAACCATTTACAAAATTGCTAAAAAGGGAAAATAAAGAATCTTTACCTTCTAACATTAATGTATATGTTTATTGCAAAATGATAGAGAAAGCAATTAAATCTTAATTGTGTAAATAGAAACTATATAGAATGAAAACAGCTGACGATATGCGGAAAAATCTGTTGCAATTAATTCCTCTTGTTCATCTAGAACTTTGTAACGGGCATCGACGATGAAGTGCACGATTAAACCAGTAATTGCTTTGAAAATATCTTTCCGAACCGTTAATCAGATATAAATAATCTATCGTACGTTCGATTGAGGATACCGGTGAACACGGTCTGGTATCGTATTAGATAAACGACGGAAAACTCTGAAGTTCACGCGCTAATCAACGTGAATCAACGTAGCAAAGTCGCATGTTGGGAGTGGTGGTAGCGTACGAGAAGTGAAAGAAATTCGGGAGGAAGTATCATCTACGAAAAGATATATAGATACGAAGGTCAAGCGATGTGGTATATAAACTCGGGAACGACGGGAATCAGCATCAGTTCCACTCCAAGCATTCTAAGTGCAACAAACGCATTTACAAAAAAACCATCAAATCAATCAACATGTCTCGCTTCGTAGCTGTTCTCTTGCTCGTCGTAGCTGTCGTCTACACAAGTAAGTCTAACGAAAAGTACATCTTATATTTTTAATAAGATTACCAAAAATTAGTCTACTTATAGTTCAATGACACAATACAATTATATAATTTTATATAATTTAACGAAGAATAATGAATTCTGTGTGAATCAAAGGAAATTGTTGTTGGAATACGTGTATCGTTTGAAAGCGTTCTTTTTGCTAGATTTTGATGATCAATGTAATAATATTTAATCATTTTCCACAGATGCCTTCCCCCAGCTTCCCGACCATCAGACAGAGTGTGGTCCCAATGAGGTGTTCAACCCCTGCGGATCTGAATGTATCGACACCTGTGCGAAACCAGCACCACCTGTCTGCACCCTGGTTAGTATCCCATTTTCTTTTTTTTGTTTTCATTTCTACAATACGACGTATTAGAAAGAATCCAATGGATTTACAGATTTTTATGAAACGAACGATTTTTTTTCTAACTGTTGCCTGTCATCGTGTTTGTTACAGAGATGCGCCATTGGTTGCCAGTGCAAGGATGGATACGTCAGAAACGCAGAACAGAAGTGTGTCCTCACTCGCGATTGTTAAACAACTAACAAGGATTTCCAGTGAAGACAGTTAAATATTTCGCAATAATTATACTCGGTGAAATGCTCAATGCATACCGGTATACTTGTGCTTATTCTTAGTGGTACCCACTACTCGATTATATTACATACTATGTAATTGTTAGTTCGCTTATTTTTGTTAAGCTGCAATATTTTCCTGTTTTGTTTTTTAATAAAAGGCATAATTCAAAATATCTATGTTCTACTATTGTCTCCTATTCCATTTTCATTGATATATATTATAATATAAGATGTAAATCTGATGCAATTTTAATTTCCAACGTGGATGTACATTTCTTCCGCGGATACGTTGCGACGCAATTGATACAACGAGCGGTTGACTCATTCGAATTTAATCTTTGAAAATGTCGAATGCATTTTATCGGTTTGAAAAATCGCCGGAACAGTTTAAACTTCGCTGTTTGCAATTGCAATATTGCGCGCGGCAAACATTTATGCAGTTTACACAACTGTGAGATAGATAACGGGTTTGCGCTAAAAGCCAGTTAATATTGAACTAAAATAATCGAATAAGCACTTGGGCATGATCGCGTGAAAAGTCAGATAAAGTACAGCCGCTATCGGTATTGTGAAACACGCGATATTTTGCAAATGCGATATTGATAGCAGGCAACCAAAGTACAAAGGAAATTGATACAGTTCGTATAATTATTTCATACATAATATTATTAACATTGTCATATTCGTCTTTAGAGAATGATCAATTCTATAATTGATCAAATTACAGTCAGTCGTCGTAAACAATTGTAATCAATCATTTTTTAACAGTCCTCCGGTAGAACGCAGTCACCGTTTCTCTTCAGTACGTATCCTTTCTTGCAGATGCATCCCTTATAGCACGCCTACAGTCATGAAAAACCAGTATTAATTAAATCAACCTTTACACAGCAATTAGGATAGATGTGAACACTTTCCATATCAACGATTCGTACGAACCTTGTTACCACACTGTACTGGTGGGGGTGTGTGACATTTAGGTCGACACAGAGATCCGCAACTTGTGTACACCTGATTGGGCCCGCATTGTTGTTCAGGGGCCTGGGCATCTGTATTCGGTGATGAACAATTTTATAGTTAATCATTTCTCATAAAGATTGCACAAAAGATTTCAACTTGCATTGTAATGTAAATTATTATACAAAACTTTTTACAGAATACTCTACAGAAATGTTTGACAACATATTTTAATGTAAATGATCACACAGACATGTTGACAGATTCAATTTTAATGCGATAGCTAATGCGAGTGAAAAAATATTTGACAAAATTACACTTACAAACAGAGCAGATCACCGCTACGACCAACAGAGCAATAACGATGCGCGTCATATTCTTTTGTTTGGAATAATGCACGTGTTACGCTGTTCAGGTTAGTCTGATTAGAACCGCGATGGATTATCCGCTTTTATGCAGAAATATGTGACCTTCCTACCTGCTCTGAGAATTTATATACTTCGGTGTTATCAAACATTTACATAAAGTACCTCACGTTTCGACTGTCAAAGCATTATAGATATCAGAATTACGTACAGCTCATAAGTAATAACTACTGGACAGATGTTTCTCGTTAATTGTAGAAGAAAAAACCCGGAATATGACAACGTTACTGTGAACCACAACCACGTGGAGACACTGCACCAGCTTCGATGTCTACGTTCGTCTATCCCTTAATTCGATCAAAAGCCCCGGCCTTAAAACCGAATTAGTCGCATGGCTGAATATCTTTATTAATTAAAGATGCGGTTAATAACTTAACCGTACCCTCGTCACGGGTGCTCTCCACCCTTATCCGGCAGTCGAGTCAGTAAAAGTGAACCCCATCGTAAAGCAATTTGTCATTAATAGAATTTAACGGCGCATTATTAAACCTGATTTCGGTGGCAGGCAAAGCGGGCCTCGCAGACTGCCGCCATTAGCGAAGTGTTAATAAATGATCTGGTCTATGTTAGTCGGACTGTGTACGCGGCTTCTAATAATGAAACTAGACACGGGTCTATTAGCCCCCCCCCCTCCCGCCACCCGCGTTATACCATCGGGAAACCGGTACGAAGGAGAATAATGAATCACGTTTCATTATCAATGTGTTTAACTGTAAATCGACGATATAGAACGTGACATTACCGATCGATTCTATCCTTAGCCTTTTTTTTAGCGTAATTCACGTGTACATAAGAAGATGAATCAACACGTACGTATGTACATGTATGAACGTCGTTAGTTGGGTGAAACATCGCGTTATCGCGATGAAATCATCGTGTACGTGAGTTTTATCTCGTAACTGGAACTTTTACATAACTATATGTACATTCCGGTGAATCGCTGGTGAATATAAATTATAACGTTTGTACGCGATAAAGGAGAGTGCGACTTAAATACGACTGATTTTTTTTCCTTATTGAAGCTAGTGAAGCGTGAACGACGAACTAGCCACGATTCGGCTTGATTCAAATGTATGTATGTATGTACATATTGTACGTATGTATTTACATACATACCACGTTCGTTTTTGACTCGCGGTAAAATAGCTTTTGCTCCTAACGACAGAAGAGACCTCCGATGGAAATAAAGGGTTTCCTGCGACGCGTCGCGTCCAATTAAAACTTGTTAGAACGAGCATCGACGAACAACGACGATTCATTAGAAGTTTTTAACGACGTTCCCTTATTGTCTCCTGATGAAATAATATTTGTTTCGATCTGTAAACAATACCGTGCCGAGTAGCGAGAAACGCTACAAAACTACCAGTACGCGCCGTAACCGTGTATATTTTCTTAGAATCTTCGTATTTCCTTTCCTCGATGGATAATTTCATCGAACAAAAGGAGTGACACGATAAACAGGAAACGTATCGGCCCGTGAAAGGGAAACGTGGCAGATATCATTCGTGCCACGTGCGACCGGTTTTCATCAGCAACGTTTCGAACCGTCATCGAGCACCCTCGGGGAGAAGCGAATCGTCAGTTTTAGAGAAAGGAAATGTCGTATACATAGGGGAGTCGAGAGTGAGACAGGAAGAACCGAAATTCGTGGCGTATTCGAGCGGCGAGTTTCCGGTCGGTTTGCTTCAATATGCTTCACGGATAAAACAGAATGTCGACCGGGCAGAGACAATACACCTTTCCAAATGAATTCTGGAGGGAAAACGGGTTCCTATCGAGGCACCACGAGCCGACCCCACGCTGCATCGTTGCCACCCATTGTCCACCGATACAAATGGAGTTTCGATCGCGGATCTTGTCGGGGAAACAAGATAACTTCACGTTTAATCGAACATCGTGAATTACCCCCGCCGTCGTGGACGTGTGCACGATAAATTTCAATCGAGAGACACGAAATTTAAATAAAGATATATATTTTATAATTCACTCGACGAATGACAGGAACGATAATTCATACACGTGAATGTTGAATATATTGAAGGAAAGTTGTGAGTGAAATTTCCATCGTGACTCATTTAACGTTAAACGAATAACAAAGATAATGGAAGTAATAAAAATTGTGTTTACTACTCGGAGAAGAATATAATTTAGTGTCAGAGTACGTTAAATTGTCAAGATACACGTGTGTTAAATAAAGTGACGAACGATGCGATAAATAAAAATCGGGAAAAGAAACATTTTTCCCGCTCGACGTAAAATACCGAGGAATAAAATGCCTTTCTCTGTAACTGCTCCATTCGCGAGCGAAAAGTGAAATTTATGGATAAGATATGGAGCCCAAAACGGGCGGGCCACGATCGCGATCTACGATTTATGCAAATCGGGAAAACTCTTACAACCGAGAAGTTCGCAAATCGTTGAGAAACGATCGTCTGTTTAACGTCTAGACGTTTCTGCTTAACGCAGGTCGTCGACGGATTTCTAGAACACTGATTAGACGGCTCTTCAACTCTTATTTGGGTTTAAGCGTTTTGATAAAACCTAATCTCGATCTATGATCTCGGACGAGATACAGGATAGGCTTATCAGCGGAGACGAGATCCTGATTAATTTTGTGTGTCTCGAAAAATGGGTCCTAAGACCCTTTTACTAAATTCTTTTTAAAAATCAGTATTAAATAGTACGAACGGGATATATTTATGTCCTGTGTACACTAATGATAATTCACTCCTTTTAGGAGAAAAATTACATAGATCCTATACACATTCTTTATATCTATCTTGTATAGATATAGATTCTATTAACTATCCTTTCCAGGTATTAATTCATATTCATCCCAGTTTCGAACCAGAAATGATACAGTTGAAGACGAAATTGAGCTGGTAAGAAAACTCTAGAATCTTCAAATCCGGCGACATTGAAAAGCATACGCGTGAGAGATCTACGATCGATCGAAAACAAGTCAATGGATTAACAGCTATCTGATTCCTCTTATGGAAGGTTCCAAGTGATCGTTGAATATTATGCAAGAAAATTCTTACGAATTATCCGCGTTCGATTGAAAACAAGATAACGGATTAGGAAGCACTCGATTAGATACGTAATTACAGATCTTTTTTTTTGTCCGGCTTCGCACGTAGCTCACGAACGCTACCGTTCTTTCTCATTACCGTAATTACCCGATGGTCAACGTTAATTACTTTCAACGACACTTGTCGAATGTCCGACTACGGTGAAACGATTACGCCTCGTCGTAGACTGCCCGGCAAACAGCGGTTTAAATGGAAAGCTAGTCGCCAGGGAGACGGATACACGTGTTATCGAAAATAAAATTTTTTGAATACATTTCGATCACTTTCGCAGAATTACGAAACTTCGAAAGATGACGATGCAGATCACTTTTTTCGACGTTCTCGAAAAACTCTTTCGCAAGATTCGCCCGAATCGACGAGCAAGTCATGCTCGTTAGATAAATCGTTACAAAGTTCTGCAGCACCGCGAACAACAGACAGACCTATCTCGCGAAGTGATTTCGTTATCCGTTTAAAGTAATCAACGTGTGCAGGTAAATAATGCGAAATCGGAAATTGAATCGTACTTTACGCGGGATGATAAATTCTAATACTATTATCAGGAAACTTTCTTCTTCTATAGGGTCGAAGATTAATGAATAAAAGCATCTTGTTAATTAGTAAAATTTACTTTCATCGTCTATACGAATCGTTTCGTCATTTATCTCAATACCGGAAGATAACTTGTTTCGTTTTACAATCTCAAGAAAATTACCGCAGCCCACCTTCCGAGTGGATTAATGATAGGCGTATTATCCAACGGGGACTCGAAGATCTTTAAGCAGATATCGTCGACACTTTATCGGCGTTGTGCACGGTGAGCATTAAATTCCGTAATGAAATTGGACCGTGACTTCGAGCCGTGGATACAAGAGAGCAGAAATTTATAACTCAATTAAAACGCGGCTCGTTCGCGTCACGCATAAATCAACCGTGAATTTCGTGCCTTTCTCGAGAGCTTTTACCGTATACATATACACCACACGGTGAGACTTGGCCCAATTTTACATCTCTCTTACCGTTCGTGATCTACAAAAAGATATGATTAATAGACCCGTGCATCGATCCCTCCGTGGAAGATCAGTTTTTTATCTCGTTTAGAGTACTTTATTGATGCATTCAATTATCACCGCGAAATATCTGTCGAGTGCTCTTCAAGTAACTAAAAGATACGATCGATGCCCGATATCAGATTAGAATCGTTGAACTAAAAATTATCGATCCGTCTGACTTTTACCTCCGATCGCATCTACGACGGGACCGGTTTCTCAGTTCTCTTTAATTATTCATTTAACCGTCTTGTTAAACGGTCGATGCCTCTTCGTTCCGTCAAACTCGTTCTTTCATTTGTTATCGATATAATTAAATACCGAAAATCTGAAGAAAAATATCTGACATCCAAACAAGTATTCTTCGTGGAGACAAATTTACCGTCGAAAAAACGTCGGAAAATTATCGACGTACACACAGTGCGGACGCTCTCCACTCCATTACCATGATTGCGGTCGTTCTTCCGCACATAAACCGACGAAATCTGTGCGGCTCGGAAATTACAAGTCCAACGGTGTATATGTACGTCTATAGAAAATGTATCGCGACGACGGAACCGGTAAAAACGGTTTTTACGAGTGTCCATTGGAAATTAATCGAAACGGTAGTGGTGCTACGATTACGTCGAAAGGGAAAGGGAACGTCGAGAAGGTTCGACGGAATAAAAGCACAGGCCTGATACCCTGCCCTTAACTTTCACGTGAATCGTAAAAAGGGGGGGGGGGGGTACTTCACCTGTGATAGGAACCCGCCAGTAAAATATCCGGGACGCCTGTTTACGGTTGCCAGGGAAACACGCGTGTACGCGTCTGCATCGCGTTAAAGGGGCTGGGGGGGGGGGATCCTTTTCGCATGTCCATCTACGACGATAATTTCGCGTGGACCCTCGATGCGTACGGGAATGATCGTTCCTAACTTTGTACGTTAGCTTTCACCCCTCGATTCAATCCACGTTAATCGAAACCCGGCAGGGTTTCCCAATTAGGGATTACATTTTCCAGGCTTTTCGGAAAATTACCCTTCCTATGGTGAAACGAAGCTGGAAAAGTATACTGGGATTTTCCCCGTATTAATACGTCGAAGTTTAGATGTCATCGAAGATTCCCCGTTTATCTATATTATGTATACAGTATCGCGGAAAGATTTGTAATAAAAAATTGAAGTACAAAAAGGATAAAAGAAGATCTGTGAACTACGTTGAATCGATGGTACGTAAAACGAGCGGTACCACCTGCGGTGAGCTAGTACGTACAGGCGAAATTTCGAGGTACCTATTTATGGTTGCCAAGGAAACATGTTGCGAGGACGATGTCACGAGGGGAACGCGAAAACCCCTTTCGCACGTCCAGCAAGGACGATAACTGTCATCGTATTTTCCTGAGCGTATGGGGGACGATCGTTGCAGATAATACGTACAACGGATGCCCGTAGAATTCGCGATTACACGAGTTACAATCGATCCACTGCGAATATTTATTAAACCCCGTGGAAGATTGTGGTGTTCCTTCCTATCCGTACCGTGGAAAACTTTCAACCCCCTTTGATAATATTTCATATCTGGTTACGAGTATCTCGCGCAACTTGACCGATAGAGAGAATGAGAGAGAAAATAGAGGGTGGGGGGGGTAGAAAATAAACAAGCGATTTTCACGAAACGCCTGTTTCGAGGCGGATAAATAGACGGTAGGAAAGAAAATAGAAGAGTAAAAGGCACTTTATCGCGGCACCGTACGTAGGAAGGCTATAAACGGCCACGGAGCGTGAAAACTCTTGGCTCCGAAGCCAATGTTCTTTCTCCTTGAGCTAGTTGGTGGTCGGCTTCGGACGTTGCACCGTTACGGGCGTTAGACGCGGCCAATAACGTCGGCCAGGTAAACTGCTGCTTGCAACTTCGCACGTGCGCAATCTACATCGTTAATTTCCGACACGTTTCTAAATAGTTATACAACCACGTACAAATAGTTTCGTATATGCTACAGATTTACCATCGATCCGTTATCGATACGGACACGTAAACGATCCGAACACGAACGGTGAAACGTGTTTTAATTATGTCTTACAACCGAAATATGAACAAATATGATTTAATACTTATATCGGACTTGTCCCGTTCATCATCGAACGGTCGCAAGATTTCTAACGAGAATAGAAGAAGAAAATTATGGGATAACGAGTAACTTTCAATAAGAGCAGATCTAACGTAATAGATAAATCACGTGAACGTCGTCGGGTGAGAGGGAAAGAAATCACGTATCACGGTAGCGTGTCTTCGTGCGTTGCCCTTTCATCGCTAGTCGCCTATCTTCATTCGCATGCCGTTCATGAATTCACGTGGCGAACCATTCCACTTGGCATAAAATATCGGAATAGAAATGTTTACCAAGCCGGTCGTTTGCACTCGCCTTTGCACCCCGTTCGGCGTGGATCCTCTCGCAATGCAATCGCGTACCTATCTATGTATATGTATACATGTATACGTACATGTACGTACGTACGTATAAAAGTACCGGCACGTATTAGAACCACGTGCATCCTTGAACTGGTTCGAGGTTCGTGAACCTGCGATTTTCTCACGGCGACGGAGCTGCACACGCAAATCCGTCGCATAAACAGATCCGAGAGATGTCCCATCGATCTACAAATTGACGTAAGTAGGCATATACACGCGTAACGAAACGGAGGCTGTCGGCAACGACTTTCTGGAAGAGCTATTAATTTTCAAGAATTGCACTATATCGTGGTCTCGTTCGACGTTTCGCATATTTATGTCGGTGGAAAAGTGTACGTGGTTACCTCGTTAGAGAATATTCATCCCTAACTCGTTATCGTTCGTATAATTCTATCGTTACCGGAGTTTGATTTAATGATATATGTATTCATTTCATCGATCGTGATAGTATAAAATGTTTTATGGTGTCGTTTCAACCTATTTACTAACGATTTCCATCACACCCAGAAAAAATGTCGACGATTCGAATGTTAACGAATGTTTGAACGTATGTATCTACACACACACACACACACACACATGCGTGATCGTGTTAGATTCAGACGTTCCTCCGTTACTCTCGCGAGTAACAATGTCATTTCAAGAGTTACCACCGAGCTTATATAGGCGCAGCCTCGATCGCTTATCAAAGATTAATACTTTCCGAGACGATACCGGGAAATACCTTTGGAACGACGTTACACCTGTTTCAGCCGGAGACCACACGGGAGAGGGACACGTACGTTATCAAGCTGACGTATGAAAAAACGTGACATAAATTCGTTCAAGGCTGATCACGGTACGTGCCCGATATCTTTGGCAAACTTCTTTGAACCAACCACGTATTTTTTTTCCTCCTCATGACTCTTGTCACAGATTCTACTCGACGAGAAATTTCTCTGAAAACCTATGAATTTATATAATATACGATCACAAGTTTCGATCACTGTTAATATAAAAATATCAATCTCGGCAAACACACCTATCGCTCCGTATCTTCTGTACAAACACACTTACTACATAATATTTCGTATCTATTGTGATTGTTCATACACCGTAAACTTTGTGAAATTGTCCCATTTCAGGGGATGACAGGATGAAATCCGATTCAATCGGATGAATTATATCACGGACGATCGAACGCTTTGATTTATCCGACGCCCGTAACCGTTTCCTTTTTTTTCTTCTTCGCTTACTTCGAGCCACGTCCGATCCGCGATCGATTTAACGCTAAACAAGGAAGTTATCGCCGATCGTGGCCGCGCTCGCGTTACGATCTGACATTTTCGCAGCCTTTCACCCTGCTCGAGCGTTCCGAGCAATTGCGGCTACTGTCCGGGGAGCACAAAACGGTTTCTGTACGCAGAATGGAGTCCAAGGACCGCGGTTCGATGTCTGATTGCGCAATCCAGCGCGTGTCTAGCGTCATATTACCGTACCGGTCAATAATCCATCGTGTGTTGGTTAACGTTGCCTCTTCGTCGCTTGCCTTTCCGCGCTTAGCCGGCAGCGAGAAGACTCGTGAAAGGAGAACGACTTCGCGATCCTTTTTTTTTCGAACGCGAACGCTAGTCAGAGGCGTTAGAATGTTGCGATGCGATCCTTATTTGTACTTGCCGCCGCCTCGGAGGCTCTCTATAGTTTCGTTCTGTATCGCGGATGCGAGTGATTTATTATCGGGGTACATTGCGTTGGAATTATTTTGTAGATTGAAAATTTTGGTAGAATCGAAGAGAAGAAACGTGGATACGATGAAGGAGAAATGAGGTAAAGTAGGGATATCACCGGTGAAATATTAACGATAAACGTTCGACGCGCGAACACACAGAACTGCGACACGAACGGATAGAGGAAGCGCGTAATTTTGGCAACAATTCGACCAACTGGCCATCGGGGCCCCGGAAACCGCAGCAGCTGCGGCAATCCGGTGGGCAATATGCGACGTTAAATCTTTTGGGAATTCGTGATGACAGCACGGTGGTTCTTATGAGA
The DNA here is from genome assembly GCA_917499265.3 of Mimumesa dahlbomi. Taxonomy (NCBI): domain Eukaryota; kingdom Metazoa; phylum Arthropoda; class Insecta; order Hymenoptera; family Crabronidae; genus Mimumesa; species Mimumesa dahlbomi. Next base: position 4,253,826 of record OU824114.1, on the reverse strand, counting down.
TGTCGAGGTGTCAGAAATAAAAGTCTTCCAACAGTAAGACACTATAAAATCCAAAAAAGAAAAATATTCACTATCGACGATGTAAAAAAATCTTTCCTTCGTTTTGCTCTATTTAAAATACTTTTATATCATATACCTACTATACGAGTCAAATAAATCGTCGGACGAGTCGCAAGGAATTGTACGCTCTTTTTTTTTTCTACGCGTACCGGATAAAACACTGACACAAATACGGCGCAGGAAAGTGCGGGAAACGAGAGAGTGGTGAGCACGAGAAGGCCACACTCGTAAATCCACCGATTTAACTTTGCCCGACACTCGTTCCCCGGAGGACCCGGTGCGCTCTCCTCGTCTCTCCACCACGTCGTTCCCTCCGCGACTCTGTCCAACTTTCGATGAACCGGCGAATCCGCGATGAAGGGAGGGAAAATCATCCCCCCCGTTAATGCCGAAGTAATGACTGGGGTGGCAACGTTGAAGGACCCTCTATGAGCCGCCATCGCAGCAACGGGAACCCCTCTGGACGGTCTCTACTCGGATGGGGTTGGACGACACGCGTGTTCCGGGACCCCCGTGTCAATCATGACCAGCGGGGGTTCGCGTTTGGCCTCGAAAAATAAAATCGCCGTCCCCAGAACTCGGGCCATTTGCATGGAGATTTCCTGTAGGCTCGTTTTTCCACGGCCAGCTGATGAGCCGTGGCTGCTCGGTTACATCGATTTCCTCTCTGACCCTGCCGCTGAAAATTACCAACGTTTCACGGTCACATAGCGGTACGTTTAGGAGGCTCTAAAGAGAGGGAGGAACAGAGAGAAAGAGAGAAAGAGAGAGAGAGAACAATCTAGGGATTTGCAGGAAAAATTGAACGTTTGCAAGGATTTAATATGAGAAAAGATTTTTCGCTTTGGAAATCACGGTCTTTTGTGCTGTAGTGATTTGTAACAACATCAACGTTTTATTTTTTTTTAGGGTGCGTAGAAATCGCGTTGCGTTACCCGGGCCACCCGGTATTTAACCCGGGAACACTACCCCCGTATTACGTTAATGGCTGAAACTCCGCTGCGCAGTTGCTTTCACCCTGCCTAAATGAAGCTTTCACGAATAACGGGAGGCTAAGTAATCACAGACAATTGCTACTTCAATATGTAACAAGCAAACAATAATATAAAACAAGAATTCGATCATATTCGATGTGTTGGATTTTTTCCAACAATTGCGTTATTCCATCTTGGATAATAAATTGTTACGATAATGAAAGAGATGTATGCTGCTTTATTATATATTTATTTCACACTTAACACTAGTAACAATGTTGCATTTATCTATGTCAAATAGTTAACTTTATAATTAAACAAATTACGGCTAGTCATCGTGAAAATTGATTGTCAATCTTCTTTAACAGTCCTTCTGTAGAACGCATTCACCCTTATCGTTCAGTACGTATCCTCCCTTACACTGGCATCCCTTTACGCACACCTAGAACCAGAAAATCCAAGTCCAAGTTATTTAAGAACGTTTTTCGAATTGTACATACACTTTTCATATCAAATTGACGTTCTACTAACCTGAATACACATTTTGCCTTGAGAACCTCTGCACGTAGGTGGGCACGCACTTCCGCAAGTTTTGTATACTTGATTCGGGGGGCATTCTATGTCATCCTGGGCCACTGCATTCGATGATAAACAATTTTATAGAAAATCATGTATCACGGAGATTTTGCCAAAATTTATAGCGATACAAATTTTTGGCAGCATATTCCACAATAGTTTTTAAGGATATACTTTAACGGAAATAATTTCCCAGATATTTTGATGGAATATTTTACAGATATATTTTATAAGAAGAAAAAAGAATACGATAGGTGATAAGACTTTGCGAGAGAAAAATCAGAGAAATTACTTACAAGCAGAGCAGACCACTGCGGCCACCAAAAGGGCAATAATCATACGTGACATGTTGATTTTCTCGGTTTTAACTCGCTTCTACGGATCTCGAGATATGACTGATGTGGTACACGGTAATTTCTACGCTTTTATGCAGGAACAAGTGACCTTCCTTACGGCCATATTATACATTTTAAGTTATCGCGACCGTCTTATCAAACATTTGCATAAAACGTCTCACGTTTCAGCTGTTAAATACTATAGATAACTAAAATTGTAATGAAATTTCTCCGAACTCACGAGCACGTCATTAATGACATTGCCGAAATAGATGTTTCCCGTTGTTGCATAAAAATATGGTATTAATATATCGTGCAAAACCAGCGGAAAGTAATCGAAAGAGAAGCCACGGCGGTCCGCGTTTTAACGGGCGTGTAATAACTGCCAGAAATCGACGATAACAAAATCCATAAAACGGGTTACATAGTTATCGTCCTAGCTTCTAGGAAACGTTTCAGCGATACTCCACCTGCCCTATCCCCCGGGTTACTCCCGGATCCTATCTGTCTCACCGAAGAGGAACCACGATACTAATCGTAAACAACGGTACGGCCGATCGGTCGCCATTAAGTCGGCGCCCGAAGGGAATAGAAGGGCCGCCCTGTCGTTCGCTGTTCTCCATTTCCTGTTGCCAGAAAGCTTCGCCCTTGGGCGATCACGTGATCGACCGAAAAAAAAAGACGAATGTTTACGCAGGTGGTGCAAAATGTTTTATACGCGGGCGAATACAAAACGGATGTAGCTACCATACCTAGTGGTAGAGAAGGGAGAATTTGTTGGTAATTACGATCCTGTCGGTAGCAAACGTGTTACCCTAATTTCATTTCGAATTTCATTTCGCGAACGAAAAAAACCGGTGTCTACTTCGTGAAGTCTCTTCGGTTAACATACGTATGTACGTATATGTATACAATACAACGTGCAATTGTCGGTTGTTTTATCGGTGTCGAGACACCGAAGATACCGTACGGGAACGGTAAAACCAGAAAATTTGCATGAAATATACAATTTGCAATAAACAAGGTTATTTTTCGGCGATCGTAATGAAATATAGCCGCCGATGAAGAACGATCGGTGAATAAATTCAGGGAGACAAGAGGCCAGAGATAGGGGGCGATAATGAAGACTTGCTGTCTTCGCAGAATGTACATACGACGTCACGTCACGAAAATTCGTGGACGAGCGAGCACGAAAGAATCGCGGCACGTACACCGAGGCCTCGTGTCACTCGGTAATTCGACAATATCTAAGAAAAATTTGTCGGCACGCAAAAGCCCTGTAATTACGAAGCCGACCTTACGATAATAACGCCACTACGGTTAGAGGGGATTACGTCACGGGGAAGATTGTAATATAAAAATTAAAAAAGGGGTAGCCGGCACGATTCGAGAAAGTGGAAAACACGACGAGCGGATAAAAACGGTGACGTGGAAAACCATCTGCTCCGGAAATCGTTCACGAACGAGGCCTGTGTTTTCCTGAAAACGAATTTCGTCGATGAACCGATGGAAACACGCGAAGGACGCCGATAACTCGCGTTACAGGAAACGATCGTCGAATAATCCATATACGGATGTATATCTCTACACATATACGTGTATGTGTGTACACATACGAGCGTGTCATTGACGTAGCGAAGTGAAACTAACGCCAGAACGAATTCAACGAACGAAACATTCTCCAGCTTCCGTGTATCGTGCAGATCAAATTTTATGGAATTGCTTTTACGACCGTTAGAGATTAACGTCGGAGAGGCTGTATTTCTGCAAATCAAACAATCGCGCGTTACGAGACGAGAAACAAAAAAAAAACCGCGAGAAACGTGAACGTTGTGTGTGTCTTCTGTTTATTGAAGTTTTATATTCCGAACTATAAATGTCACGCACACATTTTCATGCGTGTATGTAAACGCGAAACGTTATATCTGTGTTCCCAGACGTATGTATCTCTCCATCTTTCGGCATCACGTGTCACTTTCAAATTCACCAACGGCGGTATCAATCTCGCGAGACGTTCACGGCTTTTCAGCCGTCGCCTTTGACGGGAACGACGAGAGACGGCTCCATCTTGAGTCTTTTCTTCGTGGAAACGGCCGGGCTTATGACGTTCCATCTTGGAATTCAGAAAGCGGCTCGTAACTCATGTACTTTCATACTTGCATACCCATTTGACTGCATTACCCTGCCTGCCTTCCTTATGTATATAACATTCGAATAACACGGCGGAACTGTTGGGTGTCGGTAACGCGACGAAAGTAACAAAAAAAAAAGTCTCCGAATTACACGTCCAAATGAAAAAAAAATCATATAAAAATCGAGTTATTACGCTATTATTTCACTTTCAAAACTATTCCTCCGTCAATTTCCACCCGACGTCCCATTGGTGATGCGACTAAAGCGTGGAAACGTAGCTGAGATACATACTTCCGTTTCACATATCGAAACATCTCTCGGATATCGCATCGATCCCCGAGACTCTTCCATGCGAACGAGAACGAATACCAAACAACATCGAAGTTATTTCCTCCGTATTCGAACAAGAAATTCAATCCCGTCTGGATGCCTAACACTGTACCGGATCCTTTGATTCGCGAGATTAATATCAGAATAAAGGCACGGTTGATGTACGAGCGAGTAATACGTTACGAGAGCAAAAAAAGATGAAAAGAGAAAGACATAGAGACCGAAGGAGAGAAAAAAAAGAGAGAGAAATAATAATAATAAAAAGGAACGCGTGGTACGCGTCAAATCAGTTTTCCATCTGTGATCGCGAGGCTTTTCAGCCACTGGCGGCAGATGTTTCACGTGCTTTCGAGTTCATCGATAAAGACGGAAGCCGGCAAAGGGGGAAAAGGAGTACACTCGAGTTTTCTACGAACCGTTTTCACGAAGGCTACGCTCGTAGTATGTAGTCGCGTGCTCGATCATCGGATCGGGAGGGTGTTTCGAACGAAAAGCTGCCGGAGGAGTGCCCCGTCGATGGGGGCTGACGTATTACATACATACATACATACATACATACGTACGACTCTCTTCCGCGAGCTGAAAATGGCACACAGATACCAATAACGCGGCATCGACGTAGGGCCCGGCACGCGAAACGTATAATTTTCGACAATAATTCCTGGCCACGGACGATTTCACGGCGAATCGACGCGTGCTTCCGGATGGTCGAATCCCTCGATTCTTCCGTGGATCGACGGGAATTATCGTCGCGATGCTCGATATAACACGCTATCCAACCAACAGAGAAGCATCGTATAAAATAAAACAAACTAAATCACCCTTGGTGAATAATTTTCTCGTACTGGAAGACATAGGAGAGAATCTGATTACGTAAGAAACGTAAATATCATTCGTAAGATTCACATGAAAGATCTGTGTAAAGTACGATATTCCGTGGAAGAGTGAAGGAAGAAGGGTGAATGGAATTAATTGCTTCTAAACGTAGAAAGCTCGTTGGTAAAGAGAGCCCGTTGCCGTTGACGGCCAGCTGAACGACAGAAAAAGCCTCGTTTCGCATTCCCAGACGGTGGAATGGCTTTTCAATCTCAGCGGGCTTTTTTTACCGAGGGATCTCGATGAAAAATCGTGGGCGCAACGATGATCGATGCGTTCGCCGATATAGTATAGAAGCAAAGAGAGAAAAAGAGAATACGGGGGTGGGGAGAGACCCGTATATTCTCGATGCGTTATCGGCAAACGGGACGAAACGGACGTTCGTACGGACCGACGGACGGATCTACATCAAGGTAATCACAGCGATACGTCATATATGGAAAAAAGCCTGTGTATATGCACGTATCAAGGGGAGAAGATATAGATTCATCGACTAGTCTCTCTATATTCCGTTTTCACCCCTCCCGACGGTGGTACGTGTCTTGTGGGGTGCGAGCAAAAATCACGGCTGGTAAATTAGGCATCCTCCTACGCGCCAAAGGAACCCCCGACATTTGTCAAAAAGAGGAAGAAGCAAAAAAAAAAAAAGAGCGAGGAAAATGGGATATACGAGTAAGCCGTGCCGCCACGCCTTTAAATTATGCCGCATGAATTTCTCAGCACGGAACAGAGAAGACTTTAAATTACAAGTTGTATGCGAAATTACACGGTACAATGTGTATCGTCTTCGGTTTGTTTGATTAACGACTTACGAGACGGTACATACCTACGTTTAAATGTCTCGATACGAAGGCGTGTACTCGATACAAAGTCGGACAGGGAGACGATTAACGAACGTAATCACGACTGACCGCGGTTCTTTAGTACATACGTATATATGTATGTATACATATATGTATTTGTATACACGTACGTAGAGTTGACGCGGAATTATTGGAAACGCCACACATGGCGGTACGATCGTAAAGCACCATCTGTCCGGGAGATCAAGGGCATCTTCCAGCGGAACCGATGAAAGGTATTTTCGTAGGAATCGTCGCGCGGCCACGATCCTTAACTCTTTTATGATCTCGCACAAATAAAAAAGAGGTCGAACACGTGCTGCGCCGAGAATTCCCGGCGCCTTCTTCTCCCCCGTCCGACCATGGTGGCCCCACTGGTCCAGAACTTCCTGGACTCTCGTTTTGGATCCCAAAAATAAAGGGGGGAGGCAAGACAGAGAGAGAGAGAGAGAGAGAAAAAAAAAGAAAACGAAATAGAAGAAAGAAAACAACAAAGAGACCAACGAGCCACATCGAAACTTGAACATAGAAAGAGAGAGAGAAGAGACCATGGACCACGAGTAGGGAGAAAAAGAATTTCAAAAAACAAAACAACAACAACAACCAATAAAACAAACGACCTGTTTCTACGCTTCTCCGTTCGGTGTCGTGAAACGAACTAGTTTTACGTTGCGCAGTTTGACCCACATATGCGCACGTGTGCGAATTCGCGGGAAGGTCGAGAACAAGGGGGACCGGCGTCTTCTTCCCCCTTTATCCTGCTGGAACGAGTGTAAATCCTACGGTACACATATGTATATAAACCTATACGTGTCTCTATGCATCTGTGTGTGTGTGTACACATGCGTGAGTGAGTTAGCACGTAATAGGGGCCCTAAGGAGAAAGAGACCTTGGGCCCCGCATGCCGGGGCTGACTGCCTTCCAGCTGCCACTCGCGCGCATAAGAGGCTTCTGTGTTTTCTGCCTTCCCCTTCGCAAATTATCGCGACCTTGGATTCTACTCGGACGACCAGGAACTGCGCGTGCGGTCCCTACTGCGCGCGATGCGTTCCACGGAATTTTTCAATCTCGCCCGCTTTTACCACAGCTGCTCGTATTTTCGTGGTAAACGCACAAGTAACGAGATGACGGAAGACACAACGTAAGGGATACTAATATAGAACGGTACATTTCTCAATGTCTTTTTTTATTTTGTTATTTTGTTCTTTCTTTCGGGGTGGTTTTAACGTCGGTTTAAACTTGACGAGGTAAAGTGTCACGTCGCAGGAATGTTAAATACGCGACGAGAGTATCTGAGGCTTCGTCACTTTCTTACTTTAAAGCAAATTTATACGTCGTACAAGCGAACAGGGTTCAATGAAGAGATCTCTTTTGTATACCGAGTGCGACGTTTCTCCGCGTCAGATTCGTGGCATTCCATTCTGATCTTGCTGTCTATCAATTTGACGAATAATGTCATGATACATATACCCCGTACAGACATACCTTAATAATATTCATACACATAATAACTTGCCGCGTTGAACATAGTATAGAAATGTTTACGTCCACGTCAAGCGTAAAGAGACAATTTCACCGTTAACGGGATGTTCATTTTCCCACGGATGTTTCAGTGACACACGGATGCGTCGCGTTCGATCGTGGGATTAATTAAAATTCGCGACGGAACGAGGGTTTGATTCGTCGACGGTATCCCCGGGTCGTCTGTACCTCGTGGAAAGTGTTTTCGATGCGTCTTAAGGGCCCCTCAGGGCGACGCGATCGGCAAAGATAGTCGGAGATATCGAGGCTACGGGAATTATGGCACGACGAACAGTCTTCGAGAGGAGCCTGTAGGGCGTCGCATCATTATTTTCACGGGAGGCGGCTGCTCAATGGCCCGCAATCCCTCATACGGCGATCGCCGATATTACGAATCTGCCCTTAATCGAGACAGCTATTCGGGATACACAGATTCGTTCGACAAATCGCTGGACACCGGGGAAAAAAAAGAATGGTGGATACTTACCGTCGCGGTATTTTTTCTCTCTTGAAATTCTGTAGAAATATTATTAAAAGTCAACGGGAGAAAAAAAAATCCTTATTCACCTGTCTATTCTTCTATTGGATTAGTCCTACCTATATACATACATACATGTACAGAAAGATCGGTTGAAACGAGTAGATTCTTGAAGAAAATCACCCCGTGGAAAATTGCACGGTTCCTCGCTGACGGAATAAGATGAAGGAAAAAAAAACACACACACACACACACTGGCGAACGGAACGGAGGGTGCGAAACGAATTCCTCCGCGAACTAATTCGCGGGTGTTCCCGTGCAACTGTCACAGGTCATCCGAAGGGAGAGACGGACCACCTCCGTATAGACGACGAGGGATCTACACAGACGCCATATTTGAAATTCAGATGCTCGGATTGTTTCGCTAAATCAAGAGAAATGTGGCCCCGGTGAGTTTCAACGGCGGAATATCGTGCAACCCCCCTTTTCCGACAACCTCGACACACGACGTAACTCAAACCATCTTCCACCCCCCTTCCCCCACCCTCGAAAGCCACGTTCTTGCTTCTCTTCATCCCGGTTGTACGGGGTGGCGCGTATGTTTATGGCTAAATCACTTTCGTTCTCGTAGGATGTCAGTCCTCCGGGTTTCCTCGTATCTTTCATATTCTCACTCCCCCCCTCGAGGTCGGAACTTTATCCAGGGAGATATGCAAAACGCCCAATTGAATCAAAGAAAAACTCGCGACACACGGGGTAACGGTTTCGGAATCTGGAATTCCCCGATATTTATTCCTTTAAAACGAACCGATCGATCGATACATTCGCTATCGTTTAAATGCCACCTACGAGAGACACGAGACACCGCGCCTTTCGAGAAACTTTTTCTATTACGATAACAATACACCGCGGAGGAGACGAAGATTTGCGTCGCAGATAACAGGGACAGAGAGAAAGAGAGAGAGAGAGAGAGACAAACAGACAGGGCAAAAAAAGAGAGGAAAAGAAAGAAGAAGGGACGTTTCCAAGAGTGAAGAATCGACGATTTTAATGGCCCTTTGTTACACGAGCCTATTCGTGCGAGGAAGGAAAATCAATACCACGGCCTCGTCTCAAGAGACATCCCGTTTAATCTACCATTAAGCCTATCTACAGGCATTTTATTTTTCGCGGGGTCTATCACACAGACCGACGGTTGATGCGTTGGCAAACTATTAGCTAAAAGTGTCCACTCGTGACGGACGTCGTCGAGCGAAAGTGGAATTAAAAGTTCCACGAACGGAGATAGAAAACAAAAATTTGTCTACCACTCGACGGGAAGGATTCGTAACGGTGACGTCGACGTCGGTCGTCGGAAATTAGACGTTCTCACCGAAAGCCATCCGAAGACGACGAAAAAAAGAAAAGAAGGGGGGGGGGCACTAACACGCGTATAGATTTTACTTTAAGCGAGGCAATAATTCAGGGCCCGTTTTAAGAGCGATCGGGGATGATTTAACGCGCATTGTAGCACTGTTCGCACGTTGAATTTATGACGATTGCGTCCTGCACCGCAACCGGTATACTACATAATATAATGTATATAGCGGTAACACAATCGCCGTCTTCGTTACTCCCATTATGCCGTAACTATTTTTACGGGCGCATCTTTTTTACAACTCTCTAAAAGTGAGAGTAACAAAGAAAAAGAAAGAGAGAGAGAGAGAGAGAGAGAGAGAGAGAGAGAGAAAAAAAGAATACGAAGACAGAGAGAGAGAGAGGGTAGGAAGGGGGACAGAGAAGAGGGATGGAACTCGACTACCTGCGGCCATTGTCTGGAAGTGGAGCAGTTCTCGAGTTCCTCCACTTTATTTCTTCGTTGTTGAATGGAGTACCGCAAAGGCCGCTCTATGGTACATTTTATACCGGGGGGGCTCTATGCAACGGTGATCCTCCTGGTGCACGTCTATTGAAAATCCGCAGTTAAAAGTACCGATGGTCGTTTCGAATTAAATCTCTAAGAACCCCTTCCGTTTTTTTTTCTTTCTATCCTTTCTCTTTTCCACGGTCGTTTGTCATCCGTTAATACGGTAAATTTTCATTTCATGATGAATTACCCAATTCATACCAGCAGCAGGTCTCGCGAGTTCTCTCGAATCGTCTCGGTGTCCCCATTTACGACACGATTCTTTTTATCATCGCGAAAATTTTCCACGCTCGTAAACCGAACGGGCAGGTCAGCTTTGCTAAAAACCTACCGGTAAGGTAGAGAGGAGGCGAGGGGGTGAGGATCCTGGGGGAGGGGAGAGGGGGAGGTTTCTCTCGAATCTCGGTGCCACAAATCTATCCTGGGACGACGGTCGTTTCTTTTGCCTCACCTTTCAGCCGGTGGTCGATCGTGTTATGGAGTACGGGTCGTTTATCGGACTTTTTCGCGGGTCTCTCTTTCCAGCCCCATTTGCGGTGGCCGTTTTCTGCCTCCCTTCGTCTTTCGCCTCGCCGGTAAGTGTACGATGCTTTTCGCCCATAAATATGCTGGACGCATTTCCTAAGGGTGGGAGCACCGCCCGCTCTTTGTTTGTCCCCGCTGGTAAAGTTTGCAATGTAACCAGAGGGACGAGGAGACGTCGAGAAGAGGAAACGACCGAGGGAAATGGAGGATGGAAAGAGGATAGCAGGAAGAGGAGGAGGAGGAGGAGGAGGAGGAGGACAGAAATACGAAAGTGGGTCGTGAGGACGAATGGGCGGAGTGAGGAGGGCAATTCCGGCGAGGCAGAAGAGCCGGAGATTCTTTTTCTAACGTAACTTTCGGCCAAAATAGGCGGTCCTTGGAATCTAATTATCAGTACGGCCGCTGGAAACTTGGGATTATTTATGTCTTTTCTTTGTTCGGTCTACGTCGCGTTTCTCCTTGGTGTACGAGTACTAACGTATGATGCCAAGGAGGGAAACAAAAAATAGGGGAAGAGGGGGGTATATATAAAGACATCGTGATAGAGGCGATCGTGAGTAACGATGGATAAAATTCTTGATCAAAATATAGAGGAGAACTTTAATCGCGTTGCCTTCTGTTCCTCTGACATTCCGTTAAGCGAACCGAAACAAAGGAAAACTTTCGAGATTCTTATCGTAGAAAAGTTGCCACGTCGTTTGTTCACTCGGCCATGATATTTTGTAAATTCGATTCGAACGGGACGTCGTTGAAGCGGCACGTCGCGCAGAAGGTGCGCACGGATAATGACGGGCCAATAAAATGCGGCGTTTAAATTTATTTAAATTAGCAACGGGGTGCGTGCAGGCGAACGCATCTGCGGTAATAATATGTGGGTCAGCCCGCTTCTCGATTTCCTGCCCGATGGCAACCACGTCGCTGGGACACACACGATTATGTATATTTCGCGTACGATCAACAACATTTCGTGCGAAACAGAAATTGCACCGCGTGACGTTCGTTATCGCGCACCGATATCATTTATGCGTACATATATTCATAATAATAAGAATAAACACATTGTAACGCGGCGACGATTCGCAGCTGGTCGCCAGGTGGACAAATCTATACGCGAAATTCATCCTATATCCGTGAACTTTGATATTTGAATAACGTGGCACGTGTGTAAAAAGATGGGTATCGATCTGATCGATAGGATAAACACTTTACAGGTAGATGGCCAGGTATAATGAAAAAAAAAAGGAAATTCGAGGATTCTTCATGGTATATATATATGTGAGAGAGGATGCTGTTCCGTGCGATGGTTAATGTATGTATGTACATTGCGAACGCGAGAATGAGAAACCGGATACACGGAACTTGAAGTATATACCCTACGTATGTATGTATGTAGTACGTACGATCCTTTATAATCCATGCGACGAGTACACGGAGGGCACAGATGTACGTTTCGTTTCGTGGGCCCCGAAGTTAGCTCCGTGGGGTTCGCGAAATTGCCCCGCCCCTTTATGGCTCGTTCGTGAAATAAGATAGACCGACCTGGTGCATCTCCGGCCGCGTTTCGATGAAAGGAGCTTAACCATTCATGGCGATAAAATATAGTAACTCGGTGACACATGCTGCACCGACGCCCCGTTAGAAACTTCTGCACGTGTATATGTATTATATATATATATATATATATGTATATGTATATTAATGCCGCGGGTACGGTGCATGCAGATGCCATCCCTTTGTATTATCCGTAGACGCATTGACTGGAATCGTTCTTCCTAGCCGAGGAAACATTTTTACGACACCGTCGTCGTTCCTTTTCCCGTATTATCACCCGGTGGTTATTGTCTACCTCACAAAACGTTTTCACGTGAAACGCAAAAACTGGGGGGGGGACCCTTCGGTGGGTTGTAGAATTACACAAAATGTGGTCAACAGGTTTCCGCTGGATAGTCTATTATATCTCGCCGACTAATTGCCCGGACATATATTTCTATCGTAATCAACGTTCAACCTGGTGTCTCTGTAACAGGTAAGAATTACAAGGGACCTCCATAGTTCCATAACTATTCTACAGACCCAAAAATTAAACCATTTTCCATATCCGTATCCTGGGAACGCCTTTCACGGTCTTTTCACAGTGAAAAGAGCGAGTCCTTGAACGGGGGGAGGAAGGAGGGGGGGTTGCACTTCGGGGCCCGTCCAAGTCCTTGCACCGGTGCACTCACGTATCTAGCACCGGCTACGTACCGGTTTCCCTTGTCCGATGGCGTTACGGTGATGCGCAGCGGTAAGGCCCCCGATAGAGGTCCCATGAAAGACTGTAGGGTATAGTAGTAAGGACGGATCCGAAGAAACGAAACGGACCAAAACCGTGCCGACCAGTCGGTTGGCTCGACCGACCACACTGCCGTGCGCGCATAAAAGCCCGCTGAATTTCAATGCGCGATGCCTTTTATACTTTGCCCATTCTTTTCGGCTATAAAAAGCGCACATTCCGCACTCCCGTATGCAACCGGCTTAAAACACACACACGTCCCATCGTAAATCACCTCCGTTGCCCGCAACTACGTTCTCTATGTGTATATTCTTCATCATACGTATACATATACATATGTACGTGTATATGTATCGTGCTCATGGGCTGCCAGTTTCATTAGGCTTGCCAACGTTATGCACATGTGGTAATAGTAGTAATGGTAGTGGTAGTAGTAGTATACGCATCCGTTCGTTCTCTCCTTTCCGTTCTCCCCTTTCTTTCCGCCTTTTTCCACCCTCCGCGCGTAAGATCCAGCGTGCATCGGTGCACCTATGCACCAGCTACGGTTTTGCACGAAGGGCAAAACACGATGGAGAGAAATAAAATACAAAAAAAAAAAAGAAAACTGCACGAGGGTGCGCACCTTCGTGTCCGCGTTGCGCGACGTCATTCCGGTCGGCATCGTTTTCGAATCGGACACGCGAGGTGGACACACGTGATGTTTACACGGATATGTATATGTATATATGTACAGGAGCGTGCGCGTGAGATTCGCTCGAAAATTAGTCGATCGAACGGTTCGAACGATTTTACGACTTGAAGACTGTGGGAATCATGGGTGTGGACTTAATGGGAAGTTAGAGGGACCGTCGATCGGCCGCGCTGTTTGAGTTACTGTGGGAGGAACATCGAAAATCCCAAGTGGCTGACTAGGGACGGTATAAATAACGGTGGCGGAAAGGTCGTGTGGTTGAAATATATAGTTGACGGTATAATTTCCCTCAGGGAAGCAACTTAAATCACATTGATCGCCTTGATGATCTACATTTTATTAAAATAGGGTGCCGCCCGGTGTTTGGTGTGAGAGAACGGGGGGAAAAGGAGAGGGGAAAGAGGGGGGAGGCAAACTATTCGATTATAGATGCGTGAAATCAAAAACGAATGGAACCCGTTTCCTTTCGTTTTTTTTCATTAATGGATCTGACAGTTTTAGGGTTGCGTTACGTTCCATATGATACTATGTTTCTCCGTGAAGCGATATATCGTTAATGAGTATCAATCATGTAATATACGGAAACGCACGTGCACGTGCGCGTAGACACTTATTGTACCCTCGATATTATTGGTTTCGCTTGCAACGTAGCCGGGAGAACGTGTGCAATGTATTTCTGTTCGGTGGCGCCCCCGTACGATATCACCGTGAACCTCGCACCTCGGTCTTATCAGCGCGGGCGTATTATCGCAACTCAAATATGTGCTCAAAGCTGCACCGACTGCGGCGTACACACGAACGAAGAAAGAAACCGCGAATAGATTCCGATGGACTAACACCCAACACTCAGCGAGAAAAAGAAAACCCGTTATCTTCTCCATCTTGAATCTACCAATCGTGAAAAATATCATAAGACGAACCATCGAATGTAAAAACAAAGATTCCACGTCTCGACTACCACAGCCACATGGTTCTTCTCACGGTGTACGCGGTAAATAAGGAAAAAATCAAGAAACGCCATAAAAATCCGTGTCGTGAAGAACGACGCGTCACGAGAATTAAATCCCAACGATATACATACTATATTTTATTTTTTAACCATACGATCCGCTTAAGTAGACGCAAACCGTGAGAAGACAGACGACGGTAGGGAGCGCATACGTTCGAAGAAAATCCAGCCAAGATGGAGGACGTCTGGCTGTGATTGCACTTTCTCCGCAGCCACCCCCTGCGCCGTCGGCCACCTACATATCTCTCACTTTTCCTCCGGAAGGGTTAGAGGGTGGTTCAGCCGAGTCGAGTCGAGCAGAGTCGAGCAGAGTCGAGCAGAGTCGAGCAGAGTCGAGCGGAGAGAGTACGGGGGTGGGGGGTGGCTCTGCAGAAGGGGTGGCACTGCAGGCGTGGGCGGCCGATGACGTCACGCAAGATGCAGCAGGGTGCAGCGATGCAAGGGGGATGAAGCGAACTGGGCGGAACTGGGCCAGTGGGTCTCCGGCAGCCATCTGCGATTCGCTGGGCTACTCGATGGTGCCGTTCGGCACCCTCCTGCATTCGCGTTTTCGCATGAAAAAAAAACCTGTTTGGAAATGAGGGAGTTCGCGGGATCACGCGATCAAAGTGCCCTGTGCGCGAAACCGTATTACCAAGGAACAACGAAATCGTGTGTTTCGTTAACGGGCGTTGATCGGTGCGTCGTATGAAATGTACGCTACGAAAGTGGTCGACGTATCTTTTTTTTTAAATCTACAGAAATAATATAATGTCCCAGGGAAATATCGAAAGGAATATTTCAATGAACGATATTTCCACTGTAAATTGTGTGTCAAGACGGTTTTAGTTACTTGCACGGACTACGCGGTTCTCCGTTACTACGCAGCGAACCTTCCGACTTATCGATCGATTTAATTAATCTCGTTATAACGAGAAGTTGGTTGCAACGCGAGTTATCTTGTTTTACAATCTTCGCTGCTGAGCTTTGTACAGTTACGTGTACTCTTTATGTCTTCTTTTATTTTTTTATTGGTTCGCCGCTAGACACTGTCTTTTCTTTATCTTCGCGATCCACCTACCCTCCTAATTAACTCCTGAGGGACTCTTCGTCCCAGACGTTTAATAAAGCTTATCCGACCCTTTTTTTTTCTTCCTTGGTTTGTAGGTAGCCCCGTTTTTATGCCGACGATATTCCTCATATGTTCCGGCGAAATATGTCCGTAATTTTCTTCCTTCCCGTTTTCGACGGACCCGACGTTCAGTTTCCAGCTTTACGATTCGTCGAGTACCATCGTGGGATTCAATGCAATCGATTTAATACGAACGAATGGAATGATTAAAAGTGATCGACCTTCCTCGAAAGTGAATACGTTGTCCCTTTGGATACAGTGTTCCTCGAGACCTGGGACCACTACGTCACGGATAACAAAGCCGGACTGCTTCGTCTCACCCGAACTTCTTTCAAGATAAGTCTCGCGAAGCTTCGAGAGAGAGCTATGATTCACCTTTGCTCGTCACGGAAACATTTCGATCGCACTGTTTCACACTTATCACCGCCGCTGTATCGACAGATTTTGTTCCCGCGCTTACTCATTGTTCGTAATACATAAAATTCTCGTGTTTTCGCCACGCCGTGCCACGGCGCGTCTATTTTATCTCGATTGGATTTTAAAGGCAAATGTCTATGATTTCCATAGCCGGTGTGCCCGCGATCGTTGGTAGAATTTTGTCTACGTGCGACATTCGGCATCCGCAGCGCAAAGAAAAATGAGAAAAAAAAGTGGAAACCGAAAGGAAAAATAAAAAACGAAAAACAACTGGACGCGGAGAGCCCATTGTGCCAACTGTTAATTTACACTTGGCACGTATCCTC
Organism: Mimumesa dahlbomi; assembly: GCA_917499265.3. NCBI lineage: Eukaryota > Metazoa > Arthropoda > Insecta > Hymenoptera > Crabronidae > Mimumesa > Mimumesa dahlbomi. Next base: position 4,237,440 of record OU824114.1, on the reverse strand, counting down.
GCACAGACATACACACACACGCACACACACACAGAGAGACACGTAGCCGCGTGCACGCGCCGCTGAACTTTTCGGCGGTGGCTGCTAAAAAACGCATACAGCCGGGATAATTAACACGAGCGGGCTACCGGATGAATGTTAATCAGAAACCGGACCGAGACTCCTTTTGTTCCTTCTGCCATGACTCCGGGACCCTCTCGTATTTTTTCTGTTGTTCCCTTTTTTTTCCCCCTCCCCGTAAGGAGGAAGCTTGTCGACTGTATCTACAATCTGAGCGCGGAAATTTCGGTACCGTTTCGTCGGCGAGTTCCTCTTTTTTTTTTCTTTAACGAGACCCAAAACCAACGTCGCTGCTTGTAAAACTCGCTTATTAATTGACCGCGGAATTTCACCGTTCACTTTCGCGGATGTTTTGCATCAGCGAGTGCGTGAAATAAATTTCAAACTTCGTTTGGCGGAAACCGCCATGCGTTTCCATGACGATCATCGATGTTTGCGACACAGTACAACCCCGTTATCAGATACGTTTAACGTATAAATCATCTTTCTATTTGTATAATCTTAGCTGCGTGACCTTTGTTCCCCCCGTCATGCGCTATTAATGACGCGCCCGGTTTGAATGTTGCAACGAGATATGCGTCCGCGACATATCCGCATAATACGTGCGACGCAATGGGCGCGACCTAACGCATTTCTTAAATTCCACGCAAATATAGCCAGTATTTCGGAAGAATAGGTGACGATGAGTAACGCATCTCGGCCAATGTTACGCAAACTCGTTTTCTGCGCCACATTTCGCGATCCCCGGTGAATCATAATCGGTCGTATCGTTTTTCTTCTTTTTCTTTCTCTCTTTTTTTTATCACCCTCTCTCTCTCTCTCTCTCTTTTTACAACCGGCCGGGAAACGAGCGGAAAACGCGGCGGAAAAGAAAACAATTTGTACGATGCCGTTCCCTCGTCCGCGGCATCGTTAACGTTCCCGACTTCTCTCCGTCGACGTACACGTACGAAACACGCCTTCTCCAGATTTAGTTATTTTAGTCATCGTCCGCGCGGCAAACTCGCGAACAAAATTACCACCCCGTTCTCTCGTTCACTTTCTTCTTCCATCATCACGACTACTTTTCTCCCATTCCTTTCCTCCTCATCCTCCCTCGTCGTAACGTATTAGCAACACTTCTCGCGATTGTACGCTTTCCTATATATAGCGCGTAATTGTCAGTAGATAACAGACGTGGAACGATGAATGCCGTAATTATAACAGCACGTAATCTAATCACCTATTGTTTTCTTCTGCTAGCTTATCACCGGGGGCAATATTTATAAACCAGCGGGACAGTTTGAACGCGCGGTACGAACGGTTCGTTCCGCGACGAAAAAAAAATAAAAAAGTAAAAACCGTTGTCACCCTCGCCGGTTCACCTATCGACACGACGAATACATGTACACATATACATACATACATAATACCGGAGGTTGGTTTTGTTTTCTGACCTCCTTGCAACTCATTGCACCACTTAACGAGGTGTCGTTATACTTTAGCAATGGATACGTTCGCGAATAAATTCCACGTCGCGAAACGATCAGATCCATAACCGTAACCGCTTTTTACCTTGCGACGGGTATCTTGTCGCCGCAATCTATTAGCCGTGTAACACCGAATTGCATATATGCATTACACGCACCGAACGCGGCGTTCTCGCGTGCGTGCGTGTGGCTTCTTCTTCTTCTTCTTCTTCTCCTTCTTCTTCTTCTTCGTTGCGCGTTTTGCGTCGATGCGCGCGCGTAATCACTCGCACTCTCTCGTAATCATCCTTTAATCGTCCCCCTGCATACTAAACTCGGTTGTTAGGCGAACCCATTACTCTCGGTGGAGCTGAGTTTGCTCTAGACGCCATTAATGTTGCATGCCTCCTCGATGTGACCTTGAAGAGAACATTCTGACTCATATTTTAACTACGCTCGCGACAGCCGTCCTGTCATTTCTGTAACTTTGACTGTCACTGGCGAATCATTGGAAATTATGCCCTCGATAAGACGTGGCAATGGATGATGGTACTTTTAATTTGATTAAAAGTACGCGAAATTTGTCGTACCGTTGATATTCGTTCTATTATAAACGAAACGATAGGGTGTAACGCCTCGACGATGCTTTTTGCGTTCAAAATGGATCTCATTTCCAAGGGGAAAACCGAGGGATATAATAAAAGTAATCCCAAATAGAACTAACCTGTAGACTTTGTACTATCATTGGATGATATTAAATTTAATTAAAAGTCCGCTAAATAGCGTGCCGTTTAAAAGCTTCCGCGACGCCCGCGATACGTAAAAGAGTAACGTTTCCACGATACCTTGCCGGCAATCTGGAACTCATTTCCCAAGGTATCGTGGGAACGTAATGAAAATAATCCCAATAAAAACATCGTAGAACCTGCGTTCCCGCCGGGAGGTTTTGTATCCACCGTAAAGGATATCTGTCGCGGAAAACTAAGGTCGGCGTTTCCGTTACCTTTGACTATCATCGTCATCCTCATTGTCATCGTTGTCGCGGTAACATTTTCTCGGTTTCCACTCGGGGTATTTTCCAACGTAACTAGACGGTTAGGGAGAACAAAAAAAAATACATACATCGGCGAAAGAATCCGAAAGAACGTTCGTCGATATCGAGTACGCGGAACGGCAACGAAGGGCGTTCTCTCTCGACATACGTCGAACATGCTTTATAATAGCCTTGGACGTGTGTGGGTGCGGTCACGGGAGGGAGGACAAAGCGAAGGTCAAACTCGTACTGCGTCTCGACGATGCAGCGGACTGCAGAGAGCCGAATGGGAGAGAAGAGAGGGCCAAGGTCCGGTGGAGGAAGACGAAAAAAGTAGGAAGAAAGAAGGAAGGAAAGCGTGGACCGTATATGTGTGATACGTATATGTATCCTGTGTATGAGTTCCCGTGCATGTGTGTACGTATGTGGGGCGCAGTCGAAACGAAGTACGGACGGACTAATGGAAGGGGGAAGACTCTCGCGGTGTATGGAAGGGAGGTTGGATAAAGGAGGAGAAAGAGGAGGAGGATATCAAGATGCACATATGTATGTACCATGTATGTGTGCGCCGGTGTGCCACAGCGAATTGTTGCGCCCCAGTGGCGTAACTTCAAAGCTTGCGTGCCACTGTGAAAATAACGAGAAAAAAAAGGAAAGAAAGAAAGAAAAAAACGACGGTAAACAACTCCCCCCCACCCAAGAGCCCGACGGCACGGCGTTAAGGAGTGTTTCGTTTGGTGAAGGAGAAAAATAAATAGGCGAACGATAATCGAAATTATGAAACATGCAAACGTGACACTTTTACGGTAATGCGGGTGGGGTAAATTAGGTACTAAAACGTTACGAGATCCTTGCCGTTTGCCGCGATACAACGAGGGAGGGAACGTGGAAACATCGATATAGGTCTAATAGGCGGAGGAGGGGGGTGGGGGTTCGTTCCCTAATCGCGAGTGACAGAATCTGGAAAGCAGTTTCTGTCGAATGACGTCACGTCCGGGTGCAGTCGACGGTCGAAAGATAAGTGCGTGCGTGGATGAAATTATAGTGTTTACGCCGGGTATCGGAAATCGGCCCCTTTGCGGCGAAAAGGAAAATCGTTTCGACGTAGATCATCGCCCGCGATTCGGTACCTTCCGGCCGATCGATAAACTTCGAGGAACAACGAACGAAGAACGATCGAATGAAAATATACCATCGACGTTTGAATACCACGTTTTTAAATGTATTTTCACGCCTGCGAGATTATAGTGTATCGAACATACGGTGATAACACGTATGTTTAGTATCATTGGAGAAATGATCCAAACGTCGTTCAATGAAAACGAACCGGGACGACAAACAGACGGAAACCCGTCGGTGGAATTCGTTTTCTCATATGTCGGCAGATGTTGCAAACGAAGACGCATTTCTCACGGAAACGGACTACACTTTTTTTCGCATCTCGTCTGCGCAACGCTTTTCTTGCGGCGGTTCGAAAAACATCGTATCTTCGCACATGGCCAGGTCCACGAAAACCCGCGTCAAAGGGCGGCAAAGAAACGACCGTCTACATGCCCTACGTAGTCTCGTCGGACGGAACCCATTTCGGATCCACGTACGAAACTGGGCCACGGGAAAGAAAACTGTTCTTTCGTCGTGTTGTTTAAAATTTCACCCGCGACTAGCGACCACCCGATGCAATTTATTTCGCGATGTCGGTAACATAAAATGGGTCCGTAAGTATAGCCAACGGTGCGGTAGTGTCCACTGTCGTTTTATTATACCATCGGACTACCGACCGAGACCATAAACGACACAAAAGAACGATCGTTCGATATACGCGAAACACCGTTTTCGTGTTCCCCTGTCTCTCTCTCTTTTTCTCTCGTGACTACTACAACCACGTTCGTTCCACCGAGTCCGTCGTTCGCAACCCGCGATGCATGTATGTATGTATGGATGTATGTACTCACCGCGATCTCGGCTTTCGTATCGTTGTTACGTAACGTTGTATCCGTAGAAGGAAATGCCACGATGCGATCGCGCACCTAAGATCGGCCGAATTTGGGACGTATGAATGAATGAATCTCGGTGTCTCCTTTCCTACGCGAGCCCAGCTTACTCGTTGACCCACAAAAAAAAAGAAGAAAAAGAAAAAAACACTTGCAAACCGTTAATTACAATAAATTTCAAACGATTACCATTTTTACCGTGACTTTCTCTTCGGTCGGCCGCCGCGCGTAATTAAACCATCTTTGTTCTTCGTACCGTTACGCAAGTAATACATAAACGTTGTCGTCGTGGCATAAATGGTAGAGACAAACCGCGTCGGACGTATACTATACGTACGACGGGCGATCGTTGCGTTCATTTAAATGCCAAAACGAGCGAGAGAGGTGTAATTAAGATAAGCTAATTTCGTCGTGCCGACGATATAACGACAACGGTTCGCGAACGGCGTACTTGACGTTGACGAATACGTTGCAACAACGGTGCGCATAATGAGAAATCAACTAAAATTATCGACGTAGTTATCCGGTACACTCGAGATTAATGATCGAATAATATATCTCTACTAAAATGGCGATTTCTCATCCTCATCGGACGTTCCATGACGAATAAGGTACTTTACAGAGTCGTTATTCATTAGCGAACGGATAGAAGAAGGTTTACAAACTGCATTGCGGTTCGTTTTGTTCGCGAACAAGTATACTCGACTTAACATTGCCTAACGGGAAAACGTGGGTCAAATGTTCTTGAATTTATTTTCTACCTTTTTCTTCTCGATTCTTTCCTATCTTATTTTCTCCCTTTTTTTTATTTTTCATTTAATCCGGTGCAACGCCACGACGGACGAGTCGTTGTTGCATCTCTCGGATCGAGTTTGAGCGATGAGACTAGATCTTGGCTTCGATTCAACGTCCATGACTGGTTTTCATGGTGCTTGAACTGGATTCTGCGCACAACTAACATCTACAGTTAGATCTGTTAAAGGTAACTGCATCATCGATTGACAGACGAGGAAGCTTAAAACGAGACACGTATCGTTCGGAGCAACGCGATACACGTGAACGACATTAGTCCCATCGATCAATTACATTTCACCCGAGTACCGCCGCGTGATATTCATACAAAAAGTAAAACAGACGTTTTTATCACGTATTCAAAGAAAAAAAAAGACAAAAAAAACATCGTAACAAGAGCACATGGTCCACAACCGACGTTAATGATTCTCAATGTGCTCGCGCGCGCATCTGTCGCACCCTTTGGCCACATTAAAACAGAGGAGACCTATAAGAAGGGCATACATACATATAGTAGGTGGCCTCGACCGTTATTTACATTTCGTGAACGATGACGTCACTACCGAAACAAGGGACCTACCGTGGAAGGGCCCCGTAAGGAACGTGCGTTAGGGTGCCATGGCATCGTTTCACACCGGACTCCCGCGATGGGTCCTTTTTCTCTGGAGGACCCTCGAAAGTACTTTTCAAGGACGGGGCACGCGGTTCGCTGCACTTCGCAGTTGCTAATGCGATTAGCGTGCTTTTATCGCCGCGCCGGCGTACAAAACTCGCCGGCAGAAAACGTTTCGAAGCGGCGCGAGAAGAAACACATTCGGCCGGCACGAATAAAACACCGGGAAACAAATGCCGCGTTTCTTTCGCGCGGGTTTCTTCTTCTTCTTCTTCTTCTTCTTCTTCTTTCTTTTTGTTTTTTCACTTTGCTCACTATGGACCCGTGAAATGTTTTCACCGCGTGAAATCCGTCGTGGAAACTCCGTCGAGGTAGACGAGGCAACGTTCGAGAGTCGTTTAGAAGTTTGTCGCACCTAGTCGTTAAACATTTAATTTCACCGTTTACGACTAAGAGAGATGCTTGGCGCGCGAAATATATAAAGTAACAAGAAGTTACTTCGCGAGATAAGGGAAGAACGGCCGGTGTCGCTACTGTCGATGGGATTTTAATGAGTGTAATTCAACGGTGAACTTCCGTGACTGAAGAACTGCAGATAAAGTTTCTTTCTATACGTATGTATGTATGTATATGTATGTACATAGAACGTGTACACTCGACGTGTTCTGTCGGTGTTGCAAATGTTACTGGGACAAAAATCAGGTTATGCATTTGGTAATCATCGTAACAGACAGCGGCAGTTTGTCTCTAGTTTATTTTTTTTTGTCCATCTTTTTTTTATTTCACCTGAACATACCTACGGTTCTTCACGCGTGAGAACACGTCCGTCGACGGTGGCGCGCCTTACGATAATTGATCGGAACCGTGACAATAATTATTGCTTATTACCGGTGATTTATGTGCGACCGATATCATATGTTAACGTCGGGAATGCTTTTGTGTATCTCGCGCAAAGCGAAGATGAAATGCGAAGAAATACGATAACACGTCAACCCACGCGGTTAATTCTACGGTCTGACTTTTCTCAGCACCGTGACACACGGTACGCGGAAAAACTCTGATTCATTTGGCCATGGAACGATTGTAAAAAACCGTCGTTAAAGTATCTCCATCTATTTTTTGTTGATTTTTCTTTTTTCCCCGACCAAACGCACGATAATTCGAATTGCAACCGAGAATAGACACACCGAGCGAATTCAGTGGCAATTCCGTGTCGAAAGAACGTCGACACGAAATTGTAGAAAAAAAGAAAACATGTCGGAAATGATTTTGGTTCCATCTTTGGCAATCACGCGGGACCCTCCGCCGTTCGCGAGAAATCTGTGCGTCCGATTTCGCAAGTCCCCTTCTCCGATAACTCGTGGCTCGTGTAATCAGGCCCGAGCTGAATGAAAGCCTCTGTGTACCTCGCCACGACATAGTGTTTATAAATGTCAGCTTTAAGCGATGTGTGTCAATGCATCGCCAGCTTCGCGCCCGCGTGTTGGTGAATCGAGTACGTGTGTGTGTGTGTGTGTGTGTGTGTGTGCCCGCGCGATAGCGAACTGTGCGCCCAGGGCCGCCCCACGTAACACGTGGGTCCCCGGGTACGTCTTTTGTTGGTGCAACAAAAACGTGCGACCGGCACCCTCGAGAACGGGCGAAATTGTTTCGTTAAATCAGCAACTAGCGGCTTCAACGACCACCGCGACCAGTTTCTATAGAATTTACTTTCCTCCCGTGTGATTCGCATTACGAACGATACGCAACAATGCGACCGTACACGCTCGCCGATTTGCATAATCATCAATACCAACCGTGGTATTATTTTCTTCCGGTACCGTTATAGGATTACATTGTACGTAAACAAATTTTAATAACAATCCATTAAATTTGACATTTTATATCCGATAGTATTAATTTCACCTTTCGTTATCATATACGTATGTTTATGTCAAAAGAACTGGAAATCAAATTCTTCGTATTGCCCTTAGTATCGCGTATCACGGTACAAATTATAATCAATGCAAATACACCCACGATCGGTGACATTATCCTTCGCATGTACATACATACGTCTATATCTAACCGGTCGGTACAGGGTTAATCACAGTCATACCAGACGTTCTAGAACTACCGACGTCCCTGTCGAACTGAAACGCTTGTGTTCGCATACGAGCATGTGTCACGCACCGTAAGTGATAGACTCGTAGTAGTCAGCCGGCATAGGTTCGCAGTAACCCAACCTAAGAAAAGAGAGAGAGAGAGAGAGAGAGAAAGAGAAACAGCACACACACACAGAGAGAGAGAAAAAGAGAGAGAACGAGACGCACAGAATGAACGAGAGAGAGGCAGACGATTTGTCAGGGGGCAACGACCCGTCGGCCTAGTTTTAAAATCCAAAACAAACCTGGTGCCCACCACTGCCCATCGTCGCTGGTCCAACGTGTGTATCCACATTAAAACCATACTGCGCGTGCGCGCGAGCGAATAACGTCATCCGAAAAATTTTCCCTTCGTCGTTTGCTGCTCGCCCTTGGTCCCTTCCTTCCTCTGGATGTTAGAGCGACCCTTCCTCGCATGATTTTTACGAGCTCGTAAAAACCTCGCGTTTTCTTTATCTACGTGAGACCAAGGCGTCGGCACTAGAGCCGATATACGCGAGCGATTGAAAAATCGCCGTCGCGATTTAACGAGTGCCGCTTTGTAACGGGATGCTGTACCCCTGCCCTCCTCCCTCCCCCCCCCCCCCCCTTCCCCGACGACGTTCGGAAAGGTGCATATTACCGTCGCTACCTTGTGTCTCGGTGAATTTATAACTGTCCCTTACGACTGTGCGTAAAAAGTAGACGCAAGGGGTGTACGGTTTATTGCGTTGGGATCGAACTGTTTTTTTATGTGGATTTTTTCTATTGTATTAGACAAATAAGAAAACGTGTATCACGGATGTTCTAGTTTAGCGGGCAGATGGTTTTGCGCGTCGATACGAACGGTTTTAATCTGTGGAACTTTCGAGATAGATATGTATACCGTACGTACGTATATATTTTCAGAAGTCGAAGCGACGAATCTCATCTATATATCTCCGCTTTTGTTTTCAATTCCGAGCGCGATTTCCGAAGCTGCCGTAATAACTTGGATATCGTCGAAGCAGCCGGTAGCCATAAACTGAAAATAGCGCTATAACTTCGTAAGTTATGACGTCACTGTTTTCATCCCGGTTATAAAGAAACGAAACGTAAAAAAAAAAGATATTACACCGTCGGCACCCGCGCGTCTTTGGAAACGTGGCAAATGGAATTCGCACCGTGGAATTTCGCGTTTCTACATCATTATACCACGAGAGAAACCGCGTTTATGCTCGTAATCCACATAGGACCGTTTCGTTCTATGTAATTCATTGAAATTACTGTTCTCGTCAAAATTGTATCTCGATTCACGCGACGTACCAGTATTTTCCTGGATACATTTTCTCGTATTCGGGAATTACCGCACGTAACAGCCAGACACAACCTGAAATTGTCGCCGGTCAGCTAAGAATTTCCTTTTCATTAATTCATAGTAGGAAGAAAGCCATAGCGTGACGTCCGCTTATGCGCCGGTACCGTTTCAGAAGGTTCGCAAGAAACTCGAATTTCAGACGGGTCCGAATATAAGGTTTCGCACGATCGATGCCTTCCCGATGGAGAATTATACTTCCCTATCATTGTCGTCGTCTGCGTGCTCCAGCGGGAACTATTCACTCCAATGGGCGACGTTTCTTACCTTCGCCTCTCTTACATATACGTAAACGTACATATATATATATTTAACTTCGTACACGAATGTATTTGCACTTCGTAATTATACCTTTTGTACAAGTGCTCTCGGAATTCAAAGGACTGAGAGAGATTCGCACGGTGTACGAGATAACGTGTACATTTATAATTCTATTCAAACGATAATAGATGTGTACGCGTCCATAGTCGTCGGTTGGTATATCAAACGAAACGTTAATGGACGAACAATTTTAAACAATTTTCCGAACGGACGACGAGTCCATTGAACGCTATACATACATATATATTTTTCTTTTTTTTTCGCGTGCGCACAGTTTTCTCCGTCATAAGGGTAAAAAAAACACACTGATTCGTACGGTGATTCGTTTTTAGCCCGTCCGCGCGTTTCGTTCGCGAGTGTAATGCTCATTATTGGCCCGAAAGCTTTGGTTACGTATTCTCTCTCTTTCTTTCTCTCTCGCATCGGCCGGTCATTAACGTAACGACTGTTACGTGCGCGTTATCCCAGCCATACAGCGTACTTGTCTGCTTCACCTTTCAATCTGTTACCGGTACCACGGAGGCTGGTCGATATCGGATGTCTGGTATATACACGAATACATACACCGTTCCACGCAACATACATGTACACCCCGGCAGGCCGACGCACGCTCGTTTACGAGCGGAATTCCTTCCCTTATGAGATGCTAACTTCGGAACGGAAATGTTCGTACATCGGGTAGCTACGGTACGTGTACCTACTCGTATCGGTGTAAACCATGTAACACACAGACACACACACACACACGCGTCGGAGTTAACATTCTCTTTCCGTCCGGACTGTGATTCGCATCGTTGAAAAATAAAAAATACGCTATTAAATAAATTCTCCCATACGTCCGTGTAAAACACCATGGAGCTCTATAAATAATCATATTATGGTAATAAAGATGTACGATCAGCTGTAAACAGTGGGTTGTCGTTTATGAAATAAAACACACGTATACACGTAGAAAGAGATGAAACAAAGAGAGAGAGAGAGAGAGAGAGGGAGAGAAACACACATACGAGGGATGTAGAAACGGGTGCCGAAGCCAACGCGGCAATTAAAGTGAACGTAAATATCACTGCTCATGGTTGGAACGTACAGGTATACCCATACGTATATACGTAATAGCCATTTGTTCGACATCAAAAATGATCAACGTTGTAGGACACACCGTGTACCGAGAGAGGAGAGGAAGGAGGGGGAGGGGGAGAGAGCAACGTATATTCGTATCGATTCGCGGGCAGTAATTTGCAACGAACTCTCGCGGCGATACAACGTGCCAGTGCTAACGGCCGACGCGGCCGGTCATTGTTCCGCAATTACTGTCCTATCTAATCGGCAACTAGTAGCTAGAAACGGTCGTCCAAGCGATTCCCGATATCTAATCGGAAAAGTTGCCGATACGTGGGAGAGGCGATTGCAGCGATTCCCGTTTAACAGACACGATGCGTGCATGCGTGCGTGCGTGCACTGGGGCGAAAGAGAGTGCCCCGGTGTACGCTGTCTCCGTGGTACATGACACGTTAATTAGGAATTTAATGGTATCTTCGCGTAAGACCGTCACGACAACGTTAAAAGAAACTATCTATCGTTGGAAAACAAGTTATGTAAGCCGAGAAACCGTACGTAAGTACGAGAGGAGATTTTCAAATGGGTCAGTATGTTGGCGGGATTTCGTTAAGAATCCTCATTGCTCGTATAACGGGACAAGTAACGTCCGTACGTACGATATCAAATTATTATTTATTGGTTTTTTCCTTTATCGTAATTCGATTTTCTTTCCTTTTTAATTGCCTCGTCATTGAACGATATCGTACCGCTAAGTTTGACGGTATAATCATAAGCGAGGATACGATACCCTCTTCCTTCTTCTTCTTCTCCTCCGTTTCTACTTCTTCTTGAATCATTCTATCAATAATAAGTGTTGTAAATCGTCGGTGGCCCCACTTCTGACCCCACGGAGAGATCTTGGAAAGCTCTTTGATCGTTGCCGTTATCGGTGATCGGCCGACACTTTGCTCTCTCTCTCGTGCTTCGAAGCTCGTGCTGCCGCGGCTAGAGTCGGTTATCGACCAAAATGTCTATTACTCGGGTATCGTAAATCATTATATCGGCGGATAAGATCGCGGATCACGTTTTCGGATTTTGCACGGATCGGGTACGGTATCCGCAGAAATCGATCGGATTGACCTGCGGTGTCGGGGTAATTATAACACCCTGACTTTGTCTCTATCGAGATGATGTTTCTACCGCTTACGCGTACATGTATGTGTGTATGTAGAAAATTACAATAAAGACTACAAGGACTCCAGTTGGAGTGACATTAACATTTATCTGGTTGAAACTGGAATTACGTGGGGCAGGTGGATCGTCGAACTAGAACGTTCGGTAATCTTCGGAACAACGTAGGTCTGGCAAACTTCGAAAAAAAATCGTTGGTTAACGAAAGAATGGAAATTCTTTTTCCGCGCGTGAACGTGGAACATCGGATACGACGGATGTTTGCCGCCGAAACACGTCCCGTCCGCGTGCGTATTAGTGTAATTAAATTTTACGTCGGCACAAAGATACACGAACGTTAGCATAAATCCGTTCGCCTGGTAATTAAAGCAACCGTTTTCTTCGTGCTGGCAAAACAAATGTGTGCCGTGAATCACCGTTGTGCAATTAGCGTGTGCATGCTGCGGTTATGGCTGCCGGCACACGTGCACAACGACAGATTCGACACACCGGCGAAGTACCGATACAGCCGGGCAAAAACTAATAGTCGAAACGATGAGTCTATTAATCAATAATTAACACGTACGGCACGAGCATTGTCTAACGAGCCGAGAAATTAGACGCTGACGCGACATCAGTAATGATTAATGAAGGGTGAACTGTTGCACTTTGGTGATTTTTGGCGATTTTCGTAATTCCTTCGTCATTTCCGCAAATTTTTAGATATCGACCTGAATCTTTCACAGTCTTATTCGGCTTCGGATTTCGCGTCCAAAACGTCCTCGATCATTTTAATAGCTCAACAATTATGGAAATGGCGGGCAAATTACGAAAATCGCGAAAAATCGTCAAATTATGACAGTTTTTCATTCGGCATTCACTCAATTTTGGAGATAGCGGTCTGAAACTTATACCATTGTTTTAGTTAGGAAATTCTACGGCAGATCAACATATAATAGTTGTACTTTTCGAAATTTTAATTTTTCGCAAAAATCTGAAGGGGGTAGGTCAGGATTTTTTGCGATTTTCGTAAATCGCTTGCCATTTCTACAATTTTTTAGATATCAAAATGATTCTTTCACTGGTTCATTCGGCTCCAGATTCCGCGTCCAAAACGCCCAGGATCATTTTAATAGCTCAAAAATTGTGGAAATGACGAGGGATTTACGAAAATCGCAAAAAATCCTGACCTACCCCCTTCAGATTTTTGCGAAAAATTAAATTTTCGAAAAGTACAACTACTATAGGTTGATCTGCCGTAGAATTTCCTAACTAAAACAATGGTACCAGTCTCAGGTCGCTATCTCAAAAATTGTGGAAATGGCAAGCAAAAAACTGGTTGAAAATGACGAATTTTGACGATTTTCGTAATTCTTCCGTCATTTCCCCAATTTTTTAGATATCAAAATGATTCTTTCACTGGCTTATTCGGTTTGGGATTCCGCGTCCAAAACGCCCTGGACCATGTTAATAGCTCAAAAATTGAGGAAATGACGAAAGAATTACGAAAGAATTACGAAAATCGCGAAAAATCGTCAAATTAGAGCAGTTTTTCGTTCGGCATTCGCTCAATTTTTGAGATAGCGATCTGAAACTGGTACCATTGTTTTAGTTAGGAAATTCTACCCCAGATCAACCTATAATAGTTGTACTTTTCGAAAATTTAATTTTTCGCCAAAATCTGAAGGGGGTAGGTCAGGATTTTTTGCGATTTTCGAAATTCCCTCGCCATTTCCACAATTTTTGAGCTATTAAAGTGATCCGGGACGTTTTGGACGCGGAATCCGAAGCCGAATAAGCCAGTGAAAGAATCATTATGATATCTAAAAAATTGTGGAAATGACGAGCGATTTACGAAAATTGCAAAAAATCCTGACCTACCCCCTTCAGATTTTTGCGAAAAATTAAATTTTCGAAAAGTACAACTATTATAGAAAAACTGCTCTAATTTGACGATTTTTCGCGATTTTCGTAATTCTTTCGTAATTCTTTCGTCATTTCCTCAATTTTTGAGCTATTAACATGGTCCAGGGCGTTTTGGACGCGGAATCCCAAACCGAATAAGCCAGTGAAAGAATCATTTTGATATCTAAAAAATTGGGGAAATGACGGAAGAATTACGAAAATCGTGAAAATTCGTCATTTTCAACCAGTTTTTTGCTTGCCATTTCCACAATTTTTGAGATAGCGACCTGAGACTGGTACCATTGTTTTAGTTAGGAAATTCTACGGCAGATCAACCTATAGTAGTTGTACTTTTCGAAAATTTAATTTTTCGCAAAAATCTGAAGGGGGTAGGTCAGGATTTTTTGCGATTTTCGTAAATCCCTCGTCATTTCCACAATTTTTGAGATAATTTAATGATCCTGGACGTTTTGGACGCGTATTTCGAAGCGGAAAAAGCCAGTGAAAGAATCATTTTGATATCTCAAAAATTGCGGAAATGCCGAGAGAATTACGAAAATCGCAAAAAATCCTGACCTACCCCCTTCAGATTTTTGCGAAAAATTAAATTTTCAAAAAGTACAACTATTATATATTGATCTGGCGTAGAATTTTCTAACTAAAACAATGGTACCAGTTTCAGATCGCTATCTCAAAAATTGAGCGAAAGCCGATCAAAAAACTGTCATAATTTGACGATTTTTCGCAATTTTCGCACTTTGTTCGTCATTTCCGCAAAAGTAGTAAAAAATATTTAAAACATACTTTACATACGTGATTCCCCATAACAAAATGCGATACGAACGACGTCCAGGTCGCAGCACCGAACCAAAATACACAGAGAGGAACATCTACCTCTGTCTGTCCGTCGTCGAAAAATACGATATGACATTTTCGCTGACATTTGAGTGATGCCTAAAAGCACCCCATCGACTGATGGCAAATACGTGAACTCGTCAAAGTAAGTCATCCCCGATGAATTGGATTCATCCGGAGAGATTTAATCCCCGGGCGCGTAGGATCGCGGTCGGATATCTAAAGTTCAGTTTAGTTGAATAGCGGGAACCGCGTAACCTCGCAGATGCGCGACACAAAAGGATCCAGATTGGACACGTATCTTTCGTCGGACCAGTTTCCGAATAATGCACGTACGGGTGCACAATAAAAGCCTGCCACCGCGGGGCTTTGTCGTCCCGGTAGCATGCGCCGACCGGTCGCGCGGATTTCTACTTATTTCGTAGCCGACGCACTTTGTGTTAACCCAGTTTCGATCTTGGCGAACGAACGTTCCGTAGGTATCGAGCTGACTCGGCTTTGTTAGAAACTTCGCTACGCGTACAGTTTTCTACGACCAGGCAACGGCAAACTTTGCCGTCGACATCCGCGATTGGAAGCCACGTATATCCGCAGATACGTTAGATTACAGGTTCTTATTCTGTGAATCGAATTGTCTTTAGGACAATAGTAATCATTTTACTAAAGATATCCTTGTTCGGAAAAAAAGTGTATTAATCGATGGTTTTTGAGATAAATTTATCTTTGGAGGCTTACCTTAGATCGTATGTACATACATACATATATATACAACATTTGATTTAATATATCCATCGATGATATCTATGTGTACCGAGATATTAAAGGCTCTTGATAATCCGTGATCCTTTCATTTTTACTGTCAGCTGATTCTTATCGAACGTCACGTATCGTGCGACGCTTTAATCCTATCCGCTCATCTGCTTTACAATTTTTTATCCGAAGCTTACGATTTTACGTTTATCAAAAACAATCCTCGTTACCGTCGTTATCGATAGCATTGACATCGCTTTACCGTAATGTTCCCACGTATACATAACGAGAGATACGAGAACTGATGGGACGTGCAGTCTGATCGTAGGAACGGCATACAAACGGAATGTCTGTTTCGAAAGTCGATGGACGTTACTGAAAGATAAGGCACGAAGAGATTGCGAATAATACAACGATCTAGGCACAAATGCTCTCATAGATATACAACGGTAGACCAACTATCGAGCGGCGGTGTTATCGTTCCGCTGATAGCTGGCACTAGACGCGAGTTACGTAACACTTAGGGTCAACGTATCCACTAGCTTTATGCAATTGCATGTCGGTATGCTATGAATAGCTTCGGCTAGCGACGGCAATAAGTCGTGTCTATCGCGAACAAGTCGAGCCTTGATACGTTGAATGTTGTTTTACGTATTATGTATTCTGATCTCATATGTTTCGTTTTTTTTTAGTTTTTCGCGCATCTCGTGGTTCTTTTAATTGGAAAGTCAACCGCTCGTTAAGGTATTACGTTTCATTACGAACAATTTCATATAAAAGCTTGTTATTTTACGTATAAAGATGCAGGTATGTCGTGAAATCGATTAGC
The DNA here is from genome assembly GCA_917499265.3 of Mimumesa dahlbomi. Taxonomy (NCBI): domain Eukaryota; kingdom Metazoa; phylum Arthropoda; class Insecta; order Hymenoptera; family Crabronidae; genus Mimumesa; species Mimumesa dahlbomi. The sequence continues at coordinate 4,221,158 of OU824114.1, read as the reverse complement.
ACATCTATTTTTTTTCCATCTAGTACTTTATTGATCGACAGTCGCGAGACGCCGCTTATTACTGCAAAGAGCACGTTTATTAAAGGCCGCTAATTAAACTTCTTTCCGCTACGCGCTCGAGTAATACATCAATTTCCGCTCGCTGCACCTCGGTTCTTTAAACTTCCACGTATGTGCATACGTACATACATACGGGTCTCTATGGAATTGAATTTCGCAAAAACCATACGTCTACTAAATATTTCCTTCTGCCACTTTTTACCGAGGGCACAAATTTAACTGGTTCTGTTTGCAGTTCCCCCGTACGTCCGTGTACGTTAAATAATTAACGATTTCATTTTGCAAAGCAATCATTCCCATTGTGATTTTAATCATTATAAAGATACGGTAATTAAGTGATACGAAACAGATAGAGGAATAATTTGAACTGTAAATAGAAAATTATAGAATAATATGATAGATTCCACTGTGTTCGTTATCATTGTTCGTTCGTGTATGTCGCAACAATCGCACGAACCGAAAGCAAAGAGAATCGACATCGGGACAAGTATCGTCGCGATGCGATTGTGTAATACCGGCTTTTACCCGGCTATTGTAAATACCATTTAACAGAAGTCGAATGCATTGTGAAAAGGCTCCGTCTCGCGAAACGACAAGCACACAACAATGTAGCTAGTTTCTCGGTTCCTGTAGACTTTCCTCGGCACGTTACATTCATAAATCATAATTCTTATATTCGTCTATGTATGTATGTATTCACTACGTCGTACACCTGGATACTCAATTATCCATTAAACGTGGTTAAACGGTTAACAACATTTCAGCATCCCGATCTTTTGTGAAAGTATTTTAATACGTCTTTATAGACATTGTATATGTATATCTCGTACGTACAAGATTTAACAGAAAATTCCAACTTAACGAACCGATCGAAACGGTTAACCCTTGATATTTGGTAGTCTGTAAACGAACTATGTATTATATATGTATACAGTACGTACTTTCTTATTTCTTTTTCGTGGTTTATCTACAAGGGGCGTGGCACTTCTGACATAAATTTAAGAGAAATTACCAACGAATCGAAGTCAATCATTTAAATTACATTTCCGAGATTGCTATAATCTTCGAGCATTCAATGACCTATTTTACATAAACTATGTAGTTTCGTCTAATAGATAGGATCAACCTCGTTTAATCGCCCGGGGATTTTTCCGTGGACGATGAAATAACGGTAAATGGTCGTGAGAAATGTTGCGTAAAAACAATCTTATTCGCGTAAAAGTTGCCTGCGTAAGCATCGCAAACCCCAACGATTTCACGGATCCTAAAGGGGCACATTCACTGCGATCGAAACGTTGCAGGGGTTAGAGTGGGTGTGTAACAAGTCCAAGAAAACGGGGTGAGGCGGGAAAATTCTGGAGTAGAAACATAGAAAAGGGTGTGCACAGTCATGGTGGTGGAAGGTAGAGACAGCGATGGTGGTGGTGGTGGTGGTAGTGTGCACCCGGGACTTGCTCGTCCACGATTGACGCCCTGTAATTTTCGATCCTGACGAGATACCGGCGTGGCAGCAGGTTACGCTGGTGGTAGTAGTGGTGGTGGTGGTTCTGGTGGTGGGGTACAACGATGGTAGTAGCGATGGTGGTGGTGGTGGTAGATTTTACGTGGCTAGAAACTTGATGAGCGCATATAACCTCGACTGCAGAGGAAGAGAAGAACGTGGTGCAACAAGCATGCGCAGCCTGAAACCGAAAGTGCACGCCCACCCGGGCAATGCCGCCCCTGAACCTAGACCTACACCCCCGCTTTCCAGCACCCCACGGTCAACCCGGTGCCCCCAACCTTCAAACCCCCGACCACCGAATGGGCGCCACCCATCCACCCATCCACCCACCCACCCAACGGCTCTCCCGCGAAACTGCAGCGGGACTTTGAATCCCGACGTACGCCGGCGCACCCCACCACGGAACAGGATACGTTACGGGGAAGAAAAATGAACGGTGCAACCTTCAACGTTGACGGTGTGTCCTTCGACTGTGACCTTCGACTTTCCTCTTTTCTTTCCTCTCGTATCGTTTTAACACGGACAGACGTGGATGTGATAATTTCACGGACTACTTACAGCTCGATGATTTCGATCATAGAAAAGAAAAAAAAAAGGGGTGGATCGTATCGGGTGATCCGTCATTGGTATAATTGTTGAAAATAAAATTGTTAAACGAACGCTATTACTCACTGTCATTCTCCACTTGTTATACCTAGGGGTAGTAGAATAATGCCAAAAGGGGGATTCCCATCCCTTTTCCTTTTGTCCGATGGAAGAAACTTTTCTTCCATCCGATTGTCTCTACACTTCTGCACGATTCTCCGTTCTTTCTCATTTCTCTCACCCTTGGATTTTTTAATCGTGCACCCCAACACTTCTTAATGCGCAAACCGGGATGGGACGTGTTCCTTTCAGTGACATCTGGTTCTCTCTCTATATAGAGGTCCCCCCCCCCTCCCCCTTCTGCCCTCCTCCCAGTTTCCCCCCTTCAAGCGTCATATACCAGCTAAAGCCTCATTCATGGTCACCGTCCTAGAAACCCGACACGATCAAAACAACTTTTTCATGCGGAGCCCTCTCGAGGATGGTGGATTATCCTTTTTCGGATGCCCCGATGTCGTGTTGCCCGGGTGGTTCCCCTTCGCGTAAGCTTCGGCAAAATTCAGGAACCGACTGACCTGGATTCCCCGTTATTCCATGGCTCTCAGAGCTCTCGTACAATATTTACACGATTCGACATAAACAGCGGGGATCCTTTGTACGAACGAATCGAATTCGCTCCCGATGTCATGCGAATACTCGAACAGACTAGTCTCGACTTTGGGTCGCGTTATTTATCACCGTACCCGGGTAATCGTCACGTGAGAATCGTAAACTCGGTCTGAAGTTCTCGATTAGATCTGTAAGAAAAAAAAAATGAAACAGAAAGAAATAGTTTCGATGATAAATCACGAGATACAAGGGTAACGTGTATGTATATGTATGTATGTATATGTGAATCGTGCGAATACCATGGAATTCATCTCAAGTAAAAAATGACAGCCGCGTAAGACAGAATTAAAGATCCCGTCGTGTTATTTTCATCAACGTTCGTTATTTGTGGCTCACGTCGTTCGGGAATTGGGAGTCTCACGTTTCGTAACAGCTTTACGATCGCCGATAAAATTATGCAACGTAATCTAATACGTATCTCGTTTCGCTCTGTCGATGGAGTCGGGCTCGGTGCGTGGTTTTCGGTCGGAAACACATGAGCCGGCAGCCGAGCAAAATCAATTCTTTATGATGTATTCCTGATGGCGATCTACATACGTCGTTCCAAACGACTCCCGTGGGATTCTGGAAAAAATTATTTCAAACTTTTCCAAACTGATTTTGACGACGTGATCGGTATCACGTTCCATTATTATCTCATAGTATTTATAAATATACCCATACACTATAGACGTTATATGTATACATAGAACTTCCGTTCCTACGAAGATCATTCATAAGCGTATTAGCGTAGGTGTAATAGTCACCGATAAATACATGTGTATGGGCGCAATTACGTGTGGTGCCTGTTGTACGCGATAAAAATATGCAGCTGTAGGCATTCTCGATAACGATCGTGCTCGCATGAAAAGTAATGTTTTCTTTATCGTTTTCTTATTCCTTTTTTTTCCTTTGTTTTCTGGAACGTTAAACGATACCGTCGAAACGATAAGAGATTCGACGGAAACTTTGACAATCTCGCGACGACCGGAAAGAAAGTTTATTCCGCGCATCCGTTTCCATACGAGCGTTTCTTTATTTAGCATAACGATGAAAGAAATCTCGTGCCATTAATGGGGTTCGTTATAGATAAGCCGGAGCATTCGATAAGCGGTAGCGTAACATTTGCCTGTTATATCTGCACGTTGTTTGTGCAATTCTCTTGTCAAGAATTCCGATAACGCACATATGGGAGACTGAGTAACAGAATGATATATATCCCCCCGATTTATTTATCAATAAACGCATTGATGTTATTTTCAAATCTGCGGGAAACCGAATAAATATGCATAATTACCGTGCCGCGATTCGTAACATTGTAAAAGCAGATTCACTCGCTATTATGAATAATAACCGTGCCTGTTTTTGCTGCGAGAGTCACCAAAACGGTCTGAAAGAAAAAGAAAGAAAGAAAAAAAAAACGATAAACATCAAAGATGTACTCGCGTCACCCGTGCGAGTCGTCCCGGCAGTCCAGAATAGTGCTCCCATTCCAAATAAATCTCGTCAAGTAGGTCCAACATCTTACGAGTTCGCCCGGATGACTTCAGAACAGATTCCCAAAATAAAAATAAAAGTAATATGTTACAAGATCGCGTGATCCCAACCTTGGATTCGGCTTAAACTTGAGGATAGTCGGTATAACGTGAAACGGTACGATGCTTGTAAGCTTACAAGTGGATTCTACTACAAACGTACCTATTATACCCAATGTGACACGAAAGTATGTATAACTTTCGATCCTTGTAATTAACGTAGGAAAAAAAATCCGCGAAAAACAACGGCTATACGTCGAGACGAGTTCGTGACGCAAAAAGAAGAATCGCGAACGTTGCCTCGAGAATTTCGACGTAATATACCCAAGGGCCAGGGGCGTAAATATTTACACCTCAGGAAACACGTAGCTGTTTCATGCCAGCATCGTTCCCTTCGAGCGAATGTGTACACACGACAGAAAGTCACCGTGGCAAAAAAAAAGGAGAGTGTTTTCACAACGATACACAAACTTACGTATACGGCGTTATTCGGTGACCGTGAAAGGTCGCGGATGCATAGAGAACATCAAAGAAAAACAGAATCTCCAGAATGAGATCTTCCACGCCCATCGAGGATGTGCTCGAGCGCGAAATAGAGATACATACTTGTAATACATATAAGGATATGCATAATCGCGGTAAGTAAACCATTTGTATGATAATACGGAATGCCGTGAGTCATCCTTTAATTAGAAAGACGTGGAAACGGGCACGTATGCTGTTATCCAATTCCTAGAGAACACTAAAGGTGATGTGTGTATGTAGAACGATGGTAAAAAATAAAGAAAACACGCAACAAGAAACATTAGAAAACGTAATATTTACATACTCCGCGTAACCGTGTTATAAATGTCTATTCATCATATCGTGAAAAAGCGTAGAAGTAAATTACAAACTTTAAAGCTATAACGTGGTATATTTATATATACGTCTCGTAATTATAGCCTATAAATACATTTACAATCTCTCATTTATAAACGTTATCATCGACAATAACAATCGTTCGGTTACGATTCGTACGTTTCGGTTCCTATCTACACTTATCCAGCTTACCCATCGTAACGGTCTCCCAGAATCTCTCTGTTTCTCTCTTTTTCTCTCAAGTTTCCAATTTGGCCAGTATTATCTCGTTACGATTTCTGCGTTAGTTCCCGTGGATGCGTCGAATCGTCGCGTCACATCCATACCCAAACACTCACACACATACACACCCACGTACGTACGTACGTACTCATACCTTTCATCCGTGCCACACAATTTTACGTGCTCGCACACGCGTGTCACGGATTATTCGCCGAGGCCCGGCTTCGAAAAGTAAAACGCGCGTGTATGCAGCGGCGGCGCCCGGTGCGAGAGAGGGACAGAGCTACAGCCACGAATGAGACAGGAACGTAGAGTGGCAGCGTGCGCCCGGCGGAGGGACGACAACGGCGCGCATCGATTGGCGCGCTAGCCGTGACCCCCACCATGCCGCTTTCGCTTTCACCCAATGGGGCCTCACTTTCGCGCTCGCCCGCGCGCCGAACCCGCGGCAGCCGGCACGCTGTCGTCGTCCGCGCTCAGTAGTGACTGGTGCACCCTACGTGCGAGCGTAGTGTTTTTCCGTCGTGGGCTCTCTCCCCTGTGTGGTGCACGAGAGAACAAAAAGAAAAAAGAGGAGGAAAAAAAAACGAAAGGAAACAGAGGGAAGAAAGAGCCGGCCGGAGCCTCGGTGTGCGCGTTCTATTGCTGCTTGTTTGTTTCTATCTGCTTGCTCGCCCGTCGTCTGACTAACCCGAACTTCTCCTCGACGTTTGGCCGGGGTTTCGCGAGGATATAGAGTGTGTAACGAAGCGAACGAGGAGCGCGCCACCCAGGAGGTTCGATCGAAAATTACGTTCCACGCCGCGCGCGCTCTGCGCCGGTGACCCTGACATTCGAGAGAGGAGCACACCCGACACATTCGTCCTCCCGTGCCGGTACGAGAATCATCCTCTCCTACCATAGTCTCGTCTACCGTTTCGAGAGAGTGACAACACCGAGTACGGTTTTTTGGATCGTTTCAACGGAAAACGTGTCGAAGATTATCACATGGAACCGACTATCTCCCATTGGTTTCTTTAACTTTTGGGTTAACCTTTTTTTTTTTATTTTTTTAAAATACACTCCGAGTCTCTTCTTCGTCGAGACTTCACCAGCCACGTTGAAACCGCGACGCTGCGTCGTGGAACCGGGCTGACCTTGACTTTGGTACACAGACACCACGATAAAAAAGTTTCGTATTATTGCTACACTCTCTCTCTCTGGCTATTCCCTCGGTTTTTCTCACGCGACTTCGAGACGCGAACGTGACTACGATATCGTGACATTGGACAACTTCGATGGATTGTGACCGTGACGTGGAAATGACCTTGATTTCGTGATCCTGCAACGGGAAGAAGTTCGTACGTACGAGCCCGGCAAAAGTGACAGCTCCGGTAACTAATACCCCTCCGGTAAAGAAGAAAACTCTCTCGTCTACGTTTCTTCGCACGCTGCAATATCTCACGACTCGCAGTTCCCGTTCGGAAGTTTTATTTTTATTCTCGCGTCACTTCTTAACCGTCCGAGTCGAACGTTGAATGGATGAGCACGGAACGGAACAAGCGGAACGCGTGAACTGGACGAGAATGAAGAAATAGAGGAACGCAAACGGAATCATTATTCCATTCGAAACACTATTAACGTTCGACGAAAGACAAATTACGCGTGAAAGGTTATATCAAACTATACTTCATCAGTAAACCATCTAACGGACGAGAAAATCTAAAAACGATTCCCGCGAAGCAACGTGGCAAAAGCGGTCCGCCAATAGGAAGAAGAAAAAGACGAAAAAGGACTTGGTGTTAGAAATAATCCAACGAAAACAAAAAAAAGAAACAAATCATGGCACCGCGGCGTCACGCGAACGGCCACGGTGGCGCGTTGATGGAGAACGGTGGACCGAACACCGGTGGTATCAACGACATCATGGAGAACAACCTGCTCGGGCAGAGTCAAACGACCCGGTGTTGCGCGCCCACCGGTGAGTGCCTGCGGGGTGATTCGTTGATCCGGCTGAACGCGTTGCACGACGCGGTCAAGGTGACGTGCAACAACGAGAGCTGCCCGGTCGGTCAGTTTATGCATCGCGAATGTTTCGACGCGTGGGAGCAAACGGTACTTACGTACCTGAAGAGCTGCGGTCGCGCGCGTAGCTGGTCCGAGAGGCAACGTCATCAGAATCTTTGGACAAAGAAGGGTTACGATCTCGCCTTCAAAGCCTGCGGTTGCCGTTGCGGTCGCGGACATCTGAAAAAGGATCTCGACTGGATGCCACCGGGACTGGGCAACGTGGCCGGCAACAGGCAAGATGAAAACGACGCGAAGAAAAAGAAACGTCGTAATCGACAGAACACCAGGCCGACACTGGCCGTTTCGGCGGGACCGAGCCACGGTAATCACGTATCGTCGAACGGTCGCGGTACCACCGAGGCACAGTTGATAGAGTCCGGTCGCGGAAGGGCCGGTTCGTTGTCGTCCAGCACCGGATCTAGCTCACCACCGGCCACCAGCGAGCCCAGCGTCAGTCCTCTTCATCAACCACAGGCCATTATGAAGAAGAAGAGCAAGATCGATTTCTTCAGCGATCGAGCTCGGTGAGTTGCTGCATTCAATTTCTCTTTTTATTCATGTATCGTTTTTTCTTTTTTTCTTTTCTGGTAATATCTTGTTCGGATGGAAGGAGAGATGAGTGTAATTTATAGGGTTTTGATCGATCACAATTTATTTGTGGTATGGTTGGAGAGAAATTAGAGATGAATTTTGAGAAATGTATTATTTATGATTGGGAAATTACGTTCCACAGGTTAGATGTTTGTGTGACGCTTTTGTAATTATATGATTCACGTGGGAGGAATAAGACTTTCTAAATTGATGTATATTGGGTGAAAAATGTGATAGTTTGTGTTAACGGTAATAACAAGCTTGGTAGTCACGATATTCATGGTTCACGGAGAGATCTGAATAGTTGAAAGAATTATAATTACGATGTCTTATCAAATCGGTCATGTTTTACTGTCACGTAAATTTTCTCAGAGTCTTGTTTCTTATATCCAGGGTGATATCGTTAATAGAGCAATGTACTACATACGTACGTACATACTTGTAATATCTATCTTTTCAATTACATTCGAGCGACGTACGACCGACTTCGTTTATCATGTTTTGCACCTTTAATTTCGCCTTAAAGCATTCGAATGAGAAATAATGCGAATCCTTTTAGTCCGCATTGATAAGAAATATGTACCGACATGTGACTTGTCTTCTGTACGATAACAGAAAGCGATGGCACACGGTGCAGCGAGCTCGTTTTCTATGCGCGTCGTGCAATCTCTGAAAAGGGATCTTTTCGTGAAAAGAAAAAGGTTGAGAAAGGGGGAACACGGTACGGATGGTCGATAAGAATGATAAACGACGAGGAACACGTCGAGAGTCGTTTTCGCATTATCCGCCGGTAGTGACACTCCCGAATCTTCTTTGTATATCGTTGTATAGCTATGTCACCGAAGGAAGACAAAGCAGATAGGCGACGATATGAGAAGAAAAAAAAAAGGGATCGCGAAGGATTTTCGATATAGAGCCTTTTGTCACGCTCGGGAAACCGTTGTTGAAGTTCACCGATACGAAACGTCTAGAAGAGTGTTAGGCAAATGAACGTGTGTATATTCCGTATGGAAAGCATACGCTTCCCGTCGTTCCTTTTTTTTTTTTAACGTGATAGTCCTTTAAAAAAGAATGATAATGTCTTCCTTCTGCGATGTATTTCGTCACCTATAAATATGATCCACTTGGAAACTTGAATTCGCGGAATACATTCGGCGAACGGTTTTCAAACGATATGTATCTTTAATAATACGTGAAAGAACGGTTGAAATCTTGGAACGGGAGAAAAAAAAAATTGACAGAGTGTCGATGAGTATAGGTATAACGTAACGGCGGTAACGTTTGTACGCGACACAGTCGGGTGCACGTATAGCGACGGCTCGAGGAAAAACACACGGCCGTTCGACGACGTAGAAATTTACAGATGAATTGAGCCTGTAATTCGATACCTCGCATCTTTCAAAGGCGGCGCGAGTTCGGCGCTGATCTCGATAGTAGATAGGCATCGTTGTCGGTAGTCCTTTTTAGATTCTTTGTTGTTTGCTCCCGGTGTTTCAAAGGCCGAGTGAAATGCGTCGTATCATTTGACAGAGCGCCGCGATATAATGTATTTTTCATTCTGAGACTAATAAACAGCATCGAGAAAACATATACATAATATAATGTAACTGTTTAGAAAGCAATTTCGTTCGAGTCAATTTGTGACACGTCGAACGTATGTAACTCGATATATACGGTATGAAATTTTATTTTCCGACGGTGTGCGTTCTATATGTCGTACAATTGGTTTATATAGGTTGATTCTAAAGGTAACCCGATCGAAGGGAATGGAAGAAAGTCAATTGTCCCGGTCGTATATCGCTAAGGAACTCTCTAGACGCACGTTGTAGAGGATATGAATGAACGTGGGGTCCGTTTTCTCGGGCGCGTAGGTCGTTCAAAGAGAGAGAGAATATAGATATAGGTATACGTATGCTATATGCTATATGGTGTGTATAGGTTGTGTGTTTCTAGAGCTCTGGTAGAGAGCGAGAAGACGAAGGGCGGCAAACACAACGATTACGACGATGCCCCACCCATGGTACTCACACACCGTATCCTATATTTAGATCCAGTCTTGGAACCTGTCCTATTTCTGTTTATTTTCCACCGGTTCGATAGGCGGCCCCTGCTGAAATCTTTCTCAAGCCAAACACGCGCCCGCGAACTTTTTATTTTTGGCTCGATCCTCTTCTCTTCTCCGCTGCTTTTACACTCGGTCAAATTTTGCGCTTCGTTTAAAATTCTTGATCGATCGCGAGCTATAACGTTATACACATAGAAGAAGAGAGAATCAGTTACGTTCGTGTGTGTTATCTTTATCAAAGCGTTACGTTTTGAAGGCTGTTAATCTTAGTTGGCGTGTTGCCGCGAGCTACAAGAAGTGTGTTCGTTATACGAATCAGTAATTCATGCACCGGTGAGCTCTCTCGTACAACCCCGTCGCTTCTTCTTTTTTTTCTCCTCCCTTTTTCTTTCTTCTTTCTCTTATTTTCTCTCTCTCTGGCATTGCGATTAAAAGATGCGCTCGGGCAACGCGTAGTCGCGGGAGGAGAGAGAAAGAGAAAAAAGGTCCGGGCCGAAGGACCCGAAGAGCCGTTTTCGTTTCGAGCGCGGCCATGCGAATCTCTCGGCAGAGAAGAGAGAGAGAGAGAGAGAGAGATATCCCGCAGCCCCGAGTTCACGTGCACTGAAATGCAACGGTCGACGGCAGAGAGCCGGGCGAGAGAGTTTAGGTTCCTCCTCTCGAGACGAGCGCGTCATGAGTTTTGCGCGTGAGTGTGCGCCAGCTCGTTGAATAAAGAGGTGTGTGGAAGAGACGTAGGATGAAGAAGACCCTGGCAGAGGAGAGGTAGAGAAAGAACAAGACGTGGGGGAGAAGAAGCAGAAGAACACGAAGAAGAAGAAGGAGGAGGAGAAGGAGGAGAGGGTGCTCGTAACCTTGACCGTGGCCACCTCCTCAGGGCCACCGAGCGAGGAGAGGAGCTTGACGCTCTAGCAGCCTCCAAGGCCAACTGCATGGAATCACGCCACCACGATGCATTTAAAGAGGCCGAACGCCGGGAATGCAGTTTAAAAAACCTTCGCCGGGGGTTTCGTTCTCGTACGCTGCCCGAAAATGTTTACGCCCGGTAACGATGTTTGAAAGATCCGCGCTTCTGGTTTTAATATTGTTCCATTGTTACTTATCGAAGTATGTTTTTTTGTTTGTCTCGATTATATAATGGTGGAGTAGGCATTCTTTAATAGGTTGTTAGGATATTCGATTGTATTAGACTTTGGGATATTTAAAGCGTTATTGGGTATTGAAAGAGTCACTATTGAAAGGTTACGTATAGATTCCCTGCTGCGTTACGACGGTACTTTTCTAGCTATATAATATATTTTTTTTTCGATCGAACACGATCGTTGAAAGGGGCAAGTTGCGAACAGAAAACTCGTAAAATGTCTGTGAGTTTCCATTGTCCTGGGTGGTCTGTGTACCCTTTAGTCAGCCGTTGTGTCGCGAGACATTCTTTAGCCTTTTATCGGTGTTCAATTAAAAGAAGCTTCGGACGATCCCGTTGATGATCGATACCGAGGGGTTGGTCCCTGAAAAAAAAATTGTTTGTCCGACCGTGAAAACGGTGCGTGAAGAACTGCGAATTACAAACTCTCTAAATGTCGTTATGCGTGTAGAGAAACGAGCGGAAAGGGGCGTGTAGAACGCCTACCCCCTTCCCGGTTTGGTATTTCAACGGCATTTTCAGAGGGAGACGATTCGAATTTATATTACGCGTGATTCTTTTTTACCCTCAAACTCTTCCCCGATTACCCTTCTGTTACGATATATAGACATTTTGGCGCCGCAATGCGACCTATAAATTCTACTCTCGCTCGAGTACGACGAGCCAAGGGGTTCGCCCGATTGCCCCCCGCGGGTTATTCGCGTTTTAACCAAAAATAAATTACACCGAAAATAGTTCCGTAGCTTTCTCGCGACGATACACCCCTCGAATCTTTCTTTCTTTCTTTTTCTCTCTTCATCTCTGGGTATTATACGTATAATGTGTTGTATCGAGTTATTGTTGCGAAGGGATAACGGTGAGGGCTACGTCGTATTTTACGATCTCATTAAAGGCATACGTGTGCGTCTACCGTGGGCATATTAACGAATTCATAAAGTATATACATAACCTCGGGTTCGATGTCACGACTGGTAGAACTATTGCTTTGAGGGATCGGTACGGTACTTCAGCGAAAAGGTTCAAAGGGAATGACGAATGAATGGGTCGTCAGAGAAGCATAATGGTAAATAAGGGATGCAAAGGTAATGGGAATCAAACTTCAGCCCCGTGACGTTCTACTTCGCGGAACCGTAAGGGCAATTAAAACCCAAACCGAATAAAAGTGTACTTTGAAGCAAACGATATTTTTACAAAGTTTCGAAATATATTATAAAACTCCGGTGAACGCGTATTGTTTCGCCGACGTTCCGAGAGATTCTTTTGAATAAAATTTTACGCGACTCCTTTGAAACGTCGTTGGAACACTATCTCGCGAATAATAATTGTCGAAGAATGTCGGGTGGCACACCTGCACGCTAGAATTCTCCGCGTTAACAATCTGAAGTTGTGCGGTTCCTCGAGATCGGCGCGTGTCTAAGTTTACCAGATAACGATAAGGTATCTGACGGAGCTCGAGTTTGCGGCTGTGTCAGGTAAATGGAAATGGCGAGAGAGAAAGGTTTACGGTTCCATGTGAAAACGGATATATCACATGCGATAGTCGAACTTCTCGACGGTAGGCGGGAAAGATTTTAATCCGTCACCGATTATTTCAAATATATTTTTCATGCTCTCTGAACCGTTCGGGATTCTTTGCCGATAACGAATACGCGTGAAAAGTCAAATTATATTCGTCGATAGTCGAATGATACGGGGACACGGATGCTTGTAGAAGTTTCTCTACCTGATTCGTAAAATCTCGTTAGGCCAGACATCCACGTATCGTATAATTATACATATATTCCCTTGTGCGAATCATAAGTATGCATCGGGACGAACAAAATTTTGTGTCAGATGATTCGTAACTCGGAGCAGCACTTTGAAATGTCAGGGTTACATTCTGCATATTCAACGCCGGAAGTAACGCGGAATTCATAAGGTTTATTTTAAGCAAAACAATATATCTACTACGTGACAACGATTCGAGCAAAAACATATCTACATAAATCAAGACAGAAAGAAAGAAAGTGCATAATTGCCATTAACGATGTTATCGTGTTCGATCAGGAAGTCATTCGTAAGTCCCGTGACACTATAATAATCATTTCAAGACGATCGAGTCACGTCTACGTCGGGGATATATCAGTAATTATTCAACATGGGGGTGTACTACCTACGTCACGTTGCGTGCAGTCTCGGGGAACCGTCGTCTGCGGTGGAAAACAGTCGTTACAAAGAATCGCGAAGTAATAGTGGAAATAAGCTGGAAAGAAGGGATCCGGTAGGAACGACGAGTTCGGGGATTGACCCTGAACCCCGACCCTCGGTGCCGAGAGAGCGCCCCAAGGATGCCTTAAAGACGACGGGGCGAGATGTTTCTCTCCTCCTCCTCTTCTTCGAGATCGGCGCGTGTTTCTTTTTCAAAAGGTGGAAGTTGCTCTTAATTAAATTCTCTCCGAGGGGATATTCACCCCCTCGTCGACAAATCCAACAGAATTTTCGCGTTATTATCGGCCGGTCCCGCTTTTTTTTTTGTTCTCCCTTCCGAATAAGGCATTCCGTACGCGTTTGGAAGAAAGAGAAAGAGAGAAAGAGGGAGAGAGAGTGAGTGAGCGGTTGGTTGTGCTCGGTAGTGGTTCCAATTATTAAAAAAAAAAAGCAGTGCAAGCGACGTCTGTTGTACAATGAGATACGGAAAGAAAATCTTACTCTTGTGTTTCCCCAACTATATTTTCGTAGATGGATGTAATTTCAACGCGTCGGGTTTAAGGCTTACGGGTTTCCTTAAACGAAACCGGAGGTATATCGCGGTAGAAGGAAGGAAAGTTTATAAAGGGATTAAACTTTATTATATCTCGCACCTTCGTCGCGGAGCCTGGCCGAACTTTAAAAAGTTTCCATCCTTCCCTCGGTTGTGCGATTAATAATAACAAGGCGACTTCATTATTAGCGCATTTTTAACTAGTCAATTTAAGCGAGCTTTAAAAGAAAAAAAAAACAAGGAGAGAGAAACAAAATTACGGAGTTTGCCTTCGGATTATGGCTTACGTTAGCGAGGAATATCTTGCATGATTTAGCGGCCACGGTTCGCCTTTGTGGAATATTAAACAGTTTAAGAACGAAACTGACCGTTATTTATTCATCGTATCGGCATAGATCGTGTCAACTTAGTAATTGATAATTTAAATTCCATTCTCGTTGGGCGAAGATTATTCTTCTAATTAGCGAAACACGAAGCGCGAAAGTGATTCCGGTTTATGATCGACCCACGAATTCTTTTTTATTCCTTTCTTATAATTCATTTCTTTTTTTTCGTGAGAAACAGGAGATCAGCCTTCACACGTTGACCCTAACTCGCGTAACTTATGTTCGCGGGAATGCGCTCGTATGCAGCCGTGTGTACGGCGACGAATTCGTAACGAGGTGTTTGTCAAATTTATGCAAATACAGATCGTATAAGGCTCGTACGAAACAACGCGTTCCCCGGAATGATATTAACATTCATGAACACCCGGGTTTTATACCTCTTTCTTTCTTATTCCAGCTGTTCGTCATTCGTTTTTTCAGCACAATTTTCCGCGGGAAGTTTTTCCAGTAAAAAATGACGATTCTTTCTCGTGTGTACGAAATATGATAGTGATCGTTCGCGATCAACTGATATTTTATGCAGAAAGATTGCACCACGGCGTTTGTGTACTCGGGAATGATAGCTACGGCGGTTTTGACCGAAATTAACAACCTGGTTGCACGCGGACGATGTATAATGAACGTTTTATCAAAAAAAGAAAAGAAATATTTATCTCGTTCGTACGAAATATCTGAAGCTGGTCCAACCGGTTCTCTTGCCCGACCAGCTTCGGGAATTGGTAACAAATAATGTCGACCGATATACAGGAATTTCGGTGATATAAATTTCGCGGAGATAAAAGGAGCAATATATTTACCGTTTTTCTTTTTTTACTTGCGACAATCAACAGGATGATCACGCCACGATCTGGCATATTTCACTAAAATTGGAAACTTTCTGGTCAGGATTTAATTAAACTGGTTTCGTTTACTAATGATACCAGTTTCGTTAATCGAACGAGAATAATTGAGAGGAATTGCGCAACGAATTCGGAAATCTTATCGTTTATTCAACAGATCGCAAAAGGGATAATATCTGAACGATAAAAACGACTTACTTACCGATTTATCCTTCGAGATATCTAAGAAGAAAAAAAAATATATCGCTTATATACTAATCGCGCTCGTACTACACGATTGCTCTCGTTGCTGTATTGTCTTCCACGGTATCTTTACACTTAACCTTGCTCGTTTATTTGCGGAGTAACTTTCATCTTTATCCGGCCTAAGCGTGTGGAAAAAAATAAATTGTATCGTTATCACGCGCATAAAGAGGAGTATTTGTAAATATTATTTGTCGCAAGATACAAGTTTAGTCATTGACAATCGCGCTGACATTGACCTTCGGGGCATATTACGCGGATAATAAAGTCGATTGCTTTTAGCTCGGCGAGAGAGTAGTTACGTCATTACGGCGTTCCTCTTCTTTCGAGGTTAAAAAATTCAACGCGAGTCACGAGATTGGATTTGTGACACTAAAGCTTCTCAAAGATTACCTCCGAGCAACTCATTATCTCGCAAGTAGGATAGCTTCGGGAGTATATTACGGGCTCCTCGTGTATACGTGTATGTAGTACATACATACGTGCATATACATATACCCGAAACACATTACCGAATATTAATAATTCATCGTAAGAGTATCATTTCATAACTTGACAAGGTCTCCGTTGGAAATAGGTAACGTTTGCATGACCCGACGTCGTACCTTCGTTATCAATTCCCCGAGTTCCCAAATCTCTTTTAAAAACATTCATACCTTCGGATACACCCGGGTGATACCCCCCTTGCGTCAACGTCGACGGAGAAGTCGCGGGTGGAGGAATATTCTAGTGACGTCGGAGAAGTGAACATTTGCCGATCTTATAAATGAATGATGTACCCGTCTACCCGGATAACCGAGTGATTTTCTCAACCGCGACAGCGAGGAGACCGCCTCCGTTCCGGAAATGGTATTAAAAGTTTCACAAGGAGAACTCTCACGCGCCGGCGGGTCGCCCCGTCGTCTGTCTTTCGCAAATTAAATGCGACACGGATCAGTTTTTTGTCTCATTAGAAAACCGTAATCGCGTTACCGTTATCCTAGTTCATCGTGAAATAAACGTTCGCGACGTGGTATTCGTCGTCGATGGAACGGGAAAACCGCGTGACGAGATTTTTCCTGTGAGTGGGGGTAATATAACCTATACATATACGCATGTATATACATATATGTATACATAATACATAGGTGGAAAGCCAAGACTGGGTGAGATTCGTGCATTCATAGGTTTCGCGACGGGGCAAAGTTCTCCCACAGGAACCACTTTCCAGCGTCGCGGCGTCAGCTACGGTTAAATCTCAATGTCGGACCCCCTTGCCGTCAGTTTCGTGTGCCTCTCCTATCTTAAAGGCTCGTTCCCGCAGTCTCCAGGCGTTTCCCGTTCCAGACAAAGAGCGACGGTGGCTAAGTCCTCGTGGCGCAAAAGGGAACACAGGAGAGACAAAGGCGAACGAACGTGTTTGGTTCTACTCCCACAGGGACAAACATATTCAGCTGTTACGTACACACCGAGGCAACCTTGCACTCTGCATCCTTATTTACGCGATCCCGTTATCTTCGGTCTGGTATGCGTCTCGGTTTTTCTCTCTTGTTATATGTATACGCCCTCTCGACGCTGAGACTTATACGAAGGTCGGAAAAGGGAAAACACGAAGAAAAAGAAATCGAACGATGGAAGGGAGAGAAATTTTCTTGATACGTCCGTTTCGTAATTGGCTCGACGTTTCCGTAAATTTTTAGATATCGACCTGCATCATTCACTGTCTTATTCGGCTTCGGATTCCGTGTCCAAAACGTCCTGGATCATGTTAATAACTCAAAAATTGCGGAAATGACGAGCAAATTACGAAATTCGCGAAAAATCGTCAAATTAGAGCAGTTTTTTGATCGGCATTCGCTCAATTTTTGAGATAGCGGTCTGAAACTTGTACCATTGTTTTAGTTAGGAAATTCTACGCCAGAACAATGTATAATAGTTGTACTTTTCGAAAATTTAATTTTTCGCCAAAATCTGAAGGGGGTAGGTCAGGATTTTTTGCGATTTTCGTAATTTGCCCGGCATTTTCCCAATTTTTTAGATATCAAAATGATTCTTTCACTGGCTTATTTGGCTTCGGATTCCGCGTCCAAAACGCCCTGGATCACTTTAATAGCTCAAAAATTGTGGAAATGGCGAGGGAATTTCGAAAATCGCAAAAAATCCTGACCTACCCCCTTCAGATTTTGGCGAAAAATTAAATTTTCGAAAAGTACAACTATTATACATTGTTCTGGGGTAGAATTTCCTAACTAAAACAATGGTACAAGTTTCAGATCGCTATCTCAAAAATTGAGTGAATGCCGAACGAAAAACTGTAATAATTTGACCATTTTTCGCGATTTTCGTAAATCCTCCGTCATTTCCGCAATTGTTGAGGTATCAAAATGACCCGAGACGTTTTGGAAACGGAATGCGAAGCCGAATATGACAGCGAAAGATTCAGGTCGATATATAAAAATTTACGGAAATGACGAAAAAATTACGAAAATAGCGAAAAATAGCCAAATTCTGACAGTTTTTTGGTCGGCATTCGCTCAATTTTAAAGATAGCGACCTGAGACTGGTACCATTGTTTTAGTTAGGAAATTCTACGCCAGATCCATATATAATAGTTGTACTTTTCGAAAATTTAATTTTTCGCAAAAATCTGAAGGGGGTAGGTCAGGATTTTTTGCGATTTTCGTAAATCGCTCGTCATTTCCGTAATTTTTGAGCTATTTAAGTGATCCTGGATGTTTTGGACGCGGAATCCGAAGCCGAATAAGACAGCGAAGAATCATTTTCATAGCTCAAAAATTACGGAAATGGCGATCGATTTACGAAAATCGCAAAAAATCCTGACCTACCCCCTTCAGATTTTGGCGAAAAATTAAATTTTCGAAAAGTACAACTATTATACATTGTTCTGGCGTAGAATTTCCTAACTAAAACAATGGTACAAGTTTCAGACCGCTATCTCAAAAATTGAGCGAATGCCGATCAAAAAACTGCTCTAATTTGACGATTTTTCGCGAATTTCGTAATTTGCTCGTCATTTCCGCAATTCTTGAGATATTACCGTGATCGAGGACGTTTTGGACGCGGAATTCGAAGTCGAATAGAGACTTATACGAAGCTCAGAAAAGGGAAAACACGAAGAAAAAGAAATCGAACGATGGAAGGGAGGAGAAATTTTCTTGATACGCCCGTTCGCTTCAGGGTACGAAGTGGTATCGTGTGTAGTCGAGTGTAAATTATTGCGGACTTGAGGGTGGTTTACTGCTAATTGGTTGGTTAACGTCGTGTTTATTTCTCCCGAGACACCGGTCTTTCTTCTCTCCTGCTATCGCTCGACCACCACCGACCACCGTTGAACTTGCCTATGGTCTGTTAAATACATATATATTATACGTTAAATCGATGATAAGATTTATTAGAATCGTAATAGGAGAAAATATTGACCTATAACTTCTCGAATAATTTATCTTGTAATGGAACATACCGAATCGATTGGCAATTCGTGAGGCGTACGTCTGAAAAGTGGGATAGGGACGTAGAAATGTTTTTTAATTACGCCCAACGAACAAAAGGGTTTACCTGGCGAACAGCGCTGTTGTGCTGGAGTCCGTAACACAGCTGACTTTCCGACAGACTCTCGTACATACGACAAAGACTCGTTCAAAACAGTGTACCTTCGTATGTATATATGTATAATGTATGTATTACAAGCCAGGGTGTCTACCACTCCCGTCGACGTTGCCTCTAATTTTCTCCATCCACCCTTGTCGCATTTCCAAAAACAAATAATCCAACGACATCCAGACAAATCCTATCTAAAAAAAAAAAGAAAGAAAGACAAACAATACGAAGAATACGAACATTGTCACAGAGTCTTTCGCCCGGAAGTGCGAAAATATGACGTGGATAAAGTCACTCGTAACGAACGTACATTGTCACGTTACATTTAGCCTACCACGCATCCCGCGTTACCTACAACGACTCCCAACTTTCGACCATTTGAATCTAAATACATGGGATGTGTGCTCTCGGAGTACTTTTCGGCTCGCTTTCTAGAAAGCCGGGTAGAGGACGACGAGAAAGAGGCGGAGGAGGAGGATTCACGGCTCTCTCCCGTGTCGTGGAAGCACGTGGACGTATAATCCGGGGATCCGTAGTTCTCTTAGTAACGCGTATAACTGCGTACGAGCAAACTCGAGGCGGATTAACCGCTGGACGAGTTTCCAGGTAATCCTCTCCTCTTTGGCGAGATTCATTCAGGGGTCCGTTATCGCGACGGGGATAAGTCCGCTTACAAGGAGCACCTTACACGATCATTTCGACTTCCTTTCTCACGCGCGTACGTGTCCTCGAGAGAAAAAAAAGGTCTTTATTCCGTCGGACTCTATTTCGGTTTATTGGACAGGACCTACTACTACTACTACTACTACTATTACTACTACTATAGTACGGTTCCTTGGTCCGGCTCGTTGATCCTGTAGCATCTGCCGATATCATGTGCCCCACCTCCTGCATCTCTGTCCTCCAGGCTCTCTTGGATAACAGTGTAGATCGACTTTTAGAAAACCAGTTTTGCCACCTTCGGTAAGAACCGCGACCGGTCTCATCCCGAGCTTCGTTTCGTGCTACCAAGGTATATGTTTTTGAATCTTTCGCCAGTGAAAACTGTGTATTAGATATCGTGCGTTGTTTACCCGCTAGGGATAAACCGAAAAGGTAGTTGAGGGGTGTAAATATGTTTTTAATATTTGAAGGATATATGATATGTTTGACGATAATATTTCCGAGGATAATTGTTTCGTAAACTTCCCCCATTATACGTGTTCCCCGAAATACTTTTGTTTTCCCATCGAGTTTCGGCTCCTTCAGGATATTTATTCTCGGTTCGATGGATCGGGAGGGTTGGTACCGATGTTTCAGTCCCTGGAGGCAAATAACGTTATTATCGGCCCCGCTCTCCCACGGTCGCTCGTTGCGTTTACTTTACTCCCTCGATTTACCCGGTTGCTGGCATCGGTGACAAGTCACTCGAGTGCACCTAGCACAAAGCCTGTAACAATTCAGCGTCGCCTACACCCTTCCACCTCCTCCACCTCTCGAGGGTGGTTATTCCTGAATCTGACACGGAAAATCGTACGCTTTTAAGCCCCTCCCCCCCTCTCTCTCCTGTCCGTGGCAGAGCGACTCTTGTCAGCGACAGTGTCAATGGTATTGATCTTCAAAGGTAGCCCGTGTCGATGACAAAAGCCGACTTTGTGTGCGGACGACGCGGGACTTAACGGGAATAGAGTCGTCAAAAGGTCTCGGTGTATTTACGGACGCGCGTTTGACGGATATCCCATGGATACACAAAACGATTCTTTGCCCGATGCTGGTAGTGGTAGTGGTGGTGGTGGTGGTGGTACCCTTCACCTTTTTCCAGAAACCCCGAGACATCGATACCAAGCACGGCTACGATAATTCGATAGCCGCGAGGGTTAGGTTTTGACAAGCTTGTACACACGTAGAAGTGTTACACAGAGTCGGGGAAAGCCCTCGGACAAATCTCTTTCGGAGAAGAGCGGAATACAGGATGATCGTTCGAGAGATGGTTTCCCTGGAAGCACGTGTCTTTTAACGCAGAAAAGACAAACTGAAAGAGTAACCGTAGTCCTGCGTGTCCACTTTTCCGTAGTTTCTACACGTTCTTAGAAGATCGTTCGTACCTGATCTGTTCTTTTTCCGAGTAAACCCTTTTATTTGTCTAATTTGTTTGCCACTCACGATGATACGCGTCTCATTCGCCACGGAATACTTATGTCACCTCGGTCACTCGAGGTATCTTCGAATTCGTTTTTCCTATCGTAGATATATTTAAAAAATAACGTTTCATTCTTTACCACGTGTGTTATTTCTATCGCTGACTCGTACGAAATGATATATTCCATTCCGTTGACGATTGAATTATACAATTCCGGGACTGTCCGGCCCTATGCCATTGTCGCTTAATTAGTGGTCGAGTTGCGAGACTGCGCGCGAATCTGGGCTCGGAATTAGCATACAATTAAAGCGGGAACACGTAGCCCCGCTGTCTTCGTCGAATACGTTCCGGCAACGTGATTCGTGCGACACGTCTGGTGCACGCATCGACGACTTAAACGTCGGGCTATCGTGTATTATCCCCTTTGAAACTCATTTTTTTTTTGTTCTCTCCCCCTCATTCTATTTTCTTCGTCGCGTGAGACACGTCGTATCGGCGATCTATACGATCCATTAATAGAAAATCGTAAAAACCTACCGGAAGAACCGGTCCACGGATCCCACCCGGTAATAACCGTACGATTCCCATAATGTTCGCCGAGAATGGGAGGTGGTTCCTTTCGAAAGATTCGCGATTCGCTTAAAGAATGCTGGTTTACAGCCAGGTCGGAACTTTCGAAGGTATCATCGCTCGACCCCCGCGATCTTTCCTCACCCCCCAGGGAACATAAAATCCTCGATTATACTCGGTCGGAGGTCGTCCGATGAAAAAGTAACGCATCATTTTTCCATATTATATTCGCCCCGATCCGAGAGATTACTTTTTCTCGCATCGCAATGGGTAGAAAGGTGTAAAAAAGCGAAAAAATAAAGAAGAATACGAAAAAGAAGAAGAGACAGAAAAAAATACAAAAGAGAGAATAAGAAATGTCTGGCTCTCGCAGAGAGTATTTTCCAAGGTCGGCCGAAGAGCTAACGAAGCTCGTAAAAAATGTTCACGCGACACCTCCGGACGAACCGGACGCGACCATTGTGTCCGAGTTGTTCCACGTCGGAGTTTCCATTATCGTCGTTCGACTCATTAGCGCACACCTGCGAGCTTCTTTAGGAGGATTTCCAAGCGTCTCTCGTCGTCTTCGTGGAGCCGTCGGTTTCCCATCGTCCCGTACACGTAGTCGCACGTACGAGCGACACACTACCAGTGTACCGATCGTCGTCGACGTACTATCCGTCGTTGTCTTCGTCGTCGTCGTCTTAGTCGTAGTCGTCGCTCGTGGAAATTGCAAGAGGCAGCTGCCATCCCCGGTGCGGTTCTTTAGCAGGATCCTCACGTCCTTCGTAAGTAATTCGTGAAGCGAATCCAGGAGTTTCATCCGCGCTGCCTCAAGGACACCGAGGAACACCGAGCCTACGTCGATCTTCCGCCGCGATATCTCGTTACCAACCAATTCCACGCCGATGTACCTTGCCTACCAATAAACGCCATCCCGTCCGCACGTACCAAGAGAGAGATAGAGAGAGAGAGAAAGAGACTTCTTCGATGTGATATGGATGGAGAGCTTTCGATGTTTTCTTCGTGTCAGGGTCTCGTCGATTGTCGAATACAACACTGTATTGTAGACAGGGTGACCATGCATGAATTGTCCGTCTACGTGTGAATTATTGATATTTAGATCGATGAAATGATTTTTCGAGAAAAATAACCCGGTGTAAATAGATACGACGATAATATGTATATGTATATATGTATGTAGAGTTGGATGATACACGATCGATATGTGTGGAACTAAAATTAGAAAGCAGATGTTAAAACGGGAAAACAATAAAAGTGATTCGGATACAAAATTATTATAATCGAACGTCGGGTGGACGTCTCTGGTTAACATTTTCATCGAACAGAGTTCGGTTGTTGTACGCGTGCACTGACAGCGCCACGGTTATCTCATGGCACGACGATAATCTTCCGTGCCGTTATCGCACACAGGCCCGCGATCGTAATGCAAACTCGTTATTATCTGTTCGCATTCTACCGTGATTTCTCCCGTAAACATTGCATCACAGATGCTGTGCGGGCACGCCCAGGAGCGGCTGTTTTTTTTTATTTGTTCTCTTTTCGTCGGACATGCGAACCGTTTGATATATACGTAGGTGCCACCACCGGCTGTCATTGAAGCCAGAAACGGAAGGGCATCTGAGTCAGGGGGCCTTATCGCCTAACTGCGCAAAAATGCTGCGAGTGAAAAACATCGTTAATGCGTGTCGGCCACCGCTGCAGCTCCGCGTTTCTTTCGACCACTCTTCTCATCTCCCTCCCACGTTCTTTTTTTTTCTTCGTCTCTCCCACTCTCTCTCTCTTTCTCTGTCACACTCCAAGAGAATCGTAATCCTCTCGCTTCTTTCCACCGTCTTTTTTAAAACCGGAGGCGCCTAAGAAGCGTGCCAACGTAAACAAGGTGTTTATTGGCTATAAATATATCGGGCCGTGTGTGTACGCAGGTGTCTCGATGTGTCACGTGTGCCTGCCTCCTCGTAGCATCTGGGAGTGGGTGGTCGTCGATGTAAGAAAGGGGAAGGGAGAGAGAGAGGGAGAGAGAGAGAACGAACATACTCGCGAGCGAGTAGTCGAGAGACCGATTTTCCATCATGAATAATCGGGTGTCGTGACCCGACAGATGCTTACCGATCCGTTTGTTTTTCACTTCCCACGTAGGCGGGACGACACGCCAGCTACTGGAAGACCCCACCGCGTTGTTTCTTTTTTGTATTTCTTTTTTTTTTCTTTAAACTGTCCACTCGATATAAATTGACGGAACGATCGAAAAGAGAACGGACGAATAGAGGGGGAACGACACACGGTAAACTCGAGTTTTCGCGTGCGATATGCACGATGCCACTGAATATAAAGTGACTCGTTGGCTTTTAGGACCTCGGATAGAGGCGACGGATTGATTAAAATTCCAAGGATGGGCCTGTACGCGCGGCTGTCCTTGAAAAACACTCGACAAGGTGCAGCCCGGATGCATGTAACGTATCACGGCGACGCCGGCATCGTCGTCGTCGTCGTCGGGTTCGCAAATCACTCGGCGAATTACGTCTGTCGTGTCCTTCGCGTTTAAATACATTTTGTTCCCCGTGGATTATCATTCCACCTTACGCAAAGACGCTATAAATATCGTTTCGTACGTTCGGATATTTCTATTTCATGTTACTATGCGTCACGACCCACCGTGAAACGGTGTACGTAAACACAATCACGGTTTAATTTTTTTTTTTGTTAAAACAGTACCCGATCTGGTTCTAATAACGTATATACATACACAGAGAACACAACACACACGTCTACACGTGATTCGAGTCTCGTGCTTCATAAGCGTTGACAGGCCTCGTTCGATACGCTCGATAACCATTATCGTGATTGTGCACGTGTATTCGGAGACACTTCGTAGACTGCCGACGTTGTGTGTGTGTGTGTCTGTGTGTGTATGTATTATCCGCGGCTATTTCCAGCGGGGAAAGCCGTCGACGGGGCAACGGCATGGCACATTACGGCGAACGGTTAAAGCGGTTTCACGGAACTCGGCTGGCCGCTGATTAACCGCCTCATCACCGACATAATAAATTACGAAAGAACGCTCTACCCGGACGGACAGATAAAACCGGGAAACATGCGTGCACGCAATATGCTAGCGTACCCGGGTGGGCACCACTTTTGTAACAAATACGCGCGGTTACGTCGCGGCGACGGCGACGTCGACGTTCGATGGCCGCGCGCGCGTTACCGTCGTGAATGACGGTAAGAAACGAAGCCGACGATTGCGAAAGACTTCTTAGAAATATAAGCCGGCTACAACCGCCGGCCTGATACCGGACGTATCGTTTGGTGTTCGGTTGCAAAGAAAAAACTGATTCACTGGCAAATATCCGCGTGGCGAGTCTCGTGTTACGAGATTATTGAGAAAATATCCCACCCCGCTACCGGTGGTTATCGAGAGATTAGTTATTTTTTTTCTCGTTAAATCTACACGTGAATTTGGAGATTTGTTTATTCATTTTTTTTATATATATTATAATTGTTCGTCGATAGTTCTCTCGCGTTATCGAAGTTGCGCAATGAATTTGATAAGTTACATTTCGCGTGTATATATATAATTCGAGGTAATTTCGTTGGTTATTATGTGACTGTTTTATTAACGTCGCGAAAGTGCCTTTGAGCGTAAAACGGTGCATATAATAACGCCAAGAAATTAATAGGACTGGGCAAGACATTTACCCACGAGTTTCCTCTTTAGTCGTGGCTGAATGATTATTCCTGTCGGTCGCACAGAGCTATTTTAGGAGGCTGTTATTAAAATGATATACGAGTACATGCTGCAACGTTGAAAGAAATTGCATTCATTAAAAACCACGTCGAAAACGTACGGTACGTTAAGAAAGGTTGGATATTTATTTAATCAGCCCCGAAGTGGCTTATGATAAGCCGTTCCCTTTTTAGGTCAGCCTTAATTCGGAAGTGACGTGTTCCACTGATACGTCAAGGTTAGATAACAATTTTCTTCTCGCAACACAGCTCTGTTTCCATCTGGTAAACTTCTATGATAATATGCACGGACACAGGCTGCATGTAAACCGGTTCGAGCGGAATAAATTGAACCGCGAAGCAGCGGTCCTTTTTATTTTATTCCTTTTTGTTTTTTTTTTTTAAATCTTTTTCGTTCTTTCTTTTTTTTCTTTCTTACGTTACCACGTAGACCGTGGAGCTTAGTGGTTCGCCGAGTGTGTATGTGTAGATTCTTTTCGAATTTCAAGCGTGTCTCCTTCCACGTGAATTATACTTCACACGCAGCAGATTAAAAGAGAAAGTAACGAACGACGGTATTGCAACATAGTTGCGCGCCGTCTCGGTTGTATATCTCTACGGTATCGAAATGGCAAAGTATGCAAATGTGCATCGAACTTTCCGATAATACACGTTTGCCTATCTACTTTGTACACGCTAATCATTGTCCACCTGGGGGTTTTTACTTTCCCCGCTAATTGCGCGAACGCGACGTGCGAACAGTGCACACTTTATTTCGTGGGAAAAAAAACGGACAACAGGAGTTTCGTCTCTCTCTCTCTTTCTCTCTCTGTACGTGTCGCGTTCGTTCCGTATGCGTGCGATTACATGACGTTAAAATAATCACTCTATTGATCTACGGTTCTCATCATAAACCCGTTGCGTAACGACGTTAGTCATTGCAAATCAAATATACAACAACGAACCGGTGTAACGCCGTGGACGATTGGTAATAACGCGAGATATTTAGCGGGATGTATACATACATACGTTATATCGTGTAAATTAATAGATACATCCAATTCATACCTAGACAACAGTGTGTACTTTACCATTACCAGGGTTCTTTTGCAATCTAAAGTAAATATCTGTCTTTCGGTTAAAATATATGCGTTAGAATAATCACATAATACGAGTTATACGATGAATAATTAATCGTCACTAACTTTGTTATTCTTTGAAACACCGATCGTAGGATACTATGCACCGCCAGTGTGTATATGTATGTATGTATGTATGTAACCGTGATGATGCCGCGCAATACTTTCGTGACCCCCGGTTGACATTGCCAAAAATTACCAATACGGGCGACGATAGGACGGTTTCACTCGAGTGGAGGCCAAGGTTAAGGTCGACCCCCCACCGCACAATACCCAACCATTCGTCCGCCTCCTCCCTCCTGTATATGTGTATGTGTGTGTGTGTGTTGTCTGCCTTTCTGCTTGGCGGTGTGTTGCGTTTGCCTGGCTGACTCGCGTTTGCTGTCTTCCTGATGATGACGTAACTCCGTTCCACTGACGATTCGACCTCTACGGTCGTCGCCACGATATTCCTCGTCGTTTGTTCCGGTGACGAGTCGTGGAAGGTCGAAAATATGTGGGCCAAACTCGCATTTCCTTCCGATTACGGTTGACATACTATGGAAGAAATCACGAGGAAGACTGATATACTAGTTTACAATTTTTTTCTTCTTTTTATTTTCTTTTTTTTTTAGAAATCTAAACGAATTTACCTCCGTTGGTGACTTTACAGCTTTCGTAGGTGAATTTTATGTATGAATAAGGATTCTATCGGTAGGAATTTATCGAATTCAAAGTTCCAGGAGAGAATATCTGTTATTGGATTCTACGTCGGTCGCAGAATTTCTGCAGTAGAATCGGACTTTTGCGGTCGATCGAGCGTGAAACGTTTATAGGTACGTTCCGTAGCCGGGGATCGAACGTACTGTATTACCCATGAGTACTGGTTTCTTCTATTGAATTTATCCGGAATTCTAGGAATATACGTCATTTAATAGACGATGTTCATTCCGTTCTTATGCGTTTCTGTTCTGTTGTTTTACTCGTGAAATATTTCACATGGAAGTAATTGTAATCTATTTACTGGAACTGGCACGTTTTTCCACCCCTGCCAGGGGGAGGAGGAGAAAAGTTTCTCTTTATATACTATATATGATGGAGGGTTTCATGTTCCATGATTTATGGGTTCTTTTCCCTGATAAGTGACAGCACCTGGATACCGGGAGACAAGTACACCCACGCGTATGCTCCATAAGTATGTCCTTTACTCGTTTTCATCGGCTCGCAAGGATAAATGTATAGAAGTTTTAGCACGCGACCCTCGTGACACACGATAGAAGGTTACGGAAGGGCGGGAGGAGTCAAGGAAATGGAATTATTACATATTACGGGAAATTCGTTGGAACTATTTTGTTTTCCCTTGGAAAGTTTTTTTTTAAAGAGATCGTTTGGAACGAGAAATAGCGTTATAACGTTGAGAGTAGAAAGATACTTTTCTTTTTTTTATGTTTTTTTACGAGCGATACCACGAATCTTCGTCTTTGTGTATCTTTCCAGATTTATCTGAGAATACACCCTTCGGATTAAAAGTGGGATAAGTTTTTTTTCACCGACTTTTCACTCCCGAGTTTTTATGCGAAAAGTTTAATACGACATCACCGTCGAAGATCGTCATTGGTACACATTCGTAAGACAGATGTTTTTTTTTCTCTGGTTACAGGCAAAGCTGCGGTGCAAATGGCATATTCTCACGCCGTCTGGATTTCAGCGCATTCAACAGCCTACCCCGCACAAAGCTCAACTCCTATCACATTAAGGTAAGCGACTCCGTCACGGTATCTCTTTTCGATCTCTTCTATTTCGAATGCTCTGTCGTGTTTCCACGAATATCCGTGGCGAGGGAGGAGGTAAAAGCTCGAAGCGTGTACGTATAGCGTCATCTCGCTAGAGCAGTAGAGCCAACGAGATTGTGCGGATTCCTTAAAGCAGAAGGTGTGCGATAGCGCAAGGTCACGGTGAAAAGAGAAAGGATAGATCCTCCGTTCGCTCTAAATCCAACGTTAAAGATATTTCATCAAAACACACTCTTTCTACTTTTTCACCAACATTGTCTTATTTGTTAATTTACAAAATCTCATCCTAACCACGGGGGGAAACTATAGTAACATCATCGATTCTCCCCTGTTGAAAAGTTTTCCACGAAACGAAATAGATATTCATTTCCCTCATTTTTCATCTCGAACGTACATCGTTGCAGGATCAACCCTTAACGACCGCCCTTGATCCAGATTACAATGGCCACCTACGTGCGTCACGTTTTCGTGTTATATATGTATATACGACCTCGTCGTAGTAATCGTGCTCTCCCGTCCGTGTGTAGGTGTTGTTTTATTTTTTTTTCCTTCGTCCTAGCGCGCGTTAATCTACCTTAAGCCTCTACGCCCCGTGGCGAATCCTTTCCCGCGGACTACGTCGTAACACTGTCGTCCTACCCCAAATACGAGGGAAAATCAATACCATCCCACCCACCGTGCATTCACATCCTCACCTTTCACGCACGGGACACACACATGTCCCCTCTCTCTCCCCCTCCCCCACCGTCTTTCACCCTGTGCGTACGGATACCATCACATACGAGAGAACATTGTACAACATACATACACGCACGTCGGAGGAATCCTTACACGAACGGGGTTGGAGGGAAAAAAAAATCTTTTACACGTTTAGGGTGTCCGATGAATGGCGCGATGGCTCGATCATCGTTAAACCGAACGACGTACGAGAGAACGTTTTAATCGTCTCTACGCGACGCAGAATATTGCGTTGCGGTAGGATCGATCGAATGAAGTATATGTTTATATATATATACATATATATGTATATATATGTAATACGTGAGCCTGTGGGATACGACGACGCAATAAGGATCCGCCCGGTGGTCGTATTCTTGACACTAGTTTGTCCGGTACATACAGGACGTGATATTATATTTTCGTAAGGTTTCCATCTTCGACTCACGTGTTAAAATAGAATCGATACGCGATCGATACGACCGTCGACGTTCGAATCGCGCATAGATTTAGAAAAAATATGCAAACGAGAAACGTGTGGGCCGTTGTTGGCGTTGATTTAATTACGATACCCGGTGGTTTGTTAATAAACGTCGCGCGCGTGATAATGTACTTTCAGTGCCGATGGAATTAATATAAACGCGCTCGGGTAATTAATTAATTTAGTAGACCGGCGGCGTGGGCTCGCGTTGCATATATTTAGCCGGAAAAATATATAGATGAGGGGGGTTTTTACACCTGAAAGCTTTGCGCGCTTAACGGAATGGTAACGTCGTACATAAGTGCTCCTGGTGTACGAGGTGGTCCCGACCTTCAAATTACCTACCATTTCGTCAGGAACGAAGAGTGGGGGGGCTTGTTTGTGAGAGAGTAAAAAAAAAAGAGGATGACTAGCAAAATAGCCCAGTGCTCCCCTCCGGACTTTGGTAAGTGCCGGTGGTGTTCCAAACGAGCAACCATAACCGGAGTCACCCTATTATATTTTCGTTTGCCAGGACCTGTTCGGGGGTTAGGTGCGTCGAAAAAAAAACACACACGCACACACACTCACTCCGGTGAAGGGGTTAATTTGCGATTTATGTTCGTCGAGGTATTACGTAGAACGTTGCCGGAATATCGACGGCAGTCTGTTTCGACGTTAAAGATCGCTGTTGTTCGTATTCCGTTAAAAAACACGAGAGGAGGAATCAGGGGAGAAGATGTGAAGGTAGGAGGTGGTGGTGGATGATGCTTTTTAGTCCGCTAGAGGGGGGGGGGAGGGAGTTGAGTTTTATGTGTAACCTTTTATCGCAACACGTTTGGCCCGCGAGGTGGTACACCGTAAAAGCAAGCTTGCTTTTCGTTTCGTATGCGAGCAAGCGTTATACGTTTTGCTTCCTCTCCGAGCATAGGAAAGGTTTATTAAGAGGTAACAATAGAATCCTCGCGTACTACACAACGTAGAAAGAACGTGGTGCCGGCGTACATACACACGTACACACACGTGTAAAGGTTTTACAGCATACGGAGGGATAAGCTACTGTAAATTCCTTTCATTCGTGCCCCAACAACGAATCGAGGGGGTTTTTCCACCGCGAGAAAAGCCGTTTACGCTTTACATCCAGAGGCGCGAGTGGAGGAAAAATAAAAGCGAAACTAACCTTCGTGTACATACACACCCTTTCGCGCAAAACTTTCATCATTGGGGTATTGCGGCAATAAGCTTCTCTCCTGACCACCTCTCGAACCGTTTCTCTCGTCGAACGACCGGCTGTGTGCCGCCGTGGGCTTTTGCTGCTACACTTTGTGCACGGTTCCAGTTTTTAATAATACCGGTTACCCTCCCAGCTTCACCTAACAGGAACTCGAAGAGATGTCGAGGGACGATCGATCTCTTTCGCAGTCTACGTAACCATAGATGGTTTCCACACGTATTCTCTGTCCCTTTCCGTCGTTCGTTTTTATGTACATACGTGTATGCAGATGATCGAGAAAA
The DNA here is from genome assembly GCA_917499265.3 of Mimumesa dahlbomi. Taxonomy (NCBI): domain Eukaryota; kingdom Metazoa; phylum Arthropoda; class Insecta; order Hymenoptera; family Crabronidae; genus Mimumesa; species Mimumesa dahlbomi. Next base: position 4,190,074 of record OU824114.1, on the reverse strand, counting down.
CCCGTGTGGAACGCGAGTCGCGCGATGGAATACCCAGGGCAAACCCTCGAAATTCTCTTTCTTTCTCTCTCTCTCTTACTCTCGAAACCCTCCGTTGCAGAAAGCCCTCCCATGGCAACGTGCCGCGCAACAACCTACCGGGCTAACCCTCTCCTTGTATCGAGGGGTTGGGCCACCCCTTTTTTGCGCGATACGAATTGCAGAATGCAAGGTTTGCCTTTTGCACGCTGAATACCGATATGCAGCAGCGCCGCGTACCAACAACCACCCGCGCGCGCGTTTACGTCGCTTTTAAAACCCGGGGATTGCCGGCGTGAATTGGAAATCATGCCCGGAGAGCCCGTTCCTGCCTTCCTGACTGCCTGCCTGCCTGTTTTCCTCTTTCCACTGGTTGTATAAACCCTCTATATCCTGGCCGTACCAGGAATCAAGGGAGAGAAGGAGAGAAAACCATCTCCCGTTGGTTTTCTTTTCGGAGCAAATCGTCCCGCGCACCCTCCTACGATTCGTTAAAGTATGATCGGAGATTATTATTCCACGTTGCCGACCTATCTTATATTTATACAGAAGATACTTGTTAAATTCTACTTGATGTATTGTAGAAACGTATTTATACAGGATGGTTTGATTGAAAAGTCTCGTTAATTGTTTATTAAAATCAATGGAGTAACGTATGTTCGATATAATGACTTTAATCGTTCAAACTTTCATTGGTTTTCTCTTTCTATTCTCGCGGTAACGTTTCGCAATAAACGCGGTCGTTTTGTCTACACGTGTTTTTCCGCGCGTTTCACGTGTATTTCTCGTTGAATGTGGAAAAACGGGGAGGGTTCCTCATAACACGTGATTTATATTGCTCTTACACGGTCCAGTGCATTCGTGTACGAGGGTCGTGGAGCCGCAATAGCGAAAACGTCCGGCACAACCGGCACAAAGGAGTTCGCGAATTCTCGAAGGGCTTTTCAGAACGAGATATTGCGTTCGTGCGATTCCACCTAGGTCTCCGGTGGTTGTGTGGTGGGTCGCCCTTCTCTATCCTCTCTCAGTTCTATGCGACACAACACAACAACAAGCGTGTTGCGATCTCCGAAAGCGTAACCCGCCGCTCGGTTTAGCCTTGCAATAAATCGGACACCGAGGAGCAATGGAAATGGGAAAGTGGCGTGCCACGATGCAGTTATTCGCCACGTATTGTGTAATGTGTGCACGTACGTACGTATATAATATGTATGTATGTATGTATGTATGTAACGATACCGTAGAAGTGGCGGATTTCTTGCGTTCGTATCAGTGGATTATCGTATAGCATTGACCGGTTATTATCGTCTTCCGCGTGCACACACGAGACACGTTAATGGGTCGCGTACGTCATATAATTAGGTGGTTTAGAATATCGTGACCGTTAAACGGGTCAACGTTTCACGATTTCTTTTTTATATATACAGTACCTATATACGTATTTACGAGGTCAGTCGAGTTTCACGTAACCAGGTTTGATTATTGGAAATTCATGCGTCGCTGACGTAATCACGCTTATCCGGCGTCTTTATATTACCGAGCGGTTCGACGACCGAATTGTTGTTACATTGTCGAGGACGGGACGTTCAAAACCGTTATGTTAGATGGTACGGTTCGTTACCGCGACCGCGGCGTAAACCGCGGCTCTCTCTTTATCTTTCGGCTCGGTAAATATTGTTCCTTCACCACGGTGACGAAGATAAACGTTTGCACCGACTTGCGCTTCCACGCGTAACGAAATAAGTTCTCTGCATTCTGTATATCTTACCTTCGACGAGTCGAGAGGTACACACCCCATACGGAATATTCATATAAAGTAGTAAGATGATCTCGAATAGATATACTGTTATACAGGTTCCATGAAAAACTACCGTGGATCAAAGCCACCGTGAGCAAAAAACAGTAAATCCGTTTTGATAACGCTGCGTTGCGCAATATCTCCTGTATTTTTGTTTTCGCTCTTTCTTCTTTATTTTTTTGGCCACGAAGCACAGAAGCCCACTCGAAACGCGAGAGTGTGCCGGTAGAGTTCTGAACGATGCTCGTGCTCGAGGGAGCAGAGATTAATTAAAAGGAGCGCGGCTATAAGGACGACGGTTGGAAAACATTTCCCCGGTAATTCAGCAGGCTCTCTTCTCCAGGAAGTCTCTCTCTCTCTCTCTGTGCGTTTCGTTTCTTCCTTCTTTTCATCCAGACTCCTCTTCCTGCCTAGTTCCCGCGAGCCTCGTCTCTTCTCTTCGCGTATTCGATGGACGTTGATTTCCCAATGAGCTGACGCTGATATACGACAGCGAGTTCGACCACTTGGAGCTAATAGGAAACGTCAGGCGGAATTTATTGTGCACGGTGGTACCCGGTGGATATCGATGTCACCGTTCCTCGGGGTCTCTTCGTTCCCGTCGTCGTCGTCGTCGTCGTCAGGGGTGCTGAGAAACATTCTGCGACGTTACACGACCGTGGAAAGATTCACCGATAGACTCTCTATCTAGTTTCCTGTATTACACATGAAGAAACAGATTCAAAGTTGAACTTCGTTGTCGCCAGGTATAAATACATATACATATTGTAAGTACCGTTGTTCAACGTCGATAATAACGATGCCTCCAACACTTCATGTTTCGTGTCTATGTGTGTGTTACCATGTGGTATATATCGACGTGTATGTATGATAATAATTTAATGAGACGAAACAATACACGTCTGGTATTCGGTGAAATTGACAACAGCCAAGTATACGTCGATCTTCTACGGATTCCCTTACCCGAGATTAGACGATATTGGCCGGCATCGGTGCAGGCTCCCGTAAACCGGAGAATTTCTCTACGGGCGCCCGGCAAGAACCGTGTTATTCTCGTAAGATAGTTTCCAAGTAATATAATCCTGACGCGAAGCGGCTGCCCCCTCGCTGCCGGCGTTGATTAAATTCAGAGGCAGTAGGAAACGATGGACGGAAGTTGGGTCGGTCGAGTTTCTCGCCAGTTTGGGGCCAGGGTTCGCTAATTTCGTTATGTCGTAACCGAGACTCGATATCCGTGGATGTTTCTCTGGTATCTGGTACCGTCGTTTTAGTTCCTCCGTCAAACTTTGATTGAATTCTGGAGTTCGACGAGGACGCCACGATATTAGAACGCGTGATGGGATAATACGCTCGGTGTTTCTAGTTTAATGGGATTATTAGACTTGGTTGGAATTAAGTGTCTTTCTTTTTAAAATAAACATTCGAATATTTCTAATACACTTGATGTGCGGTCATTATAGAAGTTCATTAAGAATCTATTTCCATCCGAGTTCGTAGATAACCTCACTACGGAGAACCAAAGTTATCCAGTGGAGGGTGCGTTTCCCTTTCTCTCTCTCTCTATCTCTCTCTATCTTTCTCTCTTCATCTCATTCCACCTTTATTCTTTCTTTTTTTGTTCCCCGATGGGTACATTTTGTGCGTTAACCCTCGTTCCAGGCCCGACTCGCGTCGCGCACAATGGAGCTTTGCATTAAAGGTCATTAGCTTAAACGTTCGCCTTCCTGTTGCGCAACCCGCGCAATTCAACGGGCCGTTACTCGCGGACGAGTGCATTTCAGCGAGGAATAATTGTGCCGATTTTTTTTCGTTCGACTACCCGCGCTTTACTTGGATTTATTTTCCTAGTCTTCCCTTAACCACGCGTCTCTCTCACTCTTTATTCTAATTTCACCCAGACCTCGCCTAGTTCGTTCTCCTTTCTTTTGTTTGTTTGTTCATGCTTTGTATTATGATAATTTCATCAAAAACTTTAAATTAAAGTAGTATCCCGCGCCGTGGGATATTTAAATTCACTTGGTACGACGTTGCAGAAAGTACGCAAATTTCCATCGTGTGGAAAAGAAACATTACGATCGATCCGTCGTACGATTTCTATTCTAATAACTCGACCGATTTCGGGGGTGAAAAAAAAAGGAAGAGTGTGAGGGTTCCCGAAGCGTGGAATGTTTCCTTGAAATTTATCCCTGAACTCGGATAAGACTCGTGGCTCCCCTGAGACCGAGACCTACCTCAACCGGATCGATGCAAGATAGCCCCATGCTTCTCTCGCCCTACGTCACGCACACTATTTTTGGCCCTGAACTTGATACACGTAAGCGACCGTGGCGTTTTTCCCTGAACGAACAAAAGGTCGGGCGAAAGAAGAGGGGGATGTTCGACAACCTTTCGAAACGCACTGGTGGTCGGGACGCGTTAATTAACGGTGACTTCCATCGATCCTGGGTGTAATTTCGGTTGACTCGAGAAACCTATATTTACCTGGCGGAGAATCGTCGTCGTGCCGTATCCGCGGGCTTTACTTCCGCGAATTACTCGGAACGTTAATTGAAAAGGTGTAATTTGACATTCGCGAAGTCGTGCGCAACGAATCGGACGGTCAACCGTTGTATGTTTGTGTGTATCTTTGATTTCTCTCTCTCTTTCTCTCTCTCTCCATGTCCATTATCCACTGTGACACCAGTTACTAATAACCCTTGGGATGGAACAAACGGACAGACGGGGAACTTTCTCTCCCGCTCGTCATCGTCATTATGAACGAGAGACGGGTGACACGTGACCTTTCATCTTTTTGTAGAGAGAGAATCGCGAACGATAATTTACAATGATTTCCTTCTTTCTTCGGGTGTCCATCAATCTCTAAACGTAAATCAAGCAGTCTGGCGGAAGGTAACGCTCCTCGTACCTACGGTATCTCTGTTCCCCTTAATTGCCCATTAGCGTTTCCCATGGTTACCCTTAAACGTAATCAGACCCAAGTAAACTGGCTGTTTCAGACGGTAAATAACCGTATAGTCTAATTACACATTTCATATGGAACTATACAACCCGACGTTTGTTCATCCCTTGATCATTTAGAACCCTACGTTATTTCGCTGTTCATAATTTTCAACCGTTTTTCCAATGACCCTTAAAATCCATACGATTAATTAGCTCATTCTATCAACTCACTTTCCATCCGTACCGTAACCACCGTAATTGATCGCACTCTTCCGGAATTCCATTTCCGTCTGGCCGTGCATTTTGACAAATCGCCGGTCGTCGCGGTGACAAAAGAAAAACGCGACACTTTCGCCGGGTGGAAAGGAGAAAGGGACAAACGAGGGCCGGCGAGACAGAGTTCCTAGAGTGCTACTGGGAAGACGGAAAATAAAAGAACAGTGGGAGAGAATACGAGGCTACGTCATAATCGGCGAGACAAATGTCGTTCTTCCTGCCGCGTCGCTCGGTCATCGTTTCCCGGCCTGACTCGTCGTCGACGAGCAAAAAGAAGCCGCATAAACGACGGGCCGGGCCAAACGATGGGTGCACCAGGAAAAAAAAAGGGGTAGGAGGGTGGGAGAACTCGACGTCAAACGGGATGACTACTACTGGACGAAAAGTAATGGACGGATGGGTGCTGGTGGACGTGCGCTTCCGTTTTCGCGGTAACGCGAACACACACACATACACATTAATATTTATTGTCGGTGTCCGTCGAAACGCGTCTCAGGGTACCTTTTACGGGCTTCCCTTGGAGCACGACCGGCTTTCTTCTCTCCTTAAACGGAAAAGCCTCCCTTTCTCTTGTCCGAGTACTCGATGTATGTACTTTAGCTAGCCGTTGGTTCTTTCCATTCAGAGTCCCCGTAGTCTTTCAAGTACTCCACCAGCGGAAGGCGATTTCTATGGCACTGGGACAGAGAGAAATTCTATTACTAATTATATCGCTGGATAATTACGAGAGAAATTTCTATACCCGGTCTAAAGATCAAGGGGATATTATTATTATCGGTTCCCTTTTTTTTATTTTGGTAAGTACACCAACGACGTAATTATCCGTGCACATGGGGTGAGTATTTTTAATATTCACATCGCGTACGGGATTTTCGACCGTGTAATATCGAATCGCACGCTGTGCGTCGGGTATATTAAAATTCGTTGATTTCTTTCGTAATATCCAGATCGGCTTAGCGGATACGGTGATTATTAATACCCCTCCCCTTCTTATTATTATGATTCTATAAAGTATTTTTTATTAAAAAAATTCCGAAAAGCCCTCGGTAATTCGTTTTAAACGGATATATGTGAATGCGTTTCTCTATATGGTTCCTCGAGCGGAAAGAAACGGCGAAATTGTTGTAATTGTAAATGTAATTTTGCGTTAGCACGACGAAAACATCCCCGCGGTCGGAGGTTTTCCAACGATACGTCCCTGCCGGCGATTAATTCGCGGCTGGTATATACCGCTCGCAGAAATAACGCAGCCCGAAGGCACTCGTTTCGCGTTGACACGAACCATTGAAGTTTCCGCGCGAGCGACCGGGAAAAATGTTAATTTCTGTCTTTATGCGGTCCTACGGGGGGAGGGTGGACGACTTGCCAGTTATACGGTTTAATTAAAATTTCAGAATACCACCGCTAGAGAGCCTTTTTGCGACGGTTACGCAATTTTTCCCGGTGGCCAGGATACACCGAGCGGGATACAAAACAAACGCGGTGTACGGCACGAACGATGGAAAATAATTTCAACCACCGTAAGAGACTCTCCGAGTCTTATTCGCGTCCATTATTCATAGTCACAACGTAGTCATTGTTCCGTTTATGAAAAATCGATTGGAAAAGATGACCCTCGATGCCGGAGGTGCGAAAAGTACGGTAAATATCACCGCCCACTGTCTTGAAATCTAAATAAAAAGAAAAGTATGAGAGAAAAATATAAACAAAGCAACCGTTGGAATAATAGAATATCATTCTTACGGATCTAGGACGCATTTAACAGAAAATCCGTACGATTTCTCATCGTCTCATGGAAGAAAGGTCAATTCTCGCATTTTCTTGGCCCGTTGCACGGTAGAAGGTTCCTTTTCCACGGGAGTAATATACATACCACCGTTCGCATAATAAAGTCGATTGCATTATGTCAGGTTTTTCCTGAATATATTCCCCTGATCCGGGTAAAGGGCTCCGGGTCGACGGCATCCACGGGATCGACGACCAAGTCGACTCTCCTCCCCCATCCCGGTGTGCTGTTCGCGACGCATAAATTTTGCCTCGAGTTCGTTTTTTTGCCCGAAATCTTCTGGCGAACGGTAAAAAGCCTTCATTTTTTTGCTCTCTCTCCGCTTCGAACCTCGCGGATCGCCGGCGAGAAAATGGAAATAAAATCCCGTTATGGAAATACGGAAGGGAAAACGGTCGGTTTCCTCGATGCCCGTAACGATACACTTTCTCCGGTGGTGGTTGTTCGAGTAGTTCGGGTTTGTCGTTGTCGTCGTCGTCACAGGTACGAGGAGAACCATAACCTATGGAGTCGATCCCCAGGTTTGGATCGTAACATGGAAATAACCAGCGAGCGAGTGTGTCTTTAAGTGTTAATCGCTAATTACTGGTAATTGGTAATCACGCCTCTGTATTCCGAGCAGGCTAGTTTTTCTCTCTCTCTTTCTCTTTATTCATTTATTTATCTATCCCTCTTCGTCTGATTTACCACGGTGATTTTCAAACGCGAAAACCACGTCTCTCGCCGTAAGACTATAATTGGTCTACGAGTCTCGGTCTCTCTTACCGTTCCATGCCTCCACCCCATTGGTATTCCAAGTAATTATCGAGGAACGGAATGGAGAGCGAGCAGAAACTTATTATCACGAGACATACTCTCTTCCGTCGTATTACTTTCCCTTTCTCTCTCTCTCTCCTCCTTCTCCCTTTGTCCCAAGCATCTTTGTCTGGACCGTCGTGTCTGTACCCGTCGGCTTTTTCCCTATCGTCTCCCTCGGGAAAACCGGCTGGGGTAAGTCCTGATAGAGAAATAGTTGGAATACGAAGCCGTTACGTGCGGTGATTTGACTACCGGTTTTATATTTTACGTCATCATCTACACATATATACATATATAAATAAAAATATAAATGTCTATTTCTTTTCGAAATATACGAAGACCAAATTCATTGAACCTCCGTGTTCCGCTATCTTCCGAATACGATCTTAACTCCGAAACGACCGTTCTTCATTCGAAATATCTTTAAACCGGTGTTACCTACAGGACTCCGCGAACGACCATGAATTATTAACTGCAAACGTAATTTCCCGTGGCAGTGGAAATAGATTGTTTGGCACGACCAGACGAGTTCTCATCGGGTAAGAGGGCGGGAGAGGGGAGGCGGGGTAGGAAGAATCCGTTGAAGCGAGACGCCCTGTACTTAGACCGCCGGCTCGGTGGCCCGCGAAAAGTTGGTAGATTTATTACGCTATTACCTCGGGCGATAGGCGGGTGGTAAGGTACGGTTATGGCTACGGACGCCGAAATTTGCCTGCGGGAGGTCAATATAAACGTTCGGTGCGTCGGTGGAACGGCGGTTACGCGTTTGCCCCACGTCGAAGTGTTGGTTCACGCACCGTGTCGACGAGCAGGAAATCGTTTTCTGATATAACCGTTCCCACGACGACGAGGCGACGGCTGCGTTACGGTATTATTCCAAGCGACGGAGAGAGACGCTCGATGACGACGACCTTTCGATCTCCTCTTCCACGTGAAACCGATCGACGAAAGATCGCGCGAGAAAAACGGTCACGCGGCCGAGTTGCCCCGGTCTCTCTTGGATTTAACATTTAAACGTTTTACACGCATCGTGAAGTAACACCCAGCCGTGAAACAGCCTGTTGTCCGATGGAAATTGTCGGGAAAAGGGCAGACGTCGATGGATCGACGGTCGATCGGTTGGATTGCGAAAGGAAAAGTAGAGGTGAGATCTCATTTGATAGTACGAACGAACGAATTCGAGATTATAATAATAAGGTGGTATGAGTACGCTAATTGGACTTTTTCAGTCACTTTTGTATGCGACAAGGTGCAAAAGTCTCGACGGACCCCGCGGATAAACGAGTTCTTTACCGTATTACTACTTACTTTTACAGAATTTATTCGTCAGAACAGTTTTCATTAATCTTTACGATCTCCTTGTTCCTCGTTCCTTTAATTACGGAACGTTACCGTGAACCGAGAGAAAGGTGGTAGTGGTGGTCCTGTAACGTGTATTATAGCGACGAGGTAGAATTTGGCAGCGAATTTTCATTATTTTCTCGCGAGGGGGCTGTTTGCGGGCAACGATGCCGGCGAGGTTGGAAGTTTTCCCCGTGTAGTATGCATTGTCCGGAAACTAGGGAATGGCATCCTATTAAAGTCCCCAAGACTAAGGTGGCGGTCCACCGGCTCCCTCCGTCGGTTTGGTCCAAGTGCCAGAGATAGTCGGAAAGGAGGAACCCCGGATGTCTCAGGTACGTTCTCTCCCCCCTCCCCCCCCCCCTCCCCAATCTCCCGTCCATTGCACGGCTCGTATTTCTGGAAGCCGATATTCATTCCTTCCCGAGAAGCAGCTAGCTTAAATTACCAACACTTGCGAAATTAGATTCTAACCAAGTTAGGGCTGATAATGGAACGCAAGTTTCGTGAATGGAATTCGTATGTCTCTTATCAGGAGTCGATACGAGAAGACCCCCTCGGTGGTGGTGGTACATACCAGGGTTGGATACTTGGAAGAACATCCGGAATATTAAGGGGTAGATCGCATCGTTCGCGACGGAAACGAGGTTTCAATCATTTTCAATTAAACTGGATATTATATTACCCTGGGATGTTTCCACGATAAAGATGATACTTCGTAGAATCGACACTGTTTCTCGATTGGACGATTAAAAGAATAAACTTGGCGTAGTTCACACGAGGTTTTTTTTCTTCACAAGAACGATGCCGAGAGATTCTTCTTTCGACGGAGCACGGCGAGCCAGAAGATGCAATTTAAAGTTTAAGCGGCGTCGTTATAGAGAATTACGGAGGAAAGTTCGGACTCGTAATCGCCCGTGGCGCTGAATGTCAAGGGCAAAGGGTGGTGCCGTCGGAAAGGGGTTGGTGGGTGGATGAGTGGGTGGGGTGGTTGCGTGGTAATGGCTATGGCAGAGGTGGGTTGCGATGGCGGTGGTCGATATTGGAACCAGCCAGGATCAGCCAAATTTACGATTTCCAGGGAATCGGGCCGTAGAGAGGAGAGGAGGGAACGTTGGATTGGAGAGGGGGGAGGGGGATGATGATAGCGTACAACGATATGGAAGAATTTGTCGGTTGCAACGTTACGAGTTACAATTTATCTACGTGGAATATACATATACTCGTCTCTATACATATAGATCGCGAATGAAAGTATCTAAACGAGAGCATCGTTCTATCGCTGTCCAACGGAACACCAACGAAGTAGTAAAAAGAAACTCGATGATAGATAAGAGACGATAAGTGCCCGTCATCTTTGGTACGAGCGTCTCTTTTGAACACCGTCGAGTGTGAAAAGTGGTCGGGTATAAACTTGCCATTCTTATTGCCCGAGAGATCGATTTAACGTTTTCTTCGCACTAAATCCCTTTCATACGTATCTTCGAGATAATATCCAGCCCAGGCGAGTTCGGCAAAAAGAACAAAAAATATAAAAAAAAGAAAAGAAAAAAAGAACGAAGATACTCGAATAAAAGCCGCGTCTAAATCTCGCCGTAACTCTCTCTCACCACATTTATCAACGAGATCAGCATCGCGTCGGACGAAAAGAGGGAGGAGCGATCCACCTCGGCCACCGCGGCGGAGGTGAGACCCGAGACATCGTAGTTTTTTGTCGGGGTGAGAATGTCTACGATCGTTCGACCCCGCCGTAAGGATCTGGGGAACGGTTTGTGTACGGTGGTGGTAACCCTTTTTAGTTATCCGATGTGGTTCGTGGCAGGGACGATCTTTCGCGTTCTCCTCCTCCTCCTCTTCCTCATCCTCCTCCTCCTCCAATGAGACTATCCTTCGTCCCTCGTCGGACCCAGACATCGGCTACACGGACAGATAACACTGTCGTCTCGGACAGTGAACCCCCCTCGGTGACATTAACGCGACCCTCGCACTTTGAGTCTTGAATATCAACGACATTAGCCGCAACCCCTAGGCAGAGCTCTCGATGGTCGAGGGACGGCATCGGAATGTCAAAACCATAGATCTATTCGGGATACGACCACGGTTTTGATAGCATTTGGGTCCACCGTTAACGTTTCCCTGTATTAACCGTAGAAAGTGTGTACCCCTGTATTAGTGTCGAGAAGAATGAGAATTTATTCATTAATTTACTCGGTTGTTTTTCGAGGACACTATTGGATAGGGTTGAACGTTGAAGAGTTAGGTCTATGGGATGAATATGAACGTGTACGAGTCTCTCTCTCGCTCTGTCTCTCTCTCTCTCGTTTTGATTCTTCCGTGAGGATATATCGGTCTAGGCAGAAGTACGTTCCAACCATACTAGGATCAAGAGTTAGCCTCTTCATGCCTAAGAGGAAGAGGGGGATCCCGTTGGAGAACTTTTAGAGATTCACGTGAAGAAGAAGGTGGTTCTTCAGTGCCTGTCGTTACTCGACGCGCTGTACTTTGGAAGCCAACCAAGGCAATGGCGAACGAAGTGACTGCGAGGGAGAGACTAAAGCCGACGGAATAGCTTCCGAAGCGACCGACTCGCTCGTTACTTTAAGCTCGCGTAGTGGCGTTTATACGCCGCTTGCGTCGTTTCGTTTCTTCTTCTCTTCGGTTTCCAATATCGTCGAACATCCTTGGTATATTATGCCGTATCGTTACTTAACGAACGATTGAAAGATCGATCCCTTAACGGAGAAGAGGCGATCGTTCGCTTCCCCCCTGTCCTTTCTGGACGTTAACTTCTTCTCGCCGATTTATTCGCGAGACTTTAACGGAAATAGGATATGGGATGAAGAAAAAAAAAAGTGTTCAAAGTGTATGAATCTAGGATGTACACGAAAGGGGAGGGACTTTCCGCACATTGAGGTCGGTAGATCTAAAGAAGTGGATCGATACCATCCGCAATGGTCATGAAATCGGTCTGCCTCGTGTTAACCCTAGGTGTCCCTTTCCCTTCTTTTACCCGATTTCGATTCGACACGTGCCCAGGCTATCCGCAGAAGACTCTTTTCTCTCTCTCTCTTTCTCTCTCTCCTCTCTCCGTTTTCTCCAACTTCACCGGCAGTAGATTCGCTCGGTTTCTCTTCCCGGATCCAATCTCAATTTCCCTGGAGTACTCCTGGAATCCTACCTCTCTTCTTCCCCATCTTTGCGCTTACCTTTCTCTTTCCGCTCTTTTTCGGTGCCCGTCTTTATCGTCCCGTCCATTTCATTGTACGCCGTAGCCCGGTTTATTTCGATCGTTACAGCCCGATTATTAAAGCGTCTACTGCATACTATACGGCGTATGACAAAAAAGTAAAAGGGAAAAAGATAGAGAGAGAAAGAGAGAGAAACAGACGATGTCTTCACGCATCTCGCGATCAAACCTACCCCCCAACGCTGTACCAATCGTCCCGAAGTCACCCCAAATTTAAATTGAAATCCCGTTGAAGTAGCTGCGCTCGCCCGATGAACCACCACCACCCCTCGAGATCCTGCTTAAATCCAAATTAGAAACGTCGCACCCAATCGTTATCGTCACCGAAACAATCGCGCCCTCCATTCTCTCCGGTACTCTCGCTTTTACGGATCCCTAAAAAGATCAGGACCTACAACCCACCCTTCCTTCCTTCGGACGCGAGACACCGAACGAGGTCACCCCACGAAAAATCTTCGGTGAGATCTACGTTGAAGAGATCCACGAAGGGGGTGAGACGAAAACCAGACGTATATATAAACTCCAGGGGGGAGATGAACGTACAGTTAGTTACGATGCGAGTATTATGAATCCCCCCTTTCACTCTCTCCCTTAGATCTAAAAGTCTCGTCTAGTTTCCCTTTGACTTCTTTCTTCCAGTTTTCATCCAAAAAAAAAAAAAAATCTCGTGTCACAGTCTCGATACATCCACGAGGTGTTCCCGAGGTGACGTTACACAAATTAGCGACCTTTATTCCGCCCTCTCCGCTTTAAGTCTACGGGGAAGGGTGAACAAGGGGGTGGGTGGGAATCAATGGCGCAGCTGACGTGCCTTTTGCTGCGCATGTGCGCAGACAATTCTATCGACCGTCGCTGCAGCACAGACACGGCCTACCCCTTCCAACCCCTCCGGGCCAGGGTGATCCCTAGCAGAACGCGGCCGGGGGTGGCTTGTTTCTCGAAGATACGGGCGGTGGTTGAGAGGGGTCTCCCACGAAAGAAAGGGGTAAGAGGGGGGAGTGGGTTGGGGGTGGTGAGGAGAAGAAGTGAGAGCTGGCTGGAGCACCGGCTGCGACGGCGCTGCAACGCTACGCGGCCTTGACTCTGCTGATAACTTTCCCCGATGATCCACCACCACCGTAGACACCCAGGCGACACCACCAGGGTGATAACCATCCCTCCCACTCTTCCTCCGATTTTCTCTCTATCTCTCTATGTCTCGATCCTCTTTCTACTCTTTTCTACATTGGTTCTTGTCGCTTGATCTCTCTCTGTCTGTCTGTCTCTGGTTTTTCCCTTCTTTTCCTCCTATTCTCGGAATTCTTTTCCTCGTTGGCCGAGAGAACCACCGTCACCCTTGTACCATGGGATTCGTCCGGGTCCTCATAACCCATTTCAAAGTCGAACAACCCATAGAAACGCGGTTGAACTCGGTCGCCCGAACATCGTCGTTCGTATCATATTATGAATATCGTAATAGGAATATTATATTAATTTCATTCGATCGTCACGCGGAAAGATATCGCGAGTCCGATGTGTTTCACCGAGATCCGTTAAGAGGATCCATCCAAGCGGGTGTGTATACGTGTACTTACGTTGGGCGTGTTAGGCGAATCTATATGGTAAGCTTCTCATATAGGATTGGAATGAAACGCATCGACTACCATATCCGTTCGAATTGAGTCACAGCTAGGTTCCCTTATAAGAGATGCTCGCCTCCTAAGATCATCTTGTCCGTTCTCGTCGCTGCTCCGACGAGTGATATCGACACGCCTCCTCTATATACGCGTACACATGCACGTTCATACACATACATAGGCATATACACGCGAGGCCTATTCTCGCGTGCATGCATTATGCATGCGACCCTTGGGTATTAATATTACACCGTACTTACAGCCTCCGCGTCCGCAGCGTGTTGTAGGCTTCACCTTCCTTTTTGCACGCGGAGTTTATCGACTGCCGCAGTCGTCTACCGTGTGGTATACATAACGACAAATCGCTTTATCCTACCTGTATGCGAGTCCTTCTATCTCTCTCTTTCTCTCTTTCTTTCTTTCTTTCTCGCGATGTTAGAGCGGACCGAACGAGAAAAGATGAGAAGTACTGCGTCACCGGAGGTAACGTCTATAACCATCGGTGCGACGAAGTGTACAGGATTACGAGCAAGTATCTCTTTTTATCTTTCTTTTTCTCTCTTTCTCTCTCCGTGAGACAGAGAAATACGCGTCTCTCTTTTGAACCGTGGCCCCGCGAGATGGTTCGACGGGGGATGGTGGTGGTGGTGGTGGTGGTGGTTTACGCATAGCGGAGAAAGTTAAAGCTCCTCCTTCGATACGGGCGCCCGACTTAAGATCTTTCTCCCTTCTCGTTTCAACACGCTCGTTCAACACCACCCCCGCACTTTGTGCACCCGAACGTTCTCGACCCACGCAACGACCGTAATCGAGGGGTGTGGCACGAGAGCCGGGCAAAGGTGTACTTTGCGCCGGATCTTTTTTTCAACGCGACCGTATTTTAAGTAAAGACTTCTAAAAGGGCACGGAAAAATGGGTGGGACAGAAAGAGAAAGAGAGAGGGGGAGAGTGAGGAGAGGAATAGAGACGGGCCGCAAGCTCTATCGCGTTTTACGCGACGTTACTTCCGAATCTGTCGTTTTCTTACGTCATTCGGAAGCAACAGGACGTTAATGACTCGATTTCTTTCGGGGCTTAACTCGAGTGTCTGGTTATTCAATTTTTCGCGTACTTTGTAGGAGAATTATCGTACACACATGTATACGGTCTAGATTCTAGAAGCAGTGAAACCATTTTTGCTGTTCCTTATACATACATCCATATATACACACATTCCACTATTGTAAAGAGGGTGGATCGTTTAAAGAGACAAAGACACGAAAAATCGTCCCGGTAAGACGAACGATAACGAATCATTTGGGCCAACAAATTACATTCTCAACGACTAAAACGAGCTTTATCATTCGTGACGTCCGAAATTTCGCCTTTTATCTCGGTCCCCCGTCTACCGTCTACTCTTCAGAGCAGGACGAACGTCGTAATCAAAGAGTCAGCGGGTAGCAGCCCTTCCAGCAATTTTACCTCTTTGTTAGTAAACGATGGGTCCAGGCGAAAATCAAGCAACCTACCGTTAATCGTTCTTCTCGTCGTCGTCGTCGTCGTTCTTCCTCGATTCAACCTCCGGTGTTCCCTACCTATCCGGTTTCTCTTCATCCGGTGTCTCACCGTCTCACCCGCTGGTTAACGATGGTTTTCGTCGTTCTCATCATCCTCGACATGGACTGGCGGCGGACTGTCAACTATCAGCAGCCAGACAATAGCGTGATTAGGGCACACTGTTCTCCCCTCCCCTTTTTCCTCGATTGCTACCGGGCGCTATGCCTTCGGTCTCTTCTCTAGGGATACCTCCCTCTCTCTCTCTTTCTCTCTCTCTCTTATTCTCTCTCTGTGTGTGTGACACTCTCACACAAAACACAGAAACCAGTGTGGGTGCGCACGCGGTCACAAAAGGACACGCCGCACTCTACGGTCTATAGCTGCGTACCCTAACATCACGGTAGGACACTCTCTCTCTCTCTCTCTTTCTCTCTCCGACTATTTCCATCTCTTGTCTCTTTCTCTCTCGCTCTCCCTCAGATCTTCTCTCCAGAGAACCGGAAGCCATTGTGTATGACGACACGACGACTCTGGGCTCTGTCTCGGTTTGTTGTCGGCGTGTACGGGGCCGGGGAGAGAGTGTTCCGACGCACGCCTGCGGGACGTCAACCGCGCATTAAGTTGATGTATGAGCTCCAGACCCGCGACACTGTCTGGCTGATGACTCCCGTTTACGGGGTTCGACCACCGGGGGAAACCTCGAGGAACTTTCGCACCGCTCCCTTTTCCGCGCCGACGACGACGACGACGCCGGAGTCCAACGACCGGCAAAGGATTTCTTTTCAACTTGTCGAATATCGATGAATCACGGGAAACGAACGAAGAAAGTCCCTTTGAAAGGTGTCGAGTAAAAGATAATATTAATTGGTGTGAAAGTCATTTCGTCGAGGATTTTCGTGGAATTGATATGTGAATGATGGATGTACCGATGGTTAGCAAATTCGTTAGTTCATCGACGTAATTTTAGTATCCACCGTAATGTGGGATGTTTGTAAATGGATAGTTAATTTCCTATTCTTCGTCTGTTTTCTCAATCGTTCGTTCTTCCCCCACGTATATTTGTCTTTTGGATTATCGATGAAAAATCTTCTCCGTTTATCCGAGTCTTCTCTTCGGGGTTGTTTCTTAAAAACATCGACCACGTGCAGATTCCGCAAAGCGGGGGGCGGAGCACGGTGAGAATCGTCATTTGCTAAAGCCCCGAGTCGCTTGGCTCGCGTCAAAGGGCCCGCCGGCTAATCAGCTCCCCAAACAGAGACCGAAGCTAATCTTCCCCGTCTCATCAGGGACGGTTGGTGCTCCACCACGCGAGTGAAACACGGAGAAGGCGGAGGAAAGGAAGGACTCTCTCTCTCCCTCTCTCTCTCTCTATCTCTCTCTCCCCTTGATACCCGACGATATTTGATGGAACCGTGAATCCGGGGGAGATCGGCGTTAAATCGTGTAAAAAGAAATTGCTCCACGCTAAATATCCGTTTATCGACGACATTGGGATACACGTGTACCCAGATTACCTCGGTTTGTTGCGTCGTTGGATAAGAAAAAAACGTATCATCCGTTTATCTTAACTTTCGTGAAGAATATGAAAAGCTTAGAAGTTACGTGGAAATCAGCAGCTCGGTGGAGTAAAAAAAAATGAGATAGGAAGAAAAAAAAATAAAGAAAATAAGCGTGTCCAGGTCTCCGATGGAGTGTATAAGGACTCGTGGGACTTGGCGTGGCACCTCACGAGAAATCGAATTTTCGTTTCGTCGTAAAGTTGCGGACGCGGGCAAAAGGGATGGAGAACGACCTTGTCGGGGTACGTCCTCGTTTCGAATTCTCGAAGTGTGTTGTTCTTGCACGAGTGAATCGGCCGTTTCAGTTTGGAGTCGGGAAAGAAGAAGCGTCACGTCCGAGAGACTAGACGAGCAGAAGGATTGTCCCGGGATTTCGTTGGGTCCCCGAAGCGGCCACACGCTGCGTAGGAAGATTTTCTCCGGGACCGATCGTTACACTCGACTCATCCTATCTCGCGTAGATAAAAATCAAAAGTATTTTATAACCACGAATATAATTATGTACCTATAATACATAATATACAAACTGGGAATGTCTTTTAGAGAATAAATTCCCTCTATTATTATCCTTGATTAATCTGTGGAAGAATGCGACATCGATAGGATCGGAAAGTGATAAACCAAAGGAGAAAAAAGGGAATGAAAAATTCTTTAAAAAAAAAAGAAGTAGACAAGTAGGAGGAGCGTCTTGTCTTCTCTCGAAGTTTACGAGGCGAGTTTCACTAGGCGCCCGTTGCGTAACGCGAACGTCAGATGCCAAGTTGGCACGGGATATGAAGGTGCTCGGTTGCTCTAGAGAGGGTTGAGGTGGTGAATGTGGAAGGGGAGGGAGGGGTTGCGTCGTTTTTGCGGCTTTCCTCGGAGCAACCTCGGTCTCTCCACGAAATCTCATCCTCGACTGGATTTCGGCTTTGTGTCGAAGTAGCGAGACGTTGCTCCGCTTTTCGTCTCGACGTTTCGATCCACCGTCACACCGCCTCCTGTTGACGACGTCTACGTCGACGTCGTTTTCCCTTCTTTTCCTACCCACGAAAATTCCTCGATCTATCATCGAGCCATTGCCGACGAACTACTACGCCCGCTGACTTTATCCGATCTTTCCGTTATACAGTTGCTATCGCGACTCGGTGGCATACCATAATGAAGATTTATAGGGAGCTTTACCCGTAGAAGAGGGGTGGGATCATCAGGATGGCTTATTGCCGTCCTCGAAAAGTTTTCAAGCTTTAAGTACTGTCTCTCCCACCGACGACAGTCGACGTCCCATGGGGGCCGAGACGTGGAACAGGGAAAACGGCGGAAGGGTGCGGAAGGCAAACGCGAAGGGAACGGAGAGAGAACTGCAGGACAACACCGGTATTATTAAACTTTTTATAGAGCGCAGTAAGAGGATTCTGTCATATTAAAATACTTCGTAAGCGTTCCCGTCTCTCCTTGCCGTCGTAGCAGAGAGAGGAGAGGAGAGGAGAGACCTAGCCCACCTGCGTCTTTCCCTTTTGTCCTCGATAACCATCCGGGAGTTTCAGGGTAAACGTCTGGCGTTTTCGGCGAGTCCTCGACTATTATTATACCCGGGGCAAGGAACGTTAAGGTTTTGCAGTAAACAAAATAGTTTATTACCACGACGAAGTGCACAGAGTCCGTGTGTTTGTCGTCTCCTCGCGATGGCCTCTTTGCAGAAACGAAATTTCGAAGTAAAAGTAACCTGCAGAGTTTCCGGATCACCGGATACAAAGTGAACTTTTGGCGATAAGTCGCGTAAAAATTTCGTTCTACTACGGTTCCGAACTGGCATTCTACTAAATTCTATTTTATCGTTACCTCGTCGAAACGAGGGTTACTTATTCCCGTTACTTTCTTTCGTTTTTTTTTCATTTTACTATCGTTTTATATTTTCTTCTCCGAACGAAAAGAAGAAACGGCACATCGAAACGTGAATCCTCGTGGAATTTCGGATCGTCCTAAGGAATCTACGGAGTTTAACCCGGTCCTTGGTCCCTCTTCTCCGTGAAAACCGTAGATTTATACCCCGGTCTCGTGAACGACGCCAAACGACGATATCGGTCGCGATCGATAGCCGGGGCTAAAGTTTTATTGCCGATATCTTTCCTCCCGTATGACATTTCTCCGTGAAACGCGAGTCGCGCGGGGACCGTGTTTTCGCTTCGACGATTAGATCTAGCTCGCTATTGAATTTCACCTTCGTACTCCCGATCCCTGAAGGGTCCGCCGCGGCGTTCTATCCCAGACACACGCATACACAAACACACACACACACATACCGGCCGACATAAATTTCCATTATCGGACGGCTTTGTATCCGGCCTAGACGCGGTTATTATTGTCTCGGAAGTTCTACGGTGTGCGAGTGTCGCGCGCAAAGATCTTCCTGGAACCACTTGCAGAAACGGTGAACCTTGAAGGGTCTCTTCCCTTCGTCGCGAATATCGTTCGTTCCGAATAGGACGAATCTCAATTTTCAAACCCCGTTGAAACATACTTATATATATTTACTCTACTATCACAAAGCGAATCGATACACGTATCTTTCTTGTATATTATATTCTACATATACACAGTGAACAATTCTGACATACATTTCAAAAACCATGCGTAACAATCGCGAACGATCGTTAGCCACGGATAGATAAGACGTTTGATTAAAATTCACCGGGGTGCGTGTAATCTATAACGGACGACCGACTAGGAGATACTTTCCCCGATAGCGAATCACTAGAGGAATAAGAAGAACGTGAAAGAGAAAAGGTACAGAGGCCTGGAAAGTTGGATCGAATCCGGCTTTAAAGTACCGACGGGCAAATAAAACGCTTCGAGGATCCCCTTTGAGTGTGCGTTAGATCGCGAAAGATATCCAGAGGTTGTACGTGGGGGAGGGGGAGGGGGGAGGGATCGAGAACGGCATGGGGGGATACATCGAAGATCGTTCTTCCCGTGGTGGTCGATCGCGATAATAATCGCTCCTTTGTCCGGCGATTCGCGCGCGAACGGGTTCGATATTTCCCCCAAGATAATCCTGGAGGCGAGCTCTCTTCCACTTCCACCGCGTGTAAGTCGCGCTTTAAGTCGGTTTTAATCGAGCACCGACTCTATAAGTCGAAAGGGGAATGCCGTGGCACGTAGCACGGTAGGTGGGCAACCTACCGGAGAACAGGAACCTCACCCAGGGGAAGGTGTGTATATATGCCTACTTTACATGCAAACTGCGGAACGGAGACGCCGCTTCCTCGAGTCTTAAGGCGTTAAGTAATTGCGACGAGTAATCCCGGATATGGGTTATCGTTATCAGGAAAATCACCGGTGTAACTCGTGCTCCGATCCCCCTCCTCTCTCTCTCTCTCTCTCTCTCTCTGTCTCCTCTTTCCACCCTTGTGTAATCGACGATATTCCCCAGCTCGCTCCAATGGGAATCTGATCGAGCAACTTGTCCGTTAACGACGTACTAATATCGTGATTTAAATCCAACCGAACGAGTATTCTACAAATTTTACTGACATCCTTAAATTCTAATATAAATGTTCTATACTCGAAGTTTAGAACGAAAAGAGTATAGAGTGGGGGGTGTGTCTCTCTCGTGATATGTAATTTCCGTGACAGGGAAAGGGGTGATAACGTTCATATCCCGAATATGTCGCTGGGTGGGTGGTATAAATCAAAAAGGAACGCGACAGAAACTCTTCGAGCGAAAGTAAAAGAGGTGCTCGCGGGGTCGAGGTGAAAAACGGTTCTCGGGCCGGTAGTTAATTCGAAAGAGGTCCCGGGTGTGTCATCAGCTATCCACTGGTCCCTCCCGCGGGACTGGCTCCCGGTAATCGCGGCCGTTTTGTCACTTTTACGCGGAGAAAGGAGGGCCGAGGCCCGAAGGAGCTCCTCCTGGAAGAGACGGAAAATGAGCGTGGTGGTTTCTGTCTGGTATTACCGTGGGGCTAAAGTGTTGCCGTAGGTGTGCGTACGGTACGTGCATTGGTGTGCGTACGGGGACAGGACGCGCGAGTTGACGCGTAAACGAGGGTGACACAAAGGCACGTCCCCGTGTTAAAAGAGAACCGCCAAAGGCAGTCGTGTTTTGCGTTTTTTTCCTGCAGTCCCCGCCTATGACGTCGACGACGTCGTCGTCGTCGTTCGTCGCTACAAAGAAACGTTGAAGGAAATATGAAGGGGAGAGGGGAGAGGGGGGGAGAGGAGGTTGTCGTGTACGTAGCAGCGATTGAATCGCACGCAGGAAACACGTCCCGATGTATCGAAACAGAACGGGAAAATATTACGAAATATTTCTGCGAACGACGGGGGACAACTCTGGCGAAGTTTATAAAAACAAATGGAAAAATCGATATTAACGAAGAGAAATACATATACGTATATGTATACACCGCCTACGATTATGGGCGGGAGTTTAAGACGGTATATCGATACGGTCGGTTATATAAATGCCAGGGTTATATAAAACAAGAAATTCCTGTCGTACGAAGGAAACTAAAAATAGCCTCTCGTTGATTCGACGAGTTTTTGTAGACGAAGAGAGAAACAGAGAGAGAATCTAGGAAGTTAAATTGTGCCTCGCGGGACAATTTGTGTTAATTCGAAGCCCCTAATTACGTGGGCTCGCTGATTTTAAGTTGGACATAGGGATATTACAGGCTATCCTGTCCGCGCGTACACATTCTCACGTCACGTGTGTACGAATGTACGTCTGTATGTATACGTGTATAACGTAGCGTGTATTTTAGAATCGCGTGCCCGATGCGGAAACATTGTCGCAGGTCAGTTAGACGTGACATGAATCACACTTATGTTCACTGCCAAGGAATTCTTCGTAGCCAGAACTGCGAACGCCAGCGAAACGGTGGATTCGCTTACACGTCGATGCAATTTTAGAACGTACACATTTCTCGCATTATCAACAAACCGAGCACTAATTACCACGCGAACTTCCCTTGTAATGTACACCTTTTCCGTGTGTGTACCACGTACAATGTAAATTATTTTTAACCTCTAACCACCGGAACCGTTTTAACACATCGAGTCAAAGTTTCTCCTTTACGTTGTTACGTTACGTTACTCTGTGAAAAACCACGTCTGTGTGAACCACCATACAATTTTCCCGCACGTTTGCAAACAGTGTTAACGAAGTACTTAAAACACTCGGGAAAGGGCCCCTCGATGGCTGGAAAAATAACTTGTTATTAAGCCGTTCCTAGGCATTGTTTGCGATCGTTATAAACGTATAAGGTGTGTTTTAACGTTGTTCCGGCATCGGTGGCTGTTTCGCGGCTGCTATTTCTTATTTACAAGGATTAACTCCCAAGATACCTCGTGAGTTTCGGGCATATTGTTCGGGACGATCGCGATATACAGAAAGAAACGTGCCGTCCACAGCCGGGGGCTATTCAATTACCGCGAAACAGACGGGGCTTTACCTTTTTTACCGGCGAGAATAACGAGGAAACTCGACGTTGGCTTCCCGTGTCCCGGTCTGACCGTCGATAAACCATATTTTTTTATCACGTACGGTCTAATTCCGGGCCGACCCAATAGTCTAGACGCGATAAAGTAGTCCGTAACACGTTACACAGTACCCACCCACGGTGCTCAATGATTTATAAAAAAAAAAAGATGTCTTTAAAGAAATCGTTAATCATCGTTCTGAAATTCTTTGAACATATCCAAAAGTTCTCGACGTCGCGGTTGTATTGCCTTGCGAAAAACCCTACACGAAACTAGCAACGTGGAACATGGCCGTGTCATAAATTCGCCGGAATAAAGAGAGGGTGTCCCTGTCTTGGCGTAAATACCGCGAGCCCATTAAAACTTTTCGCCGTACTTAGCCGGAATTTATTTCGGCCTGACTGCGTGTGTCCGGTGGTGCGGGGGGTGGGTTGGATGGTGGAAGTCTACGCCGCACATTATACCGTAACCGTTTAATGGCGGAAGCTCGTTTGATCCGTCCGTGTTCTCCTCCGGAGGAGAAGAACTTGCAAGAGTTTCTCAACCGCCGAGCAACCGCCCGCTCGTCACGTCCCCGTTGATTCTTGGATACTTAAAGAAAACCGGTACAATCATCCTCCCGTTTCGCGTCTGGTTGCCGCGAAAGTTTACTTGCCGGAGTTTAGAGGCGAAAATTTATTCAACACCGATAAAATAGAACCTTTCGAAAGGTAAGAAAACCTCCTTCCCCCTGTGACGGAAACCCCGTCGAATCGACGGAGCAAGGCAAGTTCGTCAGTCTCGCACGCAAAGTAGCTAAAGTCTTGGTCGAAACAACCCGAGGACTATTTCTAAGTAATTATTCGAAACCCTGACGACGACTACGACGACGAGAAGGAGGATGAAGAAGATGGTAAACTATGCGAGAGAAGCACGACGAAATCGAGCGACGGATGCCGCGTTTACGGGTCTGCCAGTGGAATAAATTACTCGGGACCGGCTTCCGAGATAGTTGGACGTTTAACGCGGTTCTCGAATTAGAATTCCCTTTCGGTGGCGCCCGAGAAAACTGTTCGTGGGCGTGATCCGCGCCACCTTACGCGGAACTTGGAAATCGTGCGGCTCCGTTTCTGCCAGTTTCAACGTAGTCGAGAAGTCCGACGAAAGTTTTCTTACTCGTTCGTGGTAGAGAACTGAGACGAATAGACGAGAAATGAGGAGGAGGGAGAAGAGAAGACATTTTCATTTCGCGTTGAAGAAACGTTCGTTTCAACGACGGGACCTTCGTATTTTTCATACGGGTTACGTAAACGTTGTTGTACTGTACGACCGTCGCGAAAGAGTATACTTTGTCTCTGATGCATGTTTTTCACGCACGTGCGATTATCTCGGTATATTTGCCCTGTGAAATCTACAGGGACGCGATCGTCAGATAAAACGATTACACGTAGCTTCTCGCGCACACCTACGACCTCGTACTTACGCGTTACATACATACATACATACATACATACGTGTCTGCCGCGCGCTCGTGACCATGAAAGTACATTTACACGCATTTCTCGAAGAAAAAGCCTTGGGAAATTGTGCGTCTCGCTTCGTCGACTTCCGTCGAACCCGCGGTGTTCTTATTTTTTTCTCTTCGCTCGTCCTGTTACTCTGTCAACGTAAAATTACATATATGATATTCCTGTTACTTCGTGTACGTTTGCAAATAGAACCAGGGTCACTTATTCTATCGTATCTCGTCGAAGTTCGATCGGCACGCGATACACAAATACAACCGGTCGTCTTCGTCGTCTTCGTTTAAAACCAATGATAATTATAGTCACGCGATTAAAATATCATTTACCCTTTATCACTATTACTAACAATAATAATACAATAATAAAAAGAATTTACCTAAAAATCTAATCTCAATATCAATGGATCATCGTTTAACAAAACACCGTTTAAGTTTGTACAGATTGTCACGACAGCGACTGTGGAAAAAAAAAGAATATAATACTTTTTTCCCACCAAAGAAACCCGCGGCTTTAGGAGAGAAAGAGAGAGGCAAAGATAAGCGTGCGACGATTCGCGATAGGCGACACGTCGTCGGTGAAACCGCGTGGGGAATTAGCGGGGGACATGTGTGACGACTATTGATGGTGTTGGTGGTGTGGTTGGCTTAGTACGGTGCACTTGCATCGAGTGCATAAAATAATCAGTCAACGACCGCGCTAGCCTAAGCGCGCGCGTTGCTACTTTTGCGTCAGGGTCGACTCGGCAGCGTGCCGCAACGTTGGGCTAGGTTAGTAATATCTCCTCCCCGCCGGAGCTATTTACTAGCTCTATTCTTACACGCCAGCCGACTAGTACAAACGAACCCGCTGACATGCCGCCGTGCCGCCGGTATCTATAGCACCGGCTTATAGTAGTGACTGACCGATAAAGCCGATAGCGCGAACGTACTCTATGAACCCAGCACGCTTATCCGTTTCACCGTGCGTTCCGATTGGTCTATGAATCTTCCACCTATTGATTTTTATCGATGAACATAGAGAGAATACCAGGATGATTTCTTGATTTTTATTCATTTTATTCGTCTCCGTGATATTGATGTTGGTAGAGTTTTCATTCGTAAGGATAACGGAGATTTTATTTAAATAGATGGATAATAAAGTTGAAATAAATTTGGGATACCTACTTGTTGATGCGTAAGAAGTATGTGGTTTGTATCATTTCTTTGTGTATCTTTTATGATCATGGATGTAGTGTATATAGGAGTGTTAGAGTTCGCGATTTTCCGTAACCCACATGCGAAATGATCCGTAAAAACACATATCTATGTCAAGCGTCATTACGACGGACTATTATAAAACGCGGCGTTCCCGGTAAACATGTTTATTAGATACTACGTGTCACCGAGTCAAGACTGGTTTTTTTTTCTCACTCTCTCTCTCTCTCTCTTTCTCGGTCTTTTTTTTACGCGAGGTTAGTAATTCCGTCTGACGAGGTTACGTGTGCGCCTCATGCCCACGCGTATTGGTTAGATTCAGCTGACTGTACGTTATCTCTTACGTCATCTACTTATGAGCATCGTATGCGCGTAATAAAGCATGTCTCTTTGCATGTATATACATACAAATTGTACGTACACATGTTCCACGCGTGACGACAACATTTCGCTCCTTTTCTATTCGACGTCGTCCGCGCATCACGTCGCGAATCTAAACTCGTATCTCCTACCATTCGTTGCGTTTTAAAAATCTTTTTATCCGTGGCACGGATAAATTTAGAACCATCGGTAGACAGATCAAACAAAAACAAGACAAGTAATACACAAAGAAAGAAAAAAAACAAGTATCATCCGGACCAGGAAACAAAGTACCTATTTCGTAGTTATCATCGAGGTCCATTAAATTTGGTACTTTGATTCAAGTGGCGTCGGTCAAACGCGAGGACGAATTCGAAGACACCAACAACCAGAATCATCCACGTCTCTCCTTCTTCTCCTCCTTCTTCTTCTTCTTCTTCTTTCCTCTCCTCTCCGTCATCGGGCCAGAGTGCAAACTGACAGAAGCTCGTTAAAATCGGAGGCGGACGGTTCAATCGTTCTTCTTGTTAGCCAAATTGGATAACGAGTCTTTTCGCGTAGAATAATTGGCCCCGTCCTATGAGCCACGTCGCTCCGCGTCGCGTAAGACAAATCAATTCCACGCCAACGTAGATAAGAACGTCCTCGGCACGGTGCCGTCGTCGTCGTCGTCGTCGTCGTCGTCGTCGTAGTAGTAGTCCTCTCTCCTTTGTCCCCTGGCTCTGCTATCACCGCGAATCATAAGACTGGGACGACGTTGTATCTACCCGCGGAGTAAACACATTTGTCGCGAGACCGTGCGATGTATATCGATGTCGAGCCAACCAAGCAGGTTTTTCTTGAGCTAGGTTAGGCACTATCGTCTGCTGCAGCCGGCTGTTTACAACTACGCTCTATTCTTGTACGATTGCTCATTCTCTCTCTCTTTCTCTCTCTCTGTGTTGACTTAGAATGCGAGTGGGTGTCCCATAGTCGAGTCGATCTCGTTGGTTGATCTGTCTATTTTTTTTTAAAGTATATAGGTAGGTATATCCTGTACGGTGGTTAATGAAAATTGTTTTGAAATAATTGTGAATGTTAGAAGTATCGGAACGTAAATGATTTACGCGTAAAATTCGTCTGTGAACTTGAGATAAGAGACGTGACGATAAATTAAGGTTATTGGAACAAGTGCGTTAGAATCGGATTAGTCATGTTTAGAATTGGTGATACGTACGAACAATGATACGCCTCGTTACACTTTTAAAATTTCCACAGAATTCTACCTAATAGAATCTATTGTTCGTACGTGATACCAAGATTTCACTTCTGTTTGTTTTTGTTAGTAACTTCAGATAGACCGTTAGATTTACATTGGATAAATCGTTTATTTAATTTCACTCGTAACAGCACTTATACGTTGAACAAATCCTTTCCTCAGGATTCAAAATATCTGGTTAGACGACATGAACGCATGTACATTTTGATTGCCACCACCGACACCCTTACCACCGTGACACTTTCTCGGCTTCACGCAGACTCCTTTGCCGTTCCTCAGGTATCCTTTGGCACAGTCACAACCCGGGGTGCATGTCTGTGAGAAATGAAATATGGACACCCGTTATCCTGATATGACTGATACTGAGCAATTTTTAATAATTCGATTATTTTCGTATTACTAACCGCTTTAGCACACATACGACGACCTGGGTTATGACAAGTAGGTGGACATTGATCTTTGCATGGAGTATATACCTCGTGTTTGCCGCATTTCTTTTTGCCACCTTTCTCCGCGCTGACAACTACGCTTCGTAGAAACGAATCATACGTTTAATCAATGAATATTTGCGTCGGATTTGTTAATTCTATACGATTTCGTATAAAATTGAAAATCACCTGCCACGATGACAGCCACTGCGAGCAACGCTATCACGAGACGAGACATGGTTGGGTGCCCTACTGGGTTTTCAGGTTCCACACGTTGATTATTAACGACCGCTTGTCTACAATCTGCAATTGTATTGTACATGAGTTATGTCTATCATTCGCGCGGCTCTCATGCTCACGTGTCAGTTTCAATCAAGTAAATAATTGCGTAGCCTGGTTGGTGGGCAGGCATTACCAGAAAAGTCCACAAATTACGTAAAACGATACGAACGATAGAATTTATACAGTTGCAATGGCCGATGGTGAACAGTCGAACATTCGTTGCTGACTATTCGAGACGAACGTTTCAACAAAATTTAAGATATCATTGTGAAATCGTCCGTTTGATGGATTAAACGTAGGAAGATATAGTATCGTTTGTTTCCACGAACGAAACACCGACCGTACGACACACACACACATACGTCGGGCACATTTTGCGAAAATACATTGTTATTTCGTGCAGGTAAATCTCAAGTTACGCGCAAAGGTAGGTGGACACTATTTTCCGCGACGGTGAAGTGCGTTGTTCTCTTACCTCTTTGTATTCGCTTCTGACTGGAAACATTCCACCGTCACGTTTAAATACCCGGTTATTCCATAAAACGTACGAAACTGCATTCGATTTTAAATAGACGACAAGCATTATTTATTGTATTGCTCCGGATGAAATAAGACGATAGTTAACGAAACTGTCATGGAATAATTGGCAAGTTTATATGAACGTTTCGTAGAGCGTCGTAATTTATACGACACGTGGTTAAAATACGTTTATGAATTGAAGATAAAAGAAGTGGACATAAATTTCAAATTATTACGAGTGTATAACAATTTTATTAGTAATAATATAAAATACATAATACGTTGCGCAGGGTAATACGCATAATTACCGCAGTCAATTCCTTCGGCATTCGACCTAGCGTAATTGAGCCTAATCAGGGAAAAATACTCATTCATACACTTAGCGAATAATTGACGTTTTGATGATCACACTTCAAGTTTTTTAATAACACGATTACGCACTCAAGTAATACTTCGTCACGAGTAAAAATGATTCATACTCCTTCCTATGTATTTAATATAATTGAATAATACAACATGAATAACGATGATGCGATTCGCATCGATGCGAATCAGTGAATTCTACGAATAAACAAATTTATTTTCAATCCTTGTCTGAAAATCGGTGATCGTCCAATCACGTTTGAAATCCCGCCCATGACTTCGTCGTGCCTATTCCGCGGATTAAATAAATTTGTTCCGAGTTTCTGTGATGTATATCGACGCCAGTCAGCCAACCAAGCTGGTTTTTCTTGAGCTAGGTTAGGCACTGTCTGCCACAGCGACTGTTTACTACTACGCTCTATTCCTGTACGTTTGTTCATTCTCTCCTGGCTCAGAATGCGTGTGGGTGTTGTTCCACACGCGAGTCTGTTTGTGCTGAATCCGTCTTCATCCGTGTGCTAGTGTATGAAACGATGAGAGAGAGAGAGAGAGAGAGAGAAAGAGAGAGGGGAAACACCGTGTGCATTCTGTAGAATGCGATTTACGTATCTCTCTAGGAGGCGAGCAATAAAAGTCGGACTTCTATAGCGGCTAGAAAAAGTGGAAGTCGCTGAAGAGGAATGTCGTTCGATCGGAAGACAGAGTTTCTCAAGTCGGTGGACCGCGGCTAACCTTGGAATGGGAGAATAAAGTAGCCAGGGATTTTATACCGCGTGGGACTTTCTTTTTTTTATTCTATCGTTTAATAAAATTATACCGCATAGGTATTTCCATTTCAATTATTCGCCGGGAATATGTTAAAAGAACAGGAATCCGGGGAACGGGGAATCTTAAGAGTTGGATAACTGTGACGGGATCGAAATAATTCGAACGTGTAGTTTGGTCACCACTGATCCACGAGAATTTCATTCGCTGAATAACAAGAAAATTCCAAGGAAATCAATTCCATAAAAATTGATATTTTTCAAAGGTATCGTCATTCCGTCAATCGTATATTTTTAGACGAGAATGTACGCTCCATTCGCGTACACAGTTCACATATACATATACATATATGTAATGTTCGCACACCGTGTACAGATACTTGTGTACGTATTATAACAGCATAAGCCGACCGGTGTTTAAAGACTAGTTTCCATCGTATCCGTGGAAGAGGTTTCTCGGTGCATTGATGTTATCTCGTAGATAATTAGAGGACCCGTGTTTACTTGCAGCGCGACACGTCGTCGATAAGTAATCTCGCTGGATTAGGGGTTGACAATATTTCCATTCCTCGTTGTCGTCGTTGTTAACCACATTTGCGCAGGTAAATCAAGGTAGGCAACGTAAAAGCTAAAAAAATACTGCCGGTATCGCTCTTACCTTTGTTAACGAGACTCAGGACGTTAAATGCATCGGTTAACAGGTATAACGAACACGTGTATCCCAATGACGACGCCGGGCGTCGCAATGAACGACGTCTCGGGGTCTCGCGAACGACGAAGAGAAAACGTGTCTGGAGAGAGGAGAGAACGTCGGGCAAAACGAATGGTGTCGGTAGTGCAGTAAACTCGTGCCGTCGGATAAATATACGGTATTATGTAAGTTGTTTGCAAGCCAGAGAGAACGAGGAGAGGAGAGGAGAGCTGGTCTTTGGGATCTAGTCGGTTTACATGCGCATTGCGTAATAATCGGCGCAGCGACGCAACCCGATGACTTCTGATTTTTCCATCGCCGGTCACCCGACCGCAAGGAAATTCGAAAACAACTTCGCGAGCCACCGACTTGCCGCGACCGGCCGTTGAGGGGGGAAAAAAAATACCGGACTCTGCTTTATTCGTATGTATGCCGTCGATCGCAAAAAAATCTCCAGGGTTTGCAATACCGAGGCTTAGTCTCGGTCGATCTTCTGTCTTTTCTACGAAGTGACTGCTGGAGAGAAAAAAAGGAGAGAGAGAAAGAGAGAGATAGCTACGGAGATTCTAGGGCTGCATTTTTGCGATCTCGTAGATCTCGCACGTGGTTACGTAATATTACGAAAACATCGTCTTGGACCGGTTCGAACGGATCGTTTCAGACATTTCTTTTATCACGATGAAAAGTTGCCGCGGAAAAACGTAAAGAAGTACAATGAAATTTTGGACAAGGTCATGAAACCATTTAGTACAATCATTGGATCGAATTTAAAATCTAATTGGTTCTACACATTTGTTACGTAATTATATCGATCGAGATACGATAGTAGGTGGTACGATTCGATGTCTTAAGAATCGACTACGTATAAAATTCAATAAGCCCATTCCGAAGGAGAATTTCACATCGTACGGGGAAAATCCTTCGTAAATTTCCTCGTTTGTTACATTCACAAATAAACCAGGTACACACCTTCCATCCAATTTTCCTCGTCTCTCTATAAGCTGTTACATGATTTCAGGGAAATTGTGATATAATAGTCGGACGCCTTTGCTTCGTGACGAGTTTTCTAAAGACCCGGGAACGCTCGAAAATCCCATTGAGCGACGGTCACAATGGCGATTAATTTTCAATCGATCCCCTTTCCGTCGGTTCGTGCCATGCTTTTCCACCTCTATGATAAACCTCTGTCAACGTAGAACGTTTCGTTTCTCTCCTTTCCACCGGACCCGACCCGACGCCGACGTCGCACCGGTTCTGCCCATCCCGTTAATCGTCGTTTCATACAATTTTTCTCTTTCACCCCCTGGGAGCCGGTGGCGGTAACACGAATACCCCGGTGGCCTTCCTATTTCGTTGTATTGTCACCGGATAAAAGGAAGGCGTGTGCGTACGTGTGTGCTTACATACATACATCTATCGTCCGGAGTGTTTCACCTCACACCGCCCATATTATCCGTCGAGATTTCACGACACAACGGTAACGATCTTGATCGGATTCGACAGCTGCTAATGCGCCACGATGAATTCGATTTGACGACAGGGGGGGGGGAGGGGGCGAATGGAAGAATTTCACCCTCCCCCGAGAGGGGGGAGGGAGGGTCTCTCGTTCTCCAACTACCGCTTGATTGCGTACGAATGTGACACGATTTCAGGGGGTCTCCGTCGTACGTATACATATACAGAAACGTTCAAAAAGAAGAAAAGAAAAGAAGTGACAGTAAAAGAGAGAAAGAAAGTATACGAAAGGTGATGTCGTGGAAACGATCGAGAAACGGAGAGGAACCAAAGGAGGAACGGGGGGTGGCGTGTGACGGATAGAAAACGAGGGCAAAACTCACCACCTCGTTCTCTCTTCCGCCCTTCTGTTCCCCTTTTGCAGGATCGACAGGTTCAAAGGGATCCCTGGGCGGGCTGGATTTCCTCGTTTGAAGAGCGTGCGACGTGAGCTTTCAGGCAATTTCTCAGCCGTGCAGGTCACGTCGGTAGCGTGAGCGAATTCGTCAGCACAGGGTTGCGCTGATTTTCCACCCCCACCCCCCCTTCCTCCCCTTCTCCCCTTTGGGGGTAGGATGAGGTATCTCATAAATATGATAGGAACGTGCTTTCGAGGACATTCGACCGGACGAGACACTACAGACACGTTATTTCCCCCTTTTCTGTTTTTTTTTCGATATTCAATTCCGAGAAACCACTAGATTTCCTTTCAATGCATTCTTTATTGTTATTCACTCGTAGGTCCACTTAATACACACCGCAGGAAAGATCCGTTCCGCGAGTAGATGAGCGTGGAGAGAAAGAAACATCTTTAGAGATCCGGTGGGAAGTGTGGAATTTTGTTTCCGTACTTTTGGCAATGCTTCGGCTTCACGCATTCACCTTTTTCGTTCCTCACGTATCCTTTGGCACAGTCGCAACCCGGGGTGCATTTCTAAGGGAAATTATACAAAGTTTGGTATATTAACGCGGGGAGTTTAATTGATGGTGAAAAATTCCTGGAGAATAAGGGTATCATTTTATATTACTAACCTGGATGGCGCAGAAGAGACGAACAGGATTTCCGCAAGTGGGTGGACACTGATCTTTGCATTTGGCGAACACCTCGTTTTTGCCACACTTATTTTTTTCACTCTTATTTTTTCCATTCGGCTGGCCACAGACAGCTATAATTGGTATCGTTGGAATAAATCATAGATTTAGATAAGGGAAATATAAATCGATGGTGTTAATTAATAATTCATAGGATATTCGATGTATTATCACCTATGGCGAGGACAGCCACGACGAGTAACGTTATCACGAGACGAGACATTGCGACAGTTGCCCCACACACGTTTTTTCCAAAGTTCCACACGTTGATAATATTTCACGATAGCTCCTCCGCAACCTGCAATTGTTCGAAGATACGTCGATTATTTCCCCACTTTATGTTTGCGTGTCAGTGTCAATTAAGGAAATAATTGTGTGGTCTGGCGGATAGGTAGGCACTAGGAGGAAAATCGACAAATTACGTAAACGATAGTGGCGATGGGATTTATTCAGTTGCGATAGCTGGTGCTGAGCGGTCGAACATCATTCCGAGCTGAGAATTCAACACGACGCTACGTTTCCGACAAGTTATCAACGATCAAAAGTATTTTAATATCTGCCCGTCGAGGGGGAAAATGGATTTTTGTTAAAAAAGGAGTACACACTTTGCAAAAATACATGGTTATCGTCTCGTTAAGGTAAATCCGAAGTTAAGTAAAAGGTAAGTGGACGTTATTTGCCACAATAGTGAAGTTTGTTCTTACCTCTTTCAAATCGTTCTCTGACCAGAACACAATGTTTCACTGTCCCATTTATATACCGTGTTATCTCTTAAAATGTCCTCGACGAAGTTTGATTTTAAATTATAGTCACGTATATTTATTCGTTGTCCGGGATGAAATAGAACGATCGTTAAAGGAAGCTGTCACGGAATAATTGACAACTTTGTATGAACGTTCCGTGAGAGCACCGTGAACGCGTAAAATATAGTTATGAACTTGCGATAAGAGAAACAAAGATAAGCTTCGCGGTTATTAGCGCAAACGTGTAACTATTCTGTTAGTCGTATTTAAAATCCGTGATACGTAGCGCTGCAGATAATACGCGTAGTTTCCATTTCAAATTCGTACAGAATTAGAACTAGCACGATCGAATGTCGCGACAGAAAAACGCTTGATTTCACATGCTTTGCTAGAGATATTTATTATTATCACACATTAATACATTGTTGTACGCGATAAAAGAATTCTTTTAACAGCTCGATTAACACTAAAGTTTAGGAATATATGTATAGTCCGACTCGTTCCCGTGAAATAATTTTCTCATCGTTAACAGTCACATGGGTCCACACATTTTCCATCTTCGTTTCTGAGCAGGCCCTTCTTACACTGGCAGACATTTCTGATGCATTTCTGTAAATTTCCACGGAGTCGTCAGTATATATAACACCATTTGATTTAGGGATATCTATGAATTAATTATTAAAAATTTCAATCATCACGAACCTTTGGGCAGTATTTTGGTTCCGGGTTTTTGCAGGATGGTTCGCAAGGGGATCCACACTCAAGTAACATCTCGTTCTTCGAACACTTCTTGGGTGGTGGAGGACGTCTGTGTTTCCTCGGTGGATTAGACATGACGGCTATATCATCGAATCAGTATCTCTTATTAGAATCTCCGTAATTTCGTATAAATCTTCGTAGAGTTTCTCAAAGAATCAAAGAATTCGTGGTTCGAATGAAAATTCTTTTAAAACTGGTATTATACTCACCGACTGCTAAAACAGCGACTAGAAGAAAGACTACTATGAATTTCCCAGACATTTTCGACTGCTTGTAATCGACACTTGTTTTCCGATGCTGCTTGTACTTCTCTGAAGTCTTTGATTGATTGGATGTCGATTGATGAATATCCACTGGTTTTTATACTCCGTTTCTCGTGACGTTTGGAAATGAAAATATCTGGCCGGTGTATTGTTTATCATTTGTTTTTCTTAAATGAATCATTATTTTATAGGGAAAAAGTTATTTTACCGAATAAACACAACACGCGGCATCATTGAGATCATTTCCACAGTCAACTGATTCTACGTGTCTCGTAGCTTGCTAACAAAACAATCGGAGTTTACTTTGTCTGGTTAGTAGCCTACTATCAACAAAACGTGTTCCCAGAAGCAATCGCAGTTTTGCGTACATACGTCCTTTCCTCTCCATTGTACTTCACTTTAGACGTATACGCTTTTGTGTAAAGGGGTCTACTTCTACTTCTCTCATTTCGACGGTTCGCCTCGATACGAGCGGACGAAAGTCGGTGAAGTCCACGGTTGAACCCTTTACTTTCGATGGGTGTTTGTAAATTCAGTGATCGTCGTGGATCAGAGTTCTCATTTAAAAAAGAAAGGGCCAGTTAAAGGTGTTAGTTTCGCTACCCTGGCGCTTACGATACTCTCTGTCCCTTTTCTCGCCCTTTTATCTCATAGAAAAATAGAACCACGATGGATTCTCAGTTCTTTTTGCGTGTTAGTTTGTTTTTTTTTTTGGTTTTTTTGTCGACCTTCTGGGCCAGCTGTTGGGTCCGTCAGTGCTGTCGTCAGTCATGACAATGGGAGCACGTGCCATCAGCGAACAAAGCTGGACCCTTCTTAAATCCTCGATACACACACACACACACCCGGTGTATACGTATACTCGTGTAACCTCGCGCGCTTTCAATGGGCCTTTTGTAGAGCAACGACGGCTTTCGAAAATGGGAATCGTCGGCCTGGATCGACCGGGACGAACATCTCTCGGATTGTTGTCTTCAGGTATGGGAACAACCACCAGTTTGGTATTTTGGTGAATCGATATCTCGTTACCAGTGGCTTTACAATAAGATACTACTGGACTTTGTCCCCCCTGTGGACTTCTGTCATTTTTCGACCTTTTAAATGGGATCCCTTACCTGACTGTCACACGTTTTTTTTTTCTCTCTTTTTCTTTTACGTTTTGCAGATACGTATGTGCATACATAAATTCACGTTGGTATTTAAACGATACTTCTCGCGATCATACGGTATGTGTAGTAGGAGTTATCAATGATTATCAAGGTCCCCGATAAATATTATCGATAACGAGTGGCCTGGTTTGTTGCCCCCCGGGTCGACGCTCGAACGGATAATTCGGTGCATCCTCGTGAAAGTCGGCGAACAAATAACGCGGCGTGACTTCTGCGTACTTTCACGTACCGACGAGGCATCAATTTCTCACGTCGATGAACCACCTCGGCCGATTTTCACCATAAGAATCCCACCACTATCGCTACATTCTTATCTCACATCCGCGTGCATACACGTATACGTACATACGTATGTAACTGCGTTCATTTATAATCAATGCTACCCATGAACGAACTCTAAAGAATCCTCGACATGCCTGAATTACCACGGCACTCGTTAACGATCATGTTTGAAACGATCCTCATCAGTAAATAACGCTTCGTAATGTTCTTCCTCGTGTCTTTTTTATTCTCACCGCTGATTGAAACGTTTTCCACGTGGGAATACGCTTTTCGCCGGGTAACTTTGTGTAATCAGAGTGAAATTTCTTACGGACCCTCTCCGACCGACCGACGGTGGATTCTTCGTAAAATAATAATTGCCAGGTAACGCGGATACCAGGAGAGTCTCGTCGTCGTCCCGATGCCGACGGTTAATCTTCTTAACGAAGAATCGTCCCTTCTGCTCGCAAAAGAGGGAAATGCTTCCTCGGTTAAATCCAATAAGCGGCTATCGGATACGCTTGTCTATTCTCTCGAGAGATGAAATTCGTGACCTAAAGCACCATGGCGAGAGAGACGGAGCGCTAAAGGGAGAGAAAGGGACACCCGGAGAAAATAGGAGAGAAACAATCTCATTCTCCTGGCATTCAGAGGCAAGGGCGGGGGGGGGGGAGGTGTCCCGGTTCGAGGATGGGCGAGTGGCAGGTGCGCCCTGTTTCTGGAAGCCCTTTTGGTCGGAGCAGGGAGAGGGTGGACCCTTAATATGGTATTTCATTGGTCATAATACGCCCTTTTCGGACGCATCCCCTTTTGTCCACGGGAGAAGGAAACTGGTGCTATATCGATAGCTGTATCTCGTAACCCTCCCCCCTATTGAAAGGCAACATTTTTCCTTTGGAGAACTACTAATCAGGATGAAAGCTGTCGTCGACGGTAGGGCGCACACTAGATGGACGGTGAATCGATTACTTTCGTTAATTTAATGGTGTTTAATCGATTAAGGAAACTACGGTACTTAATGATCGTACGGTACAGAAATAATTAAGATATTTATACAAGTTATTTGGTTTTTCAATATCACGCACACGGTCTTCCTTTGACGGATCGACGATAACGATCGGCAAATAATAAAACTGTGTAAACGAAATAATATGTTGCAATATTGTTCCTAAGTTGAGTCTTAATGTCACGTGGAAATGTTTCCGTATCGATATAACAATATCTTCTACTCGAGATCTACCTGTTAATTTAGTATAGACGAAGGTTCCATCGTCATTGGCAAAACAAATTCTACTATATGTAGTTTTCCTCGATTTGTTCTTTATCGAGGGATATTCGGTAGGGAAAAGAGAGGCGGGTGTAATTATATAGGTCGGGTCGATCCAAGGAAATGGGTTACCACGGAAGTTTTCGTGGAACGAAAGAAAGCGATATCGGGATCATGTCCTTTCCCTTGATTCGCTCCGATGCTATCCGTTGAACGGTACACGCGGAAAGGAAGAGCATCGGGGACACCGAGTATTCGATTAATAGGAAAGTTTCCCGTGGAAGTCGAGTCGCTCGTAAGGGGAACGATAAAAGAAAGAAAGAAAGAAAACGGTGAAGCGATCCGAGGCACGATCGAAAGAGAATTCTCTTTGGTCGTCCTCTTCATTCAGTTTCGAACTGCGAAACTTTGCCGACGAGTCAGACAAGCAGCCGAGAGAGACAGAGAGAGAGAGAGAGAGAGTGAGTGAGAGGGGGAAAGAGAGATTGTCTTCCATTCTCCCTAACTACTTTATCCATAGGACAGTCTTTGTTCTGCTGCAAACATTTCCGTCGTTCCGGCGGGACCGGAATCCCGTGGGACAATGCCGCGGTATTTCGGTAAAATGCGACTGATTATTCGAGATACACGCGTACACACACCCGAATAATACGCTTTTGGAACAAAGTAATGTGACACCGATGCCGACGGAACACATAGATGGTTGTCTCTCTCATTATGACGTTCGAAGAGAAATCCCGGCGAAATATCCTCGCCGTCCCTTTGACGTCGCGGGGCATTGTCACGTTCCACGCGAACACCTGGGGAAACGATTTTCCCCGGGGTTCATGTCCGCGATAACGTTAAACGAAACTAAACTATATACCCATCGACGGACACGTTAAAGATATTAAAACCAGCGTTGTCTAAACATCGTCGCGTAAACACAGATGTAAAGATAACGGTACGGTTTTTCTAGAAAACTTTCGTATTGTTTGTTAAATATACAATGTGTCGAGTTTTTTTCCTCAACGTCGGTGACATTCAGCATGATGCAATATCTACGGATGAGAAAATAAATCCGTAGCGGTGTGCGTAACGATACTTGAATAAAATAATGCATTCTTTCGTTGTCGAGCCGCTCTCGGGTGTACCGTCAAGGAAAATTAACGAGCTTTCTATTTTTCCAGCATCTGGACTTGACGTCGCGTAGGAGGAAAAAAAAGATATATATATATATATATATATACATACACACACATATATATCCACCCTTGGTGTTTTTAAACACGATCCCGTCAGACCAAAGTGCTTTTTTGCACACCTCTCGCCCGCGACGCGATCTTCTGCGGGAAAAGCTATGCAAATGCCGCAGGGAAAATGGATACCGTTCGATTTTCGCCCGTTGTCCACCACCCTTCTTCCACCATCTACCCGAGTTCCCAGTTTTTTGCCCTTCTGGCTCGAAGGTAATTCGAGACCAGCGGCAGCAGCCAGAGCACTCCTGCTGGGACTTGGAAAACTGTTCTCCTGTCGTCGTCGTCCTCGTCGTCGTCGACCCCTCTCGCCCCATGAAATTGGAAAAGCACCAGGACCCACCCCCACCCCCTCCCCCAAGTCCCAGGGAACGATCGAAGGATCGCTAATGTACCTTACGGCGGGTAGGTAACGGAGACTGTACGTTCTACCGGACCGTTGAGAGAACGGAGACGGAGACGGGGTGACGGTGAGAGAAGAAATAGAGAGTCAACGTTGGGTTGGCAGGGACACGAAACGAATTTGCCGACACGTGTACACGTCGTACGCGTCAGTAAAACCACAGACGAGGTATTGGATAGACCTATCACCTTACAGGGTTCGATGTTCACGAAACTGAATTGCCGACGCGTTCAAATTTCAGAGGATTTGCAGCGCTTCCTTGACGAAGGAGCAGAATTTTTTGAACAAAAAGAGTATCGTTGGTTCCGAAACGGGCACCGCACCCCACCCCCTTTTAGGAGGTTGTTACAAGCCCACGTGTTGCCTCTGTTGCTAAATGTAAAGGGTCTGCGTATTTGGCAATGTCAGACCAACTTCTAGATTCCGTCCTCGGGGTCGAAAATGAATTTCGAGTATCGTGCGATGGACGGGAGCACATTAGTGGTACCTGTCGATTCGTTAGTGATGACAAAGGAATTACGAAAATCGCGAAAAATCGTCAAATTTAAGCAGTTTTTTGGTCGGCATTCGCTCAATTTTTGAGATAGCGATCTGAAACTGGTACCATTGTTTTAGTTAGAAAATTCTACGCCAGATCAATATATAATAGTTGTACTTTTCGAAAATTTAATTTTTCGCAAAAATCTGAAGGGGGTAGGTCAGGATTTTTTGCGATTTTCGTAATTCCCTCGGCATTTCCACAATTTTTGAGATATCAAAATGATTCTTTCACTGGCTTATTCGGCTTCGGATTCCGCGTCCAAAACGTCCAGGATCATTAAAATATCTCAAAAATTGTGGAAATGCCGAGGGAATTACGAAAATCGCAAAAAATCCCGACCTACCCCCTTCAGATTTTTGCGAAAAATGAAATTTTCGAAAAGTACAACTATTATACATTGTTCTGGCGTAGAATTTCCTAACTTAAACAATGGTACCAGTTTCAGATAGCTATCTCAAAAATTGAGCGAATGCCGATCAAAAAACTGTCATAATTTGACGCTTTTTCGCGATTTTGGTAATTCCTTCGTCATTTTCGCAAATCTTTAGATTTCGCTCTCAATCTTTCGCTGTCGTATTCGGCTTCGGATTGCGTTTCCAAAACGTCCCGGGTCATTTTGATATCTCAAAAATTGCGGAAATGACGGAGGATTTACGAAAATCGCGAAAAATGGTCAAATTTAAGCAGTTTTTTGGTCGGCATTCGCTTAATTTTTGAGATAGCGATCTGAAACTGGTACCATTGTTTTAGTTAGAAAATTCTACGCCAGATCAATATATAATAGTTGTACTTTTCGAAAATTTAATTTTTCGCAAAAATCTGAAGGGGGTAGGTCAGGATTTTTTGCGATTTTCGTAATTCCCTCGGCATTTCCACAATTTTTGAGATATCAAAATGATTCTTTCACTGGCTTATTCCGCTTCGAAATCCGCGTCCAAAACGTCCAGGATCATTAAAATATCTCAAAAATTGTGGAAATGCCGAGGGAATTACGAAAATCGCAAAAAATCCCGACCTACCCCCTTCAGATTTTTGCGAAAAATTAAATTTTCGAAAAGTACAACTATTATAGGTTGATCTGCCGTAGAATTTCCTAACTAAAACAATGGTACCAGTCTCAGGTCGCTATCTCAAAAATTGTGGAAATGGCAAGCAAAAAACTGGTTGAAATTGACGAATTTTCACGATTTTCGTAATTCTTCCGTCATTTCCCCAATTTTTTAGATATCAAAATGATTCTTTCACTGGCTTATTCGGTTTGGGATTCCGCGTCCAAAACGCCCTGGACCATGTTAATAGCTCAAAAATTGAGGAAATGACGAAAGAATTACGAAAGAATTACGAAAATCGCGAAAAATCGTCAAATTAGAGCAGTTTTTCGTTCGGCATTCGCTCAATTTTTGAGATAGCGATCTGAAACTGGTACCATTGTTTTAGTTAGGAAATTCTACGCCAGAACAATGTATAATAGTTGTACTTTTCGAAAATTTAATTTTTCGCAAAAATCTGAAGGGGGTAGGTCAGGATTTTTTGCGATTTTTGTAATTCCCTCGGCATTTCCACAATTTTTGAGATATCAAAATGATTCTTTCACTGGCTTATTCGGCTTCGGATTCCGCGTCCAAAACGTCCAGGATCATTAAAATATCTCAAAAATTGTGGAAATGCCGAGGGAATTACGAAAATCGCAAAAAATCCTGACCTACCCCCTTCAGATTTTTGCGAAAAATGAAATTTTCGAAAAGTACAACTATTATACATTGTTCTGGCGTAGAATTTCCTAACTAAAACAATGGTGCAAGTTTCAGATCGCTATCTCAAAAATTAAGCGAAAGCCGACCAAAAAACTGGTTGAATTTGACGATTGTATTTCGTTTTCGACGTTTCGCGGTGTTGTTCCCTTTGGTGTAGCGATGCGTGTATGTAAATATGTTGTATGTATATGTATGTAACAGTCGCGGAGAAACAGTTCTTCTTCGTGGTTTCGCACGGTTCGCGGCCGCGCGTGTATTTCCGTTCGATTTTTCGGTCGCGTTATTATGTTCTCTCGTTGCACGGAAAAATTGGGGAAATGGATTCTATCCGAATGGTTTTTTTTTATTTTCGGTGAGTTATGACTTTCCCGGGATACGTTTCGTTTTACGCGCGGCTGAGCAAAATAAAATCGATGAATCGCAGGCCACGTTGCATCGCGCGACCCCGTGTGATTTAAAAATAAAGAAAGAAGAGTAGACAGAGAGGGTGAGTGAGAGAGGAAGGAAAAATGTTTTCCACCGCCACCTTCGTCTTCTGTTCCTCGTCAATCCCCGTTATTGACGATATCACGTTAGAAAACGCGCACACGAATTTAATGTACCATGACAGAAATATTGCGGCTTGAGCTCTTTTGTGGTGCCCTCGGTATACGAAGTTTCTTTTTTTTCTCTCTCTCTCTCTTTCGCTCTCTCGCTCGTCTTTCGTACGATCCTTTTGGTTTCCAGCCCGTTAACCATAACTCGCGGGAGGGAGCCGTTGGTGGCACAAAAACATGCAATTTAAATAACAATTTAATATCAATGCCTAGGGCCTTCCACGTCGCGAAATATTCCGCGTCGCTTCCACTTTATCGCAAAACCAGAATTACGGTCAAATTTATCGCGAGAGTTGCGAACGAAGGAACGACCGAGAGATGTTTATCTCGAACCCCGTAGACGTGCGCGAGTGAAAAGAAACGTGTTTATGTATTCCGACAATTTCTATTTTTCTCTCCTTTTTTCTCTGTTCTTCTTCCTTTTTTTTCAACATAATATAAGCAGTCTTATCGGTCGATCGAACCTTATCATTTCCCGCTGTGGAATCCAAACGACGATGATTATCTGTACGCGACGAATCTGTCAAACGGGGGAAGAGGTCGTCAAAAACGTCGATTTTTCTCTTAACGAGCCTCCGACGGAAAATGCTGACGAGAGGAGGAACCCGAGATATATTCTGCTGCATCCGAATTTCTTTCTTTTCGCCAAGGCACGCAGAAGAGGGTGGAAACATCCCCCGGAGGCATTTTCCACCGATAGAGTCGCCACTCCGTTAGAAAGAGCGACCAACAAGAAAAAAAAATGAGACTCTTTCTTCACCGTTACCAAGTATCATCCTCCAAATTGTATCGTCTCCCAGATTGATCGCATCCTAGCAAAAAATACACCTCGTCGAAACGTTGCAACAAGTTCGAGAAAAATTTCTCACCCCGCGCGTTATTTTCTCTCGGGTTTGCAATTTTCGATGGGCCGCGGAGAAAAAAACTCATCGACGCTCTCACGGAGCAAATTTCTCCTAACAGCCAGGGTGGTGGAGGAGCTGAAAACGAGAGAAACAAGATTCGTTCTTTCTTACCTTGGTACCGTCGCCGACGTCGTCGCCGTCGTCGTCGTGTGAACCCAAACAGCTTCCTCGTTTTTGCGCATCCTGTCCCCCGTCAAAGAGGAAATGAAGAAGAGGAGGAAAGTCGAGGGCAACAAAAAAAAAAGAGGAAGGAACTGGAAGAAGAAGGGCGAAGGGGAGGAGGAGGGGAGGGCCTCTTAATGCCCCGCGGCAAAATTCGCAAAATACTCGAGCAGCTGCTTCGAGCGTCCCCGGGTGGGTAACCCAGGCACATTTTCACACCTCTCTGTTTCCTCGTCGTCTTTCGTCTCCTCCTTCCATCTTTTTTCTCTTTTTTTCACAATTCCCGTCGACGACACCCCATTTCCGTGGCGTGCGCCCTTCGAGAAAAAAATCATCCGCCGCTCCCCGCACTTCCGGCGTCTTCGCCGCATTCACGCCTTCGGTGATTCTTTCGCGGAGACAAAGCTACCGAAAATAAATACCAACCGTTCGACCGGAAACGAGACCACTCCCGTTTCGACTTCCCCCCAAGTTTCGATGACGGATTATTTTCCGATCGTTTCTTTCTTTCGTCTTCTTTCTCCTCCCCCTTCCCTTTTCCTGTATTTTATTCTCGCCGGCAAAGAAGCGACGGTCTAATTGAAGGTTTCAAGTGTCTATCAGTCTGAATCGTTTACGTTTCTCTATTTTCCCTTTTCGGATCGGAAAGAACGCCCCGGAATAATACCGACGGCGAAAAGGTCGCGAGGGGAATTTAAATCGACGTTGAATCGTACGGATGAACATTTTTGGGAAAGCTGTGTTATAATTACGAAGCGGCGACCTTTTGGAGTGAAGTTTCCTTTCTGACAGCGCGATTATTTATGGTAGAGGGTTAAACATAGATGAACGATATCTTTTCTTCGGATTTGAAAAAGGGTTGACGTTTCACGCTCGCCACAGGTCGTCCAGTCTAATTAACGGTTACGCAATACGTTGACCAGCAAACCGTTGTTTCCACCGCAGGATTAACCCGGCTCACCTTTTAAGGAAAGGGGGATATTCTGTTTGTCCCGAACAGGTGTATCTTGTAAAACAGATTCGAAGGGACCGTCGTCGTCGTCGTCGTCCTACCTGACCCCTTTGTAACCTTCACCCCCGTACAATGGAGGTCAAACAGAAAGGATCTCGTCCTGTGATCGATCTATCGTCACCCTTAAACACACACACACACACCCCGACTGTTTTCGAACAACTCGAGCGGACTTAACCCTTTTATAGTATCGCCCTAGAAATCTCAGATTTACGTCATCTACCAGTCACTGATGAAATCGCAACAGATTAAATTCGTATCCGTTTAACCAATTCAACGAAACGAGATATAATTTCTCGTTATTCAAAAGAAACTTGTATATGTATACACATACAAACATACATACATACATACATACGTACTTCTGTTCATTTTTCGTCGAGATTAAGTGTCAGAATGTTAATGGCGGAACATGTCTTCATCGAGATACACGATAAATTGGCATTCCAACGACGAGATCAACGATCGGACGATGCGAGGGAACTGAAGTAAAATAACCAGTTCAGCTTTCGCGTCTGCTTTTAACGCCCGATCGGTTTCCAGCGTGGATGGAAGACGAGCAGGACGACGTACATACGTGAGATTTTTCAAAGACCGAGACCGACTTCGTGGTACATCACGATTCGGACGTGCATCACGTATCAGTCGTGATCTTTCGCTGGTCGTTCTCGTTTTCTGACTTCATTTTCCACCTTCTCTTCCATTTCTCCGTGCGGCACGTCTTTCCCGACGTGTACGGCTTCTTCGTCTGCGGTAAGATAAAACCGAAGTCGAAATGTGCTCGACGAAGCACGGTCCTCTCTTTTTCCCGGGCAACCAGCAGAGACTGGAATTTTTTCTCTCGGTTTGTTACGTTAATTATGCCGAAAATATTTATCCGCGCGTGATTACCGTTCGACAAGATTCATAATCGCTGGAAATACACTTGAAACAAGTAAACTTTCAGTATTTAGAGTGTTCATTTTCAATGGAGACGTACAAAATAATTGAGCGAGCTTTAAAAACATTTTTATTATTA
The DNA here is from genome assembly GCA_917499265.3 of Mimumesa dahlbomi. NCBI lineage: Eukaryota > Metazoa > Arthropoda > Insecta > Hymenoptera > Crabronidae > Mimumesa > Mimumesa dahlbomi. Next base: position 4,145,659 of record OU824114.1, on the reverse strand, counting down.
TTGTAATATTGAGTATGTCTTCTGGTAACAAGATTTCTTTGGATTTATCGCTTTGGAGGTAGAAAACAATCAGATTTATTGGTGTGAAGTTCCTCTAGATCTTTAACACTCGCATGGATCTACACATATCCCTTTACTGTTTCGTAGATAACCCTTCTTGCATTGGCAGACATTTAAGATGCAGACCTGTGAATGAATTTTAAGTTGCACGTGATTCTACGTGATTCTGGTCGCAGTATCGAGATTTAAGAATTAATTATTAAACGTTTAATTACGAACCGCCGCACAGGCCTGTGGTCCTGAGTCGCCGCAACGTGGTTCGCAAGCACTGCCACATTCGCGAAGTTCCTCGTTTTTTTTGCACTGAGGTGGTTTCCGTATTTGTTTCTTTTGTGGGTGAGACATGACGGCTACGTCATCGAAAATTGAATTAGTGTCTTGACAGCTTCGTACAGAGATTGTTGTACAAATTGGACAGTCGTTGATCCAGATGACAATTAATTAAAATACTTTTTCATACTTACCGACTGCCAGGGTTGCCATTACAAGAAATGCTATCACTAGTTTTCCGGACATGATTGGGTAGATCGAATTTACACTCGTTCGCAGCTACAGTTTCTACCTGTACCGAGTTCTCCGTTGATTTGATATCGATCGTTGGTCCCCACCGGTTTATATACATCGAATTTGTATACACTTCGAAATCGAAAACGAAGCTTGCCCCACTTATTGTTCCACGTTTCTCTTCCTGTAGTGAATCATTGCACACGGAAGCAAAATTAAGCGTTGTTCGTGTGTACCGATAGAGTTTAGAATGAAAATAATTTTCGTTTACCTTATCGACTGGGTTTATTCTTACGGCGTTGTTGTTAGGGAAAAAATTTGTTATTCTAGCTTGTTATCCCGAACGACTTCCGAATTTCTTTGTTATCGTTCCCTGTATTCGTTGGCAAAGCACGTATTGAGATATAAGAAGCGAAGGAACCTTCGGAAATTCTTGTTTCGCGTTTTACGTCCACGCGAACACGTCGAGCCGATAGATTTACAGGTAAAATGTAAACCGTCACGTTTGTACGATGTGTTAACCACGGTGTTTGACTAATCAGTGGCCGGTACGTCGATTATAGTCAACGTTCTCTCCGGATACGTCCGGATATGTCTGGACTGTAATTACAATATTCTTCGTGATCGATTCGCTGGAAATACTCTTGGAAACATGCAACGATCGATATTATTTTAACTGGTGGAGTTTGGGATCGAGATATATGTATAAAACGTTCGAATAATTTTTGAAAAACATTTTATTAAATATTATTACCATCGTGCGCAATGACAACGGATTTTCTTTGGATTCAACGGTATATTCTAGAAAATAATTGTACTTATCGCTATTAAATACTTTTGCATCTCTAACACTCGCAAGGTTGCACACAGATTCCTTCCCTGTTTCGAACGAGACCCTCCTTGCACTGGCAGACATTTATAATGCATTGCTGTAAAGAATTGTATAACGTTATAGAACCTGATACTGGACTATTGAGATTTCTTAATTAGTCATTAACAATTCTACTACGAACCATCGTGCAGATCTGTGGTTTTTGATTGTCACAGGACGGTTCGCAAGCGGATCCACACTCGCGGAATACCTCGGTATCACTACACCTGGGTCGTGGACGTGGTCTTCTATTTATAGGTTTCCGTTGTGGGTGTGACATGACACCTAAATCGCCGAAATTCGAATTATGTAATAACGTCGAGAAATCAATAGTATCGTTCGAATAATCGAATATGTGTGATGTTAATTAAAATTCTATTCATCGACGAAAAAATATCGATTAATTATAATTCTTACGTTACTCACCGACTGCCAAAACGGCCATCACAAGGAAGACTAGCACGAATTTCCCTGACATGATGGATTAGTTTATCAACACTCGTTCGCCGTTGCGGTTTATACTTGCGTCAAGAGCTCGGTTGATTTGACGTCGATCGTCGGATCCCACCTGCCTTATATACTTCACATTTGTATACACTTGAAAATCGAAAAGCTGGTTTCCTTATTGTTCTACGTGTGTCTTCCTGAGGTGATTCATCCCGCACGGAGAGGAACTGTCGGAATTTCGTCATCTATCACATGAGCTCGCTTTCAGATAATCATTCATTATTTACTTTATCTGCCTGACGGTTCTTTCGTCGCGTGTTATTACGGAAAATATTTTTTTCCAAATCAGCTTCGGGGTTTTACCCGTGTCTTCTCCGTACTTCACCTATGTATGCATATATGTATGTATGCATGCATATGCAACTGTAGTTATAACAATGTAACAATTAACGGAACGTTGCACAACTCCAATTTCGCGCTTAACGTCGAAGCGATCGCATCGCAAGTTGAATTTCGCAGCTGAAACGTAAATCGTTTCGTTCGTTCGGTGTCTCGAGTACGGCCGTTTGTCCAGCTGATCTCTCGCACAGTTAATTATGGTTAATTATCCGTCTGGATACGTCCGAGATATGATTACGGTTCTTCGTGATCGATCCGCCGCGAGATATACATACATACATATACATTATAACATATATTCTTGCAACACGTAACGATTGGAATTTAAACAGGCAGACTTCGGGATTGCGCGATGCAAAGTGTCGGAGAACTTCAATCCCCCGTTCGTGTATGAAACCCGGGTAAGGAGTTTACGTAACGCTGTGGGATACACTTTGCCCGTTTCAATATCAAAGGTGGATTGCAACGAAGTCTGTATGTGTGTGTGTGTACACGCGTTGTCCGTGTTGAGCGAGAGAGGCGCGAACGCAAATGTTATAAACGGAACGTATGAGAAACTTGAAGTCATTGCGCGTTTCTTGGCACGGAAATTATTACACTCGGGGTCGTTAAACCCACGCACGCACACACGCTCGCAACGTAACGCACACGTGGATACACACACACACGGACGCCACATACATAAATCCGAAACCATTTTGCTTTCTTATAATTTCTGCCGGCGTGAAGTACGCTGAAGTGCATTCTAAGCGCATCAACATTCCCGGAGAACGCGCCGAGTGTCTTCTGCTTCTTCTTCGTCGTTCTTCTTCTTCTTCCTTCGAAGGGAACGAGAGGAGAATGCGAAGAATATTAACATTTACCGTAGGCAACGTACTTCGATTAGAAATTCCATTGACGTTAATACGGGAAAGTAAATATACTTTCGATAAGTTTCTAATCATATGGTTTATCATTGATTCGATTTTTCATTCGATTTGTTCGAGGAATTTTGTACGATATACATTATAATACATCACGTTCAGATATTCATGCTCGGGTGTACGTCTCATAGATTCAAATTTATCGAAATTTATGTTCGACAAATAGATCGAAATAGCCAATTATCTTCACCGTTTCGTTACACACTTACCGCGAGGCATACTGATAAACCGCGAGTTCGTGTTCGTTGGCGTAAGCGAAGCGTAACAGTTGGCGCCAAAACGGTGTTATGGGATCAATTATAGAATACGTTCGGCAACAACGGTGTCCTTATTTCTTTCTCTTTTTCTTTTCCGGCGTTTCCGTGGGCCGCCGACGCCCTGTAATTCTCTCGAATTCGTAGACCGACGGTGATATCGTTTACGCACCATCGACGACGTCGGGGATCGAGTATTTTATTATGGTGCTTTATGACGTCTAGTCAACCGTGAAAAGTAAATCAACGTCGACCCAAGCTCTCTGTACTTTGGCCGTTATATTATTATATCAGATACGCGTTCTGCCTTGCAGCTTTTTCTTATATATGTAATATATATTGTATATATTGTATATGTATGTATGTGTCACTTCACGCACGATATATTTCGCACATTACCAACCCGCGTCACGCCATGATAGTTCCTCGATGTAATACCATTGGAATTTACCGTTTCCTGTTGCGGGCCCGATCGAAGACAGCCGTGACAGAAAGCTTGCGAAAATAACCAGACGTTACCGGAGAAAGCACTTATTACAATTTACATATTACATTTGATCGTATCACACCGTTAATTAGATTTCAATTATTCTCATCACGTGGATAATTTTAACGAATAATATCTATAAATGTCTAATGTATATTGATCATTAAATTTCTAATTTGTGTTATATGATATATTGTAAAACATTTAATGTTACACCCATTGGAATTGTCATCTAACAATTTCTCGTTCTTTTTCTGTTACAGGTAATTCTATGGGACGCTATAAATTATTTCCTATCGATGGTAAGCACATTGGAACGGGTACGTAAGAGCAGTCTCGGTGACGGAAAAGTTTCGTTTGATTTTGTTCCCCCCCACGAGAAGGAAAGAAAGAAAGAATTTTCGCCAACTCTCGGCCGGCGACTTTTATCGGGAACACCATTCCTGTCCGCCTTAACACCCCGTGGGGAAGAAACCGTGATTTATACGAGGTTGATCGTCCGTCCTAAGCCTCTCTCGTTAGAATCGATTGTGCGAGGGTGGACGACGTCGTCGTCTCTGGTCACGTCCCTCCGGAATTAGGTCGTCTCGACGTTTCGATCAGATTTCTGAAAACAATTCGGCCGGTCGGCCGGATGAAGCTTATCGCAGCCTTACACGGAACAAATTCGATGCTAATTCCTTGGGTGTTTCTCGCTTGTATGTGTGCAGAGGGTCCCTAACACCGTGCCCGTAATCTGATCGCGACAAAGTTTCATTTAGGTATTACAAACGGTAAATAACGTTCCACGGCTGGCGAACACGGGCGATTAAATGGTAGCACGGAAACCACGTTAATACGTATTAATTGAAGATTAAAGTGTGTACTAATTAATAGATAGAGTACTGTACTAATGTATAGAAACTTCGGAATAATCCCATACGATCTTAATAACATCTACAAAAAAGATATTTAAAATTCAATATAGATCTGTTAAAAAAATCAAAATTCTATCTGTTTGTTTTTTTGAAACTATAAACCCTGATGGATAGAAAGAAAAATCGAGTACTCGGTGCTGAATTACCAATACATAGTAGACAGGCACGGTAGACATTTTCAATATTTTTCTTTCCGATACGTTATCCGGATTAAACGATGTTCGGCTTAATAGGGTTCGGATTAACGCGGTATCCAGCGTACATGGGAAAATGTATATTTCAACAAGCTTACACCGTTGTGTAATATACGTGACGTCCCTTTTGCATCTTCGTCCGACGAGGTGAAAAACGAAGCCCGTTCGTTTCGACGGATGAAGATTTTCTCCTTGCGGCCGATGAAATTGAAATCTATCCGCTCCATTCGTCTTCGTTGAAAATTCCATTCGCTCGTACATTGTAAGTCCTGATTGGCAGACGGCTATAAAGAACGTTCGATGCATACGGCAGTGGTGCAGTTGCAGGAGACAGCGGCAACGACCGACTTCAAGGTAGCAAAGCCAGTCGACGGCTTATGTAAGTTGTTTGGAGGTCTGCTTACGTTCGTGGAAGAGAGAGAGAGGGAGAGGAGCGAGAGAGAGAGAGAAACACACACACACACATACATGGTTCTTTTACGCTCTCTTCTATTCGTCTGTACGTTTTCTCGCGATTCTCCTCCTCGGGGTCCCCGGATATTTTTCGTTTTATATAGAAATGGATGAGACTACCGGAAAAGTGTATACATACATCTACACGATGGTGTATGCACGTACATACATACACGTATATAAGATAGACGGGATTTGAATTCGGAACGCCATTTGGATACGTTTGGGTTCGCGACTGATTTCGATCTCCACTGGTTTTGCTACCCGGGGTATATAAATCGTACGTGTGTGTGTTTTTTTTCTTTCGAGATCGCATATCCGAAGCAACGAAGTATTTTTTTTCCGTCCCGTAATGCAGTCCTTCTTTCGACGTGGATGGAAACGTCATGGTTTTTCCACTACCGTCGACGACCATTTGTCACCGTTCGGTTGAAATCGAGAATTATTACGATATACGTATACATATATGTATGTATCTATATGTATATACGTATACATACAAGGATAATCTTCTTTCTCTCGTACATACATCCGTGCGTTATCCGCTCTCGGTACTTTCAAACGAGACTGTAATTCCCCGTAAGAAGGTAGTTGTTACGCTTAAATACATACCGGTTGACTAGACGATGCATAGCCGTTCTCTCGAAGCACATTCCAAACCGGGGGGAGTCCCTTCTCCCGGCCCGTTAAGATTAATATTCCATCTACAACGATTATTTATTAAGCCGACACTCCGGGGCACGTCGAGGAGAGGCGGACCATAAGCTAATAGCACCGCGCCAGGAAACACACACTGTGTGCGGCATTAATTTGCACCGTGTACTACCTACGTATGCCCGGTCGCTCATCGATTTCCATTTAACGACAGCGAACGGTGTAAATGTTACACGCCGATCGCGGAGGCTAATTATCCGGGGGTCGGGTCCGTGGCACCAAGTGTGATTTAAACGGCCTCGTGGAGAGCAAGAGAGAGAGAGAGAGAGAGAACGAGGAGAGAGGAAAGTGTTGTTGTCTCTAGGTCTTCTTCTCTTAGCTCGCGTACACGTGACTACGAAACGAGCAACGGAGACCGAAGTCGCTGGTTTGCCAGTTAATTGAAACGTTATCGCGTTTCTCACGACGCGCGGTATGTATATGTATATGTATGTATGTATGTACATATTTTATATATCGTTACTTTGCGCCGTTAAGTGTAAAAACCATTCCTCGTCTCGTTATCTCTAGCGATTCGTGCCTCGATCTCTTTTTCTTTCTTTCTCTCTCTCTCTCTCTCTTTCTCTTATCCCTTTCTTTCTCGGTCCATTGCATCGACTCCGATCGCGGTGATTCTCTTCAAAGGCCGGATCGATTCGCCGACGGCGAATGATCGACGTCCGTCGATCGAGGTACTACGGCGCGAATCGCCACGTGCTAAATGAGATACATGCATAATCGGTGAATTAATAATCGGCACGCAAGGTGTGTTTAATAACGCGGCGAAGGTGGACTCACCTTTTCCTTTTCCCCCCTTTTACTAGACTATCGCGTGCACAGACTGATAGACTCGAGCGATTGTTATTAGGTTTTTCATTTTCAAAGCCGCCGCCGCCGCATAATACCTATTCCTTCGTGCTGTCCGTGATCCAGGATCTATATTAAAGTGGAGATCGTTGTATACTTTACCACGGGGCAAACGTCAGATTGTTTCTCGCGTGTAGGAAGTATATGTAAATTGAAATTGGCGGTTTGATTAAGTTCGCCGTGATCTTCGCTGTACTTGAAAGTGAATATACTTTTTCTGACGTGTCCTGTTTCGAGTAAAAAAGAAATTTCTTTTCACTCTAAGAACTTCTTCAACGATCCAATCGTTATTAATCCAACGATAGTGTACGTCAGATTCGTGCGGAATGTAATCAACCATGAATCGCTATAGATTGCTGTATATTTCCCCGTCGCAAATTAACGTTTCATCGGGCGTCCTTTTAATTTCTGTCCCCGTGGTTTTTGATTACATCGCCGCGCGCCTAGGCGTCGTTAGGATACCTTTCACGATGTCCCATCCGCAGTGAAGTTTCGATCGAACGACGTCGAACTCCGCGGAGAACTCCGGCCCCGCGTGGAACATTTAAATGCAAATACATTTTTTTACTTATATTTATATGCAAATATACTTTTCCCATGGCCGATGAGAGAGAAGAATCGACGACACCGTGCGAATGAGAACGACGCTTCTCTTTCTCTCTCACTCTCCTCTCTCTCTCTTTCTCTCTGTCGAGAAAATCAGAGAAAGAGAGGATGAAGGGAGAGGCCGTTACCGCTCGGTGAAAAAAAAAACGGCACGCGGCACGCGATACGCGCCGGCAGCCAATTATTACGCCGCTCCGTGTATATCTAGCCGTTCGCAGTTACGATTAAATGAAACTGCAAATTGCACTTCTTGAAATTGTGTAGCGATATCGTCGTCGCGGTGGTGGCGGTGGCCGACAGCACGCGGTGTACCGATTTCCGCCAATCGGTTCTAACGATTGCCCGCCGGTCGTTTGGTTGTCGGCGATAATTTCACGTTAATATCGTTGCTTTCCACGTATCGCGGTGGCAACACGTTACAGAGAGACAACCAAACCTAACCGATCAATTTTCCATAACGCGGAGAAGGGAAGTTATTATTGTTTTTTGATTACAAGACACGGACGTTCCGTATTGTTTTTTGTGTTCGGGTCGTCGTGATTGGAGAGGAGAGGAGAGAGAGAATGAGAGAGAAATAGGTCTCTTATCGTTACGACGACGAAGACGTTAGATAGAGGGAAGAGTTCGTTCGAAGACAGTGCATCCCTTTTCCTCGAGCTGTAACGATACGATTATACGAGAGCCTCGATCACGACTCTTGTATATAGCTCGCTCATATCGTTATCGGTTATCTAGAATTCTCTCTGCGACCATTCCTCGTAAGAACGAGTATCGGAATGGCAGATCGACAGCGCTCGAGAGACAGCTCCTTTTCTGCCGTGCGATTCTTTTTTCCTCTTTCTTCCTCTTTCTTTCTTTCTTTCTTTCTTCCTTTCTGTCTTATTTTTTATCCATCGGTTCTCGTTTCGTGCCTCTTCCCCGACGATCGAGAATGCGAAATTCCAATTCCCCCGATGAAGAGAAGCTCCGCGTGCAATTTCCAGACTTGATTTTTCCGGGAAATAACCAAGAAAAAAAGAAAAAAATTTCTAAAAATACTTACGAAGCGGATAAAAAGAAAAACAGAGGTGTGTACGTAGAGGGAGGTGGAGGGAAGGCTCGCGGCGAATACCGGTGAACGCTGGATTAAAATTAAATCGCACCGCACCGTTGAAATATTTAAAATGTAGATGTACTCATTTAAATATCTTCGATGTTCGCGATTAAATCGGTTCGTCCTCGTTTTCGGCCAGTACCTCTTTCTCTCCCTCTCCCTCTTTACTCTTCGTACCGCGGCCATTATCCCGACAAGGGTTCTTCTTTCGCCAAACCGAAGCGAAAGAGAGAGGTAAAGAGAGAGAAAGAGAACCGATCTGTAATCCGAAAGTTGTCAGGCGCACATCGAGGTGCCCTAATGGAATTTGAATGTCGTTAGTCGAAGTAACCGGGCGTGAGGAAGGGACCTTATCCCTATTACCGCGTCGTCGGGGATAGGGACGCCGCAGGTATCGCCCTTGAGTAGTACCCCGAGCCTTCGTCGAGTCCCCGAAGTTTATTGGGGCGCGAAAATGTGTCGGGTTCGACGATCGTATTCTTCGACCAAGTTCCCTTGTCCGTTTTCCCCCCCTCACGTTTGATCTTTAAACGCCGAAACAAAACGTTCCATTCTGGCCCAACCCTTTATCGTTCGATCTTCTATTCCCTACGTTTAAACTTTCTCCTCTCTGTTAATCGAGAAACATTTTTCTTTGTTTTATTTAATTTTTTAAAAGTATTTAAGTAATATTTGGAATACAATCATTAGGATTTAGATTACATAGAATGATTTTAATGCGAAATAAGTGAAACATGATTTTCCATCGATCATTCCGTGGAAAAGGGTGGGGAGGATCCGATGAGACGTGAAACTCGAAACGAAACGTATATCGGAGACACACGAAACAAGGAGAGGAACGATAGGACAACCGAACACTCATCGTCCGTTATCGATATCAAGAGGATCGACTCACTTCGAAGCGTTAACGCAACGATCAAAGAATGACGGAACCAGAACGTACCAACGATGTTGTTCGTGTCAACCCTATGCCGCCGTCGTCGTCGTCGTTCCGGAGAAGACTTCCACAGTATCTCGCCGCCTCGGCAGGTTTTTCTTTTTTCGTAAATATTCTCTAGAAACTTAACCCAGGCCAAAACAAAATTCTCACATTTCTCCCTTAAACATACTTAAATCTTTGCTAATCATTTCCAACGAATCGTTAGATAATCCGTTCCGATTACATTCCGGTATTCTTTCGCGACGAATCCGTGTATCGTCGCGAGAATGGCTAACTCGACGGAGATTTATCAATGAGACTCGAATAGAGAGAAAAAAAAAACAGAAAAAAATCCCCCGTCTAGACGGTCTTCATGTGCCTACGGTCAACGAACTTGTTTCGTAGCGTGCATGGGTGGATTCTCGTTGGGATGCGGTCTCGGTTGGAGCGCTCCGTGCGTCGAAATCCTGAAGAGCGAATACCACTACGATGTTTTCTCGATAAACGTGATCGCCGCGGTGTTTCCACTGGGAGCGGCATTGGGCATTCCGATCGTGCCCTTTTTGATCGACAATATCGGCCGGAAGTGGACCATGCTGGTGCTGGTGCCACCGTTCGTCCTCGGATGGATTCTCATCGCCTCCTCGGTTTCCGTTTTACCTTTGATCGCGATTGGTCGATTGCTCACAGGTGGATGCGGCGGAATGTTTTGCGTCGCGGCGCCTATGTACTCCGCGGAAATCTGCGAGATACAGATCAGAGGTACGAGATTATAGATTATAGATCGTCGGATGGATCTCGAGATCGATGGGCCTAGCTAAAGACGAGTTATTTTTTCATATCAGGTACCCTAGGTGTATTTTTCCAATTGTTACTGGTCGTTGGTATCTTGTACGCTTATTGCCTGGGTTTCACGAGAAACATCGTTCTGACGTCGACTTTTTGTGGTATCGCACCGATCGTTTTCGCCGCCCTGATGATCTTCATGCCGGAAAGCCCTTTGTACTATCTGGCGAAGGACAACGAGGAAGCTGCGAGGAAATCTATGCGTTTCTTCCGCGGTGACGATTATAACATCGAACCAGAGATCAACGCCTATAAAGTCAGTTTTTTTTTGTAAAATCTAAAAATCACCATCTGACAAGGTTATTCGCGTATTTAGTCAACGGAATCCAGGTCTGTACACATTCACCGTGTTTAAACAGGAACAAATAGAAAAGTCCAGGGCCCAGAGGGTGAAAATCTCGTCGTTCACGAACAAATCTGTGATGAAGACTATGGCGATCGCTTATTTCCTGATGTTCGCCCAGCAGTTCAGCGGGATCAACGCGATCATTTTCTACGGGGAAACGATTTTCAGGGAGACCGGCACGCAGATGGATTCACTGCTACAAATGGTGATCTTCGCCATTGTACAATTGATCGCTTGCATGATCTCTGCCGCATTGATCGACAAGGTGCCCTTCGAATTAGTAAAATTACATCGTTTTTATAGTTCGAAAATCGATATTATGTATATTATTAATCATTTTTATAGTTGGGTCGAAAGTTACTGATGGCAGTTTCCGTTGGTACCATGTGTGCTTGTTTGGTGGCCCTTGGTAGTTTCTTTGCGGTGAAGACCAATGATCCCGAGGCGGCAAATCGCCTATCTTGGTTACCACTTACCTCTGCCTGTATATACATCTTGGCCTTTTGCCTCGGCGCCGGTTAGTAATAATAGCACGTATCGTAGTCTATTCGTTGGGAATCCACGGTACTTACATCATCCTTAACGATATTATCCTTTAATTTCACCCTCGTTCACCAACACGCGAGAAAATCTGACAATATTCGTTCTCGCCACCTCTCATATACGATCGCATATGCAATTCTTCGTCGCGGTATGTCTGTCCTGGAAATTTCAACCGGTTCCAGAATGCCCGAAAGCAGATCACCGTGGCAATCGGATCCGGTTGCCAGAAGAATTACATTCGTTGCCCGATATTTAAGCCGTTCCATCGTCTACTTAACGCGTAATTCGCGAGAGAAAGTTGTTTAAATTCCATATCGATCTTTATTGCATTCACGATTTATCTTTTCGATAATAATAAGATATTCTCGATCTTCAACGATACGAAAATAACGTACAAAAAGAAAAATGTAGAAATTTGATCAAATTATTTAGAGAAATAATCATTCGCGAATTCAATTTGGCCAACTTTCTCTGCCTACATTCGCACACACTGACCAATCTTTCGAGCGAACAGGTCCGATTCCATGGGCGTACATGGGCGAGATCTTCCCGACGAAGCTAAAGGGAGCGGCGTCGTCCAGCGCCGCATTTTTCAACTGGATGCTGGCGTTTATCGTGACCGCTTCTTTCTCCAGCGCGGTTGCGGCGGTCGGCAACGCGGCCGTGATGTTCTTCTTCGCTGTAATCTGCGCGATAAGTTTCTTCCTTGTCCATCTGTTCATGGTCGAGACCAAGGGGAAAACGTTCGCGGAAATCCAACGTGAATTCGGAACGTTGGATATCGCGGATTAAACGGATGGAAGGATAAGAGAAGGATAAAGGAAGAGGGGTTTTTGGAGGACGTGCGACTCTGTTTTTTTCCGTGATTCTCGATGGATCGATCCACGAACAACTGCTTTGACGCACGAAACGACCGCGGATACACCGACGATGTCAAAACAATCGTTTGTATTCCGTCGCGGGACCAGATGTGCACGCGAGTCGACTTCTCTACGCGTGTGTCTCTCGCTGGAAAGAGGAGGGATGTCCCGCATTGTTCGGCAGATTTGTCTTTGTATACGGTATTGTCCGTGGTTATGATAAGAATTAACGATGCCATGGCAATAGAAACTTTATCGACACTTGTATATCCGACTTACCTAAATTTCCCCCACTTAACTATTAGCTGACTAATTCATTCGTCGTTAAGTACGACGGAGTCGATGGAATTTGTACGGAAATATTCTGTTGGCTCGTTTCCAGGGTTATCGACTCTGGAATTAATTCGATAGCATCGTCGATGTTTCATTTAATGAATAAGGAAATCATTTATACATAGCTAATTTACAAGACACTCGGTGAAAGTATCGGCGAGGAATTGTTCGATCTTTATCGATGAAACGATTGTACGATGGAAATCATTCTCGTGTAGAATGTAGCAAGAAAATTTTTGTACGATCGAACGAAATGGACGGATTTTTCGTTGCGAAAATCGAAGGGAAACAACGAACCGTCGAGATGTTCGCATTTGTGTTCCAAGCGACGTCAACGTCAACGATGACGATGACTCCCGTCGTTTATATTTGTCATGCAGTTGCCATCGCTCGGTAGGCGTTCGCTTTCATCGATTATGCATTCGAATTTATATTTATGAAGCGTAGTAGCAGCGCCTCGTATCGCCGTTCTAATAAAGGATGCTGCTATAAACCTCTCTTCAGGGTCGGGGCGTTGCAGCTTCGCATTACGTTTTCTACTACTCGTCAAAGACATTGTCTCCGGGATATTTTCCGCTTTATGCGCGGGGCCCGACGTTACGATGCCGGACGGGAATATACCGGCGGATAAAACACGCTATTTTTCTTCTTCAAGTACGCACACCGGCATATTTTCTCTCTTTTTATCAGATATCCCGCGCAAAAAAAGAAACTTATTCGTTTTTATTAAAAAGAGGAAAAAAAAAGAACGAAACGTATTCACGTATACATGTGCATCGAAGTGTTTATAAAAGTGTTTGTAAAAAAGTGCAAGAGGTAACGAACAGACCGCAGCGTTGGTGTAAAATGACAGATTTATTTGTCGGCCGTTTACCGTCATTTCCAAAAAAAAAACAAGGAAAAAATAAAAGTCTACTACCTGTTCGACACGTTAAAGAGTCAATCGACGCGATCGAAACCCGATCCGAGGGTGTCCTCTTTCGGACATTGTTTTCGTCACAGGGGGGAGGGAGAAAAAATAAAAACGGGAGACTGCTGTCCGAGCAAAAGACCGTAGCAAAACTGTTGCTGCTGCCGTCGTTACATCGGTGTCACCGCCGACGGAGGAGTGGCCCGGGTGTCTCCTCGCGTCGCCGAATAAATTCCACCGCTAAAACCGAAACCGTGCGTGAGAAAGGTTGGCTCGTTACAACACAGAGAAAGAGAGAAAGAGAGAGAAAGGAGGAGGGAGAGGGGGAGACACACCAGACGAGTTTTTCGCGCGGTGAAGCAAGAACGGGGCTGTTCTTTCGTCGTGGGAAGAAGCCAGACTTTTGGACGTCGTCGATGAGCGTCGAGAAATAACAGGGGAGAAAAATCGCCAACGTATGCCCTTTTGGGGGGTGGGAACCCCTTGAAGATACTATACCTTTCCTACATTTCCACCTATACCTTTCCTGAAACACCGTTACATTCTTCCTTTCGGTTTAGGAAAATTGATATTGTCAATTGAATTTGTTATCTTTGAAAATTGTTCCATCGATAGAACGCGTTAGCGTGTTTCGTTGGTATATCTATGAGTGTCTCACTCTACGAGAGTGTTGAAAAGGTGACACATTCCGTGGAAAAGAAAGCCAGAGCCAGCACGTATGTATTCATTGAACGGCTCTTTAACGAGGGAACAGCTCGCTCGTTCGCGCGCGCAATACCGGTACGCGACTTTCAGCGAAGCTCCCGAGATCGCCTTGAGCACTTCCTCGAGTAGACGGGAAATAAATAAATAGAAAGTGTGCGGTTGGTCGTCGGGTTCCGTCGAACTCTCGCAGGAAATTGGCGGTAAACCCGGAACAACGCGTCGGTGTACCGTGTGACTTCTATCGTGGATCTATCGTTACTAGATTCCGCTGAAAACAAGTCCGCAGAAGTGGACACTTTCAGATTGGAATATCGAGATCGTATACATATGCTGCATCCCCCCCCCACCCCCTTTCTTCCCTTGAGTTGTCCTTTTGCATCGATTCCCCGTGTGCCGGACCGGTGTCCCGGGTATATTACTTATACCTCGTCGACGATTACTCGGGCAGCCAGTTCGAAGTCACTCGTCCGAGTCGCCTGTTGTATATTTCATGAACGACGAGTTTCCATCCTGGACGCGTTGCATCGGGAGCACGACCACGACGACGACGACGACGACGGACCACCGTCGACACCCTGCTGCGTCGATGACGAGTGTACCGTTGGTGATACCCCATACGATGTAATCCTCGGCGTGTCCGATCCTTTCGAATCGATCTTACATAAATAGCACGTCCGGCTAATTAGCTAAGAATATCGAATTACATCTTACACACGGTCGTACGGGGACCAGAGTTGCATAAAGCGAGCGAATCGTTGAAAAAGTCTCTCGCACGCTACGGTTACCGTGTAATCAGTTTTTCTCACATCAAACACGGACAGGTAATATGATTATGAAATTTTGAATTTTACCAGTCTCGTCGGGAATGTACGTTTTCTCTTCCGTATCTTCTCTACCTTCTTCTTCTTCTTCTCCCCCTCTTCTCTTCATCTCATTTTTTGTACCTCTCTCTCTCTCTCTCTCTCTCTCATCTCACCCCCACACTATTTACCTGCCTTTTCTTCAGGTTCCCTCTGCCGCGTTTCGACCCACACGCAATCCGCACTTCAAGGCTCCGACGTCCGCCCTCGTGCCCCCGCAACGTGGACGACTTCGTCGTCGTCGTCGTCGTCGACGGTGACGAACACACTCTCAAAACACACACACACACACGCGCGAAGTAGTCGCGTTCGTGTGCGTGCCAGCCCTCGGTCTCTTTTTCTCTTCGTCCCTCTCTCCTCTCTCTCTCTCTTTCTCTTTCTCCCAGTCTCTCTCCTGTTCTCTCCCACCTACCCTCCGCCACGATTGCACACTGCACCATTGCATCGCGAGCCACGGGGCCAATGGCCTCTCCGCTCGCTATCGCGGCGAGCGACAGCTCGGGCGAGCGAACCGAGGAGAGCCGAAAAGCTACTCGCGCGAACGCGCCGCTTTTTGCGCGTCTCTCTGACGTGCGCGAGTGCGCGAGTGCGTTTGTTTGCAGCAATACTTGAGTATATCACACGCACGAGACGGATACGTGGTGGTGGTGGTGTATGGTCGGTGTCCTACGGAGCCGACGGAAAGGAGGACGGGTCACCGTGTCGCGAGCTCGATTCTTTCGATCTTTTTTTTTCACAATGAACTCGATTTTTTTTTTGCAAGCGGCCCGCGAAAAATAGATCGCCGTCGCCGCGAAGAGTCTCGGGGGTATCGTATCCTTATCGATACCGATACGTATTTTTATCCGATAAGTATTTTATCACTACGGGATAGTTTATTGAAAGCCATGAAGCATGTTCTGTGGTGGGCATTGACGTAGTCTGTATTATATGTATAATTGTAAGTGGCTTTTACGACTCTTTTCTCTATCTCTCTTTCTCTCTCTCTATCTATCTATCTATCTCTTTCAGTCTTGTATATTACCAAGTTTTATTTATTTAGCGTTAACGAAGATATTTCTCGTCGCGTCGAGGTTCGTAGATCGGTATCTCGATAGAATTCGCGCACACGGTTTTGCAAGGATTCTGCGTGATCCCCTCCCCTCCTCTCTCTCTCTTTCTCTCTCTCTCAGGCCACCTTTTCATTGCGCGATTGCGCGTCCGCTATCGGGCTCCATAAATAAAGCGACAGCAGAAATAAACGCGCGTATCGCCTGGCTGGCTCTCGGATATATTAGCGTATGCGTCTATATACGTATATAATCGGGGGAAGAGGGGGGGGGGGGAGGAGCTCTATCGTGCATCTGCTATCTCCTCGTCTCCTCTCCTCTGACTCTCTTTCTCTCTCCCTCTCTCTCTCTCCCGTTGACGAGGAGAGCCGGGGTAAACCAGTAGGAGGCCCACGTGAATGGAGATCGCTGTTTCGACTCGTCTTTACGGAATCCTTTTATCATCGATACAGCCAGAGGGAGGAAAAAGAAACTACTGTACGCACGTGAAATCAATGGACGCGTTTCAATGCGCTCGTGTCAGGCTTTTATCGTCAATGGAAGTAGTCTCGTCCATTGCCCGTCTTTTTTTCGCTCTCTTGCCCTCTGCTCTCCTCCCTCCCCCCTAGACCCTAGGTAACGTTTCGTTCCCTCTTTGCATTTATTTCAAGTACACGAGAGCTTCGAACGAGACCTTATTAACCCTTCCCGGATTAAGTACCCGTTAGATATTTCAACGCGATTCATTTTTCTGCGACTTTGTCGAAAGATTATTCATTTATACCCAGAGTCCGTGAACGGTAAGTTAGAATTAGAGATATTTATAGACAATGATTTATTCGTTCTTCCGCGTAGGTATATAGGATACGTAATAAGTGTCTTTTTATACGAATCCCTTTTTCTTTTATTATTCATCGGCATCGGACAAACGAGGGCCGTTCAAAATTACCGCGATATCCCGCGAGACGTTTCATTGGATCGTAGCTTATTAAAGGAGATCGAGCACCGTCACGGTGCGTATTTTCGAGTCGACCCAATTGCATGTCGAATGCATTTACCGTGGCGGGCACTGTACGCGCACATACACGCATGCTATACATACATACACAGGTGCATACATACACGATCGTGTACCGTTGTCGATACGACTGTGATTCCCGCCGACATAACGTGCTTTCTCCGTTTCGTCTCTTTCCACCGCGGCAACGAGCGAACAAAAACCGGTCTTATCCAACCGCTTAATAAGCTGTCTCCTCCGCGTGAATCGCGGAATCGACGCGTATCGTCGCGGCTTCAAAATTCGAAATACATATTTTTTTTCTTTTTTTCCGCCGGGTAATTTACGCGAGCGATAACGGTAACACACATCCGCGACAACGATCGCGCTCGTCCCGCGAATTTACGAGGTATGCATGCACATTCACGGACTATACTATCATTTATTTCTTATACACACACATACATAGATAGATATATACATATATATACGTATTCACGAGGGGACCGGTTCCGTGAACGATCAACGACGACGATAGGAAAAGACAGCACGATTGTTTGCGGATCCATCGATCGATGCGCGAAGATAACTGGTAGGGGGCGGTGGGTAATTTTCAAAGGATCTCGGTTAATTACGATTCATACATTAACGCCCGGTAACTAGATCCTTGATATGTAAATTAAACAATCGTTTACCCGTCGTAGCCGCGGCACGATAGAAACAACTCGGCGGAAGATGAGCGAGATTTTATTAATCGGAATTTAAACGTATCAATTATACCGACGTTTTCCACGGCCGACGTCTCTCTTCCTTTTTTTCTCTTATTCTAATTTTCTTTTTTATTCCACCCGTGCAACGTGGGACGTCCATTGTGTCACGGTTTACGAAGAACAATGTTACCGATTCGTTCAACGCGACCACCGGCCGGATAAAATATTCTCCCGGCATCCAAGGCCGAGGCAGTTTTAATTACGCGTCGTCGAGAGACAGAGAGAAAAAAAGGGCGGGGGTGCACAGAGAGGGGAGGGAGGAGAGGGACGAGGTGTGGGGCGGCTGTCAGTGGGGAAGAAAGAAAAAAAAATACACGATCATAAAGCATTCGCGCAATAAAACTGCCTGCAACAACGGGCAGGCTACATATTTTAAGAAATTAATTTGTCGAACGACAAATTGCCTGGTTCTTCGCGATACCGGAGAAGAAAGGAAGAGAGGGAGAGAGGAGGGTACAGGCGAATAAGAGAAGCTGGGAAGTTTAACCTCGCGCCATCCGATCTCTCTTTTCTTCTGCATCTTTTTTTTTTATTTATTTCTCCCTCTCTCCTTTCTCTCTTTCTGCCCTTTCGAAAGGGTAGAGCATAAGCTGGAAGGGGGATGGAAAGTATGAATTCGAGTCGCAGGTTGAAGAAACTCCGTTTCGGCTAATTTACGCGATCATAAATCTCGCGACGACCGGTGGGTGTGGTTGTATGTGTGTGTGTGTGAAATCTGGGAGGCCCGAAACTCGGGAAAAATAATAACGAAACGCAAGTTTGTAAGGAAATACAAGGTGTGATCGATGTTAGTCGACCGCTTGGCAACTTTTCCCTCCTTCTTTCTCTCTATTCTCTCTCTTTCCTCTCCGGTCGTACTTCGTTTAACGAACGAGACGCGTGGGAGGCGTTTTATTCGAGGTAGCGACGCATCGGTCGTAATTAAAATGTAAATTCTTCGTATTCGTAGTTACTCCCGCGGCACGCGGTGAGGATATACGATGACTAAATAAGGGGATTCGAGAAGTGGAGCAAATATTTGTTCTCGAAAGCGTGTTGAAAGGATACCGGTGTCGACGGAATAATTATTTGCATAATGTCCCGCGACACGGGGAATATTACGATCGTCAGGCTGAGGGTACCAGGAGACACATAATTTTTCCTAAACGTCTGCGCGAAGAGATTCTAGCCTCCCGACGAGAAGAAAAAAACAATAAAGATATAATAAAATAACAGCTAATCTCGGTTACATGGAAATGAGAGAAACGTTTCTCGTTTTATGCCTCCGCGTGGTGACGAGAACGCGGGGGAGGATTTCCTCCCGCGAGTGTTTGGCCATCTCGCGATTGATTTATTATCGTCACTCTCGCAATTCGAGCGACGAATACGGCAAACGAGAGAAGAAACCGGGGGATAGGAGAGAGAGGAAACGTTTCTCTGCGAATGGCGAACCCTCCTTTCCCGTCGTCTCTGTATAATCTCACATCGAGCCGGGCTCGTCGAAAGAAACGGAGAACGCATTATTTATGCCTCTCTGCCTTTATGGATATGGGAGACAGAAACTCGCTTCCGAAGTCTCTCCCTTTCCCCTGTATCTTTCTCTCTTTCTCTCTCTCTCCCTCTGTTTTTTACGAACGAATTCGAAGCTCTGCACGGAGGGATGCGTTTTCACTCGGCGATGTCTAATCGGCGACTACTCTTTTCACTCCGCTGGCTTCCTTCGGGACTCCGCGGTGCCACAGATATATATGTATATGTATATTATATACGTATGTATGTGTACATATACATGTATACTCCATCCCTATCTGTCGTTTCGCGTAGACACTCTTGCGGAAATACCGGATAAAAGTAGCTAGATCGTCACGCTCGTCTCTTACCCTCGTTTGTGAAAATATTTCGCGTTTATGAGAATCTACTCTGGAAATCTTATTCCGGTCCCGTGAATACGGTAGATCCACGCGGGGAAGAACCATACGCCCGGGCGTTTCATTATCCTAATAGGTCCCTCTCTATACGTACGTAACCGACGGAGAACCGCGTCCTGTAAAACCTTGTTCGTAGGTCGAAGTAACCTTCCCGGGGATACTTTTTTCCCGGTACTTTTCAAAAGTCACGACTCGCAAACGCGCGTTTTCTCAATTTTCAACGGAATGTAAACGAAGCGATCCTCGATGTGTCTCGCTCTAAATGTCCATGACTCCTGGAAACGATCGCCGTCGATGCGATGTCGGGTAAGGTAGCAATAGTTGCCTGCGGCCACCGTGTAAGTAACGTCTACCACTTACATACATTCACACATATACACACACACACACACACACACAATATACAAGCGGAACGTTTTCTTACGAGATCGCTGGTCGTTTCATACGCAAAACCTCGCAACATTGTACGGTCCCGGAAAGATTAAAGTTAACCATCGCGGTCCGCTGCCAAAGGTGGTCGTTTTCCCTTCGGTGAAAACGACTTCCTATAAATCGCTCGCGTGTTGTTCCGTGGGGGCCGATTTATTCGCAACCGGAGAGAGTAGTACGCATCACGGCCACGATCGCCGACCGATCGAGGCTTGTAAACACGCCAGCGCGCGTGCATTACGCCCGGGAGGCGCGTATACACATAATACACACACGTACACACACACATATATACACACGAATGGCTTTATGTGGCACAAGGATGCAGCTCGTCTGGGTCATTACTGTATCACGCTCCTCCGTCGCGTTTCTCCTCGCGTCTCATCTCTCGCGTGTTATACATCGTGTACGTGTAACGTACGATACATACATACATACATACATACATACGTACGTGGGTGTGTGTTACCAATTCTTTCGTGTGTCTGTACACGACCGCGAACGACATGTGTGTGTGTGTGTGTGTGAAAGATACGTACATGCTCGCACGTTTGAATCGCTCTTTGGCCCCTCCGTGCAATGCATAATAATCCTGACAGTTGGCCGGGAGAGACGAGAGAGAGAGAGAGAGAGAACAGGAGAGGGGTTCGGTGGGTGCACGGTGCAATTTCGCTTGAAAATACACGCGCGCGACCCATCGAATGTCGCGACCTTAAATCGAGATTTATGCGTGCCTGGAGTATTATTTAATACTCCCCACCCTCTCTCTCTCTCTTTCTCTCTCTTTCTCTCTCTCCTGTGTTGAACGGTCAGTCTCGGGTGCGAATACTGCGAAAAATAAATCATCGGGCGAGATACCGCGGCTGAAATCGAGCGTTTATTTCCACCCCCTTCTTACCTTTACGATCGTTACCTGTAATTTATTAATTATCTACCCGGTTACCAGGACAGGTAGATTTTTCATGTAATTCCGTTCTCCGACTTCGAGTTCGATCGTTAAGTGTCTTTTCTCGGTGTACGAATAATCCACGGGAATATCGAGACTTTCCCCATGGAATGCAGAAAAATCTTCCAGCAATCACAGCAACGAGAAACCCATGCCCGAGATAGGGCGGTGTGTCGTATCCTACGCTCGTTTTCGACTACCATAAATATTATCGTTCGCCCTCTCCCTTCTCACCGGATTCCCTTCCACCCTTTTGCCGCGTTACTCGCGTGGTACGCTCGGCGCAATTTCTCGAAGACAAACGGTCTGTACGAGGGCTTTTAAATGGAACGGGTTCGACCCCGTAGCCGTCTATGGTAGTGTTGTTGTAGTTGTGTGCGGAGGAGGAGGAGGAGGTACACATCGACGGACTCGATACGAGACGACGCCGATAACGGCTCGAACCGTGACGAAAGACGAGGAGAAGAGAGAACCATGGTGAGATAAAAAGAAAGAATGAGAGAAAGATATATATGTATATATAGATAGATAGAGTGAGAGAGAGAGAGAGGGGGAAAGACAAGTCTTTGCAGAAACTCGCGCGAGTCGTTTGCCACGAAGGAGGTACACAATGGGATTCATTGTACCGACGAAACGGAACGAGACAAGAAGACAGGCCCGTGATAGCTGCGAAGGCACGCAATACACCCGCGTCATTGGAAATACGCCACCGTGCGTAGATCGAGAGACCGAAAACAGAATGAACGCCCCGGTGTGAGGGAACCCCATCCAGGTGTACACCTGAGCTCGGCGTTAATAATCTGCAAAGGGTTTACGGGAGGATGATTATCGATGGGATCGCGACAGCTTTTTTTCGTTCTTTGTTTTTCTCGTTTACCGCTACGTACGTTGAATTTCATTCGCGAACGGAATGGAAAAAAAATCGACGCGATATGAAGAACACTTGCGTAATGGATCTTGAAAATTTGGAGTATCGATTGGTTGGGAGAGATTCGATAGGATGGTGTACGGAAATAAATAGAGATAAATCAACGGGATGTACAGTTTCTTTTGTAATTTCATGTCCATTATTAGGATTGTTCGATTGCGTAACGAGAGGAGAAGCTGTACGAGATGGAGAAGTTTCCACGAATCGCCAATTAAAGAGAATTACTTTCGTCGTCGTATTAAATTCCTCTTACGTATCCACTAGTGAGCGTAATACCTTTCTTTCTCGATTTCTATTATCATTCGGTAGAGTCACGTGAAACTCCTTACTGTAGAATCTTGCAAGTCAAGTATCGTTAGCTCACATTTTCCCAGGAAAAGTGTGTTTGAACTTTCATAATTTTCGCGGCACGTCCGTAACGAAAGAGGTTGAAAGAAGTTTTACGTAGAAAAATAGCGATCGCGGTCAGTCTGGCTCTGATACTGATAAATCGTGTAACGGGTCTTCTTCCCTCGGCCAGACGAGACGAAACGAAGAGGAGCAATAAATCTTGCAATAATCGTGCCCGTCGACGTCCCTCGTCGACGTGGCCGTCGTCATCGTCGCCGGTCCTCTCCTCTCTGTATACAGCAGCCAACTAGGCTGGCTCTCTCGTTGCGGCAATGAACCGAGTCAACTGCTCGAAACACCCCCGCAATTGCGCGAACCGAGCGTTAATTTATCACGCCATTTTGCGCTGACCTTTCGGCCGGCGACGAAAGAGAAAGAAAATATCGGCACGTTCGTTGAAATTCCACGTTTTCAACGTTCGTCGTGTCGAACTCCGGTTCTCGTTCATTCTCAACGTTTCCCGTCTCTGATTTATGATCTTTTTCTCCATTTTCCACATTATAATTCAAACATAGAGTGAAAATATAAATTATAATAGTGAACGAGAAGAAAAGAGATGGATCGTACGCGTAGAACGTTATTGGTGCCGTGGACAGAAAACTTTTCGAAGGTTAGCGTCCGACGTTGCGAGGCTGCAATTAAAGTATGACAACGCGTTAGAGGTACGGCATTGTAATTAATAGCACAGAGGTGTACGTACGCGGCCTGGCCGTCCGGTATAATTACGACTTCAGGTGCGGATAGACGATGCACAATCGAGCCACGACAGGAAGACGTCGGGCATTTGCACGCACGTTATGTTTGCACAGCTAGACCAATACGTTCGCCTTTGCACAAGGTTTACCAAAGAGATATACGCGTAAGCGAGAGGAAAGATGATAGAGAGAGAGAGAGAGAGAGAGAGAGAGGAGAGAAGTGGTCGATGCAGAAGAGCATACTCGACAGCGATGCGTGAAGTGCATATTCTGTCGGCCGTCTGTCCGCCGCGAGGCTCCTCTCGACTTTAAGTGTCGATCGTTAAACCTGCTTCTCACCTATGCTGAATTCCACGGGAAAAGGCCGCGTCACGTGGAAACGCGTTATCGGCCCTTGCGAGAGAACAAAACGTACGAGAGAGAGAGATAGAGAAAGATAGAGGGAGAGGAAGAACGAGAGGGAAGGGAAGGGAGGAGAAGAGAAGAGAAGAGAGAAGCAAAGCCGCAAAACTCGACAGACGGTACGGAGAACCTTATCCCGCAACGACGCCGTGTGGAATTTGACGCGTTGCAACGGTGCAATTTCAAGCAATTAAAATTCCACCCCTCGAGCACCGGGGATGTTTCGAATAATTTCATATAATCTACGAAATCTCGACGCGACGCTTTCTTTTCTGTTGAACGCATTCGCGGAATACCGCGAGATTGACAATGATATTGCTTGATCTCTTTTACGGGGTTTGGAACAATACCACGACACTCTCAAAACATCCTGTAACAGACACATGTATATACGTATACGGTCAGACTGTTACGGAAGTCCGTTAAAACAACGAAAAGTTTGTTCAAACCGAGGTGGGTTTATCGCGTTACACGAATAAACCGAGAAACTAATGAAATGCCTGAACAACAGCAGAAAGAGGGGTAAAAAAAATAAAAAAAAATGAAAAGTACCACGGTTCCGAGGAACGAATTTAGAATCCCGGCCAGGAATTCCGGTTAATTGCGAAATGCAATTTTCTCTGCTTACGTGGCGGTATCGCGCGTTCTACACGGGAAGAGTTAATCTCGGCCGATCCGCGGCTAATTCCATTCGCACCGGTCCACCGGCAAAAGTAGTCTTCTTCTACGCCGAAATTCTCTCGCGTTAACTTCCTCGGGGGCCCCCGTGGGTCGTTGATTACGGTCCATTCGATTCGCGAAGATCGTCGGAGTTCGATGCCGATCAACGGTATATTCACAGTCATGTTTTCGTTATATCCGTCGTGTCGGTCACGTTCCACGTTCGCGGGTCGACCGTTTCCATACAAACGGGAGGAGGAATTACAAGCAAAGAATAATCCCCTCGTTGGTCGTTATTGCCTGGTGAATTTTAGCATCGTGCCTTGGTACCGCTGGTTATTTTCGTCGGCTTGGCACACAGTCAGATCCGCTTCTCTGCGTTCCCTTTTCCTCTCGCTTTTATCGGACTATCTCTCTCTTTCTCTCTTTTACTCTCTTTCTCTCTCTTTCTCTCCTCTCGGAGGACGGTTTCGCCGGAGGAAACGCACGCTCGGATTCTTCGGGAAAGTGCCGCCGGTATTCGACGACGCGTGTGGTCCGTCGCGTTGCCAGCCGTGAAAATCCTTCGAAAGCAACCTACGCAACGTCGCGGGATCCACGTGATTGTTTTAGGTAATTAAGGGATAACGACGTGGCCGCGAGAACCCCGTCTTTCTCGCGGTTATAATTCTACCAGACGCGACGGAGTTTGGCGCCAGCGCGAATTTTCACGGTGAAACGGAGACGTTTTTCCTTAGACGGCGGAGAATTTCCCTTTCGCGAAGCATTATGATTGAACGACCCGCTTGTCACGGTTAATTGGTCCGTCCGCCGGAGGAATTCTGGCCGGATTAACACGTTCAGGGGGTCGCCTGGGAGAGATTGTTTGTCGCATTCGGAGGTTTCGGTTGCGTTGATAGGAATATGTCTTTGTTTAGACGCGATTGTTCTTTTCGTGATACGTTATCGAGCAGTTTATTTATATACTTAATTATAGTAGCGTTTCAGTGTATATGAAGACTGGAGGTTGGAAAATTGAGAATTTTATTAGAATGTAGATACGATGGACGAGTTTTAGGTCGATTTTCATGTTTCTATGGATTGACGAGGGGGAGATGGTGTGTCGCAGGGGGATAATTTTACGTTAAAATGTTTCAAGTTTACAGGATGTAGATTCCCATGCGAACGCGAGCCAGGTCATTGCCGCTCGTTTTACGAGCGTGTCAGTTAGGGAACTTTATTGCCCCCTTATCGTCCGATTGGCGTGACGACAAAATGTTTATTGTTCGACCGTTTCGCAAGTGTCCGGGGTTATCGTGTCGTTTGTCAAAGTGGCGATGATAGGGCCGCAAGATTACAAAAGGGATCGCGCAGATTCCCGTCACTTTTTCCCGCGAACGAAATACACACACACACACACATTTCTCGTTTAGTAAAAACGGACCTTTACGTCTCGCACGATTTTTCACGAATATAATCGAACTTTTTGTACCATTTCATCGAGCGTTATCTATATGATTCCCTACTTATCAGAGATACCGAGGGAAGACTCGTGTGTGTATCTTCGACGAGAAGAAGAGAGAGAAAAAAAAGAAGTTCAATAAAACCGGGGGGGAGGGGAAACGTGTGTTTGCCGATAAGCGACGTACTCTCGTCGCGGAATTCGACGAAAAACTTCCCGATAAACGGCAGGAATTTCAATATTTTTCACATCTGTAGCTTCCAATAAAGAAAGAAATCAAACGAGTCCCCGTAGAGAATGAAGAAGAAGAAAGAAAGAAAAAAAAAAAAGAATCAAAGTGACAAGACGAAACCACCGCAACACCGATCGTGGAAGATCAGTCGGGGAAACGGTGGGACAAAGTTGCAAAATTTCTCGTTAGCCGAAACCACACCCCCGGATTACAGCCATCAACGCGCAATTCTTTTTCTTCCGTCGACTCTTCGGGGAGTTGATCCTCGACTTTTATCTCCTCTTTTTCCACCCGGTCTTCATCTCCCGGAGATTCTCGAGAACGTGAGTGCGCGCGCACACACACACACACTTCTGTTTCGTTTTTCCTCGACTCGGTGGTCCTGGCCCGGGTATCGCCCATTTTCCCTCTAATTTCTGACAAAGCGGCCCCGGACGCTTCCCTCGGCTCTGGCTTTCAAGGTTCCCAGGATTTAGCGGCATCATCCGTCCAATTAACGTGGCCTAGGGCCGCACTCGTCCTTCCGCCACGGTCCTCGGACCACTTCAACCATGCCACTCCACGAAACCAACCAGGAATACAACGGTAATTCAATCCGGAGGACCAAGGGGAACCTCCTCTCTCTCTCGCTTCATCTTTCAGAATTCTCTCTATCTTTTCTCCGTCTCATTTTCATCGCCTTTGTGCGAGCCGCGCGCGGCTTACCGCGGCCCGACCCCAATAATCGTGTCGAACTTCTCGCAAAGGCCCCGCGTCGCGTCTGCCCGCTTAGGGATACGCTTGAAACCGCTTCGAGGAAAGTTTTGAAATTGAAATTGACTGGGTGACAACGAGGACAATGAAGAAGAAGAAGAAGAAGAGAAAGATACGAGGTTTTTGTGTTCTTGATTGTTTTCGATGGTTGGTAGAAAAATAAGGGATCTCTCATGGTTTGATGTATCTTTTAGTAGGATACTTTTCTCATTTTTCTATAGGGATTCTCGGACGAAGACGGTTGAAAAGTTTTAATTAGAGCGGGTGTAAAATTTGATACGTATAATTTATAGGGGCGAGGTTTGAGCGTTCCTTCGCGTGGAATTAACGAGATGTTACCGACTGGGGGTGAAAATACGGCGCGATCGGTAGCGGGATTTGATTTACGGAACGGGGAACAGTCACCGGCAAACGAGAAGATTAATAATTCGGGGTAAAAAAAAAAAGAAAAAATGAAAGAAAGAAAGAAAAGAAGAATTGATATCCATTTATCCGTTGCGCGGTGTGCAGCGGACGTAGCATAAATATTTCGCGAGAAAGAGAGCCGCAAGACAAATACGAGAATAGAATGGATGATGGCGAGTGGTTTGAGCCGTTCCCCGGCGGCTTAACGGATTTAATTAACAATCGCCATTTTTTACGCGTCTGGATCCTCTTTCACTCTCACCCGTTTCACCCTTTTCTTTCTCTCTCTCTCTCTTTCACTCTTTCTCTTTTCGTACACGTACACACTCGTACGAGTTTCTTTTTGTCCCGTTGTTCCTTTTGTTTCCATCTTCGTTCCGCGAACAAGGTCTGCCGACGACGGATTTTTATCAGCCTACGGGAAAGTGATAAATAAATAAAACAACGCACACCCGCACACACGTGCGAGCGAAAGAGAAAGAGAAGGAGAAAGAGAAACATTGACACACGCGATACCATCGTCCAATTGCGATAAACGTTTTCCATTATTCCGAAGTGTCTTAACTCGATCCCGTTTCCAAGTGGACCGGCGAATTTTTCATTCCGAACTGGAGGGGGGGAGGAGGGGTCCGCCTCCTCTCGTCGTCGGATATAAATTCTTCAACGATAAAAGAGGAGACCTTTGTACAGAATCGCTTTTTAAAGAGGCACGCTTTAACTCTGCCCGCGTTTATTTTAACGGTCGAAGTGGATCTCGTTAAAACGATTGAACTTTCTCTAGTGCGATCCTCGAGACGAGTGGAGGCCCCACTCGAAAACGGGGCGCATGCGTAAAACATTTTAATTGAGACACGGCACGCACACGATGATTTATATTTCATTATTTTCCTTTTTCATTCAATTTTTTTTTGTTTTTTCCTCCTCTTTCGACAGCCTCTCTGCGTCGAGGTAGATACATCCCGTTTCGCTTACAAGAATATTTTCGGTGTTTCCCCGTATCGGGTCTCTACTTTCTATTCTGTTTTTACTCGTTGCTTTTTTTCTTTCTTTCCTTTCTCGAATATACCGCACGAAAAATATGTATGTACGTGCCCGCGACGCGGACGCGGATATCCCGACAAATTCAGCGAATTTGCTTTTGAAAGCACCGGCCGCAAAGAGTTTTAATAATCGCGTCGGCGCTTTGACGCACACCACGAGAAACACCGCGCGACTAGGAGTAACGACGTTTTAAGTGCAGTCAGTCTCTCTCGGTTATTCTGTTTTTTTTTTCTCTTTTTTTCTCCCTCTCTCCCTTTCGTATCTCGAGAACGGCACTTTAAGCTCGATGAAACTTTAAACGTCGAATAAATTCAGGCCTCCTCTCCTTTGTCTTCTCCGTTGTAATCAACCTGGCAGAACTTCCAAGCATTTAAAGTATGACATAACACCTAACATCGGTGTGACAAGATTTTCGATGCTACAGAGTATTATACTTAAATAACTATCCCTCCACAAAATTTGATGCCTGAAATATTCGCCTCGACGGCTACATCAAAGCCTCCGACAACGCAATATTGCCACTTTCCCCTTTCAATTGGAAAAAAAGAAAAAAAGATAACCATCCCGTGGGGTAATATTTTACAATATATCGTCGTGACCGTATCGTGACCAACGTTCACCGCCATTTTGTCCCATGTCTGCTTTGTTGCGAACTCGGTTGCCCGAAGAGAATAAACGACGCGTCTGGAGTCGTCGTTAATAGGGAACGAAAGAGAAAGAGAAAGAGAAAGAGAGAGAGAAAAAAGAGAGACAACGTGGTGACGACCCACGAAATGCAATGCGTTTTCGGCGTCACGGTGTCCGCGTCCGAAACCGCATTGTTCCGTCGAGCCCGCGGTTGCGGCTCCGCGGTTCCCAACGTTTGCGGCCGAAGATTTTGTGCCCGCCGCACCGCGCCGACAGGAAACACGGCGTCCGGTCGCATTTTTGCACTTTCGAGTGCACTGACTCCGCCGCGCGCTGTTTTTACTCCTGACATCTTATGATAAATGCAGCCCGCCGTTTATTCATAGCTACAATTGAAGCTGATTCATACGCGCGACGACATGGCAGCAACGAGAGGAGAGTAGAGAAGAGGAGAGGAGAGGAGGACGGCTTTCCAACGTTGCATAAGTGACGCGACAGAATTTTCGGATACGTGTGCGTTCGTCCACGTGTTACACTCTAAAGAAACGGAAACGTCAGCGACGTTAGGTTCGCGCGGGAGATATGTTTCTTTTTTTTTCAATAATTTCTCGTTGATAGAAATTCGAATTACTTCTCCTCCCCCAATGGTTTCATAGTTTCGCGGTGGAAGTTTTGATACGTTTATCCGTTGGAACAATCCTGTCAGAGACGACGTCCGTCTCCGACGAAACCATTTTAATCGACGGTTCGACGGAACTTAACGACAATTCGAAATTTAAAGCGAGTGGTTCGTCGGGACAAACCGAGATCGAGTCGACCAACGTTATCATCCCGTCAGGAAGTTTGCCCGACGACGGTTTCTGTCCGGCCGAATGCGCGTTACAATGTAGCTAGAGATCGTCGCTAGAGAGAGAGACAGAGAGAGTGAGAGAGGGTTGAGTGGGGGGGGACGCCAACCGGCGTCGGCGTCGGAAGATACTGTCACGTTCAGGCGCCGGCTCGGCTGCCGCGGCGACCGCGACGTTTCGGTTCGTTTTGATTCGATTCAATTCCATTCCCGTCCGCGTTGACCATAGACCGGAAACGCGGAACAGCTTGCACGGGAAATTGAATATCGTTCGGTGACAGGTTTCTTTCGCTAAGGGAATGGACGAAAAAGAAAGACCGCGACGGGAATGGTTAATAAAGTTGACGTATAGCTTCTCTAGACTAACAATGTAATATGTACAGTATTTCTATAATATAATTCTTATGGATCTTAATGTATCAGGGAATATGACGCTATTTAAAAAGAATCTTTTTTTCACGAAACGTAGAAAGCAATTACACGTCCAGAACGCGTTCACAAGAATTTCGTTTCTCTTGTCAGTTGGATAGTAACTAGTTTCCAGAGAGAGAGCGAGAGAGAGAGAAAAAGGGGTGGGGTGGAATAAAAAGATCTTAATGACAGTATAAAAAACAAAATACAAGGGAAAAGGAAAAAAAAAGGAAAGCGACGCTCGAGCTTTTCAAGCGGCGCCACCCACACCCGCCTCAAAGTTCCGTACGCAGCATTGTGCGTTTCATTAATGCGTCGGCTCGGAAGAGCTCATTGTGTATTATACAGGATGACATTGTGTCCTCGTTAACAATGGCGGGGTGTGGCCACGAGAGCCGGTCTCTTTCGATTTGGCGGCTAATTTTTGTCGAAGTTGGGGTCAGACGTGTCTGACCACCACGTTCCTCGTTCTACTTATTTTAATTTCGACTACGGACTTCCGATACAGAATTCACGGCGCGTACCATCGCCTTTTATATAACGCAACGACGCCGCCGTCTTTAAGTACCTTTCGCTCGATCGTTCGCGACGGTAAAATTTTCCAACCGGGGGTCTCTTATTCACCCGCCGTTAAAAGATATATCCCACCCCGATTTATATTCGCGGTGGCGCGTTCGTTTTCTTCGCGCGAAATTTAAAATGCAGATGGGTTCCTCGTTTAAGGAACCACCACCATCACCACTACTACTACTACCATCACCAGTTTCTCCGACATCCCGCCAATTAATTTCATTACCCTTACAGCCGGTCTTTCTCTCACCCCGTTCTCCCATCTTCTCCATCTGGGAATACATTGGGTCGAAAAGGGATGAAAAGTAAATACGATGGTTTGTATCCGGTACGAAACGTAGACTAGTCAATTTCGTATACTCTCTCTTTCTCTCTCTCTCTCTGTTTCTCTTTCTCTGGTTTCTCGACCCTCGTACCTTCTACCCGAAATAGATTTTCATACGCTGTCAACGCGGATACTCGCAAGACCGATGTCGTAATTATTCTTGTATAAATATTGCGGTATATTAGTCAGACTCCGTTCGGAGTGATGTTAATTACGGTTATATTTAGCGGGGGTAAATAACAAGCTTTAAGTCTTGAAAATTACTCACCCCTAATTATTCACGAGAAAATTATGCTGATTACTCGCCGCGATTAATGATTTTTATCCTCCCCCCTCCCGCGAGTGATACAACCAAACGACATTGTTAGTGTTGTATGTATGTATGTATGTATGTACATGTTCGTGAAGTCTGCTGTAAATAGGGAACCGTTCGGGAACGCATATTTAAAAGCAAACACAGTTGTATGAAATTCCCATTTCTCTCGCGGCTCGCCCCGCCTCCGTTTCGTCCCGGTTTTTATTCACGAGGCTCGCTTTGCATTTAAACATGTAGTTTGCTTAATTTATGCGGAACAGACCGGTACTTAGAGAGGTGGGTGCCCGTATACCGACGAAACCCATCGTGCCGGCAAGAAGATATGAATAGAAGCCGGTAAACCGACCAACCATCGAAAACTTCTTTCGTTAAAATCGTAACGCGAACAACTCGATCTTCTCGTCGCTCGTTTTTTTTTCGACGAAACCGGAAGCTGCGCATGACGGTGATTCACCGAGAAAATTCGGGAACAATCTACCTTCGAATCGCTTCGATTCGCTAATTATGAATTCCCGGCCAGTGGTTCCCGATAGATTGGAAAACTTCTTGCTCGTTAACCGAAGAAAACATCGATTCCGAAACTCACCGTATCACTGGTTCTCCACGAGCTTTTCCACGCGGAATCGAAACAATAGTACCGTTTCAATTTAATCGGAAGTTGAACTAACCTCCGCGATTGAACGAAAGCATTTCCACCGTGAGAAACTTACCGAGCAGCAGCAGCAGCAGCAGCCAGCGGTTTTCAACACCACGAATATCTCTCGTCTATGTCTGTATCTGTGCGAGATTCTCGTGTATACGATCTCGTGACCCCCCCGGGACCACCCTAGGGACCCCCCTTGAATGTCTTCGGGATTTCACAAAATTTCCGGAAGCTCTTACCGTACTCTCTTCCCGCCCACGACATTTCAACAGGAAGGTAAACTCGCGGTAAGGGTTACGCCGGGAAGAAGGGACTCCTCCATGGGATGTTCGTTGCACGTTTACAGGGGGGGGGGGAGGCGGGAGGGGGACGGGGTTGGAAATGGGGGTTGGTTACGGTGAAGTTTCTCACCGGGGTACCCCGGCAACGTTCGCATTGTCTCGACTCCCGGTTTTACGAGGTGACGGAAACTGACGAGAGAGACTAGAGAAACGGAGACGGAGAAAACGGGCTGGTAGAAACGGTTGGATAAGGTGGTGGCAAAAGGGGGTTTTTGGGGGTGCAGTCGAGGGCTGCTTCCCAGCCTAGAAGGAAGTTTACACCTACCTGCTAATTTTATGAGGTTAGTTAACTCCTATAAGAAGCTTACGGACGGGCTTATACACGGAGTTAGTAATTTCATAATTTAAACGAGTTCCCCGGCGTTATTTAGTTGGAAAGCAACGACCGAAAAGAGCTTTCTTTCTTCTTTTGTAATTGTTCTCGTGGACTCTTTGTTTCTCTTTCTCTCTTCCTGTCTCTCTCTCTCTCTCTCTCTACCTCAGCGTTTTTGCGTTTTTGTATTCCACGGTGGAGAGTTCGACAGAAACCTTTCAAATGCACGACCCTTTTGTTTTTCTCGTTTCGCTTCCCCCCCTCCTCCTCCCCCGTCTCCCCCACTTCTCGTTCTTATCATTGACGACAACGAAATACGCAAATGTTACATAAACGTTGACAAGGTATTTTTATTTATCGTCCGCGTAACCGTCCCGCGGCGAAATGTGACACGCCCAGCACAGCTCCGCCGGTTTTATAACGTTCGCCGCGCAAATATACATTCTCCTTTTCGATAATTGAATTCCAGATAATAACGAAACCGTGGAATCGCCGATCGATAGGGATTAAACTCCGATCCCGGTGTGCCCGGTTTTAATAACCGGTAGTTCTCGATAAATTTTATTAACGTGTACCTACCATGCCTCGAACGTATTACTACATCTCCCTTGCCGTCTCGTCCGTCGATGATAATAAAACCATCGCTGACCAATCCCCCCCCCCCCTCCATTATACAAAGTTTTATTAACAACGGGTATATCATATACTTTCCAAAACGATATTATCATCGTATAAAATCTAGAATATCTGGCGATCGTGTTTTACGTATTAAAAAACCAAAAAAAAACACAAAATTTACTCCGTGGAGAACGGTTACGTAATTATACGGTGAGCCAGCGGCATTTGCGTTTCGGGTCTTGTTTGACGGATCGATCGTCGCGACTTCGTCTTTTCGAAGAAGAACAAGAAGAACAAGAAACGAGGAGGCGGTAGCTACTCCCCGAGTTCGTCGCCCGTCTTCGGCACTCATTAGACGTAACTGAGTTAATTCTCACAAGGTGTACGCCTTGGCCCGACTACGAATTTCCATGCAAATTCATCGGGCGGGCGTTTGGCAGTAAAATTTTAGTGGTTGCCTTGCCTCCTCTCTCTCTTTCTCTCTTCCACTCTTCCTTCTTCCAGGAAACTTTACGGACTCTCGGGTTCGTTCGGGACTCGGGCTTCTCTCTGCTGGGAATTAACCGGGCAACATCCTATTAGCAATAAACCGTGGCATCGTTGCGAAAAGGTGTCTCACTTTGGTACACTTACACCTCTCCCGAGGGTGGCACCTTCATCTTCCGGAAACCCTTGGTTTATTACTCGCCACTCACGGAAACCGGTTTCCAATTTTCATCGAAACTAAGTAGTTTCATCTTTTGATAATCATTCGATTTCATTAGCAGAGGAAAAAGATTCGTTTTAATGACACTGATTCACGCCCTGTTTTCTTAATTATCGTGTTAAAGAAAATCTTGATGGAAAATCGGAAATAGCTAAATATTTTGGTAAAGTGATCTGCACGCGACACATCGGTATGTTTAAAGTACTTACTCGTTGTTTATTCTAGAGCAGGAAATTGCATCTTATTGCGCGTCGAGAACTCTCTTATCCTAGCTGGATGACGACGCGGTAGCCGGTCATTACCGTCATTCGATTTAGTAGTCGGGGGGAAGAGAGTAATTTGCAAGGTGGTTTACAACTCTTAATCCTAGTTCTTTCACGGTGGCATTAGCGACTAACGAGGCATTGTCGACGCCCTTCCTTCGTTCCAGACGGGGCCGCGAAAACTTTCCCGAGACATTAAGGACACGAACGAACGATAAACCCTGCGAATTATGTCGCAATTATGCAAAACGAAACGAATACCAAGGACGACGATCGCGGGTATCGTTTGGAAAGTTTTTTCTTCTTTTTTTTTTTCTCTCTCTCCTCTCGTTCCTAACGAACAATTCCGTCAACCACGTTTCCACAATGGAACACGGAAACTAACAGGTATATTATTCCCATTTCCTCCGAGAATCACGGAAATAGAAAGAATAATTCAACAACCACCAATCCTTCCTTTAAACCGAATTTCTATCTTACTCTTTCTCCCTCTGTTAACGTGTGTGTGAAGGTAGAAGACACTCTAACCCCAAGGAGAAACAGGTTGAATCGTATACACCCCATTTCCTAGCACTTCATAATCGGTCCACGGGGGCTTTCTTTCTCCCCCTCTCCCCCGGTAATTCGTACCGTCGTGGCAAGGTCTCTCTCTCTCAGGCCTCCGTAAACAGTTCTTATTTACGAGGACTCCGTCATTTTTGCGGGGTTAGTAGTGGGGCTATTCGCATGTAAATCGTTTTCCTCCTTACCCGCGGCGTAGGACAGTCTGTACGGGAGATATGCAAATATCGCTAATTACCGGTAGCACCGGGATTACACGATTCCTTCTCCCCTATTTCGTTCGTTCTCGGTGGTCTCTCAACCCCTCCTCCTTCTCCTCTCTCTTTCTCTTGACATTTTCCCTCTTCGTCGTTTTCTCCTTCGTTCACCCTTCCGTTCGTCGCCGTAACATCTAAGGCTCCGTCGCGACGTCGAATCGTCGTGGCGGTTAACCCCCCGTCAGCCCGTGTAACCCTGCAACCGTTTCACCGGCTACTGACGTACAGCCTCTTTCACCAGGTCGGCAGATAACTAAAACGCCTCGTAACGGTCGCGTCGGTGTCTCAGGAATGCCGATGTTCCGCGTCCTCGTCGTCGTAGTCGTAGTCAGTAGACGCCTGGCGTTGGATTATCCCGACGTAGACCTTTCGACGACAGACACGACGACACTCCCTGGGGTCGAAGGTGCCGACTGATAAGAGGTTGGAATTACGCTTCCCAGAGCTTCTAACTGCCTGGCGGAGCGAAAAGCGCGGGCTTCTGGTGGTGTGCTGATGGCAGACGACAGTCTTTCTGTTTCTCTCTCTATCTTTCTATCTTTCTCTCTCTCTCTCTCTCTTTCTGTGACTCACGCGACAAGGGTAAGACGAGGTGGTTAACGGTCGTAGAGGAAAATTAGGGAGCCGGCTAGGATTAGCGATAGAGGAGACAAAGCCTGGCTGCCGAGAACATTTGGGACGATGGTAGCAGTCTATTCATTCTCCTGGTAGGTAATGAATCCGCTGCCGCGTGGAACGTGCGTGATACCGGGAACGGTGATAAAACGGCCTACGAGGATTTATGGAATTGCACCGTTTCGAATTTTACGAGGTGACTGTTCAAATCTTCCGTCGTCTCGACGGAATACCCCCATCGGTGAGATATGATCCATCCGACGTTGACCATAGTGTCTATTTCACCTTGGAGATACGATTGTAACTGACGTATGATCATCGACACTAAACTTACAATTAGTCATTAAAATTATCTATATCACTCTTCCTATAAGATTTCCAATTATCACCTGGAATTACATAATCTCATCCGAGAATCGATCGAACCGTAAAAAAGAGGATCTCGCGAGTAGATTCGTAGATAGTCCCGAGTCGCGTATGGACTCTTAATTCCTCTGTGATAGTATTCCCATACTTTTTAGTATGTATGTGTGTGTGTATACATATACGTGGGGGTTAGAAGAAGGCGTGTATCGAGGCATTGTTTCCCTGGTCCCCGGCATGGGACGAGATTCGTGATAAACGACACGAGGAACGACGGACGTATGCCTCTCTGCCACCCTCGCGGTCTCCTCTCTCTATCTTTCCGCGTGCACGTTCCCCGTTCCTCCGAACGTGTACATGCCGATGAAAATAGAGGCGTCCTATCTGCTACCAGGATCTCACTCGGACACGTATATTCGCGTGGTAACCGGGGACCCGTAGGTAGGCGGAGGTTGGCGAAAGGGTGGCAGAAGGTGGTTAGGCATACACAGATACCAACGTGGGTTATTACGAGGCTATAATGAAAGGTTCGTTCAGCCGCGAGGGTTATCCTCGGATAAAACGAATTTCACGGTACATTAGGGTGGAAAGGCTTTAGGAATCGTCCGGAAAGTTCCTTCGGCTGACTTTTAATCACCTACGTTCATTCCGTATGCAGATCCCTACTTACGAATGCGTCGAGCACCGAGGGACCACAGTTAGGTGTCTTTTTCCGGGGGAAGGAAGTTTGAGAGTAAAAAGAAAGAAACAAGCTTCCTTTTTTTTTAATGATAGTAACGAGGGAAATGAGATTTTCAATAATATTTCGTTCACACAAGTGAACAAGAGGTATAACAAGTATTTTGAAAATCACCGCAGATGGCTGTGGGGAATAACCATAAATCTTTCAACTCGTGCGAGAAGAGAGGACTTTGTTGCGAGATACACGGTGCGGATTCTATCCGATAAGATACGGGATACATACACATATATATATATCCACCGCGATCGGGAGAGATAGATTGTTATTACGGGTCCATAATGAGCGGGCGGTGGGCGGACATTTTTAGATAAGAGAAGACGAAGCTTGCGGTCAGGGGGTATTAGCTGTATTAGAAGAGAGAGACTATTTTCATTACGTGCTTTAGTCCCTTCGGGTAGTA
This sequence comes from Mimumesa dahlbomi, assembly GCA_917499265.3. NCBI lineage: Eukaryota > Metazoa > Arthropoda > Insecta > Hymenoptera > Crabronidae > Mimumesa > Mimumesa dahlbomi. Next base: position 4,108,627 of record OU824114.1, on the reverse strand, counting down.
GGTACGGGAAGGGCAAATAACTCGGGCCGAAGAGAAAGCGGGCCTGCCCACCGAGAAACCTAAGAGATATTTCCCTTACGCTCGAACGAGCAAATGTCTTACCAAGAGTTACCCAGCTATTTCGACTCCGGCAGTACCACCAGTCTTGCGAACCCAAAAGGGTTTCCGAGGGACCACCGTGGAACAAAGGAAACCTTCTCCTCTCGTACGGCTAAAAGCCACGGGCAAGCTTCGATAGAATGATATTTTCGGTGATCGTAATATCATTCGTTTGTTCGACGAATGAAAACGAAACTCGACAAACGAATGGTTATTGTGTGTGTGTGTGTGTGTGTTTGTCCCTTCGGGATAATATAATATATATTTAATAATATTACTCATGGTACGATATTTCGAATTGATTTCCAGTAATTCGAATGTATTATAAGTTTTATCGATAGAAATTTGTTTTCCAAAGTTGTTGGCGTTAACTGAAATTGTCTCTCGCGTACCACGTTTTAACAATGTTTCACCGGCTTTGCTTACCGTAATTCTAGATTGTTCGTTTCATTTCCGAGCCGCCAGAGCTAACCTTGACATTTCTTTCCTTTTCAGGTAAGCACCCGCCGCATTCTCCGTCCCACCGGGGCTGGACTAATTAAGAGAGGAGGGTATCTCTCCACGTAGCGTTAACGTCAATGACGGAGTGAACGAGTAAAACGTAAGAGGGGCGAGTGGGAAACAAGAGTGGTCGGTGTAGTTTTTCAAACGTCGATACACGGCCGGGCTTTTCGCGAGAGAAGCCGACTGCTTCTTTATCGTTCTTCCTATGACTACTCCACTGTATAGACTCGACCATTTATAGATCCTATCGAAGATAAATCGCAAACGAAACGGATGATAAATTTCCTATAGATCCCATCAAAAAGTCAAATCTCAAAAGAAAACTACTGAAAAATTGTCCACCTCAAATTTACTCTCGTCATCAAAATCGACCACAAAATCCCATCACCTCTTCTCATATATTTCCCATAGAAAAATCTTTCGCATTGTTTCCAATTTTATCGCGATCCTCCCAAAGATAAAAATCTTTGCGAGAATTTTTCCGCCTCGACGTCTCAGGAAAATGCCAAAAGCAGCGTGTGCACGTCGTGCACGCGGGCCCCGGTCTTTATGGATTAGCTATAATCGTAATTTCATCCTCGGGGATTTATATCCCGCAATAAACTCGGGAAATATGACCGTGTCGTTTCAGCGGTGCCGCGGAACTGCACGATTTGATGTGCGGTGAAGTGCATCGTTTGTGTGCAGCATCTCGAAGGCAGTTTTGAACGTGTCTGCTCCGTCGTGTTGTTCACCACGACTATGACGATGACGATGACGACCCCGTGCTTCCTTGCGGTTCTCCTCGCTACAATCCTCCTCCCACACTCCTCTTCGACTCCCTGTCCCGTCGAGCACTTCGTTTCCTCCTCATGGACACGTATCCAGAGGATCACGGTGGCTTTTATATTAGCTGCAAGGGGAAAGAGGGGGAGGGGGGGAGATTGTAGGAGGTGGATGTGGAGGATGAGGGGAAAATGACGATCCTCCACGGATATTGTGGAGTGTCGCGAGCGTACGCTAAATCATCCACGGGCAATCAGCTTCCCTTTGTGCTGGCACACACAGAGAGACACTCTCGTACACACACATACACACACACTTGCCACCGCGTCCCGGCGCTCGCGTCTCTTTATCCGATTACTACGGGGGCCTGTGCGAATTAACGGATGATTCTCTCTTCCTGTTCTTTCTTTTTTTTTCTCTTTCTTCTTCTTCTCTTGGTGACATTCCTCGGTTGGACGAGATATATCGCGGTATATTATTCCGATCGTCCGGAGGTGGGTTTATATTGCTTTTTTATATATCCGGCCGGTCTTGCGGCAACGTTTGGATAATTGATATCTTTTTCCTTTCCCGAAATGATATTTTTTTTTCTTCCCCTTTCCTCCGGGTGGTGGTATATGAAAGGTCGTCTCGGGCCACGGTTACAGACTCCGACGCGCGCATATTGGTTACGGCAGACGCGTCTGCCACGAAATCCACCGGTGGAGACCGGTTATTGGTTGTGCAATATGTAACGTCAGAGGCGAAAGAGAAATGGGACGGGGATGGGGGAGTGGGAAAGAAGGAATGAAAGAATGAAAGAAAGAAAGAGGATAGAGACAGGCTTCCACCGGCGATAAACGTGGTCCCGGGTAACGTCCCAGGGGGTGGTTGTCGTCCTTGTACCTTTCTGCTACAGCTGTGAATGTTCCACGGACTATTGATATAATCTGCTGTTCTTCGCCGTTCGATCTCAACGTCGCCATAAACGTCGATGGACGTTACTTACCTGTTTTCGCGCACTTTATTCGCTCGTTTCTTCGTATTATCCTGCAATATTTCGTTATATTAGAAATATCTGAATAATAATCATCACCGTAAGAAATCGCGTTACGTGAAAAAAAGCACCGATTCATCTCGTTGTTATTAGACTTCTAATACGATAACTATTCGTCCGCAAAATATGATACTCACCGTCCGTTTATTTATCCACCGTGTGTGTTCGTGCAAGGAGTGGCAAGAAAATCAGAATCCGGGGGAAAGAACGAAATCGTATTTCGGCCAAGGGCGAACGAGAAGAAAGTAGTCTCGGTGGTCGCTCGACGGTCCCATGGGCAATAATCCCTGTGATTCGTTGTTACGGTAGTGTGGGTGTTGCAAAACGATCTTCTTAATCGACCAGTGATTTACGAGTCTCACAGTCGGATACCGATACTGAGATAAAACGTACGTTCTCATAGATTGGCACAGCTGTGGCAAGAAACTATTTGGCTAGGGATTTTCTTAAAAATTATCGTTACGTCACAGTGGTTGTGGTGGAAGGTTGGACGTGGCACGTTTTGCGCGCACCTGCGAGATTCGCCTGGCAACGGTCGATGAGATTCGCAACGAAGGGAGGGGGGGGGGGGGGGGAGGAGACAGTGATCTGCGAACGACACGTCGGAAAACTGGATTTCCGCGGCACGTTTCACGCTTGCTCGATATTTCAGCTGGCCGGTGTGACGCGGCTGGTATCTTGTTTCTAGTTTACGTGGGCGCGAGAGCTACGTGACTAATCAGTCTACGACCCTCGTCAGCGGGGTCGTTAACCCGTTCCGGAATATCGACGAGAATCTTGTCGTCCGTGCGGCTTCCATTTTCTTTCTTTTTTCTCTTTTTTTTCTTTCTTTCCTTTTTTTTGCTCGATCCGTCGGTTCGCCGAACACCGTGAAATTCCATCGGGACTCCCCGAACACATTCGCGTAATAACTATTATAGGGACCCTTACGAATATCTTGAATATCATCCAGGTCGGCGCACCTGACTTCCTCGAATCCATGGTCCCGATTCCCTGGAACACGTGAGTCCAACGGTACGTTTCCGAAATTACGTACTCGACTACCACGAAGAGGGCGTCATCCTTCAAGATTATCCTTGTTCCTCCCTCCTCCCTCTCCCTCCTTCTCTCAACGTTGGATCAGTAACCGAATGTAATTCGAGGAGATGTATACCGGCAGAGTCGGAGAAGCGATCTTGTCTCCCCGGGAGATGCAAGGAGAGAAGGAAGGCGAGGCTATACGCCGGTCAGCAAAGATAGAAAAGAAAGAAAGAAAGCAAGCAAGCAAGAAAGAAAGATAACTAGAGAGAGAGAGAGAGAGAAAGAGAGAACGACAGACAGACGGACAGACAAACGAAGAGAAGAAACAGAGGTTTTCTCTGGACTCGAGGTCTCGCCCTCGTTTCGCTTACACGGGAGGAGCAGCTCGAGGTCTCTGACCTTAAAAGTTACTTCGGTGCAGCCGTCGTTCGCCGGTGGAAGGGTGTCGGGCACGTTTGTACCAAGATGCAAGAACGACAAAGAGAATGAAGTACACGAGATAGAGAAAGATGTGAAACATCGGCCAGGTGAGCCCACGATGAGAAAGAGATGAACAGAGAGAGAAGATGGAGGAGGAGGAGAAGGAGGAGGAGGAGGAGCGTAAAGAGAAAGAGAGAGAAAGACACAAGCTCGTTTATTTTATCGTACGCGCTGGGCAGACGCACACGAGCACCCGTGAGTACCGACAACCACACCTAGCTGAGAGAGCCGCTCGTATAGATACGAGCCCGATCTGTCAGGTAGTCCGTGATACATGGGCATGTGCACATAATAATATCGTGTGACAGCCCGCAAGATAGCTGGCGTGGGTCGACAGACAGGGAGTGCCACTCCAAACCGCGTCTCGTCTCTCCTCTCTTCACGCCTCTCTCTCTTTCTCTCTCGACACTCTCTCGTATGTCTCTCTCTCTTGCGCGCGCGCGGACCCGTTTTTCTTTCTCTTGGACTCGTCCTCTTTGCTAATTATCACAGAAAAGGATTTCGATAGTAACCTCGATAGTGGCACGTTGATCGGTACTTTCAAGATGACTTTTACCGTGATTCCGATGCTTTTCGTTTTATATGTCTGATTTGTTATTCAATGGGACACTAATGTAGTGATAATTAGGTCGATGGTTGTGCGAGAGGTAATGGATTTTTATGGGAAAAGTGACGTGGAAATTGTAATTGCTTAGGTGTGATTTGTTTTTAGAGTGTATGGGGATATTGGAAGTGTTGCGACGGTGTAGAAATTTCTGGATGCAACGAGGTTCAAAACGTTCAAACATCCCGAAACTTCGATATTGATAGTAAATTCTAATTACTCGTTAAATTTCCACCAATCTCGATCGAAATTTCCAAATGCCCCGACCTCTCTCGGTATCCAGTTCGCCAAATGCTTTATTTTCCAAACGGTAACGAGATCGGCGGCAGTCGATTCGTATATCAATGCGGAAGAATTTTTGCAAACTGAAATTACTTCGGGTCGTTAATCTCGAAGGGTGGGGGAGAGGGGGGAGGCGGTGGATGTCGGGATGAAATGATCCGCGACGAGTTAGGGTGGCGAGGATCGTTCCATTAGTCGGCGCTCCGAATGTCGCGAGATCGATGGCTAATAAAAGTCGGCCCCGCTAATTCGCAAGGCTAACGACGATCGCTCGTTACAATTTTACGACCCCGTATACCGACGTGGTCTCGTTTTGTAGTGGTTGTATTCGCTCGGCGGATATACACGCGGAAACTCTCCTGCCGTAGGGTAAGAGAGAGAGAGAAAGAGAGGGTGGATGGAGGGGAGGGACAGTAAGTCGTTATACGTCTTAGAAGTACGTTTTGAGGATACGAAACGATGTAATCGTATAAAATTTACTGCTCATGTACGACCGGTAGTTTCATAAATTCCAACCTATAAATATCTTGGAATCCGCACGCTTCTTTCGCAACTTTTTATCCATATTATTCGGAAAAACCGGGTATCTCTCTCTCTTTCCTATGTTTCCACATCGCTCAGATTTTCTTCTATCGAAATAGATTCCACTACACCTGTACAAACATACCTACGTACACCCGGTGAATGGGGGGAGGGTAAGGATAAAAAAAAATGGAAACAAATCGTGGGCGAGAATCTTACGCGGTCCCCACAGCGATATTTATTACACCCCGTACCGAGTTCCTTCATCACGCAATCGCGAACCGTTTGGTATCCACTCTCGCGGGGCCCCGTACGGTTTAAGTCCCCGCATAATTTACGGTACCGACTTCTCTATACGGCCCCGTCAGATAAATCTGTCGGAACGTACGCTCGAAGCTCTCCGACCGTGGTTCGAGATCGTCGAGATCCATGAGACCGGCCGGCAAATTAGTCAATATTCTATTTGCTAGTGGTTACTGCCGGTCGTTGGTCAGACCGTTCCACGAAATCAAGAGACCATTAAACGATTTTCTCCGTGCTACCGTAGAAGTTCTGGTAGCGAACTGCTTCGAACTATAGGGAGTGTCTCGGGTTAGCCACGCGAGTCTCGGATCTCCGGTTAGATAAATTATTTTATTACCACTTTCTGTGAACCACCGGTAGGTAGGTAGGTAAGGTAAGGTAAATGTGTTGGTCGGGTGGTGCCTTCGTTGCATATATCCGCGCGGCAAGTGGATACCGTTCGTTTCCTTCCAGTCTTTCGTGCGGCAAATTCATGGCTCGCCGATAAATTGTAGGAATTAGTTTAATGTCTACGTTCGACTCGGTGATTTAAACTTTCGTGTTATTGTAAAACACTTTATTCGTGGAATTGAATTATTACAGTGCTCGGCTCTGCTACGGAATAGATTGTACCACGGGAATGAGTATTATTAATCGACCGCTACGCGGGAACAATCTCGTGCGAATAGAGAGAATTTCTTGTTAACCGACTTTCGTTTTATTTCGTAGATATAATCATTTAAATTAAAAAAATTTCATCCTCCTCGTTTTACAATAATTTCATCCCGAATCTCCGGATACGGATAAAATCAATTCTACCTAGTGTAATTGAACAAATGATTATTACACCATTCCCTACCGATTTCATTTCCATCCACGAACGTCCGACGACTCTCCGTCCAGGTTTGCGTTCACCTAATTAGTAAGGAGGTATGTTTTTTTTTGTACCATCTCCACCGATCGTCCCGGTGCCGCGCTCGTCGTCGTCGCTGTCCCTTCGCCCCCCGTTCCTCCATCGTGGATGCTCGATTTTTCTCGATCTCGATTTTATCGAACGAGGTAACGAGAGATCGGTCGCGTCGCGCGCCCGCAAAACTGGATCGTAATCTGGTTCCGTCGTGGATCTTCGAAAGGAGGTGGAACGAAAAAGAGAACCAGAAGGAGAGAGACCAGTTCGCTCTGCCAGTCTCCCTCGTCTTTCTCCTCTCTCTCTTTCTCCCTCTCCTTCTCACTCTCTCTCTCTCTAGCTCGCGTTTCAATTCAAGATCGCTACGCAATCCCGATTTCCGACGGCACCTTTTCGCCGTGGCGTCCGACGCCGGTTCTTCGAGTTCTGGTTCGTCATTCCGCGCGTGGACCGCCATCTCGAAGACCGAGAGGAGTCCAGCCAGCTGGTAAAAAAAAAGAGACAAGAAAAAAAAAAGTTGACCTGCCATAATTCCTCTTCACGGATGTCGTGGAGGATCTGTGGTGATCTCCAATCAGGAAGTCTGCGAAGCCGTCGGCGCGCGCGACCACGACGCGGCAAACCTGTTGACCGAGCGGTTTGATCGGTTCGAGAGAAATCTTCTCCGTTTTCTTAGAGAAAGAGACGCGCGCCGCCCGTTGGTCCCCGTTTTGTTTCCATGCTTCGCTACAGAACTGGGAAAAATACTACTACTACTAATACTACTACTATTACTACGTTCGACTTTGTCCGAGATGCTCGACTACACTTCCCCGCGATGTTTCTTTTCCACTGGTCTCGTGGTGGTTGAAACCATCCGTGGTTCTTCGGGTCCGTAACTCTCGTGTTCTCGAATCCCGTCTTAACGAAACGAAACCGCAGAAAAGCCCCTCCTCTCTGTATTTTCTCATCGATTCATACGGATTCTGCGGATAAACGTTTCCCATACGTGCCTCGACTAACGAACGATCTATAAAGAACAAGCTGGGAAATTAATTTCGACGGAGAGAGATAGAATGATAGAGAGATAGAGGGAGAAGCGAACGTGTTTTCTTGAATTTCGCGGGACCGAGAGAAATTTTCTCGCCGCAGCACATCGAGTTCGTTTCGCTTCGCGAACGTGGCCGGAAAACGAGAGAAGCGAATTCCTGTCACTTGTATAGTATATCTTTGTATGTATGTATGTATGTATGTATGTATGTATGTACGGTACCAGCTTCGGTATTGTCAGATTGCCCCACCGTCACGCCGTTGATTTCGAGATTGTTGTTTGTACGCTTTTACCCGTTTAATTGAACTACCCACGGAGACACATAGCCGTGCTCTCGCGATGAGTACCGGTTCTCCCGGTACGTAGGGGCCCCGGTTTAATTTATTATCCGGTCCGATCTCTTGGCTAAATGGAATGCCTTCGACTTGCTCTACAGTGGCCTGCGGAAAAGCGTGTGCGGTATTCGTGTCCACCTCCGTAACAAGGAACCTTCGAATGGTCCGTTCGTAGCTGACGAGACTCGACTAGTGACGACTCGTTTCACGAACGTTTAAAGTATAATTGATTTTTATTGATATTTATTTATATTGATTTATATTGATTTATATTGATTTATATTGATTTATTTTCACGTGTTCGCGTTCGGTGGAAAATATTTGAAAAATTAAAACGGGAGTAAGTATAGTTTTTCCTAGATCAGCTGGCGTCGTTGTTCATTAGTATTCACGATGGTCGCGCGGTGGTAACGATAAAATTATCGGTTCGTCGTCGTCGACGAACGCGGGTAATCAACGGGCATTGTTCTCGAACGTCAAAACTGACGAGTTGTTTCCGCGTAAGGATTTCACTCGAAGGTGCAAATGATAAAACGCGATGTGTTTTTCATGCTCGTTGGGCCCGCCTGTCTTTTCTTTTATCGTCCGAGTGCAATTATTACATGTCCGTCCTCGTGAATAGATAACGGTCGAGTCGTAAAGTAGTTTACACGCCTGTTGTCTTCGAGCGAACGCGGGTTAATGTCACCTCCGATCTACACCTGTGCTATTCCTTTAACGACACTCTTTTTTTTATAATGCTACGTTAAAAAAGACCGGGTGATATACATAGAACACCGTTTCTATCGACGATTTTAAATGATTTTCTCCTCGTTTCGCGAACTCTCTCCATTTTCTTCAATCAGATCGGTAAATCTATCGATTCCCATGCAAATAAGTGCAAATCTCAATCTCGCAGACTTTCTTCGATTATTTCGACCAGTATTAGTGAGGTTCTTTCCAGTAGCGTACGAAACAAGGTCCCATGACTTTGTCGTCCCGTAGACGGGCAAAGGGATTCGCGGAGAACGTAACGGTGACATTTCGAAGGGTTGTGCGATACATAAAAGGGCGGACAATCGTTAAAGGCGTGTGCGAGCGCGCGCGCGCGCGACCACCGCAAACTCTTTACGACGTCCCCGCGTCATAACTCACCGGGGGCCAATTATTGCGAGAACAATGGCTTTTTCCTCTCCCGTTCGGCTATTACGGGGAGAAAGCGAGAGGAGAGAACCCCGTGGTTGAGGCCAACACACACTACCCGCGGTATTCATAGTCGTGACTCAAGACGAACTTGGTTAAACGTGCGGTCCTCTTTGCTTGTTCCCGTGACGTTATCCGATCTAGAGCGTAATCTCAAAGGAAATTTTGAAGATGACACTTATGATCGAGTTTTTATCGACGAGGGACGAATCTCGATCGTCTGTAACGGCTGGATCAATGATCGACAAGTGGAGCGATTCTCCAGCTTAAGTCTTTAATGAATTATTTATGACGCTTAGGGTATAAGTTGTTAAGTATGTATTATACCAATTGTTATAATATATAGGATCATGTACTAATTAGTTAACAGTTCTTTTGTGACATTAACAATACGTATATTATATGTCAGACTGCACGTTACTCTATCGTAAAGTTGTGTGTGCGGCTCCGAGAGACACGTAACACGTGACACGGATTTCCGTGTGATTTTTTTTAAAACGATCGCCAGAGTTTCTTTCGACGACCACGACCGCGGTTCCAAAGCCACGTTGGGTCTTTTCTTGCGGCGACCCGGTTAAATATAAACCTGTACCCCCGCGACGTTGTCGACACTTCGTGCCGGTGGGAAGTCTGCGACGACTGACGGCGACGGATTCGAGGAACGTGCCAATCGGTCCCGCCGCTGGTGAAAAACAAATCGTAACGCGAGTTGTTTACGAAAAACCCGAGCTGGATACACGGCGAACACGTTCCGCGACGTGGGATTTATTAATAAATAAATACCCCCGGGGAGGAGACGGCGGTCGTGTCGCGTTTCGCAGCCGGTTTTACGCGAAAATCTCTCGCCATGGCGACGGACCTCGCAAAAAAAAAAAGAATAAAAAAACCGTAGAAGTACGTTCGAGCGTGTGGAACACCGCGGCTACCACCGCGGGTGAAATCACGATTCTATTTCGATCCCGTCGACGACGTGTCTCCCCGCGTGTTCTGGTAATCGAGGGAAAGCAGAAAGACGGAATGCGGTGGCCTGGCGCCACGTCGAAGGAAAACTCGCATCATTGTAGCGAAATGTCATCGAAGCTGTCGCGCGAATTCTTGGCGGAGTTTCAGGTTTCCTTTTGACAGCTGCGATTTATTCAATTTTTTAATATATCTTCGAATAAACTTAACGGACGATTTTCACGTATATTTTAGTGTTGAATATTAACGATAGAAGATCCAAATCGATGATCTTGTAATTGAGAAAATGTCGATCAAGAAATTTGCGGATTTCGAGCTTGATCCACTTTTAGTATCGATCGTAGATCACTCTACTGACAAACGTGTCGTTTGATTCCCCGTATCAGTATCGTCCAGTTAAACACATATGTCCACTACAGTCGTTTCCGGTATACGATAAATGTCCAGGGTAACTTATACCGTTCATAGGACGTACATCCTCCGAATATCGATCCGAGGATACGATCCATGGTACTTTCGTCCCCCGGATTTAGGTGTCTTTTATAAACACTCGCAGTTCCCAGGGCGCAGTAATCGTAAACTACGAACGTTTCCAACGCGAGGTGTGTTCTCGCTGTAACACATAAAACGTCAGGTTGTGTCGTACCTGTTTTATATTGTAACCGTCCGCGTGTCCGATACACATACACACATATACATGTAATATCACATATGTGTGTTAACGCGAGATCGTTTCATCGAGTCGCGCTCGATTACCACCGAAAAATCGACGCTTACGCCTATGTCGATTAGAATAATTTACAACTCTTTACTGTTCCGTTCGCACATCGGCCCTGGCGACACATGATAAGAAGAAATAGATATTGGACAAGAATCTTGAAAACTGAATTCTTCGTTCCATGGTAACGTCGATGCTTTATGATCGCGAATTTCGTTCGCTCGTTGCGAAACTGCTGTTTTCTCGAACAAACCCGCGTACTTTTACGTTTTTGTAAGGAGATGTAAGGAGATGAGGTACCGGAAAGATAACGAAGAGGTAGCGAAGAGATATATGGAAACTGTCGTCGTAAAAGTGCGACGTCGATGAGAAAAGTCAATCGAAGAGACTGTTTTACGTAACGTTTGCGCGAACGAGGATAATTATTCTTCTCGGGATTTTTTTCTTCTTTTATCGCCGCGTATCGTGTCTTTATCGCGTACAGAGCCGCGGCGACCACAGGCCGCGAGAAAACGGGAGAAAGAGGTACAGAGAGACAGATAGGAACAGAGAGGAAGAGAGGGAGAGAGAAAGAGAGAAAGATAGAAAGATAGAGAGAAGGGCGGACCGCGGTTCTTTGACTATCTTTAGAACGATACGTGGTAAAAATATTCTCAAGGATCTTCGAAGGCTCCCCCAGGGAGAAAACGCGACCGACAAGGTTGAACCGTATGACTTTTACCCCGTGGCTCTGCTCTAAATAACACTCTCTCTCTCCTCTCCTCTTTCGCTGGACCCGTTGCAGATGCTACGACACACAGAGAAAAATGCACCCCGAATAAGATTACGCGGAACGAAAAGTCGAGTCGGAGTTCGCCGAAAGAGATCGTTCAAAGTTATGTTTACACGGTCCTCGATTAATATCACGAGGGTCTCCTCTCAATAATAGTATCAATAATAATATTAATAACGCTTACGATTAATAATTTCACGTAAACAGAAGCCTCGTTTATTTCCACAAGGAAATACTCGAGATTCCAACGTCTTCCCATCGTGTTTTAGACCGTGTGTCAGACATTCTTATCCGATGATTTATAATCGCGCGGCCGGAAAATCGGAAATAGTCGGGATAAGGCGATAACTCATCGGGAAGTTTTCGCAGCAGCCGTCTCGCAAGTCGGCTGCCGCGGGAAAATTACCTGTATTATTCCTCCCCGCTTTCGTTCGAAAAGATTTTGACTACGGGGATTATCGCGGCACGGTAAATCCGGCGATACATCATCCCGGAAGATGTAAAAGACCGCCGGTAAAGAAGTGCGTGTTTTAGAGGGGGTTGGAAAGGGGGATGGAAAGGAAAATCGGTAGGGGTAGTATAATTTTCGTTGCCACGTAAAATCGTATCGGCGGATTGTCTATAGATATACGTATACATGTATACATGTATAGATGGATAGCCGGAATTACAGATTCGCGTATCGTTCGCGAGTTTCCGAGGTTCGGCGTCGGTCGTGACTCGTTTGCGGATCGGGGAGGATGCGCAAGGATCTATTATCCTTAAGCTAAAGGGGAAGGATACGATGGCCATTATGGTAATGTCATTCGATGGTTCACAGGCACCCAGGAATAGTTGGCCCCCACTTTGCACGGGGGAGAGGGAATGGTTACGGGGATATATGCTTTACGTTGATATTTATGCGCGACGTTCTTACGACGTTCTTCGACGACGTAAGTACGTCGCGTCCGTACAGAGACGCCGAACGTCGGCAGGAGACAGACGACGGACGAAGATGGACGCTTGTCGTTGTCACTTGTATACGTCATTGTTTCCGATTCGTTTCCATCGTCCGCCTCATCTAGGATTTTATCTCTTTCTCGCGTACTTTCGTTTTATTTCGACGAATTCCACCTTTGGAATTTTCACTTCGTCGGAACGACGTAGGCGTCTTCCGGAAATATGTATTCACGCCTCCACGGTGTTTTTTTTATACGTCTCCCGATGATTTCCGCTTCGTTTCTAGGAAACGGACATAGAAACGGCTATAAGGGAAAGGTGTGTACTCGTAGTGGAAAGTGTAGACGTGTCATTTCCCCGAAAAAATTCAGGAAACCCTCCTTCCCACCCCGGAAACCTTTCCCCGTCCTGCGTTGATCCTTTTCAGCCGTAAACGACGCCCGTAGACGCGTCTGGAGCGTCGCGGCATACGAATTTCTACATCCCGTTGGATGAAGCTGAAATTTTCGTATTCTCCCGCCTACCTTTTTTTCCGGTTCCTTCGAGGAGAGAAATGACAGGGGGCGAGAGAGAGAGAGAGAGAAAGACAGAGAGAGTGAGTCGGAGAGAGGAGATACGGTTTGGCGGTTCTCATAGGTGTAGCCAGCTGCAAAAACACGAATAAGACGACTCAGAGGGCGTGTGGGGGAGGGAGCGGAAGATAAAGAAGGTACAAACGACGCGGAGAGCCATTTCGCAGGGAAACGTACGACATTGGCTTTTATGCGCGCAATAATGCGAGCGCGCCGGCTGTCAGGTCCGTACACACCGAAAGGAAGAACGAAGGAAAAGGGGGTACCCCGTCTGTAGTACGTCGTCCACGTCCCTTCGGAGACACCCCACCCCCCACTTCCCCCTACGTTATTCCTCCCAATTTCGCAAAACCCGCGAGAATCTTCTCAGCGTAGACGTCGTTAAATAGCTAGCACAGTGTTCTTTATTGCCTGTAGACATTCTACGCTCGTTTCTTTTTCGTTCCCGTTCCCCTGGCGGGGGAAATGAAATTACACGCGGTTTGAATTATCGGGCGATAATCTGTGTACGTTTCACGCACACGAAGGCACCGCGGGCACGTACACACGAGGGACGAGTACGTATGTGTGTATGTATGTATAAATGTATACATGTATATACGTAGCTGTCACTCTTCTCGTTCGATCGGAATTTTCGAGCGGCGCGTCCGATCGATGAAGCCGTAAAATCGGATAAAACTTTAAGAAGCTTTACGAGCGTACGCGGCCAACCGTTTATTATCATTCCTTTTCCGGACTTCATCCCCGGCACGACGAATATACCATGAGGAAAAAGGGCGGGTGGGAGGGAGGGATCGTCGTCGAAGGACTCAACGGGAATTTTCGTACGACCTTCTTCAAAGCCGGCGACACTTTTATGGAAAAGACGTCAAACTTCTTCCGAAGGTCAAACATACAGACGCCTCTCTCTTTACGTCCACGGTGTGCAGATCAACCGTGAATAATGCACGTCGACATCACCGCGAAAAACTGTGTTCGCGTCTTATTTCGTCGGATGACGCCGGTGAGAGAGTCAAGGGGAGGGTGTAGGGAGGGGGGTAGGGCGAGGGTAAGTAGGTGGGCGGAGGTTGTAAGCCCTTTTCTCCTTCGCAGAGTACCTTTCGTTTAATCCGGTTGAGTGCGACAAATCTTTCTGTCTCTCTGCCAGTCAGCTCTTTTCTATTCTTCTCTCTCTCTCTCTCTTTTTTTTTTACCTTTCTCTTCGTTTCTTCTTTTACTCCAGCTTCGATAGGACGACTGTGTAACACCGACATCGTCGTCGTCGTCGTCGCGGTCGTGCGCGCGCCTCGTCCTTGCCTCTGTTCCGAATGAATATTTAATTCCTACTTATCCGAAGGATGGCATAAGCGCGAATAAATAAGCCGGGGAACAACGCGAGGAAGATGTATCTTAATGGTAATCCGCAGACGACATCTGCGTCGTGCCCTCCCGCGTGCTTTTCCCCGGCTACCCACCCGCCGCTCCACCTACTTTCCGAACCGTGCATACGAGAATAAAATACGATCGTCGAGAGACAGATGAGAGAGAGAGGAAGAGAGAGAGAGAGAGAGAGAGAGAGACGCATCAGAGCCTTATACGTGATTTCGCGAAGAACCTTTGCACACCATCGACGACGCTTCCGTCCTCCGGAATGATCTATGACGCTTAATCACGGAGGCGTTGAATTATCGCTAGCATATGTTTCCCTTTTTTTTATATTACCGTGGCTAGACATTGTTTTCCATGCACGCGTAGTTGTGTTTCGCGTTTCCACGTGGGAACGCGAGTCCGTGGAGGCGAACGATTCTGTTTTCACGACCACGCAGATTTTCTCTTGCACTCGTACATATGTATCTCTGTGTCCCATACATTGCGGTTTTCTTCACTAACATTATATACACATCTATAATAATTCCATAATAACATAGAAAACCTGCAAATATTTAAATACTCATTTGTAAAATTTTAAAAATAATATTCTCCACGTGAATGCAGTCAGTCAATCAAACACCTGATCGACGAAGGCGAGAGAGGGGAGAGACACTGTGTTAACAAAAGTTTCGATTCCGTGTCTAACCTGAGCTTCGCCGCTTTGTCTCGGGTTTTCTCGAAACGTCAGGAATCTCACGTTTCCATCTCCGTGCGCCGCTGTGGATCGTTCGGATCGAGGATTTATGGATTCGACGTCCATCCGTCCCGACGGGAAGGAGGTGCAGGCATTTCCACGATGTTTTGGCGCTAGTTTAACCCTCGACAGAGCTGCTGGCAGCCGTCTCGGGCAAATAATTCCAATACGTAAGCTTCGCCTCGCTCGAAGGTCTGCGGTTCACGGCGGTGCATTGCACGGGTGCAGGCAGGCTGCATACATACATACGTGCAGTGAATGGCATTGAGGGACCTCTATCTATAGAGGCTAGATTAGAGTGCATTAGCCTCACCGCGAACTCGATGTAGATATCCTTCGTTCCGTTTTGCGTACACGCATCGCGCTACTACGGCCGGCGATGCTATATTTGTAACCGGCGGGTGGAATACCGACGGCGTTAACAGCCGGCACGAGTTTATCAACACCGTTTTCCAACGATAATTCGTGAGAATTACTTCGATTATCTTGTACACTCACCTGAGAATCACGAGTGATCTTGATTTTTACACCTTAATTTTGATATATATATATACGAGTTATAAGAGGATTTAAATCGTATTTATAATTAAAAATAGAAATATGATTATTAAAGGATGGAAATTGTTTTGTAGATTTATATGTAGATCACGTAGATGTGATTGTTTTGAATCATCGAGAGATCATTGATTTCACGACACCGTTCAATATAATTATATCCGAAACGATCGGATAATAGCGATAACGTTTGTGTTTCGTCGCTGTAAACGGTTTTGTTTACGCGACAACGACGTCCTCGATAATCGTCGATATATTCGCGGTCGCGTTCGATCTGCGAGTGGGACAAGGACGTGACTCTCGTTCGATCTCGTCTATTGGGAAAAATCGTCGGGGACTATTAATTTTACCGGCCAATAAGAGAACGATTCCCGTCTGCCGCGGTGATACGCAGCTAATTACACGCAGATTAACGTATCCGCCCTGCGGTTATCGCGTCGCGTTTTCTTTTTCCTTCTTTTATTTTCTTTCTCTTCTATCTAGCCGTCGTTACACATCGTCCGTGCTGGATAAATATAGCGATCTTGTCCGCGACGGCAAAATACGAGCGAATCCGGGTCACCCGTTTTCTCGTATCCGATCGAATCGTCGTTCCCGCGACACGAACGACAGTTCGTTCGAATAAAATCATTTTTTTCACACACTATAGTCTTGAAATCTCACCGTTGACATCGACGGATACATACATACATACATACATATATTTTCCGTCCAGCGAAATACATCGAATCCTTATTGTAACGTCGCAGGAAAAGGAAATTTCACGGAGAATAGAAATTGTTCCGTATCGTCCGACAATAAAGACCTGCCGGATAAGATCTCCCTTTTTCGACGGTACAGCCATTCAAGGACGCACCGGTGTAACGTGAAAACGGTTCTCCGGTTTTTTCCCCGGGTGAAACGAATTCGATAAAAATCCGGAGCAACGATTGCGATCTGTTTCGCCGTATATCGGCGACGTGACCGGCGAACAATGACGTCGAAAATAGGACGCATCGAAGGGTAGACGCGCACGTCACTTCCGTCAAGGGCCAGGACGACACGCCCAGTAATCAGGAACCGATCACCGAAGGAAATTACCAACTGCGCTCGGCCACCTGAACGTTGAATCTCGTTACCCTATATATTCACCCCTCCGTGTGACGAAGGGAGAGGAGAGAGCAAGGGGAGGAGGGGACTACCCTCGTAGGAATTCTCTTTTCAGATCGCGAAAAACGAGAATCTCGTTGTTCCCCACCCCGTGGCCACCACCTCCCCGTTTTGCAAAAGCTTTAACAAAAGCATCAAACAGGGTCCACGATGGTTATCTTTATCGAGGGTTGTAAAATATGTAGAACAAGGTCCTACCGGATCGCGTTGCAAGGGATTAACGTACCTTCACCCGGGACTCTATATTAATAGTCCTTGTTTCACACACACACACACACACACATACATTATTATTCTCATGTAAGGTAATATTATACTTACGACGATGGAGAGTCTGACGATGTTTTTGTTTATCGTACAGTGGGTTCGTTATTCTCCGTCGATCGAACCGCGAGTCGGTGGGAGATGTATGGGAATTGTATCCGAGTCCAATATAACGAGGGAATATGGTAACAACAACATGTCGATCATGAGAATAATGGCGTGTGTGTTGTTTTATATTTCAATGGACGATTAAACAAAGAACCTGACGGAATCGCATCGCCGGGAATTCGCGAAAGTTTCGCGAAAACTCGCCAAGGGTGTGTTCGCGCGGCACGTTGTTGCACGTCGTTGAATTATAATTAATAAAATATCAAGTTTAAGTGCAGGTAAAGCTTCTTAACCGGGGAGAGTGGCTCTTAAAGTTTGCCAGCTGGGAGGTACGGGAGAACCGTTTGAGGGGGAGGATTTTCGTCTAAATCCGGTCGTTTTCGCGTCATTACCGGATTTTCACGGTGGGCTGCTGCGACGGAGAGAAAACGCAGCCACCCTTTTAAGAACCGTGGCACGGAAATAATTCCGGGAAAGCTACGGGAGAAATAAAACGATTTATATATCCGAGAAATCAATTCGACGATTCCAATCTTTGTCTCTTTTTGAAATCGTTCTTTATAATATCTCTTTCACGTTTATTTCTCCTAAAACGAGCAAAGAAAGAGATTCTCGTTTAATTTCACGCCATCGATGAATCGGTATACAATACACAGATACACACACGTACGTACATATGTGTCACACCTGACGAAACCATTAGCTGGGACGTATCCACGTAATTCCCCGAAGGTGTACACTAGGTATTACAATGGGTCGGATTGTGGCCGCGTGCGTTAATTACATTCAGGCGTGTTCCGCATGCTTCTGGACACGTGCACGTGGTGTATTGGTAGTGGTGGTTTAATCGTCTCGCGTTACACGACGACGATTTTCTATTGCGCACCGTAATCCACCGTTAATCCCCGCGGGTTTCCGCCGCCGCCTCCACCTCCACCGTAACGCTAAACAATCCGTGAAAATTAATGGATAGTTTACGCGGGCATGGTTTATCGCCATGGAAAACTCTCTGGCGAGAGACGTTAGAACGTGTACAGATTAAAGTTTTCGCGAAACGGGGAATTATCGTTCACGTCTCGGTTTCTCCTCGTTCGTCCGTGTTTTAAACTGACATGTATTATTCGTCGTCAGTCATGCGAGAGAAAATTATATATATATATACGCGGGCGAAACATTTCCATCATATTTTACCCGTGTAACAACGGGAGCGCGGGACTTTGAAATTGGAATCTACCGCTGTCTAAATAAAGGTATGAAAATGACTGAATAATCCCTGTCAGACGGCATCGCGCGTTCATTTATTCAGACGGCAAGGCGGGAAAAGTTACATCTCGGCAGCGATTTTTGACAGACGGAAAACCCCCGTAGGCGGCCGCCAACAACAACCAACCCCCTCCTCTCCTCTCCTCTCCCCTACCCCTCCCGTTTTTTTTCCACCGACTTTCATCCCCGTTCCACCACCAGTTGGATACGCCACGGATTTGTTTTCCGGCCCCCGGGATCCCGTAGGAAATAAACGCTCCGAGAGAGCAATAACTGGTTTACGCCGGAAAACGGGCCACCGACAATTCGTCGGCTTGCATTATTAATAATCCTGAATTTAGATTTATCGCTGCCACCCGCGACCGGCCCGTTCAACGTAACCGGGTGAGGAGGGGGGAGAGAGGGGTTAAATGTGAAATATGAAGAATGATTTTTTTTGTTCCCTCAAGACGAGAGATACTCTCTTGGCTACCGTGAAGTCGAGACGTTTTTTTCCGAAAGTCTTATTCGTTTCTTTTTTTTTGTCACCGAAAGTTTCCCTGGAAATTTAATTCGATGAGAATTTTCTAAATGAAGCTGCTGCAACGAAACGAGAGAAACGAGTACGAATCTCGATTCCGAGGGAACCCCTTAAATCATGGGAGTGATTTCATCCCCGTTTGCCGTTCGGCTGTTTATAGGGCGCCGTTAATCACGCTGCTCGGCGAAGGTTTGATGAAAATCTTATCTTAAACGAGTAATTAGGCAGCCCCGTGGGGCCGGCGAGGGTTTAAATAGCGTTTCCACGCCTCCTTACATTATCGAGAGACACGCGATATCGCGCGGTCATTATTTATAATTTTCCTCGGAGAGAGTCGAAAGAGAGTCCATGAGAGAGAAAGAGAGAGAGAGAGAAAAAGAGGGAGAGAATCGTGCGGCGCGTGTCGCATGAAACGTCGACGCAATTAGCGTGCCAGGTTGATCAAACGGGGCGAATAGTAATTTGTCGTTGAAATGCGTCTACACTCGATCTGTCTAATTGAATTTACACTAACCAACCGAATAAAACAACAAAAGAAACAAAAAAGAAACCCAAGCCCTTCATTAAACTAATGAAACTTTCGTTTACCCGCACACTTTCTCGATATAATTCACCTTCATTACCACCCGGAACAAAGCTGAAATACAATGCTTTTATCGTTGAACCATAATTCCGTCCGACAAATAACAACTACCACCACCACCACCACCACCACCACCACCGGGCGTGGAATTACGATGACCGGGACGAGATATATCCTCCACGGGATTTTAGGTCGAAACCACGGGTAAAATGGCAAGCAACAACTGCTGCTGCTGCGGCCCGTATGTCGGAAATGATTAACTTCGTATTCGAGCGGCGGCCCGGCAATTAGGACGATTGCTCCGTGTTCGTGGGTACGCCAAGGTCCAGGCCACAATTTCCTCGAAAGCCCTTCGCCGTCGTGTGGCCCGTCTTCATTCTGAAAGACACTTACCCTCTGACTGCCTCCCATTTTCCTCCCTTCCGTCCCCTCCCCTCCTCTCCCCCACCGAACATTAGGATCCCGTGGAGGAGGTCCTCGAGAATGGAGATGCTCTCCTCTTCGAGGGAATTCCGCTCGAACGCGCTTTACGTCGTGACGACGGCGACGACGAGTCTCGTCGGCTATCAGAGACGGAATTTAAGCGGATTAAAATTAAACGTGCCACTTTAACGGTGGGATAGAGAGAGAGAGAGAGAGAGTCGCTGTATGGAATCATCTTTAAAATCGCTGGCGCACGACTCTCCGTTCCCTGGGGATTTTCTGGAAACGCGACGGACATTTCTTTTCTACGTGAAATTCAGCGAATTAAGTCTACGTTAGGAGAATCTCTCGGGAAGGCTTAATGTAATCAAAACACTATTTCGTTCCACATAAAGTATGTGAGTATGGTTATTCGCTAGATAGATTCACACTTTTGCTAGATAATTTGGATCGTTTAAGTCGTACTATTAATAGTATTATATTCGATTCGTTCGTTATGAAAGAGAGATTATACAAATTCACGAGATACTCTTGTTAGATAGCGAAGTATATTGCTGTACTGTATGTATGTGTGTATGTATCTATGTACTCGGTCGGGCCAGGGAACGCGTTTAAAGTGCCGCATAAAAGTTGCAAAAAGAAACACTGTTACTGGAGATAGCCTTGACATTTAGTAGAGTTTAGCGTAGCCACTAGCGTAGCAATTAACCGTCATCGTTGTGGTAATAAGTTTGTTTGAGAAATACCGTCGGCTATCCTCGTATACACGGCTGCTACAGTTTCTCTCCCTCTTTCTCTCTCTCTCTCTCTCCCTTTTAAATGTGTGTAAAGAACGACACATTGGGGCTTACTTTTACCGTTTTAAACGGCGTATGACCACCGGCTTGGTTATACAGTGGAATTTACACACAGACGATCCTCCGCGAGGTCCTTCGTAACGACGGCATGAAGAGAGCAAGAGAGAGAGAGAGAGAGAAAGGGAGGAAATGATATTAGCAAAAAGGCTCGTAAAACGGCGCGAAACCGCGGTAAAACGCGGCAGCTTAGCAGACGTTCGTTTTAGCGGCGAGTTGAATGTCGGTGCGACTGCGGAAAAGGCCGGTTGAAAGCATTTAAGCGACGTTTCGAGAAGCAAAACGACGATTTCAACGAAACCCTCGACCCCCGTTTCCACCTCTGCCATTTACCTACCCCCTTCCCCTTCGTCACCCCCCTCCCCCATCTCGGTTCTCCGCTCACTGACAAATTTATGCAAAGCGTCGATTTTCTTTGCGAACTGACTGCCTGCCTTGCCCCGTTCGCCGTTGGATATCTTTCCACGCCTGTTTCACCTCGCGGCTGCGGAACGTAAAGCAACGGAATCCGCGGCATCTCGCGCAGCTGAAACGACCGGCGGAAATTTATAAACGAGGCACTCGCGCGGAGAAGAAAAAAAAAGAACGAAGAAATTCTTGCGAACGAAACCCGCGTTTGCCGGGAGACGACTTTGGGAAATTGTACAGGTCGGCTCGTTTGGAGTGGTCGTTCTTCCAGAGAGCTCGTAGATTTTCGACGAAAGTAACCTCCCGACTATCACTACTTATCGTTGTTTCGGTTTCTGAGATTTACTTTTTTTTTTTAACTATAAATTCGCGCGAAAGTGGATTTTCACGATGGTCTCGCGAGCGGTGACTCTTTTTCTCCCCGTTTCTTCCCGATTTTTTTCTCCCGCGTTCCCGTGGAATTTACGATCGCCTCACAGCGGCGGGGACCACTTCGTCGTAAATTGCCACGGTGGTTTAAATTTAAATACAAGGAACACAGAGAAACACGTGGAGCGAAGGAAGAACATCAACGGGTACTTTCCAGGGCCGCGCTCTTGTTACATCGGCATTCGAAAACATAAATTCCCTTCCCGTGTTTCCCCGGTGCGCCCGTGTTCGACGGAGTAACATTGTTATCGGGATAAGAATTTCACCGTCGAACGAATAAAAACCGCGGCGAACGAACGGAAAGCACCCGATGTGGTTGTGCGCTGCTCTCGAAAGCTCCGGGGCGAGAAAACCGAAGGGTTTCTCTGTACTTCTTTAATCACGTGAAAGAAGAACAACACCGAAACATCGAAAGTTCACGAAGAACGAAGAAGTTCTTGGAATCTTCCCTATAAACCCTTTGGACACCTTTCACCCAGATTCTTTCTATTCTCCCCTAGAATACACCCCTTTCAACAAAAATTTCCCCTAGAAACTTCTCTATATTTAATTAAATCGTTCTATAAAGACATCATTTTCGAATAGTTAGACGATCTTTTTCTAATTAACGCGTTCGGGATGTCTACGAGTCGAGATTTCGCCGTTCGTTGAATCACGGAACGGTACGTCGCATCCCACCGGACCACCCCCCCGGGTTTCCAAGGGTGCGTAGACGAGGGCGGAATATCCTCCGACGAGAGAAACGGAAAGCCCCCGGAGGCCCTCCCGCAGTGAGAAGCTGCACATAACTCCGTCGACGACGTAGCGCGATAAATTCCACGAGGGGGCCTACTTTCTGCGAGAACAACCCTTCGGGACAACGAAGGATAACCTCCTATCTCGAGTCGGGGGGTGTTAACCCCCCACCCCCTCCCCCCGCTGGTTTGGACCTGGCATTCCGTATATTCGACCTTTCGTGCACCCCGCGTAGACACCCCCCTGTACACGGCCCTGCCAAGAGGCCATCCTTAACCTCTTCGGCGACGCGTGGCTGATTTATAAGGACGAGGATCCAACTTCTCCCCTACTCTCTATCTTTCTCTATTCTGTTCTGGTCTCTATTCTACGTACTCTGACGAGAACACTGTGGTACATCGATATACACGGGGTGACGGAGAATGATGTGAAATTCTGGCGAAGTATCTGGGAATTTGAGTATTTGATTGAACGGAGGAAAGTTTGTAGGATTTATAGAAAAGTGGAAAGATAATGGAGTATTGGTGTTTGAGATCAATTAGATGGTAGATGAGAAATTATTCTAGACGTCGATTAGAAAATTCCAATTTTTGTAGGTGTCTATATCATCTTTATAGATCATATTTTGGGAATGCCTTCTTCATAGGACTTTAAGCGGTAGCTTTAGAACGTGCGAATATTCGGGTGATTTATTCCGGGACACCGTATGTATACGTACGTGTATACATATACACACGTATAGACACTAATACCGAAGAGTAGCCATCCCATACTGTGGGTGTACAGTGATCCAGAACGGGTATAGTGGGACGGCGTGATATATAGTCGTGTCTGGTACCGCTGAACGTCGTTGCAATCTCCTTTAGTGGAAGGGACAGAGATTTTTTATGGATTGTCACGGTTAGGGCGGGTTTCGCCTTGGGCGAAAATCTGTCGTATGAATTTACGTTGATCGGTGTTTTAGTGCGGCACGCTAAGAGGAATTGCCGGGCCCGGCAAACAGCCAGTTTTAATTTCTCGCTCCTCGCCGGAACGTATATCAATCAGTGCCGACGACTGATCCGATAAATGTTCGAACATGTTTCACGTACCGAAGTGCCTGTCACCGTTTATTGGAATTTATTACGATCACTCTGTTCCACGATAAATGACTTATTCTTATCGAAAAGGTCAAACGCAACGGGCCGCGCGATATCGATCAGTTTTTCGTTCGGCATTCGCGCAATTTTTGAGATAGCGATCTGAAACTGGTACCATTGTTTTAGTTAGGAAATTCTACGGCAGATCAACCTATAATAGTTGTACTTTTCGAAAATTTAATTTTTCGCAAAAATCTGAAGGGGGTAGGTCAGGATTTTTTGCGATTTTCGTAATTCTCTCGGCATTTCCACAATTTTTGAGATATCAAAATGATTCTTTCACTGGCTTTTTCCGCTTCGAAATCCGCGTCCAAAACGTCCAGGATCATTAAAATATCTCAAAAATTGTGGAAATGACGAGGGATTTACGAAAATCGCAAAAAATCCTGACCTACCCCCTTCAGATTTTTGCGAAAAATTAAATTTTCGAAAAGTACAACTATTATAGGTTGATCTGCCGTAGAATTTCCTAACTAAAACAATGGTACCAGTCTCAGGTCGCTATCTCAAAAATTGTGGAAATGGCAAGCAAAAAACTGGTTGAAATTGACTAATTTTCACGATTTTCGTAATTCTTCCGTCATTTCCCCAATTTTTTAGATATCAAAATGATTCTTTCACTGACTTATTCGGTTTGGGATTCCGCGTCCAAAACGCCTTGGACCATGTTAGTAGCTCAAAAATTGAGGAAATGACGAAAGAATTACGAAAGAATTACGAAAATCGCGAAAAATCGTCAAATTAGAGCAGTTTTTCGTTCGGCATTCGCTCAATTTTTGAGATAGCGATCTGAAACTGGTACCATTGTTTTAGTTAGGAAATTCTACCCCAGATCAACCTATAATAGTTGTACTTTTCGAAAATTTAATTTTTCGCAAAAATCTGAAGGGGGTAGGTCAGGATTTTTTGCGATTTTCGTAATTCCCTCGGCATTTCCACAATTTTTGAGATATCAAAATGATTCTTTCACTGGCTTATTCCGCTTCGAAATCCGCGTCCAAAACGTCCAGGATCATTAAAATATCTCAAAAATTGTGGAAATGACGAGCGATTTACGAAAATCGCAAAAAATCCTGACCTACCCCCTTCAGATTTTTGCGAAAAATTAAATTTTCGAAAAGTACAACTATTATATATTGATCTGCCGTAGAATTTCCTAACTAAAACAATGGTACAAGTTTCAGATCGCTATCTCAAAAATTGAGCGAATGCCGAACGAAAAACTGGCTGAATTTGACGATTTTTCGCTATTTTCGTAATTCGCTGACCGCTTTCGCAAATTTTTAGTTATCGACCTGACAGATATAATCGTCAAACACACTTAACTGGTTAATCACGTGTAGACCATCCGCGAGGAAAACCGCGGCGAAATTCATTCTCGCTTTCGTCAAACGAATCCGACCCTTTCCCTATCTATCCGTTAACTCGGTCCACTGAACCGGCAATCGAGATAATAAAATTGAAAAAAAAGAACCCGAACGGGAACCTCCTTACCCCTAATTTCGATTACTCGCCGTTCCTACGATCAGGGGATCGTCTGGCTTTCCATCGGACTGTGAAAACTCTATAAAACTGCCAAATAAAACTTTTGTAAATTACTTTCGTTAATGAAGGTATCCCGAAGAATTTCCTCGTTAGTCGGATGCTTAAGCAACGAAGCGTTAAGAGATTCCATCTCCCACAATATCAAAGTAAAAAACATTTCTTCCTTACATACACATATACATCCTATTCTTTTTTCATAAAATTGTACAATATTCAGCATAATCTCCACCAACTTCTTACTGCTCAGTATCATTTTTACGATTCACAGGATTGAGAATCACTGATCTCAACGGGACGTTAGGGGGGAAACTGTTTCAATGACGCCAGTCACTCGCGGTTATCTCCCGCGAATCGCGCAGGGTGTTTCGACGAACCTCCGTTGCCAAACTCGCGTGTCTCATGATTCGCCAACGATACGATAGCGAGAAAGAGAGAGAAAGAATGAGAAAAAGGGGGGAGGGATCCCTTTTACATACATGAAAAATGCATTCCTTTATCCGACGATCGTTGTTCACGTGCATCGCGCGCGAAATGTTCGTAATTAATTCCGTGCTCCCATGGTTCACCGTAAAAACTCCTCTCTCTCTTTCTCTCTCTCTTTCTCTCTCTTTCTCGTGTATAACCCGGTCGAAGTTTACGATACTTCGGCATCGTCGACGCTCGACGTTCGAATTTATCAACAATGGACCCGTTATCAGCGACGGAGCCCCGTACTTTTATCTGACTCATAAGTAATTCCGGCAGACGCGCGTGATCCAAGGAAATTCGGGAACACGGACCGGAGTGGATCAGATCTCCCCCTCGTGATACATAATTAACGCGTAAGGGGTGAATTCGATGTTGGAAGGGTGGCTAGGAACAACACCGATAAACCAGCGCCGGTGTACGGCGAAACAGGACGAGAAGTTTTAAAAAAGGCTGTCCGTGTGGCACCCTTTTAAATTCCGCTGGCAACACGCGAACACCCGTGCGTGTCGAAACACGGATAGAATATTTACATTCCCCGCGAAAATGTTACCCCTCATTGTCGTAGGAACCGGATACGAGGAACAAGTTTACCAAACCGGCGAGAAATTCCAATTTTTTTTCTCCCCCCCCCTCACTCCAATCGCAATTACGCGTAATCGTCTTTGCACGTGAAAATCGAAAGTAAGCGGCTTAACTCGAAGCAAGGTGGAAAGGGATTACGAGGAAAAGTCTTGTAAATCTTTGAAAGATCGAGACCACCTCGATCTATATTTTAATATCTTCTTCTTTTTTTTCTTTCTTTTCACGCGAGAAACTTGTCGAAAGTATTTCATACGTCCCAAGGAATCGGATCTATTATATTTTCGATTATAACGGAAGAGATGGAATTAAATTCGAACATCAAAGAACGTTGTCCCGTACGAATTTTCATTTTCCTCGCATTTGTCACGGTCAATAGATGCATCGTCGGTATCGTCGCCACGTCGGAAAAACAATTTTCTCCGGGTGCCCCCTTGTGTTCGATCAAATTCTCGAAGGCCCGCCACCATGGGAGAGGAGAGAGGAGAGCCCGAGTGTGTCTCGTATCAATTGTCAATAATATTAGGGACCGCAATTTCACTCGAGAAGTCCCGTCGGGCGTTGTTCGTCCGATATCTGTCCGGTTCCCCTTCTGTTTCCCCCCCTTCCCCCTCCCTCCCTACGGTAAGTGTGTGGCAGCTTCACCCTGGTTCAAAGGGGGAAGAAAAAAAAAGGAATCGGTCGTAGCTAGCAAGGAAGGAAGGAAGGAAGGAAGAGAAAGAGAAAGAGAAAGGAGGAGTTTCCCGAAGCGCCATCGATTATTTTCACGCGAGAAGGAACACCGTAAAGAGGGTTTCTTTGTTCGATTCGCCTTTACCCGAACGACAGTGGGTCACTTGCATTCGGGAGGAGAGAACGTTGCCAGGATTCCCTCGAGGGGGAATAAAATGGAATGGGGAGATTCGGGAAAGTTTCACGACGAGAAGTCCTATTGTCTGTATTAGCGTCAGGATCCGAAGGGGCCGAGTATCGGGGACGAGTAATACGTCATTAATTAAGCCGAGAGAAATACCACTTCTAATCTTTGGTCTTGTAGTGTTTAATCAAAAATTACGTCCGCCGATATTAGGTTTCATTAATCATAGGATATTCAATTATAATATATCTATAATATCTAAATTGACGATCTTGAAATCAAGGATACCATCTATTTCCTTAAATCTTTTACCTCTAGACTCTCAATAAACGAAATCCGAAGTGTTCCGATGCTTTCAATCGGCGTAACAACAATCGACAAACTTTTTCTCAGCGATACAAAAAGTCTGTCTACCCAAACCCTAGTGATTATTTAGCCTACTCTAAAAGGACACAATCCGAAGACCATGAAAACGATCGTTCTTCCAGTGGCATCGATTATTTTCACGCCCGAAGTAGTCGCACGACCAGGAAGAGTAAGGGAGGGGGGGGGGTTGAAAGGGAAAACGAGAGAAGCTTTCTTTGCTTTTACCGAACGACAGTGGGTCAGTCGCGCCGAGAATGATACAGCCGGGATTCTCCCCGAGGGAGAAGAAACGGAGGCTCAAAAAAAAAAAAAAGGAAAAACTTTTCGAACAAACATAGAAGAGAGGGTTCTCCCGGTTATCCTGTCTTCCTTTTTCCGGACGACGGGACACGCGCCACCGATCCTTCGCGGATCCTTTGTCCGGGTGCTCGTAAATCCGCCGAGAAGTCCGAGGAGTTCTCTTTCAAGAGAGTTCTCTCTCTCTCTCTCTCTCTCTCTCTCTCTCTCTCGCCTCCCGTTCGCAGATTCTCCTCTCCCCGTGGCGGCGTTAACTACGAGCACAACGACCCACCCACTCGTTCGTTCCTGTATTTATGACGGGACGCCGGGATCCATGAGTAAATTGCCTGACGTTGGAAGGATGAAGTTTTTAGCCGGAACGAGCCTGCCACGACTGCCGTTAAGGATTTTTATCGGCGGAATTAACCGGGCTGTTAATAATGCCTGTTAGGAGCAGTAAAACGGTTGAACGTTTCCAACGGGAAGGTTCTTTCTTCTTCTCGTTTCGGTGCCCCTTTCGTTTGGTGACGAAGAACGTCTCGTTTGTTTGAACTGTTCGCATTACACACACACACATACACAAATACAGATCGAACTTGTCTAAATGAGGGATGATTTATTATCGGATTCATTGACGATATTGCTTTTTTTATTTTCTCGTTGAATTAACGTACGGCGATTGGTTAGAAATAAAGGGGAAGGATGAGTTTAAGTTTCGATGACGCGAATCGAGTGGAAACTTAAGGCCAACCTCCTCGATTTCGTTTCACCGGTGTCCTTTTGACGGTTATATCGTTTGGTCTCTCGTTGGTGCATGGGACGAGTACGGAAGCAAACCGTGGCCGATCGTAACGAATTTTATGCGCGTCTATATAACCGACCTTTATCGTCTCGGGACCTATGGCCGCGCGACAGTGGCGTTAAGGTCTAAATAAGAGCATCCTTAGGAGTCTCGACAAATCCCCAGTGGTCCCTTTTACTTTCCGCTGCCTCTCGACTTTGCCCCTTTTGCTTCCTCCTTTGCTTCCCTCTGCGAGATTGCCTCTTGTCGCTACGTACATAAAAACCTCCAGTCATTTTCCCATCAGGAATACTTTCCTTTTTTTTTTCTTTTTTATTCGTTTAAAAATGTGTGGGCGACACAGAGAGGGAGAGAGAGAGAGGAGAGAAAGAGTCATATTTCGGTTAAGAAATTTCGACGTTCAATGGTGAAATCGTCACGTCGGTCGCGTTTATTCGACCTTTTTTTCCACCCCCGCTTCGTTCAGTCTCATCCCCGTTTCACTTCCCCCGTCACCCCCCCTCGTTTCTTTATTATTTTGGGCCATCGAGCGTGTGTCCTTGCCGTAGGGTGATTTTTATATTTATTTGTATCGGTCGGTATTATTGAATTCCGATAATCCGCGTCGCCGGCATCGTAATCCCCCACCCCTCCCCCTTTACGATATGCTACGATTTATGCCCCCTCCACCCTTAGCTATCTACTTTACCTTTCTCCCTTTTATCCCTTTAACCGCATCGACGAAATTATCCGATAAGGTCGTTGACCTTCGGCGGAAATCTGATTTCAATTTGGCCTCGTTGCTTCTCCTCCAATCGTCGCATCCAAAGGGCGAGTGTTAAAAATATCAACTTTATCCCCCGTTTTTTTCCAACTGCTGTAAATTGACGTCTGTCAAGTTCAACACGAATATAAAGTCAGCTAGCTGACGATGACGATCGTCGACGGATTCTCTCGACGTCGTCGTCTTCATCGTTCGTCGGTGCAAAATCCCGTTATAATAATCGGCGACGGGATTTTCCCTCCTCCGGGGGAGTCAAACGCTCGTCCACGTCTCCTTTGTCTTTCCCCGAGATCCATCATTCACCGGGGGGCGCGACGGCGGCGTCGGCACCAAGAGAAATCACGGGGATCGTGATTAAATGTCGCATCCACTTCCTATTGCAGCCGCGAGGCTGGCTCTCTCTCCCCTTCTGTCATCGCTTCGACTTCCATCTAGCAAAACCCTTTTCGCTCTTCTTCGTTCCGTACACTTTTTTTTTTCTCCCCCACCTACCCTCTCCGAATCACGGAGGAACTCTTACGGAAGACGAGGCGATCGAAGGACAGTCAGAGAGACGTTAATTACATTCCGCTTTGTTTCACGGTTACCATAATAGAACAAGGAATCTGCGTTCGAACGTTAGGGGTTAGACGATAAAGAGAGAAAGAGAAAGAGAGAGAAAAAAAAATATAAACGAGAGACCATAGAGCGAACGGAAACACACACACAATGCCCGGGTTCCAACGGGCCTTTAATCGAACTCGTAAAAAAGTTGAAGTGCTTTCCCGGATAAGCCCCACGCACGATCGATTTGAAGTTGCAACGAGAACGGGCTGGAAAAGTTGGCAGACCAATCCAATTTATTTATTCGACCTCTCGGTCGGTGGTGAAACGCGAGGCCTCTTCTACGGTTGGATGGATGAACGAGGAGCGGATGTTGGATAGATGGATGGATGGATGGATGGATGGATGGATGGATGTGTGGTCCGTTTTCTCCAGCGTCGATGGACGGTCCAAGGACCCATCTTCTTTTCTCTCTCGCGCCTCGTCGAGCTCTCGAGTACGTTCCCAGACGAGCTATTCTATATTTTTTCTTTTTCCCACCGTCTTTCTTTTTCCCTGCCATCTTGAATAGATATTCCAACCCACTCGAAGACCCTCTCCACGAGGTCCGGAGACGACGACGTACCTTCACGTTCGCCGAAGCACCGGTGCCGATCAGCACCGAGAACGGAACGTCACGTATTCACCGATAGGAATTGCTCGACGAGATTCTACTCGCGAGGTTCTACTCTGCCTTGTCCTTGCCCTTCGCTCCACGGGGCCCTTTTTTCTTTCGCGAGTAGTTTCACCCTGCTCGTTCGTCCGAAACATTGTCTGACCGTGATCGAGACAGATGGCTCATACTACTTAGAACTTAACAGGTGTATTGTATTTTCTAATTTAAATCGTTCGATTTAAATATAAAAGGTGTTATACCTCAACGTTTAAGTACGATGTCAAGAGAGAGAGAGAGAGAGAGAGAGACGGTGGAATATTAAAACGTTATAGGAAACGTGAATAATATCTTGCGGTGATCTCTCCCCCGCATCCCTACCGTTTCCGATGTAATAAATATAGAAATTTATCGCAGCAAGATCTTGTTATACGTTTACCCGAGAAACGAGCCAAGGTCTTTCAACCGTCGCGACTCAAGGTCGCGGGCACAAAGCCACCATCGATCGTCGTAATTCCACCGGCGGAAAGTCGCGAGCATTTCCCTCTTCCTTTTCCAACGGTACTTCTTTTCTTTTCTTTTTCCCCCGTCGGCGTTGCACGCGTGGAAACTTTCCACGTCGGTTTTTCCGTCGTACACCTCGGTTTTGTGTTTCCACGGTGTTTCCTCGTTCCTCGCTTGTCTCTTCTTTTCTCTTTCCATTCTTTTCTTTCTCCACGTTCCATCTTCTCGCTTATGATCGACGGGACGGGGGAGAGAGACGGGTATTTACGGTGGTTATAAACGTCTTCGTTCGCTGCCGACTCGCTTACCTCCCCTCTTCTTCGTCACCGCGTCTCCGGCAAAGAAAAACCCTTCTCCACCTTCACCTCGACCTCAACCTCTGCCTCTTCCCGGGAACTTCTTCCTTTTTTTTTCCTCAGGATCTTCTCCTCTCACCGTTATTCAGCCACCATCGGCGTTACACACACCTTCACCGAATTTTTTGTCTCTCTCTTCTTCTCACACTCTTTCTCTCTCTCTCTCTCTTAGAGTCTATATTTTTCATGCTCCTTTTTTTCATTTCCGTGTCTCACGAATTCTATACCTTCATCCATCGCAGGATGGCACCCTCCCACTTTCTTCCCTTCTGGTCGTCATTAAAAACGTGACGGTTCCCGTGAACGTCCCTTCTTCTTCTCGGTGGCTGCATTTTTCCTTCCCGTATTTTTTCTCTTTTTTTCTTATTTTTTATTCCCTCTTATTTCCCTGTCTCTTATTGAAAGCCTTCGGGGTATCTTCGGTGATTTCTACATCCATCTCCGTGACCTTCTTCGTCTCTCCTTTACAATCGACGAATCCCCAACCCTCCTCCCCCCGTTTCGGTTCCACTCGTAACTTTCGCCCATCTTTTTCCGGTAACGGGAGGCTTCGTTACGCCCTTCGAAACTGTTTAACGACGCAATGGCAAGGGGTGTGAGAGGGCCCTTTGTTGATATCGCGACGTTATTACCGGCCGCTCTCGCAACTCGCCAGATGGGCAATTCCGTATTTAAATTATCGTTCCCCGACGTCGACGTCGACGTCGCCGTCGTAGTCATCGTCGTAAGTAAGCCGGAAACGAGATTGCGCGCAAGACCGACGTTATTACCGGTACCCCGTGCTTATAGTATACCTCGGTCGTTCCGAATGTTGGAAAAAGAAGAGAGAGAGAGAAAAAAAAGACGCACACAAAAATCGTCCGACCCGTTTTAATTGTTTCATGGAATCCGCACTTTCTTCTTCGTTGCTCGGAGCTTTTCTTTCTTCTTTTTTTTTCTCTGGCTCACTCTCGAAAGGAAACCTTTTCTTTTCGCTTTATTAGCAGCCAGCCCGGCCATACAAACGAGTTTAATTAACGGATGTTTGTTCTCTTGATACGACGACGACGACGAAGACTGGAACGAGTATTTAATTTGTAACGCGAAATTATTCTTTGCCTTTGAGACTCGGCAGTGGCTTTGATAGCTATACATATATATATATATATATATACAAGTTTTGCTTTTTCTTGTTGTTACAGATGGAAGACGAGGGTAATCATGGCAACGACGACACCAGATGCTTCATCCTGTCGACGTTGGCCGCGCTACAGTGGTCCAGGGTGTCCTGCGTACTTTGCCGAGCCCCTATGCTCGTTTTCGACAGGTATCCCTTGGTCGACGGCACGTTCTTCCTGTCACCGAGGCAGCATTCACCTGCCTGCGCTGAGGTGAGATCGGTTGACAACCTTCTAACCACCTTGCACCTTACACCTTCTTGCCCCCACACTTGTAACTACGGTACCTGGAAAACTGAGAACGTTGTTATACGGTGCGCAACAAAATCCTTGCGAATGCAATTGAAATCTTTTAATTTTCGTAAAAAGTCTTGAAACTAAAAATGTAACAAAGCTATGTCCCTATTAGAGAGAATAGTCCTTATTACAAAGAATAAAGAAAAGTTCAATAGGCCAAAGTAATAATTTTTGCTTATAATTATAAGTTTTATCGATCGTTAAAATTCTAATTACCTATGAAAGAGATTTAGAAATGTAGGAATGTCACCTCGCGTACAATTACCAAAGTATTATACATAGATAATCTGAATACCTTCAAAACATTACATCAACCTAAATTATTCTAAATATCTTCTCACCCTAATTTCGTGTATTCGTCACAAAAAAATAACCTGACCCGCACCTCTAGGGTCCCCAAAGATTTTATATTCAAGTACAGAATTTCGATTATAAACCAAGACATGAAAACGTACTGCGTCTTCTCCCTTCATCCTCGTAATCTAACCTCAGTTAATTTCAACCCAATCCACGTTGGTTCCACAGGTGAAGGTGGAGGGTCGCACACAGTTCCTGTCAGCGGTGTGCATGAGCTGCCTGGAGGGCAGTGGCGGACAACGAGTTCGTTGCCGTTGCTGCACCCAGGCCTGGGATGGTTCGAGCCTCGTCCTGGGCACTATGTACAGCTACGATATCTTCGCCGCCATGCCCTGCTGCACCGAACGGCTTAAGGTGAGTCTCGAATTTCCAACGGTCTCACAAATACTTCCACTTGTTGAATTATTTGCTCGCGGAACGAATAACCTCACATTCTTGTCTACTAAAGAAAGAAATTACTACTGTAATGGAGTAGATATTTAATACAATCTAGGCTAATCAAATTCTTTGCTACTAAAGAAATTAGATAATACCATAAATAATCTATCCTACAAATCCTACATAACTATTTAAATCCTGTTAAAAGACACAAAATTATTCTCTGCAAATTATCGCGATATATAAAATATATTCCAAAGAGGGTTCTTAGCAACGAATTCTAAGGTTTCTCGAATCGAATATAATTGACATCCATAAATCATTGATCTGTTGCAGTGCAACAGCTGCCAGAAGCCGCTGATCTATCCGCACCAGCGGCTGAACTTCTACTCGGACTACAGCCGCGTTTTCGCCTGTCCCCATTGCCGGGCGGTGGATGCGCACTTCGTGAAGCCGCTCTCGGTTTGCTTCACCCGCGAGCAGTTCCAGCTGTACAGCCAGTGGCTGTAACCATTAGAGAACCTAGCTAACCGGCGTCTAAGCACCGCGACTGACCCGTGTCCCCTCTTCTTCGACCCACTGATCTCCCTGCTCCGGGCGACCTTGCTCTAGATCCTCCAAGAACTCGTCGGACCGTTTGTTCTCTCTTCGGCACCAATGGAAACGACTGGCGGAAAGAAAGAAAACAAAAAATCGCCCCACCCCTCCCCGGGGTCTCGCGCTTCCGTTTCGAAACATCCCCTCGGAATACATTGACTAACTATTTTTGTTTTAGTTTCACTTTAAACCACGTGATTCTTCTACGAACGTGGACAATATTGGTTTTTATTTAATGGTATACGATTAAAGACGTTCGTCGATAAGACGGAGGGAGAATTATCAATTTGTTTCGTTTTATTTTCGTTAGGATTAACGAATGTTACTTTGACGCGAACGTGTGTATCATTTTGATTTCGTATTGTTACGTTATCGGGCTGAATCGAGGGAAAATGGATATACAGGTGAATGAAACAATAAAAAAGAATTGATCGGGATGGAGAACGGAAGCGATCGGGTCCCTGGTAAGCTCCCGTAGCAGCGATAAGGTTTAAGGTTTTTCTTTTTCAATCGATAGTAGGTTTATCTACGTTAATTCAGAGCAGGGGACGATGATCCGCCTCGCGCGAAGAGTACAGTTACGACGATTTATATAGACGTCGATCTATAGACGATGATCTATACCGCGGATGACGTGAAGTGGGAGATCATCCCTGTGAAATGATAATTTCGACTTGTTGACGATGTTTCGGCAGAGCACGGTAGAATGAATTTGGAAGGATTTAAGAAATGAACACTTTGGCCATCGGTGCCCGGAAATGTTACCGTCAGTATTATTGGTAAGAGTATGTAAAAAGAACAAAAAAAAAATGTCGTAGAATCGTTTCCTAAGGGCGAGGAAAGGAAAAGTCTACGTTTCCCAGGTAATTTGTCGATTTTAAGTTAGCGAAATTGTACGTATTTAAAAAAATTCGTGACCTCTATTTAGGTGTGCTAGTGAGTGGTTTTTCGTATTTTTCTTTGGTTCGACGTACGATCGAGAAGAATTCGAGAACATAATATATATTTTTTTTAATAAAATAATCTCAGTCAAATTTTCTAGAAAATTTAGCGTTAGAAATTTAATTAACCATTGTCGAAATTAGATATCGTTTAAATTATTAGGACTTTACTATCGGATCGTTTTAGATTAAGGAAGTTTCCCCCGTGAACTTAGGTTTAAAAAAGGAAAAAGAATAAAATTTTCGTAACCACGTGCCATCGTCGAAACGTCGTTTTCCATCGTCGGATATCCCTGCAGATACGTCGACACCGACGTTGTTTTCTACGTTCGGAAAACGAAACAAACTATAATAATATATCCCAGTCCAAAATATACGAGCGGCATCATCGACCCCCCGCGTTCCATAGTCGAATTGCGTTGAAGGAAAAAAGTAATACAAAAAATACGAAAGGCGAATATATATGACATTAGACGCAGAAAAAAAGGTCGGACTTCCCTTTATTATAGATGTGTATAAGAAAAAAAAGGCCACTTTTAACGAAAGGGGGAAGAAATAACTATCGTTTGTTACTTAGATAATGGAGAACGTTGTTTTTTTTACATTTTATTAGTTTATACGTTTATGGCGGCCATGTTGATTTTGTTTAAGGATCTACGACTCATTCGATGGGTTTTCACGTTGATCGGCCGGGTGTCTCGCGATTCTTTCCCAGCTTCGAGAGGGTTTTCCCGTAACAAAACACGAGACCTCCTATGAAAATTCGGCAAACTCTGAAACTTCATGCGTTACGAATTAAAGGACAAAAATCTCATTCTATTCCCCGACAGACATTTCCCATCGGTATCGACGAGCGACAAAAAAAATCGTCGCGCGAAACAAACCCTTGCGACGTTTTCCAGCGAAACGTTGTTTGTTCAACTCGACGACGGTTTTGTTACGGCGGAGCCCTTTCCTAAATCCTCGAAGCCGAAGGCGGAAAGTCGCGGCCGCCCGAAGTAGCCAGTGTAAATACATATTAAGTGGGAGAGAACCAAATGTTTGGAGAGGAAAAGAACCTTCTTTTTTTCTGGCGATGCTGGTCGTTGCTGTCCATCAATAGCGGCCGTCCCACAAACAGACCGCCCACCGTTCCCAAGGTAGTATAGTCGATCGTGTACCTTCTTTACGTTATTTCGATTTAAACAAAACAAAAAAAAATCGTATACTTAATCCATACGCCGGGAAGTATATATATATATATATATTTAGGAGATTATATATAATATGTCCCGTAGAGTTTAGCGAAAGGATCCGTGGGACCCGCGTTGGCTTCTTCGGAATCGATCTGTTTCTTCGTCGGGTGGCGATGATAAGAAGACAAGGAAAGATAAGAAAAGACACCGATCGTTTTTTATTCTTTTTTTTTTTTACGTTTTCTCGCGACACCCGACGATTCTCTTTTTCGTTCTTAACGTTTTCGCGTCGACGACATCGAGATATAATTAATGAAGTCCGAAGGGGTCAATGCGGGATAATTCCATTTAACCGAGCACTATGGTTTAACGAGAATTAGGAACGAGAGTAGTGTGTACCGTGTGTTTGTGTGTGGGTGAGAGTGAAAGAGAGAAAGAGAGAGAGAGAGAGACAGGGGGTGTGTGATATCACGTGTAAGTAAGATAGAGAGAGAGAACGTGAATGCGGAGAGTGAGAAAGGCTGAGAGACAGGGGTTTAAAAAGGGAAAAAATAAAAAAAATCATACGCAAAGGGGGACACGCAAATTTTTTGAGAACGTTGTAAAATAATGTCCGCGTGGATCCCTTCTTTGGATAGCCAAATACGACGAGCTGAAGAGTGCGTTCAATAATTACATAGATTCTAGCGCGTTTCTATATGTTTATATTCTTTCGTTTCATTTACATTCTTCTTTCTTCTTCTTTTTCTTCTTCTTCCTTTTTCGTTTTCCGTAAGTTTTGTGTCCGCAAACAGCAGCAGCAGCCGATTCGAACGTTTGAAATTCGTTTCAACGGCCGATCGTTTATCGTCTCGTTCGTAAATGTTTCTCAGAGTGCCAAAATATGAGAGCTAAGTTCTTTCTGTCTCTTTTTCTTTTTGTTTCGTACTTTTAGTTTCGACTCGCGGTACTTACCTTCCTCACTTTTTATCTGGTTATCCAATAAATAGTCGCGACAATAGGAAATGCAGTTGATAGATTCGCGATCGGTTTCACGAGGAATTCGACGAGAATCTTGTTTTTTTTCTTTTTCTCGGATATCGCGAGAAACACGTTTTCCACGATCGAACAGACTTTTATCCCTTTTCCAAGTTTCATCACATTTCGATCAGTTGTTTTCTCACGGCAGAAAATTCGACTTGGAATATCAATCGGTCAACGGAACGAATTCGATCTGATTCTATCCTCTCGATATTCGTCGTGAAACCGTCGCGTCAGAGATATTATGATGATATATGCGTAAAATTTTTCCTGTAACGAACAATTTTCGATGCGTGCGACGAAATGGTCGCGGGCGCGTACTTTTGTACTCCCTACCGTTTTCAATTTTCACTAATGGTTCGTGTGTTGACAGAGGATATGGTGTCGCACGATATCATCGGCTCTTTTCAGTTCCTATCGCGGTTCGACGACGAAGGAACGGGAAACGGACGCGTAGAGTTCCTTTCGCGAGGTAAAAAAAAATCGCTCCGCGATCGCGTTCGATCCCGCGGATCGATCGTAGCTATTATAGATCACGAGACGAAAACTACATTTAAACCCTTTTGTACAATGTATCCAAAATAATCCCGCGTTTCTTCCCGGTCCTCTAATACACCACGCAAATAAATAAACAAAGAAAAAAACATTTAATAGAAAGTGTCCCAAAGAAATTCGACCGCGAAAGATTCAGACTCGAGGATCCGGAAGAGAATCGTGATCGAACGGCGATCGATCCGCGATCGAGATCGTTGATCGCGGCACGCGGTTCGATTTGTAAAAATGATAAAAGAAGAAAAAAAAAACATTTAGTCAGTTTCGACACGTCGACGTACCTAGGTTTAGGACACGGCGAAGAGTACCGAATCTGTGCACGAATCTTCTCTCTCTTTTTTTTTATTGTTTCCTTATCATTGTTTCTTTTCGAAGAGCACGAAGTATGTATATGAGTCCTTTGTTTAAACGAAAGGAGCGACGATTACGTAGAAGTGTAGAGGAATGCGTAGAGAAAGCAAATCACGGTGATGAAAAAAAAAAAAACGCACGCGACTTCGTTTTTCACGACGAGGGTGGGCGCCGCGTTTTTGCGATCTAACGAATAACAATATACCTTCTTTTCACGTTAACTTTTCTCTCTCGTAATTAGAGGACGGTAAGTGTCTTTTCTACCGATCGTGCGTCGACGAACGACGCACTCGCTCTGTAGTTCGTAAGGCGTAACTTTTAAATACCTAGGCTAATAATAATACCTTTTTTATTCCGATAATTAACTATTAACGATTTTCTACTTTTGCTATCTTTTTCTACGTCGGCGTGGGTGAATCTTCCGCGAAGTATATACATAGTGAACGAAGATAATAGTATAGTAGGTGCAGAAACAGCAGTAAGTAGTAATAGTAATAGAATTAAAGATCGGAGAAAAAACAATTTTGATCGAATCTTACTATCTCGATTGATATCACTTTCTCACATAGGAGCAGGAAGGAGGGGAAAAGTGAGGGGTTTGGGGGGGGGGGGATTAACGTATAGCCACCGAATGAAAAGTTTCGCGACGAGATTAGGCTACGTTTTGAAATTCATGCGAACACGATTGCGTCGGCGTTACGCGACGTCGTCGTCGTCGTCGTCGTCGGTTAAATAAATCTTCTCTCTCCCGCGGGTTCTCCGCCCACGTCGACGTTGATCGAGTGAACGTTTTTGTATGTCAGTGTTTTTTATACGAACGAAACCCCAGACCTGGTGGACACGGCCGAATCGTCGGCGAGCATCCGCTCCCCATCCGTCCCCACCGCGAATATCAAGAGAAAATTGTTCGCTGATGAAACAAACTACATATACATATACACGGACGGTGGAGGGACACGTACAAACGATCGACGATAAGAATAAAAAAAAAAAAAAACGGTCGGTCGTGTTCACGTGACGTCTGGGGAGGAAGGAATAAAACAAAAAAAAGCAACAAAACTTATCGAATAATCGATATAATATTATCCCGTGTCCGTGAAAAATCTTCTATAAGCGAATAGCACATCTATGGCACGTTGAGGGTGGGTGGGTGGGTTTGGGAGGGGGGAGGGGAGGGGGTGCGGGATACGAGGGTTGGGTGTAGGGTTTAAAAGATGAATAAAAAAAAAAGAGGAGAAGAAGGGTCTTGACGACGGAATTAGAGAGAGGTTATGAATGGTTGAACTATGAATAGAGTTTAGCATATAGTCATTATGGAGGATAAAGAAGGTTTGAATCATCGATAAATAGTAAGTTTATAAACGACGGTTTTTCAGATTATAGTTAAGGATCTTGAATTCTTCTTCTACTTTTCGTTCTATCGTTCTTTCTTTATCGAATTTCGTCGGTCGTTCGACGTCCAAAGAGGAGTGTGTGCCCTGAATTTCGTTGAATTATATAATATAATATGTATAGTGGACTCTTCCTGAAAACATGGACGCGTGCGTCCAACGAGAGGAAAGCGAAAACGAATAAGAGAATAATAGAGAGAATCAGGTCGACGGAGCGTAGAACGATGAAGAAAAAGATATCGTTTAAAAGAAACGAGTGATAGGCCGACGTGTCAACGTATATTTCGCGGATGCTTTTTGAGAAAGAGAGGAGAAGAGGGAAGGAAAGAAGAAATTTTATCCTGCAATTTATATCGGTTGTTCTTCGAGTCGTTCTTTTCACGCGGACATTTAACGCGGTTTCAAATAATCTAAGAAAACAAATCTATATATATATATAGTATATGAAATATTATATATGATATCTAACGATTAAGGATCGGTTTTTGTCTCTTAGGGTGTAAGATTCTTTACAGCTGTGCTAGACAACTATAGGTATATTATATTATATATATAATTAACATACGATAGTGTTACACACACACACGCGCGCATATATATATATGTATACATATAAACACGGTCGACGTGGAGAACAAATGAGAAAAAAAATACACATACCCTACGTCAAAGTAGCAGACGAACACGACGAACCGCGTATGGTCTCCTTAGAAATACACAAGCCTATAT
The DNA here is from genome assembly GCA_917499265.3 of Mimumesa dahlbomi. Classification (NCBI taxonomy): domain Eukaryota; kingdom Metazoa; phylum Arthropoda; class Insecta; order Hymenoptera; family Crabronidae; genus Mimumesa; species Mimumesa dahlbomi. Next base: position 4,068,426 of record OU824114.1, on the reverse strand, counting down.
ACATATACATATATTATGAATATGAATATATATAAATATATATATATTATAAAAATATTACACGTGGAAACAAACAAGTAAAGAATATCGACGAGTGTCGAATGATCGAGCGGTGATTGATCTACACGCGCGATGATCTCCGGACCAAAAACGATTTCCCTTTGTCGGTCTAATTAATTAAACACCACTACTCGAGAACGATCGATTTCAAGATCGCACAGTCACGTGACAATAAGACGCGGTAAATCGTCCATGATGTTAATCGACAGTAAAAACGACGACGACAGAAAATTTCCCATCGTTTTATTCGCATCGACGGGATTCGAAATATCTGGTGAAAGGGAAGAAAAATTCCGTAAACAGGATGAATGACGTTCATTCCGGGAACACCGTGCGTCCATTGAAAGAAAATCGCCGCGCGATCCTTCCACGTAGATTTTACACGTCTACATATGTAATACACACAGAGGCAGACAGACTCTCGTACACGCATACACGAACAGTTACATTTAGTAAACGCGTGCACATAAGACATTATACATCATACAGAGACGTACACGTACGCAGAATGTTCTTTTAGTAGTCGCAAATTAATCGCGAAGCCGCGTGGGCCGTAATCAGAAGCTCGTTCGAGCTTTTCTCTTCTTTTTTTTTTCATTCTTACGTCGCCTCTCGTTACACAGTTTTTTTTATTATTATTACTATTACTATTATTATTATTATACGTACATAGAAGCAAGTAAGAGAGCTCGCAAGCGCCAAGCATCTCCCGCGAGTTAGTCCATTTTTAATTTTCGTTCTTTTTTCCACCGTCACGTTTTCACAGCCGAGTTCTTTTTTTTTCTACCCCACCCTCGTACGTGACAACGGGGGTTGTCGGACCCACACACACACACGTCGAGATGTCTATTTTATTCGTCGTCACGCCACGTACCGTACGGTAACGTTTCGCAGCCACTTTGAAACGAATGCCGAACGAGTCGGTTGAAAATAACAGAAGCATAACACAGTCATTAATCAAAAAAAAAAAACTCGTTCCATAGATACTTTTTAACCCCTCTTAATACCAGTGAGCCGATATATCGGATCTCTAGACTGACATTATTAAATGTGCGTATTAAAAGAGTTAAATACAATTCTTCGTCACACAGAACGTGTTAATTCAGGGTAGACATTTAACGTGTGTGTGGGTGTGTGGGTGGGGAACAATGGGAGGGAGGGTTGTGAACACATAGAGGACGGTAGATGAAAGGTACGCGAAATGGTGATAATTTTTTGTGATCAATACAAGCATATACGACGCCGGATAGGCGGCGTCGGGACGCGATTAATTAACACGCTCGATCCGTACGTGCAAGAGGCTACTTTCGGACGATCGGACAACAATGGACGATTAAAAAGAAAAGAAAAATACAAAAAAAGAAAATAGAGAAACGAAGAATAAGATGAAATAGAATATAAGCGTAGAAAAATCCGTGAGCCAATTTATAATCTCGCGAATTTCCGATCGTCCAGAGATCGCAGTTGCACCACCCATAGTTTCGTTATATTTACATATTATAATCGTCTTCTGACCAGTTTTGTTTCTTGCGTTTTATAGTTGTCTTCGGTGATGTTTTTTTTCCGTTTTGTTTTCATTTTGTATTACTTACTATTCCCGGCCACCATCGTTGTATAACTGGTACATCTAGCTCAGTTTCTCGTTTCGCAGCCGAGTAAGGCTTACCTTAAGGTGTTTTATGTAGTTCTTTATTTACATAGATATACATATACAATACAGATATGTATATAATATACAATATCCGACAACGACGGCACCGGATTGCACGCGATAAATCAAAGGTTGACGCTAACGACGCGATTCTAATTATCGTTACTCCCGCGGTGGTACTAACGGTGGCACCATTTACACGGACATTGACTGTTCGAAACGGTGAAAATGAAAAAAATCCAGACGGAACCGACCGTTCCACACACTGACAAAATAGATCCGCGAAACGCGTCGAAATCATCGAGGTATTTAGCGAAAAGTTTTGAAATTCCATCGTGTGCACGCGACTCGTTACGTAAACCGTACACCGACACGCGCGTATATATATATATATAACATAATAGACATTAACGAGAAGATAAATGAATAATTAAATAATTAAATAAATAAGTCAGGAAACTTATCCAGAGATCGATGATGAAGTTTTTTAGACGGCTGTCGTACAAAGGAGTGTCGCGCGAAAGTTTGTTGCGTTAGAACGTATACTATATGTATAATTATAATTATTACCGTTTTTTCGTTTCCCCTTTCGTGGAATCAACGTTTTTGCATAATGGTATAGTTATTTAAATCGATGCTCGCGTCGCTCAAGTATCGTCCCGGGATCACTGGTGGATCCCACTCGGCCGCGGTTATTAAAAATTCGTTGAGATTTTTATCGGTCGCCATTTCCGGCCCGATCACGATGTTGAATTCCTCCCCCCATTGATGATCCATTTAAACGAAAAGAAAGGGTAAAAAATATAAAAAGAAACACTCACGTTTGCGTTCGAGAAATTCACTCTCGTTTCACTTTGAATTCGGGCGGGAACGTACCTACGATTATCAAACGTGATGATTTTTTTTTCCTGTTTTCATTATGACCGTGTAATTTTTCAGGCGCCAGAAAAGGTAGCGTGCGAAAAAGATAGAAGAGTGAATGACAGACGAGTGAACGTGTGAGAGCGAGAGAGGGGTGAGATAGTTAGAAAGAATGGAATTGACAGAGAAACTGAGAGTGTGTGTGAGAGAGAGAGTGCGAAAGAGAGGGAAAGAAGCAAATTAATAAAAAAACGATTTAACCAAATCGCGGCACTGTCCGTCGACGAAACGCGACATTTTATCGAAAAACGTACAAAGTGAGAGGAAGAGAGAGAAAGAAAGAGAGAGGAAAAAAATAATGAGATGTGCATACTATTAACCGATGAAACCTTCGCGAACGTGGAACCGGAAGGATATTCTAACAAAAAAAAAAGAAAACACAAATTTCTTACCGAGAAATCGTGAACGGTCCTCGGTGGAAATCCTTCCTTCCGCGTCTCTCGAGTCCCGATTAAGTTTGAACAGATTATAAATCTCACTCCCTCCCTTCGCAAACGCTAATTCAGCCCACTGTTTCCACGCCCCGAGCACTAGAAATTTATTCCAGTAATATCCTGTAAGTGATGTAATTAATGTACATTGCCCAATGATTGTTAATACTGAAACGTTAGAACGGGGAAGAAATTTTATCGAGTGCGCTACTGGAGAGCGATTTTGTTTTCTCATAAGCGGACGGCGTTGACACGTGTGCACCTTGTCTCTCGATGCAATGAAAAAAGAAGTTTAATAAATAAATAAATAAATAAATAAACAAATACATAGATGAATAAGTAAGAACCCGTGAGAAGAAAAAAAAATTACTAGTGTTTAGAATTCTATCGCGAGATATATCACGTCGTACTCTGATCGGTGTCTCCGAGTGGAAGTGAAACGAAAAACGATAAACGAAACGAAAGAAACTGAAGACAAAACTTGTACAAAATAATATCGAGATTTTCGTGAAAAAAAAACACTCGTTCCAATCCTCGTCCATCAAATACCGCGCACATTCGGCGAGCAAATCGTGTCTAGGAAGTGAAACGGAGAGAGGTAGAGAAAGAGGGAGAGAGAGAGAGGGAGAGAAAAAAATATTTCGAGTTCGATCGGGAGACAAGGGGCGACGATCGCCGACGACACAAATAGTACACACACCGGCTGTCTTTCATACTCTACGATTAAAAGTGCCGAGCTTCCGGTCCCCGTGGAACCCGCGAGAGATTCGTGAATGGAGAATAGCGATGGTGCCAAAAAAAAATAAAACACAAAAAAAAGCTATACATAAAAACACATACTAATAAAAGAAAGACGTAAACGTTATAAACACTCTACGAAATCGCGCGTGTTCGGGGATCGATAGGGGGGATTGGGTGAGGGGATAAATTGAGCTGGAACGAATCGTGATCCTCGTAGATCGGCCATGGATCCCGGAAGCTCGGTTGGAATCGAGTCGATTGGATACGTTGGCTACGGTACAAATGTACATAGGAACATAATGTTGTTATTAACCTATAACACGGTTCCTGTTGGTCTCCCGCGTCCTTCGGGGCCGTAAATCTGGATCGTTCGTGGAATTATCACTGAGGGGTTAACGACAAGTCGTTGGATCCGGATTATCGAAATCCAGGAGCGATTTATATCGGTGTACAGGAGCAGGAGGAGAAGTCTTTTTCGGAAAAAAAAGTGAGAAAGAGGACTTTTTTAAAACGGTTTGGCTGAGAGAAGGGCAAGGCCAAAACGTCTTCGCGATCCTCGAAGGACGTGCGGGAGCAAGGGAAGCTGGATATGCAAAGCGAGAGAAAGAAGGTGGATAAGAGCAAATTGGATATCGCAGACGGAGGAATGTTGACGAGAGGTGGTGCGAGGACGACGATCCATTCACGGTTTCTGATTATCAGATAAGTTATTATACTTCGATATCCCACGATCAATCCGTCGACGTTAACTATCGTAATGGTAGTAATAACACTCTTCGACGGAACCGTGAATCGATCGGTCAGAGAACAATTTAAAACGAAGGCTTGACAAAGGTGGAGCGCGAACGAAGAAGAAATCGGGAGAGAACGTAAAGAAAATTCATACGAGATTAGCATACACCGAATATGATCTATGAATAATTATTTACTCGTCGCTCACGATGGTACAGAATTACTGCTTTTCAATTGCACGATTTATAAGTAGACTCAGGACTATACGTATGATATACGCAGATAAGACAGAGAGAGAGTGAGTGAGAGAGAAAGAAAGAGTGAGAAAAAGTGAGAGAAAGTGAGAAAAAACGAGTGAGAAAGATATGATAATACGGAATGACTGAGATTTACAGAGGGAAAACAGTTCGACGTAGCGAACGAGGGAAATATACATATAAAATTACGTAACAATTTGTAATTAAGCTTTTACGATACGCGTATTAATCGTTAGTTCGTAGATTTCCCCCAATACCAAAACCCATTTACAGCCAATTTCCTAAAGGGGTTAACCGATGTGTCTGAATGGCGTGTGGATGTGCTACTCCCTTCCTCTTCGTACATTTAACCAGCGTTTACGCAAGTGTATATATCCATTTATATATCGTAGGCATATACATACACGTATGTATATACATATATATATATTATATACACATATATTTAATCGTATATATCGCTCCCCGATTTTCGGTAGTTTTTTCCGTCTGCCATTTATCCACGGCAGACACATTTTTTCAAATTTCTATATGAAATAATAACGTAGTCATTCCGAGGTAACCTGTCGCACCTGCGATGATCAACGTTGAAATTAAAAAAACAAGGTATCAATATCGACGAAGCCCACGGTGTGTGCGTTCATTTTTCTTTTCTTTTTTTAGTCGTAGATTTTAATATGAATTTATAATATTTAAGGACGCGCTGGGCGCTCGTTGATCATCGATTTTTCACGAAGAGTATCGATGTAATTGTAACTGTAAGAATAACGTAGTATCTAAAACGAAGAAATTTTTGTAAAAATTGTTCGTCTTTGTGAAGAACGGGTGCGATTGGTGGTTCGCGGGTAGAGTTTCGATGAGAAAAGAATAATTAAGTGTACGTGATAATATAACGGCAAGACCCGCGTGTAAAAGACTGCGGATCGGAATTCGTTGCGTAAGGGAAACTTAACGCGGAGTCACTGTAACGAACACCAATGTAGCGACGGTAGCGAACGAAGGGCAGAATGGAAGCTCGTTCTCTCGAAGGGAAAACCTCGGCGTTTTCTTCCGGAGATGCGTCGGATTTCGGGAAAATTGAAAGAAAAAAAAGAATTTGGCAAACGAGGAAGAGAGACCTCTTTTTGCGAGAAAATAAGCAATTTCCTTTTTATATCGGTAAATTTAAATGGCGAGAAAACGAAAATGAAATTGTAATTAATAACGCGTCGTATGTAGGGGGCTAAGTTCACGGTGGATCTTTTAAGGGTAGTTTTTTATACGAGATGTGTCAAAAATGGGAATTAGAACGAATCGTGTCCCCGATTTTTTCAGGGACGATCCCCGGGGGCGTGAGTCTAAATTGTATAAGTATTTCGTAAACGATTTAGTAGACGTAAAAATTCGGGGCATTTTTATTCGGCTGTGTTAATAAATTGAGAGAAAGAGTGACGAAAAAAGCAACTTTAGATTCGGTAAGGTTTCAAATTTAGATGGCTAATTTTTGTACCCTATTTTTTTAAGCGATCGCTTATAGGCGATCACGTACGAGACGGGGAAAAAGGGTCGAATTAATACGTTAGGACTTATCAAAATTAAGAAGTCATTTAAGTTTAGTTTAAGATAACGCGTCGGTGTGATTCGCAGTTTTTCGGAAATCGTGTCAAATGGGTAACTTTTTTATCGAAATTGATATGCGTAAAGGAAGAAACAGCGAGGTAGAGTCTCGCGACACCGAGGACAAAATAAAAAAGGGGGGTGTGTGTGAGTAAATTGTTTTAGATTCGCCACTGCTTAGCCCTTTCGGTATGATCGAACTTCCAAGAAAAAAAAAATGAAAAAAAAAATATTCACGTGAAATCGAGCGTGCCATTTTTATCCCAATGAAAAGAATGAAAGAAGAAGTTAAGTTAAAATTTAATCGGACGATCGTGTCGTAAGTAAAAAAAGAACGAATAAAAAAATAACTAAACTAAGAAGTAGTGAAAACGATACTCAAACATACAATAATTCGTGCTACACTTTCTATTGATCGTAACGTATGTTTCTTAAATAAACTTTAAAGCTAGCGTCTCGACCGATAATAGAATAGTTTTCGAATGAAATTGTCGTCGGTGTGTTTTCATAATTAATCACGTAATCGCTGCAAGTCGCTAAACACTAACTTAAACGTTATTTTACCTATGATCGTAAATACACGTGGCGTGGTACATTTTTTGATCCCGCGTCGCCGTAAGATCGTAGATCGTTTTCTTTCTCTTAAAAAAAAAATAAACGTGTTCTAGACGCTAATCGTGTACTAATTAATCGTAAAGTAAATGAGAAATAAAAAAGGATAAGAAGTCGAAAGGAGAAACCGATCGGACGGCAGGCATGGAAGCGATCCAAAATAAAATCATAGTAAACAAGCATTTTGCATTGCAAAAGCAAATAATCATGCTGGTAGTGCGGACCAAACGGGACAACTGACAGAGGTTTTAAAGAGGGAAAGGGACGTGACGGAGGGACTTTTTAACGAGGATTCGAGAGGGAATTGTGGGAAAAGATACGTGTAAGATTGCCGCTCCATCGGAAATCAACGTCTGAACTCGTTCGTAGTGATTAACTTGTAATGAATTTGACGTGGCCAAGTATTTCTGTCGATCTGTTACGCGTATGATTTTCAATCGACGTTTCTATCAATTAATATTTATTTAAATATCGTAGAACTCACTCGTTTCCATAAGAGAATGTTTATTTATTAATTAAGGATCTATAGAGATGTATCAGTTTCAATGGAACGTTTGTTCTTCTCGAGTGAATTATAATTTTATCGATACTTACTCGATGAGTACGAACATTATGATTTTTTTTTTTTTGGAAAATCATACGCGTTCGAATCGTTCAGAGTACGACGTCACGGACAGATCTATAATTGGCTACGTGGTATTCGAAAGCGATACGCTAACATTTAAGGAATTAAACGTTTTTTATATCTGATTCAGTGCGTTTATCTGTCAGGTTAAGCTTACTGTCTCGTTCACGGGATTTTTCTATGAGAATTCGTAGGTCACGGGTTAAGGAAACGTGAAATTGTCGTGAAGTTTTTTCTCGAGTTTAGAAAACGTCTCGCGCATCCCCAAGATTTATCATTGATCCACTGTTTTTTCAAACGATTCGATGACAATAACTTTCCGTCATTCATCGTCATCGCCGTTGTTATGTATCGTTTCTATCTGATTCCAACATTCTCCGTTTTTCTTTCTTTAAATATCAACGAAGTACTTCCGCGATAGTTCCATTTTACTTTCCGGTGGATTGAGAACGTGTTTGACTTTCGTTATTCATTTTGGACGTAAATTTTTCGAGGGCGGTGAGAAGAACGATGGCTACAGACGACGAAACGGGATAAAGTGAACACACGAACAGCCAAATTGCGATAGCCTTTCCATGTCTTACTGCCCTGCACTGTGTGACACTGACTTTCTATCATTCACGGTTTCTTGTCCAGAAGGAAAAACAATTTCCCCCCTGTAAACAATCAATCTCACCTAAAAGCAGCAAATATTTACGCGAAATCCCGACGGTACATTCTTCGTAATAAATAATCATCGACTATCATCGATCAAATTCGTGACGAAACCGGTGGAATACGTGGAAGTCAGTGTCCCGAGGCTTTTGCCAAGAAAAACGAAGAAAAACGAATGAACAAAAAAAGAAAAAACGAATAAAAATAAAGGGGAAAAATACAAGCTGAGGTCGCGCGAGGTTTTTCAATGGAATTTCCAAGGAATTTCAAAAACGGAATTTACATGAAATAGTCGTAAACGTCGGTTTTTAATCGTATCTTATTATATACGCGCATTTAATATACGTATGTACACATATTGCATTACACCTGTAATCTATAGCGATTTACTATTTGATCGTAGGTTTAACGAGAAACCCATGGGGTTTCGCGTCGTGTGAACCGCGGGAGGCTTACTCGTGTATCAATCGTATTTCTAGGATATCCATTTTGCTAGTAGGAATACATATAATATGTATTTACGAGCTATTTCCCACTTTCGTGTAGAGCTTAGTCGGCAACGTGTCGCGGTGCGTGCACGTCGCGTGGAAATAAAATCCGTTCGGTCAGTTTTGATAGACCACATCAATCATATCTCGGATGATACTTGTTCCGGTGAAACGGGCAATCGAAGAAAACTATTAGAAAATGAAAGCGACTTGCACGTAGACGACGACAGCGGTCTCGAATGTGTGACGCGTGAGTGAGGAGTGAAAGGATCTCTAACCAGCATTGAATTAACCCACCTAAAGAGAAAAAAAAACAAAAAAAATACACAACAAAACACCGTGATTATACCGAAACCCTTTATACACGCAAATTCTCGTTAGTATCCGATTATAGGCTTTTCTTTCCGTTTCACCGTGTTACTTTCGTATATTCTTTTCTTTCGTCGATAGGAGAAAGGGTGAGGAGGATTTGGAAATTTTGCTTCGATTGTGTTCGTACTTGCGAGATCGTTTCGATAGAAAATATCGTCGATCGTTGGATCTCTATAATTCGATTTATCAAAAGAACTCTGGCCGCTTGAAAACCGGGAAACTTTGATTCTGCGTGACGTTGTTCAATTTCCGCGGGACGCGATTGTGATCGAGAAACGAGAAGGAACTGAATCGCGTCGATCCTTTGCCACGTGGCCCTCGGTGGCCGACACTATTTAATTTAATTGGCAGACGTCTCAAGTACTCGGCAAATAAAAAAAATCTCTTTTCGCCGCTGGTCCATCGCGAATACACAGAAGAACCCCCCGGGTTCTTTTATTTTAGTTTTATTTTTTTATTCATCCTACCGATGGAACGCGGAATACTTTTCGCGGTTTCTTTGTAATGTTCGACAGAACGGAAAACGAGGGAAAATGAGAAACAATGATACGTCGAGAATTCTCGATCGATTCGCGGTCTTTCAAGGTCGAACACAATCGACGAATAGAGGAACGCGCGTTTCATTTGTTTCGGTGACCCGGCTGACTTTCCGACGCAACTTTTGGGACATTTTACCGGAAACGGAAAGAGAGAAACATGTGAGGAAAAAAATCGACGATCGAGGGGAAGAAAATTGAGAGAACAAGGCGTAAGATGTTCCATAAACGAGCAGCGAGGCAGCTGTGTCCCACGATACCTCCCCCATAAGAGTACAAATTTGTCTAATGAATAACTATATCGAGCGATGAAATAAAATATAAACGAGGATAGGAGGAACCAAGAAGACACAAAGCGAGAACGAGAACGAGAACGAGAAAAAAAATAAAACAGAGTGAAAGGGGACGGGTGAACGAAAACTAATTAATTAAAAAATCAGGAAATTTCTAATTATTATCGTGTCAAGTAGAAAGAGAGTATGTCGTGATAGAGTGTATAGAAGAGAGAAAGATAGAGAGTGATTGTTAAGAAAACATGCAAAGACGAGAGAGGAGAGAGTGAATAGAGAAAAAAAAACAAATGTACGAATGGAAAATGGATGAGAATGATGAGAAAGAAAAAAAGGTAATATTTAGATGAGAAATAATGTTTAACGATGTTTTTCCCTGGTGTAGGAATTATTGCGATAACGATATAAAAATTAACAAATGATTTATATGGTACGTACCACATATTTACATAGTGTTAGGGCTCATTAAACGTTACGTATTAACGTGGTACGATATAATATGTACGTTGACGATCTTGAACTGCCATTAGCACTTAAGGCGCGGCTGCACCGATCTGATTCCGAATTCTCAGGTACGATTTGGGAAACATTTTGTGTTAGTCGTGGAAACGCGACACCAGGTGTGTTTTTTTCTTTTTTAAAGAAATATCACAACTTAATTTCAAGCTGAAAAATCTCTACCTATTTTAGAAATTTAATGGAATTCCTCATTCTTATTTTGAGAAAGATAAAGTATCACTGAGAAAAAATGTTAAATCATCGTCGCACTTGAAATACTTTTTCTGTCCTTTTTTTTTCGCCACTCGACGTTTCTAGGGCTAACACAATTGGCCCTTTTCGACACTTCGCACTCGTTGTTTTCAGTCGCCTCTCGAGGAGGCCCTTGAAATCCTGCTGAGCTGGTCTTAAGTGAGAATGGTATAATTAAACCGCGAAAGAACGAAATACCATTTTAGAAGTACTACAAGGAAATATGCAAGGGAAAACGTAGTCGTAGTTGATAAGCTTCGATGATGAAATATCGGTATGTGTAGGTAGAATTCGGTGTGTTTTTTCATTGCATGCACCCCGCGTACGGTTGAAACGCAAAGGAGGAAAATACCGACTAATCTTTATCCGCGAGAACACTATCTCTTTCTAGGTGTCCCCCCCTTTTTGCCTCCTTAAGAATACATTTATCTATGGGATATGTAAATATAATTAATCACACCTACATTATACGAGACACACTATTACCCGTCACACACTCATTCACAAGCACTGATCGACAAACGATACAGTTTACTACCCGATGTTTACAAAAAAAAAACACAAATCATCCCAAAATGCGACTCGCTCGGTCGTACATCCACAACCACAACCATAGGAGCAAACTAATTAATAAACAAAGAAAAGAACAAAATAATAATAATAATAAACCCACGTCAAAATCGAATCTCGAGGGGAGTGTCCCCCTGGTGACTTTCGATCGAGATTTTCATTCGCGTCAACGACGAACGTGCTCGATCGAGGTTTATAAAATCAAAAATTAACTCGGTAAATAAATACTCGTTGGCGTCGCAAGAATGATTCGATGAACAAAATAAATTCTATTCTTGTCGATCACTGTGCCAACGAGCCTCGCGATTTCGGCAGATGAAAACGATGATTCAGCAAAAGAACCTTCGATCGGACGTCAAAATATCGTTGGAGTCCGTCTGAACGACGATCGAAAGGCACGCGGGGATTCTTTCACCGCGGATTCGACGAGCAAAACTGCCGAAAATAAGACTCGAGAAACATAATTGTTCCAGCCTTCGATTTCAGAGGAGATTTTTACACGCATTTTTTTGGAGAGTCACATTTATACATTATATCTGTGTATACCTTTGAGAAACTCAGCTCCGATAATATTCAGACTGATCTTTCGTAGTACCGATAAACTGTTAAAAAGGGAAAAAAAAGTAAATAATAATAATAATATGAAAGAATACTATAGAAAAAAAAGAGACGGCACGGTGGGAATTGATCATCTGCGCACCGAGGACATTCATTTAGAAGTTCATAATTAATTATATGAATATGAAAATGAAAATCACAGGTCCGAGAAAACAAAAGCGTTTGATCTCGCTTAGCCGGAATCCCGCTCGACCGGCGACGGCCAATTGAAGAGTAATTTAAATTAAGAGTAATAATTAACAGCGGCGGACAACGTCGGCTCGACGACTCCATATCCGAACCGTCAAGAGTTCCTTGATTGTTCGAATATCCGTTCGTTAGACTTGAGAGTCGGGCGGACGATCGAAGTCGCAGGGGGGGAGAAAAAAAAGTGAGAGATACGTATACACATATACATATATGGATATATATTTTTGATAAAAATCTATTCAAAAGTGCTCTACAAAAAAAAAAAGAAGAAGAATGATAGACGAGAGTGACGGGGGAAGATTTAACGTAGAAGTAGAGAACATCGTCGTTGGCCGAGCGTTATTTAAAATCATCAAAATTTCAACAGTAGAAAAAAAATCAATGAAAAAAGTGACAGATAATGAATTTCGTAATGTCTACTAAAACACTTCACTTTCCAAACTGTGCGTGCGTAGGATTTATCTTTAACCGTAGCCGTCTCTCGATACCCAGTTCGATATCTGTCAAATAATCGACCGTACTTTTGACGAAGCAATTCAGGTAATTTCGATCTTGAAATATTCACCTACTCAGCTACTTCTTAGGAAAGAACAGAATTCAGGGAGTTATGCTCAACAAATCGTCACGATTATACGGCTGCGAGTTAACACGTTGACATTTCCATTATAACAATTTAGGAACATATACATATATAAATTATATATATATATATAAATAAATAAATAAATATAATAGATATACATTCATAAAAATAATATTATCGAAAGATGCGACGATGGATGATCTCGGAAAATTCTCTAACGAATTTCACAAGCTTCCCGTCTAGCGGGATTTAAAAATAGTCGTTGTAAATGAGCAACGTGTTAATCAGCAGTGGAACGTCGACGTTTCCGTGTATGTACAGCGAAAGTTCAGCGCCTAGCCGCACGTTTCTTTCGCAACTTCCTGCTACATTTATATATACATATACAATACATATATATATATAAATAAATAAATAAAAGAAAACAGAAAACGAAAAGTTTCACAAAGAGAACCCCCGGTATGAATATCCACAGAAAAACACCGCGAAGGGTTTCATCAAGTGTAAAACTCGACGAGTAAACCCCGTTCGATTGTTTTCGTAAACGAAGGAAGCTGAAACACGTAGCGAAATGAACAAAAAAGAAAAAAAGGATAAAATATAAACATAACGCTAAATATCGTGGTGAACCTATTAAATAAAGAAGTAACAAACAAAATAACAAAAAAAAAAAAACACAAAATATTATTATACACACTAACGTAATATACCCGGCCCAACGCCGGAACGACGGCGGCCGCCGAAAACACTTATTATTATCATTCTATCGTTAGAGTATAAGAGTTGATATTTAAGAATTCGTATTGTAATTGTATGCAACTATATTTGTTTGGTTGGCTTGAGGGCGAGAGTCTAACTCGGGTGTTATTAGATACTACACTGTACCTTTAGCTGGCGGGTCACGACACCGGGAACAGATGATTACGGACGACAACGCATACACACGCAGAGTCTATTGAATTTTTGTATTTGAGAAACTGATGGAAAAACGGGCGGAAAAAAATGTGAGAAAGATAATATTATAGAAAATAGGTGATTTTTTAACGGTCTCGCGACGATCCTGAGTTTCCTACGGCAAAATGATTTCCCTTCGCGAGAACAAACTATCTGGAAATAATGTTGAAAGTTCTAACACGTGTGTGTGTGTGTGTTTTTTCTTTGATTATTATTATTATTATTCGTTTCAAGCAATAAACAGAGGGAAACGTACTAGGCATATATGCACAATATACTATATATCAATTGATTTTATTCCATCGGAAACTCTGTTTCGATCGCGATCGTCGCGAGAATGATATTGTACGTTGGATCGTCTGGGATCGGTAGAGATCGATAGATCCGAGAGTGTGCACTAAGAAAGCGAAATACGGAAACGGAATTGCGCGTGACGTTTGTAACCCGGTATCGAATCGTTATCAGCGAGCGTACGAACGTATTCTCGACTCGATGGGATAGAAAATACGAGAAATACACTTCGCGGCGGCGTGCAGACGACGCTGGGCGTCGGGTGCGTCGTCCGCTGACAATTTCCTCGTGTCTTTCGAGTGACGAAACTAAAGAAAAAGCAAGAAAAAATCTACCTAGGAATATCGAAACCGTGAGAATAAAGTAATTCGTTGTCAAATTTGTTTAATAATAATAATAATAATCATTTTAGCAATGTTCGAGAACACGTTCGTTAGACGAGTGCGATCGAAGATCAATAAATTGTATTCGGCGACTTTCAGAAGCGAACCGAACGAAGGAATGAGAGTGATCCGGAGAAAGAGAGAGAGAGAGAGAGAGAGAGCGGAATACAAAAAAAATCACCGGTGCACCCGCCAGCGACTTTGAGGGGAAGATAGACGCACGAAAAAGCGGAAAGTAACGAAGGATGATTTACGGTTGAAAAAGATATATTATCGATAAGCTGTGTCGATCGAGAGCTAGTGCTTAACACTAGGGTCGTTTTTTCGAGGGATCAACAAACCCGCCACCCTCGTTCTCCTTACAAACGAATCATAATAATTAAAACCATAAAAAAACTCACACACTCACACATACATACATACACATAATCGAACCTGTTCCTCTAAGCCGGAGAGGAACAAGAATTCGAAATAGTCCGAGGTAAAGAGTGAACGAGAGAGAATTTATTTCTATTTCTCTCGTACGCGACTTGTCGGGTGGGGGGGGGGTGGTGTACAAAGGGCCTATCACACTGTGCAGACAAAGGGTGTGGGTGAAGGGAGGGCAAGGGGAAGAGGAGGGGGTACGTGAAGAAAAAAAAGGATCTCGAAGAAACGACTCGTCTTTTTAGTCTTTTAATATTTTACTCGAGGACGTTGCCGACGGCGGAGGGGGGATGACTCTTGACTCGGAACTAAGAGGGTCAAGGTCACGTGGTTGAAGAAACTACCCCGTCGTCATCGTCGCGCTAAATACGAGTTCGCGTTAATTAATCGATGCTCTTAGACAGAGCGGAGGACACGGTCAATATGGTCCTGGCAGTTTTTTCGGGCTTACGCGTCCTTTTCACTGCCGCCCCTGGGCCCATCCTCGGGATCTCTATTCTCCTTCTTCTTCTTCTTCTTCTATTCTGTTTCCTATGTTCTCCCTGTTCTTCGTTTCCTTTTTTTTTGATTATTATTTTTTTCGTTTATTTTTAATTTCCGCTCTATCGCTATCGTTAATATTATTCTTATTGTAATTGTAATTATCGATTAATTTTATTATCTTATTATTATTATTCTTCTCGACGTCGGATGGGTCCGTATCTCGCACCGGGGGGAGGCTTTTAACGAATAGGACGATGATGAAGTACACTATAAGCATTACCGCATTACGGATACGCCTAGGTTTAAACGAGGATAAAACGGAAAGAAAAATGAGAATGGCGAAACGAAGATGGATAAGTGAACAAGAAAAAAAAAACAAAAAAAAAATAAGAAATTTTCGTAAACGGCATTTTAAGATGAAACTGTAAGACGCGACGATTATTAACAAAAAAAAAATAAAAATAGACAGCGTGTGAGGATCGAGCTTTATACCGCTTTTATATGTTTAGTAATGGAATACCTACATTAAAAGATTAAACAAAAAAAATAATAAATACAAGAAAAAACCTACGCAAACCTACTATGTAATTGACTATTCTCTATATGCAAAATACATAAACATAATATATATATAAATAAATATAGATATATTATATATATATTATAATGATTATATATATATATTATTATGATTATTACGCTATGAGAATACGAGTATGATGATTTTAAGGAAAGTATACATATTATATTAATAAACATTTTTTAATGCCACTATCCTAAAGATAATGGTGAAATGAAGTGAAATGAAAAAAAAAAAGTTTGTACGAGTTTTTTTCCCCTTTCCATCCACCCCTCACGTAACTCCTACCTAGGCATTTTCCAAAATAACCGTCGGATTAAGTTCGCACGGTTAATACCTTCGGAATCCACGGCACCCGGGGAAACCGACGACGCGTCGTGACGCCGTCAGGTCGACCTTAAAACCCGCGCCGGTTTGCGGTGTCTATAATTGGCTGCCAGTTAATTACACGCCACGTCGCGTGTCATATAAACGAAAATTCATCCGTCATCCGTCAGGGCACACCGGTCTTGGTTGATAATAATTAAACGGTCTAGAAATGACGTCGAAGAGATCACGGCGAAATGAAGACACGAGGGGGAAAAAAAAATTACGAAAGAGAGAAAGAGAGAGGGAGAGACAGAAATTAAAAGAGAAAATTCAATTTCTGAAATTTCTCTTCGACAAACCCGCGAAAATATTTTCGACAAAAGTATACATAACGTTTTCCATTGAAATTTCTGTCTCTCGATCGATTGGAATTTTGAATTATCAGTTTTTCGAAAGTTTTCAAGTGCAATTCTTGTTATCCCGTCGACGGTACGGTTGGTCGGGCCCAGACACCTGCTCAATTATACGGCACGTCGCACGTCGTAATCGGAGATCCATCCGTCGATCGTCGACGCGGAACCCTCTCTCTCTCTTTCTCTCTCTTTCTTTCTCCGCCCCTGGGAATATCACTGCGATAGCAGTTTCGTTCCAGTTTCAACCCCTCGATGGGGTGTCGCTCGTTCCGCGACCGTGAAACTTGCCAATTTTTCAAGTACTCGTCGGCTTTAAACGACGAATCATATTCCGTTAAGTGGACTGAAGGAATCTCTCGTGACGATGATATCGTGAAAATTGCCACTGAGAATTGATAATAAAGAAGAATATCAATTCGATATAATACAACGGAATTACCAGTGGATTGTATTTCACCAGACGCCGTGAAATAATTGCTTCGTGGGGGAGTGTTTTCCGGCTTTCGGTGACACGCGATAAATTTTTTGATCCACCGGCCATTAGGGTCGACCATTATATCCCTCCCCCCCTCCCTCTCTTTGGAATGGTTTTCCGTCAATGGTTCCGACGATCGATGGGAGATGCATGGACCTTTCTTAGCCGGGCGTGCTTTTCCTTTGTTCGTGGAAGTCACCCCTCGATGTTCCGTGAAAGCAATTAATTTTCGGACTTCGTCGGGGAACGAGTGTTTTCCGCGACCACACCGAGATTATTATTACCGGGAAATTGGTGTACACGAAGATATCAACGGGGAAAGGAGAGCACGTGGCCCGTGCGGATACCACAGGTTAAATTTTAAACATTACACGGTGGTTCGCTGTGTGTGTGTGTATCTCGTAAACTCTGCTCATAAACTATACATCATAAATACGGTTTCCCCAACGCGAACGTAAACTTTCGACGGATCGTCGACGTAAATTGCAAACGTGTGTTTTTGCGCGAAATAAGAAATCGTTTTACAGGATGTTGTCTTTCTTTTGCAATGGTTTTATCGGTCTTTTTTTATCGGTCCACTTGGACGATAGCAGGTATCCGTGGATTTTCGGCGACGAAAACGGATCGGTATCAAGTTAGCCGGCTGGTCCCGGGGAAAAATGAAATTGCAACGCGTGCCTCGTGAACGAAATCGAATTACACGGACCGACCGGGTATCAAGCTTTTCTACGATTGAATTCCTATCGTATTCGGGACACGTGTTTAACACGGAACACCTCGACTTATCCGTCAATCGAGAGAAAGAAAATCCTGCCACCAGATTCCTCCCAACTCTCGATAACTTTCCAGGCAACGTTCTACTGAAATGAATTATTCCTGAAACTGGAAAAATAGTTTGCATGAAATTACGTCGATAAGGATTCAAGTAAGTATGAAAATTCTTCTAATATCCCAGATTTTTCACTCAACCTTGCCAAATTTCCACGATTTCCACGTGAATTTCAAGATTCCCGTGCGAGCGAGGAAATTCCGCGAGATTCGCAGCGTTCGATGGTAAATTCGTTAGGTAAATCAGAGACCGGCTGGCTGGCTGGCTGGACGGTCGGAGGAGAGAGAGATCACCTTTTCGGTTCTCTCGCGTGCCTCGATTAGAGGTTAATGGAGAAATTTAATTTCTCGGGCCATTGCTCGCGAGCTGCGCCCGTTATCGACGCGCACCGCCGTCTGGTCGGTGAGACGAAACAGAATGAAAAAGGAGAGACAACCGGCCGTGAACGATTGAACGGAGACAGGATCACGGAGGGATGAACGGAGAGAGAGGGAGAAGAAATGGCGAGAGGGAGAGAGGAGAGAAACAGGTACATAGATAAAAGTATCCACCGATGGGGCAACAGGAGGAGGGACAGGGGATTATAAATTGGCTACTTTGTGTCGCGGTTATTGGGGGGGCCAAATTGCGAACGACCATCCATCCATTTTCTGAACCTCGTCTCGTCTCTCGTCTCGACTTCCCACGCCGAATCGCTCCCGTTTTTTGTTGTTCCTTCAATGTTTTTCACGCCGCTGTTAACGGGCCGGAAACTTTGTTAGAAACTGTGATTTTTAGCTCGACAGACCCCCCCGACCCATTCGGGATGGAATAAAAAACTGTTGCGACGAAGTGTTACTCGATAGGTGTTAACTATATCGTTTGGAAGAAACTTTGTACTGTTTTAGAAATTTCATGAACACACCTATACCTACGTCAAGTTTGATTTATTTACACCCTATTACTATTCGTCTTTTCAACAAACTTCTTATAAATCCTCTCTTTCTCTTTCATCAGATGAAACGTAAAAGTCTAAATGTCCACGTGGACATAAAAATACAAACGTACACTTGCGAACAGGGTCCCGGTGACTTTTTTTTTTAAAACACCCACCGTAAATTGCGCAAGACGTGAGAGACACCCGGGAATCCCGGATGAAGTCGCTCGTCACGACGAGTCACTCGGCCGACGAATATACTCGTCTTCGGCGAAAAACGTCGGCCGTTCTCTCGCCTCCGTACTTCGCGCCTCAGCATTTTCGAGCAGCGAAGCGTGTCTATACGATAGACGAGGATGATCGACGGCACGTGAAGGAGATAAGGGTGAGCCAGCCATTCCCAGGAGGGAGGATTCACCGGCACCCCAGGGTCCATTGACAAATTTGCCAGCGGGCAAAAAGGCTGCTTGGTATGCATCCCTCGCTCGGTCCATCGGCCATGCAAGACTGCCTTGAACTTCTTCCCATCGGCGTGTGCGTGACGTGTGTCGTGTGTTAACCGAAGATCGGGACGAGCATGAATCAAACGATCGATGATTTTTCTACTTGGTGTGGTGACGCTTAACTAACCGATGGGGGAGGAGTTGCGCACGGGGCTTCGATTTCGTGTCGGTGGGCCAATTACGGTTTGTATGACATTGAAATGCATTCCGAACGTGTTTCTATTCATGGCTGAAGGAAGGGTGACACCTGTCACTAACGTTTTGGGACTCTTTACAAACACGTGCTTGTCACTTCCATTGTGTTCGATAGAAAGAAACTGTTGTATAGGGTGTTGTTTATATGATATTAAAAGTGGAGGGGATATTAATTATTTATTTTAGACTTTATACAGATTGTTAGAGAATCGGTGAATGATTCTTGTTAATTTTCTTTTGATGTCTTTTCATATGGAAAAGGGTAGGGTATAGCGAGGTATCTCGATAACTTTCCATATCCGGGGATTTCTCCAAGCCCCCCGAGACCCGTGACCGGAAAGTTCAAATACACGCGAATCGTACTCATCGTTTTACGAGACTGTAGTGAAAAAGCTTCCGGAAGTTTTTAATGAGGCGTCTCTATCCCGCCGCGATTCCTTTCGGACGTCGTCGGTAGGGTGATCGATGGGACTCTTGAAATACTCCGCGAAGATATTTCATCTTTATTAGATTTCGTCGACGGTGAGACACACTTCGATGATCGTCCCAGCCGAAAGAAACAGTTAAACTTTTTATCCCCCCGATCGAGTTTGTTTTAATAGCTCCACCATACCCCTCTATCTTCGTCCGGAAGAATTTTGATTAGCGTCGAGACATCGAGAGGAATTAATAAAGTGGACGGTGAATTTTCATTACGTCGCACGTCGATAACGTATCGGAAAACCCTTCCCGTCGTGACGGCACCGACGCTTTCCGTTAATTCGTCAGCGAACAATGACGCGAACTTTTACGAAGAACAACCCGGAGAAATTAAAACGAACAAGGGAATGAAAATTTCAGAGATTGCCACCGTGCCCCTGATACTCGTTGCCCTAGCTACTGGCTACGTTGTTTACGCGTAATTCCGCCCCTTGTCGTGGGGTTAGCTAATTGGTTATCGACCCTGGGACTGCCTGTCTTCGGGGTACAATTTCAAGAGCACGTACTTCCTTTCTTACCCCCCTCCTCCCCTCCCCTCCCCCCGTCATGCTTTACATCCACGACTGTTTCCGAATTCGTGCCACCACCCCCTTCGGTAGGTATTTGAATCCTCTGCCTTCTTATTATTCGACTTCCTTCGTTGCGGCCCTCGTTTCCCTCTCTCCCTTCCATCCCCCCTCCCTCCTCTCCCGGTGCAAAAAGATATCCCCCAACGGTCTAGTTAGATCAATCCTCCGTTTTCGAAGCTCATTACTATTCTCGTAATTAGAGGCCGAAACTAATTCACGCCGGGAGACTTCGTGACTGAAATACGCGAGAACTGCGTGCCCGCGGTTCTATGTATTTCCCATGGTAAGTCTCGCGAGTTTATAGTCTTGGGCTGGAATCAATTCGCGTAGAACGCTTTGCGAGGATAATTGAATAATTGTGTATACTTGCTATCTTTTGTAATCTGAGAAGTGTAACCGGAGAGAGTGACAAATCACGTGGATTCCACTGGAAAGAAAGTATTTTATCAATTTGATGATTTTATATACAAATATTAGACATTGTATTATCAATTATAAATCCACTTGTTTATCTCTAAAAATTTCAACGGTACAATTATATTTCTCAGCAAGTAAAGTTTACATTTCGATATAGTATGAAACGTCACATCCGTTCGACGATAATTTCGAAATATCGAAAGTCTACCCCCCGGTCGACTAGTAAGTAGTGGGGGGGGGGGTGCACTCGAATACCCGCATAAAGAAATTTTACTTTCCGTCGAAAACGAGAGGGGAGGGGGACCGTCGCGGTGGGGGAACTTGTAAATAGAATTTCCTACGATCTCTCGAGTTTAATTCCACTTGCACTTTCCCCTTCGTTTCCACTCCCGGATTCCCGTTCCCGTTCCCGTTCGCCGTCTTCACCCTCGTTCGGCTTCACGGTCGTTCTCGTTAGTCGTGTATCGAGTTTGCGCTCGACATTTTCCATCGAGCACTCGAACGGGGGCCGATTGAAGTGGTTCGTTCGAGCACGTGAGTTCCCACTCGAATACTCGGACAATGCAGCCACCACGATTCCGCGGGACTCACCCTGGGCTTTTCCTCCAGGTCGTTTCTTTTTTTTTTTCTTTTTCAATGCCCTCTTTGCTGTTACTTCTCTCTTTCTATTTTCTCGGGAGAAAACGTAGGGAGAGTCACGACGAAGGAGAAACGGTGAAAAACGAAACGGTAATTCGGAACGGTGTATGTATGTATGTATGTTTGAGGGTGTTTGTGTGTGTACACGTCGAAGGGAGTCCGCTTCTTCTATTATTTATCGCACGTGAATGTGGGTCGACGTATTTCGAAGTCGCGAATAAATTCGTAGAAATGCGAGCCGGTTGAATGATTCAACGATGTCTGACCGTTACGATTCGGAATTCAGGGCTGGAAGTTGGCTTTCCACGTAGCTCTACGTTCGAACGCGTCTGTCAAACTTTCCGAGAGTTACATACACACACCCGACGAATTCAGACTTGGACGTGAAATTTCGCGTAGAAATATTACAGGTGCGGCAACAATATTCCAAGTTTGATACTCGATCTAATATAGAGGTGTAAATATTTGACGGTATTCACCGGTTGATATGTTATTTTTACGAACCGGGTGTACGTTGAATATTGAAAGGAAGTTGGCGTCACGGCGACATGAAATATCCGTTCGGCATGAAACTGCGGCATTAAGTTGCTCCTTATGTATGTATGTATGTATGTATGTATGTACACTCAACGTCGGATCGATATTACCAGAAGACTTTATTGTATATCGTATATCTACCTTATATATGTATATACAATTTCCCCTTGAATTAATAACGACAGTATCGGGCTCGTAGGAATTGAATTTGTTATTTCCGACATAGAGGTTGTTCATTGATTTCGTCGAATTATTTAAATCTGACATACTCCAACGTTGGAGTGCAAAGTTTTCGCCGTTACTAGAGGCTGTGGCAGGGGGGGGGGAGGAGGGAGAGGGTTTCGACGAGAGAGTGCCTTTAGAACTGTAGAGCGTAGAGCGAAGAGATCGAAATTAGATTTGATACGGGGCGCCGTTTCACTCAGGTCGACCCCAAACGCGGGGAACATCTTCAAAGCGGCTAGAATTTCATCGTTTCACGACCTCGGCTCTCACCTTGAATAACCTTAGCCGGGAGAGAGGAGACATTGTGTAACCGGTAATTCTAGTTTGTCCAAGCAATCCATTTTGCTCTCTATCTCTTCCCTCGGATCCAATTCGTCGATGCGTCTGCTCGGCCACCCTTCCACGCACTTTTCTTTCTATTTTTTTTTTGTTTCCGTTCTGGCTTTTTCTCTTTTCTCTTTTTTTTTCTTCTCGTACGCTTTTCCACGTTCATCCCTCCACCTACGTATACATACATATATCCGATAAATACGATAGAGTCTCTCGTTACATATATTTATATTTCACGTATATATCACTATTCCGAATTCAATCTCCGCGTCTTAGTCCTTCCGTTTACTTTATCGATTCGTAACTTCGCGAAGGTCGTTCTAGAAAGATATCAGTTTTCACACCGTTCATGGATAAATTGCCAATTAAGCTCGACAAGCCCCAATATACATATATATATACATAATACTGTACGTATTTACCTTATATTATATCGATACCCGATATCTTAAGAGATTTCGAGAACACGCGTCCGCCAGCGACACGTGGAATTGATTAAAATTTGATCCATCGATAAGTAGCCACCCCCGGGGACGTCTCTTTTGTCCAGGGAAACCGAAAATTCGATTGAACTTTTAGCTCCGCTCTTGGACAGGCGTTAGCCGGTGATCCCTCGGCGGTCCCTTTCTTAGTTTCACATCAAAGACACGGGCACCGAGATACTCGACGCCGGTCGTGTCCCCTCTTTTTTTTTTTTCGGGGGTTTCAATGTCCATCTATTTGATCTTTTCTCGCCGGTGGTCCCGATCTTCTCTACTTTTACGATCGGCCGCTACCTACCGAAACATGTAAATGCACGTTAGAATCCCTTTTCCGTCATGTGTAACGTTGGTCCTCCCTTCGACGTGATCTCTCTCACCATTACCACCACCTTCTCCTCTTCTTCCTTTCCCTACTATTTTCATCTATTTTTTTTTATCTCTCCCCATGCGTCGAGCTCGTGTCACTTCTTCGACCTAACTCGGTCGTTATAGCGGGATCACGTTGATAAGATATTCAACGGGGAAATAAACGTACGGAGGATTTACACGTCGTTGGGATAAACGGTTACACCTGTTCCTGTAGACGGTGTTATTAACGTCGCACCTGGTAATCACAGTACCTTTTTTTTCCCTTCGGTCAGACTTTCAGTCAGAAATTATAACGGTATTTCTGCTCGTGAAGAGACTCATTAATAATTAAGAGTCTCTTTTATCGTAGTATATACTACTAGGGGTCATAAGGGGGAAGGAAAAAGAAAAAAAAAATCGTTCCCCCAAAGGCGTCGTTTCCACCGTCACGACGAGAGAGAGAGAGAGAGAGATCCACCCTTATAAATTTCCCAATGGTTTATTTCCATCTTGATCTTCTGCGTCGGCATTGAAGTGCGGATTTTTATGATCGGCCAGTTTCCTTTTTTCTAGGGTAACATGTAAATACTTATGACTAACGTCCCCGGGTTGCGTACAGGCCATTTCGTTTCACGATGCGTACCAGCCGTTCCACTTCTCGCAAAACGATCCCACCCCATATCGTTTTCTAACCCCACCCCCCCCCCTTCCCACCCCCAACCGAAACACCCCCGTATGTGCGTCTCTTTTTTTTTCGTGGTGGTTCGGCGCGAAGATACGCGTTTTTACGACGTCCAGCTTTACGAGAGGCTTTTAGAAATATTTCACTCGGCCGCTTTCCCCGTTTCCATGTCTCTCTTTCAGCGTTTTCTTCCATCCAGCCCGGTTGACCGTTAGTCGTCACGGGGACAGGCCACAAATTTTTACGTCCACCCCCGTAAGTATAACGCGGGGCGTAAAAAACGATAGAATTCTGGTCGCGTGGGATATCGCGGCCTCTCGATTGTTTTCGGTCGTTAAATCGGCGAAACGTCTCTTTTCGCGCGCCGCCCTCGTAAAGAACACGGACGCCGCAATGATATAACACGTACATACTGTATGAAAAGCTTGGGGACATGAACCGCATTCCAATATCACACGTTTATCCGAGGAAAGATAAGAGAATGTATAGATAATATAAAAAAAAATGAAACAAAAACTAAAACTTACAGATCTATACGGGAAAATAACGAAAACACATATTGCTCTGAAAAATCAAACACTTATCTATTTATTAGAATAATTTCATTCACAGTGTTTTCGTTAATTTTATTTAAGTATCTTGTAAAGGTCAGTCATTTCCCAAGAAGCACAAAGAAATCCCGTGGGATTCCATCTCCGTTGGTTGCCATCTTCTTTCCCTGGCATACGTCGAGCAGGAACGAATGTGTCCGTCGCACATACCCCCGTCGCATATATACGACGTATTATACGTCGACGACGCGCGGGCCCTGTGGGGTTAATGGCGGTAATGCTCGTAATGTTCTGCATATTACTGCCTGCAAATTGCTCACCCGACCGGCGTTGGATTCTTTTTTTTTCTTTCCTTCACGGCTCGCGAGAAATTCCACGCCACTGGAATTTGACGTACGACACCATTGTAGAAAAGACAAGAGTGTTTCGTCCGGGTGAATTCACGTCTCGTGGTTCCCGGTAGTTTTCTCGACGGAACTCTCGTCCATGGAATTCGTATCATGAATATAAGTACGTGTAAGTATAGTCATTCATAAGGTCACGTGACACTTACAAATTTGGATAAAGAACGGAAATATTTATGAATTTAACACGGTGGATTAAATGTAAAATTTTTACCCTTTTAAACTTCTCCGGAGATTTCGCTAATTCGAAACTTTTGACGATTGGAAATTTTCAAGGATAATATTAATATTGTACCTGTTATCATGGAAATATCACGAGGTTTTTCTTTTGTATCCTAGACACGTTTTTAAATGAACTCATCGACGACTTTGTGGCTTAGAAACGTTCGCTCCATGAATGATTAGAATTTCAAATAAAGTAACAAGTGGATCATCGAGGAGGTTTCGATGAAAAAATTCTCCGGCGACGAGTCGAGAAGTTCTGTCGTCTCTCCAATACCAGCCGACGAGGTTGGTAATCGAGGTTTTCCCAATCTTACCATAAAACACAGATTCCTCTAAGGCGGATGGAAGGAATGACGTACGGCGTTCGATGGGGTGGCGTCGTATTTCTTTTCCCCCTCGGTACGGCGGGCTTCTTAAAATCCACGCTTATTGATATTCGGTGGTTCTTTGTTCTCGAAATGGCGGTGGTTCCTTGCGGGATCACGGGACGTCGACCGGAACCTCTCGAACGGTTTTATCGCGCATAATGTCATCGGAGGTCGCGCGGACAAAGAGTCCCGGTGGCCAACCGGGTACGGAAAGATATAGGATGGTCGGCCAATCGAGGGCTCTTGCTTAACGATCCTGGTTAACGACCTAAGAAAATGGGAGTCCACTTCTATTGGTCAGTGGTGAGACACCCAGCGTAAATCCCTTAAAGGGAATATGTGATTCGGTTTTCAACGATCCCGTTGATAAATTCAAGATTTGATTTTTTTAAGGATTGGAAAAATTTTGTGAGAAGAACCTTGGTTTGGGGGTGAACAATTTCAGGTGGTTAGGTATGTGTAGAGACTAAATTCAAATTGTAGTTCGATTATGCATCGACCACGCTCTAGGGGAGTCGTTTAATGCCCTTCGATAGTAACGGTGCCCCCCCCCCCCCCCCCGTAGCCGTGGCGAATCACTCGAGGCAAGAATCCATTTTGGGGGTAGAGGAGATCGGTTATTATTCAAGGGATACACGTTCGAACGGTTGATTAATGGGCCACTCATATTTTCATGCCAATTTGGGAATAACGGCCCCGGAACCTTTGATCCGCTTGTATAATTTGAATCCCCATTGATGCGAGAATTTATTCTACCGAATGTCTAAACAAAAGGAATAGGGATATCGTCCCTTGTATTATAAAATTCTTTTATAATTGAAACCAGGGGTCCTTAATATTTACATTGTGTCGATTTAAATCAACCTTAACGTCATAAATTTCAATTCCACCCTCTCTCTACTCTATTAGAAAAAAGAAACAACAATAACAACAACAACAATAATAACAAAAATACAATAGGGATAAAAAACGATAATTATTTTCCTAGTATTTTTATTACCAATACCACCGGTTTGATTTCCATAGTTCGATTCGCATTGACGACCAAAACATTGCCCTAGGCTTTCTCGTCTGCCGAGAATCGATTATCGTTCGCACGTTGCTCATTCGTGCCCGTTGATTAATGGTCTCGTGAACGGCTCACTTGAAACAGTCGATTCGAAATCGAGTATGGGGCGACAGCCTGCTCCCATATGGTTCGCGGACGGAAGTCCCGGATCTGTCGCGGTGTCGTGGAGACATCTCCCCCTATTTCGAAGACATTGAATTAATCGTCATTAGCCGGATCGAGGGCTGACTACGCTGTCAGCCAGAGAACGGAGACCGCTGTCACCCTCTTATCATTAATAACGCCGTCCCTGGGGAACGGGACTATCTGAATATACTCCGACGCTACTTTGACTTTATCGACTTTCGAACACTATCATCCCGCTTTATTAACGTTTCCACGATAGATCTTTCATGATCTGACAGAATTTTAATAAACTCCACCACTATGCGTTTGATACTAATTTTCCAAGATTTTTTAAACTTCTAAATATTAAAGTTGAATATTAAAGTGGAGATGTTAGAGGAACGTTGGGGATTGCATTGTAAATGTATTAGAAATCAACGTACCCGGGGAAAAGTGTCACCAAGGTTCACCCGGGGTGCGTCGAACCACGGAGATACGATGTTTTAGATTCATACCGGCGAAGGGGAAAAGCTTTTGTTTTGATCCACGTTCGTTCCCAGGTGGTCAAAGTGGGTCATTCATAACGAAGGGTTTGCCATCGTGGATGGTGTATCGTTCGACGGAATATAAAGGAGCCGAGCAGTCGGACCCCAGGTTTTATAAACTGGAAACGAAGGTGTCGTGGAGCTACTCGAATAATCAAAACCGTCACCCTGTATCCATTGATTTGACGATGAAAAAACGAGTCAGTATAAAAAAGAAAATACAATAGAAAATATAGAAAAAAAAATATTGAATTCCCTATGGAAATGAAGTTGCCCTACGGTCCTCTTGAATTTAATCGAGGACTATTTCGTTCTCTGGAAGTACATTAGAGGCATGCAGAGCCGGGCGTTATCTGCATAACTCCGGCGATTATTAATATCTCGTAATTATTATTACAATCATCCCATCTCTCCTTGCCAATTCTCTGAGAAGGGAGAGGAGAACTCTCCCGGGGATCCAAGTATTTAATGAAGCACCTCTTACATGGGTCGTTCCCAAGGGGAGAAAGGCCTTACCGTTCCTGTCATTATTACGGGAACAGACTGGCATCATTGTTTATATAATTATATTTCGTCCTCGAGAGATACGAACCCTATTCGTCGTCGTTATGTAAACGAATTGTGTACACCGAATGTCTGACGACTTCCTCCTGTTTCTACTTCGTTTACGAATCACCGTCTCGGAGAGTTGAAATATCGTCTGTCAAGAAATCGACAGAGAGAAACGGTTAAAGATACGCGATTAAAGATCTATCGATAATATTCATTGGAACAATAATATAATAATATCGTTTCAATCTCATTTATCTATCCATCTTATTCTACATCTTTCTTACTTCGTTTCTTATCCTCGATCTTTGCATAATTTCATAATTTTCTTTTGTTCTCGACGCACCGGTACAAAGAGTACGGGTGAAATTACGAGGCGATTGAAATTTCAGTGTCCATTAGCAAGTAAACGTCGACTCGAAGGGCACGAAGTCTTCGAAGTACATGCATAATTTATCCAACGTCGCAAACAATCGTCGGTTTGAAAATGAAATTTTCACTGCCGAACTTCCAATCGAATAATTCCCTTCATTACCGGCGACCCAGTCGAAATATATATATATCTATATCTCGACCTCGTTAAACGCACCGAATAATAAAGTTCGAGTTGGCCCGGAGAAGGACTTTCGCGATCCTTTATTCGTCCGGGCGAACGGCTGTTTGCTTATCACCGCGTATATCTCCCTTAACGACAGCGAGTCTGGCGAAACTGTGATACAGGCGTAATATTAATGGGGTATTCGAGTTCTCCTTTCCACTCGCACGTTCGAGACTTCGCCCCTCCACCTCGAAAGACAAATCCCGGGTTGATGTTGTTACCCGGGGTCCTGCGGGGATCGCCGGTTATTCCCTCGTACAAACAGACAATACGTCGGCGAGTTTGCAAAGGACGAGCAAACACTCTAATATCTCGAAGATCGAACATCAAACGGTGGGAGCAAGCGATCTCGATTCGATATTACGTCGAGTCACTTTACCGAACACTTCGAGACGGCGAATATTTTTCGTCATTGTCCCCGTCATCGTGTTCGCATTCTCATCGAAATTTCACTGATTTCTCCCCCCCCCCTTATTCCCCCCCCCTCTATAATCGTGCCCGAAGAAAATACCACGGCGCAGCAATGCCGCGGTCGTTTCCATCGGAAATTCAATATTCGCAGACCGCAGCCCTGGCAACGGTGGAAAAGGGCCGCGCAGTTTTGGCGCGCCGAAACTCATTACGTATCGGGCCGGAACATTCCTTCGAATTAACCGGCTGATATTCGAGACTCTGTAATCTGGGCGAAAGGGATCCGTCCGATCGGCGCTTTGATATTCGACCGTCGATTTATTCGGATCATTGTTAATACCGCGGCGGGAAATAATCCCCCTCGTCTTCCTCGGATCGTGTGAAATTGATTCGTCTGTTGTGAGATTCGTCGATTTTTATTTTGCGCGTGATAGGTTACCTGACGAGTTTATCAACATGTATTAACACATATCTATATATGTATATAAATAGAACTATTTACATGTTTTAAAACATATTTATTTCCTCCCACTATTGTAATATTAACTATAGTGGTATAAGTATTGACAATTATTATAATTATGATATTCTACTGATCCGTCGTGTTACTGTTAGGTTGACTGCCGGTCACCGGTGACCTCCATACAATCTATATTGTTAAACCACGGCAAAATTCCATGGTATAACGATCACGTGCGAAGTCTACGGGCCCCGAAGCACCGTAGACGTCCCCGCGTTCCATTGACACTTGGACGAGGGTCAATTAAATGCCATTAGCGACGGTGGATTTTAGCCAATCCCTGTAACGAGGCTAACGCACAGAGGATACCGAAACGGATAATGCTCGCGTAACCCTCAGGCTGATCTGGATCCCCGGACATTACCGAACGTAATCGGATTGCAGCCGTATAGCTGGAGAGAGAGAGAGAGAGAGAGAGAGAGAGAGATTCCTGCAGCGTATGTACTATCGAGGAACATTAATTTTTATGGCTTTCCGATATAAGCCATGGAGGACACACATATACATACATACATACATATACACTCCCGGGGGAGTATGGTTGATACGTGCATAGAACGGGTATCCGGTTTTGTGCGATGTTCTTTGATCCCGAGATGAATAGGGAGATTTGGTACAATGAATATTTCTAGTTTGCTTCGTTTCGTTTTTTTCCATCGAAAAATGATTATACATTACTTTAACGGGACACCGTAACAGTAGAACGAAGTGGGTGATTTCTTTTGAAATGAAAAATCCTGTAATTCGTGTACGTTTTTCCTTTTCCTCTTCCTTTTCTTCTTTTTTTTTTTTTCTTTTTCTTCTTATCGGAGGATAATCGGTATAACTTGCAAAAGGCAGACAAGCAGAAACCGTTCACCGGTTAATTCCGTTTCCACCTCTTCGTCGCGGGCTTCTCGTCGACGGAATGTCAGACCCGACCGCAAAAGCAGTTACGTCGACTTCCGTCGTGCCGAGACTCGTCGGATTTAGGGTGCGGGCCTTTTCACCTTCTCCTTCGGCCTCGTGGAGTCGTACGAAATTTCGGAAACGACGCGATTCGACTTCCCCAGCCACGGTGACGGCGGTTCACCGCTGAATTACCGAAGAAAAATACCCGAACTGCCGTGTAATTGCACCGACGAACGGAATCGTCTCGCTTGCGAACGATCTCTGGCTTTTATTCGATGGACCGACCAATAGGAAACTTCGTTCATCGGTTTCTTTCTTACGCGTTCGAACTACATACTCGCTTTTACGAGTCCCCCGGATCCGTTTTTCCCATTGACAAACCAGTTACGAAAAGATTTCTTTAGAAAACGTCCCATCGATGATCGTCTCCCTGGTGAATTGGAAAAGAAAACAAGAAAAAACAAAGAAAAGGAAGAATCAAATTATCAGCTCGTTCGAAGGGAATGGAAAACATGATTGTTCTATATATATATGTGTATATATAGGGTTATTAATTAAACGATACAACTCGAATGATGGGAATACACGGTGTAATTCATTTGTGATAGGGTTAATATACTTGCGTTATCTAAATGGGTGATACGTAAGCACAGCTGTTATCGCGAGGTTTAAATGCACGCGAGGAGAGACAAGTCGGAGGTCGGCAATCATGGCGTCAAGTAATGTTACGGTCTATCTTGTAAGAGCCCGGTTAATGGCTGTCTCAGGAGTCGCTAATATGTCGTAAGTAGGGCCACCGAGGGAAGCACCAACACCCATAATCGTAACTGCAGTTCTCTTCCGTTGCTGGCAGCGAAACATAGCCGGCACACTTTGCTCCTTGCCAACCTGGCAGTTTCGTATGTGTTCGTGTGTATACATATACATATATATCTGTCGTCGTTAAGCGAAACATCGCAACGGGAGACAAAAAAAATTTGCCGTCCCTCGGACACCTGACATTCCGTATCGATAGCAATGAGATACGAAACGACGGGAGTTTCTGCTTTTAATGTTTGGTAGAACTTTTGCGAAATAAAAAGACGAGGTATTTTTATCGGGATAAATACGAGCCGGATTAAACCCGTTTAATAGCCGGGTAAAATACACAGGGGGATGTTTTAAAAGATAGAACGCCAGGTTGGGGAAGATAAAAAAAAGTATTATATTTATAAACGAATTAAACCGGACATGATATCCATAAGTATTTGTGAATGTAATTGTTATAGATAAAACTATCTAAATTCGTGGATCTTAATCGAAGATATGATTCTTTTAAAAATTATTCACGATCACAGGTGTTAGAAGTTCATTTCGGGTTTGCAATTATCACGCTCGTAGCTCGTTCGTAATCGAGTTTCCGTGTATGTGTGTACAATACATACATACATGAACATATACACATAGGGCGATCGCGTTCGCAGATTCTTCTGCGAATAGATCTTCGTTTCGCGATGACAATCGCGTAAAAGAACGACGGGAGCGACGACAGCGGGTATAAATGCTTGTTTGCCAGACAAATTTATCTGCGACGAGAGAAAGGTGACGCGGCTGTTCGTATCTCCCGCTAGTTTTTCCGGGGTGGGGCGTAAAAGATCCGACACCGAGGAATATAAAACGATCTCGGCGATATTTTATCCGGAAAATAAAAGCAAACGAGCCCCGGCATCAGCCGCTGTTCCGCGATCTACTGTACCCACTGTATTTCTAATTTATCTACGATCTCCCGAGGACCCCGCACCCGCCGTTCCGAATATAAAGATTCCAATTGCGAACGTGTCGCGTTACAGTTTCCCCGGAGCCTCGGATACGTTTACAATGAAACAGTCACGCGATATGCTTCGCGAATTACGTCGCGATTTTCATCATTATTTCTATTAATCAAGAAATACATATTTAGATCGAAAAATACTTATGTTTAACGAGAAAAGAACGCGAATGAGATGAGAACTTTTCGACTGGGATTCTGCCAGAATCGTCATTGGTAATTAACATAAACACCCTGTGGAATACTAAACGTTTCCAGCGAGACTACTTTATAAAAACTAGATTTGAATCTGGATAAATTTAATTTGTCATCGTCTCGTCATTGATATTTCAAATCTAAGAGAATTTTTCTCAATTCTCCTGAAACGATACAAACTTGAACTCTACGTCAACGACGATGATAATCTCGCGACATCGCATGAGATAGTAAGGCGAATCGACGAAATATATTCCTTCGGTCGAGTAATCGAAATGAAATGCACGGATGCATCCACCGCGGTATCCTCCCTTCGCCGCGTCTATATCCGATATACAAAAGCGAATCGACCTTTGCGAAATCAGCTCACGTTGTCCTCCCCCCACGCCGACGTGGTATCGGCCGCCGCGATATTTCACCGTTATGTTTAATAATTCGCAGACAGTCCGATGGAGACCGTGCGATTCGAACTCCCTTCGTCCCTTCGGCCGTCCCCCGCCCTACCGGCGACGACGCCCGTTTCGCAAATCTTATTTCACCGTGGAAGATGTCGTAGTCGCCATAAGTTTCGCTGATAAGTTTCGTGGCCGCGGAGCGTGAGCCACTCGAAGAATGAAATGAGCTACGTGCCCCTCTTGCGGGATCCGACTCGCGAAATATGGGTGTGTGGGTGTGCGGGACTCGCGTGCCAATCGATATTCCGTTTACGAGGGGCGGTATTTAACTCGGTGAATTTTCACTCGAACCGTATTTCACTTGAACGATGATTACACTCCGATTCCGGTAGGCTGTTGTTGCGCATTGTTAGTTGATTTTGCGATTTCACGCTGAAGCTATCGATGATTTATATACATATATTGTATACATATAATTATAAGTATCCATATATGTGTATGTGGATTTAAATGGGATGTTGTTTAAATGAAAGTTACATTTGGTGGAATTGAATATAGGTAACGGTGAATTTGGAACGGATTATAATTATTAATGTAATTATTGTTTTCTCGTGTTAATTCTA
This sequence comes from Mimumesa dahlbomi, assembly GCA_917499265.3. Classification (NCBI taxonomy): domain Eukaryota; kingdom Metazoa; phylum Arthropoda; class Insecta; order Hymenoptera; family Crabronidae; genus Mimumesa; species Mimumesa dahlbomi. The sequence goes on along the minus strand of OU824114.1, from coordinate 4,035,028 downwards.
GGAAGAACCATAGAGGGCGGATCGTTTAATGAATAAGTTAAATTAAAAGCCGAGGTGTAGGATAAGTTACAGTGGTGAGAGTCAAACAGAGTGTCAGGTATTCGCGTGCCACGCTAACGAATCAAACGAAGTGGCACGCAAACACCGATTCCAAATTCCTTATCGTAGGAAGTGTTTGAATCCTAGTTAGGTCCTTTCCGCAAGTTCTATCGCGAAACGACGAGAAATGATTAGCCACGGGGACTATACACACAAGTTTCCCACCGTTATTTCGAATTCACGTTAATAGTACTTTTACGAGGCAAAGTTAGAACACGAAACATGCCTTCTATGAATATTAACCCAGACCATCTAACCAGTGCCGGCACTAATTCCATCCGTCGACCGTATAACAATTGTCTCCCCTTTTCACCTTAATTACGTTTAATCGTCCCTACGAAAAACCCTCCAAAAAAATTAATCAATCCCTTAAACATTCCCTTATGTTCTTTTATTTCACGTAACGAGATTACATCGATCTCTAGCTTTACCATCTGATCTCAATGTCTGACGGGGTTAATCGGGTATGGACAATAGTTGATCGACGAAGGGCTCGCAGGATGGCGTTGTTTGCTCCCGTAGGGCAGCCAGATTTGCGGAATTGCGCTATCCGTATTCATCGGGCGCACCGCGATCCGTAACTCGGCTCCTACAGGGCTTGATGTACACACGCATTGTCATGTATGTGGTACGTCGCCGGGTCCGGAATTATGCGAACGCTCGAGAGGCAGTTAGATCGGTCGGCAGATCGGTCGTTAGATCGGTTGCAGGAGACAACAGGCAACGCTTAATGGGAATTCGGTACCAATTTCGCGTACGGAGTTGTCTTTCCGGGACGTGACGAGAATACTTGTACAAATGGATGGAAATTTACTTTATTCGCCAGGGGACACACACACACACACACACGAGCATTTGGAAAAGACTTACGGTTTGTTGATAACGTTTGAAGAGACACTAAAATTGATAGCGGGCATTGGATGGTGCCTGTGAGATACCACCGTGTGGGATTTGTGAACAAAATTTCTTGAAACGAATACGAAAGGATCCAATTTGGTGTTTCTGAACGGTTATGGTGGTAAAGTTGGTCGTAAATTACGAAAATCGTCAAATTCAGCCAGTTTTTTGATCGGCATTCGCTCAGTTTTTGAGATAGCGATCTGAAACTGGTACCATTGTTTTAGTTAGGAAATTCTACGGCAGATCAACCTATAATAGTTGTTCTTTTCGAAAATTTAATTTTTCGCAAAAATCTGAAGGGGGTAGGTCAGGATTTTTTGCGATTTTCGTAATTCCTTCGCCATTTCTACAATTTTTGAGATATTTAAATGATCCTGGACGTTTTGGACGCGGAATCCGAAGCCGAATAAGCCAGTGAAAGAATCAGATTGATATCTCAAAAATTGGAAAAATGACGAGCGAATTACGAAAATCGCAAAAAATCCTGACCTACCCCCTTCAGATTTTTGCGAAAAATGAAATTTTCGAAAAGTACAACTATTATACATTGTTCTGGCGTAGAATTTCCTAACTAAAACAATGGTACAAGTTTCAGATCGCTATCTCAAAAATTGAGCGAATGCCGAACGAAAAACTGCTCTAATTTGACGATTTTTCGCGATTTTCGTAATTCTTTCGTAATTCTTTCGTCATTTCCTCAATTTTTGAGCTATTAACATGGTCCAGGGCGTTTTGGACGCGGAATCCCAAACCGAATAAGCCAGTGAAAGAATCATTTTGATATCTAAAAAATTGGGGAAATGACGGAAGAATTACGAAAATCGTGAAAATTCGTCAATTTCAACCAGTTTTTTGCTTGCCATTTCCACAATTTTTGAGATAGCGACCTGAGACTGGTACCATTGTTTTAGTTAGGAAATTCTACGCCAGATCAACCTATAATAGTTGTACTTTTCGAAAATTTAATTTTTCGCAAAAATCTGAAGGGGGTAGGTCAGGATTTTTTGCGATTTTCGTAAATCGCTCGCCATTTCCGTAATTTTTGAGATATTTAAATGATCCTGGACGTTTTGGACGCGGAATCTGAAGCCGAATAAGACAGCGAAGAATCATTTTCATAGCTCAAAAATTACGGAAATGGCGATCGATTTACGAAAATCGCAAAAAATCCTGACCTACCCCCTTCAGATTTTTGCGAAAAATTAAATTTTCGAAAAGTACAACTATTATACATTGTTCTGGCGTAGAATTTCCTAACTAAAACAATGGTACAAGTTTTAGATCGCTATCTCAAAAATTGAGCGAATGCCGACCAAAAAACTGCTTTAATTTGAATATATGTATACTTATCGATATAGAGAGACATTCATCGATTCTATAATTAATTCTGCAAACAAGCCAATGTTCCGTCGACCGGATGCACGCACATCGGACCGCGATTTATAGAATATCAAGCCGTTTCTCATGATGCTCGTCCGCTCGAGTATATTGATATAAATTTAGGTAGACTTATGGCGAGACTGTTGCGTGTCTCGCAATCAGCTTGATGCCCGATTGTCTTGGAATGATCTCATTTATCTTCCAGTATTCCAGCAGTCGGTCTCTCCGGTTCGCGAAATTAATCAGACGGCTCCAGACGTGCCTTTGTTGCTCGGGTCTCGTCAAGGCATTCCTCCCGCGATAGATTAAGAAATATAGATTCTGTCTAGAACTATCCTCTTACATGTGTCTCGTCGTTGTGACGAATGGATAGCTTCTTCATAGAAATTCCCGGGGAAATCTCCACACCGACGTTTCAATTCCGCGAAGAATCTCGTCGACGTTATTAACCAATTAAGAATCATTTATATAACCACAGATAGTTTCATCTTTATCTATCGTATATTTAAATATTTTCATATACAACGTTCCAAGAGTGTCTTTGTAAGTCGACCTATCATTTGATATACCATTGACATACACACACTCACATACATACAGACACCGCAAAGGATTAACCCGAACCAAAGTAGATCTATCAGTTCACGTCTGCTTAATGGTGAAATTGATAATAACGAGTTTCCCTCGCGGGCAGCTATTCCTCGGACGACCCCTGTCCGTTTCTAGAATTAATCGATTCGTTGAAGGAAAGGGATAGATAGGCCGAAGTCGGTCGTGCCATTCAATTAACCGTTTCGCCACGGTACGTCACCATCGTCATCCACCTACGGGGCTTTCTCCACGGTTACCGCCGTGTGTTCACCCTTCTTCGATTAACCGTGGTATCCTTCGTCCTCTTCACTATCGAACTTTCGTAACGAGCTGGTATAGCTGGTAATATTCCCACGTCGATCCGCCAACGGGGTACCGAAAGGGTCGATGGTAAACTGGGAGAAACTACGGGCGCACGGAGCAGGTTCACGTACATATGTACATACATACATACATACATACATACGTACGTCGTCGAACTTCAGCATTTCATTTTGTAAACTTGTTCCATATGTAGCCTGTGAAACCGGCTCGGTGTACCGAGAATGGTAGATGAGTCATTTTTTTTTTTTATTTTTTTAGATTCGTTGGATAGTTGATAAATTCATTCATTCATCCGGCATGGTATATAAAGTCATTAAACTAGCTCGTTGAAATGGAACATTTGTACAATCTATACCGATCGAATACGTGGAAATCACTGATACTTCTTTCAATACACCTTTCATTACGATAGATAATAGCATCACGTTATCAAATCGTTATCGATTGCCGTTACGTATGTGCTTAATAATCTTGCGTAAAGCCACGGCAATGTATGTACAGGGGGTCGCAGACGTGGTATGTGATACAGTGGGGGCAGGGGGGGGGGAGGGGTGCACACCTACGCACCGAATATCGATCTCAGATTGCTCTTTGTTATCAAGAGGGTTTGCGTACAAGGTTGTGTGCGTTGCCACGTACACGGCTCAACGAAGTTACGATCGCGCCCTTTGTGCAGCACGATAATAACGTGGTTTTCGGCGAGGCCTACCGGCTTTCGTCGAAGGGAGACACATAGAGAGAGAGTAAGAGAGAGAGAGAGAGAGAGACTAACGTAAGCGAATCACTGGGAGCGTTGGGTTCGACGTTTAATTCGCTGTCGCTCGTGGCATCCGCGTGCAACAACCCTCTCTGCATCTATTTGGAAATTCACAGTACGCCGGTCTATTCGCCTGATCGATACACGTATACACCATGTGTTTTACCTAACTCGCTTTCCATCTACGAAAATTCGTTTAAACCGGCGTAGGTACGACGTCGCCGCGAAGAAATTGAGTTGTTGGGCCGAAAGTTTTCGCCGTACGAACCCTTCTTTATTCTTTAATGGAATATGGCCCGGCCGCAGTGTCTGTCGAATCATATCGCGCTGACGGAGAGAAAATTTCGTCGTCAACGTTGAGAGAGAAAAATAGAACAACGTCTCGAAGATATGGAACGTGAACGAAATAAAATAAAATAAAACCATCCGCTGACGGACGGAGTGTGGAAAACGGTTGACGTGAAACAGAGAGAAAAGGATGGAGGAGAAAAAAATACGGAAATTCGGTGGATAGGAGTGAAATGAGAGGAGAGAGGGGGGAAAATGAGGGGGAAGGAGATTAGTCGGGAAGGCGCGCGCATTTTTTCATTATTCCCACGGCGTACACTTTCCTCGCTTATGGACGTCGCATTTTTGTTTCGACGATTGTGCGGCCCGACAATGGACCGACGACTCCGACCGAAGTTTTCGATTCTGTCCCCGGTAGTTCGTTCTCTGATTTTTTTTTCCGTTATTTTTTTTTTTTTTGTTTTTACAGGGCAGCACGCTCTCTGCCATTGGCAAGCGGAAACTTTTCCACCGGGAGCCTAGCGTTTCGTCAGTCGTAAAACTTTCGTATTGTCTCGCCGGGCCGTTTCGGGGCTCCCTCGTTTTACAAAGGTTCGTGCACCGGCTACCCGGTTATCGTTCGACTCGACTCAAATTACCTGAAGCTGGTCCATCGTACGAATTCTACCGTACATGCGGATGTATATGTATGTATATATATATATTTCTCTTTTACCCACCTCGCGAAAATGTCCCGCCGTTTGAGTCTCATTGTCCCGACTCGACGAACGCGGTTGGAATTTCCGTGCGAGCCACTTGAAATCAGACTTTCTCTTTTTCCACGTCTTCGTGGTGTTCCTCGTTTCACTGAGAAATTAATTCTTCTGTCTAAAGACACTCGAAAGAACCCTCCTCACCCTTTTACCTACCGTTTTTTAAAGGACAATAGAAGTATTCGTTTAGGGTGTCGAAAGAAAAGCTACAAAGTTTTACGATTTCTCTTCCAATTCGAATTTTGATTACATTTATTTAATCGAGTAACTTCTCTTCCTCGTTATTAGAATGAAACACTGTGGCGATATAGTATCTACCGTTTGTATACTTGATATTAGAAGTACCGTATCGTCTTACAGTTTAGTGTCATCTGTGAAGCCAACTTTCTGACAAGTTCCACGAAGTCCATTAGGAAAAGGTTCCCCGGGATATCTACGTATTCCCTTCGAAGTACATATACAGGGCCGTGGTATCGATTTTACGTGCCTATCCCCCTCCCCCTCCCCCTCTCCCCGCGAGGTTGGGAAAGCTTCATCGAAAATAACATATTCGTGCCTCACGGGAACGCCGGTGGACGTCGCAAACAATGACTTTGTAACTCGTCCAGGATGGCGGAGGACACGCGGACCATCCCTTCGTCGCTGCCAATACCTCCGGGGCAAAGTTAGCCACACGACCCCTTCGGCCTTCCACGGATGGACAATGGATCCCTCCCCCATAGTCATTATGAAGTGAACGCGCCTCCATCTACCGATGGCTAAATCTAATCCGACACTCGTGCCAAAGGGTCCTCAGGCACGAAGGGTTACCAGCAGGTTAGGACTATTGCCCGGGTGTACGGCGGAGTTGTGATGCCGCGGCGCAATGAGATTCGAAGTTAGTTGCGATTGACCGGTGTCGTTTCACCGTTTATGGAAGCCTAATTGGAGACCTGTTACCTTTTGATGGTTTGTATGGAGTGGGGGGAGTTTGATTAGAAGGGGTTGTGGGGTTCATATTTTTGGTATTGTATGGTTTTCGAGGCATGGGATTTTAGTGGATGGAAATTTCGAGGCGCTGGAATTTCAAGGTAGAGAAATTTCGAGGCACTTGAAGTTCAAGGTATAGAAATTTTAAGGCATCGAAATTTCAAGGCATCGAAATTTTAAAGCATCGAAATTTCAAGGCATCGAAATTTTTAGTATAGGAATTTCAAGGTATCGAAATTTCAAGGCATCGAAATTTTAGGTACAGGAATTTCAAGGCACAAAATTTTTAGGTACAGAAATTTCAAGGCATCGAAACTTCAAGGCTTCGAAATTTCAAGGCATCGAAACTTCAAGGCTTCGAAATTTCAAGGCATCGAAACTTCAAGGCTTCGAAATTTCAAGGCATCGAAATTTTGGGGCACAGAAACTTTTCCACGAAAAATTCTACAATACAAGACTTTTTGGAAATATGATTTTCAGAATCCTCCTGGCGAACGGAGCAACGATGCCGTTTGGTTTGGCATAGCCGTTGCCGCGATCGTCTGTACCAATTAACACCGACCGCACTCACGAGCACACCTAACGGGCAGCGTGCGCTGCCAATAAACCCATCCTCACATAAAGTACGAACCAATGTCATTAATCTCAATACCGAGAGTAGTGGGTAGTAATTAATGCGAGCACCAAGGCCGAGGGCGGTACATTCACCGTCGAAAATAACCCACACAGTCTAACCACGCAAGAAGGAAAACCATTTTCTAATCATCGAACAAAGAAAAAAATCTCGACGAGACAATAATTTTCCTCCCACTCCCTATCACTTTTCCACATAAATAATCTCTTCGTTAATAAATCTAATCTACGATTAATTAAACCGTTCCAAGCGTGTGAATTCAGTGTTAGAATGAATACGCTATTACCCTTCCCCTATTTCCCGTGTAATCAGCAATTTTAAGGGACCCGGTAAACCCTGACGATTCTTACGTTATCGTTCGGCATACCCGGCACCAATTAACGTTTCGCGTCATTACGGGGTGGAGAAGTAGAAAGGGGGTAGGTAGTAGAAACACCGATTGCCTGGTATGTATTCAACTGTGAAGGTGCGCGGCATCGTGAAATTCGATGAGATCGTCTTTCCTATCTCTACCAGCGAATCATCCTAATTGTCTCGAATCGGTTTGCCATCCGCTGAACCACCCACGAATAGCCGCGGTGTGTTAATTCGATACCGGGACCGGCCAGTGGTAATGGAATTGTCGATGAAATCGGACGCGGATACGCGCGTGTCACTGGTCGCACGGTTAGGGATGAAAAGAAAAAAAAAAAGAGAAAAAAAATGAAAGAAAAAAGAAAATAAAGAAAAACACGACGAGAAGGCACCCGAAAGAGATGCCTGCGGGTGTATTGTTACGTCGTATTATAGGCACTTCGCCAATCAGGATTACGTTACACGCTTTTATTCGTTTTTATTGACCGTTGAGTGGCTTCGATGCGTAAGGCGTGCGCGCGTTATATTTATTCACTCGTTTGTGGTGTGTAATCTAGTTTCGTGTTACCGAACCCACGGGGCACCGTGACGCGTTACTGAAACCATCTACCACCATCGTAGTACGTAGTTGCATCGGGAGAACGTGGCGCGGATCGCGGATATCTCGCGGAGAAAATTCATTGTATCGCCTAGCCTCGAGATATCTCGCGTACCCGGGGATCGAGTGTCGATATATTTTCAGATCGACGGGAATCGAATTTATGTTTCACCGTGCGGTGGACGCTTTGGTCGTTCGGACGATAATCGTTGTACGGTATACCATGGAGTATTATGTTTCAATTCTTTTTTATTTCCTGTTAACGCTTTCCTGTTTGGCTAACTATATTATGTATTATAATTATATTATATAATACTAACGTTTAATGTGATTTTATTGATTATCGTCTTTAATTGTGTTTCGTTTTCCGAGGGTTAATTAATAAAAATATAAATCTCTGGGTAAGAATAGTAGCGGTAAAAGTAAGGTGTCCATCGGAGGGTCGCGATTCGAGGGAAAGTATTAACAGGGATAACAGAGAAATTGATTTAGATTCCAAGTGTCTTCTTCCTTATCCAGGGTGTCGATAAATTAACAGGAAGGGCAATTTATACGGGGCGGAGCCCGATCATCGTATCCCTCTGTAATACCCAGTAGCTGGATTCCCGACGATGGCATAAGTTTTCATTTGCACCAGCCTGCTAACGAAGTCTTTGACGATAAATTCGCCGGAGCTTTTCCGAGGGTAATCCCATTGCCGCGGCTAAGCCCGGGGAAAACTCAACGAGAGCCGCTCTCCACGTGAATTAAGACGAATTTCCCAGTAGCAGTCGCTTATACGCCGCGAACACACAAAGACACCCGTTCCAACGTTGAATAGAAGCACCTGTTCCTTTACCGTGAAAACGATTGCGGTCCCGACGCTATAAATTCTTACCGGCAAACAGGCCCGATACACGGAAAGAATCGCCCGGAGATTTGTTTCGGATCGAACGATCGAACGAATTGAAATTAATGGCAAACGAAATACACCCTCGCTCTTTTCTACACTTTCTACAAGGTGGTCCATCCACTACAACCCTCATTCGTTATCTACGTATACCAATATCAAACAAACGAATCTCACGTAATTATAATTGCCATACATATCACAATATTCTATGAAGTAACTCAAAAATCCTTTATTTCTCATTCTCTATCATATTTCACGAATCTTTTAATATTATAATAATGCATCATTATTCTTTGAATAACATAATCTCGAGTTCCTTTTGAAATACACGTTAAACAACACCCGGTACCGTTACCCGTATTTACTCTTATCCTTTTAAGGCCCAATTACACGGCACTTTTCTCCGCTGATCCCCGAGGTTGCATCGCGGAACGAGGCGTCCGGTATTCGCGATATCGTGCGGGGGTCGACGAGCTGGCTGCATTGTAGTCGGGGAAAGGGATCGCCATGGATGTGCGGTCTGGACGTTAATGGCATGTGCTACGGTCGGCCCTGTGAACAGGACCGTCACGTATTGTAGGGGCACCTGCAGCAGAAACAGCAGCATGCTGCAATTCCACCCGAACATTGTTGGCCACCGCAAAATTCGTCAAACGACTTTCACATGGGGAACGTCTTGGGCGGATGCAGGTGCACGACAATGTCGAGAAAGGGAACGGGCTCGCCCTTTAATTAAAAGGTTCCCTATTTACGTAAGTGTTCAGCCGAAAAACACACCGTGGATTCTTTGTTTTCGAATCGTCACGTGCTGGGAACGATAGGAATCTCACGCGAGCGTTGTAAGATGAATTAAACTTCGCTGTTAAACATGTGTGAGTTTTTGGAGAAGGATTGTTATTTCACTTCGGTTCGACCGGGGAAAAAGAAATGAAGTTTGGGTATTAAAAGGTGAACACGCACCCTGATTCCCTTGGGGAATCGTCTGGGGATGGAATTCTTATTTATTTAGGAGAAAAAATTGGAATTTAATCGAAATTACTATAAGTTGTTATATAATTCATATTATATATTGAAGTCTTACTGCATTTACAAAAAAAATGTCACGGTTTACTCGACGAATTGTGCCGCGATCGCGCAGTGTGTGCGAAGGTGTGAACGGATTTGTAAGGATACGTGTCGCGGTACGGTATCATGTCGCGGTTAAAATCGATAACGTTAACTTCCCGCTGACACTCATCTTTTTCACCCAAATAACCGTACTTGTCACGAGAGAGTACCGCTGCCACGTGTTTCCTGAACGCGCACCGTCATATTAAATTACGATAACACCGCGATTATTTCCACCGGTTTGATCCGTGCTGTTACACGCCACCGGATGAAATTCCGCGCGTCCGTCACAGTCTGATTCGCCGGATAAAAAAAAACGGCGAGTACGTATTATCATCAGCCGCGTCGTCCGTGAAACTGAAAAAAAAATAAATAAAAATGAACGCACACGTTCTCACCCTCGCACAAAGAGCCACGAAAAAAAACCGGGCGAACCAGGTAAAACGGGGCATCTTCGTGTGACCCGACAGGAAACGGTGCCAGGTAATTACGACGCCGTGGCGTCGCGTTCGTTGCGTGCATAATTCCTCGGGACAACGAAAAAAAAAATGAATAATAATAAAAAAAAAACAGAACGGTTCGAAAAAGCACGATGACGCCATTACGAACCGGTGCACCTTATTCGTTCTTTCGTTCGTTCACCCCTGGAAACGTACTTTCTCCTCTTTGTTGCAGTCTGTCAGGTAATAATATTATCAATGCGACGGAATCTACGGACGATACCATCTATGGTGCACCATTTTGGCATGGTCACACCTGCGACCGGTGCGCGGGGTCTTACTTTCACCATAATATACATTCATATATACGTGTATACATGTATACGTATACATTTAAATGTATTTCGCCACGCCGGTAGTCGCGATTAACTACTTACATTCGCGATACGATTACCAGGTTCGAACAATGGTTCGCTCGTTTCGTGGTAGTCATTAAAAATTTCGTGGTTTGTTTTGCATGATAATGTTTCCCTTGTGTACGTGTGTTAGGTATTCGTATACATGTATACATGTATATACACCTAAAAACTGTTCAAAGCGTGGCGGTTTGTTCGTTTGTAACCGGTGGTTTTATCTCGGTATTAGGGGAAATCTTTTAGGAGGGGGAAAATGATACGGTTTACGAATTTATTTCGTTGGATTGCCACGAAAGATGGTAACGCTGTCGTTGATAATAATACGCAATTGTAGCGTCGCGTTCGCCACCGATGCGAACCAACACAGAGGGAAAGTAATCGCTAGGCTGTAATAAAGTGATTCTATTATGGCGGAACGCGGGAACAATAAGCAGTAACGCGGCGCTACGGCAATTCCGAGAGTATTCCATATAAAGGAGACCCTGATATAGATAGGTTACACGAGTATATCGCGTGTACCGCCGTTTATACTCCGCTTCCGAGTAAATAAGGGAGCAAACCCTATCGACGATTCGGCATAGAATTTTCTTCATCGCCCTCGGAAATCTTCTTCTATTCGCGTACGATAGAAATTCACTGGTCGAAAGCTTCGTTTCGTTTCATTCTTATGGAGGACGCACACAAAAAAAGACAGTGGATCTCGTTTTCCGAACTCCCCGCAATGCGAGTTACGAAGTTACGTAATCGTCTCCGTCCATATTTTCCGAATGGGAATTCGTCTTTTTTACTTTCGTCTGTTTAGGGTGACGAATTTCCATCGAATAGGTTGTTCACACCAATTGATTAGTGTTCCTTTTTTATACAGTATAATCTGAAAGAAACTATACTTATTATAAAAGTCTTTTAGGAATTAAGTGCTAACGGATAGATAATGGGAATGAATAATTTCTAAGCAATACTCCCAGTGATTTTTCGCAAGAACGGAAACCCGTGCAGAAATCAAACAAGACAGACTCCCCGAGCACGTGGATCCACTAATGGAAAGAGGAAGAACCCGAATCTCGGTGGTTCCAGGGTGTCCGTCGATGGAACACTCTGTTCGTCGTGGAAAATGCGCGGGGAAGGCGTATCCTCGACGATCCCCCGGGACTCCGGTCGAGTAGACAGCGATTGCTTACGACTTTGCGATCGAAGCAACCCCGACAAGCCGGAGAGAGAAAAAAAAAGAAAAAGGATAGCAAAAAGAAGAAAAAAACGAGGGTTGGTTCGCGGAAAAAAAAACGCACACGGACCCATGGAACGACGGAACACATCCCCGTCGTTCGTTCCCTTATATACCGAAACGTTTTGTCCATTTTGTATGTCTATTGGAAAGAGAAAGAGAGAGAGAGGGAGAGTAAAGAAGGAGGAGAGAAAGAGAGAGAAAGTCTCCGGCAATTCAATTTGGACACGTCCACCGTACGTCGTTCATTCTACGGGACTCCGATGAATTATCCACAATAATCCGCGACACGGTGTTTTCTATACACGATCGACGAAGGCCTTTCTCCCGTCGAGATGTCGGGACTGGTTGGAAAATATCCGGAAAAATGAGAACGGAGGTCTTTTCGGGAGACCGCGTCTGGCGCGTATTACTCGCCGGGTTTTATTGAAGCGACGATTACACGCGATGTTTTCGTGCCGGTGGAAAATGAAAAGCTGTCACACGGTGTTTCATGCGAACAACCCGAAACGTATCTTCGCGGTGAAATCGGGCGTACCGTCGACGGGGAGTAAGACAGACCCGACGTTACGTGTAATTGTCTGTTACTTAATGATAAAACAACTCTGTCTGGCCGTCCGTTACTACTGATGCGTGAGTGATAACTATTCGAGGTCTATTGGAACGTATTTCAATACTTATTCTACTGAAATTCATTTGTCTTCTTTGAGAGAAGTAACGAAATACAAAAAGAGGATTGGTCTGGTTATAGATAACATAAGAAATTGAATTAAATGAAACCCAATGACGCAAATTATAGAAATTTTCACATTTCTCAAAGATCAAGTTTCACTTCCAACAGATTTGGAAAAATAGTAAGAGAACGTTAGAGAAAATTCTCGCGTGACCAACGTTCATGGTTGAGGGTGAAATGAAATTAGACGTTATAAGTGCACCCCTCTCCGTTCGCCAAACGAGACACCGGTATTGTTAAGTCATCCTATCGAATGAAGATACCGCATAACGTGAGAGAAACGAAGAATTTCGGCCGAACGTTATTCGATCGGATCCATTGTTCGAATCACGTTCACGACATTCCGGCATGGCCGGCTCGCATTAAAGAAGATTACACGGTCGATCGTTTTCTGCTCGTGGAGAAAAAAAGGGGTGGTGAGATCGGATAAAAAAAACAAATTGGAGAAAGAAGAGATTCACGAGAGACGCACTTACGATCGCGCAGCACGTTACCTATCTACAGAGGAGTTGGTAATAAAAGCTGCCGTTAGTTTCTCGCGGAAGGACCGTAATAAAAATCGTCGTGACCGATCGTCGACGACGGTCCTCCGTCGCGGTTATTCTGTTTTCAATGAAAACCACTTTGTCGAAACGAAGAGTGGCCCGACGTTTCAACTTTGTTTTCTCACCGTCTAGCTGGGAGATACGCGAAATCTTCTGTGTCTCTCTCTTTCTCTCTCTTACCTTCTCTGTTTCTCTATCTATCTATTTATCTATGTCTCTCTTTCTTTCTCTTTCGATCCTACGGTCGGTATACCAACCGGATTCAAAGGCCAAGGTGGGAGTCGTTCGATAAATTGTCTGCCGGTACTCCTGAAAAGCATCGATAATAATTTACAATCGTCCGCGACGCATTTTGTCTTGCGCGGACGATCGTCATAGAAACCGGGCTCTTCTATTTGTAACGCCGGGCAATAATTTACAATTACCATCCATTAAACTTTGCCCAGGGGAACCTCGTCGCGTATCACCCACCGAACATGGAAAATTCTTATTTACGACCGGTGCCCGAGCGCCCCGTGTTTACGACGCATAACGAACACGGACTCGTCAACCACGTTGGAACGAAAAAAAGGAAGATACGGAAAGAAAAAAAAAGAAACACACACACAAACACACACGCCCGCACATACAAGTCGCGAAACGCAAAGCGTGTCCCGGTCGAGTTTGCACCGATTGCAACGCCGAACGAAAAACCTCTCTCTCTCTCTCTCTCTTTCGCGGTCATGGTGGTTTCTACGGGTGGTAGATACGTACAACCTCGTCTGGTTCATGGTTTACGACGCCACCGTGGCGTGCAGCGGACCTGGATCGAGGTCACGACTGCCATGGTCTCTCCCGGTTATGTAACGCGAACAGAAATGGGGTTCGAAGTTACTCCGTGCGTGGGTGAACGCCAGGAAATTGAGTAAGAAACTCTTTTTGAAAAAATTGATGATTGCCTAGCAATTTGATTGTTACCTTGATTTTATTGGCAAATTATTTTGAGAGAGAGGGAGACAGAGAGGGATAGAGAAAGGTATATGATAAATTTGATGAACATGGATTTTTGTGATTTATAAGTTGAGGATTACAGGGTTAAGGGTTGCATTTGGAATTCTTGGCTGTCTCTTCGGTTGCAAAGTGTTGCTTTACGGTTTAGACTGTTATTTAGTGGATGGCTCGGCAAGTGGCGAATAAAATTTGTAGCTCTACCGAACTCGGGATTCCTTTCGCATAGATTTCGCAATCGACTCGATGAAATAGCTGCGCGATTTAATCCCGGAGGTTGTTAATCGATCGCCTCGTTACTTCGAATTAACTACCGCACTTTCGATAGCGGAATGTTTATAGGAAAGAATGTTATTAGCGGAAATGATCAGGCAAGCTCTGGCGAAAAAGTATCGTCCGCTCGAAGTCGTTAAACATTCCTGCGCGCAGGTTTTAATCAACGAAATATTCGATTAACCTGCTGCGCGAACGATGATGCGTCCGATTCGATCAATTAAAGAACTCATCCTACTTAGGCATTAAAATGCACGCGAGCGAATTTGCCGAACCATGAGATCGAATCGCGAATATATACGTCATTTTCCGTTTCATTTCGCAAATCAGGCATCGTTAAGTCACTCTTGAAACTCACGCGATATTCTTCCGCCGTGCCGAGTGAAATAACATTTTCCCAACAGTCTCGGAATAATATGCGACGACGGAGCGATCGGGATAATGAGAATTCCACGCCGGGAAACCTTTGAAATATTCTAATTGAAACATTATACCTCCCGTCTCTTTCTTTTTAACCGTAAAACGTCCCTTAGAATAATCATAATTCACACTAAAAGCACAGAAATTACAAAAAGCACCAGATTTTCGTAATAAACGTAAATCATTCGAATAATGAAATCGCAAGAACGACACCCCGTCAAAATGACGAATCTCAGATTTGCCGTGCAATAAAATTCTCAAAATCGTAAACCCGACTTTCGTCCGAATTTATGCTGACTTTTATCGAAACAATAAATTCATTTATTTTCCATTCGCGTCTTCAATCCCAAAACAAATCTCTACACAAATATATAATATATAAATATCCAACGATTCCCTTTATATATACATTTTATATTAATCATCCCATATTATTATTCTACATTCGCATGAAATTCCTTCCGCGGATCGATAAATAATAATCCCCGTGATCGAGCCTTTGTCCCTTCGTTTCTCCACCAGAAAACCGCACGTGGCTCGTTATTCCCGTTCAGAATAGGCCGAGTTATTTTCGAAATAAAACGCGACGCGGGGCCGTGTGTTTGCCGTGAACGGAAAAGGTTCCGTTCTGGCAGCCTCCATCCGTCGTCCACTTGGCGAAGCGTAACGACCAACCGAGCCAGACGATGGACTGGGAACCGTCTGGTAGACCTTGAACGGCCCTTTAACTGGTTGCACTCCAGTCAAGGTTACCTTCTTCCTCTTCCCCGGTCGCGTCCGTCCTGCTGCTGCTGGAGAAGGGACTGGATGAATAGGGCCGTGAGTTTGCCACTTTGTCAAGGTCGCAGTGTTCCAGCAGGTATAGAGAGAGAATATTCTACGGCGCGCAAAAATCTGCCGGGGTATTATTTTTTTCTCTCTCTCTCTCGTTCGCTCTCTCTCTCTCTTTTCTATTTCCAACCGTACCACCGAGCGGTTCCCGACCGAATGCATCCGCTCGGTTAATTGAGACGCGCCGTTTAAACGACGGGACAGGCAAATTGCTATATTACGTCGCGATTGTTCTTTTGTATTGTTTGGAATTAACACTCAGCGCGGAGACAATACTGCTCTTCTTTTTTCTTCTTTTTTTTTCCCTTCCATCTTTTCCGCTTGACGATCCATTTTTTTTTTCGCGTTGGCGCAGTCGATGTTGGGAAATCAGTGCCATTGGAATTGGTCTGGGGAAATTCTGTGTATGTATGTGTGTGTGAAACGGTGTTTTTAGGGGTGCATGAATTTTATTTCGATAATTCATGTTTATTGTTATCCGTCTATTAGAGCGGGTTATGACTAAATAAATATGGTAGTCTAGACGAGAATTTTTTAATAAATCTTCCTGTAAATAAACCGTCAAAGATTGTCTATTAATCCAAAAAAATACCTCTCAATCTCATCGATTAATCACGCTAAACATCCTACCGTTCGTTCTCTCAATAAGACTGCAACTATACATTCGAACGTCACGATCACTCGTTTTCGCCGGGCGAAAAAAGAAATAGCACCCCATTCTCAACGACCTTCCCGCGACTAATTACCAACCGCGGCATCGATTAAACCCGTAATTACAAAAGCATTCCGCGAAATCCGCGGAAAAAAAACCGCGCAAAGTTGACCACCGCGTACCGTCGAGAGTATCGATGACTACGGTCGCACGGAGCGGCGGGCACCGTAGTCAGCGAAACACTCTCGGCTGCTAACCGCGGGTGAAATAATCGGCAAGAAATATGGCCGCGGTGCGTAGGATGGTTAGGACCGTCGCCCGAAGGTAGCATTCCTTATCATTACATCCCATAAACATTATCCTCGGTTCCATCGAGAATGATTCCGCGATCCGGCTACAAGGAGTCGAGTGGAGGTAGCACGTCTCGACTTAGGAGGAGACGCGGCGAGACGGAGAGAGAGGTCGGGAGAAGGAGAGCGTGCGCCGGTGAGAGAGAAAGACGAAGCACTAGACAGAGAGAGAGAGAGAGAGAAAGAGAGAGAGAGAGAGAAAGAAACTTGAAAGGAGGCGTTTCACGGCGAGGGCCGCGAAGGAGCAACGAGATTTTAAATTTCGCTCCCGGAACGCGTATTTCGTCCATTGTCCCGACACGTTTACCCGCTCTGGGGATGAAAAAAAAAAGAGAGAGCGTCACGGGGTGGCGCGGCACATTTTTTATCAATTTTTTTTTATCACGTTGTTCTTTATTTTTCGGCGGCAGATATATATACGTACGCGGGCGGCAATAATTTCGCGCCCAGGCTCCGGATCGTGCGTCAGATGCAATCAGCCCGGCGGGTTATTTATTTGGTTTTTTTTTTATGTTGTTTTTTTTTCTTTTACTACAGCCCCACGCGCGTTTCTAATTACCCGTGATTGCGATAAAGTATCGAGATACGGCGCGCGGAGTATCTTGGCAAGCGAGCGCTCGCAACCCGGCCACGTTGAACGTTTCGCTTCGGGCCCTTTTTTCGGGGACGTATGTATGTAGGCGAAGGTATCTGAATTTAGGGATCCGTCGTGTGTGGTCTGGTCGCGACGGATACGTTCATACGTATGTATGTAGGTACATAGATTGTTCTCATTCTCGTGACAATACTGTGAAGAGAATTCACGCGGATCGATAGCAGTCGAGCAGAAACTAAGCCTATTCGCTTTCTTGTTTCTAGAAACGATAATCTATCACCAGTATCTTACTCCATTTAATTACCAATTGCGACAGATATCACCTGTAACGTGCAAAACGATCGCCAAAGTAAACCGTATCGTTTAGTTACACTCCATACGTTTCCATTCCCATAGATTCTCAACAAAATTTTCGTATTTCGATCGAGGATCTCAAATCTCACGTTTTTCTCGACAAATCCTCAAAAAAATTAAATTCAATACCTGCGTGTTACTCTTCCCAGGTTACTGTATAACTAGTACGAACTCGTCGATTCGTCGTGAGATCCATAGACCGGTTACTTATGCGCGTTAGGGTAGCGTTTCGTCGGTCCGTTAATTAGAATCGCATTTCGGAGGATCGCGCGGCGGGGTTCCAGCGAGCTTTCGAAAGCTCGGCCGATCGAACGTGATCCTGCGGTAGACAACGAACGCCCGGGGGGAGGTTCTCGATGGGTCTGTTGGGCACGCGGAGATTGTACACAGGGGTTGTATGGGGTTGTACGCGGGGATGGTTTAACACGGGGATGGGTAATGGCGGCTCCTATCAGCTCTGTACACTCTCTCCTCTCCCTGTGACTCTCTTTCTCTCCTTCTCTCGGTATCTCTCTCTCTCTCTCGGTGTCTCTCTGTGTCTCTCTGTGTCTCTCTTCACTCGTTGTCGGCCCTCGAAGCCCTGCACGCCGTCAGGAGCAACGATATTCCGGTGAGTTACGTCGATGGTACCTGAAATGCGCGGCGACCGACCACTTTGCATATTGGATACTCGTTCGAGTCGCAATTTAACGCTGTCTTCGATGAATACACCGCAGCCGGCAGCGCCGCGACGCCGCAGAAGCCCGCGTGTGTCGAGCGTCGGGATGCCTCCCCGCCGGTTTCGGAATTTCATTATACGCAGAATTTCCAGCCGTTCGTGCGCCGTCACGTCGACCGTTTCCATCGATAAAAAATCCCGAAATTTCGTCGTTTCCGTTTCTCTTCTTCCGTTGATATTTCGATCCATCCCTCGACCACCCTCCCTCCACCCATCCCCACGTAGATTCGTCGATAAGGCAAAACCTGGGGTTGATATATATATATTTTCAGGGAATTGCGATTTTGGTCGACGTGCGAGATAGAGGATTTTTTCAATTTTTTAAATTTGATTCTCTCGTTGTTATTGTTGAGTCACGTGACAAAAAGGAAGAAGTATAGGATCGAAAATAAGATAGTAAAGGTGTCTTTATATCGCCGCGAGGTGTTACGCAAAGTGTCTTATAAATTATAAGTAATTAATACGGGGCTACTTCTTACTCGAGTAGGATAAGCTACGCGACGACTCCTCGTGCTTATTAACCCATTTATCGACGATAAGCGATTGATATAAAGAGATAATATCTATTCGAAACTACAATATTTCCTGAAGATGACACAATCGCCGGAATGATAACAACGCGACGATCTACCGTTTCACGGTAAAAAACCATCGCGGAAGATGATTCCTTTATTTTTCATCGTTCGCCAGGGACGATCCGTTTATTCTTTTATGAAAATCACGGATACCGGTTTGTTAATGAAATTCATCGCGACGATAACATTCAACGGGACACTGACGTTAATTCGCAGTTGCGACAACGTACGATCAATTTAATCATACATCTATGAGGATTCGGAGTGACAACGTCTTTCGAGTAATTATCTTTCAAGTAAATAATATCGCGTGTACATATGTACGTACGTTGCTTCGTTGGATTGATCACGCGACTATCTTTTTATCAGGAAACTCGTGGCTATATTTTCCACTATAGGTTCGAATAATATAATATTCAGAGCGGAATATTTAAATTCCAAATTTCAAGACGGAAATTAGATACTTACAGACAGGCAGAACGATGGATAACTTGAAATTCGTTGAATCGATCGAATTAAACCAGGTGAGTTTCATAGAACGATCGTCTTAATAAATATCCGAGCTACATAATAAACAAGTTACAAAGGTTAAAAGAATAAATGGAAAATCCATTTCGAGAAGGATCCGTGATAGACGGTGATTCCGGGAATATTATTTTAGATGCAAAACCTACCTGGTATTTCAGATTCAATTAACGAGAGATAATAAACCGATAGCCGATATCACGGTCAGATAAAAACGGTCTGATAACAATACACTCTATTCATTTTGATCAGTCAATTCCTGGCACTCGTCGGCAATAAATAGTTTCTAGTGGCTGTCGATCGTGAACAAAAATGCGCGTCCCTTTGTTGTTATTGTTAACAATATTCTTGGCGGTCTATGGCAAACCTAAAGGTAAATCCAGCTTTAAGCTTTGTAACTCGATAAAAGACGACCCGAACGAATTAAATTGAATCGTTTCAAATCCATTATGACAAACGAGCGTTCTTCGGTTATTTGCATTGATATATATGTATAATTTTTCTCTGTGCTCGTCAAATTTACACGATTCCAATCGCGGCATTTCATTAGTGCTCATTTCGTCCCTGTTTATGCGTAATTTCGCGCGATTCGTGAATATGCATAATCAAATCGATACGTTACGGTGGTCACGATAACGTGGAGGGGACGAACGTTAGTCGCGGTTGGTTAAAACCATGGTACCTATTTAAATATTCATTAAATTCGACGATAATTAGCTGCGTCGCGCGTCCCATTAAATTCCTTACGTGCCGGAAAATGGCGAAATTGTTGGTTAATACAACGAAAATACAAGGAGAATAATATATACATATACATATACGATCATGTTCATGGTATTAATAAATTAAACTACGTCGTGGTGTGCGTTTTTCTTATCTCGTTTTCATTAGCTTATCGCCGATCGGTTGGTAAATAAAGATTTCCGTAATAAGCACGGGATTTTATTCTTTTACAGTCAGAGAAGAAGCGCCGCCTTTCTCCGTGGGCAACGTATATACTTTCCGATTAACCGGTCGTATAGTAAATGGAACGAAGGCGGTGCTAAGGCAATTCCCTCATCAGGTAAACATCATTTCCGGATTTCGTTTTATGGTCCCCGTGGATCAATCTCGAATGTTGTAACCCTGTTAATTACTTCGAGTCGTTATATCGACTTTTGTAACGATCATAAATGATTACATAAATGATGATCCCTTTTAATCGAGGTTTAGGAAAAGAAGGTCAAAAGAGTTCTATCTACGAAACGTGAAATACATTTTTTAAGAAATTTTTTTTTGAAAACCTTTGTTTTTAGACAATCTTTTGTAATAATTTTCAGATGTCCTTGAGACGCAGTTGGTCAGACGCACACTTTTGTGGTGGAGTCCTGATTAGCACGAAACATGTCCTTTCCGCAGGACACTGTATGTATTTGTAAGTGTATTAATGTGTATATACGAATAAATTACCCGTGACTTTAAAATAATACGATATGTAACAATTTGTCGATATCTTCTATAAATCATAATCGAAAGATCGATTACAGGGGTGGCGTCGTTATTCAACCCTGGACGATAGTGGTGGTCGGTGGTGGACTAGTGCTCGATCAAACGGTGGCAACCAACCAGAAGAGGGGGGTGGACAAAATACTCGTCCACCCTGAATTCGATATGTCCACCCTGCAAAATGATATTAGTTTATTACTGGTATTGATCATCGATCACTTTTATTTCACCCGTTCGACGATGATTTTTATTTCACCAATATTTTCATATCCGCTTTCATCCACAATTTCACGGAAATTTCATCAAACATTCCTACGTTACGATTCCACAGAGATATACGTATTTACTTTTTTGTTCACGTTTACTGTACTATTCTCCTTTCACAGTTAAAGGTGGCATTTAAGATGACGCCGGAACTTAAAAGTGCACCCCTACCCCTAAGTTTACCTATACCGGGTTCCGTCTGCCAGGTGTCTGGATGGGGTTACCCAGACGAAGTGAGTCTCTTTTTTTTCTTTTTCTTTTTGTCTTTAAAAAGTTTCAGGTCGTTTGGGGCGCGGATAGCCATGTTTCCATGAATAAGTAAAACTCGTTTTGTATCGCTACCGTTTTATGCAGATATCGTACGAGCCTGGCACCCTACCTCTTCAGCATATTTATTCGTTATTATAGTTCGACTTATCTTTTTTTTTCTTCCTTTTCTCTCTCACACTCTTTTCTTTCTAACATTCCGTATAATATATAATATAGTATACATACATGAAATTTATTACTTCCAGAACGTCCCGGAAGCAACGAACGATCTCCTGTACGTTGATCTGCCAATTATAACGCAATCAAAGTGTCGCCAGCTTTTGATAAACGTGACAGATTTTCCACCGGGAATGTACTGCGCCGGTTACTTGGAGGGTGGAAGGGACGCCTGTCAGGTAATTTTATTTCTTTCGTTTTTAATTACAACAAGTGTCGATCAAATTTCATTCTATATCCTTCAGAAGTTTCGTTATATAAGTGTAATTAAAATTTACGTAGAGGAGGGAGAAATCGAATATGTTTATATATGAACGGTGGGAAGTGATAAGACAATTTTGGATTTTTTTTAGGGTGATTCCGGTGGTGGTATGGTTTGCAACGGTGTTTTGACCGGCATCGTTTCCGGCGGAGAGGGTTGCGCGCATCCTCGGCTTCCCGGTGTCTACTCCGATGTCTTTTTCTATAGAAACTGGGTATCCAGCCACGTGACACTTGGACAAGGACTCACCCCTAGACAGCCGAACAACGGCACCGAGAGTACAAAAAACTTTTCCACTATCCTCTTCTCTATATTAGTATTCGCCAGCGTCCTTTATTTATAAGTCGATTTCATTCCCGCGACGAGAGGTATTATTTTATTCGTGCCCGTGACTGTTTTTTATGTCATGTATTTCTCACGCGAAATTCCCTCGACATTCTAATCTCGCTTGGTTATTGGACGCCACATATATGTATTTGTTATGTAAATGTTTTACGTTAAACCTTTGAGTGCCACGCAGATTTGATCGAAACGATATACGTTTCGCTTATAGTTTTTAAATAGCGCTCGAAGAAATATTGTTACGATATCGAAAGTATATCACAGTATTATTACTAGTATTATAATTAAATATCGAATAAAACGAAACGCAGTAGACACTCAAACGGTCTAACAAATTCAACAAACCATCCTGTATGCGTGACTCTAGGTAGACTCCCGATAACTTTCCACCCGTCTCACAGGTAGTACTCCGTGGTCCTCTAAAATGGAAATTTATCGAGAGTCCTCTCTATAGACAGTCTTCTCTCGTTTCCCATCGTGTTTCTTATATATATTTACGAGCTACGTCTCGAGTATCCAGCATCCCGTGGGACGATCAAATTAATATTACCGAAAATACAGTGATGCCAACCGGCGAAGTTATCGAGAGTCCGGTTGTACCTGGTTGTTCGCAATAAATTCCAAACCAGAGAGTATCCCGAATACCCGGCGAGCACGAGGTGAACCCATCTACTCGCGTATTCCGCACGTGCCGCACGCGATAATCCGCGATTTCGGTGTTTCGGTTATTTATACGGCGCAGATGTTACACGTCGGACGACTTTTCGGCGGTTAGCTGTTGGCTTTCACGGATCCCAGCAGAAATGGAAATGGATCGCGGCGGAATGGAAGGGAGATGGATGTTCTATTCCGCTTTGATCTTTGAACGAAAAGCAGGCAGACGCGTAAAAAGCTCATACCTACTTAATACGGGGTCGTAGACGATGATACCTCGAGAAGTATATTAGCGGTATTGCCGGCAACATCAAGAGTAACCGTCGCCCGTCTGCCGACTATATCACTGGAAAGGATATTTCGTCGTGTCTGACGCTCACGGATCGTTTCTACTGAATTACACGCTCATCAAAGAAAACGGCTCGACGAATTGCCCTGGAATATTATAAGAAAATATTTGTCAACTGAAATCGAGGGAATGGGGTTGTAAGAGTGTATATAGTGTATATATATGTATAGGGAGGTTGAAGATTTATTTAGTCGGTCTTGGAAAACGGAATACACGTATATTATCGTCTTTCGTTTTGATAATGTTTCGTTATCGATCAATTACTTAATTACATCAGTCATCCATAGACAAAGGATAATGAATAATGTATTCCATTCTTTATTTTGTTCTTCGAATATTAATCTATCGTCTCATTGTGTTGGTTGCAGGAAAATAACGGACGCGAACGGGAAATCGACGTGAGAACGGTAATCGACCGTCGGGCATTGAAACACTGATTGGAAAATACGGAACGAACTCGAACACAGTAACGAGCTTCGTTAATTACCAGTGTAATTAATCGAATACAACGTACTTAGTGTGCCTTTTAATAAAATCATCGGTGTAGTCTCTACAACGAACGTCAGCGGCCGGTTCTCGTGTGACCGAAACTTCCTGGTGCAGGCTTCTTCCGTTTCCGAAAGTTAATCCATGTAGAAACCCGAGATGTGCCCGCTTTCCGAAGGTTTTACGAGGTATCACGGATCGATTGGTACGGGGTAATCGTAAAGAGGGCTCGCAGCCACGGAGATGAGAGAACCGAGCGTAGTTAGAAGCTGTACAAGGGCCGGGTCGGTACGTTGAAAACGCGTTTCACCTGATAAACGTAACTTCTGATAGAACCACCCCTATTTTCTTCTCCTCGCGAGGCTGTTTTCATCTTTTTTTTTCTTCGTTCTTTTTTTTTTTCCACGACGAACCCTCCGGATTTTCATCCCCGGTTGCGTAAGCGGCACCCTCGTAGGGTCTATTCGCGACCTCTTTAATTCCAGGATCGAATAAGAATTCATTAGAGGATACGCGAAGGCGTCGGTGGTGTGGGGTTGCAACGTTCTCCTCGCTGGTCCTGGGGGTTTTAAATAAATTAAAAGTTTACTTCTTTTTTTTCCTTCTTCTTCTGCTTCTGCTTCTTCTTTCTCTCTTTCTTTCTCAAGTTACGAACGGGCGGCCACGCGACAGCGCGAAATTTCGGGGGTGGGACGAATTTCGGTGGCTCACCCCTCGCCGGGGTAAGAACTTTTACGTCTAATTACTCCGCGGGAACTGGAACTTTATAGAAATTTTCTCAACCCCCTCCCCGCCTCTAACCCTCATCCAACCTCGTATCATCCCCTCCGGGCAGCCACTTTCAACGTCTTCGAACCGCCCCGTACTTACTCGGACATCGTGGAAATTCCGCGCTCGGGAAAGTTTCCGGAGTTTCGGTAAATGCCAGGCAATTGCGGAAGGGTTACGCGGTCTCCCGATGACTGGCGAACTGTTACGTAACTTGGGGAATATTTTCAATTTAAGTTCGTTACGGATAATTATTCCGGCAGTTATGCCGCCGTTCGCGAAACGAATTGCCAATTCGCCGGGTAATTGCGCGCGAAAACTTTCGCGATACGAGGCGAACGAGGCGATAATACACACAGAACAGGTAATGATGATCTAATAGAAACGATCATTCGTCGACGGAGATGGAGAAAACCGAACGAGCGTCGTCGCGTTATGGAAATTGCAACGCGTGCAATTATTTAGATCGATCGACTAGAAGACGGCAATTCCCTTCTCTCTCTCTCTCTCTCTCTCTCTCTCTCTCTCTCTCTCTCTCTCTCTCTCTCTCTCGTTCGCGGTGCTCCTCTTTCGAGGGAGATCAAAGGGCCCCGCGCGCACACCGACGACGAACGTTTTCCCTCTAATTATGGAAAATTTCGTCCTCAGAGGCATTTAGCCAGACGAGACGTTTCCTTTTGCGATACACGCGAAATCTTGGCGGACCGGGTAAGAAAACGAAACGGGCAGACGCAAAGGGTTCGCGTCCTCGCGAAGGATCGCGACCGTGGGTTTAAACGATTTTTCAATGATCCAACTTAAGCCCCTTGCGAGAGAAACGTGAGCGGAATTAATTAGCCGGGTCGCGGTGATTCGCTACTTTTAGTGAAAAAGAAGATTTATTAAATAATCGAAGAAATTCTCGACGAATCGTTAAATTCCAATGATGGAAATCAATGGATCGCAAAGTAGACTTAATTCACCCTTTCGATATCCTAGAAAGAATCAATTTCTCGGAAATGTGTCTATAATTATGTAAAACACTTTCTGAAGGAACTGAAAGAACTGCGGGGACCAGCTTTTAAAGTTTCCAAATATTCTAAATGTTCTCCAGTTCTATAAATTTCAAGGTGGCTGTTTAAGAGGGTTTAAAAACAGATTCGTTGAATTTCACCGGATCGTTCTCGGGAACTTTCCGCTCCACCTTTCGCGCGGGGAAAATTTATGACGTTGAGTCACTTTCATCGTCGCGATTCACGGCCTTCCAGTGGAATAGGTCAATTAAGGTCAACCATCATCCGAAACTGGAGGAAAAGATGCCGAAGGTCGCTTACGTGATCGGGGATGGTTTTACTGCGCATTTAAAGCAGCCGGTCGAAAGAGGAGGAACCGACTCATTCCGAAAACTCGAGCGGCCGAGTCGAAGAACGAAGCTCGCTTAATAGCCGAGTTACGTTTTAATGGTTACTCGAGATTGCCACGAGATACGCAAGAAAAGTCGTTTTTCGACGATGTGACCGGAAATTTGAGCGACCCTGCCGAAGAAGGGAAAAGAACCCCTCTCGTATGATTACATCGCTCTTTTCATTTCAACGAACGAACGGACACGGGGAAAAGTTAAAAAAAAATGGTCATTCTTTTTCTCTCGCGAATGAAATCATATCGAGGGTAACCTGGCACAAATGTACTAACAATCTTCAGAAAAATGAATCAGAAGGGTGTTAAGGAAAAATTAGACCACTTTGAAATATCAGTCTTTCGTCCCTTTAATCAAATTTTTTCGTTCACCCTCTGATTCTCGGGAAACGTAGGAAAATCCCCGGGAAAAAAATCTCGTTTCTCCCACGACGGTCGGGGGGAAAAAACATCCCCTTAAAAATAGAATATTCTACAAAATGGTTTGATGATCATGACCCTTCTAACTTTTCCACTTCTCGGCCGGAATTTTCGAGAAATCTTCTCGGGAAATATAGCGCGATAAAGGATCCCGGTAGATCACCTTGGGAGAATGCATCCGTAGTGTACTATCCGTAGTTTCCACGGTTTCCACGTGGTGATTGGCGGTGCTCCAGGAGCCGAGGGTGAGTTACGTTTATGATAATTAGCGTTTCGCATTGTCGCGTACGTGAGAATGCGGCCTTAAAACGCGTTCATCGGGCGCCTTAACACCGGGCCCGAAAGGATCGTAGTACGGTCATTGCTTGCGATTCACCCTTTCCCTTCCTCTCTCCCGCCCATGGTCCACCCTTTATGAGATTAAGGGCTGCGAAGGACCCGATGCTCGCGTTTTACGACGGCCGGATAAAGTTTTGGAGGAACGCCAGGATAAGTAATTATCTTGCGGGCGTCTACGGTGTCGCAGCGACGGAATCGCGTGGCACAATTGCCGCAAAACTTCCGGGAAACGGGTAAATTCGTAATTTCTATCAGGCGGAAAAGTTTTCCCCGCGACACCGTGCGACTCTCGCGAACGTTAATGCGATCGTTTTAATCTGAGCGAGTGCCGTCCAGGGTTGGCGAAACTGCGAAGAATTTTTTGACACAACCGATCGATTTGCAACGAACGAAAATGGAAGAAAAATAAAAATGGTATACGGCAGCGACTACGTCGCCGGGGACGAGACGAGACGAGGACTCCAGCCGGAATAAATCACGGGGAAATTAGCAACTTTTATTACTCCGGTGAAATTCGTGCGCGGCGAATCGTGGAGTTTCAAAAATAGCCGGCGAAAAAAAATTTGCATCACAGACACAGCCGCGCCCCTACGTATCCGTCCTCTGTACGGATTCCATGTACGTATATACATATACATACCGTGGCACTCGCGTGGTTATTCCAGCGGGAGCGGTCAGCTTTCCGGAGATGAAAGAAATGCATTTAAGCGCGTTTCACTGTCAGCGCTCTTTCCTCGTTTTTCCTTTCGGTCGTAGTTAGCAGCGACGGCCGTCTAATTAATTAAATGTAAACCCAGCGTACCGGCACCGACTATTCCCCCTTTTTCCCTTCTCCTCCACCGCCCTCTTCCTTCTCTCTCTTTCTCTATCACTCTATCTCTCTCTTTCTCTTTTAAACTCCGTCTTCCTTCTGTCATCGCAACTTTCTTCGCTCGTCAGCCGCCTCATCGGAGAGTCGAGACGGGTTTTGGAAATTCCTCGAGTCACTTATTTGCGTTTACGTAAGAGGAACGCTTCTTCCTCGACGGAACGCAGACGGTTAATTGGCTGACGCTTGCCACCCTCCCCCCCTTCCTCGGCTGGCCGATTCTCAATGACGACTCTATCGTTCGCGATTCGTCGCTCTAATTAACGTGTAGCCCCGTCTTCGACGCGAGTTGAAATTTTATTACGCCGCCGGGCCTCGCGAGAGGCCATTTTAATCATTCCACGATGAACATTCTGTGTGTTTGGAAAAGGGAACCACCACCCCCATCCCTGGTTCAATTAGCGTTTCTTTCCCTGGGTTTTTTTTTTTTCTTTTAACGAAGCCACCGAAATCGGTGTCACAGAGGAACGCGGGGAATCTCGCGGCGAAGTGTGCCCTCGAGATGCAAAATTTTCTCGAAATCGCATAATTCAATAACCCACCCGGACGGCCGTCGCTCGTCCGTGGAATATTAATACCTTTTCCGCATTCCGGGGGACTTCAACGGGTATAATCAGTGGAAATTAGCATCGCGCGCTACGAAAAAGGATCAGATGGCTTCTTCGTCGCGGAACGAGCTACGGAACTATTTATGTATATTGCAATGGAACACCGATAACCCGGCCTTGTTTAATAGTTCTTCCGCAAGAACTTCCCCGCGATTTACCGTTAATTTCTCGCCAGCGTTTATTGCGCAAGTTAATGCTCCTTACGAAATTCGTATTACCTCGGTCTAAGCCTCTCTGTCCCATCTCTCTCTCATTTTCCCTCTCTCTCTCAGTCTCCAGGTTTTCGTTTATTCGCGCGCGAACGATCGTGAGGGTCATTAAGAAAAGTTTCCCGCATCCGTGGGTTTCTGCGGCCCGGCTCCTATGGAAAGCGATGAGATCGGGCTGTCGTTATTTTCCCCGTTGTCTCCCCCTGTCGTCCCTAATGGATCTGGCACGAAGGGTCCATCCCGAAGGCCAGACCGAGACGTTTTGTCTTCCGGAGCGGTTCCTTTGTCCCGTCGGTCGGTCGGTCGGTCGGTCGTCGTCCGACGTCCCTGACGTGACCAGACGTGCACCGCGACGATAACAATTTCGCGGTGAATCGAGGCTCCGGGGGTCAGATAGGATCGAAGGTAAATCACTCGGAATTATTAGGGATTATTCCCGTGTGGTAGGTTGCTAGTATAACTTACCACCGTACGTTCCAGTATCGTTCGGTGAGACGAAATCACTTACGTCGGGTCACCCAGAATATACCCGAGCGATTTAACCGGTCCGGTTAATACCGAGACTTCGTTAAATACAAATGTTTGTACGCCGATGAATGGTAACCACCACCACCACCCCCGTTGGTAGTGTGCTAGGCTTATAAATAAGCGACGGGGATTAAAGGAACATCGTTAAACGAAGCCGCGCGCATGTATGTATCTAATACCCTGTAATAACAGTAAAAGCGTTAAAGCGTACCCGGCGAGGTTGTGATGAGTTTTCCCCGCTGGTAGTAGCTATTAACTTGTTAACTATTAGTACGTACGACGTATAAAAGTGGACTGGATAACATGGGTGAATTTTTGCGTCTGGAAACAACGGTTCCTGGGACATGGTTACCATTTTTGTGTCACTATGTATACATACATATAATGTAAGTACAACACACATATCTGCTACGTTTCACCGAGACACTGATATGGTAAAAACTAATCGCTTTCATCCTGGTTTCTTTCTCCATTCGTCGGGGGGTCATTTCGAAATGAAAGTGCCTCGGTGGCACGACCGAAACTATGGAAAACGATGAGATCGTTCCCGTCGTTGTTTTCCACCGTGTCCCAGCCTCCCTAATGGACCTGGTGGTATGGGGTGGAGGGTCCAACGAGCTGCAGCCGGGGCAAGAAAGGTTACCACCCCTCGTCTAGCGAAAAAGGTTTTGTCTTACGTGCCATCTTTTTCTCTCGCGATCTGCCCGAACACGACGTACCATACATTTTGCCCGTCACGTGACATCTGCTCCCATAGACCAGCCAAGATTTTCCGGGATTCCTTGCACCAGACATATACGCCTGTCTGTGTGTGAGTGTGTGTGGTTTTTTTTCAACGACGAAACGCCGTTTTCCCCGTGGCGTATTCATACGTCGATGGAATCTCATCGATAAGGATTTCCACGTTGAGCTGGTTTTCGACTCGGGTTTGATTTTCCATCTCCTTCGGCGTGTGTCTCCTTCTTTCTCGTCGCTTTCCCTTTCCGTTCTCCGTTTCGTTTTCGCTGTCTCTCAGCCGGGATGCAATTACTTAAAGTAGAGAACGCCGGCCTTTCACGGCCGATGAAAAACGCGCGCTCCCTGGCGGTTGTGCCGCTTAAATCCTATCCATTTGTCAGCTTGCCCTTGGCTACCGGACGCCCTTTTTCCCGTTTTTTTTTTTTGCTTTTTTTTCTTGCTTGCCTCGCCTTCTGCATCCCTGACAACGGTACGGTAAAAGGTCACCGAACCCTCCGCCACGCTCTTTGCATCCGAACGATCCTCGGTGGACGTTCGACGATACTCAGATTTCCCGTTAAAGATGAAAAGGACAAATCGTCCGGTCGTAGACGGGATTATTCCACTTTTCCAAAGAGGTCTGGACTCTCGAGACGGAGAGAGAAAAAGAAAAAAAAGATGAACTAAACCTGACGTGGTATACGTCGATGCACCAGCCAAATTTCTCGCGAATCACCGTCGTTCGTCACCCGACGTCGCTTTAACGTTAACCGTCATTCCGCGATCTATTATTTCTACAGATGGGAGTATCGTTTTTCTTTTCCTTCATTTTTTTTTTTCTCCCGCACCCTTACAAATCCTATCGCAGATTCCGACCGTGTTCACCGGCTCCCCGGGAAAATCCGGCGGCGCGAAATCTTGGGATCTGCCGTGGAAAGGAGTACCTTCTTGAACGTGATTCCACTGCGAATTTCCGCAGCCCCCGCCGGCCGTTCGTTCGCGTTTTGGCAAATGAGCTACGAGGGACGAACACCAGAGTCGGTGTAGAAAGAAAGAAAGAAAAAAAGCTGTGCTCGCAGATCTGCGTTTCGACGGTTAACGGGGTCATGTATGGAAGACGGCAGGACTTCCTCATCGATCTGCGAACGACCCTTCCGTCGAAAAGGGAGGCAAATTGGGTTATCCTGGTGGAAACGTCATCGCGGTGACGGAGTTTCGAACGACGAGCACGTTCCGCCCCCCTTGTGCTTGCTGGACAAGTTTCGCAGGCTGTTCGGGGTCGAAGGTGACCCCGCGGTCAATTATAGTAATGCACATACATAGGCAGCAGCGACGGGGAAACTTCGCAGTTGACGCTGTTCATTTGCCAGGCTCTACTCGGGTTTAATTGACTTCCCTTAGAGTTTAGCGTCTGATTCTTGTTTCATATAGTTATATTATATACGTCTATCTTATTCCATTTGGAAACTTTGATCCTTTCTGGTTATATTGCAATCGAAATCGATCCTTTACGGCTTACCGTTTCGGAGATATAATTTATAGGAATTTTGACACTTTGTTATACCCTATACACAGCAATGATATTCCAAGAACATGTTCTATAGATAACAAAAATTTCCCTGACAATTTCCTAAGTAACCGAAAGATAATACCAAGTAGGAAATTTATTGATAAAAACGATCGAATTACTTTTCAACCATATTGATATTCCACTTGCAATTCATCCCGGTGAATCCCGTTTGATAGATCTCTCCCCGCGCGGGATCTACGAAAGTCCGTCTGAGAATCTAGCCAGATTTATCTGTTTTCCCGCATCGAGTCGGGGCAAACGAAACTTTCCGCGGGTCGGTGTTAGAAAGAAGACCGGTATTTTTCGGAACTTCGCTGCCGTCGCGCGTTTAAATATGTAACTCCGTGTCAGTGGTGCAGTTGTATGTCGTTACGTCGCGACGCCGGCGCCGCGGCGTCTCGGTGCGAGTGTCGTGACGAGGCTCCGGCTATTCCAATTCTCCGCTTCTACGTATTCCCATTGTGCCCGGATTCTTTTGTGCCCGCCTTTCATGCGCCGCGACGTCTCGCAGACGAGAAACCCGGAGAGATCAATGTTCAGGTGCGCGACAGACGCGTCTGCATTTTTTTTCTGTTTTTTTTTCGAATAATATTTTGATAGCGCGCGCGGAAACTTGCGAACGTTGCGATCAGAGTTGGCTTTTTACGAGAACATTCAATTACAGGTGACCCTGGACGTTGTACACTCGATAACTTTCCGTGGTTGTCATCCCCAACAAGGAAAATTTTATGGACACATATTTATACATTGTATACTATAAAAAAACTAGGATGAAGAGTATAGAGGTGGATGGTGATATTGGGAAGTTTCGGTAACTTTCCATTTTTGGGAATGTTGGAATGCTACAGTCCCGTGACTGGAATGTTATCGAACAGGATATCGTAGCTGCTTTGTGATCGTTTCAACAATGTGAATGGTATTCACGTTTTAAATACTTCCAGTCGAATTTTCCACGGTATTTACGCTGGTATTCTTTCTCGTTATGTTTCCCTGTCGGCTGACAGATATTAGTCCCGCCGTTGGTTAGGGAAGTTCGGTATAAAACTGACTGACCGTGGATTGTAATGTAGATGGAAAAGAGAGAAGGGTTGGGAGGGGGGTGGGGAGGGTGAAGCGAGTTTACAGGCACGCATCACTGGCATAATCGTGAAATTCGATTATCGGAAACTGCCGCGATCGGGGATCATCGAATTCGACAATTAGCGGAGATAGCACGGCGAAG
Source organism: Mimumesa dahlbomi (assembly GCA_917499265.3). Lineage (NCBI taxonomy): Eukaryota > Metazoa > Arthropoda > Insecta > Hymenoptera > Crabronidae > Mimumesa > Mimumesa dahlbomi. The sequence continues at coordinate 4,002,775 of OU824114.1, read as the reverse complement.
CTTTTAAATTTCCGGCTTTGGGGTGCAGAGAGCCGGAAAAATATTTGGTGTATCGACAGCGTCGAAATTACGCGTAGAGCCGTGGTGAATCAATTTACGATGGCTCTTACGCGTGCAATTTCTGCAACGAATCTTTCGTTGTTTTCCGACTGATTTGTGGCCACTCGACTCCCAGCGACTCTGCTACCCAGAACGTTCTTGTTCGTCGATTGAAAATTAATCGGGTCTCTCCATCCCCTAGGGTTCCATTGTTACCGAAGTTATGAAACTAAATTTAGAATTTAGAGGCTTTTGTTAAAATGAATTTTTATATTTATTTCCCCCTACTCCTAATTCCTAACATACACTTATATAGATTTATATAATTACTAATGATAAATAAAACAATTGCGCAGTGTAGGGGTAAAAACGAATCAAATGACTAATGTTGCAATAACACAGTTGCAATTTCCCGTGTGATTTGATACCCACGGACCGCAAAAGTCACTCGTATTTCTCCGGAACGTTGGCGACGTAAAGCCGAGGAGAGTAAGGATGAAATTTTCGACGAGAGACGTAAGGCGGTGCTCAAAGTGCGGTTAGGAGAAACGGTTAAAAATACAATTCTTTGTCCACGAGTGCCGCTCGGGCGAAGCGCGCGCACTTTTAGATGCGGCTCGTGGAAAAAAAAATCAAAGTGACGGTCCCGCGAAATTCTCCGCTCCAAAATTGGAACCGAGGTGCACATGTTGCATTTTGAAACACGTATAAAAGTGATTGAAGAAAGAATCAAAAGGTATTTAATACGAAAGTGATTGAAAATAATTACACCGTGAAATACCTCGTTTATATTCATACGTACGATAAAATGATTAATGTAAATTTCTTCCCCCGACAATAGAAACTTGTAATACGTTTAATCACAAAAAAAATCTTGCATCGAAAACAAAACGTTTTGCTATATGTATATTGTATACATACATACATGTATGTATTAATCGTTTCCCTGTAATTCGATACGCCGCTAATGAAAAGCGCATTGGAAATTCGCGCTGGTTTTAATTATCCTTTGATGAAGTGCCCTGTCAGCCTGGCGAAACGACATTATTGGCAACGCATACCGCGAACGTATCGTTGTAACACACTCCACGGCAGCGTAATTCGCCGAACCCACCTGCGGCAATACATCGGGCGTGATTGTCCGACGGGTTGCTCGCTTTTAGGCGTCGTAGACGCCCGACGGAATTTGATAATCAATGCAATTACCGCGAAAACAAGCCGTCCAATTCCGGCCAAGCTTTACCGTTCGTTTTCTCAATGATCGAACGAATCAATTTACGTCCCTATGATAATCGAACATATTTTACGATAGTTTAAAAAGAATTTCTTTAAAACACCACCCCGTTGATAATGTCAGTTAAACCGATTAAACCGGTATAAATGGGTGGAAAATGTTTGATATGATAATTCAAAGCGTGAGCGAAAGATTGAAATTTAGATTGGCCATTCACTTACAAGGAGGACCTTTCTCGGTAATTAATATCACATTCTTCCATGCAAATGGTTCCTGAAAGGGTAGATAGAAACTGGGATCGTGTATGCAAAACCGTTCCCGTAGCGTCTCCAATTAAATCATAACGACGTGCCAGTGGGGCTCCGCCTTAATGGCGACCGTCCTTTTTCCATGGAAGACTTCGGCTGATCCGTCCCCACGTACCCTTTCTGTGTCCGCGGTCATCCCTCATAAATTCAAGAATTACACCCTGCAACGTGTATCGTCACCTTCGCCCTCTCGAAGGGGGCGCAAATATTTGCCGGCAATCTTTGCTGCTGTAATTCTAAAATACGGTCATCTCTCCTTCTGGACCGAACGAACGACCGGTAGCAGAACCTTGATCCCTTCGAAGGGGGTTCCAACAAAAAGCCCAAGTCCTTTTGCCAAAACCCAGAGGGAGAGAGAGAGACAGAGAGTGAGAGAAAGATAGGGTAAAAAAAAAAAGAAGAGACGATTTACGCTTTTGAGATTGTTATCTAAACGGTTACAGTCGACCCCCGTCGGACTTCCTGATAATTAGAGCCAATATGGTCCACTCCCTTTTATCTCCTGCGGCACGGTTATATTTTTTTCTCTTTCTTTCTATCTCCCTCATTTTTTATCCCGCTAGCTTCTCTCTCTTTCTCTATCGCGAGGAGAGGGAGAGAACACAGAGAGAAAGATAGAGTGGGGTGGGTGGGGGAAGGAAGAGAGATAGACTATCCTATCGCGGTCGCGATAATTGCTCGATTTATCGCCAACCGTAAATTCCTTCCGCGCCGAAAATTACCGGTCGTGTACCGACGATTATCTTTCCCTTCCGTCGCATCGGACGGATCGTGTGTTCCACAGAGTGTGCAGGAACGTATGGTCCACCGATCCGTTTAACTGCCGACGAAACGAGCCCACTTCGCCCGTACACCGTTTTCATTTTGTATCGACGATGAGCACCGGTTCTCTAATTCGGTATACCCCCCTCTCCCCCCCACACCTGTTAAGAGACCACGTTAATTTAAAACGCGACGCCCCGACCGACTTTCAAATTTGATAATCCAACGGGCAGATAAATTTCGATCGTACAAGACGAACGAGAAAGACACGGAAAGTCTGGTGTCGTAATGAAAAAAGAACACACACAAATAAAAACGATTCCCCGGCAACGTAATATACAGTCCAAGCAAGTATATCCGTTCGTAATGAGACGTATAACGTAATCCTTTAATTAATGCCGCGATATTCCGGGAACGGTTTCAAGGGGCCCTTAGTAAAATTCGCCAACGCAAATCCCCCGAATATCGTCCCTCTTTCTCCCTCTCTCTTTTTATGTCTTCCAAGGACCAGAAGCTACCGGTTATAAGAATCGACGCGACTCCCGTGATATCCCGGTAACGAGTACCGGGGACCCATGGTTCTGGAAGAGATCCTGGAAGCACGGCAATATCGGGCGCGATATATCTGGCCGCGTGGAAGACGTCTCCGTCGCGCCCTGGCTACTGTTATATTTACCCGGGGCTTGCAAGACAGAAGGTAATTGCCACCCTACCGGGCAACCCTCGGCCGCATCCCCCCACCCCTTCCCCCTCCTCCGCGTGCCACTCGTAATACCGTTATTTTTATTAAGTTTTTCTACGGCGGGAAAGTAACTCATATACCCAGCTGTACGAACCGTCTGCTCCTCGGGGACGGAAGCGATAAACTGTCCGACTGAGAGACAAAAACCAAGGGCGTACACACACACACACACACACACACATAGTATATGCTGTGTAAAGAGAGAAACGTGTGTTCGGAAGTTTCTACGTGTAACGAGAGTCGTTCGGTAGTTAAAGAAGAAGCTAGTTTTCTTCGCGAGACTTCGAGGTGTCCATCGAGTCAATAAAATTTTGTTTGGAAGTTTTTTTTTACGAATTTTCATCTAACATTGGGAATAAGATTGTATATATATATATATAAAATATATATATATATATACAATCTTATTCCCAATGTTAGATGAAAATTCGTAAAATAAAACTTCCAAATATATTATATATATTTATATATATATATATACAATCGGTATATATATTTTATATATATTTTATATATATATATATACAATCGGTATATATATATATGTATATTTTTTATTTGACGTATTCAGCTTGGATAGCAAGAGGAGATATATTCATCGTAACGTGAAATTTTCTTTATCACGGTTGTTATGGATTTTCATTACCGCGACACGATCTTTTTCTCGTACTCGAGCGACCGCATTCAAGTCGGACAGAAAGAAAAGTGTAATGGCCGGCTTAGAGCTGATACATACCGTAATAAGAGAGACGACGTCGACGATATAAAGCACCGAAATTAAACAGGAAAGCGGGGGGGGGGGGGAATTAGTTTTTATGAAAGTCCTCGAGAGACCGACGTAAGCGTTATTGCATGTTTATGACGACGTCCCGACGCATCTCCTGTACCTTTGTTGTCCAACGATATACTCACACCGACGACCACTTTTAACCAGACCTTTTCATTACAATTCGAAAGCAACTACAATGTACATACACGCATACAATTTAATCTTTCATCGTTACGTCTTTCGTTAATCACGATAATTGATTTTCCACACGTTCTCGTTGTTATCTGATAAACGAACGTATCGTACGTGTGACGATTAAAAGAAATCATACACCGATGAAATAATTACTTAATAGATAGATCGATCAAGAGATGGCACGTGCCGCGTAGACTTTTTATACGACGATTAATAACCCTCGGTAAGTCGGTCTAATTAAATGAAGAATTTCTTAAAATTAGCACGACGGAAGGAAATTTCGATCCTGACAAAAACCCCGGCCCGCCCTCGTTGAAACCCAGATGAGTAAAGACGAAGAGTAGTAGTCCCTCCCTTCTAACGGCCCCGAAATGCACTTCGAATACCGGCAGCGGTATTAATTAAAGGGAAACTTTTTTAATTCGACCGCCGCTCGTATAAGTGGGCCTCCACGCCGTCGGTTCCTACCCCATGAATAATAAATAAACCGTCGGCCGAAACTTTATCATAAATGTTACACGCAGACGCACTGAATATTTACTCGTTTCCCGTGTATCAGGGACAAAAGGGAATAAAACAGAGAGGGAGAAAGGGAGACAGGGCGAAATAGCTACGTTTGCCGGCGGTGATTTATTTCGGAAGAACTTCAGGAGGGGGTTGTTTCGAACCCTCTCGAGGTGATCGTCGACGAGAAGCGCGGGGCCAAGGAGTCACTTCTACAGGTGTGGCCATTAATTCTGCAAAATTGTGGAAAGTCCAAGACAAATCATGCCGGGGCGTGACTGTCTGGCCTTCGCATTTATCAGCCACTTCTTCGCAACAGCCGGGGCTACGTTTAGCTTCCACGACGGAGCTTGATACTGCCGGATTAATTAATTGGATACCGTAAATGGAAAAGCGTGGGATTAACTTTTCGGGCTGGCGTCGCGATCATTTTGAAAGGAGACACTGTTTTGACGGAATGGAATTGGACACGAAAGTGTATACGTTTCGTTAAATTCTTTTTTATTATATAACAAAGATATTTACTTTTACTCGTTGAAGTTATCAAAATTCACAATTTGTTTAACATGTCAACAACAGTTTTAAAGATCTTAATTTCAATTTGCAGAGATAACGTACCGCGAATTCGATTCAATCAATTAAATCATATAACAAGTGATAAGAAAGAAGATAGTGAGTTCTTCATTATACGCAGATAAGACGCTACACTTATGTTATCGTTACACACTGTCATACAAATAATTTTATAAAATACATTTAAATTTTCAATTTATTCGCGATCCAGAACAAAATTCAGCGAATCCGCGAACACTTTAACGACCCATGAACTTTGATATTCTTCGTAGCCCTTGTAATCCACTCTACTGTTATTGTACTTTTTCTTTCGCGATACAATGTGCACGGAATTGTTCGGCATCGAGTTTTCGCTTTCGCTCGACTCGCAAGACGACGGTTTCGTTTGAATCCGATCGCTAACGACGCAACTTGTTACCGTGCACGCAGCGGTACGCAGTTTTCCTTTCGTTCGATGGCCCTCGATCGGCGCTCGCTAACGAACGGCAACTTTTCTCATTTAACGAAGACAGAGATTACCGTAATCTCGTTCCCAATTTGATCCGCCGGTTCCTCGGCACCCGTGATAATTAAGCTTTCGGTCGTCGGCGAGATGTGTCTTTAATTGTAAACGCCGCGGCGCCATGAATATGCAAAGGGAGGGGGTGGGCGTCCTTTTTAAAATATTACTCCGTTCGACGCCCCATAAAGTCACTTCGTTATTCGAGAGGGGTGGAGAAAGTCTTTCACTCGCGAAAAGAGATAACAGAATCTGTTATCCATTCGTCTCACCCCCCCTTCCCCCGAAATTCTTTTCTTGACTTTACCTCGAAACTTTTTAACAGTCACTTCTACTTAGCATCCCTTGTCACTTTATTAATTTCCGTCGGAAAATAGAAGGGTTTCAAATCCCTGTAGACTTTCGATAGAATAATTTCTCTCCCCCTCCCCTACCCCCTCCTTCTCAAACCCCAGGAACACCCATCGGGTTTCTACGTCATCGTTAACATTTTACTAAACAGATTTCACGCACCCTTAAACGAGATACAACGAATCCGACAGTTTCATTCCATTACCTCAACACTTTTCACGCGATATCCTCTCTCATCCAAACGATTCACCGATGACACGCCCGAACGTTAATAGCATTCAAGTGTTCCCGTGAAAATTTCACACTTTCTTCAATTTTCCAAGGGGAGAACATTTCCACGTCGTGGAGTCGTCGTCTTCTCTCCCGGTGTGCCCTTCCTCGAGGAAGGGCTCGCGGCACAGCTATGCCATTCGCGCGAAGATTGCCTAATGAATCCGGACTGAGACAATGGGCAAGGATCTCCAGGAGGCGGACCGGTTGACAGCATTGTGCCCCGCCAGGACAATTTCATTACCGGCCGGCTTGCCGCGGGGCTTTTTGAGAGACGCTGTCGGCCCTGATTAATTCAGACCGCGCGCCCAGCCCACGAAAGGAGTCCGGAGAACGACCCAAAGAATTTCGTATGCCGAAACCCCTTGCATTCCCCGGAACCCGACCCTCTGTCCCCGGCGACGACGATAATCCGCGGACGATGACAAACCGGAATACCAGGGCGGCCGGCGTTCCATCTTTTCGAGATGGATCGTGACGCGGTCGGAAGAGATCTCGTGGAATGTGGTCACTGGCATATTGGATTAAGAGCGGTAATAAAAGTGCCGGGTCGCGAGGAAACAAAGGAGATATTATTATATCGCCGCTGGAAACGTGGACAGGATCTTTTTTTCGCAGTGGAAATTGCGTTTTCCTGGACGAAATTCGCGGGGGCGTGGTTACTACGTTTTTTTTACGGTGTTTGTGGATTGTTATTGGACTAGGTAATCAACGTTTGGCGGTTGACGAGACACTGCTTTGGAAATGTGTGATGTTTTATATTTTTTTTCTTTGGGTGATGGGGAAGTTACTGGAGGGAAATTGATATTTTTATGGAAAATAGGAAAGATGTATTCGGGGTGACATTTATGTATTATAGAGATTATAAAATGTTTTAAAATATGTCGAAGTAGTTGACTATCCCTTCCAGTAAGTTTCCAGAAATCGTTCTTCTGAGTAAGTTTCCAAAATGAGTAAATTTCCAGAAATACTGAACAATATCGCGCAGTCGTCCTTCGTTTTTCATTTTCCGCCGGCGAATGTGCTTCCGGGAGTGGAACAGAAACGACGGGGAAGGAGATTTCCTTCAGCCAATCCCGTTTCACGCGCTCGTCAACTTTTTCAAAGTTATGAGCGTTAACAGTACATTTAGCAGCGCCCGTGCAATCGTCACGGACGAGTTTTACGACTGCGAATGTATCTATCTAGCCCAGGAGCCCTTTCGCGGGCTCATCGCGAGGTAAAAGGGCGCGGGAAGGGGCGAAGGGGGAGGGGGGAAACGCTCGTAAAACGAAATCAATTCCAGAGGGAGGGAAAGTCGACGTTAGAATCCGGATATGGGGGTAGTTACGAGATCGGGGACCGTCATTTGCGAAACAAAAGTGAGCCGGTTATATAACCGGCGTTGATGAACCTCTTCATCGACCTGTTCTTTAATCCACTTTGTACGAAAAGTAACTATTTTCATTTAAAATGAATCCCAATGATTCCTGTCACTTTGCCTTCCGTCAGTTTCATCCTTACACACCCTTTTCAAATTTGAATTTCGTATATTTCGAGTTGGTGATACACCGACGATCAGTAACAAATTTTATTCTTATAAAAACAGCCTGAGTAATTGTATTTTTTTTACTTCGACTCTCGTCGCGTCGGTCGAGGGTCAATTGGTGATACCGAAATAGCAGGGTAAGTATTATAGAACTCGATTGGCTGTTTGACGGGTGTAAAAAAAAAAAGAAGAAATGCGACAAAGGGGACGAGTTCCGAAGGAGAAAACGATTAGAATATGATAAAGTTCCACGACTGTCCTTATCGTTTCGGCGTCCACCCTCGGCTCGTAAAATTGAATTCCGTGGCGGCCGAAGGGGTGGGGGTCGAAGGTCGGAAGTTGATTTTCCGAGTTAACCACCGAGAGTGACAGCTCGTCGGAAGCCGGGCACCCGTCTTCCAACGGGAGGAGAAAACTTTCGAAACCTCCGACCACTCGACGACGAATTCGGGGATGCTAAAAAGCCGGTCGCCACTGGACCGTAGCCAAGAATAACAATCCGGACGACGGGGAATTCAAATTTGCAAGGAAGACGCACAAATTTTTCTTTCATGCGGCGAAAAAGTAAGCGCCGCGGCTCGCGAGTGGACGTCTAAATTTATACGTCGACGGATTCCTTTATTATTTACCGACCGAATAGTTCTCGACGTAAACCCTCTTTGTGGGATAAAAAAGATTAGATTGCCTTTTGTCCGGCGGTAGTTTACCGTGAAATTATTGGACGTCGAAAGAAAACGAGAAGCGATTCGAGACCGCAGTGGAATGTCGTTTAGAAAGATTCTAATTTGTTCGATGAACTTAATTCAATTTCAATATTTATTTAGAAGACTTTGATAACGTTACCCTAATTCGCGGATCCCGAAGATTCCAATGAATTTACCCTCGTTATCTATTCCGCGGAGGAAACAATCAGATTCGTTCCTCTACTCGGAGAACAGATACGAGATTTTCCTAGGGAATTCGACGATTTGTCGACCGAATTCAAATCGTCCGTCTTTCGCCAAATGACAGCGTAAACAAGGCAGAAGACTCCTAATGCGTGCGTGACGGACATCCGAAAATAGTTGCGTAGAATGGAATCGGAGGACCCTCGACCTTGGAGGGTTCGGAAGGTCTTCGTTTGATGTTAAACGGGGTCGAGTGTTGGAGGAGCGTGAGTCGATTTGCGACGGAAAATGTGCCTCGCCATAAAAAAAGAAGAGAGAACCTTCGTTTCAGACATTAAAACACACACACACACACACTCACACCAATGACACAATTTATCACCCTTAAATTCTTGCGACGAAACCATTTAATTTTCCATAAAAAAACACCCTTAATTTTATCATCCACACTATTCTCCGTCTTTCATATACACATCTACATATATTTTTGTTTTAACATCAGTTCCTAAAAGCTCACGTATCAAAGGCTAAAGTAAAACCGGTTAAAAGTTCGACAGAGTTTTCCCCATGGAAAACAGCGAACGTCTATCGGGGAAAAACTGTCTCGCCGGGGCCAGCAATCTTCCGGAAGAATTGAAATAGGATTCTCTGTTATCGGCATTTCTTTGAGCGAAGATACATACGACCGATAAAAATGGCCTGGATGCCGGGCACAGTGGAAGCAAATTCCACGCGGAAAAGGAACTCGAAGGGTCCGCACATTCGATACCACGAGAAAGGGACATACTACTCGAGGAGACACCACGGAAAGGAAAACGACGCTCGATGCGTTCCCTTTGCGCTTCCGTCGATCCGGTTCCCATCCCTTACTGGGTCAATACCGTTTTTATCTGCCCCGCGTTCCTTTCAACCTTACTTTTTCCTCTTTGAAGGAGTACTACACCCTCTCGTGCTTTTCTTTCTTTTTTTTTCACCCTGTTTATGCAGACCACGGCACGCACGTCGATTCAATTCCGTTTTGGGACCGCCCAACCAATACGACGTACTTAAAAGATCCAGTCGGAGGGTCTCTCTGTCCCTTTCACTCATTCTCTATTTGTCTCTCTCTCTCTTTTTCTTTCTCTTTGACGTCATTCAACTCCCACCGTTTATTCTGTAAAAAAAAATAAAAATAACAGAATGAACGCGAGAACGATCTGGCAGTTGCCCTCTTTACCTTGGCCGACGAAAAAAAACTTCTTTCGACGAGAACTTTTTCTCGAATCCATCTTCTTTCATCAACGTAAAGGCGAAATTCTTCGGTAGAAAACGAGACAAACCAAGAATCTTCGAGTGGCCGTTACTATCGCCGTTCGTAGACACTTCCTGTTGGGATTTCATTATTCTATTGTATTATAAGATAGTGTTCTGTTGCGAATAGGTTTGCTTTAATTCCACGACATCGTTCGCACTCGCCGCCGTTATGTAACGCCCGCCCCTGACTGGCGATGGTTTAAGACGAGCCGTATATCAAAGGATAATGGGGAATTTATACGAACAGTTAATCGACACGAGCGACATTAGGTGTGTTTCTCGACTTATCGAAATCAGCGCGCTCCAGGCCGTGATCCGTAGCTCTTTGTTCCCGACGGTTTATACAGCGTGGCAAAGGCACTCCGGTGCTCCCGGTTACGAGGAGGGAACATTTCGTGGCTCTCTCTCCCTCTCTCTCCCTCTCTCTCTCTCCTCTCCCGCCTCTCCGGATTAATTTATAGCCCCGTAAAAGAGGAGGAGATTGTCTTCGCTCGCGCCCTCGCTGGTTTGCCGGCGACGTTTTTACGATTCGCGCCCATTGTCTTTGTCGGTGCCGGAACGAACGCCGCCAATTTTGCAACGTGAAACGCAGACACGCGACGAACCGCGGAGATTCCCGTCGTCCTGGTCGACGTCGTCGACGACGACGACGAACGACGACGACGCGGGGAAATGGAAGATTTTAATCGCGACGTCGTTAACGCGCGCGGATAAATTTCAAACTTTCCGGTCGAAAGAACGCGGGATATTTAAAACAGACGACGGAAGTCGTGAAACTTTTTTTAAAGTAGTGATAACTTGTTCCTTTTGTTCTTTCTTTTTTTTTTATTTGTTATACTGGGAATAAAGTACAGGGGCGTAAAGTCGGAATTTTTCTATGCCGCGCACGGTGACCCGGTAACAAATTACACTGGCTCGGGTGCCGGAGATAATATCGCGGCTTAAGTTCCACATCTGCGTCTTTGCCCCCCCCCCCCTATGGCATGTAAGGGGAGGGGAGGGTGAGAGGGCACGAGTAACTCGATCTTATTCTTTATCCCTTCGAAAACCACCCTCCTCCTTGGCTTCCCCTGTTTCCAACAGTTGGTAATTCTCGGGAACGGTGTTTTCCAACGGTGAAAATTAAAAAAAGAAGACGAAACTCAATCTCCAGGGATCAGCGACACACATAACATCGATCCGCGATGTGATCCATTCGTGGGTGTCGTCTCGTTGCTAAAAAGAAAAAAGAGAAAAAAAATGAAGGGAACGAGGGTAAAACCATGCCTACGGTTTCGGGCTCTTTGTTCCGCCGACTATATCGAATGGAAAGCTCTCCCGGTATTCGACGGGAGACGTCGAGAAGAGTCGAGAGAGAGAGAGAAAGGGAGAGAGAGAGAGAGAAAGGGAGAGCTCATCCCGTGGGTAGAAGCTCCCAACCCCTTGTGGGAGGGCGGCAGTTTGAATTATAGCTTCGTAAATTCAAAGACGTAACTCGAGAACCACGGGTACGCCGTACTTGGGCCCCGCCGTCGTGTCTTGCCCTTGGTAGACCGTTTTATCGAAATAACGCGAAACCCACAGCCGAGACACCCCCCCGAATACCCCGGTAATATAATAATAACGACGTACCGTAATCCCGGGGCGGCTTTGTTTTACCCGGGTTCCGCGGCGTATATGGATCTCGTAATTTCGGTCAACGGTATGACCCGGCTTCCCGAACTTCCTACGATCGTTCTACGATTAAAGGGAGAACAATGATTAATTAGCCATGGTGTCTAGTCGATAAGAGTGTGTATTAATTAATACTCAGGATGTATTTGAATTGTTTACCCCGTTTAAAGATACTATATTCAGTTCTGTAATAACAATTACAATACTGTAAATATTTTTTATAGATAACATTAACGTAGTGACTCACCGAACATCAGTAGATATACTACAGTAGTGAATCTTCAATAATAACGGTAACTTTCTAATCGCAGACACTTATCATACCGGAACGACTATAATTTCTTCTCCTCCGATAATGAACGATGCAATTTACAGATAAGTCGTATATACCGTTACATTATCCCGGTAGCCATTACATTCCCGTAGAAAAAGATGTATCGATGAGTACGTGGAAGGGACACATCCCCGGGTATCCGAGGCATCCTAATAAAATCACTGTTATCCGCAAATATAATAACCGGCTTGATCCGCGCCAGAGATATATCGTTGGTGTATCGGCTATTTAAGGTCGTCTCTCGCTAAGAGTTTTTTTTTCCGTGGCAATAAATTCAGGAACGGGGTTGGAGAAAGAAGGGTCCGCCGAATCGCCTTGTCGTGTAGTCAACGCCGCATTACGACTTTCGGTCCATGGTTGGAGAATAGCATGAGAGATAGAGAGAGAGAGAAAGAGAGAGAGAAAGAAAGTAAGAGATAGAGAAAGACAGCCGGAAATCACGAGGGTGCTGGGCTTTTCCCACGCGGATATCGTGGATATCACGGTGAAAGTGGCGTCACCCACTTTCACGGGCTACTGCCGTGCAAGTGGATGTTCTCCGAAGAATCTTCCGACTTCCACCCACACACCGTGAGATATACGGGCCCGTGACAACGGTTTCTCGTTAGTAAGACACGCACTCCACCTTTCGCCACCCCACTCGCGAGTAACCCAAGTTGAAAGGGTTCTCAGTTCGACACCTCGGAGATGTCGCATAGTCATCCGAAACAATCGCGACGAATTTTCCGAATAGAATTTTCCATCGTTCGTGGGAAATCGTTTGCGGACGATCGCAGAAATATTTGGAATAGAATATTTTTGGATTTTCTGGAAAATATAATGTTTTTAAGGGATCAGTTTGACATGGTGGAATTAATCGGTGGGAGATAACGAAGGAATAGAGTTACAGGTGTAGAAGCGAAGCATTATTTTGTCGGGTGTTTAGATAGGGTCGTTAGAACGGTAAGATTAGACCGTTAAATGGTTCGCGGAAGGGAAATTTATTAGTCGCGTGTCAACGACAGTTGGCGCGATCCGGCCGGTGGCAGGGTAAGTAATTAAGGAAGTACCCCTCCGAGGGGGTGAAGCGTTCTTTCAGGGATGCGAGTGACGCAAGGTCAATGAGATATTTTCTTTACTTTAATTATAATTACGTGGCACCTGGTAGACTCGCTTTAATCGGGACACATTAACGTTCCGTTGGAACTTGCGAAATGTGAGAACGACATCTGTTTTCCTTCTTATCAAAACAATCTGCTTAAAATAACGTTAAAACCAACCCCCCTCTCTTTCTCACCCTCTCTCTCCTAATTTATGAAAATAAAAATCTTATTAACGAGAAACACTCCACCCGTATCACTCTCGTTAATATTAATTGGTTCCTCTGACCCGCACAAAAATAACTAGAACCACAAAACAACAATAATAATAATAATAATAATAATCATTCTCGAAAACGTTCGTGGAAGCAACCGGGGTGTGTTTCATCGGAATACGACGGCACGACAGTGTATCGCGGCAGTAGAATTTATCAGTTGCGTGCGGCCGACAGTCGGCGTGATTCAGGAGAGAGCGGCAGCAGGGTAAATAATTAGAAGAGCCCCGGGGTGGTTCTTGCAGGGACGGGCGATAGCACAAGGTCGAAAAGGCGGACAAAGGTCCGAGCAAACAGCGTCTGCGTTCACCGACGACCGAGAGCCCTTTTACGAGCTCTCGGTAAAGAGGGCAAACCGTGCGCTCCGAGAGAGGGTGTCGACGGTTCTCTATCGCGGAAGGAGAGCCAGAGAGAGAGAGAGAGAGTCTGGAAAAAGGGAAATCACACCGTGGCTGCCTGTCACTGGGCCACAAAGAAAGCCCGGGTTAATTGTAGCCACCAATCACACGGTTTTCTTTAAACTGTCTTGAAAACTGACTATTTTATTTTCATACTTTGGTTCTTCACTTTGTACGTTTTAAATAATTCTTGGTGTATTGTATATAATTGTGAGAGATACTGGTGTACATATGGAATTAATAAGATAGTTAATCAAGAGGGATACCCATACGTATAAATATACGAATGACACATTATTCAGGCGACACGAATGTAACAGAAAGTCACAAACAACACCGTGACACATTCAAGCCGTATTTTCTTTCCCGTGACACCCACACAACTCATGCATACCTTCCCCCAAGGGTCACGTAGTATCCTTTTATGCACCCTACGCACACATAGCCCTGCGCAAACAGTCACACCCTCCCGGCTACACCAAACTACGACTTTCGCGACTCCTTACAATCTCTACGTGTAACTGAAATCTACGCGGACCACAATTACACACGTATACACGCATACATACATATATCTTAACTTTTCCCGGAGATTTAAGTGAGTTCCATTAGTAACTCGATTCACACCGTCAGATTTCTCGCCTAAAAACAATGACGCAAACGAAAAAAAAGTCCGAAACCGTGTCCCATATCGCCGTCGATCCCGCGAACAAAGAAATATGGGGTTGCGACCGATGAACAGGGGTTGTAAGAGAGGGAGGGGAAGGGGAGGGGGGGGGGACATCTAAGACGGAAGTCTAGCGTGCGAGAAATAATGGCGGGACTCCGTGGATAGACAAACGCCCCCGGGATACGCAGGGACACGCATCGCGGTCTCGATCGTATCGAAAATCTTTGCGTAAATCAGGAACACCGAGCACGGGTATAAATCTTGACCAGCGTGTTCCTGCGACCTCCTTTCACCCTTCGTCCACGGAAGAGGCCTCCTCCGAAGGATTTATCGGCGTCCGGGTCGCGGGAGTGAATTTTACATATCGATCAGCCGACCCTTCGCTTTGAATACGTTCGAATTCATTCCGGTAGGGGGGAGGGGGCCGGTAACGTCAGAGGGCCAGAATCGAATCTCTGGAGTCGCGGTGGATGAAAACGAGGAGGATACCAGGTCGACGTTATCTACCCGGAATCGAAACGTAACATATATACTACCAGCCGGCGAATTACTTTCATTCGTCAATCTGTCGCTCCCTTCGTTCCACCACCCTACGTTATGTTTAACGTAACGTACCTTCGAGATTGTTTTCTTCACACGGTATATTTATTTTTACCCGGTTAGCAAGGGAATGTCCAGGATTTTTCACTTTCGACCTTCGACCCGGGGAGCATTGAATTCGATATGGAAAGAAAAAAAAACCTTGGGAAAAGAGAATCTATCAGGGATATCTGGATATCAACATCCAGGTGATGAGATTCCTGGTCGGTTTACGTAACGTTCATCGGATATCTTTTCTAGGGCTACGGTTCATACAGGAGAGTGTTCGAAAGGACCTTTTGCACGAAGTACGAAAACCATTCGCGGATATAATGGGGTAGGTGGGTGGAATTGGGTGGGGAATGTCGTACCTTTAATCATCATGGCCGGCGACAAGAACACTGCACGGGATCAAAGATTAGTTCATCGATGGAAAACGGGATGTTCGTGCGTCTGCTTTTCAATCCGTGGAACACAAAGATAAGGGAGAAAAGGAAGACAGAGATAGATAGATAGATAGAGAGAGAGAGAAAGAGAAAAAAAAATCATGATCCTAAAGAGGCAAGGTCTGCCCCGAGGACACCCGATGCACACCACCCATCCCCCCGTGACCACCCTTTATTTCCCTTTATTTCCTATAAACTGGGATAAGCATAAAAAATAGTCTAGACGCATTCTGTATAGTTAGCATACACAGGCGGGCCGACGGTGATCGATACAGAAGAGAAGCCCAGGGCCGTACGCTGGCGTATTTGAAACTACGGCCACCGACGACGATTCACCCGGATATATTCGACAAAGGGACAACCGGGCCGGACGAGGAACGAGGAAAAACAGAGGACAAAGGGCGTAGAGGGTGGCGGCGGGGTGCACCGATACCGAAGGGTGCTTTTACCTACGGAAATATCGAAAGATCCCTGCCGTGCTCGTTGATCCGCGCATGCTTTTTTTTTCGACTCGAAATGAGGGGTGGTTAGCCCTCCCTCCTCCCCCCCCCTTCCCCGCATCTCCACCCCACTCGGTTCCGATAAAAATTTCACTTTCTCTCGTATGTATAATCTACGGTCGTCGTTTCGCTGCGCAACGGCACTGGGGGGTGGTGCGGATTCTGAAATTTTCATAGGTACTCGTGTTTATTTTTAATTTTAAATACATTTTTTTTTCTGTTCCGCCGTGCATTCGTACGCGTGTTTGGTTTTCATTTTGAATTTGAAACCGGGGGCTTTGTCTCGTTTCCACCGTGGGGTGGATTTCTGTGGAATTGATTGTTGTTTCTTGATACGCGTTTCCCGATGGTGTTTGTGGTATAGGTGTATGTATATATATATATATGTATGTATGTATGTGTTTACTGTTTTTCAAGTGTTGTTTCTTAATGCGTTTCACGGGGTTTTCATTAAGATTTACGAGACGACGTCCTTCGCACGCGAATCACTTGATAAATCAAATTGCTCGCCGTTCAGCGAAACAGGAAAGGAGGCAACGATTTATCGCGCACTCGAACCGAATTAAATTTATGTTGCGTTCCGCGCCGCTCGGCGAATGAAAATATATTTTTTCAAATGACAATTGATTTCACGCATCCAGTGCGCCCGTAATTGATTGCGCTCTCAGAGGTGCACCGGCGAATCGAGGGTGGATAAAAGCAAAAAAAAAAAAAAATAAACGGGGAAAAAAAATCGACGTCGCTCGTTTCGCAGATATTTTCTATCCATCTACGATCAATAACAATGCTTTTTGCGGAATGAAGCGAAACGGCACGCACACCACCGTTCAGGTTTAGCGAAACATTTATAACACGCCGCAAGTCCGAGAATTAATTAAACATCAATAAAGCAAATCTATTATTCCACCGTTGCCTCGTAGACAGTTAATTAAATATCCAATATCACTCTCCCACGGGCAAAATGTATTCCCCCTCCCTAAATATATACAACAAATTCTATCCAATTTCTTGTTATCACCTAAAAATCTTTCAAAAAAATCACACAATAACCTAAAACAAGTTTCCAAAAGAAACTTCGAGAATTCCATACCCCACATGGCGTTCAATTCAAACTTTCAATTCCGCTTTTGAAACAAAACGGTCGCTCCCATCGATTATCGTCGGTACGGAAAAAAACCGTGTGAAAAACCGCTTTTCGAAACCTTTCAAAAAACCCGTAACCGATGGAACCGACGCCCGGGTTTTTCGTGTGGCTCGAGTGTCCGATATCGGCGTATTCAGTCGCGAACGGTGTAGGGCAAACAGAACGGAAGTCCCGCCCGTAGCCTTGGCCCTGAAATAATGGAATTTCACCGGGTTTCGGTCTACGTGACGTCGCGGCCGAAAACTCCTGGACGAGAAGGTGGAGGCGTGCAGACAGGGGGTTTGAATTTCAAATTGCGCCGCGGCCGTGCGTCCCCGTTTCCTTTTTTCTCTCTCTCTATCTTTCCCTCCGTTTTTTTTTCTGAACCCCCGACGAACAATGCGGCGTGTTCATTTCCTCCGTCCATCCCTCGGTGTCGGTTCGTTATATCCGCGGCATCCGCGTCCAGAAAAATATCGCGTGTTCATTGAGCCACCGCTGTTTTTCTCGAGGTGCTAATGACGCGCATTGTTGGAAGAAAAACTGGCGGGACGTTTTCCCTTTTTTCATTTTATTTTGTTTTTTCTTTTAACGCTGAAACGTCTCGGGATATTGTGACGAGTTGGTTAGGATATATTATTGTTCTGATTATCAGGGTTCGTTAATGAGCTGGATTATAATATAGTTGTTGGTTAATTAAATGTAAAATTTGTGTTAAAGTCGATTCGTGGATTTTGGAAATTAGATAAAGGTGATCCGTCGCGAATATATGCGTGAGCGAATAAAATTCTTGTTTAACGAACTTGAAAACGGTAGGATGGTATAAGAAGGGAGAAAAAAAAAACGGAGATCTGGTTCGAACAAAACAGATGCTTTGTTCTCGGTAATAATTCGTCCGTTCTTCCTCAGAAATTCGCCTCGTCTGGGCAAATATGGCTGAATTATCGTAGGGCAAACACGGGAAAAGAGAACTGCCAGGTTAAACCTGCCTTACGATCTGCTTCGCTCGACATTCTTCGAGCAAACAGTGACAAAAAAAAAAAAACGAACGAACAAACGAGAGAGCGAAAATCCGGCAGACAGTTAGACTCTACCGTGAACGTTCGTATAATAAGCCCGAAATCCCGAAATCGATGAACCGTTCGCCGAACAGGAGGAGTGTAGAAAATCACGCCCGCCAATTTCCACGAAAAACATTCGTCGAAAGGTTCCACACGCCAACAATCGATCTGTTATCAAGAAAATTATACTTCTGGAAAGTCGCTGAATTATCCCTTTCATCTATTCACCCTTTACCAAAAAACCACCACTCGCACGTAACGATTATATGTATATTATTCCATTTGATATTCACAATTCCACGAATCGACCTGCGATTAATATCAAATCGATAATCACTGGTTATCGTTAGTCGAACTCGACGATGTCGAGGTAATTTCGATCGAAATAACATTTCGAATGCTAAGCGTGTCGCGTCGAATGAACGGGGATACGAGGATCAATCTTCGAGCCAGGTAATTAAGTGACATGGTAAATAGTCGGACAGGTAAGAAGCAGAGAGCAGAACAAGGGGGATGCTAGTTTAACTAAGCAGACATTAGAACATCAAGCAACTAGACGGATACTACTGCAACAGCAGACAGAGCACAACCGCATTCTCGCTTCCCTCCTCCCCCCCCCCCCCCACCCTCTCCACGGATTGTTCTACAGCCAATCCCTAACCGCTCTGGAATTAATTGCGCCTGCTAATTACCTCACGTCGCCGAAACAACGGAATCCGTTATTAGCCGAGTGTACCTTGACCCTTCTGCCACGTTGGAATGAGAATTTAATGAAATCGCTGGATGAACTGGCATCGAGTACACGGGATTTGATTCTATCCCTTTAATGGTGATAAATATTCAATCGGTGATAAATATATTTCTTAATTAACCATGTGACGTCTAGACTGGATAGAAAATTCGGATATTTACTGAGGAAAGGTATACTTTATCGTGTTAATTAGAAATGTGTTCCAAACATTCTGTGAAATCTAATAAAATTAATCAACCTGTGACAGTTTCAGTATTTAACAAAATGGCGAATCGAGACTTCGTTGAGATTGAATTTAACGAACAACATACGCATTAAGTTCCTAATAACGAAAATATATTATCACGGGAAATTATCGTTCCACGTTCGCCGATGCGTTCACCGAGGCACTCGACTTCTGGGGAATTAGCTTTCGGATAATTCCGGGATTTATGCGGGCCGGAAGTTGGAAATTTCTGACCCAGTTCAACTTCGCACCACGACGCGAACGACTGCGAGCCGACTGTGCAGCCCGGCGCGCATTGTTGCCGAAACTAAGGCGGGAATAACGCGTGTCGGTCGGAAATAGTTCCGTCGAATTTACAACGCGACCACTCGTCGCTGTTCACGCAGTTGCATTTAATTACCGTCGGAGTGAAACGCGTGGGTGGCGACGCTTTTGAATCCAGGAGAGTTTCCGACCCTTTCGTCAAAAACCGAAATGACTCACGACGAGGTTCGCGAGGTCGTTAAAACAATTTGCATGAAAATGTCGGCGACTCCTAGATTCGTTCGTATTTTTTCCTTTCTTTCGCCTATGAATTATTCAGCGACGGAAATTACATAAAAATTGGTTCCGTCGCGCGACTAGAAAGAAAACGAGATAGAATCGAATCGAATTTCGTGTCGGGACTATTGAAATCGATGAGAATTCATGAGAACTAAAAGCGATTCGTCGAGTGATTCCTCTTGATTAAGACAATTGATAAACCGTGGATTCTTCCAACGGTGGAGAAATATTAATCCGACTTCACGTGGAACGTGATTTTCATTCCAGCGAAAATGAACGCCGACCGTCTGTCGGCGCGTTGCGCGAAAATGACACGTAACATTTCAAGAGCCATGCATCTCACGGCAGTCGTAGCACTGTGAATCATCCTGACAACTTTATTTTCCGCGGGGGCTTCCTATAGAAAGGAAATAACTTTCCCTCGGACAGATTCGAATTCGTATCGCGTCCTGCACGTAGAAATTGGATTTAGCACTTTACGCACTCGCAGTTTCAATCTTTCGTTTACCATCGCGCGGTGAATAAGAATTTCTACGCGGTTTTTACAGGACGAAAAAAATAACAAATAAAAAAAGGAAGAAGAAGAAGAATAAAACGAAACATATGTATAATATAAAAAATACAATCTATCCCCAGAATTCACAGGGTAACTCACACCGGATCGATAATGTCTAGCGAACTGAGAAAAAAGAATGAAAATATAAAAAATAATCAACATCGGTCATAAGTTTGTTTTCTAGCTTTCACTTTCTCACGGTAAACAGGTGTCCGCTCGTAAATATATGTATATGTATAGGTGCTCGATTAAGCTACGAACCTAATCATTGATTCCGTGTGGAAAGCCGATGCATAACCCGCCGCGATATCAATCTTATTAGACAAAGAGACTGTCTTTGCACCAGGTTGCACAGTAGTTCTTGATGAGAGGATCGCGTGAGACCCGGGTAAACCTGTAACTCGTTTCTTATGCACGTCGACGTGTGCGTTGACCCGGTCGATGACGTTTCCGCGAGTGAAATTATCTTGGTAATCGTCGGTAACGCGAGTCCAGATAAGTCTCCGTTTCGTCGTCGACGACGTTGTCGTTGTTCTCTAGAAACGTTTTTTTTTTCTTCATCCTTACTTTTCACGCGCCAACCGTTTTCCCCGTTACATATTAATTTCGTGCCCGTGATTATGATGTATCGCTTCCTGCGGTATTACGCTGCAAGAACGACGCAACGTGGCGGAGGTAAATTTAATTACTCTCCGGTTTATCAGACGGGGAAATGTTTTACCCTGAAAATTGAAATATTCGGCCGTCAGACTATCCGGACGGTGTTCCGATGATTAGACTGCCGATTCGCTGAAATATTACACACACTGTACCCACGTTGAAACGGTTGCTTCTGATTAATTCGGTTGCGCTAATCACGAACAGTGATTATTAAAATCTGTATTAGTCTCTGGTTTAGCGTGAACGATAACGAAATGATGAATTTTACATTCTCACTTTCGATGTATGGAAAACTATAATAAATATTTCGATAAAGTTTGAAAAGAATAGAAAAAACATCTCTACAGTACGATTCATAGATTTCAGAAGTTCTTCCCGAAAATCCAGAGATTCCTTAATTCATATCGAATTCCTCCGCGAGGAATTATCAGAGCGGGACAATTACCGCTTGCCCCCGTTCACTTTTTCCAAAAGTTTTCATTCATATCTCCCTCGGTTCTGCGAAATAATTCTGCAATCTATTTCGAACAAGTTCCGCGCTCTAAAAGCGACTCGTTTTCTCCGTCTACAATCTCGCGATGTTTAATTAAGATTTCGTTTCGCTTAACACTCGCTTAACGCGTGTTCAACGCCGAGGCTCCTGTAGCGAAGATGAAGCTAATATAATCCCGTGACCTTGCCGGAGGTCGACCCCGGCGGAGGCTTCTTTGTTTAAAGATGGCGTTTACGTACGCCGCGTTGCATCCTTGCTCCTTTATTTCCTTTGTTCTTCGCGAAGATCCGACCCACCCCCACTGTGTTTCAACCCTCCGCACTCGACACCTCGTTCCGATTATCATTCTGCTGGGCTTCAGGATCCTCTCGTTCCTCGTTCTACCTCGAATAGCCGTTTAATTTGTCCTCGATTAATTACCTCGTGCAAGGGAGGACCTCTTCGTTAAAGATTCGTCGTTACAACGAGACTCTTGTAACGATCGACGAATTCGTTAATCAAAGGTGAGTATAATTTTAATTCCACTTTGTTTAAACTGTCTTTTTTCATTTCTGTGAACTAGTAATCTATTAAATGGTCGATTTAAGGAAACGTTTGTAATTTTACTGGAAAATAAAGTTGTTTTAATGGTACCATTCGAACTTTAAGTGTATCACGACCGTTTCGTACGTCGTCCGTGATTCTACTAGCGTCGGAGATAGGGAAACGTCGTTTCAAAGTTGATTTTATCCACGATACAGCCGCATTGCGGACTCTTTAGGCCGACGGAAATTGAATTATCCAATTTAACGACGGTCTCCGTGAGTTTTAAATGTTTTCGGCGTACCCCTTGGTGAGGGTGCCACTTTTCGATCGTGGGATCTGGTTATCCGGTTGCGAGAGAAGATGGTTACAACGTTAGGTGAGTATAGTACAGTAGTATAGTACGTTCGTACTTGGCTGGTAGTCGAGCTGACGATAGCGTTGGATTTATTTTTACTGCCTCATTAATGTTACACATTTTATTACCGGCAACGTTTTGCTACCCTCGCGTACCGCCCTCCACGGAATCCTTCTATGTATGTATGTGTACATGTATACATACATACATATACCGGGGGATACTTCGCTTTCGAGGTTTACGATCGGAAGGAGATGAAAAAGAGAAAAGCGAGAGTGAACCGTGTATACCAAGCGGGTACGCCATTTTAATGTTTTCCCAGCGGCAATTTTCCCGCGGAATTTTATACTTTCCGTAACGCGGCCGTTGAAACGGAGACGGTAAAAATCTTTCTAGGTGAGAAAAACGGGAGACGGTGGATGGAAAGGATGAGAGAAATTCCGTTGAAATTCCTGTGTCTCGAGATTTCAAATATTTCCAACGTGTTACGATCGATATATCAAATACAGGATTTCTATAAATATACACAAATACATACATACACACATACACATGTCACTCGTACTAATCCCATCGCTCTTCGAAGATTATAACGGTTACACCGTTGGGATTATCGGATCCGCTTACGCTGGGACTCGGATTCCCCGGGAATAATCCAAAATTTACGATTCGACATCCGCCAATGGCCGCCACCCCGTCGACGACGTCGTTGTCGTCGTCGTCGTAGTCGTCTTATCGCGAATGATCGATAACCGTTCGGCAAAACATCCGGCGAAGTCGGCGGGCGGAAAAGCGGATGGAAGGTCGGACGACGAACGTCGTCGAGATCGCGACGGGGGTTCCGTAGGATTTAGGGTTCACAGGTTTCGCCCGGGATAGGGCTCGAAGGGTGGCCAGAGAAAAAAAAAAAAACGGGCCGCGAGACGCAAAAGATTCGTTTCGACGTCTATTATGCTCGTCTTATCGGCCGTCGCGAAACTTTCCGCGGGAACCGACCTCCATTTTCTTCGTCTGAAATCTGTTCAAGGGTGCAGAGGCTACGGAGACTTCCGGCCCTTTTATGCAAAACATCCCCGAGCGTTGTGTTTAATTGAAATCTTGTATCGGTTTCTTCCGCTCTTGGTATTCGAATGTGGAGGGTGATATCTTGAGATATCGAGTTTATAAATAAATAAATTAAGATCACGCTATGGAAAGTTGTGAATATCTGAAAAGGGATTCGATGTACATATTATTTGCATATTTTAAGAATTTCACACCATATGTATCAGTAGGTAATTTTACAAGTGTCTAAGTTCTTTTCAATCGTTCGTATTGTTAACTTTGTATAATTCAAGGTCTTGTTCGCAACGGCATCGCATTGTAGCAACAATTTCGAACACGGTTATTCCAGTCGGATGAAAAGTGCTTGTCGAAAACTCCCACAGCCGTTTTACTTTCGTGATAGTCGATGTAACGAACAATAGAGCCACTATAGAATCGCACGAATACCTTCGGAAGGGGTAGTAGGTAACTGAATGGCATTGAATCAATACCAGTAACGAGTTCCGTTTCGGTACGTATGTACATACATACGTGTATACGTAGTACATTCATACACACACACGTATCGACGGTAAAAAGCGTGAGCGTCGGCGATCACATTGAATTCTTTTTTTTTACTATCCCGTTACACGTGCGTTCTACGTATATAAGTGTATCACGCGTAACTGTCATTGTTGCGGTAATTAAACGCATCGTTAAACGAAGCACGTCCGCGGCGAATCGCGAACAAAAGAATACGTTAAAGTTACACCGGCCTAACCTGGGAACGGAAATTCCGAGAAACGAGTTGCAACGTTGTACACATACACACACACACAAACACTCATACATACATACATACATACGCATACCTTGGTTTTCATTACTCATTACGCGACCGCTTGAATTCCTCAATCTCGAGTACAGCTATAAATAAGGGAATTAAGGAAATATGACATTGTATTACACAACGGTGAAACACTGTCGGCGGTGGGATGGGGAGGGGGTAGGGGGGTATAGTGTATAAGGGGGGGGGGTCTCACGATTGTAAAGCCGAAGGTATTGATCGTTACGACGGCGCAGTGCGTAGGTGCAGAAGCCGTACACTTTACGACTTTACACGGGGTAACAAGAGTTTGCATTAATAAAGCACCCCTCCGACCTCGCTGTGGACCGTTTATGAGCCAACCCCCTCCACACACCCCCCCACCCTTTCTGACATTGCTGTTCTCGATCCCCGGACCGATACGAAAATGTTGTAAATCCGTAAATGCCGAACGAAGCCACTTGAGACGATTATTAACGCGAGACCTCCTCGCGTTCCTACACAACGGACGCGTAACAGTTTCACACTTTATTACGTAATATCCAACGGGGTCTAACCCTTTTGCGGTGCCTGCGACACCGCGGGCCCCGGTGTTACGACTTTTAATCCCGAATTAAGCTACTGAATTATTAAGTTTGAATGCTAGCCGAGTAGTAAAATTCTCAATCACCCTGTCGCGTTTTAACTGCCTGTATTACGGTCGTGTCTAAACCCCCCTCCGGGGGTAACTGTGTGAAAAGGATAATAGTCGGGTGTCAAAGGGTAAAGCATTCTATATGTACACACCTGGGTAATGGTTCTTTTTACCAAGAATTGTCGATATGTCACACGTATCAATAGAACAGACAGAACACATAATTCTGAAAAATAATGTTTTTTCGTTACGATACAGAATGTCCGAATATCCCCCCACTCCCTCCCGCGGTTTGTCAACCACGTGTCACAAATTCACAACGACATTTCCGGACTGAAAATTTTCATACACCAACTCCTCGGAATCGCTCGGTAAGTTTCCCTTAACAGCCGAATAGATTTACCGTAATCGTCACGGGGGGGTTGGTCCACGAAATAGGACATAATTTAATACCTGTCCCTTTCGCTTTATTTTTTTTTTCCTCTCCCGTACAAATGACGATCGGCCCATAACTGCCGCGTGACTGGACATCGATGTAACCGTCGATGGCGCGTGACGGAGTCTCTCCTGGTCATCTCCCATGGGCCGACGAAGACGTTGTAACGGTAATGCCAGTCACCCTCTAAGCGGTGATCCCCGAAGCGTCTCTTTATATCACCGCGGCACATCCCGTCGACCAGACCCCCCCCCCTCCCCCACCTCTCTCCCTTAAAGGTCCGTGACGCAGATGGAGGGACACGACCGCAATATCTTTATCCCTTCTCGCAAGGAGAAACTGGCTGGCAGTTCGCGCCCCCATGAAATTTATATTTTATCGAATTGAAATAACGCGAGAGATCGATCGTGATCCAGCTACGATCGTCGGAGGAGTCAGCGTCGGTCACGTTGACCCTTCGCGTTACGCGTCACAAGGTCCTCGAAGGGTAGATACTTTCTCTACGATATACAGAGAAATCGAGTCCGGACAAATTGAATCGCTCCTAATTTCCTTTTCGCTCGTATTTTGGATAACGTTACGTTTCATTGTCTGTCTCTATTGTCCGGGTAGAGTGTGTATTTTATAAGGGTAAAGGATAATAAAGAGATTTCTTTCTCTACGGGGAGGAGAAGATTTTTAAAGTGACGTGAGAAATGGTAATGTTACGCATTATCACCGTTCCAGATAACGTGGAACTCGTAACGTAATTAAGGTGCCATTCAACGTTTTACGGGAAATAGTGTAGACACCCCCCCACTACCCGGGGACTGATTTGTTCCATAGCCAGGGTAAATATACGGGCAGTCGGACAAAAGCGTGGCTATAAAAAAAAATCTTATCGCGGTACGGCCGCCTTATCGCGTGAAAGACGGCACATTTCAGGAATTCTACATTGTACGAAGAAGGGGTCGGCAGCCCCTTAAGACCATAACGTTTATGTAGCACGTGGTGGTAGTGGTGGTGGGTCTCTCCTGGCCTCCCTAAAAGGGACAGAGAGATACGGGACACCCGGTAACGAGAAAACGTGGCCGAGAACTTTGTCCAGACATTGCGACGCACAAGTATTCCGCCAGCACGTTGACGTTGCCACCAGGGTTTATTTATTGTTTACCCCGAGGATAACGTCGGCTCACGGTGTTTATGCAGATACATCCCTTAGCATAACCGTGACTAAATCGGCCATTCGATAAGATGGACTGGATAAAGGATACCCCACTTGTTACGCTTTTTTCTAACCCACCCTCGGTGTCGGTTCCTCCGACTCTCGTTTATCCCGAACGTCGAATATCTATTACATCCCCCCTTCCTCGGAACTATCTACTTACGAAAGTAGAGAACTATCCATAGAAAAATTCGATTGCGTTCCCTTAATCTCTGTTATCTTCACTTTTCATATTCTTCTCTATCATTTATCCACCCTCTTTTCATCAATATAAAAGAAAAAAAAAAGATAGACACAATTCTAAAATCCTAGTATCACTATAAAATGACTCTCACCTAAACTACCCCTTTTCCTTCGTAACAAACGAACGTGACGTATAATAATATTAACGAAAACCCACTCTAAAAAGACACACCTCGTGTTATCGATCGTTATCACCGGTGCCCCGCGAGTTATCGCTCACGAAGCCGCTACTCGTCCTTCTGCCGTGCACGCGAGAAGGGGTTGATCGAATAAACGAGCGTGTCACGTTGCCCGGTCGTCGTGTCACGGGCCCCGCTCCCCACCCCTCCAGACTCACCCTCGCCCGGTAACAGCGGGGCTGGTGTAGACTCGTGGGGGCGCCACGTTGATGGTGGTGGTGGGGTGGCGTTCGTTTCTGGAGCAGACGAATCGATGCTCGTTGCCCGTCCTCCCTTGCAACGAGTTCAATGTCTCGCCCGGGCCGGCCGTAGCCCCCGCGGTCGTGGCCGTGGCCGTCGGACGGCGCCCAACCCCCACCTACGGGAACCCACCACCCCCCAGGTAGCTGTGTGTCTCTTTTCAAACTCTCTTTCCTCGTTTCGCTCGCGTGGTCGGGTTTTGTACAGACTCCTCTTTCCGACTGCGTTGCTGGTTGTTCATACATTTATGCTTGGTACTCGATTGAAATTAGTTGGTATTATTCATTTGTTTGTTTGTACGTTTGTTTTTCTTTATTTTCTTTCTTGGATATTGTGTATGTTTATGTGTGTATGTTTAATTGTTCTTATAGAAAAGGTTTTGTTCTCGGTGGATAATGAACGTTGGTATTTGTTAAATTGTGAGATTTTAAGGGTGAAGGTATATCGTTGTTTGTATGGAGTATCTTTTATTTGGGAGGGTGTGTGTATACATGTATTTTACTTTGTTTTTGTTGTTGTTTTTTTTATTAGATGTGGGGTTTGTTCTCTTTAGAAATAGACGGAACGTTACCGGGCGACCTCGGTACGCCCCTGATACGATGTTTGCCAGGCGTTTGTCACCGTCGCGAACAAAGTCTGCCACGCCGATACGAGTTTCTCGAACGAGTTCTATGTTTCGCGTTCTTCTTTCCGTTCTTTTTAACCGTCTTCCCTTTAACGTGATCCATTTCGTACGGCCACGGCAGACGGGATACACTCTCTCTCTCTCTCTCTCTCTCGCTTTCTCTCTTCCCGTGTTTTCGGTCGGTTGTTCGGGGTAATGAGGAAACCGATACTTCTACGGGAAAGCATCGCGAGCAACCCCCCGTTGGATTTTCACTGGAAATATGTTGTTACGTGTTTTCTTCAGATATTTATTACTCGCAACTTTACGCACCGATGTTTCCCCTTGAATCATTCCTCTTCCCCACCTCCCCCTCTCGTTTTCCTCTCCCTGAAAAACATTTGTGGTATAAGGGTAGGGAAACGAGAGCAGACATAATTATGAATTATATAGCGATCCCGAAAATGTGTGTGTGGGGGGGGGGGAGATAAGTGTATGTAGGTCATTCAGGGTGAAGTATAACTCATGTTTTTACTTTGGTAGCTCGATGTAACACGTTATACGCGAATCTTTTTTTTGTAGAATGTATCGTCAAGGTGTACGTATGATATGTGGTATACGATACGATCAAAGTTTCGCCATTGCCAGGAGAGGAACTCGGCTTCTTTATGGTCGTTGGATCGAAAGTAGTAGGGTGGAAGAGGAAATTTCGTGGACCTCGAATTCCGATCCGGTCTATCGATGTGAATAATACATACCATTACGACGGCTAAAATTGCCCCGTAGGTTGGTTCCTCGGTCGACCGAATCGTCGAGCACATATTGTTACGACTGGAACGTCCTGCTATTTACTTAAATGTACGCCGCCGTCCGCGAATGATGGCGCACTCGCAAATACGAATTAGGGATGAGGCGAATTTACCGAGTAATTATGAGACGAATAAAGTGCTTTCCGTTGGAGGGATTTCGGATGCGAAACTAACGATAACTGGGGATTTTTTGAGCTTTGGAACTTTTCGTGTGCTGGAAATTGCTGTGCTTTGAAATTTCTGGCGCCTGGGAATTTCTAAGCTTTGAAATTTCTGGCGCCTGGAAATTTCTGCGCCTTATAATTTCTGCGCTTTGAAATTTCTGGCGCCTGGAAATTTCTACGCCTTATAGCTTCTGCGCTTTGAAATTTCTGGCGCCTGGAATTTTCTGCCCTTTAAAATTTTTGCCGCCTGGGAATTTCTGCGCCTTAGAATTTGTGGCGCCTGGGAATTTCTGCCCTTTGAAATTTCTGGCGCCTGGATATTTCTGCGCTTTGGAATTTCTACCCCTAAAGCTACCATAAAAAACGAATCACTCTTCTCGCGAGACGTAACTACTTTGGATAAGTAACCCAGTAATCCTATTACACTTCGTTATACTTCAATTAGGATGCTCTTTAAACGTCATAGAAACACAGGGATACGAGTTGGCATGCAAGGATCGTTTGTTCGATTCAACAAAAGACACGGGGCTTATTTCCGGTCTCTCCTGGGATCCCGAGACAATTTCCCCAGGATATCCACGGGACGCCATTTGTCTCGTGAATTAAGTTTACTCTCTTTTTTTCCCATATTCAACAACGCCGTCTGCTCCCCCCACTGTTTCTTCTTTAAAAGGAACAAGAGAGAGAGAAAGAAAGGAAGAACATGGTACGGTAGAGGGATGAAAACAGTGGGGGAGGGGAAGAGTGAATTGATATCGGCTGGTTTCGAGCGGAGCCACGGAAAAGCACTTTTTTACGTCGAGCCAGTCGAACGGACGAATTATCTTTCCGAATCGTTAATCTCCCGTGCAACGAAATGAAACGTTCCCAACGACATCTTGGCCCCCTTTTTTTTCCTCCCTTCCTATTCCTCCTTCCTCCTCCTATTCTTCTTTTTCTTATACTTTCTTCTCTCATCCCTTGTTTCCGTTCGCGACACCCTCGAACGACATTTACGTCGGGATAAAAATGTCGGCGACGATAATTATTTTCGTTAGTCGTGATAAGAACGAAATCCGAGCGATCCTTTCGATCACGACGAATCTTTGTCTGTGTAATACGTCAGAGAGATCGTTATTAATGTGTCGCGAGAGCGCGCGCGCGCGGGCGGTGAACAGGATAAAAACGTAATTTGATGGGAATTGATATTGATGACTGTTTGGCCCCGCGACCGTTTAATACTGTTCATGTTTTCGGGTTGTTTGGAACTTGAAATAATTTTCATTTTGACAACGTGCCCCGGGGAAATGAGTAACGATCTTGATCGAAGGACGTCGACAAGGGTATGGTTTCTTTCGCGTGGTTTTTCTTATTAGTCGGACATTATATAGACCGTCTCGACGGTCGAAACGAAACCGTGGCGATTGCAAAATGGGAAAATAATTTCTCTCCTGACGCTCGTTACGCGATCGTTAACGCATTAACGCGTCGATCATAGGTGTGTGTGTGTAACAGTCGCGGGGAAACGAAGGCTCTGTACGAACGAGGTAGCCAATTTTTATCTACCTTTCTTTCTTCTTTTCTTCTTCCTTCTTCTTCTTCATCTTTTCTTTTTTTTTATTATCTAACCCGAGGGAAAATGCTCACCGAAACAAAGAAGTATCGTAAAAACAGGCCGTAAAAGTACTGCAGATAAAACGTTGCTGCAGCAGCTGTATACCGGGGCTATGTACATGATACTCCGCGGAAAATAAAGAAGTTCGTTGCGTGATAGAAGGAAGCGGCGGCAGTATGTTTCGGGGAGAGAAATAAAAAAAAAGAGAGAAGGAAAGAAAGGTAAATCAACCGAAACTACAGGTATCCGAGTTTATTCAAATTCGCCCCCTCGCTTTCGTCTCGCAACTTTAAAGAGTCTCTTAATGAGAATTATATATATTCTTGGATCAGATTGCATTTCTTTTCTTTTCCATTCTATTCGGTTAAATCCCCCACCGATCCGTCGCAAAGAAACATCTGGATTTTCCTGACCATCGCCGTCACCGTCGTCCTTGCCCTTGTCCCGGGCGTCGCGACGCAACCGTCACTCCACCTTTCCAGACGACGGGTTTGCAATGGACCGCAGATGTGACTCAACACTTTCTAGGACAATCGACCCCGTTCAAGGCCGCCGTGACCTTGTCAGTTCAGCAGACCGCCGGGCGACCCTGAATTTGCAACTGGTATTAGAAGCGTATTTTACCCGTATTAGGTAGTAACTTCGTCGGTGGGGTCGAACCTCGAAGTTAATATCCTAAATACGAGGGTAATAGACCCGGATTTTTTTGTGAAAAATTTAAGTACCAGGTCCAGAGAACCTCCGGACATGATTTACATGGGGAATTTAATGGGGAATATGATTTTCAAGGTCGTAGATGAAGATCTCGAAAGTTGTGAAAATGGCGAGGGAAAATTGGGAAATTTTTCGCATATTTTTGGCCGTCGTTTGCGGAATTTTTGAGATAGCGATCTGAAACTTGTACCATTGTTTTAGTTAGAAAATTCTACGCCAGAACAACGTATAATAGTTGTACTTTTCGAAAATTTAATTTTTCGCAAAAATCTGAAGGGGGTAGGTCAGGATTTTTTGCGATTTTCGTAATTCTCTCGTCATTTTCTCAATTTTTGAGATATCAAAATGATTCTTTCACTGGCTTATTCGGCTTCGGATTCCGCGTCCAAAACGCCCAGGATCATTTTAATAGCTCTAAAATTACGGAAATGACGGCCGAAAATCGAAAATCGCAAAAAATCCTGACCTACCCCCTTCAGATTTTTGCGAAAAATTAAATTTTCGAAAAGTACAACTATTATAGGTTGATCTGCCGTAGAATTTCCTAACTAAAACAATGGTACCAGTTTCAGATCGCTATCTCAAAAATTGAGCGAATGCCGAACGAAAAACTGCTCTAATTCGACGATTTTTCGAGATTTTCGTAAATCTTTCGTAATTCTTTCGTCATTTCCTCAATTTTTGAGCTATTAACATGGTCCAGGGCGTTTTGGACGCGGAATCCCAAACCGGATAAGCCAGTGAAAGAATCATTTTGATATCTAAAAAATTGGGGAAATGACGGAAGAATTACGAAAATCGTGAAAATTCGTCAATTTCAACCAGTTTTTAGCTTGCCATTTCCACAATTTTTGAGATAGCGACCTGAGACTGGTACCTTTGTTTTAGTTAGAAAATTCTACGCCAGATCAACCTATAATAGTTGTACTTTTCGAAAATTTAATTTTTCGCGAAAATCTGAAGGGGGTAGGTCAGGATTTTTTGCGATTTTCGTAAATCGCTCGCCATTTCCGTAATTTTTGAGCTATTAAAATGATCCGGGGCGTTTTGGACGCGGAATCCGAAGCCGAATAAGACAGTGAAAGAATCATTTTGATATCTCAAAAATTACGGAAATGGCGAGCGATTTACGAAAATCGCAAAAAATCCTGACCTACCCCCTTCAGATTTTTGCGAAAAATTAAATTTTCGAAAAGTACAACTATTATACATTGTTCTACCGTAGAATTTCCTAACTAAAACAATGGTACAAGTTTCAGATCGCTATCTCAAAAATTGCGCGAGTGCCGATCAAAAAACTGGTTGAATATGACGATTTTTCGCTGTTTTCGTAAATCCCACGCCATTTCCGCAAATGTTTAGATATGGATCTGATTCTTTCTGCATCGTATTTGGTTTCCGATTCTGCATCCAAAACGTCCCGGATCATTTGAATATCTCAACAATTGTGGAAATGACGAAGGAATTACGAAAATCGCGAAAAATCGTCAAATTAAAGCAATTTTTCGTTCGGCATTCGCTCAATTTTTGAGATAGCGATCTGAAACTTGTACCATTGTTTTAGTTAGGAAATTCTACGCCAGAACAACGTATAATAGTTGTACTTTTCGAAAATTTAATTTTTCGCAAAAATCTGAAGGGGGTAGGTCAGGATTTTTTGCGATTTTCGCAAATCGCTCGCCATTTCCGTAATTTTTGAGCTATTAAAGTGATCTTGGATGTTTTAGACGCGGAATCCGAAGCCAAATAAGCCAGTGAAAGAATTATTTTGATATCTTAAAAATTACGGCAATGGCGGGCGATTTACGAAAATCGCAAAAATTCCTGACCTACCCCCTTCAGATTTTCGCGAAAAATTAAATTTTCGAAAAGTACAACTATTATAGGTTGATCTGCCGTAGAATTTCCTAACTAAAACAATGGTACCAGTTTCAGATCGCTATCTCAAAAATTGAGCGAATGCCGAACGAAAAATTGCTTTAATTTGACGATTTTTCGCGATTTTCGTAATTCCTTCGTCATTTCCATAATTTTTGAGCTATTAAAATGATCGAGGACGTTTTGGATGCGGATTTCCAAGCGGAATAAGTCAGTGAAAGAATCAGATCGATATCTAAAAAATTACGGAAATGGCGGAGAAATTACGAAAATCGCAAAAAATCCTGACCTACCCCCTTCAGATTTTTGCGAAAAATCGAAGTGTCGAATTGTGCAAACTCACAGCATGGTTCTTAGGCGAAATATCTTGCGGAACACGATCGTCAAGGTCCCACCTCGATATCTCTAAAATTGCGCAAATGGCGGCCGAAAAACTGCAAGAACTTTCACGTTTTTTTTTTATTCGCAATTTACACAATCTTAGAGACATCGATTCTGGGACCTTCACCGTCACATTCTACACGTAACACCTCCTTGTAACCCTGCGTCCAATGCATCGCATTAAATTGTTCAAATTTCATTCCCACTTCTTCCCAACCAACACCACCCAACTTCTCACAATTTCAAACGTCAATGCATCCATACAAAAGTCTTCGATCATCACACACACTTAACGGAAGTGCAAACAATTCCTTCGTCGTTCGTATCGCAGATTTATGTGTGCCCTCCTCTAATCACTTCCAGTGATATTAATAAATTGCTCCCCGAGGGTGTATTTCCTTCCGCTCTCTTGCCGGTTTGGCGACGATGTTATTATTGTTTGCCTACTCCACGGGGGTCGGGGATGGAGGAGGACTGGGTATCGTAGCCGGGTGGAAAACACCGTGGAGGGTAAGGAAGAAAAAAAAAAGAGAGAGAGAAAGGGGGCGTATTTCCCTCGCGCGGCTACGCGCTAGAGCAATTACTCTAGTTTTCGTGGCCGTGGAATAGCGGTGACACGATTTACGGTTACGTAACGCAATGTAATAACCGATCTAAGCCTCCCCCAGGTCCTAATCCCAAGTTACGAGGACCCTCGAACGATTTAGTCAATCGTACCGCCATAATAATGTCGTAATATCGCGTCCTGCCGCACCGTGGAGCACTGCGCGATATGGCAGTAAGCCAATAATAAATGAGTTTATTGTTCGTAGCGACGGTTCTCCGTACTAACCACGCTACACCGTCTATTTACTCGACGGACTAACGTTCTAAGTACAAAAGGGTTAGCGTCGGGTTCTTTCGAGAATAACGCGAGAGCTCGTTTACGTTAACGAACCGCGGATTATTATCGACTTACGTTAATTATTATTACGTGGGGGGATGATATAATATAAATACGAGATATTTAGATGGGTGGGTTTTTTTGGTGAGATTTCAAAGAATGGAAATTTAACGTGGAAGACACGTATCGGTATTTAAAGGTGGGAATCGTTAAAGCGACGTTACGCCGGCCGAAATTCATACACACGGTGGTTGATTTTAAATTGAAGCCGAACCTGTCATACGGAGGGCTTTAAATTTCACCTGTAATTCCCGTTACGAGGGACACTCGAAATTCTGCTAG
Source organism: Mimumesa dahlbomi (assembly GCA_917499265.3). Classification (NCBI taxonomy): domain Eukaryota; kingdom Metazoa; phylum Arthropoda; class Insecta; order Hymenoptera; family Crabronidae; genus Mimumesa; species Mimumesa dahlbomi. The sequence goes on along the minus strand of OU824114.1, from coordinate 3,968,440 downwards.
AATTCATCGTGCACGCAGACACGAATGTTCCCCGGGAAAATGTTTCAGCTTCCGAACAACCGGCGGCCGCGAACCGTTAATCAAATACGGTAATAAAATTCTGTCTGTATTTCGGAATGCTTGAAATTCGCGAACGCGAGAGAGAAAGATACTTTTGCACGAAGGGGCAGGTTTTGCAGCGCGTGGGGAAGAGAGAAAAAAATAAAAGAAAAAATCCAACGAACGGAGAACGTCGATCCCGTCGAAACGTGGCGATGCATCGACGATAAAAGGAAACCGCATTTAACCGTCGTAATAGTATATTCCCCGGGACGTTTACGACTAATTGTTTCGGCAAGCTCGGTTCCTTCGGGAGCGTCATTTTTTTCCTCTCCTCTCCCTTCGCGACATCCTGGGTCGTCAACCACGACGGTACCAAGTGTCCATCGTAAAAACGAGGTAAGACGATTCGCGGACACTGACGGTAATAAAAAATACGTCGTGTCACAAGGGCGGATGTCGGTTCACGTTACGGAAACTACGATAATAACGACTAATAAAATCAACTAAACGTTAGCGACACTCTAATTGCGATCGTAAATAATTTCCATCCCTTTTTCATTCTTCCGCCAAACTTTATTATTCGTTGTTCCTTCAACATTATTACAATTCGTTGAATTTTACTGTGTATCGTTAAAATTAATTAAAATCACATAACGTCCGATGATTATGGGAATACTCGCGGGTAACGTAATACGTTTTCGCATGATTTCTGTCCGCCGAAAGTCGAGGTGTCCCGGGGTGGGGGTCGCATCGATTCCGTCGGTTCGCGTGGAATCGAAATATGAAATTTTCATAAAGCGCCGCGGTCGGACGGCGAAATATGCGGGCGGGGGTGAATTCGTAGATTTACAGCGGCTGCCTGTTGAGCGTTATTTATGCCCGCGGAAAAGAATGTGCGAGGCGGTGGTGTGTCTGCCCTCGCAGTGGCGGCGGCGGAAACTTAAGGTTTTCCCAACTTGAATGCAAATGCAGGTGCCCCTATCGCCGGCTCGAAATGAGTTTGCGTTAAGGCGCAGCGCGGAAATTACTCTTTTACGAGTGCTTCGTCAGGCGGCCGGACGAATAAAAGTTTACTACGTTGCCGAAAGGTAGCAGCGAGACTCGAGCGTCTAATAGGATTTATTTACTCGAAGATTCTAACGACGAGGAACCGTATTTTCCAACGCGCCGGCCAAACTTTCCGCGGATTGCTAATTAACGGAGCACTTAATTACCATCTGGAGTGTCTCGTTAATTCTTCGTTATACTATAATACTTTCATAATTAAATACTTTACGGGGAACCGATGATGGTATACGGTCCTGGGTTAGAATAGACTCTCGGTAAGTTTCCGAGGATGAAACTATAGGGTTTTGATATGTCTTTCTAATGGAAAGTTATCGCGAAGTGCCAGTGTCACGCTTAGACTTATCATGTAATTTATATTCTGCGAGATGGAATGTTACCGAGAGTCGAGTGTAATTGAAATGAGAAAACTTTGTTGGTATAGTAATACACATTTTTATTCCGTTTTTTGTCCCTTCCTTTATAAAAGACACTTTCAGCAAGTAGAAATTTACGAGTTCATTTAACCTCAGACCCGGACACTCGTGTTTAACCGTTCGAGATAACGTTTCGAAAGTGTATTCGTAGAGAGATACTCCACTGACATGGGGTACATACTATTGTCCCGACGATACGAATCAACGCATTGTCTTCCGCGAGTATTTTTACGGGCGAATCACGATTACCCTCGCGCGTCCTTGTGTTCCTTTTAAAGGTCTCACTTTGTGAATATTCAATTAGACTAGATTGCATACCAAATTTCATTACGCCGTTGAAACAGCAACGGCAAAACGTCTCGATGTTCAATCTTCAAAGTACTCCTCGCTTACTTGTATTCATAGCGTTATCGCGTGCATCTGCGAAGTGCTTCCGAAACGAATTTGCATCTCGCGGAATAATAAACGTCGCCGGCCCGTCGTTTTCACCTTCGCCCGTGCCCGGCCCCCGGGGCCCCGTAAATATTTAACGAATGTCTCGATTACACCGGCGCAATTACACGTAATCGCGCTGGAAATAACAGTTTCAACCCTGCCCGACTCGTTTCCGACGACGGCGTTACTTGACGTAAGACATTATTAATTGTTCGCCGTCGGAACGACGTTCCTCGTGTCGGAATAATATTGCAATAGGGAAACAGACTTGTAATAATAAAAATATAATACAAATATAAAGTATTTATATGTATACATTATATAAAACGCTTTTTATTGCGTCGAACACTCTATTTTTAAAAATATTTAAAATAATCCTGATAAAAATCTATATTCTTACTTTACCAAGAATACATTAATATCTATATTTATTTTTCAAATTCATTTCCAAAGTACCTTTCCGATAGCGTACACGCTTCATCTGTGTACACTCGTCACGATGGATTTTCTCGATTCGTGCCACGGAATCGAATCGAAGGCAGTCGAAATATCCACGAAGGGCGGCCCTTTGAAGTCCTCCAGGATTTGCCTGAGCCACTCGACATCCACGACGGACCAGGACGAGACGGGAGAAAGAAAAGGGAGAAAAAGCGAAAGGGAAAGAAAGAAAAAAAAAAACCCGAATCTCTATTTTCGCAGGCTCGCGGGGCGGGCTTTTGAATAGACGCGATAAGGATCTTATAACCATGAGGGTGGGGGGTGCTGGATGGATGGCGGGGTGTTGCGAAATATAAAGTAAACTACCTGACATTGTCGCGATACGAAGAGGCGCATCGCAGCTTGAATATTGATGCCCCTCCCTTGGAATCGTCTAGAGTCGGCGCCTTTCGTCGATGAAAGGGAACGATGTTTCCTGCTAAGAGTTTTTAATAATAAATTCGCGGCTTGCCGGGGCTGCCGGCAATCAGCCTGAATAATATGGCAGATGGCAAATATAAATGGAAAAAGAAATTCTCAGTTTCAGTATCTCGTTCGAGGATATTATATCAGAAAGAGATGGAAAAGTTTGAACAATTATTTTATGATTTTATAGTAATTGTGTAATATAAGATTGTATAATGTTGTCTGAGGGTTTTTGGGAAAAACGTTTGCAAGTCGTGGGGAGTATAATACTTACTTTCCTAAAATGAACGTAATCGCGTGAAGGGCTTAGACCGCCGACCCTAGAATCACACTTCTAACCCCAGAACTAACTGATGGGCTTCGTTGTTTCGTCGGCTAACGTGATTTCATGCCGTCGACCTGACGGTGCGGGCAACTGACGGTCTTCCGGCTAACCGGTACTTGTTTTTAGTATTCAGGCTAATAATCGGTAGTGCAACGAACTCGACTATTTTTAATAAATTGATGTCTCGAATATATGATTTTTTTTTATCTTCCAATAGTAGTGTGATAATTATATGTACTTCGAATTCCCGATTGATTAAGCGTGACTCAATTTAATAGTCCGTTATCGTGTCATCTAAAGAAAATGTGTCCCCAGAATGAATATACACTGTTGTTTAGAAATACATCTCTCGTTTAAAACAACAAGCGGCACCTGTTGGAGAACGCAGAAATATTCCCCTCGATTTTCCGGATCAATATTCCACGGCGATGGTAAGAGAAAGTCACTCCACTTAGGGTTCTGATCCCAGTGTTACGAGCCGGGCTGGTTTCTAGAACGTGGCCGGCGAGCGTTATGGAATAGACGCGACGAGACGTTAGTTTCGTCGCTTCCTTGACCTAACTGTAGCAGGGGGTATCGTACGTCAACAGTAGTGGGAGCTACAAATCAACGTATGATCTAAGGAGTGATATTTAATTCAAGTCAGATGAGCCTATGAACAGAGCCATAGGGTGCTGATCTTGAATTGAGGTGAGGAATGTTACAAGCCAGATGAGCCTATGAACAGAGCCATAGGGTGCTGGTCTCGCATTGGTATAGATAGGGAATAAAACTAGAGCCAGATGAGCCTATAAACAGAGCTATAGGGTGCTGGTCTCCAGAGTGGCTGAGATTGAGGAAGAATGAATCCAGATGAGCCTATAAACAGAGCTATAGGGTGCTGGTATTCACTCAGGTGGGGGAGGATCTCAGGAGCGATACAGGCCAGATGAGCCTATGAACAGAGCCATAGGGTGCTGGTCCCGTGTCGGAATTAAAGGAATCTGAAGCCAGATGAGCCTATGAACAAAGTCATAGGGTGCTGGTCCCCAGAGTGGAAGAGTTATGGAGAATGAACCCAGATGGGCCTATAAACAGAGCTATAGGGTGCTGGTATTCACTCAGGTGTGGGAGGATCTCAGGAATGACTCGAGCCAGATGAGCCTATAAACAGAGCTATAGGGTGCTGGTCTCGTGTCGGAATTAAAGGAATCTGAAGCCAGATGAGCCTATGAACAAAGTCATAGGGTGCTGGTCCCCAGAGTGGAAGAGTTATGGAGAATGAACCCAGATGGGCCTATAAACAGAGCTATAGGGTGCTGGTATTCACTCAGGTGTGGGAGGATCTCAGGAATGACTCGAGCCAGATGAGCCTATAAACAGAGCTATAGGGTGCTGGTCTCGTGTCGGAATTAAAGGAATCTGAAGCCAGATGAGCCTATGAACAGAGCCATAGGGTGCTGGTCTTCAGAGTGGTAAAATATGTTAAGGTAAGGTGATACCCCGAGGTAGATGTACTTACAGGTGGACTGCAAGGTGCTACTCTCTGGTTAATAACGATACACTTGCTAGGATGGCAAGTGGTCGCACAGGCACGGAAAGTAAGCCGAAAGGCACACACAGTCCGATACCCGTTGTTCGTGGTTTTGACCTGCTACGGTAAGGTCGTAAAATAATAAACTCTCGTAACTTTTGTTTCACTCCGAGCGGTTAGAGTGAAATAATTTGTGGGAACGTTACTCGATTATGTTTTAAATTCGTTTCGAGAGGAAAGGTTTTAATTTCTAGAAATAATTCTTTACTCGAATTTTATGTTTCTAGTAAAATGTTACAAGTATATTCTTTCAATCGAATATATATACATGTATGTTAAGTGTTTGGTGTATGAATTTAAGAAAGTAGAATAATTATTGAAAAGCTCTAAGTGTTTACCCTTGGGCAGTGACGGTTGACGAGACTTCACAATAAGATGACTCCGAACTAGTTCGCGAGTGACTCTAACGTGAGTTGAACGGGGGAACTCCGACCAAGAGTTGAATTGCCAATGGACAGACTAATCTTCCGAAGGTTAAAGAAAACTCGAAAAGGAACTGGGCCTAATCTCGTAGTGTAATGCTCAAGAGTCGTACTGAGAATAACCCGATGATACGCATTTTCGTGGCCCTTATATAGGTCGAAAAAGTAGTGGGGAATTGAAAATTCTAGAAAATCTATCCTATGGAGGGAGTAAAAATGCTGTATGAAAGACAGTTGGAAACGGCTGGAATTACGTGGCAAGCAAGACCCTCGCTTTCGAGTTTTCCTTATTACATGGGGTCGAAAGTGTAGCTATCCGCGGGCCCTAGACCAGAGGCCAAGGGCTATATGTATATCGTATCCTGTTTACGTTTGAAAAAGGGGACTAAGCGTCTGGGTGTCGCCAAGAGAAAATTCCACGATGAGAAATTTTCGTGAGAATCATACGATTCATACGTAACATCTCCCCCCTTAAAATGAAACATCATATTGATATGATGCTTTCAAAATTGGCGGCACCCAAAGCGTTTTTACAAATATTTGGTCAGAGTTTACAATATTCAGGCAATTAAAGAAATCAGAAAACTATGATTTGAATGAAAGTAAAATAATGAAAAACAAATGATCGCGGTGTATGTCTGTGTAGTGTTATGATGTGTACTTATCAAATTTAATTTAGGCGACGTGTTGGGAGTGGATGGTCATCTTTGATTGGTCCTGTTGTCCAATGGTTGATCATCTTGGTCATCCGAAATTCCAACATCTTCAGTTGGTAAATATGCGTGCTTTAACTTATCTTGATGTTTAGTTATGACTCTATTGTCTGGGGTCTGTAAAACTACATTATGTAAATCTGTGACGTCTATTACTCTGTAAGGACCTACATAATGTGGACTAAATTTACTCGTCCTCGGCTCTAATTGTACATATACTTGATCACCAATTTTAAATTCCTTCGGACGTATGTGTCTATCGTAATATTGTTTCGATTTGAATTTAGCGGACTTTAAGTTATCGGAAGCTATATTTTGAATTTCAGACATCCTGGTTATTAAATCAACCAGGTATGATCCATAAGTCTTTAATTCTTCTCCCTCTGGAAATGCACTTGGTAATCGGGCCAGTTTTCCGAATACTAATTCGTGTGGCGTAAAGTTGGTAGATTCATGTACACTGGTATTGTACGAGAACATAGCAAATGGGATTAAGAGATCCCAGTCTTCATATGTATCCATGTAATGTTTTAGAAATTCCGTAAGTACGATGTGACTTCTTTCTAGAGATCCATTGGTTTGAGGTCTGTAACCGGAAGTAGTGATTTGTCGAATTTGGAATATTTCTGCTAAATGTGTCAACAATTTTCCAATAAAACTTGTTCCTCTGTCAGTAAGAATGGCTTTCGGTGTTCCAAAAATTGCAATGAAGTGTCTCGCAAAAGCGTCGGCAATAGTTGTGGCTCTAATATTCGGAATGGCAACTGCAAGACAATATTTGGTTAAATTGTCCTGCATTGTCAATATGTAACGATTTCCGTTTGGAGTTTCTGGGAGTGGTCCTACGGTGTCCAATGAAATTTTGTCGAAAGGTTCAGCAGGTGTATCTGTGATGATCATAGGTTGTCTGGTTTTAGCTCGGACTAATTTCTGTTCTTGACAACTTGTACAGGTTTTAATAAATTCTTGAATTTCGTTGCGCATTCCTGTCCAGTTGAATCTTGCGCGTAAACGGTTGTAGGTTTTTGTAATTCCCTTATGTCCTCCTACGAGGCTGCTGTGAGCTTCTTGTATTAATTCTTGTCTTTCCTGTTTCGATGGTTCTTTAGTAGCTCCTTCACATAGAATTATGTTGATGTTAGAATCTGAGAAAATTGATTCTAAGAGGTTTCTGAAAGTTCTGAATGAAATATGATCATGGTTGTCGTTTACTGCTGATATCCTGATAGTTTTGACTTTAGTTTTCAAGAGTGCTGTTTTTAAATCGGTCAGTCCTTGGGCTAATTCCTGGATAGTCATTTTCTCGTGATTGAAATCTGTTGAAAAGATGCTGAAAATCTTAAATTGTCCTCTTGATGAAATAATTACTTTTCCCTTCTTTGGTTTTCCAGCGGATAGAATTCTTTTTGAAATTAATCCAGTATCACACAGTAATTTTGTAACCGGACTATGCATGGTACAATCTGCTGGTATGAAATGTGCCACGTGTCCTTTTTCGGATACGACGGTATTAGGCGAGACAATAATGTCTCCAATTACAGGTTGTTGAATTTCGGATTCTTCGTTCCTATTGCAGGGAGTGTCGTAAATTTCCATATCGGAGTCATCATCTGGTGATTCAAATATGAGGTCCGAAAACATCCCTTTACTTTCCACGCTGGGTTCAAGTGGTCCGGTTGAAGTATTTCTAATGACTTTCTTCGAAGATATAGGCGTGAGGCATGGTATTGGTAATGATGGCAAAGGTCGAGATAAAATATTATCTGCTGCTGGTGTTGAACTCGGAACATCTTGATGTAATTCTTCGTCCGATGAAATTTCGGCTGGCAGGGGTGGTAATTGGACAATTGCTGGAGTGTCCTTTGCTTTAACTGTATTTTCAAGAACAGTATCTTCCGAAATATCATTAAAATTTATTAAATCTTGGTAGTCAGTTGCTGTATTATTGGGTGAATAGGTTGGAGTTACTCTTTCTACAACGGGTGTTTCCAGCTGAGTTGAATGTCCAATAGGTATAGGATTCAGGCTTGCAGTATGTTCGTCTCCAAGTGTTTTTTCTATCTCTAAACTTGGAAGAGATCTTCGTAAGACAGTCCTTGGTCTAAATATAGCGTCTGAATTATTTGCAGCAGGAGTTTCTTCGTCTGAGGTTGAGGTATCTTCATTGTAGTAGGGTTGATATTTGGTTCTTCGTCTACTTTCAGTGACGCGCTTTGCTATTGTACTGGTTTGATTGGTCGGTTTGTGTGAATACTGTTTATATGTTGGATCATCTTCATAGCGCGGTATTAGCGGTAAACAGATGGTTGGCGGATTCCTTGAAAGTGCATCTGCATTTTTATTTGTCTTACCGGATTTGTGAGCTAATTCGTATTCATATTCTAAAAGCCGTAGTTTCCATTTCACCAGGCGAGAGGTCGGATCCTTTACTGAATGTAGCCATACCAAGGGTCGATGATCAGTGACGAGAGTAAACTTCCTACCATAAATATACGGTCTGAAGTAATTTACGGCGTATACCATGGCAAGACACTCTTTTTCGGTGGCGGAATAATTTCTTTCCGCAGGGTTTAATACTCGTGATGCATATGCCACTGGAAGATCTTTTCCAATTTCTCCTTGACTAAGTACGGCACCAACTGCTATTTCTGAGGCGTCGGTTGTTACTATAAATGGTTTGTTGAAATCAGGAAATTGTAAAATTGGTTGTTGGCATAATTCATCTCGTAATTGTTCGAAGCTTTGCTGTTGATCTTTTGTCCAATTGAAGCGGATTCCTTTTCCCAAAAGATTTGCTAACGGTTTTGCTTTCTTTGAAAAATCTTGAATAAAACGACGATAGTATCCGGCAAGTCCCAAAAATTGTTGAATATTCCTTTGTGATTTCGGTACTGGAAAATTTTTGACTGCGTGTAATTTCTTCGGGTCAGGTTTTACTCCTTCCGAGGAAATTATATGTCCAAGATATCCTACTTCCTTGCGTAGGAATTCGCATTTGCTTGTTTGTAATGTTAAACCATGTTCTTTAAGCCGGTTCAATAATTTTCTGACCTTTACTGCGTGTTCTTGAAGTGATGATGAATAAACCACGATGTCATCCAGGTAAACGAATAGTTCTGTGCCTTGGAGTCCAGTTAAAACTTGATCCATGAGGCGTTGAAATGTCGGTGGTGCGTTTTTTAATCCAAATGGCATTCTTGAGAATTCATAGTGTCCAAATGGTGTGGTGAAAGCAGTCTTTTCTCGGTCTTTTGGATTCATTGGTATTTGATGAAAACCATTTGCTAGATCAAAAACTGAGAAATATTTTGCTCCGCCTAAACGGTCCAAAATTTCTGTTATCTGTGGGAGAGGGTACCGGTCTCCTATTGTTTTATCGTTGAGAGCTCTGAAGTCAATTACCATGCGCCAACGTTTGTTACCGTCCGCATCTGGTTTCTTCGGTACAATCCACAGGGGTGAATTGTATGGTGACTTGGAAGGTGTTATAATACCCTCCGAAAGCATAGCACCGACTTGTTTTTGAATTTCTGCTTGGTGTATGGTCGGATAACGGTATTGTCTGGTATTAATAGGAATATTATCAGTGGTGTGAATGGAGTGTTCGAAATCTGAGACCTTCCCTAGTTTATCTCCAGGTAGAAAGAAACTATCAGGAAAATCTTTAATCAAATCTAACACATGATTAACTTCTTCAGAGTTTAAATGATCCATGCGCAAAATTTTCTGGATTTGATTAATTCTATCTCGTTTATTGACTACCGGTGGATCATTTTGCAGGTAGTATTCTTCGTCCGATGAGCTGTTTAATTCGTAAGGTATTAAGTGTTGTGGTTCCAGGTCGAATTCTACGTCCTTTGTATCGGTGTTATAGGCAAGGACTTGACACTCACCCTGTCTATTCGTTACAGCTGCATTACCAATGTACAATTTCTTCGGTGTTTTAATTCGTGGTAAAAAACCTTCTCTGATATTAGTATTTGCAACTCGAACGGAGATTTGTTGCATCGTTCTTCCTGGAATGCAGTGTTTTGTCTTTGAGGTGGTCTTCTGAATTTTGTCATATTCATCGAAATTCGTAAATTTCAATGGTCGAGTAGGTTTGTCCCGAAGTACAACGGTACGGTGGAAATACGATATTTCGGCCTCTTCTTGTAATAGAAATGGGCTGCCGATGAGACCGTCGACGGATATCGGTAAGTGTTTTACAACGTAAAACAATGCTGGTGTCCCGTCGAGGTGTAAGATCGTTGTACCAAGGGTTAGAATCGGTGTAGAAGAAAGTCCAGTGATCTCGATTTCATCACGTGAGGTCACTTCAGATCGTTCTCCCAAAGCTTTTAGGATGATCAAATTGACTGAGGCTCCTCCGTCAATTATAAATTCTCCTGTTCCCGTTTCCAATTCCGGGACTTTGATTCGTATTCGCGGGCTGGATACTTCCTTGACGAGCTGCCTCTCTGCTCGTTCCTCGCGAACGTTACTGTTTTTAGACGAGTTGGTTCTTGCTTGCTCACCGCCTCGTCGGTACGATGAGCGTCGTGGAAGTTTAAAGCTTTCTTTGAAGTTACTGTGTCACTCTGATAAGTTATAGCCTTCATCGGTTTTGGTGTATCGTCGTGACAAGTTAAAGCTTTCATTGATTTTGATATCTCAAAACGGGGTGATTTTGATCTCTCCCTGCAGTATTTTCCATCGTGCCCCTTAACTCCACATCTATAACAGAAGAGCCTAGCAGGATTACGGAATCTGCTATTACGTTCCCCGCTGTGTTCTCTGCTATGTTCCCTGGTAAGTTCTTCATATTCGGATGCATCAGAATGGGGCGACGGGGTTCGTGGTGTTGACCTCCGTCGGACTGGAAATGCAGAAGTCCTGGTCCTTCGTTCCTCAGTTTCTTGATCCGATCCAGAATGACTTCTTCCTCTGTATCGATATCTATCGACTGGGCTTGGAGACTGAGGGTATGATACGTACCGACGTTCATAACGTCGGGGAGAATGATTTTCGCGCCTATAATCCGATCTCGGTGTTCTCTCTGGAGATTCTTCCACAGTCAGATTTCTTCTATTTCGTAGACGTCTTTCAATCTTCATTACTGCATCGAAGGTGTCCTCCAATGTCGTTAATTTCGCATTACTCATGCTTAACCTCCATCCAATTCTCTCTGGAAGTCCGTCAATGAAATTCTCTATTGTATCTTGTTCTAGTTCTTCAAGAACTTCTTGTAAGTGGTTACTGTAGCGATCTCTGGCCGCTGCTTGTGCGTAGTACAATAGTTTTGCCGTTCGGTCAATATATTTTCGTAAGCTTTCGCCTTCTCGAATCTTTAATCTATCGATTTCTGCTTGAAATGAAGAAAAACTTCTGCCTGGTGCGAACCGTTTCTTTAAAGTTTTTAATAATCCCTCTACGTTTGTAAACTTCGCGGCCTGAGCACAGATTCTCGCGGAACCTTTAAGTTTTGTCAGTACAATCGCGAGATATTGGGATTCAGTGTTTGGTGGAATCAAAGCTAATCCGTTTGATACTTCTTGCGCGAATGTGGACAAAGAGGGGTTTTCTCCGTCAAATGAAGAAATTCCTTGTGTCGCATGTTGTACACAATTTTGGAGAGCAATCCAATTAGAAGAATCGGCATTACTCATAATACTGGTACTATTTGCTGTGGCCATTTTTCAGCCTTTAATTAACCTTTCTGACTCGAAAAAAAATAAATGAAAAACAATGGTGAGTATCCCACCGCTGTCACCAGTTTGTTACGAGCCGGGCTGGTTTCTAGAACGTGGCCGGCGAGCGTTATGGAATAGACGCGACGAGACGTTAGTTTCGTCGCTTCCTTGACCTAACTGTAGCAGGGGGTATCGTACGTCAACAGTAGTGGGAGCTACAAATCAACGTATGATCTAAGGAGTGATATTTAATTCAAGTCAGATGAGCCTATGAACAGAGCCATAGGGTGCTGATCTTGAATTGAGGTGAGGAATGTTACAAGCCAGATGAGCCTATGAACAGAGCCATAGGGTGCTGGTCTCGCATTGGTATAGATAGGGAATAAAACTAGAGCCAGATGAGCCTATAAACAGAGCTATAGGGTGCTGGTCTCCAGAGTGGCTGAGATTGAGGAAGAATGAATCCAGATGAGCCTATAAACAGAGCTATAGGGTGCTGGTATTCACTCAGGTGGGGGAGGATCTCAGGAGCGATACAGGCCAGATGAGCCTATGAACAGAGCCATAGGGTGCTGGTCCCGTGTCGGAATTAAAGGAATCTGAAGCCAGATGAGCCTATGAACAAAGTCATAGGGTGCTGGTCCCCAGAGTGGAAGAGTTATGGAGAATGAACCCAGATGGGCCTATAAACAGAGCTATAGGGTGCTGGTATTCACTCAGGTGTGGGAGGATCTCAGGAATGACTCGAGCCAGATGAGCCTATAAACAGAGCTATAGGGTGCTGGTCTCGTGTCGGAATTAAAGGAATCTGAAGCCAGATGAGCCTATGAACAAAGTCATAGGGTGCTGGTCCCCAGAGTGGAAGAGTTATGGAGAATGAACCCAGATGGGCCTATAAACAGAGCTATAGGGTGCTGGTATTCACTCAGGTGTGGGAGGATCTCAGGAATGACTCGAGCCAGATGAGCCTATAAACAGAGCTATAGGGTGCTGGTCTCGTGTCGGAATTAAAGGAATCTGAAGCCAGATGAGCCTATGAACAGAGCCATAGGGTGCTGGTCTTCAGAGTGGTAAAATATGTTAAGGTAAGGTGATACCCCGAGGTAGATGTACTTACAGGTGGACTGCAAGGTGCTACTCTCTGGTTAATAACGATACACTTGCTAGGATGGCAAGTGGTCGCACAGGCACGGAAAGTAAGCCGAAAGGCACACACAGTCCGATACCCGTTGTTCGTGGTTTTGACCTGCTACGGTAAGGTCGTAAAATAATAAACTCTCGTAACTTTTGTTTCACTCCGAGCGGTTAGAGTGAAATAATTTGTGGGAACGTTACTCGATTATGTTTTAAATTCGTTTCGAGAGGAAAGGTTTTAATTTCTAGAAATAATTCTTTACTCGAATTTTATGTTTCTAGTAAAATGTTACAAGTATATTCTTTCAATCGAATATATATACATGTATGTTAAGTGTTTGGTGTATGAATTTAAGAAAGTAGAATAATTATTGAAAAGCTCTAAGTGTTTACCCTTGGGCAGTGACGGTTGACGAGACTTCACAATAAGATGACTCCGAACTAGTTCGCGAGTGACTCTAACGTGAGTTGAACGGGGGAACTCCGACCAAGAGTTGAATTGCCAATGGACAGACTAATCTTCCGAAGGTTAAAGAAAACTCGAAAAGGAACTGGGCCTAATCTCGTAGTGTAATGCTCAAGAGTCGTACTGAGAATAACCCGATGATACGCATTTTCGTGGCCCTTATATAGGTCGAAAAAGTAGTGGGGAATTGAAAATTCTAGAAAATCTATCCTATGGAGGGAGTAAAAATGCTGTATGAAAGACAGTTGGAAACGGCTGGAATTACGTGGCAAGCAAGACCCTCGCTTTCGAGTTTTCCTTATTACATGGGGTCGAAAGTGTAGCTATCCGCGGGCCCTAGACCAGAGGCCAAGGGCTATATGTATATCGTATCCTGTTTACGTTTGAAAAAGGGGACTAAGCGTCTGGGTGTCGCCAAGAGAAAATTCCACGATGAGAAATTTTCGTGAGAATCATACGATTCATACGTAACACCAGCTACGCGATTAACAATTTTTCACTAACAATCTTTGGACTTTTTTATTCGCAGAAATCTCATTTGTCAAAAAAAAAGAGAGAGGAATAAGAACATATTCAAATTCAACGTATAGTCGTCGCGTTTAATTTAATTAAAAAATGTTCCAGTCAATATTTCAGCCACGCGTTACAGTCTGACATTTTTTTTGCCCCTTTAATATTGGATCCCGGTTGCGGAATATTCTGCCAATATTCTGTCTGGCCGCATATCCATGAAACTCTAGATTTTCGTTTGCAGTTTCGCTTTCGATTATCCTTCAGTCTCGACACGTGCCGTTTAGAGCCTGGCAATCTGCCACCTGACAGACACGGGGAAAAGACCTATCGACGTTCTGAGATCGGTGTCCAACCGGTTGGCAGGTTTTCCGACATGCCAGTGCAATTTCGACACTGACGGCTTTCGCACAAATTTTTCACAGCAACACGTTTTACGAAATACCGGGAGAACGTTTCGTTGAGAAAATCACAGTGATTTTCACCGTGAAATTTTCACGGAAAAGTCGAGATCATCTATTGTCTCATTAACGTGATCTCGTCCGTTGTTATCGAATGATTTAAAGCGAGTCGCGTAATATCTATGCCGGGCAATATATTCGGGAATTATACATGTTTTGAATTGCAAATCGGTATGTTAATTGTACGTTTCACGACGGGCATAAATGTTTCTATCGTTTCGTCACAGCTTGTTTATTAAGGCAACGTCCACCTGGTTCTCTCGCTCGTGTAAGTCGAGATTTTAATGGCAGTTAATATCGTAGAAATCGATTTCCGGCGATCTATATATGTATATGTATAACTACGTATGTGCGCTTGTAATTGACTTCTTCTGGTTATCGGTAATCACTGGATACCTTAAACGATTTACCCGCAGTTGACTGTACAGTACTAAAACGAGTGTAAAACAGTGATTATTTCGTTTCTTATCCCCGTGGAAAAGAAACTATTAATAGAATTTGAAAATTCATGGATCATCAAATTCAGTAAAACATCAAGACTCGCCATAAGAAAGTAAGATAAAAATTCTAAGTCATTTCCATATAAAATGCCTCTTTCAATAATGAATTCTTTCCTGGCAATGAAAAACCTACATTTTTCCAGCTGTTACCTTGCCGTCGAATTTTTCCGAAACTTCCGCAGAAAAGTTGAAGCAATCGGTATGCGGGTGCAGTATCGACTATTTCGCACGACTTTTGCCAGTCCACTAGTTATGTGGGTTCGCGGGGCACCGTGATCACGTGACTAATATCATTATGTAAGAAAGTAATAACAGGTCTAACGTGATTCGTGAAAACGGTGCCATTGGGGGATGTAAAACTGCGCAATTTCAGCTTGGCGCGCGCGCGCGAAACACAGCGAAACAGGTTTCACGGGTGTTATTCGAAACAAAATAATATCTTGCGAAACCCTTATTTCGCGAAAGGAAAAGTTCGCCGAAAGTTCACGTCGAAACAGATGCTAATATCCCCGACAACTTTCATAATTCGCGTACGCTGCGACACTACTCTACGTTCAAATACATTACTTCACACTTCGATCCACAGGGGTGTGGTTTCATTTACAAAGAAAAAAAGAAAAAACACAAGAAGCCTGTATTTAAATCCTGCAGAATTCCCACAGGTTTTTCCAATAGTTCGATCATTTTATAAGCTTGTTTTACGACGGATGGCGAGGAAGAAAAAAAAAAAAACAACGGAATGATTGCTCACCTTTTTACCGTGTCGTTTCGTTACGCTCGATAGACAGTTTCCACTCGGTTCTATCGCGTCGTTACATAAATAATACGGCGAGTCGTGTAAATCCGGTGATCGGACGAGTCACAATAAAATCTGTGTCAAGTGTAAAACCATCCAACGTGCACGCGATGCTCGTTGCCGACGTCGAGTCCATAGACTTTTCACGCGCTGTCGAGAATGAAAGAAGAAGAAAAAAAAATAATAATAAAGAAATAAATAAAACCGCGGCAGCCGCGAAAGGAGACAATCGAGCCGACGTGCACGCATCCTCCGTGTAATATATTTCACACTACTGAAAACGCGCGGCATACCTGGCGCCGCTATGAGAAACATCCGAGAAATGTTCATCGTCGTGTAAAGCGTCCGTGTGCGATCGTAACTGCGCGATTCGCACGACATAATTGTAAAATATTTCCACACGCGAAACGTCCGCGGTCAATTTTCATTCCAGGCTTGTGCAACCGTGTAAATCGATGAGGTCGATCAAATTGATAAAGCGCGTTTGTACGCGATGATAAATCTGTGGAAATTATGAACGTTTATCAGCTGTAAAATAACGTGGGGAACGGATTGTTACGGTTAGATTTCACTCTTTCGTCGATATGTCTTTCTGTATTTTTGCAAGCTTTTCGGAGATTTCTTCTGTTTTACAAGGGATGATGACCACGTGGTTAATTTAAATATTCGTAGGAGTGTCTTATAATTATTGATCATATTCGATAAACGGTATGTGGAGAGATTGTCGACAGGTTTCCTCGTAAAATCTTTACACACGAATCAACGCATAAATAAACATAAAGAACATGTATATATATAGTTAAATGTTTCCCGTCTAACGATGAGGGAAAAAAAAGACAGAAGCCCGTTGGCGAATGAAAAACGCGTAAAAATGAAGGACCGGAGAAGCATCGTGCGTCATTAACCCGAACCGACCATTAATTACGAAAGTTCGTTACCTACGGAATAATTAAGAGCCCGTGGGACTCGGAAGAAGAATTTAATCGCTCTACACGGATAATACAACAATTCTCGCAGTGATACCGCGGGGGCAAGGAGAATACGTGTGCCATTGTTGGTAATCATTTCACTTTTGCCCGTTGTTTTCGCCGTATTTCGTAATGACGGCTGCCAACCCGGCCGCAAAAAGTTCACCGAGTCGACTTCTATTGCACAAAAGTACCAGGCGAATCTGGATCGCGTGAACTGCACGCGTCGTATTCCCTTACCTTATAGAATCAGAATTATACGGTCCTCTATCGTAAATTACGTAACAATAATTTGTCTACGGAGCACGAAAAAGATTTAGTTGGTTCGTTTCTTCACGGGATCTCACACGATTTTTCTGTTCCACGACGATGCCTTTATATCGTCAACGTACATCGTTCTCCATCATATACTCTAACATATAAATATATGTGTGTGTGTAACAAGTACTAAAACGATCCCTTTTTCCTTTATAATTTACTTAGACTGGACAATCCACGGATTTCCTGATTTCCACGGATTTCGCAAGGGTTGCGGTAGCTTCGACGATTCCGAACGCGTGTGCCAATGACGCGGTGATTTTTCAGCGTAATCGTCATCGATAAATTCAAACATTGCCGGGCAGTCGTAGCGGACCGACACTCCAGGTCGAATTAGAAAGGGTGGACAAGAGGTAGGTGTCAGCCGCGCGAAAAACCGGGCAAATTATTCAACGCGCGTTTCGTACGGCTGGCGAGTGGGGAGGAAAAAGGGGAAAAAAATGATTCTCGCGGTGAAACTATCGTGCTAAAATGCAGATCTGCAGATACAGGCGGGTATGGAACGGTATCAAAAATCCAATGCCACCAAACCGTGAAGAAAGTCACGAAATACGCCGGCGGAACGTTAAACTTCATTATCCGCCGCCACGTGGACACGTCGGGCTATTGAAATTTATCACCCCGCGTTAAACACGTTGAATAGCGTGGGGGTCACCGGTGACCGGCGCGACAATTTCTATCGATCGATAAAAAATCATAATTATAATAAATGTCAATACTTATACATGTCTCGATACCAGAAATTAATGTGTTACGAAATCATCGAGAAATAATTCAATTTATATATGAAATATACACTTAAATTATACACATTCCAATGTTTCGAATGTATGATGACGTCATAGATAACCCATGGAAAATTCACGTGACATACAACGGATTAATCAAGTGGGGATTAAAGTTCCGCAAAATCTCGCGAGATTTCGCGATCACGGACAGAAGATTCATATGGTCTGACATTTTTCCCATGACGTTCGGGAACGCTGGGTAAATGTCATCGAGAAAAGTCGCGACGTCACGATCCGTGGGTTCTGCCACTGTGGTTTCTACGTCGTGGCATTACGTCGGCGTGTTTTCTACTTTAACCCCTTAATTGCCGTAGACGTAGCCGAACGTGTACCGCCGTTCCATGGGAGAATATATCGATCGGGTATTTGCTTCGCCCTTTTGTCTCTTGTAATTGGCGAAACTGATCTGGTATTCTCATATTTCCTTCGATACATATACGTACGTACACGTATCCAAACATTAAAGGGTGAATTGTTATTAAATCGCGAATACTTGCGTAACCGTATTCTCCGAAACCACAACCATGATAACCCCGACTCAATTAATTACACAAATAGTAAAAAATTCACAATCTTTACGTTTACATTTATATTTACATAGAGTAATTAAAAATCAAAAATATTCGAAACGAGAAAGTTCCAGCAGCGAACGTATGTATGTAGGTGTAATTACACACGTTTAATCCGGTTGTCTAATTAACCACGGTAAACAGGTATTTAACTTATTCGGTCGCTGTTCCCATTAAATTCGACCTACCAGTAAAAAAGTATCGAAACGCACGTGTCTGGTGATAATAATCGATCGAGCATTTGTTCGGCAGACTGGAAATTACCGATACCGATCGGAAGATGGGTCTTAAAAGCGTCCCGCGTGTCACGAACTGCCGGTAAACGATCCGTGCATCGTGTTTCGTGATCGAAAACGAGACCGCGTTGCCCGCGAGTCGAACGGGTCCAGAATTATGTGGGTTTATAGTCGAGACACGGACAGCCGACCGTGATTGGGAATTGTTACTTTCCCTCGCGGTATACCCGTGTATCCTCTATCGGGCCGGTCGGTGTTGTTTAACGTAATTATATCAATTTAGTGCAATTCCGATGGTATTACTTCTCTCTTATCGTCGGCTATACCGAAACCTCATCTCACGGGAGAAACTTTTAATTCGCCTCGCGGGAACACGTTAACCGTACGTTTAATGTTATTTAGACGTTAAAATATCATCTAGATTTTGTTCTCTATGACGAGCAAGTATTTTACGGACTGGAACAGGATATATGTATACTACGTTGAAATTTCTATGCGTCACGATTCGTCGTTCGGGAATTTCAGCGGAATGAATTTTTTGTTTAGTGCGATTTCCGGCGCTTGAAAATTTGTACGCCTAGCAATTCAACGCTTGGAATACTTTGAAATTTGTCGAGAAGATAGGTTTCTCGATTTATTCGACGAATTTCTCGTTACGTAGTGCGAGAATATTTTGAAAGTGTGCGTAAATCTTCGTTCGAGTGGATACAGACGTCGCCGGTCAGACGGAAATGAATCACTTCGAGGAAGGATATTTCTAATAATATTTATGACACACATTTCGGCCTTCGTTTCGCGGTCCTAAGCAGAGTCTACGGTAAATTCGAATGATCTAATGGACGTCTCGTTAATAATTTATGGGAGAGATTAGCCACGCTGAGTCAGCCATTAGCTTCCAAGCGGCCGTGGATTTCCTTCTCCCGCGAAACGGGAGAGGACTTATTAACGTTTTCTGCACGCTTTCGAATCTCTCGCAGGCCTTCCAATACCGGGACCGTTAGTTTCTATACCGATAAGCTTGAATAGTATACATATATATACGACGGAAAACGGGGAGATCGGTAACTGAACCTAGACACTCGATTTCCTTCACCAACCGTAGACTGGAACATTACGCTTTTGTAAGCTGCGCACACTGTATCGCGTTACTTAACTTATTACTCATTTATCACTGTTAGTCCATTAGCAATTGAATAAATTGTACAGTCCCTATCAAAAATATTGATCTGATATTTTCCTCATCCGTCAAGTTCATAAAATTTGCAGTCATTTATTATTTCACAATTAATATATCTTTGTTTATCAACGATATTTATATCACAATACAATCACATCTAAGGGACAAATCTTTTGCGACATCCTGTAGCAGTTTGTCCACACATATCTTTCAAAAGTTTCATAAATAAATGAATCCTACGCGAAGACTCCGGCAATAAAGTCTCTCTGAGGGAAGTCATTGGAAGTTTTCCGCGTGAAAAAAAAGAATACACGTGTAGCTTCGGATCGTTTGCCAGTAAATCATGGTGGACGATGATTTTTCTGCGGTTCACCAAGACCACGTGATATCGATACTGTGACGGTGGTTTCCGGGACTGTGTCGATTCCACGGTGATCCTTGCTGCTTCGCGATAACGAGATTTCAGAGAGGGGGGGGGGGGGGAGGGGGAGCGCGATTATAGATCGTCGCGCCGTGATAATTCGCGTAACGCCGGCAATTACGCTAACGAGGGCAGAATTGCGCCTTTGTAATTCCGACCGGTTTTACAAATCCAATTATCCACGGCTCGGGGAAATTTTGATGTCTCGGCATTACTTACTTACAAGTACGAGACAGTTTCACCGTCACGAACGGATCGAGCGAGAGAGTCCGTCTAAGACGTCGACGTCTAAAACGTTATCGCGAAACTCGAACGAGCCTGCTGCGAACTTTCGCAAGTGCAGAAACGACAACGAGACCGCCGACAATAGCCGCGGAACGTTTTTTTTTTGCGCCCGTTTGTTGCTGGTTTATCGTTGGATACACTTTTTTGCCGGCCGAGCAAATTCGAAGGCAATCGCGAACTCCTGTCGTGGGTGTAAATTCTAATTTACGGAGAAACTCTAACGGCGGAAGTTTGACAAATCACGTGATCAGATGGTGGTTGATGAATTTAAAGATTGTACAAATTAGAATGAAAATTACCTTCGTACAGAGGAACGTATGAAATTGTAGTTTCGCTAGAGTGGAGAATAACTGAATGAATGAAATGAATTTCCCAGGCGCCTTACGTCAACAACAATAATTATATTCCATTAATCATATTTACAGATGATACTAATCGGTTTTAATATCTATATTAATTAACCGTTTCTACGGACGCTCGATGCTTGTCGTAGAACGGTAATTGCACATCACCGATGGAATTTAATGATTTGCGAATCGTTTTGCGAGATCTAGAGTGTTACTTAACGAGTAACATACACGGTTTTTCTTATTAATTTTTTTTCCTTACGTTTCTTTTTCGTTCATAAATCTGTCGCGTTCCGATGCGTGCCACGTTTTTATTATTTTTCAAGTGCAGGTACGACTAACACCGCTGTGTACGTGTGTACGTATGTACAACATACAAAGTCGATCAATCGAGATTGTGACGTAAGAATCGAGGCAGGCATGCGTGTAACTCGCTGCGCGTTTAAGAAACCATGACCAAACTGCGGATATCAAATTCGTACGTGAATATCGTCGGTGTTCGTCTGATCTTGTTTCCGCGAGTAAAACATCCTCGAATTGTATGTCAATTAATTTCAGTATATACAAAAACAACAACAACAACAACAAAAAACCCATATTATCACACACTTCGACGAACGACACAACGATCTATGGATCGTCCGGTGTGTCGTACACGATCCATTGATCGCGGCGAACAAGTGTTTCCTTTCGAATGTGACTACATAAAGAAATAAATAATATAACACTACACTGTAAACGTATCGTTTTATCGAACTCACCTTCAAAACCGACCGAGAGTTCCGTATTACTCGAATACCGCGTTAATTACAGGTGTGACACCTCACAATTTCATCCATCATCGAAACCGCGGAAACATCATTACACGCTTCCAACAGTTTCGCAACGTTTCTCACGCAGAAATCGATACGAAGCGTCTTCGCGAAGACACCCAAAGTACCGTCGCAGGTTTTTCGTCGTTGTATTTGAAAGCGATAGACATAAATAATTAACGATTACAAATCGGTTCACGCGAGCCCTGACGATCCTCCGTCCGAAATTCACCACGTCGATATCCCAGCGATATCCGTTTTTCCTTCAGCCTAGTAGTAGTAGTACCTGTAAAACGCTGTAACAAAACAGGAGCAAACCGTTGTAATAGCGTCGCGTGACTCACGCGACATGACTTAATCATTAAAATATGAAAATACCACCACCGTCACTGTAAATACCATTCCCACTAACACATATCAACCCTGTTGTACACGGGATACAAACATTTAAACGACCGGAACGACAGACTATTCGAAACTTTCACCCGTCCCACGAAATTCTCATTGTCCTTGGTATGTATTCGTTGTCCTGTCCTCTCCCTTCCCTCCGTCCCTTCCTTCCAATTGGGCGAAACCTTAGAGGGCGTAGGGACAATTTCGTCGGTGTAACCGGTCGCCGCGGGAATTTCTGGATTCGTCAAGGCGAGATCCCGGACCAACGGTCCGTGTAATTTTCATCTACTATTGCGTGAGCGGGGGGGGGGGGGGGGGGGGGGGGCTAACTACCGAACTCTCGTTCGCGGTGGTAATCGCCCGGGACACCTGACCGTTCGTAATGAGAAGTCGACCGGCGGCGGCCACTTCAAAGCTGCTAATTACGACGGCACCCTCGTCACCTTGGCTCGCATGCTTCCCTTGGCAGCACTGACCTCATCCCTTTCCGTACTTCTCCCTTTGATTGGTAAGTGCTCGCTTCTCCACCGTTCCTCCCCCCCCCCCCCCCCCTCTTCTGCCCCGGGTACTATGTACACGAGCCTACAGCCCTGACCGACCGCGGACGCTGACAATAAAGTTAGTCGAAGGGACTGGGGAAACGCGGTCCCTGGGTTCCATTAGGGAGTTGGCATCGAAGGGTGTTTCACCGTGTGCCGTTATAGGGCGAGTTTGTGATTTACGTATCTTCTGGAATACTTAGTCGTCGTGTACAGGGAATACGGGAATTCCGGGGATTGAATGTTTTGGGGACTGACACACATGGAAATAGTGTGTATGTGGGGTCACCGGTGACCGTATTACAGTTTCGCAGTGTCGGAAGGGTCACCGGTGATGTCTGGTTTGTTTAAAACAGGTGCAATCGAATTTTGGGGTAGATTTAATTAACATTGCGATAATAAGAGTTGACAAGGGTGTTGAATGTTTTTATTTTCAATAATAGAACGTTATACATCAATTAGAGGGGATGATATGTGTCGTTAAATGTTGGTAGAATAATATACTGAGTTTCAATAATTAGAAATCATGTCGATAGGGAGGAAATTGATTGGTTTCAAATTTGTTTACTGCAATCTGCATTTTAATTAAATAGAATTAACGTATATACCACTGTCACTCAACCCGTAACAAGCTGTTATCAGCGGTGACGTTCCACACGATCGTTAAAGCACATTGTATCCCCCTACCAAAGTTTCATTGTTCGGTGTCTGCGAAATTATTGTAATTACTTTCCGCGTAAACTTTGGGAATTAACGTGGCGTGAAAAAGTTTCCTTAACGAAGACATCTTTAAATTGCGAATCGCGGCTGCTCGGGGCGTATCCACGACGAAACTTCGTTTTTCACGCTCACCTTTCGACCCCAGATAAATTTCCGTCAAGGACAACCGGAGGGGTCGCAAGGCTTTTTGCGTGTCGCGTAATTAAATGCGTATCGTTGCCTCGAAGATCCTACCGAAGGGTACGATCCCTTTGATTCCGACAAACCTTCGAATCTGCTCCGTATTATTTCTGTCCATGCGTAGCAGAAATATCTCGTCTTTAATAATTCACACCACCTTTCACTTAGATTTTTTTCTTTTTAATTTCGTTCACGTAATATACCATCGTTCGGTAGCTTACCATAAAAAAAAAAATAGAACGCGCAAATCATCGGTTATTTAAAACGTCCGAGGGGTGGAAGAGATCATTAAAACGGTGTGAAATAACATGCAGAGATAGTTTCCGTAAGCAATCTCGATATTAACGGCACTCTTTTATCGCGCGGGTCTTAACGAAAATGAGCTTCACAGGACGCTTTATTTCTCCGCGGAGAATTAAATTATATTTTACGCTCGTTATCTGGCAAACCGGCGAGTTAATCTTGCAAAATTATCTCAATAAAGTAGCGGGGACCGCTCCCAGCCGGCTATCCCGAGGCCCCCCCCCTTGTTTCGAGCTTAACAGTTTCTTGCCCTTAACGCATTTAGACGTTAATCACGGTGGTTACAGGAGATTTACGTTCTTTCGTACCGGGTTACGTGCATTAACGAGTATAAAACGGCGCTGGTTGAAAGATATACGCGTTCCTCGCTCATAACTGACACGCGGTCCGTGACCAAAGATTTATTCGCCATGGATCGCCTTATTATTTACCCGGTTTACGTGTAAGTGTATAAATATATACAGGGTGTTCCGTATATCGACGATAGAATCGGAGATAGTAAAGATACCATGCGAACGAATCAACTGACAATGAGAACGAACGTTACCGATGAAAATCGTCGCCACTTTATCGCCACGAGAGAAACTCGTATATCGAGAATCCCGGGAACGAGATTTATCAACTTTCAGAATTTCATTTGACTTGGAAATAATGACACACTTTATTCGAATGTATTTAAATCTCGATGTGAGTTGATATTTTATTCTTCGGGTTCTATTTACTTTGTCACGTGGTATTGTTGTATCTATTGTATAATAGTTTATGGAACACCCTGTATTAGAGAGTGTACGGATTACTTTTCCGAACGTAAATCAATAACGTTTAAAAGGTCGCGTAAAATTGAGCAATTATCCGGGAATTCGTTTGTTATTATTTATAGTTTATATTATGTCTTTCTCGCGAGTCGCATGAAAGTCCGGAAGATTTATTCGCTCGACGATCAAGGATACCGCGAATGCTGCGTGGCGTTTACTTGAATAATATCTCGCCAGGTACGAATGCACACGTTCCGAATTCATGCGCAATTAACGTCGTTAAAATTATAGTACGTTCCTCGTTACACGAATAATGCATGGATTTTAGGTTAATACCGGTCCACGTGGTCGAACAGCACACACATTATTTTATGTCCTTTCGCGCGAGCACATTGCAACGTGAAATTCGCGAGTCGAAATATTTCGTTAATGATAGCACTCGCGGATAAAAGGCGAAATGAAATGCTTAATGACATGTAATCACGCGCGGTTATGAACCGCACCGGTACAACTGCGACCAACCCTTTACTTACGGAATTAGATGCCTGTTAAGTTCGTTAAAATCACTCGGAAAATTGCAATCCTGTTAGGCGTAAAATTCTAGACCGCGGAATTTTCTAATTTTCACGGTACACTATTTTTCTCGCTCCGAAGTTACTTTACCGCTTTCCCAAGACAGTGCCAAGGTTTCCAAGATACAGTTTTCCTCTCTCGTATAACTCATTCTTCTCATTAAACTTTTCCATACCGTATTTACCATAAAGATCATTTATTTTCCCGAGATCAAGATTATTTAAATTTTCCAAAAAATTATCTCTCATAATTTATAGAAAATAAATTTAAATATTCTTTCACGTGAAACAGTAGCCAGGGTTCGCAAATGATCGCTTAGGTTTCTCCTGTGACGCGTTGGCGAACTTGACCTTGGCGTACCGGGGGAACGTTGACCTCTTCGGTACCGCCGAAAAACCCGACCTTGCCATCGACCCGGCCGACCTCGTAACACCTGTTACGCGGCTCTCGGTAACTCAGCTAAGGTTACGCGTAAACGAGTTTAAGTCACGAGGCCGAAATTACTTTCACTGACCCACCGGCGAGCTCGGAACGGATTCCAAGGTTGCCGCTTCTTCGGGAAACCGGTATCCGAAGTAGGAAGTGCCGGTTTCTCGCTCGACGTTCGCGTATCTCAATATAATAACGAACAACGACGACAGATGAAAGCAGATGGGAATTTCTTTTTTTTTCATTCTTTTATTTGTTTTTTTTTTCTTTTCTTTTTCTCTCGTTTTCGCCGCGAGAAAGGTCGTCGCTTGTGCAACCACGTTGCATCCTGGAAACGGAAGCCGCAAAGGAGATTTCGAACGTGCCGAGATGGAAGCGGTAATTTATGTCGGGGTGTTAATGCGCCCGGGATTTTTATCGCGACGATTCGGGAAAGTTTGACGAGTTTTTACGGAGCGATACTTTCCACGGGTAATAATCTAGAATTATATACCTGTGTCCGTGTAGACGAGGACAAAGGAGTCATTCGTTGGATTGAGTGACGTGCTACGTTCGCCTGGGAGAGTAGGGAACGTTTGTAACAAATTATCGAGCGTTGTAAGAATGTGTGTGTTTGAATATTAAAGAAAAAAAATTGGGTTTAGACACTTACCTAATTCTTCTAGAAATATCAGTGCGTGTATATCCAGTGTGTAATTAAAATAAAAGTGCCGGGGATACGATTACGGTAGACTCTCGCTAACTTTCCGTTTCGGATGTAAAGCACACTTTCACTAACACTAATATTGACACTACTTATAATCCAATGACACAGGCAGACATGTTGCAAATAAAAAAGAGATAATTTGAAAGTCTCTCTCTAACTTTCCATATTCAGAAATTTCAAGTTGCCACTCACCTGTGACTAGAAACTTATTGAGAGTGTACTCCAAGGACAACATTTTCATACTCTTCGTTTCAAACCAGTGTCTTATATTTACCACACACACACACACACATTCACACCCTAAGGTCTAAGCACCACTAGAGCCTAAGCGCTACGTTCAGTGTAGTGGTCTAACCTCGCGTTTTTTTCTTCCCTGTCGTCTTCGGGAAAAGTAATAAGCAAGCAGCGAGACGTCGAAGGTTAAAGCCGCGTTTGAATTACACACTTCCGTGTTATTACGGAGTTACGTTTACATCGTGGATGGAAAGGAATAAGTAGAGAGACAGTCGTCCTCGGCGGGTTCACGATCACGAACACGCCGGACCGGCGAGGGTTACAATTATTAACGCCGGATGAAACACCTTTCACGTGATCCAAGGATCGAACGTGATCGTCCTTCGACGGGGATCCAGGACGTCGATGTACAGACAGACAATGGGAATATCGTAATCGTGTACAATTGGATCCCGTCGAAATTGTCCAAGGATACGTCGTGGTATCGATAATCGTTCTCGATCGATCCGAGATTAAAAAAAAAAAAAATCGTTTCATTCGTTCAAGGAAAGTGTTTATCGATCGAACGATTGTTCGCTGTCGAATGATATTGATATTAGTACAGGCGAATGGGTGTTATTACAGTGTCGAACATCGATTGCCGTAGATAAATTACGCACGTTCCGTGAATAATAATATCATAAAGTGACACGTTTTACGAGTGGTACGATGAATGAAGCGATCAAGAGAATAATGAAAACCAGTAAATCAATTACGATCGTTTTTTCGATACGTTTTTGCGTGTATTGGTAATCGGTAACATAAATATCATTAAAATTAATTGTCAATCATAATCAACCAACGACGTGTTGTCGTTGGTATACCACTCGCGCATGCATAACAAAAAACATTTGTATATTTATAATATATAGAAGTATAATATAACTATTATATCTAATAGAAAGAGAGGACAGGGACGGCCAACTGGATGTTCCAGGAGGTGACAACAAATAAATAACGTTTATTCTTAAGTGAGGTGCAGAAGGGACGGTGAGAGAAACAAATTTGCGTGATTGTGCGTGTAGTTATTATCACTCTCTCTCTTTCTCTATCTCTCTCTATCTCACACACATACACAGACATACTCTCTTTCTATCTTTCTATCTTTCTTTCTTTCCCCAAGAATTATTCCTCGCCTCGGTGGGTCTTTGGATCGTGCTAAGGAGCAGAGACCAGCGACTTGCCGTCAGTTGGTGCCTTTTTGCTGCTCTCTGTCTCTGCTCTTTCTTTTATTTGTTCGTGTGTCTCTCATGTTTTTTTTGTTCATTTTTTTTCTCTTTCTCTCTATCTTACTCTCTCTCTCTCTCTGTTTGCGCGTGTACAAGCGTGTTCTGTCGGGCTCTCAGAATCTGTCCAACGATTTACCTGCGCTGGGTGGCACGAATCCGTATCCGCTGGCGCCCACTATCACCCCACTGGTGTCGGCACTGTTCGGCGGTGGACCCGGTGGAAACAGCACTGGACCTGTCACGATAAACAGATTTACGTTAGCCACTTTTCCCCGGATGGAGTTTTCGAAACGCTCGCACCACTTGTTTCACGAATTTCACAAATTTGGAGCTACGAATGTTCTACGTTTGAATTAAAGAAATAAATATTGAACAACGATGAAAGTATGTTAGGACGATGAGTATTGATGGTGAAAATGAATTTTGATATATTAAAGTTTGAGAAATACATGACAAGGTGTGCGAAGACAATTTCTGTCAGACGTAACCTGAATATTATTTAGACATCACTGGTAATTACCGGTATTACGTAGGATTGTAAGTTCATAACTAAAAATACTGTCAAATTGTAGCTATACATGTAATAAGATGACCACGAAGTGAGTGTAAAGCGACCTCGACCCGAATACTGAAGGGATTCGGTAATTCGGATCGCCAGTCATTCGTGGTTCACCTATTTCCACATGAATTCGATCACGTCCGAGAATACCGGCGTCGATCGACTTCCTTATATCATACTTCGACACGGATTTGCATTGATTACGTTTCCAACTACGTCCGCAGGCTCATTAATAAAAACTTCACCGCGGGAAGTAATGCGGTCGGTCAAGTTTAGCCGAGTCCGGCGTTTCCTATTCCAAGAAATCGCGGCCGCGTATCAATGAAATTACTCATGCCTTCTAAGTATCTACTGTTAGAGATACTTCGCCGATGACCTTGACAGCCTGTGCACGATCGACGGGCATTATTCTAATGATATCCGATCGTTATCGCGAATCCGACCGGGGAAACGAAGTTTCGCCGAACGGCTGCAGGACGATCTGGATTTCGACGTCGCGATATTGCGAAATCGATTACACAAGGATCGTTGGCCTTCACGGTCGTTGCCCGGCCGACAAGCCGTGATCGCGTTCAGGATCGATAGCGTCGATTGATCGACAGATCGTTCGGAACCGTTCGTTTCGCACCGCCGAAATCCGCAAGCACGCACGATCGATCGATCAAACACCGTCACGATCGACGAAAAACGTCGGTAGAAAAATAATCACGATCTTGGTATAGATCGCGTGATCTTACGCTGATCTACCAGACACCTGCGTATACGGAAATCATTCTACGCTGTGTGAAAAGAGTCACGTGGGAAGTGTGATTTTTTTTTACGATGAGTTTTCTTTATTTTTTTTCTTTCCCCTGTGACTCGAAGGTGTTTCAGTAATTTGTCATGCAGAGTCGTTGGAAAGTCGTCGGTTCTCAAGGAAAACCGATGGAAATCCTGTCCGATCAGGAAGTCGTTTCTATCATGGACAATTATTAATCGATCTTCGCGTACAACGTTGCTTTACCGCGACTCGACCGGATAATTATATTTATCTCGTGTATAATACTCACGGGAGGCTGTGCGCAACACTTCCATCGATTCTAATCATCCTCGAAAGATCGTTGTGAAATTTCGATACGGTCAGTCGGTCGTTGAATTAATCGCGTGGGATAATTAAGATAGGTATGTATACTACTAACCGTAACCAAGCTACTGTATTTGCCATAAATTTATCGCACACCCTGACACGATTCACGAGGAAGAATCATCAATTTCTCGATATCTGAGATCACGAGCCGTCTCTCTGATACTTCGTAACGGGAATTATCTGGTAATTATTTACAACGTCATATTTTAGTCGAGTTTATAATATCGAGCTGCGTAATCGACTCGACACCGTTTCCAATTAACCGATGGCGAAATCGTTAGTTTTTCACGATCCACTTGGCCGCTCGTGTTTACATTGCGGCAGACCGGGAAACCGATAACGTGTCGCATATTTTATCATCGGTCAGTTCGTTATCTAACAGTCGACACGGAGGAGATCGACCAGTTTCCGTACAACTCAGCGTTCCTGTCAGCAACACTTTCCCGGGATTATTTATTGTAACCGAGTTTGAACTTGGCACCCATTCCAACGGAATTACGCGCACACGCCGGCCGGTCGCAAGGATCTCGTATCCTGGTTACGCTAGTCCTCGTATAATGTCGCGATAGAAATACCGGGGGCGAACCGGAGCCGATCTACGGCTATGCAAATTGATGATAACGAGACACGCGGGTGTTTCGCGGAAGTTGAAAGTGAAAATATTATGTCAAATAACGGGTGACACGTGTCACTGTCGACGACATTTATTTCCCAACGAAATTTAAATTGGTTTCACGATCATTTCGAATGTCATTCTTGATATGATACTTTCGGGAAAGAAATGAATTTTCTCCGTTGTGTAGAAAATTCTTTTTTTCTTTGCAACTATGTACCTAGCTCTTGTTGCTTTCATTTCCCCGCGGTTCAGGTACCATACTAATTGCGTACATTTGCTTTTCAGTGAATTTCTAACGAGCCTTGGATAAAACTGTTCCGGTAAAAGTTTCGTTCGCAGCGGGGAATGAGCGCCGGTGTGTTTGACAGGTACGATATCGCTGCTGCCCGATGTTTTGGCTTCGCGATGACGAAACTCAATATTTATCTCGTATCTGGTGGCGTTACGCTCCAGTGAAAATAACAGGGTAATCGTGTTCCCGCAAATCTACGGTTAATTCCACGGGTCGAGTGTGTACCTGCCGGAATCCAAAATGGCTGGGAAAATGAAAGCGATGAAAATAATGGCTGAAAATGTAACCGTGTGGCAGGTTTCACTGCGCTCGGTAACTTTCCCGGATACCCTGTGGACGAGAAATGAATGAATAGATCTTCTACTCACCCCTGTTCGATCTTGGATCTCTCATTCCTGCACTTTGTCGGAGATACGGTCCGAATCCAGCGAACAATTGACTATAATCTTGTGCCGAGGCTACTGCCAGCACGGCTAAAACAAAGGCTGCCAGAATTGTCTGAAACAAAAAATATCATTTCTATTAAAAAAATAAACAGCGAAAGGAACGCCTGAAAATGAAATCTTTGATCGGAGAATCGTGGAATGACAAATAAAGACGTTCGGTTCGAATGGCACAATATAATTTTCCAATTTCAGCTGAAATTTCTCTTCCGTTCTTCTTTTTTTTCCTTTCTTTCTTTTAATAATACAAACCAGTACTTTAAAATTGATCCCCAGAAGACACCTGGCCACGATTTAAACTTCGGTAAAAAGAAAACTCGACGAACGAAACGCAGGAAACGTTAATTACCTCGGATTACCGTGTATTGAATAGCATTTACGGTAAAAGTGAGTCGATTCTTCTGAAAAATTGACATCGTGCGACTCGGTCCACTTTTTTTTTCTTTACCTTCCGCGCTTCACGTTCGTCTTAACCCGGAACGAATTGAAAGTGGTCCCGCGGTATCGAGTCGGAAACGTCACGTACTCCAATTAATCACACGCGAGACCGTGCTTACTTTCGATTTGTCGGGAACGGTTGTTTACTCGCGGTGAAAAATGATTAACGCAAAGTAGGCCCTGGTTGCTTCGTTAGGCATACTTGAAATGCTCGTAACAGTGAAACGTTAACCTCGATCGCATGATTGACGACCGTGCAACGTTATAGAGTGGTCCCGGACGGGAGAATGCGTGACAATTTTTACGACGTACGTGTATGAATGCATACATACAAGAATATGAACATATATATGTACCATACACTCAGTTAACAATGCACAACGGTTTATGGCCCTATAAGGTGGAAATAAAATCAACCTATACGTGGCTCATTTACAAGTCATTAGTTTCCTTAACGTTTCTATCCTGTCGAAACATTCCCCGTTGGTTCGAGTATTTTGAAACAATTCCCATCGGAAAGATTCTTCGGTGTGACGCAATAGATTGATGAAATTGATCGATGAAAGATCGATGATATATATGCAACGACAAATGTTTAAGTATCGAGATTTCGCGAAAAGTTAATTAACCAGACCCGTGGAATTACGACAGAATTTGTGATAGTCGTGCGAGAGATCACACTTCTTTTTTTTTCTCTCTTTCTCTTCAATATCCCCGTGCCGCGGACAGCGGATAAATATATTCCCAAGATGTTCTCACCGCGGGGAATGTCATCTCATGGGGAACCGTCTTACGACGGATCCACCTTCGGATCGTGAACGATTATGCAACCGTCTCAGTTGCGAGTAACACGCTCGCGACGATTCGAAAATCCGATTTCAGGCAATAAATTTCACGCGGCGTCGCTTCGCCCGTATTTACGCAAAGCGTTGAGAGGCCGATCGTCGGCCGTCCTATATTTTCGAAGATTCCTCGTTACGTAAAGACAAAAAGGCCTGGCGAAATCCGTTGCTTTACGATCCGAGGATTCCGTTGGGATCGCTCGAACGGCCGGGCAGCGGAATAATTGCGCGGCGAGATCGAGCCGATTAGCGAGATCCCGGCGAGGCTACCGTTCAATTCTTTTATCGGTTTTCTATATCGAAAGCAAGGTGAACCGCGTCGCGACGTCATCGCGCTGCGATTTCTTTCGCTTGTCACAATGTCAAGGCGAGTAATTGTCATTCCGTAACTCCGATTCGCGAATATCCGGACAAGACGTTGTCTGCAACGATCTATATATATTTTTTTTCAATTTTTAAGAGAAACGTTTTGATCGTAATTGGATAAAAGAGCGGAATGGACGAATTAACGGATTATTTGATTGTTGGTGTACATACATGTACATACGTATGTGCGTTAAGGTCAAGTGACACATGTAAAAGTGAAATAATTCATTCGAATTAATTGCCGTTGCTTATCGTAACATCGGACGGAATCGATCAGGAAGACAATTTAATGACGCGGCGTAGGAAGTTCCGTCGGTTCGGTGATCGCGATTGATTGACAGCGGGTTTAATTAACAACAATCATTCTATTCGAAACGAACTCAGATTCATGACCGTATGATTCCAGCGTAAGCGAGACCCTCGATTTCGTTCGAGATCGTTATCAATGAGAGATAGATCCGATCCGAGAATATTTTCCAGCGGTTAATTGACATCCCCACGAGAATTATCATTAAATTACCGGTGTAATTCGCGTATTTTCTCGTTATCCGGCCCCGAAAGACTATCAAGAACCCCCGCTATCCTACGGTTTATATAATTCCTCGTGCCGATTCACGATCTATAATGAAACCGACGGCTAAAAATCTCGACAAAAGAGAGCAAACGTTCGGCGGCACACGAATCGATGAAGAAACTATCGCTTTTCAAACTTTTTCCACTGTTACTTCCTCGCAGGTGTACTTCGAAAGTCGAAGTAGTAAATGAACGGGGAGCAGCGGTAGTGTTCAACGTTCTGCCTAATGCTACGTTATGCATTATCAAGGACTTCCTGATATGTACACACTTTCTTCAAAAAGTTTCGCGGTTATATCACACCTCGGAACCGCCTACTTTCAACCGATCTTCCTTTTTACGGTATCAAAAATCATATCGGAGAAAGAATCTCGAGGATAGAATGTGATACCTTCTATGTACACGTATAATATGTGTGTGTGTGTGTGTGTCTTTTTTTACGGCCGACGTGACATTACGTAAAACGTTTACAAACGAGAAAATCGAGTTACGAATAAGAACGTAAGGTCGAGGTGAAACGCAACAATAATACGTATGCCACAAGGACGTTCTCGATTATCGATATTACCGGCAACTTTGTTACTCATGTTTCTTGACCGAATTCCTTAATTACCTCAAATCTTTCCCTTTTCTTGCGAATGTGAAACTGATTCTGAAATTTCTTCGGTCGAGCGGTGGTGCAGCCTCTCGTTAAGAAAAAGAAAAAGAAGAAGGAAGTAAAAAAAAAAAAAACACGGTACAGAAAAAGCATAATTCTTCTCTAATTATCCTGACCGAAATCTTGTAATAATCATGGGTACGGTTCGTGGTAACGATCAAAGGTGGAAACGATGAATAAAATTCCATGGGAAATTTCGTGAATAAACATTATCCCGCGACATTGGGCGTCGATTCGAAGGAACTCCGGGCATCTCGCGTTTGATTCCGCGAAGGCACGAGGTCGCCCACAAAGTGCGGCACACATGTGCGTAAACCGTGACGCTAGATCATGCCGACGTGATACCCGAGCCAACGCACCGATGATTACGAGGAAAAATCCACGTAGCCGCAACTTCGCGAGCGACGAGACACCGTTGGCAATTTATTTCGCGTTATAATTTATTTCACGGGGTTGCGACACACCCTGCGCGAACCCGTCGCATGATTGACGGGGTTAATAAGTGTACGGACAGTCGATAGGTAGAGTACGTAGAGGTACTGATCGGTTTAAGTCCGTTGGAATGTGCACTCCGTGAATGATCGATGATTTATAAACAACCGAACTCCACGGGGTTTTATTTTCAAATAGATTCTTGCCGTACGAATGAATTACGGGGTCAACGAAAGTTTCTGTTAATTCGTGAGAACGTTGTTAGAGGAGAATTTATTA
This sequence comes from Mimumesa dahlbomi, assembly GCA_917499265.3. Lineage (NCBI taxonomy): Eukaryota > Metazoa > Arthropoda > Insecta > Hymenoptera > Crabronidae > Mimumesa > Mimumesa dahlbomi. The sequence goes on along the minus strand of OU824114.1, from coordinate 3,934,362 downwards.
AATGATTCGAATATTTGTTATCGATTTGTAAATTTTACTCGGATCCAGAGTTTCTAAATGAATTTTATTAGGTTACCTTATTCCTCTGCGAATCGTGAAAATCAAGCTGGTATAAAATTATTGCAACTATTATTTCCCCATTGTTAAGACAAGACACTTGAATCGGTCGCGATATGAGTACAGCCCCGCAGAGATTTCAATCCAGTTTTTGTTATCTCGGTGAACAATGAGCGAGCGTTGTCAATCCGGTTGAAAAAAGAGAAAGAAAAAAAAAATAAAAGGGAAAAGGAACAGATCCGTTTACCAGTTCGTTCCTTCTCATTGTTCCACCGGTGCAAAATGGTCAGCGACTGGTTTTAAAAGCGATTAGGGGATCGGTCGATCGGCGACACCTTTCGACATTGCTCACCGATATACGTTCGGAGACCCATCGAGAGTGTATTGAAAGTACATCGTGCGTGGTCGTTTTGTTCCGATGTTGTTGAACCCGTTGATAAAGATCGCGATGGATCTATCGGTGCGGACCATTAACCTCAGATAACGATTACTTTCCCTGATAGCGACGTGATCGCCGTTGATCGTTCTATACGTGTGTTCGTGCTCGATCGATACACTTCGATTGTCGCGCGCCACCGGCCGACGTAATGCAAACTCGATCCACTTGAAATCTAATGCACTACCGGAAACTGACCATTAATAATTCAACTAGCCGTTGAAAATTTAACAACATTGCGCGTACGTACAATGTATGTATGTACATACATAGAAATCTTCTGATCGTTGGATAATCAAACAAAAATACTCAGATTAATATCAGATTTAATAATAGAATTAATGATACGTCAAAATATCTTTCAACGATTTCATATTTTATGGTTTCTCGTTAATAATATCAATGGATTATATTTCACACAAATTATTCAATCATACAGATCAATTAGATTTATATAATACAAGTATGCGTACCAGTGGAATGTGTTTTATACTTCACGGCCTTATACGAACGCATCATCGGAACCATCTTTCCAAGTGGATCGTGCTTTTCTCGGACCGTTAGATAGCAGAGTAAGATATTTAGTAGCGGCTAGTATACACAAGAAGGTGAACACTTCCGTGTCTTAACGCCGAGTGAAACGAACCACGGTCCGTTTGTTTCCTCGATTATTCGCGGCGAACTTTTACGCGGTGAAATATCAGTCGAATACCACTCGCGAGCATCTCTGTTGCATAATGAGAAAACCGCGGTGATGAACGAAAGTCTCGAGACACGTTTGACAGTTCCCCAGAGATATTCAATGTATATACATACATACACACATATATATATAGTGGGGACATAGATGTCAAACGGTTCGTTTATTCCCGTCGTGTAAAAGCTGGTATGCACATGCGTTACGTGACGTAAGTACAGTACGACCGCGATTGTTACAGCACGCCCACATTACGCTGTTTGTGCACCTTGTTTTTTTTTTTTTTATCCCGCTCTTCTTTTGTTCAGCAGCGAAAAGAGACTCGCCGCGCTACTGTTTCGCGATATAATATCAATGTAAACATACCTGACGGCGATTACGAGAGTGGCGTAACCGGTGTATTTTTCTTCTTGTTTTTTTTTTACGTGATGCAAAAATTACCGTAGATTTGTCAATGTACACACAATGAGATAAACCCGATTTTTCTGGATCCCCGAGTTACGTTACTTTCGTAATTACCGGCACGTGTGGTCCGACTGTCTCGCAATATGTAGGTACTTCGTAGTTTTCTGTTTGTACGAGCGTACCTACGGGATACGGTTATTTAAATGATGAAGTGGTAAGGAGTGATTATGAAAAAATGAACAGATTCTACGCAATCAGATCGCTCGGGAATATTGTTATCGTTGGATCTGCATTGTATGGTGAGTAGATTATCGAAATTACGGGGCTTCGTATTTCCCAGAACGGGTGCGTGCGATTTTTGATTATCTACGATTCGTGATCTGGATCGAAGATATTTTCCACGAGATTATTATTACCTAAGTATCTCAGGGACGATGATCTGGTTGCTTAATCGACGAATCCAAAGTGTCGTATATTTTTTTTTTGAAGGCGTTGCATTCGATCATACTGAATTCCGATAAATTGATTCGCACCGGTCATAACAATGCTCTCGATTAGTTTCTACGACTCACTCGCCCAGGCACGATTCATTTTGCAAGACTAACTTACCAGCCAGCACGCTAATTTCGCCATCGGGAACGATGCGAGGTGTATACCCGCGTCCGCAATAATTTATTATTGCGAGCGTGCTAGAACCGCGTCACGACGGAAATACACGTCGATCCGACGATACCGCGATCTCGGTCAACGTTTATAATTTCGAAGTGTTCCTTTTCCCTTTTGTTTATCTTTTATTTTTTTTATTATTATTCCGCGATACGATCCCGCATCCGCGCGAAACTCCGTTTAGCCCGACGGTATCCTGGGTTGCGGAAACCGGAATATATTTAGAAAATCCGCCGGAGCAATTTTGTAACGGTTATGATAATCGGGACGGACGTTAAGGAAAACTCGATGGAATAATTCAGCCACAATGGACGCCAAGAGAAAAAGTATCGGCGATATTATAACGTCCATTATTTAACATAAACGAGAGCCGGAATATATTTCGAACCCGGAGAACATTTTATAACCCCCCCGTGCAAATCCTTGGATGTATTAAACTGTACGAGAAATCACGCGGAGAGAGTATTCAACGAATCTGTTTCTTTTTGATACGTTAGTGAAGTTCTTTTTGCTCTATCAAACTTTGTTGACCAACTTATAAGACAAATTATAAAAAATCTTTTCCACACAATATAATTTTTTAAAACACGATATTTTGGCAGTCAGGTATTAAAAAGGTTACAACTCCAAGACACTTTCCCAGGAATTCCTTTGGCTTCCTCATCCTGAAAATATTTCCTTGTACATCGAGTCCGACACAAAGCCGTATTGTCGACATCGTCAAACAGTCCATTGTCTAACGGAACGAACCACGGGTGATCCACTTTCCGGAAAATGGTGCTACGCGATCATTTTTTTCCCCGACCTCGGGCGTTCCTCGTCGCGAGAACGTTTCGTTCGCCGGGTTCGCTCGTCCACGTGGCATTTCGTAATCAGACGTTTCCCCGCGGTTAATCGAAATCTCCTCGTTCGTCCAATTAAAAGCCGCGCGTTCGGCGTCTCGTCACATGCGAGTTACAAAAGCGACCTCGCGCAACGCGCCCATGAAAAATCATTTCTATCGGGTGAAAGTAACGGTGGTAGGTAGGCTCTTCTAAAAAAAAAAGAGAAGAAGAAGAAGAGAGAAGAAAAAAAAAGACTTGCCAATCTTCTCGCAATCCTTCGGCGAGGATCATTCGTCCTTGGCAGGGGGCCAAGTGATGAAAACGGGGGCAAAAGGTGCTAGAAACCGAACGTCTTCGTAATTAGAAAGTGGAACACCTGCGTATGAATATATCGGGACTCCGCATCACTCTACCCGTGACAGAGTTGTGATATTTGTATATCCACTGTAGTCGAAAACAAGAAATAGAGAAAGAAAGAAAGAAAGGAGAGGAAAAAAAAAAGAAGGTGAAACGAGGAACGTAACACGCGTCACTTTACGTAACGGTACCATTATAAAATTATCAAATCATGACGTTAACGTCCCGTCCGGGATGGATTAAGATTGAAATATGTCGCAATCGAGCTGCGCTCCTCGACTCGTATAACGTCTGACGGTTTACATTTCCAGTAACGTATTATCTGTAACGCAATTAATCCAATACCCGTCGAGATATTAATTATAGATACGCGTTAAAGTGCCGGTCGGTCGGTGTGTACTTTAACGGCAGCTTTAAACCATAAGTACTTACGTTATGTCGTTCTTACGGCTACGTTTTGCACAACGTGTCGCGAAAGGGGTAAAGGAGAGCGTTTCTTCGCCGCGAAAGGGAACGCGAATGGGATATTTTTCGATCGTGTGTCGTCACGGTCCGACACACCGTTGGAAACAAAAAAAAAAAAAAAGAAACCCTGTCGAGCACGCATTTCTCCGGGCATGGAAAACCGGTGACGATTGCCGGTGTAAATTTGATTTGTCTCGGGAGAGCCGGTCGATCGAGCGTTATTTCTGAAATTACGAAATTCTACCGAGTGGCGGAAGAAAGGAAAAAAAAATAAAAAGAATTATCGCTAGTAGTTGCCCACCGGGCAGCAAAGCGGTTACCTTTCTTTCGCGTGATAATCGATTTTCCGGTTTATCCGATGGCGTTTACAATTTGCGAAAGAAAGTTGTTTTATTTTTATCATCGTTGCGCAACGGTCCGCTCGTTAATTGAATAACGCGAACGGTATTAACGATCGTTTTAACGGTCCGACAGGGGGGGGAGTATAAAAGTTAAAAATAATTCCCCGCCCCCACCCCCCTTCGTCCGCGTATCGCGTGGATCCTCTCGGTTGTTGTCACTTTCGCGAAATGTAGTTTCCCGCTGGTGTAACACCGTGATTTACGAGCGGACACCAGCGCAATTACCGTTCGCGCGATGAGGAAAAACAAAAGGATGATAAAACGCCGATGAAATCGTGCTTTCAACGGTATGACTAATCGCTCGCAGTACGCCGAACACGGAGCATCCAGCGCGATTTATGTAGATCGATGAATCGCCCGTGTTCAACGTGAACGAAAATTTCGTGTGTGGAAAAAGGTGGAAAAACTTGACCCTCCCCCACCGTTTGAACATCATCGATTCACAGTCATCGTTGAAAATTCCATTGACAAAAGAGGTATCTTTCTATGGTGAATGTATGGTAACGTAATATTCCCCCCGGTAACTAGACAATCACCCACGATAGTATTATAACGTGCGAATAGAAATTTCCAATCGAAACGATCGACGCTAGATAGACGCAAGAAATATGTACCGATCGATACAATTCGCACGGTATCGAAAGAAAGATAGCAAAAGTTTTTCCAACGCGATATTACCACACGAGTTGACGATGGAATTCCTATGTAAAAACGCTGTTCCGCAGAGACGTTTATAATTATCCTGGCATTAGGAAACCGTGAGAGCAGTGACACGATCTCCGTGGTTCGCGTGCCGTTCACGCACCAGATCCTTTCGCGGATTTCGCGTAGATCGTAAAGTCGATCCGAAATAATCGCAAATTTTCTTCGCCGTGCCGAACGGCCAGACAGATATATGGAAATACGTCGGTACCGTTTGAATACTCACAAAAAACAGTCCGTAACAACGTGCGTTTCTACAATTTTCCACGTGAATTCCACCCGCCGGACTTCGGCAAAACGAGCCGCGTGTTAAAAATCAATCTAACAACGTGCATAAACATTTCACCGCGTCCCCTTTTCCCGCGCGAACGCTTAAAGGAAACGAGACTGTTTCGATTCTGGTACTCGGTCGGTCGTCCACTAAAATTTCCTGCGATTAAGATTAGAAAGTGGAGTAAGATAAATCTCGTCGATCGGATATTAAGAGCGTAACGATGCCTGTTGCCAAATAGAACCGATCCGGTATTTGTATATTCGATGCATATGGTGTGCTTCTAATAAATATGAAATTCGTTCGAAATTATACATTTAACCCTACTACCCCCCCTCCTTCCCCCAACCCCCCCTCTGTCTACCACCGGAACCACTTTTCGTGTTGCAAAATAATTCGCCCAACGTTTTGCATAACCAGTCCGGATTTCCACATTAACTTCATTACAGCTTACGATGGGGTTAAAGGGGGAGGGGAGGGGAGGGGAAGGGGAGGGTCGATTACACGTTGTGGATGCTTGGAAAATCTCGCTAATGTTTCTGTCTCCACCACCTACAGCGATCTAATACCACGCGCCGTCGTGTCGCGATCCCTACCCGCGTTTTGCCGTTTAATCTGTATCACGCTTGCAAAACTGATTTGCGTGCCGTCTGTATGGATTAATATCAACGCGATTAATTTCGCAACCGATCGATCCTGGCGATCGCGCGTCGCTCGAAGGGGAGTGCCCGTGTTTAAAACCGCGTGGAATTTGCAATTGGACGTTTCTTTTTTTTCGTTCGCCTGGGCGACGTCGATCGATGTTCACCTATCGATCCCGATTTGCATGACGACGTACGACAAATTTCTACAAGAATCGATAAATGTGTGCTTTTAACTGACACTTTAGAATATTTATCAGGATTTAGATAAACCGTTAGATTACAAGGGAGAGTATTGAGATTCGTCGAACACAGATCTACCGGTAATTCCGTGTTAATCGCCAGAAGCTTCTTCCTGACGGACGCGTTACACTCGTTATTTATTACGTAATGTGTGAGCAATCTGGTGCCAGCCAGACATGTCAGTTCAGCAGCAAACGTTCCGACAGCCCGGGGCAAGGCCGTAGACCTGTCTCGCCGACGGCTACGACTCTCGTGAATGAACTGTCGAGTTTGCGGATTTCCTCCGCGCACGTTTCCACGTTCCGCCGCGACTTCCGTTCCCCGCCGGATTCGCGATCGCCGAATCTATCGATCGGACGAAATCTCTAAAATGTTTCTTTTTTATCTGATTCATCATTCTTTATCGCTCTTACCGTTTCGTTCGGAATTAGTGAGAATTTAATACGACTGATCACGAAAAAGTTAGGTAAAAAGGTGATAGTTTCTTTGACTTAGATTCTATTTCACGATTTGAATTTTGTGCTGATGTTGAACGAGGGTGTTTGTTGACAAAAAATACAATCAAACTTTGCTCGATTATTTTAGGTGAACGATTCGCGTGACGTCGATAAATTGTTAGACAGCTGACTCGGACGAGTCGTTCAACTCGCTGGAAATTAATACGGCGAACTTGTAATTGATATCAAACTGTGACGCGGGGGTGTCACTTCCGCCGGTCTAATTGTAAAACGGGTCCCGCGAACGGCGCAGAAACGCGCAGAATCCCGAGATGATCACGTGCGATGCTTATGATCGGGCGCAAGGTTCCGGAAACGAGGATCTAGAAAGTCGGGACGGAGTACGTGAAGCTTGTATTCTGCACGCTTTTACGCGGTCACGTAGACAGACCGCACAGCACTGCTCTCCCTTTTCTAAACGAGCAGTCAGAATATTATCTCAACGATTAACTTTGCTCGTTTTACCGATTCGCGTTTCGACTGTCATTTTCTCATTGATTTTCATCACCCCGTGACAAGTAAAACATACCGAACCAAAGGAATATTCACAGTGTCTATCGGAGACTCTAATTATTCTCAATTAATTATACATTTCTCACCACGAAGATTAATTGGAAAAAGATAGAGTCACAATTTAGAGAGAAAATAATTCACACAAACGTAAGAATGTAAGAAATAAGATCGGTGTGCTCGGGGCAGGAGGTCTTTCTCTTACTTTCCGTTGTTTTCATATTTCAAACGTTGCACGAACACGACACGATGGTAAGTGGCGTACGCTTATCCCGACGATTTATCACCTCGGCCACCGACAAACGGCGAGTCGTGCTACGAAAGAGTATCAGCCTGGTGAAGAAAATGTCCGCAATCGGGACTTTCCCGCGGTCTAATATATGGAGACCGTCGGTTTCAGGCGATCCACCGCACTCCGTCAGGCAAATATCTAGCCGTCAACGAATTCGTATCCTGGCGTTACGTCGGAAAAACCATCGAAATATAGATTCTCCCGTCCGTTCGTAAAAGTCACGTGCGTCCGAAATCGTCGAGTGTCATAACTCGTTCTCGACGGTGGATGGATCGATCGATCCATCGAGAAGGCAGGTGGGGGGAGGTGGATCACCGTGCACGTTCACTCCTCGCGAATTAAGAGGTGCTATCACCTTCGCGAAAGTATCCCCACCGTCCCTCCGAAAGTGTTCATCCCCTCCCGATAAAATCGGTAGCACATATCGAAAAACACGACTTCCCTTTCCCGTGAATCTCTCTCACTCTCACTCTCTTCGTATCTCTTGTGATTGTTCGCGTACACACGATATACCGATCTCTCGTTATCTTACTTATCCTCCGTCAAACGAATAAAAGAAAAAAAAGAAAGAAAACAGAAAAAAAAAGAATGAAAAACAAGTAAAATATAATTTTCTACTTACGATCCTCATGTCTCTCTCTTATAGATTTCCCTTCCTCGACGAGGACGTCCCGGTGTGACCAGGTTAACAAGGTAACAAACGATAATACTTAAACGGTCCTCCGCGTTTTCCGTTCGCCGGACGAGCTTCGGACACCAACTGCAGCCGCGGTCTCGTTAACCGTGCGATTCTAGGAGACCCAAAGGAGGTGGTGTGCCACCTTCTTCGTCAGGGAGGGTACACGTTCTTTCTTGTGGTAGCTCGTAGCAAGAGGGGAGGGGGGCCCGGAAGGAGCAAACCGGAGGCCTCCTACCTAGACACAGTAGGTCGATACACGTAGGAAAACCAGGTAACCAGAGAGACCGACGAGCCGTGTGGTGCGGTGTGTACAGGTAAACGTGGATCGTAGGTGTAGAGAACTACGGTTGCTCGCCGTTGTACCGTGCCGGACCGTTTGACGGGAGGTGGGGGCTGATCCTGGGACTTATATGTCGCCGCTGGAGGCCACCTTGCCTCCTTTTTTTTTCTTTACCTCCCCCTCCGCAGCCCCCGTGGATCCGAGCCCCTCTAAAGAGGCCCTTGACGATGGTCAAGGTAACACTCTGTCCGGGGATACGACCACACGGACGTGGAACACGTTACGGAGACGATTCGACGAACGTGGAAACTGTGGTGGGGATGTTTCCGAATAGCTGTTACTGTTATTTAATCGGAATTAATAGTTTGGTTGTATTTATAGAACTGTGAGAATCGATCATTTTTAGAAAAAGTGTATCTATTGTCTTTGAAATCAATATAATATAAGTGTCTATGTTTTATTATGGATTGTTAGGACGTTGGAGTTTGGATCAGTGGTATAATTATATTTCTTTGTGTTGTTTATCTATTTATTTATTTATTATAGACCAGTGAGTGTACACGTCTGTTTGGTACATGAAATAGATAAAGCCTTGTATCAGAGAATGTTACGGCTAGATCGGACCATAATAATTACAGTGGATTGCCGAGACGGTAATTATCCACGTGGTTTTCTCCCGGTAAAATTATGCACACGTCTCGGGTAACGTGTGTGTTCCATACGTCCATTTCTCAATGACTACCGCATCATGCTCCCGATCAGGAATCCGGATCTCTATTCAGCGGTGCTGCAGTTAATGACGTCAAGTGTCTGCAGTTGCGAGAAACCGCGTCCAGTCTGGAGATGTTATCGTCAGCTAACGTTGTCTCTTTGATGTCCGAAAAAGTTTTGAAACCACCGCGTCCCGACTGCAAACGGAACAAAAAAGCTCCAGACGGATTAATCTAACGTGAGGTCGTCGTTTCACGGTAAATAAAAAAAAGGAAAAAACAGCTAAAACACGGGATCTGAATACCAAGATTTTACGCTCGGTCCGGTCGAAAAGTTTCCATTTTTTTTTTGTTTTCCGAAAATGATGTACATACACAACGATCGTCGTCGAGTTTCCTAAACCGCTTTCGACAGATTGATGATTTTTCTTATTCGTCTGCCACGTACAAGTTCACCCAAAGAAATTTATAATATATTCTTAATGGAAGTCTCGAGGCATCGTTAAATATCATAATAGTACGAAAGAAGTAAACTTTTGATGAAAATATTCTACGAATTGTGATCGTTTGCCATACAAAACATTGATGACACAGATATTTCTTTGCCTTCGTTTATAAATAACTTACGCAAAACATTTCATAAATAAATCTCTCGATCTCGATTCGAATATATTTTATGTAAATCTATGATTTTCCTAAAAATTGGTGTTACGCCTTCGAAGTGATAAAAGAGGTTGGATAATGTTCCACCTTGGACTAATTATTTTTTCTCTTCTAATAAATTGTATTACGCGCGGATGTTATAACGTGTACGCCATTGATTTCAAAGCAGAAGATTCATGCTTCCACGAGTTACAAGAAGTTTCTCTAACTGTTGAAAGGAACTTACGTAACATAATTGCACGCACGCGCTCGTTGCTATTCTTTTATGCGTCAGTTCGGGGGCAAAAAGTTGTAAACTTCGTTCTGCCCCCCGAAGAAATCGATTTTTCCCGTTCGATGCGTCACGCAACCACGGTGGACCGTTTTGATCGATGACGATTAAGATAATCGTCTAATTAATCCGAACGGATGCGCAACGGTGCATCGTTACGATCAGAAATCCTCCGCCAGCGTGTATAATTTCCGGCGATGGATTCCGAAGGCATCTGACAATCGTCGATAATTATATCGTAATTAGATTGACAATCGTATAATTCCCCTCGTTATGCAGAAATTATATCCGACGGATCGATCGATCGATCGTTCGTTCGTTCTCTAATCGGTCTATGAATAAAATAGAAAAAGAAAAACAAGGGAAGGAAAAACCTGTCGTTAATCCGTTTTACAATTAAATCGACGATTAAAAAAGACCGGGAATGCAGGTCAGCGCAAGGACGTAAAACTTTACACGCATATGTAAATAATTTACATTACATTTCAATGTAATTTCGTTGCCGTTAACTTGAGAATTCAATATCCTAGGAAATCATGCGAATCGATCCAAACCGACCGTGGTAATAAAAATATGAAAGTTTGTGGAAATTCAATATAAAAACACCCATATACACCCACTCACACATTAACACACACCAGAAAACATTAGTATATGCGTCCAGTTGTGAACTATTCGATCAAAACCTTCGTTTCAACGAACTTTTGAGAAAGGGCTCGAAAACTACCTGTATTTTCCTACCGACGGTTTCTTGACCTTCGTCAAACATGGAACTGTTTACCTTAACCCGCTAATTAGCGTGCTTTGGGCCGCGACACAGCGCAAGGAGACGGTGTGCTTTCCAATACCTCATCGGCCGGACACGGCGGAAGGTTAGACCTTGAACGATCGGATAACCTTAATCTCCTAAATTCGGTTTAATTAACGAGGTCGAGAGATATTTCGCTTTCGACCGTATCGACCTGTGTTTCTTGCATTTTGTTTCTCTCTCTCTCTCTCTCTTTTGTATATTATACACATATACACGTACTATAATATACACGTAAATATACATATCTCTGTGAAACGAGGTCCCTATCGATTTGCAATAACGCCGGCGATAAACGGGGAACAGTGAAAGGCCATTAAATTCGGTGAAAACATATCGTTGTCGGACGAACGGGTAAAACTCGACGACATGACGGTAACAGACGGAATAAAATGATATAAAAAAATCTGTGGTTTAAATTGCCTAAAAATTCGATCTTTCAAGGGGACCTTCACATGAATGGATTCTGGTTCAAGATCATAATTGCAGAGATGGTCGCGAAAGTAACTTTGCATCGGTTTCTGTTTCAGTTTCACCGGTTACCACGGGACCACCGGTTGGTATCGCGAAAAATCATCGAAATAACTCAATCGTTCGCGGTCACGAAACGTGCTCGCGACCGGACGTGTAATTTCATTTCAAAATCGTACGCTAACGACCCGTAGCCACTGCAATAAAGCCCTTAATAATGGGAATCGAGGTGTAAATCGACAAACGTGCGACTCGGAATCGATCCTGTCCTGTAAAATGTCTCAATAATCTCGCGGTTCGTGTAAAATACAAATTTTATGTCCCGAAACGAAGGAAAAAAAAATAAATAAAAAGGAACACACTCCGTTACGCAAGTCGCTTGGATTTCGACTCTAAATCAGACACGCAAATCACGGATAGAGATAAAAGTTTCGATAGTAACCAATAGCAATTAAATAGAATTAACGAACCGCGTTGGCTTTTACTTTCTTGTGTTCCGAAAGTAATCATTCGACGTCGTAAACACCACTTTAACGAAGCGAAATATAAATTCCTGGCGATATTAAATGTCCGCAAAAACATCGCCCGGTTCTTCTGGGGGAAAAAAGTTGTGCTAATTAACATACACAGCTTCCTATCGTTTCCGCACCGAATTCGTGCGTCCGACTCGAAACTTGTTTCCTCTTTTTCCCTACTTTACAAAAAAAACGTCTCATAAATGTCTTGATTCTTCCTGTAGTCTAATTAGAATTCGAAGGATTTGCCTCTTAACCGTGATACCTACTATAAAAATATCAAAAAATTCACGTCCTTTGAAAATATTGATTATCATTACACAGACGTCATTTCACGACGACGAGAGGTGGCCAATAACACACTGATATAAATAAGTTTGTATACATATACAAGTGGTCTCAGTGGAGCACGGTCGTCCGAAGTGGCACCGTCCTTCGCTGCATTTTCGATTCGCGATCTCGTTTCATGCTTCCCGGTTATTAAAATGGCGTATTAATGCGAGCGGAAGGGCATCGCGGGAAAAAGAGAGCGGCGATCGTCCGAGGACGAGGCAATTAACGTAGGTGCATTGTGGTCAAATTGGCGAATTAATTGTGCGATCGCTAAAGGATTCTTATGAAAGTCTAACGAAGGTTTAGTCATAGACGACGACGATGGAGAGAGAGAGAGAAAAAAAAATAGAATAAAATGATGTCGCGCACCGGGAGACCGAACGATTCAGCGACCTTAATTAACGTCCAGCCTGAAACCCGGGCAATTTGTTTGACTTACGAGCGCCACCGGTAACGGTCGGTGTCACTTAATTTATTTCCGATTTATTATGCCGACACGTTCGCCTCGTCGCCGCGAGGAATTGCCACTCGTGTTCGCGGATTCGCCTGTCGACGTTGTTGTTCCTGGATAACGGAATTTTGTTTACTGATCGATGTCTCGTCGCATTCTACTCGGTCTGATTTATTACGTATTTTGATACGTATATTTGTTTTTAAAATGTTTGGTGAAACGCAACTAGATTTCAGGCTACGGAATAGTAACGACGGTCAACGCTGCGACAAGTTTTTACTCGCAGCAGGTTGTCCTCGATACTATCGACGCAACGATTCAAGAGCGGAACGAGATATCATTGACCAAATTGTTATTTTATGCGTACCGGTATTTCCTTCCGATTAAAAAAAAACACACACACACAAAAAATAGATCTATTTGAGACTATTATTAAGATCTCCGTGAGCTAGAAATTAGAATATTCGCATCCTTCCGACAGGAAACGTGTTATCGATGATTTCCAGGTCGCGTAAAAAGCAAAGAAGGTAACCCGCAACACCTTGCATTCTAATTTCATTAACGTCCAGACACCTGTTTTAATTGGATCATCTAATATGTGTATTTCAAACGTTCAAGTTTATCGCGTGGGATTCAACGTGAATATCGTGTACCAGGGTCCTAGGTGCCCGGACGACAAATCAAAGTCTCGTTAGGATCAAAGAATATCGACGAGAAGGAAAAAGACACTAACGAGCCCGTCGCACGAAGGTAAACGTCGTAACCTCATAAAAGGTGCATTCGTATTGCTAATTACGGCTTCGGTGGGCAGCACCGCCTTCCGAGTAATAAACCTGCAATTTACTCGGTGCGTCACGCGCATTGAACGTCCATGAGCTGAATTTGTCTTTAACGGAAGCTCGAAGAACGTCCACTTCCGTCGACGTTACTCAAATTTCGCGATCATCTTTTATCACCTATCCGAAAGCGACGAATAATTATCATTCTCTCTCACAGAGTCTCTATATTCGATTTCACAATTACACTTAACCATTGATCAATCAAATTCTACGGTGATCCAAGAGTCCATGGAAACGAAATTGGAATAGGGAATGAAATAAAAAGAAAACGGAACTGAAACGTTGAACAATCAAACGAGAGAACTCACGTGTCCGTTTTACATTTTACAAAGGCCACGGATCGCTACGGAGATATATAGAGCACGGCCTCTAACATTATTTACGGAAGCCCGAAATCGTTCGGAATTTCACTCTATATTTTAACTCCGCGCAGACCTTTAATTTCCGTTAGTATCAAGCCGTTGGAATCGCTACTAAGTTTCCTCGTCAAATATAAATCCGTTTGTAACGCGAAACTTTACGGAGGTGGTGTTATACGGGTCTTGAATTAAACGGGTACGTTTCTCGTAGATTTTATTCCAGTCTTATAACTTCCATTGGATTGTCAGCGGCGTTTCGTGTTACCTTATCAAACGCACAAATCTTCCCCCCCTGATATTACATTTGCCTGGTGTGCGACGCCATTTAGACGTCACATATACACGTCAGTGTCGTCCGATTCTCAGGTATTCGGGGTTTTACTACCTGCCGGAGGTGTTTGAAATGATTCCTGCATACTACGTTAGTTCCGGGACTTAGGTGAACGTTCTTATAAATTATTGCGAGACAATTCCGGCGTATCAAGGACTACGGGAATGTGTGTGTGGTTCAAGGCCGGTCGTATCTCGATTGTCTTTTCACCCGAACGTTCGAAGTCCGATCACGAAATTCGTTGTGCGAAATTTTATCGTTAGTGGGGAATAAAAATGAATTTTTATTATTATTATTTCCCGTTATACGTGAACGTGTAATTTTTTTCCAGCCAGGTGTTCGTTACGATGGTGTTTTGTAGACGATAGAAATGTTTTCGAATAAAGATTCAGATTTTTGTATAAATAATTTATCGTTATCGTTCCCTCGGGGTTTTGTTGATGGGATACAATATTAGATTTTCAGGTCATCTTTGGGTCCATCCTCGAGGGTCCGGTGTTACACCTGATGGAATTTCGTTACGAAGCCGGATTTTATACACGGGGGACGCTTGTCGTACAGAAGGACGTCGTTCCGCTGTAACAACCTAATTTCCTATTCGTTAGTCGTACGGAACGGCTTGCGAGAGAAAAAGGAAGAAAAAAAATAGAGTTAACCCCGGATCGGGAAGAAACGAGTCCGAGTACGAAAATTGGATTCGCAACGGGACAGAAATCGGTCGTGTCATCGTGTCTAATTGGATGAACAATCTAGTCGATTGTTAAACAAAAGAAACGTAAACGATAAACTATCGTCATGGGTGGTCCGGTATAATTCTGTTATTATGGAAACTAATTAATTAAGTATAGTGAAACATTTAACCACACGTTCGAGGTATCTAAATTGGTTAGTTATTCGACAATTGGATACTAAAGTACCTTGAACACACGAGTTGCAGCGTGCGCTCGATACAATTACAAATTAGGAACTACTTTCCCAGAAGGAATGGCGAAACACACCCCACTGTATACTCCAGATATAAAACGGTACTTGTTACAAGTACATACAATGAATATGACGTAACAGACGGCGTGTTAAAGTCTCCGCGAATAGGTCGGCAAAACGAAGCTAACCCAATTCCCGGTGTGTCCTCGTTAAAGGACCACCGTTGGCCATGCTTTCAATCCACGTAGACCACGTGCTCTAGTTGAAAGGATTTCCGAGCGACTTTCGATTAATCACCGCAACTGCGCGGCAAGAAAGTGCGGATAATTCTTATTAGTCGTGTTTATGCAACGGAAGATTTTGTTCCCCTCGCTTGTTGAATTGATTTTTTTTAAAAAGCACCGATCGGGACTCCGATAGAAAGTAGCCTGAAATCGTTGTGTTAGCCACCTTCGCGTTTCCGCGAGATCTCGCGGCGAAACGTTTCGGAATTCCCGACGATTTATGATATCGAAAATTGCGCCGGTGTCGTAACAAACGCGCGGAAGAAACGAAAAACGTGCGAGGAATAACGAACGGAACGTTCCTCGCGACGATCGCGGATTCAAAATCGGGCGATTTGTGGAATCGCTTCGTTCGCGAAATGATTTATTAATGTCGCGAACCTATGAAAGGGAATAAAATAAATGCAAATTGGAAAAAGAATTTGAAAAAGTGTTCACGGGCAAGCGGAATTTCATGCGAGAACCGGGCATCGAAAGAAACAAATTAAATATCTGCCCGCGAGATTGCGAAACGTCAATAATGCAAACATTTCGCCGCGAAATGACAAAGCCGCGGGAACGTGCACCGTCGATAATCTGACCAAAGCGGCGGCAAAAAAAAACACGCGATTGTATCCGTGTCTCGCGGTCCGTTTTATCGTTCCGCCCGGTGAAATAATCCACTCGAGAAAATCGAACCCGCCGCGAACCACCCGAATTTGCGTAATCTGACATTCCGATCGATGTGTACGTCACTTTTGATGAAAGATTGCGGTAGTCGTCTTTATACTATGGGTTCTTGATCGTATGAATTAATTATCATTCACTGAGACTGTGGAAGTTCGCTGGATCCTTTTAAAAAAGAATTTCAGTCGAGCAACCTTAATTATTATGCGCGAGTTTCGAAAGTAGCGGCAGTAGTTTGTTCCCTCGATGAACGACGAGTGGTAAAACAAACGGTGTTTCTGTTTTACCGTCTACGATATCTCCTATACCCCGTCTGTGCTGTGACTAAATGTTTGTTCATACCCGGGAACTGAATTATCGACGCAATGAGATTTCAATAGATTTGCAGCACCTCTTTCAAAAGATAGCAAATGAAAAATTATACCCAGTGCCACCGTTCTTCCTCCTATTCCTCGTTTTTTTCCCTGAAAATACGAGAACTGCTAAGATCTGTAGCACAGACGAGGTATTGGATAGACCGATCATCCCCATGCTTTTCGATGTCACTGGTTTGGAGGGCTCTAGAGCCCTCTTACCATTTTAGTGTCACTCGTTACGTTACCATTTTCGGTTCGAATCTAGGATGTCCGTCGATTATTAGTAAGAATACGATATAGAAGTTATAGTTTATGCGTATTAATAATTGACCATTGTACTGCGAAGGAAGGATAGTGAATTCACAGGTATACAACTGTAAGTCACAGCAAAAGTAAGTTGTTTTATAGAGAAGAATATTCAGTTTTTCGGAATACATACAAAAGTTATGAATATTGTCATTTTCCACTATTTTTCTTTATTTCTTATAAACAATTGTACTTTCTTAAAACCATTATCATTCTATTTGGTACCAATAATTCAAATCTTTTCCGATAATGTGAAACATAATACAGTCTACGTCAACAGTTAATATGTTGCTGAGCTGTTTCTTATTAATATGATATCAAATGAAAAATCGTCAAATTCAGGCGGTTTTTTGAACGGCATTCGCTCAATTTTTGAGATAGCGATCTGAAACTGGTACCATTGTTTTAGTTAGGAAATTCTACGCCAGATCAACCTATAATAGTTGTACTTTTCGAAAATTTAATTTTTCGCAAAAATCTGAAGGGGGTAGGTCAGGATTTTTTGCGATTTTCGTAAATCGCTTGCCATTTCCACAATTTTTGAGATATTAAAATGATTCTTTCACTGTCTTATTCGGCTTCGGATTCCGCGTCCAAAACGTCCAGGATCATTAAAATATCTCAAAAATTGTGGAAATGACGAGGGATTTACGAAAATCGCAAAAAATCCTGACCTACCCCCTTCAGATTTTTGCGAAAAATTAAATTTTCGAAAAGTACAACTATTATAGGTTGATCTGCCGTAGAATTTCCTAACTAAAACAATGGTACCAGTCTCAGGTCGCTATCTCAAAAATTGTGGAAATGGCAAGCAAAAAACTGGTTGAAATTGACGAATTTTCACGATTTTCGTAATTCTTCCGTCATTTCCCCAATTTTTTAGATATCAAAATGATTCTTTCACTGACTTATTCGGTTTCGGATTCCGCGTCCAAAACGCCCTGGACCATGTTAATAGCTCAAAAATTACGGAAATGACGAAGGAATTACGAAAGATTTACGAAAATCTCGAAAAATCGTCAAATTAGAGCAGTTTTTCGTTCGGCATTCGCTCAATTTTTGAGATAGCCGTCTGAAACTTGTACCATTGTTTTAGTTAGGAAATTCTACGGCAGATCAACCTATAATAGTTGTACTTTTCGAAAATTTAATTTTTCGCAAAAATCTGAAGGGGGTAGGTCAGGATTTTTTGCGATTTTCGTAAATCGCTTGCCATTTCCACAATTTTTGAGATATTAAAATGATTCTTTCACTGTCTTATTCGGCTTCGGATTCCGCGTCCAAAACGTCCAGGATCATTAAAATATCTCAAAAATTGTGGAAATGACGAGGGATTTACGAAAATCGCAAAAAATCCTGACCTACCCCCTTCAGATTTTTGCGAAAAATTAAATTTTCGAAAAGTACAACTATTATAGGTTGATCTGCCGTAGAATTTCCTAACTAAAACAATGGTACAAGTTTCAGACGGCTAACTCAAAAATTGAGCGAATGCCGTTCAAAAAACCGCCTGAATTTGACGATTTTTCGTGATTACGCTCTTCCACAGATGAGGTATTGGATAGACCACTCATCCCCGTGCTTTTCGATGTCACTGGTTTTGAGGGCTCTAGACTCTATCCAATACCTCGTCTGTGGTAATGGTTTTGCAACGCCCCCGTCAGAAAAATAAAGATTCAAAAAATCGTATAAAGTTATGCAGACAAATCGAAAATTTACTTAAATAGTTTGAACATTCTGCGTTGTTGTCAGAAAGAGGAACATCAAGAGACTACACGTAAGTTGTTCTTTTATACTTTTTCGAGGTCGCCCCGACAAGACTGAACCTGTTATTTCCATCTTTATTGTTGAGGCTTCACGGATCAAGTACAACCAAACTTCAAAATACACTCGACCTGACATTGCCAAGTACGCCATTAACCTTTAGTCAGTGATAAAACGTCCTGGAGTCAATACCTCTTCAAGACACGCTCCGGTCAACCTCCCGAAGTAAAATTCATTTATTATTCATACATTATTAGTACTGAGTAACACACCGATTGATTGCAATTGCATTAATTAATAGAGATTGATTAATAGAGGCAGTAGAAATATATTAAATATTCAAATTTTAGAAATAATTATATTTATTGTTATTAATTTGCAATCGCGATTTGCAACTTCATATTTAATATCAAGTTTATAAAATATAGTTCGAATTTGTACGATGTTATAGTCAAAAGTTTTCTTTATTTGTGCAAAATATATAATTGTTTAATTGTTAGCAATACATCCGGAAAATGCTACGGTTTAATAACGGTCCGCTCAAGGTTAACATAGATTTTATTATGTCGTAATAGATCGAAGAAATTCGCCGGCGGGTACCTATGTACGAGTGCAACCGACCGTGACCGGCCGACTCCCGAGTTTACCTGGCGTGACTTTGACACGGGCGCGCATCAGTCTCTGTTCAGCGGGCGGGGGGTGAAGACGTACATACTCATAGGAGGTCCTGGGTGGTTTCCAAGGTATGTGACATCGTTTTAGAACATTTATCTTTGTTCAATTCATTTATATTCTATATCCTATCATAGTATATACGTGTATACCATACACATTCAATACATTACATTTAAAATCATGAATCGAGTCCACTTTTCTCAGTATGATTTAAACAAATAATTTTTCAACTTTTTGGAAAATACCTTCTGTATTTCTATTAATTCTTGCTTACTATATTATCACAATTTCATTAGTTTTGCTTATGAATTTCGCTGTTTGTACTTAGAATTTGGATAAATTTGTGACTGTTAATTCTTATCATGTTTTGGTTTCTAATTCCAGGTACCCACTATACAAAGAAGCCCGGTTACTTGAGACGTAAACAAGAACACAATGAACATCGCAGCGGTCAAAGCCTACTTGTTATCGCCCTTGACATTGGTCGTATCTAACATTGTTCGCGGTACATCTACAACGGGAATTTATATTTTCCGTGAGTTACGTTAGATTGAATCGAGTCATCGTGCCGTTTATTTTTCGTGAACCGGATATAAGAAATATTTTTCTTGCGAAACGTTTGAGAATATTTCTACGAAACTTCGCGCCGGTTTATTAAAGTATACATCTTTTCGCGTCGACTATTGCGTACACAATTTCATTTTACACCAAAGTAGGACAATGGCAATATTCCTAATAACAATGCTTGGTAATTAAATTGAAAAATACTTTAACCGAATATCTACGACATTTTCCGCGGTATACGCGTTCGCGATGTATTTTATTTTCAGCTTTTGTGACCGCGCGCAATGCGGTTTTAGAATCATTTTCTGCGAAACAAGTATTTCGCGAAATAGAGTCAGTGTTGTTGCGATATTAATACATTATTATTGCTCGATACTCGCGTGATTAAAACCGCCGAAAGAAATGAAATTCGGTCGCGAAATTCTTTTAATTTTTCCAATCGCGAGAGTAGAGTCAGTTTGTTCGCCGGACATTATTTCGGTCGCGAATATAGTCCCTTTTTTTTATTTTTTTTTATTTGAATTACTCGCCGCGATGAAGTAGCGGTACGCAGCAGCTGTGGAAAGGATTTCCATCGGGCGTCGTCGCATCAGGCAGCAGGTAAATATCAGCAAAATCTACTTTTAATTCTTCTAATTAACAATGAAATTACATTTTGGAATATCGAATTCGAGTGAGAATTAAAGACGAACGATGTGAGGAATGATAGACGGTTAAACTATAAAGACTTTTCTCTTTTTCTGTTACAGAAGACATCGCAACGATTTAGCTGGCCGAGTGCAATGCGGTCTTAGATTCACTTGATCCGAAAAAGTATATCGCGAAATAGAATCAGTGTTGTTGCGCTATTAGAAATTATGTTTGTTCGATATACGCGTGCTTAAACCCGCCGAAAGAATTGAAATGGACTGCTACAACGTAACATATTCGGTCGCGAAATTCCTGTATACTTTGAATCGCGAGAGTAGAGTCAGTTTGTTCGCCGGAAATAATTTCGGTCGGGAGTGTAGTCTGTTTATTTTTCTTTTTTTTTTCTTTGAATTATTCGCCGCGATGAAGTAGAGGTACGCAGCAGCTGCGGAAAGGATTTCCATCGGGCGCCGTCGCATCAGGCAGCAGGTAAATATCGTCAAAATGTTCTACTTTTACTTCTAATCCACAGTGAAATTACATTTTGAAATATCGAACTCGAGTCAGAACTAAATACGAACGATTTGAGGAATGATAGACGGTTAAACTATAAAGACTTTGCTATTTTTCTGTTACAGATGACTTCGCAACTGCAGAGCCGGTCGTAGTATCATCTCTACAATCAAAGGTGCAGAAGAAATCTACGACCGGTGAGTCAAAAAATTTACGGTTCCTCCGATCACTCAATCATGTCGTAGGACGCAAAGGTCCGAAGCGGCACGAGTGTATTGGTTGTATTTTATTTGAGTTTGCGAGCATAGTGACCGCGAGTGTAAAGTATTTTATACTTTACATTCGTGGGTAGTAACACCCCATTGTTGTGAATATTTAATTAGCTCAGGCAGGGGTCTTCTTGTGGCTTAGCTTCACGGACGATTTTGATGTAATTTAATTTGAAGGTTCGATACCCTCGGCCTTCATTTAATTGCATTCGCGTTCGCGTGCATTTCATATAATCACAGAATTTTAATCATACGGTGAATCATACGAATTAAATTCAGTCAGAATTTGTATATTTTTCGTGGCCGCGTTTCCTTTAACTTGTAAAGTCCTTTAAATTGTTGTATTTGAAATGCCCAAGAAGACCAATTCGCGATGGGTAGATTCTGGTTTCAAAGGCTAATTTTGAACATATTTGCATTGTTTAGAATATAACTTTGAATAAGGAATCAACCAAGGTTTTCAATTATAAATTCAAGTTTCATATATATTTTTTTTCAAATAAATTTCAATATTTTAAAGTTTTCAATATACCTATATATATTTTTAAAGTTTTCAAAGTTTTCTTGCACGAGATGCAATTTTTTCACTTTTTCAATTATTATTCAATATTACATTCGAGTCATTTTATAAAGTATATTTTCAAGTAAATTCTATAAAGTCAAAGTAACGATTACTAGCTCGTTAGAAGATCTATTTCAATAATCATTTTATAGCTCAGGATTTTCAGCACACATCAAGCCTAGTATGTAGTTGCCACGTTCATGTCCCTATTTGGCTTGAACTCATTCGTGTGCCCAGGTGCTACACGAATGGGTGATGGCGGTGAACGTGGCTTATAGTTTTAAGAATTATAATATTGTGTGGCGGCTCACAAGCGTTAGCGATTGTGCACGACGTACGATCCACACGTGTGAGTGTGTGTGTGAGATAAATTTATTGAATATTTCGTGGATTGTGCGTCGGTTTTGAACAATCGTTTTTATTGCAAAATCGCGATTAAATTCAACTTGCATATTTTTACGATTTTACATTATTCAATTTAAGTTCGATTGTATTTCGAACCTCAGATTATTATATTCAATTACTTTTCAATTAGAGTCAAAATGCAGAAGCATTATTTTTGAACGTAGTAATTATTTCAGCTACGATTTAATTACAAGTCTTTCATTTCTATATTTTACGTCTACAAGTTTTCATTAAATTCCTTTCAATAAAGTCTAAATAAATCGCAATAATCGCTGACCTTGTGAGTCGATTTCAGCAAAAAGGTACGTACCTGAATGTATGTGTGGGGTTTGAGTCGGTGTTGGAGACGTCCCGGGACGTCTCCCGTAGGGGGAAACACCGACTTTGATTGAGAATCGTGGAGAGAGTGTGTTGGTGTGCGAGAGATTTTTGCCATTTTTTAAATATAGGTAATAGGTAGGCAGGTAATTTATTCTCTGGAATGTGTGTGCTTTAATTTTAAGTAGGAAGGGCAGGGCAGGTACCACTGTTTCGACTGTAGGCAACCAGTGGTATCCTGTACCTGAAAGTCAGGCTAATAATCTTTTCTTTTTTAATAATAAGTAAATTCTGCTTGAACATTCGTCCTTAGCGGCTAACCGTTTGCACGGACTGCAGTTGTTATTCTTCTGAGAATAAGCTGTTAACTTGTCCACACGTGTTAGCCGCATTCTGTTGTCTTGTTAGGCGCGTGTTAGGGTTAAACCATATTATGGTTCCGAATGTTCTTGCAGAATACAGGTTGGGCTCCGGCCTGAAGCAAGAAGAGGCTTTACGCCGAAGAGGCTATATGCCGAAGAGGCCCGACAAACTGTCTAGAAGAGGGCAGCAACTAATGGCTATCCATTTTGGAGTGTTCAATTCCAGAATGGATGGTCATTCCGTTACTACTAAGTCACTATGCTCGTAGTAGTTGTAGAGTAATTATAGTTGTAATAATTTGAAGTAGTTAGTACCACGGGTCGAGGTGAGCTCCCCGTGAAGACTCTGCCCCGATCTGCATTAAAGTTTTCGAGCCATTTTTCTTATTAAATTATTTTCATAAGTGTCAAGTAATAGAGTTTTGCATTAAAGTTTTCGAGTCATTTTTCTTACTGAATTATTTTCACAAGTTTTGATAATAGAATTTTGATTACAATTTGATATTAAATTCCTTTCAAACTCAGTTATTATTTTTGTTCATTATTGTTAAAGAGTTAGAGTCCAGTTTTTGATTATTATAAATTTGAGAAATTAAATTTTTGAAAAAAAGCAGAGGGGTAGAGTGTGATAGAATGAAGTAGTTAGAAGTAGTTAGTTCCGCGGGTCGAGGAGAGCTCCCCGTGAAGACTCTGCCCCGGTCTGCATTAAAGTTTCGAGTCATTTTTCTTATTAAAATATTTTCACAAGTTTTATTCAAAGAATTTTGCATTAAAGCTTTCGAGTCATTCTTCTTATTCAATTATTTTCACAAATTTTCAATCTAAGTCATTTTTATTCATTATTGTTAAAGAAACCTAAATATTTTACTTATTGAGATATTTTCTGAGAGTTCATTTTTAAGAATATATATTTTTGTCATTACTAGAGTCGAGTTTTTGATTATTACAAATTTGAGAAATCGAATTTTTGATAAAAGCAGAGGGGTAGAGTATGATTCAGTGTGCAAAGTTTGCACACTGCCATCCGCGCCGGTCGTAATATTTGTCACCACTGGCTGCATTTCTAGTTCCGCGAATTTATTAATAATCTAAAATTCATTATCTTTGTGTGTCTCGGAGACACGTTTTCTAATGCCGTATAGGAATTTTATTATCTAATATAAAATCAAAAAGTTAAAGCAGTTAAGTGACTCGCGAATCGCGTCGTACATCGCCGTCTTTGTACGAATTTATTTAAAAACAATCATTGAACCAAGCATTTGTTAGAAGGAATATTGCCATAATTTTATGCATAAATTGCATTTTATATTAGGATGTCTTATCTTGAAATTCTTTTCAGCCGTAACTAAATTGGATCTATTTAAGATCATTTCGCGTTTGCAATTAATTTCTATTTTGCGTATTCTCAGTCAAAGCGGTCGTGGAACTACGAAACATTATTTTTGCGCGTCGGTTTTTCGCGAGGAATTTTCGTAATTTAATTTATTAGTTTTGCGGAAATACTCGCGAACGTGGACCAAGAAAAATATATTCGCGCGCGCATCGCGTATTATCTTTCAATGAATTTTAGAGTTATGCGATCACTTATTCTCTATGACGAAACCCACGGAAATTGTAAACGAATTTAGTGTTGCGAAAATTATGTAAATTCGGTCGTTTCTTTCCATACCGACCAATGTTGTCCGCGCGTGACAAGTAGTCTTTTCTCTCTTTATTAATTATAGACTCAAGATTGCGATACGGTAAAACTACAATAAGTAAAATGGGCTAATCACTCTTCTTCCAGCTTTGCTTTTAGAGTCGCGTTAACTTAGAGAAATCGCCATTTACTCACCTTAAATGGTTTGTTAAATGGCGAGAAATCTTTTTTGCGCCACGCTTGCATTTTTCTCGATTCTATGTAAACTCGCAAGGTAACTTCTAGCTTATAGTATTCCAATTAATAACAAAAATATAAAACATGTTCCCCTGTGGGTCGGGGAAAGAATAGACCCACGGTATTCCCTGCCTGTCGTAAAAGGCGACTAAAAGGGACGTTTTGATCACTATAGTGCCAAAACGTTAGTTTAAGGGGATATCATACGTCAATTTCACTTCGTTTGTCGTCGACCGACTAGAAAACGCGACTTCTTTGCTCGTTCCGCGTTATTAGCTTCTTATCAATTAAACATTTTTACCTTCAATTACATAGTTTCAGTTTTTAACTTTTAACTTTTAACTTCAACTTTTACTTTCAACTCGTAGCTTCAACTTTTACTTTCAATACTTAGCTTCAGCTTTCAATTTTTAGCTTCAGTTTTTTAAACTCATTTTAATAGTAGAGTCACTTGCTCGTAATTTGCGGCGTTCATCATACCCCTACGTTAAAACAACACGAGAAACGGTGTAGTCGGCCAAATAGCCTCACGGCTATCTGGTTAAATCGCGGTCCTGCGATATATTCATGGAGCGTGGCTCTCGTCGGATCATGGTTCCGCCGGTATCTTTGGGTGGCCTAAGGTTGTTTGGAAAGGTGAGCCCGAGTTCGTTCTGGGGACCTGTACACGGGTGGACTGCTATTTGGCGGGGTATGGGACGTATCAGGCTTATCGGTGGCGGCCGGACCGATTAGCCTGATATGGCTTAACCTGTGTACAGTTCGACTTGATGATCTATATCTTCGGATATATTTCATCTTCGATTTGTCCCTGGTTCGGATCTTTCGTGAGGCCCTTTCCTGTAAATCGACCTTACGTTTATCCCATCGTATCGGTTAACCATGGTTTGGCGGGAGTCCCGGTTCGTGGGTACTTCTCAGGACCGTGGTACGAACCACCGTGTAAGTGTGTAAATTGTTTTTCCGTCGAGTTATGGTAAACGTCTAGAGTCACCCGCGTTAGTCTTACCATGAGGTTGCTTTTCTGGTTTGGTCGACATTTCCATTCTCGTCTATGTTATTTGTTTTATTCGCGTTTCGCGGGAAATTGGCGTTTGATGGTGATGGGTTTGTGTTTGTTATATTGAAACTGGTTTCAATATTTCGGCCACGATCGCATAGATAGACGTATCTTTGAGATCGTGGTTATTAGCTTCGCGATCGCGGTCGCGTGATATCTTTACTTTCCTTCTGAAAGTAAAGATTATGTTCGTTATCGTTTAAAGGAGGGAGGATGGGAGCCGTGGATAGGGTGGGTCTCCATTAGTAGCAACCTCCACGTGGTGAGACCTGGATCGATATTATTTGCATCGATCGATAATGAAATTTATCAATATTTTTTTGTAAATCCGATGACCCATAGTCGTTTATATTGAAATGTATCGCTTCGATGCAAATGGTATCGAGCAAATTGGCTACGAGTAGTATATGTATGTATATCTCGTGTTTACTTTTACTACAGTCAGAAAAAACCTAAATTCAACCAGTTTTTTGATTGCAATTTGCTCAATTTTTGAGATAGCGGTCTGAAACTAGTACCATTGTTTTAGTTAGGAAATTCTACGGCAGATCAACATATAATAGTTGTACTTTTCGAAAATTTAATTTTTCACCAAAATCTGAAGGGGGTAGGTCAGGATTTTTTGCGATTTTCGTAAATCTCTTGCCATATCCACAATTTTTTAGATATCAAAATAATTCTTTCACTGTCTTATTCTGCTTCGGATTCCGCGTCCAAAACGTCCTGGATCATTTTAATATCTCAAGAATTACGGAAATGGCGAGCGATTTACGAAAATCGCAAAAAATCCTGACCTACCCCCTTCAGATTTTTGCGAAAAATTAAATTTTCGAAAAGTACAACTATTATAGGTTGATCTGCCGTGGAATTTCCTAACTAAAACAATGGTACCAGTTTCAGATCGCTATCTCAAAAATTGAGCGAATGCCGAACGAAAAACTGTTCTAATTTGACGATTTTTCGAGATTTTCGTAAATCTTTCGTAATTCTTTCGTCATTTCCTCAATTTTTGAGCTATTAACATGGTCCAGGGCGTTTTGGACGCGGAATCCCAAACCGGATAAGCCAGTGAAAGAATCATTTTGATATCTAAAAAATTGGGGAAATGACGGAAGAATTACGAAAATCGTGAAAATTCGTCAATTTCAACCAGTTTTTTGCTTGCCATTTCCACAATTTTTGAGATAGCGACCTGAGACTGGTACCATTGTTTTAGTTAGGAAATTCTACGGCAGATCAACCTATAATAGTTGTACTTTTCGAAAATTTAATTTTTCGCAAAAATCTGAAGGGGGTAGGTCAGGATTTTTTGCGATTTTCGTAAATCCCTCGTCATTTCCACAATTTTTGAGATATTTTAATGATCCTGGACGTTTTGGACGCGGATTTCGAAGCGGAAAAAGCCAGTGAAAGAATCATTTTGATATCTCGAAAATTGTGGAAATGCCGAGAGAATTACGAAAATCGCAAAAAATCCTGACCTACCCCCTTCAGATTTTTGCGAAAAATTAAATTTTCGAAAAGTACAACTATTATAGGTTGATCTGCCGTAGAATTTCCTAACTAAAACAATGGTACAAGTTTCAGGTCGCTATCTCAAAAATTGTGCGAATGCTGAACGAAAAACTGCTTAAATTTGACGATTTTTCGCGATTTTCGTATTCTTCCGTCATTTCCACAATTTTTTAGACATCAAAATGATTCTTTCACTGACTTATTCGGTTTCGGATTCCGCGTCCAAAACGCCCCAGATCGTTTTAATAGCACAAAAATTACGGAAATGGCAGGCGATTTACGATTTTTCGCGATTTTCGTAATACCTTGTCATCACTAACGAATCGACAGGTACCACTAATGTGCTCCCGTCCATCGCACGATACTCGAAATTCATTTTCGACCCCGAGGACGGATTCTAGAAGTTGGTCCGCAACATGTGGGCTTGTAACAACCTCACAAAAGGGGTTGGGGTGCGGGGCCCGTTTCGGAACCAACGATACTCTTTTAGTTCAAAAAATTCTGCTCCTTCGTCAAGGAGGCGCTGCAAATCCTCTGAAATTTGATCGCGTCGGTAATTCAGTTTCGTGAACATCGAACCCCGTAAGGTGATAGGTCTATCCAATACCTCGTCTGTGATCTGTAGGTAAGTTATTATCTACGCTTACCAACAGACGTAAACGCGAAACAAATCGTGATTTCATTCGCGTTTCTATCTCGCGATAGCGACACTTTCGGGTGCCGAGTTTAAATTGCGGCGCGTGATTCACGATGAGTTTTAAATAAAATTAAAATTCGAACGTAATTGATACTCTGTTATTCATTTCAAAAATCATTTATAATTACAAACAAAGAAGAGTGTTAACGAACCGCTGATACGTCTCGTGGAATTTTTGATTCGCGGAATTAATAGCGTGCTGGATTTAATGGCTTTCGGGGACAACTAAAAACTTAGAAAACAATTTCTTGCTATCCCGATCCGGATAATCAACGTACAGACTTTCTGCGCGTAAGGAACCCGATAATTTTCAACGAAGATGCCTTTATAATGACACGCGAATGAGCGAGCGATTTTTTTGCGTGTCTACAACGTCGCGCTATAATCGTTGACATTTCCGGTGGCTCGTTTCTCTGCGACAGAAACTCAATACGATACACGGATAACCTTTTTAAAACTCCGCGAACGTGCAACGAATCACGAACGTGATTCTCATGCGAATTTTAAACAATGATTCGCTTACTTATATGTAATAAACTCAGAATTCGCCGATGTTCCGATGTTTATCTGTTCCTAAATCTGTCACATTCATTCTGAAACGTCCGTTTACATCGATAATGAAATATTTCGTCGTAGCTGTTATTCGGTGCTTACCGCGTCTTCATAAATTATAATCAGATCGAAGATGAATCGCTACCACGTGCCGCGAACATTGTAATTCGTTTATGTAATTAAACGTGGGTGTAATTAAACACCGATGCCGGTAGAGATAGGCGTGTATGAAAAATGTGTACTGGTAGCACTGTAACAACGTATCGTATTCATTGAGCATCTTCCTGTCTCTCAATGCAGATAATATTTAATTGCCGCGAAACTGTATTTCGTTATCCCACGATGTTTTTTTTTTGCGTACAAAGCAATCGCGCGGCTGTTAAAAGAAAGCATTTACTAGGTCAATGCCGTGTATGAATATGCAAGGATAAATTGATCTCGTTTTTCATTATGATGAGAGTAAAATTTTATTAAAAACTTCGTATGGAGACGAACGTCACGTTTCTGTGTGTGTTTTTTTTGACGGATTCTTTTTTGGCCAATTAGGAATGATTCGTCTTTTCTTTGTCGTCTGTAGTAAGATGATATCTCATCGTTCTCTTTAACTGACTCCGCCACAGCGTAACTAATCTTGCCCGCTATAATTAGCGACAATTTAAGGAGTAGGCGCGGTATTTTGTCTGCCGAGACGACTCGGTCGAAAGGATATTCTGGATTCTAAGAAAAATGATATCAGAATATACATATATCCTGGACGTGCTTTTTGAAATATGTGATTAATTTCAACTACCTTTTTCCGAAGGATGATTGCACTAGATGAATAACGAACCAGACGTTTTCATGACGACAGGACAACAATTATATTCATGGTGTCCTTCGTTTCAGCGAGTTACACTTACGTATCGCGAGTCAAGTCACACCTACACGTCCGTCCACAAGTCGTGGGACACTTGAATATTCAGATCAACGGTGTTTCAAATTTAGAACGCAATTATGATTTTAATTAAATTGCTCTTTACTGTGCTAAAATTAGACATATAACTTCTCGAGCCCAGAATTTGTCTGATTTCCAACTTTCGATACCTGGAAATTTCTTCGATTTGAAAGTTTCCAAATTTCTGCGCTATAAAACTTTTGAAACACAGAAATTTCTGCGCGTTGAAAAACGAGATTAGTTAAATCATCTAGTTATTAAAATACTATATTCTGTTATAATCAACCTGGTGTTAGCGATAAGAACATTAACATCTGACGTTTCGCTAGCATTCTCATGATCGGGAAACCAGTTTAATTAATTGTCAATCCCATTTCGCCTTTACGATTGTATTCTAAGGTGGAAATGGCGGCTGAACGTTACTCAATCGACGTGAATCACGGAGACTACAGGGTCGTGAGTACCACGAGCGACAATGCGCAATCTCGTTAATGACTACGTAATACGGAGAAAACTGCTTTAAGTGCAGGCTGACGTACGAAAAGTTTTGTATGCGGGTGGGGCCCCTCGGTTTGTTCCTCGTTACACTAAATTGGAAAGGTGTGTTGTACCTTCCCGGTGTGTCGGAACCTTTTGCCCGACAGAGGATACGGAATACAGGTATTCAAGGCACACAGCTGTGTGTTCACGGTCGAGAATTATTCCTCGAGGAAATGTGAAATTTTTGTCGAAAAATACAACGTTATTTATTACCAAGTACATTTTTTTCTTCCTTTTTCTTTTTCCTGTGTACATTATGCAGTCACGTAAATCACTTCTCGCATCTTTTTTTTTTTTACGGGGGACTTCGGTATATCAATTTGCATTTCATAGGGTACCGTGAATTTATCACAATTGAACTTGTACGACACCGTCTTTCTTTCTGGCCCATTAACGACGATTAAGTAATTAAATTGTCTGTCCGTCTCGCGTTACGGATCGCTGTAATTCCGTCGGAGGACCACGGAATATTCAGATGACGTCCGAACGCGTGTCGTGCAACGTTCGTTCCGAGGTATCCGTTATTATTTTTGTTGTTGTTCATCATGAACTTTGAAATGGTGCGCGTAAAAACAAAACGGGACGAGGAAAATTCATTCTGACACGCGAAAACGAAGTATTTATCTTCGTGTCGCGATACTATTCGCGGAATGATTCCCGCGTTCCGAGTGTTCACGAGTTTCTCCATTCGTTTTGAGATAATGGTGCGTGAAATCATTAAAGATCGGTCATCGATTCCAGATCAATGTCATCGCGGAAATCGTAACACCGTTCTGCTTGTCATTTTTTTATTGCATCGCCCGATTTTTACACCTCGTTCTCTCTAACTTTTCATACATATATACACATATACAGAGATAGATCGATCTGACGTCCGCGGTTGATTGCAACCACGTTTGAAATGTATTTAGTAACCTTCACCTAAGCATCTCTCGTTGACGGTCCGATCGATAAAAAGGATTCAATCATTTACCCGACTGACCTTGCCATCGTCTATGCACTCCATTTTGAATAATTCTTGTGAGCGCTCGCGTAATACCGGTAAAACGTATCTCACCGCTTTCCCACGATTCATCGGGTTTATAATAAGACTAATAATTACACACCTTCTATCCTGCTCACATTGTAATTCTCTTGTGTTGCACGCAGGAAACTCTACGCGGATTCCTCGCGGAAACTCGCGCGTGCGACGTTGCCTCACGTTTTCTAAAGTCAAAAAATACAAATTTCGCTTGAAAGGTGAAGAAAAATATCACAAATTCAATTGCAACGCAATCATTATCGGGACTATTGTAATAATCGTCGAAGAAAGTTCAATAAAAGAAACGGTGGTGACGTTGAGAAGAAGAAACAGATTGTGATATTAGTATTAAAAATAGAATGAAACAATTCACCGGGAAAAAAAATCGAGACGCGACGCACGACTGCGTCTCGTAAACCGACAAATGTTCGCGTACTTGAACCTAGAATTGCGGCCGTTCCGTGGGACCGGTACACCTATTATCTTCCAATGAGATTAGTATTGTCGAAGTTATGCCGCGAGAAAACCACGACGCGCGCTTTTAAGCGAAACCACCTGCGTGATTGCGCAGTGCCTTTGTACAATACATACATAAACGGGTATTTGTGTACGTACCCATGTACACGGCATTGAAACCTAAATTCCCGTCGACCTTCTTGGCGTTAATTTAATTTCGCGTTCGCTTGGCCAAAGAAGACCCCGGCAATTAAACACACGAACGACGTACGAAAAAATGAAAACTGACGGATATGTCGCGAGCGTCAACGTTCTATCATTGGTGCATAGGTGTATCTATAAAAAAAACTGACAAAAAAAAACTAAGAAAACAAATGTGACAGGATTTACATTATAGTTTCGAACGTAAAACACGCGAGAATTATATTTACGCAGGTATAATTTCACGGATTTACGGTGGTCGTTTATAAATTATGCAAATTGCACGATGTTCAACGTGGCACATCGGTACATGCACGTGTTACGCAAAACAGGTAACGCGTTATATAGAATATAATATCCTGTGGACAAAATACGTATACACGTAAGAGGTTCGCCGTAATGACTCAAGGTCTCGTAAACTGGCCTAGACAATTCGCAGTCACGTACATTCCAGATCATCGTGAGACTATCCTCGTTGTTCGCGGCTGGGCGCGGTTGTTTATGCTTTTTACTCTGATGAAAGAGTAGCGTTTAGTCATTGGTATTATGGATCGTGGTGCGTGGACGCATTCCTACGTCGTCGAGGGGATGATGGAAATGCGTGCGGACAGGTTGCGGAAGGCGCCTTCGAAGAGTACTCGCGATAATAATAAATTTAATCTTGATTTATGGATTCAAGGTA
The DNA here is from genome assembly GCA_917499265.3 of Mimumesa dahlbomi. NCBI lineage: Eukaryota > Metazoa > Arthropoda > Insecta > Hymenoptera > Crabronidae > Mimumesa > Mimumesa dahlbomi. The sequence continues at coordinate 3,902,056 of OU824114.1, read as the reverse complement.
TGATGGTCGCTGTGACACGCGGCTGGTGGATTCCGCGTGGGATTTGGATTGTGGATATTTTTGCTGGGATTTTTTGTTGAAGTTGTGAAATTGATCGTTATTATTGATTTTTTCTGTTATGATTTTTTGGCTGCTATTTCCATAATTTTTTAGATATCAATCTGATTCTTTCACTGGCTTATTCGGCTTCAGATTCCGCGTCCAAGGCGTCCCGGATCGTTTTAATATCTCAAAAATTATGGAAATGGCGAGGGAATTACGAAAATCGCGAAAATTCATCAATTTAAAGCAGTTTTTCGTTCGGCATTCGCTCAATTTTGCAGATAGCGATCTGAAACTGGTACCATTGTTTTAGTTAGGAAATTCTACGGCAGATCAATATATAATAGTTGTACTTTTCGAAAATTTAATTTTTCGCAAAAATCTGAAGGGGGTAGGTCAGGATTTTTTGCGATTTTCGATTTTCGGCCGTCATTTTCGTAATTTTTGAGCTATTAAAATGATCCTGGGCGTTTTGGACGCGGAATCCGAAGCCGAATAAGATGCAGAAAGAATCAGATCGATATCTAAAAAATTGTGGAAATGGCGGCCGAAAATCGAAAATCGCAAAAAATCCTGACCTACCCCCTTCAGGTTTTTGCGAAAAATTAAATTTTCGAAAAGTACAACTATTATACATTGTTCTGGCGTAGAATTTCCTAACTAAAACAATGGTACAAGTTTCAGACCGCTATCTTTAAAATTGAGCGAATGCCGATCAAAAAACTGATTGAATTTGACGATTTTTCGCGATTTTCGTAATTCTTTCGTCATTTCCTCAATTTTTGAGCTATTAACATGGTCCAAGGCGTTTTGAACGCGGAATCCCAAACCGGATAAGCCAGTGAAAGAATCATTTTGATATCTAAAAAATTGGGGAAATGACGGAAGAATTACGAAAATCGTGAAAATTCGTCAATTTCAACCAGTTTTTTGCTTGCCATTTCCATAATTTTTGAGATAGCGACCTGAGACTGGTACCATTGTTTTAGTTAGGAAATTCTACGCCAGATCAACCTATAATAGTTGTACTTTTCGAAAATTTAATTTTTCGCAAAAATCTGAAGGGGGTAGGTCAGGATTTTTTGCGATTTTCGTAAATCGCCCGCCATTTCCATAATTTTTAAGATATCAAAATAATTCTTTCACTGGCTTATTTGGCTTCGGATTCCGCGTCCAAAACGTCCAGGATCATTTAAATATCACAAAAATTGTAGAAATGGCGAGCGATTTACGAAAATCGCAAAAAATCCTGACCTACCCCCTTCAGATTTTTGCGAAAAATTAAATTTTCGAAAAGTACAACTATTATAGGTTGATCTGGCGTAGAATTTCCTAACTAAAACAATGGTACAAGTTTCAGATCGATATCTCTAAAATTGCCCGAATGGCAGCCGAAAAACCGCAAAAAAGTAATGATACTTTACCGTCATTTAAACACTTTCAACTGTAACAATTTAAAATCATCAGTATTACATTATTCCGCATGAAATTCCATGGCAAACCCATGATACCGTAACGCCATAGCATTAACAGCAACAAAACTGCATTCTTTCAATACCTTTTAATTATAAGTATTGTCGAAAGTTGCATAATAATGATTCATAGTCAGAACAAACGCAGGCGATACAATGGCGCTTGAATTCTCAGGTACGATAGGTAGCCAGGTAAAACAGGAAACAACTTCGATGAGATTAACTGCGAAAGATCATTACATAATTAGACGCATGAACAAGTAACCGATGAATCATCTCGCGATGTATAAACTCTGTACGCTAGTCATTTTTGTAATGAGACGTCTTCGTGGTACCTGACGATTGATGTTTCATACCGTCCCGCCTGTTTTCTTGTTTGCTTATGAATAACTCTCGATGAATGATTCCGTCGGTAGAATCATCGCCGCTTGTAATACGTTCTCCACCTGACTGCGCATCATAGAAAGAAAAAAAGAACCTCTTCCACGTTGAATTCGACATTTCTGGCAAATTGAATCCTAAAATCTCCGGGTCTTTACATTTCAACCCCTCCTACGGTCAAACTTACTCTTATAATCTACCCCTAACTTCACGTTCGCGTATTATCCCGCGTGATCAATCATCCGTGAGATCCTCGATGTTCTCCATCTATCTTTTGTCTGTCGACTGGCTTGATGGATTATTATCGATCGCTCTGCTGCACCCCTTTCACTATAATTCCTTCAATTCGGCGTAATAAACGGATTTTCGACGTTCAATCGATGGTAATCTGTCTTAATAAATATATTGATAATAAACCGGGAATAATATCGTCGTACTAGAAAACACGTGAGATATACATATACATATATCTATAATCGATGGCTGATTAATTTCGTTTTACAAGGAACCACGTGTACTTAAATGTAATTTGTCAAAACACACCGCGACGAAGACCTCGAAAATGAATTCGTGAGTTTGTTACAAGATGCAGGGGCGACGAGAGAATCACGTAGACAATGAGCCTCATTCAGAGGGGTCGACGACGAGCACGACGACGACAACAACTTATGTCAACGTGAGAGAGCTTCATGCCTTTCGCAATTGGCAGCTAGTTGGCCCTCGATTCCTCCTCCTTCTTTTCCCGTCTTTTTATGTCAGACTTCTTTTATCAACTTTGATCTTTTTCCTTCATAGACACACGGTGACATATAAAAGTCTCATGATTTCTTATCTTTATTAATTACATTATGCTTCTTTATCCCATTCACTATGTCCTCCTCACTTATCCCCGCTAATTGTTCTACGTTTAATTTTACACAGAAGCGAATACTTTATATCAGTAACGAGAGAATTCGTGAAATTAGTAACATAATTACTATCATTCGGTTGGTAGATTTTACTATATTATCTTTCAATATCCTTCAAATTCCATCCCCGTTGTGTCTTTTCCTATATTTCTCGTTGTCCATTTTCGGGGAAGTTCGAGCGTAGCGTTTCTCATCCCTCCCCGTTGTTTTCCCTTTCCCCCTGGGTTTCGGGCGTCGAATAACCCGTTTTTCCGTTCGTTTCCCAGGCCTCCCACGCGACACCGTCAAATCGACGACACCGTGCACGAAACCCCCACCTGCGGCACGGATGACCTCCCGTGGTCGCGTTCCGAGTGCTTCGCAGGGATAAATGTACACTTGCCGTCGGCCACGAGGCTTTTAGTCACGGCAGAACGAAACCGTCGCTCGTGTTGCTCGTGCCCGATCGCCGGAACGGATTTTCATTATCATTTTTTTTTTTCGCGAACATTTCGACAACCACCGACACCCGGGGCACGACGATGGAGCTCGTGCGACGCCACCGCGTCCCCGCGGACCTGGGGCTGAGAGGATCCGTAAGTCGCAAAGATTCCACGGGGACTCGATAAGTGATCCGGGATGTGTATCTCGATGGAAAGTTAGAGGGTGGAAGTGCGTCCCCGGGATGTAGGGACCCGAGTATGGAGTTTGGGGTGCAAGTGACGTCGGATCGCATCAGATTTCGTTGTATCGTGATATTGACGGTTGAAAAGATTGCGTTGGCAAGAGTGTCGGGGCTTACCGATTTCCCGCCCCCTATGGTGAACGTATTTGATGTAATATAGAACGTCAAACCTTATTGTTATCTATATATTAGTGGACTTTTTAAATAATGTAAGGGACACAGACATAAAAGTCAATATATGGTAGCGAATTTGGGAAATATGAAAAATTCAATTTTACTATACATTTTCTCAGGTCCTATTGTTTAATTATATTAACGCTAGAAATATATCTACCCAATGGGGTCCCATAGGTATGAAGCGTATAAATACACCTGATGATTGTCAACTTTTATCAGAAATAATTTTCGAACACTCTTTCTACATGTTTATAATTCGCTCGTAAATATTCGGAGACGTTCAGGATTCTCCTCGGTGTCATAGTTATTGCTAAAAAAAACAATTGCACATTCAAGGTCGCACCGTTTCGAAGTGATCGCTGATGACCTACTGCCGTGCATGAATAGCCTTTCATAGTGGAAGGAAATACATACGTAACGCGAAGACGTAACACGTGACCGTGAAGCCAACAAATGAATTGCACGTAAACGCCTTACTTATACTGTCACGGCATAATTTATGAAAACAATATCGTTTCGATCTTGTCATAACAATAACCACGAAATTCACGGTCATCTTCCATAATCCCAACGAGATTTTCCCGGTAATTTTCTCGCGCGAACGTCCACTGTACATTTCCGCAAAAATTTCATTTCCGATAAAGATATTTTCGGGCACGTAAAACGACGTGGTGACAAATTTCCCGTAATTACATGCACGTGTCGTTCGGACGATAACAATCAAACGCTCCAGAAAACACACGTTCAGGTTCACCGCCCCGACACCTGACAGGGGAAAGTGTCTGTGTGTATTCAGACCAACTAATGTTTCTTGTTCGCCCGCCGCATCGATCCATCTCGCAAAGTAGTTTCACTGACACCTTAAATACTTCCTGATTGTATAAAAAACAAATGATATTTCAATAATTCGGTAGACACTTAGGTACCTTAAAATAAGTCCTGAAAATTCGATACAGAATTCTAGAATTATTTCAACGTAATTATAGAAGTTAATGATTACTTATCTAAAAAATGATGTTTAACGTCTCAGAGGAAATAAATTTATAATTCAACCCTTTGACCTAAGATTCTGATAGATATTCTTCATTTGAACTTAATGATTTTGTGTTCCCTTTCAGATGACAGCCACGTGGTTCTTACTTCTTCTAATTTCCGTCGTTTACGGTCAATTGGATTTACCACCACTTGATGAAGATTCCCGCGACGGCATAGGACGACAACTTTCCCCCAACGAATTGGATTTTCGAAATATCCTGGCGAGATTGGACTTCCTCGGAACCGAAAGATGCAGTGCGAACGTGGCTGCGCAGTGGTCCTACGAAACCGATGTTAATGAATATACACAGCTACAGGCGGTGAGTAATACATATATCTTTCTAACGATGTTAGTGTTCGAATGAAATATTTCCTCATCGATAGAAACAAAGAGTAGTTTCAACGAAATTTCACCTACACGTGTAAATCACCAAAAACTTTCGACTTTGGCCCGCATGGTTTCCGTTCTGTTTACGCCGTGATATCAATTTATCAATTTTAGACAGTAGGAACAGGCACGCGAGTGATTATCAAAGGTAACTTAAAATTATAGAAACTCCAAAAGTGAGACTTTTTTAACTTTCCGGTTCATTTCTTTCACTTTTCAAATTTAATACGATTCTCACCTCTTACGCAATCCAACCCTACGTTCTTGTAATCCCTCCGGTCTAAATCTTTTTATTATTAATTTCCTCAACCGCGAAATCTCAATTTTATAACAAAAATAATTTTCCAATGTAAATCGGACAGAAAAACAAAGATCGTTCACATATTATAGTTTTGGAAAAAATCTTCGAATGTTTTATCGACAATCAACGCGTCGTTTTGATAATCCCATTTTATAGTTTTCTCTATAAAATTTCTCGTGGAGACCTCGACCTCCTCTTCGTTATCGGCTCGTGGGACTTTTCGAAGCCCATTACGATCCTCCTCCGAACGAGGAATCGTAATTTCGCGAAGGTACGCCGCACATTTCCCTGACACGAGCCACTATCATTGTCCGGGTAGAGGCCGAACACCTCCGCGGGAAATGTTCCCAGGCGTCGGCATTGTGACGGGGCCCCGAATGATTTCGTCATCGCACATCATTTCGCCCGTCGAGAACGGAAATTTTCAGTTTTCAATGCGAGATCCGCCGCGCGGACCTCGCGTGATGGTAATAATAATTGTCGACCTTTTTTTTCCCTCTCCATGTCTTTTCCTCTCTCTCTTCTTTTTTTTCCATACGGAATTTCACCATTTTCACAATGGAACTGACCGAGTTCGTCGAGGCACTGTGGAAGAATCGCTTTAAACGTAAAAAAGAGAGTATCAACGTTTTCGGAAGACTTAATACGGAAAGTAATTTCGTAAAAATTGCACAGTAACTTTGTGTATCTGCGATTTGACGCTTTCCAATACGGTTTCCTTTCTTTTTTTCACTGGTATCTATTTCTTTCTCGTTTAATTCCGGCAGGGTAGCGATAACAGCGTATATCTCTAACGGTAAAAGCAAGTCGCTGATTTGCACTTCGAACTAGTTCCGCTCAGATGGTCGTTACCGAACTGATTACCGTTTCTATGTCACTTCGAAACGTTTGGCTGACGCGTTTCACGGAACTACTACTGTTACGTATTATTTATTATTTTTTTTTCTCATTTTCTCCGTCATACGAAACTTATTTCACACAGGAATCAGATACGACGGTTTTAATTAAAACGGATTACCGTGAAAACGTTCATTCAACCGGCAATTATTTTCAGCTGGAGGCTCAACGAATATACGCGGACTTCCAAAATCAGGCCTGGTATCTGATATCGAAAATCGATCGAAACAATATCAGGGATCCGATAATTAGGCGGCGGCTCAGATATTTATCCATTGTCGGCCCGTCAGCCCTTCCGCCGGACCAACTGGACAGGGTAAAGAATCGAAAATCTATTCTACACGGTTCTATGAAGTTTTTCATTTGATTTTCCAACGTTTTTGAAAATACTAGAACACACATCAAGTCTCAAAATGTAAATTATAACATTGAAAAGTCAATCCAACTGATGACAAATCAAAATTAATCATCGTTATAAACAATCTATTTCCACAGAAATAATATTTGTTCTACAAATTCATTGGTGAATCAACGAATTACACATCAAAATAAGTTAAAGTATTTAAAATAAAATTAATCGAATTGACATCACATTATTTACTTCAGTATAACAGGGTAATCAACGACATGCTCGCCGTTTACAACTCGGCGACCATATGCGCGTACAACGATCCCTTCCGGTGTGGTCTACGCCTATATCCAGGTAAGTAACGAGCAGCGCAACGTCTAATGAGAATTAACTGCGAAATAATTTCACGGAACACACGTAATTACACGTAAAAGAAACCGCGCGTGTGGCTCTCCATTAAATCTCGCGAATTTCATCGGATCGTTCCGAAATTCATTCCGACGTTTAGAACCAAGATAAATTAATGAAAATAAATTCGTAATTAATTCCCTCCCCTCCCGCCCAGCCACATTAGATTCCTCTACCATTCACTTTTATCTTCTCCGCGGTTTGTCGTGTAAAATTAATTCGCACTGCCAGTTACTCTACGCAACAATAGCCGAATTGCGTGTGCAGCCATCTCGCCGATTGGAAAGCGAATACATTAACTCGCGCTACGCAGTTAAATGCAACGTTCCCCGGGAGGAGCTTAACCAGCTAATTACCAGAAGCGTATTATCTCGCCGGGCAACGGACGAGACGCTTTAAAACCGGGGAGAAGAACTCGCGAGAGAAGCTGACAGAACGATACGGAAGTTTTTACGAGCTTATTAACCGCTCTGCCGGTTCTTACGGATCATTTACTTGACACGGATACGAATCATTGAGCATCGGTCCACGTAACTGTACGCGTAAAAATGTGTAATCATTTTTAAACGCGAAATCTTCATCCATCGTCGGTTTCCAGCCTTGTAATCGTTTCAAATGACAGCGAACAGGCGACGTTGAAAATAAGAAAACCACTCGAATAGAATACATATACGTAGACTGTTATATCGCGGATTGTTAAGACAGAAGGACGAATACGTAATGACACCGTTTATATGAAACGATCGGAATTAGTTTCAAATGCACACGGAGAGAGAGAAAAAAAAAATCATGAAATTGCAAGAGCAGGTGCTGGCAACCAGATAGATATTCATTATACTGTAGGAAACGATCGGAGTGAACCGAGACAGATTTACGACGGTTAATACGATCGACGTGTAACCGTTGTGGTAACTCTACGATAAACGTTTCGTTCCTACTTTCCACGTGGCTTGGATCACATGCTTCAGAGGGGCGGAGGGGGGAGGTGAAAAAAAAATACGTTTAGAAACAAATTGATCGTACGATTACCGTGAAAGTGGCCCCGAAGATAGAACGCGTGCCACGTGAAATTACTTCGTAATCGGAAGACCATCGGGACGAGATCGAAATTTCACAGGCAATTTCTTTATTTGATTTTTATTTAATTTTTTTTTTTATTTTGTAGATATCGGACAGATTATGGCGAGAAGCCGCGACTGGGACGAATTGCAATACGTGTGGACGGAATGGAGGAGACGCAGCGGCACCCCAATTAAGGATCTTTATCAGCAGCTTGTCACGCTGAACAACGAGGCGGCAAGATTAAATAGTAGGATAGCAAAACTACGTGATTACTCGCGACTGCGGATGTTTATGCAAAATATGTGTCTTCCACCGGGTGGAATGAAAAAAAGGAAACGAGTCGGGAATGAGAAATATTTCTCATTTTTCAAAGAATCTCGGAATACTCGGGGAAAGGAATTAGGAAGCGAGCGATTGTTTCAGGATGTTAATTATCATTGGCCTCCTACGGAATACACGTATTTGCATTAACGTCCATTATATAGGTGAAGATTAATAATTAGTAAGATGAGGAGAATTCGAGAAACGCGGAATTAAATCCGGAAGTTTCTCGAATTGTTCAGGATCAATTATATTAGTTCGAACATCAACGAGAAGGTCTCGAGGAAATCTGAATAACTGAACTATCTATCTGTCTATCTGTTCAGTGGTTTCGGAGGATTCGATGCGTTTCGGGTAACCGTGACGTAACTTGAAATTTGAAACTAGTGTTACGTAACAGGGATAATTGCGATGCCTTTCGCAGATTTCACCGACGCCGCCGAATATTGGATGTTCCCGTACGAGTCGCCGAATTTCCAGCAGGATATCGATGACGTTTGGGAAATGATCCGGCCGTTGTACGAGGAACTGCACGCGTACATCAGAAGGAAATTGAGGGACCTATACGGGCCCGAAAAGATCGGGGTCCATGCTCCTCTTCCGTCCCATATACTCGGTACGAAGGGACAATATAAAATGAAATATCTCTCTAAGATAATGATAATGAAATTAAAATGATTTCGATGATACGCAGGAAACATATGGGCCCAATCATGGTCGAACATCATCGACATCACTATACCGTACCCTGGAAAAAATTACTTGGATGTCACACCGGAAATGCAAGCTCAAGTAAGCGTGCAACCTTAGTCTAGTTACAAATTTCAAATGTTCGACATGTGAGGGTGGGAGTAGGGTATTTTAATTTAATGATAGTTCATATTTTCCGTAGAATCCTTAAGATTAATTATGCAAAGTTTCATTGAGATTGATTAAAAGGTTCAGGAGTGTATAGGGAACATACAGACAGACATCCTGTTCTATTTAATATACACTAATTACTATGGATTAATATAAACAAAAATAAGGTTATTAACACGATGACAATTAATTTGCCCAGGGTTACACACCCATAGACATGTTCCGGGTTGGCGAAGAATTCTACTTGTCTCTGAATCTGAGCGCAATGCCGCCAGAGTTTTGGGCCGGAAGCATAATTTCCGATCCCGGAGACAGACGTCTGATTTGCCAAGCTTCCGCCTGGGATTTTTGCAATCGATTGGATTACAGGTACTATTACATCATTCTGCATTTATTGCATGATGCCATGGCAAGAGATTTCTCCCAAAAATCTTAATTCCAAACGTATCCAACATTTATACACCAATTCCTTTTTCCACAGGATTAAAATGTGTACGAAAATCACTATGAAAGATCTAATCACGGTTCACCACGAGATGGCACACATTCAATACTTCCTCCGATACAGCGGTCTTCCACGTGAATTTCGTGACGGCGCCAATCCAGGTAGAACAAATTAAATTTCATATAGAAACAATCATTTCCCACCGATGAAAATAATTCCACATTATTTACCTCACAACATGTGTCTCAATCTCGTCCGTAATTGGACTATACATATATATTACCTACGTAATCATCGTGTATCCAACCGGACAAGATTAAGACGCACTCTGCGAACCGAATAGACTGCAATTTCGCGGAAAATTAGCATTAAAACGCAAGCGATTTACGTTACCGGCCGCGTAAACGCGACGGCGCGTCTCGCGAAACGAGAAACGCAACACGAAAATTACCACGCGACGACGGGAAACGAATAAGAGCCTTGTAGGGCGACCAGGTAAGCGATGATGGCACACTGGACGACACACCGTGGTTACGTAACCGTTCCATCCGCCGCTGTCCGACTTCCGGTAGGCAGCGGTTTGTAGTACGACGACTTTTACGGAGTAAATAGCGCGAAAGCGAGAGCGAGCGACACGCTCGACGTGGATTTCGCGGGTATCAGAGGCGAATGGATGTGCGAGTACTCTCCTAAGCCGTACGCGCGGTCGTTAAAATATTTTTATTATGGTATAATCGCGCTTTCACCGCACCGCGGCGGCCGGTCGTTCGCCCCGCGTAGGAACACCGTGTATATGTATGTATGTATGTATGTAGTCGCGATGGAAAAACAACCTCGGGCAACCGGGTCCGACCTTGCGGATCGAGACGATCGTTATTAGGATCGCTAATGATCGGATCACGAACCGATGAGACGGTTTTGTGATTAAGTCGATGAATAAAATGTTGGCCCGGGGAATCGTGTCATTGAACTGTTGCTTTTTGTTGTTTTTATTTTTGTCACGTTTGTATTAATTGATTACGAGACACGTAATCGAGGATGTATTATTTTCTCGAAGGATCTATGGAGTGGGAATTGTGAATATTTTTATAAAAGATTTACGATGTTTTTTAAATAAGGTTAATTGATACTAGGAGGAAGTAAAACTGATTCAATTCCGGTCGATTGATTCCCTCATGGATCACATAGATAGATCATAACTCGAAGTCACGAGGAGTAGTTAGGCGACACGCAACGCGCACGCGTGAAAACGGAAAACAAGATCGTCACGGTAGACAAATGAATTAACGAGAGCTTATCGATTCGCGAAAAAAAGAAATCGTTACTATGTCCGGGTCGATACTGCCGATTTATCTTTCACCCTTGAGGCGTGAAACCAGTCGGAAGTGTTATTCGTTAGTTCCGCGAACGGTGAGAAACTATAATCACGAACGTTGCACGGCGACAATTCGGCCGTTTAATTCTGCCGACTCCGCTTTCTCCGGTGGATTATTATTACATCCTAGAATTAAAACTGTAACGACACGACAATTCCGTTCCGATACACGCTGTCGAGTCTCGTTTCAATTAGTTTTAATTTACGCGAATAACGTACGAGTGTACATAATTAGATTTATTCCTTCGAATGAGAATTATTTGTTCAACGATTTTCTCGTCGTTTCTCGTAACAGGATTTCACGAGGCCATAGGAGAAGCCATCGCTCTCACCGTCGCGACGCCTCATCATTTGCAAACCTTGGGATTGGGCAACAAATACATCGACGAACCGACCACGGATATAAATTACCTGTTCACGTTGGCGATGGATAAATTGGTCTTGCTACCCTACAGCATCGCGATGGACCGGTGGAGATGGGACGTTTTCCGCGGTTTGGTCAACCGGGAGGATTACAATTGTCATTGGCATCGTCTCAAGGAACAATACACCGGAACTAAACCACCTGTTTTGAGGTCCGAAGATGATTTCGATCCCGGTGCGAAATATCACATTCCTGCGAACATTCCCTATATTCGGTGAGTTCTTCAAATTTTATTCACATTTTATCTGAATTATACTTAATTACTAACGGTAATTAATGTATAATTGAAATTAAATCTCGGGTTCTCACTGTTGACACTTATGGTGACATTATAGAGGAGATTTGAGACAATCTTTGTTAATTAAATATTAAATTTATTCCCATCGGATCGTTGCATAATAAAATTATACATTATTATGATTTAATCCAATGAGATAAATATATATGTATATTATACAGAATCACAAAGTCGTTGAAAGTAAGCAGTGAAAAGCCTAGATATAATTTCTAATGATCTATCGATCGTTTTCCGTCATGCAAATTTATATCCCGTCGTTTGATACGCGTACGCGTAAGTCCTTGGAGCGTAATCGGCGATCTTTTCGTTACACGCAATGAAATGCTTAAAGGAAACGTAACGTTGTCTACGTTTTGTCGGAAACGTTTCCGCGGACTCGTATAAACTGATTGCGTTCGAAGATTGCTTATGACTCGTTCGAACTCTCGCATGGATTTCCGGTCTCGACGGAAGCCACGTTTTTCCTCGTTCGCGTTTCATCGTGGTTCGAGGAGGAAACGATTTCACTTCTGATTGTTCTTGATCCTCGCGCGTTCCATTTTCGTTGTTGGATCATCGTCGTCGATGGAGAAAGAGGGCTTTCACCTTGCGAGCGATCGACCGATGATTTGCTTACTTACTACTACGTTTGACGGAACTTCGAGAAAAGAAAAAAAAAACATACACACACACACGGCCGAAAGTGATTCCTTTTTTTCTTTTTTTTTTTTTTTTTTTGTTCAGGATCGCGAGATACCATCGGTTCGGTATTATTACGTGCATGTTCGTTAGTCATGGTAGAAAGATGAAAGTTTTCCTTTCTTCGATTCGCGAAACGCTAATTGCCACGAAATTTTTGTTAGGCTAATTAACGAAATCACTTCCGCGTCTGTGAAAAAGATAGATAATGCAAATTGTAGTCTTGCCACACCGCGATTCTACGAGGGAAAAAGAAAATTTCGTGGAAATGCTTGTTACGCGCGTAACATTCTTGCGTACGGCGAAAGCAAATCGAAAGAGAAGATGTTATCGAATGTTCGGTAATTAACGTATCGTTTAAAATCAGAACGTTCTCTTCTGTTTGTAAGTAAAAGTTACCAAGAAGCATGCGATACGTTCGATCTCATAGTTTTTACGAATTCATCTACGTTTCTAACGAGATCTCTCGATTCACGCTGTAATTGCGTACGCTGTAATTCACGTTGTATTGAACGATTCGTAATTAGCTGCATGGTGAATTGGCGATTAAATTGTGAATAGTGAATGAGAAGTCGATCATTCTGCTCTTTGGTTTTATTAGAAAGAAGCGAAAGACATGGTACAGAGGTGTTCGTTACACGCCACGAACATATTGATCAGGTCACAATTACCAAAGAATCTTCGTACAAATATTCCATACGCAGAATCCAAAGGTACTTAAGTTTCAACGCAATATTATCTAAGAAACGGTTAGTGCTGACTAAACACAGGACGGAATACTAACACCCGGTTACATTTCTCGTTAATACAAAATTCACCGGCCTCCCATTCTACACACTCTTCACGTTCGATTACAAAATAAATACACGTCGTTCCCCGAGGTAACTGGGATCAATATAAAACACGTAGTACATACAAAAGTAACGTAAAAAAATATAAAAAAAAGTACAAAATCCCCAGTCTTTTATATCGATCCCAATTATCGTAATCGTTTATCAGTGCCGGTTCGAGTATAGGACAATTCTCTACGATAATTCATCCCGGATGCCGGTATCGACCTTATAATACTAATACGAGTGACCTCCGAAACTTGACTCGTAGTCACCCTCGTAAGAACCACCGGACTCTTGATGATGATGATGATGCGGTATATGGACCGGTACAGGTACCTTCACCGGATAGGGCACTGGTTTCTCAACCGGAACCGGTACCGGTTTCGAGACGTGAACAGGTACAGGTCGTTCCACAGGTACTTTAACCGGATACGGTACCGGTTTCTCAACAGGTACTGGAACATGTTTCTCCACCGGATACGGTGCCGGTACTGGTACCTTAACAGCGTAAGGTACCGGTTTATCAACAGGTACACCGACGGGTCTGTCAACGTGAACCTTTACCGGATAGGGCACTGCCTTTTCAACCGGGTACGGTACATGTTTCTCAACAGGTACCGGATACGGTTTTGATATATGTACCGGATACGGTCTATCTACCGGAACGGTCACAGGATAAGGTACCGGCTTTTCCACAGGGAACGGTTGGTGGACATGTTCCAATACCTTGACCGGATACGGTACTGGCTTATCTACCGGGTACGGTTGCGGTACCGGCACTTTTACCGGGTAGGCGATTTTCTTCTCGACTGGATACGGTCGTGGGATATACACTTTGTACGGTACCGGACGTTCGACGGGCACGTGGACAGGGTACGGTACTTTCTTCTCCACGGGATACGGTTGCGGTATGTGTACTGGTACTTTGACGAAAACCTTCACTGGTACCGGGATTTTCTTCTCGATCGGATATGGTTCAGGCACGTGTACTTTTACGGGATATGGGACTTCTTTTTCTACTGGATAGTGAACCTTCTTCTCGACCGGATAGGGCACCTTCACACTCTTAACGATCGTGATCTGTTTCACTTTCGTGTGTCCGCCGTCCCCGCCACCTTCTCCTCCACCGTATCCTCCACCGTATCCACCTCCGTATCCACCTCCGTATCCACCTCCGTATCCACCTCCGTATCCTCCACCGTATCCTCCACCGTAATCGCCACCACCGTCACCGCCGGATAATTCGATTCCGTGACCACCCCCGTAGTCACCACCCTCGGAACCACCGTCCTCGTAGCCACCCTCGACGTGACTCAACCCTCGTTTGTCTTGTTTCTTCTCCACCGTGGACTCTTCCGGTTCTGCGTCGGTCTTCTCGCTCTTCTCGCAGACCGCGAAGGCCAGCAGGCCCAGGAACAGCGTGGGAACCTGCGGTGAATTATAGAAACCGGTTCGTTCACGTAATAATAATATAAACAATACGGTGTCGCTTCGTAGCAGAGTTGTTTATCATGAACAGGTTACGGAATAATTTTAAATTTTAAATTTCAGTTAGTTTATTGTCCTTTTTTTTGTTTAAATTTCATTCGAGCAACTATAAGTTTCTTGAAATGTATTTTTAGAAGACTCTGACACGTGACTATATTAAATTATACTTTTAGAAATCTTTGACGCGTGATTTTCAGTGAAATTTCGATAATACAGGAACCGCGTTGGCGAATAGTCGCTGTTACTCACCAAAATCCTCATATTTGCGAGAGGCTTCGGTATCTGGCCAAAGTCCAGACTTCACTGGATACTTCCCCCCAAGGTACCACCGTCTTTATAGTCCGCTTTCCCCCGTAACGTGGGTCGGTCGAGCCCCTCTGTACGCTCGCGGAAAAGTGAAACACGCGCGTCTGGTGTGCAAGCGGGCGCTCCGTTCGATGTACGCGACGTTATAGCACATTTTTCTTTTTCCTCTTTTTTTTTTTTTTTTTGTTTCTTTGCCTCAAGATCCTAGCTACTCACCGGTTCCATAACCGTGCGCAGTGGCGTAGACGCGTTCGCATTTGCGCGGATCCTCTTCCAGGGTGAAAGGAAAGCCACCGCGTGTGGCTGAAATGTTAATTGCTACATCGATATCCTCGCCTAAACATCGAGACCTCTTACTTTACGCGTGAAAAATAAAAGTCGACGTTATATTCCCAGGAGTAGGTAATGTAACATCGACAAACCGTACGCGGAAGTCCATGTGATTATTACCAAACATCTTCCTAGTGAACGTAACGAATCGCTGTAAGAAAATCAATCTTGTCGATGATTTCGCCTCATTGGCGAACATGTAGGTAGAATTTTCGATTAAACCTCTGCCTACACCTTTGATTCACGTACGATTTGTATTCGCACCACCTCTCTTTCTATCTGCCTTTCTTTCTCTTTCTCTCTGTCTCTCTCTCTTTTCCCTCTCCTCGATTCTTATAAATTTCTCGCGAGTCCGTCAGGACCACCTCCCCGCATCCGGTGGTCGCGGAAGGACGCGTGCGTGACGTTGTGTTTCCAGCACCAGGTCTTCTCGGCCGCGACGAGGAGACCGTCGGTGGAACGAAGACAGCCAGAGGAAGGAAGCGGAACGGCGGGTGGGGAAGAAAAAAAAATGAAAACCCGGTGAAAGAGGGAGAAAGCGGGAGAGGGGGAAACCTGGATATACAAGCGAACGGAACGAGCGAGGGATTGATCGCGCGATCTTTCACGGACTTGCGAGCGATAATCGCGATCGTGTAATGATCCACAAGAAACAAGGGGACACGTTTCTTTTTTTTTTTTGAATTTATTTTATAAAAGAGAATCACGAGGAATCTATACGTATGAAATGTTAACGAGGTTTTTCAATAGAGGAATAATTGATTTCTCTCTTGAAATCGTGGCGATTTATTTATTCTTCGTGGATCTTTTGAAGATAATGTTAATTGAATATATATGTACTCTTGCGGGTAGGAATCGTAGGATTGTGTAATTTCATGACAAATGTCTATTTAATTTCGCGTCCAGCTTGCGGGTAGAAAGGGGTCAATTTGTTCGCGGTAAAATTCGTTCTTTTTTCCCTTTTCCGACCGCGACGGAACCGCAATAATGATACGCGGAGTCTCGTTTTGTGATGGTAAATTAAATGAAAGTTTACGAGAGTTAACCATGAGATAATCTTCACGTGAAACCTGTTGAGATCGGCGAAAGGTGTTCGAGCTTTTAACCGTCCCGATTGTATACCGATGATACTCCACGCGTTTCGCGTTTGGTCATGTAGAACGTTAGAAACCGATACGAGTTTTGTTCTTTAATTAATTAATTCCAAGGTCACGGACACCTTGCCGCGAGAATTTCGTTTCAGGGAAGTACGTATGCTAATTAAACGCAACGCAACGTGGGTAGCTGACGCGAGGGTGCGGTCATGAATTTAGTCATCGAACTGGAATGCACAGGTTAATTGATAATATGCTGTACCGTCGATAAAAACAACCTCGACGTGTCTCAGGAATGCCAATAAATTAATACCGATTTACTAGTTTCCAACGATAAATCGAATCGCTGAACTTTCTCGTTGAAAAATTTACGATCTAAAAAAGAGACACACACACACACTTCCTAATAAATTCGAACACATACCCGATAGAGGAAGGATATAAAGGAAATCGTCAGACACGACGTTTTTATCTCTGTATATACAGTTTTATTCGAGACAAACAATTATTGATTACCTTCTTAATAACCTGAGAACATAGTACATATTATATCTGAGTCTACCACTAACAGTACCAGTCGCAACAATATCCGTCCACGGAATAAATTCCCCCATGACACGACAAGTTACAACGACAGATTAATAAATAAGAGTGTATTATAAACATAATATAATTACCAAAAAAAACACAATACTATTTCCAGGTACAGAATTTCACAAGCTAATCGAGAGACACACAACCCGCTCCAAAGTTCAGTCGATATTCTCAAAACGTCTCGATTTCTCTAGTTACATGTACCTTTCGACACTACCAGACTCTTCAGCCCTTTTTTCCATATCCCTAGATCCATCTTGTCTGTGTCTGAATCCGTGTGATCTGTTCCAATCGAGTTTAACCGGTACCGGAACCTGTACCCAATACGGGAACGGTTTCTCCACCGGAACGGGCACCGGTTTCGTATCGATCACCTCGTAGGGTTTGTCCACAGTGACCTTGACAGGTATGGGGTAAGGTTTCACCACCTCCACGGGCACGGGCTTCTCCACCTTGTAGGGTCGGGGTTGTGGTACTTTCACAGGTACCGGAACAGGTCTTTCCACCGCCACGGGGTAAGGTTTGTCCACCGGTACTTTGACCTTGACAGGATAAGGTTTCGCCACGTCGACGGGATAAGGTTCTTCTACCTCGACGGTGTAGGGTTTAGGTACAGGAACAGGATAGGGTCGATTAACGACGACCTTCACAGGGACAGCAACTTTTTTCTCCACTTCGAAGGGTGTTGGTACCTTTACAGGTACTTTGACAGTATACGGCACTGTTTTATCGACCGTGTACGGCTGCGGTACCGGCACTTTGACCTCTACAGGGATCTTCTTTTCCACCGTGTACGGATGTGGTACCGCTACCTCGACCTTGTAGGGCACCGGACGGTCCACCTTCACCTCGTAGGGCACCCTCTTCTCTACCTCATAGGGCTCCGGCACGTCTACGGGGACGTTCACGAATACTTTCACGGGATAAGGTACTTTGGTCTCAACAGTGTACGGCTGAGGCACTGGTACTTTTACCTCGTAGGGTACGTGCTTGTAGACGGGGTACGGGACTTTCTTGGCCACCGTCACTGGTACCGGGATTTTCTTCTCGACGGTGATTATTTTTGGTGGAGGTTTATGCCACCCGGATCCACCTAACCAATCGCTTCTAGGGAATCTTTTCCATTTTTCGTCGGATTCACTGGAGAATTCAGGGAATCTTTGGGGACTGTTTCGAGATCTCCTGGAGAATCGACTCCAGTCTTCCGGGTTCTCGTGGAACTCCGTACTTTCTGGAAGGGAGTACGGATGAATGAAATCCTCGTACCTGGATTCTTTACGACGGGAATTTTTTCGTACACTGGAATGAGACTCCCGGATTGTCTCAGATTCTGTGGTTGTGTTTCCACTCTCCAGGGCTTTCTCCACCGCCCTTTCCGCAGCCCTTTCCGCAGCTTTTTCCACCGCTAACTCTGCCGCCCTTTCGAGGTCCTCTTTCCGGCTTGCGGAAAACGTCAGGGCGATTGCGAAGCATAGGAACACGATGAGAGTCTGTTGCTGTTACCCAATAAAATCACAGAGAAATTAATCGGGGAAATTTTAAAACATTATTAGAATTTTATTAAATACTTAATTGTAATTTATGGAAATATTGATCAATTTAACCGTTTGCACTAAATATTTCTGATTTTTCTTGTATTTTGACACTTGAGATATCCAAATGCAAAGGGTTAAAATGATTGACGGGGTAACGAAGAAGGTTGTCGAAGGTCAGGGTACTAACCAGGTGTGCCATGGCGACACGTTTCTAACCGCCACGATAGATCAAGGTGCACTGAATCCAAACGGATAGGTTTCCCAGTATTATTTATATGCAGCGGACGACTTTCGCCGGTCCAACCAGCTGGACCTTTATAGTCTTGCAGTACCTTGTTCGTGACAATTATCTACGGTTAAACGGATATTGTTTTTCCATTGGAAATTAGTGTGGCCACTTATTTTGCGGGCAACGGCACGGAAACCGCACCGCGATACGAAACGTACGGACATTCATTACGCGACTCGTAAAACTATTCGACTACGTCCCTTAAAAAAAAAACGTTTAGAATCTCGAGCGAACAGTTCGTCCATTACCATCGAGATCGCATTGTTTCGTTGTTCTTTGTATTGCGTAACTGTTAATTAGTCGATGAAGTGAAATCACTTTTCTTTTTTTATTTCAAAAAAGTTTAATCCGTCCAATTATCTGTATCATCGTTCTATTATACGAGTGTTAATCTATATTTAACGACATCATAATACGCGATTTAATTGACGACCATACTCGCGATACGGGTTTGCGTAATTTTTCCGAAAGGGGTGTTTAATAATTTCATAGAAATGACAATTTAAAACTCGGCAAGTTAATGGCGTCGTCGCGCAACATCACCGTTCGCTACCGGGTTCTAGTTCATTAATCTTATGAAAAGGCCCCGGGAATAGCAATGCTATTTACGTTTGACAGATGAAAGCGAATAGGTACTTTCTATGGGCAATCGTAAAACCGGGCAAACCTTGCACCACCACGAACACGTTTTTACACAAGTGTACAAGACGTTCGTTCGTTCGAGAACATTTTGAACGGTCCGACCATTTCCATTCGCGGAATCCGTGATGAACGGAATTTCAAGGGGGGTAATTAAGCTGGTTTTCATTAGCTTTTCCAATTTTCTTGCTCGAGGGACGCGCGAACTCGTCGACGGCAATTCCGTGGCAACGGGTTTTCCTCCAAGCGAACGCATCCGGGACTCGTGCAAGTCTTCTCACGTCTCCCCCCCTTTTTTTTTATCCGTATGGACGATACATTCGGTTTCACGTGTAGGCAAGTTCAGTGAAACTGGAACCGGTATAAAAGTTCTCTGTATTCGTCTTCCCTTCTCGAAACGACCACTTTCTTCTGCTTTGATAGTCAAATAGTAGCATCGGAGCCATTTCGCGTGCACGTGCCTCAATTATTTCTCGGTTTTCTTAATTTGCGCAATCTCTGGGTAGTTTAAGCGACCCTTTACTTGTAATGAATTAATTGTTTTTTTAAATAGTGTTCCTTTTCTTCGAAGACTGTTTTTTTAGTAATCTTATAACAACCGGTTGTCATTGATATATTCACAGTATAATTGACAAATCTAAGAGTTGTATTTATATAATTTAATCAACAAGGATCAGATTCGTTAATAATTAATATAATAATCAATATAATTTTCGCACGTTCGAATAAGTGGTTCAAGAAACAGACAGGAAATTGAGATTTTCCACGGTGTAATTTTCAGTTTAACGGTAATATCGAGCAAGGTTAAAGTTATGTCGTATTACAACGCATTTGTTTTATACGAATCAATTACCACACGTCAGACTTGTCGCGATGCAATTACGTCGAGGCGAAAGCAAACGTGCCCGGAATGATTCAAACTGTGACGTGCTCCCTCGGCTTTGCTATATTTACAGTGAAACCATGGAACAGTCTCGTAGCACCGTTGTAAATTACACGGTGTAGGAAATAATCGTTTTATTTGTTTCTTTCCCCTCTGTACTTACTACTTTATGGTGAAAAAAAAATACACATTCGTATATCATTACGTTGCTTCCGCGACGTTCCCCCCGCGGTCGGGAAATCGGTATCAGGTCGGTTATTAAAACGTAATTGATTCTCGGGAATGATAATACTGTTTTATTATAAAATACACGTACGGACGGATTTTACATTGTATACAAAGTACATACTCTTTATTTCTACGTCGCGTTACATCTCGCGGACCTCGCATGCACTATGTATAAAGACAATGCTGTCGGTACGTTGCACCTTGATGAATTTCACCTGACGGCAACGCATTCGATAGCAAATCGCAGTCTACCAAAGATGGCGTTACCCGTTTACTTGGAAACTCGACGAATTATAAAATTAAAAAAACTTGACCCGCTAACGAAACACGCGAAATACTTTATTCAGAATCATCGTTACTCACCTGTTCATTTTCTATCATCTTTTCTTATTCCCCCTCACCGTACCTACTAATTTAAATAAATCTCTGACTAAAGAGCTTTGATATCTTAACCTTGAACAACATTGTTCAAAAGTGAAATCACACGCATTAATTTCTTCTCTCACGTTTCAGAATCAATGAATAAATAATCTAATTTAACAGAACGTCATTATCCGTATACATAACATACATACATACGTACATACATTATCTCCACACATCCATCCACTACAAAAAGAATAAAATTGTCAACCTAATCTTAAGATAATGACGGTCAATCGAAATCATTATCAATTCATTATTCCAACAATCTACCACTACAAACAACCTCCCAAGGCCCCTTACGTTCAACAGACTCATCACCTCGCGATTAAATTCACCGGGCCCAATCATGAATCCCCGGAGATGGATCATCGTGCACAGCTACCGGAACTCCGACCTTCACCGGGTAAGGTACAGGTTTGTCCACATGATAAGGGACATGTTTCGTGACATGTACAGGATAGGGTCTCTCCACGGGAACTTTGACCGGATACGGTACCGGTTTTTCTACCGGATACGGTACCTCTTTCTCCACCGGATAGGGTGCTGGTACCAATACCTTGACCTTGACCGGGACAGGCTTATCCACGGGCACAGGGACAGGTCGAGGTACAGCCACCTTCACAGGCACTGGTACCGGTTTGTCCACCGGATACGGTACCGGTTTTGAAACATGAACGGGATACGGTTTAGGTACGGGTACAGGTACTGGTTTTTCCACCTCGATTTTCACCGGATAGTGAACGATCTTCTCGACCGGATAGGGCTGGGGAACGTGTACAGGCACTTTCACAGCGACCGGTATTTTTCGCTCGACCGCGAAGGGCTCCGGAACGGGGACTTTGACCTCGTAGTGAATTTTCCGTTCCACGGGATAAGGTTCAGGGATGTATACTTTGAAGGGTACGGGACGATCTACGGGGACGTGAACGGGATAACGAACTTCCTTGATCACCGGGACGGGACGTGGAATTTTCACCGGGACTTTCACGTAGACCTTCACGGGGTAGGGAACTTTTTTCTCGATCGCATAGGGCTGCGGTACGGGTACCTTGACGGGGTATGGAATCTTCTTTACCACAGGATAACGAATCGTTTTTTCTACGGGATAGGGCACCGCGATTTTTTTCACCACGGTTACCGTCTTCTGGACGTCCTCGTGAAAGTGATGACCTAAGAGGTCACCGCTGTGCGCAGATGCTTCTGGTATCCCTTCGCTGTGATGTTCGATAGTGTGTTCGAATGGATAACCTTCATCGTGTTCGTTGATGAATGACTCTTCGGCGTCGGAGTCATTATCTTCGTAGCCAGCTTCGTAGCTGTCACCCAAGGGCTCCGCGAAGGGTCCACTTCTCACGGGACCTTCGTTGAACTCTTCACTTCTTTCGTGATTTTCTTTCCGTTGCTCACTGTACGAATCAACTGCAATGATTATCGTATTTACAATATATATGTATATCGTTATTAAAATAATTTCAATAGTTTACCGTATCGTTGATTACCTACGTCGTTTCTTAACGGAATCAGTAGAATCGGACGTCTGATGATAGGCTTCCCTTCGTACGTTCAAACCTTCATTTCCAACCGGTAGATTTCTTTCTTGACCGTAATACGACCTCGGTCGAATATAAACGAACTGAAAATTCGATCGCGTCGCAGACGGTGTCCCGTCGTACGTGTAAACACGTCGCAGTGATTTCTGTCGAAGTGGGAAACCATTCGCCACCACGAGGAATGCCAGAAGCATCACCACCGTTCCCTGCGAAAAGTAACACACGTAAGTTTCCACTCGGATGGATTATCGTAGTCATGGAAATAATTTCCGTCACTGTTACTCTCACGGTTCGAGACGAAGCACGGGTAACGTCGTCGACGTCGAGCACCGTCGTTTTAACGTACATACCGTGTGGCACATCGTTGGTCTCGCTGAAAAATCACTATCAAGGTTAGCTTCCACTCTCGTTATCCGGTGGAAAAGTGAGTAAATCAGTCGCGTGGCTTTCCACGGTCTTATATATATATACACCGGGGTTTTCGCGATCTCGCTGATCCATAGGTTGCACATTGTGCCCATCTCGTATGTGGGGAGGGGGAGGGACCGCTTTCGCGAGACCGCCATGCTATCGAGAGTGAAACTACCTAGGTAACTCCCTCGAGAAATAATGTCCTAGCGAGGCATCGCCCCGTGGCGAAGAGGGAAAAATAAAAACTGTACTCTCGTACAACCGTACGATCGCTATAAACGGAGTGACACCGTATTGTGAGTGGCATGAACTCATCCGGCCGGTTTTCACCGACTGGTAATGACCTTGAGATTTGTCCGATCGTGAGACAGATCGAGACCGGTCCGTCGATCACGTACACCCTGGGAGAAATGAATCCAACGGATACAGTGATGACTGGTCTGATGAGTTTCATGGATCTGGATGTGTAAATCAATCGATTTCTAACATGGAATGACGTGGGTTTAAGTTATTTCGAATTTTGTTTTTTGGCAAAATTATTGAAATTCATCGTAAAGGACTTACGTATTTCTATTTTCAATATTTGTGATATTTAAATTCTTCGTGTATGATTATCTCTATTAGATTTAATTAGATACTCCCGTCAGGATTGCTGAGACCTTGATAGATCGTAGAATTTTACATCACAGGTCAAAGGTAGGGTTTAAATACTAATTTCCGGCTGACCGTATAAGTGCAGAAAGTAGAAATTCAGTGTCAAAGGCACTTTCACGACCGGCAACATTGTTGACGGAAACTTCGCGATACCCGAAGACATAATCGTACACGGTACGCGACCATCGCGGGACAAACGTAACTGGATCTGACTATTTTTTTGTTGCCGGAGAAAATGATGATCGCGTTAAACCGGAGCATTTTTCTCAGATTTCACAGCGGGCACGCGATGACCAGGCAACCGTGAATATCGCTGCGGTTTCAATTTCAATGGGCTGTTTAAAGTATACCAAAACACTCGATTCTCGCTGTATTATCATGCTAATTACTTCACGCACGGTTACATGAAAAGAAAGAGTGTCGTGCGTGACTTGTCATCGATGATAGCAGAAGAGACTCATTTCAAAATGACTTCGTTAGTCGTTTGATGACATTCTAATCGCGACTGGATCGAACATAATTGATGTGTAATAGGCGAGGGATTTTCGCACGAAAATATTCAGCCGTTTCGCGTGCAAAAGTGATATTCACGCAGTGTTTAAAGAGGCGAAGAAGAGCAGCCGCGTTAGTTTCTAACTCAACAAACCGGGGAAAAGACGAGAAAGAGACTTAATCTCGAGAAACAAGTGGAAAATCATAATTGCGTGGCTGTCGTGAATCGCTTAGGCTACTTTGTTATCATGATTCAGAATTTGCGAGGTATCGCGACGATCTCCGGGTATTCTTTCGCGGATGAACATTCATTTCGCAAGCGATGAAACGTACGATTAATTTGAAAAATGAGAAAGAGAAAGAAAATGAGAGGAAAATTATTCGATACAGCGTGAAACTCGCGTTTGCCAGACACGTTTATTATTGCACGTGACTCGAATAGCCTAAACAGAAGTTTATTTCAGATTCTATGAAAACCTGTATGAGTGAAAATTATAACGATAAAAAGCTGATACGCAGCGAGTAAAGAGTAAAAGTGGTTTCGGTTGCGAACGATTACCATTTAATAACGTAGACGATATTCGTTAACACATTTCTAACCGGTTTTTACACGTACGCTATTACTGAAGATCACGCGATGATTCCACCGAGTAAAATTCCTGATTAAATAGTAAGCCGTATAAATTACCCTCGATTAATCTGATCCACATCTCTCGCACAGTTTCCACCTTCACTTTTAGCGCACGCGCTCGTTAATCAACGTTTGCTGAAATCATCGTCAATTTGTGTCATTCAATACTCGTCATTTCAATCCCGGGGGTCATTGAATCAGCAGCGAATTAGTGTCATTTGAAATTTGAAAAGTATCGACTCGATTTGTATCGTTTGCCGCGAATTGCTTCCCACGATTACGCGATTCCGAGCGGCGATCTAAACGAATTAATTTAAAATAAACTGCAGTGACCACCGTTGATACGATTTCCCACAGTTGATACGCGATTGCTCGTAAATTGATTCGCCATCATTTGGAAAATCGCTCGCACGTGCGTGGCAATCGTGCGGCGAATGATAGATGCATTTCACTCACGAGATCATTTGAAAAAGTTCGATCATTTCGAATTTACGAAAAGGAACTACGCGAATGGATTTTGAGCGAAGAATATTACCGGCTGCGAAGTGGGCAGATTACTTTCCTAGGTATACCTGTTACTGGAAACATAGCGAAACTGTTTCATCGACGGTAGCTTAAGGAGAGAGTTCGCGAAAGTGTTCATAGCTGCGACACACAGCCCGTAAATTTGAAAATCAGCATTCAAAGACGCGCAATCGGATGAATCACCGAATTCTCTCCGTCACCTAAATTCAAAACCATTAGAAATTCCTCTCGTAAATCACAATCTCAAATTCTATAGACCCTTATTCCTAACATCGACTCTAAATCCCTTTTTCCTTCATTCCAAACATACACCAGGTGACAAAGAACACCTATCGAAACTACGAATCTATGCAAATACACGAAATGCGAATTTAACTCGCGACAAAATCACGAACTGTGAGAATAACGAAAGAAAAATAAGGTGCGCGACACGCGACACGTACGCGGCTTAGCCAATCGTCATTCTAATTGCGTTAATTGTGTTGCATGCCATATCTCCATCATTAGGGTTCAACGACGCGGAGAAGAAAAAAAAAAGAAAAGAAAAAGAATTCTGTCGGGTCAGTAAAAATCGGGGAAAGGGAAAAGGGAATGTTCCTCGGTGGCTCGGCACAAAGGCGTTTGAGGAGAGAAAAAGAGAGAGACAGAGAGAGAGAGAGAGGAGGGAGAAAGGAAGCGAGCTTATTCCCGGGCGATCTTTTCTCTCTCGTCGGGCGAAGGGAGGCGTCTCTCTGTTACTTTCAGCCTCGGCGTCGCGTGCGCTAACGGGCCGATTGCATAACAGGCCGTTCTTCGTCGGACGAGCACGTAAGTCGCTCCGTGAGTCAAGTGGCAAAGCCAGGTTGGGTTCGGCCGAAGTGGGTCGTGCAGAACTTAACCATGGACGAATTAACTTACAGCCACGATCTTCGACACGCTCCGTCGACTACCGGACGAGCGAAGAAAAAATTTAAAAAAGAAAAAAGAAAAAGAAAAAACATCGGGTTGCAACGAAGGCCGGGGGCTCAACCAAGTGACGCCCTTTCACCCCTGCGGTCTGACATTTGCCATTGTTGCCAAATTATGTGGATACACTCGTAAAGAATTGTTCTTTTTATTCATTCTTTTTGAAAAAATAAAATCTCCCACCGAATATGTTTTTTCAGTTCGTATATCCAGCACATTTGAATTCTCAGAGGTTTTGAGACACTTTTTCGAAAGTTTTACAGATAAGTTGAATGATTAGAGTTCATATAACGAAGTTAATTGAATAATCTGACGGTTGTATCGAGTTCCTCGGGGGAAGGTGCACCCTAAAGTCTGATAGGTCGCGGAACTCTACACGGCTTAGGGTATAGGAGGATTAAAAATCTGTTTAGATTCTACCTCGGTGTCTAATTCGCAAGACTATCAGATTACTCGGAAGTTCGTCGCGATCGAGACGAGGTAGCTACTTCGTCCCGGTGAAAAATGTGAAGGTTCAATCGACGGAAAGGTTAATTCGCTTTCGAGCCACGGTCGTCGAAGTTGCACTCTATCTCCTGTGAAACTACTTCGACCAGATATTGGGCGATCTAGAAACTTTTTCTTCTTTATAGATACCCCTTAAACCCGATGAAAAAGTATCTTTCGTAACTATAGATTCGTCGATGTCTTTCATACTTACTTCCCCTCATTTTCTACGAAAAAATTCATCTTTTCCGATCTGACTCACACTTTGCAAAAATCACCGTCAGTTGTTTGCGGATATATTGTTCGTGCACAGATCGGTTATTATCGGTGTCGCGTCTCTTTCTCGAGTGTGTTAAGACACGTCGGTGAAAATTACGACGGCACGCGGACACGTGAGGGGTGATCAAGAGCATCGATTTGGCAGGGTCTACTTGGCAGCAAGTAAACTGGGTCGTGGCTGTATCATCCGATTTCATATCATCGATAGCAAACCGGGGTCTTAGCGCACACATACACGCATCACGGAATACGACGCTGGGTGTCGTGTAAGAAAGTCCCCGAATGGAAAGCGAGCGTAGTGTAGTGTACACACAAAACCCACCCCCACGAGGGAAACCCTTTCGCGTGACGCTGTTATTTTTTTTCTTTTTTTTTCCCACCTCCCGCTCGCCTTCGAAACACTTCGTACAATAGCTGTGTTCGATCGTCAGCGAAGTATAAAAGCGGCACGTTTACGAAATGTTATGTGTATGTACATATTCCGGCGGGGTTAATTGCTGGAATTCGAAACGGAGTAGAAAAGCGTGCATTCGAACGTAACGGTACGACGATTGCGGGATCACAGGTAGTTTCCATATCGTGTGGAAATCGTGGAAATGAAATGACACTTACATACCAGCGAATACAATATTATATCGTGAAAAAGGAATTATTCAAGGATGAGATTATACATATGTATAAATGAGGGATGGGGGATATAATGATAACATAAGACAAGATTGATTTCTTTACATTAATATTTATATCGTTTTCCGTAAAAAAATACAATATTCTGCTATATCGGTACAAAAGTAAGATAAAGCGAGCTGTTTTCGAGCGATGGTCGCTATGACGTCGGCTCCACTACAATTATCTCTTTTCTTCCTATTTGTGACCACACGTCGCCGTGCTGCGAGACTCTATATTTGCGATCGTTTGTCGGAGAGATCGTGCCCGGTAAAATATATGTTCGATTGTACCGGACATCCATCCTCTCCGACACGATCCAGGTACAAAGAGAGGCGTGAATCGGGCCGCAGCACGACGACGAACGTTCGACTCTTTGTGTAACCTATAACTGTCGTTTTTTTTAAAAGTTGATCGCCGTGACGGTCGATGACCGTTAGTTATCATCGTTGATAACAACGAACAACAACCGATTTAGAACGATACCGTTGAACCATTCTAATGATGATGACCACCGTAATCGCCACCTTCGTATCCGCCATATCCACCGCCGTATCCACCGCTGTATCCACCGCCGTATGCACCGCCGTATCCACCGCCATGTTCGTAACCACCCTCGTAACCACCGTGATGATGATGAACAGGTACGGCTACGGGTACCTTAACCGGGTACGGTACTGGTTTTTCGACCGGATACGGAACTGGTTTCTCAACATGTACCGGGTACGGTCTGTCGACCGGAACTTTGACTGCGACTGGGTATGGTTTGTCTACCGGGTACGGTACTGGCTTCTCAACGGGGTACGGTTGTGGTACGGGTACCTTTACTGGATATGGCACGTGTTTCTCAACGTGTACGGGGTACGGTCTGTCGACGGGTACCTTGACTGGGTACGGTACTGGCTTCTCAACTGGATAAGGCACGTGCTTCTCGATGTGAACTGGGTATGGTTTTGGTACCGGCACGTGGATGGGACGATCAACTGGGACCTTCACTGGGTATGGTACCAATTTTTCAACTGGGTACGGTTGTGGTACATGTACGGGTACCTTGACCGGGTAAGGTACTGGTTTCTCAACTGGATACGGTTGTGGCACTGGTACCTTTACTGGATATGGCACGTGTTTCTCAACTGGATACGGTTGAGGTACCAATACTTTGACGGGGTATGGACGATCCACGGGCACGTGAACTGGATATGGAACCTTCTTCTCCACTGGGTACGGTTGGGGTACATGTACCGGGACCTTCACCAAAACCTTGACTGGATAGGGCACGTGCTTCTCTACCGGGTACGGTTGTGGTACTGGTACCTTAACAGGTACAGCGTATGGTTTCTCGACTGGATAAGGCACGTGTTTCTCCACCGGGTACGGGACCGGGACATTTTTCACTACGGTCACGGTTTTAACGTGTTCGTGCCCATGACCACCATGACCACCGTCAAGAAGGTATCCTCCGTATCCACCGCTGTGTCCGTATCCACCGTATCCGCTGTATCCACCATATCCTCCCAGATCTAGGCCACCGTGTCCACCGCTGTGTCCAGATCCAATGTCGTATCCACCGTCATAGCCGTAGCCATAGCCAAGACCCAACAGACCTCGCTTCTCTTGCTTCTTCGTGGTGGACTTCTCCTCCACCGTTGACTCCACTTTCTCGGCCGTCTTCTCGTCTTCGCCGGCCCATACCGACGCCACGAGAAGGGCGATCGCCGCCGTATAGACCTGCAAACCAGCGAAATCAGATTGTTGTAGTTATTGTTGTTCTTGTTGTCGTTGCGGTTGTGGTTGTCCGTTGTGAATCGCGGTTGGATAGTTGGACAGTGATTTGAACCGCGTCAGCGAAACACGCGACGGAAAACGAAAGCGTTTTAATATAGAGAGAAAGAACCGGTTGAAAGGGATCGGTAATGTTGAGTTTAAGGTTTCTAATATCCCGACGTTGAAGACGACTCTCCGTCTTGTCGCGGGTATTCTTGAAACTAGGTAATACGATAGATTTCTACGACGCTCCAATTAATTTAGATATATGTCGTGTGACTAGGTTGTCACGAAAGATTCTACTACCCAGAGTTAGATCCAAGTCCGCGTAGATTTACAAAAAAAAAGAAAGAAAGAATAAAACACTGGCCCGATTGTATTTAAGACCCAAATACTTAAGAACTCGTCGTTACTTCGAATACCCGATTCTATCCGTTGGAAAAAGAATCTCGTTGTCTCTGATCCGATTAAACAAACTTTTTCAAGTACCGATTCGACGATTCACTTCCACCCCAGATTTAAAAAAAAAATAATATATCTATGTATATGTATATATGATCAACACTCCGGCACACGTTCTCGACGCGTTCCCGGGTTCCTTCCCCAGGTGAATTCGACGTACCAGGATTCTCATTTTTGCTCTCGCGATGTTCCAGGTGCGTCCAGAAGTGAACTGGATGCTGATTGCCGTCGGTTCGTCGCCTTATATACGCCGCATACTTTCGCCTTCGCCACCCGGGCCCAACTCGCGTACCCCCCACGTTACACCTCTTTGTTCGCGTAGAACGACCACGGTCCCACCGCCCGATCGGCTACCACTCCCCTTTGGGACCGACGGTTCTCCTCCCCACGCCGTTCGAAAACGTCCCTCTCCCTCTCCCTCTCCCGTCGCCGCCGCCGCCGCCGCGACGCCGGCGACGGTTTCGTTTTCTTCCTCGTTCAAAAGCCATCCCCACTGACTCCGGGCGTCGTCGTTGTTCACCACGTTACCCGGTGACAATGGCACGCGGATACGCGGGTGGTACGCAGAGTTTCGAAGTCGAAAATATTACAAATTGAGACGGTTAAGGAGGAAAAGAACGAATCGGAAGACTTTTGAGAGTTTTCAATG
Organism: Mimumesa dahlbomi; assembly: GCA_917499265.3. Lineage (NCBI taxonomy): Eukaryota > Metazoa > Arthropoda > Insecta > Hymenoptera > Crabronidae > Mimumesa > Mimumesa dahlbomi. The sequence goes on along the minus strand of OU824114.1, from coordinate 3,871,411 downwards.
ATTTTATTTGAACATTTTTATGATTCAAGGTATATAGGTTTGTTTGGTTCGAAGAACGGATGTTTTTCATGGTACTTCGCGTTTTCGTACGAAGGAATGTCGAATTTTCTTTTTCTTATACGTATAGAGGATGGTAGGTAGGTTGATGTTGGTTTATTTTTTAAAGACGGTTTATTTCGAAAGATTTGTTTTGAATATTTCCCAAAGGAATATGCCGGTTGACGTGGGATCATTCGGTTGAATTTACGTCCACGGCGTTGTTAAAGCCCACCGAAATGCGGTGAAGCAAAGGTCGCGACTCTGGTAAATTGCATTAATTTTCTGTCCTTTCTCCACGGTTTCGCGTTTCGTCTTCCGAGTATGCATAATTTGCATTCCGGTGTTACTTGCTGCCCGAAGACATTCATTCGTAAAATGTCACTTTGTTATTACGACCTTCTCTACTATTCCTTTTACCCCGCGGTATCAGTATTACCATTATTTTTTTCCACCCTTCGCAACCTGATCAGACCTTTCCATCCGCCGGATTAAATCATCGTGAAATTCACACATTCCCGTGGAATTATTTTAAAAAGAAATCTTTTATAATCATTCATTGCAGCAGAATTCTTTTTTCCTACGGTCATCGTTGTTACGCAACAACGCTTCGCCTGCGGTCTGCAGGATGCAAATTATTTTTTTGTCCTTCTTCATCTTCTTCCGTTCGGTTAAACTTGCAAGCCGGAATGCTATTTCGCAGATACCATCCCGTCCCTTTCTCCGTTACCGTTCCGTTTTCGTCCTTCCTCCTCCGTGCATACACGTCTTTAAATGGGGACCAACCTCGAGCGGTTAGCGTTACGTGTACACGTAGCGTAAGACTCTCTCGCGGGATTTATCTCCCGCCAATCTCGTGGGTGCAACCATTACTCCCTTTCGTGGGACACGCGGTGTCCCTACGTCACGATTATGTTCCCCTCCCTCTCTCTCTCTCTCTCTCTCTCTCTCTCTCTCTCTCTCTCTGTTTTTCTCGCTCCCGTTGCCGCGGCAGTTCCGTTTTCTTTTCGTGCCGTACTTTACGCCCACTTTGTACCCACCCGCCGATGTTTATTAGAAATAACTATTGTTTCTGCCGCATTTTGTAACGGTCCGCTGTTACGTAACGGGCATTATAACGATGCGAGCAATGTATGTCATATTACGTAGATTTCGTGACGCTGTAACGTTCTATGTATACAATACATATATGTACATACATACATATATATGTATGTACGTAGGTACGTACGCCGCATAATACCGTGTCCCATGGCGCAGACTTTTCTGCCGTGGCAAATTGTCCGCACGGTAAGATCGACTTTCGTTGGGTAACGCGTGATTTTTCACCGGGATTTTTGATACACCGACACTTTCACAACGGAAGTTGTTCCCGCGGGTACGTTTCTTTCTTTTCATAGATCCTTCCTTCTACAACTTGCCTGACAATATTTAGATCGTTACATAGAAACGTTTCACCGTCGAATTGTGGTTTCGTATCAGTCATCGTACACCTATACTAATATCCAATTTTCAACGTCGTACGTTCTGAAAACTCTTTTTCATCTCTACAGGGGTTTCTTAGAGCGTCGATGGATCTTCGATAGCTCGATAATGATCCAATGAGAGATCGATGATCAAAGTGATCGCATCAATAGGGACGCGTGAATCGAACGATTTTCCCATTGACGGCTGAGGCTTCGAGTTCGATTCACATCGATGCACTTCAAGCGGGGATCCAATCGTTATTATCAAAGGTGTTTTCCTCTCCTTGGGAATCGACGCGATTTCCAAGACGTCGCTTCGATCGATCGGTCGCCCCCCCCCCCCCCACCCTTCCGTCGTTTTCGAGCATAGATATACGCAAACTCGCCTACCGACGGCACGTGGGCAGATTTCAAAGGTCAATCGATAAAATTTGCCTGTTCGTACATACTCGGCTACGTAATCGCACGGCCTTTTTTCCCCTCTCCCCCTCCCCCTGTAGTTCGATGATCATCCTCGCCCGCATAGGAGACTTTAATTCGCATTCACGATTTGAATGATGATTTTTAGCATTCATCTGACGAAACGTGGAGAAAACGATCTCTGGTCCAGTTACGAGGTATTATTGATCCTATTCGATCTATCTCCCGTGATAAATGAAGAGTAGAAAAGTAGTGATTCTCTTTACAGGCGGATCAAGAGATTGTGTTTCGATTATTTTGATTAACCTTTTTATTAGTCACTTTGTTAGACTTTCATCGATGGAATGATCTTATTGTGAAAAACCACCTGTCGAGGGTTTTCCAAGAATAAGGGAAAAGATTGATCTTTATTTTAAATCATTGTGGCTATTAAGTTTGATGAAGTATTGATAAGATCTCTAATTAGCCTGTCGTCAATCATTAATACTTCACTTTAAAAGTCTCTCCATCCACGATACAAGGTTTGCCAACACAATTTTCTCCCATATCGTCCAACGTTCATCCGGATGTCCGAAGAAACCAGAAATATCCCGATAATTCATCCGTTCGGTGTTCCAGGCAGTATTCGAGTATCGATTTCACATAGGAAGCCATCAATATCGTTCGACTGCTTGTTCCCAGCTCGCCGGGAACGGGAAGCAGGAAAAAAAAAACGAAAGAACAGAGCGAAACAGTAACGTTACGTCTTTCCGTCTGCGGAGCGGTTCTCGTAACGGTTTAAAGAGAGTAACAGTGCGTCCCGATGGAAAGTGGAAGTGCCGGAGTGACGTTTGTAATTCCGCGGACTCTTCGAGTATAGCGGTCCCGCGGTATTACGTAAAGGTCGTTGGCGATGAAGAGCCTCGGTGAAACGGCAACATACTTACCCGCTTCTGTGTCCGAGCACTCTCTCTTTCTCCGCCGATCTATTCAGCGAGAAGACGCGAGAAGGTGTCTCCCCGTCGAATTACACCGCCAAAGGTGGAATTCAAGGATCGTCGACGATGACCCTGGTGACACTGGCCTTGATGACCCTGGTTCGTCAAGGTTCGCGAAAACAAAAAAGAAAGGAAAAGTGCTACCGTGATTTCCGTCGATTAGGCATCACTTTCGTTTAATCATACATCTTGTTTTATTATCTATGTGATTATGTCAAGGGAATAACTTTTGTATGGAGGAAAAACGAAACGAGGAAATGAAGAAGGGTATTTTAATCTGGTCACTTTTTTTTATTGGATTATTTACATGTTTATTGTATGTGAGAAGCTCGAGGAAAAAGAGGGACGACGGTTAATTCGCTTTCTCTCGTATATTTTACAGAAATTTCGTGGCAGGGGTCCTTCAATTCCAGTTGTACCGAGCGCTCTGTCAAGCGGCTGGCCAAAGGTTCCTGGACGACCCCAGGAGACCGTTGCACAGGTGCGACTTCTACAGGAACCCGGAAGCTGGGAGAATTTTGGGGTGAGTGGTTTCATTTTCCACTGTTTCACCACCGTCCAACCTTTTCAAGCCGGGATTCGTTAATTTCCACGGGAGAGAGGAAACGTTCTGTTTGCCGAATAATTTTTTTTTGTTCTTTTTTTCTCTCGAGACCGTGATTCGAAAGAATGTTAATTTATACGGAGATCGTTGTGAAAGGGTTGGTCGTTCAATGAAACACCACCGGTTGTCGAGTAATTTATGTTTCAACGTACAAAAGTCTCGGGGCAACGGGTGAAAAGTGAAAAAGAGCGAAATTTAGCATGCGGTAATTTAATATCCTCGAATGGATGTTTCAAACTTCTCTTTTCACCTTCTTTTATGCGCGTTTGATAAGCCCGGCGGTTTATGGAATAATTTCTATTCAGTCGACGAGTCCTCGGTACGATGATTCAAAAAAGCGGAGACGCGACTCTTTAACTCGCCGGCGAGAAAAAAAATTAAACAAAAATAATATATATATTTTCCCGCGTACATTCGCGAGAAACAAGCATCCCCTCGGTTTTCATTGCGACGACCGCATTAGCGTAACGGCGCGTTTAAATACAACGGATGCAGAAGAAAAAAATCACCGCGTTTTTATCACGAAAGGCCGCGTTAAAGTGTCGTAAACCGCGTGGCGTACACGTAAGACCGATGATGTTGATGACAAATCGACGCGAAAGGACCTTCTCGACGGTTTCATGATTTCTTCATCCGAGTCATTAGTCGATCGCAATTGAATCACTCTTGATAAAACTAATGGAGGATACGTAAAGCTAATAAGCGTCGCGACGAAGGTGAATATTAAAAAAGAAACGAAAATATGATCGATAGAAAAAAAAATTGGCATTCGTTAAAAAAAATAATTTCACTAACGCATAAATCACCGTTGAAACGTCAAAGAATCTCATCAGCGATCGTTTAATTAACCATCTGGGATAATAAAAGAGTAATAAACGTTCTATCCGTAAATCAGGAATATCGTTGTATTATGAATATTCGATGTTGCATTATTTTATTCCAACGTTTCCTCGGGACGAATTAAAATCCGAAATCACCGTCTCGGCCCAGTCGGACCCGTTTTTTGTTTTTTTTTTCAATTCGTTAACGCGATTCTCAAACATCCGGCTCCGAAGATGCCTTCGAAATGTCAGCAAATCCGAAAATCTCGTAATAAGAGAGGCCAAGATCTCGGTCAACCTTTCTATTTTCATTGGTGTCGAGTCCTGACATTTTGGCCTCGTTAACATTCAAGGTTAACGTTAACACCCCGCGCGAAACGTTTCAGTGTAAACGCTGCCGTTCGATAGAAACACCGTCGCAGCCCGTTCGACGTTCCGTCGGTGGCTAACGTTTGCTAAATCGTTCGCGGCACAGCGCACCCGGAAATAGCATCAGATTGCTTCACTTGTATCTTAATACCCGGCAAATTAATTGCACCGTACCTCTGCCCGAAACTGGGCCAAAAGCGATTCAGCTAGTTCCGCTTTAACCCTTTAAGAACAAGTCTATCGAGTAATCGGACGGTTAACAATCGTTGCATTAAAGTTTCCGACGGTTCGCCAATGAAATATTAATTCTATGAAAGCATATATATGTAGATACATACATATACAATGTATTTATATTGAATACGACTTCGATAAATTAATGCAGTGACATTTATCGAGGGTAAATGAAATTTATATTAAAATTAAAGATACGTACGATATAACGAATAAATTTTTAACCACTGTATACGCGGTATCGTCTAAAGTTCGATTATTAACAGCGTAACTATTTCATTAGGAATTTATCGTGAATAAATGTCATCCGCGTGAATCGATTATCGGATTCTCGAAAAAATAGACCCGGATTATATAAGAAAACGACCACGTCGGCAAGGTTGCGTAACGGAATCGTCAATTTCAATCTCGATTTCATCTTTATTGGGGAATTCCGCAATGCCGGCCGTTCGTGTCCATCGTTCAACGTACACGTACATACATGTACGTACAACACATACGTACATACACACGTTCGTGTACCTCGTTAAGTGCATATTTCGCGTGGACGGCGCCGACCACGCGTTTATGAAAGCGTCGTTTGCGAGATATCTAACTCCGCACAGTTTTATTATACCGATGACTTTTTTTTTCTCTCTCTCTCTCTCTTCTTAACGTACGAGGCAGACGAGCTGATTTCACAATCGAGCGACGCGTCGGATGTCGAAAACGGGGTCTGGTTTACGAGTATTATAAAAGAAAGAAGAGAATAAAAAAAAGTATACACACATCCGCGAAACGGTCGATAATTAACGCCGTATATGGCGGCGTTCGACGGACACCTCTGTCATCGGGACCCGCGTTGTTAAACGACCGAAGTGACGCGAAAAACCGTCGCGGGCCCCACGTTGTTAACTCTGCGGCTTTTATGCCACCGGAGATGGGACCTGGATGCGTGAGGTCCGAGGAAAGTGAGAAACTGCATTCGCAAGTAACGCAACCAACGACGTCCGTAAATCACTCGCGATATGCAACGGACGCGAACACGTGCGACGCGTCCACCCATAGGCGTCTCACATCGAGTAAATGTGTTGTATGTATGTGTGTATGTACGTACAAGGTGCAGCAATGAAAAGTGAGCGAGGATACCGGTTTTTTATTGTATTCATTTTTGCAGGCTGCGGAGAATTTTTTCTTTGGTATTGAAGGTTCTCAATTAATAATGATTTGAATTAAAAGACTTTTATTAGGGCTCACCTGCGTAGGTTTATAAATAATTAAAAAATAATACGATGTAAAAATAGATTTGACGCGATTAGATTGACGCTCGACGTTGAAAAATAATTTTTTTTTTTTTTGAGAAAAGGTCTTCGAGTAAAAAAAAATTTATTTTTCTTTTAACCGAACCCAGCAAGTTCCCGAACATTGTCGCTCTGTACGCTCTCTTGATTGAAAATGCAGCGTGCACGATTGAATCGAGAAAGCCTGCTGGTTTAAGGCGGTGTTATCGATCGGTCCACGGAACCGATCGCCTCCCTTGACAATCTCCGGTAGTTATCTGGGTCAACGAGAGGGAAACCTTTATTCGGTTCCGCAATTTCGCTGCCAATCTGCCATCCGTCCCTCGGATTTTTTTTCTCTCTCTCTCTCTCTATCCTCTCTCCTTTTTTTTTGTTGTCGCGACGCGATTGTTGTTGCACCGATAGGGCATCGAGGTATCGACGGGATATTCCGGGAACTTGAATTCCGTCGACGAGTGAACCTTTGCCCAGTGAAATTTGCGCCACGTGCGGAGAAATTTTTCTCCCGATATTATTCCATTGAATTTCAGTTCCCTTCGTTCGCGACGACTGAGCGAAATTACGACGACGGATCCGCCGGGCAATTAAAAGTAATACACCTGTCGGGATAGAACCGCGGAGATAATAAATCGTTGATATCGCCTGGGATAATCTCGCATAAATCCTGAAAGCAGAGAAATTATGTCTAATAGTGTGATACGTACATACATATACGTATGTACACACATTATACAGGGTTTATATATACGTATACAAGACGATACAACCATGTGCTCGAGTTTATTCGATGATTGCGAAATTTCATCTCGTAAAATTTGTTTGCGCAATGCGTTTAAATTGAAACGAACTCCTTTTTTTCTCGTCCACCTTTCTGCCTCTTTCTTCCACGTTACGTAATGGGATATTAATCCCCTCATGGTAAAAGCTTAAAAAAAAAACAGAAATACCGGCGAAAAAAACGTAATTCAATCTGCGGTGTCGCTTTCGCAAAATCATTCGTTACAAAATCGATCTCCATCCAGTGAAAGAAAAAAAAGAATAATACCCGGCGTTGTTCGCGGAATCGCGAGTCTCTTTTCACACGTCGACGGACGTGAGCACGCGGCCGGCGTTCCGCGTTCGAGGATCGATAGATCGCGATCTTTTGGCGGGCGCGAGTCCAAAGGCTCCCTACTTCCTGTAATCGAAGGACGATCTCGGGCTCTCGCTTTACGGACGCGGACACGGTTGTGTCTCGTTGCGAAAGCCGTGTGTTACTAAGCGCTGGCAAAAAGAAAGAGAAAAAAAAAGAAAGAACGTGGTGCGCGTCGCGTAAACGCCACACGTGCGACGTCGAAACAACGTCACCGAAGAAACTCGGCACCGGTGGCCTGTTACCGGTTGCACTTCCGTTTTCGCGAAACCTGCGCACGTACGAGAGACGGTAACGCACACATATGACAGTGTCTATAGTTCATTATTATTCGACAAGTTTAATTGTCGCTGTCTTTCGTTCTTTTTTTAAAAATATATCGTGGGAACGAAATTCACCGAAAATAACGATGAATAATCAAAGTGTTTCCTCTCGTGTTTTTGACGAATATTTCTGTGGTTTTCTTTCTTCTTGGAAGCATTCTTCTCTCGACCGCGGAAACTCCTGTTTACGTTCGCGAATCTCGCCCACGCACCGCCGACACGCAATCCGTGTACCAGGATAGATTCTGTTTTTCTCCGGCGACGGTGATTTTTGTCCCCGCGACTCGTTAGTCTTGTTATTCTGGAACGCCATTACCGGCCCGCTATACGTAGAAATGATTCCAGGTACGGATCAATTAATTTATATTATTCTCGTCTCTTACGAATCACTTTTTTTCCCCCTCGAGTGTAAGCCCGTTCCGTTTGTCTCCGCGAAAGAATGTGGAATACGAACGAAGAATAAGGAAAAAATTAAACGAACCGATCGTTCACGCGGGCATTTCGGCAACACGTTAATTGGCGAATACCTTGCGAATCTTCCAATTTTGATAATTTTATACCCGTCATTAACGGCTAATCGATCGTGAATTAATGCAGATTGCGCGTCCGTCCTTGGCGAACGACAGTCGTCCGATCGATCGGCAATCGGAAAGACGTACCTTCTCGGTAATAAACTGATATTTATTTCTGGCCGATTTATGCATGCTTTTCCAGCGATAACGAAAAAACGAAAACCCTGAACCCATTTACCAACCGTTATACGGTTGTGTGTATTCGTTGGCCGCGTTCGCCATCCATTGTGATTCCCCCCCTCAAGGTCTCTCTGGCAATGAGCAAATAACGGTAGGCTTCGCTATTGTACGGCAGAAAACCGATCCCCGCCAAGTCAAATGACACGCGTTTCCCACAGAGAACGTACGAACTTCGGAGCATCAAAAGATCACCCTTAAAATTCTATAGGTACATACATATACGTACGTGTATGTGTTCACATGCCGTGCTATAGATCATCCCGTGACTAGATCTCGCGAACGGGATCGTACGAACGTGGCCGCCGAACGAAACGAGAATTTAATTGGACACCATCAACACCGCGGAACGTTCGAAACAATGTTTAACCCTTTTCCAGGTCGCCTTAGGGTTATCCGGTTGTTGTATAGCAACGGGTTAACCGTGAGTACCTAGATCGATAAACGTGTAATTGTCGAAAGCACGATAGAAAAGCTTTGCGGTGCCCACCCGAAAGTGTCGGAATTGAGACGGTGGCACAAAGGAGAGCACTTTGTTCGCAAAAAGCTTGAAAACAGTTGTAACCACTAGTGGTAGGGGGAAGGAAAGAATAAAGAGGGGAAAAAAAAGAAAAGAGACTTCTTTCGTCAAAGGGAAAAACACTCTGTGTTTTCAAGCTTGTGACAGTCGACCACGTTTACTTTACGTTTCCTCGTTAATCGTCGTGGAAGTGAATAAAAAGCCAATTAGAACGTGACGTATAGTAAATGGACACTCGAAGACACGTATGATTCCTTTTTTAACGTGTATTTATGTAACTAATTTAACGCTCGCGTTGACAAGATGTAACTATAGTTGAGAAACCGGCGGAAAATCGACGATATAAAGTCCGCGTCGACGTTTTCCATCGGGGTCTGGATTTTCCCATAAGCAGATCAAGTCGTTTAACGTAAGTGTACCCGCAATCGGTAGCAATAAGCACGTAGTACGTACAAACAGCATCCCGGGTTACGAAATGCCCGCTCGACGGAGCAGGAAAGTGCCGATTTCGCGGCGACGCGGTGCCGAACACCGGAAGTTATGAGATCGATATAAATTACGGCGAGCATGCCGAAATGTTTTTGCCGACCGCGTCGATTCCCACGAAAGGCGCGGTCCCTTCTCAGCGTAGGAACCGGAAGTCGGGCGGGAAAAATCGTCGGACGTGAATTACCGGACGAAAAAGCTTGCCCCTAATGGGAAACTTGCACAATCGATATTTATAAACTGCTACGTACGACCGGTACAGCGTGTTTCAAGTCTGGATAGGGTGGATTTATAGAAAATCGAGGAGAAGAAATTTGGAACAGGTTTGTTTGGTAATTTAAAATTGAATTTTTGAGACTTTTCGAAGGTTGGTTTTTCGGTTGCCATTCGCTCAATATTTGAGATAGCGATCTGAGACTGGTACCATTGAATCGGGCATGAAATTCTCTACAAAATCCATGTATAATAGTTGTACTTTTCGAAAATCTAATTTTTCGCAAAAATCTGAAGGGGGTAGGTCAGGATTTTTTGTGATTTTCGTAATTCCCTCGCCATTTCCACAATTTTTGAGATATCAAAATGATTCTTTCACTGGCTTATTCGGCTTCGGATTCCGTGTCCAAAACGCCCTGGATCGTTTTAATAGCTCAAAAATTGTGGAAATGGCGAGCGATTTACGAAAATCGCAAAAAATCCTGACCTACCCCCTTCAGATTTTTGCGAAAAATGAAATTTTCGAAAAGTACAACTATTATATATTGATCTGGCGTAGAATTTCCTAACTAAAACAATGGTACCAGTTTCAGATCGCTATCTTCAAAATTCAGCGAAAGCCGCACAAAAAACTGGTCGAATTTGACGATTTTTCACGATTTTCGTAATTCGCTCACTGTTTTCGCAAATGTTGAGATATTCAAATGATCCGGGACGCTTTGAATACAGAATTCGAAGCCGAGTAAGCCCGTGAAAGATTCAGGTCGATATCTAAAAATTTGCGAAAATGACGAAGGAATTACGAAAATCGCGAAAATTCATCAATTTAAAGCAGTTTTTCGTTCGGCATTCGCTCAATTTTCGAGATAGCGGTCTGAAACTTGTACCATTGATTTAGTTAGGAAATTCTACGCCAGATCAATATATAATAGTTGTACTTTTCGAAAATTTAATTTTTCGCCAAAATCTGAAGGGGGTAGGTCAGGATTTTTTGCGATTTTCGATTTTCGGCCGTCATTTCCGTAATTTTTGAGCTATTAAAATGATCCTGGGCGTTTTGGACGCGGAATCCGAAGCCGAATAAGATGCAGAAAGAATAAGATTGATATCTAAAAAATTGTGGAAATGACGGCCAAAAATCGAAAATCGCAAAAAATCCTGACCTACCCCCTTCAGATTTTTGCGAAAAATCAAAATTTCGAAAAGTACAACTATTATATGTTGATCTGGCGTAGAATTTCCTAACTAAAACAATGGTACCAGTTTCAGATCGATATCTCTAAAATTGCGCGAATGGCATCCGAAAAACCAACCATCGAAATATATCATCGTACCAATTCTGAAACTTAACGTCGACCTAGCATCTAGAATTCAGTCAAATCCATCTGGTTGCATCGAATATACATGTTTGTCATTTAAATCGATATAGATACATATTCTTGCACTTCGGGCAAAAGCGCTATCCGTTTCTCACGGTGAAGAGAAATCAGTTGTTACGTCATTGCAACAGTGTCTCGCGGTGAGGTAGCATTAATAATGTATAAATTATTAGACGTACACCTTAATCCCCGTTATTTACAGTAGTACGATTCACATTTTTTCAAAACAATTTAACACGTGTTCCGCACGGAATCCCCATGGACGATCGGATACAGGTTTTTCCTCGTCGATAAGTTATTTACAGTAGTCGAATCAATGAAAGGTGTAAATCGCGGCAGGGGATTAAATTCAATTTATGTAACGCACGGTGACGGGTATCAGGATTACACGTCTTTACACGCGGTATCAGTTGACCGTAGTCGACAAAGTTGTATCGATCGGTGTGTGTGTATACGCGAAGCCGGAAAAAACAAGGAAAGGTGGTCGTTACGAACGCCGTCGAACGAGAAAGAAACGTTGTGTATCTCGGATAACGGTGAAATTAACGCCGAGTATTACAGCCCGACATAGTAGCAATCCCGACGTAAACCAAATCACGTAATGAGTCGAACCGTGGTGTTTCTTGTACGATCGATAATATCATTTCGACTCGTAAAACCGGAGGATAATCGGAATGATTTTAACAGTCCCGTCGTTTCCCACAATGTTTTATTGTTCCTTTTATAATATCGGGGGTAAACAAGTCTACGGTTGATTTAGACATAAACAACACGATCGGTTTAACGAACTCCAAGACTTCGTCATTGTGTTTCAATCGTCGACTAACTGACACTTTCGACTTCCTCGCGATCATCGTGATCGTTTTCTGTGAGATCGCTCGATCGCCCTGATTATATATACACGATTGCAGCCATTCGTCGATCGTTATCGTTATCCCGTTGACATTCACTCTCGATCGACGGTGTTAACCTTTTTCAACCGAAGACAGACATCAATTAATTACCAAAACTCTACGCCAGTCGAAAAAATATGTTAAACTTCTTCACCGATCTGACGAAGAGATATACATTCGTGAATGATTAACGATAATATTTTATATCTACTATAAAAAAAAATCTTCGTCCCATCTATGAATCACTCCCTCATCTATTTTGATATTTTCGCGACAAATCATTTTCTTTTCCATCGAATTCGGTAGGCTCATTGAAATCATTTCTATCTCTAAGAACAATTAGCAAAAACCTATCGTTTCTTATTTTTTCACATTCAACGATGACCGAGTCGGGCGTTTCGCGTTTGAAACTCAGCCGATCACGTGGGAGTAGTTCGGTATCAAGGCGCGCATTAATATCGAGGGCGAGTGAATATTACTGAAAGTCTCCTTAGAGAATTGGTACAAGGAGTCGCGATAAAATTACGCGTTTAAAATGAGTCACGGTGAAATAGACTCGGAAAGGCGACAGAGAACGGACCTCGCCTCACGGAGGTAATCGTAATAGAACTGTTTTCATGGTTACGTACGAGGCATAGAAAGTGTATCCCCCGCGTTTCATTTAATTCGCACATACACAACGTCGTTGGAGGTTTTTTTAGAAACTAGAATCCACCGTAACCAGACTTCTTCTGGCGGATAGGAATAGAGTTGTGACACACCCAGCGGGAAATTACGAACCACGAGCTTACACACCGACGCGTCCAACGCGCGTCGATTGCTAAAGATAGATTGTCTAATTAGTATCGCGAGATGTTAACGGTATGTATATATGTATGTACGAGAAGAAGCGAAGAGAAGGATGAAGAAAAAAAAAAGAAGAAAACGGAACGGCTTTATTGCCGTTCATCGTTACAACGTTCTTTTTTTTTATCTCTCGCCCCGATTTTGCATACAATACACCGACGATTTTCTTGTAGATCGCGATACATTTTTATTTTTCTTTGTCTCATCACGGGAACAACAACGGATAAGGTGAAAAAGAAGAAGAACGTGTTGCCGTAAACGTGTACGCATTTATAATTAACAATTAAAACGGTGGCACGAGCCAACGATCGATCATCTCCCGACGGTTTTTCTTCTTTTTTTTTTACGTTACGCGCTGATGAAGCGTGACACGTATATATATGTATTTTGTTCTTCTATTGTTTACAGAAAAATAATGGAAAAGGGATCATCGATGCCATGGCAAGAGACTCTTCAGGACGCTATTGGTGAGGCCAGATTAGACGGGTCTGCCTTGAGGGAATACTTCAGACCTCTCGAAGATTGGCTGAGAACGGAAAATCTGAGAACCGGTGACGTCGTCGGTTGGTCTTACGGTAAGCGAATCATAATGTATCTTAATACCGGGATTTAATAAAGATTCAATTTTCTAATTCACCGTTGAATAGGAATTATACTCATGAATACCATGATTCCTATCAGGATAGACAAAATTTGGAAACACACATATAAGAAAATATCTCTTAAGTTATTCCACGTGTTTCATCCGGATTAATTGAATTTTATTCATGAATTTAATGGAAATCGAATTTATCGGATACATTTGGAGTATTTTACAACCTATGGCGTGTATTTCACTTTTACCGGAGACTTTCGAACGACTTGTTCTCTCTTCCCTTTTTTTCTGCTTAATTTAAATATATATTTCTCCGAAGACAGTATCGTCGAAACGAGGACACGCGGCAAGGTGTAATTTTTCCGCGGTAATTACAAGTAAACAAGGAACTAATTCACGTGACAGAACGCGATCGCCGACTGTACATACGTACATGCATACGTACGGTGGTGCCTTTCCTCGTAACTTGTTACAAATTATGCAATTTCCTACCGTAACAGATTGAAGGTTGCAGTTCCCACGTACCACTTTGCCGTGGCGGGCGCTACAAATATTCATTGTGTGACGACACAACGGCTGAGTTACGATCTGGCGTACGTACGTACGTACGTACCTACGAAGAAATTATTAAGATTAGCCGGGTTGCATCTTCGTAGGTACGGTGTCTTGCTAAATTCGGGAAGAAAGGCCTCGGTAACGAACGAACGGTTACGTAAAGAAAGGAAAGAAAAAAAAACCGGGGGAAAAAAAATACCGTAACGAGAACGTTGAATCGACGTGAGAGAAACTACGCCCAGTTTCCCACATGGGGAAAATATTAATTAACGTCGAGTAATATATTGTAACATCGTCTAAAAACCGTCCGACACTTTTCATATTCGTATTTTTGCACATATTTTTCTTTATTCAAATAACATAGACATTTGTATCGACGTTTCTGTCACAGGGATTTATCGTAAGTTCTTAAGGGACTATTTAAATGAAAAAAAAAAAATCTAGATCGATGGAAATTCAAGGGTGATAAACAGAGACGTCAGCGGGGACACATTAATTTTTTTGCAAAAATTCCCGTCCGACCGGGTCGTTTCGCGGCAGGAAACGTCGACGGTTATTTCCGCGATAAGATGCAAAGTTGGCCGGAGACCGGTGGGTTCTCGGTTTGTAAAGTCCTGGCCCCGTGGGACTGGAAAATTGCGAAATCGGAGTAGAACGAGGAAAGACCAATGAAAGGAAAGAGAAAGAGAGGAAGGAGCGAGAAAGAAATCCAGAGTCGTGAGACACGTTCGGCGATTCCACTCTCGTTTCCATTGCACGTTGCACCTTAAAAGCCGTCGATTCAACGTTCGAACTTGCACGTGCATATGTATGTATGTATGTATGTATGTACGTTGCATAGAATTTTATTACTTGCAACTCTGTCGTTTTTTACCGTTTAATTGAACCGTGCTGGCTGTGAGACAGTCGCACTTGTTTCAGAATATTTAGAGAGATAGTATTTAAATTTCATTTTTCTACACTGTAATCGTAATCGGGAATGTGTGGAGAGACAAATATTTATCGTTACGTCGGTGTTTAAGTTACATCAAAATTTTCGAACACACTCGACCTGGTAGGGTAGTATGCATGCACGTGTTCGCATTCGCAACCGTTACACACGTCTTCCGTCTGTTCTCGCGTGAGAGTGAAAATTGCATTGACTCGGTCAACGGTAATTCTGCTCCTTTCATGCGTGTCCGTTCGTACACCGCCGTTCACAAGTCATGAGACACGTGCGGAATCGACGGACGAGCGGGAAGTGTGATTTCTTTAATGGCAAAAGTGACAATCGATTGTTTTACGTGTGAAACTTTCGCCCGCTAAACACTACTGTGCGTACAATTTTCCTGGTGAGAAAAATTAGATTGCACTAAATTTAAATTCGCATAAATTTCTGAATAAAACTATTTCTTGGGTCGACAAATTTCACTGCGTAGAAATTTCCAGTTTTCAGTTTCTTCGGCGTAAAATTTCAGAGAATTAGAAATTGAAAAATTTCTATCTATCGAAACTTCATATTCATTGCACCAAGAGTAATAATCTATTGAATCTGAAAGTGTCCCATTACTTATGGACGGACGTGTACGTCCATATTGTATGCATATATGTATATGTACGTAGAACGTGCGCCGTTTCGCGACGCGTGTATAATCGCGTTAAAATAAACGACCGCCGTTCGGGAAAAGTGTCTCTAACCGCTCGCTCCGTTTTCCCTCCCCGTGTTCCGACGGTGGAGAGAACGAACAAAAAAAATGCGCTTCCACTGCGGAAACGATCGCAATGGAAAGCGCAGATGTACGTGACTGCCGCGTAACACCGATCTGAAACAAGTTAAACGTTTCGATCGCGCGCGGTTTCCCTTTCGATGGAATCCCTTTCGGTTTCGTGGAAACGTCCTCCGTAATGTCTACCCGATGTTTCGTACCCCGCCCACCGCCGCGTGATTCTTAATTTCACGAGAAATAACGGTATAAATAATAAATTACAGGTACGTAGCACGGGGATAATCGAATATTTAGTAATTCCACGTCGGTGCACGGTATGCAAATGACCGTAGCGCAACGACTCGTAACACACGTTTGTGTACCGTAGAAAGAGAAAAGAAAAAGTAGGAAAGAATGAAAGATAGGAAAGAAAAAAAGAAAAAGAACGGAAAGAGTATCGGTGATCTATAGGAACAAAAGTCACGAAACGAAAGGGAGAACGACCTTTCTACCTTTCCCTTTACCTGGCCCGATCGACGGAGCCCCTTTTTCGTTTCTGTCGATCTCGATTACAGGATTTTAGAACGGATTTTCCTCTCGTTCGCCCTGCAGCGAACGATCTCTCGATTTCTGTAACACGTTCTCTTATTATTACCGGATGAATTGTGTAACCCGGTCGAGCTAACCGAAAAATTCAACCGGAGCGATCGAGTATCGATTTTTCTGCCAGCTTTCTTTTTATTAATCTATGTGTATACGTGTGTTACAGATGGTGATTACTGCAAACGTAGCATCGAGACGGCCGGATTACAGGTGTACGGTAGCGGTTTTTACAACGGTGGAATCTCGATCGGTGGATCGTCGATCATGCCGGGAATCGTGACGGTTTTCCTAACGATTTCCATGTTTTATTAAACAGTAGGAAATTCGTGGAATCGTCACTAGAATCGAACGGGAATGTCGCTGTCCGGGAGGGTTTTATTAAGACATTCCATCGCCGGGAATGTCACTCCTATCCGTTGACCATCGTGAAATAGAAATGATCGATAACCCTCGAATTTGCCAAAGTCGACCAAATACCATAGAAAATTCTTTAACAGATCACCGCCACTACGTTGTAAGGGACAGTTATTGTCATTCGGGATACTCTTTATTTTTTTGTTATCTTTTTGTCAAAAATAAAAAAATATCATTCCGCGTAGATGATACCTTCTTCGTAATTAAAGGTATCATAGGTATACCGGTGAGTGTAACATCGGATACCACGTGCTGTAAGTACTCGTTATTAATTTAATCGCGACGCGTTAAATAGTTCACGTATGTTGTATGTAGTTGTAGACGTTTAATCGTAGTGTTAAGTTAGCGTGCGGCCACCTGTTTATATTATGTTTGTGTGAATGTAAGCGCATAAATCGTTCTGCAAACCAGGCAGCCCGTTTCTCACACCTTGTAATTTTCGATTCTACGCTCCGCGGTACGGATACCGCGATGGATTTATGCCTTTGTTTTAAACGGTTTGTTATTACCGTGTTTACGAATCAATAAGAAAATATAGGCGGCGCGGTTCTACCGAACGATATTCGTAAATAACACTTTATCGCGTTTCGAGCGTAAATCGTGTAAATATAATATAATATCCTCGCGGTGTTTCTTGTTAATAATATATTCATCGACGAATCCTGAACTTGATCACGCATCGGAATCTCGAATCAGAAATTTTAATATAAGAAAACGTTTTTTCTAACTCTCGTGTGTTATTCGTTACAGGTGTGAATGTTTCGTTTTAAAACGCTCCGTCGATTTTCTCCCTGTTAATGCGAGAGCTGATTTTTACTTCGCTGTGTATTAAGAAAAATAAATAAGTGTAAAGAATCCGCAGTGATTCAAATTTTCAACAAATCTCCGAAGAACGGTAAAAGATGAAACGGAGTGTCGCAATGAAATCTCGAAGATTTGTCGATCGATCCTCGAAAGGGGCGGCTGGGATCTACAACGATCCATTTTTACAAGCCGACGTTCGCAAAGCGAACCTGTTATCCGGAACCCATTATTCCCGACTTTCGCGGCTTTCACGGGTCCGATCCAGACTTACGGTGGTCGTAACGAAAGTGGTTTGACGGCGGGCTCCGAAAAATTTGTTTCGTTCACCGGCTTGCGTAATCAAAGGTCGTCGTGCAAAAAGTTTGCATCGCGAGTGTCGGCATTGTTGACGAGAGGGATCGCAGCGTTACCTGTAACATAAAAAAATCTTCGTTTTTAAAGAGCGACACGCTTTCGCAATATCTCCCCTTTAAATCTATATACAGACGGCCGAGTTCGTATACCTCGCGGCGAGATAAACCGGGAAATTTATTATCGTACACGGAAAAAAAAATACAAACATTCACATACACACGTACAGACACACCGATGCAAACATCTCGCGGATCGTGCGTGCATCGGTTACGCGTTATAAAATTTTTACGGCTGTCCGAACTTTCGTCAGCGTTCATACATACGTACGTACCGTAGCTTTCACAACGCGGCGACAAGAGGAGACGTTATTGTTCTTAACGGACGGCCCGGCAGCAGTGTAATTGCACAAAAGGTGGTCTGTGTCCAGAAACTGGTTCACCCACTTGCGTAACTCGAAGACGCGGAAACCCTGGGTTCGAAAGAACGGAGAAGTGATCGTTGCATCACGGACAGCAGAGGAACACGGGGGACACGATGTATCGGAACCGTATCTTTCTTATTAAATAGATTTTTTGATAGTGAATCATAACGTTTGTTTCGTTCTTATCATTCGTTCATTCACGATCCGTGATTCGCGTGCGAACGGAACTAATTGGGAGAAATTTCGCAGGTTACTTAGTATTACTTTCTTGTTCCTCTTTTTATATTTCTGCGTGCAGGAAAATTTTCCACCGTACGCGGTAAGCGTACGACTAATCCCCGGTGGAAGAACGATTAACTTCCTGGTGGTCGTAGAAAATATGTGTACGCGATATTATCAGCGTGAAAATTGAATTCGCGATCTACGCGGAAATCGGATAACCGCGGCGGTTTTTTTTTTTGCGCCGATTAAATGAAACCAGCCTTGTGTTGCGTAATTGTAATTAACTGTCCGATTAACCACGTGGTTAATGTTTATCGGTTAAACGGTGTGCCCGTAGTTTGTTGCAAAATTGGCGCGACTCGCTTTAACCCGACACCGACAATTAAGTAGCAGCAGTGAGTCAATTCGATGACTCATACTCGGGGCTCGTACTATTATTTACCGATATCACTGACGTGACATTTCGAACGTGAAATCGATCGGTTGACACGACGGTAGCGAGTAGGCGGACCGTGTCGATGCGATATCAAAAATAGAGAATAAAATCGCAAACACTACGTTTCAATTTTTTTCAGATCGAGCAAAGATCTCGTTGCTTGAAAAATTGTACCGATTAAAATTTTAGATCGTGACGCGTGTAATTATGAAAACGATCGTAGATGTTGCTCCAAAAAAAGTGATCCTGTTTATGTTAAACAACCTTTAAACATAGAAATCGCAGCCAGTCCAGTCTCGATTTACAGTTTCGATGATACTCGACGCCTGAAGCGACGAAAAAGGGTTAAGAGGTTCACTATTTCGGTAGACCTCGATACACACACACACATACACATACATATACTCTTCAGAAACAATGTATGTATCAGCTTTCGGGCCGCGAAGAGTAGCCACTCAAAATCTGTGTCCAATCGATCGGTCTTGTTTCAACGTTCAAGCACTTTCGATTCTTGAGGGGCGACGCCAATGCTCCCCGGGAATCATTTGGCGATCTGCCCCCGAAACTGGTCCGTCCAGTTGCGTAATCGGAAGACCGGGAAGTCCTGTCTTTCCGCGAAACGTCTGCGGGCCGCACAATAAGCCGACAGTCTCGTCCACTTTCACCGTTCGCCGGCACACACCTTTCGAATCGGTCAATACACGTACACGCATCGAGAGAAAAGCCGCGAAATTTCGACGTGATTCTTGCCGACCTCGTAATAACGTTTGCATTAATTTTATACCGATAATGGAAAGGAGGATAAAAATTCTTGGGTGGTTTTGTGGTACTTTCCTTTCATGTTAAAATAAAATCCGTGTTTAATTGACGAATGATAATTGTTGACGAAGAAAGGAACCAGAATAATTATGCATTTAATTGTATATAGTTTAACATATTTTTAGATTTTCAGATTCTCAATTGCCAAAAATTTCGCAGTGATTGTCAACCGTAAAATTTCCGGTTCCCCAAAAATGTCGCCACGTTTGAAATTCCGCGAGTTTCAAAGCGTCGACACGTCAACGGTGTGGAAATACTAAAAGTCCGAAGATTCATAGCATAGAAATTTAGAGACGTATAAATTTCAAATCCAATTTGCATACGTTAAACGGGAGTCTTACACGAATCTTTCTTTCCGGATAAAATTTCACTGACCGTTCACCTGAATCTCGATACTTACGTCCGTTCACTTACTCACACTTACATACGTACGTAAATACCTTTAATTATAATTGGGTTAATCGAATCCAAAGATATCTGACGTTTCACCTCCGACGCGATGCACTTATTGTCACGCGCCTACCTTCTCTTTCGAAATACGCGTGAAAGTGATTCCGAATTGAACCAAAGGGGGGAAAAAAAAGGAGAACAGTAGTATCATAAGTATTAAACGGAAATGGAGGCGTGACGTAAGACACGAGCGGAATGTAACCATTCGCGAGGAGACACGAGAAAGACGAAATCTTCGCTCTTTTCCCCGTTTGTTTCAAGGAAACCTAGATTTCGATGTTTCACGTGAAACCAGTTAATCGCTGATGAAACTCTGGTCTCGCGTTAAGCTATGCGTGGCATTTCATATAATTCTAATTAACGAAAAGTCCTTGTCGACGGATGAGAAAGAAAAAACGACCGGCCGGTTGTTTCAACGCGAAATTACGTCTTTTCTTCCTCTTTCTTTTTTTTTTTATATCCGTCGAGAGGTACAGTTTTCTGAAAAGAATCACCGACGATCGTTAGAGAGATCGTAAAAGACTATTATGTCGCGAAACGACACGCTGGGTCAACGATATTCCAGAGTAATATCTGGCATTTACTCGGCCGTAATGAGGGTAATTATGATTAGTGTAGTTCCAGCGGAACAATGCTTTCCTTACGTAATTCGCTATATAGAACGGTTACCAATGTCACTGCCTCGGGTGATTAACCGATTTTATCTCGACGCGCGTCCGCGTAACCCACTATTTGTTCGATCAATCTATTCCTTTCTTTACATTTTTTTTTTGTTTTATTTCTCCGTGTTAGATCGAAAAATCTTCATCGTAATCCGAGAAACGAATCGTCGTATGACGTTATTCGCGCGACATTTTCATTTTTCAAAGAAAAATTGTTATTCCCGACCGAGGAAAGAGAAGGGGAGAAAAGGAAATGATAAAATACTCGGTTGGACGTGGTTTATGTGATCCGGTTTAAAAATAGATTACGCAAGGAAGAATAAATCGAGTTTCATCGTGTAAGTATGTACATATACGTAGCTTTCAACCTCCGTCGCTCGTACGAAAAATTTCAACGGCGTCGGCAAACCGGTGAAACCAAAGCGGCGAACGGTCTTCTTGTTAAGTCCGAGCACCAAGGTCCCGCATCGTTGATTCGTTACGTTTTTAGCAAAACAAACGTATGCATCAGGAAAAAGAAGAAAGTTGCGATAAATGTATTCGGTTAACATATATGCGAATTATAAAGCGGAAGCGCGGAAACCGGCGTGGCTCGCGAGCCCGTTGCTTTCGAAACTGTCGGACGAAAAGAAAGAAAATAAATAAACGGGCAGAAATTATCGAAATTCCACTTTCGCGGTCCGACGAGGGGGAAAATAAAAAGATACACGTATGTACACACTAAGAAACACTTAATTTTAACTTGCGCGCACCGTTTCGAAAAAACACGTCGAAAACGGACAGTCGGCGACGATCAGATTCTCTTGTTGTCTAATAAAATTTGTATCCTTCATTAACGTCGCAAAAACGAAGCAGTAAAAATAGAGGAACGACAGGATTTCAAAATTTCGACGATAAATTAACCCGCACAGAAGTTTCTACCGTCCCGACGGCAATAATAATAATAATAATAATAATAATAATACGAAGCGTGAAACGAGTGAGAAAAGAATCGAGGCGTGTTCTATAAAAGATGATTTCACGGCCTTAGAATTTCACGCTACCAACACGCATTCTTCAGGGTTAAACGCGTTCACCGGACAAGGTGTCGAATTTGTGCAACACGTCCACTTTCTATTTTCTATGTCCAAATCGTATATCCCGTAACATACGAGACATTAATTGAACGTTTCCTGCCCGATGTTCCCCGGACGGTAAACAACGCGACATATTAGCGCAATCGTTATGCAACAACGATACTCGCCGGTAGTTCCACGTTCTGTTGATTCGTAGCTCGTAATCTTACATATCCACGCGAATTACGGACAGCTTGCGTCATTTTGAGAAACACGGAGGGCCGACTTAACGTAAAATAACTCCGCGTTCCGGCGGGCAAAAAAAAATCATTTTGCAATTATTATTACCGGGACAACAAAATCTAAGAGAACCACGTTCCGTTGTTCCCGAAACCCTCGGTAATGGTTCATCGAATTAGGAAGACCTCACTCTGTATATATTTTTGTTTAAATCCAACTCCATTTGTTGATGATAATACTATGAATTCGAAGTAACAATACAACAGTGGAATATATTTATTTCTAAGAATTTTTTAAGACGTCGTGTATGAAGATTAATTAATAATGTTAGTCTCACGATTAGTACCCTTCCGCTCCGAGTTACGTAACATTTTTTTTTTTTTCAAGAGCGGAACAAAAATTAGGTTACAGACGACGTAGTGGCAACGAGCTTGACGTCACAAGTATTACTACGTCTCCAGAAACTTAGCGAGGTTCCAACGAGTATTTACAACGAGAACATGTGGAACTCCGCTGTATATAACGCTTTAGTTCTGCCTTAAGAAAGAATTCAGGGCAACCTTGCGGTGTCGTAAAAGTAACGAATCAAGCTTAGCCCGAGTAAGTACTTAGTCTAATCGTGTGTACCATAATCGTGCTAATTTTCATCGTTACGTCCGTTTCGCGTTCTTACGGCGCAACTGGTATTTCGAACGAATTCATTCTCTTTTTCCCTGTCGAAGAAAAAAACGACAGAAAAAAAAAACGAGAAAAACACGTGCGAGCACCGGATTCGCGGGGTGTGGAACTCTCACGTATCGATTAACGCTTAGCTTCTCGACTTGGCCGAGCTCTCTGCCTTGGAGAACAATAGACCGTGAATAAGCAGCCGTTGTTTGCAGATGCTAATAACGTCTGGCAACATTAACGAGGATTTTTCCTGTTTCTCGAATCACTGAGGAAAATGTCAACGGGATGTGAAAATTGTTTACCCGGGGAGAGGAGGGGGGCGGGGAGGTATTTGGGATATTTAAAAGGGTAGGATTTTATACGTATATGTATGTATATATACATATGTATGTATATGTAGAGATATAAACTTCGATAATGACTAATTTATCCATACCGCAAAATTCTTACAAGGACAACTAGGCTAAATCGACGTATTACGAGTGGGTTCTCTGTGGTTCGCCTCTTGTCCTCGTTTCTTACCACGATTACCCGATACCGGTAAATCACGGTAATTATAATACCTTTGAAAAAGAGGCTCGACGGTATTGCCAATAACCGACTAATAAAATCTTTGCCAATATACATAATTGACCCTGCCAGGCTCAACGATTAGGATTTACTCCACGAGATCGATGGTAAAGATACTTACTTTACTTTACTCGTCGTAGGGTATTGTGATGATAATTATTTTTCCACGTGATTCCGTTGTGTG
This sequence comes from Mimumesa dahlbomi, assembly GCA_917499265.3. Classification (NCBI taxonomy): domain Eukaryota; kingdom Metazoa; phylum Arthropoda; class Insecta; order Hymenoptera; family Crabronidae; genus Mimumesa; species Mimumesa dahlbomi. The sequence goes on along the minus strand of OU824114.1, from coordinate 3,847,925 downwards.
TAATTTACTTTAACGATCCGGAGTATCGTGATTAAGTTTCCTTAAGAACGTGCGATTAATGGAGAATCACGTATGGGAATATTTAATTAAGATTAGATTTCTATAGTGATGGAAATGATACTACGGGATATGTATTTTCGTCGTTCGTATTAATTAGGTTGGTAGAAGTGGCTGTAAACTGGAATTGTATACCTCCACGGTCCTACTTGAATTTCTGCATTTTATCAGTTAATAACGCTCCGCGTGATTTCACGCGAAATTGCGACACGAATTAATTGGCATACCGGCTGCGAGCACGACAACGTGTCAGCCTCGTTAAAACGTTTATATTAATTATCCTGTTACGTCCCGCCGCGACCGGGATGGAATTCGATCGTGGATCATTTCTAAAAATGTATTAATGCTTTTCAAAATCATCCCTGAATATGCATACCGAAATACTTACTGTGTCGCCAACTATAAATACAACTTAATCTTCTGTCATTTCGAAAGAATTTCTTTCAGACATACTGGCTCGTCCATAATTCATGGGACACTTGGAAATTCAGATTAAGGGGAACTCATATTTAACAGGGAATTATAATTTGGAGAAAACTACCGGTTATTGTGTTTCGTTTACCTTGGAAATTTCTACATACCGAAACTTCTCGCTGACGAAAATTTCCCGACTTTGAAAACTCTGAAAATCTTCGTCTAAAAACATATCTATAATCAAATACACCTTGATTCATTTCTATAAAAGTAATCCGTCAATTTTACCATAACCAGCTTCCCATCAGCGGCACCTATACATTTCTAACCATCGTATCTATACATATACACAAATAAAAGATTACTCATACATGTATACATGTATTCCTACCAGATATACCTGAAAATGGTCTCTCCACCGTCGTGACATTTCAAATTTCCTTCGATTGGAAAGTGCGCAACCAGGAACTACGCGATTAACGTCATTCACCGCGATCGGAAAATCCTGGAAAAAAAAAGAAAAGATTTCCTCGCGTCGGCGCAATCCACTCGCCGTTCGTTACGCGATGCGTATACACATACATACACACATACACACATACACACATCCATACATCCATCCACCCATATACTTGTTCGTCGGTCGTATCTCATGAGTGACACCGGTGCACTTCCCCGCTGTTTTCCGCGCACTGAATGATCGCCGGAATGCATCGTACGAAAGTGATACGCCGGTTGAGCAGTATGTACATACGTACTTACATACGTCGCGCACCGTCGGGGGGTTATTGCGCCCCAGGAGTTGCGAAATGTTTGTTTAGATCGGCGGCGTCGGCGGCGGCGGACACTTGCGTGATAGAGCGCGGCCACGAACCGCGGTTTCCACGGGAAATGATACTCGCGGAACGACGAGTAACCGGTTAAAAAGGAAACGGAGAGATTAATGTTCCGCGGCCGGCCCTGATCAGCCTGGGAGAAATTAATTGCGATACACTCGAAACAACGGTGACGGTAATTGCGCGCGGTTCGTTTGGAACAAACCCTGGCGCCCTTTCGTTAACAATGTAAACGGATGGGGACGGGGCTATGTTAAAACTAGGCAAAGGATTGCGTGAGAAAAAGTGGAAAGCAACGAGGTCGCCGGGGGAATTGCATCGTTCGTTTTGCTTGTGGTAATCAATTGTCTTAGAATTGTAATATAATTTTCTGATATTATCGGAACGTTCTTCTGTAATCCAACCCTCTGCAACGCTGTGTAACACTTGAGCTTGATATCGGGTCGAAAGTAATAATGAATATTATTAAAAAAGATTCTTTATTACCATGAATAATCCCTATACAACGCAATCTAATGTTTCTCACGTTTTTACAATACATTATATATAAATCCTCCATTATACGTCCTTCATTTCCATGTCAACTAATTTCTTTTTCATAGAAAGTACAATTTCATTTTTTTCAACGATACCGAAGGCAATTTCGTGGACGTCGCACGACCGGTCCCCGGAAACCTGGAAACCCTTTTCATCTTCGCCGTCCCGTCCCTAATGACTAATTACTCTATTCCATAGGATGTTGTTCGACGTTACGAGATTAAACGGCCGATGCTTCATCCCGACGACCCAACGAGGCCGGTTCTATTGCGTGTCGGGCGTATAAGAGGGAATACAATGAATTGCCCTTCCAATCATCCCATTATGCGAGTCTGCTTGCTTCTAGCTGCGAACAACGCGGCGACGCACACGAAATGCCCGGCCTTTCGTTCGTTTATCGCGAATTTCTTTTCGGAAGAGATACCATCTACGCGCGACAGATGCGAACGTCCCCGGGGATGCTTGGGAATTCGGTGAATCCAGATTTATAAAGCCGCCGCGTAATTGCGTTGCGTACCAGATTCGAACCAATCGGAACTCGCGATTTAATTCTATACAACCATTGATGTAGAAAGACTCATGTACCATAGATCTATCGATCTATTCGATCACGAGGATCAACCTGTAAATATACGTTCCCTGATTCAAGTATGTATTATACATATATATGAGGTGCCTAGAATACAAGGGGTATAAGTGACTTTTATTTAGTTCAGAGAAGATTAAGTTCAAAGTTCATAAATGCTCACAAATCACAATATAGTACAACATTTCTTTTTTTTCGAAAATGAGTATACCATATACAGGGTAGGCATTTCACTTAGATCCCTTTACGACTAAATAGAATGCTAAATTCAGAGTTTCATGGCACAGATCTCAGTTCTTTTGAGAATGTTACTTATACCCCTTGTGTTCTAGGCACCTCATATATTGTACATACATGGACAGTGAAATTATTAACAAGATTGTATTAGAATGTCATGAAAAAGGGGGGAAAAAGAAGGTAAAACGGAGAGAAAAAAATCGAGGGAATGGCAGTAAGTCATTAAAACTGTCTCAACGTCCTCGTCAACGTAGGTCACGAACTTCGTTATGCTTCGACAGTTCACCAGGCAGTGTCAATGTCTCTACAGGATATCCTCGGTGGTCTAGAGGCACTCTAGTTACGGTGTACACCCGTAATCGTTCTTTCTCCGTCTGTCACTCGGAAACGAGAGGACCACGGGTCTACACCCCTCTGGCACCTCCCTGACCCCACCTTCTCGACGTTGTCGTTGCCGTTGTCGGAGGGTCGGAGTTCATTGTGCCACAAGTGCATTCCGAGTGCCCGGCGACGCCAATTGCTCGTTACGAACGTGAAGCCAGTTGTGAATCGGTCTGTGAAAGCGGCAGTGACATCTTCTCCCGAAGCCTTCTGCTTCGCCGTCTGTTTGGATTTGATTTTCTTGTTTTTGTCGTCTTTCTTTTTTTTTCTTTTCTGTTGACGATTTCGTTTAACTGAAACGTACACTCGTGCCGCGTTGTGTGACGGAGAACGAGATAATATCGTTTCTCTGTTCGAGGTATAAATCGATTACCTTTGAGATTGTAAATTAGGTGAAGGAACGAGAAGTTGTAGAGTGAACGTTTATTTATTTATGTGCATTGTGATCGGGGAAGTAATACGAAAGTTTCGTTGGCAATTGGCGAAGGTTGAACGGGGAAAGAAGTTATTTTCGTTGTTGTTGTTGTTGTTGTTCTTTTCGTGGTTAGTTTGAAAGTTTCGTTTTCGACGTTGACGATGATAGTATAATGCATCGATTCCGATTTTCCATCTGCACGATGTTTTAATGAACGTTCGGCCGCGTTCAAACAGATGTTGTCGAGAGTAAACAAAATTCTTCCGCCACGGTCGAATGGAACTGGAGCGTGAAGCGGTTATGTTAATAATTTAGAAATATCATTCTTATTTCACGGGAAACGTACGGCGAGCAGCGAATCACCGGTCGAGAGTCCTTTCCAGAAAATCGTGTCGTACGTCATTAGGCTCATTATACAGGATTCCAAGGAATTCCGTTCGAGAGGTCCGTTTTGAAATTACGTAGGAAAGTAAACGGGTGGATCATGTCTGCTCGCAACGCTCCCGTATAATTACAAACTCCCCGGGTTAAATAGTGCCGGCCTACACCGCCGTCCATAAATCGTGGAGCCCGTGCAACTTCGGTGGTCCCTCGAGAAGATTCATTTGTTTATAACAAAATCGTCACGGACCAGAAACTTCCATGCACAAAGTTGCAAAGTAGATAATAATTTAATTAGACACCTAAAAGAATTTTGATCGGTGATAGTTTCAAAGCGCAGAAATTTCCAAGTGTCAGAAATTTCAGTACGTAGAATTTCAGTGCGCAGAAATTTCCAAGCGTCAGAAATTCCAATGCGTAAAGTTTCAACGCGCAGAAATTACCAAGTGTCAGAAATTCCAATGCGTAGAATTTCAACGCGCAGAAATTTCCAAGCGTAGAGTTTCAACGCGTATAAATTTCCAAGCGTCAGAAATTCCATTGCGTAGAATTTCAACGCGTATAAATCTCCAAACGTCGGTAGTTCAATGAAAGCGCAGAGATACGTCGCATTAAAAATCCCCAAGCTCGGTAGTTTTCAAATCTGAATTGAACACAGTAAACTTCTACCTTATGACTTATGGGCGGGCTTGTACACAGGGTCGAGTATAGGAATGATTATTTTCCCATCGGCCGTGCATGGAACGCCACGGAAAGTCGTGAGAACGAAACCATTTCCTTTTTACGAGGATTTCGATCAACTCCAGACAGAAGAGCCCGTAAAACTCGAGCAAGCCGGGCACCGTGCAAAACGAATCGCATAACCGGAGTAAAAGCAAGACCGGTAACACTGAGTAACGACGCGCATAATCGGGTAAAAGTAACTCCGGCAATAAAGTAACGACATTTAAATCGCGGTGACTTTTCTTAACGCTTCGCGAACGAAACTCACGTTACACACGGATTCCGCGGACGTTTCATTGCGGACATTCCGTCCGAGAATTTTTAATACACGAAATTCTATGGGAAATTAAATAACGTCGAGAAGAATTCGATTTCGCGAACCGGATGTACGTATAGGTGTACGCGGAATCGATGCTGTACCTTTCGGAAACCAATTTGCCGCGAGTTCGACACACACACACACACTAACACCGTCGATCACGTAACGCGCACCTTTCTACGCGCATCGGCGTGAACGTGAAAGATTATAAATGAAAATCAGTTCGATCCACTCGATAATTCGGTCCAATTTGGGAGTTACAACGACATAAGTATAATTATGCCTGACGAAGACTCATGTGTCAAAACAAACTGTGAACAGAGACCTACAATATTGATACACGCGCAAATTTTTCGTATTATACACCGAGGTAGATAAAAAATCACGCCATTGGCAATTAACTTTCCCCTCGGACGATATAGAATTATAATGACACCCGGTACTTAGAGAAACGTCGTTAAACTAATTCCGTGTAGGGAATTCATTCCTACGAGTCGATCTAACAAATATGTATATGTATACATATATGTATGTATATACGAAGAGCAAAAAGATTCCAAGGTTTTTCAACAAACGCTGCGAGGGTGTTCGTTAATACAAGAGACACGGTACATTATTCCTTGACACGATCGCATAATGTATTACAAGGGTTACGCAAATGGGAGAAGAAACTTCTCACGATAGTAACAGCTGTTTCGAGCCAACGAAACGAAGGATTTCTCGTGATCTTTCTACGGGTTAGAGAACCGGAGTTAGGGACGGAAGAAAATAAAGAAGAAAAAAAAACGGGATTGAATTATAAACCATATGTGACGTTCGCCGTTGCCTCGTATCGAAGCCAGCGTCAGTCGGTGACTTTAAAAGTGGATGAAAGTACCGACGGGCTCGACGTGCCGCGGCAAATATTAGTGTTATTATCGATTTCACGGTGTTCTAGAAATCGGAACATCGTCGTCACGTGGTCTTAGCCGGGGTCGCGATATTATTCCGGTAGTACCGAAATTCACTCGCGTAAATCAGAGCATTGCCGATGATAATAATAATAATATCGTCGCACGTACGAAACGATTTTTCGCGATAATTTCTTATTTATATAACCGAGCCGCGTGTTTATTGGACGCCACACTCGTACAGTAAATCGACCAATTGAAACAACTTAATATTTCCTGTCGAGCAGAGCGTACTTTAGAAGGGATCATTTGTACCTCTTACTTCGAACACGGGCTACACAACTTCCGGTAGGAATATTTAAACGGAACATCGCTTCGTACTTTCTACGGGATTCGTTCGCCCATCGATTCACACGCCTCTTTTTTTTCATTTCGCAAATAACACATAATTTAATTATACATATATATATGTATTTCCACGTGGTCTTTTGTGACATGATCGAAAATGGAGAATGTAATAGTGAAATAACGTAAGTCGATTTAACGTGATCACTTCCCGTGCACGCCGGAAAAGTCACGTCGAGATTTCAACCGGCAGCTGGAGCACCCTATGTGGGTCAAAGATCGATGCGTTCCGATCGAGTAAAGTCCCGCTCTGATCCACTTTCTCCGTTGAATTCGAATCGCGGCACATTTCCGTCTTATTTTCATTTCTTTTTTTCATCCTTCCCCGATCGGAGACATCGATGCACGTAATGCTCTTTCTCGCGGCTCTAGTTACCGTCAAAGTAACCGGACACTTTTGCGTTTAGAGTCCGCTAACCAACGCGGTACGTACATACATACATATTCTTTCTTTTTTCTTTTTTTGCTTTGCTTCCGGCGAAGGAACGACACACGAGACGATGGAGTCGATACTTTTACCTGGCCGACGGCGACATTCAGCCGGGTCGATTAGAGAAGTGTCGTTCTGAATGATTTTAATGGAATTGCGAACGGATACTTCGTCAGCGTGCTGTTATACATTGTAATCGATCCGACGGTGAGTCTTACATGACGCTCGCACGTTACACTTCGATTCTTGGGTAATAATAGAACAGCACTCTCGTTTCAGAATCTCAAGAATCCGCAGCTTGAAATGACCCTCCCGAAAATCTGGCAGATCGTCTACGTGCTGGTGATATCTTCTCCGAGGATATTTTCGGCGAACGTATGCTCCCGGGTGGAAAAGTTAGTTTCTTATATTTCATCGTATACTTACTTAGAAATTGAGTTTATTCACTCCTTGTCATCTTAAAACTGCTCGAATCAAACTTCCTCTATTTAATATCTAAATTAACAAATATGACAAGCAGATGAAACTTAATGAAATAAAGAAACACAATTTTCGCGGCAAAAGTTCAATTTCCCCCAGCTTTAAATATTCCCAAACTCAAAACCGTCGCTCTCGATTCAGCTGCTGTAATATTTATTAGCAATTTCACCTCGGCTTCCTTGCACGTGAGAAAAACACCAAAAAAAAACACATATACGCGAGTCACCGCGTCGATCGTACCGCCACGAATCAAGTTCTCCAGTCCCCCGTGACAAATCATTCCCAACGGTGATTCTCGCCGAACGAACAAAAGCGTATTCGTCGGCGAGCCTTGACAATAACCCAGATCACGTTTATTACGTGCACACCCTGTTCCGCGGCATACCGTCGGCGTCCACCCGATAAGGATATCGCGAGAGAAAATAGATGGCTAATTGATCAAATGTTCGCAGCTACACGATCACGACGATGGAGACCTATACCGAGCCAGTTGTCGTGAACACGTTCACCTGGTGCCTGCAAATCCCGCCGCGTTGCCCGAAGACCCGTACCGAGATGAGGCAACGATACCGCGTAAAGGTGAGTAAAATTATGGGCGACGTGACAGGAAAGTGTTCCACCGCCAGGGAATCACACCGGGTCGGGTAGAAAATAATTTATCAGACACGACCGAAATAAATGTCACCCGTCCGCTACTACGATCGCTTCGTTATAATTCATACGGACGGGAATAAAAACTACGCCGGGATTCTGATTCGCCGTGATCGCCGGAGATATCACCGGGACAATTTATAGAACATAGGTGAAACCGGGGTTGTTTACGAACGCGTTAATTCCCGATGGAAATTAGAACACCGCGTGAATAGGCGTGCTAGGGTGAAAGATTCGGTGGAAATATGATTAAAAATATATTAACAATCGTGTATATTTAATATTATTGTTATAAGAAACGTTATTATCAATGAAAGTGTCTAATATAAAAATAATAGAGTAGTTACTATCAATTCAACGTTACTGACAGATGCGGTTCACTATTTGAGTATTTTTCTTTGCAATTCTTCGGGTTCAGGGAAATCCTTTTTAAAAATATCTACATTACCGTGAATCTTTACTCCGTGAAGATGTTCCATTAGAAAAATAAACCCTATAAAATTCCGCGTAGAGTTTCGCAAGCTCATCTCGCGAGCAAAAGGAAAAACGGTATTTTCCCAGGCAGCCCGAAAGGGAAACGACCGAAATGGACGGAACGTCGGCATATACGTATGCAATAAGAGAGTCGATGGCCGTGTAATGAGCCGCATAACACGACGCAATCTAATGGGGACCGTATGACGGCGAAGTCTTCCATTCCTTCGGGGTTTTCCGAAACCGCCTCGCGAGGCAAGTCTTTCTTACTCTCACGGCCGACACGACGCCCGTCCGAGTTAATTACAGGGAAAGCGGGTACGTATCCCGTGCGTCTAATTAAACAACCAAAGAAGACACGGTGTGGACGTGTGTACACACCCGCCATGGAACAAACAATCGGACACCTATTGCGTGCGGCGAAACGCGGGAGTTCGAAATGTTCGCGGGAAATGGATCTAGAAACGGAGGAAATAATTCCGCGGAACGACAGCGAACGTGGATTATATTTTCTTCCTAGTGACGATAACTTCGTATTCCGTATACGTGATTTGCTAGTCGAATGTAACAATTCGAACGGGAAGGAACATTGAAATCGGTAAGATTGCGAGAGTTACAGAGCAGCGATCGCGAACACTCCGTGGACACCGGGGGACTGTAATTAACAGAGGAAATAAGCGCACGATTTGACAGATTTTATGGTGGTAGAGAAGGATATTGATGTGTGTGTGTGTATGTGTATATACGTGTTACATTGGACGTATCGTTCGGATGCAGAAGAATGATAATACCATTTAATCTACGGGAAAGATAAAGCGTGTAATTATCCGTGGGATCCCATTCCGAGACGTACACTTTCTATGATCAATTTATGCGATAGTCTCGAACACTGCCGGATTAATTACCACGGGGGAAGCGAGATAAATCAATTAACCAAGAGTCTGCAGTATGCGTACCGTGGAATTTCTGTCCGCGGATTTATCTGGCCGATCGATCACGATTTTCGACGACGATTTCGATGATCGTTCAACACGACGCCGGCCTGGAACTCATTTAACCTGTCGTTACGTAACCGCCGCGGGGCCGTATCGACACATTAAATAACGAACCGAGCTACCGGAAGAAAGCGAGAACGCTGTTTAATGCAAATATATAGAGTCTGAAATTTCCAAAGAAAACGAGTAAGATAGAACGATACGAGAGATTTCACGGTTCGACCGTCCGTGTATCGTACGTCACGTCGGACGTGTACGTCCGAACGGGAGAAAACTGACTTTCACGAAATCAAAGAAAAGAAAAAAACAACAATAAAAAAAGAAAGACAGAACGAATGAAAAAAAAAATAAATAAAATCATCGGAGACGTTTGGATAAATCGCAGCCATCCAATTACATTAACGAGGCTTGCGGTACGCGATGGAAATTTTTACCAGCGTTGCTTTACATGCGTGGTCCCGCGATCATCGAGATAACAAATTGCCGGAAGAGAAAAGAGATACCTAAACGCCCCTAGACGTTTCGCAATCGACGTATATTACATTAAAAACAACGCTGCTGGCTGCGTTACCGTTACCCTACCTAAAACGGGAAGAACTCGCGCGGGATCGCGATCACCGGAGCACGTGCATACGAAACTCTAACACGGACACGCGTGTGTTCATATACATACACAGTGGCAACCGCGAGAGATATACACGCCGACAATAAGATTATTCCGCGGGACATGCTGTACGGTTATGAGAAAAACTGGTAGCATCGAACTATGTATCTGCTCGTTACACACTCGGCTCTCCCACGGCGTGCCATAAGAGTACTTAATATTTATTGCGTAGGAATGTACGCATTTTATGCTCCATATATACATACGCGAGCACGTATACATACGCGATACATGTACATAACACGCACGATTACGTAAGACACACGGGATGTGAGCGTAGGATATAGAAAGTTTCGAATAATAATAAAAATTCACGCGAAACGAAACTGAGCGAACTACTGACGAGCTTAAGGACTTTTGTATAGTGTGTATATGTATGTATTATATGTATGTAAGGACGATGAATTTAATTCGTTGAAAATTTGATCGATGCGTCTATCCGACGGTACGTCGAAACACATTCGACTCTCGTGTGATTTCACCTGCGCTATTGCAGTCACGCGATCTATGATTTCAACTTATTTGCATACTACGAAACGCTCGACCAGGTGTTACAGAGGCCTGCTGCCCCGCGTACGTACAGAATTGCCGCATACGCTACGCCATCGATGCAATTGATAACGTAATACTTACCTGTACAGGTAGAAAATGAACGAGAAACGGAACGTCGACGTGAACGGCACCGGTCGGTCGGTCGGTCGGTCGGTCGGTCGGTCGGTCGGTGCCGTTTGCGAACGAGACATTAACGGGCAGTGATCGATAATTACCCGGTATTCCGAGAAGCTAACGAGTACCTCGTAACAGAAACCGGTAATACCGATCACCGGCCTTTACAAAGGATCCTTTCTCGATCGCTTCATTCTAACGACTTTGATTGTAGATCGACAGGAAAATGTAAAAGAAAAAAAAAAAGAAAAAAATACCTGTCCATCGTTGCCCTGATTCCATCCGTTCCCGTGGATCAAATGTCTCGGTAAATGAATTTCAACGCGGGACGTTTGACGTTGTGGAAATAAAACCCTGTAGATCGTGTTTCAATGATCTACGTGAATCGCGAGGGAGAAAAATCATTACCGTCGAGTAGAATGTTTTTTTTTCTTATCCCGTTTGGAGGGAATAGTGTAACGGATGCTCGTCGTTTAAACGTTTCCGGATAATTGTTGGTAGATAAAAAGTGTCGCGGAGTGAGAGAAGGAAAAAAAAATGATGTAATCAGGGTAATGCCGTAGAATTTTGCCGTTCGATATCTCGAGGTCGCTCGATGTTTTCTACGATGCTAGAAAACAGCGGAATTGCACAACATTTAGGCAATAACGTACACGTACAATCGTTCGACACTTTATAGCAAGGAACGACCTATTAAATCGAGTGTGGAGAGTATATATGTATGTGAGAAAATCATTGATAGTCATTATTTAATTGCACCCGTTCGAACACGTATTACGTAACTGTTTTAGATGCTGGCGGTGATCGGGTAACGAAATCTAATTAACGCAATTTGCAACATTATATTTCGAGTTCTCTTGATTTCTTTTTTTTTTTATTTCAAGGGACTTTCAACGCCTGGCATCGGCCGGTTCTATAAATCTATAGAAAACGAAACTATACTTTCTACTAAACATCCATTACGTACACACTCTTTTTTCTTTCTATCGAGAATGATAATCCTAATGGACCAACGGCATACTTCGAGCTCAATCAAATATTTTAAGTGTCTCTTATTCCATTTAAAACATTTCCTTAATGTCTTTTCTGCGTAATGTAAAAAATAGATATACGTATAATACATGTATAGGTATACATAATATACGTATAATAGAATCAATTTCGATTCGGTTATACGGTATTCCTGTTTTACATCGTAATTACTTTAATGAACGCCGACGGTTATAAATTCAATTAACATTTGCACGTAACACGTTCGCGTAATTACGGTGTGTTTTGTGTTATGAGGTGTACGACTGATCTTTTCCGCTTACTCCTAATTCACCGTAAGGAAGTGCTGTCGCGTGGGAGCTGACTTTCAGAGGGATAAATTACAGGTGACCGTAATGCATACTGTCACGGTAAAATTATCGTGAGCGATACCGACGCGTAATCGCTCGCATACTTGTATACTTACGTCGAATACACGGGAAAGAATGTGAGATATATGAATCGAGATATATGAGAATAAAATAGAGAACCTTTTACGCCCTTTGTATACGTGATAATGATAATCCGTCAGCGTTTTAATGATATGTTAATGACAAGAAAAGTAAAATTCATCGTGTTGATTAATTAGTAGTTTCACTGGATAAATTAAGATCGGTTCGTAACACCGGGTGAAATTTATTCGCCAAAGCCGTACAATGCGAGGCTATCACGGTTTATTAAAGTACAGGAATCGTACGAAATAAAATACACGTAATACGGTAGTAAAACTTTCCAGAAAGACGGAAATCGTGTAACAGCGAATTACGTGCGCTGACTTCATATATATATATACATATATATATTTGATATAATATATAGGTACGAGTACGTACACACTGTGTGTATACGTAAGTTGCGCCGCGAGTTTGCTGTTCCAATGATTTATATAAACGAAACATTTCGCGATTCGTGGAGTAGATAAAATCAATTTCCGAGCACCGATATATCGTTAACGTGGAATGTGTTTTAACGGACTTCGATCGATGTTGAAAGATCGATCAACGTCACGCCGCGGCGAGACGTATCGTTAACCGACCCATCCAGGCTATCATTAAATCGTCACTGTGACTACATGCCGGGCATTGCTTTTAAAACGTGCGAAAATAATCGGTACTCGTCTGTAACGTGGTTTCACGTGTATTTTGTTTTTCAACCGTGTAATATCTTAATACCAATCGAACAACTTCGACGAAAAGTGAAATTTTCACGAGATTCCGGACATCGTCGATGAGATCTTTCGATCCTCGATCAATGGGACGAGATCGATTAACGATCGCACGTCCCGCCAACGATCTGCGATATACCGCGGTCCGTCGCGGTGTTGCAATTAATATCTTTCTCCTAGTTAACGAGGGGTAGGGACTCGTTATGCAAGTAGAAGGCCCGCGAATTAATCATGTCAGTTACGATGCCTGGACTGTAAGACGGAATATGATTGAGAATCGAGTTCAAGCCGGCCGGGGGATCCGGAATAAAGTATTTAGAGATCGTTATGGTTTACCGTGACGAATAATAATGATCTGGAAATTCACTGTATAAGCAATGGATTTGTTAACTTGCAGCGCATTAAATAACTCGGGGTTTCCACAGCGTTCGAATGGTAACTAAGTATAATAATACCGTAACGAATAACGATAATATTTTACAAACTTATTGTACATACATAAGGAAAGTATATTTATTAACTTCAACCGTAAGCGAACTACTTCGATTTCCCTCGGTGTTCGTAAGCCAGCTCCGATTAGTAACAACATAACGAATAATGATAATACCCTACAATTTTTTTTTTTTTTTTTTTTTTTATTGAGCCTTCAAGTCCTAACGGACTTATTAGGCGTTGACTATGTACATTTCTTTTCATACATTGCGTGTTACAGGTGCTCGATTATGTACGTTACATGAATCGCGGTTTATTATGTTCTAATATCACAATCTGAAAGAAACGAGAGGACAATTCTACAGGCATTAATGTGCGGGAGCGCAATGAGGGATTCGATGTTCAATGGTGGTCGTAGTCCAATTTTGCTTAGACTATCAATGAGTATTGTATAAGAAACATATTTATTGACTCCATTGGCACATTACATAACTCTCATTTCTCTCCGCCACGGTGTACGAGCTCCACCTAATAATTAAACGGCAAATATTTATCCAAACATGTGTTTACCATCGTCGGCCAATGGTAAACAGCAATTTGTACAGTTGTTTTTTAACCGTTTTCTACTAACACTGTGCGTGAACTCTCGACGAATGAAAAACAAACATCTTTCCGTGGAATTCTTCGATATAACTACGTCTTCCAGAAAAATATGTATTCATCTCCACAAATATCCTCTATTGACTAATGATATCACATTGAATAATAATAACATCGTAGAAACGTATGTATCTACCCAGTGACGAACACGTTCGTTAACTTGAATGTGTGCGTTCAGATTTTCCCGCGTGTTAATCGGAACGAACTGCAACGAGTATCACTTTCGTTTGCGATCAGCTGCGAACGAATCCCGGCACAATTAAAGATAAAAGTCGATCGGTCACGCTTTGATTCCCCTGGAAACACGATCGCTTCTATGCGTACACGGCGGACCGGTCGAATAAGGAAGGAGGGAAGCAGAGATTGAATAACGAAGGGGTCAGAGGGACGGTTCGCGAATCGACTTTGTAATTTGCAAAACCTGTAACACGGTTTTCTCGCGCGTATCTACTTACGTTGGATTACGAACGGAACCGTTACACGACACGTCGTGCGTCGTCGAGCGGTATCGTCGTTTCGACGGAATCGTCGTTTCGATAGAATGGCAATCGGTGGGTCGCATTTTCGACGCGCAAGGCGTCGCGACGTCCGTGATCCCGGCGAAAATTGAAACGTCCCGATTGGCACGCGGCCAGAACACGATACCCGAATCCGTTAATTTACATTATCCATTGTCCGTGACCAGAAACGGACGGAAGCTGGAAAATAGAAAGCCGGGAAACACGTGGCGGGGCTACTTTTCTCGCCGTTCCGGGATTGTTAATTAACCGTTCGAGAAGTTTAATCGGCTGCCGGGGATTTCGGAGATATTTGAAAGTTTCGAATCGCTTTGTTGGACGATTGTGTGCGGCACGTGCTTATGCATTCGGGAAATGGAATCGTATGCCGTGGAATTGTGTTACGTTGAAATTTTCACACGGCGGAAATTATACCGCGTAGAACTTTCCACGCATAGAACTTTCCACGCGTGGAAATTTCTAGTTGTCAGAATTTTTTAAGCGTAGAATATCGACGCACAGAAATTTCCAATCGTCAGAAACTTGAAACCGCTGAAATTTCTTAGATGCTAAATATATTAAGATTTATAAATTAAAGGACACTATGAATAAACATTTTTCAGTCAAAAACGATGATCAGGAACGTAAACGAATGCTGCGAGGGTTACACAGAAAAACCCATAGGCAATGATCCCGAGAATGGTGTGAGATGCGTAGCATTTTGCAAGAACTGTCTTATGGGGATCTGCGTCTCTCCAAACAAATGTCAGTGTCACCCTGGCTACCTGGGGGACAACTGCTCGCACGGTGAGTCTCCATAGAATCTCCACATAATCCTCATCCGCGTAATCAAGCAATTAAAACAACATTCATAAGAGATATCTAACGATCAAGACAACGATCGTACACCTTCTTAACCAGCAATTCCAACGCGAGCTTGAACGTAATGGAAAAAGTGAATTATGATAATTACCTAGGCATGCCACAGTGTTTTTCTTCGTTTTTTTTTATTCTTTCTGCCTCTACACGGTAACATCGCGGATTTCCAATCGTCTACAGCGTGAAACTCGGTAAACGTGGCGGATATATTTCACGCTCGACGAAACAGACCGACCTTCCTCGATCGAGTACCCCGAGCGAATAACATTTTCACGCGATTCCACTGTGATATTGAAATCGTCGGGTCATCGTTGCCGTCCTTTCTATTTTTTTTTTTTCGTTCCCTTCTAACCCTGTTGTTCCTTACCGCGGTGTTTAAACACGGAGATACACCGTGAAAAAAGAACTCGTCAGATTCCTCGTCATCGGATTCACCCGGTAGATGGGTGAAATCTTCGGAATATCTGCAATGTGCCGTAACCAATTCGAAATTCCATTTTGCCCGCAGTGTGCCCACCGGGCAAGTGGGGCCCACGGTGTGTCCACCCCTGCGATTGCAGCCACACGACACTCTGCGATCCCGAGAATGGAGATTGCCGGTGTCCTTCGGGATTCCGAGGAAAGACGTAAGAATAAATGGAATTTCAATCACTAAGACGTTATTATTAAATCGAACGAATACTGGTAACAATGGGATATACCGTTAATCGAACAATCTCTTTCTTATCGGACCGTCACCGATCATTTTCGTTCGGAGAAGAAATTCTCTCGCGACCGGTGAACGTGCCAAGGTTTTAATTGTTGTAGTTATTTTGGACTTATTCCGTCGACTTAACGGAACTCGGTACACAGTGGTCACCGTTCCCATTCCAGGTGCAATGAGTCATGTCCGAGTGATCGATGGGGTCCCGGATGCACAATTCCGTGCGATTGTAATACCTCGCGAAATATCTGCCATCCCGTGACCGGTAAATGCGCCGAAATTGACATTTCCACGGAGAACGCGGCGGTCTTGTATAGCGAAAGTTCAACGGAGACGACAGGTCGCGAGATATCGAGCGCTGGGATCATCGACGGTGGCAAGGAATCATCGAGAGTATCGGAAATCATCGAGCAAACGACTGAAAGTCGGAGTAACGTTGTCCTGGATGATTCTCTGAACTACACGGAAGGTATTTTAACATTTTAATCGAATTATTTAATCTATAATCTAAAGTTAATCTTAAATTACCAATACTCTTCTGATTTTAAATCTATAGACAATAAAGTTGCAGTAATTTACTAGAAACCTTTTCAGAAGTTATCCCTGAATTTCTGTTCTTTAATATTTAATATACAAGTCGTAATTAAAATGTGTCAACATCTATCGCCGCACCCAATATTTGTCCGTGACTTACAAGTACTCCGTGGAAAGTTACGCCCGTAAAATATAACAAATACTTCTCCGCAAACAGACAGTCCCGTGGAAGCTGTGGGAAAGAATACCAAACATTCTTACCCAGCTTAGAAATCGGTTATTCAACGCTGGCGATTGTCTATTTGCTGAAGTAGACGATGTACTTAAAAATCATTGCCACTAAATCATTGGAATTCGATATAATAATCGCTGATTAAACGATACTTGAATTCTTTTCTCATCGTCCTGGACGAAGAAGGTCGTCAGACTTCCGCTGCGACAGATTACGCGAGCAAAACGACGGATCCGGAAACAACACGCCGTATCTCGACGTCGGTTCGAATCGGGACGCCGACGCCCGAGGACGACGCCTCCAGCACCGCTAGGCCCATGATCGTGTTAGTGTCCGTCCCGGAACGACGCCGGAATTCGGAAAACGACCGGCCGAAATTCACGCTGAAAAATCCGTTCCTACGTCGCTTCGATGACGACGTTAACCTGCGTGACATGGCGTCACCGAAAACGGATTACGTGAAAACCATTCACAAAGGTACTGTGCTCGCATCCCAGCGCGCGTTCGGAATCGATATCGCGGTCTCGCACCGTCGCCCAGAACGTTCCTGCACATTGTTATCTTCGGGGCGAAATAAAATACAATTGTCGATTGTCTTGCCTGTGATAGACAAACACAACTGGCAGGACGGTATTCACATCTTTGTGGAACTACTGTCAATGTGTGATAAATGAATTTTCATACTTTTATAACTTGAAATCGATTTTATACCGGATATTATTATTAAAAAGTGACGGATGCTGATTCTATTCACTCTAAACTACAAATAATTATTTGATACTTTAAATAGAAAGATATTAAATATTTCAAAATTCAAACCTAAAGACAGATTATTTACGAAATGATATTATTATTAGAAGGAAAGTTTAGAAGTCTAAATTTGTAATTCCGTTAATAGACGTGGTGCATCCAGCACCGATATCACTGGATATCGCTCTAATCGTGGTGGCGTCGGTGGTGTCGTTGGGCTTGACCTCGGTCGCCGTGGTAATGGTTCTTCACATGCGTTCCAAGCTGTTCGAAGGAGGTCGGATGTCCATCTACGAGGAGCCGAAGGCGAAACACCCGGAGAACGATGGCGGTACCGGAAGGATATCAACGATAGTCAACGCCAGCTTGCCCCGTGAGTTGTACATAGATATCGCAAAGCTGATGTAATCTTCCCTTCTTAATCGCCGGTGAAATCCGCCCGTCCTTGACCCCGATGCCTTTCGTCCATGTAATCCTATCTCAATGACCATCTTCGAACCGTCCCGACGGATTATTCGCCACGGATTCGGACGTTTCCCGTTTGCTCCCCTTTTGTTGCGACGCTATTGAGACGGTTCGTATCGCACTCGACTCTATAGTTCTTCATTTGGCATCATTGCGATTCCCTTTGTAAATGAGAGATGACTGTGGACTACGAAAAGGGTGCGGTGGAAATTAAGAGCCTCTCTCAATGAACGTTACAACGTGGTAGACTAATGAATGACACAGTGGTTCCGGTGACTCGAAATTTAAAGGGAATATCAAAATGTTTGCTTTACATGGGCATTCGTTGCATATTTGCACTTTTTAAATAATTTGAGAGCTGATAAAGTAGTACTTACGTTAGAACTACTGCAACTTGTTCAATATTGAAGTGACACTGTAAAGGATTCATGATCCGAAGCAGAGTGTACAGAATTTAAGGGTATTGTGTTTGTATGCACACACACACATAGTAGACAGAGAAATTCTCAACAAAATCTTGCGTTTGGTCCCGGAAATTGCAGTCCAGCGTTGCACATGGATCAAGTGAATCTTGAGTTAGTGGGGCCTCGTGTGTTTGTTGTAATTGTAGAATCTCCAATTCGTATGAGCCATCTGTTTACCTCCAGTCCAGAGCCGGGCACCATTCTGACGATAGACGGTATCGAACCGTCCTGTAATTATGCAAACGGGGCAGCGACCATTGGTCTTCGTATATCTGGAAATCTTCGCGGTAAGTGCCGGTGATATTTTACCATCGGATAAACCAGAATCCGACGATCTCCTCGAGTGTTCGTTATCTTTAATGTATATCGATAAATTTCCCGAATTTTCTCCATAGATTTCTTGCAAGACGATCATTACGACAGACCACCGGCAACGTTAGTCCGTCTGCAGACGGAGTTCGACGCGAACACGGAACACGTTTACGACGAGATTCCGTTGCAACCGACGCCTCTGTCCACCCGGAAAAATGCGTGATCGGAATCCATCGGACGTGAAGCATCGTAGCTTAAATAGTATAAGCACAAGAAAAGCTCGCGGAAAATTCTAGTACAAATTCATGAGAAATTTCTAAGTATACCGCGGTCCTCGAGTCATGGGACACCTAAGACTTTTCACCTGTGTTTTTCTTTAAAGTTATTTTATTAAAACTTTCGATCGCGTGAAAATTTCTGACCCCTGGATTTGTGTATTTTCCACGTGTCTCAAAATTATGCAGACACAACAAATTTCCCAACGTCCAAAATTTCAAAAAACTCACATTTCCAAGCATTCGAATTTCCAGGTGTCGAAAACTTCAACGGATCGAAATTTTCCAGCGCGAAAAGTGTCAAAATCCGAAATCTCCAGGGCGTAAACGATTGATCGCGATAAATTTTCAAAGGCGGATGTAACACAGCGGGCTCGTCCAAACGCGACGAGAAAAAAATCCAACCGGACTGGTTTCCGACCTTACGGTTCTCGACGAACGTGCAAGGCTGATCATGACTGTAATCGATCCGTGAAGCGTGGCGAAAAACCGGCCGATTAAATTATCCTGGCCGGGGCGTGTACCTTAAGTCCCCGACGCCGGGACAACTTTTCCTCGTCTGACGTCAAACGGGGCCCGTCCAACGAGCCCCCCGAGTTCGTTCGCGCGCGTTTATTACGATTATTTTGCGCGCCGCGTTGAAATCGGTTGGAAAGCGACGGATCCTGTATAACGAGACGGTGGAAAATATATCCCGGTAATGTTGAAACGTGGCTGAGTTAATGAATGTATTACGCGACGAAGAGATCGATAAATCGCGAGTACAGGTGCGTTTAGATCGACGACCGGCAAACGTAGGCAAAAGGGTGTCGCGAACGAAAAAAAAATGATCCGTGTCGTTCTCGCATCTCGTTAAGCAAACCGACAAAGTTGAGATACACGTTCCACGGAACGATTCTAATCGCCACGAAGGAATAAAATATATATTCGTTTGTCAGAATGCGATTATAGATCGTTAAAACAGCGATGTTTATTACCGTGCCGGAGATAAATTCGTTCGTTTTATTCATTCGTTTACGTGCCGGTGATCTCGCGCTGCTTGAATACTTTGTACGTGTAATGTAACGCTGTAATTCTTTTTTTCTTTTTTTTTTACGTTTTAAATACTTTAACGATATAAAACGCGCGTAAATGCCCGACGAAGAATCATTCTCACGATCTTACCCGTTGTCGGAAGTGTCGTTAACGAATACCAAAGATTACATCGAGCTTAGAAAGTGATCGTCGTGGCGGAATAACTCAGAATTTGAAAATAAGAATAAATATAAGTAAGTCGTACGAACGACCGCGTCGCACGATAGCGAGAAATTAAGTAGTCGAGAAACGCACTCCAATTATACTTAAGTTACATAGTCGATGGAAATTGTGTGTAATAAAAGTCTCCTCTCTGTTTTTTACACTAATTCCCTGATGTTTAATAATCACGAGAAAAAGAAAAACAAACACATAATATAGTGCCTACCGTTCTTATTAATTCTGATTCGTAATAATTAGGCTAATGCAACGGCTGAACGGTAGCCACGAATGTTTCGTACGCGGTTGAACCTACATCACGGTGATAACGACGTATTGCGTGCTAACGGATTATTACTTCGATTCGATATACATAATTCCCTGGCTAGTTTCACTTTGTTACAAAAAACACGATTGTATCGCGCGGGTTGCCGATGTATATAAGTATAATATGTACACACGTGCGTGGGTAACGGAAGCGAAAAGAATCGATTTGTGACATTAATTATGCCATTTCGTCTTGAACCGGTTCTCCTTCCTCCCCGTTGCTCCGTTTTTCGCATATCTTTACGCCAAAGGCGCCCAGTAAAACGGCCGCTGTTGTTCGCGGCGAACTGTTTATCGTAACTTAAAAATAGGACGATGTGATGATCGCGTTTCGCAGACCCTCGCATCGTCGTTTTATCGCGTGACGCGTTATGTGTGCCACTGCATCCTTTCTGGAGCAACTTTATCGGCAGATTACATAAACTGCCAATACGCAAAGCAAGCCGCAAGTAATTCGAAATATTGTTTTTTCATCGTCGTCCGAGAAAAACGCGGGAAACCACTTCGGAAAGACTCGTTAGAAAACCATTCGGATTCTGGGAATTTTATTCAGAACCGTAGTTTGCATCGGTGGTAAAAATATTGACCCTGTGACCCCCGCATGCGAAAAGTTAGATAATTATCTTAACGCGTATATCACTCATTACCAGGAATCTTTATTCTCTTTTCTACCGTACTCGGGTTGGATATACATTTTCGCTGGTATATTTGAATCTTTCCGCATCGCGTCGAGAAACTTGTTAACAGTATCGTTATTTTTCCACTTCTACGTTGTTCCCGCGAACAAAGAGGAAATGCGGGTAGAAATCTGCGAATTTTCGAAAAAGTTTGCGAGACTTTTGACATTCGTTACAATAATTCTCAATTTACCGAGACTCTTGTGTTCCGCTTGAAATTTTCACGTGGAAAATAGAATATGGAGATTTCGTAATTCGTGTCTTTTTTTTTACATAAAACATAACGATCTGGCAATTTCATCATTATTTTTTCCATTAGATTTTCCCTAAAAAAATGAGGTAAAACGATAATTCCCAGGTGTCGTAGAAACATGATTTCTCCCTAAATTACGTTGCCATCACGCGAAAGCTCTGGCCGAAATTTAGGATACCCGCGAGATTCCACGTTTCGCGATAGTAATTCCATAAAGTCATGACCGTCGGTCGTGCGTGCGATAAACAAGAATTCCAGAAACATAGATACAAACGTACATACGTATATCGGGTACGCAGTTTCTATGAACTCGGCCAGTTTCGCCACGACGATGCAGGCACGCGATAAACACTTCTCCGAACGGTTACATCGCGTAATCGAGAAGATGGTAACTGGTTGACCCCTGCGTTAGCGTTATCGCGAAGATGTCATCGCGTGCACCGAAAATAAGAATTCAGTAGCTGAAACGCGACCGTTCGTTCAACATGTGGAAATCGGTGGCCTGTCTGTGCGTTTTCATGATCCTGGATGGCACCTGGGCCATCGAGGGTGTCAAAGGTGGGCACAGGCCCCGTCCGACGCAAAACACTGCCGTCAATAGCACGGTTCAAGCTGGTCTTTGTTACAAAACGATACCGTAAGTACGAGAAATAAGGAAAGTAGCTATGGAGTGAAATTAATGGAATTAAATAGTATTTGATTTCACGTGAAAAATTAAAATTGGAGTAGAACATGTGTTAGACCATGTGTATTCAAAATGGATGGTCTCCAGGGCCTTATAGAGTCAGTAGAAATTTGTTTTGGGCCTCATGTAACAAAATTTAGAAAAAGTAACAAATTTATGGGAATAACAAAAATTCTTTTATATTGTCGTAACTTCTATTTTAACAATAAATGATATATCGATGATACAAGATTAGGATCTTGTGGGTCTTATTCCTGGGTCCACTGGGCCCTAGTGTGCCCAGGTCCGACGTCCCTGGACTCCATACTCTTCCACGACACGTGTTATTTAATGTTTTGAACGTGTATGGGAGTGGAGGAGTATTAAAATGCTACTCGATATCGCAGACTACAGATTTGAGATATAATAATTGATATTGAGTATATCGCTCGACCTTTGTCCATAGATATAATAGTAACCGCGATGTAATCAGGCTCTTGGGTTGAAACCACCATATTTTTTAGGTACGCTGATGCACTGGCATTAAACGCCACGGGTCAATTTCCCCGTAACACACTACCTTCGCCACACGATGATAGAGGGGTAGGTATATAGACTAAAAAAGGGACACTACAATCTTCCCCGCTAATTAAACCATAGTTCCCTTTACCTTCTGTAACCCAAATTTTTTCCCGCATCCGCAAAAAAAATTACATAACACACAGATAGGAGATATCGTGTGATATAAATTAATCTCAACACTTTAATTTATAAATATTCGACCATAAATCAAACTCTCGTTCTACGTGAGATATATCAATTAATAAATATTACAAACAATTTCATTGATACCAATTTTATTCTCGAAAAATCACATCGATAAGCATAATATAAGCATAATATAACGAACTTTCTCACACATTTAAACATTATTCGTCGTCAGGGAAACGGTTGGATCACAATCCTGGACTGTTGCGACGGCTACGAGCGCAACCTGACCTCCGGTGGTTGCGAACCACGTTGTTATCAGGGTTGCTACGGTGGACACTGTACAGCACCTAATGTCTGCACGTGTCCACAAGGATGGTTCCCCCAGGAGGGCGTCTGCATGCCCTTCTGCTCGCGGATGTGCCAGAAGGACGCCTACTGTTTCTCGCCGAACGTCTGCGCGTGCAAATTAGGCTTCGACGAGGTGAACGGAGAGTGCAGACCGATCTGTCCGGGTGGCTGCAGGAACGGTGACTGCGTGGCACCCAGGGTGTGCAGGTGCAGACCTGGTTACATTCTGACCGACCTGAAAGAGTGCGTCCCAGCCTGCGAGGGTGGTTGCCCGCATGGAGAATGTACTTCCCCCGGAGTGTGTACTTGTTACGAAGGGTAAATATTCAAATTTGATATTAATTGATATTATATTTGGTATTATCTAGATTTTTTCGTATCGCGTCGGTAGAACAGGCAGTAGTAACTTTCGTTCGACAGTTTTGAGTATCACAATAGAGCCATCTATTGTGCGATAATTTGCATATGGCACCAACGTGGAGCCACCGGACGTCATAGTGTTAATTATCAAAACACTCATAATTTCCTTATTACTAAAATAGAATGAATATGACGAAAATGATAAATTTTTACGTCGATACCTGACAAACACACCTGTTCCAGGTACATGAACCCCAACACTGACAAAGAGTCCTGCGTTCCCAACTGTCCCGGAGGATGCAACGGAGGCGAGTGCATTTCCCCAGGTGTCTGCAACTGCAGACCCGGCTTCGTCCGCGGCCCAACCGGTAGTTGCACCCCGGACTGTCCCCAGGGTTGTAACGGTGGCGAGTGTATCGCACCAGGAGTCTGCAACTGCCCACCTGGTTTCACCCGCGATCACACAGGCGGTTGTATGCGAGTTACAAACTCACACACGAACACCAACACACCCCACGTACCAACCTCCCAATGCAGATATGGTTGCGGTGTAAATGGCACCTGTGTGGGTCACAATCAGTGTATGTGCGATCCAGGGTTCCGCGTGGACTCCGACACGGGTCGGTGTGTGTCCACCACAGTCTCACCGTCCCAATGTACATATGGTTGCGGCCTCTATGGGACCTGCGTGGGGCCCAATCACTGTATCTGCGACTTTGGTTCGTCGATGGACCCAGACACCGGAAGGTGTGTCGCACCCTCGTCCACGTCCATGTGCCCACAGGGTTGCGGTCCCCACGGTGTGTGCGTAAGTCCCAATCGGTGCGCATGTGAATCTGGTTTCGAAATGGACGGTAACGGTAGATGCGTCACGACCACCTCGAATGGATCATCGTCCCAGTGTCGGTACGGTTGCGGTCCCAATGCTATCTGCGTTGGGCCCAATCGTTGCGCATGCGACTATGGGTTCATGGTTGAAGCGGATACCGGAAGATGCGTGCCCCAGAGGTACAACCCCACGGGGGAACCGGTTTGCGATAGTCCGTGTTTAAACGGCGAATGTACGGGGATGAATCAGTGCACGTGCAAACGTGGGTATACTATGGATGTTAATGATGTCACAAGGTCAAAGTGCGTGCCTGTGTGCGTCGGTGGATGTCCGAACGGTGTGTGTTCCGGGCCTAATTTCTGTATTTGTAACCTTGGGTATAGGAAAGAGTCCGGGGTGAAGGGTAGACAGAGGTGCGTCCCTGTTTAAAGAAACTGATAGGTGTGATTTGATTTTTTTTAATTAATCAGCGAATTGTATTTCGATAGAGTGGATTATTAAGTAATAGGATTTGACTAACAGGGTTGAGTTGTTTGTACGAGGCAGGATTGTCTCAGTGAAATAAAGAAGCTTATGAATGAATACTGAATAAAGGAAACGTTTAATTGAGGATGTATTTAACTACTGTCGTACAGCTGTGGTTTCATTGATAAAAAGAACATTGATATTTTACCGTCCGAATGATTAAATCCCGATTAGAATTTAACTTTTATTTACGTATGACCGTGACAAATAAAACGAAAGGAGCGGATGAGCGATCGACTTTCCTAGAAATTATATCGCCTAACATCCTGTTTCATTCCCGATATCACAGGACACTGATGCACACGAGATGGAAGAAATAAACGTCAGTAAACTGCGGTAAAGTGATGACATATGAGCTATCTGGTTCTGGTTATATTGTTCGCGAACGTCGTTTGATCGTCTATTCCCTATACCGCGAAACAGGTGTATTTTTAACATGAAATATTTCGACGTATCAATTCTCCTTCTTTTATTAATATACGGTGAAGCTATTGTAAATAATCCGCGTGAATCGCAGCTGTGTACCAAGAAAGTCAGGTAGGACACTCGTAACATTCTAATTACCTAAACGTCGGAAATGAAACAATAACGGCTAGCAATCTGTTTTCTTTTTTTTTTCCAATCGTTCTACAATTACTATCCTCCCCCCGGGGCGTAGCTACCACGCCACCCGGTACGCTTCGTATCCGGAAACGTATCAAGTCGTGAAATGGGGTATTTTCTACGAGACCAAAGTCCGATGGAATTACAAAGTGGAGGTAAAAACAATAAAAATCGAGTAATCAAGTCAGGTGTACTTCCCGCCAGGCGGTACATTTATTTTAGAAAAAAAAAACAAAACAACCATTAGATATCACAGATTTCGATTACGATTCTCCATTTAGTACTACACCGCTTATCGCACGGAACGCACGTGTTGCGAAGGATACAAAGAAACCGACGATCATTACTGCGATCCGATCTGCGAGCCGCCTTGTCAAAATTCCACCTGCATTTTGCCGGACATTTGCAAATGTAAGCTCGGTTATTCGACGTCCTTCCGTATCAGCCACGCGTGTGAACCAGTTTGCAGTCGACGTTGCTCCAACGGAAGGTGTACCGGACCGGATACCTGTACCTGTGATTATGGGTACGAGGCGACCGATGATCCGTTCATCTGTCAACCATATTGTTCTATAGACTGCGAGAAGATACACGCGATTTGCACGATGCCCTACACGTGCTCCTGCAAGATGGGTTACACGGTCGCTTATAAGAGCGGCAATTTGGGAGACAAAGTACGTAAAGAATCACGGAAATATACTTTCAATTTTAATACTTTTCACAAATCAGACTTCGATTCACCACAGTGACGTTGTGACGATAATATTGACAAAAAATGATATTTTTTTCAATAAAAGAATGTTTATAAATAAAGATTCACGCATTAATATCCATATATCCAATGGATCAATATTTTATTAGATATAAAATAGAAACTATGTTATAAATTGATTCACTGCCGAGGATAAGCGAGAGATAGGAACGTAATATTAATTAATCCAACGATCCTTTCCCATAGTTCTGCAAGCCAGATTGCACGTTGCCCTGTCTGAACGGAGAATGTACCGAGCCAGATATATGCACCTGTCACCCGGGATACGAGTTAGATCCATGGAATCCTTTTCTCTGCAATCCGAAGTGCGACGAGGTTTGTCACTTCGGCGTTTGCACCGCGCCGAACACCTGTACCTGCAACGACGGATACGCAAAAAAGAACGACAGCGTTTGCGAGCCGATTTGCAGCGAACCGTGCGCAATGGGAACATGCGCCCTGCCGGAAACCTGCGTCTGCAACGAGGGCTACGGGCTCGCAATGGACTCCAGATATATCTGCGAGCCAATCTGCGAGAAAGCATGCGTCAATGGGACATGCAGCTCACCGGGAGTTTGCACTTGCCACGAGGGTTTCCAGGTGAGCGATGACGAAACGTTGAAGCATATCTGCGAGCCGTATTGCAAAATTTCATGCGAGCCGTATGGAAAGTGCACGGCACCCGACACTTGTACCTGTCTCGAAGGTTATCGTCTAATCGATCACGATCGAGGTGTAAAAAACGTGAGTATAATTAAAAAAAAAAAAAACAAATCAAAAAACACTGTGTAATTTTATACCGACACGTTTACCGATACAAGATTGTTAAATTTCATTTTTCAGACGAACAGTTTCTTCGCCGAGAACTCGGTTTGCGAACCCGTTTGCCAGCAGACATGCGTCAACGGATATTGCAGTGCACCAGGGGTCTGCACCTGCGAACCCGGATACAAAGTGTCGGCAAACGATCCGAACGTCTGCGAGCCGATCTGCACTAACAATTGTATCAACGGATACTGCGTCGGTCCGAACAAGTGCAGATGCGATCCCGGTTATCGTCCGAAAGGGAACAACACAGATCTCTGTCTACCTTTCTGTCGGTACCATTGCATCAATGGCAATTGCAGTGCGCCGGACACGTGCACCTGTAACGAAGGTTACAGTATATCAGGGTTCACTCCTTACTTTTGCGATCCAGTTTGCCAGAAACCGTGCGTCAATGGGTACTGTTCACACCCTGATATATGTACCTGTCTACTAGGATACAAAGCCTCAAAAAATGACACTACGATATGCGAACCGGTCTGCGAGCAAATTTGCGAAAATGGATTCTGCAGTTCGCCGAACAGGTGCAGCTGCAAAACAGGCTACAAACAATCAATTAACTCCACAAACAAATGTGTACCAATCTGCGAAAAGTCTTGCGGACCGAATGAAATCTGCAGCGCGCCAAATATTTGCACCTGCAAAGACGGTTATCATTCCCCAGGAGGTGGTGACGTGATAAACTGTCTACCGATTTGCGATTCCGGCTGCGAGAACGGTATCTGCGTGTCCCCGAACGAGTGCATGTGCAACGACGGTTTCGCCAGCAACGAGATCGGCAGGTGTACACCTGTTTGCACGTCCTGCGAGAATGGAAGCTGCGTGGAGCCCGACGTCTGCGAGTGCAACGATGGTTTCATCTCCAGGCGCCGGGAAACTGAGAACGACACCGTGTGCATGCCGTACTGCGAGAATTGCTCGCACGGGGATTGCATAGCCCCAGGGGACTGTCGTTGTCGTCCAGGTTTCGTGAAAAACAACGACACCGTCGACTGTGTCAGGGCATGCGAAGATAATTGCGAAAATAATCACGGAACTTGTGACGTCGAAACGAGAACCTGCAGGTGTGATTACGGATGGGAGGGGGTGACCTGCGACGAGCCGACCTTTTGTATCGTAATCGTGACGAGGATCGACCACGTGGACACGTGAGTATGAATATCACAGCTTGGATTAATTAATCGAGATTATTATTATTAATTGTTACGTGAATTTTATTCGATTTAAAGAATGATCGAGGGAGAGACGGTGAACGAGACTGTTGCCTATGTTGCCGCGAATAATCCGTTATGCGATTATCAATGTACCGACGAGATCGACAATGAAACTTTGTGCGTGGAAAATAGAAATAGGAGCCACCCTGGGAATCACTCGTTTGCCTGCTTAATTACCAGAGGTATGTACGTGCTCCGGACGAGAACCTGTCGCGTGGAAATCAGTAATTAGTTTCGTTATTAGCGGACCGATGGAATATGTTCTTTTTTTTTCTGTCACTGACGATACTGTCACGAAGACCCATTAAGGTTATGACACTTTTTTGTATCTTTTCTTAAGTAAGTTTTCAAGGTCACCTACAGTTTCTTTTTTTACAAGTAGTCCTACAATTTTACGAGTAATTCTATGAGAAAAGTTCACGGTGACTTTGCGAACACCGAGAACGAACAACTGATAAAAAGTATAGTATAATCATCTCGGGGGATCTGTTTGAATCGCGTTACGCGATATAGAACAAAAAAATGGTGTCGTTCCGCCAACAATGAAAACAATGAAAGTGGTAGTGTTACGCGATTCATTTGATCCGCGATCGAATTTATCTATCGTATCGTTGAACCCGAGGATTCTTCGTTTCGCTGCTCATCGCATTCTTTTTCAAGATTCGACATGTTATACGGTCCGCGCAGATCAATACAGGGTGATGTCAGATATTACCAGAATGATCGGAATCGTCGGAGGCATCGCGGCAATTACGACAGGTGTAATTGTGGCGTCGTATCTGGTTCTTCGCAGGCACAGGAAAAGAAGATCGTCGCTTGGTAATTAATCTTAATTACACGCTAGTCCGCGCTCTGAGAATTAACAGTTCTATTAAGAAACGAAATTATTGGATACAGGTAACATACCGAGCGTGTCGATGCAAGGACGAGCTTCCCTGTTACCAGAAGAAACTGAAAATATCTAACTTCAAAAAAAAAAACACTTGTCTACCTCTTAATAATTATGTACGATACACGATGTATTTAAAAAATACATTAATATTCCATGTATTTATTAGTTAAACAAATAAAGTAATCATCGCTCGTTACAGTGGAATTATATTAATCCCACTTTCTCATGTATGTGAATCGTCACCGCTATACTATGTATTAATTAATTAATTGACCCTTATATTCCCTGCTATATAATTGACTAAATCGGTATTTCCAATGGTATCATACCCTCCACATACAGTTTTAGACGTACCGTATCTTAGAACGAAATTCACGTTGTTCCCTATGAAAACCATTTGCGTCAAAGATATTGGACAGCATCCTGTCTCACTCAGATAATACGCAATGTTCTGTCGAGGGGGAGACAGATAAACGACGTAATATACACAGCAAACAATTCGAGCCTTCAGTACGTGTTTTATAGGACGAAGATCATATTCCTCGCGGATAAAGAACCATGGGATTTCTTAATATCATCCTGGTGTCGATCCTTTTAACAGATCTAGTGCCAATCGAGACGATGAGTACTGTGATGGACATCGTACACGAAGGTTATGAGTCAGATATACAATTAAATCTACCAGGTGGCCTGGTGGTAAAGTACAACGAGTCGGATTGCACGGTACTCACCAGGTAGCGTTTCAACAACGTTGATTTCAATAAAATATATACGGTAATAATTTCTCGTTCGATTAAAAATTACGCTGATAAGTTAAATTCCGTTTCAGCGTGAAGGAAACACGATTCATACCCTACACAGAGACGTACAGGGTAAAAAAGTGGGGGCTCTTCTACAAGACTCAAACGCGAGTCAACTACAAGATCGATGTAAGATACTAAATCATATCAATCATTCGTTCTCTCGGAAGTACTTAATCAGTGTTATAGAATCCCCAAAGATCTTCATTAGATTCTTCACGATTCCCTACATGGACCGTTGACGAAATCTTATTTACAGTACACCACTACTTGGGTTTCCGAGAGAAGATGCTGCGACGGATACGAGAACAGCTATCACTTCGGCGTGGAATCCAAGTGTGTGCCAGTTTGCTCGGCGAAATGCGTGAACGCGGATTGCGTGTCACCGGAGACGTGCAAGTGTCATCCAGGATATACGAAACAGGACAATCCCGACGTCCCGACCAACGTATGCGTGCCCGAGTGCACGTTATCCTGCACAAATGGAAAATGCACCGCGCCAAACACCTGCAGCTGCGACCCAGGCTACGAGTTATCCATCGATAAACAAAGATGTCTGCCGATCTGCACGGAAAATTGTCAGTCGAACAACGCCCACTGTTCGGCACCCAACAATTGCACTTGCAACCATGGATACGAGAAAAAAAATACCGAGAAATGCGAACCGATCTGCTCGATACCCTGCGTGAACGGCGAGTGCGTAGCTCCGGACACCTGCAACTGCACACACGGTTACGGGATGCAAAACACAGATACGTTCGCGTGCACACCGATCTGCAAGGATAACTGTGTGTTCGGCAAGTGCACAGCTCCGGATACCTGCACCTGCGATCCAGGTTACGAACCTTTGTCGCCGAGTGTTTGTCAACCGATTTGCAGTGTTCCATGTGTAATGGGAAAATGTATCGCACCGGAGAGTTGCAGCTGCAACGACGGCTACGGTACATTGGATGGTTCTTCGCACACTTGCGTACCGATCTGTGAGAAAGCATGTATGAACGGTGTTTGCACGTCCCCAGGGGTTTGCACGTGCAACGAAGGATACCGGTTCAACGACTCGGACGAGGAGGAAAGAATGTGTAAACCGTATTGCAAGATCCCCTGCGAGCCCTACGGGACGTGTGACGCACCTGACAGTTGCACCTGTTTCGGGGGATACCGGAAGATCGACGTCAGCAAGGTGGAGAACGATGTTGTAAGTTAGACTCGATTTATTGGTACGTTTAGAGAAGACTCGAGTTGTTAGCTGTGACTACGGTCGCACGAATGAAGACTTGTGAAAAAGGGTATTATACATATATGTTTTTATAATGATCAATATGTTTAGTTATCAGAGTGATCTTTTTCCCATCGCGTCACGTGTAAATTGGTGTTAAAATACTATTAGTATCTAATGATTCAACTTCACGGTGACCTTGATAAAAAATCCCAGAATAATTACTGACAATTTACATTTCTCTCGACACTGGTCCAACATAACGATGAATCGAAGTTGAACACTCTCGCACTCTCTCACAATCTCTCCGTCGCCCTCCCGTTTTTCCAGATACCGTCAAACGTCACGGAATTCACGTCCGGTTGTGTACCGATCTGCAACGAGGCCTGCGTCAACGGGAAATGCAGCGGGCCGGATCAGTGCAGCTGCGATCCCGGCTATCGTCCGTCGGCCGACTCGAAATTTATCTGCCAGCCCTTCTGCGACGAGCCCTGCGGTTCGAACAGCAGTTGCACGTCCCCGAACGTTTGCACATGCGACCACGGATTCAACCAATCGGACGCTGGTTGCGTTCCGCTCTGCGTTCCGGCGTGCTCGAACGGCACCTGCGTCGCGACGAACACCTGCCAGTGTCACGACGGTTTCGTCCGTCGGGACGACGGCGTCTGCGTGCCGAACTGCGAGGACCAATGCAAAAACGGCGAGTGCGTCGCGCCGAACGTCTGCCGTTGTCACGACGGTTTCACCGTCGGCGACGATAACGTCACATGCACGAGCACGTGCACTCGGAATTGCAGCGATCACGGTATCTGCAGAGACACGGAAACTTGCGAGTGTTATTTCGGATGGTCCGGAGAGAACTGTGACAAACCGACCATTTGTATCTTGATGATGTACATCGATGACGCGGATATTAAGAAGTAAGGATGTTACGTCATGTCACCCTACGAGGTGAATACAGAAGAGAACGACAATGTTTCTTATTTAATGACACTTCCGTAGAGTGACGGTACGCAACGAGACCAACGGAACGCTCGTCGAAACGACGAAAAGTGCGCCGTACTGTTACCAATGTAAGGAATCACTCGATAACGAGACCCTGTGTAACGTTGTACAGTCCAATGACACTGTTCCGACCGTCAGTTGTTTCCTCGGTACAGGTATTTGAAAATAATTCTATATATCGAAATCATCGCGGAAACGGTGATTAATACCGGTAAGTTAGTCTGATATCGATTACACTAATTACATTATGTTGTTAACGTGTTCGAAGATCTACCCTGTTACATGGCGTACAAATACGAGAGAACGTTCGATGCGTCGAAGGTGGCTGGACCCCTCGTTGCTATCGGGATTCTGATAATGACTGGGGTATCGATGACAACGTACTTCCTGTACCGCAAGCATCAAAGGAAAAGGATACATTCAGGTATTTATCGAGGGAACAAAAGCGATCGGGACGCGACGGAATTAATAGAGAAGATAAAAGCGGCGCCTCGTTTCCGTCGTCGACGCGGAATCGTCTGACGCATAATACAAAAGCGAACTAAAGTCTCACGATAAGAGCAATTTTTAACGGTTTCCTGTTTGCTGGATTTTTTACGCGCAGTTTATCGTATTTTAAACGTCACGTGAATCATACCGCTACAGTATAACGCGTGCAAGTTCCTAGTACTTACTCAGCGGAACGAAATGTATTTTGTAGAAATTGCACAGCGAACTTTCATGCAAGAAGCAATCGCGAACGAGTTGTTGCTGACGGAAGAGGAAGAGGAGAAACTTTCTCTGGGATAAACGATGCGAGGAAGATTCTTCGATTTGAAATTCAAGAAATAAAGAGGTCGAAAAAAAATGACAGGTTTGTACGGATCTGTGTTTAACGTTTTTCCCGTGATGGAAAAACTTCACCCGGTTCTCGTGGTTTGTTTTAGGGGATTGTCGTCGATTTCAAGAGAATCGTCGGTTGAAAGTATCAAAGCTCCGTGCACGTAAGAGAACTTCCTGGTGACACAATAACCGTACGGAAGACAATGGCCGAACGACACCTCTACACAAGTATACATACCGCGGAAAACAACTTTTCTTCATCTATATGCTATTGAAATTGTAACCAGAGAGAGAGACGTATTTTTATCCGTGTAGAATTATAATACTTTATGGTTCAGCGTGGCGAACTTTCAAGCGAGTCTCTGTATGCATAAAAACGTTACTATCGTTGGAAAAATATATATATTTAATCTGCCGAAATGGAGGAAAGTAATCAAGAAAATTTATCCGCACCCGACCGCGATGCACCGAAACATTTCGTCTGCCAACATGCACCTATTAACAACCTTATCACTCTCTCTCTCTCGCTCCAAGAAAAAAAAAACCATCGCATCGATCAACTTCCGGAAACTTCTCCACCGAAGCACCCTCGACAACAATATGTATCTCACACAAACCCCAACCTCGACTACATACCCGACCACGAGATCCCTCAAACAATCTCCTCCACATCCACGCACATCCAAACGAAACGTCGAACCCGTGACAATAAAAAATACTAAAAAAAAAACATAACCCAAAATAGAAAAGAAACACCACACCATCCCCGTATCTTTTCAACACTCTCGAACCCGCTCCAAACCCGCGTATCCCGATGACCAAACTCGAATCACCCATCGACTTTCATCCACGATCACCCCGAACTCCGTGGCACCCGGTGTTCAAGGGTACAGGTTCCCGTATATGAATAGATAAGAAAGCAATAATCCGTCAGGCACATATGGAGGTCGACCAACGCGAGTGAGGAGAGTGCATGGAAAAGCAAACCCTGATCTCGATCGACGCGATGTCCAAGAGGTGACGAATAGAGAGAAAGAAAGAAAGAGGAACGCGCACCAAAGGGATAGAAAAGGAGGGGAATGACGAGGACGAAAAGGGGGTTGTGCCAGGGGAACGGCGCAAAGACGACGAACAGACAGAGAGAGATAGATAGATAGATACATAGAGAGAGAGAGAAAGAGAGAGATAGAGAAAGGGAGGGTTGGTGGTGGCAAAAGGGTAGGTATCGCGCAGCTGCAGCCACGGTGGTCGACCGGCTAACGGAAGGAAGGCGTCAGTGAACGGGGAGCCACGGTGTACGAACGGTTTTGCACCAGTCCGCGGTCAGACGGAGCCGCGTTGTTCGCCGTGCTGGCCAGGTGGAACCAGGACGTGTTTTTTAATCGACGGACAAGCCCGGCGCCGGTGACGCGGAGAAAGAAAAACAGAGATCGTCACCGCCACGCGATATAAGGCGCTCGTCAGAGGCGTCGGGGGCGAGAGGGCGTGCGGGAGGGCGGGAGGGGGGGAGGGCAGGCGACGGAAAAGGATGTCGATGCGCCGCCGGTGGTCGGTTTCGGGGGTTGACTCGCGCCGCGGGGGCGATGAGCGCACTTCCCTCCGCCCTGAGACTGACCTGCTGCCTGCCTCGAGCCTGTTGGCTCCTGCTGACCTGCCTCGTCTTCCTGACGACACCCTCGTGCACCCAACGCACCGGCCAGGAACAGCGTCTGACCCGCGAACTCCTGGCAGGTGATGACGTGCGCGGGGCCAGCTACGACGACGACGTCGACGTCTACGACGACGACGAGGACTACCTCGAGGAGAACATCACTGCGGGTGAGTTCTCCTGATGACGGATATGGGATACCGACTGACTTTCCGTCATCCGCCTCCCCCTCCCCCACGTTGGTGGGTGGTTGATTTTTGTTGTTGGAAAGGATTTTGGGGAGAGTGAAGATATGGGGTTGTCTTGTATTGGATTTTTTTGGGGGGGGATGGGGGAGAGGAATTGGTGAACAGAGGGTGATGGAGAATTTTTGATTGGATTATGTGGAGGATGGTATATGGGTAATGTTGAGGGAGATATATTAAATAGGGGGTAGAGTGTAATTGGTTCTGGGTACGTCGTTAGGAAGAATCGTGTCAATGGTTGATTGAGATCCGGGTGAGAAGATGGTCTCGCTTGGTACGCGGCTGGAGCACCCGTCCGTGCGACGGTTCTATACGGCGAGTAACGATCTACGAAGCGGTAACGAAGTGCGGAACGTAAGACGGGGTTGTCTTGTTGTATTGGTAATTCGATAGAATAGTTCATCGACAAAGTAAAGGAGTACATTTTTTAATTGATCCTAATTAGACCTAATCAGAGACAGATCGAGGGTATCTAATTTTATTATCAACATTTACGATATTAAAAGTAAAGAAACATATGGATTCCATACAAAACGAGATCGTGAATACGTTCGACCGTCACTCTTTGATTCTCGCGAAATCTATTCGCGACGAACCATAGCGATTTAAAGTATTCATGAAGAACCGGTACGCGACACAGGTATAATTCGATCGAACTGCGGGGATGCAGAACACAGGGGGAAAGCGTGTCCCCCGCCGAGCCCTGCGAAATGCATTTCCACCGAAAAAGTAATTACGCGGGAGTACAATACGGGTAATTCGGTGTTCAATCGATACGCGGCCTTTCCTACGGGGGAAACGTTATTTTATTTCCTGGTGAAACAAGGACGATCGAACGAATGCAACTCCGAGACACTTGCCTCGCCTTCCTCGCGCCTGCTCGATACGAATGTGCAAACACTTCGCCCCAGAACGTTCAGACTCGGGGTAAACAATTCCCCGTTGTCATCGTCATCGTCATCTTATCGAGACTGTTTACATCTTCGTCGAGTGAAACCACCACCCACGTTACCACGTCACCGTTAATCGGCTGCAAAACCGATGGAATTCTATTGAGAACACACAAACGGTAACCATGACATCCGCGGAAAGTAACGAAAATGAGAGCGTAACAATGGGACGACGTGTTATTTCCAATACCAATGAGAATCGGCCACGAATACGCACGTACGATACATATATATGTATTATATTATGTTTGTTAATCGTTTTTCGAGGTCAATTACTTGGAGTCACCGCTTCGCGAATCGTTACGCCGTAATTACCGTGACGTAATGTTCGTTAATAGGATCAGGTTGAATTCGTTACACCGTTCGGATACGGTAGGAGGAGGAGGAGGAGGAGGAGAAGGAGAAGTGAATAAAAAAAAAAGTTAAATATTACACGTACGAATGCGGGAGTCACGCGCTTGCGCCGATTCGGACTGGAAAGAAACGCGGTCCTTTCTTGATTTTCGCGCCAAGCGCGCTGCCGGTATTGATTTTAATGGATGCTGCATGCGCTCTCTCTCGCTCTCTCTCTCTCGCTCTCTCTATCTCTCCTCGGTGTCCGCATGTGGGAGTCTGTACACCGCCTGAAGCTGCGTGAGATCCAGAGTGATCTCTTTCTCATCGCGAAGACGAGACGAGAAAAAGACGGCAGAGGAAAGAAGAGAGGAGAGGAAGAAAGAAGCCGCGAGGACCGAGGGAAAGGTTAACGAAAAGAGTTTTCAGGCCGACCGGTTCATTTGAATACCCTCTGTGGAAATAAAACAGAGAGGAAAGGGTTTTAATAGTACAACACAGAAAGGCCCCGCTGCTAAACCGTACTTTGATATTTCAGCGGGAACTGTTTTTGAACGAGGTCAAAAAGTATAATTGTACAGTTCTGCATACTCTATTATTTACGTGCCGCAGTAAATTCAACCCTCCTCCACCACCACCACCACCACCCCCTCCCCCTCCCCATCGCCCTTCCCTTCTTTCGCCACCCCCTGTTCGTATTCCTTTGACCTACCCCATTCATCCGCAGTTCGTGAAATCGATTAAAGAGAAACAACACCTGTAAATTTTCACCTGTAACGGGCACTACGAGGCATCAATTTCCCCCGGGCGAAGAGTGATATCCGTTGCGAAACGGATATAAATTCCGAAGAAGTTTAATTAGGAAACGGGTAGGGGGGGCGGGGGGACGATACAGCGACCCGCGGGCCACGGTTTTGCTGTACGCTTGCCAACGAAGTTAATCGTTGTTACTTGGCCCCTTAATACACAGGCCACATTACGGAACACACAGTTATAATATAATACCATAATTAGCCGGAGGATCGATTGGCGAACGATCTGGCGGGACGCCAGGTGAACCGGCGGATTTGCTGGCCACAATCTGCAATTAGCTTAATAAAAGTTATCGCGTTAATTCCCACGGGCCCCGAATCACTGGACACGGATGCGACGAGCCAAGTAAAACCGGCTCTATGGAAATAAACTATCAATAAAATTGATTCAACGTCGGTGACGTGACGAGACGCGACGCGACGTTTCGTGGATTGTTAGACGACAAAGGGAGCCGCGGTATCAGGCATCTTTTCAAATGGAAAAGCTTCTGCCTCCGTTGAATAACGTGTAACGAAGCTTCTCTGCTTCGTTAACCGTTCGAAGCGTATGCGCATTCATGGCTTGACAAACGGACGCCTATAACAAGTGCTAACACTTACATATTCACGGCGGTTTAACAAAAGCGTCGAGCCGAGTATCGAAATCAAACGGACAAGAACGAAGGGTAACAAAAAAATAAATAAATAACAACAGGAAAAACTTTAAATGGTATATACATATACATATACTATAAGACGGAAACTTTAACGTGAAATATTGTTTAAAACGATTACGTACTTTCCTCTTTATTTATTTTTTCTCCCCTCGTTTTTTAAGAAGTGACAAACAAATTTTCAACTGAGTTATCGTGTTTCTGAGAAAAGGCCGGGACACGTCGTGTCTGTGACACAGTTTCACTGAAAATCCGTGAAGAAACGTCGTGTCCCGGAATATATTACCGTGTTATCGATGTGTTTTTCTTCAGCAAAGGGGCAGTACCTGGGCTCGCTGTGCGATATCTCATGCAATCCGGAACTGCAGCACGTGTTCTGCGACAAAGTCACCGGGTTCTGCGAGTGCGAGAAATTCTATCCCGTTCGTCTTGGGCCTACCAAAGGATGTGCCAAACGTACGTAAAAAATAAAAAACAAAAAACAACAATAAAAAAAAAACGGTTCACGGGACACAATGGATCATCCTTCTTTCGTGGTTCAAGTAGGTCGTTCCAATAGCAGAAGTTCCATGGTAACGCGTACGATGCAACCGGGGGAAATAAATACTGGCACAGTTCTCGCCGACCTTAATGAAGTCCGGCGTCTCGTGAAAGGACGCTTCTATATGCTTCGTGCGTGGCTTTTCAATTTCAATTGGAACACGTTACGACGCGAAGTAGGATACCTGTTCCCAGTTTCTATTGAAACGCGATTAATTTGATTCTTTCGAACGATTTAAAAAAAAAAAGAAAAGAAGAAAAGAAGAAGTCATATCAGTTTCTAAAGAACTTTGTCGATTCAACTTAGAATCTCTCCGATATCCTTTGAATTTATTCTATCAACTTCTTTCTCCTTTTGTTTATACGGATCGGACTTACGATTGTTAAAAATGATCGTACAACGTTGTTTCTTCCAGCAAAAAGACTCGGAGAGCAATGTTTCTACCGCGCGACATGCACTTTCACGGATCAACACGCGACCTGCACCCAGGTGCAGCACAACGCTGTTTGCGACTGCGAGGAAGGTTATCATAGGGTCGCCCTATCCAGGCCCAGTAAGAAAGTCTTCTGCGCCGAAGGTACGGTTTGCCAACTTGTTGTCAACGTTGATGGAAACTGTGCCGGAATCGTCGGCGAATTCCACAGATTCGCGAAATACTGCCGCGATTGATTTACGATAACGAAACGTCACGTGACCGGTCGAATACCTTGCTAAACGATAGACTGTAATATAAATTTCATCGACATGGATAACGTTATGATTTAATAATATCGATAGTGACCGATTATTAAATCACTTATTTCATTAGGTACGATTTAATCGTAACGTTTGATTGTCTTAGATCTGGTGCTGATAACTACGGATATTCCGACCCTACTTTGCATAGCATCGGGAATAGCCATAT
Source organism: Mimumesa dahlbomi (assembly GCA_917499265.3). Taxonomy (NCBI): domain Eukaryota; kingdom Metazoa; phylum Arthropoda; class Insecta; order Hymenoptera; family Crabronidae; genus Mimumesa; species Mimumesa dahlbomi. The sequence goes on along the minus strand of OU824114.1, from coordinate 3,808,846 downwards.
TTACCGGGATGATATGCTTCGTGCTCAAGTTATTTAGCCGTGCGAGATACTCAAGGCCACGGCATTATGCCAATGCCAATCACGCACCACCCATGCTGTTTTCCAGCGATACGGGTGAGTAAGAAAAAGAAGAAGAATCATATCTTCAAAATTAATATTTATATATATATATATATGTATATGTATTTATCGATCGGAGCTCTGCACTTGACAACCTTAAGCACTCGGGCAATTTAATAGTATCGTAGTGTAACGTTTCATAGCCTGTAACGACACTGTGTATGTATGTGTATGTAGTACATGCAACGTGTATCGTCTTTCATTTCGCGGAAAGTGCATTCGTATGTTATTCTATTAAGACGGGTACGCTACTTGGTAGGAAATCGATAGCATACCTCTACTTATCGATGAAGATACACTTCACGTACACGGAACATATCTATTTTCGCTTCACCTCATTACTTACAGAAGACCTTGAAGAAAACCGTACAGTCAAGATATACTTTAACAAGGATTCACCAAGAAACAGTCTATTTTACCTGTTATCTTAACCTACTCTTGAAACTTAATTTTTCTGTTTCTTTTTCTCATTCTTTCTTTCTCTCTGTCTACCAACTTCCGATGACACGGAAATCACGTAGTGCTATTAATATACTTAATCAGCTAATGGTCCTACTAGCGTACAATTATGGAACACCGAATATGCTCGAGAAAAGAAATGTTCATCTTCCATTAAGATACTATTTCATTCGACGATTGTACATACATACAAAGCTTGAATACTTTTTTAGAAATAATAGTATTCTAATCTATTAGCTTATACCACAGACCACCCATAAGAGTAGACCGGACATGCTGGGCAAATTTTTGTATCACGAAAAGGAGGTCCTAGGACCGCGAAAAATCGTCAAATTAGAGCAGTTTTTCGTTCGGCATTCGCTCAATTTTTGAGATAGCGATCTGAAACTGGTACCATTGTTTTAGTTAGGAAATTCTACGCCAGATCAACCTATAATAGTTGTACTTTTCGAAAATTTAATTTTTCGCGAAAATCTGAAGGGGGTAGGTCAGGATTTTTCGCAATTTTCGTAAATCGCTCGTCATTTCCGTAATTTTTGAGATATTTAAATGATCCTGGACATTTTGGACGCGGATTTCGAAGCGGAATAAGTCAGTGAAAGAATCAGGTTGATATCTTAAAAATTATGGAAATGGCGGGCAAATTACGAAAATCGCAAAAAATCCTGACCTACCCCCTTCAGATTTTTGCGAAAAATTAAATTTTCGAAAAGTACAACTATTATAGGTTGATCTGGCGTAGAATTTCCTAACTAAAACAATGGTACCAGTTTCAGATCGCTATCTCAAAAATTGAACGAATGCCGAACGAAAAACTGCTCTAATTTGACGATTTTTCACGATTTTCGTAATTCTTTCGTCATTTCCTCAATTTTTGAGCTATTAACATGGTCCAGAGCGTTTTGGACGCGGAATCCCAAACCGATTAAGCCAGTGAAAGAATCATTTTGATATCTAAAAAATTGGGGAAATGACGGAAGAATTACGAAAATCGTGAAAATTCGTCAATTTCAACCAGTTTTTTGCTTGCCATTTCCACAATTTTTGAGATAGCGACCTGAGACTGGTACCATTGTTTTAGTTAGGAAATTCTACGCCAGATCAACCTATAATAGTTGTACTTTTCGAAAATTTAATTTTTCGCGAAAATCTGAAGGGGGTAGGTCAGGATTTTTCGCAATTTTCGTAAATCGCTCGTCATTTCCGTAATTTTTGAGATATTTAAATGATCCTGGACATTTTGGACGCGGATTTCGAAGCGGAATAAGTCAGTGAAAGAATCAGGTTGATATCTTAAAAATTATGGAAATGGCGGGCAAATTACGAAAATCGCAAAAAATCCTGACCTACCCCCTTCAGATTTTTGCGAAAAATTAAATTTTCGAAAAGTACAACTATTATAGGTTGATCTGGCGTAGAATTTCCTAACTAAAACAATGGTACCAGTTTCAGATCGCTATCTCAAAAATTGAACGAATGCCGAACGAAAAACTGCTCTAATTTGACGATTTTTCACGATTTTCGTAATTCTTTCGTCATTTCCTCAATTTTTGAGCTATTAACATGGTCCAGAGCGTTTTGGACGCGGAATCCCAAACCGATTAAGCCAGTGAAAGAATCATTTTGATATCTAAAAAATTGGGGAAATGACGGAAGAATTACGAAAATCGTGAAAATTCGTCAATTTCAACCAGTTTTTTGCTTGCCATTTCCACAATTTTTGAGATAGCGACCTGAGACTGGTACCATTGTTTTAGTTAGGAAATTCTACGCCAGATCAACCTATAATAGTTGTACTTTTCGAAAATTTAATTTTTCGCGAAAATCTGAAGGGGGTAGGTCAGGATTTTTCGCAATTTTCGTAAATCGCTCGTCATTTCCGTAATTTTTGAGCTATTAAAATGATCCAGGGCGTTTTGGATGCAGAATCCGAAGCCGAATAAGGCAGTGAAAGAATCAGGTTGATATCTCAAAAATTATGGAAATGGCGGGCAAATTACGAAAATCGCAAAAAATCCTGACCTACCCCCTTCAGATTTTTGCGAAAAAATAAGTTTTCGAAAAGTACAACTATTATAGGTTGATCAGGCGTAGAATTTCCTAACTAAAACAATGGTACAAGTTTCAGATCGCTATCTCAAAAATTGAGCGAATGCGGACCAAAAAACTGTCATAATTTGACGACTTTTCGCGATTCACGCAATTCCTTCGTCATTTCCGTAATTTTTGAGCTATTAATATGATCGAGGACGTTTTGGACACGAAATCCGAAGCCAAATAAGACGGTGAAAGATTCAGATCGATATCTAAAAAATTGTAGAAACCCCATTGGATGTCCTGTCGACTCCTACGCCTCGTCTGTGCTAATACTTTACGGTATGCTAAAACTATGTAGTAGCATTACAAGTAGATCCTCCGCCACGTAGGAAATTCTATAACGCTGTGATATCGAAACTATTCACAAAGCCACAAAATTTCAACACGAATTTCTCAGTGAATAGATTACAACGCGACCGGTTACCGAAACACAGACACATTTCAATAAAAACCCTTTGATCATCCGTCAATATCGACAAAAGAACAAACACATACATACATACAATATCCCGTGAAATTAAACCATCAGATTTGTCAAACTTTCCCACGAACTTTCACCGGATTGGACGTGACATCGCTTCGATCTTTTCGTGCGATACCTGAAACCGATCATCGTGATCCCGTCCCCCATCGTTAATCATTATCATTCGACAGGTATTCCACTCACACTCCATGGCGGTCGGCCGTCCTCGCGTTCCAGCGAGCGCAGCAGCAGCGGGGGTGCCCTGACCTGCGCGTTCACCAGGAGGCCCAGCAGCGGCGGGAGCCGCGGTCCCCTGGTTCCAGCATCGAGAGCAGGTGCGGCACGAGCCGCCGCCATCTTGCTTATATCGTGTCACCTGCAGGCTACCAAAGGCGGCAACAAGCACCGACGTACCCTTAGCGACGTTGCTGAGGGATCGTCCGACGGCCTCGGTAGACGATCACGATCTCTTTCTAGCTCTTTTCTTTGTCTCTCTCTCTCTCTCTCTATCTCTCTCTATCTCTGCCTCTCTGTACTACGACTATGTCCACCTTTCTTTATCACTGTCCTTGTTCGTCTTCTTCTCCTTCTTCTTATCGATAAACCCTGTTTGAAAGTTTCCTTCTCGTTCCTTGTTACGAGTGTTTCATACTTCGAAAGGTGTATTATATATTATAATTTAAATTTAAAGACATTCGGAGAGGAATACGTATGGTGAATATACTTTTAGTTTTATTTTGAGAGATTTTGTTGAGTTTCTTCTGTGGAGGATTAAGTACACCTTACAGTATCACTTGTTTTACATTGTATGGCTGTCTATCTTTCTCTCCACCTGTCTGTTCATTTCTTGTATATGTAGATATATATGTATCAGTATTTATTTAACTTTATACATATATCTATATATATAGGTCCATTCATAATATCCACCTTTCGTCTAAATACGTATACATAACACCCACATGTCTGTCCGTTACGTAATTCCGTCCCCACGCGGTAAAATCTGGATTTTTTCTGTTCCACCCGTTTTTTTTGTGTGCCATATTTACTTTTTCTAACTCTGTCTTTTTCTCTTCCTGTCTTTCGCCGCGAGATCGGCAATCTCGCGCCGGCGATAATGACGAATCATTGACGAAGAAGAAGAAGAAGATGGTGCTGTGTTGGTGCTTCACGTCGTGCCATGTCGTTGTTGTGTCGTAGTCGTTGTTGTTGATATTTTTTAGTACCTTCCCCCCTACCACCACCCCCGCCGACGAGAAACCCCGCTGCGTTTCCCGTCGTTTCTTCCTCCGTACACGCGACGACTTATTTTTTTACTTCCGTCGACGGATTTCTCTCTTTTTTTTCTGTTTCTTTCCGAAAATTACCTTTCCGTTAAAAAAGAAACATGGGGAAACGCACGCTCTGTCCCAGGTTCATTTGATCTTTCTCGACACGAAGCTCACCTTTCTCCCACCGTGTTTTTCTCCACCTAACGATCTCGGTCAGAGTGTTCACTTACCGTTTTTCGTGAAATCTAACGACACGTTTATTATCCCGACACGCAATATTATCTGTTCGCCGCCGTTAAGGCCCGTACGTTGCTACTTTACATCCCGATAGAAAATGAAAAAAAGAAAATAATAGAAAAGATGAGAAAAATTAACTCGACTGTGTGTCACACACTCACTCAATTTGTCAGTACCACGCACACAAGTATCGTACGTGTGGCATCCGATAGTGATAACACTGAACTTACATTCACTGAGAGTTAAATAATAAGAACAACAAAAAAAAATTATATATATATACATATATATATAAAGTAAATAATAAAACGCTGCACGAGTGTGTTACGAGATAGCAAGATGGCAGCGGCCGATTTCGTTGCTCGTTAACGAACGAACGTTCTCTGGTAAGACGTAGAGAGACACGAAATCTTTACGCACTAGCTAGCTCGCTGCACACGCACGCATAAACATCTCGAATCGCATGCGACTGCGGATGCCAGTTTCCCGTGGGACAGATTTCGAAAACTTGTCCGTCGTCAGTTTTCTATCGTAACAAGTTATCTCGCGAATCGACAAATTGATAACATTAATTTTTATGAAAAGAATATATTTATATAAATTTTTAAATACAATCAAACAATATTGGGAACGTGGCCTCTCAGTCAACAATACAATTGTGATCTTTCTTACAATATATACAGCTTGGCATAGCTTTCATCTACACATTAATAATAAAAAAAAAAAAAACAAAAAGAAAGAACACAAAAATACTTGCAACATTCTGTATTCTAAATAATTCGTAAATAATTCCACGGCGGAACGCTAGCTGTATGCAATACATATCGTTTCTCGAGAATTTCTGTTTCAGCTTTGAATGATGAATTGCGCTTTCATTAGCCACGGAAGACTTGAATAACTATATAACTTTCATTCGCAATCGTAATCAACCGGTGAAGGAAATCCGTGTTATCGAACGAGAATGAAAAAATAATCCAATTTTCGATCGATGATTTAACTCAATTTTTTCTTCTCCCTCGATCGAAAGAATCGTGAAAGTACACGGACTTCCTTTTACCAGCTAACACGGAGATTAATTTGCGGTTGTAGATGCGCTTGTAGTGATCGAAGGACAGAATCGCGTGTCCCGAGAACAAGCCTGCCTTTCGAATAGACTCGGTAACCCGCTTCACGAACTAGCTTCTAGCTAGAGTCTAGCTATACATACATACATACATACATATATATATGCAACCGGATACACGCGTACTATCGCAACCATCTCTGTTCAGCTGCCTTCTCTGTCGCCTTTTGTATGCGCCATTAATCGATAAGGACTTCCAATAAAGCTCCCGGAATAAGGACAACATTAGACAGCACACAGAAAGTTTCTATATTTCACTGTACCCTACAGAAGTACATATATACATAGATATTATATGTATGTACACGGGGATATCACACGTACACTCGTTTGTCTTTTGTAATTTCGTGAACAATGGTTGTACGAACGAATTTATTTCACCGTGACACTTTTGCCTAGCGATATGATAGTTTTTTTTTATTTATTTTTGGTTCCTTTTTGTTATTATTTGGAAAGAACGAAGGGAATAGGGACTGGATGGCTTCAAATTTGATATTTTTTTAAATGATTTTTTTTTTGTCTCGTATTTGTTCTTCTAATTACAAGCGAAATTGGTCTGCTAGTTCGATATTTCACGTTTACACGCTTGGAGTGTTCACGCTTTATTATCACTTTGCTGCGAAGATATTATTGTGTATCGCTTCTGTTCTTGATCGTCACGCGTTTCTTACTTTTCACACGCTATGATGCACAGCGTTCACGACAGTTTTCCACACAACAGTCATGACAACGTGCACAGTCACTCGGTCTTCCGGTGTCTTTACGTACCGTTTTCTTTTGTCTCTTTACACGTACATTTGTTTGAAGACACGAATACACACTTCGTTCTCCGCTTTCCGATACATATCTTTATGTATATGTATACTATGTTACAAACACCACTGCTATTATCTTCATTGTCCTTAGGATTTTCTATTCCGGCGATGCATAGATTATTCGGTACTTTACACGTACGCGTGTCACTGTGTCAGTCTTATTCTCGTTCATGCCTAAAAGTTTATCCTCTCGTTTAACACGATCTCTGACTACTTAAGCTATTGCTATTTACCAAAGGTAATTTCACAAACTATATATCTATTAAGCCTGCATTTTCTTTTTCCACTCATTCCTGGGGGGGAAACTGACAACGAAGAATCGTACAAATTAATTCTGCGATACGCACCGTATCATCGCTCTGGCTAATATTTATTATTAACATAGATAGTATTATAAGTAGCATACGTTTCATCAAGAGAATTCAAAGAAAAACAAAACAAAAAAGTGAAGCAAAGGGTCACGCTGGTATCATTAGTAAAGCAGACGCATTAGATTCCATATTTATTCGTCGGTTTCAGTTAGATACTTGATTTCGTTAGTTTTAGCGATTTAGTACAAAGTAGCCATAGAGAGAATTCTAATTCCTCGATCTATGCTCGAACCAATCAATCTCTGTTTCTTTCGATAGGTTCCCGTCGTCCTAGCTTAACCTCGGTTCACAGTTCAACGTCCTCGGCTCGCAGTTACAGCGCGCGTAGACTCGAAAAGGAGAGAAACGAGAAGGAACAACGTCAGGCTCTTCAGGAGCTCAGGTTGGCGAAACAACGGGAGCAACAGCAACAACAACAACAAGTTGCCCCGACACCGAGCCCCAGGACACCGCATTCCACCGACGAGCTTCTACCTTCCGTCGAGGAAGGCAAGGAAGTTTTTTATAACGAGGTAATTCGGAATATCGTGGATCTTCCGGGTGGAGGATAGTCATCGATGAATTTAATGTAAAAATGATATTCATCAGCAGGTACCGACGACATCCGACAACACAAACTCGAAACCGATGACCACAACGGCGATAACCACCACCACGAACGTGAACGCGACTCTGATCGGTGAAATTCCTCCTAATACAACCGCAACAACGTCCATCTTCGAATCGAACATCGCACCGCGGGCGACCGGTGACATTTTTCAAGTGTAGTTTAACAAATGGGAGACACTCGGACGTGTTGTTCGACGCTTAAATTTTTTCGACGGCAATTTCACACGGTACATACTTACTCCGACGAACACTCGTTTCCTTGATTTGTACGGAGGGACACGTGAATGGAAAAGATACGTTGTTCGTTATATTATATTGTATATGTATACTAGCATGAATTACGGGAGACACGTGCATTAATACGCGACACCGTTTACAAATCGGATAAAGCTTTTCGTTTAACCAGCGGCTATCGACGGAGAGAATGAACCGTCGAGAAATCGAGATTATTCAAACGAGCGCCACTTTTATTAAATGGAAAGAAAAATGCTCTGTCACGGAATATGTTCGTTTCCGGTATTTGATTCCAAGTCACCGGTGAAACGTTTATAGTTGAAGAGGGTAGAAACTCGCCCTGGGAAATACGTACACGTTGAAAATTGGTTTGTGTAATACGCGAAGGCCTAGAGTAGTTGTTTATTCGAAAAGATATATTTTTAAATATCTAAGTGCAAGAGGAGATTGTACTTGGAATCTATTGGATATTTAAACAGAAAATATTAAAAAGGGACACGAGGAAACCGACAAACGCATTGTAATACTATAGAATGTATAAAAATCCGCGTGTAAAATACGTAAATGTTGTTGGATATACCTTGTCCAGTACCTGGTCGTAGGTATAGGTATATGAAATTGTACCTGAGTAAATGGAATGGTATTCACATGTGGTGCAGATAAGAATTAAAAGAGAGAGAGAGAAAAATGCAACGATTTTCGCAAATATACCGAATTCGATCGACAGATATCTCCGATAATGAAAAACGCGAAAAATCGCACGTGGACTTGATTTCACAATTTTCTTGCGAACCATGTTGATTCAGGAATCGAATTTTTTCACGGAAGACTACACGAACGAGTAATTCACTACTATTTATCTACATATCAGTAAAATGTATCAATTATTGCGTTCTTACACCGACGATTGTTTCGAATGGAAAACACTTTCTAAAATATTATAATTCCGGGACCGATCGCAGAACTTCCAAACGCTGATTTTAGAAAGTTCGTATATATATTTTTAGTAAATAATTTTCTTATTCTTCCAGAAGACAAATTGAACCACATATCAACCACGATTTAAATGGTTGGAATGCGAATACGAATGCGAGAACGGAAGACGCAAAAATTTCACCGCAAAATTCGACAATTAATCGTTCGCGAGAATTACGGCAATCGTTGTACGTCGAAATTGATCAAACAAAAATCGTTCAGACATGTCACCGATATCTGTATTACTGTTACATTCCGTCTTATGTAAAACGGTCGACGCGTTAAAACGTTTCGTTTTGTCGAATAGAATTCGCTTCGACGGAAAAGCAATTGGCAGGGCATTCTCGAGTGGGTCGAGGCTAAACATACCTCTAATCTTAGATAAATTATAAGAAATCGACCGGTGCTTCGATACGATGATAAGAACGATGCGGCTTGAGCGCCATGAGAAATTATAAACAAAAGCAAAATGAAAAAAAAAGCAACAACAGCATGTACAACGTGTGTACGACATTGTAATGCCGTTACATCGCTTTCTTACACCAGTTCACGTAATACGGTACTTACATACATACATACATACGAGCGGTTGTTCCGTAGAAACTCGAGGGAGAAACCATCGAGAAATATCGCGGCGAATTTAATTTCGTTACCTATCATTGCAACGATGAATTATTCATGGGAAAACAAGTAACATATTCGTCCGATACATCGCCGGAATTGCGTTATTAAAAATTCCTCGGTTTATCAAAGTAATCTCTGAATTGAGGACTACAGAACTTTACGACTAGCTGTCACGCACCCGTTTCGAGAATTGTTTCATCTATTTTTCCACATGACAGCTGTTACGTAAGGCTCGTCGCGGAACTTGGAAAATATTTCATAGGGTAATCGAATTAATCAGAATTTCGTTGAATCTTTTTCCAATCGATTTTCGTCCGATTTATCATTCGCTTGCCGTAATGTACGAGAAAAAGAATAACTCGGCTCGTGGCATCGAGGCATTATACTGTCGCGTCGCTCGGCTCGAAAACTGTAAAGCGTAGCGATAAAAGTCACTGAAGAAAATAACAAAAAAAAAAAGAAATATTACTATAAGAAGCGATCATGCACGAGGGGCTGTGTTAAGTTTCACGGATTTCGACGACGGAAAGAAGAACAAATTCTTATCTAGCGCAAAAAAAAAAGAACGTGTATCGATATCTCGTGTTCGAAATAATTTACGCTGCCTTTCCCGAATAAACCCAAAAAATAAATAAATAAATAAATAAATATATATAGTAAGAACGAGAGTCTTAAGGGATGTTCTTACGACTAACACGAATTCTACATACATAATATACGTACTGTACTTGCAGACAAACACATTCACACACGTGACACAGGGAGGTAAAAATCAATGAAATTGCAAAAACAAATATACACACACATACAGACATAGACACACAGAACACACAAACACACGCATGTTTGGCGACGATTGCACCTAATTATCGAATCGATCGTGGTCGAACGATCTATCGCTATTAAAGAGAAAATATAAAATATAAAATTATATCACAGCCCATATAATATATCCGAAATACTCGACTCGACTCGCCGCCTGATTTATAAGAAGGTCGATGTTCAGCGTTATCGTTTTATCCCATTTTAAATGTTTACTGTATAATAAACTTGTAATATAGTCGTTGGGCAAATAAAGCTCGTTTTTCGATATACATATACTTATACGGTGGATCCTCTCTCTCTCTCGTATGAGCTTTAATTGACCCGGTTCTTAATCTTCGTGAAACACATCGGACACGTGAAAACAATTCTACTACACGCGACAGAAATTTCTTAAATTTTATATGACATACATGCTACCCCAGGATATCGTACGATCTGTATATTCTAACGAGAACGGTGGATTAAACTCCTTCGGGCAGAGTATTCCTCGTTGCTTTCGGGACAACTTCGTTTTTACTGTCTGAAGGAAATACACCGTTATCATATCACCGGTATTAATTGACGTTCGAGATCTTCCTTGAAAAGAAAATTTTCAAGAACATTTTTGTTCACCATCATCCTCAATGATGGAGGAAGAAGTGAGTGTCGAAATTGATGGGAAACAATCGAAACCCGAGCGCACTTTGCGTCCCATAATGTACGTTTCCTGGTTACTCGGTGTTGGTGTCGCACGGCCGAAAAAGTGTCCGAAAGCGATCACGATAATATTTCGCATGATTCACTTCGGTGTCTGTACGGTGATCGTGGCATTTAGCGTGATGGATTTCGCGAATTTCGGAAAAGAGTTCACCAGCAAGATCTTCGAGATCATGTACTGCATGAACAATGGGATCTGTCATATCGCATCTTATTACTACGTCTACCACGTGGTGCTGCACTACGACAAGTGGCCGGAACTGATGAAGAAAATGGAAATTTTGGATCAAAAGATCAGACGGGAATTGCCGATGAACGACACGTCGGTGAAAATACGACAGATTCTGGCTGTTCTCACGGTTTGCGCCCTGGGACCCATATCACTACTTATCCACGTTCTTTATTATTATTTCACACGACCCGATCAAATATTCGCCTCCGATCTACTGTTGTATTACACGATCGCGCAAACTTTGGTGAACAGTTTCGTTTTCGATATTATTGTGTACATGATCTGCCATCGGTTCCGAACTATCAACGAACTGATTAAACAGTTGGACGAGAGACATGGTCCCTCTTGGATCGCGTTGAAGATAAGGAAAATTAGAGAACTGCATAATGGCACGTAGCGAAAATTATCTATCGTTTTTATATCGTTTAAGAATTCATTTAATACGGTCGGATAAGTGTTACATGAGTTTTAACGATGATGTTACTTCATTTTTAGAAGCTTGCTGCTTAGTAATGACGGTGAACGAAATTTATGGCGTGGACCTGTTGTTGTGTTCGGCGAACTCGTTCATAATGGTCGTCGCGAAGCTGTTCAGAATTTATATGAGCGCCGCGGAGCACAAAAGTGGATTTATATTTTTAAATAACGTTATTTGGATGATATACGGCGGCCAATTCATTGTGATGTGTTGGGTCTGCACGTTGACGCATCGGGAGATAAATAAAATGGGAATTTCCCTGAGTAGTTTCATCTTGGACGCGGAACACTCGTCGAAGTTCAATAAATTGACTTCGTACAGAAACTTTCGGAACAAACAACCGGCGCAGCTGGAAGTCTATAACGAGAATCAATCTGACGACAACCAGCTCAATTGTTACGGGGTTCAAAGCCTGCTGCGAACAAACTTCGAACGCGACTGCGTCCGAAACGAGGCAAACGATTTCGCGACGCAGTTGCAGCATCATCGGATCGTATTCACCGCTTGCGACTTTTTTGACATGGACAACTCTTTGCTGACAAGAGTAAGCAAACACACTCCTAATACATTAATGATAATTAAAAGGATAATCATTATCTTTCGTGATTATTTCCAGTTTGTCAGTGTAATCACGACGTACCTAATAATCCTCGTTCAATTCTACAAACCCGAGGATCTGAATATTTAAACACGGTCAGTTAAGGTACAGAAATATCATTCTAACGGGTGTTATAAATAAATGTACACTTGGTTAAGTTAAACAAAAATTTAACAATTTATTAATTTAGACATTTTTTTCAGAAAACATTGTAAATTCTCAAAATACTGTAAATGAGTACAATGAGCGAATGAACATGATGAATGTATAAAGATTCTAAAAATTAATAAATACACCAATTATAAATGAGTTCAGTTCTTGGCAATGGGCGGGTTCCACTTTAATCGATTTCCTCGATGGTTGGTCCACCTCCGCCAGATTGAGCACCAGGCATACCACCAGGCATACCACCGGGCATACCACCAGGCATACCACCAGGCATACCACCAGGCATACCACCAGGCATACCACCGGGCATTCCACCAGGTGCACCACCAGATTGGTAAAGTTTGGTAACAATCGGATTGCAGATAGACTCCATCTCTTTCTGCTTGTGAACGAATTCTTCCTTGTCCGCAAGTTGATTTCCATCCAACCAAGCGATCACCTCATTGCATTTGTTGATGACTTTCTGCTTGTCGGAGGCATCGATCTTGTCTCTTATCTTCTCGTCCTCCATTGTATTCTTCATGTTGAAGCAATAGGCTTCTAATGCATTTTTGGCAGTTATTCTCTCGCGTTGCTGTTCGTCCTCCGCTCGATACTTCTCCGCCTCGTTCACCATTCTCTCTATATCCTCCTTCGACAGACGAGCCTTGTCGTTTGTAATGGTGATCTTGTTCTCTTTGCCGGTCGACTTCTCGATCGCAGAGACGTTCAGAATACCTGAAACATTGTAATTGTTCGATTAGTTACACGGTTTTTAGAACGATATGGATTGTCGGTGAAGTTTGTATATGTTTGAAATGTTCAAACTTCAAAGGAATAAACGTGTACGTACCATTGACGTCGATATCGAATTGCACTTCGATCTGCGGTACGCCCCTAGGCGCGGGTGGAATTCCGGACAGTTCGAATCTTCCTAGAAGATTGTTGTCTTTTGTCATGGCTCTCTCTCCTTCGTAGACTTGAATAAGCACGCCAGGCTGATTGTCGGAATACGTTGTGAATGTTTGCGTTTGTTTCGTGGGAATCGTGACGTTCCTCTTGATAATGGTGGTCATCACACCACCGGCGGTTTCTATTCCAAGCGACAAAGGTGTGACGTCCAACAACAATAAATCTTGGACCTCCGCGGATTTATCACCGTGTAGAATAGCAGCCTGGACCGCAGCACCATATGCGACAGCCTCGTCGGGATTTATAGATTTGTTCAGTTCTTTCCCGTTGAAGAAGTCTTGAAGTAACTTTTGAATCTTTGGTATTCTGGTAGAACCACCGACTAGAACGATACTGTTAATTTGGCCTTTGTCCATCTTCGCGTCTCTTAGAGACTTCTCCACTGGTTCCAAAGTGCTTCTGAACAGGTCCGCGCAAAGTTCCTCGAACCTGGCTCTCGTGATCGATGTGTAGAAATCGATACCCTCGTACAGTGAGTCGATTTCAATGCTGGCTTGTGTAGAGGAACTCAAAGTTCTCTTCGCCCTTTCGCAGGCGGTTCTCAATCGTCTAACGGATCTCTTGTTTTCACTCAAATCTTTCTTGTATTTCCTTTTGAATTCCTGAACGAAGTGGTTCACCATTCGGTTGTCAAAGTCCTCACCACCCAGGTGAGTATCTCCGGCAGTTGACTTGACCTCGAATATTCCGTCCTCGATCGTCAGAACGGATACGTCGAAGGTACCGCCACCCAGGTCAAAAATGAGAACGTTCTTCTCCCCGGCTTGACCTTTCTTGTCGAGACCATAGGCAATGGCTGCTGCGGTCGGTTCGTTAATAATTCGGAGTACGTTTAGACCTGCTATCGCACCCGCGTCTTTCGTAGCCTGTCTCTGCGAATCATTGAAGTATGCTGGTACGGTGATGACTGCTTCTGTGACTGTTCTTCCGAGATATGCTTCCGCGGTTTCTTTCATTTTTCCCAGAACCATGGACGATACTTCCTCGGGGAAGAAGGTCTTAGTTTCCCCCTTGAAGTCGACTTTGATCTTTGGTTTTCCACCCTCGTTTACTACCGCGAAGGGCCAATACTTCATGTCGCTCTGTACCGTTGCGTCATCGAATCGGCGTCCAATCAATCGTTTTGCATCTACGGAATTAAAATTGATCATATTAGTATCTTGGTACTCTCAACTCCGAAATGATTATGGTGTGCAGAACATCAGATAGTATAAATGGCTCCTCCGATAGTGTAAATAAGTATTATGTTCTTGGTAGATGGAAACCTGTGCGATACTATTAAAGCACATATATCAAATGATGCAATCAGAAGATATATGTACGTGACAGACATTGGGGCCACCGTAACAGCTGGCAGGAGGAACAAACTTGTTATAATGCCAAATGAAGTGTATCGAATGAGTATAGCACTATAGATATAATCTTCTGTTAGGTCAGTGACAAAAAAGTATGATGCAACAATGTAGGAGAGCCATCTATGAAAAGTATTGTCCAAATTTAAAAAGAAAAACACAAGCAATAATATTACAGTGGGAATTCAAAATAATTATAGTAATAACACATTGACTGCCTCTCAATGTTTCTATCTGGCTATACCTATAGAAGTATCTATAGTTAAAAACAAGTATCATCATAATGTTCAAGTTATTCAGATTAACACAAGTGCTCAAATCTATTTGTTCAGAGTTTTAAGTAAGCTTAATAGCGCCGGATAGCGGCGAACCCTCTTGACACTCAACGTGTTAAAATAATGTTATCGACCGGCCGAATATATTCGCAGACTGAATTAAACGCAACGTGTTTTACACTTTCATAATTTACATACCGTAAATTGTGTTTGAGGGATTCATTGCGACCTGGTTTTTGGCCGCATCACCGACCAGCCTTTCCGTGTCCGTGAAGGCGACATAGCTCGGTGTCGTTCGATTTCCTTGATCGTTTGCGATGATCTCAACTTTTCCATGCTGAAAGACACCCACGCAGGAGTACGTGGTGCCCAAATCGATTCCTACTGCTGGTGCTTTTGCCATCTTTTATTTCTGTGAATGAAGAAAAACAAAGTAAGTCTGAGTTGTCGCGACAGTGATATATTACGCGTAATCTTTCGCTACGGTGCGCCGTAATAAAGAGGAAAAGTCCGCTGGTACGCATCCAACTCCGAAAACTTGCGGTCAAAACTTCTCGACTAACGCGCCGACAAAATTTATCATTTCGTAAACTACGACGCATGAAATAGCACCGGCGTAATAAAACGTCGTACGCGTTGGGGCAAACGTACGCACCCATCACACAGAATTATTCTATCGGATATCAATTTTAACGATCAGAAGTTCTGAATCAGAAAGATTTACCACCTGGACATAAACGAAGTTATAAGTTTAAACATGATGCAATAACCGTACGTATAGTTGGTCGCCAAAATTGCAATGAATCTACCAAAATATCCGTCCTCTAGACGAGCGAATCGAAATCGTCATTGATATATGTTAAGTATCAAATTTTGCATCAATTTGTAACGCGTCGTTATGCAAAAACACAATATGCGATTACAGTCTCGGAATTTTAGCGACAAAATTCAAATTTTCCGACATATAATCCGTTTACAAGTTTTAAAAAATACGAGAAAGTCATTACGGTAAACTTAAGACGTTGTAATTTCACTTAACACGTTTCACCAATAACACTTTTCAAACAGCGCACTCGGTACATAGAAAAATCGTCGAATTAGTAAAACGCACTTAAAAAACAAAAATAAAACGTGTGCACCCACCTTTCGATTTGTTTTCGTTCGTTCTCTTCTCGTATAAAGTATACGTCGCAGTTTTATCTGCACACTGTTTAAGCACAATGTTTACTTCTCGCTTGTGAAAATGTATCTGACGGCGATACGCGCTGCGGCCCGTTATATACCCACCGGCGCCACTGACTATATCGAATTTCGCGCTTCGAGAAGCTTCCGACGATGACCAATCGCAGCATCGCCGCGATTCGACGGAGCCACCCGATTGGTAGAAAGTTCGAGACGTATCGCGAAGAAGGATAGAATATAATGGTGTCCGTGCATCGGAGAGTAAGAAAAGCAAGCCGAAAACACGAGAACATGCTGGAACGCACTGCATTCAAGATCACGGTTATATTTAGCACCTGAACCTTTTTTCATTTAAACTCGATTCGACTGACCAATTTAACGTTTGCAGATAACACCGGACGTCGAAATGCCGTTCGTAGACTTCAATAGTGGCATTATTCCAAAAAATTCATTACTCGACTTTTTTAACATATTTATATATGTTTAAAGTTTCCGTCAGTATAACATTTCTTATGAATATAATAAAATGTAGATGAAAGTTAAATTCCTTTCCACGCTACAGTTTTTAACTACTCCTTTTACTAATGGAAAATCGCAGTTTTTGCGTTGCGTTACTATTGAAGTCCGTAAGTGATATAATACGTATAATTGTGGGTTCGACAGGAAACTCTCGAACTCTCAGGAACTGTCTACATTCGAAGCGCAATTAATTGACACAATTGAATGGCACTCTAGTTTATGGAACAATTGATAGACGATTTTAATAGCGATGCATTCAAGTAAGCACCCTCAATTTTATGTTTTTAATTCTACTGTAATGCGTATCATGGCTGATGAAATCGATGTCAATTCTGTCCCACGAACGATTCGAGAACTGTTTGGAATATTCTAGCGTTACTGAGAATTATCCCAGTTTTCTTTGCAATATCGAAAGAATAAAATAAAATACGATATTATAGTCTATTTGAAAAGTTGCATTCTGTTCCCTCCCACGTTTAAAGTTTGTCAAAGTCCACTCGATTGATTCTGCAAATTTATATTCGAAAACTTGGCGCGAACATGGAATTCTTTGATATTTACATGCTATGTTCTGACATTATTTATTAAGAGAAGATGCTTATTTTTCTAATAAAAAGTTACGGATTTTAAAACATTTTGAAAGTGTTTCAGTATTTATGTCAGAAAAGTCGCAATTACTGTTGATGTTATGGCGTGATATTACGCGCCTTTTTACGTTCCGACGTCCCGATGAAATAGAAGGCGAATTTATTCAAATATGAATCTACCAGGGAAAATTCAGAAGTTAGATGAGGTTGTGGTAAATAGAATTGCAGCTGGTGAAGTAATTCAAAGGCCGGCGAATGCGTTAAAAGAATTAATTGAGAACAGGTTAGCCATGTAAACCTATAAAATTGTGATTACGTTTTACGATACTTTACGGATTATCTATACAATCATTTCAGTCTTGATGCAAAATCAACTAGTATACAGATTCTTGCTAAAGAAGGTGGCTTAAAATTATTACAGGTATGAACTTTTTTTGCATTATTTCAAATGAGGAATCATGGTAACACAATGGAATAATTTGTAGATTCAAGACAATGGCACTGGTATTCGAAAAGAAGATATGGAGATTGTCTGTGAAAGATTCACGACCAGCAAATTACAAAAATTTGATGATCTTAGATCAATATCAACCTTTGGGTTTCGTGGTGAAGCTCTAGCCAGTATCAGCCATGTAGCACTTCTTACAATAACAACAAAAACAGCAGATGAAAAGTGTGCCTATAAGTAAGTAACTTAGTTACTTGTACTCTGTACAAAATAAGTTATTTATTATTCTCTTTATTTACACTAGAGCGTCTTACATTGATAGTAAGATGAAAGCACCACCTAAATCATGTGCTGGAAATCAAGGCACTACCATAATGTTTGAGAACTTGTTCTATAACATAGCAACTAGAAGGAAAGCTTTATCAAACGCATCTGAAGAATTTAGTAAAATCACAGATGTCGTTATGAAATATGCTGTGCATAATCCAACTGTAGGATTTGTGTTAAAAAAGCATGGTGACATTACTCCACAGGTACTACTTAATATGAGACATAAATGTTAAATAGCTGATATTAATATATCACGGTTTAAAACTGTAGGTTCGTACACCACACAACTCAACTAAAGTAAACAACATAAGGACTCTTTATGGGAATTCTATTTCCAGAGAATTATTAGAGATAGAACTTACGGATGAAGCATACAAATTTAAGATGCATGCTTTAATCACCAATCCAAATTACACGAATAAACGGATGGTATTACTTTTATTCATCAATAATAGACTAGTTGAGTCGTCATGTAAGTTTCATAAATATGGAATGAATTGTTTGTAAGAGTCGCAAACTTATATGTATATTGTTTCAGCAATTCGTAAAATGTTAGAAGACCTTTATTCGTTTTATCTTCCAAAAAAGACGCATCCCTGGTGTTATATATCTCTAGATATTAATCCACACAATGTTGATGTCAATGTACATCCCACAAAGCATGAAGTTAAGTTTCTTCATGAAAATTCAATAATCGAGAGAATGAAGCTAGCATTGGATGAGAAACTGTCTGGAAATAGTGCCTCCAGAACGTTCTACTTACAAAGTCGTTTACCGAATGCCGATATCACACGAGAAGCTTTAAAAGAAGTTTTACCAGAATACGAGAAAGAAAATACAGATAAGACGACAAAATCGCGTCCCCAAGAAATGATCAGAACAGACGCATGTGATCAAAAGTTGGATAGATTTAATTTTACCATTCATTCCGCAATGAAACAAAGAAGTAAGGAGAGTGTTCAATATACCGATTCGGCAGATTTTCCAGAATCCAACAAGGAGTTAAAAGAAAGTATGTCAAATGAAGCAGTAGACAATACAACTGAAGTCAGATTAAATAAAGATCATCCACAAGAGTCAGATAAAGTGCCATGTGATACCGATATCAGTGATATGGAAAATACTGAGGTATCACTACCTGAAATAACAGAGATTGATAAATCGAGATCACCGTGGAGTAACATCGTAAATGATTCAAGTCCATCTACATCATCGGAATTAGTCGCATCAGCTAGCTGTAACTTAGTTTCATCTACTCAGATCGATGTCAGAGAAGATGTAAAGAAAACTGATGACATTCAAGACATATTTGAAATTATAAATAATGAATTTACGGAAAATGCAGACGATTCAGTCGCTGAAAAATGTAAGGATGAAATTGCAGATAAAGCACGTAAAAGGGTGTATCAATACTTTGGTAATAAAGATATCACCGAGAACGATAAGAAAATACACGATGAGACAAAAAAAAATGCAACAGAAGAGAAACCGGATAGCGCTAATGCAACCGATAAAAGTAATAGGTCTAATGAGGATTCTGAAAGTACAAATTTACCAATGGAAATTGATGCCACAGATAAGAACGATGAAAAGACCACGCCAGAATTCAAATCATACTCAGTAAATAACTTTAGAAGGGAAGTAAAATTAACAAGTGTATTAAAATTACGCAAAGAAGTAGAAAATGACTGCCACGAAGGACTAAGAGAAATCTTATCAAATTTAACATTTGTTGGATGTGTCGATCAATCTTCAACTGTCATTCAAAGTGGCGTTAATTTATATCTGTGTGACACAAAAAAATTAGCGTAAGATTATTAACGCCTATGTCTAATCAATTACTAAAAACATGTATGCAACAGAACTATAAATTCATTTTCTTTTTTTACTTAGGGAAGAACTTTTCTACGAAATAATGCTTTATGACTTTGCAAACTATGGAGTTATAAAGTTTTCGGTATGTGCTTAAGACTAGGTAACTACATTTTATGTATTCTGATGTTTTTCAATTTTTAGGATGCAATACCTTTATACGACTTAGCAATGTTAGGATTGGATACAGAAGAAGCTGGGTGGACAGAGGAGGATGGAGAGAAGGAAGAATTAGCTAATAGTGTTAAAGAATTATTACTAGAGAAAGCAGATATGATGAAAGAATATTTTTCTATAGTTATAGATAAAAAAGGAAATTTGAAATCTTTACCGATATTGTTAGGTAAACATACTTTCATGAATGACAATCTGCTGAAGATATTAATCGAAATTAATATTTACACCATTTTTTCTAGAAAAATATTTTCCATGCGAAGCTGGTCTTCCTTTATTTATACTGCGTTTGGCAACGGAAGTCGAATGGTCGTCAGAACAGCCGTGTTTTAAAAGTATTTGTAGAGAAACAGCAAAATATTATAGCCAAGTGAATCCTAATAACGGTACACATGATTGGAAGTACATTACAGAACATGTTCTATATCATGCAATTAAAGAAAGTTTGCTTCCCCCAAAGCACTTTGCACATGACTCAACGATATTACAAATAGCGAGTTTACCGGACTTGTACAAAGTTTTTGAAAGATGTTGACCAGTCATATTTCGACAACACGTTGTACCGGAACAGCGGTTCTACTGATAAATGCCCCTGTAATTGTGATCGCATTTATATTTGACAAATAACATAATGATAGGCTATATAAAAACGTGAAAATATAACGTCGCAGATCTCGCATAATTTTATTATCAGTTCAGAGTGTATGTATGAATCATCTTGTTATCATAAAACACACTGTCCAAGCCTTAGTTGGTTGAATTAAAATATGATGTGATATTTTTCATTTAAACAGATTGGGTGCAAATGCATTTCTAGAACGTTCTACAAACTTTGTACATATGATTAGATTCGTCATAAAAACACTGTATCTATTACATTATTTATTTGTATGTATTACGCCTTTTAATTGTATTCTAAACTTTGTCATTTATATGAAATATCATTTTTTAAAGTCTTTTTACTAAAAAATAATAGAGACAATGTATAATACAAAATGAGGAATGATAGTTATTTATGTAAACATACATAATAGTGTGATTGACTGCGATAATTAACTGAACACCAACATTCAAACAAGTTTGATCCTTGTTTAAATATAAACAAATTTACTTTTCGTGCTTTAGTACTTTGCTTATATATAACAAATAACAATTTTCTTAACAGAAATACTTTTGCATAGTTTACATTTCAATTTAGATTATAATTGTGGGATGGTGGCCCAGCTCTTTCAAAATGTGGACATGAAAACTTAAATTACCCCTTGGCAACACCGACTAATGCTGGTCTCACTATTCGTTCATGTAATTTATATCCCACTTTTGATACTACTACTACTGTGCCTGGTTTTTTACCTTCAACTTCCTGTGTAAAAAGAAATTTTTGATTAGCATTCATATAAACCACATCATAGTAGATTTTAATAAAGATAAGAATAATTTTACTTGTTGAAATAATGCTTCATGTTGATTGGGGTCAAACTTTTCATTAATCGGATTTAGTGAAATTAAGCCATGTTTCTTAAATACCTATGAAAATCACAGGAAAAATAGAGTTAGTTGAAGATCATAAGACATTCTATGCAAAAGAATTATACCATAGGTTGATAGTTACTTTGTGCAGTTGTGCTTCAGTCATGGTTAAACCCTCATATAAAGTTTTTAAATGTGGATTCTTTTCTGTTAATTCATCTTTTGGTACACTCTCTGTAGCTTTTCCTAGAATATCCGCTACTTCTAAAAGATCTTTACAAAAACCTTGAATAGCAAATATTTTTGCATCTTCAATTTGTTTTATCAGTCGAACTCTAAGATTTTCTCGATCTGCAAGTGCTGTTTTGTACTTAATCTCCAGTTCATGTTTTCTATCTTTAAGTTCAGCTATTTCCTTACTGAGAAGTTTAAAATCCTCCCCTAATTTTTTCTGATCTTCCATTGTCTCCTTCACAGGAGATTGTGTGTCTCCATCTGATTTCTTCTCTTCCGTCACTGTACTGTATCCTTGTCTTTGCCACGGAACAATATAAGACGGTTGAGACAACCTGCAAATTTTAAAGATAAAGATCCAGATAAACTGTACGTATGAAACTAATGTAAAAGATTAATAACAACATCAATTCCAAACTAATAGTAGTATCGAACCAACTCCTAAATTTAACGTAACCTAAAAAGCCAGTTGAAAAGTTGTTCGGTACTTTAATACAATGAAAGCTGAAGATTTCCTTTTGCCCAGTATGTTTTAATGTCATTACAGAGGAGAACAGAACGATATAATCAAACACACGAGAGTTACCTAATATCTAACCTCTAATCATCATCCGAACAACGTGTTGCAATAAACCGGAGACATTTGTTCTTTAATAACAAACGAAGAAACGCAGGATCTTACCTAAAGAAAATATTTTTATTTATATGATGTAGACTGTCGGTCGTGGCACGAGCAAATCGTACTGCGACCGGTATCGCGATCGATGCCATAGTTTCTTTACAATTTCACAAAACCGTATCCAGTGAATGATGAGACGAACCGTGATCCTTGTGCTTTCGCAGTGACTCTCAAACATGTGCCGCGAATGATTGCAACGCACCGAGTAAACTACATGACGGCAATTCTTCCACAAATTACGAAAGATTATAGACATACAGTTCTCATACAATTTATTAATAGTTTCTTGTATTTTAATACTTTGCACTTCGGTACGTACGTAGAAGACATTTGAAAATAAATAAACCAAGTAGTTGAATCTGATTGTGATGTTTTGAAATTTTATTGGAATGAAATGGTACAATATAATGAAACACTGTTTGCGATCATAAATCTTATGATTTCTATATGCTCTTTTTAATACGTTCAGCATTGTCTTTTTTTATATTTACAAAAACTGAAACTATCAACTCAGCGTAGTAAAACAAGCAAGACTGTAAATAATGAGACCTTATTTTCATTTACAAAATTAGTATCATAAGATAATTAATCTGTTGTTCAACTACGCGAACTGTTCAGTTCTAAAATAACCTAGATGATTTGTTATATTGCTGTTTAACGCATACTGTGTCTAAATCGGACGTTACGAACAGTTAACTTGTGTGATACTTAGGTTTAATCCTTTCATACTCTCAAAATGACGCTTTGTTACATCATAGACTACTTCACTTCGAAGTAAGTGTCGCTTGGGATTTATATTATGCTAGTATTCATAAATAAGAATAATTTGATTTCGTCAAACCTATCATGTACAGTTATTTCAAAATATTTTTCACATTACTCACAGTTTATGGTTATCCCTCTTATTTTGCAAACTAGTTGCATTATTGACGCATAATTCTTGTCGCAATTAGTGCTGGTTGCTTCGAAAATACTTTTCACCTTAGAGTGTATTCGCGGCATGAAATTATCAAAGAAAATGCTTATGTGTGTATCTTTGATTATAGAGAAAATAAAAGAAATGTGCAGAACAGCAAAACGCTAGCGCATTATAATAGAAAATCATAATAAGTATAACGCTTACAGGTATATGAACTGGGCAAAAAGTGAAAAACCTGGTTAACAAAAGGCCACTGATTGCTTTTAAGGGAAACATTAAACGGATACAATTTGTAGTGAAGGATACAAAAAACTCATAGTAAGTCCTTCAATTATCCACATAGTGAGCCTGTATACATTCTGCTTGACATACTTGTTCAACATTTAATACAAAAATTAATCTACTTTTCTCTAGCATGACATTCCAAGTGTGCAAATGTCGATCAACAAATTCTACTGGTAAAATTACTTAATCGCTAAATTTTTTTAATGTACATAAATAATTGATTTATTGATCAACTATGTTTTTCCTTCGCGTGCCTCCAGCAAATTGAATGTCAAGTTTAGTTTATTACTTTTTTAATTTTATGATAGAATAAGGTGTAGGTATTTCGGTGTTCCGGCACACGAGCCTAAAAATGTACAAGTTGTTGAGGCTTGTACAAAATTATAAATGTTCTTTAAAATTTGTCTTTTCCTCTTAAATATTAAGGTGAAAGTACAGAATAGACAGAATAGACTACTCCCTTAGTCGTGTTTCATAATAATTAGTACGTGTTTTGGCTTTATATCTGAAAGAGTTGTGTGTTGGGTATCATGTCGGAAAAAACCGACCAAACGTGTGACCGTTTGACGCCATTATTCAAGATATCTAAAATATATGGTAGTTAGAATCCTTCTTGATATTGTTTCGAATCTAGTTTCGCTTGAATTACTTCCAGTTGTCTTTTTGCTTCGCATTGTGGGAAGTTTTGTAAATCGTAATATTGTGGCGCGATTTTTAGTAACCAATCCGCTGTAAAAAATAGATTCAAACAATTAGCAAATAAATATTTTAAAAACGAATTGTTTTGTAAAACTTACGTTTGATGTCGGTAACAGTCCTAATATAGTTCTTGGTCGTGAGCACGAACTCATTATAAATTACCCACTCGGGTTTGTGATCCAAACAACTGCTTGGGTGAAGCTGTACAACTTGGTTATCTTTAATAGTCAAATAATGACCAGTCCTTTCTAAATGTGCTACCTATTTAAATCATATACATGATGTAATTGCCAGACGTAATAAAAACTTTTATTTACTTTTGAACATATTGCATGCTTTAGTCAGTACCTGCATAAAGAAACCATTTACAAGTGCTTTCCTGATGTTGATATAGTAATCTTTTGATGTGAAGTCGGTTGAAGTACGTTTTAAGCAGAATCTATCCATTATTCTACTCAATTGTTCCCTTACGTTATCGCCACTTTTTAACGATCGATAATTGACAAAATTGTCGTAACACCATTGAGGATCTTCCAAATCTATAATATGTATTACATACAGTACCAACATATAATTTTATAAACTGCGAAGTGAAAGAATATAAAGACTTACTCTGTTTGAAAGCATGGTATACATTCAGTAGTGTTAAATGATCACCATCAATATGCGCAAATCGCATTTTAGCGTCATCTGCAGCCTTCTTTGATTCATTTGGTCTCACAAAGCACTGTGGGACTAATACAATGTCAATCATCAATATAAAACCATGTTACCTTACCACGATCCTAACTTTAATCTAATAATCTCTATGTTTTATTGTTTCCA
Organism: Mimumesa dahlbomi; assembly: GCA_917499265.3. NCBI lineage: Eukaryota > Metazoa > Arthropoda > Insecta > Hymenoptera > Crabronidae > Mimumesa > Mimumesa dahlbomi. The sequence goes on along the minus strand of OU824114.1, from coordinate 3,783,650 downwards.
TATTATATCACTTCAAATAAGTGATTGATACAAGAAATGCACAAGTATAAATCTAACGTTAGTTCACGTCAAGTTAATGCTTTTTGTAATATATCATAATACTCTACCTGAAAGCATGGCAGTAATGCTAAGTATTTCATTACTACAGTTGTGATTACATGATGCAATAAGCATTTTTGCCAATTGAGGATCTAATGGGAATTCTGCCATCACAGCACCCAAATCCGTTAAATTGCCATCATCATCAAGGGCAGCCAAATAATTGAGAAGTTCCAAAGCTCTCATAAGAGTTTCTGGTGCAGGAGGGTCCATAAAATCGAAATGGACCTGTGAACCAAATTCAGTAACAAACATAAATACATTGACAATTCAATCGACTTTTAAGTCTTACAAAAAACATACCAAATCGTCGATTCCGAGTTTCTTTAGTTGTAATACGACGCTACCAAGATTTGACCGCAAAATCTCAGGATACGTATTATCCTGCATTTCATTTTTATACGCTTTTTCCGTATAAAGTCTGAAACATTTTCCGGGTCGTGTACGACCAGCTCGGCCAGCTCTTTGTTGTGCAGACGCTTTACTAATAGGCGATACAAGGAGAGATTCTACTCGAATTCTTGGATTATATACCTATGGATACATAAAGCGTTAGCGATCATGTGCTTAGAAAATATATGGTGCAACTACATATATGAACTAACTCTTACTTTTTGTTTTGCGAATCCAGGGTCTATGACGAAGACAACACCGTCGATAGTTAACGATGTTTCCGCGATATTAGTTGATACTACAACTTTTCTGCCTATTGCACCATTAGGTTTCGTGGGTGGTGCTGGTTCAAAGATTCTCTGTTGAAGATTAGGGGGCAGCGTAGAGTATAGTGGTATACACTTAAGTTCACCCACTTCAGGACCCAAGTTATCCATTTCTCGTTTGATCCTTTTGCAAGCTTCTTCTATTTCCTCCTGACCAGTTAAGAATAAAAGCAAGTCTCCCACCACTTCTTCACACATATGTATCTGAATAACTGTTCTGATTGCAGCTTCTAAATAATCTCTTTCAGGTTCAGGAGTATAAAAAATTTCAACAGGATGAGTTCTGCCAGGTACATTCATGAGAGGTGCATTATCAAAATACTGCTGAAACTTTCCAGCATCCAAAGTTGCACTCATGATCACAAGCTTTAAATCTGATCTTTGCTTAATCACTTCTTTCAGCACACCCATAAGCAAGTCTGTGGCTAAAGTTCTTTCATGAGCTTCATCTAACAAAATCACTTGATAAGCATCAAGCATGGGATCAGACATGCCTTCACGAAGAAGCATACCATCAGTCATATATTTCAACACAGTTTTTGGTGAACTGCAATCTTCGAATCGGATACTGTATCCTACTTCTTGACCTGTTCAGAGAAATTAAGATTTAAGAACATTCTTATTTTCCATAAAGCAATTTTCCCATGTAGATGTAATAAATATACCTAATGCAACATCCATTTCTTCTGACACTCTCTGTGCAACGGACATAGCTGCTACTCTTCTTGGTTGAGTGCAAGCAACACCTTTTGCACCAATACACCTTGAATATTCCACACACCATTGTGGGATCTGTGTTGTTTTGCCTGACCCTGTTTCTCCGACAAGTACAATACATTGGTGTTGCGCTAATAGCCTCATAAAATCAGTACGATATTCAAACACAGGTAGGGTTATCCTTTTTTTATAAAATTCATGATATCTTGGTGTGTAAGGCAAACCGGTGTAAGGGTTAATCTGAACTTGACTCTTTGGTGCTGTCGAAGCTGTAGTTGTGTTATTCGATATTGTTGAGCCTTCTCTGTGGAACAATAAACATATTGTTATTAATTCCAATCAAAACAATCTTGTTGATGTGATACTAATAATTATACTGATTATAACGACGAAACAAGGAATATCTAAGTGTAAGAACACGTTTAGAGTTGAGAACACTTGATTGCCTATGATGGCCAGTTATGGGGTCCAACAAGTGTTAACATTAGCCTCGTGTACAAATTTTCGTTCGATACACAATGTTTTTCTTTCAACCTTACATAAACATTCGTCGATATTGCAAAAAGTATATATATTTAATGATCATTGCAGAATATACCAATACGAAAAAGCTACTCAGTTGAGAACCGTTACGGATGAGTTGACCAAACAAGTCGACAGCAACAGAAAACTTTCTTTCCACAACACTTCAAGACATTACTTTGGCAAAATCATTACGCTAGGCTATTCGACACAATAAAATGAAATCTTTCGTTCCGGATTACTCTGGGAATATAATATTCATTTGATCAAACGCGCGGTAATATTGAAAAAACTTTGTAAAAATGCACATGGCAAAGATGTCTCATCGCACATTTTTGCTTCGAGGAATGTATAACGCATTGATGCACTCACGCTTTCCGCTTGACATACGGGTCCACAACCTCGATCCTACGTTTTGACATAATTCTTGTCCCTCCGGAGGCAAGTAAAGGAAAATCTGTTTACGAAATTCAGACGAGGCGTCACAAAATGGCAAACTAGCAGCAGGGGGAGGAAACTCTTATGGGAGAATTTGGTACCGCTTTTTAGTTCTGACCCGCGAGATACTAAGTAGATGGCACCACGTGGTCTTACAACTGCACGTGAGCCCTACTAATTCATGAGACTCTCACACCTTCAATTAATCTGTGTGAAATTCTGAAAGGAATTATCATGTTTGCATGGAAACAAAACAGGAAATGATTGTCCAAATTTTTTATTCTATGAAATTCGTTAATAAGAATGTCCTTCTTCTGATTTGCGGGCTAAAGCCATAGACCAAGTATAAGAGTAGACGCGACATTCAGTTGAGTTTCGTGTCTCACGTATAAGCAGTAGACACTCGAAATTTCAATCACGCAATGCTTGACAACTGCACCTCCAAGCGCGGGACATTTTGAAACTGAGACCAACATCGATTATCAACACGTGTTGAATGAAACACGGATATTTACATTAAAAAAACATATTTATTTGTCAGTATATTACAATTATAAAAATAGTATTACGGTTGTGCGAATATTAAATGGCTATATTCCTGATGATATACATAGCTTCGTTATCGCACCCGAAGAGTAGAGTTGATCTGTTAATATCAATACTGTTTATTGGCTTGTGCATAGCACTGCAGAGTGACATTACGTTGACTTTTCCATTTGTACCTATTGTATTTAACCAGTGAGTGTCTATGGTGTCTGAAACACATACAAAAATCTGTATTATGTAGAATACTTTGATATGTAAATTTCTAACTTTCATAAATCATAAAGTTTACCTAATTTCAGTTTGGAGTTTTGCGCATTATTCCAGTGCCATAATTCACCGCTAATGGAACAGGTGAACAAATTTTCTGGTCTATCAGAATGGAAAAGTATTTCACTCACAGCCTTTGCATGAGCATTAAGCTGAGACATTGGATATGTGTTGTGTCGCAAGTCCCATACTGTTAGACTACCATCACCACCACCAGCGACAACAATATGTCTTTGAGTTGGGTGATGTGCAATACTTGTAGCTTCGGTCTACAAACATTTTAATATCATTTTAAGAATTAAGAATGTTATTAACTCGTTTAATAATCAAATAGTTATTGTATACTTTTGCTTGGTCCGAAAGCATGAATGTTGTAGCAGGAAGATCTTGATTGTTTCTCAAATCCCAAACTTTCATGTGACCTCTCATGTTTCCTGTAAGTATCTCATTATGCCTTAAAAAGTCCACGCAATGTATGGAACAACTATCTGCTTTTTCTGTAATATTAATGTAACAATTAAATACATGTGCATACAGATAGCCTTAGAGCATATGTAATTCTATGATGATTACCAATAATTCTAACTGGCTTCTTTTGGGAAGCTGTTAAAAGATTAATTCTACCATCTTCCCCTACTGATACTATATCTTGTTCAAAGGTAGACAGTCCTGTGCACGAAGCATAATCTGTCATTGGCCTGTAAATATAAGTTAATGATGTACATAATATTTGTATTATTCAATGATTTTTTGTCAGAAAAACTTACTTATAATTGTGTATAAATTCCCAGCACATGTGTTCTTTGAACTGCGAATATGGATTTTCATGAATCTGTAGCAATCTGACAGAACCCAAGGATGAGGATGCCACGAAGAAGTCTTTGGAAATGAACTGTAAAAGTTACACGCTATGAAGTACGATCGATTAATTACTTCTATGTGGATTAGTATCAAACCTTTATCTCGGTTACATCCCCGAGAAACGGGTACGATGACACTACTGCAGGATAAGTTTCATTTTCGTCGTTCATTTGAAACGTCCAATAAGTTATTTTGTTCACCTTTAAAGAGAAACGGTATACTATTAACTGTTACGATATTTCGGTACATTATTCACATATGATTTATGCGAACACGAGTACGTAGTAGGTTAAGTTTGAAGAAGATAACCTCACCGGGTCATCCCAACTGCCGGTTAAAAAATTATTTGCTTCCGCGAAGTCTTCATGCTTCCATCTGATTTTTGAGATCTTTTCAGATACGAATGTTCCTTGCACATTCTCACTCATCTTTTGATAAACTTATGTCTTATTTGTGAAAAACGAGAGCGTAAAGGAAGACCTGTTTTATCTTTACGCGCGTCTTTGCGCAACTGTCAAAAAGACCGCCAAGCGTGGTCAGCACATTTTTCAAAAAACCACGTGGTAAGAATTATATTAATAACGAATCATGTTATCAATACGATTAACAAAGCATACTAAACAACGAAGTCAATTATGAGCTAAATCAGTAATTAAATGATAAAAGCTTATTGAAAAGTAATATTGAAGCAATAAATATTTTTAATAAACGTCAAGTTATACGTATATGCAATGTTAATGAAATATTTCATACTATCAGAGAATTATATACAAAAAAATACTATTAAATATTACGTGAGCATTATACATGTATGTAAATACTACATTGTAAATCTAGGAAAAATGATTTCTATACGAAAGTTGACGATAGAAGGGTAGGGATCCACCTATGTTTTATAATGAACAAGAGATACAAAGACAGTAACGCGGCGATCATGTAGTGAAATAGACCGTCTTCCGTAACAGAGACTTAAAATTCCTTCAAACGAACCAGTTTATACAGAGACTGATATACAGTGGGTAAAAATAGTATTTGCATACGCTATAACATGAATAGACAAACTGAAATATGTTTTAACAAATGATCATTTTTGTTAAATTATTATAGATCAATATCCATTAGCGAAGTCTACTTATAACCAAGCATTCTTCTAAAAATTTGCTTAATTCTGTGACAGGGAGTGCAAATACGTATTTCACCCAGTGTGTTAGAGTGTTGAATTTTGTAAGTGTGTGCTTTATATAACTTATGTGATGCGAAAAAGTTAGACGAGATTCGAAAGTATCAGCGATACTCTATTTTACTCTCCCCTGTTTAAACAGAACAATAACAGTAAGATAGAATCTATTTTTAACAATCCGCTCCGAGTAAGCTGCTTTCGGCTAGTCTTAATGCCAAATAATTTTTATAAGGTGCCGTTCATCGATATGCCGACGATCGTGTTATTGCTCTTGTATCTCAATACGCTCTATTTAACGCGCTGTGATGTAAGCGAACCCGCCCCAAAACTCTGTAAGTAATAATAAGTACAAAACGTGCCAGGCTTATTACATTATATGTTTCCGGTGATTAAGAATATCGCAGGAGAAATATTTTACGTTAAAGCACACACTTTTGAGAGAGAACAATTCGTAATTATTACATTGCTCAATACGATTACCTATTGTGTGATAGATTAATCCAAATAATATACAAGTCGAATTTCACATTTACAGCTTTATTAGATAGTAACGTTACAAGTGACGAGGGTGTTACGGAAACTCAACATGCGACGTGTAAAATCGCTACGGAGGAATTGGTCGCAAGTGCACGTGCTACGGTCACGAGAGTACTTACCGGAGCTTGTAACGCGAGTAAAAAAATCACCCTCTGAAATTTCCACCTTCATTCGTATCAATAAAATGATAGAAAAAACATTTCTTTAGAAACGATCGATGAGAAGTTCGAACACTTGGAGAAATACTTGATTAAAGAGTTGGATGAAATAAAATCATTACTTTACACGGTAGTAGGAAATGAAAAGATCACGAAATTGAAAGACTTACTGAGTAATGAGCGGTATATTCAAAGTATAAATGACAATGATTATCATGTGAAAGATAATGCTTTGTCACCTAGACAACAGGAAATCTATAAATACAACGGGACTATCCAAGAAATTGCCACATTAAATGGTTAGTTGATCTGCCGATAAAATTAGTCATTCGAACTATCCACCATCGTCAATTGCACTTAAATTTATTGAGTATTACATGGTCGAATTAGAAAGCGATCGTTTAGGTAAAGAGTTAAATCATTTGGAGTAATCAATATACTTCAAGCGGACATCGTTACACAATCACTTAAACGCGTACCGCAGAAAACTAGGTAAACATAAGATAGCATAAAATCAATATCAAAAATATATATCGCAGGTAGGTCTAAGTGCATATTGCTGTGCATTTGGAAAACGTAATGAATAATTATGCGTGAAGTTATCATATCTATGATAATGATATTGCATGTAAATGAAAGCATTACTGAAGCTGTGTTATGAGATAAAAAATCATACTGGCGAGACCGTGAATTGTATAATTGCTATTTTTAATAAAATGTAATTAAAGCAGAAACATTGATACTTTACAGGATCTACGACTATGTTCCTTTATTACTGGCAAATAAAAAATTTCGATGAAAAACTTGCCAATTGGAAAACTTCTCGTTCTGAACGGAGCCCAACATTTTACGTAGGCCAGCGTGAATACGCGATGTATATAAAAATTACACCGAGATATTTTCCAGATGGTACTGTCTTCATAGCAGTCGGATTAACTCGGGGACGTCAAGATTCTGTCCTCAAATGGCCATTTCCTTATAAGATTCGACTGGAGGTAAGAAAATACCTTCAAAAGAAAAAGGTCTATCCCGTTTGCCCACGAGACAACAAAATATAACTTAGTAGAAGTGAATTTCTGTCATCTTTTCCATTTGTAAGTAACGCAATTACGAGATAAAAAAGAGGGCTCTCTTATATCTCACATAGAACGTAGATATATATATTCGTTCGACCAAATATAATGAGGAAGTGGCCCTTGAATAATACCAAAGGATCCGTGTAATATAATATGATATTTTTACAAAAAATGTCAAAAGCATCGCAAGTTCGCCTAAAATATACTGCAGATTTTATGCTTTTTGTATCCATTTCCGACGTTATCGTGATTTGTGTGATGGTTCTGTTTTATATTTATCGTTATCGTGTGTTTCAGATTTTAGATCATTCCCCGGAACATCTACGACAAGATCGACGCTCCCGTATCTGGGATCCGTCCACTCTTTGCTCGGAATATTTTTGGGGTCGACCAAAATTAACTGGAGATCCAGATAATCCAGAATGCGTTGGACTCAGCATTTCGAGACAGACTCTTTTTTCAAAGCAAACGTACCAGATCGATCACCGGACGCGAACCACTAAGTACCTTTGGAATGGGAATATTACGATAAAACTTATCGTTTATCTTTAAAGATTTACATTTCGTCGATTAATAAGACAATTTTTCATTACAGTACTGCAGTCTCCTTTATTAGCTTTATTTAGATATTAACAAAACATATACAATTGAGTTCACACATCACAGCTGTCTAGTAATGAATCGATTTATAGTGTATCTTTCCTAATCGAAATAAATGATGTATTTAAAACGTAGAGAACCGATAAGGGGATAGTGTTACACTTTACATTTAATTTGGTATAATGTCATCCGTATAATCGTACCATTTATAGTTGTACGTAATTAATTATTCAAGTCAATCTGAGCTGGTTGATGGTATGTCGAGTCTCTTGCGAAGAGGTAATTTACGGGAAAAATAGACTTGCGGGGTTTCTGGTAATTGATAGTCATTAATATCTCGGTCACTCGTAGCCCGAATATTCTGAGAGGCTACTCTGAGCAATGCTTTGTAGACGGAGAGTGGAAGCCGAATGCTATCGCTTGTCTCCGTGTCCTGCGAACCTGTCGCACTATCATAAAAGCTTCGCTTCCTTCCACACCCTGCGGTTAATTAAACAATTTCCGTGATTAAATAATTCGGACAAGTATCAGGTTGAATCAAAAGTTCGATTCAGGACGTCTTCAACAGTACATTAATATCTTATATGAAAACGAAAAGAACTTTTGGAACTACCTAATAATTAAAACAATATATTTGATAAATGACTGTAAAGGCACCCTTACCAGTGAATGCATTGCAAAATGGTCTTTTCATTTTAGCCGTCTCGTCTGGTGTGAACGCATCCAAGAATTGTTGTTGAAACTACAAAATTAGATTCTAGTACTTTATGTTTTAGTTATGAATGCTTTTATAAACACACGATATATTTCGTTATTAAAGTGAAAAGTATGTTGATGTTAATAATCATCATATTCAACATTATGAAATATAAAAAACGATTTATTTCTTAAAGTAAGTGTTTACCTTATTTTGAATTTGTTCGGAACTTGACCCTTTCAAGAAACACGTAAGTACCAATGCACAACAAATGTATCCGGTTACCTATGCGTAGAGAATATATTTTAATTTCAAAACTATCAAATATTTATGAATGGTGACAAATAAATTGTTTGTATTATGGTATAAAATGTGGCAGGGATCATCCTAAATGGAAAAATTGGAAGTTGATAATCTAGGTGATCAATGTAGGTATACGTAATGTCCAATAAGCGGTGTTATATAAGTGAATATTGACACACGTGGAGCTTATGTTCACTGCTGTAATCTGCTTAAGCATTGTTAATCAGTTTTGCGTTGCGGTTAATTAATGTTTGACGATATCGCCGCACCATCGGTTCTTTAGCGATAGCGTGTACGAGTCTCAAAATAGAGAGGCAAAGTTCTGTAATTAAGAACCGTAACAGGTACTGAAAATCCATGGAAAAACAGTCTATCAATTTCCCTCGCCGACCTCTTTTCGCGTTCCGGCTATTATAGGCAATCTCAAATGTAATTACATTACTAATAGAAAATATGAACTGAGAAAATGCACGCTGGTAGATGTTTAAGAAACTGTCACTGATCCATTCGACAAGTGATTATAAAGCGACGCGAAAGTAATCTTTGAAAAGTCAATTTATGCAGGTCATAGGAATATTGTTTGTTAAAAATAGTAACACATATATGTATATCGTATAATTTTCGTAAAAAATCATAAATCTATTCATAAATAGATATAAACAATTGAAAACTTGCACTACATTCATTTCCTTTGGCTTTTCACATATTTACAAACTAAGTTATCTCTTCAATAAATTATCTCTTTCAGAAACACTATATTATCCCTTCGCGTATCGCTGGCACAAAATTAACATTATTTTTTCTATACGCGATCAAAGTAGTCGATTATCATTATTTACAGATGCTCTGTCCGTTCGTATCAGATTGAAATATACCTCGATTTGCATGTCGCGGAGAATACAAGAGAGAAACTCACCCTCATCTCGAGACTTTATTCTGTCAATTCGATCCAAATGCCGAGAATGGTTTCCCGACGAGACGATACTTGAAGGAGTTCCTTTCCAATCACGATCCTTTCCTCTGCTCGTTCTTTCCGGGGTAGTTGCGCGCGAAAGGAATCAAAGTCCCCGTGTGAGGGATGAAAACGCGCGTCGGCTCTTCAAATACCGCCCCCTCCGCGATCGGGGGCGTAAATACATGCGCTTCGAGGAACGCATGACCGTTGACAATGGTTTGTATGTATGTACAATAGCGTTGTTTTATGTCCTGCACATGGAGATGCGGTTGGGTTTTACGGTTCGCTGAGATTCCATGAAATGCATATATTTAGCACTCCCGCGCGCAACCTTAATCTGCTGGCTATCCATTACGTACACGTTAGTTGTACGCAGTGATGCGTTCAAAGACAAGAACCCTTCGAGTTATACCACAAATCTGTGTTGTTTACAGTGATGTAATAGTATAGGATTTATTTTGATACTATGTAACAACGAGGCTAGATACGATCATACTTTATATAATGTTAATATTACAATATGTTTGATGTATCTGACCGTAATAGTTAATAGAGGATAGGATTAAAGTGAACTTCAATCATTTATAAGTCGGACATATCTAAATTAACGTACCGAATATCATATTTATACTTTATATAAATAATTTTCCGAATTATTTAAAGATATATGTCGTGATTGCAGTCTAAAGAAATCGCAATAGTCTCTAAACCCCCACAGTGTTATCGCACTTATCCCCGACAAACGAGGTGGTGAATATGTAAACACTGGGTGGCGGGAGGTCGAAGGATTAGATGCCGATCAAGCCGAAGGCAGGAAGCAGTATGCGAAAGGTTGACCTGCGAGAGGCTTCGTGTAAATCATAGAAAGGCGGCCGGGGTTAAGTACTTACAACGTTTGCACATCAGAACCCGCTGAGTTACGGTAAGGTCGTTCAACCCTTGGCAACTGACCGTCCGCCTACCACTTTTATTTAAATTTTTTAGTTAATCGACATTCAAGCTGCGCTCTTTATTTTTTTTCTTTATGTGAAATAGTTTTTCATGGAAAGAATATATTTGTACAGCAATAACATTTGGAATTTTTTCGTTATCGACTATGCATATAATTGGGAAATTAATCACCTTATTCTTGATATCCTTGACATATTTACGATCAACGACTGAAGTAAAGGAACAATTCCAAGTTAATCGATTTAAAATTGTAAATCATAAGCACCACGACGGTTTCATACCTTCACTTATGAATAAGAGATGCGCCGGGAACTGTAATACCGTTGATATATGACTATTCTACCGTATAAAATAATCTGTCAACTCAAAGCAGTTTTTTGGTCGGCATTCGCTCAATTTTTGAGATAGCGATCTGAAACTTGTACCATTGTTTTAGTTAGGAAATTCTACGCCAGATCAATATATAATAGTTGTACTTTTCGAAAATTTAATTTTTCGCAAAAATCTGAAGGGGGTAGGTCAGGATTTTTTGCGATTTTCGTAATTCCCTCGCCATTTCCACAATTTTTGAGATATCAAAATGATTCTTTCACTGGCTTATTCGGCTTCGGATTCCGGGTCCAAAACGTCCAGGATCATTTAAATATCTCAAAAATTGTAGAAATGGCGAAGGAATTACGAAAATCGCAAAAAATCCTGACCTACCCCCTTCAGATTTTTGCCAAAAATTAAATTTTCGAAAAGTACAACTATTATAGGTTGATCTGGCGTAGAATTTCCTAACTAAAACAATGGTACCAGTTTCAGATCGCTATCTCAAAAATTGAGCGAATGCCGAACGAAAAACTGCTCTAATTTGACGATTTTTCGCGATTTTCGTAACTCTTTCGTCATTTCCTCAATTTTTGAGCTATTAACATGGTCCAGGGCGTTTTGGACGCGGAATCCCAAACCGAATAAGCCAGTGAAAGAATCATTTTGATATCTAAAAAATTGGGGAAATGACGGAAGAATTACGAAAATCGTGAAAATTCGTCAATTTCAACCAGTTTTTTGCTTGCCATTTTCACAATTTTTGAGATAGCGACCTGAGACTGGTCCCATTGTTTTAGTTAGGAAATTCTACACCAGATCAACCTATAATAGTTGTACTTTTCGAAAATTTAATTTTTCGCGAAAATCTGAAGGGGGTAGGTCAGGATTTTTCGCAATTTTCGTAAATCGCACGTCATTTTTGTAATTTTTGAGCTATTAAAATGATCCTGGACGTTTTGGACGCGGAATCCGAAGCCGAATAAGCCAGTGAAAGAATCATTTTGATATCTCAAAAATTGTGGAAATGGCGAGGGAATTACGAAAATCGCAAAAAATCCTGACCTACCCCCTTCAGATTTTTGCGAAAAATTAAATTTTCGAAAAGTACAACTATTATATATTGATCTGGCGTAGAATTTCCTAACTAAAACAATGGTACAAGTTTCAGATCGCTATCTCAAAAATCGAGTCATTGAGAACCAAAAAACTGTCACAATTTGACGATTTTCGTAAAATAAAAGAACTTATTCTACCCACTATGAATTATTTTCTCGGACAAACTATTTAATTATTGTTCTTGGTAAATGTAACACAATTTTTAATAGAATTTAAACAAGTAAAAAATATTTAATATACCCGCCAGTTTCTATGTAGCATTTGCGCCCGGATAGCTCAGTCGGTAGAGCATCAGACTTTTAATCTGAGGGTCCAGGGTTCGAGTCCCTGTTCGGGCGAATTTTTTGGTTTTATTTCCAGGCAAAATACAGAAACTGAATACTGTATAAAAACATATATTTTTATAACACTGTAGCTGTGTTTTACAACGCATGTTTATTCCTTTCTATATAAATAATGTATATATGATTATTGTAAGCACCATTTCTAGTCCTTTCGGAATGAAAACCCCTTACACTGTAAACCCTACAGTGAAGAACTCGCTAACTACATGTTCAAGTTCTAAAGATCTATTTTAACGTTTCATCGCCCTTTCGATGTCAGAGTATAAACGATAAAATCGAGTACAGAATAGTTCAGTCTGTATAATACAATATGCATTAAAATTGTGAGTTGTTATTACGCAATAACGTAATCAGGATATATAAGACAAGTACACAACAGTGAGCAATAAAAAATGAGCAGGTAAGGATAAATAAATGTAAATCTATATCACGGTAGCTGTGATGTGGCAAGTAAATTAGAAATATCTGGCACCTCACTTTTGTCACTTACAATTAACAGTAATTTTTGGTCAGTTGTCATACACTATAAAACTCAGCTTCAACATTTACGTCAATGTCTAGCAAACTTTACGATTGTTCTTTTACGCTGCCGTCCGGCATACCGAAGTACACTCTTTTCGCCATTTTTATGAACAGACCAGTTTCAACGACGCCGGGTATTAATGAAATTTCGGCATTAATCTTATCCCAATTAGTTAGGTTCTCTGGAAACTGCCAGTCCAAGATAAAGTTTCCATTGTCTGTTATAACTGGACCCTGTACAAAAATGATATGCAACATGAATATAGCATAATGAATCAATGCTTAAAGGAGAAAGGATAAAGATAATTACAGCCTTAGCTAACGCCATTCTAATTTCCACATTGCCACCATAATTGGTTTCAATTCTCTGCTGAATAGGAACATATGCCATAGGAACTACTTCAATAGGGATACCTTTCTTATACTGTTTCCCAAGTTTCTCAGAATTCTTCCTAAAAATGATATATAAAATTAGTAATAAGTTAAATATAGAACTAAGTTTATTAAAAAAACAATAACTAACGTATAATCTGCTATTATGATAAGCTGTTTAGCACAAGAAGCAATGATTTTTTCTTGAAGCAAACATCCTCCTCCACCTTTAATGAGATTCATGTCCGAATCAACTTCATCAGCTCCATCGATTGCACAATCCAGCTGTTAAAGTTCAAATAACAATATAGAAATTAACTAAGCAACAAGACTAACCAAAAGAAAGTTTTCTATTACTTTCGGATATGTTTCTAAGTCACCAAGTGTCAGGTGATTGTTTAATATCAGCTGGCGAGCTTGAAATGAAGTTGGAATGCAGATAACACTCAATTTCTCTTCCTTCACACGTTCAGCTAAAAACAGAATTATTTTTTCATAATATCACACGTATTTCGTATTATTATTGTTCTTATCTGTAAAGGGTCAAAGTGCATATGTTCATCATTCTAACTTTCCCACGTGGAAGAATGAGAAAACTCGTAAGAATAATAAATTTATCACAAAACGATATTCAAGCGTAGTATAAAGTATTTTTACCAAGCCTGTGGACGGCATATATTACTGTCGAGCCACTACCGATTCCGATGACGGTGTTAGTCTGCGAAAAAATGTAAATACTTGACACACCGGCACATTCATATAACCTCTACTTTATTAAATACTTCGTTACAAAGTGTAATTACCTTTACATACTCGTCGACGGCCTTATAAGCAGCGATTTTTTTTGCGCTTTCGAGAGGTCCCATTTTCGAGAGATTCTTTCGAGTACAATACAGGAATCGTGTTAAAACGTGAATCGGTAAATATAATGTTCTTTCGAATACCATGCGTGTACTACTACCAACTACTACTACCTACTATCTACACACCAGCATACTGTCGCGTGTTATTTTCAAAATCATTCTACGTTTCAACTAGAAAACGACGAAATAACAAACGCGCATGTCCGGCGGTAAAATTCAAATTCAAACAGTGCATATTTCTATGCTTCTACGGCAGAACAATGTAAGTCATATGTTTTCAATTTCAATGTATTGCCGCTGAAAGAGGACTTTGATCTCACAGTGCGATCGAAGAAATTGTCAATAAGTCGTGAGATACAAAGTTAGATATACTTATTCTATGATCCTATTGATCCACTGGAAAACCTTTTAAAACCAAAGAACGAAATAAAGACAACGGAGATGGTTTAATCGAATTTCCATTATATTCAGCATCAGAGGCATATAACACAAAATACAACCAAACACAATTTACATTTCAATAATTATTATGTATAAGATTTCACTTTTAATTCTCTATTAGTACTTTAGTAGTAATGTTCGTCAACACTTCCCATTTCCACGTGTCACGTAGTGTATTTCTTTTTTTTTGTTAGTTTTTTTTCAATTTTTTCTCAATGGTATCCTCTCGCTCATTTCTGTTTCTCGTTCGTTCATCGCGCTCTCGTACATTTATATCGATCGATTCTTAAAAATCAAGTAAAAATCCGCGAACGGTCGTCGCGCGGCAAATTTGTCTTCATTTTTTTGTAATTTTTTCATTATTTTACGTACGTATTCGAGCAGCCTAAGGAAAAAATCGTTAGCAAAATTGACACACGCTGATACACGCTTTCCTGAGCGACACATGCTTTGTCGGGATTGAAAATAGGACGTGATCCTTCCGTCCGACAAAGAGAAGGCTTTATATTTTTTTTCGTGTATCGACGGGCAGGGGCGAGTTAAGGTAATCAGATGAGTATACAACGATCGTGCAAAACCTAATTAATACCATTGATTACGTAAAGATCAGCCTTGCATAATACGACTAGGACAACTACCGTTGACTCGTTCCAGGATGCCATGGAAATATTACTATGTTTCCGTATCATCTACGAGAACAACGAATTAACGCGTTGAAAGCTCACACACACGAAGCCAATTAATCTCTAATCGTGACATTCTTTCAATCTGTTCGTCTAAAAAAATCGATCTCCGTTAACGCGACCCTGCCAATGAAAACAGTTTTTTTGTTTTGCGACTCCGGTGAATTTTGAAATTTAAGTCATTATACCTGTACTTTAGACGCGCTATCTTTTCGTGTATATGTATAGGTATATATATATTTTTTTTTTGTATTTTCATCGAAGTGAGAAATGCGTAAGGAAAGAGGAAAAAAAGTGTGTTTTCGTTTCTCTTGCGCACAGTCACACGTAACATGCATAACACACACGCACGCAAATGTACTTTCTTACTCTCCATTTCTCTCGCTATCTTTCTTTCTCTCTCGCATTTTTGTTCCTCGCCGTATTCTTTGTCCTGCCCGACGAACTTTTTAAAAGGACTTTGTGTTGGTGGCTTCACCTCATGCCGCGACTTTCTTTTTGATTCTACCCTCCTGTCCCGTACACCACCCTCGATCGTCAAAAGAAAAATGTAAACAGAAGTCGTGTCTAAATTTGTTTTTTAGAGGGCCACACAAGCCGCTACTTATTTTCATTTTTTAACCCACTCTTCTCACTAGTGTTTATACATACATATATATGCGCTTTTGCTAGCTCCTACAAATTTTTTTTTTCTGTATCGTGCTCTCCTCCTTGCACCACTCGCTTCTTCCTTTGGCTAGGATTACAATTAAACTTATTCCCGTCTCAATGAAAAATACCCAATCGTGTCTTAAGAATATTGCGTGTCGATTCTCGTTTCATCGTTTCTCAACCGAGTTAATAAAATATTGATACTTTGCCACGATTTTCGTTAATGAACTATTCAAATACGACATGATTTTCGTTCAACGGTACACCAACGATCAATGCAACTTGCTTATCGTAACATTAATCACGTGTAAATAGCACATCTTACGTGTAGCAAGCGACATTTTCATAAGAAACATCAACATTTTACATATTTTTAATTGAACGTCACTTTTTTCGAATCGTTCGAAATTCTGTGAAACACTTTATCTTGAATCGATTTGTGCTGAACATTTACAAATTTTCTACTATCTAAAATTACAATATTTTCTCATCAAGATCATGTCGTATTCATCCTAATAGGATTAATAACAATCGCAAAAAACTCTTTAAGAAAGACAAAGTCGGACGTGAGGAAGGTAACGCCATAACTTTTTGTTTCATCATGCTTAATCGCAGTACAAAAATACTGTGGATAAAAAGTAATAGAATAAATAATATGGATACAATAAAAAAAGAACGATGGTTCCTTTCCCACGTTTACAATTTTTGTTCAGATAATTCCTTAATAGTAAAAGTACAGGGATCCTAGAGTGACTTCAATTATTTCGCGCGTCATTAATAGTACAATATTATAATGTTAACGACACATCCCCTTCGTTAAAATTATCGCGTAATATATTACAATCAAGCTCCTTCCCGCAATTATTGGGCCACTATCTAAATACAAGCCCTAGTATTATTAGTTTGCTAATAATCGATTATAACAATAAGAAACGGTATTGCAATAAGAGCGCAATATGATAAATCATCGTGGTTTTAATGAAATTCAATTTTTGTCTACAATTAACTGCGAGAGCGTGTTCACTTTTCGATTTCTTTTCTCCCGACTTCACAGTGTTTTTCGTTTCACCGGTCGCCTGTTCGCCGCATTATGATTCCATTTTCTTTTTTGCTTCGATACGTGTGCACACGTACACGTTTATAATTAAATGATATACACCTACGCGCGGACACGTTTTACCGTTGTGCACGTCCGTAGGCGTATATATATACATATTTTAATATATATGTATATTCACGTATATATATTACTTATTTACTTATACGGTAGGCAATGATACGTAAAATATAATAAATACAAATTGAAATTTCAATCTGTTCGAAGGGAAGTCTTTTTGTCGAATGAAAATGGGGAGATGTCGTACGCATTTTTTTTCCTCTATATTCTATTTTTCTTTTAAACAGTTACTTTGACAAATGTAAGAAGATTGAATTCCATTCGAATTCTGATTTCCCGGAAGTTCGTTGTGAGATTTCTGACATTCGATCGACACAAGTCCGTTCCATTGATGAGATATTTTGTATTTGCTTTTCGTCGGGCGTTCGATATTTGTTTAAAGATCCGTCAAGATCGGTATTTATAATAGTTCTTCGCAGTGTACTTAACAAGGAGCGAAGAAGCTTGCTCGATGAAGACAATCGTGTAAGTCACGCGAGAAAGAAAGAAATTCGTATTTTTCTGTTTGTTAATATTTATCACAAGGAATCAAGATAAATTTTGCAACAGTTTGACTTTCTTTTGGCAATGGAGAACCAGGAGAATCCAACCCAAGTTAAAATTTATGTCCAATTTTAAAACAGATTTTCCGACTCGTTTTGCCTTGAATATTTATTCGACCGCAAGCAAAGATAAAAATTTTCATCGGTGACGAATAAAAATATATGCGCAACATTCACATTTATTTTATGATCTTGTTATAGAAGTATCTGTATAACGATGCTCCAATTTACTCTAATATTCTTACGAATGAACATGCTGTTAAGAACCATTAGTAAGATCCCGTTTGAAATTTCAGGTTTAAAGTGACGAAATTTGTTAACAGTAAAAATATAACAGTAATAATACAGTAATTCGACTGTGTTCGAACAGGTGTTACATTGTCCCTCAAAACCGTTTCAGATGCATTGGGAATCCCCATTGTACATCCTATGATACGTAATCGTTATAATAATTATTATTACGATAAAGGCATGAAAAAGACAAATCAAGGGTGTTACAATTTGAAAAGTGACTTGGAAACAAGGGGGAACGTAAACTCGCATTGATAACAGACCAAAAAAAAACACGTTGTTCAATTTTTAACTTTATATGAAGGAATTGTTACACAGCAAAATTAAAAGTGTCGATCGATGTAATTTTTCTTTTGCGTTACATGTTATGTGGAGTCTTGCTTCGTTCTGGATATAGGGCTCCTGAGTATGCAGAAAATATAAGAAAATATCTTATTAATGGACGCGTGTCAGTCATCGAAAAATATACATCGATGCTGCGAACTTTCCCTATACCTGCATCTCGCAATTTTGAATATACGCACATTTATTTGTAGTTTAGATCAGAGTACAGTGTTATTTCCATTGAAGTACCATATGAAAAGGTTTTCACGATAAACACACATTCCATAGAAGATCGAATTTTCCTCTGCAATGATTCAGGCATTTCGTGTTAAGGCAATTAGTAATCATGTTTTTTTCATTTTCTTATACATCGTTAGTTTAAAGTACGGGACCCAATTGGTCATTAAAATCATTTCAATAAACTGCGTGTACATGGAACGTCCATTCGAAAGGGGGCAAAAGTTCAACATAAGACGAAGGGAAGTGAGAGAAATGGAAAGATCACGTTTTATCCTTTCGACCCTGATAGATATTCGTAATATTAGAATACAATGTTGAAACGTTATATTTCGAGAGTATCGGAACAAAAGATGATATAAAATGAAAAGTCACACGCTACGTATTTTGTATAATTTTTTTTATCTGTTTATATGTATATATATGTATAATTTTACTTAGTTTTTTTCATCCACATCTTGCAGATACACCCACAAATAAAGCAACATAAAACAAAGGAAGTAATACGAGAAAAAATAATTACAGTACGGAATATATGTATGCGATAAAAAGAAAACGGGATGAAAATAATCTGAAAGACAAGTATAAACTCGTTTCTACGAGTGTCTTCGATAGATTTCTACTTTTAGTAGAATATTGACGAATTCCGTATGCATTTGCGTGCGTCATACGCACATAGTTGCATTATTATCAACAGTCTTCGCGATGATTATTATTAAATTAGTACTGCTATAATACAAATTTCGATTTGATTAATTCAAAAGAAAGGAACTGAAATATTCTCAATTCATCTTCGGTGCATCACATAATTCGCACATATATGTATATTTAATAAGCAAAATCTCTGTTTCCGGAGAATGAAGTTACGCGTACACATACTGTTCTTGTTCTATATCGTAAAATGGAGCGATTAGATTCGTACGTTTTTGGAGTGAAATGCTAAATATGACATTTAATAGTACAACACAGAAATAGGATGATACGGGCATGGATTCGACGATTTAACGAAGATAATTAATGTTTCTAATAAATACTTTAAGCAAATACGAGAAGTATCACTTTGGAGTAAGCGTCTCAAGTATTTTGTCCGACAATACTTTAAAGTTCAGTCTAATCCCTCCATTTTATAACATCGTTATCTAATCAGCCGTAAACATGCCAAGGGATGGTCCGCCAACGTAGTATTCCGAAGATCATACATTATTGACGTACCTTTGCAAAGGGATTTACGTGATGAAAATATCGCATGAACTTCAAAGTTCTCAGAAGTACTAAAATATAACACACTTTTACGATAGTGAATATGGTAAATCAATGTCACTACGTTATTAACAGTCCATGCATTATTTTAATTTTACATTGTCCAATAGTTTGAAATATTTATTTCACCATTAGAGAACTTGAAACTTAATTACGGACCAGCCCAGGCAGCAGTACGTTTCTAAGTTCCTTTACGTGAGAAATCGTTCATACATATAAATATAGATGGTATGATCGCAGTTATTTTCACGCGAGAAATTAGCTGTAATGAATTAAATTGATTCCATTTAAATGCGACATAAAAGGGTAGTGCGTATGACGAGCATAGTGCGATTTTTAAATAATTACTGTTAAAACGATTAATGTAATACTCTTAAAAATTTGTTTCATCAATCCAATAAATATCTCAACCTATCCCATGGTTGCCCATATAATCACACAAACGTTCAGTGGTAAATGTCGTTGTCGCCCTTAAAAAATGTTATTTATCTGGTGTGTCTTTTATAACCGCCAGTTTCTATTCTGAACCTGGGTAGTTATATCGTGAATACGTGTATCCAGTATTCAATATGGAAGAACGTGGCAAGACTCACTGGAGAGTGTTGTGTATTACGAAAAATCAATCTATATATCCCGAGCATGGCTGCAAGAAGTGAGTTATGTACATTATTTGCATGTGTCGGCGAATCAGCCCTTGCCCTTGTTCCATGTCACATAACGACCAAAGATGGCGAGATTAGAGCTTGAGAAGTGATAAGATAAGGAGGGTGAGGAGGAGGGCGTTTGAATAATTATTAATATATAATATTATAATAATAACAATAATGATGAGGTGTTCTAAACAGTGCTAGGACTAGTGCTAGAGGGTCCTGTGAGGAATCAGGGTGGGTGGGTACGGGCTAAGAAGGGGTTAGTGTGGGGGCGGAGGTTCCGTAGATTGGTTTCTGCCATCTACAGCTCTAACCGGCTTCCTACGTGAGGGACCTGTTACTCCAACTGGACCCACTCCACCTCTAAGGTACGCTGGTGCCGGAGTTGCTATCGCTTCCCTGATAGTTCCAGTTCCAGTATTCCTAATTGGTGGTGGCAGTGGTTGCTGCAATACCTACGTGACGGCACAAATTGAAAATTGTATATCTCCGCATTACCTTTACCCAGATATCTTTAAACTTATTAAATCAAGATAATTATCTATACACTTACCAGTGGTTGAGGTAATACGCTATGCATCAACGTTTGAACGATAGGTGTATTCTGTGATGCAAGACTATTAGGATTTGGAGGCAATCCCTGGCTTTGTAGACCTGTGCCTACACTGCCCGCCGCAGCCTGAACAATATGTGGTTGTTGTTGCGTAGACGTTTGCGTTACGTGTTTACTCGTCGTTTGATCCCTCTTCGTTTCTTGAGTTAAGCTTAATTTCTTCATAGAAATCGTGGAAGTATTAGCATTTGATGTTTCAGGGCTGGTCGTGGCAGTAGCTGCATTTGATGTCAGTGTTTGCGCCGTAGATTGCTCCTGTAGTAGTTCTGGCAATGTTTGAGAAAGCGTACCAACGATAAGCTCACGCGCGAAAAGGCTCCTATTTGCACTTTCACGTTCAATGCTTTGCAGCTGCGAGTCGGACAAAGTAGTCGTTATGCATCTGTGAAATTTCGAAAACAAATTAATCGTACTAACGGAAATTATATTAAATAAATATATTCAGAGAATGTAAGTTATAAATATGATATACATGTATTGGAACCTGCATGATAATTGCGTCCATAGAAATTTAACGTTCAAGAGGATTATTTTGAAATAAAGTTTTTGGCAACCGTTGCAGCGATGATGACATGCAGTTTTGTATGTCTCAAATAAAGAGATGCGTTACTATATGTATGTATGTTAACTGTTAAAAATATCAGTCTATAGAAGAAATAATTTCTAGATTTAACAATGTACAGTGGAAGAAAATTGTGCTTGTTCACTTTTAAGTGTGTGTATTCAACAGGTTTTATAAATATTCATATCTGTTATTTGAATGATTTTCAAACTTCAAAATGCAGTCAACAAATGATGATACCTTGGCAACAGAAACATGAAATTCTGTGAACTGGTAGACGAAACACCGGACGGGTTGGCCACATTTGTTGAATTATTGTTACTACTCGTACTATTCCCTACTACACTGGCCATGGTAGTAGAGTGACCACCTCCGCTACTACCTGCACCACCGCTTACCGAACCAATCGCCTGAGTCTGTCTCCTGGGTAACCGTTGTTCCAACTGTTGCCTAGCAGCCTAGAAAAATATTCCCTTTATGTGACACGTGTGCAATTTCGAAACGAAAGCCAAAGTATTTTCAATCCTACGTACTCGGACTTGTTGTCGCTCCAACTGTAGCTGCATTTGCAGTTGCTGCAGTTGCGACGGTGCCGTCGAAATCTGACCAGTTGCTCCACCACTTCTACGAACACCCGATAATTGAGACAGTAATTCTGCAATTGGGTCTATACCTTCTCGACTACTTGGACTCAATCCCCCGGACGAACTGAAATGCATATTGGACCTGCAGGTCCAATGACACGCCAATGAACATTATCTAAGATGAGATGATGATGAACTGAAGCTGAAACCTTACTGGATGCTCTCATTATCGATACTCCAAATAATAGAAAAATTCTGCTTTTAAAATGTTGTATGCGGCGTAACCCAGGCGGAACTACCAAGTAGTACTTGAATAAATAATACATAGTGATAAATAAATTATAGTATTTGTGTTAAATTGTAAAACAACGACTAGTAACTTTACGTGCAAATGCACTCATACATTTTAACATTATCTTTAGGTTACATACAACATACAGTACAAGTTAAATCAGAAAAATAGTGCATTGTGTAAAATAATGTTAATAAAGCAACATTCAAATAGGACTGATGTTACTTTCTTTATGTAGTATTAAAAAGAACAGTAAAGTCCTCTTAAACTCACAAAAGCATATAGCAGTGATTAATCTGTTTATAACATATACAATATTATACAAGAAAGAGCATTCTACCATTTTCTATATTTACTTCTTTAGTGAAAAATCTTGCAAGTCTACATACCTGCGGGGTCGTGATCCTCCAACACCTCTAGATGGATGTGGCACCCGTCTAGCACTATGTCTACTTGAACCTGGTTCATCTAGAAAAGAGATTAGATCTCTTGGTCCACTACGATGCTCCAAAGTTAAATGACCAGCAAAATCATCAGTCACATGGTTAGGCTCTCCTCCTGGGCTAGATGCACACACTGGACAAACCTATCATAAAGTTTAAAAGCTTGCCAATTATCTGTACAACACACCATCAGCTTAAGAACATATAAGAAAATATATCATTGCACATACGACTTCATAAGACGTATCTGGATGATCTGCAGCAACATGTTCTTGTAATGTGGCTTCAGTAAAACCCATTCTTGAACAGTAAGGACAGGTTAGGGATTGTGGCTGCTCTACACTTACACCCTCTCCACCATAATATAATTCTGTTAAACAAACAAATACTACAGTTATGGTGTAACAGATGTAGAACAAACTATTACAATATTTTGGACAACAGGTCTAGTCCAAATATCATTACATGAAAGACTCTATTTAATGAATATTCACAGCTCCAAACAATTAACTCACCAAAGTCAGATCTAGTAAGTATGCACTGCATGGGATGTTCACTGAGGTGACGTGTAGTACTGGCACCCCCTTCATAACAGCTGGCACACAAATCAAAATCGTAGCAGACGAGGCACTTGTATCTGCGACCCCGAAAATTCCCCTTTAAGCAGGAGTCACAACTTACCGCTGAAAGAAATATTACATTAGAGAACAGCCTTCCATACAACCTAGCATATAATTGCAAAATATAAAAATGTTAAAGTAACATGATTTCATGATTTAGAAAGCAACAGAAGCCTTTTGAAAAGATGTTAGATAATGTTCTAGATCTAGTACCTTGTGAATAACGCATGAAAAAATGCTGTTACCAGAATCATTCATTTACAATAAGACCTTAACAATAAAAACAGAGTTGTTCTCTCAAAGGATATTTATGTATTCTTTATATATATATATATATATATATGCAATAACCTTGGACCAAATCTATAAAAAAGTGGCTTGCTTAAGTTGGCTTTTATACCTGCATACAATTGGATCTCATAACAAAGAATCTAGTATATTTCAGTAGAAACACTTGTGCAAAACCATTAAATACTGTTTGACACAGCAAATGCAATTTTAACAGGTAAACACTAATGAGACTATCAATTTTCCTAACAAATAATATAGTACTAGGTATTTTATTCATCATATTCAGAAATTGGATTGCTTCACAATGACAATGTAATAATACTCCAGTTGTTACAAATGCTTTACAATACTAACATCTAACCTTTCTACTACATAAGTCACAGTGTTTTCTTGAGTATATATCATATTTTTTCTTGTCATAAAAGGAATTTTTATGCAATGTATTATTTGCTACAACTCTTGATAAAGAATTTTTATTATTACTTAAGGTACCAGTGGAATATGATAATAAATGCAAAAATCAAGATGTATAGGAATGTGCACATAAATATGTGACTCATTTGAAAGGCACAGGGAGGAATAAAAATAACATCAGATTCTTGAAAAACATTGTAAAGAGATGAAAACATTTTCCTGGACATACTGATAAATGTCTGAAATTCGAAACTTTAATATAATATTTCTAATTATAATTATGTAACATACAAAGACCCAATGCTGATAAAAAAAAGATTGCCGTTAAGATGATTGTTTTGAGAATTTTTAATTTGAGAAAGTTTAGTATAATATGCCAATCCAGAGAATGATTATTAAATGCAGTATATATACTTTTTAATAGTATTGTTTTGACAATGTTTGCTATTGGAAGTAGATCATAAATAATGCAACACGCTGTCCTACATTATTTAAAGAATACAAGATAAAAAGTCATAAATGGTCAGACAGGTAACTACTCTACGAAGAAGGGAAAGGTGGAAAATGCTCCAATATGTTTTAAAGGACTAAGATAATCAGAGGAGAAGGGGCTAGAATAAGAAACCTGATCTAAAAAGAGTGAGCTGGTAAGGGATTTTGACAGCTCATCAGAAAGTACTTTCGATTGAATTTTGGTCAGTTAGAATGACTAAACCGTCAAGGGAAATCGACATCACGGAAGAATCGTAAAAATCATCAATGAAGAACATTATAAATCCACAGAAATTAGAGTAAGTTTTTTTATAAGTGCTGCCATCTGGCCTCTGACATTAGACCCTTTGGTACAGGGCTGACGAGAAATGTCTCGTACGAAAAATCTCATGTATCGCTGATTTCGTAACCTTCACGATGAGTCAGCACAGACTTGCTGTGAGCATTATCGAATGCCACATCAATCAAACAAATTCCCCGTGAATGCAAAACAATTTTCAGTATACGATTCGGAGGCTGACTTGCTAGTCAGGGAACAGCGCACACGTACATACCTTCATGTCGACTCATTTTCCGTTTAAAATCTCATATACGCCGATAGCGCGGGGTCTCGCGATCGAACGATTTACGAAATACGATTACCGCTTGCTACTGCGTAAGCTCTCCACGTCGCTCAGTGCAGCGGATACGACGGGGAAAACATTAATCGTCAAACAAAAAATTTTTCGTTAGAATTTCCAGCGTAAAACCTAACCCAACTAGGCTACCGTGACGTCACACTAGACCTACGCTCCCGGAGAACGTTGCGGGCAGGGTCTCTGTGTTCGCGACGTTGCCAATTCGTTAACAAATAAGCGGGAAATTCAAATGATAGAAATACCATTCTTTGCTGAATATTAATGATCTTTATCTTCCTTTGTGCATGGTTGCGGTTTCTCAAACAAGTCAAAGAAATATTCTTATAATCAACTGTGTTAAAAAAAATGTTATATGCGATATTCCAAGTATTCTAGTTTGAAATAGAAAATTGTATTTTTAACTATATTATAAAAAATATGTTAGTAGTCGTATTTGGTAATATCAGTATTAATTAATATAAATTATTCTTGCAATTTTCAAATAATTGTGTCATATCCAGTCATAGTAAACGTATGTACGAGAAATGAGTGTAAAACACTCGACTGGTAGCAGTACGATATTGACCAGTTGATGACCAATCTATTTTCATAGTTTGTGCCGAGATTTGGCAATGTAGCAGTCCGTTTACGAAGCTTTCCGAAGGCTGCTCGTACGATTTCGTATTCTTTCGTATATAATCGCAAAATTCCGGATTCTATCTCGCCAAATCGCTTCATTTATCGAACAATGGCGACAGTACTCGGACGTGTAATCGTATATGGTGGCAAGGGTGCCTTAGGCTCCGCCTGCGTTTCACATTTTAAATCTAAGAATTGGGTAAGTAACTATCATTGAAATCATAAATATGTTTCATAGATTTTCGAAAAAAATCATCCGGCTGATAACATAACGGATGCTGTCGATTTCATTCCTTGTAGAAATCTCGGTTTTCCTCATTCTTTTAATGAATCAGAGATATGTAGATTTTTTTAGTTAATTGTATCTAATTCGCGATATATTTTAGAATAACTTTGTCCTTTGTTTTGTAAGTTACTTATATGTAGGAATAATGTTCGACAATATTTATCTGACAATTATCACGAAGGCAGATAATGTTGTACCGCCGTAATAAAGAAGAATAAAAAACCGCCTTTTATACATCACGTTATAGATTTTTTTCACACTTTACTCTTCTCTTTGAAGTTAGTTTATAAATTAACTGAAATATAAGCCTTGAACCGTACCCGATCCGATTTCTAAATTTTCCCGCTGCGATTCCACAAGTGATAACGACACTATAGATTCGCGCACTAATTTGAATGTTGCGAAATGTCTTCCATTTGTCTATTGGAATTTGTTATATTTTTCGTATACGTATTTCTATGGTTATAAACACATTATATAGAATTTTTGTAATTACAAAGTGCTGATTCTATAACTTATTGCTATCATTGTTGTAATTAATATTATTTTGAAGAATATTTGTGCTATTTAACCGATTATTTTACGACATTGAACAAATTTTTTCTAAGTATCTGAACCAACGTGTTTTTTTCTTCATTACACAATCTTAAGATATACAGAGAAACCATATCAAGGCCATGAGTAGTGAACCAAAACCTTTCACATTGTATCACATCATATCATATCTCTTGAATGATACAGAATATTTATAAGTATCAGGATTTTGTTGCACCTATAATTGAATTTTTATTTATATTAAAAGGATTGTTTTCCCACGCATTTATATTTATAGTGGGTTGGCTCCATTGATATGAAAGCAAATGATCAAGCTAATGCAAGTGTAATTGTCAAACCCGAGAACAACTGGGAGGAACAGGTAATTTTCTTTGATTTGAAATCAAACAGTAGATGATAGACTATACGTTTTTATACATATAATTTTGTATTACTCAGGAAAAAGATATTCTTCAACAAGTTAAGGATATCCTGAAAGGTGAAAAAGTAGATGGAATAATCTGTGTGGCTGGTGGATGGGCAGGTGGAAATGCTGCTAGCAAAGATTTCCTTAAGAACACTGAGCTTATGTGGAAGCAGAGTGTTTGGAGTTCTGTCATTGCTGGAAGTATTGCTGCACATTATTTGAAAGAAGGAGGATTTTTGTCACTGACTGGTGCTAAAGCAGCATTAGGAGAAACTCCAGGTGAATAGTTACAAACTGTCATGTTTCTTTTTGTTATCATACTGTCCCCATTTTCTTCATAAAGCATTTTTTCAAACAGGAATGATAGGATATGGAATGGCCAAAGCAGCAGTTCACCAATTAACCAAGTCTCTCTCTGCTAAGGAAAGTGGTCTTCCAGCTAAATCATTGGTAGCTTGTATCTTACCAGTCACTTTAGATACACCCATGAACAGAAAATGGATGGCTGATGCTGATAAATCTACTTGGACCCCTCTTGAATTCATATCAGAGTATGTAGTCTCATATGGGTTTCATATGTACTTTTTTGTTATTGTTCTCAATTTACTTTTTCTTTATTTAACAGGCTTTTCTGGAAGTGGTCACAAAATCAAGAACGTCCTGCCAGTGGCAGTCTTCTTCAATTGATCACTAAGGACAACAAGACAGAAGTTATTCCAGCTTAAAAGAAACCAATGGCCAAACTTTGGGAACAAGAATCTCTGGGTGCTTTTATGACAATATAATCTACTGTAAATGTTGGTTGCGTTACCTGTTACAAATAATGAAAATGTGCATTTAAGAAAATAAGTACTTTCAAGTTGTAAATATGTAGATGGAGATAGTTTTATTGATTTATATCTCTAAATATTTCGATTAGTATCAGATTGTTCATTCCATTTCAACGTATCTATAACTGTAAAAATATTTAATTGCAACAGATTGTTTACCAATATAAAAATACTTTTACAAGTTTTTATTACTTTCTATACTTAATTGTTCTAATGGATGTAATATATTTTGTAAATGAAATCAATATTTCCGGCATTGTATATCATTATTTGTAAAGATTTATAAGAGATTCATTATTTTAATATAATCAGTATAACATATTCTTAATAATGACCAAGATAGCAAGTTAGCAATTAGCTAACACTTATTTAGAAAAAGGAAATAAACCTTATTGTTCCAATGCATTATGTCACGCAATATTTTTTCAACATAATGTTCCATGCTTTTATATATTGTAACGGGCGTGAGTACTGCCTTCTATGCTACAATTACCGGCGATCGTCATCCGTTTGGTTGCTAGGTGTTGTGACAGGAAGACAAATGAGTCTTTGTCCAACTACCAAAGTATCCAGATCTATTTGCTATTAGTTCGGTTCTGTAAGATACACTGCATAATACAATTATTGTATGCAATGCGAAATTCTTTAATCGCGTACTCGTAACAATATCTATTGATTGTAAATTATATGTACTGTTACTATGTACTATAGACACGTGATTATGTGTACAATACGATGTAATCTCCTATCCGAGAGTTGTAAGTTGTATCAATGAAGGTGTACATATATTTTGTGCTCAATATTATTTTGAATACACTCGCCAGTTTCTGTATGGCAATTGCGCCCGGGTGTAGCAGTGGCCCGGATAGCTCAGCCGGTAGAGCATCAGACTTTTAATCTGAGGGTCCAGGGTTCGAGTCCCTGTTCGGGCGATTTTTTTTTCTAATGTAGAAGTAATTTATCAAATTGTCACAAACTTGTTGTATGTACAATTTTTTATCAATATGACTTCGATATTTTCAATTTGAATCACCCACTTTTCGCAAAAACGTAAAGCCAGGATTTTTATGAATTCGGTTTCTCGTTTGCGTGAAATAAATGTACCAATCAGAGAAATATTGAATCCCATAGTATATATGCAAGTACAGATTTAAAAACTTACTCTGTATAAAGCAAGTTTGAAGTTTTGTGTATCACCACATTTAATGACCTTTATTCAACATAGAGTTCATGTATTGACATTTCTGATTGGTTAAACACTGCTTGCCGTATTTATTTTGTGATCTATGGGTAAATTACAATTGATTTTTTATAATAAACATGAGGACTAACAACTTCTCAACCAGTCTACTTCTTAGTCTTAGGTGTCATTAACTCTTGTAGCATAAGGTCTTCGGCTACAACAGAAAAATAATGACATTAAGAATATGTATAAGAATTATACATTAATACAGAACACAGCAATGTGATCTTTAATACATATTAAGACATAGAAATTCTTTAAAGTTTTGGAGAAAGGTATGTACAACTATGTAAAATGGTTTTCTATAATTATTTCAGTATTTTCTACAGTAATTTCTTACCTGCTCTTGCACGTTTCCTTTCTTCAGCTAATCTAGCTTCACGTTCAGGCCTTTCTCGTTCCTCTTTTTCTCTACGTGCATTTTCTATGTTGCTAAATCTGCGATGATGGTACGCTCCATACATAATACCAGTGATTAAGAGACCCCATCGTGCACACTATAGAAACAGTAACAATGTTGCTTTACATAATGTGATTTATAAAGGTATAAATGTTACCTGTATTTTTTTCTGATTTAATTTTTGTGTGTAGCAAAATATAAAATCAGCCTTAATTAGCTATTTTAATGACAAAATTTGCAGTTTCAGTTATTTACTTCATAAATGATACATGCTTATATAAATTTAAATGTGTTTTATGTAAGTCAAGCCGAAAAGGTTAGAACCAAAATTGCAAAATGATCAAGAATTCTTATATACATATATATATATATATACATATATCGAAAAAATAATGCAGGTTGGAAATATTCACATATGAATTGATTTTCGTAGGTGGTAATTAAAAACCAATTCATAAAATATCATCAAAATTATGTAATATAATCACGTAGCAGATATCCATCGTGAAATGTACCTATTTAGTAAGTATCATAAGAATTGAATTTGTGGTTTACAAGACAAGACTACGATGAAGCGAATCTACATTTATTAGAATTTTACATTGACAAATGTCTTTATTCACCTTAATTAGAGGCGATATCCGCGCGGGTCTCGGGCTATATTCGACAGCCGACATTTTGCTAGTGGATGAGACTTCTGACCAGACTACTTGCTGGTATCAAAACGGGATCCGACGGTATCGTAGTTTAGCTTGGAACTATCGCGCAAGTACGCGCGATATTTAAATGGAAAGACTTTATTCCAATAATATGAAAATAATGAATATTCCAAACATTATACTTCCATAATAAATGTTGTGTCCGATTTCTATTATAAGACATTAAAGTACATGTTTCAGAAATAAATAAGTAACAATATATTTTTGATATGACTTAAAGAAATGGAAATAAAATTCTATTACTCAATATTGGATTATATTTTTGAATTAAACAATTGTTGTATCATTTTGGATTGTTAAACTAATACAAACATCAATGTTGCAGGATACTTTGTATTCGTATTCATAGATGGTGGTTCATGTGTATGCATATGCCCATCTAGAGTAATTTTCTTCATAGGTTTCAAGCGACGAGACGGAGTTGGACGGAGTTCACTCGGCAAAAATTCGGCAGTAAGCAAAATGGCGTCATTGTGGATGGTGATGTCTTTCGCGTTTTCCTTACTCTTGACACCTTTTCTTATGTTTTTGCTTGCCATAATATTTCTGGCATCTATCGGAAAATCGCTGGGTGTGAGGAGGTTGTACATCAAATTACTACTAGCACTTTTCGAGGTAAGACAATTTCCGAAAATAGAAAATTTTTCGCTCGAATTATCATACTCGATTCGTCTGAAATTTGAAAATATGCGTTGATTCGATGTCGCCTAGCTCGATAGTACCGCGATATTAATAGTAATAAATTTGATGTATTGTTATTACCGTGATCGTTTAAAAGTTTGATTAGAAGGTTCGCATTAAATTATAATATTTCAATAGAAACACATGGTCATTAGATAAATAATATTCTATCGTATGTTGCATGCTAGTATTAGTTAACCCTTTTAACAATCATTTCACATTCGAATTGTTTACTTCGATTTTAATTAACCTGTCCAAGCTTAACCTGAAAGTTCGCGACTGTACGTGCCTCGTAAACTTCATCCTTGAACGACGGAGAACATGTACATATTCCTAAGAATATGTATGTATTTATTTGCCGTTAAGAAAATTTACATAGTGCGACGATATTTTTAGTATATCGCTGAATGAAGAAGACATTCACAGCTCAACCGGCTTTTTGTATGGCCGATTAGCGATCAACAAGTAGCGGTAATTAATAATCCGTGAAACATGATTTACAATTCTGAATGTTCAGAAAACATTGTTTCGGGATCAGCCGAGTCTTTTCAATGTATTGATTCTAAATCAAAGGATTCCAAGACACGTTTGCGACGAGCAAGGTGACGCGTCGAAAGTACATTCGGAAGTGGGGAACATCCGTGGCTGCTGTTGTTCATAAATGTCATTATCATGAATTACAGTGTGAAAATGCGTCGCATCAAACATTTATATGCTACATATACCCCTTCGGTTTTGTTTACTACTCTGCACTTTGTGATTTCATTGTAATTGGATCGTATGTATGTATGCACCGGCTCGCGAGTTGGGATCAAAATTTACAAGGATTCATGACATTCGGAAAAAGTGTCAGGCCATTAACCCTTTCTGTTTTAAGTGGCAAATATTTGAAGATTATTTAACTCCGCGATTCTGTAGTTGTTGGGCAAAGAAATATGTATGATTCAGTGAAAATTAGCCGAACACGGAGATCGATAAACGCACCTGTTTTTCACTTTGTTCGCGGTTACCAACCTTGTGATTTGATCAGTGATAAGAAATCCGCTTCAATTACCGTTCTTCTAGATGTTAAAAATATTTTGTTTCGCATGCGATCATGAAATCTTATCTCGTTATTGTAACGATATCAGTTACTTTGTTCTGTCTTTCATTTAAGTATTGTAACATTCTAGTAATTTTTTTGGCTGTAAAACGAAACGTTAAAGTATAACATTCGTAATAAGGAATATTATACACGCGCTAACGGCGATTCCAAAACGTAGTTACACCGGTTACAATAAGTATACATATCGATTTAACGCGGTGAATAGTAAAGTACTGTTCGTAACGCCTTGATTTCGCTCGTGCCGGTACCATACGTTTCTGTAATGAACCTTTTGTTTTTGGAACGGGTACACTACGTCAATTGTAGGATAAAACGAGTTAACTGTTTGGCTTAATTAAAATGTACAGTTGATTTTGAAGACTATCCCTAGGCATTCATACTTTCGCGGAGTTTGTGATTTTCATGTGCCGAGAATATTAATGGAATCATAATACGCGAAGAGATTGCACACGTGAAATTAACTCTGTAATGGTATAACGGTGATCGTGCTCGGATTTCGAAGAAATAATTATTTTGCAAACTGCACGTGATAAGTGAGTGTATACAGGAAATTGATATCAGAAGAAGATGATAGAATGTTTCACAAATTGTACTTTGATTAAGACATTTAAGTAAAAGATACATATCGTTTGATATGCAATTCAAGTGGAAACAACTTGATCTATATAATCCTGTGTTCAATGTAGATTCTATACATACATGTATACAGGTGCCCCAGATTCGTCTTTGTATCCTATTTTTTTTGCCATTGATCAATTGGAATTTTCATTTCATTCAGTTAAGTCACTTTAGAAGGTAATGCAGCTGTGTTACTTAAAAGTGAAGATGTGATGTATACTTCTTCATATTTTTATAACAGAAGCAATTCTCCTTTATCGATCTTTTCTTTCTCGTTGTGTGTTTGTTATCATGTTGATCGGAACCAGGGCTTATCGCGACGATCATTTTGTTGGTTAATGTTTGATAAGACAAACAAGACAGACGTTCACACGACATATAACGATCGGTGTAAAGTTCGGTCACGTAAATTATCATCCTGATTTTCGCAGTTACAAATCGTGTAAGTAAACCACTTTACAGATGACAAAACAGATAGAAATTACTAAACGAGACAAAGGTATATCGCACTCGAGGTTAGATGTAAAGAGTTTGTCATTAAGGAATGTTAAGTACGCGATAACGTGCGTTTTCTGCCGATAGTGTAGCACATTGTATTTAATTCACTTTAAAAACCGACATACAGACATGTTTAACCAATTGAATATGCACCAAGACAGCTGGTATGTAAAGAATAATAAATATTTTCTACTGGTTTTCGAACTGCGTCAGAAATTTCATCAGAATAAGACTACAGAGAAATTTCCAAACTAAGTATCAATCATTTTATTATAGACTTGATATTGGGACAGAGAACAAATGTTACGAATTATGTACTTTGTTTTATCATTATTGAATAAACGGAAACTTATTTCATTCTAAATAGTGAACACGTTAAATTCGTCAGTGTCTACGGTGTGAAAGAATTAACGATTAATTACTTTTTTATTTGTATATTTCTTATCTCTTACGAAACATTGCAATTTCAGTATTCAGAACGTGATACTTTTTCACGTGGAGAACGGTATATCTAAATTGCATTACACTTGTTTGGTAATAGTCTTTCGATGTGACTACGAGGTATCGTCCCGTATATGTTGAAATACGTTGTTCGATAGTACGCGTATCTTTGACATTCGAGACGGACAAAGGTTGATGCGACGTGATGTGTAGTGGAGTCAACGAAATTCTCATCGAGATTTCGAAAAAAAACCGGTTACTTTATAAGCAAACAAGGGATCGCGGAAACAGAGTGCGAAGTTCGAGCGATTCTTCTCTTGTTAAACTTGTCCTTATCGATTGTACTTTCGCCGGTGATATCGGGTAATGTAACGACATAACCGACGAAATGCATTAATCATAGAAACACGTGGAAATGTTTTCAATTCCAACGGTTGTATCAACGACGTTTTTAGATCACGGGTGAATCATTGTCGTCGAGGTACGTGCGACAGTGCTCTCGAGACGTAGTTACCTATCGACTTTTTCAAAATTCAGCGAACGTTATTACCAGGTGAAAGCCAAAGAAACAGATACGTATGTTCAATCACACGACGATGCCACGTGCCGTTAATACTCACCGTCTGACGGATAAAAAGCCACTGTATTTACCAGCACGAGCGTGAAGCAATATCAATTGGTAGATCGTTTGTATCAAACAACCGAATCACGCCATAGGTCGGAACTCATTTGCTGATCTTGCAAATTGATCTGTTAATAGATCGTTGTACAGTACCGTAATGATATTGTGCTCTACAAAGATACAGTGTATTTGTCGTAAGCTTTCCGAGGTTCTTTTTACCGATTCCTAGATCAAATCTAGACTCTTCTATGATATGAGTCATAAATTTGCATTTACCAACAGTAACGGTACATATACATATGTAATTTACGTATTTGCTTTGTAAGAATCTATCGTGAAAATTGGAATAGGTATGGTTACCTATTTTAACAACTAGAATAGGTATTGTTATCCGTTCCATTCGGCGATGGAATATACAAGGGTGACATACTGCATTTGATTTTATTTACAAAACAAATACCTGGAGTATCATGTTGACAAAAGTATCTTCGCTTGATAACGTATCGTGTTGCATTCATTTTACTACTGTATCACGCTACAATGTGTACATCTGACTACTTATTGTTATATCAGCACGTCTCGTATACACATGTAGATTCGTATTTTTCTAACGTTTCAAACCTCTCGTCTTTTTCGATGGATGTTTGTTTCTACAAGATATGACGGGTGTCACGTGGTTTATTTAACAGGTTGTTGTTTTCATCGTTCCGAGATCGTTTCAAAACACTATTTCACACGTGTTCTACATACGCGACAATTACAAGGCATTTCTTATTTGTTTGTTATATGAAGTGGTCGGAAGGGCAGACGGTGATTCTGTATGCGTCAAATCTCCTCACCGTTTGAACGTTCGTGTGTGTTTATATGTATATGCCTACTATCTATGCATTCGTAACATTTTGCGTAAAGATTATCTTGGTATTATGATAAATGGTATACCATGTTACGGTGATTTATATTTTAGCTACATGCAGTTTTTAATTCACAGCTGCGATTAAATTTTATCTCGGATAAGTATGCATGTTAAATAGTAACATTACATGCTCCCCGGGTGTTTTACGATAGTTAATCAGCACAGAGGAATTTCAATATTACCCTTTTTTTAATTTTACGTTAATTTTATGCACGGCGGATTGACGGACGTCACGTTATCACGTTTATGTGCAATCTTTTTCTCAACGGTATGATGTATCGGTATACAATTGTAAATGTAAACATTTCTATTCGCTTTTTCTACGGTTTAATCAAGTTCTGATAAAATTTCCGTCCGTCAGAATGGCGACATTAATGCTACACAACTTTAAAGGCAATATCCGTATTAAAACGTGAAGCTATTGGCGTTCAGTCTTCAAGTAGACAACTTTTAGACGACGATCAGGCTCGTGAACCTTAACGTCACAAGCAAAAACAAATTATTTCGATATAAATAAATCCAAGTTTACCTGTATGACAAAGGCTATTAAACTTTTGGTATTGTTGATGACTAGACGAAGCTCAGATCGAGCTTAACCATATTGTGTATCACGAATGTGAAAAAGTACTTATAGTTGGACACGCAAGCGTTATGCAATTCATAACGATAAACTAACGTTATTTACGGCGTGCAACTACCGCTAGATTTCTTTCTTCCGGCAGAGAAAATAATATTCGACAAAAAGTTTTCACTGCGTATTCGAAAGATATACACATATATACAATAAATGTTCTCGCGTTTCAGTATGGCAGGCAAAACATAGAGAAGGTGAAGAAGAGAAACGGTACATGGAGCCAGGATGACGATCATAACGAGCATCACGAATCGCCGACGATCATCGAGAAGAGGAACACGCAGAACTCGACGGGAACGGAACGTAAAACGCAGAACGGAATTCTGAGCAATAACGTGATAGCCAGGTCTAAGGACCTGATTCTGACGCCCGAGCCAGAAACGCAGAATCACAAGAACCTAGAGGAAAAGACTGAGAACTCTGAGTCGACGGCCACCGCTGTAGGTAAAAATGAGGTAACTTCTTACAGTTGTTTGTTTTTCTCTAGAGACGTAAATGATGAATGATGCAGGATGTATGACGAATCGATGGTACGTAATTTTCGTCCGACTAACGGAGAATACTACTCTAATTGTTCCAGACTACTCTTATACGGCCGGACTCTTTTGAGACGCTGAAAAAAGAATTCGAACCCGCGATCTGTTTAGATTACATCAGAGCTGGTGTAGAAGCTATTATTGAAGATGAGGTGACATCTCGCTTCGAGGCGGAAGAACTGAAGGTAAATTTAGATGTTTTTATAAAAAGTTTCGGTTTATATCTGTTTTTGGTCTGATTAAACCTGATATTTGTTATTTCAGAACTGGAATCTGTTAACTCGGACAAATAGACAGTATGAGTTTATTTCCTGGAAGTTAACTGTTATATGGATGTTTGGCTTTTTTATGCGTTACTGTTTTCTTCTTCCATTGAGGATATTTATATGCTTTATAGGGGTAAGTTTGATCATTTCTTAACTAAAGTATAGAGACGAATTTATTATTAAAGTAAGTAATAAATTCTTAAAGATATCAAGAAAATATAACAGAAAAATATCTAATGATTGTTCTACGTATATTCTTCGATGTAGGATTTCCAACGTGTCCGCATAGGAATACGTTATTTTGATGGTATTTACATCTTTCAGGAAAGAATAATAGTTCTTAATTTTTAGTTTAATCAATCTCGATCGACTGAACATTTAACACTATTTTCCTAACTACCTTTTTATAAATTGCGTTTTTCTAAAATTCACGATTCAACTAACATTGAGGCTTCGTAGGTACTCTATCTTGTAATTGCAACATTTTTTATTGGCTTCCTGCCAAATGGTTGCATTAAGCGTTGGGCAATTAACAGAGCAACACTTATTGCATTCCGGATAATATCCCGCTCTATATCAAGTGTTATTACAATCCACAATCCAGAAAATAAACCAAAATGTGGGGGAATGTGTGTATCGAATCACACCTCCACACTCGACGTCTCCATCTTATCCACACAGACGACATTTTCCCTGGTAATATATCGTAATGAGAATATCAATAAAATATGTTTCGTCTTCAAAATTTGTCCATCATAAAACAATACATCGTTTGTGCAATTGTCCGCTCGTCATTTCCGTACAAAAAATATGATTGTCTTGTCTCCAACTCAAACAAATTACACAGAACTTATGCTTACATACTTTGATACGTATCAATTAGAAATATCTCCTTTCCACATTGTTCACATTCTATACAGAAACATAAATTAACTTTCCGATCTTACCTTTATGCCGAAATAAATATCGGTACATATTACTACTCTCAAAGTTGAAACACAATAGGAAATGTTACAGGTAACAGTATCCTGTAACTTTGCTTTACAGGTAAAACTACTACAACAACGATACAGAGGGAATCATCGTTTCTCAGGTGCAAAGCTTATGGTTTACAGGTGATGTGGCTGACAGTATGTACCGCCGTAGTGGGCTACGTTCCAGAGGGTAGTTTCAAACGATGGCTGAATTACAAAGTCTCCATCATGTGCTTCGCTGTCTTGTCGAGCGCTCTATCGTCAGTAATTACGTATCACAATCAAGAGAACCGACCTATCAGAGGCATTTGTGTGGCAAACCACACGTCTCCAATAGACGTTCTAGTCCTCATGTGCGATAATTGTTATTCCTTGGTACGTTTTTGGATTTGTCATCGTGTTTAATTGCACGATCGTTTTAAATCCACGGTCAATCTGTCCTAACAACTGTTTTAGTACCGTTTCCTAACTTTTATGTTGCTTCTCTTTTTATGGCTTTGTATGTAATACATGTACATTATATTTCGCATTTATTCTGAAAGTTAGTTTAAGTCGATTTCGGTCCTCTATATGTGCTTGCATTAGATCCGTATTTGGGGAAAAGGGAACTGTTCATGTCATTAGCAACTATGTAATTTCAGATAGGTCAGAGACACGGAGGGTTTTTAGGCATTTTACAGAGAGCTCTAGCTCGTGCTTCCCCGCACATATGGTTCGAACGTTCTGAGGTGAAGGATAGGGAAGCAGTTACGAAAAGGTAATATTCGACAAGAATGTTCCCGGTTTTTGGAACCAGTTGTGAGATTAAACGTAATTTCGTATGTATCTCGTAGGTTGAAAAAACATATATCAGATCCTACGAACCCACCGATACTTATTTTCCCCGAGGGAACGTGTATAAATAATACATCAGTAATGCAGTTCAAGAAAGGGAGCTTCGAAGTTGGCGGTGTAATTTACCCTGTTGCGATAAAGGTAATATTTGGCACATAATTGATTTCCACTTGTCCTGGCCAATTAGATAATTCATTATTTTTTGTTGTCTTTCGTAGTATGACCCACGATTTGGAGATGCATTCTGGAATAGTAGTCGATACTCGATGATACAATACTTGTACATGATGATGTCGAGTTGGGCGATAGTCTGTGATGTTTGGTATCTTCCTCCAATGTATATGAATGAAGGTGAAAGTGCTATTGATTTTGCGAATAGGGTAAAATCTGTGATAGCAAGGCAAGGAGGATTAGTCGACTTGCAGTGGTACGTTCTGAATCATGATAGAAACACTTTTACAACTGTCAAAGATAAATCAGTGTATGTACGTAACAAACGATCTTCTTTAGGGATGGCCAACTGAAAAGAATGAAACCAAAGAAGGAATGGAGGGAAAAGCAGCAAGAAGAATTCAGTAAACGACTTAAAGTTGAATAAATCAATTTACCATTTCTAGTCGCACCTTCATAATCGACATAACGTGTGATACCTTGCTTGAATCAGAACACTTTATCTAATGTACTGTTTTGTCTTTTTCATGGATATGCGTTCAAAAATGGAATCACACCATGTCTGCATAATTAATCTTTAAAATTATTTACTTTTGCAAATATGGTACATTGCATTTTACTGAGCACGTCCGTTAATTGTATTATTGTTTCTACACAGAAAGAAGCGATGAATTATTGTTAAATGTATTTTAATCTTCAAGGAGGAACTTTTAAAGTATTGTTTCTAAAAATGAATGAAGTCTCGGATTGGTATGTCAATGTGTCTGCGTTAGTCATCACAGAAAATTATCTCCAACTGGAGCGTTCTTATAGTACAAAGTTTGTATGTCTATTACAATGGAATTTAGTTGCTAAAACGATGCAAGTACCACATTTGTCAATTTTTAATATTGAAGTTTCACGATGAGGCATTACAAGGTTATTATTTATATGTACACAATGAAATGTGAAATGTGGAATGGTATGCCAAGATGTGTGATATTTTCGCATGTATGAATGTATGTAGCATTGAAATCACCTTCTCATACTTTTATATTTTTAAATCATCTCATTGTCTCATTAATTTGATATGTGGATTTTAATCCATTTGATAATTAAATAGGAAGTATTGCATTTTTTTTTCTTTTGTGAAAGTGATAGGGAAGAATACTGATGTCTCTATTGTAGTCTTAAAAATAAACTATTTATTCATATTTCTCAATGAAAAGGAAGTTAGACTGTTTCAGGGTTCTGCTATTATACCCAATCCCTTGGAAATTATTTGCAACTTGTAAAAGCTTAATTTATTGCAGTCAATGGAAATGCATATTAACATATTTTTATATTTCACACACCCAAAGTGAATTTCGACGGTATTAAAGACGATTTATAAAATTTGGTAAACATGTAATTCAATAAAACATATTTATTATATCTTTACCTGAAATAGTCATAAATAAATATTTATGACAGACTATCAAGATTTTATTCACTGTTACGTTTGTGATTGTGATTAGTTGTTATTTTAAGTTGACTAATTAAGTTTCCCTAACTATTCAAATCAAAATTATGCAGTAGGAAGAACCAGACATAATCTTACATGTTTCCTTCGTTCTTTTAAGATACATATAACTGTAAGGATCGAAACGAAATCTCTTGTGTCACTATGCATAATCTTTTATCCCATAGATAGATATATAAGTAAGTTATTTATTTTTAGGACGTAAATAAATTAACATACATTATTATTAGACGATTATTCGTTACTTTAGAAGTCAAATTGCTGATCAAGCGATTAGAATGATTCATATTTGAAAGTTACTTTTAGTAAATACGTCTTGAATGTATTCTTTTGTGTATTCATCTTTCTCAGAACCATGGTGCTATGTATAATGTCATCGTTCAATTTTTTATGTAAAATTACAAACTTGTGGAGTATATTTTTATAGCAAGTAACAATGTAGGTGTACGTAAATCGAAATGTAGATGAAGATGTGATGTATCTATCATTAAGATTGGACAGTAGTATTAAATAATGCCACAGTAATCGTACATGCATGTTTTCGTTCTATACTCATTCAAAGATTTATATCCATCTATGGTATACTAGTCATTGGTGCAGTCACAGAATGAAAGTGATAGGAGCACAAATTAATGCATTACTTTTAATTTGTATATAATCATCCTGCCTATTTGGCTTTGTATTAAAAATATCAATGACATTGTGTTAATTGCATACGAATAGTGTAACTGATCACAAATGAAAAGCCGAATATGATAGTAAGTGGTGTAGGTCGAAAATTGATAAATGTTATATACATATATTTTATAACAACTTCACCCTTGTATTAATAGAATAATTAATGAATTTGATACTTGTATGTAAATGGAAGTCATACATATATATGTTAGGTTTCTTTTTGTAAAATTACACCTAGAAGAATAAAAAGAAAAGAACTGTTATGTAGGAAAACTGTTGTATTACATTGAACCAAAAGTTTTGGGAGTTATTGATTCCCAATTTAAGTTAAATGGCCCAGTTTATACCAAGATTGTCTATACTATCGAGTAAAATACACATTCTCAATTATCAACTTTACTGATATATGCTATTTATTTATACAGAAGAAAATCTAAGATATTATACAATTATTGTTAACTAAGTCTTTCCTTGGACTTCTATTTTCTCAATATTTTCAGCTTCCTGTTGTAGGTTGAACAGTCTAATAACTTCCTCTGTTGCTGTAGGCTTGGTTCTAAGAGATGCACCAAGTTCCTTCTGTAAATGATTAATATCCTTGTCAATATAGAATAGAATTAATAATGTTTTAGAATTATGTCTAAATATATTTACATTTGGGAATTGTATTTTATTCAATGCTGGATTTCTGAAAGTAAAAGGTGTCCAAGGTCCTTGTATAGAAGGAAATTCAGTATGCCATAGTTTACGCAAACGCATTGCAGAGCCATCATGAAATTGTGTGCGCAATAATTCCATCCATTGTACTATATCTTCTCTGCTATAATTGGTAACAGAGATCCAATGAGTTTCTCCATTCACTGAAACACAAAAAGTTTCATTAAATATATGTTTTTTGTAAAAAGTGTTATTTAACTTACAATACTCTGCTTTGATAACTGGAGTTCTGTGTCTTCGTGGTTTAACATATACTACAACTCCTGGATTTTCCTTTGCATAATCTATTAAGTCATTCTCCAAAAAGCCCCTAAATAAAATCATAATGAAATAGTCAGGTATGTCCATTTTTTACAATGACAGAAAGTAAACACAAGATGCAGGCAGTTAAACAATTAAATAATAAATCTATGCGAGCAATTTAGGTTATGTCTAATACAAAAGAGATATTAGTGTGACTTGCGCCACAGGAAAACAAACAATTAACACATTTCTCATATAATAGTTTTACTACATGCATATTATATTTTAAAGGCACTCTTATTATAGAATCAGAATGATTATCAGTGAATCATAGGTTAGAATTTTGGAGAACCTTACCTGACTCCACTACTTGAACCGCGATTTTTACAGAACTTTAATGTCACTCTTTGTAATTGACACACATACCGGCCGATTCCGAGACCAAACGGTGCGCGTGGAAACCCAGACGGGAGAAATAAATGCTTATTTGACATGATCACTTAAATAAACGTAAACAAAACAGTATCAATTATTGGATTCCACTTGGATCAATTCATTCGGCCATGTGTAGCCGACAGTCTCCCATTCCGGAACCATGTTGCGCAAGAACCGCGAATATATGAAATTATTGCTGATCACTTTGAACGTGAAAATCAAAGTCTTTGTTATTTATACAGGGTTGTTATTATTCTGATAACAATAAGACGGTATAAATCATAATTTATGGTCATTATCGTGAACCTATATTACTCATCATAGTTACGAAACAATTTCATGGATCATTAAAAGCCATAATTTAATTCATGGTGCATTACAATTTCTTGATTGAATAGCGCATTCGAAATTCTTGTAGTATGTCATGACAATTTTGTATCATACTATAATAGGAGATTACAGGAACTTCCTCTCTTAG
This sequence comes from Mimumesa dahlbomi, assembly GCA_917499265.3. Classification (NCBI taxonomy): domain Eukaryota; kingdom Metazoa; phylum Arthropoda; class Insecta; order Hymenoptera; family Crabronidae; genus Mimumesa; species Mimumesa dahlbomi. Next base: position 3,740,885 of record OU824114.1, on the reverse strand, counting down.
CCACAAATTCCGAAGTAAGATATAACCCGTAATTCAAGTAGGGACATTGATAATTCCCGGTCGAATCTCAGCTGTTGTCAAACCAACGTGGTTCGATTACGTTGCACTTGACGGGTGGAAGTGGAAGGGGTACAATAGATGGCAGTGACGTGGGCAAAAATTCTCCAGGCCAAAGATGAATAGCATCCAAAAATAAAAAACCTATGAGAATACCGCGCATAAGGGGTGCAAGGATGTTCAACAACCTGCTTCTTCTAGGCGCCTTTTGAGGCCATACGAAAATCAATCGTGATCCACCTGTTACCGTGAAAATCGTATCATTTATCCTATCGCCCTTCCAAATTATAATTTATCTTAACAAACCTGTACTACGTCGAATGATCGATGATTTAACATGATGAGGATTGACGCCGGCTGGAGCACTGAATATCCCATGACCCGTGCAAGTCTTTCGTTTTTTGTAACTAAACGTCCGACCACCGCTATGCCTTTGTAATATCCGGTTCTCGAAATGACGTTCGTAATTCGCGCTAACCAAATCTGTGATTGTGCTTCCTGTGCTCTCCTGAAGGGACGTGCTGGTTCCGGTAATCAGCGAGAATTTATCGTCGTCCGTATCGCGAGAGGTCAAGTCATCAGTTCTCCTGTGAGATGTTGGTGTTAGTTTGATTCCTTTCGATTTAGACGAATACCCGTGAATGATATTTATACTGACTCCTGACTAAATCGGTGGGCGGCATTGTTCTTCGCCTCGATATGCTCCAGATTTCAGATATATTCAATATTTTTTGACTTTTTCTTTTATCTGTTACGTCAACACAAAGGATTAGATCATATTAAGAAGATAAGGAGATGTTGTGCTACTGCGATTTCGTTTACGTACGAAATGCTTCTTCGTAGATGGAAAGGAAGTCTGGTTAAAGACACTGCGACGTCATGTGCGACTCTCTACGGAATAGATACTCTGATTTTTTACGAGTGTACAATGGCCAATTTCAGTCGATTCGCAGCTGCCCGCTAGTATTTAAATCCTACTGTAACACTCTTTGTCTTACAAAAAAGGTATCGAGTAAAACTCTAATACCGGTTTACGTAACAGATATCACATTTTATGACATAAACATAAAGATAATCGTTTCAATTTTTTTTCATCATAGTTTACAAGTGCTTAATGCAATTAAATATCGCTGATGCAGAAGACGTCTAGACGATAATCCACTATATTTTACACGCATGACAGCATATCACCGTCGATCAGTCACGGCGACAGTGATAGGGTCACGAAAATCTTGAAGATCAGCAGAATTCTTATTAGTAATCAGGAAACTTTGTATTTAATCGTACAAATATTCCCGGATTAGATAAGCTCTGTGTAATTCGAAAGGAAAGAGTTTAAAGAAACAAGAGACATATGGAGATATTAGTAATTCTAGTAATTATCCTTTTACAGAAGTATAATAAAATCTTACAGTGTATACAAGCTATGTTCTTAACTTTAAACAGAACTGTATGTTATCCATAGGTTTTATTGTCATAGCGTCGAGTATTCTAATGTTTTCCGGTGGATTGATCATCTCTATTTTCCATTTCCTTAATATAGTACATAAGATGATTTTTTTTACGTTGACGGCGAATCTTTGGCCTATGCAAATCCGCGGTCCAGCAGCGAATGGCATGTACGCGTAAGCATGTCGACCCTTTGAATTTTCTGGTAGAAATCGATCGGGATCGAACGAATCTGGATTTACCCATTGTTCGGGATCTCGATGCGTGAAGTAATTATTTATAAAAATTTCGGCACCTTTTGGAACAATTGTGCCATCTGAAACAGTATTGTTTATCACATTGTACTGTAACAGGAAGAGTTGGCGAATTTTTCTGTTTCAATATTTTGTATACCTTACCTAACTCTACATTCTTTGACAATCGTCTGCCAATGTACGGCACACTCGGGTATAGCCTAAGAACTTCCTTTAATACCCTTCCGAGATATTTCAATTCTGGAATTTTCTTTAAATTTAAGGGTTCGCCAGGATCCTCGAAAACCGTGTCAAGTTCTTCGTGAATTTTGTCTTGCACCTTGGGATTAAGACATAAGCAAACACATGTCCAATATAGCGCGGTCGCAGTCGTCTCGCTACCCTGAATTGTAAATAAATGTAACGCACGTGTAAGGGTAATAGTCATTGTGTCTATCGCAATTAGGTAAATAATGTGTATTTACAGCAATCGTGAATGTATTCACTTGATCTCGCAGGTCCTCGTCGGATAATGGATTAGAGCTCGTTTCGTTTTCGTCCAAGAGAAGGTCTAAGAACGCTTTTCTTTTCCGTTGTCCTAAAATAAAAATGTGAAATAATGTTCTGGTATTTTAATATTATTGTTTGTAATAAAATAATGTTATATACTGACCTACATCATCCACGTCTGCAGTATTATTATTCTTGATACCCTCCCGTTTGCGGATTGTCCTTTTCTTTCGAATAACCTGAAAATTAATGTAATAGATGCATATTTATTGCATTTTAAGAGCGAGAGTTAGTAGAAACAAAATTCCACCTGTTCAGTAAACTGCTGCATGGAAGTGATAGTGTGCTGGAGTTCTCTACCCTGCTTTGTGACTAATCGAAAAAATTTATGCATTTTCCAGGGGCGTACCAGGTATTCGAACGACATTGAGAAAAATCTGAAAAAATGGATAGGTATTTCATGTATATTTAAACGTATGCAAAATTTATGGAGTGAAAACGATTGAACTCACTTGTGCATGTTCTCGGAAAACTCATTTGTCTTTTCGTCAACTTCGCTTACACCCATTGCAGCCTCTGGAAGTAGAAATGTGTACTTAAACCTGGTAGCGTATTGTTAACAACTTACAAATTTTGTACTTACCACAAATTATTTCCAGAACGTACGTCATCATAAATATATACATGTCCGTGCTTCTAAAACCGTCGGCTTTTACTCTTTGTTCGATGTCCAATATAAGTTTTTGCATTTTTTCTATCATGCCATAAACATACTGTTCCATCACGTTAGCATGAAATGCCGGTGTAAGAAACTTTCTGTCGTGATACCATTTTTCACCTAGTGTGAAACGTTTTCATGTTAGTAGCAAAGCATCGCTTAAAGCAATTACTTGAAACATTCTAGATTCAATTTCCCATCGCATTGTGAATATCATATTGGTACATATTTACCGGATGACGTTAGAAGACCTTTGCCAGTGAACAATTTCAGATACTTATACGGTGTCCCTTTTTCTGTATTGTCTAGATATCCGATAACTGCCTAAAAATGTACGATAATGATATTTTACTTTCAACGCTTACCTATATTCTACACGTATGTGATATATTATACTTGTGCATACCTCAATATGCTGTGCCTTATAAATATGTACTACTGGGATATATGCGATCCACATCTTGTAATAGCCATTTCTATATTCTTTAATTCGTTCAAACAACCAATCTAAGCGTGCTAGGTAAGAAAAGTATAATGATTAGATATGTGTGAATTGTTCCCTTACTTGCTTTAATTATTTTACACACTCACTTCCCGGTTTTAGAGTTATTATTTCAAACGCTCTTCCGATTAAAGGAATACCTTCCCAACCAGGAAGATTACGGTATTGTCGATAAAATTTGAAGTAGTCGTACAGTGTCGTTAAGTTTATAAGAATGAATACGAGACACGTTACAGCAGCAAATATCAACGGTTCCATTTCCACAGGTGTCCCTTTGGCTACTCGGACTACTATGATCGGTCGCAGGACGTGTTTCTTCACTGCAGATGGCTTGGGGACAACTGTGTTCTTCCATTCAGATTAAAGTCGTCATATACGGCGGGCCAGTATCATACATACTTGTCTAATACTAATAGGATAAGAAGAAGTGAAAAAACAAATAACAGCGTCAATGTTGCACTATCGAGCAAAAACGCTGATGTTCAATAATTCATATCATTGGTAGACATAGATTTGTAAATGATTACCATTTCCGTGAAATGACATCATATGGATGTACCATTACAATTCTACTTTTCTTTTGTAATATCTACAGAGTGATCCTTAGACTTTCTCGTCCTAATCACGAATCACGAATTGCGCCCTTTAAGTGCGATACTGATATCGTTATGAAGAACTGATTTCCTAGCAGAAATCTGCTACATAGCATCGGATTCTATCGACATTTTTAAAGTGAAATCCATTCAGATATAATGTTAGAGCGGTTTCCAATTTGGATAGGTAGAGAAAATATCTATGGGCAATGAGCGCACGGTAGTTTGCCGCCAAGAATTATATTAAAAAGCTGGAGAAAAGGGGGACAATATTTAAGAATCACATGGATAGGTTAATATCCTGCAAAGAATGTGAAACAAGTTGTGTAAATAGGCGAACGAGTTGATGTATTTAGCACTTGGAATGCTTGGATCGGACGAATACGTAATCGTGCAACAATATTGCCGCCTAAATTAATTTTATGTATACAGTACGAGCAAAAAGTGCGATAAAAAAAGGATCGATCGCGTCAGTGTAATTTGCAAACGTAAAAGACATGAGTCAAGTAGTAATTTTAAGTAATTAGTCTTTTTTTATAGCATAAAAACGAATCACCAATTCCGGGAACTAATTCTAAACGCCACTGTACATGGGAAGAAGACATGAAAATAATTTAGAAAATGTCACAGGCCACAAAAGTGACGTTAGTACTTAACCCTTGCACAGACAATCATAAATTAGATAAATTCTGCATAATTTGAAAGTCAAGAGTATAAAGAAATAAGAGAAATATGGAGATATTAGTAATACCAGTAATGAAACATCAATATTCTTTCTTGTTCTTATCCTTTTACAGAAGTGTAACAAAATCTTATAGTGTACACAAACTATGTTCTTAACTTTAAACAAAACTGTATCTTATCCATAGGTTTTATTGTCATAGCGTCTAGTATTCGAATCTTTTCCGGTGGATTGATCATCTCTATTTTCCATTTCCTTAATATAGTACATAAGATGATCTTTTTCACGTTGACGGCGAATCTTTGGCCTATGCAAATCCGTGGTCCAGCAGCGAATGGTATGTACGCGAAAGCATGTCGACCCTTTGAATTTTCTGGTAGAAATCGATCGGGATCAAATGAATCTGGATTTGTCCACTGTTCGGGATCTCGATGTGTGAAATAATTATTTATGAGAATTTCGGCACCTTTAGGAACAACTGTACCATCTAAAACAGCAATTGTTCTTCTTATGTTCGCTCTTTCATTGAAGATAAACATAATAGGAAGGATTGTCGAAACTTTCTGTTTCAATATATTGTGTATCTTACCTATCTCTACATTCTTTGACAATCGTCTGCCAATGAACGGCACACTTGGGTATAGCCTAAGAACTTCCTTTAATACCCTTCCGAGATATTTCAATTCTGGAATTTTCTTTAAATTAAACGGTTCGCTAGGATCCCTAAAAACCGTGTCAAGTTCTTCGTGAATTTTGTCTTGCACCTCGGGATTCAGACATAAGCAAACAAATGTCCAATATAGCGCGGTCGCAGTCGTCTCGCTACCCTGAATTGTAAATAAATGTAACGCACGTGTAAGGGTAATAATCATTGTGTCTATCGCAGTTAGGTGCATAATGTGTATTTACCGCAATCGTGAATGTATTCACTTGATCTCGCAAGTCCTCGTCGGATAAAGGATTAGAACTCGTTTCGTTTTCGTCCAAGAGAAGGTCTAAGAACGCTTTTCTTTTCCGCTGTCCTAAAATAAGAACGTGATATAATGTTCTTATATTTTAATATTATAGTTTGTAATAAAATAATGTTATATACTGACCTACATCATCCACGTCTGCAGTATTATTATTCTTGATACCCTCCCGTTTGCGGATCATCCTTTTCTTTTGAATAACCTGCAGATTAACGTAATAGAGTTTTAAGTGCACTATGGTATGCAAATACATTCATAAATTAATCCACTTTGAGAGCGAGAGTTAGTAGAAACAAAGTTCCACCTCTTCAGTAAAACGCTGCATGGACGTGATAGTGTTTTGGAGTTCTCTACCCTCCTTTGTAAGTAATCGAAACCATGCGTGCACTTTCCAGGGGCGTACCCCGTATTGGTACGACATGGCGAAAAATCTGAGAAAATGGATAGGTATTTCATATACGTTCTTATGCAAACTTTATGGAATAAAGACGATTGAACTCACTTGTGCATATTCTCGGAAAACTCATTTGTCCTTTCATCCTCTTCAGTTACACCCATTGCAGCCTCTGGAGAATTACAAATGTGTACTTAAACCCGTTATCGTATTGTTAACAACTCACAAATTTTGTAAGTACTTACCACAAATTGTTTCCAGAACGTAGGTCATCATAAATATAAACAAGTCCGTGTTTCTAAAACTATCGGCTTTTACTCTCTGCTCGATGTCCGATGTAAGTTTTTGCATTTTGTCTATCATGCCAAAAACATACTGTTCCATCACGTTAGCATGAAATGCCGGTATAAGGAATTTTCTGTCGTGATACCATTTTTCACCTAACGTGAAACGTTTTCATGTTAGTAGCAAAGCATCGCTTAAAGCAATTACTTGAAACATTCTAGATTCAATTTCCCATCGCATTGTGAATATCATATTGGTACATATTTACCGGATGACGTTAGAAGACCTTTGCCAGTGAACAATTTCAGATACTTATACGGTGTAGATTTTTCTGTGTTGTCTAGGTATCCGATAACTGCCTAAAATTATACGATAATGATATTTTACTTTCAACGCTTACCTATATTCTATACGTATGTGATATATTATACTTGTGCATACCTCGATATGTTGTGGTTTATAAATATGTACTAGTGGAACATATGCGACCCACATCTTGTAATAGCCATTTCTATATTCTTTAATTCGTTCAAACATCCAATCTAAGCGTGCTAGGTAAGAAAAGTATAATGATTAGATATGTGTGAATTGTTCCCTTACTTTCTTTATTATTTTACACACTCACTTCCCGGTTTCACACTTCCTAACTCAAACGTTCTTCCGATTAAAGGGATGCCTTCCCAGCCAGGAATTTTACGGAATTGTCGATAAAACATGAAGTAATCGTACAGTGTCGTTAAGTTTATAATAAGGAATATGAGACATGTTACAGCAGCGAATATCAACGGTTCCATTTTCAGAGATGGCGATTTTAACACTTTCACTACTCGGTCGACTATGACCGCTTACGAGATATGCTTCCCCTATACTGCGAGACGTATTGGAGGCGACTGTTTTCTTTTATTCAGATAAAATTTTTCATATCCTGGGGGGCAGTATCGTGCATACTGGCGTAATAACAGGATAGGAAAAAAGAAAATATAAATAGCAGAATGAATGTTATACTATCGAACAAAAACGCTATTGTATTGCACAGTATTGACATATGTAAATTTTAAATTGTGTCTCACTTACCATAAATGACGTATTATGGATATCACTCAATACGCGCGTACTTCGCGATAATTCTTTGAAACGTATGAGCGTGTTTTCGAATGGATTTATCTTCATAATGACTTACTGATAATTATTGGTTATATCTAGATTGAATAGAATCATGCAATTTTTTACAATCGTCAAGAATTATGTAATACCGGATTATGATATGTTGGGTGGGAGGCTGGTAATTTCCACGGTGCTCTAGATCTTAACATGTTAACGTTATGCTATTAGTTGCTGGCTGGTAAGCATATCGTCTATATGTATAGAAAATGAATATATAAGCATACAAATGTAATATATTATGTTAATATTGTTCAAATGTTTATTGCCATTCGCTGCATAATAATTTAGGACCAAGCACTAAAATTATAATAATGAAACATACATGTTATCTGGTTTCGATTGCGTAGCAGTGGATATAATTCTACCAAGCAAAACATACGGAGGGTCAGAAAAAGATGTAATACTATCGCAGACGATCCTTGAGACTCATATACGTCGTCTGTGATTATACCTTGACTCATACGAAAGCGTTATCATAATTGGGACTGATTTTATATACACACATGACCATTAGTTCAATAAATTATATAAAAAATGTAACTTCTGATAAAACTATGTATGTGTGCACAAACATACATACATAGAAATTGACGATATTCATACTGTTCGTTTCATATGAAATCGATCGCGTATACATGATTCAAAAACTCATTCTTCATCTTTCACATCATTTAAAATTGCTAATTTCAGCCCCTACACGATGCACATTTGAAATTTCCTAACTCAAAACTGTCAGAGCCAAATGTTGGTGTAAAAAATTCCTCAAGGTCCGTTTCGTGGATTTAAATTCCCAAAATTAACCAAATCAATTACACGTTATTTAATTAAACGTGTTTCGTTTTTCCAATTCATACGTGGAATCTAATACAACATGTCAGATTTACAAAGTCTCCGTGAGTAACCATCTGACATTGACAGTGTCTCTGTTCTTCGGAATACAGACATCTAATAATAAATTTTATTTTCAGAAGAAGCCACCCGATTGGATAAAATGTCTCGGTGTAAATGTAAATAGAATATTTTCCGAAAAACACACGTTCTATTTATAAATCCCTCCGTCATTGAAATCATTATTTATACGATATTCTCACACTTTCTCTCTATTCGTTCATCATTCTCAGGCTCTAAATCCGATATTGGCACCGATAAACATCGTTCGCCGCACCTCGAGAACATTACAACAAAAATGGAGAACCGTCGTTGCGAATTAATAGGCCGGCAGAAGTATCTGCGAAATAAAATCACAACCATGGAACGTTCGATTCCAGCCATGATGGCTTACAATATGTGGATGGCCGGGCAAAAGTGCGAAGACGCGCCTTACTGCAAGATCCGACAGATCATGAAGAAATTCTCGCCGGACACGGATCCGACGGAAAAGCTTCTCGATAGTTTGAAGAATACCGTGAAGGAACTTAACGGGGAGACGGCTGACTTGCATGTACGGAACGATTGAAATTCAACATCCGACGATAAATTCGGGTAAATCTCGCACGTGTGCTTGAGTCTTCGCACTGGGTCCTAAGAGTTTGAATAGATTGTTCACAAATATGATCTCTATGTTTTTAACACTGTTGGCGTGTAACGACTCGATGTAATTGAGAAATTATCGAGCGATTAACGGTATCTAATGGTTAACGTAACGACGTTCGTTGTAGGAGAAAATTATCGATGCCGATGTTGCGTTAGAGGAAACAGGAATGGAACTCGAGTCACTGGAACTTGTGAACAAAGAGATGAATGACACCGTGGTCCATTTGGAAAATGAGGTGCGAAGTTACACTACGCCGAGTCTGGAATCTATACATTCGGAGGATTTAGCATGTTTGTCGAAAATACGACAACTGGCGAAGGAGGAATTAGATTTGAAGAATTATATTAAAGAGCTGGAGAAAAAGGAGACAATATTCAGGGATCACATGGATCGGTTACTGTCCTCCAGGGAGTGTCAAACTATTTGTGTGAATAGACGAATGAGTCGATGTATTCAGAACTTGGAATGTAACGACAGACGAATACGTAATAATGCAACTCCATCACGTAAACAAATCGTGTACAGTTCGAACAAAAAGCGCGATCAGAAAGAGCTCGATCGGGTCAGTGTAATTTGTGAACGTCAAAAAAATGAACCAAATTGTAATATTGAATAATTTGGAGTGTACTTATAAAACCTCTAATTCTATCTATCGTACTCTTTCTTTCTTCCTAGAATAAAATCGGATCGACAAGTTCAACAAGTAATTCTAAGCAACATCGTGCAAGCGGAGAAGACCAAAAGACAACGCATAAAAAGTCGCAGGAAGCAATAGAAAAAAAATCGTCGTGGATGGCGAATTGGTGGAACGGTACGCAAAAATCCAAAGAATATGCGGACGAAACACCAAGCGCGAACAGCTTCGCATCGCAAGACGAAAAGAATGACTCATCTGGTGTCAAAAAGGAACCATCGGCCAAAAAGACTGACAGTAGAAAAGGACCACCAGCAAAGAAGGAGTATACGACTTCATCGTGCAAACCATGCGGACATTCACCGTGTCCGCCGCCAGCATCTTCCAAAAGTTCGCGACCGCCGCATTCTCATTATACGGCAATGAACATTCCCCACAGAAATAAGAACCTGTTTAATGCTCCTATCAAATCAAAACACAGGCATTCGAGACCACCTGTTTGTGAGTTACCACTTTGTGTGGCCACGGATCACGGTAAGTTCACAATAAACGGAAAACAATTACTTTTAGAAACTTTCATGTTACTGTGAAAAAAATCATTGTTGTCATTCTGTTCAGGTATTCGAAAAATTCGCAAAATGCCGAAAAAAATGCCGTATAGTTTTCACACACCCTGCGAGATCTGCCCTTCGATGTGTATTCCGTTAGGACCCCTGAACAACTGTAGGTGCAATTGCAAGGGTAAATGCGCAGGTGGATTATCTGATGCGCCGTGCAATTGTGGCGATGAGTCGTTAGATCCATCGGACGGCGGTTATCAACCGACTGGTTTGAAACAGATCAATGATCCGAATGATAGCAACAGCGACGATGATTTCTGTGAATGCTGTTCGTGTGGTTGCGAGGATAGCGACATTTCCATATGCCAGTGCAATTAACGGTGAGTTTAGTTAACTCATGTTATAACTCGTACTAAGAATTATAATTCTTGTAAGAAATAAGGATTTCTTATAACTTATAATGTTCTTTTATTAAACTTTTAACTCGTTAGAGTACAAATTTGTCTATATGACAACAATTATCACGTCTATTTTGTTTATGAGACAGGTGGATTGGTAATCTCTGTTTTCCACTTTCTTAAAATACTACATAGAATAATCTTTCTTATGTGCTCTCCAGTCTTCTGATAACGAAATCAATTTTAAAATGCATAAACCTGTTATTTCGATTGCATTTTCGGCATGTGCATTAAAACTCCACGTTGAAAGGATAATGCTTCGCGTGTGAACATCTGAAACAAACATGATTATATACATATACAGTATTGTATACCTGTAATTATCATATATACGTATACAACAGGTTATTGCTATTGACAATATGACTAGTACGAAGTAATTGATAACACGAAAGGGCTTACCTGCTCATGCCACAAACTCTTATATTACGGTTTAGGCCATTAATCTTGTGCATATCTTCCTTATTGATTTCGAAATCGAAGATATCAAAATTTTCCTGAATTCTGGATTTCGTGACCGACTTGGGGACGACTAAATGTCTGCGTTGCGTCTGGTAACAAAGATTTATGCCGTCAAATGGATTTCAATATCGAAATTATCTGATTTACACGTCAATGCCTACCTGGTAGCGCAATATAATCTGAGCAGGAGTCTTTTTATATTTGGCAGCTAGGTCCTTTAGTACCGGATCTTCTAGCACCAAAAGGTCCTTCCGTTCGGGCGTAGCACTATCGGGGGATGCGAACGGACTATAAGCGGTGATCGTGATTCCGTTAGCTTTACAGAATTCCGACAGTTCCATCTGGACCAAGTAAGGATGACATTCCACCTGGTTAGTCACTGGCTTCACCTTACAATTGGCTAACAACCTCTGAAGCTGCTTGGAATTAAAATTGCTCACGCCGATATTCTTCACCAAACCTTTTTCCAAAACGGATTCCATTGCTCGCCACGTATCAATGTAGTCCACGTTATCGTCGCACGATAGTTTTCCGTCTGGATCCTCCGGGAAAAGAGCATCGCCCTCTATTGAAAAGCATTGATAATTTTAAACGTATTCTGTTGATGCTATAATTAACTTGATTCATTGTTATTTAATCAAAGATTATTTACCCTTGAAGGCCATTGGCCAGTGCACTAGATAAAGGTCAAGGGTCTGGAGACCGAGGTCGCTTAAGGTCTTTTTCAAAGCAGGTTCCACAAGCTCAGGTCGACGACAAGTGTTCCATAGTTTGCTCGTGACGAAAAGATCTTCGCGTTTTATGACACCTTCTTTGATTTTCGCCGCGATCGCTGCACCCACTTCTCGTTCGTTCCCGTAAACCGCCGCGCAGTCGATGTGTCGGTACCCGATATCAATTGCATCTTTCACGGCTTGCGTTACTTCGTTAGGCTTCGACTACCGTGGAATGAAATGCATAATAAATAAATGTAATTTTTCATGGTAAAACTTCAGGTGTTAGAACCGAAAAGTGGCTGTCATAATTTATTGATTTTATACTGATGATGTTGATAAACGCGTATCTTATCGAGCTAGTCAAGGGCAACCTAGGTGTGTCCATGAAAAATACATTGCGATTAAAAAATGATAGTTATATGCAAGATGAAACTGACAGTTATTTGATATAAGTAGATGTAAATTTTCTTCCAAATAAATATTATACCAAGGATGTTGAAATTTGAAGTATTTTAAACGTAAAAAAGAAGGCAATACTTTAAAATGTACTATCCTGGCGAACAGTTAGTGAATATTTAGAAACTATGAGTTGTAAAGACATACCTTCCAAGTGCCTAGACCCAAAATAGGGTAGGCGTTACCATTGTGAAAAACTTCTACAACATTCACCATTATAAAACAGTTTTTCAATTGCAACTTTTCCTGTACACTCGTTGATCTCAAGCAGCACTACTAGTTACGTCGTATCAGTTTCCTTATATACCTACGCTATTCTATTTATCCTTGTTATCTTTCGATATATTTTTTAATCGTCAATTTCAAATATACTTCACACCGGTTGTCATCGTTACAAATGATATATTTTCTTGTTTTACGCTTTCTATTTTTAAATTTAACTACGTATGTACATTATCAGTTTTGTACAAAGGACAAAGCAGTAGAAAAAACACAGTTTGGTTTAAATTACATAAAGTTTTATTTTAAACGTATATTATCCATAGGAAGAACACATTTGGAAGATATGCAGAAATAAAACTGTAAACATGTATGAGAATGTGCTGTAATTCTACAATCAGTTCCACTTATTTAGTAACACTCCGTTCGCTTGTTTAAAAGGGAATGGCGAATGGGAAGTAAGGGCTGGCTTCCGCGCTGGAAAGAACAAATATAATTCGGTAAAACATAACACTTATACCTTGGCACCATTAAAATGTGTAACAATGTAATGAAAAAATCATTTACCCAGTCATTGGACAGATTCTTCCATTACAATCGAAGGAATCAACGTATGCGATATCTTCCGCCGAAAGCGTGAAATCGAAGACTTCGCTATTTTCTGCAATCCGCGACTTTGTAACAGATTTTGGGATCACGATATGTCCACGATCCAACTGAAAACAATATTTACACGGTATAGCATAACTAAGATTATGTAATATATAAATATGTTATTAACATTGAGCATTTATAAAATACCTGGTATCGGATGAGGATTTGCGCTGGGGTTTTATTATATTTTTTCGCAACTTCGCATAGTTTCTTGTCTTCCATCAGTTTAGGGTCGTCTGGTTTTGCCCAAGGTCTGTCAGGAGATCCAAGAGGGCTGTATGCAGTAATAGTAACACCCTTCTGCTTACAGAACTCAGAGAGTTTTTTCTGAGTTAAGTAAGGATGACATTCAACCTGAAATTAAACATATTTAAATAATGTATTCATTAAATATCCCAGTTTGTGAGATGTCTGTTTTCAAGTGATACAATGGCTTACTTGATTTGTAACAGGCTTAATTGTACAATTTTTGAGTATTCTTTCAATTTGTTCAGAGTTGAAGTTACTGACTCCAATGTTCTTTATCAATCCTTTGGTTACCAAACCCTCCATGACTTTCCATGAGTCCAGGTAATCTGAGTTACTCAAGGCAGGAGAACCATCTGCATTTTTTGGGAATAAATCTTCACCTTCTTTGTACGCAATTGGCCAATGGATCAGGTAAAGATCCAGGTATTCGAGACCAAGGTGTTCTAAAGTTGTTTTGAGTGCAGGTTCAACCAAGTCAGATCGATGGTAGGTGTTCCATAGCTTGCTTGTAATGAAAAGGTCCTGCCTCTTTACAACACCCTCTGCAATTTTTGTTTTGATAGCCTCACCAACTTCTTTTTCATTACCATAGACATGGGCACAGTCAATATGACGGTATCCAAGGTCAATCGCATCTTTGACTGCTTGAGTAACTTCGCCTGGTTTCGACTGAAAAGAAATAATGAAAAGTTATCTAAACCAGTTATGCACAAAAATGGTAAACACTACCCATGATATATGTAAAACATGTATTCTGATAAGGTTTAAATGTCATACAGTTTGTATTGCAGATAGGTGCAAACTATCTGTGTTTTTACATATACTCTAATAAATTTTTGAACCATTAATAAAAGTTTAAAGTCTAAATGACAAAAAAACACATGCAACTACATACATTTGTATATTGTGTGAAAACTGATTACATGAAACTATTCTAATATTGTAAAGTGCTGAAAATGGAATGACAATTTAGGTGATACTAATTCGAAAAAATTAAACCTTCGTCATCAAATTAATCGTCAGTGACTCTCGAATGACCTTGTTACATATAGATGTCTGATTAAGTGGAGTGACTTATTCCAGATATCATAAAACTGCCAGCCGGACATATTCATTGATATCATGGAACACGAGAAACGTTAAAATGAATTCTAATTTATACCGCAAAAAATAAACGAGAAACTAGACGACCGATAAATCTGTGCAGTATACGACAAAGCTAAAAAAAGGAACTATGCATTGCATCTCTGTTTGTTTGAGTTTCCCGTGATTTAACGCACTACGCAATTACGTATAATTAACATAAACACTAACCTTCCAAGTTCCCAGTCCGAAAGCCGGTACTTCATTACCGTTGTTGAACTTAATCATGGGTACATTCAACACCATTTTGATACTTTTAGTTGTCTTTTCTTTTACTTAGAGGAAACAGATTCAGAAGATCAACTATCTGAACGGAGATTCACCGTACTGGCAACGCTTAAAGCTCAGAACCTAATGCCGGTAAATTAGGCTAGTCAGTCCCGTTTATAAAGGTTCCTCGAACCGGGCACCCTACCACATTCAAAGGCAGACCTGTATATCAAATAATAAACTGCGATTTTTTCGTACCTTTCGCAACTTTGCGCAACACTCAGCAAGAGTGCGTGTATTCATATTACTTGATTTTTCGATCTTATCGATACTATTATCAATGAATTGCTGGAGGTAGATGATATCTCGTTTCGCAAATCAAATTGGTAACCATCGAAGCACTTTTAACGCAATATCTTGCAATACCAGTGATAACAGAATATTTTTGAACAATTGTATACATTTACGTTTGTAACTGCAATAATTAATTGTATTTACAATTAAACTGTTTTATACGGAACAGAAATTGAGGGTGTTAAAACGCATTTCTTGTTGATACTGTAGATTCCACATATTTTGTATAACATTTGCGTAACATTTGCACAGCATTCACATAAAATTTGCATAACAAGAATGAGTAACAGCGTTGAAGTATTTGCAAAATATAGAATGGGTTACAAATTTTTCGTTTGACACCCGCGGTTACTACTGCCCTGTCAAATTATATCTTTTGCGCATGCGTGCATTAATTTGGCTTGTGTTTGTAACTTGCATAACAGTTTCGGCATCCTATACGGATGAATGTTACAGTGGTAGTAGGACGATCATAATCCGCCAGAACCGGCAAATTCACTAATAAGAAATGGGCCCCATGGAAAGTTACAGAGTCCGTTACGATTGGCAAGGAACGCTTAAAACCCTTGACTGATGAGAATGAATGAACAACGGAAATAATAGATAGCGTAATTGGGTTCTTGAATAATATAATACGAACTGACGTATAGAATTTTAGCCGATCTTATTCCGTTCTTACATTTCTCCCTTACGTGGTTATAAATGAAACAATTGCTATTTATCCATGAAATTTTATTGGTGAATTTATAAATGATCTCCAATTTCTTGGATATGTCAAGATGCTCCTGACCAGGTGTACTTTATTACCTATAATCAGATAGAATATTTATTGATTATTTTTTCCTTGTCCTCATTTATGTTTCCTGTTAGACTTTATCTCCATATAAGTCGTTCGGTTTTAAAAGAAATATCGTTATGCTGTTGATAATAACGCGTGGATAATGTGTAAAGGAAATATGCAGTGAACGGAAATGATATAGAAGAAAATTAGCTTCTATGTTTATCTCCGTTATGAAAAGGCGAACACATAGATCGATCACTGTCTTAACGAACAGCTTGATAAGAAAGGTCATTAAAAATAAAATTCTATATTTCCGTCAAGTTTGATTAGGAAGAATGTGTGACATTCCTGAACGTAGCTGTCCACAGAAGGCTGTATTCTAATAAAACTAGTCCTCTGTGCAATAAATATGTATAGTTTTATATAAACAATGCCTTTATTGACAACAAGTGCGAACAAACTATACTATACTAAGTTTTATTATCACAGAAGTAAAAAGTAGTATTTATCTTTTGTTTGAAAACAGTTTCAGCTGGATTCAAGTATCAATTTTTATAACAAATCGTTTACGACGAATATATATATATATACATAATTAACACATTTTATAAATTTTAATATAAAATTCTTCTATCAACAATTCCTGTGAAAATCAGCTGTGCTTTAACACTTTAGTATCGCTTTGATTTATCTGTTATATCGCGCGATACATATCCACTCCTATCTTGCACGTTAAATAAATTTATCTGTTTCACATCCTTCTTTATGCAATATATAATGTAATTTCTCGGAACTCTTTATAGTGTTCGACAAATTTTTGTTAAAATCGTCTCACGAACAGATTCGGAATCATCGTTGATATAGTGATACTAGATAGAGAAAACAATTAAATTAAAATTCTAATAAAATAGAACTTCCTGCACCAAATTCAGACTTACATTTACGACTATTAGACACAGGAATATATAACAATAATGTATGGGGATCCATAGCCATACATAACAAAACGGACAATACATTTTCTTACATGTATGTCCAGCACACACATACTCCCGATCGTCGTGTAACTCGAATTTTGATTTCGACAAATTATGTAACTGCTTTTTAGTTTTAGTTTCTTTATCGCTTATTCTTAAACAATACCGATCATTGAATCCCATGAATATATTTATTCCATTTACCCGATTTCCCAATAAAATACTCATTTGATCTTTGTACATACACCAATTTGTTATAACGTCACTATTGTGAAAACAAGTCGACCCTCTGATCTTCCGAAATATCAGAAAGTTGACAATCGATCGAACTTTGCGCCGAAGAACCACTTTCATCCATGGTTTTCTATTATTTATGCGATCCGTGCGCGTGATCGCAGTTCCCTTAGATTTGCTGCGATAACTAATCTCCCTTCTGACGGCTTCCTTTACGAGCTCCACAATCTGATATTCGGTGAACTTGCTGTTGAATCGTAAGAGGTTTTCCAGGTCGCTTCTTAATATCGCCAGGTTTCTGTCGCTGAAGGTATCCGAATATTCGCAGAGCCGTAGACGGTGATCAATATTCGTAACCACGCAACTCATTAGGATCAAGATTAGATCCATTGCTTTGCTCAAAATAGTTTTCCCCTCTTTCAAAACGATCGATATGAAGTTCGGTCGTCCGAACGACGGAAACAAAGTTTCGTACCTATTCAAGGGTAGTAACATGGTCGGATAACAATAACTTCTAAGAACAAAGACCTGTTGTGTGTATAGTTACTTTGTTAACACTATTGTTCACGATTAAACCGGCATGGTACAATTATCAACTTTTCTTCCGACTTGTAAATGATTGTACATGTTACAGCGACTTATTTTGGTTTTGTACCAGCAACGAATGGTTGGGAATGTCGTTGATGTACTGTGATTTTAGTCCGGGAACGTTTGTGTTTATATGTATATTATTGGTAAAGTCATAGAGGCGTACAGATAACAGGTTGGTTAAGGAAATCTAAAATATCATTGGTATTAAAATCATTTATTCCTACGTTACACTCGCGGTAGTAAAATTTAACACATACTATACATATAACAAATAAATGAACATTAAATAAATATACATTTAAATTATTTTTTACCCGATATGACAGCGATATTTTCTTTAACGTGTAGAAAATTAAGTACTATACCGCGATATGGAAAAGTTATTTTCATATCCCGAATCTTGAAGTGCAAAACTGCTACTTAGAGATGATGTATTATTATCAAAATCTTCGCAAAACGTAGAACTCTGACGAGGATCGTCAAATGTTAGATCCAACGGGCTCGAATTATCCGAAGAATCCCAAAATTCTGAAGAGGCTTGTATGAGAAACGGTGCGGCTGAAATTTTCTTTTTCACAGAAGTCACCACGTTCTCCCTCGCTTTTTCATTTTCTACCTGTTTTTCGGTAGAACAGTTCAGCCCGGCCTCTTCTTCATATTCTTCTTCGATTTGTTTCTCCAGAGCTAGGAACGACTGCGTTGAATTATTTCCATAGTCCGGTAAAGAAGAACTGAACGATTCATTCATGTTATTATTAGCGAAACCCATTGGATTGAATGACGCACTGATCCTTCGTTTCTGTGAATAAAGGACACTGGTTTCTGAACCGTTTGACGAATTTCTTATCTCAACAAATTCCGTTTCAGTTTCGGTAGCTGATATTCTATTACATCTGACGATATCTGGAACCGACGAGCTAGAAATCATTGATTTCGGATCGCGAGAATAATTGGAAAGTTGATTGTTGTTTGAAGTGTTATTACAGCCTGTTCGGGCGATTCCGTTTGTCTTGGCTGCTTTGTCGAAGGTCACGATTGTCTTAATTGCATTGCGACATTCTTTTACCTTACCGAGTACTTTAGTACTCCAACCAGTGTAACAACTTTGCGATCCTACCGTGACATTTCTTGGGGATGAAGGCGTGTCGTACATTGGTGATTTGTATCTTTTCCACAGTTTGTTATTTATTCTGAAATGTCAACGTTCTCAATAATTCGTGTATAACTTAGAATAGTGAGAATGTAAAAACACTTACATCTGAGTAATCTGATTCATAGCGTAATTGATCCTAATATATGACAAATTCACCAGGACTAGCTTGCACACGTGATAATTCGCGCGATGCTAACGGACACTTTCCATAGTACCTATCTCACTTCTAATATGTCTTTGTTCTCGTTCGCAGAAGGTCATTTCTGAATTTGCCAACACCAGGGTGCGAGGGAAATTTGAATTTAGAATAATGATGAATTGCTTCTAAACGCGAACATTTTTGAGTACCGTAATTTCCAAAAGGCAGAAGTTTCCAAGCGTAACAACATTTTTTGCTAAAATTTTTTACTAAAATTGACTCACCAATAATATCGATTGATAAGTGACTCATGGATGGACGCTTAAACACTATGTTGCGATAAACTTCCATTCGTATGATTCGGGGTATAGATAAAACGAGCAATTCCTCTCATTATTGAACCATTCAAAAAAAACGTTCTCGCTTACGCGGTGTATTTCTAATCAACTCATCTTAAAAAAGTGTGACCTACGGTCATTGCGAAAAGAACACGAAGTCATTTCGTGAAACAAACATAAAATTAATTTCCTTTACCATTATCCTGAACACTTTTTTTAATTACATCGACTTATGTCGAGTGATATATTTATCAGTATGTTATCGTTTAAATCTCATCAGAATTAGCTAAAGAAATGGTGTGCTTGGTATGTGCGGTGTGTGAGTAATAACGAATCATTATGTATTCATAACTTATGCGAATATTTATTTACACAAAATACATTCCCACACGCGACTTTCGATTGAACATAATGACCGCTTCTAGTGATGGCCCTCTATATTAAGTTTCTGCAATCTATGATGTCATTTTAAACGACTCTCCAAAATTTTCCATCACATTCAATAGACGTAATTGACTAGATAAGGGTCAAACGAGTGCCGAATTACAGCGTGGGATTATGTAAGTTCAAAGGGGATGCCCCATTGATTCATGGACAATTTGTCGGTTCGCTTCCTGTCGGTTTATTTTTGTATTTCATAGAATTCTGAATAAGTTCAGAGATATTACACCATTTCTGTATTCATAACAAATCTGATGCTAAAGAATTTATTCTAACTCGTGTTTACTGAAGTATGTATTGATCTACGATATTTAAAAAGGAATTCCAAATGGATGATATTTGTGCCCTTTAACGCTGTAAAAGAATAATTATTTTCATTAGTAAATATTTATAATAAATGTAATTTATATTATTTTCATACATACTAATTAAATGGCGCTATACGTTCTCCCGTTCCAATCTTCTCTATTGCTGCCATTTCGTCAGCCGTTAACGAGAAGTCAAAGATATCCATATTTTCTTTCAGCCTACTTGGAGTCACAGTTTTTGGAATAACAGCGACGCCTTGTTGCAGCTACGATGTTTTTAATGGCGTTCGTATCAGTTAAACTATACTTAGACATAATTGCGTGTAGATGAATATACTTACTACGTATCGCAGCGCAATTTGTGCGGCAGTTTTATTGTATTTTTTCGAAAGTTCACCAATTACAGGGTGATCTAATGAATTTGATATATTCGCTTTGTTTCCAGGTCGTCCTAACGGCGAATAGCCAGTTATCGTGACCTTTCGCTGATTACAAAAGTCTATCAATCGCTTTTGATTTAAATTTACGCTAACTTCGACCTACGATAAAGTAAAATTCGACTTGGTTCTTTAATTAGCTTAAAATAACGCTTTAGTACACCGTGACTTGACCATATTTACCTGATTGTTTACAGGTGGGATTTTCGCCGCTTCAAGTACCCGAGCGATTTGTTCGGAATTAAAATTACTGACGCCGATACTACGGGCTAATCCCAAGCGTACGCATTCTTCCATTCCTCTCCATGTTTCAAGATAATCAGTGTCCGAGGCGAGATAAGTACCGTTTGCATCTTGAGGTATCAGTTCATCTCCTTCCTGAAGGTTAATTTTTTGTTTGATCAAAATGCCTGCTGTATTCTAAACTTTGATACAATAACATAACAGAGATAACTCACAATGAAAGCGAACGGCCAATGAATTAAGTACAAATCCACGTAACTTAAGCCAAGATTCTCCAAAGATCTCTTGCACATTGGAACAACACTCTCTTCCTTGTGACGATTATTCCAAAGCTGTAAAAATACGTAAATGATTATGTTATTACATGTAACTAAAAGAAGAAATGTTCACAGAAAGCCTGGTCAGTGACACCTTAGTTGTAATAAAAAGATCTTCCCTCTTCACAGTGCCGTCGTCAATTTTTGCGCGAATAGCCGCACCAATTTCTTTCTCATTCTGATAGAAAAACGCTGTGTCGATATGCCGATATCCAAGATTTATCGCTTCCGTAACAGCATTTTCCACTTGTCCAGGTGGTGACTGGTAAAAAACAGATTTCCATCAGTCATTCATGAAGTACCTTATCGAGTACTATCATCAAACGATATACTTCGATTATACGTCAACTTAGAGTTTTGATACTTTCGAATAAACCGCGCAACGGCGCAGACGTCGCGACCATATTCGGAACTTTAACCAAAGCAAAGGCAAATCACGACTTTGTGTATGTTCCATTTAAGTATCGTTGTTATTCGATGAAGTATTTTACGTTAATCTAAGAATAAAGATTTACCTGATATGTACCGAGTCCGAAAGCAGGCATTTTGTAGCCGTTCGAAAATGTGAGATTTGGTATTTGCGCCATGATCAATCAATATCGAAAGTCGTTGAGCGTTGCGTTTCTAGTAACGTCTATCGATCGTTCTTAGTGTTCGAATGATCGCGAACTGTCCTTTGTAATGTGCACTTATTAGCTGAATCGATTGTAGCCAGAAAATGAGGTTGTTTAGTGTCGCGTCACTGCCTATGCTTACCATTCATGATAGATAATCATTATGTAACTGAAAATACTGCGAATGATGCCGACTAGCCAAGATTAGAAGTCAAGTTATATTGCACAATGTCATTGTGATATCTAATCTCAATATCGAACTTATGTATCTTTCTATGATAGATGAAAATTGAAACATTTCGAAAAATTGTGGATCACAAACATAACACGATTATGTAAGTGCATATATTACACTACCGTAAACCTGTTGAAAACGCAATACATCAATGGTAAAAACAAAACGTTTAATGTAATTATTGTGCATGTTTTTATTAAATGGCCTCGCCAGTTCTTATCAATAACAATTTTTTGTTCATGGAATGTTCGGTTTTCAACACTATATTGAATTAGTTTCACTTATAGTATCTTTTTAAAATTCTATATTAAATGGATAATCTTTGTGATCCTTGAATCTGAAAAGAAAAAGATGCGATATGTAGATTTGTAGTATACATAAATATATATTGTATATATGCTTCATATAACATATAACATACTGTTCTACGGCGCAAATTCGTAATCCACTATCGAGTTTGTCGATTGTCGCGATTTCTTCGGGGGTTAGTTTAAAATCGAAGATATCGATATTTTGTTTTATACGTTCTTTCGAGCTAGATTTTGGAATGGGAATAGTACCGATGTCAACCTGTCACAGGAAAAGATTAAGATATCACAACAAGCCGATGTATAAACAAAAAATTGAACAAAAATAGTCTCTTCATATTACCAAGTATCTGAAAATGACTTGCGGAGCAGTTTTTCCGTATTTCTTGCCGATTTCAATGATTTCCGGTCGGTCAATCGCAACTTTCTGCTCCTCGGGTTTAGCCCAAGGACGTCCTGGTGATCCCAACGGACTGTAAGCCGTGATAGTTATACCGCGTTCCGCGCAAAATTGCCGCAGTTTCTTTTGATTCAGATTTGGGTGACACTCAACTTGATTCATAACGGGCTTTATTTCCGCGATCGATAGCACACGATCGATTTGCTGAGAATTGAAATTACTGAGACCGATGTTCTTTGTTAGTCCTAGTTTCACGCATTCCTCCATGCCGCGCCACGTATCGAGGTAATCTTCGTTGCCGAACATAGGATTTCCCTTCTCGTCCACCGGCAAGATACCTTTTGCATTTTCCTGAAACGAACAACGCATTGCATATATTCATGTTGTAATTGATATTTCTGACAAAAATTATGCTCTTACATCATAAGACACTGGCCAGTGAATCAGATAAAGGTCCACGTAATCAAATCCAAAATTTTTCAATGACTCTTTACAAGAAGGTACCACTCTCTCCCTTTTATGCGATGTATTCCATAACTGCGGCAATACATTGAATTAAGTAAAAACATCAGTGAACAGAAACTGTAATTATCAATGTTACTTTTTTTATAAACTAACTTTTGTAGTGATAAATAAATCCTCCCTTTTCACCACACCTTCAGCAATCTTTTCACGCAATGCTTTTCCGACTTCTTTTTCATTGCCATAGATAAAGGCGCAGTCAAAATGACGATAACCGGCATCTACCGCATCACGTATGGCTTGTTCGACAACGCCTGGGTTATCCTGTAAAAAGAAAATGCAAAAAAACACACCGATAGTATGGTCAAATGACATTTAACGTGAATATATCCTAATATATTCATACCCGCTGTAAAGTACCAAAATTTATGATAATTACTTACCCCACCCTGCCAGGTACCGAGACCGAGCACGGGAATTTTATTTCCATTGCTGAGAGTAAGAGTGGGTGCAGCCATGGTCGCGTTTTACGCCGTGGAGTGCACACCGTTCCGAAGTTAATCTGCGTTTGATGAATCTGAAACACAGCAGGCTAACTCGCTGTATCGTTTTACATGAGATTATTATGCGAGGCAGGGTTGGGCCCACTAGTGGGTTTCGAATTGGAGAACATTTGAAGATGGATTTGCGCGACGAAGAAAGGATACAGGACACAAATGACAACGTAGGGTGGAAGCTGACAAAATAGTAGACTAATTTCGAACGGGATGAAATGTGTGAAATTTAAAAGAAATTATATTTTGTTACCTTTGTTTTACGTGCCTGCAGATGTATTGCTTGCACGGTTTGTTACGCAATCACAGAGCGTATAGCCACTGATTACATCAAGCCGCTGTCGTTTGATATGCTTTATCTTGCACGTAAAAAATGGATGAGCGTACGACATAAGTTTTTTAATCAGTTGAAACGGAAGGCCTGATAGTGATATGGGAAGATTAGTAATATTTCAGGAAAATATTATGCGTTTTTATTTCATAAATATATTCTTATTTACAATTATGTAAAAGGTACATAGTATACAGAGGTATAAAATATGTTACGAATAACTTTTTTGGAAGTAGGGAATTAATCATTTATAAAAGGAAACTCAACAGGTATACATTTGTACATCTACAAACATT
This sequence comes from Mimumesa dahlbomi, assembly GCA_917499265.3. Lineage (NCBI taxonomy): Eukaryota > Metazoa > Arthropoda > Insecta > Hymenoptera > Crabronidae > Mimumesa > Mimumesa dahlbomi. The sequence continues at coordinate 3,716,519 of OU824114.1, read as the reverse complement.
GTCATTTAACAAACGCATGTTCCTCAATTTTAATTACAATTTTTGTAATGCTTACAACTTCATTTTCTTTTATTATGATTTATTGTACACATTCTTCTTGTTTTATTGTTTCTGTTTCCATTTTTTCTACTTTTTGTTCATCTGTTTCTATCTTTTCCCTTTTTGTTTCTTCTGCTTCTTTTTCTGTTGAGGTCTGCTCTGCTTCTTTCTTTCTCTTTTTATTTTGATTCCTTACTTTTTTGGAGGATTTTGATCCACTTTCTAAATTTGTTATTGTTGTTGAACGAGTACCAGGTCCCCAATTAACAGTGGGGTTCACTTGGAACCTTGTCAAACGATTTTGTCTAGATAGTGGATTAGCATGGGGCTGAATGCTAAAGGAAATATTTGTTGTTGATGGTGTATTTAATATCGCTATGGCTGGACTGTCTATTGGCAATTTATCTCGGTTTATTGGATTCTGCTTTTCCCAGGCGCGAACCACATCCCATATGACTTCATTTGGAGCATCTGTTTTTATAGACATCTTATTTGCATGTGAATAAGAAACATTATACCCAGCATTTATCAAAGCAGATCTGAATGCTAACATTGAAGGAGTATGACACCTAACTATAGACATTAAACGAGCAAGACTGTAATATAGTGGCACATCCAGTTCTTCACGAATAACGTTTAACACTCCTTCTATTCTTTTAGCAGTCCCCAAATTCAGTTCTTTTAAGTTTGTTAGAAGCTGTGAGACAAATTCTTGGTCGTGCAGAGAGTCCAGCCATAAGGGTCCTGCAACATGCTGTTTGCGGCAGCATTGCTTGCACAATTGGTCCACACAAGGTGCATTAAATAATTTGTAGGATCCTGTAGTTTTCTTGTAACAGAATGGTTGAGTTGTAATGCTTTCACAAGCTGAGCACTGATACATCATTCCTATCTTTTGAGCATTAGCCTTGCATCTTAGTTGACTGGAGAATATTTTAACAAATATTCTGATATAAAAGTCAGCGCTTATGGATAGTATTGGTACTATGTAACGTCCATAACGTCCTGCATGTGATGCAACATGCTGCAATAAAATTCTTAAAGCTATTTCATGACAAGCTTTGGATTTCAATGAAATGGCACCATATTTCACATAACAAGTTTCAGGGGAATTTCCAGCTAATACAGCCATATCGGTTGCTGTAATCATAAGCAACCCACCATCTGATAGACACTGGACTGCTCCATCTAAGAATATTGATGGACAGCCATACGGATCTAAATCTACTACATCGAACCGGTCTTTGCGATGCTGGTACATGACCATTGTAGCATCTTCGTGACTTGGTACCACCAGATCTTCAACACCATTGTGCTGTATATTTTGTTTAATACTTTCTACAGCCTTTGCTGCAATATCATTGGCCACTATTCTTTTGATACCCTTCACTTCTTTAGCATAACGTATGCTACGCAGCCCAGTTGCAGATAAGGCTTCCAATACTGTGATTCCCTCCTGCTTTCCAGTTCCATTTACAGTCTTGCTTTTTATTTCATCAGGTTCTGATTTGATTACTATACTCTCCTTTGGTGCTGTATTGTTTCTGTCCCGTGCAAAATTTGATAATACAGCGGCACTTAGGTCCCTGTTAAATTCTTGAACTGGGTTATAAAACACGTTTTTATTGGTCACCAAAATTTCAGCTTTTCCTTCCTTTATGACTGTCGTGTTCTCCAATTTTGCTTTTTTCGAGCACTGCTCATGTTCCATTTCAAATCGCGCACTTACAGACTCTTCGCAGTTAAATCTGACGATAGAAAAACAATATGTTCTTTGAAAAATGTGGTAGATCGAAGTTTTCAGCAGAGAAAGAACTAATGTTCTTACATACAGTATTTCTGTCTCATGTACATTTATATTAAAAAATGTATCGTAATATAAATAAAATACTATTCACAGGCAGAGTATTTTTCGATAAATAGTTGTTTAAAAATAAGCTTCTCAGTCTTATGGAAATTGCGGTCCTTCTAGTTTACCGGATGCGCAGTACCGTATGTTAACACGTGCTAATAAGTCAATGTACTTATATTTTAATTTTATGTAATAATTCTTCGAAAATAGTCATAGTTATAATACAAGTTTATATGTAATTTACATACCGCTTAAGTTTTTAATGAAATCAGTTGTATGAGGTTATAATGGTCTATATTACCGACTGTTGGTAAAGTTCATACGTGATCTGTCGTACCACAGCTGGTCTGTGGTAATATTGATACATTCTGGTTTCATAAAGTTCCTCACACAGCTCCAAGATGGCAATAAAATTCTTTGTCTGCACATCACAGTTGCATACTACTGATATTGATTTTTTTACAATTGCCCTTCTTGAGTGGCCTGATGAAATTGATGAACTTTAATTCCTTATTTCGACGTCTTACCAGCTAATTATCAAATAACGTACATCAGCGTTTTATTATGTACTCTACAGTTTCATTAGTCTTAAGGTAAATCAGGCTCTTTAGTAGGAGGGTGTCCATTGAAGTATTCAATAGGGAGCCACCTATTTTAATGAAACCACCTATTGTGCAAGCGAGCAACAAGCAGTTGAATTACATACATCATGCAACAAGTTCCTTGCTGAGGAATTAACTGGGAATGAGAATAGGCGAGATGGATGGCTTGTCGCGAATTGCCCCGTACGAGTTTTATTTTAAGACATTATTATCACATACCCGTCACGCGCTTTTTATAGTAACTCATTTAATGAATTACAGCGACGTATCTACTAAGTTGTAGGGAATGTTGTATCATTCCATTCAGCCAGTCTGTGATATATTTAATTAGAGAATACATATTGCCACTACCAAATGAAATAAATAACAAATTGTTTGATTCTCACTGATATTCAAGTAATTCAATTAAAATCTTAGATAATATTATCAATATTTAGACACAATGGTATCTATACATTATCATACTTTGCCGCTATGAACGTAAATAGTTTACTATCGAATTACGTGCGAAAGAAACAGTTTAACATGACCAACGACATTGCTTTCCTACGCTCTCCTTCCGTCTGATATAACGTATCCGAATACTACTTAAGAAAGTTCACCTCAAGTATTGCGCTCCAAGTGTTCCAACCTTCATGAATTCATGTAACTTTAAACTTACACACCCGTACGTTTATAAGTCTTGGAATTGAAATTGAAATTTGTGTTCCACGTGGAATGTAAAAGAGTAGGAAAAAAATTAGTTACAGAGGGTTAAATTTCCTTTCTTAAAGATGTTTTACTTATTTCATTCTTTTGTTACATTTTACCACGATAAGATTATGTAACATGCAAAACAATAGCTCTGTGTTTTGCTTATAGACACGGGTTAAAGGTTTAACTGCCAGCTGTCATCCGTAACTATGTATATGGTATATTGATGGTAAAAGTTATAACTTGACATACATGACATATGGTTGAGTCATACTACTCAAGCATTGAATGCCAACTTTAGACCCACTTCCGACGGTGGTAAGAATCAGGTCAAGGATGTTTTGGGAAGTCGATTTCATTTATACATATACCCGAGCTTTTAAACGAAAGCATTTCCGTTTATGACTCAGTTCATGCAGCATAAAATTAGACTCAATAAACTAGGCGTTCATTATCCAACAACTTTTCTCATTCTCCATGCGGATACAGTTGATGACACCAAAGGATTAAAATTCCAAATTTCATACTTGCTGTCAAGACAAATTTCTATTCACTAATAATCAAGATACTCGATGATCCGAACTCATTAACTCCACTTTACTAAAATTTCATTTGTTTCTGGTCTTAGCAGACGATCATCAGTGGATTTCTCACAAACCGATATACTAATTCTGTTTTTGTCTAAGATCCCTTGAATTGCATCCTTAATTAATTCTGTCGCTCATTTAACCACGAAGTCAGATGGATTTCCGTCGATGGGTATCGATAGATTCGAGTGTAAAATTAATAAAACTGTCTGTCGTAGGAAGAAAGTAGGTGATAGCTGGAACGGGGAGCGTGGCCGAAGGTGTTGCTGGTGTATTGGTGGGGATGATGTTGGCGGTGGTGGTAGAGGAAGTTCAGTCTCGTTCTCAGCCTCATCCAGGCTGGAATCGCTGTAATGATCGCGCCCAAAATACTCTGAGAATCGTGTAAAAGTATTAGAATCGAAAGCTCGAAAATCGGAACAGTTTGGGAAGCGATATTAAAAACAGAACAAGGGGAAGACGTGCCATAGTGTTAATCGACAGTTGAAAGGTGAACATTCGTCGCGAATTATAATTGCCACGGGCAATTTGTGTAAATAGTAATCAGAATGCGTTGGATGTAGATTAGGAGATTTACATTAATATTCGTGACATTGTTGCCCGGTTTGTTCGGTAACGATTGATAATCAGGTTTGCCAAGTTACATTTATCTTATTCACCGCGATATTTTTCATCGCTGCATCATTATCTGAAAGCTCTCATTACGCTGGCGCAATTTGCTAATAACGTGCGGTATAACGTACGAAGAATTCACGATATTGGTTATTGCCGAAACTTTTACGAATTAATTATCTGCCTCCGGCAATTTGTCCGACGGAAATTCAGTTATCGCGAACTTTGCACCGCGTTGACGTAACGTCCAAATAAAACTAGCATTACTAATATTCCAGATACCGTGACACTCCGTAGCCTTCCTACACCGAATAGACCATAAATAACTGCAGCCCTGAGTGCGTATTCACAGCTGACAGATAAGAACGAAACTACTAGTTTCGCTAGAATCGAATAATGCTACCTGTTATCAAATATAACGATGCAGTCACACGAGAACGCCGTTTGCCAAGAATTCTCTTGGAAACGGACGCTGTCGTTAAACAGGTCAAAGACACCCTACGACATATTACAAAATCGAAATAAAATATTCTAGAAAAATTTCTATCGTCTCCGAATATTCAACCATCACATTAAAATTTACGTACAATACTAACAACAGCTTTAGAATCGAATGACAATGATATTGAATTAATCTTTTCAATTTTATAATTTACTCCCGTTGATAGTAATGTTTCATCCATCAGGATGATAAGGGAGGACAGTAAACTCTGAGATAAACCTTAATGAAAGACAGTTCGACGGCCAATGATTTTAATGGTGGACCTTTAACGTGTGTCGAGTCGATTACTCGGAAAGGCCCCCCGCAGCTCTCATTTTGGCTGTAGCCAGCGGTGAAACGCAGTTTCAAAGATATACTGGGAAGGGTGACTGCGTGCTCCCTGGACGAGGGGATCGATATAACACATGCGCCCTGGGGCACGGATTTCTTCCTGAAACGCGCGTTCAACAGCTTTTCAACTTGTACACAAAGAGACGGCCCATATTTTCCGTTCCGCCACGCGGACCCGATGTTTCATTTTTATTCAGACGACACTACGTGCGACGAAATATTTTTAGTCTCGCGGTTAGGCGGAAATAGCCGACGATTGATCCCCTAGTAATTTCTTTCATCGTCCTATTATTTCGCATTTTAACACACCATTCGTTAGCGATTTATTTTCATTTAATTTTCCAATATAGTCAGATTTGTAACTCTAGTTTGATTAATTGTTACTTTCATAATCAAAATACAGTTCAAATTGTTATGGAGATATGTTTATCAATCCCACCGTAAATTCTTAAAATTCACAGAAACAAACATTTTCTATAATCTTTTCGTAAGTAATTGCGATGAAAAAAAAATCAGGTGCCTCACCCTGCGGTATATTCGTCCAATAGCACGCCAACGGAGTTCGACACCTGATCGTCGCTATTACTTAATCGACTCCCCCCGCTTCCGATTCATTGCTAATTACGTTAACGCGCGATGGTCGTAATCTCTATTTATAGGCGTGAAATAACACCGCGTCTCCTGTGGCCTTCCCGAACGTCGGCGTCCTGTTGTCTCTGTTTCCTACGATTCGACGATCTTTTCTGTCTGTTTCTCTATTTTTTTCTCTCCTTCTCTCTCTCTCTCTCTCTCTCCCTCCGTCGACGTTATCGTGTCAGACGGGCGCGTGTTGCCGCGTGTCGATGCACACCGCGACGTTCCGCATGATTTTCAGTGTCACGGCATGTATGTAAGATAATACCGTGTGCCACCGATGGAAAAATGTACCTGTACCGTCCGTAGAACCGCAAATTGCCCGTGAAACCAGTTTTCTCAGAGATATTATATTCATGAGAGTAGAGGAATAGAATCGCGAACATAGGGGAACACTGCGGCCTTGGACGAATAGGATAACGGACGATTCGGCCGATTAGATTGTTATCGTGTGTTCTCGATACGTCCTGATAATTGCATTCCGTGATTCGCCGTCGACGTAGACGCGTGTTAATCGTCCGAAAGCTCGATTGAAACGCTAACGAATCGTGAGAGTGTTAGGTTTGCGAGAACGCGAACCACGTTTTCGCAAGTAATGGAGATAAACGTGAAATTGATTAACAAGGAACTTATTCGAATTACGCGATTGTTACTTTTCGTCTGAAATTTACGATTGGAGAGAATTTTCACACGAATCATTATTCAGAGTTAGATGAATATAATCAAAGTACTTATTTCTGCGTGTAGAATAGCGGTCATTGCCGCGTAAGCAATTTCTTTTCGACATACGGTGATTTGAATAATCGTATACATCGCAGATTGCAAGAGTAGGTTTAACGATCATCGATCTGTCATTAGGGTACAGGTGTTAATCTCCTATAGCGCCTACGGAAATTATGTTAAATCAATAGCTCGCGTTACTTGACCTCGAAACGTCGACGACGAGTCTACTAGACACCTATAACGAGACTGTATGTGAATACATCGTTGGTTCGGTCGTCTAACTTGCACGTCGTTTAACGTCCAATATCAACCGTTCAGCGAATCGAACGAGAAAGAAAAGAAAAAAAAAACACCGAAAAATCTCGCTCCATTGTTTGCGTAAAATTTTTCTAACGGAACGCTAGGTTTACACGACCAATCGATTTCCAGGTAGGAACGATGCAAGCGGAAAAGACTGACGTCGAGACGGAGAAGAACGACGGCGACAAGGAGACGCCGGTGGCACCGGTGACCAACGAGGTCGCGAATCTGAAGATCGAAGATGATTCCGGAAATTCGGCGCCAAGTAGCCCGGGCGCCACGCAGACCGGCAGCTTTTTGGCAAGTTTCAAGGCGTTCTCGAAATTCGGCGATCCGAAAAGCGACGGGAAACTGATCACCCTAAGTCAAAGCGATAAATGGATGAAACAGGCGAAAGTGATCGATGGGAAAAAGATCACCACCACTGACACAGGAATCTACTTTAAGAAACACAAGTACGGATTATTCACTGGTTAGAATTAGAAACTATTGGGGGAAATATGTGATATGTTAAATCTTTTTATTTATCGATAGATCTATGAAACTTGGAATCGATCAGTACAAAGCATTCCTGGAGGAGTTTGCGAAAAGTAAGAAAGTCGATCTGGCGGAGATGAAGAAGAAAATGGCGAACTGTGGTCCACCGGGGGTGACCAGCAGCACCGCGGTAAGTAATTAAATAATTTTATCATATCCCTTAATCTAATCATCTGAAAAATATCTTAATCGAAATGATTTCGATATACAGGCGGGAAAAGCGGCCTCAACCGTCGACAGGCTGACGGATGTGAAAAAGTACACCGGTTCTCATAAGCAGCGTTTCGACGAGGCTGGAAAGGGTAAAGGGATCGCTGGTCGAAAAGATTTACCCGATCAGTCCGGCTACGTTCAAGGTTACCAGAACAAAGACAGCTACAGCAAGGCACACTAGCCTCGACCCGCGTACTCCTGTGATTTCTTTGACACTCTGTTGTCCCGTCCACGCAAATCTCACGCGAAACGCCTTGCCGTGTCGTCGCATCTCTCTCTCCCATTTTGTTAGCAATAATCTTCCAGTCCGCCTTTATTCCCGCTATATATCGACAGCCTCCGTTGACAATCGTGTTTTTTTTTTGTCAATGTACTGCGAGTGGATTCCATCGGGTGGAATCTTATCTGACATATTCGCGGCAGGAACGAAGAGTGGATTACATACATACATATTTGACGAGTGAATAATAATAATAATAATGATATTATGTCGTCGGTTGGGATACAATTCGAGAAAGATACGATGGCTATAGGATACGAATGATCGGATCGTTATAGCGATTTCTAATGGTGGTGGCTGTTACGTATTTAAACATATATTATGTTTCGTATAATTAAGCTTTCATTTAACGTTGCATCTTTCCTCTTTTGTTACCGAATGATTTTTCACATCGCGTTCTACTCGACTTTACGAAACTCCCATTTAACACTGTGTCTGTATTTCGTTCGACGACCGACGGCCCGTCGATCAAAAGAGTGTTTCTTCGACGACAGGCCGATAGCGTGCGAAGCCTTTCGCCGGATAATCGATTTTAAACGGTGTTGCAGTTTTAATGAGGCCGAAAGACACACTTGTTGCGTCTATCGTTACGCAGCGAAGCGTTTTGCGGGCGAGAAATATTACGTAATGTGGTGGTTCACTGTTTATCGTTTTTTGTTCGACCGGGAAGAGTATCTGATTAGATGAAGTATGTATTTCAGTTCGTTTGATAGCTCGTCACGGAAATTTCTTTCTTATAATAGGTTCTGTCAATGTTTACCGACGACAACGTGCAAATAATTCTAATCGATCACGTTCGATCGGAAACGATTGATACAATCTTGCTGCGAGATTAATATTTATCGTGGTAAAAAAAAATAAACTCAAACGTTTTTGTTATTTTTTTAAAAATAATTCTTTCTATCTCAATCTATCCGGCGCGAGTTTCAATTCATCGATGTTACTACGCTATTTACTGTTTACTGTTTACATTGCGAGCGAAATATGGGAAGCAGAGGATTTTTCTAACATATTAATTCGCGTAACGCAAAATGCTAGTCAGATTAACGTACGTAGAGTTTAGAGCTCGTCGTCGACTCGACGAGCGTCGATCGTTCATTTCTCTCGTAGACTTTTGTAATATGATTTCTATCCGAGTTTTGTGCGCGCGATTCGACGAAAGTCGACGGCTGTATGAGCAGCTACGTTCATTTCTCTGTAAATCGATACACACGATCGATCGATCGTTCTTATTTTTTCTAATTTATTCGGCCATTCACTTTCGGAGATCACTCTCGACAATTGCGATAATATGACAAATTATTTTTAATCGTGGAAATGTACAGTTGAGGATATTCGAGTAATACTGTATAACTGGTAACGCGATTACGCCTCGGGACGGCTTCGGCGAGGAAGTCGTGATCGCGTTGGAAAGCTTTTCACAAAGTGATTCTGCGTACAAAGTAAATGTACATAATACGTAAACGAATAAAGTGTACTTAAGCGTAATATTTATAACGCCTGCCCAGTGGCAGCGTGTTTGCGACCAAAATTCATAACTTGGTACTAAGAGACTCAGACATACAACGGATAACACGTACACCGACGTGCGCAAGTCATGGGACGTGTAGGAATTCGTTAGTCATTGGGAAACATTGATTCGTTAAACGGTTCGAGTTCACGTTTGAATATTATACGAATGAAACTGCGATTTTTAATGCATGCTTTTCTAACGAATAATTGGATTTCTAATATCGTCGAATATTGGACATTTTTTAAGCATCTTAGAAATTTTACGATCGCCAATAAAATTAATTCCCGCGCGTAGAATTCAAATCACGATGTCTCAGTAAATTTAGGGATTCGTTAGATTCAATTTCCATCTGTCCCAAATCTTACGCACGTTCGCGTACACGTGCCTAAAGCGTATTATAAAACTGTACGATTCACTGTCTGCAAATTTATCTAACGATGCACCTTTATTGATTCCATTCTTAATCGATGTATCATTTAAGGGACGCCGTGCCTCGATTCGGTTCTTACTAAAATAATAACATATAAACTCCCGCTTAAATCGGATGAATAAAGATGAAGAAGCTGGACGAAATAAACCAAAATAAAAAACAATGAGGTGACGCTCTCGAATCAATAAAAACTTTCTTTATTTCAGACCTCTGTTCTCCAAGTCAGGGTCAATAACATCGCAGCTCGTTACCAAAAAAAGCCTTATTTACATACTTTCGATGTATGGCCTTCATTCTGGCAAATCGGATACAATAGTCGATCGGCATAGCCGACAAACGATTTCGTCGAAATCGCGAACAAAGTTCGCGGTTCACAGGAATAAGGTATAAAAATGCTTGGCAAGCAGATGCATTATAAATATCTCTAGCGAGATCGTCGTGTGTTATTCGTTTAACGAATTAACACGCGGCCGGAGCGACGGTTATTTACCGTTATAGTTAAATGAACATTTTCTACATTGGAATCGGTCGTTCGCTATGGAAAACGTAAACGTTTACGCGACCAACACGCGATTTCGGTTCGTTTCTCTTTTTCTTCTGTTCCTCTTACTTCTATAATTATGTGTATTCGTTGATGACGTACGCGCACTCGACGTTTACGCAATTTACTTATCTTCTTTTTCTCGACGTTAACGAAAATACTGTGAAAGAAACGATTAAATAATTCTTTTTTTCATTACTCTTTAAATTACAACGATACTAAAGCCAATCTTTTTTTTTTATACGCGTATATATAATACAAATATATATATATATAATATATATAGAGAAAGAGAGAGAGAAAGAATGTATATATATTAAACTCTGTATAATTCGATTCGAAATCGAACGTAAAATCGTATAAAACCTAGGATCGTGCGGTGAATTTACACGAGAACGTAAACCTTGCGTATCAAGTCGGTAAAATGAAACAAAAAAAACGAGAAATGACAGAGAAGAGATGCATATTATAAAATGCAAGGAAAGGAATTTTCAAGTACGTACAACTTACATTACGTGTCGTTAAATAAATTGTCATCGAGAACGTATCTACATTCGGAATTCGCTTTCCATAATGAAATTGTCGTTTAAATATCATGCCTCAACGTAACGCGTCGTTAAATAGTCAGATCCATTCTCGAAATAATAAAAACGAATTCGAAATGTCGATCCTCGTGCTCGTTCAATCGTCTCGCGGAATTATCAAAGTCAGTTCGGTTAATCGATTAAATAACTTAAATACCATCGTACGTAAAAGTCGATGCAACTCGCGTAAGAAGACTCGTTAAATACTCTTCCACGACAGTTTCCTAAATTATCCAAGTATTCCTTTCGTTTTTTAATTATCATTTTACAATTCCGTCAGCGTATCCACGGACGCCCTGAGTCTTGACCTACTGGATTCACCGGGTCCCTTGCTGGTCCCTACACCGTCTAATCGTGAGAAAATCTCATCCCTTAAGGCGATCAGAACCCTTCTGTCCTGTCGATTCTGTGGCGGGGCCATCTGAAGTGCCTCCTGGACGTCCGATAGGGCGTCCTCCAGGAGGTCCGAGTCCACGCGGGCTTTAGCCCTCGCGTAGAAGGCCTCATAGGACACAGGGCGAACCTTAAGGGCTTCGTCGGCGAGCTCGATCGCTTCCGCGCATTCCTGAAAAACATTTACAGACCTTATTAATGAATTACACGAGGTAAAATTGCCGACAGGACCCAAGGAAACTTAATTAAAATAATAATAAAAATTGATCGACGAATATCATTCCTACAAAAACAATTATATAGGAAATAATCACAAAAAGGTACTCCTAGAAATTGATCAGAGATACTTACATTCATTTTGCGCTTGCATCGACTAAGATTCAGCAAAAAGTTCAGCCGAAGTTGCGCGAACGTTTGCAGCTGCAGAATCACGTGACTCTGTTCCTGACCCTGGCAGTCTTCCTCCGGTGACGCCGGGAATTTACGGAGAGCGTACGCGTACCTATGCGACGCCTCTTTCAGTCTATTTTTACGGTAAAGAACGTTCCCATCTTCTAATAGTTTATTCAAGAGGATCAGGAGAACGTCCGGTTTACCGGCGGCCATCGCCCAGGTCGCCGGCCCGAGTTTCGCGCCTCGACGCAGGAAACATTGCACCACTGGTATATTTCGACAGCCTATAGCGCGGTCCAAAGGTCGCATACCATGGAGATCCACGTGCTCCACGGCCGCGCCTTTCTCCAGCAACAGCTGCACGAGTTTTGGATTACCCTGTAAATGATTGCCGTTTAATTATTTATTACATCTATTTGATAACGATGAGAATGAGTTTGATAATGACTGGTATTTTTGGTGAGTATGTGTACATACCTGGAACGCAGCTAAATCCAATGGAGTTCTCCCAGTGTTGTCGCTGGTGTTAACGTCAGCACCGCGATCCAGAAGATTCTGCACCGCGTTCAATCTTCCCCTGACGCAAGCCCAGCAAACGGCAGTGAGTCCCTCTTTATCCCTGCTTTCCAATACGGAACCCTTGTCTAGGAACAGCTCGATCAAGTTCGTATGACCTTCGGAGGCGGCTAACATCAAAGCGGTCCGCCCGGCGGGATCACGTTGATCCAGGAGTGATCCAGCGTCGTCCAGTACGGTGTCCGTGCTACTGGACAGGGTTCCTGGATCGGGATTATCAAATGTTAACATTAGAGATATGAAATATGAGATTCTGAAGTAAATCATTTATTATTCAGCAGCCAGGTAAATTTCTTACACTCGGTGCTGTTATCTCTAATTATTAAAGCCATTAATTTTCAATATAAAAAACTTTCCACTCAATCTAGCCCTTTGACACTTAAATTTAAAATAATTCAAAAAGTGGACTTAATCGATTTGGTTTGAGAAAATGAACAATTGTTTCTTAAAGTACTGACCTTGTAGCAGTCTCTCGGCGGTTCCCCAGTGCCCTTCCCTCGCCGCCAGCATTAGGGCAGACAGCCCTTTAGCGTTTACAGCCGTCGGACTGGCACCCCTGGCAAGCAACGCCGAAACCGTCGCCGTCGATCCGTTGGCAGCGGCGATCGTCAACGCCGTTTCTCCGATCAACGTGTCCGGTTTATCAACGACGACCTCGGCCATGTCCAGGAGGTACTCCACGATGGACTCGTGACCCTGGGCTGCCGCGGCGACCACCGCCTGCTGGGCGGCTTCCTCGCGACTGATTTCCGCGGTCTCCGTGTTGTTTTCTGGTGGAAGGACCCAGTCGCAGGCGAGCAGGTAGCCGACGACGGAGAGGCGACCGTGACGGGCCGCGTGCACCAGGGGACACTGACCCGCCATGTCTGTGTGCCCGAGGGATGCTCCGGCTGCCGCCAACCTGGTGAAATGAACAGGGTGTTAGGGAGGGGGTCATCGCTGTGCAAAACAATGAAGAGGGATAAATGTGTGTAAGATAATAAGCTGATAACGTAGATTAACTTTCTAATGATGTGGTAATCGTAAATGATCGCTGATGATGATTGATCAATGCAAATGACTTAGCAGAGATTGTAATTAAGGAGAAAGTTTACTTTGAAAATCTATCTGATGCGCTTAGACCAATTATAATTCCCCAATGTGACAAATTGTTGAATAGACAATTGTTTCAATTGTTTTAAATATGTTTCCAAGAAGCTAAAGAAATGTAATAGTACTTTATTTACCTTCTAACAACGTCGCAGTGTCCTCGGGCAGCGGCCAACGAGAGTGCCGTGCATCCTTGACTGTTCGTTAATTCGACGTCAGCTCCAAATTCCAGTAAAAGCGACACCATTTCGACGGAGCCCTCGTGCGCGTACATACAAAGGGCCGGTGCGTTCCCTAAGTACTCGGTGATATGGTTCGGTGATGCTCCCGCCAGCAAAAGCAATCTCGATACCTTGACGTTCGGACTGTAGATATTTCGAAGCGTGCACAACGCCGACGAGACGCATTCCGTTGACGACGCTAACCAGATGGCCTGTTGACATTGCGTATCGCGTTTACGTTTAGTTTTATCGAATCGTTGTCGTTTCACCGTAACGAACACCGTCGTTGTAAATCTGGGCCAACTGTTACCTGTAAATCGCGCGAAGGCCAACACGGGGCGACGCCTCTGTAAACGTGTGCTTTCAATATGTGATGACCCAGTTCCAGGGCTTTATCACCGTCTAACGGCGCCTGGAGGCGGGACAATCTGTATGCAATAGCTGCGTGACCGAGCCTCAAATCGCAGAGGAACTTTGTTGATTCTCCCTCATCCCTCCTCATCAACCACTCCCTGAACGACGGATGGAAGAACATGTAGGTGTTGTCCAGACGTTTCACAAGAAATCCAGAGAGCATCTGATAACAGAAACGTTCGCCATTGTGTACATCGAACGGGCGTTACTGAACGCGGTTACGAAATCATCTTTTCGGATTGTCTATGAGTGATATGTATGTACTACGTGCAATGACTTACGCGATCGAGACATCGGTGGCGATAAAATAACATAGAGGTGTTTGATTAGAGACTTAGAAACTGTACGAGAGCTGTATTTGAATGTGTACTCACTTTGAATCTCTGTAGAAAATCCTCCCATGAAACGAAATGGTCCGTGTTCAACGAGTTCACGGAATAGAAGATCTCCGGCAGGGTCAACGGATACAAAGCAGCCAGACAGACGCCTAACAATGGTTGCACCTTATCGAAAGACGTCGCTGTAGGGAATCTCAGATTGAAGTGCAACTGGAAAATTTGCGCGAGCGACACCGGTAACACCTGAAACAGATTTCCACTTTCATTCGAAACAATACCTTCGACAAAAATCTCCAAAATATATGAACCCAGTATTTCGCCTCGATGATGTTCGTCATCGTGAAAGCAAGATTCGAGAGATATCATTGTACGTACCTTGTAGCTCGCAGATTTAGCTACTAAGTGTCCACTCTCGATAAGATCGAGCGTCAGCTTCGCGAAGAGAAAGCTGCCTCTGGCTAGTGCGAGCAGATGCGAGGCGAATCTTGTCTGATTCGCGCTGCACGACGATTCCGCCTTCCCGTTTACGGAGGCTGTAACGTTCGTTTGTATCGCCGGGCTCTGGGTGAGCCTATAACCGATGTAATCTGACAGATCCCTGGTAACGTTGCTGACTGCAGCGTCGTTCGAATTTTTGTCCAAGGAGATACGAGTGTAGGGTAATTGCTTCGCGCATTCTAATAATTGCGTTCGAACTGTACAAACGATTTTTAGCCAGCTGGGGAAATTTGGTGCGTGCCTCGTTAAGAACGAGGCTATCGTGTCACCTCTGTCTGGTCTGTGATACTCTGCCTCGCAAACTGCGTCGATTAGTATCACCTGAAATGAAAATTGTACGAATAAATATTTAATACATATTAATTTATGATTTTTGAAGCAGTTTTTTGTTCGGCATTCGCTCAATTTTTGAGATAGCGATCTGAAACTTGTACCATTGTTTTAGTTAGGAAATTCTACGCCAGATCAATATATAATAGTTGTACTTTTCGAAAATTTAATTTTTCGCAAAAATCTGAAGGGGGTAGGTCAGGATTTTTTGCGATTTTCGTAATTCGCCCGCCATTTCCACAATTTTTTAGATATCGATCTGATTCTTTCTGCATCTTATTCGGTTTCGGATTCCGCGTCCAAAACGCCCTGGATCATTTTAATAGCTCAAAAATTACGAAAATGGCGACCGATTTACGAAAATTGCAAAAAATCCTGACCTACCCCCTTCAGATTTTGGCGAAAAATTAAATTTTCGAAAAGTACAACTATTATACATTGTTCTGGCGTAGAATTTCCTAACTAAAACAATGGTACAAGTTTCAGATCGCTATCTCAAAAATTGAGCGAATGCCGAACGAAAAACTGCTTTAAATTGATGAATTTTCGCGATTTTCGTAATTTCTACGTCACTTCCGTAATTTCTGAGCTATTCAAATGATTCAAGACGTTTTCGACGCGGAATCCGAAGCCGAATAAGCCAGTGAAAGAATCAGATTGATATCTGAAAATTTGCGGAAATGACGAAAGAATTACTAAAATCGCGAAAAGTCGTCAAATTCAAGCAGTTTTTCATTCGGCATTCGCTCAATTTTTGAGATAGCCGTCTGAAACTTGTACCATTGTTTTAGTTGGGAAATTCTACGCCAGATCAATGTATAATAGTTGTACTTTTCGAAAATTTAATTTTTCGCAAAAATCTGAAGGGGGTAGGTCAGGATTTTTTGCGATTTTCGTAATTCGCCTGCCATTTCCACAATTTTTTAGATATCGATCTGATTCTTTCTGCATCTTATTCGGTTTCGGATTCCGCGTCCAAAACGCCCTGGATCATTTTAATAGCTCGAAAATTACGAAAATGGCGACCGATTTACGAAAATTGCAAAAAATCCTGACCTACCCCCTTCAGATTTTGGCGAAAAATTAAATTTTCGAAAAGTACAACTATTATACATTGTTCTGGCGTAGAATTTCCTAACTAAAACAATGGTACAAGTTTCAGATCGCTATCTCAAAAATTGAGCGAATGCCGAACGAAAAACTGGTTGAATTCTACGATTTTTCGCGATTCTTCATATTCATTTAATCCTGTCATCGCGTGATAGGATGACACCGAGAGTTTACTATGTAAGAGTGTTTTTATTCATAGATTCTTTACCATGTTCGTATCTGGCAGCCTGTTCGTCTTCTTCAATGTCGACAGGGGCTCGATGATGCCTCTCGAGAGCGCTAGATCCGGATCCACGGTACACTCCCTTTGGGACAACGATCCCTGAATATGCGGCTCGGAGAGCAAATACTCCCTGTAAGAGATCAGCTGAGGTGCCTGGCACAATTGGGCGGCCAATGAGTGTATCAGATCGGGTACCAGGCAGGTACTATTGTTGTCGGCCTGACAGAAGTGATAGGCCACGACGTGCGATGCTAATTCCCGGACCTACAATCGAATGTCGATCAATTGTACTTCACGTGACGGACAGGACAATGGAAATCATTACAGATTCACTGAGAAACGAACCGTGTATTTCAATGAAACTCCGAGAATTGTTAAGAGCGTCTTAATTAGACGCCTGCTAGGTGACATTTTTATGGAAAAGTAATTGTATCGATAATAACGTTTTTTTTTAAATTTAAATTTATCTTTTTTTCTATCAGATCCATCCATCTGGACGCTATTTTAATTAGTTTTTTATTCACCCATGTTCTTCGTTCGTCGGAGAATTTGATATATTGATTTTTGTACTAGAAATTTTAAGAAAATTTTTCAAAAATCCCCCACTTTCGTTGAAACACACAGTTAGTTTTGCTACACCCTGTATATTGTATTAAAGTCGCACCTTCTCGTTGGTGTTTCTGATACTGGCGCTCAACGTCGAAACGGAGCACGTCTTCTCCTTTTCGTTCGATTCTTCGCTAATTTCCAAAGGGAGAGGTTGCTCCCTTCGTCTACCGAAGCAACTGTGTTCCACTAATTGTAACACCAGCGCGGTTTTCCCGGTGCCGGGGGAGCCGGAGATCAACACTCCGGGACTGGAACCGTTCACCATGGACTCCAGCTCCTGCAGTAACCACTGACGACCCGTGAAAAGCGGATCGGCTTCCAGCAGAGGCACTTCGAAGAACAACGGCTTCAGGGTAAGTTGCGCCACGTGGTGCTGTATAAAACGTACTGAAATCCAGAAATTTCCAATAAAATTCCATACATGAACACCCTACGACATTAACGTCGTAGCTTTCACACTTTCTAAACTCGTATTACGTAACAAATTAATATGAATATTATAATTGTAACATAATCAAACATAAGTAATATCTACAATTTAATTGTGTATAACATAAATCTGTAGCACCAATAGATTCTCGAATTTCGAAAAGACTATACATACACCATCTAAATAAAAAAAAATACTCACGTTTGGAGTCGACGGTGCCCTTAACGTTTCCAGCTCTCGCCGACCTCCTGGCGCACGAGCGTCTGTTCTTGAACTGTCCCTGATCGTCGGATTGCCCGGCCTGCGAGGCGTTGACGGAATGTCTTCGTGGGGTTAACGGACTGGAGCTTCCGTTCGACAATCCGGAAACGGAAACCGACATGGACATCGACATCGACGTCGAGGCGGACACCGAGGTGGATATCGACGCCAGGCTACCGGCGCTGTCGCAGTCCCTTGACTTCCCTTTGCCCTTGACCTTGACCTTCGGTTTAATGGGACACCTCATGGCAGCGGCGGCTTCCGCCTCGCTCGACGTGCCCGTCAACGTCGACACGGGGCTGGTGTTCGTCGACGCCAGGGTCTGCGTCTCGAAGCTCGTCAGGCTGCTGAACGAGGCGGCCGAGCTGTCGTGACCTTGAACCGGCACCCTCGACGGACCGGGTCGACTCGGGACACCCGGTAGATCGGTCGTGTCCACGCTCGAATTCGCCCGCGCGTGATTCGCCCCGAGTAAAAGACCGAGCCTCATGTAGAGATCGGACTGCGATGACTTCCTTGTCTTCGAGGACAACGGTTTCACGCAGCCACCTTCGTCGTCTACGGGAGAGAGAGAGAGAAGGGGATGTTAGACACTTTGAAAGTGGTATCGGAGGGTGGATGCATGTCAAAACGACTGGGAAATACGTGATGAATCTAGTTTAATAATTTTTTTGAATTAAGAAACATTGGGGAGGTGATTGTTTTTATGTAATTAGTATCTGTTGATTGCTAATTATTTGATAGATTTTTGGGAAACAAGAGTTATCACGTATCTCTGCAAGGATTATTCATTTTTAAAGTCATAGGAACACAACACACTTCACGATGCATGGATCTATGCTAAATGGAAATAACTCTAAGATATTCAAATTGTATGTAATACTATGTATAACGCGATAGAATGTAAACACTTGGTCGTTACTTGCCGTTTCCACGTTGCCGCGAGTGGGCGTGCGCGAAACAACCTATTAGAATGCAACATTTGAACACACACACACACACAGACACGCGATACGACGAATTATTAAAAACGGTGCGACATGCTTCAGGGACGTGGGTGTTGCGTGTGTCAAATAGAACAAAGCACTTGTGCGAGAGTTACCATCGATATAAAAAATAAAAAGGAACAAAAAATACGGAAAGAGAAACAGACACACTATTGGTGACTATCGATCTCTGCTATCGAGAACGATTCTTCCTCTACAACCGTCAAGCAACCTACGAACGGGTAATTTAAAAAAAAAAGAAATCGAAAAAAACGGCAAAGCACACTGTATTTAAAGTGTATCCCTGCCTGCAACTTGGCTCGCCGAATCGATGAGCTGATTGAGCCCGTCATTAGCCGTCCCTTGACTGCTGCTCCACAATGATTTGATTTTTCCGAGGACCACACCGGGCCATCTTGATTTTCCCTCCCATGACGAAGCCATCCAGACTGTATTTGCGTGCACGTTTCACCATTATTAACAACATTCCGCAACGCGGGACAGTCGCGAATAGTTTGACGAGAAAATTTCGAAATCATTTTTCCCGCGGAATTTAATTAACGTTAATTAACACGTGAAAATTTTTCTTACCGGATAACGCGGAAGGATTGTCGTTGACGGTTGGCTCCGGTGACGACGCCCCGCGTCGCGACGATCTTTGAGGAACGAACGAGCTCCTCAATACCTTCGGGTTCAGGAAAAACCTTTTCCGTTGATTCGGTGGGGTTGGACAACCTGTGATATAAATTGTCAGTTATTATAATTGAGTGTTTTAAGGATCGAGGGATAGATTGGGGGTTTTTTAATTAGTTCTACATACTTTGCGTCATTAGCTGAAGCTTCTGTCGACCCTGAGAAACGGAGGATGCCGGCAGTGCCGGCGGCTTGCCTTTCAATCCCTTCGCCATCGCCGTGGAGGAGACACTCTCGTCGTTGTCCCGTTGCTAAATAGAAAATAGTCGTGTTCAATGCCAGTAACGTCTAATCATCGCGGAAAACCGCAAGTGCCGCGTGACGGAATAAATCGCGACCATTTTACAATTCAACTTAGCAACAATCCTCGGTGTAAACGTGTTTCGCATAAACAATTTGCCAATCCCAAGAGCTCACGAACCGGCGGTGAGAATTTCAGATTCGCCGTTGGTGATAAAAATTAATTATAATGTCGCAAGTGTACATATAATATTTTTTCTCCCCTCTCCTCAACGTAAATAACTCGCTACATTTCGCAATGTCGGCAAGACGTGTAAAAGAAATCTCGTACCCGAGATGAGATAGGGAATCAGGTATTTTCATATAACCCGTCAGCGCAACCTCAACGTTTTCTACGTTAAACAACAATAAACCACGGTCTACGGACAGTACAATCAATTCCAACAGTCACGTAGATACCGTTCAACAAGTAAATTGCACAATAGTTTGCAAACGTTCTCCAACAACCCCATCTTCTTTCCCTGCAAACACTCAGACACGGATCGATGGAGTGTCATCGAGGATCCCGTGTACGAAAGTGTTACCCGATGATGATTATGATGATGATGATGATGATGATGCTTACGTGCATAACTCGTGACGGGAGATTGGCTCTCGTGGTGACTTTCGTGCGGGGTCTGGGACTGCCGCAGAGAGAGTTCAGCGCCGATGACTCATCGATCCAGCCATCCGTGGGCGCAAGGATGGACCCGGGTTCGAGCCCGTCCCTGTAGGGCCCCTCGGGCCCGTCGTTCAGGTCCTGCAGACACAACGGGCAGGCCTCGCTTCGGAACAGGCAAGAGTAACATCGCTCGTGGCCGCAGGAGTCGATCAATCGACGTTTCTTGCCCTTGTCGAACGGCATCTCGCAGGAGGGGCACGTCGAACCCCCCAGCATCCCCGTGGACTCCACCAGTGCTCGGATCTGGGCGAGATCTGGAAACGAAAGATTTATTATTCAAACGGGGAACGTTGGAAATTTATTGTTTTCACTATAATAATAAAACAAAGGTACATCTTTTCAAAATATATCTACAGATTATTTCTTTATGAATCTCAGGTCATTTTCTACAGTGTTAGTGTTTACCTGACAACTGAGAAACTCCAGCGTCATTACGTAACCATGTTAAACAGGTAGACATAAAGACACTTGCTAAAAGTGATATTAACGACGAACTAAATGCTCAGGCCCAAATTTCTCTACCAATAAATCCCTCTAACTAATAAAGAAAATCTCTAACTTCCTCCCCTCTTCTCCCAATAAAAAATGATCTTTCGGTCCACGACTTCCGTGAGACGAATCCAGCAGACGTTCCACTTAACGAAGTCCGCGAAGTTGTAATCGTTTGACAGCGGGGACCATCTGTCACGAATAATCTGTACGTTGGTCCCCGCGGTATGTATCTCGGTTAGTAGAGACACGTCGTGTGTCAGGGAAGCGCCGTTCGTTCATCGATAATGGATAAACGAGCCGGATGGCGGGAGTCGAAGGCGCCATACACTTAAAGGATTCTAGAAAGTGAGGTCAAGAAGAGACCTCACGTGCTCCTCTCCCGATCGTCCTCACGTACATTACAAAGGTACGAGGTAACGTGCAACGAGAGGCACAACCTGCTGCCGTCCGTCGTTCGAAGACTTCTATTTTCCGATCGTCTTTCTTACCCGGGAGATCCGTTCGATCGATTCCGTACGTTTATTTCGCTCGGCACGCTCTTCGACCTATCATCTCGCCGGTCGATAAATTTATAGCGTTACGTCGCACACTACCGCTGGATATTCGGTTCGAAAAACCGTTCGATGAACGAGAACCACGATGATTATTTTAAACGTTTTCCTGTTCTTCTCTTTCTCTCTCTCTCTCTTTCTCGTTCTCTCCTTGGAACATTTACGGTACGATCGGGTGAACCCTCGTCGCGGTGAATACCGTTTTTTGATTCTTATTTTTCATTTTTTTTTCACAATCGGTAGCAAAGATACTCTGTCGACGTCCTATAAAATATATACAGCTACCTCGTCGGGATTAACCTACTTCAATCTCGTATTATAAGATATCGAACGCGGGAATGATTAAGCATCGAATAAACGTTATTCAACGTGTCTCCTTCAACGGTGAGAATATTATCATCAAAGTGAAAGAGGAAAACGACGAAGAGCTGGTTCTTCTTCGGTCCACGTGAAACCCCGTTGACGTTGAATTGCGAGATAAAAAAATAAAGAATCGAAGTAATTCGGGTCGCACGACCCTTTATCCCGGTAAGTCCGCGCGAGGCAGGTGCAACTCCGCCGCCTGGGTTACCGTAAGCTGGGTCAACGCACCCAGAGACGTAAAAGACCTCGCTTCCACGGTAAACTCGTACAACGATGTCGTTTTCTCCGGGGGCTTCACTGACTCACGCGTTTCCTCCGTCGTGTATCCAGTTTCCATCTTCGCCCGTTCGGCGATCCGTGAGCGAGAGATTTACGGACGAACTCGTGGCGGACGGGGTCGTAGGTCGGGAAATGTCGATTTCGTAAGACACCGTGTACATGGCCGAACGGCACTATTTCATGCCCGGGATAATTGTACTTCGAAAATGTACACCTTATTTCCTGCATAATTTTTTTTGTTTCTAACATGAAAGACATGGACGGTGTACGTACATGAATAGTGTTTGGATGTGATCAAGGAACGATGTTTAATTATGATTTATACGGCTCGATTATACAGGTTGATTTTTTTGTGATAGGAGCGTTTCGGTAAATTGTAATTTTCATTGTAATTTAATGATCATCTACCGGTAGCGACGTGATCGTTTTCTTTTTCGAGGGTTTTTTTTTTCTCGATTGCACGATCTAACAAGGTGAGAACGAGCATTAAGGAATCTGGAAAACCGACTCGTTGCGCCGCGAACCGTGTAAATCCGGCATCTATTATTCCCACGTTTCCCAGACCGTGACGGTTTATAACATCAAAGGTATATCTTATCCAGCGAGGAAGAGTACCAAGCTTTTGATATTCTTTTCCGGCGGTTCTCGCGTTCGTTTCAAGCATTCACGCGACGGCTCTATCATTTCCAACTTTCTCCGATTATATCCCGGGTGAGAAAGAATCAATGTTCTCCACGCTCCCGTACTATCCTCCGAATCCCTATCTATCTATCCACGCTATCGAATAGTCAATATCAAAACTGTCATACACGATCCGTTAGTTTCGAAAGTGCTGTTTTTAAATACGAATATCTATGATATCTAATTTTCGACATCGATTAAAAAGAGACACAACAAGATATCAAATTGTTCTCCAAACTTCCTGACAGTGTTCCGAACACTTCTATCTCATCAATATCAACCCTGTCCTGTATAAAAAATATAAATAATGAAAATACTATAAAAATATCCACCAAGGGAAGAATATTTTCAAGGATAAACTCAGATGTAGAGTCCCCCGCGAACACCGAGGGCCAGGTCGTAAAACCTTGTTAAATCGAGCACTCTACTCTCTCTCTCTCCCCCAACGAGAGATCTCTCTGGATTCTCTCCGTCTCTCTTGTTCTCTCTACCTGTAGTCTGTTACTGTTCGACTCCGGTCGAGACGGCGATAAAATACGACGTAGCCGGGGCAGCGGAGCGCGAACGGCCGCGATTAAAGCCCGTTCACGAGCCGAGGGAACGGAGCAGAACGACATCCACACGGGGGCCACCTGTCCTGGCCTCCCCGTCGCTGTTTCCGTTCTCCGACGCTCTCTCGCGGGTCCGCTTCGATGCGCCGTCCTCGTAAATCGGCACACCGACGGCCTGACCCGAATCGAAATCCCAGCCGACGACGCCGGGCGAACGATCCTCTTTTTTCATTTACACCGGACCACCGCGCTTTCGTTCTCGTTTCAACGCTAATCGAAACACGGCTGAATTCATGTCGTTTAATTTAATTTCACACGGTGAAGAGGAAGACGGAAAGATGGAAGGAGATGGAGAAAGAGGAGGGAAAGAGAGAGAAAGAGAGAGAGAGAGAGAGTGGTGTACGTTGATAATCGAGAAATGATTTCAACATTTTCTTGCCCCGGTGTTTCCTCTATGGTCGGTAAAGGTAGATGGTTATCTAGAATGTTAGATATAACTGTACTATAAATTTTTGTTGCAATCAAGTATATAACCGTGTAATATAAGCGATAATAAAGTCGATAGTTTTAACGATATTACTGGGTCAGTTTATGATTTTTTTCTTCTTCTTCTCTTTCGTCCCAGCCGTCGATTCCATTAGATTGCCCTTTCGACGTAAAGACACCGTTGTAAAGGTCATCATCTCCCCGGGATAAAACCACGAGTTTTCCCAAGCGTTGATGTATGTATGTACATACATACATACATAGGTATACCTGTGATTAACACATTTCGCCGCGTCCTGACAATGTTTCACCGCGTTGTGCACCGCGAAACGGCGGTTCGTTTGCCATTAACGTCCGCTTCGTGCATCGATCAACCGTTTAATGCGCGACCTACTCCTAATTACACAGGCTCGCTATTAATCTCATCGTAAAAGTTGACTTTGATACGGTTACGGTCCGCGATTCGAAAGAGAACGGCCGGCTGCCGCGCGGATCGAGGAAGTTCTCTTCGCCAGTCGGTAGTGGTTTATAATAATAATAACGAACCACGGGATAAAGTGTGATGGTGTTGGTGGTGGTCGCGAGAGGATACACACAACCAGAGGAAACACTGTACGGAGGAACGGCAGCCATCCGGTGACCGTTTTGGTTTCGACGAGTCACGCGTAATAATCGTTATTCGGTACCCCGAAGAGTGAGAGAAAGTTACCCTACACACCGGAGTCTCGCCTACGGCTGTCGTATTTAAATCGACGCCTCCTATATACCGGGAGGGCAATGAAACATCGTTGAGAAAAGTTCATCGTCGTGTAACCAATTGCATCGTGTTAATAATACATATATATATGTATGAATGTATATACACGAATTATACTGTACGTGATCTCGGGCGGGTTGGGAATAAATCAGGTAAAATCGATTGGTAACATAACGTAGAAAGGACTCTCAACTAAAAACACGAACTTTCTCGTGATAGGAGATTGGATTGGGAATTCTTTGAATATCATCGAGACAGCTTGGTATATATCTGTGTACAGGGTCCCGATAGACGGAATTAAGTCGGCGAGAACTAAGTCTTATATTATATTACATGTATACGACCGGTCGGGATAAAAGTAACACGGTTTAATTGACAGTTTCGTAGGTAAAGAAAAATGAAAGTCGTGTGGAAACGAGTTTCGGTTTTCTCATATCGTAGATAGAAGAATTCTGCCCTTACGTTCGAGATTCCGGAGCGTACACACTGTTCTACGCGTTTCGAATGTATATACTACACATACACATATATATTACATATACGCGATTCATAATTTCCATAACGAGCTACCATTTACAAAACGTCTTTCGGCCAATGATTGCGATTAATAGCCGTAAGTGTCGTTGCTCCAACGATGAAAAGCCGGTTGGAACCGCGATGCTATTAGGTATGTTAATCGAGCGCATACGTGATTAGCCCTTGGTATTGTGTGGAAAGTCAACAACGGATATAAATACCCGACGTCGTTAAACGAACGATCACAAAGTATTTCATCGACGGTGGACCGTTCGTTATTACGCGTGGTTCCGCGGTGTACTCTTTAGATTTTATAATTGCGTTACGTCGCGCGGTGATTCGTTGTTATTCGAACCACCGACTTCTAATTTCCCCGGTTTTATCTGCGGCGAGAGAGGAGCGGCGCTTAGAATATAGCTTACCTGCCCGTTTCCACGAGATAACCGTCGGGGCCTCTAGTCGTAGCGGCGTGATAAGACACCGGTAGATAAGCGTTGCACGTATCGTACAACGGGACAGATTAAATCGTAGTCCACGACGGAAAAACTTCTACCGCCCGGGTTATCAGGCGTTTATCGAGCCAACCGTTTCCCGGATTAAAATCTCCTATTCGTGGTTAGAGGCACACGGTATGAAAATTATATTTCCCTAGGAAAACACGCGGCGATCGTTACGCGAAAGATACGATGGTAATTACCGTATGAAAAGTACGGAATGTTTCTTGTTTTTTTTATTTTTCTTGGAGTCTGTTTAATTAGGAATACATGAGAGTGTCGGAATACCGTAGAGATCTTAGCCTCGTTTCACCGGTAATTTATTTTAACGAAACACGTGTAAATCGGATTAAAAGTATCTACACCGCTAATATACGATCGTGAGTTCAAGTTAATCGAGTGTAACTAACATTTATACGATTATTATTATTATTATTCGTCGGTACTCCTGTTGGTTTCGCGGAGCGGCAATATAATTCCGTCGCGTCGACGATCGTGCGACAGTGATCGAACGACGTTCTTGTTACGCTCGTCAATTTATCGTCACCCGACCTAATTTGTATCCAAGTTGATTTTTTATTTTTCCCTTTCGTTTGCCAAACGATCGTCACGATTTCAACCCTACGAAATGATCGCGATTAATCGATCGAGTCCGCCTGGCGAACGTATCGAATGAACTTACGAAAAGGAAGTTCCAATTTCCGTGGTGTTCGCTTCGTTGTACGGTATTTAGTCGATTAACCGGACCACACAGACGCAACGAGTCGATGGTCAGAGCCGCAGATAAGAGGATGCTCCTATCAGCGGACGGAATTAACTGTGGAGCAGCGCTAAGAAAAGACCGTGTAGCGATTCTAACGAAACTTCTTTTCACATTCATCGGGAGGGGCCGCGTGTGCATAGCATTATGTTTTCTAATTATCATTATTATTCATCCACGTTAAAACGGACCGTCGATCATCTCGCTAGTGTCTTGAACGTTCGTTGATTCGTCCCGACGAATTAACACGTTGAAATTTCTATTTGAACGTACGCGTTACGTCATTCGACAAATACTTGTTCATTTCACCGGAGAACGCAGGACGATTGAAATATACAAATTCGGGTCGTCGTCGTTGTCGAAAGCGGGGTCGTCGGATTCACATCACC
The DNA here is from genome assembly GCA_917499265.3 of Mimumesa dahlbomi. NCBI lineage: Eukaryota > Metazoa > Arthropoda > Insecta > Hymenoptera > Crabronidae > Mimumesa > Mimumesa dahlbomi. The sequence continues at coordinate 3,689,704 of OU824114.1, read as the reverse complement.
CGAATCTCGTCCGGGATGACGTCGTCACGTGTATACACATACATGTGTCTGTCTGCGGTTCCCGTGATCGTACTTACGCCGATCGTCTTGCGAAACGACGCCACCTGTACGGACGTCCCCCGCTGCGTGACCGTAAATGTTCGCATCCTGCATTAAAAAAAACGAGGTCTATCACAAAAGGGTTCGCGGTCTGACGAAGAAAAAAAAGGAAGAAGAAACGAGACTCCATGCAGCTCGCCGTCGAAACGACGAGTTTCCGTGACGACGAGAAAGACAGAGGAAGAGAGAGAGAAAGATCTATTGGTAGATCGACTGGTGGATCCTTTGAAAATGAATCCAATTGTGGCACCGATGCACATTCTGAACGTATGTATCCTGACCTCGAAACCGTACGACCGGTGATCTCACAACGTCAGCTGTGACTCACTTTCTCGTCGGTTCGAATATATATAAAAAAAAAATGAGAGACAGAGAAAAAGAGAGAGAGAAAGAACCTCTTTTCATTCTCTTGCCAGTCTTTCCACGAGAATTAATGAGAATTTTATACCGCCCTGGTGTCGCACGGCTATACGCGCACGCGTGACGAGAAACGGGTCCACGAAACAGGGAAACATTATCGTTTTACGATTTCCTAGATTACCTAATACCGTACAGTCTTATTATCTCCAACGACGATCGTTGGTTGCGTGAGTAACGCGCGAAAGTTTGAATAATTCAAAAAACATAATGAATATATTTCGAATATATTTGAAAATCTACGTGAAAACCGGAGGGTTGTTCCTTTACTCTCCGTAACTTTCCACGTGACCGTTTGCAGATGTAAATCTCCATTGAACGAACGACCAGGACAACGACGAAGAAGACCACGGGAATTCTTTTTCTCGCTGGATCGAGAAATATACCTGGTAACAATACGCAACGTGGAAAGTGTCAACCTCCCTCGTGTTTTACAGCTTTCTTTGACCTGTTCGGACCGGTGCATCTTCCCGAGCTGCCGCAGGACAGCCCGCACAAGTGTGTCCGGGGTCTGTCTGTAACGCGAGTAAGAATAGGAGGGTCGGGTTGTGACCACCAGTCCTACCAGTCGTGTCTGGGACATCCATTCTCAGAAACCTGCCAAGTTAATAGCCGATATACATACATACATACATACATGAGAGAGTAGGAAGTCCATTGGCCCTCGTCTGCACTCTCCGAATCCCTAATTCCGATCTACGTGCGTGTGCATTTTTATATTTTTATTTTTTATTAATCTCATCTGGATGCAGTTTGGACATTTAGAACGGCTATTTAGACTGAAAAGGTTTTCTGTTATTGCAGAAGAATTCTTTTGGTAGAGTGTGTTTGTAAACGTTTGTCAGTGTATTTTAAGATTGATAATTTAATCCACGGTGAATACGATACAATTATATACGGTGCATTTATTCTGCGAGACGAGACGGTCAAAGGAGTCGTTGTCAACGACAAAGCGTCTGATTCATAACGATTTTAATTCGAGTGGCGAATAGCGTGATGGTTTATCGAATTAGAGTTATCGAGATTCAGAGAAAGATAACGGTGACCTATAATATCATTGAAGGAATATCGTATCTCGCTAGAAATCGCGTGGGATTTCGTTGTCGGGAGGAATCCAAGTAACCGGAGTACCGATTACGTAATCACCGAACGCGTTTCAACGGTTCGGTGCGAACTCGATGGAAAGGCATTACCTGGTATCGCTAATTAAAAAAAAAACTTCCACCTTTCTTCGTTTCATTCATAATCCGGCCGGGGCCTGGCGATTAAATAATGAACTCTAGTAGACAAAATGGTAAAAAAGTGGAGCAGGAAGTCGTAGGACTGGATCTTGCTGGCGCGGTTCGTTGCACGAAAGAGAGAACATTTTGTTTTTTTCTTTTTTTTTGTTTCTTTTTTCCCGTGTGACGTCCGGTAGAAGGGGAAAACGACAAGATACGAGAACTGGAACGTAGAAAGAATAAAATATGATTTAATTTGTACAACGGTTCCAGTCGATTCGCAATCTGTCACGCGCTGTCGTGTTCCATTGATTGCGACATAAATCTATCTGGAAAACCGTTTAAGCCTGAACGACAGGTTCGTTGTAGGACAACGACGTTATCTAAATGAATCCCCGTCGACGATCCGACGTGCTCGTGACGCTTCCGAACTGTCTTTACAAGGCGCGCGAGGATATTAAATATAATAAATACAATCGTCGCGAATGAAATCGAAACTCCGTTACGCAAACGAAGGAACGTATAAATGGACATTGAAAGGGAGAGAAAGAACGAGAGACAGAGAGAGAGAGAGAGAGAGTGAGAGAGGCAGACAGTGAAAAATAAAATGAAAAAGAACGCATTGCATTACGAGGAGAAATATGAATTTTAATAATATTTACGTAAAGAGATCTTTCGATACCGATAAAGGTCGCCTTTAATACACGATAACCGATGACATATATTGTTACAAATATCCTGTCTACACAGAAGTTAACGCGACCGTGTTGGTTAACGTTTCGAAAAACCGAGTCGCCGGTTAATGAAAAATTATCACCGTGCCGACTGCGACGAGAAAGTGTGTCGGGGAGTCTGTCGGTGTGTCGAAAATAAGAAAGAAACGAATTAAATAAATGAAAGAAAATAAAACAAAAAATGGAAACGTGTGCTGCCGATCGGTAACGAAAATATACATATATATATATATAATACATATATATAATAACGGACTACGCAAATGCGAGTGCTCCGTCACGCTCCGAAAAGCAGGCGTCAATTACGCTATTTAATTGGGTGCAACAGGTGGCCGGTGACCGCGGCAACGTTAATGCCTGCCCCTTTTTCGAAATAATAAGTTTCCTGGGAACCAGTCGGTCTCCGGCGTACCGAAAACGGAAGCGAGCAGTTCCACTCCGTGGCACCGCGGTCGCAGAAACCACGTACATACATACATACATACATACATACTCGGATCTACATGAACACGACCAGTTTCCCGCGACCGGGAGTCGTCGGGAAACAACCGTCGTCTCGGAAGACGCCAGGGGCAAACGTTCACGTCTGTTCCCCCGGGTTCTTCCTCGCACCGGAATGACTCATTTACCATCCGCGATATCATCTCGCGACGTGCTAATCGCGTGCTCGGTGAAAAAAATAAAAAATACACGCCGATAAAAGTACCGAGAGGCTTCTCTCTCAACGAGACCGGTTGTTTTTTGTGAGGTGAGATTTTAAATGCCACGTAGAAACTGATTCCCAGAGAATAATAATTTCAGATCCACGAGACACCATGCCCGAGGTGGAACGAGGATGAATTGGCCAGCAACAGTTTCGGATCGTTGCGTGAAACAAGAAAAAAGAAATAAATAACAAAAAAACACGTCCGGACGAAAAAATTACAGTGATCTTCCAGCGTTTTGGAAGTCCCAGGGACTTTGGAGGGTGAACGACGACGACGACAACCCTTCATTAAGGAACACCGGGCTTAGTCTCGTCGTTTCGGCATTCCTTGTGCACGTTGGAAACACACATTCGCAGCGATCATCGTCCAGTCTCCCGATACTTCGCTCTTGATTTGTAAATTCGTGTACTTAACACTTTGACTGCCACGGCGAAATCACGTATCTCGCTCAGGACGCCACGGGGTATTTTTATTATTTAAAGCAAATAATGGCAAAATAATAATTATTTGGTAATATAAGACAACATTCTTACACAATGGAACGTTTATTCGATTGGTGGTCACGTGTGACCACCGTGGCGCCTTGGTAACAGTTGACAGAGAAAATCAGCTTGAAGTAATAAAATTAGAATTATTATTGAGTACATTAATTTCAAATGCGATGGTATGCAATGTATCTTACACTGTGCCATTCATTAGAGTCGTGAAATGCACTTTTACGATAAAAATTGCGGAACAAAATGCAGAAGAAAGGAGGGTCAGTGCACCTTATACAAAAATTTTGCCGAGGATATTATCAAATATATATTGAATTATTATTATTAAAAATTGCTGAGAACCAAATGTATACTTAAAATGTTTTAACATAGTGCACTGCTATATGCAAGATTTGTTTTAATATTTTTTTATTGATGTTCTAATAAAAATATTTAATTGTTCAATGGGGCACTTTTTACATCAAACTATGTTCTAATTAGCGCCTATATTCAAAATTCGCTAACTGTCAATTTTCATTCGATTTTTACAATTCTAAAAACTTCAAGTGCTCCGGTCATCAATGACCACCGTGGCGCCAGCTGAAAATCCGCCGCCGGTCACATATGACCAACATGGCAGTCAAAGTGTTAACAGGGATTTTTTACCGGCGCGCCGCGATTGAAAAACGAGCTGCAGGTGTAATTGGAAAACTTGTCTCGGATGCTATAATTAGATCGGTAACGATTATCGAAATCACCTTGGCTACGGAGGGGACGCTCGCGTTTAATAGAGGCCTTCTCGTGCACGCGATTTGAGAAAGTCTCGGACCTTAATCTTGTCCTCGATGATAACGGACAGCACGCAATCTAAGCGCCAGTGAATCAACGGCGTTCGCCTTTAACGCCAAGTACTCCCGACATTCCTCTTGGTAGCCGGCACACTCGTAAAGCTCTCCCCGTCCTCGAATCACCCCGCATTCCTTGGTTAATTAAAATCTAACTTGTCGGTTACCACCAACTTTCCACTGTCCGGTCGCGAAACGCTTCGACCGGAAATTATACATTTTCTCGAAGAAACAAAAGAGAAAGAAAAAAATAAAGAAGGAATAAAATAAACCGGTCTCTCTTTCGCGAACTCTTCTCCTAAGAAACTAACCAACCGCCTACCCAGTCGTTTATTCATTAAGAAACCATGCGTACTCCTCGTGAAAGGTCCAGGAATAAATAATTTCCCAGGTGCCAAGCCTGTTCCCAGCGAGGTGTAATCTCTCACGGTGAACAAAAAAAAGTACAACACACACACAGACACTCACCGAGCACGGAAAGACTTAGTCCGGAGCCAGGGCGAGGTGATCTGTGCCTATCCGGGGGCGCCATAGCGTTGTATTCTCGCGGGTGCCTTAATCCAGTAGCGTTCTCGTCTCTCTCATCGCACAATCACATCGAAATACCGTCGCACACACACTAAACACCTCAGTCGTTACAGGGTATTACCGTACAACCAACGAAATATAAAAATATGATTGGAAAACTACAAATTTCTCTAATACAGTACAAACCAATGATCTATCTGACAGATCTATCTATTCACATATTATATATTACTGTTTTATTATTTCAAAAATAAAAATGAATAATAAAAATAGATCTTCAGCTTCTCCTGTCACACTATCGATTCTTAAACAGGTGAAATTTCACCCGATCTGATCTCGTCGTCCGCATATTTCCGATAACCAACAACATTAACCTCCGGCGCGTTATCACACGAGTAAACGGACCTGCGATACGACCGAGAACGGGACCCATACACACTTGGACAAGGCTCGTCGCGCACTGACTACCAGACGAGCTCGGCACCTCGGCACCGGTTAGGTCGCGTGACGCCTGATTGGCTGATTGGTCGACCGGTCGACTGGCTGGCTGGTTGCTTGACTGGATAGATGCTGGCTACCCGACGACTTGGTGCGATCCTCACGGTCGTTCTTCCTCGCTGCTCGCTTCTCTCCACTGTGTTCCGTCGCGCGCACGCATGCGCGATGGTAAATATCAGGGGGACGACGAAGATGAGAATACGAAGAACGAAGAACAAGGAGGAGGGGGTTCTATTGAATCTTCTGCTTTTCGAACGGGGTACCATCGATGGTACCCACGCTTTCGCTCTGGCGTTCATTTCGAAACAAACGTATATTTTCTACGTTATATCTGGGGGACAATTATCTAAGAAACACTGAATTCTTATTCTTTGAATTTGTTTTTCATTGATATACATATTGAATGGTGATAGGATCAATGAAAGGAAATTAGCGTGTCGTATTGACAGGACGGGGATGCAATAATCCGCCACGGGAATGTCATTGTTCGCCATAGCGTTACAGCGAGTACGCGCAAAGTAAACGGGTCGTTTATACCAGAAGGCGTGAATGTATGTATGTATATCTATGTATTTAGATAGCACGTGCACGCAAAGTCGCTGAAAGTCCTTGCACGGCACGTAGGATACCTAATACTATAATCCGTATGGTGGAGGGTTACAGACTAGAATCCCCTTTCGCTCTTTTCCTCACCCCTCCCCCACCTTCTCCACCTTTCGCGTGTACTTATCGGTCCGTTGGGTCTTAACCGCGCGATTATTCGTCGAAAGAAGCAGCGTTGAAAGGACGCGTACCCCCGGAGCCGACGGTGACGATGTCGGCGACGACGTTGCGACTCCCTACGCGATTTACGCGAGTACGTCGCCCACGGACGGGAAATCGCGTAACATGCATCGCGGAACAAAAGCGTGGAAGTTCACCGGCGGGTAAGTATGTGTGATACATGTACGCGTGGACGTGACTCGTCGATCCGAGGATGAAAATAATAAAGGTGGATAAATCTCGTTGAACCGTTTTCCTTTTGTTCGAGGTGTCGGTCAACGGGTGGGAAATACGAGGGCGATATTGCATGTGTATGTATATGAGTGGGTACCCAGATACGATTGGGTTAAATACATATTTCTGAATGAAATACAAACACATAAGTGATACACGCGGAAAGAGGCAGGTGTATCGTTCGGATTTAACTACGATTTAGTGTTTTATACTCCAACGGGTTCAACACTACTTTCTACTTTCACGTTGACCCGATATATACGTTTTCATATACCATACCTATGGGATATTCTTTCATTTTTTTTATCTCGAAGGGTTAACATCCAAACAGAACGAGATAGTAAGAAAGAGAGAGAATGAGAGAGAGGGAGAGAAGGAAAAGAAATCCCTCGTACCATAGAATACCAGTCTACCGTACACGTTGCGCGTAAAACGAGAACGAGGGGGCCCAGGTGAAGAAAGATAGAGATAGCAAAAAAAGAAGGTGTTCCAGGAAAGCCGGTGGCTTGCATTCAGCTCGCGCGAGCGCGGCTTCTATCCTTGGTCTAGCCGGTGATCTCGAGTGCCGATCCCTGTCGATCCTTTCTCGTGCGGCGGCCCCTTATTTCTTCGCCTCGTCGTCCGGAGAGCGATGCCCCTCTGCAGGGTGACCCGATCTCGAAGCCGCGACGAACAGGTTAAAGTAGTTCCTACGGTGTGTACATACATACATACATACATACACCGGAGAGGCTACCTGCCTGTATTATTACACGCCAGTAGAGTAGTCTACAGGGCCGGGTGGTGCACCCGGTCGACGGTGGCAGTGTACACACGACGTAACAGGTTCCCCGGGTAACGCGGCACGCCACGGAGAAAGGATATTTCGCACGGAAAAAGCAGCGCGAAGAAGAAACAAAAATTACGGGAAAAGGGAAAAAATAAATACATACACACACGCACGCACAAAGAAGACAACCGGACGTGACGATGAATTCGACGACGACCGTCTTTGCCGGCCCGAGGCGATCGCCGCACCACGTCGTCGTCCACGTTGCAAAAGGTACACAACTCCTCGGGATGGTACTCGATCTTTTGCGAACCGGTGCAAACACACCGGCAAATTTACAACGGGCTACCGAGACCGTAATGCGTTATTTAAATTCAATGCCGAACGACTCCCGGCAAAACATCGGTCCCGACGTACGCGTTCGAACGCCCCGCTAAGAGGATTATCCTTGCACTTACTTACCACCGAAATGAAAAAAACAGTCACTGTTTTTCTTTCTATTTAACGTTAAAAACCGCTACCAACCAGACAGGCGATACAACCATCGATCTCTATCGGTATCCGTTTCACTTTCTATTTTTACAATCGTTTTCAAAACACTATTTAATTAACAATCACAACATCGGACTGCATGAATTAAAGAACAGGTAGATAAATATACGTGACTCTGTCTCAATCTATTCGATGTGTCCACTACGCCGTGTTCACGGTGCGTAGACGTGTTCACGGTTACGAAAGAACAGTTCCGTTTCTATTTTTTTTTTTATTTCTATCGATCGTCGTAGGGAAATACGTATTACGATGGAAAGTAAAAAAAAAAAGAGATAGAAAAAGAACATTCATACACATATACACATATATACATACATACAACATGGTAACCGTCGACTCGATCCGTTGGAACGACGAGAACAGAAAAAAATCTGTAGGTAAAGACCGGCGCGGATCGGTGAGCCGGTGGACGACGGTGTCCGGCTTCGGTCTGTTACATACGAGCATATGTACAAAATATATAGGTGTATATTGCACCTTTCCACGTAGGCCAGTGTGGCGGATGCGGGTGGGCGGACCGGGAATCGGGCCTCGTAGCAGTGCAACGTAGCCGTCGTAGCCCACGCTGGAAACGAGCATCGGTAATTAAACGAGCACCTCGCTCCGACCGGCCGGGCTCGTCGTTTTTAACGACGAATCGCTTAGCTGCCCGCTGGACCGTGAGCTCGCAACCGTGGCATCGCGAGTAGAACTCCACTTCCACGGGGTTTCGCGAATAACAAGTGCCAGGGGAACAGGCGATGGTAGCGGCCCGATATCCACGATGGTATATCGAGTTTTATTGGACAACCGATCGCCGGACTGGCGGATGGAACGTAATTATCAAGCCGAAGACGATGGAGAATCGTTTCGTGAGGAGAGGATCTATTTACGTACCACCAATTGGAGATGAGAGTGTCTCTGGTGGTTAGGTTTACAAAGATATTTGTAATAACATCTTGTTAATGTATGTATGTATGTATATAAGTATTATAATAATGTGCTATAGCTACCGTGCGATGGAACGTGTAACAGAATTCTAGATGGAACGAGTCGAAGTTTAAATAATAAAGTTCTCTCGTTTCTCTGCGGCGATTCAAAAGATTCTATAACAAAATTCTCGAGCTTCAGCTTGAAGTTACCTGGCGCGAGAGTATTATTATTATTATACCTTCGAGCGTTAAAGGCAACGGCAACGGGTAAGTAGCAGGAGCGCGTTTAATTCCGTCTGGGTAGGATACAATGAGAGAAAAGAAAAAAAGAAACGTGGAAGGAATGAATGAAATAAAAAAAAATAAGAGAAGAAGTAAAAGGAAATAATGAAAGCAGTGACGGAGAAGGGAGCTACGACAAATTAACTACGCATGATTTCGCGAGGAGATAGCGAGCATGGTATCGATACGAGAGTATAGCGGGTTGTATGTACAGGAAGGCAGGGGGCCCAGGGCCCGGTGTGTTGTACCGTGCAAGTCGGGCCTTATACGGGCCCCCGACACGACGCTGGGTTTTCAAACAAAAAGAACCCCCTGCGCCGCTCGCACTCTGTACGATACTTTCGGCGGTTCCCTTGCGGGGAATCATCAAATACGCACGATACCGTATGCGCCTCCATTACACGAGAAATCCGAGGTAATTGAAGATTCTTTCTTTTTATTGGGTCCGCGAGAACGAATGCACCGCAGGGCTGGAGGGGGAGTGTCGGGCATAAATAACAGATTTAACGTTTAACCGACGGGGAACTTTATACGAAGTGTCTTTTTTTTCCATTCTCCCTCTTTCTCTCTTTCTTTTTCTCTTTTCTTCTGCATTGATATGTATACACCGTGTTTTATATATCATTTTAATAGACTCGACTCACTGCGATGAGAGTGGATACTATTTGTTAGTGGATCGTACTGGATGTATGAAAAGAATAATTGAAACGAATGGAAAAATATATATGATACATGTATTCGTATGTACACGAGTTGTTATTGTAACGAAGCTATTTACAGGCGGTCTGAGTTTACAACGTCGAACGACATTCCGTAAGGGCCGACGAGAGGAAATTATTCGCGTTACTTCAAGCTACTCTACCGACGCATTAAGCACAATTGGGTACGTGGGCAATGTTAAACGTTAAATCGTTCCGCTAATCGTCACGATAGGAGACGATGCGACGAGATTGCTTCGCCCACGTTTGCGAATTTCCTGTACCACCGATGCAGATTACCTACTCTATTTAGGTCTAGTGTACCGAGGGATTAAATAATGATGGACGCTAATTAAACGATATTAGACGCGCGGCAATACGACAACGACGATGACAACGACGAACGACGACTGTGTATGACAACGACGCGTAACTGTACCGCGGTTATACGTCAGTTTCTAACAACGTGGCGAATTAATCATACGCGTTTTCTGCTTATCGTTTCACGAGGCCTCCACGGTGAGGCGATTAATTACGATTATCATTATTGTACGTCGTGTACTACATATTTTACGACGTCCCGACCGATCTGTTATTTAATAGAAAAATATCCCTTAATCATAATTTATCTTCATCAAGACACCTTTCAAGACTGCATAAATCACGAGTAACCACGAAATGAATAGGTACGTTAAATCGGCCTCACGTTTATGAGTTACTAATAAACGTCTAACGCTCCGCAGCCGCGAGATTTCTCTTCGCGTCTACGAACATCCGTGATTTCTTTCCATCCACTTATTTCACCGTGCTTTTTTTTCCTTATTTTCCTTTTCAACTTTTTTTTTTCACCGCGTAGCTGTTAATAAACGTGAAAGTCCGACGGTGTGCGCGGCGTAGTCGCAAAAATCCTCGTTAAGTAAATTGACACTTCGCCGTATCCCGTTCGCTTCGGGGTTACTATCTAAAAAATCTATAACGCGAGTAATTATTCCGCGTCTAATGATAATAGCGTGAAAAAGACACGGTTGGGACGAAACGAATATATATATGCTACTCCACGCACGACTCGAACGACCCGATTTCACGAGATTCAGGGTTAATGGTGAGAGGGTTCCGAAAAAATGTCGACGGGGGCCACGTCATTCAACAGGTAGATGCCCTGGGTAGCTCGTAGACGCTCAGGAATCTTCACCGGGGGAACATAGAAATCCCCTACCCCTTGTGTGTTCCTCCCCTCCAGGTTGAGAACTCATCGAATCGGTTTCACGAGCTTAAGGTCAGCGGACGGTGGAAGTCCGCTCGTGGAGATTCATTTGTGAAGATAGAGAACGCCAAGACGAGAGAAAAGAACCGGTCGTAAATTTCCGTAAATTCGTGCCCCGAAATATTATCTTTCTTCTCGGTAGTGGAGACGTGCTGCAACCCGGGAGAAAATTATGTTCGCGTCGAAATTCGTGCCGGGAGCGACGGAATGTTGGCGTTTAAAAAACTGTTAAACAACCGGTGGTAACCGGATGAACCATTGGTAAATAAACGCAACGCGGTATGATTCTTGTAAAAGAAACTCTCCCCCCCTTCCCACCCTTAGTAGATTGCACAGCCTCGGAATATAAGTTATACTTACAGTGTAACGTAAGAGGTGCGAAAATCATTGACGAAATACGAGTACGTTACGATCCAATACCGGAACATATTAGTTGTACGTGTACCGCATTTAATATCCTCCGGCGGTAAGATACTAATTACGATTGCCAAACGTGAAAACCCCCATGGTAAAACGTGAGGCACCGACGTACTCTTCCACCAATACGAGTGTTGCGGTTTCACGAAGATATAAAACACCTCCATCGTTCTTAACGTCGTGTCCGCGATAGATATGCTTCGCACATGCATGAATTATATACGTGGTTCCGCGTGCGTGCGAATATCTCCAGGTAACTCGACGCCGACTTATGAACGTGCCACGCACCTCGAGGAAACGTACGTACGGTATGTACGTATGTATGTATGTAAGTATGTATGGATATACATACGTCTCGTCGGATTTTTTATTTTCCTTTCAGTCTATGAATTTATATTTTCATCCTTGTAAAACTGTGATCTTGAAAGGTCTCTCCGACTACGAAATTCTCTCTGCCCATCGAGCGTATAATTAATGACAATACTGTTACGATCTGGTTAGAAGAGGTCGATAAGTTTCCACGTGCAAATAATATAACGTTGGTGGCGGAGTGTGTCTTATGATAATTATACCTACGCAGAACGGAACACGTAATCGATTTGACGTACGGTAACGAACGGGAACCGTGACAAATGTCTACGTGATCAAGGGGTGGTAGTAAAATGTTCAATGTATGCCTTTAAACAAATACAATTTCACAATTGAGTTACAACCAAAGTAATTACACATTCCTAAAGTATCCAACGTCCAGAATCCCGTAATTATAATTATCGTTTTCAAATTTCCTTAACAACGTATCAAAATCGACCGTCAAAAAATTGTCCGATAATTACACCAGCAGTTTATAGTACACGTATACATATATATATATATCCAAACACGTATGTACCCCCATGAGACATCGTGAAATACATACCGTCGAATCGGCAGACCAATAACGTGGATACCTAGTCCGCCCACGTGTGTCACGCACACGTGTGTTCATAGACGTCCGTATTATACGTGTACGTGAGCGTAATTTCGCGCGTTCGTGTACGGGTCGCCGTTCAGAACGAGAGAGAAAAAAAAAGGAGGAATCGCGGCACCGGTTTTCCGCCGGGTTACATTCATGAGAGCCGAATGAACGGCCGCGCACATGCGAACACGAATTAAGGCCTGTCCCGGGGTACGTAAGTATGTAAGTACATAAGCGACGCTGTCTTTGGACAACGTCGACCAGTTACGAGACACAGTCAATGGCCCCCGTGACGTAGGTGTAATCACGTAAACGTCGATGCACGTTGCGAGTTATCGCGGGGAATTAAGGTGAACGTGGAACGTTGGTAAAACCACGGTATATACGTCATTGACGATGTTCATAGCGTATATTCGTCGTTGACGTAACGAATCGTTGAGAATTATTTGGTAAACGGTCATGAAACGGTACACACGCGACCCGAACGTTACCACGTACAGGACGTAAGAATTAGTGTCACAGAGAATGTCTGTGTTATATGTGTGTATGTGTATGTGTCTGTGTCTGTCTGTCTGTCTGTCTGTCTCTTTGAAACTGTGGAAGGATAAAATAAATTTTCACGGGTCCTTATAAATGCAACTTTCACGACTGCTCTATCGAACTGTCTCATTTGCAACACAATATATACGGAAGTACGTCATGCATTTGCTTTTGAATAGGCAGCCACGGCACTCGGTGTCAAGAATCAACCGATCGTACACGTATACGTGGAATGTGTATATAATCATTGTTTACTCGCGTGTGTCGCATGTCCCTGAAGCAACAAAAGTGTCCGATCTCATCGTGTAATTTTAGACCGATGACTCGTGTCTAGAAATCACCTGCTCCTCGAATAACAAATGTTACATGAACGTACTCCCCCTAAGTGTCCTATCACTCTACTCTCATTTCCATATCGATCCACAAAAACTTATAAAACCACTAAAAAAACACACACACACACACCCACACACTACAAAAATACTAAACAAAATTACCCAAAATCTTTTCAATCTCAAACTCAACATCACACTTTTTCCTACATAATCCAAACATTATAATCTGTACTCTAGTATCGATCTAAAATCACAACACTTTACGTATACCGCGCGCAAAAAGAAAAGAATAATAAATTACCATCAATCTACCAATTGAACCAGCTACGATAACACGCTTCCCCAACGGGGCGCACACTTTCCGTGTCATCGTGTCATTCACTCTAAATATTCGCGGGATGGACGAGCGAGCGAACTGAGCGAGTGCGCGCGAATCCACCCGCGCACACACGCAACGGTGTACGTGTAAAACTCAGATACACGCTCGCCCACGCGCCGGCACCTACACGCCTCCATCCACGCACGCGGGGACAGGCCGTTCTTCTGGTTCATTCATTCGTTCGAATCCTTCTTTCATTCAAGGCCTGATACACTTCGATCGGCCAGCGAGTCGCACGCGTGTGCACGTGCACAGCTTTATCGCGCACCGATAGAGAAAATATGTATCGCGTACACATGTATACGTAAGTGCATATATATGTGCATAGATATACGTGTGTACGTATATTACGTACGCAGACGGGTGTCTCGAAAGTATCGACTTACCAAGGGGCATAGTGTTTCTCACGGGTACCGGGCGAACGGAAATTTATTCGCATAAATTAGCCGGTCGTAATTAGAGAATAACGAGACGACGGATTTGATAATTAATTGCACGACACCCGTGGCTCGATGATAGGGGCACGCGATGCTGTGCCATCTGATTTTAGTGTGTATGTATGTTTCTTTTTATATTATATTACTTTACCTATGTATGTAGGTTTCTACGGTGTATATTTATTTTTTTATTTTCACTCGAGAACCTTGCGCATCGAGACGGTTTACGTTTATTTTTTCAGCAGAGAGAGAGAGAGAGAGATTATATCTGACCGGCATGAAACCCGTACAGGTGTTGCGGGAACGTTACGTGGCTTAATTTGAGTTTCGGAGATCATCAATGTTACAAGAGCCGAGCACGTATTACGGTGAGGAAAGAACGACGGCTATAAAGCATCCGACGAGACACGACGCTGAACAAATTGCCTTACTTTAATATCGGCCGACGATCTATAACAATAACGATCTCGATTACGCTTTTACAACACATGTACGCATTATCGCGGCTAAAGTGTCGTAGCTCGGGCACACGTTCCATCGGGATAAATGCACAGACAGGTTGGGCAATGGATCGCCCCCGGGCAGAATTGATGCAACCTTACCTACACGTCCGTCCATAAGTCATGGGACACTTGGAAATTCACGTTAAGAATGACTGGAATCTAGAAAATGACCCTGATAATTATATTAAAACTTTCGACGCCCGAAATCATTCTGTTTCCTTGAAATTGTTCGCACCCAGAAATTTTGGAGCATTGAAACACGAGGAGAAGAGTAATTTTTACACTCTGGGATATTTGACGTTGAGAAATTTTGGATATTTGAAATGTTTGACAAATGGAAGTTTATGATCTTTGAAATTTATGGTGTTTATAAAACTATACGCTTTGAAACTTGTATCAATGGGAAATTTGGGAGTTTTAAAAGTTTTTGTGGTCGAAGATCGATACTCGGTAAGAATCTGTGCAGTGAATACTTTTGACAACCGGAAATTTCTGCGCAGCCGAACCAGCGGCGCTTGAAAACTCATCATTAAAAGTTGTTTAAGGTGTATCGAACCTGTAGCCCAGTTCCATGACTTATGGACGGCGGTGTACGTGTCCGGTCGACCCGCGGCGAGCGTAATACCGTCGGTACGAATTAAACAGCCAAATGAGATATAATTTTCAGGTAATTAACGGTCTCACGTGTGTCCATTATAGTGCGATCATCATAGGGCACCTCGTATCGTTCGTTAATTAAATTTTACAATCACGAAGAATCGGATCGGTCGAAAGGTAGCGAGCCACGAAACGAAAGAAAAAAGAACCACACACATGCACACATTATACACGTACACATATACTATCCTGTGCAATAAATTGACTAACGAAGTTTGCGCCATTCGCGACCGCTTCGAAATACTTCTACGGCTCGTTTCGCCTGGCCTTCGATAATTACCGCTTCGTTTTCACTCAGATATAGCGAACTGGTAGAGGGCAGCGTAATAAAAACACGTAACGGGAATCAAGGAATATAATTCACCGGAATATAGAATATCGATATTGTTTAAGACCGCCGGTAATCCGGTGGCCCCGCAGAGATTTATCGGTCTCGTTAATTTCAAAAGTGGACCGTCTGGCCTCATCCCCTTTTTTCCTTTAATTCTCTCCCTTTCTCTCTCTCTCCCTCTCTCACTTATTTTTTTTTCTTGTTTCTTACCGTAGCTTTCGCGTTCGCCACGATACCGCGAGCTGCGTAAGACGAAAGCGAGAAGGCGTATCGCTTTATTCCCACGAAAGAAGAAAAACCCCAGGGATCGGCTCGTTACGATCGGCGGTCGGCCGTGCACGACGACCAGCGACGGTCTCGTGATTACCATCTCTTACCTCCTCTATACATACGTATGTGCATATATATATGTATGTACATATATATATATACGTAATCCCGCTCCTAGGTCTTTTTTCGCCGGGGGATTATACGTGCTCGAGATCGTGGATCTCACGAGGGCGCTGAAAGGTACGGCCTCGCCGTTTTATGTAGCTACAACTACGTATGTATGTACGTGGCATGCGTCCACTACGTGTCCGGCATAAGACGAAACCTGGAGATGGTGAGATACGTTCCTTTAAATCCCGTCCCACGGATACCGTCCCTCGTCGGCCTAACTTTCGCGCCGAAAGTGTCTCGATGAGTAATTAAACACAGGGACGATCGAGATGTTGAGTAGGGAATTCTTTTTTTTTCACATCGATCGCTTGAATATGGATTATGGACCAACGATCGTTGGTAAGCTTTGAAAATGATCATTGTGACGTATGTATGTGTGTATGTACTACATACGCATCGATAAGCCCGTAACAAGAAACGCGAGCGGATGACACAGAGAAATCGTACGACGATCCATCGATCTTGTGACTACAGAAGGCTATTGGGAATCGCAATTACGCGAAAACGCGTAATTACGCGAAACCGTTTTTGCCAGGTTACTTTCACCGTGCAGGAAATCGATCGTAAAATTTCTGCGCTGTCTACTCGGGTTACGTCTAATTTATGTTTCCTCCGCCGTTGTAAGGGAGAAGAAACGAACGAATAGGTGTCGCGGGCCTTTTCCGCGAGGAATTGATTCTCGGTCAGAGGATGGTTGGGAAATTAATAGAATTGCCAGACGGCGCCAGTTACGATAAAACTTATCGAGTACCTCGCAACAGTAGCACATGAACGATCCTGGAGGGTATTGCTTCTGGCTCCTCTGTTACGTTTCTTATCACTTCGTTAAAGTAAATATCGAGAGGCTTCAGATACACACACGTTCTTGCAACATGGAAACAATAAATGTATGTACGTGTATTACGTTTCATTATGAAACTGGCACGATTATTATTAAAATCCATTTAAATTTAGTAACAACCGTGTACTATTTTTAAAAATCTTTTAGAAAAAAGAAAAACTCATCCAAGACAATTAGGTTCGGATATCATATATGTGTGTGTGTGTCTAATGTTGACGTAAGATACAGAGAATGACGGATGAAATCAGAATCACTCACACACGACACGTTTTCGCGAAGATAAGACGACCTTCGCGATTAAACAATGGCACACCGTCAAACGACGCGGTATTATCATTGCCAAAAACGGTATCTGACGCTGTAACATCGTCGATATTGCGTTACGTACATACACACACGTGCGCCACGCCCCCGCTATCCTTACGTTGCATTACAAGCACGAAGTTCGAATTCGGATGTCGTGTAGGTGTGTGCTCTGACTCAGAGAAGCTTGTCTCCGTTCCACGATTTCCAATCGTATCCGGCTTGACTTGGTCAGGAATATCCCCGGTGGGACGAAGCGGAATTTTAATAACGTGTGTCAATCCAGTTAATAATGTCCATAAGAGTAAACAGAACTCGCTTCCTATTTTATAGAGTGGTCTGGTACGAGTAGAAAACAAAAGAAACGACTCGTTGCGTACGGTAAATATAAAACGGATCCGACGGAAAACAACGGGCCAAGAAAGTAGGAAAACGTTTCCAAAATAACTAAACGTGCGTACGTTTAACAGATATTCGATGATCTTGAATAATATTCAATCGATACGTCGAATCATCGTGAAATTATCTGTAACTACGTCGAAGTGGATTCAATGAAAAATAAAACGTTTATAGGCGAAGGGTGGGATATAATTAAGCGTCGTTAGACAATATTAAACATTGAACGATGATAGAGGGAGATTCTTTTTGTCGGTGTTGATGTGATTTACCACGGATGGGGTCCGTAGAGGCCAGTAACCCTGGTTCACCAGAGAACACCGGCTCTGGTGATAAATGACACTGTGTTTTCTTACCGTTCGCCGGTAGCCGAAACTTTACCGGCAATTTCGAACGTCAGTGACTCCGTTCGCGCGTTCCCCGCCGAAGTTTACGAATTGTTACGATGTCTAGTGTCACGTCGTGTTTGGGACTCACCGTTGTTGTAGACTTCCGCGTTCACCAGCGTCTCCTCGTCGTCGGTGTCCGGGCCCAGGGACACCGGGGTATAAACCAGAGAGTCCCGCGATCTCATTTCGCAGTGTTTTCTTTTACAATTTCGCCATCGATCTGAAATACGAGATACAGTTAGTCGAGGGAAACTGTAAATTGGATTAAACTACCCGGATCTTATATATCTGGGATCACATCCACGGTGGACGTGAAAATCGAAAAATTAGAATATCTACGCTCACTCGATGTGATTACATAATTTATTGTCTGCGACTTAATCTCGTAATATATCCGCGTAATTTATTTACGACCGTGTTTGCCATCAGAACGTAAATTACAGCCATGGTAAAACTGGATCTAATTCAATCTAAACGGAATTCAGATTATCTCAAAATGTCTAGGGATTAAAATCAGAGAGGGGGATCAATCAGGTTTCATTTTTAAATGTCCATTAATTACCGTTTAAATTCGATTTTTAAAACCCAGTGTTCTACATCTATAATATCAAAAATCGAATCAACGAACGCGAGGGGGCAACTATCCTCGGAACGTTTCGAAAATTCGAACGATTCTTTCCAGTTGCAGTCTGTGGAATTCAATGAGTCTATTCGTACCGAATAGAAGAACCAGCTAGCGGTATTTCACGTCTCCGCGCGCGGTAGAATTCAAAGCTCGCGGGGCGGCCGCGCAACGACGGATGAGTCAGAATGCCAAATATAGTGATCGCGGGGATTTCTGTGGATTTTTTTTTAACGAACCTACGTCTCGCCATACCTGCGGAAACTTCATTACCCGTCCGACAATCGAATTTCATCGAGTTCTAACCCATGGAATTTCCCATAGTCATATGAAAACGATTTTATCGTGACGCGATTGTAACAGTTACATCGAGTAACGATTTTCATTTCCACCGTCGTTTTGACGTCGTTCCTCCCGCGCGAATACACAGATCATCTCGTTACCGGCATACACACACGTTAGAAGCAGGTACATACAATCGATATACTATAAAATCGAAGTCGAGCATGACGCGCTTTAGCCGTAAACCTAAATTGCATTTTATGCTGGGCATAAATAGCAGGTCACCTCGAACCCGTCAATACCGTTACACGATATAACACCGGCGGTATTTAAACGTCCCATCTGCGAAATGAAAAAACGAAAGAACAGAAGAAAAAAAAATGAACGAACGAACAATCTCATCCGCGGCAACATTCCGCGAAATTCCGCGATACTTTATAATCGCTGGCGCGTTATTTCATATCGCGGTTTTAAACCGTTCATTCGCTGTTTGCTCGTCGAGCACCGTCCGCCTTCTGCACTCCCGGTAGAGTTAAAGTTATTTCTTTGACCACTCGAGCGTAACAGACACGAACTTGCCACCGGGACTACGTTTTAATGTCGGGTCATAATATTAAATAGATGTGCGTCGAGTACAGTGTTCAAAAGAGGAAATATTCGAGGGGGGGAAATCTTTCTAGGTGATATAAGGTTAAAATCGGGTGGTCGAATGGTAAATAATACAGGGTCAAAGTACCTTTGGCTGACATCCCGAGTCCAGTTTATTTGCTCGTTGTGCCCCCTCTAAATAATCGCACAAATGTTACACGTTGTCCCGGGTGTTTTTCGTGGGCTCGCGTGTGCCCGACATGTGCGGGAGTTCGCCCTTGTACCCGAAACGGCAACCCCACCGGTATGTATTCAGTTCAAACAATCTAGCACCAGTTTCGCTCCCCATCTAGAATTCCAACGCAGACCCGCTATGTACGAGCTATATATGACTCTACATGTATATACATGCGTACATTCCCGGAAGAAATTTACAATTTTTCTCGCTGAAGGTAGAGGGAATGAATCGGTGTAATAAAGTAACCGTACATTCCGTGGTAAAAACGGTAAAAGTATCATTTCGATTTCCTAGTTTCGATAAGTGAACCACGAATTCTTGATTTCTACGTGGTATTTGATTTTCAGGTATACAGGTAACGAAATGATGGGAACGATCGAATGGTATCGGTATTTTCTTAATTAGCAAATTTATCGGTATAGACGACTCGTTTCTCTCCCCACTGGTGTTGGTTTCCTCGTGGTCGTGTTCACGAGTCGTCTTCGTGTTCGGCGTCTATTTCGGGGACGGCGACCGCCGCCGTCTCGACGCACCGGTAGACGTCATTCTTCCGAGATGCGATCACCATAGGAACGAACGTCGTTCCGAGGGCACGTCCAGGAATCTACCCAGCTGTCGTTACACGACTTCATTTCTAACAGTCTTTCCTTTGATATTCAAGGACGATTATCTACTTATCATCTTCTGAAAATCTCTTCAAAATCGCAAACTAACACCGAGTTTCGTCTAAAATTACACCGTCTTCGTTACGAATCTCAAATTGAATTTATTTCTTATTCCTTTCTGTTAGAAATCGTTTCAAATGGACTAGAAAACGTCTGGTTGACAGGCGATTTGTATTTATCAATATCCAGTGGTGAAAAGTTAACGAGATTTACTTTGCTGACAGGATGATTAGTGTACATTGATCGATGTAACATTTCTCTTTATTTATCCGGGCATAGTAACGGATGCACGTGTATATACCGCGGACAGGATGGTAGCCGTATAACCACGCCTCTACGTTCGCGGGGGGTCTGGTCGCGATATACTTGGAACAAAGAGGAAGAAGGAGACTAAATATCGTGTGGCTCGATTTTCGCGATGACTTCGGGGAACCGGTATTTTTAAACTTGCATTTCACAATACGGCCCCGGGTTCGAGTGTCCCGATGAATTACGGTGTTTTGTCGTTGAATGCTCCCGAAATTGACTCTGAAAGCAGGACGACGGGGCAGGTAAGTTTTCCTAAACTCCCCCGACAATTACATGGCGGAAGGACGGAAAGAAAAAGAATGCATCTATTCTTAGGAGACACTCTCCCCACCGTGCCGGAGTTTCTTTTCTCTCTCCTTCCGTTCCGGAGAGGAGCGAGAGGAAATCACCAATTTCTTCTTTCCACGATTCTTTTTTTTTTCTTCCTTTTTCTTTTTTGTACCGCTCTTACCCCAACGGCGCCTGGTGAAACAGAATCGTGTGGATCGAGCTATGCTCGACTTAGAAATAGCATAGCTTCGTTTACGCAAAAAGGGCATCGCGGAAATTCCTGGATCGGTGTTCGAGAACGAGGGTTAAGTATAGACGTCTCAGATTTGTTGCTAAAATTAAACGTCATACTTATATGTTTTTTTTTTAAAGAAATAAAGGGAACAAACAATGCCGTGACGCAAGAACGAGGATGTAATGCCCAGGGAACGTCTTCGGTTTCCCGAACAAATTCCGTTTCACGTCTGCAAGGATAGACGCGCGCACGCGTCACGAATTTGAATAATTAACTTAGGGAACGAAATAATTCGTGCGATCGCACGCGAGTATCATAATTGAAGTGTATGTACAGCGGGGGACACTAACGACAGGATATGTTTGCATCCGTTTTACTTCAGATCCTGTCAACGAGTTCTCACGTGATGTATTTGTTCTGTCCCACATGATGTATTCGTCATAATTACATGTCGCAGGAAAATAAACAATATACACCAATGTCCAATAGCGATCATTGATAAACATTGATTAAACATTCGTTCGAAGAGAAACAATAAAAAAAGAATGTAAGAACGACAATGAACTCTTTACATTCTGATTTTTAATGACCAATAAATGTTTCCTTGTATTCAAGTTCAACAGCTCGACGGTACCTTGAGTTCGCGAGTTGAACGAACTTGTCCGCCCTAAGCCTGGTCCCCGATGACACCCTTGACGCCTCCGACGCCACTCACTAATTCCCTGTCCCTTGCACCCACGCACGCACGTGCCTCCACGACTAATGCAATAGCGCAGTTGGGAACTTCTGTTGGGGGGGCTTAGCCCTATTACCACGTGGTTTATGCGCGCGGTGGTCCCAGAAGGTGACGAGAACATATCTAAATTGCCACCGGCGGCATTACTTCCTGGTTATATTTAGATACACCCGCTGGAAAGATCGGATTTCGACGGCGAAACGTACGAATTTACGAGATAACCGGCAGTGAACTTTCCGAAATCTCGGAAAACTAATGCTGACGTATGACTTTTACGATATCGACCGCAAGTACGATCTACGGTTAAATATAGATATATCGCCTCAGGTATCCCCTATTTCCAGATCGTCTTTTCTTTTTCTCTCTGTTTTTTTTTTCTTACCACATCTTTTTTTTCTTTTCCCTCTTTGATGCACTCTCTCGAAGTTAGTCCTCCCCCCGATCTTGTCTCCCCTAAGTTTAAAGCGCTGCGCTAATGCGGGGCACGCGCGCGCCTGCAGGATGACTAACACGTGGACGGCTGTGTATAAGCACGTCAACCTCGCGTCCGTAGAAATCACGGAAGTTCCTACCACTCAAAACATCGTTTTTTCGAACGATCTTTTAGTACACGTGCGCATATCGCATCAAAGAACGAATACTTTTTATACCGAAGTACATTCACAGCTTCATCTAATGCATATATCGTTTAGAAGTAATCTATACCAGTAGAGATAAAATAAAAAAAAAATGACTTTTTCCTCTAGTGCACGCGCGACATTTACTCGACCTTGATGAACAATCCTAATTTAGAATTGTTGCACACATATTCGTAAGATTCTAATCACCGTCGTGGAATGTCACAACGCAGACACTACACCCCATTCATCTTTTTCAATTTTCGTCGCTCTCCTATTCTTATCGGATCATTCATCATTTTTTCGAGGATGTCTAATGAGCTTAGGGCACGCGCCCGGGGCATCACGCCGGCTGCTTGCGAGCGGGTGCCATACGAATAACGTTGCCGACAAAAATAGCGGAACGCTACGGATGCAACGAGCATTGCAACGGAGGGATACAGACGTGAGGGCTGCCCCCCGAAGGGACGTTGTTCCACGTCAAACGAAGGGATCAGCGGAGGAAGCTCTATTTCCGGTGCGCATCCGGAACGACTAGGTGATATCACTCACGATCAAAAATGGTAGGCTACTCGAAATCATTTGAACAATTAAAGAGAAGAAATCTTTAAAATACGAATTGACTATATATCAAAGCTGATCGAGTGGAGTGTTTTTAATAAAATTACGATGGTAACGATGTAATGATATACCGAATGATTATTGTAACGGCATATATCGCGTCCGAGTTGTTAGCTGTCATTGTGTGCGACTTGACGAAGCAGATTTCCTTGAGAATATTTCATCCTGGAAATAGCGATCGCTCGAGTCACGCCCTGAATAGAAGTAATTGTAATCCCGAGCGATCGAATAGCTCTAAGGATTTCCTTGGCGTTCTTATTGTACGATCGAGTGTTCGCTGGGAATCTATGTCTATATAAATTCGACAATCTATTGTCAAATATAGACACGTTACGTGGATAGAAATAATATAATTCAAACTTTATATAATAATAAGACCTTCCAAGGTTCCTTTGAGGGACCAGCACAGAATCTTAAAAGACCGTAAGAAAAGTATGCTCGCGAAAAGAATGCTCGGAACGCGGTCAATTTGGTATCCCGAAAGAGACGACGTGAACCAAAAGCCTCTTTTTCCGTACAAAGTCCTTGCACGGTGGAACTCGATCGAACCGACGAAGGCTCGCGAGTTATGCACCGTAAAACCTCGGGTATCGAAAAAGGAAAGAAATACATACTGTCGCGAGTCGTCGCAGTCAGCTGCGAAACTATCAGACAAAAGCTTACCGGTTGTGTTTCAGCCTCGAAATAGCAGCGTCGGGACGTCGACTCTCGGGGTTTCTCGCGTTCCACGGTGCAACGACACTTTTCCTTCTTTCACCTCTTCGTCTGTTCCGTCTTCGCGCACACGATTCTCCGAAAACACACGAACTAGAAAAATAACTTTAGACCTACGGACCAGCGGGTTCCAGTGCGATACCGTCGGTAATACCGCGATGTTTTGTTTAAATAAATAAATAAATTACGATATAAGATGACACGTGTACACGGGGGGCAGGCGTGTCTTTGAATTTTTTAATACTTATTGTTAAACCCCCTACTACCCTAACGTGCGGAGGACCGAACCAGTCCAAACTAGTCAACGCGCTTTGACCGACTGCACCACGTTGCACCCGAGACATGGCAAAGCTCCCGTTTGTCCATGAGCTTTTTTCTTCCTCGGTTTCCCCACCAGACTCCAGGGTTTCCCCTACTATTTTCTCCGGTCGGGGTGGAAACTGCTCGGCGGGTCTGACACGAGATGGAAGATGTTACTTGGTCGCTTTAAGAATGTGTTTTATAGTCCGTCGACGAATGATGCGGTCGAAAGTATATACGTGATGAAAAAATATACTTAATTTATTTGGTAAAAATTGTGTCTTCTTTCTTTTTGTAATAAATATGTATGTATATAAAGCGTATAGTAGTGTATGTCTTGTATTGCGTGTTAACTGTTCAGAGTTTTAGAGGGAGCGAGAAATACCATTGACTACTTTTCTTTTTCTGAATTCTTTGTCTCAGAGTGTCTTCGTTGGTTGCACATTTCCGCCGGAACTAATCCACGATACTTTTTTTCATTTTCAGTTGGCGTCTCACGCAATGTTTTTTTCTTTTATTCATGCCAGCCGGATATCCCGTTGTTTCGTTAATAGTATTTTTTTAATAGTAACATGTAGAAAAATAATTCTATGTATAATAATAGTATGTATAATTTTTTTATATATCACAAGTAGTGATGATACTTTATATCCCCACCTACTTCAGTACACCTTTAGTTCGTTGTTCCACGCACCTATAATTGTTATTATTTAGTAGAAATAATTACCTTGCCCATTATAGCACGTTGTATTGTTAATAGCGTAATTATACAAACACAAAATCATGGTTTCATCAAAATATCTCCGAACCATTGCCACCGCCAAAGTCCAAGTCGAATACCCGTAATAATAGGCCTAAGAGAAGAATAATTTCAGGATGTTAGACAACCGCACTCTAGGACGTCATCTTAGAGTATCCCCTTAGCAACCGAGGAGAAAATTTAAATCTATGCAAATATCTTTTGGGGACAAAGGTCGTATGGCTCGCGACAGAAGAAGATGCCACGTATTCGGTGTCGTTGTTAGTGAAAGGATTATTAAACACAGTGGCGTAACTTTCATACGCTGCGGGCGTACACGCATAAGCGTAGAAGGACGAAATTAAATGGGGCTGTAAAAGTTGCAAATTTTCAGTCAAATATGTTCGTGTATTTTGTTCTTTTCTTTTCTTTAACCAAATATAAATATCGATATATCTTATGCCGAATTTCAAACGCAAACACAATTAATCATCTATTTACACCTAATAATAAGTATATCACAAGTTGAAACACTTATTCAGTACGTAGAAAGCACCGTTTAATCATAATTTTTCTCGTCTCGTGCACTTCGTCATTTTTGTTTTTCGAGCGGGCCAGACCACGTCTTTTTAAACGTTTCAACATTTCGAGTCCCCTAAAGTTACGCCACTGATCGAGTATGAGGAGTTATCGCATCCGCGATTCATTCTAACTTAGGTTTCAATTTGTCGCGGCATGATCGAAGGATTAATCGTAATCCTAGATCGCCGCCGCGACGTTTCCAGTTGTTTCGATGTCCATAATAACGCGCCGGGTTTCATTAACCGTGATCTCCTGGGTTTTCACTGAAGAGACGTCAGCAAATATGCATATCGACGAAGTTCTGCTTGTTCTTGTAAATCGCTCCCCACGAGCCGTACTTGTCGTTCTTGTTCGACGATTGCTGCTGTTGCTGCTGACGTCCCGACGACGCGCGTTGATCTTTGTCTTTTCTGTACGGCGAGAAAAAAAAAAAGAGATTAAAAAAAGAACGTTGCACGTGACGCGTGACATTTATTCAAATTATCGACACATACTTGATTTCCTGATACGGCCCCTTGATCATGGTATCGTTGATGTTGGTGTGCACCATTTTGACCCGCTACGATTTTTCTTTGATTTCTTCAATGGCTTACACTTCTTCTTCTTCCCCCTACTCTGTTCTGTACCGAATTGAATTGATTGATAACGACCTGAACTTTGCGGTGAACAATGGTTCGGAGGCAGCAGTTTAAATTTACTTTCAGATACGAGCAAACACTGCGTACGCTGCCAACGCAGAGATCGGGACACTTGTTACTTCTGGAAATCATAATTAATTTTTTTAGTTATAAGTCCCGCGGCATAGTTTCTTACGTGCGCTAAATCGTGACGATGCTTACTCTACGGCACGTGATGCAAATGAACCAAGACTAATAATTCCAGACGGTTTCCAGAGTTCCCACGTCTGCTCCCTTTGCGAGTTCGAAGGTTTTTAGCTAGCCTATAAAGAAACACAAAAGATTTCATATAAGATTGTCCTATTTCTCGTATCTCTCAAATAGATTACACCAATCATTTAGGAGATTGAATTAGTCTAGAATATTTAGAAAATATCTTATAGTATTCTCCTTTCTAATAAAGAATGATTAAACACTATCGATAAGATTAATCATATAATATGTTCAGAGATTATTTCACAAGAAATTTGAACGAACATGGACGACATCGTGTTTCCGTAGAAAGGACGAATGGATCGAAAGGTCGTTCAAGAAAAGGTGCACGCAGGATAGAAACCTGTTTCCGAGTTTTGTGGCTCACCTGACGCTTGGTAAGAACGTTGGGGAGTTGCCTTGACAGTCTAAGACCTTGCACCTCATCGACACATAGGTCTTTTCGATAATCACGAGACACTAACGCTTCCTCGAGTTGATTTGAATTCGATCACACTCTGATCTCCTTTTTCCTTTTATATATTTTTTTTTTGTTCTAGGTAAACGTCCGCCACTCGATAATCCAGATTGTGGTGATTGGCCGAATCGACGGGGTTCCGAATTTGGAAACGGACGTTGCACGGAGTCTCCAGGAAGACTGCAGGTTCCCCGGCAATTCCATCGCTCTTACATAGTCTCCAGGTGTCCCCTTCTTCGCCTGTTGACCACTACACGGTCCCCGAGTGGGGGGCAGTCGATTCCGTCGATTGATACAGTCGTAATAGAATTTCTAATAGATCGGATTCCCGCAAAAAGTGATGAATTTTGTTTGTCTTCTCGCGGGGTGTCGGCTATAAAATATTCAAGTGCACGATATTAAAGGAAAATCGCATGTATAATCGAGAGATCCGGATAAGTTTACCTGGTGGTAGACTTATTTTTCATAAACTGACACGATATTATGTAAATTTCCCAGCAGGAAAAGAAAACACGATGTATGTACGTAGGTACGTTGATGAGAACTGTTAGCCCTGTTTAAGGATTTCTCAACGTTCCGTCGTATAAATTCGTCGTTGATGATGTTTACTGTATCTTTCTTGTCGATTTCTAATGATTCATCAATGAGGACGTCGCTCTTTCGGGAATCATGAATGTTTTGATCCTACAGCCAGGTGTAAACGCGTGTGTACGCACGTAGACCCTAGGTTTCTATCAACACATGTTTACGATATTAATTCAAAAGATCACGGTCGTGTTTACATCAGCGCAACATATAATAGATTCACTGGTTATTTATGTGATTTCTGGGAATATTACCGGTAAATACGCACGTACTCCGAGAAATCATCCGCCACCGTTAAATGTGAAACCGCATAAAGCGGAGATAATGCTAAACTGTAAAAAGATCGATTGTTTACAGAGAACACGGTAGATTTTCTACCTTCTCGCACGTATTTTAAAGTAAAAATATGTCCATCGTACCTTCCACACTTCTGTATTTCACGTTAGTAAATTGAATCGTCGCATTGAATAAATAAATATGGAACATAGGAGACTGGGCTCATTTTTTCCCCATCGGCAGTAACGGAGACACATCGAGGACGATTATCATTCGTTCTAAAACAAACTGAGAGTTGTTCTTGGCTTGGGGAAAATTTCGAAAGAACCCTCGCGGCTCCTGAACTAACTTTAGGGTGAAGAATGGGACACCTAATGGTCGTAAAGGGCCGCACGCTGTCTTTACATAAATCAACGGCGCATCAATCTTTTTAAAGTCGTCGATCGTTTTCAGCAGAGGACATCGTTGGCGTCGATGGAACGCGTTCAAGCGAGCACGCGTTGACATACGTCTCTATGAAGAGTTGTTTTTTAAAAATTTGCGATTCGTAACCACCGCGCAATAACATTGCTGATTTCTTTATTTTCACAGTGAAGCAGTCGTTAGTGCCGTGCCCAACGGAATAAATTATACATTCAGGGGAAAATAAAAAATAACATATGTAGCTTGCAACCAAAGGCAAACTAGAATCTGATGCAACATCGATTCTCCGTGTCGTCAGGTTGTCGCTCCGCAACAACCGAAATACTTTGCTAAAAGGTATCAACAGAAAGAAACTCGTGCGACTTTTAGGCAGATTCGTCCCAAAAAGCGGGGGATATAATCTCTATTCGGTTAACGACAGAACAGAGTTTACGGAGGTCGTCATACTTTCCATCGAGACGATCTTGCGAAAGATATTGCAAGTAAAAGTTTGCAAATATATTCATCGAACGAGAAATATTTTTATTAGTGTAAAAAATATATTATGTTCTAGTTTATTCAGACTATTTACAATTACATAAACGCTTATTTCCGTGTGAACGTGCGACGTAAATAAAATCTGTTGTAAAATAAAATTTATATAATGAATAAAAGTGTGTCAGGCATATATGAAAACAGTAGATAAATTTATTTTATAATAAACCTATGTTACAATTGCAATAATAATCTATTTCTATCTGGCTTCTACCATAGCAGTCCTTTTTCCTGGATTAAGGTTTATGAGCTGATTTGAATTTTCTGCTAGTTCTGTAAGACTGACTCTACCACGTTGTCTTATAAACTTGCCAACGGACTCAAGTTCCTCTTGAGAAATATAAATGAATTTCCCTCTATCGTCTATCACACCGGTTAACTCTCCAGAGGTCTGTAACTCTTGAATTCTTTCAACGACATTGGCTGTTTTTAATCCAAAGTGTGCAGCCAAATCTTCAAGGACTACCACTTTATTTTCTTTTATGTACTCAATGAATATTTGTAATAAATTTTCTTGCTCCCTCTCCTCCTCATCATAACCTTCTTCTTCTATGCTGAATGCCTCCTTCATTTTCAAATATTCTTCATGTTCCTGTTTCTCTTTTTCCTCTCTAGCTTTCCTTTCTGCTTCTTCCAGCCGTAATTCTTCCTCACGGTCCTTCTCAGATTGCTTATCCCTTTCCTCTTGTAATAGCTGTTCCTTCTTCTTACGCTCTTCCCTCTCACGGTCAGCAGCTTCTCTTTGTACTTTTTTCTCTGCTTTGGCAGCCAACTTTGCACGCTTTTTAGCACCTATCTTCTGATCAGATAAATCTGGTTTCTCATCGGCTTCATCATTGGCCTCGTTGCCAGATGCGTTGTCTTCTTCATTTGCTTGCTGTGCAGCAGTTGCCTGCATTCGTCTGCGAACATTCCTTTGACCTGCTGCTCGTCTTACCTGCCTACCTTGCGGTGCTCTCTCTGGAGCGTCATTTTCTTTTTTATGAGCACCTGTAACATTTTCGAAAAACAAACATCTCGTGACATATGGAACGATAACTTTAAGTTTCAGTATCTGCCGTTAAGGAAACTCCAAGACGTCGTAAAGTATAAGTTTCGATTATATATTTCAATACATTAATTAACCATTCGAACAAAATTGACGTTACTGTCAAAACATCTGTTCAATAACAAGTTTGAAGGTTAGAAAAGCAGTACACAATACACAAGAGGATTCGTTGCTAACAAAAAAATTGATCATGAACGAACGAAGACGTACCGGATCTTCGGCCAAGAAACAGCGTACAAATAACAATTAAAATAAGAATTAATACGGCGAGTGCGGACAGCAATATAACATCCATTTTTTAATTTGTTCTACTTCACACCGCTTCAATCTTCGATAATCGAGACAGGTAATATCGATAAGGTGTGTCTGGTGGCGCCGCGTACGCGGAGCTCTTGGATTGTTTTCGAAGGTGACGTGTGCTGTATGCGGTTCCTCTTAGAATTTTACTCGTAATTTAAGTTTCGCTGTGATACAGTGCTACTGACAGCACTGCTGGCTAATAATCATGTTAAAGTACGGCAGTATATTTCTCGTACTACTCTGCATTCTCGAATGTGGCACGGGACTTTATTTTCACATCGCTGAGACCGAGCGAAAGTGTTTCATCGAAGAGATTCCAGATGAAACTACTGTTTTAGGTACTTACTGGGTATAAGTCAATAAAGACATCGAAGATTATGCCTTCCCGTTATAATCGTAATATTCGCTAAACGTTTCTATTCTGTGTCCTGATAGTGAATTACAAAGTCGAACTGTATGACCCTACAAGCGGTGGTTTCATGCCGAGCAGCCTTGGAATGGGTATGCACGTGGAAGTACGCGATCCAGATGACAAAATGATTCTGTCTAGAGTATACAGTCTGGAGGGACGAATTTCCTTTACCTCCCACATACCCGGTGAACACATCATCTGTCTGTACTCTAACAGCAGTTCGTGGTTCAGTGGAAAACAATTGGTACGGAGACATGATTGTACTAGCAGGAGTTGAGAATGGTAACTTCAAATGTTAATAAAATTGTTTTGTCTATAGAGGGTACATCTGGATATTCAAGTTGGAGAACATGCTATTGATTATGCCAACATAGCCCAAAAGGAAAAGCTTTCCGAGCTACAGCTAAGAATACGTCAACTTCTGGATCAAGTTGAGCAAATTACCAAGGAACAAAATTATCAAAGGGTGATTAAAAAATGAATAACATTGCACAAATTTGTTGAATTATATGAAAGGGATAGAGAATCTAATGTTTTCTTTTATTATAGTACCGAGAGGAACGTTTCAGGCAAACTTCAGAAAGCACACACCGCCGTGTGTTCTGGTGGTCTCTCACTCAGACTATAATCTTGGTATTTATGGGTGCGTGGCAAATGAGACATCTCAAGAGTTTCTTTGAAGCAAAGAAATTAGTATAAGAATAAAGAGAAGTGATACACAATAAGTCTTATTTTTAAGAGCAATAGTATCATTGAAGAAGTCAGTTTCGTTTCTCATCGCTTAAAACTATGTTTATAAATTAATTTAAATTGTACAAATACCGAGGATTGTGTATTCAGCATTTGTATAATCGGTACAACCATCTCTGATGTGTTCATATATGTTCCATAATCGATGTACTGACAGTAAACGATCATCTTTCAATTGGAATACAGACAATGCACGGAGTAAATCTTCATAGAAATAAAATATACTTTATGTAATTTTCCGAAAAACATAAATTCATCATTCTCAAGTCACCATACTTTCCCTTTCAAATTATTCGCGCTACGTGAATATCGGACAAAATGGCGACATATCGAAATGCCACACGTGCACACACGTGTGAAGTAGCCTTTAAATCCATTCGATGTTGCGTTTAAAACGAGCTCTACAATTTTCTTGAAGTTCCCTGTTTATACAAACCTTCATAACCTGTATACCGAAGTTATTCTCCGCAAAGTACTTTTACCTTCTAACAAATGACAAGTAATCGAATTCGCAATTAAAACTGACAATTATTTCATCATGTTCCCGTTGCGTCAAGTTGTCCGAATCGGAGCACGGCTAACACTTACGAGAGAGTTTACCAGTTTACAAGTTCCATTATTTCTGAACAAGAAACTCGATATTAATGATCCTAGAGCAGAGTTTACTCGTAGAAACACTAATCTCGCCGAACCGCAAGATGACAACGATGGAAGTAAGAAACAACAACTTGGCAAAGTTGAGGCGAAGATGAAGTTGATGTTCACGTGTAAACGTTGCCGAACGAGAAACGGTAAAACGATATCGAAAAGAGCTTACGAGAAGGGAGTGGTGATAGTACGATGCGATGGTTGCAGGAACAATCACCTTATAGCCGATAATCTGGGCTGGTTTTCGGATATCAAGGGAAATGTAAACATTGAGCGTATTATGGCGGAGAAGGGCGAATCGGTTCGGAAAATTCTAAACGACGCGGACGGCTACATTGAGGCCGTCGCTTTAGCAGAACTCGAATTGGAAGAACATAATCGAAAACTGGAAAACAGTCAGGAACAAAGTGAAAAAGATAATGAGGAGGAAGAAAGCAGGACTAAGGTTCGATACGAAAAAGTTGGTGTTCCTGATAAGACATAGTAGAATGTGAAATATTTTAGTTGTATAAAATAAAGGAAAAAATCCTAGGCAAGTGTACATTATTTCTTATAAATTTATTATCATATAGCACTTGTAGTTTTCATAATGTAAGTGACATGCTTACAAATAGAAAATAGCATCATAAGTTTGGTCGATATTGAAAGACTTAATACCACAATGTATTCATAGTTTTTAGATTATCGTTCCTATTGTGTATGCATATTTCGTATTTCTTAAAACCTGTAATTATGTGTAAATAATATGTCTAATATGTACAACTTTGATGGGAAATATATTATGAAACAACATAAGTCAGATCTGTTAAACTTCTATAAGATTTGCTTCTTGATAAATGTAAGAAACATAGATAAACAAATTTAGACCAACAACAATATGTAATATCATTAAACTGTATGCATATCTTTGAAAATGGCAGATTGTGGCACATATGTTCAAGGTAATTATATAGACAGATTCAGTTAAACAAATATCAAAGAATTTATCAATAAGTATCTACTACAACAGAAATACTATAATTTTATATAATTAAAAACAGTTTTTAGTACGAAAGTTTTCTAAAAAAAATGTGGGCAAATGTGTATATGTAATACTATACATGTATAGAAAAAATATATATAATAATGAAAACAAAAGGAATGATTGTTTCTTATTACTATTATAGACATTCATATATATATAATATAAATTGGTATTTATGAAATCTGCACCATGGGAAGTTTCTATTTTCATAGAATTCAAATATATCTATGAACATATATCTTTAGTCAATACTTGCAATATTGCTATAAGAATAAGAATCTATTCATACTTATTTTAATAATAGCATTGAACAGTAGAAATCTCTAAGTACACCAAATATTAAAATATGTTTTCTTTTTAATTTGCAAGAATTTAATAGAATTTGGCTTGACATTTATTAAAGTTTATTTTCATTCTATATTTATAAGGCACTATATTTGTCTTGCAATCAGTCATATTTATATTGCTAAAACACTAATCTTGAAGTTTATCAAACTATCTTAGTTTTAGTCCTAGTGCTTCAAAAATATAATATATTCAAAATCGTTTGAATATATAAAATTATCATCTTTCCGAAAATAGTTATTATTTTACATATGACAGTGCTTAAGAAGACTAGTGTTTTTTAATATAATTATGGCAGAATCCAAATATCTTGCTTCTGCCTTTTCGTAATTGAATTACAAAACTGCTGTATTCATCTTATCCTTTACACAAGTAATAGGAATGAACTTACTCTAGTCATAATACAGACTAGCATTATCTTAATCTTCAGGAGTTAAAAATATTTGAATTAAACGTTCTTATTATCGTATACTTTACACGCGTGAAATCATTAATAAAAAAAGTTTTTGGAGGCTTTATACCCTTTTTGGTTTTGATACAATTGCATATTCACTATTGTTAAAGACTTTATGTTTTGGACCTATTGTGCTGCTGGTAGATGCACTGTCAGAGTGATTTGTTTTCTTTCTAATAACACCATAGCCAAGGTGACTATCGTCAGCTAGTCTAATAGCAGACAGATCTTCAACAATATCATAATTAGACCATATTGCATTGGAGTCAGTCATAGGAGGATTACAATTGGAGCTAACAGTTTGAGAAATATTGGAATGTGAACTTTGAGAAGAGTTGGTAAAACCAGTGAATTTATAGGTACTTTTTGGACTGAGTTTAGACGCAGAGCCGAAATGCTCCAATTTATCGTAATCCGATTCGTCGCTCGTTTTACAAGGAATATGATTGATTGCTGATGTAACAATCAAACTTTCTGTAATACTAGACTTACTTTTTGCCGAGTTCTGGGGAGATAGGATAGGCATCATTGTTTCATATTGAAAATCATCTTCATTTTCTTTGTCTTTGTCATGTAGTGATGAGTTTGATCTCTCTGTGTGATGTATGTTATCGATACCGTGTGTTTTCCAAGCATCGTTTCTTACTTCCACTAGATCATAAGAATGTTTTTCTTCTTCATCGAGAATAGAACTTCCTATAGTTCTCTGTGATACTTCTGAAGAGTTATCTCGATTTAGCGTTTTATATTCTCCGCATACGGGTAAGTCTGAAAATTCAGAATCAACGTTCTTTTTGTCTAACAGGGTCTGGAAAACATATTTTCGTGGTGGTTTTGCGGGTTTAGGCTTAATAAGAGGTGGGGTAGGTTTGATAGATAAACTGGAGTCCAAGCTCGACGACGAAATCGATTGCTTCTGAGAATTTTGCGGTGTTGAAAAGTCTATGTCAATTAAATTACCAGAACTGTTCGGAGAAGGAGGTAGAGCTGCTCTAGATCCAGCCTCCATAGACAAGGCTGCTTGATACTGAGCATCACTGTTGTCAATGCTTGCATTATTTTCTTCAGACATTAATTTTTTCATCGATCTCATCTTAGAGTACATACATCGAAAAATTTCTTGCTGACTGCTGTGCTCTAAGCGAAAAGAACCTTCTCCAGATTCGCACTTTCTTCCAGCTTCAAAGATAAATTTTCCATCCCTATAACCATATCTTCTAATATAGCGATATGGCCAAGTGAACAAAACTACATCTCCATCCATTAATTTCATATCAACTGCAGCAACAACAAGCGTATAGTTTCTATTCTCTAAGCCACAGCGCTTAGATGCGTCTGTTTCCACAACTTTAACAGAAAACACTCCTTCACCACTGGTACAATATAGATCATTGTTTTCTTCTATTGTTTGGTTTGATACACTGTCTTTAAATGCTACCAACTGGAATGCAGTAATCCAATGACTCATATCCGACTCAGAGTAACAACCAAAGTAATGAATCCCTGATTTTGTCACAACCTGAGGAATGTAAGATAGATGTTAACAATACCAACTCAATACATTTCAAAATATTCTAATTCTCAATCATGTACTAACAGTAAAAACATGAGACTGATTACTGGGTGCAATTTTTATACATGCATCCAATGTAATAATGCGTGGGGTATGTAATTGCAATATAGCCTCTTCTTGGTTGTCATAGATTTCCACGCGCTTAATCCCATAGTTACTTGTCCTGAACAGCTGACAGAACCTTTTATGCCATGTTTTCTGAAAACAGGATATAACGATCATCTCCAAACTTAAATTACATGTCAATCATATCTTTATACCAATATATTTATGTACTATAATTTCCTATAAAACATGACACATAAGGCAAAGAATGAATCGTATAAAGTTCGATGGAAAGTACAATTATACGTTTCCGATGTGCTTGGAATTTTATCAGCTAACTTCTAGGTTATTTAACGACAACGTTGACTGATATCAACTAGTAACGTCGTATGATTTCCTCTCGTCGGCCGATGTAACGAGGGCGGGTATTATTCACGGAAAGATTCCCGAGAGTGAAACTGAAAAAATTCCGACAGCACATCGCCCGCTCCGGAACGATAACCAACCTTGAGTTGGCCTAGCATTCCCTGCGGAGGTAGAAGTAGAATCCCTTGCATCAACGGTTCCTCGGGCTCCATCGTTCGTTTGAATCATCAGCGATCACGGATTTTAACTAGGAATCGGCCTTTGTTCTCCGTGTAATTTCGAAAAACAAAATTTTTCCACTTTCACTCCCACTTTTCCCCGACCGTTCTATTCCTCTCACTGGTTGTTCGCCTCCTGTGCTCTTCGTCTTGTGCCACCTCGTACGTGTTAACTCTGACAGTTTTATCGAAGACATTCAACCCATCATAGTGTACGGTGCTTGACATTTCACGAAACGTTTAACCCGACGTTAACGTCGACTAGATTTCCGGAAAGAAACAACAAAAAAAGAAACGAGCGTTCGCCTCCCTCTACGTGCGTATATGTGTGCCTCGGATACGTGCCGCACGTATGTATCGTACGCGATATACATGCACACAAAGCGTACAGTTCCTGCATGGTTTCCGACACACTCGGAGAGCCGACTGGCCGAGCAATAGTGTGCACGTCCTCCGTACGCACGATGTCACCCGAATTCACACGAACGGTCATAGGATCGCGCTATGACGAGATATTTGTAACTTGGAACGTTTCATTATTGTTACTTCAATGCAACTTAGAATTCAAACTTGGACGTTGCAAGGCTGGACGTAAAAAGAACTTTGCATAACGGCAATAAATAAAAACTACGAGAAACGCTGGCACTTTAGTCATGACAATTAGATTTATCTTTTAAAACTCGATTAAAACAATTTCCCGCAAGCTTCCTTGAAATGGTTTTTATTAACTTTTTTTCTCAGAATACACTGAATTCCCGGTACGTCCTATTTACCCGCGAAGCAAAAAATCGACGGAAATGATAACGAAAAAATACGAGACTTGTTTCTGTAATTATGACGTTCCGCTTTATTAACTTACCTAAGTTAAGATTGACTTTGTCAGTCTCGCGTTTCCGTCGTTACCGACGATTGTTTGCAGTTTCGCGCAAATTATCGTATCTCTGCGCGAAACGAAGGTCGAGGTTGACAATAAAGTACGATATTACGAGCGATGTTTGATTTTTCCGATTACCGATGACGCGTAGGCATAACACGGGGATTACAGAAGTGCTGCCGACGGCACCGACTTTATCTCCGGATTCGTTTCACGGAAGCGGTAGACCATCATGCTTCATAAAACGTTCTAATTCTAAATTTGTCATATTCCATCGTACCGTCATTATTATTCATTGAAATCTGATATAGTACATTCTACGCTGGTACAAGCGAAAGAGTGAATAAAAATGAATAAAAATTTCATGAGATCTCTGATGAAACTTTCCTGCGTATCCGTGACATATGAGTCACAGAATCGAATATCACTTTTGACTGGTGTCCCCGTGTCACGTCGAAGATGTTCGATCGATTGCAAGCAAAAATTTCGCAATTACATCGAGGCACACACGCAGCATTGAACAAACCAGGCCCGACAATGTCCTGTTCCAATTCCACGGTGATTCGATCGTGTTGTAATAAGTTATTGAAGAATCGACCTTTCCACTGATTCACAATGCACCCGGTTGCGGGCACGGGTGCACTTCGCTCGTGATTACATTCTGACGAAGTTATAATGATAGATCTGCGAAACTAATGAATTAATGGATTATTTACGGGTGTCCGCGTTTATATATCATCCGACAAGCAGAACGTGGTTTTATTTCGCCCGTTGATAGAAATGATATCCGTCCTTTTCCTCCTGTGGTCCGCGAACTACGGCAATTGCTTCAACGACTTTCCGCCATTGATAACTGCGAACGCTACGATGGGTATGATAATAATTCACTTTTTTCTTATAAAATCTGTTTCCTTACGGAGCTCTTACGGAATGATCGTTTACGAGAGGTATAATGAATTTTTTTCTCTCGGTGCAGCCGTAGTCATCGATAAAAGTTTCTTCGGCAGTAAATACGAACATCGTCACGCTGTGGGAATAATTACGAATCTGACCAACGAAACCGTGAAAAGAGAGATGGACATAGGTGGTATCGTTGTACATGTTTTTCACGATTTGAATGTTAATCTTCAGCGAGGTAAGTGTCGAATCTTACGCGTGTCAGAACAACTATAAATATCCGTTTATATTTCCTTATCTACCCGTCGACGAATATATTCCATTTACACTATCCGTAATGAAACCTAAAGAATTTCATTAACATGTCGTGTACTTTTCCGTGCATAACGATCCGCTAAGAGTACACGATACTTCTGTCTGTCGCAACGTGCTATCAAACTTGGCATTTGCACGAGCTAGCACGAAAGGAAGAGCTTACGCATCTCGCAATAACCGGTATGTACAAACGATGATAAAGAGACCTATATTAATCATGCTGTATTAATATACCATTAAAACATCCCGTTCCGTCTATTCACCGGACTCGTATATCTATCTACATACATACATACATACACGCTGAAATCAGGAATCCCTTGGAATGTTAAACATTCGTGTAACAAAGTTTCTCTTTATCTGATATCGATCACTTCAAGATCCAGACTGTCCACGTATTCCGAATACCGAGGGTATGAGCATACCGTTGACAGTGCCCGGTGAAGAGTTGTCGCAGATTTTTTGGGACCTAAGAACGATGAACGTTCTGTCCTGGAATGTGATCAACGTTCTCCACGACGATACGTTCGGTGATTAAGACTTACGGCGATAACGCCGTGTATGATTTTACGCGCACCGTATCACGATGTCCGATCTATTCACGCAATCCGTTTCAGATAGAGACATGATTGGCAGAGTAATGAGAGCCATATCGAACGAATTACCAAACAGGCGTGTAAGTTTGATATCAAGGTCGATCTTCACCTTGAAACACGGCGACACAACGAACAGTAGGCGGCGGTACGTGAAGAACGTGCTGAACGATTTTCACGTGGAACAATTGGGGCATTGTTTCCTGGTTATCGCCACCGTCGACATGGTAGCGGATGTTATGGAAGTTGTAAGGAACAATCGGGTCGACGTGACGTTGTATCTTCTCGCGTGTTGATGTTTTCAGGGTTGTTTAACGGTGACCACATGTTCGATCGTTTTTTTTTAAGGCAAGGTCCTTGAAAATGGTTCATCCGGATAGCCAGTGGTTGTACGTTGTCACCGACAGCGCGGCAGGCAATTCAACGAACTTGACGTCTTTCGTTGAGTTTCTGGCGGATGGTGGAAACGTTGCTTTCATGTACAACGCGACGGTTGTCGACGGGACGTGTGATGTAAATTTAAGCAGGTCACGTTTTTCCGATAACTTGGGGATTTAATTATTAATCAAGAGACACTTGGATTTCAGGCTGGTTTAACGTGCTACGTCAAAGAACTGATTAGAGCGTTAGCCCAAGCACTGCAACACTCGTTATCGAATGAGAATGAATTGCATAAGAGGGTTGATACCGAGGAGTTTGAAATCATTCGACTGACGAAGGCCGAACGGCGGAGAGAAATTTTGCAGAATATGAAAGTTAGTCTTAATTAATTGCAACTTCTACGGGTATTCATGTACTAAGGAAAATGGCGATTTATCTTTAAAGGGGTATTTTACCTATTAGATAAATCTTTCTCGAACCGCGTCGGAAGACACCTGTGGTAGATGTTTATTGTGGCGATTCTCTTCGTCGATAACTTGGGGAAATTTCTTTTTTCATGGCAGAAACACGGCTCATTTATTAGACATCGGCACATGGATGCCGGTTTTCGGCCTTAATTTGACGGACGTTGTTTTCCCGCACGTTGCACACGGATTTAGAGGCATCAGTTTGCCAATCACCACGTATAACGTACGTTAACAATTATTATATTCAAACAAAAACATCAAGAACAATCTTTATATCATGTAATTACTCGTTATAATACATTCATAGAATCCACCGTGGCAGGTAATCACCAAAAGTAAATCGGGTGAAATATTAGTCGACGGATTGGTGTTCGACGTCATCAAGTATTTAGCTTCAAAATTGAATTTCACCTATAAAGTGATCGTTCCGGAAATAATCAAAGATACAGACTTGTCGGATGCTCCTCAACCACTGAAATTGATGAACGTAAGGAAATTATTCCCCTAAATATTTTATCCCCATTTTACCGACACCTTTTTAAAACCTAACGAATCAACAGAAATCTCATCATATGACGATGTCTACCACGAGAAAGATACCAAAAGAGATAGTCGAATTAATTCGCGACAAGAGTGTATTATTAGCCGCCTGTGCATACACCGTCAACGAGTATGGGAGAAATTCAGTTAATTTCACCGTACCTATATTCATACAGACGTACAGTATTCTATCAGCAAGGCCAAGACAGCTATCTAGGGCCTTGTTGTTCGCGTTCCCGTTCACCCCAGAGGTTTGTAATGTTACCGCTAATATGCTAATTAATATGATACCGCGACGGTATTACAAGCCACAGAGAGATCGTGGATAATTTATTTCGTTTTCAAGGGCCCGTTAATGCCCTCGCATTCCAACACTCGGTAGTGTGTAATGAGGGAACACTAAAGATTGCCGTCGGTTAGTTTGGTATGTTCTGCACTTACATACCTTTAAGGATTACCTGGCTTTTTAGACATGGGCCTGTCTGGCTGCATCCATTATTATAATGGGTCCGATCTTGTACCTGGTTCACAAGTACAGTCCCTGCAGCACGAAGACTTCGGGCCTGAACTCGCCCTGGCAGTGCGTGTGGTATGTGTACGGGGCTCTTCTTCAACAAGGTATCATTTGGTCCTTGCTTCACGTTACCTACAATTTCTGTATAAATAGAGTAAAGGGTTTGTCCGCGAATTGCCTTGCAAATTGAGAAGTAATAGACCAATTTCGACCAGCTTGTTCTTTTGGCATGGAGCAGATTTTTGTATGAAGTTTCAGGGCATATCGACCTGAAGCTTTCACTATCTTATTCGGCTTCGGATTCCGCGTCAAAAACGTTCAGGATCATTTAAATATCTCAAAAATTACGGAAATGACGAAGGAATTACGAAAATCGCGAAAAAGCGTCAAATTATGACAGTTTTTTGGTCGGCATTCGCTCAATTTTTGAGATAGCGATCTGAAACTTGTACCATTGTTTTAGTTAGGAAATTCTACGCCAGATCAATATATAATAGTTGTACTTTTCGAAAATTTAATTTTTCGCAAAAATCTGAAGGGGGTAGGTCAGGATTTTTTGCGATTTTCGTAATTCCCTCGCCATTTCCACAATTTTTGAGATATTTAAATGATCCTGGACGTTTTGGACGCGGAATCCGAAGCCGAATAAGCCAGTGAAAGAATTATTTTGATATCTCAAAAATTGTAGAAATGGCGAGCGATTTACGAAAATCGCAAAAAATCCTGACCTACCCCCTTCAGATTTTTGCGAAAAATCAAAATTTCGAAAAGTGCAACTATTATACATTGATCTGGCGTAGAATTTCCTAACTAAAACAATGGTACAAGTTTCAGATCGCTATCTCAAAAATTGAGCGAATGCCGACCAAAAAACTGTCATAATTTGACGCTTTTTCGCGATTTTCGTAATTTTCGTAATTCCTTCGTCATTTCCGCAAATTTTTAGATATCGATCTGAATCTTTCACAGTCTTATTCGGTTTCGATTTCCGCGTGCAATACGTCTTGGATCATTTGAATAGCTCAAAAATTACGGAAATGACGAAGGAATTACGAAAATCGCGAAAATTCGTCCATTTAAAGCAGTTTTTCGTTCGGCATTCGCCCAATTGTTGAGATATCGATCTGAAACTTGTACCATTGTTTTAGTTAGGAAATTCTACGCCAGATCAATATATAATAGTTGTACTTTTCGAAAATTTAATTTTTCGCAAAAATCTGAAGGGGGTAGGTCAGGATTTTTTGCGATTTTCGTAATTCGCCCGCCATTTTTACAATTTTTTAGATATCATAATGATTCTTTCACTGGCTTATTCGGCTTCGGATTCTGCGTCCAAAACGTCCAGGATCATTTAAATATCTCAAAAATTGTGGAAATGACGAGCGATTTACGAAAATCGCAAAAAATCCTGACCTACCCCCTTCAGATTTTTGCGAAAAATTAAATTTTCGAAAAGTACAACTATTATATATTGATCTGGCGTAGAATTTCCTAACTAAAACAATGGTACAAGTTTCAGATCGCTATCTCAAAAATTGAGCGAATGCCGACCAAAAAACTGCAAAAAAGACACTGTTTAATCATTACTCAATTTCACTTCGTTTCCCCATCAAAGCAGGTGCTTTTCAAATTAGGTATTTCTTACTGTACATACAGAATTGATTACAGAATACAATCAAAACACATTCTAATGTCTATACTCCGAAACTTTCCCTTCCCAAAATCAGATATTCGATTTTGAATTCCAGGAGGAATGTATTTACCACAATCGGACAGTGCCCGTCTATTGGTTGGTGTGTGGTGGTTGGTTGTGATGGTTCTGGTGGCGACTTATTCCGGCAGTTTGGTCGCTTTTCTGACTTTCCCGAAGATGGACGCGACCATTCAGTCGGTCGACGATCTTCTGGCGCGGAAAGATAGAGTGTCATGGGGTTTCCCGAATGGCAGCTTTCTCGAGGAATATCTGCAGAATGCCGACGAGGAGAAGTACAAGACTTTATTGGCCCGTTCGGAGAGGCACAACGAGACCGATGAACAGGATGTTCTGAATCGCGTGAAAAACGGAAAACACGCTTTGATCGATTGGAGAAGTTCCCTCAGGTACTCCGACTACTTCCAATTCAGAATTAAACGCAACAAGTGTACGGTACTAATATTGTGATTGCATAGATTCTTAATGAGGAATGATTTGCAATTCACTGGAGAGTGTCACTATTCATTAGGTAATGAGGAATTTATGGATGAACCGATAGCAATGATAATCTCTCAAGAAAGTCCGTATTTACCAGTCATTAACAGCGAGTAAGCTTTTGTGTATTAATTAAACAACTATGAGGTATTTTATTCATTTGAATTAAATCGACTGCGTTTCATTCCACCCAGACTGCATCGGATGCATGAATCGGGGTTAATGAACAAATGGATATCCGAAAGGATGCCGTTGAAAGACAAATGCTGGGAACTCGCAGGCACAAGCCAGGCGGTAAACGAACGGAAAGTTAACGTAGCCGACATGCAAGGAATCTTCTTCGTTTTATTCATGGGTAATTCCCCGCAGATTTGAAATCACCGTCAAAGAGATAATTAATCGAAAACTTGTTTCAGGCGTCACTATGGCTATATTTATATTGTGCTTCGAATTCTATTGGCACAGACGCAAGATATCGAAAGAACGGAGACTGATTCGTCCGTTCGTACCGTAAATTCTTATACATATATTCATTTCACTCTCTCGCGTAATTTATACGTCGTTCTGTATAGAGACGCGACTGGTAGATGCGCGATTTCTCCACGAATTAATAAACGAATTAACCAACAGCACATCCATTGCTATATTATGTATTTACCTTCTCAGCCAGGAATGGTTTCATTGTATAACGTTCGTTGTAATAGCGGTCACTTTCTTGCTGTGGCTGTCTCTTTTTTTTTTATTCTTCTAATTTCTTGTTTTTTTGCCACCGAAGGTTTGAAACGGCACGGTACCACCGGAAGCCGGGTCTAAAATTCTTGCACAATCTTCCCAGACTTCCTCTTTTGGTTTTTGTACAATAATCCCTGCTCCAATACCTGGTGAACGGCACGGTAAGACGCGGGTCAGGCTTGTTACACCGTTGTTTACATGACCGGCAACCGGTCGTTCGATATCGATAATAAGCTCCGGGCGAAACGAACGAGGTAGCCGGCAGGCGCGAAATAATTATCGCGGACCAAGTGGCAGTCGATAGCAATCAGGTACCCACGTAACGTTACAATTAATTGTGATTGACGTTACCGGATATTTTCATCGTAGCTACACGTAATACGTACACGCAACAATACCCGCTCATCCGAGGATATTTATTATATTATTATATTATCAATATTATTGCGAAATCTGCTTATTATCCCGCTGGAATGCCGTGTAACTTAGGAATTACATACCTGGGTACCTATATTTTAGAAGCGGTTATTCACCATGGTGTTCTACTATTCATATTTTGCTTTTAATTATTCATTTTCCATACATTCCCGTTTCCTATACCGATGCGATGTTTTTCAGTATAATTCAAGGTTTGGAATAATTCACACCTTGCAATCAACGTACAAACAGAATAAGACTCGATATAAGTACTATGAGTCGATTCTACATGAGAGTTCTCGATGACTTTCTACCGATGGAGATCAATTATTATTCGCGATAACGAAACATTCGATCAATCGAGATAGGACCGCGACTGAGAAAGTACGAATAGTACATATAGTCTTTGGGAAAAGAAAAAGAGCAGCTCATTGTTCGTGCCTGATTCCCCGATGTGTTTAGCAACGATCTGTGGAAGTGCCTCGGCGGTAAAAGTCACGATATTACATAATGGATTAGCCACCGAGATCCCTCCCGCTTGCATTAGTCGAAACCGGGTCTCACCTCGTGTTGCGGCTTTGTAATCCTCGCGTTCCGCGTCTTAATTATGAAT
Organism: Mimumesa dahlbomi; assembly: GCA_917499265.3. Taxonomy (NCBI): domain Eukaryota; kingdom Metazoa; phylum Arthropoda; class Insecta; order Hymenoptera; family Crabronidae; genus Mimumesa; species Mimumesa dahlbomi. Next base: position 3,645,387 of record OU824114.1, on the reverse strand, counting down.
GGCAATCATAACCGTTTCCGCAGACACTTCCCTCTATCAGACTGTTATATCAATTTCCACCAATCGGTGAGATCGATGTCAAGTTTCCTCTATTTCAATTCAACCGTTAAATTTCACCCAACACTCTATAACAGATAATCAATGAAATCCTATCAACCTGATACTAAATAAACTCAATAATATCCTCATCCTTTAATAGATTTCAAATCAGTAAGAAAATCCTGTAACATTTATGACACGTACGATTCAGTTGCTCGTTACGTTAGCCTGGAAGTTGCTACAACCGGTTACTTTATTACGATCACACACACGGGATAATAAGGAATTGTTACTGTGCGAACACAAGGCAGTCTAACATTTGACGTGTTTTCTTTAATAAACGTCGAGAAGACTCGATCGGTAGCTTTCGCGTATGTTCATCTAGAACCTGAATCCCGGCGATCGACTTTTCCATCTGTTCGCGTGGACGTCGATTAATTCGTGGAAACGATCTCTCCCCCCCCCCCCCCCTCCCCCCACGGTACATATGTACCATTGTTCCTTTCAAAGGGAGTTTCTTGATAGCTTCGGGATCGGCACGCGTAAAACCGTGCGGGGCAGGTGCGCGCGCGATATGGCGTACATAGACACACACGGGGTTATCTACCTGGCGACCTTGCCGTTTAAAAAATCCAAGAGTGGCCGGCAGGGCCTGGGAGCAAACGGGCGGCGTGCACCATCAGCGAGCCAGTTCCGTCGTAGAACGCGCGCGACTAACACTAACCCTAATAGAGCTGCCAGCTCTATCCGCACGCCTGCCGATATATTCGGGATTTCGCGAGTGCACATGAACCAGAGGGAACGGTGAGAATGGGGATGTCATGGATCGTACTGCTGCAGCGTACGTAAACGATTGGAATTATTAGCGAATTTATTTGAAACGTTTCACGCTATCGGATTATGCAGAATTTGAGATATTTCTTGGATAATTGAATATAATACTTTGGTGATCGGTAACTAGTTCACAGGTTCATGCTGAAATTATAGTACGTATAGATTATTATAGAGGAATTTAATAAATTTCAGTGAGAATTGATTATTAGATATAGAAAACATGTTTTTTTAAAACAATATTTAAGTTATTTACTATCTAAATCTATGATGAATTTATTGATTCGTAGCTTAGAGGAAACGTAACGAAAAGATCTTATAAAACATTTTTATATCTTTGAGGAATTAAAATTGTCTCTTTGTTAATAAACGCGGGGTATCTTATTCCTGTACCAGGGAAAGGGGAGTGATACGGTTTCATTGTACGTACGCGTGTAGACTTTTAACGGAGATTGAAATATTACGATAGTGTCGTCGGTGCTCGCACACGGCTACGACGGTTGGTATCAACCGGTTCCACATCGGCCGGTCGACATCATCACTGACGTTATCAACGATCTCGCCGTGAGGATTCTTCAGCAATACACGGCCCATGGAAACGTCGCGTTCTCGCCGACGGGGGTTGGCTTCGTGCTCGCCGCACTTTACGAAGGTTCCGCTGGTAGAGGACGACAACAGATCGCCGATGCCCTGGGTCTACCTAGGGACCGTGACATCACCCGAATCGGTTTCCGAGATATCCACAGAAGATTGAGGGTAAGATATACAATTTACGATCGTCGAAGGAATCGGACTCGTTGGACAAACGTCGTTAAATTGTAACGTTCGTTGAATAATTCACACTTTGCTGGTGGAATCAACGTGGTAAAATCAACGACACGAGACTAACCCGTTCAATTTGTAGCCCGAACGGTTGTTCATATCGATTATAATTTTCTACCTCGGTAACTCTCGACGTGTTCCTCGTCTGTCGGACGAGCGATTAGTTTTTATGGTAATTAGTATTTTTAACGTTGCAAGACCTATCTGAACGCCGACGGTTTCCTCGGTGGTTTGACGTTGAATCAAGAGAACACCGTGCTGCGTCCCGAGTACGAGGATATCCTGAGATTCTACGGGTTCGATTTGTCAGCGTCCGAAGAAGAGAACGGAACTACCCCGATTACTGAGACACCACCAACGACCATAACATCGGGAACGGACGAACAACGGATGACCGAGACGGAAACAACGTCGGCGACGGACACGACGACGACACCTGCAAGCACCGTCGAATTAACGGACGCTCCGGTTCCCGACACCGAGGAAACTTCCACAAGTTCGCCGGTCGAGCTACTGGGGATGACGCTAAGCACGCTAAACTTGCAAGACAGGCTAACGCAAATTACGTCAACGCCAAGCACAACGACCCTAATGGATATACTTACAAAAGCTACGACCCTGCCGACGACAAACTCGCAAACCGTCACGACTTCATTCGTCGAACTTCCGTCGACGATCACCAACGAAATCGGAACGGTCACGAGTACAGTAGAAACTACCCAGACAATCCCAACAACAACTACTATAGAAAGTACAGATAACGTAGACGACACAGTAACATTCGTCACAACGACGGACACGTTATCGTCGACGGAATCGATTCCGTCGAACGGACAGACAGATTCCGTGCCAGGAAGTGTCGCGGTGACAGAGACCCGTTCGACCACCGTGACGTCGACGATTTTATCGGACTCGACGACGGACGTCGGTTCGACGAACGTCGTTCAACAGTCGACGGACACGACGATCGTCACGCAGGAAACGACGAGTTCGACGAACCCAGCGACGACTCAGGTAAACGAGGTAACCGATGGACCCACCACGGATCAAAATACCGTTTCAACGGATCTCTCGAACAATGAGACGACGACCACGGGCGAGATCGGATCTACCGATTCGCCGGGCACGACTCCGATCACAGGTGAAACGGCCACAGGTACCAGCATGCCTACCACTGTATCCACGACTACCGACGTCTCGATGAATCAGGTTCGCAGACGCAGCGTGAGAAGCCTCCGGGGATATTTCTCGAGCTATCCAGGTCCGATACGTGGTATTACATTGATACTTTTCTGCTACCGAATTAGAATTACACCGGGAGTGAAATTCCGGGCGCCGAAGATGTTAATTAACCCTGCAACAGACAATCTTACCCGGGTTACGACATCGGAGAGATTGCGTGAATTACCGCGGTAACTCATACCTTTAATTATATGTTACGATCGAACACTTTCTCGCACTTACGAAGGCAAATATGAGAACGTATATTATTTCTTTCGTTACTTAATTAAAATTACGAGATCTGACGTTAGAATAAATTGGGAATTATTTTATAATGGTTCTTAGTATATTACTTCACCGAGGGGTGTGAAAATCATGTTTGTTCGAGGGTTAATTAAATTATCCAGGTGAAGAATAATACTTCCGATGAATTATCATACGATTCCGATGATATACGAGTGTGTGTTCTAGACGAAGGAATATGGATGCAAGATCTAGGCATTTGGAAGCCGTACGCGGCCAGTCTGAGCGAAGCATCCGTTAGGGATTCTACTGAAATATCGTTCCTGGTTAACGGATGCGACGTCTCGTCCGTAACGGCGTCCAGATATATCGCCGTGCTACCCTTCGCATATTTCCCATCGTTGCACGCCGTCGCCCTCGAGTTTCCGTTGGACGTAAGTCACGTAATTTCTTACGCGAGACAATCGAATCCCCCCCCCCCTCCCAGTTGCATCCTAATTAGGTATACGTCGGATAAATTAATGCTAATTCATATAATATCAATGATAGGTATCTCGTTTCTCTGTTTTTTTTCTTATTTAAGGATCCCAGGTATAATATTCTTCTTCTGATGTCGACGGACAGAAGAGATACGTATCGTCTGGCGCGAGATCTCGGCGGGAAGTCGTTGAGATTGTTAAGGAAGCAGTTACAGCCGACTTGGGTCAGGGCCACGATACCGTCGTTTATGTTGCGCGGTTTTGTCACACTCACGTCCTTCCTGGAAAGGGTAAGAAGTAAATTTCCAATCGAAGTACCGAGCGAATTTTCTCGTTCAGTGAAAACGCCGTCCGGCATTCGAACCGTTTTACCTCCGTCGTCGGTTCTAAATCCTTTAATCTGCGAAGCGAGTTTATAATCGGCCTGGCTGGATGAATTTTAACGTACCGGCAAACGGTTCTTACGAACCGGTCAAATTGTATTTCCCGGTACACGACGCTCGATATTTTACCATTAGTCTCGGGCATTAAGCTCCTAATTACTTAATCACGTTAGCTCGAGATCTTGAGTGCACTTTCCGCTTCTCGTGACGGCGGCGTTCCGCGAGCGCGGAGGAATATTCGGTATACGTATATAGGTATAGTTTCCTTGACGACACCGTAATTGACGATATAATTCGAACCGCACAGAGACACAGACAAAGAGAGATCATCACGCGAAATTTAGGATTGTTTAATAGACCTAATTCCGTCATACCATTTTCATAAATCGCTTTACGACCGGACCATTTGCCCAGCGACGAGTTATACCTGACTACCTTGATCTAATAACGTAACATCGTCGGAATGTGTTTGATTGATCTGGTACAAGAATACAGGATACACTTATTGTTTTTTTTGTTTATTAATAGCTGGGGATTCTGGATGTTTTCGAACCAAGGGCAGCTGATCTATCACCGATGACACCGGACCTGGGTGTCTACGCCAGGGACGTGCAACAGAGCATCGGTGTTAATATCAGGAATTACATGAAACCGGATAGGACCCACTCTCGTGAGTCGTCAAATCCCGAACCTCCGTTGATCGTTTCGCCTCGACGGGACTATTATCGATACTATCATCCAGGTTTTTTCGCTTTTACGCTTTATACATACTAATGCACCATTTCCTCTGTCGTCTCTCTATCGTTTCATTGTTACGCAAGTATGAAATCGATTCGTACGACCGCGAATAATATAAACGAAAGAAATATCGAAGAAAAAGAAGCAGGAAAAAGGATTTAACGGATTAACATAGGGGGAGGGAAAAGAAGTGTACTTAGATAGTGAGAAATCCGGCGGACGGCGTAACGTATCCGAAAGGAATAATTGCGCTGACGTAATCTCCGGTCGGTATCGAGTGAAATTGCAATTTGCCAGGCGCGGCTCAGCATACGCAATTTGTAAAACGACAAAGTGTCTCCCTACGAGCCCGGCTAGCTTGTCCGACGATGCCCGGCCATTACTACTTGCCGCGTATCTCATTCGACCTTTCTTTTTCTTCGTCTTCGTTCGCCGACTCCGTGTATCCTCGTTTTCGCATTCCGCGGCGGCGTCATTATCCTCGCTAACGACGCCGCATACATATTCGCGTCGGTACGCCGTGTCGAAAGATCCTCCCCCTTCGAAATTACACATCCGCCCCTATTACCGTTCGCAATTTTTTTTTTTTGCTGTCGATCTCGTGATTAGAAATCGTGTCGAAGGTCGATGGGATCGTGATTAGAAATCGTGTCGAAGGTCGAACGGGATCGAACGGGCGTGTCGAAGTTCGATCGTCGTTCGTTGATCGTCGGCTGTGAGAATTTTAATTGAACGTTTGAAAACGATGGGGATGATTCACGGAATTATCTGTACACCGCGGTTATTACGTAAATCACGTATTGAGCAAAGATTCGCGAGGATTCTTTTTTTTTTTATTTCTTTAAACATCGATAAAGGTCAAAGTCTGTGCTTGATTCACCTGTCCGTAGAACTTTTGTCTCTCGTTTATCGTAATTGGCAGCCGGTCAGGTGCGATGCCTGTTACCATCGGGAATATTCTCAGCATTGTTAGAAAGTTAGGTGAATTTAATTGCTGATATCCTGACTGACTCACCCGCGGGAGATACCGCGAGACCTTGCGGCAACTCTATTAACTTGCTCCCGGGAACGTTCTGAATCACGGATAACAAATGGTTTTTCTCGTAAAGATTTTCATTCGACGGAAGTTCATTCGTTTCTGCGACCGCGCGCGTAAGTTTCATCCACCCTCTCTGTAACTCTCCGCCCCGGTAGTTCTTTTACATTCGCTGGCTTCTCTGAAGTTTTATTTCTCGCAATCTTCTTTTTCCGTAGTTCTCTTTTTATCCCGCATTTGATCCAATACTCTCTCTCTCTCTCTGTATCCCTGTTAACCCTCTAAAACCCACTTTTACTCGTTGATCGTGGTACACTGGATTATCGCTCGAAGCACGATGTAGAATCACTTTATTCGAAAGGTAAACGAAAATAGTGTGTTTCGCGTGGTTGTAGAGGGTTAAATGTCCAAAGTCATTTGCACCGGTAGAGTTAGCGATTCGCGTAACGAATTCGAACGGTGCGCGATGCGAATTCGATGGAAATTTTCATTAACTTACTTTCCTTTTGTAGGTAACGGTTTATTCGAAAGGGCCGGACCTGTGCCATTTACGGCCGTACATCCTTTTCTTTATTTTATCGTGGACGCCGAAACCTCGGTGGCCTTAATCGCGGGCCGAGTCAACGATCCGCTTAATTCGCGAATACTGTAAGACCCAAACAAAAAAAAACAACCGTAGCCAGCTGGTGATGCAAAAACAACGTACAACAGGAAAGAATGCCAACCCTACGTAGTAATAAACATATGTTTATTTGACAATACTTATAAATATCGCTATAGTCTATAAACAATTATTAGATCTTTCCTAGTTCGCACACACCTACCTTTTAAGTACACAATGTATGTCTGTACAAAATTCGTATATTGTAAATAAACGAGAGAACGAGGGGAGAAAGAAAGATGAAAAAGGTTCGACGTCGAGTACTTACTCGTCAGTTTTTTTTTCTTGTTTTCCTCTTTCGTTTCCATAGACTTTTAAATAATCGATTTTACTATCGAAGAAAGGAGACGACGGGCAAGAACATAGCATTTACAGACCTTGCTATACAATAGTCGATAAACATTGGGCTTGTTGCCAAAACTATCGAAATTCGAGGTATTCCAGAAAAGGGAAACGAGTGAAGTATAAAACGAAAACACACACGCGCGCGCACACACACAGAGAAATAATAAATCGTCGAGGAATTGTTTCGCAACTCGAACAAGGATCTTTTCAGCATCAAGCCGGAAATTTGTTACCTTTTTATACTCATGTACAGGGTGGTAGAAAAAAAAATAGTGTGACGCACCGATTCGAGCAAAATGTTCGCTATCGCTCGATTCACGTCCGTTACTTAATTCCCTACATTAAAGAATATATTATTATCTTACTTGTATTTATATATAAATACAGTCCTGCGTGCCTATATATTGTTTTTTTCCATTTTCGTTTTATAATATACTTCTATCGAGCACGTGTTACGAAGAAGTCAGCGCGACGTTTTCAATCGACGACGTCTCGACGAGTCGACGGAGAAAAAAAAAACTATTCCGACGATCGTGTCCGTCGAGTTAATTGTTTCGTTACAAAATAATTTATAGAATAATCTGTGTTTGATTGGCTTCGCTTTCAGAGTGGCAGTCTTCGTGATGGAAGTCTCTCTCTTATTCCGTTCGTCGTCAACGAACGTGACAAATAAAGAAGCTTTCCCTCGTTTTCATAGATTCTTCTCTCTACCTCTGTTTTTAACAAATTAATTCCGAATCTTCACAGAGGGCTTCCGGTGTCTCTCTATTATTATAAATCGCGTCCTTTCGCAATCATTCTCGAGGATCGATACTATCGATCACGGACATCGGCCCACAGATAAGTCTTACATATTTGGCAGTGCTTTATACAATATATCTCGATAAACGTTCTCATCCCGAATCGCGGTAGAAACGGACGTTGTATCTGTTACCATCGGATGCCAAGAGATTTCCCTCGCCACGCTCGTGTGACGAGATTCCGCGGCGAGGCTGGCGATTAAAGCGGGTCAAGTGACGTTCTTCAGTATCCACGGAACAAACTTCGAGATCCTCGTGCAGACACCGGGAAGATTCGCCTCCGCGCATCCGATTCCCCAGGATATGATGCCAGCCAGGAAGTATCGACCGTCCTTTCCGCGAACCTGAAGCGGTCCACCGGAATCACCCTGCGACGAGAAAAATAAAATAAATGTCACAGCTGTCAAACGTAATCCCGAATGAATGTGTGACGTGTACGGAAATATTCTTTTTTTTTAGTTTTTTCTTTCAATACCTGACACGAATCTTGACCCCCGGTCTCGTATCCGGCGCATAGAAATATGTCTGGTATAAACTCGTGTCTACCAGCCCTCAGGAACATTGATTTACACCTATCGTTACTCACTATCGGCACGGAAACCTGTAACGCATAAAACATCGTTAGAACGTCGCCGTTCGCCGACGAGTTTTGTGGCATTGTTACACGTACATACGTGTAATGTCCAAGTGTAATACAGTACTGAAAGTATTTATACGACATCGTTCGGAAATCACCGCTCAATCTCCGCGGTGACGTGATTTACACAATGATTCGCGTTCAATTTCTATTCGCGAAAATGATCCATAGCTCGTTATCACGACGGGAATAGTACGGATAGGAAAGTTGTCTTCGATTTAGGCAAAACACGTTTCATATGTACACATTATTTACTACTGGTTAACTAACTCACTCTACACGCGGCACGTGGAACAACGTCAAACAACCCGGTTGTCCGCGATGAAAATGTTCGTTCCCCTCGGGCGAGGAATAAAATGAAATAATTTTCCCCGTTGTATTTCAAACATCTACTTCAAATATTTGCCGACAATGAAAACAGAGTGAAATGAGCGTATAATTCCGGTACTATATATTCATGAAACGTTGTATCTGTTTTCCGTTGGTGTTGCCGTACCTCCTGCAGCACAGAGGGTAACGTGCCACCCTCGCTGAGCCTCCCCCACCCCGTGACGGTGGCGTTCTCCCCGATCAGGAGGTCGTCGGTGGCCGGCAAACAGATCGGCGAGATGTGCGGGGCGAACGTCAACGAGCTCTCCAATCGTACCAACGCTAAATCGTACTCGTACGTGAAGAAATTATACTTGGGATGCACCACCTTCTTCGCCACCCCACGCTCCACGTAGGGCAGACGTTCCTGAACCGACGAGAAATCGTACTCCCCTACGCGAATACGAATTTGCGAGGTCAGCAGGCTGAAAAATTATCGAGAAAATTACATGAAACACCGTTCCTCTATCCAATTTAATTAGGATATCCACGATATCATAGACACTGACGTGGGAGGGGAAAGATAAAAAAAATAAATAAAATGAAACAAGATACCGCGATACCAGGAATAAACGAATAAAATAAAATCTACCGTTAATTAACCAGATACTTTCTTCGGAGTCAAAGTGAACCAATTATAACCATCGGGTACTCTCCACACCCGTCTATATTTTATTTGCATCCACTTCGACGTGCAACACCATAATTACTTACAGCGAGGAAGTAATTATATCATCGTCTCTCCCCCTTACCCTACCACATCCCTCCTACTACTACCACCACCTTATTCGCTCTTCCATTGGCAATTATTCCTCCCCGTATGTTTCCCGTTTTGTTACTTACTCGTCGACGCAGTGACCCGCCGTGGCGATCCAATTCTCGTTGAGAACCGCCCCGCCGCATCTGTGTGTGCTCGAGAACCCGAAGAACGAGGTTCGTCGGACGGAAACCTGCCAGGGCCAACGTCCGAAGGGCGCGTCCTTACCCCCGACGATTCTCGTCTCGGGCCTGGGGAACAAGGGTGGTACACCGCACTGCATCCCTTTACTTTCCGCGGCGGCGGACACCGTCAGAACGCTACCCGTTTTTGACGCTGGTTCGACGATCGTTGGGGTGGTGGTGGTTGTGTCGGGTCTCTTGGTGGTTGTTGTCGTTGTGGTGGTCGTGGTGGTTGTCGTCGTGGTGGTGCTCGTCGTGGTGGTCTTCTTCGTCGGTCTGGGTCTCGCCGACGTCTCGAAATGTGAAGTTGTAATGTAATGCGCCGATCCGAGAGGTTTATGAAACTCTGTGTTCTGTAAAAAAAGAGTTGTTTGATATTAAATAAGGTTTATATTAATGAACTATTGTGATTGTTATAAAAAGACTTTCTATTCGTTCGTATCCAACGAGAAAAACATATTTCATATAGATCTTAGTTAGGTGATTTGTCTCTGTTCGATCGACGGTGTCCCGTAAAATTGTGTGTGTCTGTTTTTTTTTGAGTTTTTTTTTTGTTAACCAGTCGCAACGACTAGGTTTAATGGCGCGGATAAGAAATAAATTGCAGCGACGACGACGACGACGATTGAAAAGTACAGCTGCCACACTCCCATGGACGGTTTACCGGGACTCTATAGTTACGGGGGGCGATCATTAATGTCCATCAAGGAAAACGTACTTCTTGCGGTTCGGTCGGCTTGAAACTCGGTCGCTGAGGAAAGCCTTCAGGGCCGTTCTGGAGGAGACTAGGATTATCTGTCCAATGCGGTTTCAAGGACGGCCTGGGTGGCGTCCAGCTGTTCTCCGACCAGAAATGAGAGCTCGTACCCAAGGGTCTGGTGGTTTCAAGAGAACCCATTGGCTTCGTGGACGAGGATGGCCTTTGCTTGGTGATAAATGCCGGCTCTGTGGTAACTTGCCAGTGAGAGGTTTGTGGTATGGATCCGGCTGCGCTAGAATGAAAGAAAAGTTTTAAGCTTTGTCGCATGAGAAACTTTTCTTCTTCCTCTTCCTCTTCTTCTTCTTCTTTTCCGCGGTGTTAAAGGGAAGAAAGCTCTTACTTTCACCGACGGGGACGCGGGTTATAATCGAGGGAAAAAGAAATTTCAAAGGATTTACGTTATCCAATATTTTCTGTAGAAAGAAACTTTTCTAATAGACATCATCGTTCTTTTTTGACCGAAATAAAATATAAGGACATAGTCGAATACCTGGTGGTAGATTGGCTGACGTAAGTCGGCCGTGACGTTGTCGTCGATGTCGCAGTCGTCGTCGTCGTCTTCGTTGTCTGCGTGGTTTTCATCGACACGTTCGTGTTGTCCGGTTTCGAGATAAAATTCGGCCTACTGTCCGCCTGACCGCTTATGGGGATAGGTCGATAGGTCGTCGTCTTAATCGAGAAGTACGGTTTCGAGAAATCCGTCGTCGGCTTAGGCGACACTGGTTTCGTAGCCCATTGCGGACGTTCGGTGTGAATGAAGTTTACATTGGAATGAGGTTCCTTAGCGGTTTCCTGATAAAACGTAATCCATTAGATCGATATCCCCCACTTACGTAGTATTTATTTACGCATGTTACTGAGAGTGCACAGTTGCCCTCTTAAACGTATGAAAAAATCAACACGACAACCAACACAATTATAAAACCTGCTTACATTTTCCTCCACGGAATTCACACTGGGCCGATGTATCGTTTCTTGAACGCTGAGATCGGCATCCTCGGTTTTCCCGTCGTCCGGACGCGACTCGAAGGGTCTTTGGTTACTGGGCCTACCTGGCCTGTTCGTTTCATTCCCTTTCCCATTCTCTTTACCCGGTGGTCTTATCACCAATGTATTATGTCCCGTATCGATTTTATCCATGAATCCCTGGTGTCCCTGGTGACTCTGAAAACCATTGGTACTATCTTTCTCTTTAGCACCTGAATCATGTTGCGGTCTGATTTTCTGTTGTGGACTCTGTTCGTACCCGGGTCTCCTCGTACTTTGCTCGTACCCGGGTCTCCTCGTACTTTGTTCATACGCGGGTCTCTTCGTACTTTGTTCATACGAGGGTCTCTTCGTACTTTGTTCGTACCCGGGTCTCTTCGTACTTTGTTCGTACCCAGGTCTCTTCGTACTTTGTTCATACCCAGGTCTCTTCGTACTTTGTTCATACCCCGGTCTTTTCGTACTTTGCCCACCATGTTGCCAGAATTCAGTGGCTGGTACCGCAGTTTGGATTCTATCTTCGTGACCCGAGGTCGGTTTCGCGTGTGGCCTCTTCTGCAACGGTCTCCCACTCGACAATGGTTTCAACGGTCTCGTGGAAACCTCTTGCAGTTGAGTATGATGGACGGGTCTCGATGTCGGATTTAATTCCGGATCGTATAGATTCGAGAGCGACGTCTGCGTCGGTCTCGTCGTCTCGGTGCCCAGCGCCTCCGCCAGCGTCGGCCTCAGGGTGTTCGAGGTATGGTGATGATGATGATGATGATGATTGTGATGTTGTGGATGGTGATACGGTCTGCTTATCGCGTTCGCGGTCGTGTTGTGCACGCAGCAGCTACCGAACATGAATGTGTCCACGCACACACCCACGTGCGTGCCCTCTGATTTAATACACTCCCACACGAACATACAGGTACCTTCTTTCGCCTCTGGACCGGGCACCCTGCAGGGTTTCGGACTGATCTTGTAACCTGCGCAGTAGATAAATTTGAACGTTCAAGTAGACGGGAAAACGTGAACGATGAGTGGCAATAAATCTCGTTGATGGTGTAATATTTTTTTTTATTTTTTTTTTTTATGAGAAGCGAGAATGTAATTGGTGTGCTTAATATTTACGGGTCGAAGGTTAAATGTATGTCACACGGGGAATACGTTCGTTCGATTTCTATCGATGGGTTTGGTTTGGATAGTTTAATAAGAGGTTACGATGATTGATTTACGGTGTTGCTTTTATTAGTACCGGAATAAGAAGATTATATTGACTAAGGCGGGCGAGCACGTAGATTACGAGTACATACATACGTGTATCGCGATGTAGGTCAGTGTTTATATAATTAAGGATATCGGCTAATGAAAGTACGCGCGGATTAGAATCGATTCGCTAATAACGCGTTACACGCGTTCGTAATATTCGATTAAAATCTTTTATCGCACACCGTACGAACTACGTTAGCGTAAATCGTGGACTATCTCACGGGGTTTCGTCGCCTTTATCTTCGACTTGTCGACGAGAACTGGTGAAACAAGTAGATTCTAGGCTTGGCCGGTATCTATACGTAGTACATATTATACCGGTCGGTGCGTGATAAACAACCGTTGAAAATTTTCATCGTAATTTCCCTTGTAATTAACATTATTATCCTGGGACCGACGGTGAGGTCGCGGTCGTAACGAGGATCATCGTCGAAACGTTCGATAATATTCTCCGCGTCCGCCGATACGTTCCCATGGACTTGTCCAAAGAGACCGCATGAATCACTAATTAACGGGTTACACAATAACGCGACTCATAATTGGACCGTCATTAACGAGCATAGATAAAATCTGCCGCTGTCGCGAGTCGTGGCGTTCGGTGAAAGTGTACTACTTGTCGAGGAAGCGCGTGAGGCTAGATGTGAAATATAGAAAAGAACAAAAAAAGAAAAAAGGAAGAGAAAAATGAAACTTAATTGTTTGGAAGGAGTACGTAGACCTGGGCCAGGTCGTTAACCGAGTCAGCGTAAGACGTTGGTAACGTAAATTACTACTGCAGTCTGTGCTGTGTACCTCGACCGTCTCGCTTTCTCCGTTAGAAATATGTTCGTATCACGTTGCAGTCTGTCCTGGGTTAATTAATAAAAAGAAAAGAAAAGAGAATGAGAAGAAACAACGAAAGAAAAAGATGCAAGTTTGATCGTTCCCACTATTTATTTACCTTTACGGATTCTAACATACACGCCTGTCTACCAATAATAATGTTATTCACCTGATAAACGTAAATAAACTTAATTACACCGAGTGATTCACAATTCTTTCTCCTTACTCCATGTATAATAAAACACTCGATAAATGATTTCATAAAGATCATATTATATCAATAATTCATTCTTTCCCTAAGGTTACGCAAAGTGTTACGAAATCCAGCGTTTCCCTAGACTTCCCGGTTCATCGTCGGGTTTCTTCGAATCGGGAAGAAAGTCGCTCCCTTCTTTCGCTTTTCTTTTCTCACGCTCGTATAGTATACGACCGACTGCACCTTGACCGAGTTCTCCTTCCAATTAGGCGTTACACATTTAAAAGGAATCTTTCCTCCGACATGGAGCACGAAGGAGAGGCTGGGTGGACAGGTCGGTGAATAAGAGAGGAGAGGAGAGGAGAGGTGAGGAGAGGATGATGCACCGTGGTTCCGGAGGGCGTTGTCCAGGGGTCGGACGGTCAAACTTAAGTGTGCAAGGCCGGAGGGGACATAAAATGGTAGGGGGGGGGGGGCATCGCGCTCGAAAGTCACCCGATTGTGCCGGAAAGATACCGCGGATACTGAAACGCGTGCGTTTTAAACCACCAAAAGGAGTATTACTGACTGTGACCTCGATTCAGCGTGCTGAGGGACCTGGCGATGCCCGACCACCAGAGAATTGTGGCCACGTAACCGATCCACCGCATCCTGATCCCTGAAATCAGAAATGTAGTGCGTGCTTAAACAGTCGATCGTCCGTTTGAAATCCCTGGCCCGGATTCCAGGGTGCCCGTCGCCCAATTATTCGTACAGAAGACCGATCGGTTCTTTACATACGTATGTATGTATGTATGTATGTGCATATATATATATACGATCAATTGTAATAACAGATTCGTTGTACCGTTCACGAGGGATAAAGACTATCGTTTCGGGTTACATATTTAGCGATTGGAAAGTCTGATCTTTGATACGATCGTTCTACTGGTTAGACATTCTTTCGTCTAAACGCTGCATTATCGTAACCGTTTAAACGGTTTTATATTTCTAATATACACGTCACGGCTGGTAATATAGTTCTTGCACGCGGTTGCAGCTTGACAGAGTAATCGTTCGATGTTCACCGTTACCGGTATATATACATATACACATATTATATGTATGTATGTATGTATGTAAACCATTGGTCGCGGGTTAATCTTCGAAAATCATGCAAATTATGTATAGGTTACCTGCCGGCTTACGGTAACAAAACTCTTATAATCCCATCAGGAGAAGCACGTGTGCATCCAGTTATTCACGGTGCACTTACACCTGTATGACTCGCGTTATTACCTTTTCCACGTTGGACGGACTGGTCTTGGTGCTTTCCGATGCATTCGCACGTGCACGTATTTCTCTTTACCCTCTCTCTCTCTCTTTCTCTCTCTTCATGGCTTCTGTTACTAATAAGCATGCCTAATGCTGTACGTTCCTCACGTGCCTTGGTAGCATGCCAAAGTACGAACCCGAGGTCACATTTTCGCTCTCTACGAGAGAAATTTTTCCGATAAAGCGAAACCGTTCTGCCGGCCGCCATTGTCCCGATAAATCGCGAAATTCACGGTGAGCCACTCGTTTCCGGCCCCGTTTCGCACGCGGCTACAAATCGATTTCTTTATTAGCCGGACAAGTAGTAGGTACTGTTAACGGGCAGACGTGACAACCGCGAAAGAAGAAATCCACCGGTGGAATTTCACGTCGCACGGATTCCGGGAAGAATCGATTCAATTCATCAGGGGGGTGGGGATTTTGATATATGATTTTCATCGGGACATGCGAACGTCGCTGTGGATACGAGACGACGGTTTGCCCTTCGGCGGAAAGACGAAACGTCAAAGGAAGACGGATGTAAAGCAGTCAGATGCGAGACAGAGGCGACGAGACCTGAATGCAGTTGACTTATTGCGTGGTTCGAGGCTCTTTATAAGTCGATCTTGGTGTTACGACCTACATCGCGGCACTTCTCACATTTTCCAGATCGAGGAGTGAACGTGCGTGATATAAAACAGGATATCCATCGGGTTGAATTATACCCGATCCTTGGAAAGTTGTCGCTTAAACGTCGATCGAATTTGTGTCAACGTCATATTCGTTTGTTGGGAGTGATATCTTGATACTTTTACTTTCATCCAGGATTATATTCTACAACGTACCACAAATCGTTCATCTATCTTTACAATAATACCCGCAATGAGTTCACTCTATAATAAAATCAATAATAACAATATTAATAACAATATTCATAGATGATTTTTCAATAGTAAATAACAGGTTTATCGATAACCACTGAAATTATGATGGTTCACAGGTAACAAGGAGTTATGTCACTAAATGAAATGGAATTGCCGGACGGTAATTTCCTCCGTGGATTTAAACGTCTTGTGTACCTTTCTATTCCAGCGAAAGAAACTCGTCACACTGTAACGGTTTAATGAAATGTGCGATTGCACCAGACCGTTCAGCCGTGCCTTTGTACTAGAAACCTTTCACAAGATTCATAATTTTTCCACTCGACTCACGGCCAGGGGTTCGTCTTATGAGTCCTCTAGCATGGTAACCTGAATTCAATGGCGCATAATCTGGCCGCGTATGTGAGGTCAGTATCTGGTTGAAGTGGATTCGTTGACGGTTCGCGTGAAAATGCACGGAACTTTTAATTCCGACGAGGGCAACGGGGAATGACGAGACACCGAGGAATTCGTGTGAAAATTTTCATTAGACGATTCTTTGAATTTCCAACGTATCGTTGTCCGTGGTTGATTACGTCGATTATTATAAATGTTTTCTATCGAGTGGATACGGGTAAGAGAATTTTCCATACGATGTGGATTATTTTCTCTTTATACATACTAGTTTATGGTATATAATACTTGTTCCATGTAATATTCAACGGTTCTAGAAATACTCTAGCTACTCGTGATAAAGCGTAGCACGATATCTCAGTTTTACTGCCGCAGTATTTCTTTTATTTGCATAATGGACGTTGATGACCCGTCGTAAAAACGATGCGAGCGTTGTTTGTACGTATGCGGCAACAATCGCTGTCGAATTTCGTTTTCTTTAGTTCCGGCACGAATGTATCGTTATATTGTGTTTCATTGGGGGTTTCTTTTTGTTTAAAACAACCCTGTTACATTTGAATAGTCTTTATGCGCGGATCGTTTTGACTTTCATCGATCGATCCGACGATAAGACACTGGTACACGGTGTACACGTCACTTACAAATCATAGTTGTATATCAATGATCGATATTTAACCCTCGAGTGGTGTCTCTTAATTGGTCTCGATAACATTTCCAATTTTAATATCAAACGTTCACTCGAACCGTCCAAAGGCATGGAAAATCCAAGGAAATGTATGTCGATATTTACATTTATTCGATGTAACGAGCACTGGGTACACGATGTTCCGTTGAAACCCGTGAAAATATAGCCGACGTTGCTATGTACCATAGACAATGGGAAAAACATGATTTCGCGTGTACTTTCTATCGCGAGTAGGAGAAGGCGGATCGTTTTACGGACAGTAAAGCGACTCACGAATATCGTTATTATGATTTCGCTAGACCGGGCAGTTTTCGTGCCGTCTAGTCTTAAACGGTTACATAAATCAAGAGGAATTGACCCACATGCGCAACATTTCTTTGAAAGCGCGGCCAAAGAATTTAGTGCCGGTTGATTTATGTGGCGTGAAATGTGTTGACGTTTCTCGCGCGGGGACCATGAATGCAGATCGATGTATTTGGGTTTTTTTCTTCTATCTTTTCCACACACGGAATCGTTCACGGGACTCCGTGGCAGGGCCCAATTTCATTTGACAGAATCGTTGCGGTTCGAACATTATTCGCTTAAAATGATAATGAGCCACGATGCGATAGTACGTATACGTATGTGTGTATGTATTGTATATACATACATACGGGCACACCACGGAAAATATCGTTTTTATGACGTACTTGTGACCATTCCAGTGTGACTCCGGCAAACGGTGAGCTCGTTTCGCACGTCCGAGTATAAAAGGATCGAGCAATTAAATTTTCAAACAGTCGACGAACCGCTCACAATTAATCTCTCCCGTCGTCGTCCGGGAGAAAATAGAATTCTCGAACTTGAACCGGAATTTCATCGTTCCCCGTAGAAAACCAGGTGTATCGTCACGATACAGAACGACGCCGACGACGACGACGACGACGACGACGGGTACGTATCGATTCGTTTTCTTTCCGTGGCCCGTCAACACGAATCCCGGCCATCGCGAATACGTTGAGCGTGAAATTTAACCAACACTCTCCGCGGAACAGGTGCGTCGAACCAAGCGAAATTCAATCATTCGCAGGTGGCCCATCTTTCTTTCTCTTTCTCTCTCTATCACACCCGATTCGGGTGGGGAAAAGAAAAACGACGAGAAGAATACCGAGGTTGAACAGTGAGAGAGAAAGAAAGCGAGAGAAAAAAAAAGAGAATACTGCGAGACATCCTCGGTACCGTCTTGTCACCGAATTCTGGTTTCGCATACCGGGTCATCGTTCCGCAAACTTCTCGGGGTCGATTTTTTTTTCCACTTTTCTTTCTTGTGTGTATATGTGTGTGTGTGTGTGTTTTTTCCCGGGGATAATTTGTCGCGCTGGCACCGATTCCCAAGCGACGGGATGAGAAAAATATTCGTCGACGTTCGCATCCCGGCTGGTTTTTTGTCCCCCCCGAAGAACGAAGTCCGACTACGTCGGCGGTTGTATTTCAACGATGAAAGACAGGAGAGAGAGAGAGAGAGAGTGCAGACACGGAATAAAAGGAAATAAAATCGATATCAGTTTCTTACGTTTCGCCGGGTTCGACGCCGGACGACAATATCGTAGACGGGGCGAATCCTGGCGTCTTAATGGAGCCACGATCAACGGGTTCGGATCTCGTTCCTCCGTCTCCATCGATAAATCGACCGTTTACGGTTAATCGTACAGAACGTTCCACCTAACAGTCGTTACGAATCCTTTATCTTGCCTTGCGGTTTCACGGGGCAACGACGAACGAAAGAAACTACGCGAAACTTTTCCCAAGGTTTATACAGGGTGTACCGACACATCGGGGACCGTTTTTCAGGATCGATTGTATAGGTATATGTATTACAAGACGAGAAAAGTTTGAGGAACATGTGGAAAACTACACTTTTTAGAGAAACAAAGTATTTCAGTTGAAACGAGGACAAAGATTTGAAAATTCTGTGTCAGTGTTCAAAATTCAAATTGTTTTTCACTTCTAGGGTGTATTTAATATATGTATATATACACGTACTTATTCAATAAAGATTTTTCAACGATAACGAACAAAACGTTGAGTGATTCGTAGACAAAGCCGGGACCTCTTTACCGGGTCGTAAGTCTTCAATTATCAATTGTAAGCTGTCTCTAAGCATTTATGCTAATCGGGGCTAGAATTACGAGGCAATATTACGATGCTTCGTTAATAATTTATTGCTCCTGATGGTAAAGTCCGGCGCGTGGGTGGTCCGCTGATAGGTGGGCTGGCACGAGTTCTAAAACTTGTAATCTCGGTGCCTGATCCCGAAGCCGACGGTAACGCCTTGAAGTGCGTGAGGTCAAGGAAGGTTCAAGCATCTGCGAGACTCTCTGCCCGGCAACGAGGATGTTCCTATTTGTCGGAGAAAATGCACCGGCTGTGTACGTGTTATTCCACTTAGGATTGACGCCGTATGGTATACATACATACATACATACGTACATACATACATACAACGATGGAAGCGGCCACGAAGAAGACACGACATCACGAAGCGCCCCGAGTGGTGCGTAAACATCAATTTCGTATCCGGAAGTCGTTGCGACAGAAATGGGATACTTAGGAGACTGCTTCAACAGCGGAAAGACTCATTTTTTTTTGTTAATTCACTCATTTATTTCGTCCGATTGAAACAATTATTACCAATTTCTCTCATATTATTAGCTTAACTCTTAGAGATTGTAAAAAGTCTAGGTTTATATTTAGAGACACGTGTACCTTTTCTGAATGATCCTGTATCCCAACAAAGGGCACACAATTTCTTATCTCCGCTGTATGGAGATTTATATAGCTTCCAAAGAAATTTGGCACCTTGTTCAACTCTAAAGGGAGACATATTCGCGCGGGCTCGTGAGAAATACAAATTTCACGTTGCCACGTAACACGTCGGGAGAGGTGTGAAAAGTGGATGAAAAAAAGAAAATAATGTTAATTGCTCCCGGGGGGCTCTCGATTCCGTTTCGCGTAATGATTACCATGCGGGGTAATCGAAGAAGGGGAAGATATGTATTCGCGGATAGAAAGTTCCGATAGCACGCGAAAGAACTGCGAACGAGAAAAGGAAGAAGGCTGTAACCTGAAACACCTTTCGCGAGCGTTCGCCGGTTGTCGAAGGATATTGTTCTCGTTCGCCGTCTAACCGACAATGTATGCGCACACATACTAATACATTAACCTTTAAACAATCTTCCATCCGTCTTCCTCCGGTTTTCCCCGTGGGAATTCGATCCCTAGACTGGCTCGAAAATTCCTGTTCCCATTTTCCCGCCCCCGCGATCGAGAAGGAAAGTTTTCGTATGCGAGACCTGGCGTCGCGTGCACGATTCACTTACGTAACTCCGACACGGCAGGGAATTTGAATGTTTATAATATGAAACCCACGAGTGTGCAATCGATACGCCACTTTCGAGAGTCTCGTTCGAGGGGACCGCAATATTTCGGGACCGTCGGTCGGCGGTCCGTGGATACGTATCTCGTGACATCTCAATGCTCGAAAACCCGACATCCCAAAAATCAACGTCGAAAAGATGGACAAACGGAGGGGGAGAATGAAGGTATAAAG
Organism: Mimumesa dahlbomi; assembly: GCA_917499265.3. Lineage (NCBI taxonomy): Eukaryota > Metazoa > Arthropoda > Insecta > Hymenoptera > Crabronidae > Mimumesa > Mimumesa dahlbomi. The sequence continues at coordinate 3,624,984 of OU824114.1, read as the reverse complement.
GTACTCGGGTTTCGCGACGAAGAGGAAAGAACGACAACCGTACGTCCGTATGAAAACGAACAGACGGAAGACAACGGAGAAGAAGAAGAAAGAAAAAAAAATGAAACGTGACATCGATGAGCGTGTCCCGTTTTTCAATCTTTTTTTCACCACCACGGCCAGTGACGTAGAACCGTACTTACGAAACCCGTCTATAAATCGCCCGACGTTCCCCTCGTCGGATTGAAACACGCGCGGAAAGACGTATCACCGATACAACAGGAGAACAAACCAAAAAAAAATGGAATGCCTACGGGAACAAACAAGGTGGGCGAAAAAAGTAAGCGAATCAAAATAAACGAACACAGCGTGGAACACGACGTGGAGACGTCAGGAGAGCAAGCAGAGAAGCCGTAGATAGGACGAATAAGAAGAATACATACCCGGTGCGTGTGCCCCTCGCGGTTGCAAGGGAACTGGGCCGTGGTCTCGCGTTACCTGACGTGTCTCCCACATGGCGTAGCACGAGCGTCGGCAAAAAGTGACACATATTTACAGGGCGACGAAGGAACGAGAACGAGAACGAAGACGGAAAACGGCCGTGTCCGTGGTCAGTCGAATGACACGCGATGACCGCGAGTCATTGAAAATTTTACGGTGTATTCACGATTATACATACTTACTTACTCATAATGTATGTATATATGGATACCAAAATTGATAGAATAAATTATTCATAAATGATGAAATGTATCTATACGTGTGTATAGATAGATAGATTAGAATTGGACCTAAAATAGGGAATTGGATATAAAGGATGATATGATCGTGACGTGGGGTAAAAATCATTCTAGCGTGAAACACAAATAGAAACGGGCAAGTAACGATCGTTATTCTTCATCGTCCTAGCGGCGTCACTCAAGATATTCCAAGGATAAACCGAAGTCATTCGATCGGCCGGACCGAGACCGTTAAGTCTATCGGCGGAGTAAGAAAACCACTGTACCCTACATGCTTCGAATAGTGTTCCGATCGGTGGCCTCTCTGGGGCAAGGTCAAGAAGCAAAGAGTATAAAACTGTCGCTGACTGCTGTTTCCTGACCGTCGTGTTTCAAACCAGCCAGACCGAGGGACAAGAAGCAAAAGGATATCACGCTGACCTACTACACCGATCGCGGATTTTAAGCTTATCCGTTATCCTCGACGTTAATAAGCTTATGATCGCATTCCGCGAACGTTTCCTATAATGTATATCAAAACGTATCACGGTCGACTTCGCGTTATCTCGTTGCCGTGGAATTCGCGCGAGCGTTTTCTCCCCTATTTACAGTTTCTTCTTCGTCTTCGTCTTCTTCTTCTTCTCCTTCTTCTGTTTCGTTTATTTTGTTCTTTTTGTTTTAATAGTTTTATCATATTTAATTGTAGGCATGGAAAAAGGAATGCGAATTCCTGTAGCCGGAGAACGCGAGCCTGGAATCCTGTTAAGCCACCCGATTTCTTTCGCATGGTTTAATTTCATTTTAATCATATTCCGTGAAACGAAGTGTTGTATCCGATAGAGCGAGCATCTATCTAGGATTCTATGTTATTTAGTTGACTAGTCGATTGGAATCGTGAGTAGTTTGAGCGAAATGAAATTACGTGTTTCAAAAGTGACATCAACGTTACGTTGATAATTAATGTTTTCTTTTTTTATTGATATTTCTTTTTCACAGATTCCGGTGAATTTAATCGCACCATCGAAAGCGATCCGTTCGGAATGAAGCAGGTGGGGGGAAAAAAGGTGAGGCTAGAAATCGAGAAGCAGGTGCAATTCGTCGTTGTTTATACTTTCTGCAACGACGATAGTAAACGTCGGCGCAGGTAAGCATGCCTCCATTAACATTCATAGTCGCGACGAGGTTTCATAATGCCTCTGGGTCTCCTCTCTCCGGTGGACTTCCTAAACACGTGCCGGCGTCTGTACGTGACAGGATTTCGTGAACACCCCGTAGGATAAGCGTGACCATTAAAATTTATACGCGCACATTTGTTTTTCTCGACCGTCTGGCGAGCACGTAAACAAAAGGGAGAAGAAGAAAATAACAAATATGAAATTACGCAAGGGGCGCGATTCACGTGGACGTTGTGCGAGATCGCGAAAAATATCGACCGGGAAACTTGGCATTTTCCGATTAAAATGATGTAAAAATGATAATTATTAGAATAGCTGCAGATTATTCGCGTGTCACGTTTTTGCGAACAGCGTATATGTAGATTTTCGGTAAAATTTTGCCCGACGAAAACCGTATCGCGTCCGGAGCGATAAATTTACCAAATTAAACTGTACCACATTTTAATAACGCGTGGAACAATTCCACGCAGAACAGTGAAACACCAAAAAAGTGAAATATGATTAGTCCGAAGCTACGTGTATTATTCCTGAAACCCAATTTTCGGAAAATTGCGTTATTTGCACTAACCACTCCTCGTAATAGAGAATTCAAAGAATTTCTAAGGCAATCAAAGTTGATTTAATTCTATGTTTAATCAAGCACTGTAACATAACAGTTGATTTAATTTATATTGAACAAATGTCTAAAATTCATGCGATATTTCACGTAATCCTGAATATTACACCAAAATTGTGATATAAAATGACCATCTATGGTACGACCGATATAATTTCTAAAACATCCTGCACGATAACCGTATTCCGAGTCGCGTCACCCTCCAAAGAAATGTTCCGTAACGAGTAGCGGTTATCATAGTAACTCGTTCCCATTTCTGCTTAATCGTTCTCGTCCGACTACGAATTATTTCTCGCGATCGTCGTGCGAATCGCAAACCGGCGAATTCGCAGAACGAAATGCCGCCACGTGAAACCCTGCGAAAGGTTAAGCGCCTTTCCATTGTGTTAAAAGTATGCGGGGTCAGATTTACGGGAGCGAGCGTGATTTAATCTCCGCGGTACTTCCCGGAGTGACATTTAATCGATTGCGGGAAAATATCGTGTCAATTAACCTACTGACCAATTAACTGATACACCCGGTCGAACGGACCGGTAATTTCGTTTCCATGGATGCGTTCGATTTAAAGGGAAATTAATTAATCGCCCGATCAAAAAGGCTCATCTGTTACGTATCGAATATTCATCGACTCGATTCGTGATCCCTCAACATAAATTATCACATGGAATACAGAAAAAAATGCGATACGAGATAAACTGTGGAATCATGTTTTTGGCATGAAGTTTCATTTTATAAAAAAATAATACATATACATCGACTTCTATTCATTTGCATCCAACGTGGATAAAGTAAATGTAAAGTATATATTTGTAGTATCAAAACTATATATAAAAATCCGTATTTCATACATACAACGAAGTTTCATTATCCGGGAGAAATCAGGGGGACATTTCCCACCAGTTAACCTCACATGAATGGACGAACTTGTCCCTTAACGTGGCGCGAGTATTAAATTAACGTTCACGAACTTAGCGGGGCCGTAGAAGTGACACGGGGCGCCGGCATAACGGCATTATGCAACGACTAATAATCCATGATGGAGTGCAATTAACGACGCCGGGTAGACACGGTGTCTCGTGTGACTCGGTCGTCAAATTAATTAACCCTTCGGACCGATGACTCGGATGTACGACGACCTTGACGCGATCGTATCGTCGTTTCTTCGTGAAACCACTCCGGTGAACGAAGATAATAACAATAATAATTAACGACAAACGTGACAATCGTTTCAAAAGGTGATCGAGCGAACGTTCACTGAACTCATGGATTGGTTTTTAAGATTCCATTCGCGTGGAGATGAACGCGTAGAATTCAGACGTTCTTTAATTATCGCTATGCCGGGTAAAACGATGCATCGGATTCGAGAAAAAACACACACATACAGACAGGTAGATATACGTATATAAACTCGCACAGCACTTTGCAGGGATTGTTACGGATTCCCACTCGTTTTCAGTCTCACCGCGCGCCGGTTGTATATTACTTATCCGAGCGCGGAAAGTGTCGGTTTCCGAGTCGGCGAATTAGTCTCTTATAGGTGGCACTTAATTCGCGCGGTAATTTAATTTATGTCTTTCCGCACGGTCGTTTCACTCGGCGATGTGCGTTGCGGTGTTTAATAAGCGGGCGTTAGGGTAACCCTTTACAGGAAACGGATGGATGATCGAGAAACGAGAGAGAGAGAGAGAGAGGAGAAGCGTAGAGAAACGGCCGACGAGTATCGACGGTGAAGTGGAATTTCGTGTGCGTTGAAAATCCCATGGGAAAAAGCTACTACGGTTATCGATGTGTACCATCGATGTGTAGTGGTTTTAATGATTTGCTCATTGCCGCCAACCGATATACAGTATCGTTGCGATTCTCACGGTGATCCATCATCGTTACCCGTTTCCTAACGATTCCACCTGGGTTGGCTATTAATTTCGTTTTGATAACGGTAGCCACGTTTCGTGGGAGGTACCATAGTCGGTGTTGGTATCGTTCCGTCGTGATGTTCTAGCAATGGTTACCACGCGAGACGATCGGTAGAAAACAGCTCAGGGCATCGTCTTAATTCGCAACAACGGTAGTTGATCGGCATCCGCGCGGCCGGTTAATCGACGTCGAGGGTGCCAATGCCGCGCGAATTGGAGCGAGTCGTAATAGCTCGTGAGGCATGCTTTTTGCACGATTTATGCCTCTTAATAAACTTCCGAGCACATTCATTATCGCTCCGGGACCTGGGCTCTCTGAAAGCGAGTTTTTGCCCGCTGTACTTTCGACAATATTGCTATAACCAAGCAAACGGTCTGTGTATACCCTCTCTTTCTTTCTCTATCTATTTATTTCTCTCTTTCTCTCTCTCTCTCTCTTCTACTTTGAAATGTACAGTTACAGTTTCGTAATAGAGGGAGGAGATAAAACATCCTAGTGCATAAGTGAGTGACATTTACGGTCGCAATGTGTCTTATCTCGTCGCGAGAGGCGTCGACCGACGGATCAGCGCACCAGGTGAGATCGAGGATGATTATAATTGATATCGAAAACGGTAACAAAGTGGAGAAACAACGATTCGTGGACCAAGTCCGGGTTAGGTTTGGTTCGTGGTGAACAATTAAAATTCTTACGGTGCGACGATATCGCGACATCTCGGCTCGTCATTCACGGTGACCGTCTTCGGCATCGATTAAACGCAGAATGACCGTCCATTAATTCTATTCATAGCGAATCCGCGACGACCAGTTTCCCGTACAACGTTCGGCATGCACACAAACGCGACACGCGCATTAAGCTTGACGTGTAAGTATCTATACCCTGGATTGCAGATACCAGATAATACCCAGCCCGGCTAATAAACTGTTTTGCAATTACACGCTAAAACCCCGTTAAATTCTGTTATAATATTATACCGAATGTATGTATATGTATTTATATTATATACACATGTATATGTATATGTATTAGATATTCAAATACGTGATACAGAGCGAGGGAACAAAATGAATTTCGTTCGTCACCGCGTTACAAACGTTCCTATTATTTTTTTCTTCATCCTTTTTTCTCTTCGTTATAAAACACACGGTAGAGTCGCGTATGGTAATAACGGTTAAGGAACTCGGCGTGTCTCGTAAAACCGAAAGATCCAGCCGTCGTGATCCTGTTACCGTTACACGCACGCTAATATAATTACTCCTGATAGAACCAGTTATTAAATACGAGAAACCGGCGTAAAACAATCGCGTCCATCGTGGCACAATGGAAAAGTAATTACTTTACGATCGTCCATAGAATCCGTTAATAAAACATATTTCTTCTCTTTCTATTAACCCCTCCTCCCCCTTCTGCCCCTCCCTTCCCCTCCCTTACACACGTATCCCTTCCATATTCTTCCTTTACTATCGAATCGTTTCTCACGTCGTCCCAAGGATTATTCCGGACAAACCGAGGCTCATTAACGCCGCCCAACGTTGACACTTTATTGACCGATAAATTGCCGTGGCCGATGCCGTGGCGGATATTGGTCGAAAACCACCGCGGGTGGGATACGGTGATGCAACGACGCAACGATGCGCGTCTTGATAAGACGGTTTTTGCCGCGATAGGCGCGAAATCGAACCATCGGTGTCCCGTTGCACGACGAGCCGGCAAAAAGGCGAAGAGAATCTCTCTCTCTCTCTCTCTCTCTTTCTTTCTCTCTCTCCTCTCGCAGGTATGCCGGTGCGGAGAGTACGAACGAGTAGTATGTATGTATACGTACATACGTACCTACCCGCGCTCCTCGAGAGAGATAACTTTGACTTCCTATAAATGCGGCAATCGATGACGCCGCATCGGACGAAAAAGAGAAACAACCGCGTCACGACGCGACGCTCGGATTAGAAATAATTGACTCGAAAGAAGTCGGTGGAAACCGCGGCGCTTCGAGCACGTTGGAAATTCAGGTCGATACGTTAGACGATGTACTCTTCTCTCTCTTTTTCTCTCGTTCTGTATTTTTTTTTGTTTTTTTTTTTGGTTTAATTTTATATCTCGTCTATTACGTTTGATAATCTTGTTTTCTTTCCCTACTTTTATTTTGTGAGATTCTTTTCGACATGACTCCGATCACGGGGGAATGCGTATGATAATGCGAGAACGTTGTACACTTTGTTGCGATAACGGAACCGGGTAATCAAAAACTGGTTTTTGTAATTTCGCGGGACAATATTTGCGCGTGTTTGCCGATATTGCTTACCATAATGTATACATACATATATTGTATGTATAAGCAAGAGTAAAAGGACAATGTATGTAATGTGTACGTGTGTACTGTAAAATGAAAATAATCACATATAACGTGTTCGAATCCTAACAATACCGTGTTGCATCGAGTACTACGGTAATAATACTGCCGTGGCTTGGCTACTTGAACCAACCAACGGGAGAAATCGTGGCTCACGATAGGGGACGGCAATTGAAACTGATAGTTTGTTCGAGGGACGGGACGGAAATTTCAAACCGTGGATATGTATTATCTGGTAAATGTATATATCACGTATAAGACACACAGGCGTGTGGGATTAATGGTCGATGAAGAAGTATTACGGAAGTATGACAACGGTAATAGATAACTGGAAAACGAGGCATAGACACCATAGACTTACGAGTCGTCGTCGGGTATATCGCGTCGGCCTCTCTAGACCCTGAAGTCACGTTTCAGCGTCGTTACGGTATTCAAGTGGCCACGAATAAGGTGGAAATCATAGCATCGACCACCGAGAAGTCGTAACTGGTAGCTGAATTGCCGCGTTTTATCGCACCTTCGACGGTTACGCGATCGGTCGCGGATAAATCTCTTTTCGTGTATCATAAACGACTGAATTACACCATAAAGGTTTCTCCCTCGTAATCGTTGATAACGTTCTCCTACCTCTAGTAAGTATATATATATATATATATATTTCCTTTTACTTTTCTCTCCTAGACACTCTAAATATAATTAATCTAAAAGTTTCTCTTGATATTTATATATATTATTTTCAATTTAATACATCCTATAAGATCGATCGTGACGTATGTACGATGTACACGAAAATTTCCACGGTGTTTCAATTCGAGCGTTCACCAACGCGATTAAGTTGTTACCACCGTTCGAAAGATCGGTATTGCGAGATTAAACGATTAGAGAGCAAAGAACGAGCACGATTCCACCCGGCGTCGAAGAAACCGCGGAAGAATGAGAGACACGCGGAAGAAGTACCTGGATCTCCCGTGGGATCAGACTGGTCCGTGACTGGTCAGTCCTCGTAATCACTTCATCCGTGGCTCGCTCCGAATCCTGGTATCCTGGTGACTCATTCCCTCGATCCTGGTGTCCGATGACGTGCAAACCGCATAGAGTGTGCTGCTGTTGCTGCCGTTGTTGCTGCCGTGCGGACGAATCGCCATCGTGATTCACGCAACACGACGTGACCGATCTTTCGAATCGCGCCACCGGTTCCCCGGTCGCGTCTCAATCCCTCATCCTCGGGGATGAACGCGAGAAGACAGGGTGAAACGGTGACGAGGAACGCCACCCGGGTAACGCGAACCCGTGGGCTTTTTAATTTCAAACGAGTCGGAGGACGAAGATCATTTCTCTTTCTCGTCACACCCAGGGAAGAATCCGAACTGATCGTGAGGCAGCTCGGAAATTCCCAACGATCCCGACGACCCTGGTTCTCCGAGAAGGTGACACTCTTCTTGATTGACACACGAGCCCCACGTTCCCGTGTACGGAATCCGAACGAGTCCGTCAAACGAAAATTCCAGGCATCCGTCGTGGTTAACGTTGAATATATATATATATCTATCTATTTTCCCTACCGTTCACAGGAATCTTCCCCTCGTATTCTCTCCAACGATTCTCATCCGTGTGATCGATATCGATCGTATCCAAAAAAGTTCCTATCACGATTACGAATGAAACATATTAGTCTAATCGAAAAGTTCTCGATTAAACCTCGTCGATTTCCTTGATATACAAATTTCTCCAAAGGGAGGGAAATTAATACGAATCAAGCAATATTAGGTCACTGATCCAGGTTGACAAACAAACGTCCTTGAACGACGACGACGAGTCCCGCGGATAAGGCCACCGCTTCGTGACCGACCTGTTCGGGATGACTCATTGGTTCGACTCGAGACGCGCGGATCCGGTGTCCCCGGGGAAAAAAAAGGGAGGACGATATCCTGGTGACGCAGAGAAGGATATCCCGATAGGTTCTGCGTACTCCGGAATCGAAGTGGTTGAGGTTTAACCGTGACGGACGCCGGGCTGGCACTGAACGGCTTAACCGGTATACAACCACTGACCATCACCATCGCCAGCCATCACTGGTCTCTCCCTCTCGTTCTCTTCCTCCTTCTTCTTCTCCTTTTCCTTCTCTTTCTCCTTCTCTCTTTCCGTTTACCCTCTTCTTTTCTACCGCTAACTACTATCGCCACCGTCACTCGCGTCCTTCTTCCAACGCGTATATATCCGACGACCGCGGCGGCGACGGAGACGGCGGCGGCGGCGGCGGTGGTGGCAGCGTCGTCTTCGGGTATTCAAGGTCATCCGAGAAAATATGTCAAAAACGACCCGGCACGCGCTGCGATTAACGGAGGATGAAGAATTCTGGATCGACGTACGGATGTATGTGTGTGTGTGTGTATATCGGTGTTATTGGTTTCACGGTTCATTATTTCGGATGGTATTTTTTTTCGTTGGATTCTTGGTGTTTTTTTTGGTGAGATGTTTCTTGGGGGTATGTATGTATGTAGGTAATAGTATGTGGGATTTGCGTGGAAATTTCGGATGATTTTATATCAATTACGGTTGTCGATCATAGCTGATCGATACACCCGTTGAACCGAAATTTGATTTTCACGCGAGACAACACCGACGGAACTAGGTTGAGCGTTTCCGATTGTGCCCGATGTGCATCTCGGACGGCCGGGTAATTTATTTACATTTTCACCGGGGATTATTAGCCACAACGTCCGCGAAAATATCTCCGTCGTGTTTCAATTGTTCCGAGTCTATTTGCGATGTGTTTGAAACGTCAAATCCGAACAGATTTTTCCCAGTTTTCCACTTATCACTTAGAAGGGTGATAAAGGAGATTAAAGATGAAATTTAACCTTTGGGAGTTTACAGATTTACGGGAAATCTTTTTCGTCAACGGGTTACTTTTATTTCCGACGTTCCATGGGGATGATCCGTTATCCGTCGACCGACGATCTCGACGGGGTGCGACGCGTTCACGTGATTTTTGCGTACAACGGCGGATACAGGCAGCGTAGGCACCGTTTTCCTCATCTCGTCCGAAGGCTGCAGACATCTCGGGCGACAGCAAGAAACCAGAATGCAGGTAGGAGCGGAGGAGAATTGAGAGAGACGCGGAGAAACATAGAGAGAGGGAGAGGGAGAAAGAGAGAGGATTAGAGGACGATAGGTAAAGAAACGAGGTGAGAGCGAGAGAGCTGACAAGAAACGAAACGAAACGGCGCGCGGAGGGAAAAGAGAAAATAAGTAACCGGCAGCCCGTGACGCAATTAACGACGAAATTATTTCCACTAATTGCAAAGCAACGCGGGACTATGTTGGCGTCTCCTATCCTTTGGCCGGCTGGTATCCGTGAATACCGGACCTGGGGTCTTCCGCGGATACAGGACACGGTACGACGAGCACGTTTTGCGAACCGTATGATACGATTTTTTTTTTAAATTTTTATACCACCGTCAATCTGACACGTCACGATGGAAAAGAAGTGTGCCAGGGGAGACGAGATCCCGATACGAGGATCTAATAAAGTGATACGGTGAACGACTGTGTCACGTGTGAATCAATGTAGCTATGTAGCAACGGCATAATTAATGTCTACGACCTCTTACTGGTTTTTCGTGTTTGGTATGCACACGACGGGTTACGACATTTTCCGTTTACCCACGCGACCGTCGTGTCGGCTTTCGGTCCTTAGGAAATTGAATAAATTTACAAATTCGATCGAACAATTTCGTCTGATCTACATCGAGGACATTCCTACGATTTACAAGACCATGAACGTTTCACTTAATCTTCATATTAATGTTCCTCTTATATCGTTAACGTCCGGATGAGTCCCAAAAAAGTCCCACAAATTTCCCCGAAATAATTTCCAAACGTCCCTGTTATTTCCACACCCGTTCGGGGGAACACTCGATCCGTCGCATACTTCTCAGGGAATGGGACCGGTGGTCCAGTTTCGGGGCCCGAAACAAACGTGCCCGACGGTCCCTGGAATCACACGGCGGAATCGTGTTAATATGTCAGTCGCTTAATCACCGGGTTGCGTTTCAAGAGCGGCGCGCAAGTGTACGTCTTCATCTTGTGTACCCCTTTGCCCCACCACCCCTCCCGGTCCCCTCTCGGACCCCTGGGGGCTGAATTCAGAAACGGTTATCAGACCCAGCCGAGCATAGTCCTGGAAAACGAGATCCGATCGGGCCCACTGTACCCAGGGGTCGCCGAAAGAGCCTGAAAAATGTTCGGTAGCTGCTAATCCTCGCGCTACGCTCTCTGTATATCCTCGTCGTTTATCGTGTCGTGGCGTAAGTGGCATACCGATGGAAATACCTTTAACTAGTGACGGATACGAACGTGCGAGTGACACGAACAAATCAACGAACCGAAGTCCCCGTTTACGTCGACACTCTGAACATCGTCGTTTCGTTGGATCACACTTATATACGTACATACAGGTGACACTTGGAGGGGAAACATAGCGCTTTGAAAGTGTAAATATCGACGGCTTTTCCCTCAAGGTCACGCGCTTACGCACTTCAAGGTCACCAATTACTCGTACATACACGTCAAAACGGAATCGACGTACATATTTTTATTACCGCGATACACATTTTATCGCCGCACGAAAGAGAAACTCTCGATCCTCACGGTACGTTGACCTTCGAATGACCTTGCGCGGGTGGGGGGAGTGTTCGCGCGGGTCGACGCGGTAACGTCGTTTCAAAAGATCGACGGTTCGATCTTGCGTTTAGTCGGCGGAGGGGTTGATCGTTGCGACGAGGGGAAAAAAACGAAACGACGGAAGTAGCGGGTGTCGCCGCCGCGATGGTTCGGTTTCCGGTGCAATGCATAGCCATCTCTTGTGCCGTAGCCTCGTCTTCTCATGTAAGTGCGGAGGCAACACCAGCTGAGCGCAAGTGCAGATTAGCGGTAACTCTCTCGGCGTGGAGGAAGAGCCGTGCCCCATTGAGGTAAAGGCCAGTTTGCACGCGAGTTTCCTCTACGGCACGCCTCGCCGTCGGGGCGTCTGCACCGCCGGTGGAGAAAAGAGGAAAGGAAAGAGGAAGAAGGAGGAGACGAAGGAGAAGAAGAAGAAGAAGAAGAATGGAAAGAGGTACCAGCTATCGAGAAAGTTATCGTTCGGAAAGAGCCGCATAATGAGACTACGGAGTACCGAGCACGGACTCTTTCTTATTTTTCTTTCTTTCCTTTTGTTTTTCCTTTATTCCAACCTTTTTCGCCTCGTTCGTCTTTTTGTTTGATGCGATGAGAGAGAGAGAGAAAGAGAGAGAAAGAATGTGTGTGTGAGAGAGAGAAGGAGAGAGAGAGAGAGAGAGAGAGAGAGAGAAAAAAGGGCCATTTCGTTTCTTGCCGGTACGGGAACGATAGAGGCTATATTAATTAATTCGATGCGCATCCGTGCGTGACGGAGAAATGCCACGAAGCAATCGGAAGGAACGGCGGAGGAAAAATGAAAAAAAGAGTGAGCAAGAAAATCTGTTTGTTATGTGCCAGCCCGGTTAATGAATATTTTATTTATGATTCGGTGTTGCGCGGCGTGTACGCGCACGCGAACGACCGTTTTATTATTCGATCGTCCGATTACCGCGGAATAGTTCGGCCGGGGCACGTGCGCCGTTTATTTCGTTTGTTGTATGTATATCAAACGGGGAGAGGCTCTCTCGATTCTCTTAATTACGGGATCCCGGATAGAAAATTAACTCGCAGCCGCGCGTGTTTACCAGCGGTGACGAAAATTCAGCGAGAGTACTTCGTAACACCCGGCCAACGATTATTATTTTAAATTTCTGACAATTATATTAATTATCGCACAAAATTTGTCCCCTCCTCAAATACGTACTTAACATCCGTGACCCTTGTGAAATCTCACAATTGTTATCATCTCCCGTCGTTCTCCTCATCCATTTTCGGAACGTCCGATCGATTCCGTATGAAAAACCGGGCGGGAAAGCGATCGCGGCCGCGCGTACACGTTTCGAAATTCACCGCGGCGGAAGGTCGTTGAACGTGAAATCATTTCAAGATCGAGTCAAATGCGGTTCAACAGAAGTAATGATCGCAAGCCGCAACGGCGGACGGCCGCCATTCGCCGTGGAGAGAAATACTTTGAAACGTGCGGCGATGGTCGGCCGCGAACGGGATAGAGAGAGACGGTCCCCCTAAGCTAAGGAAGAAAAAGCCATTGCGGAAGAGAGAAGGAGAGAGGAGGCCAGGACGATACGATGATTGATCTATCGACAGAAGCAGGAATGTTATCCCTCCTCTATCGACCGGCACGTACCCGGCACTCTCTAATGACACGGCAGCGTCCATCTTTCCGCCTTCTCGCGCCTCGGGTAACTCGTCCAGCTTCCGATGATCCCCGATCGCATCCTCCGTCGAATATTCCCCGGCGATCTATCTATTCGCCGGCCAGGACCGTTTTCACCGTAACGATCGACGATTTCCGATCCCGACGAACGTCCGATCGTTTTCGACCGAACCGATCGATACCGACGAGGATACGGTTAGATGTAGTTCCTTTGGCGAAATTGTTTCTTGCTAAGCCAGATATCAATGGACACTGGAACGACGTAACTGGACTCGATGCGATACGTATAACGGAGTGTAATCTATTTTTAGTGACAAAAAAGATAAGCACTTTCGATGAAAATGGAGAGAAACGGATTTGTCGATGTGTTTTATCGTTTCGGGGAGAAAATTTGATGAAATAAATGCCTCGGGCTGACTTTCTCGTTGTGTTTCATATTTATATGAAATCAGCTTTTGCTCGCAGTCGATTCCAAATGTAATTTACGAACGATAAAAAGTGTACCACGAAGTTTTCACGATTCCGATCAAGAGTTAAGAATAGTTGTACTTTTCGAAAATGTAATTTTTCGCAAAAATCTGAAGTGGGTAGGTCAGGATTTTCGCGATTTTCGTAATTCGTCTGGTATTTCCACAATTTTTGAGCTATTAAAACGATCCGGGGCGTTTTGGACGCGGAATCCGAAGCCGAATAAGACAGTGAAAGAATTATTTTGATATCAAAAAATTTGCGGAAATGACAAAGGAAATACGAAAATCGCGAAAAATCGTCAAATTCAACCAGTTTTTTGGTCGGTATTCGCTCAATTTTTGAGATAGCGATCTGAAACTTGTACCATTGTTTTAGTTGGGAAATTCTACGCCAGATCAATATATAATAGTTGTACTTTTCGAAAATTTAATTTTTCGCAAAAATCTGAAGGGGGTAGGTCAGGATTTTTTGCGATTTTCGTAAATCGCTCGCCATTTCTACAATTATTTAGATATCAAAATAATTCTTTCACTGTCTTATTTGGCTTCGGATTCCGCGTCCAAAACGCTCCGGATCATTTTAATATCTCAAAAATTGTGGAAATGGCAAGCGATTTACGAAAATCGCAAAAAATCCTGACCTACCCCCTTCAGATTTTTGCGAAAAATTAAATTTTCGAAAAGTACAACTATTATATATTGATCTGGCGTAGAATTTCCCAACTAAAACAATGGTACCAGTTTCAGATCGATATCTCAAAAATTGAGCGAATGCCGAACAGAAAACTGTCATAATTTGACCATTTTTCGCGATTTTCGTAATTCCTTCGTCATTTCCGCAAATCTTTAGATATCGATCTGATTCTTTCACTGTCTTATTCGACTTCAGATTCCGTGTCCAAAACGTCCAGGATCATTTAAATATCTCAAAAATTACGAAAATGACGAGCGATTTACGAAAATCGTGAAAAATCGTCAAATTATGACAGTTTTTTGGTCAGCATTCGCTCAATCTTTGAGATAGCGATCTGAAACTGGTACCATTGTTTTAGTTAGGAAATTCTACGTCAGAACAATGTATAATAGTTGTACTTTTCGAAAATTTAATTTTTCGCAAAAATCTGAAGGGGGTAGGTCAGGATTTTTTGCGATTTTCGTAAATCGCTTGCCATTTCCACAATTTTTGAGATATCAAAATAATTCTTTCACTGGCTTATTCGGCTTCGGATTCCGCGTCCAAAACGTCCAGGATCATTTAAATATCTCAAAAATTGTGGAAATGGCGAGCGATTTACGAAAATCGCAAAAAATCCTGACCTACCCCCTTCAGATTTTTGCGAAAAATTAAATTTTCGAAAAGTACAACTATTATATATTGATCTGGCGTAGAATTTCCCAACTAAAACAATGGTACCAGTTTCAGATCGATATCTCAAAAATTGAGCGAATGCCGAACAGAAAACTGTCATAATTTGACCATTTTTCGCGATTTTCGTAATTCCTTCGTCATTTCCGCAAATCTTTAGATATCGATCTGATTCTTTCACTGTCTTATTCGACTTCAGATTCCGTGTCCAAAACGTCCAGGATCATTTAAATATCTCAAAAATTACGAAAATGACGAGCGATTTACGAAAATCGTGAAAAATCGTCAAATTATGACAGTTTTTTGGTCAGCATTCGCTCAATCTTTGAGATAGCGATCTGAAACTGGTACCATTGTTTTAGTTAGGAAATTCTACGTCAGAACAATGTATAATAGTTGTACTTTTCGAAAATTTAATTTTTCGCAAAAATCTGAAGGGGGTAGGTCAGGATTTTTTGCGATTTTCGTAAATCGCTTGCCATTTCCACAATTTTTGAGATATTAAAATGATCCGGAGCGTTTTGGACGCGGAATCCGAAGCCGAATAAGACAGTGAAAGAATTATTTTGATATCTAAAAAATTGTAGAAATGGCGAGCGATTAACGAAAATCGCAAAAAATCCTGACCTACCCCCTTCAGATTTTTGCGAAAAATTAAATTTTCGAAAAGTACAACTATTATATATTGATCTGGCGTAGAATTTCCCAACTAAAACAATGGTACAAGTTTCAGACGGCTATCTCAAAAATTGAGCGAATGCCGTTCAAAAAACCTCCTGAATTTGAGGATTTTTCACGATTTTCGTAATTTTCTCGCCATTTCCACAATGATTGTGATATTAAAACGATCCGAGACGTGTTA
Organism: Mimumesa dahlbomi; assembly: GCA_917499265.3. Taxonomy (NCBI): domain Eukaryota; kingdom Metazoa; phylum Arthropoda; class Insecta; order Hymenoptera; family Crabronidae; genus Mimumesa; species Mimumesa dahlbomi. Next base: position 3,609,199 of record OU824114.1, on the reverse strand, counting down.
GTCGCGGAATTCGAAGCCCAATAAACAGTGAAAGATTCAGGTCGATATCTAAAAATTTGCGGAAATGACGAAAGAATCCCATAGCTTTGCATTTTCGATGCTTTTTGTGGATTCGTTATTCTGATGAAAAGTTGATTTATTCAGTGAGTGTACGTACCGACGACATGTATGTACGTATGTACCATACATACATACATACATACATACATACATCCACGCATCGATAGACACACGTTCAACGCGGTGGCGTTCCATCTATTTTCATAGCATCGTATATGTGCCCGGTGTATATCCGCCCCTTTCGATGCCGGTACGCCTTTAATCAAAGATCATTATCATACCGCGATAGTGTACCGGTCACCGGCTACCTATAGATACGTGGAGGAACGCCCGTGACCGTGCTTACATATTTACTATTACAGCATATGTGTACCGTACACGGTCACATCATAATGCGGTTCCGATGTAAATTATATCGGGCAGTGGATACCGATCGTTTCGGTTCGAGGGGAACAGTTTGAAAACTTGCTCATTCCCTATGACGGATCAATATAATCGTTACCGGATTTTACCGTTAATTTTACAATTTTTCATGGATTATAATTGCCCGCCGTTTATATACCTCGTTCTCTCTCTTTTTTTCTCTTTCTTTCTTTCTATCAGCGGCTTAACGTTTTTATTACGAAGTCCGACCGATTGGATTTAATGTTTTTTTTTTGCTATTCGGGGGCGCGCGTCGTTAAGTATCGGTTTCTGTTCGATACGCGAAGACAACGATCGTTGATTATAATCTAACAAGTTCGCCGGTATTCACGGCCAGATTAAAATCGATCTCTTTCGAGGGCGATAGCTCGGAGATTGCCCGGTAGAATCTCCGCGAGACTTAGGCGTGGTTGATATACGGAGCATCGTTAAGATTCACGACTAATTGCTAGAATCGCTTAGTCATTGCTTTAACAAGAGATATTCTGGGTTAACCGAGTGGCTTACATTCTGCCCGCTGAAAGCGCGTATATCTCTTACCATCTTGGTACATACATACACACCGCCGCTATTTCATTTTCTCGCGGTATACGTGCTGTTTTACAGTTTCACAGCCACCGAATTTCCATGGGTTTCGCTAATTATAACTGTACCGAACGGTGAAACCGGCGAACGATCAATTATCCTCCGCGATACAATTATAGTTGACCTATCTTTTCGTTTCCATAGATTCTATCTGATTTATATGATTATTCAATCTTATCGTGTACGGTATACCGTACATACGTGTATTCCAATTTACGTTATTTACGATTGAAGAATAATCCAGGCGTTATGTAAATCTCGTTCAAGTATCGTACACAAGAATAACACTATGGGAATTCCAATTTTACTTTCCGAGGTTGGAGACCTCGTCGAGATATTCGCTCCAAATTTCAATGAGTCCAGTATAAAGGCGGTGTTCGATCGAAACCCGTAATTAAAGCAGCATGCACAACGGGCTTCGGGGCATGATACATCAACGTGTCCAAGTGATTATGGTCCCTGGTAGCGAAAGGCCCGGGCCCTATCGTGAATTAAATCTTATTCTGAAACTACCGCGATACAAACGGGGACGAAAAGGGTCCCCTGGAAGGCTTGTTTTTCCTGCTAACAGTGTTGTTGTACAGCCATCGACCGGTCCCCTCTTTTGGTTTTATACGAATTTTTTATTATTATTATTTCTTTAACGGCACGCCGTCCTAATCGAGTGAAAGTGGTGCGTAACGAGAATCCGGCGAAATTAGTTTTCGATTAATTTTTTCGCCGGTCGACCGGCCACGGTGAAAATACCTGAAATGATGATAGTCCGGGGACGATGATTTGCATGATTCCACGGTAAATCTACCTGGGACACCGGCACGGTATACGATCGAGAAAATGTAGAGCTAGAGGATTCCTGTTTCATCGATAAATATCAATTTTATCGAAGTTTTGTTAAGTAAACCAATGACGATCGTACACACGCTGTGTTCTTTTTCGTTTCTCTCGGTTGCTATCTCTTGCATACATACATACATACATGTAACATATAAGAACAGGGATATGAAAAAAATTGTAATATCATGAGGGGTGGGGCACGGGGTAATAGACTATCCACGCGTTCCGTGAGAAAATTTGCATGGCTCGTGGGTGAATAGCCTTGGCTCGGGCTACGGGTCTTATGCGGTTACCACTAAGCTTGTAGAAAACGTTTAATTTGTACCGACGCTTATCGCCGTCTTATCGGCACCTCTATCGAACCAGTGGCGAGGAACTTTAATTACGGAACAAGTGATACACATGGTGCACGGTGTGTACCTTCTATCACCATACCCGTGATATATCGTAACGCGAAATTATATTTAAGTCGCACTCGCGACCCCGCAACCGCAACGATTTTATTGCCAAAGTGACATTCGAAATACGGTATGTAATCTCGGATCTTTATTACGCGTGCCATAAGCGCGATTATGGGAATCGTGCAGGCCAATATTTTCACTCTGTCCCCGTACTAGCACCATTTGAAATAATCTCACCTGCCGGATTGGATTTCCAGTTACAGAATATTCGAAGTGTGTAGAGATCAGATCCAAAAGACACTTTCACGTACGGTTGCTATTTAGAATGTTACATCACACATACCTAATATAATCGATCTTAATTTTCCACATTTTTGTTTTCACGCGAAATTTACCACATTCATAGTATCGAACGAAAAGTTCCAAGACACTTCTCCAAACAATTTCGCAACGTGAACAACCGTAGGACAGTCCGGATCGAGTCCACCGGATCCAGGAAACCCATGTGATTCTCTCTACAGTCGTTTCCGCGTTCGATTTTAATTAATCGAGCGTTGCGCGTGCATCGCAATAATTAATTACGCCCTTTGCAGCGTGCAGGCCGTCGGTGAAAATCGATACCTGACCGCAGAATGCCGTGTGTGTGTATGTATACGTATACATATACATATACATATACATATACATATACGTATATACGGGGTTCTCCTTCGAAGGAGGCCTCGAAACCGTATCTCCGCGGCGCGCACCGGGAATACCAGCGGAGTAAGTCGTTTACCGTTACCGTTAATCGATGTCTCCGAGCATTACGTTTTACTCTTACTAATCCTCAACGAAAGTCCGCGAACGGCTCACCGCGAACGGCGGTATGCCGAGGGGAGATAAACGGTCCGGCGAGCGGGCAATTACGATGCCCGCGTCCTTTGGCATCGAGTTAATAACTCACGTTTTAAGAGCCCCCGGATCCGACTAGGTGCATCGCGGTACGCCGCGTAGTAGATCGATAATTGGTTTTGAGTAACCTCCCCCCTTCCTCCCCCACCGTGGCAATGATTTCCTGCTTCCTCTCTTCTGCCGACGGGATTTATGATCTCCGTCGCGGAGCGTTTCACCCGGGTCCGTGCGACTCTCCACCACGGGAATGTTATGCATCGTGCAATGGGAATCGAGTGCACTCGGAACGATCATGGTAACAGTCGTCCAGGTTAATGAAACTGGGGAGCGAAAGAGGGGGGGATGGGAAAAATTGTGATGCGAGGTGGATCGAACTCTCGGGTACGGCGACAAGTGTTTATCCGAGGTTTGTATGTGTAATGGAGAGAGTAATTAATAATGAAAATTAATGTAAAAGTTATTAGAAAATTCTATATTTCCCTGGTTTAAAATGGAAATTTATAAAAAATTAGTTACATGAATTTAGGTGTCACGTTAAACAGCGTTCGGATTAACGCGGTTCTACGTGGCAGTTCGTCAAAGTGATCGCGTGGCGGAAAATCGTGGATTTCGCGAGTGGAACTGTGTGTGCGAATGTAAATGTGTGTGTTTTTTCTCTCGTTCTTTTAACGCTGACGGTTTTACCAAGGTGAAACAAGTTCCGTGTCGTGGCTGAAGTGGAGGGAGTTAACGAGTCGCATTTTAAGTGTTTCGAACGAGTCGGGTAGTTTCGAGTTGACGCCGGAAGGATCATTAATTCGTCGCCGTGGAAATCCGTGAGCCATGTTTCTTCCTACGGGATTGTTGTCCCGTCGTTCTCGAGTCGTTAACGCGTAATCTAGGAATGAGGGAAAGGGAGGGGGAAGGGAATACATATAGCAAACACGGAAACGGAGTTAACAACTCGCGTCGAAAACGATCGCGGCTGAAATTTCCAGGGACTTTTCCGACAACCTTTTAATTACATGTCCGAACGAAGGATAACAAGGGTATCGTTCCTTTGTTTTCCAAAGAATTTGTTACCGCAGGATACGATAATCGTCGGACCAGTCGACGACTTTCGTTCCGTTAAAATTTTTTATTACACTGGGCGAAATATCGTCCCAAATTTCGCCGCGCGGACTTCTGAAACGATTACGATCGAAGTCACCCGGTTTACGGTCGAAAATTGTTCCGTTTACAAGAGCAAATAAAAATCGCACACATGCGTACACATACATACACACTGGAGAAGCCAAGGCGGCCGAAAGTCTAAAATCTTTGTTAGGGAAATAATTTTAAATGCGCGCAAGATCGCATTCATGACCGACTTCAGAAGTTAATGGGCTCTTAAGTTGAAATTACGCGTAATAACACGCTGGAACTGCTATTAAATGGAAATTTTCAGCATGGATTGTAACAAGCGTATCTTCGAATATGAAATGTATTTGGCACATTACGTGCGTTCAGGTAGCTTTATCATTTTTTTCCTTCTTTTTTGTTATGTTTCCCTTTTTGGTACACGACGTATAAATCGTCTCGTGCATGTCGCATAAAAAGTCCCTTAACTTCATTCACGAAATGATCGTAAACGACGGTTCTTTTTTTTTAATGACTCGCTCGATGATCTTGTAAATATGTACCGTGGATCATTCCGAAACCGTGAGAAAGTGACGAGAAATCCGATTTCTTTTACTCGAGTATTTCACTTGATTTTCACCCAATCTTCTGATCCAACGATATCTCGAAAGTAAAACGCGAGATCGTAAGAGGAAAAAAAATAGATACATACCTCGAAATAAGCATCCCCATCTAATTCTACTTCAGTATATATACGCCGCTTTAACCGCTAATTCGGAGAAAGTATGTGTGCGCGTAACAATCGTCATTATTGGCGTTGAATGGACACTTGCCACCGTGCATTGTACGACAATACCGTTTACGTTGCCCCTCTAGATCCCCTCTAGATCCCCCTAGATCTCCTCCCCCCTCCCCCTCTTTCAAAGATCGAAATGGCAGCCCGTCCGCTCGCGCGAGTATTAAGAGCAACTCGGTCGTTAGTTCCGTTTAGCCGATGTTATCATACACAACGGCTGACTTTCTTTAATTAGTCCTCGAGAGGAGGTGCAATTAAATCTACCTCGGCTACCCGCCGCGCCGTGATAAATTCGTCGGGCGAACAATTAGCCACGGCGTAAATGATTAATAACCGTCCAGTCAAAGGTATCAACGCTGTGCTAACATCGCGGAGAACCGTAAAGACGGAACGGGTGTACGGCTCCGTAATTCTGCAAATACCTGCCGATACTTCCTTGCAATATCGCCTACGGAACGGATCAACCATTCCCATCGAAGGTACGCCCACCTATTTTACGCGATTCGATGATACACCGTTATGCATCTTAGGTGTTCTGACAAGACACAGGTGTCCCGTGGATTTTTATCGTGTCACCAATCCTTTTACCCTATCTTCTCCTTACATTTTCTATATTTAAAATACATTCGGTTCTTTAAAAATCTTCTATCTTTAAACAACTATTCATAAAATCCCAATCTATATTAAAAATCATATTTTTAACTTTTGAAAAAGTCTATGATATTACGACACGGTGTTAGTATCCCACACGAACCCGTGTTTCTTCGTCCCCGAAGTGTGCGCGACGCTCGTCGTCTCAATTTTCAGGAACCAAGCGTTTCGATTCCCCCCCGGGGACACCGTGTATCTCGTAAAGGACACCACACGTGCGCAAACGTGTACATACTCGAGCGATATGTGGCGGGATCGGGTACACGGTCCTTTAGATTTGCATAAAGCGTAGGCATACTGGTTCCAGGTTTACGTGGATGCCGGGCGAGAGATGCGCCCGGCCGCGTCGAACAATGCAAAGAGAATGCGTGTACCGGTGCGCTACACCTGTCCGTCGTTCCTCGTCCCGGTTCGACGTAACTTTAATATGTAACTTCCGCCTACGCCCGGGATTCGCGCGAGTATTCGTGCGACATACGGACCGACCAGCTTGCGGGTTGTCCCGTCCAGTGAAAGTATCGGTCGTGACACGAATGATTCATTCGGACTCTCTTAGCCGGGAATCACTGGACATTGGATTCTTTAATATCATTTCAATATTCATATGTCACGCACGATCACCTGTAATCGGGGATAATATTATTGAAAGAAGGAACCGTTTCAGGATGGAATCGTTTCCCGTGGTAGCTGGGGTGTTCGCTAAAGAGGTCAATTATACCGAATGGAATTATTCTTATTTTCGCCTTGATTTGTATAATAGGTGTTGAATTTCTCTTTGAAGTATGTACCTACCCACGATGGTTTGTACGCGTATATATGTATGTATATATGTGTGTATATACCGTGGTGTATTCGCTAAGGCGAACTCGAGAAAGCTCGCGTGTTTACTGTGAAACATTTTTCTTACTTGATGTTACCGAGAGGATATTTTGCATGCACCTAGAGCGGCAGATGAGAAAACGCGATAATGACCATAGTAATAATACGACTTTCGGAAACAACCGTATGATATTTATTAATAATTCATAAAGCGTGTCGTGCGTTACGATACGCGAGTAATTATCGATTCGTTCCGGGCGAATCGTTAAAACGTACTTATTCGTCGCGGATGCATCCACGCGGGTTGGATGGATTTTAATGGAGTGGTTATATTAAGAGAAACGCCTTTTGCGCAATTTCTTTTATGGATCGCCTCAATCTCTCTGCCGAATAAGGGAAAAGAAAATACTTCGCGGAAGATTTCCAACCGACGCCACTCCTGTCGGAACGTCACATGTCCGCTTCCTAGATAACGTTCTTTCGTCACCTATGACCCTCAAGTTTCGACTCCCATGGATAGTTATCGTGAATCATTTATTCGCCATCTCCGTCTATCTGCGTTCTTTCACTTTTTTTTTTCTTTCTCTCCCCTCAACGAGCGTCACACCTGTTACGTGCGAACGTCCACGCACGCCCACTTAAGTCGTGTGACAGATAATTAATCCTGATTAGCCTCGTCAACGGGCGAAACGTACTTTTCACGTGGTTAGGAAATTTCAACTAATTTATTCGCTGACTAATTGTGACTACGGTAATCATAGTCCCATTCTTTCGAAAAGTGACAACGATTCTTGCACTGAAATTCGTCGTCAGTATTATTCTCTCCAAAAATCCTTCGATCTCCGGATTTCCTCGACGTACTCGAAACCCGTGGTGAACGACGAATAAAAAAAAATACAAATACATAAGCACATCCTGCATTTCTATCAGCGTCGAATCCTCGCGGAATCGAGCTTATCAGAAACGTGTCATCTCCGTCCAGGTGTGTTCGTAGGATAACACCGACCGGTCGATCGGAAGGTTCCTCTCGTGTTTAGATGCTGCGACGTCGAGATCGAGGACGATGGACGGAAAAGTCGACGGATCTCTCTTAAGAAGGTCGACGGGTGAACGCCATGGGCGTTGGTATTAAAGAGTTGGATTAAAAAAAGAATTCACCGACAGAGAGAAAGAGAGACAGAGAAAGAAAGAAAGAAAGAAAGAGAAAGAGATACATAGAGAAAAGATCGAGAAAAGATAGACTCGAGAGACAAGAAGAAGGGAAACGTCGGGGACGAGGAATTAATCGCACGTACGAGAGCGACGCCCTGAGGTATCGCCTCGTAGGTGGGTTCGTCGTTGCAAAAGAGGAAGAAATGAGAGCGTGTACACGGCCAGGAGATATTGGAATTTGAATCGATGATTGGCAAGGTTAGATCCTAAGTGCCGACCGTTTTGTCCCGGTAGAAATCTCACGTCGCCATTTAGAGCAGACCTGCTCGTACCGGTAAAATTGATGGCGGGCGGTCTATGACTGTTAGAAAGGGTGTTTCCACGACGGACGATGCATTTTAATGCCGACAAGCCTGTTAACCGCCTGTTACGCCACGATATAGTGGTACCGCGGCGTTTTCTCGCGCGTTTTGCCGTCACGACTGTCTTCCACGTTGTCGTCTCTTTTCTATTCATGTGTGTATATATGTATATTAATATCATTCTATTGATATTAAAAGTGATCCGTCAGAATAATCTTACGAGTAATACGTAAAAGTTTTTGTACGTGAAATCTTATTCAATGTTAATCTACACAACCTTGAATTTCTAATCGAGTTAAATCATCGTGTGACAACACGAAAGAATCTTTTTGTATCACAATGATTCGAATCCTAGGATCGATAACTTTAAATACATCATTCACAGGATCGCAGAGACGATCGAGTCGGATAATAATTGAACTTATCGCCCGTATATCCGATGCGATCTCATAAATCGTCAATGCGGTTACGATACTCGAGGAAACGAATTGATCTAGCCTCAGGCGGATCACCGATTTTCTGTTCGCTTGTAAACCAACAACACATTCACCCGCTGCGTTCATCACGTACCGTGTATGTGTATGTATATGTATATGTATGTATAAACGGCATGGAATATCACGATCATTCGCCTTTGGGTCAGCACAGTGGCCGATCTCGATCTCTGCGATCGTGATCGCGATCTTGGCTACAGGGGGTAAAAGTGACCCACTTCGATCTTCTCGTACCTGTGCCGAGGTTCCGCGCATAATGCCGATTTTTAACGGGGTGCCGTGTGCACACGCTCGAAAGTTCTTTGCATAAATCTACGAAGGAATGCGCGAAACGCCGCTGGCAAAGGACAAACAGAATTCTTTTACCCGCGTGTCTCGCGATAGGACCCGAGATTGTCGGTGATTTGTGATCCGGGGAAGAATAGATCCTTTACGAGTGGCAATGTTAGATCCGTCACGTTTACACGTCGGCGAATGATATTAATTCGATAATCGGAGAAAGAGATTGATTTTGTAATTGATTATTATCAGGGATAATTAGAAATGACTCGGGCACGTGATTTCCAAGAGTCGATATAGACGACGCAATTATGTAGCTGTATTAATAACACCCGTTTACTAATAAGATAAAGTCTGTAATTATACGACTGTATTAATGATCTTCATCAATATTATCGTGAATATCTACGCCGATGATATCCGATGCCACCTAGAAACCGGCTTTCGATTGACACACATTCATATTTATACATATACATATATATATAACGTACCTCGCAGGGCACCGGTTCGGCTAATTGTTTCCTGAGTGTATATCGAGTAAAAGAATGTTCATTGATATTTATAACGCGACACAACTTTCGTGCCGTGAGTATTCTTTAATTCCTCGCTGAAACTGCCGTTTATTCACCCGCTGGAATATTTATCTTCGACGATCTTTCGACAACGATCGCGGACCACCGTCGTGAATCGACACCGGGAGTCTTTAAATCGAGGAACGTGAAAATATATTTCGCCAGAAAATCACCGCGACTCCCTCATTAACTATTTCCAGTATTTTATGCTAACAGCGGAGCCGTGAAATTAACGATGTCATAACGCATACTTCCAGCGGTGTTTGTAATTGCCCCCTCCCTCCTGCCCCACCATCTTCGTCTTCGGTCCGGATCTTTATTACAGCGATTTTCGACGGGTCCACGAGTGGACCACCTCGAAACCGCTTTACACCGAACGACGCCGTACAATTGTTTGACACACATTCGGTCGCGGCATCCCGACGGGTCGGCGATCAATTATAAAATGTCCAGGAGTCGAAAGAAATAAGAAACTCGATGAACGATAACGCACTTGCAGAATAATATGTGTACCGTTGATTTCTTTTTTCAATCCCTTCCGTTAGAACGAGATCGTTATCGATAATCTTCCGGTATCGACTTTCGATCTTCCGGCATATTCGTGACTCGTCACGTTTTACCATCGACTGTACCGAATGATTACCATTCCATTAACTGTATCCGTGTGAAAGAGAAGATAATAATTTCCAGCAATGTATCCAATCGTGTCTCATAGTTTCACGATGATGAGCAGAGACCTTCTTTAATGTACACCTGTATTTGTGCGTACATACATACACGGATGAAGATCGACACGAAATTGTGCTGTGTGTTGAGAATTTCTCTCGTGACGTCGACGGTAGGTAACGTACAGTGTATCACGGGGCGGAGATGACGGTGGAGGCGCGGTTGGAAAAAGAATTTCGACGTTGAAACTCGGTCGTTTCTCATGCATGGGATCCGCACGTCGATGCGAACCGACGCTTTTCAGTCCGGTGGGAGGTTAATAACATATGCATCATCGTGAATAATTAACATCTCGTCTAGTCGACCGCTGCCACGGAGAGCTGTTAGCTCTGCCAAGTGAAATGGGAGACATCGGGCTCGTGGGAAGGCACGGCTGGACGAGCCTTGCATTTTCACCCGCTCTCTATTTTATCCCTTCGTGAATAGAGAATCGAAATCGAGAATCGTAATATCTCTTCGTTCCAATATTCTTATTATCAGATAGAAGATGTGTCATCGTATCTTTTCATATTGTGAATCATGAGTTTAATTGAGACACTCGTGGGGCTACGAAATTTTCCAGTTGGCCCGTAAAATTCCGTGGTTTCCTGGTGAAGTCTGCGATGTCAATTTATTACCGGGGGCACGTTTAACCGGGTTGCAAAAGCATCAGGGGGGGGGGGGGAGACCCTCTCTGCGGTCCATCGTGCGGCACGGTAGAGTTAGTTACACTTGTAAATAAAAGCCGGGCCAACGATGGTCGCGTGTTCGTTGTGTGCACCCGTGAAACAGAGATACCAAAGCCACCCCGATTTTCTGTCTCGTTGAACGAACGAACCGTGTTTTCGTTTCTATTACACCGTTCCGCCCTTTTCACGGTTTAATTCACTCGGAACCTGCGAACCACACACGGTCGGATGTGTTCCCGCGTTGCCGTAGAATCACCTCGTGAGAATGTTTTGCGAGGGTCGGACGCGATCCCTGCAGAATTCACGTTCAATTCGGGATATTTGAAATAGAATTTTTGAAAAGGTCACGTTAGAGACGTGTTTGTACCGTATCCTGAAGTGTTCGAAGAAACGGAGTGAAACTTTGATCGTTTTGATATAGAATAATTCAAAGAAATGTAAATGAAAATTTCAAAAGTTTTCTATAGAAACTTCATTTAAATTTGTCTAATTTAATTCGAGTGGAAATTTTACGAACTCACCCACGTTGAAATTCCTCTCGACGTATGCGCATACATACATACGTAGATGAAGTTTCTAGAATTTTCTATCCACAGATACGGACGCGTTTATTTTTTTTTATTCTTCTTCTATTTTTCCCAACTTTCCAATTTCTCACGTTTTACGAGCAGATTCTAGGCACGGCAGCGCGATTCGATTTGGTAATATCGTCTGGCTAGTGGGGCCCATTTATCAGGAACGTCGCGAGAGGCGACGTAATTTTGCAAGTGAATGGTCCAATAAATTTCACCGCTGGTCCAGTCGCCGCGGGGAATAGGGTCACCATCGCTAATGGCCAGATCGACCATCACTTACTGCAGTTTCGACGTTGACAGAAGATTCGATACCCGTAAACATGATTTAAGGACGACATTACCGGCGAACTCGTCAAAACGTCTACGTGATTATTTCAGGCATTTCAATTAACGTTCAAAAATCTAATCAATTGATTTCAAGTCGTTTTCGTTTAATACATTTTCACCATATCTATGCACCTGTTAATTCCACCTGTTTCTCGGTCGAGTATCACTTTACATTACACTCTAATTACAAATACCGTGTATCATAGATAATATAACTCGAAACATATCCCACGCTGTGTTAACATTACCGATTACTACGATGATACTACGTTACATCCATTACCGTCGATAAAATTTTAATCGTTCACTCCTCACCGCCTCTTTCTTCCCCCTTCCCTCCCCCTCACCTTCGTATTTCCGTGAATGTAATTCGACGGGGTCGCGTTAATGACTCGTTAATCGATGTAGGCTCCCCGGGACGCGAGAAAGCGCATACAGAATTAACCGTGTAAATTACATACATTAACGGATGCGCCATTCTCATCTCGAATTCGCGAACGATCTCAATGTATCCGTGCGTGAACGTGTATATACATACATACATACATACATACATACACATATATTTGTGTTGGTTGTTTTTTCTGTGTCACGTTGTTCGAAAGCGTCGAGTCACTTTTGCAGATGTTGTATTATATAGAGGACAAATCTTTTATGGCCCGGGGACCGTGACGGCAGAAAACGGTCTAACGGCCCCGTCCGTCGCGAGACGAGAGAGTCAACACCAACAACGGACCCAAATACGGACCCGATTCCGGGCAAAAGCGACCGCTAAATTTGTTGTTCCGAATCGGTGGATTTCGCCGGCAGCGAAACTGGAGCGGAATCGTGATGCTCAGGTGACCCGACCACCGGAGAACCGGAGAGCCGTCGGGGATCACCTGTCGCTTATTGTCGGTCCGTCTCGCCGCTGGATGAAATTAACACCTGCGACTTTCGATGAGAGCGAACGCTCGACCGCGCGCGGTTCGAATCCGTGAGGCCGCGGCATTTTTCGTTCTGATTTTCACTTACTTGCCGTCCACTCGATATCTCCGGACCGGATCATCATCGAGAAGAAGAAATACCAAAAAAAAACGAAATCTCCGCGGCCGGCATTCAACGTTATGTAAGCGGTCTCTTATTGTTGGTCGCGTTCTGAGTGGCGAGTCGTTACCGTACCTGTGAATAGAACAGCGTTAAAAAGTACGCTCGAAGGAACGCTTACATCTCGACGAGTTTCTCTACGACCCTCAGACGCTATACAATTTCGAGTCTCAATCCACTGCGAGAGGAACAACTGTGTTTTTTTGTTTGTTACAGAAAATAGTGTCTACTGTGTATACAAATGAAAGTTACGTCGTTTGGTGGTACTCTTAGTATCAATGGGCAGGGTTGGACAATTAGAGTGTCACAAATTTTACTGTCGATACTTTTTAATTGGATATTTTTAATATCCTTGACAAGACCGTATGAGAAAAGAAACAATTTCTAACCCAATCAATTCTAAACAATATCCATTTTAAACCGTGTAAAAGGAACGTAGGAGGGTTGAGGGGGTGGGGGGATGAAGCACGAGTGCGTTTAAACGCGCGACTAATCAGTGAAAGTGCCGGCGACGAACCACGGTAACTAGCCACGGTCATTTTGAAAATCGAATCGACCTAGTTTAACCACCCAGTCGGACGCGCTCGGTTTAAAAGCCTCTTTCCCTCCCTCTCTCCCCCCCCCCCCCCCCACCCTGCCCTAATCGCACGTGGGTGTCGTTTAATCACGATAATCATCCGCGACGGTTAATCGCGGATACAAACATAACCGCCGTTCCGCGGGCAAATTTACTGTTTTGCACTTTAATGCAAGCGACACAATAGCGGCCCATAACCGCTTTCGTCCGTGCGTTTTTCCGTTACGGTCTCCATAAGTGGGTTACTCTTCTTTTGTTCTTACCCTCCCCCTCAGCCCCGTGGTCGCCTACTTGTCGCCGCAACAATGATTCCGGCCAGCTTGCAAATCGATGCTCCTTACACGCCGGAATATCGTTATATCGTAACGAAACCGAGCGCAGTGGTGATTCATTTGCCGTATTTTCCAGCGGACGCGACGATCCCGCAACGTATCCCATATTTCGAGTCGATTCTCAGCCGTACGTATGTATATCGTCTCTTCACGTACACATTTCCATAGTGAGTTTCCAACGTTGTTGTATGTACGTGTTAGCGCGTGTTTCGTGTTACACGTTTGATACGTACGATAATGTTAAAAATTTCCTCGCGTCGGGACGCCCCGCGACGTGTGTATAACAGTTTCACCGGTGGGTTTTTACACCGACGACGAAATAATGGTCGCGTGGAGAAAGATACCAGGTAAGGGAGAGAGAGAAAGAGAGAGAGAGAGAAACACGACAGGTGTTTATGTGTACATACACGTGGCTTCTGTCCACGGTGCCTAGACGTAACGTAATGTTCCACCGACTACGGTAGGAGAAAGTGAGAGGGACAATAGATATTCATTCGGTGTGTTATAAGACGGGAAACGATCTGGTACAATTTATTACCTTGCTCGCATATACACGGACAACCGTAGGTACTCTCACGCTTTTTCCTCCGACGTTTCTCCTCGCTCTTCAACCTTTCCTTCCCCCTCCCCCCCCCACACACACACAGCCTCTTCCGGGCGCAGTCCGATTCTTTTTTTCATAGCGGTGCATTTTATTGCGTTAGGCCGCGGTTACGTTCGATTCACGAATTCCTACGAAAATACATTCCGTATTTGGGTGATGGAGTCGGATATGGACATCGATTTCGATTTTACGAGAAATTGAATGGCTCACGGTGATTCCGCGTGAAGGAATTATACTGATTTCCTACGTTCCGATTTGTCGGAGGGTATAAATCTTTATATTTCGCGCTGAGTTTTATTTTTATGAAATTCTACGCAGGGTGAACCGGTATTGTTTCGTTAAAATAACCGTCGACCCGGCTATCAAAGCGGTTTATCGTTACCGTAAGTCTCGAAGAGATGTCATTTATGGACTCTTAATTATTTTCGGAGATTTATCGGCCGTGAAATCGGCTGACATTTACACCGATTACGTGCTCCGATTTTATTACGATAAGATCAGTTAAGTCTCATCTTGACGCCGATGGACCCGTTAACGCGTGAAATTTGACATCGAGAAGAAGACCCGTGACCGATCAATCGCAGACATCGTGAATTATAAAGATCCTCATTATCCTTGTTAATAACAATCCTCGTATCTATTTAAATAATATCGAAACGACTAGCCGATGAAAACTATAAATTTTTCTAAGATACTTATGGTACCGTGTAAAAAAATCACAATAACAGATACACCTGCGGTCTATTAATTACACGCAATCACCGTAACGATTAGTAACCATTTGTTCCTATTCGTCAGCCGTCGACGTCTCGTTTCAACGATTCGCGTGACGCGACTGCGCTAATTCACAGAAAATTAATTCACTTTCGTTTCCACGGACTCGAGCGGCATACCAAACAGCGATTATGAACGAGCCTGTACAATCGCTTCTATAACACTCATTCCGATTCCCGGTCAGTCCCGGAGCACCGAACTTGACCAACAACGAAAATAAGAACGACGTTATAAACGTTCAAATAGCCGCTAAGTGTCGGTTGACCGCTAAAAAGCCCGGCAACAGAAACAATCCAAGCGGCAGCGGGCCGGTAAAATTTCCATCGGTGAAAATCTACTTACCGATTTCAAGCTGATCGTTCCTCGTAGCCCACCGATTCACCCCTTCCTCATTCTCGATGAGAAACTTTCCACGCCAGCGAGGAAATCCTTTCTGGCACAGAGTAAACGTAAAATCCTGTCCGAAGGTGTTCGACACTCAGACAAGTCCCTCATACGAGAACACGATCATTCACATAGGGCCCACTTTGTATTGTACTCCCTTTTTCTTGTCCCTCCCTAAAAGCAATCCCTTGGAATCCAGTCCGATTTGGTTGATGACGAATCCAATGATTCACATAGAGATTCACGTATCGATCATCCGAATGCTTGATCCTCGATCTCTCTCTCTCTTTCTCTCTATCCGTTTGTGCGTATCATTCGATGATGATGATGATGATTCCGTCCAGGAATCACTGGGTTGCCGTTCGGATGTTCGCCACTCCACGTGCACGCGGTTCGACTACCGGTCGCGCTTTGAGGATCGGCTGATTGCGTGGACGAGGAAGCCGCGGAGGAAGGTGGTAGGGAGCCGCGTGCCGCGAACCACGTGTCCCGCCCGGAGAAGTCTTCTAGTTTCGGAGCCGCTCCACACGACGACGTGGGGACGACTGAATCGAGCGCGGATCGAAACCTTTTCCCGTGGAACAGGTGGAAACGGACGGGTTAAAGGTGTCGTCGGGATGCAGGTCGACGTTGAAGAGTCAGGGGAGAGGTGATGAATCGAATGAAGAGTGATTTTGATGATTTTTGAAAGGTACATTTAACTGGGAATTTTTTATGTCTATTTTGTTTTAGTGTATTTCGATGTTTGATTATCTTGGGGAGAAATTTGAAAAGATATCAAATTTGAGATGATTGAGATGTTTGGATGTATTGAAATTTCTAGGTGGTATTGGTTAGAATTAGATGTATAGTAGTTAGATGCACCAACACGTACAAGTGTCCGTCAGACACTTACGACCAGGCGTTTAGGTCAATTAAATCACGTGTACTTGTACAATTACAGTAAACGCGATAAACTAGTATCTACGTTACATTCGACACTTGTTTCCTCGGATCATACAAATTGAAACCGTGTTGAAAAACCATTCCACGATTCGACCTCTAGCATCTCTCCCCCCCCCCCCCCCCCTGTAATTACTATAGAGTTTCTTTTCCGGGAACACGGCACGTGGACCGGATACCCGCGTTCTTCTGAACCGACCGACTGTAACGATAACTTTAGAACCGCTTATCAAAGATCCAGCCTCTACATCCTCGAAGAAGAAGAAAAAAAAGAGAGTGGAAAAGAAAAAGAAAAGGGGGGAAAATAAAGGAAAAAAAAGAAATCGAACGGATCGCGTATTATACGAAATGCTTGTCGGTTGTACAAAGGTTGTACGGTACAGAGAGGATAGTGGTGTATATTCACGTTACGTACATATATGTACGTAACTGGCTACCAGTACGGTCCCTCTCGCCTTTGGGCGAAGTGGGTCGACCTCTTGGAGAACAGTCGAGGCCGACGGCCTCCTCTCGTGCTACCTGCCTCGGTCATCGTCTAGTCCTGTGTCTCCTCCCTTCGTGATAACATAGTCATTTTGATTCAGTCATTCGTCAGGATGATCGCGATTTTATCGGATCATTGTCAATCTTTAGACTACGGTTTTAATCGCGAACGATCTATTTCAACGATTTCTGAATCGTCTGATAGTCAGGGAAAAGATAAGGGGAAACTTATCGAACGTTTTTAAATGAAAGGGTGAAATACATTGTGTGAAATTGTTTGTTTTATTTTATTTAAACGACTTAATAGGTTGACTGATCTATCTAATTTTATTGATACAGGTATATCGGATTTATTGGATTTCTATCGATGTTACTCGAGAATAATAGAACGATCCCGTCTGTAAGTGTCCGCCTATCGGTTTTAACGAGTGTACTTTACGATTCCGTTTAGTTTTGCCGAGTGTAATTTAGCGCGCGTGTAAGAAACGTTCGGCGTGTAGACGAATGAAAAATAGGCACGATCGTCAATGGGGAAGTAATTAAACTAAAAGACGTACTTGTTCGGTACGTAGGAAATTCCTTGTTTCTTTTTTTTCTCTCTCTCTCTCTTCTTTCTTTCTTTCTTTCTTACCGGTTGGTAGAAGACGGCGCTCATTAGACTGGTGAACTAGAGCGAAAACTTCAAAAACTGGTGAGAGTGGCGTCGAGAGCTAGGTTACAGAGACTAGAGTTTCGGTTTACGTGCTCTCGCTTGTAATAGCCGATTCCGAAATTTCAATGGCCGCCGACTCATTAATTCTATTGCCGATGAAAACGTCGGATTAAATCCGACTCGACTCTCGGTCTACACTTTTTCTTCCAACCTTTTGTTTCCATCCTCGTTCTAACATTCCATCGCTACGTGAACGAATCGAAGAATAATTAATCGGCCATCCGTCAATATACTTACATATCCGAACCGGTTTTTCGTCCACGTGAAGAACAAAGTTTGAAAATTATGCCTCGACTAAAATCACTGCAATTCACCGTAATCGACGAAACAGCCTATTCCTCCTCCCTTCCCCCCTTTTCCCCCCTTCCTCTCCCCCACTCTTTCGTCTGTTCACGTGCCGATAGAATCGACTCTGAAATGACTTCTGTAAATCCCTGGCATTTCAATTACCCGGCGGGCGTCTACGGCAGCGTCGAGCCGCATCGATTCCGACGTCGGGAAAACTTGGCGAACGAAGCAAAGTATAAAGTAGACATTTGCGAGTTTACTGTTCCGTGCATATGAAGACGCCGGTAACGCCCACGGGCTTGTCTCGTAGAGGTGCATCGTATAACGCGATGCGTTTGTATCGATACGATATAATATGTATGTATGTATGTACGTACGTACCACGTAACGCGACCAACTGGCAAACAAAAAAAATAACGCCTTCTGTCGTCCGCTACGCTTCGTGACAATAAAGATAAAATCCGGCGGCGCGTTAATAATCACCATCGCGGAACGGGATAACGATTATTAAATTTAACGGACGGCGGTAAAGTATTCACCGATTTTCCATCTAATTACGTCGCTAATTTTCATCCAACTCTAACACCGACGTTTTCCGTAATAACCGTCGTACTTACCCTGTAAAGTATTAATCGCCTCCTTATTAAACCGCGTTTATATTACCTCGTTACGATACACCGGTGTAATCCACGTGTAATAAGAAGAAACCGGGTACCTGGTCGCCGATCGAATTCACTGTCCAACGCACACCATCGTTGGCACGAGTCATCATCCTATCCTAATGAGTCATCGGGTGAATTCGAAGTGCGTTAACCGCGATGAGTAAATACCATCTGATTCATATACATATACATATACATATTCATATGTATGTTTGTCAACCGGACGGATGTTGCGGTAGAAAAAAATTCTTTTCTTGATCCGGGATCAGAAAATGAGATGGAAGGGGGAGGAGAAGGGGAGATTTAGTGGGAACGATTAAATCGAGGTTCGGATCGATGGATTAGCGTATCACGATTCCGACGTCAGGAATGACAAATAGACGCGCGAACGCGAGAAGATAATGCATGTGTATCGAGCGCAGCCGGACGCTCGCCCGATGCGAAATGCATTTCCTTTCTCGGTTCGTAACTGGTGCGTACCCCGCGGAA
Organism: Mimumesa dahlbomi; assembly: GCA_917499265.3. Taxonomy (NCBI): domain Eukaryota; kingdom Metazoa; phylum Arthropoda; class Insecta; order Hymenoptera; family Crabronidae; genus Mimumesa; species Mimumesa dahlbomi. The sequence goes on along the minus strand of OU824114.1, from coordinate 3,590,147 downwards.
ATAATGGGCGATTCTGCATACGCGTCGTCCAGGTCGTTACTGAACTTTTTTTTTGAACAACCAGTGACTATCTGGCGCACGGAGAAATTTTTCGTGTTGCCACGCGCGGAATGTATTATTTTTTTTTTTCATTTTTTTCATCGATGGTCTTTTTATGATTGGTATAATTAGTATGATGTCTTGGTTCGATAGTTAATATTTCGTTGTTACGTTGTTTGTTTGTTTGTTTGCTTTTTTTTTTTGTTAATGAAACTTTTGCTGACCGATAGCATTGATACCGTGGAAAATGACGGCGTTAATTAAGGCGCGCCTTTGTATTAAATACGTCCACTAATTGCAGATGCGTGTGGCAAGATATATTGCGATGAGCTAGATACAGTGTAGAAGTATTATAGAAGGCTCGCATGGCGTCCCGCGATGTATAAAAGTCCGGCGATTCAGACTGGAAATGCGCGTAAACGCCTAATGAAACTGAGATTTTTTCCATGTGGTAAATGGGTAATTGGATCGTTGCTTATAACGACGAGATGACACGATTAATTAACCCATTTTCCATCCTTCTTTGCTTTTAAACTCGGATCACCGTTTCTTCTATTTCATTTCTCGGCATTATGATACCATAGTTTCTACGTTTATGTGTCTCCCGATGAATTACAACGATTGCCGAACGATTTCGCGTAAATCGCGATACGTTTCACGCGACGTGTCGCTAGAAATTCTATTCGACGTCGGGGATACCTCCATGTGCAAAAAAGAATTTCTCCTCGCATCGGCACAAATCGCTTTCTTTTTTCCATCGTCGGTTCAACGACGCCGCTCACGCGATCGACGCAAGAGATGCAGCAGCAGCAGCACTTAAGCCCCTGCATGCATGGACCACCGCGTACACCAATGACGTCGCGGTATTTCGTTCGTTAAGTCATCCGGGGATAGGATAGGACTCGAAGAACGCTCCCGAACGCTATGGGATTAGCCAGATACGATCTGAGTGTCGATCCGAGTGTCGGGGAAAGAAATATATGCAGAAGGATCGCTTCGTGGCGCGCCTCGAATTAAGAATACGAGCGAGATAATTGAACTCAATTCCATGGACAGTTTTTTGGGACGATCTATCTGGTCCGTGACTTATGAAATCGGAGTAGTTAAAGATCTACGACATGTATTTATGTATAAACGTGTGTATGTCGAACGGCAGACGAAAAATCTCAAGGCATTCATGTTTCTTTCACCAGCATCACATCTCACATGAAATTTCATATTAAAATACATTAATCATGTGAAATTCCACTCCCCCTAACGCTAATTCTCACAGTTCCTGTCATCGTATAAACAACGGACCACCATTAGCGCAGAGTTTTAAAATTGCAATCCTGAAACCTGGATCATTACTTTTCATTCTGACGCGATATTTCCTGGGATGATTTTTTTATTCAACTATCAGACAGGTGTGGGGGAAGGGGGAGAGGGGAGATACGAATCCATCTTCCCATGCGGCAGGCGTAATTGTATTACGACGAAACCCAAGGCATATTAGAACATAAATCGTGGATCCAATCTTATTCCGGGGCTTTGCATAAGTTTAAAATATTTACATAGAGCCTCTCCGCAGGGGAGCGGGTGCTCATTTCGGATGCACCGGTGGCAGCGGATATGCATGTGCCCCCGGATGATTAGCTCGGCACAGAATTCACACACGTACACACAAACACACACACGTGGATGACTTAGAAGGGCCCGCGTCCGCGTCCCCCTTGTGTTGCGCGAATGCTGAAAATTGCCGGTTTCAACTGGCCCCGTTAATTGCGCCTCGTTATAAGGGCAGCGTGCAGGGAATAAAAGATAAAAATAAAAAGAAGAGAAAACAAAAAGGGAAATCGTCGTCGGGTGCACGAGGGATACGCACACCTGTGTAATCCCTGACGTGATGTCGACGGCACGCTCGTCTTTACGTCGAACGAGACGGAAATTGTTGAAAATAAAGTGAAACGAATCGCAAAGGGCTAAATAGATAGCTTCCTTGTAGTATGTTAGTTTGTTTGTTAGATAAGTGTGTGAAATTTTTTAAATATTAATGATATGATACGAGGACACTATAGAGTAGTATGTGAATCATATATATTTGTATTATTTAAATAATTTTACTTTTGTACTTTGCATTAATTCATAACGTATAAAGATCTTTTAAACCAAGAATGTCTATCGGAGAACTTACAAAAGTGTCCCCGAGAGTTTAAACTCATTATCTCAATTAGTTCTCGAGGGCTAAAAAAAAAAGACGTACCCTAGGGTAAGCCAAATTTAACACAGTAGGGAAGATAAGCACTATCCGCTCTCCTTCAAGATATCCTAATAGCATCTTGAGGTGGCTCATTACCCTTACTAAGAGGAACAATTTAACTCTTCGAGTACCAGAAATTCTTCAAGAAACTCCTACAGTCGTTCCTACAAAACATTACCTTATTACCATATTAAAATTCCAAATTACTTCCATCCCAACGAAAAAAGTAGTAGGTAAATCCTCGGTGGGACTCGTCGAGTTACGAAATTCACGCGGTTAAACGACGATAATAATTATTTCTTTCGTCACTCCATTGTCTCGTTACGTGTGTCCCGTCCCGCCGTGGTGTCACGTTAATATAACGTGTCAAAAGGAACGACGAACAAAAAAATGGAAAAAAAAGCGAGAAAAAAGAACAAAAAAAAAACGCGGACGGATCACAATTTTCACGTTCAAAGAGCGAAGTGACCTACCTTCCGCCACGGCGTCATCAACGTACCTCGTAAAGTCCGCGACGAAACGAGCACAAGGTATAATTTTCGGTGCTGCTTCGTGCCGAATTTTCGTTACGTTGTGTGCGCTCCTAATTGACGTGACTATACGCACCGGGATGGCAGCTTTATGGTCGATTAAAGGGGGTTTCCACGGTCCACGGACCGCGCTGGCACGCATAATGTATATCAGAGAGCTTCGAGGTTTATGGATGAGGTGCATTTAAAAGCGTTCGTCGTACTCCGCCGTCCGGAGAACGATTCCGATCTCTTCGGTTCGGTTCGGTCGATTCGCAGTTTCGACTTTCTTCCCGTTCGTTCGTTCGTTCGCCGCGGCGACGTTCGCTGTCTTCTCCGCTTCGTCTTCTTCATCCACTCGATGCTCTTCAGCGATGTTAGTGGGTCAGTTGGACCCGCGGCTGACCGCAGAGACAACGACTCGTTCGGGTAACGAATCGAATTTATATCCAATCGGATAACCCCGGGGAGGTGTGCTTGGGATAATTGACTCGATATTGATCCACTTGATTTTTTTATATTTATATATTCCACGTGGAATCATTTTAAAAGTTTTAATCTCATTTTTGTTTCACTCGTTTGATATTATTAAAGATGAAAGTTGAATATTAGGATTGAATTCGGGTAATAGAAGTTTAAGACAATACGATTGGCGGTCCTTTTGTCCGACGATTTCACGTTTCGATCACGCGAGAGACAACGGTGTTTATGTATTACACTTGTGAACGTACTCGAAGCCAGTTCTCCATTCCGCTTGTACTTCTTCTTCTTCTTCTACTTCACCGTCGTCGTCGTCGTCGTCGTCGTCCTCTTCGCCCGTAATAAGTGGGTCGTTTAGCTCGTTCGCTCAAAGAGACAACGGCTCATTCCGATAACGAATTGAATTTATTTATAACAGAGTATCGATTGGGCGCGTATAACGCGAGAGATAGTCGTCGACCTGGTCCCGGCTCTCTCTTCTTAATTATCGGGTACCGACGATGCCGAGAGCATCTCCTTCCCGTTGTTTCTACCGGTCGGCACACACACTTTGCGTTTAATTGCTTCCCAAGGACAGTGTAGACGACGGAAGACAAGCATCGGGAAAAGAAGACGAAGAAGAATTCGACGATCGTCGAGATTGATACGTATTCGTTGTTCGAGTCTCATCCGGTGGGTTCTAATTATAAAATTAGAAAGACTTTATTTCATTGTAATTAAGACACACGTGCTTAGTTTTCCTCCCTCGTACCTGTGTGCACCGAGACAGATACATATACGATGTTCTATTATACTTAAGAAACGTACATACATACATACGTATGTATATACGTGCGCGGGATGTATGCAATAAATTTTAATTAACTCGCGATACCCAATGAAATTAGTGACCGCTTTGCACCGCAGTCTCCTTGATACAATTAAAATACAGTTACCCGCGAAACACAACACATTCAAGTGTTTTCGTTAAAATCGACCGAACAACGAGCGTGTAACACGCTCTTAACCGTTTCACGGTATACAAAGTAGGTAGAAAAAGATACAATTGGAAATCGACGAGAGTATACATATATACATATAATTTCTTCTAATCGATCTAAATGAGAAAGAAACAGTGGGAAAATGGAATAAGAATATGGTCGACGATTTTTTACCAATATGTTAGCACGCGAATCGACTCGCGGGAACTTTCACGCTTATTTTCCAGCGGCATGTTAAATACCTGTGCGTTAACGGCGAAAGATTAAGAACCACCAGCAAGCATCGATAACGTCGTCGCATTCCTGAAACGTGTCGTCGGTTCGCCGCGTAGAAAAAGCCCGCGGTAGCACGCGATAACGGTTGCTGGAATCCTCGCGGTGTCACTAGGTCGCAATACACATTTCCTAGCGACGACGGCCAGGCGTCTCTCATCTTCTCAATGACTTCGAAGACATCGCGACGACGAGGACGGCGACGGCGACGGCGACGGGGTTCGAGGCACAATTAAACGTGCGGCGCGGAGATTTATCATCGCGCGGCCAATTAAAAAGTGGGAAACGAGAAAACCGTCCGCCGTTCCGTTCTGTAAAGCCGGATTGGCCCAGTAAATATCTGCGCGGCAACATTCGGCTGTAAAAAAAAAAATCATCGTTCGTTCGCGTCGAAAGGAGACGACGGCAATTTACGCATCGATTCGCGGATTTATCGTCGGTACGACGGGAATGATTTACAAATGTACATATTTCGAATAATTCACGGGAAACTTTTGAACATGTACGAAAAGGAAATAGGAACGTATGTGTGTGTGTGTGGAGAAATGAAGAGGAAAAATTTGATTAAATCACGATCGTTAAAACTACGTTGCGAAGTGGTCGTCGTTAAAACTATTGTTACAGCACTACCGGGGTACCATTATCGGCGTTACTCTTCAAACATTAAACGTGTTACGTAAAGCCAGCAATTTCGCGAATTACGAGCGCGACGACGTACGTACATACATACATAGGTATAGGTATATGTATATGTATAAGTACGCAATCGCCGGCGTGAAAAAGGTCGTCGTAAAGGTGGCGACAAAACAAAAAGATTGAGAGTGTTTCTGTCTGAGCTTCGCGGTTTCATAATAGCGTTGAAAAGAAGCGGGAAAAGGAAGAGAAAAAAAAAATATATATATACATATATACATATAGAATGAGTAACGACGGGGAAGCGAAGCCGTGGTACGTGAAGCGACAAAAGGAAATGAGCGGCTATTGTTTGGCCGCACGTAGGTGCTTTTGATGTTACGAGCACCGGTTTCTACGCAAATGCGTGCCATTTGCGGGATCAGGGAAATAGTTGTGAAGTAATGTCATTCGCGAGTAATCGTCGCCTCTTTCAGAAGGTTGACGGGACCTTGAGCCGGTTAGGAAATCCGGTTTCCAACGTATATAATCCGCAACCTGTTTTATATTTCGTACCCGGGAAAATACTTGGGGCGGGGAGGGGGGACACGGTAATTAATTATTCCACGCACAGCGTGAATATATTTTTTTCATCGATAATGATACCGATGATATTTTAATTACCTTAGAACACCTCGAACGATAATATCGACGTTCTTGGAAAGCTGGCGTACCACTTTTAAAAGTAACAAGAGCGACTCGATCACCGCGGCCAGGATTGATTTCAAACACTGTCGTTAAGTATATACCCGTCGAAATACAATCGAAGGAAAGCGTACGGTGAAGGTAAATTTGCCGCGAGGCCGTTAAACAGGGTGAAATCCAGGTGTCATTCTTCGCGTGCAACGATGCAATTTTCGGGGTTCGTAGCGTTAAGTGCTTCTCGTTGCACAAGAAAGGAAAAAATATAAAGCCCCGCCAGGCCTGGAGGTGAGCAGTTAACCGATACTCTCGCAAATCGTTCTCCACTTACGCGTGAGAAACGAAAAGGGTGAAACGAGGTTGTAGCCAGGCTCAATGTTGAACTCGAATGAGAAACGTTTCGTGTCACGGTATCCGTTGGTCACGGTTTATTAAATGATTTGTTTTTTTTGCGCACGGTATTCCGTAAGTAAACTTCGAACCCGTCGATTTTCTCGTTCTTAACTCGTTCGTTCTACCGTGAAAACGGAAGTTGAACGAGATTTTCGTTTCGATTTCCGTTCGTAATTCGACGATGGAAAGAAAAAAAAAACAATCATGGCCAGTAATTCGGTAATTAGTTATTCGCGATGGATCGCAACTTGTGCAATTTCTGAATGAACGAACCATCACTGGCGAAACGAAAGCCACGTCGATTCTATGACCGACTACGCGTCTGCATCGGCGCGTGTGAGTTAGCATAATGATGGGGGACAATGCACAGTGGTGAAAGTTCTGCACGCAGACAAGACACGGTGGCATTCACTCCACGACACCCGTGGATGCGCTCTGGGAACCAAAATCTCTGTCTCCCATCGCGATCCTGCCGAGGGAACATTGCCAGCGAACCTTCTGCGATGAATAATCGCACGCTGGACGATCGATATCACCGATTCGAGATTCAGGGAAAAGGGACACGCCTCTGTCACAGACAAATAAATAACATTCAACAACCATTGACTTGACAACAATTTTATTCACCCATTACAATTCAAAATTGTCAAGATTAACATGGAAAGATTAAGATTAATTTCCTATATTTTTCTTTTCTGTTCACAGTTTTATTGTAGGTTGTACTCCATCGTTATTCACGATTTTCCCCAAAAGTCGATATTTAGGTTACCGGGTATTAATATGGTAAACTTCGGGATAGTCCGTGTTCTAAAGTAAATCCGGAGCTCGCGGGTGGAATACACGCTGATACTCGATTTAAATAATATTACTCTTCCCCGGTGGACCCGTTACGGAGATTTAAACTCCCCCGTGGAGGCGAGGCTTTCACGGAATAGGGATTGAATATTCGTATCTCGCGTGAAATTTTCATGCAAGTGTACCGTTCATCCTATCGTATGTAAATTGGGTCAGGGCAATTTATATGCAAAGTATTGGTACATACTGCGAATTCTCGTCGAACGACGAGCTCTCCTACCGAATAGTTGCATCTAATCATAGTACCGGCGGGGGGAAGGGGGAGGGGGGTTGACGTGTGCTGTATACACGTGTACGTGTATACCATCGCAATGTCGTGCGGGATATCTGACAACAGATTTCACCCGTTCGCAGTACCACAGGGAGAACAATCTCATTTCCGCCGGTGACAGCTAAGAAACTTTGCCAGACACGAAATTTCGTATCGTATTTACCCGTACTCGACCGTTCGTACAAACGAAAAATCCAATTAACATCGCGGACGGTTAACTCCGAATGGAAACTACGAATTACTTGATAATAGAGTCACTCCGCTGGTTATGTTTCCGGTGATCGAAATAATTGGAGTATGCAAATAACCAACCGGCTATCGGAATAATCATGTTATCAAGATACTCGAAACTAATTCCACCAGGAATTTCCCCTGTTCCGCGGACAACGTAGACCGTGTTAGAACACCCCAAACGTGATTATTACTCGATAGAAAAGTTTCGCCAATTTATCCAGGTGGAATGTTATTGCGAGTTATCGCGTTACGACGCGGAAAAATCGTGATTTATGAATTCCCGGGAAATTATTTATGAAACGTTACATCTCGGCAAGGTGCCTCGTAAGTTCTTGCCAAATCCACGCTCGAAGTCGATATATTTCTGGGTTAGTCCATGACACGCTCACGATATACAGTTACGAATGTTGCGTAAGAGGGGTTACCACAGGCACATTGCGCGGAAGTACCCTGTAAATATAAAAAATAACGGTAACGGTGATATGTGAACATTGTTCTGTTACGTCCAGACTGATCGTTATCGCGAATCAGACCCTCTATATATATATAACGTACGAGTAATTAATTAACGAAAAGCCACCGCGTTCACCGAACACCGGGAGTCATTCGTTTCCGTGAATGTGACAATGTTAACCCCGTCACATCTCTATCGCGGTGGATTAAACGCAGAGATTAAATATCCCCACCCCCTCTCGTGGTACTTTCACAATTCCATCGAAACCGCGGGATTTCACGTAAATCACAGATATCAACCGGCACGTTCAGATCGCTTGACACGAATCCTTTTCTTACGGGTCGTCCAAGAAACCCGAATTCACCGAACCGTCATTAAATTTACTTTACACGGTGTATTCCTTTGAGAAAGTTTTACGACACCGAATGGAAGTTCGAAGACACTGTAAAAGCGGCAAAATTAGATATCGATTTATCTTTAAACACCTTCGTGCGATGTCACGAATATATATATTTACAAATTTTCTATCTTCTTCCCGCAAGAAACAACGCTGTCACTAATTTTCTTGACTCTTCTCCATATTTTGTTCACTAACACGCGATCACCGGGATCGGTTTTGCATGCGCGAATTCCACGCCGTCCAGATTTCTATTATGTTCCGCGGAATTAGGTAATAAAACTATGTTGTAATTTACACCTACCAGCGGGTAATTACAACCGCGCCGGGGTTCGCCGCACGTGTAGCCATCAATGCTGATTACATTGTTTGCGCTTGCTAATTCCAGCCGGCCGGTCGTCTTCGTGTACTTCGACCACCGTTCGTTGTACGTATTAACACTATGCCTCATCGGCCGTCCTCATTCCCGATGTGACTTCGTATACGTATGTACGTACGTACATATGTAGTATGTACCGAAGGTTCGAAATGTCGGGAGATCTCTCTTCGTTCGCCACGCTCACGGGTGTACCAACATTATATTTTAAAGCTGCCAAAGGAAAATAATGCGTTCCGCGCGACTTGCCACGCCGCACATGCTCCGCGAGCCTCGTATATTTCGCGAACGTTGCGTATGTACGATGAAAAAAATACAAACACACACATTGAGGAATCTATGGGTAGGTGAAACTACTACCAGGGAAGTGCTGGGGTAAATTTTGGCGCCAATCATTTATCAATGATCTATCGCAGACGGGATTTAACGATTTCTTGGTAACAACAAGTGGAAGAAAGAGTTTAAAAAAATATATATATTCATCGTACAATTACATCCTCGCGAGACCAAAGCCTAGAACACGGATATCCTGACGTGAAACGTTAAATACCGTTCGCCGAGGTACACACTTCAACTTTCAAAGTCCACCGGTTGGCATGGCGCAGTGAAATCCTTGGAAATCATTCGTAACCTATCTTCAGGTACTAATTATTAGCGAACGAAGAATAGAAAGTCAAACGAACTTGACAAATATCATGTGTACGATATTGAAAATCTAATTGTCGTCACTTTATATCAGTCCCCGTGATGTTACGATCGCGCCATTTAACAGATTTATCGTATACGTACATACACACATACACTTGTCTCTAACGTTCGTATTATTTTATGACGGAAGAACAGGTCTCCCGTAAAATCAGCGACGTTCAATCGACATCGTGTTTTCCATTACCGCGGCCTACCCGTTCCAGTTTAAGTCGAACACGTTGATGCATTGCGTGACGCTGTACTTCCCTCGACAAACAATCAATTACTATTATGCGCGCATATTGAGACGGTGCATCTTCGATCGTGAACACACCGTCGACGTAGTAGTCCCCCCTCTGTTCACCCGGGGTTCGCCGTTGACGGATTCGATTTTGTGGGCGTTCGTATTCCATTAGCGACGGGTTCCGATTAAATGGCCGGAGACAATGCGTTTGTTGATAACAGACGACCGACGTCGCGATTAAACGACGCCGAATAGACGAGGACAACGTTCAACGATGTAAAAAAAAATAAAGAGAAGATGTTACGTCCCATTGTTTCACTTTAGAAAGAAATTGATAGAGAAAGAACCGTGAAGTTTCATCCATGAAATTTATTTTCCCGAACGAAGGGTCTGGTGATTCACTTTTTCACGTCGAGTTCTACGAATCTCTCGATTGAATTTCGACCCCGGGGCCCACTCCATCCCACTTCTACTTTCCATGAAAATCGCTTCGATGAGTTGCCAATTCGATTGTCGCGGGGCCCGCGGTGGCTCTCCGGTGATTCGATGACACCCGGCGATAGAATGGCGTACAATCATCGTGAGTGGCAATCAGTGATTATTAGCGGGAATCTTCGTAATGAAATGGGACAATGACGGTGCGGCTTTGTTTTTTTTTTCGTCTCCTCCGGTTTCTTTTGATTTCAAACGCGCACGAGAGATACGAATTAAAGGGCATTAGACACCGGTCTTTTCTTTTCTGTGGAGTTTTTTATTGTTTTTTCTTTTTTATTTTTTCGTCATCGTCATTCGCGCTGCCTCGAAACGCGGGGAATAGATACAAAAGAACGATAAAGTAGGTAAGTAGGTGGTTGAACGCGTCGAGGGATATTACTTGCTCGTTTTATAATAATCAATTGATTTTTTCTCCCGGGCTTAATGCGTTGTTGCGGTTTTGTCTTCTCACGCCTCGCGAACAGTACAAATTGGTTACACGAGCGGGCTTGTACACGGGTTATAAAGCGAATTATGAAAAAGAACCATTCGCCGGAGAGGAGTTTTGCAATCAGTCGGCGCAGCGGCGTGACTTCCTTTAAAAAGACACAAACAAAAAAAAAGGGAGAAATAAAAATAGTGCATCAACGGCGACGAAATTTCTTTCTTGTCCCCGGGGGACCGGAAATGAAACACTCACGATGGTGGCGAACAAAACGCACCTCCTGGGCACCCTATCAAGATCAAACGAAACCTGTGTCGAAATACTAATTTCTCTTTCTAACGAATTAAACATAGTTTCAGGTATTCGCGTTATAATTCGACTCTCCCTATTTCTCAACCATTGTCACAATGTCTAATTTCAAACGACAAGTATATTTATGTGTCCGTGAAAATAACCGTAATTACAAACGCCAGGATACATTATCCAAGTTTTATTGTCGATAATTAACAATATCCCGTCTAAATGACTGGCGTGAGACCCGCGGGAGAAAACTTTCCTGAAGATCGTCTTTCTACGCGCGGGGCAATAATATGTTGCCTTTCTCCCTTATTCTTCTGACATCAGACACCATGACAGAGAATAAAAGTGGTGCATACTGGTTCGCAGACTTTTACTGTCACGGGCATAATGTTCAGACAATGAGACGTTTCACCTATTTCTCCTACGACCACCGTTTTCCTGGTATTACAGGTAAAGCCTAACTCGTAGCGTCCCCGCACGATCTTCCAAGAACAATGAATCATTCGTGCGTCCTGCATAGGTAAGTCTTAATAATAAAACTTTCGAGTGAATTTGATCGTTATCTACCACTGACGCAGCCATTTGCAGAATAAATGGGGCGAGAACGGTTAAATGGTTAACAGGTACAAATTTCTCCCATTAAAGTGAAATTTTTTTGCTAGACAACAATCGATATATATATGTACAGTTTTATTTTAATCGTTTCTAATGACGAGCTGGAAAATCATTTACCAAATGTATAAACACGTTGTTTTAATGTGGTCGATGAATGTCATTTGCAAATTGTTACGGGGTTTGGTTAGATGAGAATGAAGATTTTACAAAGACATTTGTTTAATGAAAAGACAAAAAAGAAAAATGGCACAGCTTTCCTCGTCACCCAAGGGGTACTGTGCCGGGACGCGTTCCCATTTTTTTACATGGCGGGGATCCCCAGGAGGCCTACACCATGCCACACGGTTTTCGTGTGGGGAAAAAAATAGTGAAAAAAAAATATTGTACGTATATTATATAAATCGAAAATAGAAGTGCTATCCTTAAGCCGTCAGTCTCATATTTTATAGAATTACTTTTTTTTATATTGTCTCGTGGATGTATGCAAATCTCGTAAGAAGTTCATCTTTCTGATATAAGTCCTTAACATTAGTATAAATTCGTTCACCGACGATATCAGAGCGATGCGAAGCGGCTACCAAAAGTAAACTAATGATCCGCAGTTTCATCGTACGAAGTGAAAGTCGTTTCTTTTGCATAGTTTTTCCTCGATCGCGGAATCACTTTCCCGTATTACGTTAATCCGTCGAACGTACACCACGTGTATCAGCGGCACCGTGCGAACGAAAACTAGATAAAAACCAAACAAGAATAACAAAACAAGAAGTTCCGTCGGAAAGACTGCAACGTAATTCAGATCCAATCACTCGCACGGCACCAATTAACTTTGATTGGCGTCGATGACTCGTGATCGGATCCCACGTCAAATTCTCGCGGCGTGTCAAAACGAAGACCCGATGAATAAAAACGAAACGTGAAAATCAAACAACAAAAAAACAAAAAACTAGAAAATATCGCGATTTAGAGACCGACGGGAAAAACTATCGGAAAAACTTTCACCCCGACGCGATCCTATACATATACATAGATATATATGTATATACTACCCGTGCGTACGCGTATGTACATCGAAGTTTGCTCGATCGAACACCGAGATCGTCCGTGAAAACGATGAATAAAAATCTTACATCACTAAGCGCCGGGCAAAAAATGATTTGCCGCGACGCGTCTTACACCTAGTGTCACTTAGCAGACTGACTACCTGTGCTGTATACCTCTTCGGTGTTAATAGATAATCGGATATTGGTAGGAGCCACTAAACACGTTCGAGAGCCCGAGGTGCGCGACACACCGATCACCGGAACTCAAGAGGTGCCCACGTTACGGAAACAGGATCTTTTATACCCTGGAAATTATTGATTTCCTTCGCCGCCCGCTCGCCCACCGACGCACGTGCGCAGGTCCTTACCGTCGCGGCGCACGAGCACGCCAGATGTGCGAGAAAAAATGAAACCGAAATAAAAACGATTTTTGGCAAGAAACACTGCCACACCGTCGTTTCGATTCGAACGGTGATCGGTAAATTGTCGCGGTGGATCGAAATTTCGCGGGGAAACCTCGACAGAGTCGTCCGGATTACGGGAATGGTACGGGGAAGTCGGATGGAATTAATTGAACCGGTAGTTTGCCGTGGTAAATAGGATTAAGAAAGTTTCCGAAGTACTCTTAACTATGGCTATCCGATTTTCTGTGTTTGTCGAAGGGGGATCGGTTGGGGAACTAGGGATTGGTTGGGAGGCGATGAGTTTCCGTGGAATCTATTTAAAGTTACTGGAGATAATAAATGTTTATGCGTTTCGGGATTGTTGTATAGAGTGTTCTTCTCGTTTCAGAGATCCTTGATTAATTAAATTATTCGTGTTTGATAAAAATCATGGAAATGCTTGTGGAGAATCGAACGTTTAGTTTAAAAACTTCAAATTTATATTACGAGATCAAATCCCGTGGATTGTATATTACGACGATTTTATTTATTATCTAAATAAAAGTGGTATTTACAAATTCCTATCAATTTCCCTCTGATAAGAAAACATATTGACATCTGTCGGTGAAACGGGGAACTGCAGAACCTACAAATTCAATATCACAGACACAGACGAGGCACAGTCGAGGTATTGGATAGGCCAATCATCCCCATGCTTTTCGATGTCACTGGTTTGGAGGGCTCTAGAGCCCTCTTACCATTTTAGTGTCACTCGCTACGTTACCATTTTCGGTTCGAATCTAGGATGTCCGTCGATTATTAGTAAGAATACGATATAGATGTTATAGTTTATGCGTATTAATAATTGACCTTTGTACTGCGAAAGAACCAGTTTTTGCCTGCCATTTCCACAATTTTTTAGATATCAAAACGATTCTTCGCTGTCTTATTCGGCTTCGGATTCCGCGTCCAAAACGTCCGGGATCATTTAAATAGCTCAAAAATTACGTAAATGGCGAGCGATTTACGAAAATCGCAAAAAATCCTGACCTACCCCCTTCAGATTTTTGCGAAAAATTAAATTTTCGAAAAGTACAACTATTATATGTTGATCTGGCGTAGAATTTCCTAACTAAAACAATAGTACCAGTTTCAGATCGCTATCTCAAAAATTGAGCGAATGCCGACCAAAAAACTGGTTGAATTTGACGATTTTTCGCGATATTCGTAATTCCTTCGTCATTTCCGCAAATCTTTAGATATCGAGCTGAATCTTTAACTGTCTTATTCGGCATCGGATTCCGCTTCCAAAACGTCCCGGGTCATTTTGATATCTCTATCATTGTGGAAATGGCGAGCAAATTACGAAAATCGTGAAAAATCCTCAAATTCAGGTGGTTTTTTGATCGGCATTTGCTCAATTTTTGAGATAGCCGTCTGAAACTTGTACCATTGTTTTAGTTAGGAAATTCTACGGCAGATCAATATATAATAGTTGTACTTTTCGAAAATTTAATTTTTCGCAAAAATCTGAAGGGGGTAGGTCAGGATTTTTTGCGATTTTCGCAATTCCTTCGCCATTTCTACAATTTTTGAGATATTTAAATGATCCTGGACGTTTTCGACGCGGAATCCGAAGCCGAATAAGCCAGTGAAAGAATTATTTTGATATCTAAAAAATTGTGGAAATGGCGGGCGAATTACGAAAATCGCAAAAAATCCTGACCTACCCCCTTCAGATTTTTGCGAAAAATTAAATTTTCGAAAAGTACAACTATTATACATTGTTCTGACGTAGAATTTCCTAACTAAAACAATGGTACCAGTTTCAGATCGCTATCTCAAAAATTGAGCGAATGCCGATCAAAAAACTGGTTGAATTTGACTATTTTTCGCGATTTTCGTATTTCTTTCGTCATTTCCGCAAATTTTTAGATATCAATCTGATTCTTTCACTGGCTTATTCGGCTTCGGATTCCGCGTCCAAAACGCCTTGGATCGTTTTAATAGCTCAAAAATTACGGAATTGGCAGGCGATTTACGAAAATCGCAAAAAATCCTGACCTACCCCCTTCAGATTTTTGCGAAAAATGAAATTTTCGAAAAGTACAACTATTATACATTGTTCTGACGTAGAATTTCCTAACTAAAACAATGGTACCAGTTTCAGACCGCTATCTCAAAAATTGAGCGAATGCCGACCAAAAAACTGGTTGAATTTGACGATTTTTCGCGATATTCGTAATTCCTTCGTCATTTCCGCAAATCTTTAGATATCGAGCTGAATCTTTAACTGTCTTATTCGGCATCGGATTCCGCTTCCAAAACGTCCCGGGTCATTTTGATATCTCTATCATTGTGGAAATGGCGAGCAAATTACGAAAATCGTGAAAAATCCTCAAATTCAGGTGGTTTTTTGATCGGCATTTGCTCAATTTTTGAGATAGCCGTCTGAAACTTGTACCATTGTTTTAGTTAGGAAATTCTACGGCAGATCAATATATAATAGTTGTACTTTTCGAAAATTTAATTTTTCGCAAAAATCTGAAGGGGGTAGGTCAGGATTTTTTGCGATTTTCGCAATTCCTTCGCCATTTCTACAATTTTTGAGATATTTAAATGATCCTGGACGTTTTCGACGCGGAATCCGAAGCCGAATAAGCCAGTGAAAGAATTATTTTGATATATAAAAAATTGTGGAAATGGCGGGCGAATTACGAAAATCGCAAAAAATCCTGACCTACCCCCTTCAGATTTTTGCGAAAAATTAAATTTTCGAAAAGTACAACTATTATACATTGTTCTGACGTAGAATTTCCTAACTAAAACAATGGTACCAGTTTCAGATCGCTATCTCAAAAATTGAGCGAATGCCGATCAAAAAACTGGTTGAATTTGACTATTTTTCGCGATTTTCGTATTTCTTTCGTCATTTCCGCAAATTTTTAGATATCAATCTGATTCTTTCACTGGCTTATTCGGCTTCGGATTCCGCGTCCAAAACGCCTTGGATCGTTTTACTAGCTCAAAAATTACGGAATTGGCAGGCGATTTACGAAAATCGCAAAAAATCCTGACCTACCCCCTTCAGATTTTTGCGAAAAATGAAATTTTCGAAAAGTACAACTATTATACATTGTTCTGACGTAGAATTTCCTAACTAAAACAATGGTACCAGTTTCAGACCGCTATCTCAAAAATTGAGCAAATGCCGAACGAAAAACTGCTTTAAATTGATGAATTTTCGCGATTTTCGTAATTCCTACGTCACTTCCGCCATTTCTAAGCTATTCAAATGATTCAGGACGTTTTGGACGCGGAATCCGAAGCCGAATAAGCCAGTGAAAGAATCAGATTGATATCTAAAAATTTGCGGAAATGACGAAAGAAATACGAAAATCGCGAAAAATAGTCAAATTCAACCAGTTTTTTGATCGGCATTCGCTCAATTTTTGAGATAGCGATCTGAAACTGGTACCATTGTTTTAGTTAGGAAATTCTACGTCAGAACAATGTATAATAGTTGTACTTTTCGAAAATTTAATTTTTCGCAAAAATCTGAAGGGGGTAGGTCAGGATTTTTTGCGATTTTCGTAATTCGCCCGCCATTTCCACAATTTTTTAGATATCAAAATAATTCTTTCACTGGCTTATTCGGCTTCGGATTCCGCGTCGAAAACGTCCAGGATCATTTAAATATCTCAAAAATTGTAGAAATGGCGAAGGAATTGCGAAAATCGCAAAAAATCCTGACCTACCCCCTTCAGATTTTTGCGAAAAATTAAATTTTCGAAAAGTACAACTATTATATGTTGATCTGGCGTAGAATTTCCCAACTAAAACAGTGGTACAAGTTTCAGACGGCTATTTCAAAAATTGAGCGAATGCCGTTCAAAAAACCGCCTGAATTTGAGGACTTTTCACGATTTTCGTAAATCGCTTGCCATTTGCGTAATTATTGAGCTATTAAAACGATCCGGGGTGTTTTGGACGCAGAATCCGAAGCCAAATAAGACAGTGAAAGAATTATTTTGATATCTAAAAAATTGTAGAAATGGCGAGCGATATTTTACCTAAAGAAAGCAATTATCAATATTTGTGTCAATGTCTTTGTTGGGTTACCAACAAGGTTCGTCTGTGAAGCTCCTCCCGGTAGATGGCGACACTGCGTAATTCCTACAGCTGTATAGTTTTGTTTGTTTACATGCAATTCAGGTGACGTATGTTATTTTGCGTAGTTCGCGACAGTGAAAGGTATTATCCGCAATTATGATTAGCAGCCACCGCACGAACCGCACTGCAATTGAAAACATATCGCTCGATAAAACCGCGACACAGCCTAAGCCGCTGTAAACATATTACGCTGTGTAAATAGGATGCAGAAGTCACAGATTATAAATTTGACATGGTCATTTCGGTAAGTAGCTTGTGCAACACAGTAGTGTCCGGTGCTTATTGCCCGTCACCGAGATCGGTTATTATCGTCGATAGGTGTATCTGCGTGAGCTTTCAATTTTCTGCATTCCCGGTGGTTTTTTTCAGCGTGCACGGGGACACCGATATCGAGAATCCGGATTTATGGCCGGAACTTCGTCAAAAGGATCGAATGAAACACTCGGCACGGAGGAGAGATACGACGAGCGCCGAGAGTAACGCGACAAGTTTAGATGACACCGAGTACCCGAAACTCGGGGATAGAACTGGGGGAAACAGGAACACGCCGGAGAAGTTTTGTTATTCGACGGATACGACGGGAGAGATTTCTGTGCCAAGTAAGATGAGCATAGAGCCAAGAAAATTCAACACTGAGAAAAGGTGCAGGAGGACGGACAAGATTTGCATAAATTTACAAGAAGCTTTAGAGGCAAGTTTCAGAGTGTCTTGGTTTTTATTTGAATGGCAGAGAAGTTGGGGATATGTGTGATTTCTTTTTTTTTTCTGTTTTTGTTTTCAGAATACCAGGTGTATAAGGAAAATTAATGCCAAAGATCTTTCGAAAATCAATGTTAATATTTATAAAGGATGCCAAACTGGGACAGCTTCGAATACGATAGGAAGGAGTAAGGGTCCAACGATCAGGAAAGTTAGGATCTGCATCTCGAAAGGCAAGAGGCATTCGAAAATGAAGAGAATAATATTAATGCATCGCGAACTGAAGGCACAGATTAATATTCGGAAAAGGGAGATCTTTGAAAATGAGAAAGTAAAGGCCATCTCCAGAGATGTAGATGCGATTAATTTCAATGCTTTGAAGATCACGGCGGATCCTGAATTAGATGTAGATTATGTGAAACATATGGCGGGATTGACATTCTATGGCAAGAATTTTAGAGATCCCACTGAGGAAAATGTTTCCGAGAGCACTGTACAGTATAGACCGGATGTAACACAGAAATTTAATGACCTGTCTATCCAAAGGAAAGTTTTACCAAATATATTCGCTCAATCTTGCAGTAAAACTAGTTACCTACATGATGATTTATTGATAAACAGTACTCTTTTAGAACAGACTCTGTCTCTTAAGATTGATGATGACAGTAAAGAGGATATTAAACCTCTTATAACCACAGACAATAGTAATGTGTTGAAACATTCTAAAAATTTTAGAGAGTAAGTATATTATACATAATTGTACATAGACAATAGGCACGTACTATGCTTTATATAGTATATTATGATTTTTATTATATAAATGTTTAAATCTCAAGTTTTATACTAATACTGTGTATTACTTCCACAATAACTCGTACCTAAATTAACGTTTATTTATATACAAAATAAATATTATGTTTTACGTTATTACGACATTTGTTGAAGTTGTATTTTCTATTGCTTGTCACCCTTCATTCCTGTTTCCTTTCCTATTACAATACAATATTAATAAGATCTGATACCTTGCAAGAGAAATATCGCGTTTACTTTACAAAGTAAAATATTACAGATATTGTACGAATATGTTAACACCAGAGTTAAACGAGTGGCTCGAGAAGTTTTTAAGCGAGATCTTGAGGCTTCAGAGAAAACAATACGAGAGGAACCCGAACAAAGCTAAATATAAACGCAGATACTATTCCGGTTTGAAGGAAGTCCGGAAGCACGTCGAGTTGAGAAAAGTGAAATTTATTATTGTCGCTCCGGATCTTGAGAGGGTCAAGATAGAAGGTAATAGTTAAATATTAAACATTGGTACCAAGGATACAATCTAATTTTTTTAGATGGATTGGACGATGAGGTGTACAAATTATTGGAAACATGCAAGCAACAGAACGTTGTTGTTTGTTTCGGTTTGCGAAGACGAAAATTGGGGTATTACACTCACGGAAAAGGACTCGTGAGCTGCGTGGGTGTAACTAATTACAATGGCACTGAAGTAAGAATTTCAGGATACTTAAACCCCGGTACATAGAGGATAAATAAGCACTTTCTCTATTTTTCTAGGAAATTTTCAAAACCGTTCTGATAGAATTGGTGAACGCACGGAACGCTTTTAAAAACCTGAGCGGTCACACGGACATCATAGATTTATCGAAATTCACATCAGACGAATACCTGCTCTCTGAAAATATAAGCATGCTAATGAAAGCTTTATCTCGCGTCGACGTACAAAGCTGAACGACAAAAATTTCATACCGGATACAAAAGTCGCGCGATTTCAAATTGCGCGCAAACAGAATTGTACGCGTTTATTTTAATTACGCCCGCGACATGGTACAGTAAATCGATATTTTTATACAATTTTATACACGTCAACGAAAATACAAAGAATTCATCGTGAATTCTGATTGAATTTATCCAAGTATTATCGATTCTATTTTATAGCCGAGATTTCAACCGCGATTCGCAGCTTCGGGTAAGTGTATCGACTTACCTGCTTCGAGAATCAGCCCGAAAGATAAAACAGTCCGATCGGATACACGTGCGTGACCTTGGGCCATGAGCATGTAGGGCACGTTCCAATTCAACTGAAGTATGGAGAAGAGGATGTTCGATTTGCTAGGCTAGCGCGCCCGGTGTACACAGGAAATTCGACTTTTCATTTGCTCGGCAACGATGCCGCAAACGTTTATCGTTTGCTACGAAAAAAGAGCAAAAAAAAAAAAGAAAAACTCCGGTAACCGTTCGTGTTGATGCAAGTGCGACGGATTACCTCGTACCGCAGGTATGCGGCAGGTGTTCAACGTCAGACATCGACGAAATATCGAACAACGACGTCAGCAACGTTGTACCACGAGCCGTAGTGTTCGAACACATCGCTAAAATCAAAACCGGCGCTAACACGTCGATGTATCTCGGTCAGACGCAGAGATCT
Source organism: Mimumesa dahlbomi (assembly GCA_917499265.3). Taxonomy (NCBI): domain Eukaryota; kingdom Metazoa; phylum Arthropoda; class Insecta; order Hymenoptera; family Crabronidae; genus Mimumesa; species Mimumesa dahlbomi. Next base: position 3,569,836 of record OU824114.1, on the reverse strand, counting down.
CGGTTAATTAGTACATCGGCATGTATGGTGCACGTACCACGGTCGCGTGGGGGGATATAGTATCGATTATCCATTAATTTTAATGAGAGATGCTAATCGATTCAGATATAAACGTTCTATCGTTAGCACCGCGTGTTCGGAGAATCTTTAATATTCCTAGTTGAAGTTAACTACGGTGAAACTATTGAAAAGCCTACGTAAAACAATCTTCTCGCTTCGTAAAATCTAATATCCTTACCATCGTTAACCTTTATTAAATTCAAAATGTTTATAAATCTATTTTTAAAAACTATACAAAAACTTTCTACAATATCAATAGTATCACCCGCAAGTATTTCTCTCAAACTATTAACGTTTCCTTACATATTGTTCTCTCCAGTCTCTCGATAACTGGCAATAAATATTCACGTTTTCCGTTTATCCGTCGTTCGAAAAGTCTTCGACGCCGGTCGTCGCGCGTCCGCATATTAAACCGCGTAATATCCATTCGTATGCCGAAGAAACGCAGCACGGGCATCAAGATGCATAGGGAGAGAGGGCCGCTGGAATGGAGCTGGAAACGAGAGGCTGCGGGGGAAGTGGATGCCAGCCGTGTGTTGATGCAAGTGCGGTGACTGTATACGTGCTGACTGGCGGAGTCAGTCAGTCAGTCAGTCAGTCGGCTCGGCACCGGCCGCGACGCACGATCGCGTGGAATTTTTGTATTTTTTTTTCCTTCCCGTTACACAATTTACGTTCGACGGTCGCGTTGTTTTTGGGAGTTTTCAGTTTCCCGATACACTCTCTTTCTTTGTTGTTTTTTTTTTATTTCACGAGAGGGACAGGTGTTGTCAAGTGTCGCTACGGATTACGGGGGAACTTTCGACGGATCCGCTGGGAATTTCTTTGCCGAGGTAAGCGACGAATTTACACTTCGAGATTTTCGAAAAGATCTTATAGATCTCCGCGAGGAAAATTCGCGTCTTCGCGATAGGACGATTGGAAGTTGCGCGGTAGTTGCGATCGACGATTCGATACGAGCGATCAATATTCCCGCGCGAGATGGATCGATTTCCATCTCCGGCAGGGAATTTCGGTGATGCTGAATTATATTTCACGTGTCCCGTTAGGCGTCAACGATCGATGGATCCATAGGCGTTGGGAAAAATTCACGACGCTGGTCGTTCGCACTTCGCGCTCGAAGTGTGTTACGTTCTTCGATAGTTTACAGACAAAACAATGACAGGCGGCGAGAGAAACGAGTTTTTCGTATGATTAATCACCGGGGAAACGTTCGTGTTCGAGAAACTGTGGTGTTAGGTGACGTTGAATATAAAGATCTATAAATTTGACCGTGCAATTTGAACAACAAATTGAACAGGGCACGGTAGTGACACACTTTGTTTGTTTTACCTTTTTTTAATTACATTAGAGGTCCTCTGCGACATGTCTTCTCATCCGAACGAACCTTTACGGAGAACGTTACGCGAATTAACGCTGCAGAAACCGGCCTGCAATTAACTCAAGGATATATATACATGTATATACATATATATACATATATATGTACTTTCGCATGGAATTCGCGACGTGTGTCACTTCCTCTTCCGTCCTCGTTAAAAGAGTCTCGTGTAATTTCAGGGCAATTCAAACGCAAATACAAGATAACGTGGAGTCGCATGCTCGATTTGTAATTCATGTTATTTCGTCGAGCATTACCGATAATAATCGCGATGTATGTACTCTAAAGTGGGTGGATGTGTACATTTTTTTTTATTTCATCTCATTTTTCTTTCTTTTTTTTTGTTCGTGTTTGAGTACATTAAGATACGATCGGTTCCTTTGTCTTTGCTTACCAGCTAAATCAATGCAATTAACGGAAAGACAACGGATCCATCCAAGTGTCTGTTATCGGTCAAAAAACCCTGAGGACGTCGATATACTATATATACATATATATATTTTATCTATTCCGTTCTTTTCTTCCTACTTGCAACGCATACTAAATGCACGCGACAGACATGCAACAACGAAGGCGTGTCCCGAGGATTTTGCGGTAGAAAAAAAAGAACTGTGATGATCATCCGTGAATGCGAAACCGAAGTTATTTTTATCCGAACCGCATTTGGCTTACGTGTGTGTGTGTTTGATGGTTCGATTACATTAATGAACACGACACTTGACGTCGTGTTCGTGTTCATAATCGAGCAACACGAAAATTACGGTTTTTCGCGCGTAATGATTCCGTGAAATATTCCCCGCTGGGATTTCAAAGACCTGTGTTATTCTTTTTCCGTCGCTAGTTCGCTGTCAACGGGTTAATATTTTAACACGTTGTCACCGGACTGCAACAAATTCAACTTTTTAAGCTGATTTATCGAATTTCTGACACTCGAGTATTTTCTGCAACACGGTACAATTTCGTTCCTTTTTTTTTCTCTCTCTCTCGTATCTTTATCGTCGCGATTCCACCGACATTTGCACTTCGCCAAATTAGATTCGCATTATTTGGACGCGTTTCGTATGTACTATTGTACATAGATACACATACACATGTACGTTACCACGTTGTGTGTTGAGATACGTGTCAACATTTGCTAACAAGAGTTCCCGGACGAAAGTCCGCGATTAAAACGTGCCACGGTAATTTGTAGCGGCGTTTAGTATGATTTCGGTGTAACGCACGATAGATTATCACGTGCACGTAATGCACCGGTAAACATTTCGCTACGTGAGATGGGATTGTTCGGCACGCGTTGGGAAAACACGCGTGACGACTTCGAGCATGATTTTTTTCAAAGTGGGAAATAACACCCGATACGTGAAAGTATACGTACGGCCGAGTAAAAGAAAAGAAAGATAATCTAATTCTAACGGTAACCAAGTTATACCGTTTAATACATAATGCGGCTACTTGCCAAAACAAATCGAACGCGTTAATTGCACATTAATTATTTCACACGAGTCCGTTAACAGTATATAGTATATATGTATATGTATATGTATCTCTATGGAACACATGTATAAACGTGTATCGTGCGCACGCGGTTTCGAAACGACATCGCGTATTAATCTATACCAATTTAATTACTCCGATTAGTATTATACGGCTATATGTACTATCTCATTTTCACGCAGAATCGTATATACGGAATCTAAATGAACGTCAACGCGTTTCACGATCGTTAATTTCGCGTATCACGGATGAACCTGAATGAGAAAAATACCGGGATATGAAAGTATGATATTATACCTTTGAGGACATGGCGAGACGCGATAACGTAATTCGCGCGTGACCAATTGCCGCAGGCTCAATTGGAACGCAACAACTTATTCTAATCTACGTGTTACACGCACCGCACTAATATATGTATGTACCTACCTCTCTGTGTGTATGCCGGGTTGTTAGACAACCGCGAAACCGTGAAAAAGCCACGGGTTCGGTTATTCTTTCGCCGTGGAATCCTTCGGAGTTGATTTCGTTCCAGTTTCCAGTTCGATATCTCTATTCCATTGCCAATTAGAACGTTATCACGCGGGAGAATTTCGTTGAACTGATATATTCTCGTCGGAAACTGTACTCAGTCACGTATGAAACGTAATATTTTCTTCTTGTTTCTTTCTTTTTTTCTTTTTCTTTCGTATTATACTAGGAATATTTTGTACCTGTTTTTTTCGGAGATTACATTGCTAACGGGCTTCCGCGGTTCGTTTCAACGCACGCCGGTGATAATTAAATATTTTCCGTTATACAGAGAATAGAAATCGATCGGGCGCAAAGAATAAAACCGCGTGTTAATTGTATTATTCATGAATGCGCAGAAACGACGGGACGTGGATTGATTAACGAGCGAATGAATCATCGATTCCAATATTATTTCTTTCTTTTTTTTTTATTGACGAGCCTCATTAGCGATTGAAAATCATTCGCAAACACTACCGAGGAATTTCATGACTCGCTGATAAAAGTCACGTCGTTGGAATTCCGTAGATTCTTTCGGTTTCTCTTTTTCTTCTACTTCTTCTTCTTCTTCTTCCCCGATCTAGAATATCGAGTCACGAAACAGACGAGTCCACGAAAGCAGGATGTGAAATCTCCTGTTACGTAGCCGCACTACGTAAAGAAAATCTTGAATTTCTGTGCACGAAATCCGATGCCTCGACCGCGTCGAACATCGTCTCCTTTGTGCCACAGTAATTTCCGAGGCAATGATTAATAAGATTCATCTTTCAAGGTTGATCACGTTAATTCGACAAACGTTTCCCACGCGAGATCATCGAAACAATAATATCCGCGCGATTTATACAGATCAAAAATCTTTGAATTCTCACCATTTACCAATGAAATAAGCCTGGAGGTAAACAATGAGATCTGAAATAGTTGAATAATTAATAACGCTAAACTTCTGGCGAACGAGAGGTTACCAGGTTCGAGTCCCGTTCCAGCGAAACTGGTCAATATTTTTCTGCATTCCTGTAACTTGAATTTCTCGAACGATTAAACTAGAATCTCAGAGAAACACGGGAATCAATTGTGAGAAGACAATAATTATTACTTCGAATTACTTTATTTCTTTCTTAAACATACGTATCCATATTTATTGAATATTTTCATTCACTTCATTCAATGAACACGATATTAATTAATGAAGTCAAATAAAACTAATGAAAAGCTACACTTTGAAATTTCGGCAAACAGTTTAACACAGAAGTGACGAACGTGTGTATAGCGGCGATTCGCTAAAATTTCCTCGTGTATGGTAACAAAAGCGAAAGGCCAACACGTGCACGTGGAGAACCGTGGAATCGAAGGATAACGTGAAGTCACGACACTGTCTATGCGCGGCTGTCCTATAAAAGGAAACGCACATAACGGATACAAAACGAAGTGTATTATTTGCGTACTCGTTCCCCGCCCAAACGTCGTCGAACCAGAAAAAAAGACCTTCTGCGTACGGTAAAATATATAGATACAGCACGTAATGTTTCTTCCCTGTTTAATTATTATCAAAGCCGGTTAGCCAGAAGTCTTGCTCGGAGTAAGTAAGTATGTGAAAAAGAAACGGAGGGGGAGAGGGGGCTCAATTACGATCAATTAATTACCGTTTGGTACAAAACTTTCAATTGCAGTCCAATTGACCCGGTTCGATGAATTCGACGGGAAAAATAAAAAAAGCAACATCGAAATAACGTCCCGTCGAATTTCGAGCGTGTTTTTAACCCTAACACGCGGTACTTACATATATTTCCTGTTCCACTTTTATCTTTATATGGTCGCGAGCGTTTTGAGGTCCTGGGAACGACAATGCAATTATTCCTGGGTCGCCATAATGCGCGGAAAACACCCGCATACCCGGGCAACAATTAAATTAAGGTGCACCGCGGCGTGCAATTCGTTACACCGTCGACAATACGCCGGTAATTTTCCCACTTTGATCGTCGGTAAAGTTCCGCGCGGGATACCTTTCCCTGAAGTTATTTCATAGAGGCTCGTATAAGGAATCGTTACATTGACAGCGTTCCATTAAATTCCCGTGAAATATGCACCGTTGATTCTCACGATGATGTATCGTTTTCAATTCTCCCACAGTTTTCTGCATACATACGTTACGCATTCGTTGTAATTAATCGCCAACAGGTAATCGTGTTTACGTGTACTCTGTGACGGCAAGTGTAATTCTGGAAATGTTTCTTCCTGTCGAAGAAACCGACTCTGTTTTTTTTTCGTCGCTCCAAATTTATCGAGCTGAGTATATTTTACACATCGTGAGAATATTTAACGGAGTTCCCTACCACGAATTATTTTCTATATATTTCACGAGAAAGTGTTGGAAAGTTTGTGCGCGCGGATAACGGCGTTGCAAATGAAGTTCTGGTGATTTTTTAATTGTTAGCAAGGGAAACCCGTAACGCGATGAAAGGTACCGCAACGAACGCCGCAACGAAATCAAGATAAGGGAACGTTCATATTTGCGTTACGTTTCAAGGATATCTGTCGATTTATCTGGCGAACCACAGGAAGAGGAATTTCTAAATCGTTCGTACAACGTCGCTTCTACCAGTCGACGCTGTTTTTCCGTAACAACAAGTCTTTTTACATACATATTATAATACATAATCAACGGAAGTGTGCCTCTATCTCTACCCGCAGAAAAGGGACTCGTTGTCGCACTTTGTTCGTATGCCGGTAGCAATTTCCATTTGGCAAATATCAGTGTCGTAATGCGTGAAATATTCGGCCGCGAAAAAAAAATGAACTAATCCTACCGTTCGATAAATCCCACATTATTCGAACGATACGGAACGAGTGGCGATAAAGAGTTCCCCGCGTCCACTTTGTGTGTCTCTTATCGACTAAAATTTTGTTCGACTGCGCTGAAATCGAAATGAGGAACAGGTGCCGCTGGGAAAATCAAACTATGTATGTACGTACGTATATGTACACATATACATATGTATACGTATTCGTGGAGCGCGTAACAACCAGCCAGCGTTTGATAATTTTCGCACGCGATAAAGGAATGGCGAGCGTAATGTACATATGTATTCGGAGAAAGTTCCGACGTATCGGCGATACGTCGTAGCTCGGGTTTAGACGTCGATTTCAACCGACGTTGTATCGTGTTACGAGGACATTACCTACTCTTAAAACCGCGAGGTTACACGTCAGCCTACTCGTTTCGCGACGTTACCTACTTAACCAGATAATGCCGGGAATGGTAATCCTACTTTACGATCGCTTATTAATATATCGTGGAATCGTTTTACACGCGGTGCGTGTCGTAAACTTCATTATATCGCCGAACCGAAAGCTGGAGGAGCGTACTTTTCTTTTTTTTATTTTTATTTTTATTTTTATTTTCTGTCGAGAACGACACGCGATTGACTCTATTAACGCCCGCGTGACATTTAAACTTTCAACGGAGGATTGTCGAGTAATTTACGCACTTTTATGGAGCAACGGGAAATCGCGCGGTGATTTAGAAGTGTTTCGCGTTCTTATTAGCACGGTTTATGATACTAACTGTGCCGTAAATATGCAGATCAAAGGGGGGAAGATGAATAAAGAATGAATTGGAAGCAAAAAAGATGTGAAAAAGTTGATCGGTGTCATCGAAATGTTTTATAAAGTGATTTTATGTCATTTATAATCAAAGTTTTCTACTGTTACCTTCATTTGACAGATGAACGACGGATACCGACGTGGATTTATAAAAAAGAGAATGTAAACATTCGAAATGTTTAAAAATAAAAAAGAAATTTCAAACTACAATACACACGTCCCAATGTTTAGTTTTCGTAACAAAATACCTAGATAGAACTAGGTAAACTTTCATTTAATCAATCCCAACTTAAAACATGATTTTTTACAAAACCATCTCAAATCTTTCAGAGTTACAGAGATACCAGGGACGACGTGCGAACAGATTTTTATTTTTACGATTCACTTTCTTTTTTTCTCCGCGAGTAAACGGACGAATTAGACCCAGTTCGTACTTTCACGACGATAAATATATCACACGGTCACGCCGGCGGAGATTTAGACCCGCCGATAAGAACAATCGGTTGAAGAAGCCCGCCTCGAAAGCGGAAGATTCCGTGTCACTGGTAAGGAACGCTCCCCGCGATCTCTTATTCCGATTTGGTATCGCGTTAAAGACAAAGTGCTCCCGGAATTATTTTTTCCGCCGCCTCGGGCGAGCATAGATTACATGCTTTTCTAATTCTTCTGGCGGGCCGACTCCCCGTACGCCGGGATATTATTTAATCTGCGGGATCTACCAATTAAGAAGTGAAAAGCTCGCCGTTACCAGGAAGAGCCTCGATTCAGCGACGAGTTTCAACCGGAAGTCAACCGAAGGAAATATACGTACCGCGTTCCTCGGATGCGCACTCGACTCACCGGGTGTCTCTTATGATACTCTCACGATCGTTACGGTGAACGATAGAAAAAAGAAAGAAGAGAAAAGCATGATTAGTGTGCACTCGAAATCGCGATAGTATCGACACGTCACGGTTACGAAGTGAAATGTATTTCCCCTGTCTAATCTAGAATCAACCGAAGTATCTTTCATCTATTGACAAATTATTATCGTGTTTAACCGTGGCATGATTCACGTGACGCGCCTTTTTTTTACTCACATCGAAAGAGAAGGAAACGAGAGTCTGTCAAAAGTCTTTATTTACCACTGCAAATAAAAACATACACGTATACATACATATGTAAATTCATTTACATAAAATACCGATATTTTCGAACCATCGCGTTGGTCAGTTTGATAAAATACACACGAAATTCCGTGTTTTTTTTTTACTAAAATCCCTCTGACAGGACCAGCGGCATTTGTGTCAATCAAACGACAAAATATATATCTCCATAATCTAACCCCCTTCGTATCACCCTATACCTCACACACTCATCCCTCGATTTACACCGCAGCTTTTTTTTCCACGAATTTTCATTTCATTCTAATCCCCCGACTTCAACGATATTTTAGCATATTTTCTATCAAAATATCCGGTAAAAATTCAGCTCGCCCGAAACAGTCGTTTCTTTTCAATATATTAAACCATCCACATACATACATACATATACATACATATTATATTATTTTATCTATCTCCGAAAGGGGACGCGTCGTACAATCGAACAATCGGACAAACACCGGATACCACGTGGTCCCGTGGCGGACAGAAAAAAAAATCCGATCGGATGTCTCGACGTTTCAAACGTCGCCGTCGTCGACGGATCGATCCGGCGACGATGCACGATTATAAATACACGCAACGACGCATCATGAAGTCATACGCGTGAATGCAGCACGTCCACCGCACTCGTGACAACATACCGGAGGGGGGCAAGAAGGTGGTGGAGGAGAAGGTGGAGGTGGAGGAGGAGGAGGAGGGTTCATTCGTACGGAATGAATGAGCCTGGTACGGCACGACATCCGGTCCGAAGAATGAATCGCGGGGAAGGAAGCGACCGTCTGGCGCATTTATTTTCCACGTTCCCCCGGCTATTTTCAGTATGGACGAAGGTATGCACACGATACCGAAAATGGTCGATGCTGGAAAGTTACGAAGAGTCGTAAATGTTTTACGAGACGTCGAACGGAAAACTGTATGAACGATAGAAGGTGCGCGAAGACGAGGTCTTCGTGTACCCTGGTTCTCTTTGATCACGTAATACCGGACGTTAATACGAACGTAATACGTAAATTGTGTGTATGTATTGGGTGGTCTGGATTTTCGTAGGATGATATTATTATTTTAACGGTGAAACATGCAGTCATCGGGATGGACCTGGGTTAAATATTTAAACGTACACGTGTATTTTACCGTTCGGATGCGAGCAACATTTTTCACGGTTCAATTTGTAGCGTTCCGATTTTGTTTATATTGTAGGATGCTGTTTGTTTATGGGATCGGATCGTTGAATTTTTTCGGGGTTGGTGATATTTTCGTACGTTACCGTGGAAAAAACCGTGAATTTCCCCCGTGTGGAGAAGAACAAAGGTTGGTTTCATTTACGATGTAGGGAAAAGTACGTGCGTGATTCTTTATTCTTGTGTTTTTTTTCTTTTTAATCGGTGATGTTACCAGGATACTAATAGAGTAAAGTTTTATACAGAGTCCCGTGTCTGTGTAGGTGACTATAGTTAACGATCGGAGATATCGTTTAAAACGCGACGGCGGGCGTCCTTCGACTAAGTACGGTAATCGCGTTTGTGTGCGTTCCGATTTTCTTTTCTTACCGTTCGGTTCGGTACGTTCGCTCGACAATAACGGGATTCCGGTTTCGCAGACGCAATTAGGCGAAACGGAGCATAAACACTTTGAACGCCGATCGGTATCCTGGTACGTACACCTGGACTGGGATTTATTAAATAGATGTGTGATGTAAAGCTTGTATAAGCGGTAAAATAAGTAAGTAAGTACCGGTTTAGAAAGAGACCGGGTTCTCTTGCGTAAATTTCCGATTTTTTTTTTAACCGAACAATCCGTTCGGCAGATGGAAAGCACGAGATGGATCGGGCTTTCACGGTTTCGTTAATAAATTGTGAAAGCCGCGTAATTGGTAGCGCATTCGGTATGTATGTATGTATGTTCGCGCTAATAGGCAGTATTCGTACGCGATGAAAAGTTTAGTAGAACTCCCCCGCCCGTTTTATTTCACCCGAAGAGGCTCCCCGATGCATCGATACGACACGCGAACTCTTCTAGATTCGAATCAGTTTTTCGTAGTGGTGAAACCTCCGTTTAATCGTCATTCTTCGTAAGTCAGTCGAGCCACCGAACCATAGAGCATCCGATCTTTCGTAACGGAATAACGCATCTCCTCACAAAGAACGGGAATATGATTTATAATTGTGACATTATTCCGTGTACGTAATCACGTTTGAATTTCACGGTATCCTAAGTATCTCGTTGACATAGAATTAACTATATTAAATTTATATCGCATTTTAAAATTTAGTCAATTAACGTTACCACAGGATCGTACATTACTTTAATTCTCGATAACTTGTATTTCCCCTCGTACATAACTATCTACCCACAATTATTATCTCCCCGTAAATTGACTCTTCTGCCGACACGTACGTATTCTACAATTCGTTTCCGTGTGCACGGCAAACACGAACGTGGAAACCGCGGCGGTGTTAAAGTCCGTGTAAATAACGAGCATGATTTTTCGAGGCTGACGTTTAACGCGTGTCGCGTAATTCCTCGCGAAGGAAAATCTGTTAAACGAAATGCACACGACACGTTTACACGGGTAACCAGTATACCTTGGCCTCCACGTGGAGGAAAATCGTTGTGTTTCTCCCCATCGTTCCCCCCATGGTACGTATTATCGCGTTCGTTCAAATGGTTTACCGTTGTTTCTTTTAAAACAACGTCGAAAATACGTTGGAAGCGGCCGCCGATTTCCCCGATGAGACGGGTGGAACGTATCGGACGAAGTGAATTCTAAATTTAGACAGCCATGCATCTTCTTTCGGAACTTTCAGACGTGCTTCGAGAGGCTTAACGTGCTCCAGACTTAAGCCTCGATGCACTTCCGCTCGAAATAACCATCCCGACAGTGTATCCACAACCGAGGGAGATTAACGGCGGAAGGTGGGCCGCGTACGATAAGTTTGTATTAACACTCGCCCGTGGAAATCACGAGGCTCGTTTCTGTGGCATCTGTGCTGTTCTTCTTGGAACTTAATTAGCTTCGACAGAAGTTACGCCTCTGTTCCAATCCGAGACGTTTTTATTTCTTCTTTTAAGTGTAGACTTTTCTCACGGCTTTTGCTGTTTTTCCCGAGCTCGGGACAGTTCGAGTGGTTCAAGTGCCGAGAGCTGGAATTTGGGAAAGCGCGTGACAAATTAGACCACCCTGACAAAGTCACGCGCTTTCAAGCGAGGACCAGTGCATATAAGGAGATGCACTGTGTATCTCAGGACAGTACGCTTTGACTTTTGTTTTCGAATAGATCTTTTCTACACTTTACTCGTCCGAGTCTTTTACTTCACTATCCTTGACTTTCCTGACATTATTTTTAATCATTTCCTCCTATTACCTTGACAATCTTTACTGTCGCTTTCCTTACCCTTTCCTGTTTCTCCGATCTATGCCCTACAAATTTTTCAGAAGTGGGATCGGAACTTTTTTGCGCAGTTTGTGAATCGCGACTGTGAATTTATACGCTAAGGACGTCAGTGATAAAATTTTTTTTTTGTGACGGGCGTATTTGTGTTGTTTGTGACGTTATTGGTTAAAGACGTTTAATTGTACGTGTTACAGACTCGGACATTTTTTTTTCTCTCATCTTGTGTTTTGTTGATTTTGTGGTGGTTATTTATAATTAAGATGTCACAAAGACCAAAAAGATATTGGTACGAATTAACGATTGCTGAAATCAAAGAACTTTTACGTGAGAGGGATCTGCCACTTTCCGGCACGAAGAATGAATTAATTGCTCGTCTTTTACTAGCTGACAGTGATATTGAAAAGACATTGTTTGCTGAAGATACTCCTGAAATGGCTGGTGCCAATTATTCGGTTCCTGAAAGATTAGTCCATCCACCTGTGACACCGTTGGTCGAAGAGGTACCGTTGCACGCGCAGAGGGAAATAGAATTACTTCGAAGGGAAGTCGAACTTTTTCGTCGAGAAGCAGAAATGGCTCGGCGCGACAGAGAAGTGATGGCTACACCACGCAGCGAAAATGTCAGTTCATTCAGCATGCAGTTCCCTGTTAGTGTGCAGACTATTGTTAATTTGTTGAGCGAGTTTTCGGGAGAGGAAGACACGTTCGAGATTTGGAGGCAACAAGCCGAGCTGTTACGAGATACGTATCACTTAGATGACGGATCGATGAAGATCCTTATTAGCCAACGTTTACGTGGAAAGGCGTTAAAATGGTTCCATTCTAAACCAGACCATTTGTCGCTTTCGGTTTCTCAGCTATTTGTAAAAATGAAATTGATGTACGACCATCGCCCAAACAAGCTCCGTCTCCGAAGAGAGTTTGAAAAACGTATTTGGCAGAAGAATGAGCCATTTTCTGATTACCATCACGATAAGGTGATTTTGGCGAATCGGGTTCCAATTAACGGCGACGAACTTGTGCCGTATTTAATTGATGGCATTCCCGATTTCCATCTGCGAGACCAGGCAAGGATGCATCGATTTCGGACGGAAGACGAATTGTTGGAAGCTTTCCGAGATATTATGCTCTATTCCGACGGTCGAACACTTCGAGATCGGAATGATTTTAAGAAGATAGTAGTCAAGAGGCTTCCGATAAGAGACGTATTACCGCATACTGTTAGTCCACGCTGTTCGAATTGCAATAGGCTAGGACACCTGGAGAGGACCTGTACGAGACCGAAGCGCGAATGGGGTTCGTGTTTTCGATGCGGTAGCCGAGAACACCAGATCCGCAATTGTCCTCAAAGCGCCACACCTGCATCTGTACCTGCACCAGAACCTTCGATTCATACGGTTCAAGACCAGACCTCCGAAAACCCTTTTATGATACCCATAAATTTTTCCGCCGAAAATAACGAAGCTTCTGTCAATAATTATGCGATTATGGCTCTATTAGATACAGGTTCACCGGTTAGCTTGATTAAAAAAAGTTTGTTACCACCACGTTCGTATTCTGCTTTCCTTTTAAATAATATTTTGTATTGTGGCCTCAATTCTTCGCCGTTAGTTATTCAAGGAATATTTCAACGAGATGTAGAAGTCAATGGAATTGTTAAAAATGTTAAATTCTATGTTGTTCCGGATAGTACGATGTCATGTCTCGCGTTGTTGGGTAGAGACTTTATTTCTTCGCCATCAATTAGAATATCCATAGGGCCTAATGTAGAAATTTCAAGACGCGAACCGGAAGTTCCGGTCGAAGATTTTAATTCTGTAAATAAAATCGTGCAAGTCGAACATGTTCCACAGCCGTGTAATAGTATTCAGAAATTAAATATTGATTCTCAGGTTGATTCAAAGATTTCTAAACAATTTCATAGTTTTAATAAGACCCAGTATGTCGACCGTTTTTCCGATGATAAACAAATTCTACCATGCGAGGATCGAACGTCCATTTTGATAAAGTCTGATGTTCCAATTAGTTTCCGTCCGCGTAAGTATAAAGAAAAGTTGTGTGTAATACCTGAGGACTTGTCAAAGGAAGTAGTAATTAGACCGGACTCAGAAAATTTAAATACTGTTTTAAATTATCCTGTTCCTAAAAATATTAAACAGGTACGTCGCTTTGTTTGCCTTGTTAGCCGTTTTAGACAATTTATACGAAGTTTTTCTAATATTGTTAGACCATTATACGATCTGTTAAGAAAAGATGCTAAATTCCAATTTGATCGAAGCGAAATGCACGCTTTTATATGTTTAAAGAAACGGTTAAAGTATATACAGAGAGGAGTTACGTAATTTTTCATAAAGCCCTAAATTCGTTTTTAGTTAGTTAAAAAGATTTAAGTATTTGTTAAGAGTTTTGTTGTAATCTTAAGTTCCTATTTCGTTGTAGGTTCTGTAATTTTAAGACTTTGTATTTTATTTATGTTAGTTTAATTTGTATACTTGTGACCGAGGACGGTCATTAAGTCAGGATTGGCCGAACTGTAGACTTTTCTCACGGCTTTTGCTGTTTTTCCCGAGCTCGGGACAGTTCGAGTGGTTCAAGTGCCGAGAGCTGGAATTTGGGAAAGCGCGTGACAAATTAGACCACCCTGACAAAGTCACGCGCTTTCAAGCGAGGACCAGTGCATATAAGGAGATGCACTGTGTATCTCAGGACAGTACGCTTTGACTTTTGTTTTCGAATAGATCTTTTCTACACTTTACTCGTCCGAGTCTTTTACTTCACTATCCTTGACTTTCCTGACATTATTTTTAATCATTTCCTCCTATTACCTTGACAATCTTTACTGTCGCTTTCCTTACCCTTTCCTGTTTCTCCGATCTATGCCCTACATAAGTGTTATATATACTGTTTCCTTGTCTATGGATAGTCACACTTTGTATTTTCGTTAGATTTTATATTATATTGTTACGATAATTTGGGTGGATTGTATTTTTGTTGATATACACTTTGTATTTATGTTGATAATACACTTTGAAACAAAGGTTTACGTAATGTGGAATAGTGGAAATATACATTGTGTATGTGTGTATGTATGTACATACGACCTTATGACGGAGATATAGGATTTCTTTCATTACACCGTAGCGAATCATCCGCAGCATTTCCTGCGAGTTCTTCGGTGCATCTTACCCGGGGTTAAAATGTCAGCGGCTCAAAGGTCACGCCGATCGACCGACATTTCACTGCGGCCATTGTCTCTCTCGCCTCTAATCAGAAACTGTACGTGACGGGACTGTTGCAACGGAAGTATGTATTCACCGCGTAAACATCGCGAAGCTGCTCGGTATGAACACCGAATTGTAAATCGAACGAAATCATCGCGTGCCACGAGTCTATAAAATTTAAAGATGATATAAAAAAGAATGGCACGTGTCACTAATGATCTATCTATCCCCCAATAATATTCCAGATTTCTCTTCCACTTTGCCACATACATAAAAACACGCGGTCAATAAAACAAAATCACACTCCAATCTTTTAATAGAACACCCTGTATAATCCAAAATACTAAAAACACTCTCAAAAAAGTAAACACGTCATAAAGATTCGAAAAATATCCCTAACACGTGTCACCATACCTATATATCACATCTACGATCTATAGATCAGATTTTCCTTCGTCTTCCATTAAGTAACCATCCTTATTTCATCCGACCGATGAGTTTCAAAGACAATGTACCGGTGTTTCACGTTCGGGGGTCGAGTTATGGCGTGGCGGCTCGTTGCGGGCCGTTTCGAAGCACACGGGCACCGCGGTATTTCTTAAGTTCGGCGCTAGTTAGGTGTTAGACCGACCTGAATTCCTCCGCAGGAATGACGGACTCCTGGAGGAAGCTCGTCGCCGTGTACAGGCGCCTCGGGAGATCCAGTTTCCCCGCGAGGACTCTCGTTACACGGGAATCGATGCTGCGGTTCTCACGTGACTCCTTCACGTGTATGTATGTACCGACGACCTCGTCCGTGTCAAATGATACAGCCTCTACTTTCCGAGCCGTAGAGAAAGGCTCGTGCCATATGCGAACTTTGCACGCGATGTCGTTAACCCCCGCCACCTTGTTCGATAGGACACACGAAAAAAAAATGTGTGGATCCGAAAGTGTCAGGAATTCGCATCTGGCATGTTTTAATGATATTTTGATTTTTTTTGTGGATGATAGTACTTATGGAAGAGTGGACGTTGATTTTGAATTGAAATTCAGAGCGAGGAGGATGAGAGAGAGAGAGGGAGAGAGGGAATGTTGGGTGTGTCGCGTCCATGTTAATTAGACTATTTTTCTAATCCTTTTTTTCTTGGAATCTATAAAAGCTGAGGAGGTAATTTTTACCGTCAGTTTAGGCGTCGTAAAACTTTTAATATGGCAGGGTTTTAAAATGTTGGGATAATGAGGCATAATTTTCTTTGTACTTTTACATTTTACTACACGGTTAGCTATCGCGAGAATGGAGGCTAGAATAGAATGAAATACGTAATAGAAAAGTCCGTGTGTTAGTGAAATATGTATTCCTCGTTCTCATAACAACTCATGACATATAACGTATGTATGTATACATACATTAATTTCAATAAATATCACGGGATAACATATCTTCCGACCGCGTGGTAGAGAATTGCGTAAAATCGAGAAACCCGCGACGCCTTAAACGCGGAGATTATTTTCCGCGAATAATGAAACCGGTATTGAAATTAAAAAAAAAAAAGAAAAAGTTAATAAAAGAAAGATCGTACGCAACGAATGCGCACGCGTCGAGTTTCTTACGATATGAAATTCCGGCGTCGGTGTGGGTGCCGCGAACAAAGGTGCGCTTTAATCTCGGACAAATCGGCGTAATAGAAAGTGCCGATATCGAGCGGCGGCGATCACAATAACGCCCGATCGCGTGAAAGGACTGCCGGAGAAAATACGCCGAAGGAATTCGCGAGGGAGACTCTCTTTTAACTTCCCGTGTCGCACTTTCCATGCATGCTGATCGGTCGGAAGTGGGTGTGCATCGGTGTGCATTAGCATAAGTGCGTGGGGTGAAAAGTATACGTTGCGCGAAACACACACACACACACGGACAGAGGATAGAACGAGGGAAAAATAAATAATTCCCGAAGCGGTTAGAAAAAGAGAGCGGTGGGGAAAAAAAAATAGAAAGAACCGATCCGCTCGAGGTATGCGCGCGGGGGAAAATAGAAAAAGAGTCGGGAAAGTGGGTGAAAGCAGTTTTTCCCTCCGGTATCTTCTACAACTATCTCATAATCGATCCCGTTCGATGATAACGGATCGACACGCGAGCAATAGAATCCTTTTCGCGAAAATTACCGGTCTCGGTTGCCCTCTTCATCTACGAATCACCGTCTTCTAAGTAAAACCCACGATCCTCTCTTCTCCCCCCTCTCACCGTGAAAATCACAAAAGAACCGTGAAACTTTCATTTATCGCCAGCGAATTAACACGATCCGGTTTTTCTCGCAATTAAACCGTCCGTGTTGATTAAATCATTCGCGGTGATTAAACAAGGTCGTCGATCACGTAAACCGTGACAGGTAAACAACAAAATATATCGACACAGGAATTGCATTTTCGTTCTTTCCAACCCAACGATCCTTCGTCGCTGCGAATCTCAACGACGGCAAAAAGGACGTTGATCTTATTAAACGGATGCAAATTACGTGAAACATAATCGCACGATTATGCGACGAAAAGGCGGAAACGACGATTCCGCGGGAAAAGTTTCGCGACAGAAGTTACGAGACCGTGGAATCTTCGCCGTTCATTCGTCGCGGATTAACGGCAACGGTAACCTCTCCTCCCGTTCTCGCGTTCGTTAACTTCTATTGGTCGATCTAGCGGCAAACGGTCGCCGCATTAATATTTATTTTTCCCGCGGGCAACTTCCCCCCCCCCCTCAGGAATGCGCCACGAACGGTTAAACGCGAATACCACGGAATCGGTTTAACTTCCAGCATTGTTTCTTTCGCCGGGGCGGAAAAACGAAAGCGATAGATACGTACACACGGTTTATAGAGTTGTAAACGGGCAGGATTTATTAACGGCCGAACAACCTGTTACGTTCTTTGCTTTGGCCTCGGCATGCGCATGTATCATGTGCATCGATACATTTTATCTTTCTATCCGTTCCGCGTGTTTTTCACTGCCGCCGCGGCGTCGACGTCACAGCTGGAAAAAAAGAATCGGTTCGACGGTCAAAAATTCCTGTCGCCGTTTCGACGTTCCCCCGGGAAATCCAGGGAACGAAATAATAACGTAGGGACATCATTGCGGTGTAACTTTGACCTTACGTACCCTTATCTACATCTTTGTTTCACTATTCCAAGAATTAATTATCAATGATTAAAATTCCACGGACAATTCATCGGTACGATGAATCTCTATCACTTGATCCATAATTTCTTTGTTCACGGTGAAAAATTTGATCCTGAAGGGTTGAAAACGGCGAGGTTAAACATCGTACGGGTCAAGAGCTGCTTAAACTCGTACTTCCTGTTCACGTAACCGGCGGCGTACACCATGGAATCTATTTAAATCAATTACATGCACACCGACGCACATTTACATACATGTAATACATATCTGTATACATGTATGAGTCTAGAAACGTGGCCGTAAATATGCGGCCCGTGAAAATCCGTATCTGAAAAGTGTTCTTCCGCCCCAAGACCGTGGTGCTTTCAGCCTAGAGCGTTTTATCGAAACGAATGGAGCGTTTCGCATGGTTTATGTACGTTCTTCTCGGAGTTATGCGTTTCTTCGGCAACCGATGGTGAACGTGCTGGCACGTAGCGGAACTTTGCCCCGTACGTGGTCCCCGCACATGGAATCTTTCCGTGAATGTCTACACGGCCCGACGTACGCGTTTGCTTGGCACACACACACACACACATATACATTCGTTCTGTATTGCACACACACACACTACTTACTACTACCATAAAACTGTGTGTGCAAGTACGCGTCGACCGTAGTGTGTACGTGTGACTTTACGGTACATATATCGGCTCGTTCGGACGTCATACGTGAGATCCAAGGATGGTGAACGTACGGGCGACGTGGTATGTAAATTTTATCCGGCGAAATTCACCTTGTTTTACTTCGTCTCCTGGCACTTGGGTGTCGTCGAAACCGAGCGGGATGACACCCGGTGAACGGGGGATGTGTCTTCAGGTGTTTCCTGGAAGATCCATGAAGTGTCTGTATCTCTCTCTCTCTCTCTCTATATATATATATATATATATGTGTATATGTGTGTATATATATGCAATTCTGTCCGGTGAGATACGCAAATTGAACGGCAGAGGCATTGACCTCTTTGGCAGACTCGCCGTTGCACACACACACACACACACTTACACGCGGTCGGAGAAACGAACGAGCGACACGACACGCGTGCGAAACGCACGCTCGCGGATCGCGAATTCCTCGCGCGGATTGACAGGCGGCGAAACAAAGCCATTGTGTTTCACTTCGTGACATCGAACAGCCTCCGCGGGTTTCGATGAACGCCCGCGCGCGAATCGTCTCGCGGGATCCAGGGTTTTCGTTTCCGATACCGCGTGAAAATTGTGTGGGTTAGGCGAAAGTGGGAAATGTGTGACGAAGGAAAAGTGGTGATTGGAAAGGACTATTGTATCCCTGACCGATGTTAATAGTAGAACTACCGAGGTAGTTAGAATGATTGATTCAGAATTTTTTTTAGAAAAATCGTATAAATTTAAAATGATTTTTTCTTTTTCTGAAATTATTCGCGACTATATTTAAATATGTAAATAAGTGAACCGGTGATTATCTTCGTTCATTTCCCTGTTTTTAATGTGATTTATCTAACGTTTGAAGATATTCCGAATTAATCCTTGGTAGTTCTAGTGTTAACGGCGTCTCGATTCCGTTCGCTCCGCGAAACGTCTGTAACCTTTCGCGAACGAACTTTCAAGGCGATTCAGCCGCGTTGCACAAAGGCCCCGTTCGCGATCCACGGCGTAGCGAGCGGGTTAAATAAATTGTCCGTATGTCGGCGAAGAGATTTATTCAAAAACTTTGGAACGTAAATTTCCGGAACGACGCCGCGTCGCAGACAAAACTCGTGGCGGCTGGGAAGAGAAACGAGAAGATTCGCGCGGAAATTATTTCTTTATCCGGCAGATATTCGTTCCGAGATCGAATTCCGGCGATCGATAGAATTATCTCGTTTCCGTTCCACTTCGATATTAAATGATAATTGATCCCGGCGATTCATGTAATTATATTTCCACGGAACTACGCTATCCCCTTGTGAAACACTACGTGTCTTATTTCCATCGAGTCGAAGAAAATGCTAAGAATTGTTAAAGAAACAGACACGCACACGTCTATACACACATACACACACATACATACATCCAAGAGAAAAGACAAAAGATACCGAATGTTCCGAGTAGTCAAAGTTAATTAATTCCCGGCGATCCTTAAGCCAGGAAAGTTGGAAATTTTGCGGATATCGGAATTGGTTGCTCGTACCGTAGAATCGAGAACGACCTCATTAGGTGCTCGTTTCTTCTAGGAGGTAATTAAACGTGCGAAGGAAAGGAAAAACTCTAGTTGGGTGCATCGGTCGCGAAGTAGGGCTCCGCATTAATTGTATCGCACCTCGTTAGGTCGTCCCAGAACAGGTCGAGGTGTTTCTTCCAGGGTCGGGAAGAACGGACGCGGTGATACCCGCCGGAGTAAAAGAGAGAAAGAATGAAAGAAAGAAAGAAAGAAGGATAAAAAAAAAGGAAACCGGGTCCAAAGACCTTGTGCTCATTGCCGACGCTGCGACGAACCGACTCCGGAACCAGGAATCACGTATATAGAGGCATGAGAGAGAGTTTCGTCGATCCTAGAAACCCTGACATAGTGGTCGGGCCTAGTTTTTATTTATGTTGTTTCTTCTTTTTTTTTCCTTGTTTTATTCATCATCCAGATGAACCGGCTTTTCGTTCGTCGGACCTTAAGCAGCGGGTTTCAGGGTCAGAAAGAGTTGCGGAATAAATGAGATCGCTTAAACGATCCTGTATTATCTCATAATGACATCAATTATTTCACCGTGATATCTTCCACGGAAATGTATATATATGTATATTCATAATCTATTTATTATCGCGGGATGATTACCGCTATTGAACAAATTCCGTGGTATTTCACGGTAGAAATTAATGAGTCAAATCGGATGAACAGTAGACAGAGAGAGAGAAAGATAGAGAGAGAGAGAGAGAGAGAGAGTCGAGATGCGACTCTAGAAACTGTGACATAGTAACCGAGTCCGGTTCTTTTTCTTCTTCTTTCCTTTTTTTTAGCGTTATTTCTCTCGTTCTTCTTTATACCAGCATGAAACTCGATCGAGTGTCGTAGTGTCGCAGAAACTGGCCGTATGAATTGCAAACTCCTTACGGAATCGCGATGTTTCCGGGATCACCGTATACGTTGATCGACGAACCGGTGTTCCGGCTGTGTGACGAGAATCCGCGAGACGTTTCTGCTAGACCGACCAGAGTGTCTTTCTTCATTGCCAGTCGGAATATCGAGGACGAGCCGTCCTCCCATGGCCAATTAGAAATCGTACGCGTTTCCGCGAACGCAGATTTTAAGGGGAACTTCCGCGACGTCCCGTCCACTGTGCCGCCGCGGCGTCGCGACGTCGCTCGTCGGTCGACGTTTCGACATCGTTCCCGTAGACTTTGTCATCGATTCCCGGGAATCGTCGTGATAAGTCATTCATTATGGAATTATAAGTTCTGACAGTGGTTCGCGGATGACTCGTCGACTTTATCGCCAGGATAAACTTCCGCGGAGGTACGTAAATCGACGTTGAATACTTTTTTTTCTTTCTTTTTCGTTCTTCCGTTACTTACTTAAATTTCATTGGGCTTTAACACCGGCTAGAAAGTGGCAGGGAAATGAATTACCGGGCAATCAAATCCCGCCTCGACATTATTCACGACACCGGTGCGAAAGGGACTTTCAATCAGCGTGGGATTTGCGGCGAACCGCGACGATCGATAATTCGGAAACTAACGTAGAAAAGGTATACGCTCGCCGCAGATTGATCGACGCCGAAGAATATTACCGGGAAACTGTATTTTCACGCGGGAACAATATCGTCGACGGGATATATTATTATGATCGTGTGTTTCTACGTTGATTCATTTCGCGAGTGTTTCACGATTTCGTTCGATTTTTCTAAAGATCGAACGAACGTCCCACGCGAAGAAATCGTGGGCTTCGTAGATTCTGTTTCCCATTATTTCCGAAACAGGTGGTGAACCGAGTGATTCAACCGTCGAAATATCAGAGTTGAACGTCGAAAATGTTTATTTGATGTACCGACGAATGGTCGGTAACGAAAATAGTTTCATCGTCATCGACAGTAGGCGAGCAGTAGAGCCCACTTACCAGATACGTGCGTTCAGAGGAATGATTGTAACGTTCAGATAAATCACTATACATACACGTACACGTGTGTATACATACATATGTATTGTATCTTGCACTTTGCTTCGATGAGAGGCACAATACTATCGACGAACGTACGAAGATGTTTTATTTGCTCCGCGATAAAATCGAATAGACGAGCCACTGTGTCCAATTATCGCGGGTCGGCGGGAAAAAAAAATATGATTTTCGCGCAATTAACTTTGCTCCGCGTATCTTACCACGTAATTCCGTACAATGCGAAAATTCCATGGTATTCTAGTTATTCGGATCACCGGGGAGTCTCGTGGTACACGAATACCGCGTGAATTACACACCTGTGGCCTCGTTAAGGATTTTCAGGCAGACGATACCGGGACGCATATACGCACACATACACACAGAGACACACACATACATATAGTCTGAGAAAAACAGTTTTCCCTTAAAGCATTCGCGATTGGGTTCGCGACGCGCGGTGTTTAGCGTCATGGGAAAGGAAATAAAAATCTATTGTGCGCAATAAGTGCCTCATTGTTTCATCGTGTATGGGTCTTTGTTTTATGACCGTGATATTTCTCATCTTTATTTTTCACCGGTGCCTCTCGGAAGGTGGCAAGTTTTGACTCGAAACCTGGCGAAACAACGCGTCGGTATGTCGGTTCGTTTTTAAATCAGAAATTTGCTACGCCATTGTACATACACAGCGAGTGTCACACTTCGACCACGCGAATCGCATATTCAAATCCGGTACGATAGTAAAGTATCCGTGGTAAATCAGTGTCACCGTTCTTAATTCCCGCTGTTTGCCGGTTGCAATCACGGCACGTCAAAGCTGCGTGCGTTTCACTTTCGCCCTGTGTCCAAAACGAAAGTTTATTTATATCCAACGGCTCATGTTCCTCGCAATAATACCCGCGAAGTATCTTCCTAGGCGAAAGAAACCGCTTTCCAAACGAACAGCGAGACCCCGTTTTTAACTTTGGAAACAAAATCGTTCGCGATTGAATAGACGACACAAATTTTGAAGAACAAGTGTATATTCGTATTATGATATAAAAGTATAGAAGCAAAAGAATCATAGTCCGATTGTGATAAACGACTTATGCAAACGTCGTGGAAAGCAAATTACAGACAGAGTCGTTTCCAAGAAAATAATAAGAAACAAAATTAAATCTTTCGTTATACTCACAATACTGTAATTGCCTAAATAACGTTCTTTAACTTTCAGTTCTGGGATCAATTTTCTTTTGACACATTTTATATTCTTCTTTCATCCATTCTTTCATACTACAGGACAATTTAAAAGAATCATACCACACGCAGCACAGATGTCAAGAATTTCATGAAACACGTACACACGGAGTGTCATATTCGTGTACCCGCAAGCCTGTTACCACAACCTGCATAATTTCAACACAGCCAACATTAACCAGTTCGGATTATGACCGCACTGTACCGAGAGGGGATGGGGGAGAAAATGAATGGAAACGGTGTCAGATGTATTTCTTTATCGGCAAAAGTATTCTACGCGATGATGTTCGGTGGCATTCCATCCCGGTTGCCCACGCTGTTGACGACGGATTCGCAATAATTCGCATACATTATTCATTCTTCATTCCGCGACTCGTGGGCCGATTCGAAGACGACTCCTCGTTTTTTTTTCTGTTTTTTTTCCTCTCCATCGCGTGATCTCGTTTTCCCGCGCGAGCCGCGGAGTGCTCATGGTTACAGTGATACTAACAAAAAAAAAAAAACAAAAACGCTAATTCGCTCGTTCTCTGCCGTTGATCACTTTATAATTACACGGTCACGGGGCGGAACGAGATCTGGCCGACACGTAAGATCGTAAGGTTACGAGGGAAAGTTTTCGTTGCACGCATCACCTACGCGTGGCTTCTCGCATTCTGGCTCTCAAAGTGAAAGACGTGTTTTATTAGCACCACGATCACCGTGGAAACGAGATTTTTCATTTAATCGAATTTCTTTTACAATCGTCCTTCAAGCGTTTAGTACATTTTTTTCACGATTATCGAATACTCGTCTGTTCGCGATTCCAGGGCGGTGAAAAGGGGATGAAATCATATATACAATGCAAATCTCTGGTTCTGGAAAAATATACGTACACCCCCCCCCCCCCCGGTTTATTTGTCCAAGTGTTCGCACGGTAAACTCGGATCTTCCGCGGGACCGAAGAAAAATGAGGCGAAAAAATTCGGAACTTATCGCATCGATTTGATAAGTAGAGCTCACTTAGGAGCACGCTCCCGGCGACGGTGAATTGGGTCAATAGAGAGATTCGCGATTTGAAATTCAAAGTTTCAGGGTCGTTGCACCGGTGTGGTGCGGCTGGCGGCGGCGAATTTGAAAAACCGGGATTTATACGCGTGCACGTCGAATCTTTGACAATGAGAGATGCGAGGGAATCTCCGCGGTGATTTATTCACGTGGCTCGCGTTATCCGGAGTATGAATTATTCGGATACGGGGAGAAAGTTCTCGCGGGGATGATCGGTAGGAGAGTAAAAAAAAAAAAAAGAAGGAACAAAAAATAAATTGCCGTCAGACAGATAATGGAAACAATGCGATATATCGCCGTCGTGTCCCGTTCGTTACACGGTTTTAAGATCTCACAGGTATTAACTATAGACGTGGTGAACCAATCACAAACTACGCGATGATGGAGGTGGTATAGAAAAAAAGAAAAGAATAGAGAGGAAGAGGGGGAGGAGAACTTGAGCAACTGGTATAAATTTTTACCTGGCGAATCGATTACCACGCACACCTATGCCGATCGGTCACAACCTTACGGCGAAATTATGTAACGCGTTTCCCGGTTAACGAACACCCGCCTGCCCGATAGACCGTGATCGTATCGCGAAACTCTACGATTGCACGTCGCGAAATCGATTTTCGTTTCAGTTCCGTGCCGATTGCCGCGACGAAACGAAATACGCGAATTCCGGTGTTTCTCGTTGCTGTCTATTTTTCGGTGGAAAAATTGATTTTGAAATTTTGTTGCCTCGTCTATACCTTTCTTTCTCTTTCCTTGTTCTTTTACGACGTTGTCTCTCGTTCGATCGTCTTTATTCGAACTCAGCGCGGCTATAATACAAGATTACAATTTCGCTCGCATTCGAGTAGAATCGCGAATGAAAGTAGCGACGTTCTTGCGGCGTCGTTTTACGAGCTTGTTTGTCTCTTTGTGATCCCGAAGAATTTGACTGAGATTTCGTTGCGCGCGATTACATTCCCCGTTGACACCTGAACGATCGTAAGACGACCCGTGTATTTTGCACATTCTCTCTCTGTCTCTCTCTTTGTCTTTCTTTGTCTTTCTCTTACCGTTGTAACCTTCACGGGAGAACGCGTCTAATATCCGACGATTGTCGTCAGATAACGATAACCCTACCGACGTGGAAACCCGAGTAACGAATAATTTAATAGAAAACAGAGTACGCCGGAGTGTAAGAAAACCTGGTGGGAATAATTTACCAGGCAACGGATTTGCCAGGGGAACAAGAAACTCGGTATTACATAGTGGGAAACGACGAATGTCAGTCGCGAAACATTAAACACACGTATGTCATTTGATACGTTATGCAAATTCGCTGCGGGAGGTTCAGATGGGACCGCGCGGTGCAAGTGCGAATAATCTAGTTTTCAAGAAAACTCGATTCAAGGTTGCGCAAAATTCTTAAATAAAATATCAGTCCGCCTGGGCGAATGTAAATATACTATATGTATGTATGTATGTATGTACTTATAGTCAGATAGCGGCGGTCGTTTCGGAATTTACATACATATGAAAGGTTCGGTAGCGTAATGGAGCAAGTTCGGTTAACTAACTTTTGAATGAGAACGAAAGTCTGTAAAATATGGAATTCTCGCGTACTATCTACCATCTTGTCTTTTTATTTCATTTTTTTTTCTACTAGTAAACCTGATACTATTTCATAGTACTATACATTCCGACAATCACGATAACATTTAACGAACCTCATCATTTAAACAACTAAACGTATAAACTTTCCCTCTGTCTTTCCTATATAAAATAAGTAAACATTTTTTTTCTCCAGCTATTTCAAGTATATTAAACAACCGACTCCACAAAGCTACCACTAAAAACTCATTCCCATCGTCGTTTCGACACATTTAAATTTGCGTTTCACGACACTCTCGGGTCCTCCGTGGAAACGTCAGATGCATTTGACCCTCGAACTGGACGCGGGCCGACGGTTCTCACAGGACCGTCTAGTTTTCGTTGGACCCGCATCCGACATTCCAGCGGGGGCCCGAAAAGATCCTTTGTCGGATTGTGTCGGCCGTCGAGTCTCGCGTCTGCGATCGCGGGATAAAATACACGGTCCCGCGTCTAGGTAAAAGGAGGTGTGGTTATGGTCGGAGCTGGTCGACCTCGTTTAGGACCGGTAAAGGCATAACACGAACACATGCTCGAGCCTGGCTCCGGTCGTAAGGAACGAGTACAAATCGACTGTAGGAGTCTCTCTCTCGCCTTCGCTGAGAGGTTTGAAAATATTTTCAACTGTTTCCACGCGATATTACTGAAATCGTCGCGACTCGCGCGAAATAATTCCCAAATGAGTCGCGATCGTTGGATCGGATACAACCGGACGCTTTAACTTTGGTATTCCGGGACACCTAGACAGGTATCGCGTATCGGAGAGCCAATTATGGGTGTGTGGAACAAAGAATACACTTTCGTTCGGTTGTGACCTTCGGTATCGAAATAGTAATAATGGACACTTTGTATTCCGTTGGATAAATTAATTCGAGTGGTATATATGTATGTATAGTCACGTGGGATGCTGTGTGTTTTTTTTGTGTGGAAGATGAGAAAGATAAAAAAGTGAGTTGATCGAAGCTGCGCTGAGAGACGAAATTGTTTTATAATTGCATTTTGATGGTGTAGTGATTTATGCCGAGTGTGTGTGTGTGTGTCTTTATACACACCGACGATACGTGACTGAAATTAACCGGCGAAACGAAAAACAGTAAACGGTTCGACAACGGTTTCTAACGCGTGGATTACTGTTAGACATCACAGAAATACATAGTGGGATTCCATGACACTGGCAATTATGTGGCTGGGAAGAAATAACTTCCCGTTGGATGCGGACGTCGTAGCGGGAAACATCACTTACACATACATACATATATTTTTCGCTCGATCCCCGGACGATAGTCGTCGGTTAAATTTTCAAGATTCCCCGAACGATGATATTAAACTGCAAACGCGCGCGCGCGCACACACACAAAACGGGATGCACAAGTGTAAGCATAGCGGAGCCGGTGTCACGCGATTCAATTATATAATTCATTTCCCGAGACGAGCTACGAATTACAGTTGGAAAAGCTATGTTCGTACGTTATAAAATGTGAAAAACTTCTTGCGTTGCTTCTTTCACGTTAATCTACGCGAATGGTTCTCCAGCCAGAAGTATGTTATGTATGTATATGTAAGACGTACGTATGTATTATACGTATACGTCCGGTTTTTCGAATTCGTACACACCGTGACACCGGGGCAGCGTCGTTTTGCGCGTCGCGACGTCCCCACCGCGTAATCCATATCACAAGTTTTCCCCCTGGATAGCCGCGGTTCGAAACTTCACGTGGTTTTAATACCCGGCCGCATGAAAGTAGCGGAATGGTTTTTAAGTAAAACCACCGGGCAACCGTGCCGGTATGCTAAAAGCGTCACCTTGAAGCGTCACGGTGGAATTTAGCCGGTTGCAAACCGCACCGCCGGAGCTTTGCTGGAACACGTTACCGCTCTTGGAATCGCAGTCGCCCTCGCTGTAAAGTGGCCAGCTGCAGCTCCGTACACGTATATATATATATGTATGTATCTATGTATGTCTACGTGGGTACCGTGGTACGTTCGTTTACGTGGCTCGCTGTCGTTTTGCCGCGCGACGCAAAGGCAAAATCCGCGGCGACAAAGGCGAACCGATGCTGCGAGTCGATAAAGTTTCGCGAAACCGCGATTCGCTTTCCGAATTTCAAATCCTTGTATCGTTGGTGGTTTGGGAACATTGACACAAATCAGTAGTGTTTAGAGAATTGGAATGGGTATATTTTCCAGACACCTCGTGGAATTAGAGCGATAGAAAGTCTGTTTCTTTTTTAAATTTGTTTTATTACTTAAAACTTTAGACGCGCAAAAGGAGAAAAAAGAAGTGAAATTATGAATTCTCGGTAGAAATTCGCGGGTGCGTGAAATTATACCGCGAAAAGTTTCACCCGGTTGTTAATTACTAAACTTGAGAATTCAATCTGAGGTGTTCATTTGACGCCTGGCTCGTTCGTTTAAAAATACAGGTAAAGTACATCGAGTTTCTCGTTCGCGCGAATTTCTGTGTTTCGCAAGACGTCAGTCGGTAACTAAATTCCGCGGTTGAAACGTTGTACAAACTTTATCGCGAATTTCTCGATTCGAAAGTACAATATATCGGTTTCACCGTATCACTCCTATATACACATCCATATATACATACGTACGATACAATACGATACAATGCGCACACTTTTCCTCGTAGTGGCGCAATTTTTCCTGGAAATTTCGCGCGGGTGAACGACAGTCGAGCGCGGAACTACGAATTAAACGACGAAACGCCGCGGCGGTAAATCTCAACCAGCGGAATCCTGTTACGTGCCACACTACTTATCTGCCTTCGGAATCAAGTATCGCGATGCCACTCTCGTGCAACGTTTTCCCCGAAGACCGGGGTATTCGCGGCAGCTGCAGCTGCAAATGATTGTGGCACACTCGTCCGCGAGACTCGAATCGCTGCGCGGCGTCGAGACTCAAAGTCGGAAACTACAACGATGTCTCTCTCCCTCTCTCCCTCTTCTCTCATTTCTCTCTCACTCTAAATAAATACTCGATTTCAGTTGCCGTTCTTCCGTAACTGAACTCACGTGCCACGGATTAAAATCACAAGTTGGTTTCGCGGCGTTAGATAATTCACCTCGTGCCGGATACGAGCCTCTCGGTTGCCGTCAAATGAAACGTTGAAATAAATCGTAGACACTGTCTCCTCTGCTATGGTTTACGTGTGTGTATGTATTTACGCACGCGGTACGATTCGTCATCGTTGATATGAAAAAGTAATTAAGACTAATACATATGTTTGTATGTATGTGCGTATGTATACGTATAGCTTGCCGAATTAAGAGACCGCCCGGAGCGAATTAAAACACTCTTTGTTCCCACGATGGAGGCGCTCAATGATTCCGAGGGGAACCACTTGTTAATTGTTCGCGGTAACGAACAATGTTCGTTAACTTGTGTCTGTCGTTGAAATTGATTTTCTTATCGGATTGCTACCCTCGACTTCCTCTTCGAGTAACCGTTATCAACGGTGAAACGCGTAAGTGTCGGTTAATTAACGATTGTAAAATAATTCTCGAATATTACAAGGAATTATATTTCGCGGCTCAATAAATCGATCATATTTTATTAACGTTTCTGGATCGTAACGTTAATCGACATTTTTCGCACGTCGTTATTGTCGGATTACAAAGCGTGCGTGTCTTGCGTGTGTCGTGGAATCGACTTTAAAATCGGAGCGAATAAGTTTCCAGCTCGGATGCTGGTTTCGCGGGCTCGGCTATAGTATATTATCTCACCGTTCGAATCAGCATGCCGTTTGTACGCTCGAATATGTCCCGCTCGACTCGGAGAGGAATCTCTCTCTCTCTCTCTTTCTCTCTCCCTTTCTTTCCGTTCCTCTCGCGCGCGAAGCCTCGAAATTCCCAGACGCCATGCTGTTAAGCACGAGTGGCTTTAATGCCCGCAATTGAGCGGAAGGCTAACAGTAATTACACGCGGCGAAAACGAAAAGAACCGATTTTTTTCTCCCACACGCGACACGTATAACACATTTTTCCATTCGTAACTCTGTAAACCTCGTTTCCACCGGTCGCGAGGGTCGCGCGTGTCGCCAGGTTTTTTGCCGTACGGTTTCTTAAAAAGCTAAACAGGAACACACCGCCGACGAATATAATTCAGAGTCAAGTTCGTCCCGGTGAACAATAATTTCTTTTGTCTCGTTTCCACCGCCGCGTGTTCTCCATTGTCGTGGGAAGAGAAAAATGTACTTCCTCGCACGGCGCGTGCTGCCCCGCCAGCTTCGTTACTATCGTCAATTATTATCCGGTTCAACGGCAAAAGTTCTACGGTAGTTCGAGTGAGCAAAGTATAAATTGCTAGTATTTAGATCGTAATTCCATCGTGGAAGTTGCGAAACGATCGTTCGACAAGCTCGGTTCTCGAAATTCGACTTTAATAGGTGTTCGAACAACAGTGTAAAACAGAGGAAACTTGTGAATGGGCCTTACGTTAACGTACGGACCACCATTTCGAAAGAGAAAGAGAGAGAGAGAGGGGTAGAGAAAAATATAAAAAAGAAATCAAAATTTCCCGGCAACCCAGGGTTAAAGTGCATTCACTTACGGGTGGCAAGGATTCGAAACAATACGGCGAAACGTCAATCGTATTTCGTGTTTCCTTGGGCTCCGGCGTGGTCGCGTCACCTTTATGGAATGCCCAGACAAGGTCTGGCCTTTCTGACTTTATATACCCGCGACGAGGAAAAGACGCGAACACAACTCCAATGGAGTCTCTTTTCTCCCTGCCGTTCGACATCAAAGAGACTACTCTGTAAATCATGAGCGGTCAAAGTACGGAAACCTGCAGTTTTACGAAACCCCGGAGATAGCTGTATCTGCTTTCACGTGCATCTGTCGTCCTCTTAACGCACTTGTGTCGATGATCCTCCGTGTCTGTATTCGTCCGTTAAAATACAGACGAATATGAAATCGCTGGGAGTACGGTCTATTTTACTGTATTCCACGCGAACAGGCTGTAAGTCCGCGTGCAAGTGAATTTGGAGCAGATTTTTTTCTCCGTCAGTTTAGGTCTATCGGGTTTCGCAGATCGATGAATAAAAATGGGTAACGTTGATTTAATTGTGATATGTATTGATAGGAACGTTTCGGAGTATACATGACACTTCTTGTGAAACGATGTAGAAAATTTTCATGTCAATTTAATATGAAGAAAGTGTTCCACATAGAGATTCTCTGTTTTTATTTTCACATTGTCCATCTTTCTCTACATGCTCTCCGAGGTTTCATTATTTTCCATTAAATTCATAATTTCTATCCCATTTTCTAAAAAAATCTATCAACGAACGATCCGTCGATTTCTAAAGTGAACCTGCAACGATTCCCTCGCGATAACTCTCCACATATGTCACATTACCGGGACAGATATTAATAAACACAGTTACATTTCTTTCCTTCCTCTTTCATCCGTCTGTACTTGGCTCGGTGGCAATGAACGAGACCGTGGTATGGACAGGCGTACAAGTAGCGCGCCAAGAATTTGAAATGATTTTGGCTCGGAGCGGGTCGACGACCCAACGAGAGTCGAGGATAGTCCGTGAACAGATCGATTCACGAACCTGTTTACGGGGCACAACGCCGGGGACCTCGTTATGGCTTTGTAAGAAGCTCGTTCGGATTCTTTTATCCCGAAGCTTAGCGACTCCTACTTTCTCTTATTCACCTTTCATTGAACCGTACAGCTCGTTCCCATCGAATGCAATTCTTCCCTCGTGAAATTTCAAACTTGTAATCCACCGTTTCCATCCGTTTGTCATTAATCTCGCAGATAGGTAACGTCGTTCAATTTCTGTAACTGGACAAACCATTAAAATTTCGCGGCGATAACGGGACGGGTTTCGGGACTGGAAAGAAGGGATAATTCATTTAAAACATCACCGAAGGTTTAATGGGATCACGTTGAGGTTACCGTCGGGAGTAATGCTATTCCGAGTAGATGAACACCTGCGAGGTGAGCACGTGCGATTACCTTCGATCTTAACGAACAGTAATCACGCGCGGCTACGGCCACGTGACCGCACGGTCATTCCGCGTTATTCCGAATAATCGTCTAATGACGACCGGTGACGTCATCGTCCTCGTCATTGGGGCGACGGTTTCGATCTTGAACGTGATTCTCACGGATCACACGTGGACACCGGGTACAAAGAGTGCGTTCATTCTTGACGTGGCTGTCAAAATGTACGTTTTAACTATGTGTCACGTTGATTCGCGTCGATTGACAGGTTACCGTGAGATAGGTGAGTCGTGTTAAAGAGAATCTAGCCATCCGAACGTGACAAATAGGAAGGATCGTCGACAGAAAAATGTTTTTTTAATCAAACGAGAATAATTACAGCCAGTCTGTTTACATTTGTCGATAAATATCTAATTCAGATACCTGAAAATAGCTTCATTTCGGGATACCAGTACCACAGGTGTGAACGTATTTGATCTATTTCTCGTGGATATCGATATTTCATCGTGGTTAATTTTGTCAGCCTGGTCCCGATTGAACGTCATACAAATATTTCGCTCGACGTACGTGGATATCTCGTTCGATCGCCAGACGTCCGTGTGTGTATATGTACAGATACATTTTTTACGATCGTACCGTGGACCCGTAAAACTTGTATAGAACACGGTGTAAACAAAGAAAGGAGCTACGAACGAGCGAGCACACGTTGCGAAACGTTGACGCGTTCGCGAATTCGTCCGTCGCGTCCGTCGCCGCGACGTGACCGATAAAGTTGTTTCCGTCGCACGGGGGACGTTCTTTCCGATTGAGCTGTAAAATCAAGAGCGCGCCGGTTTTTTGCCGTAGACGAGTCCTCTCCCGGTGTGTAAAGGAACGCAGGGGATGTAACGGATCATCGAGATTGGAAACGGTACTTTATTCTTGGCTCGGGTACTTGCAGCCCGTGCATGCTAATGCGGCATTACTGTCTTTACGGTTCTTTGTCCTTGACGAATCGCGCTGACGCAGGAGGGATATCTAAGTCCGACGGTGTTTCTCATCCTTGCGGAATACAACGTCGCGGGGTCCGACGGATTTCGGGAAATGATGGGAAACGACGCGCGGAAGCTGTGACATAACGGTCGACTCATAGAAACCGACCTCGAACGCGATTTCTTTTTTTTTTTCCTTTTTAATGTACTCGTCAGCCGCGATACGCTGAATCTGCCGGAAATAGTTGGAAAGGATGACACGGAAACGTTAAACGGTTGTCACGATTCCGCGGAGAAGATGAGTAATAACGTTTGGACGCACCGCGATTGCGACTTGGAATTGGTACCGCGATGATTCTTTATTGGATCATTTTTCACATTCATCGTTCCCTCGTCCTTTAACTTGTTCGTTCGGTCGTTCATTCATTTTTTTTTCACGTGCCGACCGGGAACGGGAAACCGGGCACTGAAAACTGCATCTTCTTGTTTCGCTACGGTGTGATAACTTACCATGATACCGAGGGAGCTCCGGAAATGAAGCAATTAATCAGCCGAGTGCATCGTTTGTCGCGCTCCTACGAGGAGGAGGAGGAGGGAAAAAAATACAAGAAGAGGGGAATTTAATCAATGTGTACGCTACTTGCGTCAGAGTAACGTCGTCGCCTGTCTCGTTTCTCGTGTAAAACCATAAGGAATAGTTTCCACGTGTAGTTTAATTTTCGGCCGAGTAATTTCTGCTTCTCGTTATCACTCTTCTTTCCCTTCATTGGTTAAACCTCCTTCTCCCCCCTCTCCCTTCTCCTATTCATAATATCCCATGAATATCATCGTCGATTTTCACGTGTTTCTCTCAAATGGTGTGACGTATTTAAAGTATCGTCTGCTAATGTCGAGGATCGGCCGAACGTCGATACAGTGGCGGATAAAAGCGGGGACCGGAAGTGAGGCAATTATTCAGTCGAGCGGGCAGAGCTCAGGTCAATTGTCCTGATTGCATTCACGGTGGCCGCTGTCGACAGGAAAATGTACTCGGTCGGATTAAGGTCCGCTGAACGAGTCCTACCGCCATTTGTCCGCGCGACAACTTCTCATTTCGCTCACGGCCACCGGGATCCCCGGTGTCGAGGAGGACCGTCTTCCCGATGCGCTCGTTTAAACTTTCAAATCACCGTGTGAACTTCTGCCGGTGGGTTAAAAATGGTCGAACTTTAATCTTACATGGCGGCCATGAATTTTCGCGGACGGTCCTGAATACACCGCGGTGTCGGCTAAGAGAAATTTCCACGGAGTGTCGCTAAATTTCTTTTGACTTTTCGCGTTCGAGCGTGGTAGGTAGGTACGTGTTGGAATCGTAAACGGTACTTTTTTCGTGGAAGTTTCTTCTCGCACGGTGTCCCGGATGGATGGGAATTATTATCGCGTTAATACATTGCGTTCCGTGGCAAGTGAACCGCGTTTAAAGGGAAATTATAGTGCGTTGCGTATCACGGTGAGAAAATACCATTCGATCGAATTGTATTAATGTTCAATATTTTTTTGGAGTCGATGTTTGTAGATGTGAAATTCGTGATGTAGATAAAAAGTGTATGTTCAAAGCAAGAAGTTGGTAAATACACGAAAAAACGTTTTCGATATTTTGAACGTTTATATCCGAGTAAAGTGTACTTTGCAATTTTTTCTTCGACTTTTTTTCAATGATTTCAATGTGCACTTTAAACTTGTTTACCAGGGAAATGTTGTAAAAAAGAGTTTTCAGTTGCAGTTAAATAGTTATGAATTTTTCGACGAAACTTTTGACTACACGTCCCTTCAAAAATATTGGACATTTTCATAATTCTTTGGAGTTATATCGCGTTAGAATATTCGTGGAACGGAGGAGTCGTACATTAATAAAATAAATTGATTCGTATCGTGGAATCTCTGGGTAGTCACTCGATTATGCTTTATTTACGTTTTATTTCAGGTGCATGCACGTTGCGGTATTTCCTCCCAGAAGCAATTAGATGCGCGGGACAGTCTTCCGTTGGAACGTTGTTCCTTTTACTGTCACATCCATCCAATCGTCGTCCCGCCCCGTTATCCTTTAGAAACAGTTAATCCAAGTCACTGAATTACATTCTACCTCCAACGAAGTCGAACGGCCTTACCATAATTCCGCAGCAAAATTGTTCTCGGCTTTCGTGAAAAATCGGTAACACGATTAACTTTCGAACAAAATTTAAACCTCGTTCAAACAAAAATCAAATTCGAAATTACAGAATAAAAGTCTCACGCGAGAAAGACACGAAATTATTCCTCCACAATTTCAATAGCTGTAATCACGACTATTGACGCACCCTATATATTATGATAAATATATTAACGACCCCATATATTTCGTTAAAAGATTACCAT
The DNA here is from genome assembly GCA_917499265.3 of Mimumesa dahlbomi. Classification (NCBI taxonomy): domain Eukaryota; kingdom Metazoa; phylum Arthropoda; class Insecta; order Hymenoptera; family Crabronidae; genus Mimumesa; species Mimumesa dahlbomi. The sequence continues at coordinate 3,534,514 of OU824114.1, read as the reverse complement.
CGAGACAAGTACGCAAGACGACGTCTCTCGGTGCAGCCAGCGAATTCTTGAGATTACAGAATAACCGAAGCACCGTTTTCTTGCTATAATTTGCGGTTTATAACAGACACCGCAAACATTTTCCCTCCTAAATGTATACCGCAAAGAACGTGACATTTAATTATCGTTCTATCTCGCCCTTGAGGTGCATCACGGAACTGCAATTCAGCTCTATTCCGTAAAATTTACCACGCTCTCCATAGAACTGTAGTGTACGATATACATATATATATACATATATACATATATACTATATACACATATACATCTGAAATAATGTCTCCCCGGGGGTATTCGTTACTGTACACTGGCAGAATAGTTTCTCATAGCAATGTTGCGCGCGCGCGCACACATACTATGATAGCGCCGTTCACTGCCGGGTTAAGAATTGGACGATTACTATTTCACCTCTTTCCTTTCAGGGTGATGATGTAACGGGACTTTCGCTGTCGCTGCAGTGAAGCAACGATGTCCACACAATGCAATCGCTTCGTGCAGAATGCCTGGAAGAAGGAGCTCTGTTCGAACTGCTTCAAACCGAAGGAGGAACACGCAGTGCCGGAGGAACCGTTGAAGTTGAACATTGGCAGGGCTATGACACACCCGAAGACTGATAATCATAAGGTACGAGTATTGCGAGAGTTATTGGCATTGTTTTTTTTTTCAAAGAAATACGTACCTATTGGTTTGTATTTGTATTTCATTCTATTGACATTCTACTGGTGATTTGATGAATTGAATAAGGGAGTTGCGGAATTACTTGTTTACTTTGCGAAACATCTATACGTGAATTTCATCGGTGTATTTTTTATAAAATTTCGTCGTGAAAATCGGTGTTTTAATATTAATTTTTTGAAATTTAAATTTTGGTTATTCAGCTGTCATTCGATAAATGTTAGACAACACGATGTGAATTTTCTACCGATAACTGAACCTTTAATACCGCGTTTTCCATTAAATTTCTCATTGAACCCATACACAATTCATTTTGCTCAGCGCCCTTTCTCTTTTTTTATTATAAAATAGAACGTTCGCGTGATTTTCCCCGAATTTCAAGGTGAAATATTTACGCAGTCATTTACAGGATTTCACAGTGAAAGCGTCGAGGGTGGAAAAACCCCTATTTTCTTCGGACAAGAACATTTGTAGTACTGCTACTCGAAATGACGTCTACCTCTAAAGCTGAAAAATACTCGATACTCGACGATACCTTTCGAAAGCACGTTCAATTAAGAGCGGCAGTTCGTTTGAAGCGTTCACTTCAGCCGGACTGGCATCATTTTTCACATCAAACAACACGTGGGCTTCATTCGAATTAAAAGGGACTATACCTTTAAAAGGGATGGGCTTTTACACTCGTGTTTGGTACAATATTTTTTTTTCTTCTTCCTCCATTAGTACCACCCGTCCCCCGGGGAGTTTATCAAAGAGTCAACTCCGTTACGTTCATCAATATTAATTACTTTACTTCGTCGACAGACATAAAAAAATACATGTCAATCTTTCTCTCTCTTTCAAACCTTTAGACTCAAAAATCCCCCATAGGGTTCCCATTAAAAATTTCCCTTGAAATTTTGGAAAAGACCCGGCTTTCCGTGGGTCGTTGTTTATCCGTTACGTCACCATATCAATTTTCAACCCTACGCACACACTCGTACCGATCGTGCGTGCAACGTTGCTTCATTCTGAAAATCGCTTTCACCGTCGTCCCGCGCTTGTTGCCAACGTCCAAAGAAGAATTAAATAATTCCGCCGATGTAATCACCCGATTACAAACGTTTCCCACATGAAACCGCTAAAACCGCACCGATTACAATTTCAAAACCCAGCGCTTTCGATTCCCGCTTAACCGGTAGACCAGAAACGAGACCGTGTAATTGATAATGATCTCTAAAGTCGTCAAAAGAGATACGCCTCGGCCGGTGGGGGGTAATAATCGTAAAACGGAACTGGGTTATCCGTGATTCATAAACGCCCGTGGATTAACCCAATGAAAATAACTCGATCGTCGCCGACGATCCACCTGACGGCGACGTTGTCGCTGAATCGAACGAGGTGGAAACTTATGGCAACGAAATCGACGTAACTCGGACGTAGACGTTGTCACACTAACAATAAAATCATTTTACCGATTCGGTAAAAAATACGTGATGTAATTGCTGACGCAATTGACGATGTTCACTTGTTGTCAGTACTCGTCGCGGAAAAATTGACGTCAAAGTTACGCCCGTGAATCGTACACAATTATATTTCGTTAAAATGGTGTCATTTCATAGAAAGGATCGTCGTTTAGAAATCTATGGACTATTTGCGAACGTGTACAGCTTTGAACGGAAGGAGAACATTTTCCGCTGTGACTTACCGTTGTATAATGTATATATACATTACCGTCACGTAGACATACCTCCCCCTTCGCCCTTTCTCACACCGAATAGGGTAGGAATTACGTAAGACGTTTCTCGCGGCACGATTGTAAAACGTTTGTTTCTAGAACGGTACCTGAAATTGTATTTTCCCAAGTGGGTCTTTATTCGGCAATTATTCGGGTGCGCGAGCGCGAGCCTCACTTATACAATCCCTGGAAGTGTTAGTTTTCTGCCACTCTCTCTTTCTCTCTCTCTCTCTCTCTGTCTGTATTTGTGTGTACGTGGGTAAATCTTCTAGTTTCGGAGCACAATGGGGAGTTTACACGGCGCACGTGTCGCTCTGTGAGAAGGGTGGATGTTTAACGAATCGTCTAACTCGTGGTTCATACACACATACACACACACAATCAGAAATATATATATATATATATACTTATAAGGGTGGGCGTTATTCTCCGAGGGTTTAATGTTAAACGTGGGCGCATTCTTTGAAATAAAGCGATCGTCTAACGCCCACCCGTGAAATATTTTTAAACCAACCTCGGACGTGACTTGGATACGCACGTACGCGTGTGTGTGTGTATGTGTATGGGGGAAACAAAAATGTCATCGCTCGTCTTTTTCTGTTCGCTATACACACGTTTAAACGTGTGCCACTCTACGCACGTTCCGAAGCGCAGTCACTTTCTCCGTCGGCTAATCTCCAGACCTTTTTGGCATCGAGAACGTCGAGATGGAAAATAGCGCACCCGCGCGTGCATCGTGGAGAGGATATTCAAGTATGTCGATAACATCCGGCGAAAGGAATATACGTCAAAAGACATCACTACGAGGCGTGTAAACACACACCTGAGAAAAGTGGGTGACTCGTCCGCCCGGAGAAAAGGATGAAATTCGAAAATAAAACACCTCGGCCGGACACGAAAGCGGAAGAAAACAGAAGAACAGAATAACCACGTGTCGGACTACGCTAGCGGATAGTTGAGATATCATATTTCTGTCGAATTCGTGAATTTCATCGAGAACCAGAAAAATTCGCTTGGTCATTCGGATGATATCCGTCTGAAACCGCTGTATTATAAATTTTGATGACATTTCACAGGAGTCGCCGTCCCGTCGCCTCGACGAGTCTAACGAGTTTGCGAAAAGTCGATAGTTTATTTTCTTTCTTTATTTTTTCTTCTTACACAAGCCCGGCTGTTAATTAAGTCACGCCGCTTAGGGGACACGCGCGATTTTAATCATGGCACCGAAGGCGAGGCGGAATTCCACGGCGAAAATTATGAACGGCCAACGGTATCCCGATATTCGATGAATAATTCAGCAAAGCTTTCATTAACGTCAGGTGGCCGTCTGGAAGTTTGGAAAAATATTCTTTTTGCTCGCGGCAGGGCCTGGCAGGCACCGTCGACGGTTTAACTTTAAGCTGAACTTTCATTTCCTGCCAGCCGGTGATAAGGCGAACGGCCGTCACTGTTAGCTACAGAAGCTCTAACCTGCTTCCAAATAGGATTTCTTCGGACTCCGGCGAATTATCAAGTGGATTACCACAGAATATAGCGATCCGAATGATTAGAACTTCGTTAAGCTTTCCGGTATCCTCGTCTTCGGCCCGTGGACCTCCGCTGATATCGAACAACAATTTAATACTATAATTTAGAGAATAAATCTGTCGAATCGAAACCTCTATAGTTTCGACCTGTATTCGAGAATCTCTATGTGTCTGGGTGACTTTTTTTAAATATCATGATTTTTTCTTGTTAGATTAATCATATCGAACACTTTCGCTGCCCCTAATGCGTGTCTGTAACGTTCTCGCGTTCCAAATTTCCACGTCGGTGTGCTCAATCGTCGAATATCCAGCTCGACTAGAACACTTCTCGCGAAAGTGTAACATTTCACCGGTGCGAACAATCTGTTTCACGGATGTGGGCCGATTACCGTGAGATTAATACACTTTTACCCGGTCGCGGACGGGACTATTTATTTTTCTCTAAATACTGACAATTTACAACAAAAAACAAGAACTTTTATCTCGAATATCTCGTGCTCCTATAACGTTAGCGTTAAAACTGTCACAGTATAAAAATAACCGTGGATCGATTAATTCATGAATTATTGAAATTCCTTAGTTCAATAGAGACTTTTATACATTTCCACAGGGTATCCTCCGCGCCAAAGGAGTTTGCCATAAAGATCAGAAGAAGAAGAAGAACGTCGCCTTCCCGGAATGCCTGACGGAGATAATCGGCTACGGTGGCGACGACTTCTTTTCCGACGCCGAGGAAGACGACGAGCAGGACTATGGCGAGTCTTTTAACACCGACGACGACGCAGTGCCGGACAGCGAGGAGGAAAGGGCCCTGGGTAACTTGACGAGAGCTAACACCAATTTTAACACCGTCACGGCGAACCTGACGGAAGTGATACCCTCGAGTGAGACGAAATCGTCGTCGACGACGAGAACCTTCGCGTCCTTGATGCTGGGTAGAATTCAAAAGGACTCCGAGGGTCGGAAAACTACCCTCCTTGTCTCTGTCACCCCGTTCGGTGGTGACGAGACTGTACCAACAGCTAAGAGACCCAGTGATAGAAAAATCACCGTCAATGGCTTCTCCAACCAAAGTAGATGCAAAATCCCGGAGACGGACAAATCTGAGGTTAGTAATTGACATTATCTGGCGTATTAAAAATTTAGCATCGTCATTGTCGTCGGTATTTTCTCACGGATTCTGTAACGACGTATACCACGTTTTTACTTGACCGTGTAATCTTTCCGTAGATAACTTTGAAGAGCGTGAAGAAACTCGACGTCGAGCAAAAACGTATCGAGAAGCCCGAGCAGAAGTACTCCTCGGGGTTGGAGAAGATCGTGGATATGCCATTGATCACCTCGAACAATCTCATTTCCGTTATCCAGAGGAACGAGTCCCAAGAAGCTGAAGAAACCACCGTGGAGAAGACACCCGCCAGCGTCAACTGTTCCGATAGGACGCTAGATGTGTCGAAAGTCGAGAAAAAAATCGCCGTATCGCGTAGCCCGGCCATGAAGAAGCCCGACGTCGAGAAGCCGAAGATCCCAACGGTTCAGACGTCGTCGCAGAATGGCGTCGGGACGGACTACGAGTTCGTGACGAGAATCGTGAAAGGTTCGGAGAACTCCGGCGAACTTACCGCCGACAAAGGTGTCGAGTTGACTCTGACGTCGTTATCGAAGAGCGAAGTTGAAGAGGCGGCTGAAAGCGATCGGTCCATGGTGGTCCGAGGGAAAGACGTGAATAAAATCAGCGTTCCGGCGGCGAACAAGTCCGTTGATTCACCCGTCGACGTGCGAAAAGTGGAGGGGGAAGCCGCGAGACTGACGGAGAAGAAATTTACTTTCGAGGAGAGCCGAGAAATGGCCGGCGAACCGGATGGAAAAGCCGACGAGGAGGAAGTGGTGGAACCACCGGCTCTACCTAGGAGTCCACCACCCATCGAGAGTAGACCGCCTCTTCAGGGTGAGATCGGCAAGCCAATGATCATCACGGAACCGAGGGCGTCGTTTCTTCACGGCGCCGTTCACCAGGAGGCGAAAGTGAAGCCGGTCGTTCCGCAGAAACCGACGACCTTCGGCGGCAAGTGTTCCGTGGCCGATGGGAATACGAAGAAGAGTGGCAGCTACGTTCTACCTCCGCCGTCGGTTCAGAATGCGAATCGAAGTGTTCATGGTACAGGTGAAATGCTTTTCCCTTTTTTTCTATTTTTTTCACTCCCTATAGAATAGACGTTGGTAGACGTTGCGAATGATTTCCTTTTGGTATCCACACCAGGTGGATACCGAATTGTATTCCTGATGTTTGTGGATGGATGACATTACGCAATAACCGGTTAACGAACGACAAGAATTGAGTTATCGACTCGTGAGGATGAAGGGAGTGAGAGAGGGGGAGGGGGTTGGGAGGGAAGGTGAGGAGACGGTTGAGAGGGGGTGGGGGAGCAATTAGATTAAACTGCTGACAACACGGTACACGTCAGCGTTGAACTTTATCTCTGATATAATCAAAGTGACTGACCGGTTATTGCGTAACGGCATGCCAATTATATGAAGTTGAAATAACAAAAAAAAATTACAAGAAACTACGTCTAAAACGATTACCCGTGGATCCTCAGGCTCGAGTAATCATCAATCGCACGAGACGAGTGGTAACCGTGCAACGACGAGGGACAAGTCGGACGAGCTACAGCCGCCATCTTGCAATCAGAATCAAGCAAATCGATCGGAGAACATTCCAAAGAGCACCGAGCATCAGGCTAATCAAATACCGCGAGCGCAAATATTGGAAACCTCGTCGAAATCAGCTTCCACGGATGCCAATCCCGTGACGAAAATATCACCGGTCTACAAAGCTAAGCCGGCCCCTTTGAATTTCATGAAAAATCATCCGATCGACGAGGACATCGAAAACCTAGAGGACGAGATCCCGGATCTCGCACAGTCCTCGGCCGTCGAGTCGATACGTTCGCCAAACAAAAGAAGAATGGCACCGCGTCCCCCGGCGGTCGAACCCCTGGAGGATTTGACCACGAGTTCCAGCCTGTTCGCCAGGAATCCCGGGGCGACATTTAAATCCGATTCACCGGTGGTCCGGGAGAAAGAAAAACGCGAGAGAGCGTCGTCGTGCAGCCCGAAGTTCCGCAAAGCGGTGTCCGAGCTCCCGGATCCGACGAGCGCCGCGACGCCCGACGCCGCGACGAGACGAACGATATCCTTGTCGCAGGACAGCTTGACGACTGGCCAGGAAGTGCGGGAGGAGAAGAAACGCGGTAGATCGCGGTTCTCGTTGAAGAGGTTCCTGAGGATGGGCTCCAGGAAGGACGTGGACATGATCAACGCTTCGAGCACGAGAATCGACGAGATACCGTCGACGCCGCAACCGAAGCCACGATTAGAGATCATTCATCCCCTGGAGCTGGACGGCGCCGCCGTGGAAGTGGTGGGACACGACAGGATCAGCAGGATAGGCGAGGATCAAACGGATTGTCCGAGGAGCGACGCGAAAACGAGATCACCCACGTCCACTGGATCCCAACACACTTCCGGTGAGTTAATTATTTCTATTTGAATACATTGACTATTCTTCACGTGTGTATGTGTATACGTGTACAAAAATAAGTATCCATGAACGCCACCAGGTAGATAACATAGAAAAAAAGAACGCAAAGGCTAGGGTAGTTTCTTATAAGACAAGGTTCACCTTTCCTCGCGAAAACAATTTGTTTAAGAAACCCGCCGTGAGATATGATCGCCGGGGTAGATAAATTGATAGTTAGATTGAAGATTCTCCACGGTGCGTTTAATAGGCGATATAAATTACCACTCTAAGACGGTAATTACTCTAGCGTATGGTACCACGGGGTCTATAAAGAAAACAGTTAGAAAAAAATCCTTCGATCCGACCACCTAGAATCTACGATCACCCCTCTTCTCCTCTCTTTCCTCCCCTCTTCCTCAGAATTTACAAGGATCATAACGTGGCTACAATATTCGACGCGGTTCACAGTGAGACCCGGAAAACCACCACCACCGCCGAGGAACCAGTCCCTGGAGGATTGGTCGAGACCGGACCCAGCGGGCAAACCGGTCCGACCACCGCCGCCACGTGTGGAAACGAAACAACTGCCGCCAAGGATCGACAAGTCATCGTCGTCGAAGTCATCATCATCGTCGTCGTCGTCGTCGTCGTCGACGACGTCGTCGTCGTGGCAGCCGGCAGCCTCGACCACCTCAGACTCGATTTACGCGAATCTGGGTAAGTTCAGGCCCATACAATGTAACTAATGACACCACCGGCCAGTCTCGATGTTGTAACAGCCATACTCACACGAGTCCTCGCGCCAAGCTGCTTTTTATTTAAAAAAAAAAAGGAAAAGAAAAAAAAAGAAAACAAAGAACAAACAAAATCACCTTTGGTTTTTCTCAGAGTAATCAGTTTTCTTTTTGTGCGAGTATGCCGACCGAGATGATGTTCACTTATACTCCTCATCCCCCCCCCCCCTTACCCTCGTACTTTCCTTGTACGTAACGATGGATAACGGTGTTTAACTTATACCACACCAACACTACCTCCCATCCCTCTACCCCTGCCTTCAAACCTTCCCCCGTTTGAATTTTCGTTCCTTCGTTTCGCCGTCGATTGCGCGATCGTCGTGAAACTCTGACGTTTCTTGTCGCTCTACGGTGCGGATGTTTGGAACGATGGTTTTTGTCGCTGAGCGTGGTAAACGACGAGGGAATGTGGGTACTTCGGGTATTTGCATTCTTCGAATGTTGTCGTCGAGCGTTTTTGGATTAAGCCGAAGCTTTCCGGTCGCGGGGGTTGACGAAGTGCTCGGAGCGTAGTGTTTTTTTTGTTTTTTTTTTTGTTTTATCGACGGTTTTCCTCGTCGGCGGGATATCGACCGGCACCGGGTGTCTAGATCGAATAAGTACATCATGATCGATGACAAATACTATCTCGCGCGTATCCGTGTTTCCGGATACGCGTTGGAGTTAGTGAGATTAGTATCGTTACAGCGAATTAAAAATCATGGTGTCTGAAATTCCGACGAGGGATATTGGAATTTTGTAATAGTATATTTGTTTAACTCGCTTCTCGATTTTATAATATGCCATACGCGTGTTTTGTACCTTACGTGGGATTAATATTTTTCTCTTGTATTTTTGGTTTCTTTTTTTTTATTTTTTTTTTTTGAGATGACTACACATATATCGCTATCGTAGATTCTCGACTAACTGCCTTATACAATTGAGATGTTACACGTATCGAAGGTTCTGTGATATAACTATATACCATAATACTTATACATATACTACTACTGCTACTATTAGTGAAATTAATAAACCGGAAAAGTCGTTCGAGCTCGAAGATGTCTGTTTTTGCAGGTGCGATGCGGCACCGTCCGCAACTTTTCACGATGCGCAACACATTATTATACGACGCGTCGTTTTATAAATCGCAAAAGAGTTTTCTCATTTTTACACGTAGAGAATGTTTCTTTTATCTTTTTTTCTTTCTATCCGAGCTGTGTTTAAAATCCCATTCGACGTGTCGATCGAGTAGTCGCGCGCTCAGGATCGCCGTGTCCTGTTAACCGTTGAAATTCTGTCGATATGAGAGTGCGATTAACATTGTCTGAGAATGGCTGACTAAGAAAGATGCGATACCACTTTTGTTACAACCGATGATAGAGAAGAAAAGTAACGAAAAGAAAAGAAAACAGAAAGATACACGTTTTTTTGTAAATAGAACGAACAGAATGGAACAAACGAAAGAAAAATCTGTAACCACGAATTTCTGTGTCTGAAATAAACGTTTATTGTCTAAAAAAAAAATACATACCAGAGAGCCTTGTTTCCTTGGTCACGTGACGTTTTTTATTTTTTTTTTCATTATTCATCGCTATCCGACGCTCAACGTTCTCGATGCAATCGTTATTATCGTGGTTCGTTCGTTGCACCTTTCGTATGCGAAACGGATCCCCGTGATTTTCTGTGGTTCGTCACTCGCTCCGTTCTATATATCTATTTTTTTTTTGTTTCGTTTCTGTTCCCGCGTATGTATATATTTCACTCTTCTCTCTTTTTTTTTGTCGTTGTTGTTTTATCGTTGCGTCAGTACCGTTTTTATTTTCTTCATTTCTATCCTGTAAAACAGCGAACGGACGAGAGCCTCGATGATGTGAAACGACGAAGCGAAAAAAGAAACTCTATCGATTCCTTTGCTAATTGATATTGGACTGCGGTCGTTCGACGTTTGCGCGATTCGATTTGGGTTTGCTTCATCGTTAACCGCATGCACCAATGAGATTGCGACATAGATTACTCGATTTTTTTTTTCGTATCTCGTCTAGCGTGCGCTCTTTGCTTTCGATACATTTTTTTTGGTTTATTCCTACTGTATTACTCTTTTTCGCCGGACGTTTCGACATTTCGTATCCTGTTTGATTTATCGTTATTTCGTCAACGTACCGGCCTGCATGTAACAAGTGTAATCTATTTCCGGATTATTTCGCGTGCTATCGATAGCTTGAACAGAATATTTTAATCATAGAGAGAGAGAGAGAGAAACAAGGTTTCGCGGAATAATTTCTTGTAAATAGCAAACTCGTTGGTGTTACGTACGACGGTGTACCAATCTTACGCAAGGTTTCCTTAACTACCCTTGGGTGCAACTAACGCCGCATGTATTGATTGCATATTAGCATCGTGTTCCCCCATATTCGAGCCTGGATAACGAATGCCTGCCAATTCCAGGATTCCCGATGATTCGCATTGAAACTATAATCGGTATTCAGGTTTCCATTACCCGCGCACGGTTATAAATAGATCGGCCATAAGTGATCCCTAATTGTAATACCGGTCTCTATAACGACTATGCATCCCGCCTATTCCTAAATAATTCACACGTACGTTGAATCATTAAAAAATAATATTCGATCCATTTCCGAATTCCGATATCGAATCCAAAGTATATTTTCTATCGACTTTTCATTCATTCACGCGTATTCATCGAAATTCACAATATTTAAAAAAATTACGTCGATCGTGAGAAGTATTTTTTCGCGCGTAATCTAAAAAAGAAAAAAAATAAAATAGATCATCGAAATCAATTCCACGCGAGTTCGTGCCGTTCTCGCATCCGTTCGGCGTGTCCAGTATCGGAACGAATAGTCCAGAAATAGTCCTCCTAGCACGCTAGTACCGTAGCTAGCCTGTCTTGCGACATGCCTTGTGTCTTGTGGTACTAACCCATGGCGCTTGACGATGGCGGACGTGCCTGCAGCAGCGGAGGATGTTACAGGTGAGGTGCGCAGCGCCCTGGCACCCTCGAAACCCCAGCGAACTGCCAGCATGAGGGACCAGGCCACCTCGCAGCCGGTCCTCAAGAAACATGGATCATCGAACGGTGTCCTGAATCAGGATTACGAGACTGTCGCAGCACCTGCCACCGCGGACTCGCTGGTAATGGGCGAATTATTGGGTCATTTGAAAAGTTCGTAGCGTGTAAAGGAACTGATTTTTTAAATGGATCACATAGGATAGATTTTGACTATTGTTATGATAACTGAATTTTATTTAATTTCATTTATTTTTATTTTGGTGGGGTCTAATCAAAGATTTGATAAAAAGAGATATTTAAATTATTTTATAGAGGTGAAAGATCAAAGAATAATATGGTTCTAGATTTAAATCAGACTATTAGTATAATTGTAAAAAAAAAAAAGAAAAAGCGCTACGAACTTTCCGATCGACCGAACGTATCCGAATCACTCGGGTATTTCCGGCCTCTGCCATGAATTCATCTTCCGGGGGGCGTTTGAATGATTAAAAGATGAGATTCTCGGCAGGAATGTAATATCAGTTGAAAAGCACAGAGTACCCGCGGAATTAAATTCTCCCCTTTTGCCGAACGGTAAACGGGAGAGGGGGGTAGCGGTTGCGCCGATGTTTAACAGAGTGCAGGATGTTTCTCGGGTGACGTTTCCGCGGGGCTAATCATTAATCCGATATGGTTCTTGCCACGGCTTTTCCAGACGTCCAACGACAGTCATGTATACGAGTGCCTTTCCAGCTCGCCGGAGTGCGACTCGAATCTCGAGCTTCGACACGCCGCCGGATCTCATCTCACTTGCAAGAGGAAATCTGACAGCAACGCGATGGAGGCCGGCGTGGAATTTAAATTTCATCATCAGCCGTTCGTCAGATCGACCTCGTTGCCGTATTGCGGTAGCGAGACCGAGAGTGAACTTTATGCCCCGTACAGTTTTTACACCGGCGACGAGGTACGTACGTTCTCATCTTTCATCGGGAACGTTACGATCTTCGTGCACCTGCGTCTACCTGTGTATGTCGACGTATATGTATGTACGTTCGTGAAATCGTAACGAAAAAAATTCGTAGAAAGTCAGGATTCATTGCCGTAATCCGTTGATCATCGAACGTTACGTAAATTTAACGAGAAATGTGTCGTTTACTTTTCTTTTTCTATTATTTAATACAAGAAAGAGCGAGATTTTAATAGGAAGTCACTGCCGGCGTACGGGATGATAGTCGAAGATTTCTCAATGTAATTCTTTCAAACGTAGGGACCCGAGGAGGATCAGGATTGGAAGAATAAGGACGATGAATTAAGGATAAGCCGATTGAGGCAACGCAGAGGTCGCAGTATAGTTCATCGCAGTCTCGAAGATAATTATGGCGCAGTGGTGGTAGCGAATCACGAGGCACTCGCTCAATTTCTCGAACAGGTAGAATTGATATATTATAATTACACGCGAGAATTATCGATCCGACGTAAAGTTGACTATTATTTTCTTTATCTTTTATCACGTTTGATTTCATTAGAAATATTTTGTCTCTCTTCTCTGTTTCAGCTGAATCAAATTCCCCAGGTGCCGGTGGCGTTGCGGGGTTTGAAAAATACGAATCCACGTCTGAGTCACTTCAGCATCGATACCAATACGTCGATCACTGTCGGCAGAAGAATATTCTACTCGGCGACGTGGAACGAGCAGAACGTCACACTCTGCATCGCCTTCGATTTGGCTACGCACGTGTCGAGGAAGGAATTTTATTTGGCACCTATAATCGAGTTTATAGACAACGTCCCGAAGGAAATCATAGACAAAGTGTTCTCCGCCGGAAGCAAGGAGGTGGAAGGTGATTCCCTTTTCTTTTCCATATATTTTTTTATGTTATTTTTTTCTTCTTCCCCAATCGTTTTATTCCTCCACGTCAAATCGTTCGGTCCTCGCCGTGTGCACTTTTCCACAGTTTCGACAATACGATTGATTCTCGTGTAATAATATTTCCCCGTCTCTACGAAGTACCCTTAGTTCCGCGTGAAAGACTCCTGCAAGGAGATTCACAGGCTCCCGATTCCATTTCAGCGACCATTTCCGTTCTGCCACGGTTACAAGTGAACACCATACAATCGTTTGGCACCGGGGCGAGGGACATGCACGACGAGGGGACCGTTCGCGAGGCATCGTTCGTCCTCCTTCAGTTCGTCAACGCCCTGAAAAGTTTGCAGGCACGGGGAATAGAGGAATCCGCCAGAAGTTTGAGCAACGTTGTACTCTGCCGGGAGGACAAGGACGCCTGTTACAGACTGTATTTACTGCAGGGGTTAGTATAAATCACGAGGTGTGCAAGGAAAACTCGGGGTTCGTTTCGTGTAATTTTCGAGGAACGAGAAAAAGGGACTTTCGCGTCTCATTGTGTCTGTTTAAAAACTCTGCCAAGCTAGGACTCATTTTCCGGACACTTTTAAACAGCTCGGGAAAAAAACTGAAACATAGAACGAAACGTTAAATCCCTGTAATTTTTTCACATCTGAATTTCTATTAAAATTAATTCCTCGATCTACCAAAAAAGTATATATATAAGTATATGGATCGATAGAAATGAATTCCGATAATGATAATTATAATTTAATTAACGAACATTCACAGACTGAACGTAGACACGAACGAGGAAAGGGACGAGGAGAGAGTGTCCCTGTGTCAGTGTGCACTCCTGGCACTTCAGCAATTAAATCTGACAAGTAGATTGCCATTGATCCAAGAATTGCTGATGCGAGAGAAGGCAGTCACCTTATCCCAGGTAAGACTCCACGTTAAATGTATTCTATTTCCATTGTAGTCCCGTTATCGCACAATTTCCCCGTAAGTCTTCCGCAAGCCCCATTGAAACCTCCATTAATACATCTTCCGTATATATTCTCCTCAGATTCCATCACCTTCCATGGATTCCAAAATTCGAAATTCTACAACTCTCATCCCGTCACCCGCTCCTTCCCATAGAATTCCATGGCCCCTGACATATACCACCCAGAATACATAGCTGCAATCGTCCGGTGTTTTCGACATCCAAGCACAGACGATGTATAGGAGTAGACAGAACATCAAATGGGGTTTCGTGTGTCAGGTATCTGAGGCCGAAATTGAGGGTTACTGTGGTACCTGCGAAAAATGGTAAAATTATGACAGTTTTCTGTTCGGCATTCGCTCAATTTTTGAGATAGCCGTCTGAAACTTGTACCATTGTTTTAGTTGGGAAATTCTACGCCAGATCAATATATAATAGTTGTACTTTTCAAAAATTTCATTTTTCGCAAAAATCTGAAGGGGGTAGGTCAGGATTTTTTGCAATTTTCGTAAATCGCTTGCCATTTCCACAATTTTTGAGATATTAAAATGATTCTTTCACTGGCTTATTCGGCTTCGGATTCCGCGTCCAAAACGTCCAGGATCATTAAAATATCTCAAAAATTGTGGAAATGACGAGCGATTTACGAAAATCGCAAAAAATCCTGACCTACCCCCTTCAGATTTTTGCGAAAAATTAAATTTTCGAAAAGTACAACTATTATATGTTGATCTGGCGTAGAATTTCCCAACTAAAACAATGGTACCAGTTTCAGATCGCTATCTTTGAAATTGACTGAATGCCGATCAAAAAACTGGTTGAAAATGACGATTTTTCGCAATGTTCGTAATTCATTCGTCATTTCCACAACTTTTTAGATATCGAACTGAATCTTTCACGGTCTTATTCGGCTTCGGATTCCGCGTCCAAAACGTCTTGGATCATTTGAATAGCTCAAAAATTACGGAAATGACGAATGAATTACGAAAATCACGGAAAATCGTCAAATTATGACAGTTTTTTGGTCGGCATTCGCTCAATTTTTGAGATAGCGACCTGAGACTGGTACCATTGAATTTCTCAGGAAATTCTACGGCAGATCAATATATAATAGTTGTACTTTTCGAAAATTTAATTTTTCGCAAAAATCTGAAGGGGGTAGGTCAGGATTTTTTGCGATTTTCGTCATTCCCTCGCCATTTCCACAATTTTTGAGATATCAAAATGATTCTTTCACTGTCTTATTCGGCTTCGGATTCCGCGTCCAAAACGTCCAGGATCATTAAAATATCTCAAAAATTGTGGAAATGACGAGCGATTTACGAAAATCGCAAAAAATCCTGACCTACCCCCTTCAGATTTTGGCGAAAAATTAAATTTTCGAAAAGTACAACTATTATACATTGTTCTGGCGTAGAATTTCCTAACTAAAACAATGGTACCAGTTTCAGATCGCTATCTCAAAAATTGAGCGAATGCCGACCAAAAAACTGGTTGAATTTGACAATTTTTCGCGATTTTCGTAATTTGCTCGCCGTTTCCGCAAATTTCTAGATATCGATCTGATTCTTTCACTGTCTTATTTGACTTCGAATACCGCTGTCAAAACGTCCTAGGACCCCCTTTTCGTGACACAAAAATTTGCCCAGCATGTCCAGTCTACCCTAGTCTGTGATCCAAGTTTGCATCACGTTCCATTTCGTTTCTATTTTCCTATCAGGTGAAATCTGTGCTCGAGTTCTCTCTATGGGGTCCGGCGGACGTGACCCTAGGTGGTCCGAGGGAACGAGAAGTGACCCTTCAACGTTGGTTGGACCTTGAAAGGGCCACGGTACTTCACGCCCTGGTGAGGACGAGGTCGCCGCTCGTGGTTACCGACGAGTATCAATTGCTGTTTCTCGTCAGAACCAGCGCGAAAATCATGGGGGAGGCATCGCTGTTGCTGGACGAGCAACGGGGTCGTTTGGCCAGAGTTCATTAATCGTTTCCTTCGCGGAAAAACTGCGATGTCAAACGACACGGAAACCCCCGGGGAACGAAATGTATTTCGAAGAAATATAGAGCGATGTGTCACGAGTTAATAACCGCTGTTAATACCGGTCGAATAGAGTGATAATTTATTGATTCTCTTTCCGTTGTGTTTATTCTGTTTAGAGAATAATGTTGTTTGGTAGGGACCCGTTGTGTATTTAATCGCGTTACAGCGTGTTTCAGATGTATTGTGCGACGGACAATACGTAAATCGATACTCATTGGATATTAATAACTCTATAGGCGTGGATAATGTTATTATAAATTAGATGAAATTTAAGTACGTGCCAATGCTCAATTAACGTGTGATCGTGCGTGACGGTGCTCGAATTAAATCGTCATTCGAACGTTACATTCGACGTTCATTCTCTACAGAACCGTTTGTAATCGTTTATTAAAAGATATCGTAGCTCGTTAAGTGTTTTGTAAAATAAATGTTTATGAATTCTACTTGTCTGTTCAATTTTTCCCCATTACACTTTTCGTCATCCACTTAAACCGGTAGGAAGAAGAAGAGTAACCTTAATTAGCGATTCGCTCGTCTCGCAGTTGGAATTTTCCTAACGGACGATCATTTATACGTCGACGTAGACGGACTTACGCGGGCGACCAGCGAGCGTATTGCCAATTCATCAACGTCATCCATTTGAGTCGCGGCCAAGTAACCGATACAACAAATTTCATAATACCGACGCATTAAATCCGATGCGTATTATCGCTAATGCCGGAACCATATAACGGTTTCGATAAATCAATAGCGACGCCGACGACACGCTTTTCGAAATGCGATCGCGAAACTCGTGGTCGCACCGTAAACACCGTGAATCTTGATGAAAAACACCGTGAAAAGCGAGGAATGGAATTTTCTACGTAATGGACCTCGATTTTACGAAAAATCAACCAGAAAACAAATTCGTTCGCGTTCGCCGCGCGTCGATCGGCGAATTAGAATCTGCCATCGGGATAAAGTGAGTAATTCCGAGCGACACAAGTGTTCTCTTCTCTTTTTTTCCTTTTTTTTTTTAACTCGCGTGTACAGACAGGTACCCGTTTCCACGTTGGAATTGCACCGGCTCGGAATGCCTCAAGTGTGGTTTCGCATACGGCGAATGTCTCGCTCGTGTGTACGAAATGAAAAAAGTTTTTAATTAAACTTTATGAATTTAATGTCACAAAAGCGACCGCAGTTTCGCGGGAGGACAGTTCAGAGTTGACGAAAAAAAAAATACAAAGAAATCCTCACCGTTTACTCGTACACCGTTTTCTTTCCCGTTTCACCTTTCTTTTTCCAACGTTCTTTTTTTTTGTACTTTTATTCACAGTCGTCGCGGCGAGTGTACCACGGTTTTAAAGGGAATCAATCCTTGTCCTCGACTAGGTGGCAACACCATCGTTTGCGACGAAACGAACGAAAATATACACTTTTCCTAATACACAACTCTTGGTACAACGAAAATCAAATTTTTCTTCGTAACTTTTACATTAACGAAACCTTTCACGTTTTGAGTGTGTTTAACATTAAATCATAGGCGTAGTAGATACAGTTCTACACCTTTCATTTAGATATTTAAATCGTTAATATTCCGGACTTAGGGACATCCTTAGATTGTTCACGATTAATTCGACTGATTAGAACGTATCGTTCCGTCGGCCTACGTAAGAAAGTCGTCACTGTAGCGATCCTCAATACCTACCGACGAGATTCTATTTAACGAGCCTAATTAAATTTCTACCTCTTTCGTTGTTGTTTAGCCCGGAGTTTGCGGATCGAACGCCGTCGACGTGCCGCGACTACCGGACTTTTTCACTAGATTCTCGTTCTCAGTAGTACGTACCAATTATTGACCGGACGTGGCATTGTTCGGTTCAGCCGGCACAGATGTCGCACATTCTACCGTGGGGCTTATACATTCGATCGGTTTAATCCGCTTGAACAAAGAACAGGACCAGGCTTCTTACGGCAGACTTTCTATTACGTCGATGGTTTTCTCTCCCGGCAAATAAAACCCGACGAGCAATCGAAAAGGTGGACGACAATAATTCTCTCCGCCACTACTCGCACTGGTGTATGGAATGATCGTCGCTTTGACGAATTTTTTTTCTTAGATTTTCATCGTTAGACGCTACTTACATAGGAAATTCTGGGAGAGGTGTTGGAGTCTGGGGTTTATCTTATCGGATCACGTGAAGGAAGAATCCCCCTCCCCCTCTCTCTCTCATATAATACCATCAAAGTGGGATCAGGGAGGAAGAAAGGTAGGAAACGAGATTATAAAAGTGATTCCAGTTTCTCCAATCAGAGGATGCTAAATCAATCAATTCATCCGACGCGATAATAAAGGAAATCCGATAATCGAGCAATAATTTTTACCGTAAAAGATTTACGCGGCACGAACGAGAAACGATCGGCGGGAACGGTCGTAAAGAAAATTCGTGAACGAACGTTAAAACTGTTTGCGATGTCGTTATACGACGTATAACGATGTAATAACAACGGGCGCAGCATTGCCAGATAATTTTAATGAATACCACTCAGCGCAACGAGCGAAGCCCTGCGATGTCGGCGAATGTAAATCCAGTAAAAAGCAGTATGTATTTCCCACCATAATCCGGTATTAATTTCCACAGAGTGTTTCTACCGGAAATAAACACCGGCCGCGATGATAACCAGCGATCGCGATAACACGGCGAAGATTTAAGGCGGTTTCTCTCTACGGTGCCAAAGATGTTGTTTCCGCGAAAATATGCGAGTTAATGCGCGTCCCCACGTGTCCCCGGCGAAAAACACTTTCGACTTTTACGTTGTATTTTTGGATTTCCGCCAACTAGCATGCGGTTACGGTGAGACGTGGGTGGTGCCAGCCCGGAACAAATTAACTGGCGGACCGGCGAAATTGACCTCATGCTAAAATCTCCTCCACTAGGATAATCTAAATTCTCTCGGGTAGCTAAATTGAGCGCCATTCCGAGGCACCCGCCCATATTTACGTATGTATCGGCGAACAAAATCAGCGAGCAGTTTGCACGACTCTGTACTTTAATAATGACGATGAACGGCGCGGCTGGAATCGATAAGCCAGTTTATACGGTTTCAACGAAAATCAGAAACCGTGTAACGCTCGGCCCCGTTAATGTTTATCACGTTACGGGCAAATAATACACACCCTCGATTGTATTTCCGTTGGCGTCGATGAAACTGTCTATTAGTGTACATTCAACGGGAATCTTGACGGAATTTAATAGACTATCGTTCGCTGTCCGCCCGATAACTTTCCACCGTGATACTTTCCCGTCGCACGAAATTTTATTGATAATATTTTATAATTACACGAAGAAGAAGTATTTCAAGGATTTCTTTGCAATATTGTTTCACCATCGGACAGATATCGAGAGAGTCTTCTGTAATTTCGATAAAGGAAGTCCACGAATCCCGTAAGTTCCTCCGTGAAAATCGCAGGGTGAAAAAGCGCAAAGCGATCCGCTGGCGGAACGTATCGGACGGAAACGTGGTAAAATAAAAATTACGAGCGCGGAAAGGGACTACGGGGTTCTATAGGAAGTAATTAATCAGCGGACACGGAAAAACGATAAAGAACACCAGGTGACTCGGTACTTTTGCCGGTATTTCCAACGCTTCTATTATAATGTATACGAGACTGAGGTATATATCAAAAAGAAGAAAAAAGAGAGAGAAAGAGAGAGAGAAAATGACAGTCGGTGAACAAAAAAAATACGGAGAAAGAGCGAGAGAAAACGGGGTGAAAAAAGGAGAACTTAATGGCCCGGAGACTGAGTAATTATACATTTTCATCGTCCACCACCGTCCTTTTCCTTACGTAATTGTCCTTTCAGTTATTTCTTATGTCCTCCCGGAACCTCGACACGTCGACGATGTACTAAAAATTTTGTTTCAACTACCTCTCGCACCGAGTGCCGCCCTAAAGTGGGTCGGCTAATTAGTCGGATACTCGAGCCATTCGCTTGTCACATTTTACGCGAAGAAGGTCGGTCTTAGTAGCCGGTTTGGACATCATTTTTATATTCAACCACAGCGGCGGGAACGAAAGAAAAAAAAAGGGAGAGAGAGAGATGAAAGTAACGCCGACGTCGCTTAATCCGTCAGGAGTATGAATGACGAATTAAATGAAAATTCGCAAAACTTTTTTACATTTCTTCCTCTCTCGCTATCAGTGTGTTTTTCAAAGTCTCTCGCTCTCTCTCTGTCTCTCACGGCTAATTAAATATAAAAGGATTTCAAGGGACCCGCGATTATTTGAATACATAAAAGTGAAGTGGCCTAATGATAGACATCCACCGCGGTAAACACGGACCGTCGTGTACGGTGCATCGCGATGGCGAAATGAAACTTTTAGAAAGTCTGCGTAACTTTTTAACATGGCGGAACAGGTCGAAAGAAGAAGAAGAAGAAGTAGAAGAAGAAAACAAAGAAACAAGAGAAGAAAATGAAAATTGTTACGCTGATTAAAAAGTTAGTACACGCTGAAAATTCTTTCCGCCCGTTTCCGGGTTCAGCGGCTGCGATACTCTTGTCTCCCAATTTAGCCAATTACAGGATAATTAGATTCATCGGTTAATAAATCATACGTGAACACCTATCTATTTCCATTCAAGTCTATTAATGTATCGATGATCGTAACAGTGACAAATTAAATATATTTTAATATGAAACTCCCCGCGTGCACTACATCGGGATCCGATCGACATCGTAGGTTAAATTAGGTAATTATGAATAAATAATTAGCTCGTAATAAATCACGGACACGGCTGAATGTGAATTCAATTTGACGTCAGGCTGATTCATTTCCCGATTGAAATGGGCAACCAGTGACGTCATGGAAACATACTTTCATCAAGTACGTACCCACATATACACACACATTCACACACATCCACATAAAAGTATTCAAGCTAGCACTCTGAATACTTCTGGTCAATTCCAAGAACAACCAGTGCTTTCGGCTCCGTCCGATTGCCAGATTTCTAATAGCGTGCTATTTTCCGCGCGTAGTATGTAAATCGCGTTGTCGCGTCGCACAATTGCGCCTTCATACATTTATACTCGTTGCTTGTAGTCGGTGGCTATAAATCAAAATCGACTAACGATCGGCCGAGATAAAACGTGAACGCACGCGTCGCTCGAACGGATGCATTCTCGTTAATGGAAATGGACGTACACCCTCTCCCCATCCCCTTCCCCCTTCCCCTTCTAGAATGCAATTTCGAATCGGAGAAACCCAAGCCACTCGCCGTTTTAGCCGTTTCCTACCGTTCTATCTGTGTATCCCCCTCTTTAGTGCTAAAAGCGTGTCCCCTAAAGTGTGGGCTATTGTTTTCGGTGTCTTGGCGAGCCGATTGTATCTGTTTAACGGACGGATTTTCGTCGCATCTGAAAGCTCTATTAACGGCGAAGCTGTCCCATCGTCGCGTCCCTGATATTTCACGGTGACGTAGTCGCGAACAAAGGGTAGAACGAAGTCGTTCCATTGTATCCCGTTTCCGTCGTTGATTCCTCGGATTTTCTCCTTGCTTGCCATCCCCCCTCCTCCTCCCCCTCCAACCCCGGCCAGGGAAAATTGACGAAAGTTTCGCAGGCGATCGGTGTTTCGCGCGTTACCGAAACGTCGTCGTCGGTGGAAATCCGTGAAAATTAAGAGAACCAAAACGACCCGTTTACGCGTGGTACTCGGGGTGGTAAAAAGAAAGAACAAAAGAAAACTACGGTACGCGGCGTGTTTAATAACGTGCATTTAAGAAAAAAAAGGCGTGCCGCGAGCGAGTGGTTGAATTATAATAGTTAATATCGCGCAGTTGATTACCTTTCTTCGTGGTGTGTGCTCCACGGTGGCGTTAAAGGGAATGGCACAGAGAAACGGGGACAAGCGTCCTCAAAGACACGGGGCGGGGAAAATTACGTAATTGGCGAAACGACCGAGGTGGGAAATAAATAGCACGGAGAAAATTGATCGGTAATTATTCCCTTATCGAATACTTCGTACCGTGTCGCGTAAACACGTTTTCTTTTTTCTCTCTCTGTCCCTTTAATTCTACCCACCCCCTACCCCCTGTCGGTTTTCTACCGTTTGTAAATTAATAACACGGGAAACTGGGTAGAATTACCATAAATCTGTCGTGATGTAAACAATTCTCAGGTAATTCCTCGTTGTTTGTTTGTCGACCCGAGGTTCTTTGTCTTCGAGTCAATTATTATTATTATTATTATTCTGATTATTATTACCTTCGTCCGCGAAAATCTTTCGAGGCGAGCCACGTCCAGGCAATGATAATTATCTATTCTACTTTGTATTTAGTCAGGCGGGTTTTGATAACTATCGGTGCTCGTTGTCAAACAATAACAATAACGGTGGCTCGCGCCGAGTCCAGAAACCCGAGAATAGGTGTATAAGTTTTCAATTCAGGCTCGTAACTACGGAACGCCATTCAACTTTATAGCGTGCCGTGGAAACTGTTCGACGTAGTTCGTATCATTGTCGTATCATAGTGAAACTCGATATCATTGACAAATAAGAGGCAGTAACGTACACTCGTTCCCTCTGTGCCCGTAATATGTATGGAAAACGTTTCGAAATTCGTATCCGCGGCAACGTTCTCGATGGCCGTGTGTTATTTATGTAAGCGGCAACATGAAAGCTGTCGAAAGCTTTCCCGTGAGTCTCGATTCCACTTTATTGCCCTAACACACCGATATATACATATACCGGAATTATAACGTTGGCCATGTACGCTACGGTGCTGCGCCGTCATTTGCATAATTCAGAAATTTCGACCACTGATCAATGCTTGATTATACCATCTTTTAGGTTGATTTGTTTGTCATTCAATTATTTATACAGATAGAGACGGGAAGGTTCGACGAGAGACACGACAATTTCGTCTGAACTGTTTAAGTAGAATCTGCTGTTACAATACAGACAGGTAAATGGGGAGTAAGTAGTCGAACACTATAATTCTTTTTCCATTATTATACAGAATGTAAATTAATTTGCGAGTAAACGAATTCATTGTCTTTTAATGAACTACGACGACCAAATAAAAGACTTAACAAAAGTTATTTTATTTACTGAACATTGTTGTCGTTTTATTCCGTCGACCAAATTCAATTCCCATAAAATTCCGCCGAAATCGACCGTGACCGTTTTTCTATCCCATTCTTGAAATAACACTGCTTCGAAACTTCGTCTTGAACTACCTGCAGTGGTCCATGTTTTTCCACGGTTACCAATACACGTCTGAGGCTGATATTCCTTCCAAGTAACTAACACTGCCACGTACGATACACGTCTCCCCGATGTAATCCCCGCGAATTACATTGATTACGGATCACGTCACGCTTGTAACACGGGACCCGATATCCACAATGATCTTCGCACCGTATCTGTGTGTGTGTGTGTGTATGTATGTGTGTCTACAGGAAGCGCGTGTACACGGAAAGCACTAA
Organism: Mimumesa dahlbomi; assembly: GCA_917499265.3. Classification (NCBI taxonomy): domain Eukaryota; kingdom Metazoa; phylum Arthropoda; class Insecta; order Hymenoptera; family Crabronidae; genus Mimumesa; species Mimumesa dahlbomi. The sequence continues at coordinate 3,510,909 of OU824114.1, read as the reverse complement.
AAGCCTCTTCGACAGGAAGAGCCACATTCTGAGCTGCGACACAGACACGGTGGCTAAGTAGGTATAACACATACATACACTTATATACATACACGAACGAGAAACATTTCGGTGCACCTGTGATGCACGCGAGTGTGTGTAAATAATACATACAAATACGGTAAACATAAATTACCCCAGTGTATGTGTGTGTGTATTATCTTCGATAGTCTGTTGGTAAAAGTTTCCACACTTTTGGCGTTGGGAAGTATGTGTAAGTACGGTGAGAAAAATAGTAATCACCTACGGTAGACTCTCGTTAACTTTCAGCTCGATAACTGTCCACTACGAGACTTTCGCTGTAACAAGTATATGTTCGTTGACGCTAATTTTATCGGTCTATGAAGGTTTTGATAATACACTCGCGACGTTAGATACGTGTAGAAGAAAGACCCGGGGACTTTGGGGGCTCCCGATAAGTTACCGTTCAGAGAAATTCTCCGCCCCGGCAATCCCCGTTGTCGGAATGTTATCGAGATCTACCGTAGAGACCCCGTTCGGTGAAATTAATTTCGACACGGATAATAAATATTCCCGTGTAACAACGGAGCTACGAAAGATGTCGTAAAGACGGCCGATAAAATTCTCGTAAAACGAGGAAATAAACTATTCCCACGGTAAACGAAATACATTCTCGTTTCATTGGAACGGTATAACCGGCAAAGTCATTTACGTAATATCGCGGTGTTTATCGAAAATTCGAGGCGAACGGTTCGGAGACCGCGATACAATTTTCTATCGTACGTATTGCGGGTTCTATTATCTGCACATATTCCGCGGGTCATGTAATATAGCAATTCATACCTCGGTCTAACTTGAGAAACCATAAGTGTGCGCACGTGTGTGTGTGTGTGTATGTGAGAGAGTATGTCTACGTAAGGAGAGCATTACCCGCAAAAACGGAGACGTTTCAACCCCGTGCAATCGGTTTCTCGTTTCCCAATGAAACGCAGCCGGTTTTTATAGACAAACTATGTAGTACTTTGGCAGCCGGGCTTTTCGAGTGTTCCGTCGCAGGTGCGTCGAACTGCACACCGTACTTGTCCCGGAAACCGTCACCTTAGAAACGCTATTTTATTCAGAAAATTACACGCGAAGATTCTTTTCCGAATAAAATCTCAGATTCACGACAGAATTGTTGTATCGTGAAATCTCGGTTGAATTCGATCGTGTTAAGCTGATTGGGTTGCGAAAAAAATCGCGACAGAAGTTTCTTTGGAAAATGGGTATTACACGCGTAAATAATGGGACGTGGGTTAATCGTAAATTCATGGCAATTCCGTGTATGATATCGGATATACCCCGCGTACGCGTAGTGATGCACGAAAAATATGGCGGAAGAGATACGACGCCGTGGGATTATATGTTAATCGCTATGCTAATTTACAGCTCGCCTCGCGATACCATCGGCTAATCGGTTCGAATGGTTTCCAAATCGCACATGGAACCGCGTATCGATACAGACGCGAAAAGCCTCGGAAAACACGATCCCACAACCACCGCAGCTTTCCCTGATGAATTCCTAATACTCCCTGTTTATCTGAAAATAATAGAAAAAGACAAGCAAAACAATTAATTCCAAATTACGAATCAAACTCATATTTTTATTGATTTTCACAAAATGCATCCACTGGGACGTCGAACGAGATCGTAGGATCCAAAGGGTTTCTTTCAGTACCCGATAACTTTCCGATGAGGGATTCCGTAACACCTGCGATTCATCGAAATAAACTTCAAAGATAAGAAAATGAAACTTTGCACTCCACTCTGTAGAATACTATGAATTTCTGTACGATTCAATATTTCCCAAACTTCAAATGAAAAGGGCAAAACATCGTCGGTAGACAGTGCGTTGGTTTCCGTTTGGAAAACGAATGTCCAAAACACTGTGCTTCGTACACCAGGTTCGAATCATCGAACAAATTATAACTCGATCGTGAAATCGCGAACGTAATGTGTCCGGATTGTTTTTCCATCGGCGAATAAAGTACAAGCAGAGGTTAAAAGCGTAGTCGGTCAGCGTTAGGGTGGGGGTCGTTCAGTAAATTCTCACACATACTTCGAACAACGATCATACGAATCCAGGGGCAATCGGTTTCTCGTTTCTCGATGAAATTCAGCCGTTTCAAAGACAAACGACTTACGTGTACCGTGCACCAGAAGGAACACTTTGCCGTGCACCACCGCAGGGCCTCTACAATTGTGCTCCATCTTCTCCTCCCCCTTTTCCAACCCTCAACCCCCTTCTCCCTTTCTCTCTCTCTCTTTCTTCTCTTCCGTTAGAAAGCAGGTCCAAGTGTTACATAGGTACACGTACGGCCTTGTACACACACGGTGGGAGGCAGTCGATATCCAATCTCCTCGAAGATGGAGAAACGATCGCGGCACTTTCGGGAGAGGAAAAAGAAAATGGCGAGACGAATGGTGGGGATGAGTGAAAGGGATGAGGGTTGAAGGAGGAAAAGTCGGAAAAGACGGAACGGTGGGAGAATAAGAAGAGAGGGAGAGGGAAAGGGTACCGAAACGACGCTGTGGCACGAGGGCAATTTTGCCATTGGAATTTAAAATGTTTTCATGAATAAAAGTCGTCGCGGGGCACCGTGGGAGTGCCGGATGGCCCGCAAACGACGGCTTCGGATGGGAATCGCTGAAGCATACGCTATTGCACCGGTGTATTGCACCCTCGACGTGAAAATCCACGGACGATAACGTCGGCTTATGGAGATACGCCCGACGTAACTTCGAATCTTGTACACAAATACCTGTGTGTACACTTATTGGTTCCGGGTGTGATCTCTTTCTCTCGGTCTTTCTCTCTCTTTTATCGAACTTTCCTTCTTCTCCAGTCTCTTTCTTTCGACCACCTTACCCTTATGTCCACATACACATATACGTGTACATGACCGTAGCCAACGGTGGTACGTTAGTATTCCTCGAGCGCTCTTCGAACTGTTTACGACAGATGCTAGCGACGTCTAGTAGTTCTGGAGCGTCGTAAAAAAAATTACCCGAGGTCCGAGGACTTTCTCTTTATTGAATGGGATATTACACGTATGACGGCGCTCCTACCTATGTACGTATACGTGTATGTATGTATGTACATACGAAGTTAGCCAGACGGGGAATTAAAATTCGGCGGATAGTCAAGGTCGAGCTAGGACGGTCGTTATTGACACTCGAACGTCGAAAGTTTGGGGTCGGTTCTTGTCGGTGAAAGTTCGAGGAGGGAAAAGTGAGATTCTTGAACGCGATACGATCCAGCCTCGGATCAGGGATAGTATTTATCGATAAACGATCGATCTTGATGATAAAATATGCTTGGAATAATAACAATCTGTGCGATAGTTTTTGTGAAAATTAATTGCACCTCTGGAAAACGATTCTTGCGTCGAATAATTTCGACAAATAATGGGAAACTAATAGTTTCATTATCACTCTGATAGAAGAAACGTAAGAAACTTTAGATATTCGATTACTATGCTCGCAGACCGGTAATATTACGCGTAGATAAATTGTATTTCTGAACGGGAAATATTTCCCTCCGATTTCTAGTACGTTCGCGACGCAACGGGACGAAATGTTAATTAAACGGCCGGCACCGCAAAACATATCACGCAATTAAACGTTTGCCTATTAATATAACAAGTATTCGAATGTATAACGAGCCCGGGTAAAATTCGCCGTTGCCGCGGAAACAGTGGAATTTCCGTGCGATTCCGGTTTTTCAATTACCGTTCAACGGGAGACGCTTAATGCCGCGCCAAAGAAAGGTTAATTAAGCGGTTAACTTCACCGTGACGCGGAAATTGAACATTCCCAGCGCGATAACTCCGCCGAACGAAAAATCCTAATGAATTATGCGCGTCAAGCCGGCCGAGGTTTTGCACGATGAAAATTCTAATTAATTTTCGAAACACCGTGCCACGTGTTCGGAACTTTAGCGAAGGTAAATGCTCTTTGTTCGTCCCACGAACATACGTAATAACACGTCGATACGTATAAAAATGATTATACGAATCCGTTGTACGAAACCAATTACCCCGATGCTATAATGTCAAATGAAATACCAGAAACAATTATCGAAGTGATTGCAGGAAAACATTTTACCGCACACCGGGTACGAACGACGCAATTAACTGACTTAACGTACACTATTAACCACTTCGACATTATTATCTACCTTGCCGTTGTAACCACGGTGTTCACGAACGTTGTAACATCCCGAGAAATAAAGATGTTCCGACGATGTCTATAAACGAGTGACACGAAAAGGCTCTAAATCGTGTCTAGAGTATCGTGTCTACTGACACGTGAGAAACAGAGAGAGGGGAGGGGGACAAGGTGGGGATAAAGGTGTAATCGCATGGAATAAATAAGAGGATTCCCAAGGTGTCCCGGAAGTCGAAAATCTGCACGAGGATTTTAAGATGGGCGGGCACAGGGGCGGCTGATTTTCGGGTGACAGCAACAGGTCGACGAGATTCGTTACGGGAAATCTGTGGACGGCGTCGTTGAAATTTAATTGGCGTAACGCATCTACTCGGCCGAGATGCTCTCTTTGTTGGCCAATTTATTCGACGATGTTCATTGTATCGTTTGGATACACTTCACAGAACGGTAGCTCGGCGATATAATGGCGGCGATTGTGTTTGTCACATTTACCCAATTTTTCTTGCCGTTCTTGTTTTGTCCCGCTGTTTTTAGTTTCACTTCGACGATCGATAGTTCCTCCCTATTTCTATTTGTTTATTCACTTTGTTTAATCCCATGGATCGGTATCAAGAATTTAAACGCTTCGGTTACGAATTTCTTCCGTTTCTATCTTTCTTTAGATCGAACGATGTACTTTATCGCGATAAAATAACGTTACGGACAGTTTTGATTTTCAAGTATATCTGTGTTTCTTAAATCGAAGAAAAGTGCAGCAGTTCGATCGGGTTACGGCGGACAAAAGTTTTATCAAGTGAAATTAAACGGAGAGACGTGGGGTTCGTTTTGATATCGATCTTACCACGGTGTACCACGACTCCTGAAGGAACACAAATATTAATACGATATTATGGTAAACAATAAAACCCTGCCGGACTATCGGGATATGGATGTGTTTGCCTTGGCGTTTTATTGAACTTCGGTGCGGTTATTGCATCCAGTGGTTCCGAGTCTATCAAGAGTGGGTTATGAAAGAATAACACAATAATATTGCAGACTTCGCGGGCACCCTTTCCCTTAAGATATTTTATATTTCCCCTCTGGTTATGTGTACGTGCCCTAGATCATATCTTCCAAGGTTCTATTTTATTCTTTGACCCGTTGTCGAAGGAAAAACATCCCACTATGGATTGTTTATGTGAAAAAATTACGCAAATATTTATCCGTATCATTCAATTTCATATTTACCATACATTAGAACGATTGTTTTCCTCTTGCTAACTTACAATTATGATTTTCTAGGGCGAGCTTAAGCGTTGAGCTCTATTGAAAATTGCTAAACACATTTTAATTACAGTTTATAAAAGTTCCTAGAAACTCCCGATAAAACACCCCGTGTTGCTTTCCATCGCGTTATCATTCTGCGTCCCACGTAAAAATCGGAAAACTGTTGGTTCGTTTCGACTTTCCACGGGTCGAGTAGTTCTCCAAGTTTTTATCTACTTCGATGTTTCACCCGGGTGCCAGGGGGTAGTTTTTAAAGAAAGAGAATCGGCTCGGCACTGTGTTAAAATTATTTAAGACGCTATTACACCGATGTTCGCATCGTTTCCGGAATCGTCAGTTGGCGTTCGCCAGTTCCGTCGGGTCGCGTGTCCATTCGCGAAACTTCGATGGAAACTTAAATGTGTTTTGTTTCCTGGCGACCAGCCCTTCCCCCCTACCCCCCTCTACATACTTTTTTCACCGAAATCGCAAACCAGATTCCGATGGTTTCAAGCGGAAGAGCCGACGGATCTCGATCTGAAAAGTTTTCAACGTGGTGAAACACGAGAGGCATTAACGGCACGGCGATGTCGTTGCGGAAGTTCGCAGCCCCCACGGCGAGAGAATCCTAATTAAATTCGCTACAATTAAGCTGAAGTATGCGAACGTCGAACGTAACTGTCCCTTTGCGAGGCGTGTGTGTTCTTTCCGGCGCGTGTTAACGGGCCCCGGCTGGTATTTGTGTTATTAGAGCTGTTTCACGGGAATGTTATCAGCGGACTGCGAATTTTATGCAAATTTCTGCCTCCCGTAGGACGCGAAGGTTAAACGCTATCTACGCGAAGTATGCTTTCTACCATTTCTTTCTCCTGGCAATATATTTCCACAACTTTCTAATGATGAATAAAAAAAGAAAGAAGTATCCTGTCTGGCTTCTTTTTTAATATTTTGCAAAGATGCACATCTGTTTCATTTGTCTCTTATGGATTGTTTAATTTAGTAGCGTGTCTGTTTTCTATTGGTGGATTTCGTAGAGAATATATTTTACCGCGGTGTTATCGCGTTTTTCGTTTCGAGAGAGGAGAAAATTTAATTGAAAACGATGAAACCTTGAAATATGTGTCAGTATCCTTGAAAGAGGTTAAACGATTCGTGCTTCCGTGAGTTTGATACCATTCCGCTTCCACTTCCGCCGTGCTTATCGACCACTTGATACCTCGGAGCAAGCGGTACTTAATTAGATAAAAAATATAACGAATGACGCTAATTACTCCGCGCCGTTCCGCCGTGTAAGCAAACGGATGTTTCGCGGAACTTTCTAACTTTACGGGTGTTTGAATGACACGCGATTGTGTTCACGGTCACTGGAAATTCACTGCGTACGAATCCGAGAATGTAGGTGAGATCTAATTTTCTTTTTTTTTTAGAACACCATTGATTAGCTTACTTTCCATTCTTCCTCAAATCCAAACGAACGTGTACTGTTCAATCAAACGAGTAATTTCTGAACAATAAAGTAAACTAAAACTTCACGGAAATTATCAAATTTACAGTCATTAAGGCAAGACAACATACAATCAACGACCCCATACCCTAATTAATGCGTCACAACTCTAGTTTCCTGGCGATCCTTCAATAATTCCAATTTGTCCAAATTATCCCAAAGCAAATGTCTTCGTCGTACAACCGATCCGGCGATTAGCACACGTATAATGACATTTGCCTCGTAATTAGCGGGTTGCTTACATTCACCCCCGAACGACGCAAAGTTCAGTCGGGTCGCGCGGTGGTTTGACCAATTAACAAACCCGTTGTTCCCACTAATCATGGGGTCGTAGTTACACGTTCGCGGCGTTGAGCTTTGCAATCACGCCAAGACGGGATCCCGCAGGATGCGTCTGGAATCGGTGCGCACGTGGCCCTCCCTTCGGTTATTATCGACAAGCGATATCGGTTTCCGTCCGCCCGGTTATCGAAATCGAGATTCCGGTCCGCTACGTTGTTACACCGTAATTTATGTACACCGACGTACGTACATACATACATACGTACACGTGATCCGCAGCACCGTAGTCCCACGAGCTGTCGCTTAGGCGTGATATACGCGTAGGTTTTATTATTATGCGAGCCGACGCATCTCACGGCCGCCATAAATAATGTACGCTCTTTGTCTTTCCGCGAATATGAAGCTTAATCCTGTGTTATCTGGATCGCGGTCGTGGCTGGCGGAATTATTTTTCACAGCTGTATCGCTGGTTTCGGAAAATAACACTTTTCCCGATAGGTTTGAGTGTCGATAATTTCCCGCTGGCAACTTTTGTTGATAGGATTTAGTTAAAATTGTTGAAACTTCAATAATTTGATAATGAGAGAGTACGATAAGTGTCGGTATATGAGAATTTATTGTTAATAGAGTGTCGTGGATGGAAAGTTATCGAGAGTGTTTTGTAGTCTGGGAATACGAGAAGTGTTTGTGGAGTAGCGTAGGTATTAATTATTTGTCTAATCAACAATCGGACTGACTGCTCGTCCGAAAATAATAGCTGCACCGGAATCTCGGTCAAGTAATAGGAATAATAATTAACCGTCTGTATCGTCGCGCAATATACATATACATATACATACAGAGGAGAGAAACTGAATTTGTGTAGCATATCCCGGGGTGCCTGTAATGGAGATAACAATTTCGTTTTCCATCGAACCGAAATCCCTGCCATCCGGACGCGTCCCGTCGTTTCGACGATAATTCACCCTACCCAAAATAGCGACGTCGATGAGAATTTGAAAAAAAAACACATCACCCCCTTCCCCTCCACCGACGTTCTTCAAACTCGGATACAGAGTGGGCGGAAAATCTTTGTCAACTTTTCCAAACCTTGAAAGTATCCTACTTTTCCTTTACCCCTTTCAAAGGGTAACGATTATTTCGTAAGTTTTCATTCTTTCCGTTGAAACTTCTCTTCTCCGTGGTAATTTCACAGCGTGCCCAACATCTTCCCGAGACTTTCGCGATCCCAGCGAATCATCTCGCTCAGTTCCGTGCGGAGGAACTCCTCCGTTGCCAGATTTTTCACCGGAAAAGTAGATTTTGACACGCGGGACTCGGATGTGAAATAACGCGAAGCCGGTTTCATGGCGGAAACTTTCCGCGTAAGATGCGAAACCCGGGGGAAAGTTCAGCATTCCGCAGATGCGCCGCGACGCTTACGTGGTTCACGTTAAGAAGATTTACGAATCGAGGCGGGGAGAATTTTGCCTGCACCGGCTACCGGGATAACTTTAACTGCCAAAAGCGTGGATGCATCGAGTGTCCGTGTTACATCGGAATTCTGATCCCCCTCCTCTTCCCCCTCCCCCTTTGCCTCACCCCGTGAGTTTTCCACTTTTACGATCGTCGAGGAACGGAATTTCCACCGGCGAGACATTTCCCGACTGCGAACTTTTTCATCGAGTTTAATCAACCGAACGGGTTCGTTCCGTAGTCCAATAATATTTGGATCCTCTCCGTGTGTATATGTATGTATGTATATCTATATACGTATATCTGTCGGCACACTTTTCAACCGATTAAAATCGATTTAACGACAATTTCATCGTCCATCAAATTTTCCGTTTGGAACGGTCCCCGGCGATGGACCGTGGCGGAACATTTTAAATGCGTGTCAGTGGGAATTTGTAATTACCTGGTAATTAGCTGGTATTTCGGCGAGTGATAAATTCAAAATTCATCGAGCCGTGCGCACGCACGGCCGTCTCTATTATCAAAGGATGAATTCGGAACGAGATGGTGTGGGGGGATAGGTTTAATCGCGACACGAGGATAATTCTCAGCTCCGGTTGTCGGGTATGGACATCATCCAATACCGAAGATGACTGGGATGTCCGTGAAGCTAATGACGCCACGGGATACAGGACCGTTCACCACGTGCCGCAAAATCGATAACTCGATACGTTACGGTCGACGGAAAAGTTCGCGGTGTTTTAAAAGTATTTCTTTTTTTTAATGCGAAACCAAGCAGTTTTTCCACGAGAAAGGTCGATGAACAAAATGATCATTATATTTCTAATCGGTCGAGAGGAAGTACGAGATAATAAAACGTAACGTTGTGTGTATATTTCGAAACTGGCCGGGAACTTTTCGAACGATCTAATAAATAAATAGAAGTCCCGTCCCGCCGGTGAAGCCGAAAAACATGACTTCGTAAATGAATGATTTCCCGGTCGGGTAAACATTGGCAATTTCCAGATAAATTTAAACTTAAATCGAACATGCATTATCCGTGAAACCCGAGTGAACCGGGGGCCGTTTTCAATCGCGGTAAATATGAAATTGCTTTTCTGCTCCTCTCTATACAAACGGAGCCGGCGACAATTAATGGAATATCGGAAATTTATATAGGATTCGAATAATTCCCTATAATTTCGGAAATGGTGTCTCGCCGGTAAAGGGAGCAGACACTCTGTATATACTATCCGTATTAAATCACGTATATTTATTTACTGACTCTTCGGAAAATCGTATGAAACATTTAACTTACATTTTAACGCTCTATCTTCAAGTTTCGATCATTAAATTACGTTTTCTACTCGCTTTAAACCTTGTCAAAACGTCCATCACTAACTTTGCAGACTTTTCTAAGAAAAAAACCATCTGAGAAATTGAATATCAATCGTATCGCGAGTATTTTTTCGCCATAAGTCCTTTCAACGATAGATCCATTCTATCGTGATAGCTCGGATACCCAATGACGTTGAATATTTTCCTCGTGGATGCCTTCAATGGACGGTTAATGAACGATGAGTCGGTAAATTATAACGGGAAAAAGGTTACCGGCTTTGCCGAGATGGCTGTTAATTAAAATCTGACTCCTAACGGCGGGGCGGCGCCCCTAAGAGGCGATCTAGATCGTTCGGTCTTCTGTTTAAATTTTAGTTTAATCTCGAGATATTACAATTCCCGGCGAGTTTAGAGACTCGGCTAACCGATGATAAGATAGGATCCGGCAATTAAGCGACTATTGTCGGCACTTTTCTGTCTGGAAAAGTGGCCCGTTACGAGGCGACGATTACACGTTCGTTAAAATTAACTTTCGGTTAATATCGCAGCAACGTAATCCACGGCAGGGGGGAGGGGGATAGAGGAATTTTCCCAATCGTGCTTTGATCAGCCTCGAAAATCAAATTATCGGCAGAAAAGTCTCGTTTCGGCCTGTGTCGCGTGTAATGAATTTAATTTATATTTACCGGCCGGGCCGTTGTTAAACTGCGTTTTAATAAATTCTATAAATACGATCGTTTGCCCGGCACGAGCATAACTGCTCCGATTCCGTATAATCGGCGTACCTGGCAATCGTATTCCAGTTAATTATGATTGAAATTCTCAATTATATTACCATGGATATGATGCTTTTCATTAATGTGATCAAACTACGAATATCTATAACGTTCGTTATAAATCTTTCACCTGGATACACGTAAAATTGATACAAACTAAAAATCTAGTATACTCTCCGTAACTTTCCACTTGATTACCTTTTCCCGTAAGTACGTACTTTCGTTCACGATAATTCACAAAAACCCTCCCAGGTAATTTTCTATTTCCAAGAATTCTTCGGCCACGGAAAGCCGGTGGAAAGTTATCGGGAATCGATCGTATCGGTTCTATTATTTCAATAACGGGCACTCGAGTAACCCGAGCGGCTAGTTTACGAATGAAAATCATGACACGACTGTATGCAAGTAAGTAAGTAAGTACATCGCGTTACTCGCCCGGCAACGGAATAACAAGGGGGTCGTTTTTATTTCAACAGTTTGCGGAACAGCGAGTTTCGAAACTCGACTAGTATGCCTGGTCGGGCCGGAGACAAGTTCTGTAATTCTTCCTGTACATAATACCGAAGTTTCGCGAGATCCTCCCGCGAACGCGGCACACTGACGGATAAATGCTGTTTCTGGATTAAAGGGAACCTAAGTAGCCTAAGGAATTTAATTCGCTGCCCGATGTTTGTCACCGGGCCGGTGGGAAAAGGATCCGTTGGAATTAGTTCGGAAAGTTTTTCGCGAACGACTCGGACACAGAGTTATTACCGTTACCGTTATAATGGGAAACGGAACTGTCTCTCCCCGCACACAAGGCGACTTCTCGAAAGATTTATAACGTCGCGTGCAATAATATGTCCCACTTTTCGCTTTAATATTCTTTTATTCCTTTATACCTGGAGCGTTTTATAGTCGATGTTACGGTAATTTTTTCTCGTTTCGCATGGGGTGTTAAGGATGAATAATAGTCGGTACGCGAAAAAAAAAGCAAAAAAAGAAAGGAAAGAAACGAAAGAAACAAGGGAAAACGCGGGGGAGGGGAAAAAAAATGTTCGCTCCGTGCAACGTTTCCCAGCCGCGGCTAAACTTCCGTATAAATCTACCCCCGGAGATACTTGGCTCAGGGTTATCCGTGTTATCTTTAAAAGAGAATGATCCCCGCTAACAATTTCGCGAGTGCACGCGAACTTGTTCATGCCGCGGCCGCAGCTGAGCCAGATAACTTTCCTACCTAGAGACGCAACGGAGCTGAATTTTGCGAACGGCGGAATGTAACTGGCACGACGTTCCCGAAACGCGTCCGTCCTTGCGCGAAACCTAATAACAATTATCGTGGAATTTAGATTTAATCGCCTGTGGAAATCGCGCCGGGGTTTACCGCGAACCATTTGTACCCAAGGATATCTAAACTTCTCGATACGCCGCAGACATTAACATTCTTTAAATAACTTCAGTGTTCGTAGATTTTATGGTTCGACGCGTAAAATTTCACCTCCTGTAAATTTCACACATTTATATTGTATATTTTCCTCAAAACTTGGGAAAAAAGACGATTTTGTATGTCATATAATTTATTTGAATATAAGTTTTCATTGTTGTATTCAATAGCGTTTTTATATTTAACGCAGAAACAATGTTCCACGTAATTACAGCGTTTCAGTTCCAGACTCTAGGTACTCGAAGTTTTTCTTTCATTTCTAAAAAAAAAAAAGGAAATTCCGCCTCGCAAATATAAAAATCTACGTTTTGAATAATTCACAATCATATCTCAGCCGGCTCGTTATTGGACAGTTTCACCGAGGGTGGAGAGGTGGGAGGGTGCTATTTGCCGCGGTGAAACGCGCCGGCGACTCCCGGCGACGGGTAAAAATTGTAATAGTCGGTGAAGCTTACTCTAAATTACTGCGAATTCAACTATGCGTTTCCGGGCGGCGCGGCCAGCCAGAAAAGAGCGAAGAATGAATAATGCAGCTGGAAAAATCCATTGTTCGCGCAGTCGCCAGGGCCGCGGAGGTCTAACCTTTTGCCTAAGTACACGGGAGAAAACCGGGCGAAGAGTTATCCGCGAGCTTTTCCGGAAAGACAGAGGAATTCCCGCCAGCAATTCCGCAAATGGCGGAGAACTTCGTTGCAATTGGGCCCGCTTGATCGAAGGGCCGACGGAATATCGCCCTTCCACGGGTGGCTCTATTGACGATGTCGAACTTCAAATCGATCATCGTTTCTCCTCGCGGAGAAAGCAATTCCGTTTCTACCCAAGCGAGGGATAAAATCACGGTGGAAACTCCGAGCGATTCCGAGCGGGAATTTCTACGCCACTTGGAAACGTTCGTCGGACGAACAAGGGACTGGTTAGAAGTTCCTTTCTATCGGGCGACTTTGGTATCGTGTGCGGGGCGAGTCACGTGATCTCGACGATCCTTAATTACTGGGCTGAATGAGTAACTCACGTGGAGGGAACCACGGTCTGCGTTGAATTAGGCATATTCGGGGATGGTTTGCTTGGAAATTAGTTCGAGTGTTCAACCCTTGGATGATAGGGCAAGGTCAAATTTGAAGGGGATTGGAGTGAAAAGACAATTTTGTTGCATTTCTTTTTAATACTTTTATACGTGTTTTTCGGATAATCGGGATTTATTGCGGGCGAATGTTATAAGGGATAAATCGCAAAGCCAAATGTGTTAACGAGAAGTTAAGTGCTACGAATTGGATTACTCGAATGTTTTATTCGAAACGTGTTCATTTTTTTTGTAATTTTTTCAATCGGCACGGGAACAATAGGATCGGAATATGATTTCTCTGTAAACATAAAATGCATGCACACTCATCCGTCGCGCGATTAAAACCCGTGGAAATCGTACGCACCCATCGTCGAGCGTTAATTCGATAAAATATATACATTAATAAAACTAAAACACAAGTCACCGTGTGTGAAAATGAAATTCAACGGGCCGACCGATTCGACTACCGTTGATCCGCGTGGTATAAAATTGTTTCGCCGATAGCGTGCCATAATGAATATAAATTTTCTAAGTCGGCAGCCGGTGACGTAACTTCCCTCCGTAAAATCAACTCTTTTCCGAACACGGCGAATGGATCGCGAGAACGCGGGCACGTTTTCCAATAATTTAATTTTTCCACCGAGACGTTGCCGTCGATCCTCACCCCTTCCACCTCTTCCCTCCCTTACTCATCCCTCTGATTCCACCCTTTCGAAACTATCCACCATCGTAGCATCCCGTTTGGTTTGCGTGCGTCGCATCGTGTAACACAGGACGAAAAACGGCGACGGTAAACGAGAGGCAAGGCTCTCCCGGTGCAATCCACTAACATAAATACGTCGAGTGCTCGATATACTATTAGGCTATCGGTGTTCGCAGGGGGTATTTTGCCTGCGGGCGTGGCGTGGCCCACGGCGAGCGATTCCTCCAAGTTGATAGGCGATAAAGGCGGAAATTGCTGGCACCGATCGCCGATAAAGCTTGCCGTTGCCTACGCCAAGTAGTAGTAGTCGAACCACCCCACCGTTACCGCTCTTTCCACCCTCTTTCCATCCTCTTTCACCCTCGATCACGATCCTCGTCCCGTCGGCCGTGGTCTCTTCGTCCCACACCAACTTCTGCCTATCTGACTTTCCGCTCTTCTTGCCCGTTCCGTTACGACGTCAGACGTTCGACTTTTCCATCCCTTTATCACCAGGAGTCGATTGCACGTTGATGCAACCCTCCGCACCTACCGCAGACTGTCGACGCACGCGGCGATGATTAAGCGATGCGATTACGATGATCCGATGTTATTATGTATGTATGTATTATGTTTATTCTCGTCACTTTTCGGAAAGGTTACTTTGAACGATGAAAAAAGATTTGAGACTGATTTCTTTTTACTATAGAGTGTTGATAATTGATTTGAGAAAAGTGAGATTGGGGAGTGATGAGATTTTAAAGATGAAAAGATAGCTGGAGAGGCTGTCTTTAGGATTTCAGGAATATATGGGTAAAGTGGAAACGGATAGTTATCGAGAATCTTTTGTACTATAAAATTTTGTTCAATGCGCTCGGAAGGGTTTTTCTATAGTGTTTGAAACACTCTGTATAATGGTGTTCTTATGTAACGGGACATTTAGTTTGTATCGTGAGTTATGCCGGCGCTATTTCGCCGGTGATTTCAGGCACTTTTCCTAAAAGCATATCATTCGTGGAACGTTGAAAATTCTAGCGGGTGTTCAGTCCCGAAACGGTGTAAATAATGCCCACGTAAGAATGTGCTAGCAATACGTCGCCACTTGTTGACTGCATCGCGCACCGCTTGAAATATTTACAGTAATAGGAAACTACGGTGCAATTTACCGAACGACGAGGACGCCGTTTCCCGAAGGTTTTCGAATCGATCGTACACGTCCGTCCACAAGTCACGGGACCCTGGGAAATTTCCACCGAATGCTGACTGAAATTAGGGTGAAATTATCATTCCGCGAAAACTATCCTTCCCTGGAATCCGTGCAAGTTTTCAAATTTCTTCGTCTCGAAACTTTTGACTTCCGAATATATTTGCGTTGAAACTCATGGCGCGAAGAAATTTCTACGTTTCGAACTTTTCACCATCTGGAAATTTCTCCGGTTTGAAATATTCCACTGACAAAAATTTCTACGTTTTCTTGTCGATCTACCATCGAATCTGACTATGTTTCTTGACTTTTGGATCACGGTGTACATACGTACAAGTCCTTCAAAGGATGCTCGTTCTTGTCGTCGGTGAAATGCCGGATCGTATCGGATCGTCGAACGAACAACGACGAAACAAAGTACAATTCTATTGTAGACTTATCGGTGCAAAAAGAAAAAAAAGTTCGGCCGGTGAAATTTGTTAAAAATGTTAACGCTTGTCCCGGTCTTAGTTTTCGCTTCCTCGTTCTTCGAGCATCGGGTAATGAAGAAAAATGGGTAAGAAGCGCGCGTGTTGTCGACAGCGATCATTAATCATCGTGAAATATTTCCCTAAAGGTTGAATTTCATCGGTTAGGCATGAAATTCTACCTCGCACCTTCCGTATTTACTTGCCGGCACTATTTAGTAGCTGGATTGCGGTTCATCTCGAATCACTGCTCGCACATAGCGTTTCTATGATAAGCGGATCGAGATTCTCTCTCTCTCCTCCCTCTCCCCCCTCTCCCCCTCCCTGTGAACCGTTACTACGAGGGCTTTTCTATCGCATTAAAACAGTAGTAGGATTGACAAACACGCTTGTCCAATTCTAATTCTCAACCGGTAGATCAACGAAATATTAATTAAACAATCCTACCTAACGGTAACGAATGACAATAACCATCTAATAATCACGAAAACTATGAAAATCACCGTCGAATTATCCTCTACGATCGATCGGAAATTTCTCTCCGAACCGTCAGCCCCGTCTCGAATTAATCCGTGAACCCTGAGGGAGAATATTTTGCCTGAATTTCATTTGTCCACCCATTTTCAAATTTATTCCCCATTAAAGCCACGTTCGCCATTCCCGGAAACGTTACTCCACGGAATTTCCATTCGTGCGACGGGGGTGCGAGGTGGAGGGGTGGGTGGGGGGGGCGGTAAGTGCCACCAGGGGTGAGGTTAAAAGTTCTCTTAAAATTACTTTCGATCTCCGGTTATTACATCACTCGTAAACCACGCCGAGTTGTCGAATTAACGGCGAGTCGTGTACTCGCGACGGCGTTCCTCATTTCCCACTGACGACGACGCCCCGTCGCTAACGAAACTTTTTACGGCCGTCTTCCGGCGTCCTCGCGAGTTACGCGCACCCAGTGAACAGCCCACCCACACCCTTCCCATCCACGTTAACGACGTTGCGTATCGTAGGAAACGTATGTGTATATGTAATTGTATGTATATGTATAAACGTATATACAGAGACGGTGGAAGTTACAGCCGTGAAAATTGCTCGATGGCGCTTGCGTTCGCGTGGGCGGTGAACGAGGGTAGATCGATTCGAGAATGCAAATAAGGGGAGATTGGATAATGTTAGCGTTCTCCTTCGATATAACCTATTTACACATACTACTCGCACGGATCGACTGACAGCTGCTAGCTCGCATTTAGTTCGTAATATCGTTCCGCTATCTTCGTCGAACGCGGACCCGGTGATTAATAATTCATGCTTGCCCCGTAATACGAGCCGAATCGCGGTAATCTACTGTTAGAGATAATTAGTGTTTGACGATTAGGTGACTGGGTGGGGAAAAACTACCTGTCTGACTGACTCGCTTGATCCTTTACAACCACAATAGATTTTTTTACAAAAGATCCATAAAATGGAATACATACCTACTCAACTTTTTAAATTACAGTGTTGATTTTTCTTCATCGACATGTAAATGCGGACACTTTAAATTTGTTTTTAAATTACTCGGACAGCTTCTGAACCGATTACCGGGTCTTTACTCGCCAAGCGAAAAACATCGTCGACCGGATCGCGGTGGAATAAATCTAAGAACTCCGACGAGGAAACAAAGCAGCAAACGAACTCTCGCGGGGTTTGCGATCCCGGGTCAGCGTGATTCCCCGGGTTTCCCTTGCAACCCTCTCGCCGTTCGTGGAACTTTATCGCGCCTCGGCCCGCCGGACTCGGTTAGCCGATGCAATTTCCGCGGTTTTTCGCCGGGAAACGTAACACCGCTGGATCTTGAAGAAAGAACGTGGAGAACCGCCGCGACCAACTACGAATTCTACGACAACCTCGAAGAACCCTCGACTCCCGGTGAATTTCCATCGTGAATCCGTGTATTATCAACCCTTGTAACATACGGGTTAGTAAACGTCTCGCATCGTAATGAAAAACCTGTTCCGCACGATTCCGCCCGTTATCCGGGATCTACGTAACGTATGCAAAGCTATAGAGGGGGTGGGAGAGGGGGAGGGGGGGGGGGTAAAACCTGGTTGTAGAACCGATAGTAAATATTTCCATTGCATTTCCCGAAATTACACGGGTTGCAGCGGCGTATTAAATTCAACCGGCACTATTTCACGAGCGGCGCACGATCTTTCGCCGCGAATTATCGTAAAATACAAAACCTCCCTTCCCCTCCCCCTTTCCCTCTCCCACCCTCACCGTGAATCGGTGGGTAACCCTCGTAACCGTTGCTGCACGAGCGTTTCGCACGAGATCGTCGTTTCTCATCGTCAGTTACGTTTTCCACCGAGTATCGCGGCCCGAATGAATGTCTCACCCCTCCCCCACCTCATCCCGTCCCGCCCCTCGTCTAGCTACCCCATCCGTCCTTATCCGGTCCGATCGTTTCGCTTCTCGGTCTTCCGTGAAGAGGTTAACCGAATCCAGTAGATATTCTGTCCAATTATGCGGCGAGGAGGATGGTGGGAGGGTTCGTGCCAGGAAGGAAGAGAAACGTCGGAAGGAAACGAAGATAGGGGGAGGGGGAAGAGGTACACGGGGTGTAGAATGTAGCGAACAAAATGGTGAGAGAGGGGGGAGAGGAGAGGGACGGTGAGAGTTTACATTCGTTCCCTGAGAGCAAAGAGGAAACCTCGACAGATCCGTCGAACCGTTCGTAATTCCAGCTTGTAACGACAATCAAACTTGATTCTGACGAATGACGTAAGATGTGACGTCACGGTGTTCCAGATGTTCGTGAGAAAGTCCTACGATTTCCACGATAATTACGCAAACCTGTCCGAGTATCAGGGACAGTTTGATATTCGTGTAGTGACGGACTCGTATAGGGGACACTCGTGATACAGGTACACTTGTATCTGTACACCTGTCCCAGCGTGCGTGGTGTATAGGCACAGGTCGTACGAAATTGCATGCAGTCGCTCTCCTACGTAAACCGAATGTACGTCGGATTAGGGATTCATAACCTGGCACAGCCAAACCCCCCGTTCCCCCTTGAACGAGGTATCTACCCCCCTCCCCTCGCCCCTGTTACTCCCTCGCGAATCGAGAGACCCAGCCTAATCTGGGAGGCCTTCTCGCTTATCTGCACTTTATGGACACCGAACCGTCTGGGGTTATCACGTCCTAAATCCACTGGACATCGCAAGATTCAACCCGCCCGGTGAAATTTCGTGATATATCCGGGACGTTATTGGGATTCCGAACGACGTTGGGTTTCGACAATGAGGTGATCTCGGGAAGAGTATCATTGATATCTTTAGAGATTTTATTTTACCCTATCGATACGTGAACGTTAGCCCGTTTTTATCTCGTAGATCATCTCGCATCGCGGAGCGATTAATTAGAAAGTTCGCGAGAGAATGGAAGTTACTACGTGAAAGTGTCTGGTTATACGTATATGTATATGTATATATATGTATACATACATATATACGTCGAGTCAGGCAGAAAGAGCTTGCCGCTTCGTAAGACGCCGTTTCCAGTCGAGATACTATCCACCCACCCACCTTCCACGTGAGATCGTCGAGAAGGTACGAAGCCGAAAGGATCGAAGGTCGCCTCGTAATGGAAAAGGCGCCTTCATAATCTTTCACTCGACTAATTTCACGGCCACGCCAAGATAAGCGGACCCACCCGGTGATCGTACGTTTCTTATTTATCCATCCTTCGCTTCCGGTTCGTTGGATCGTCCGGTGAAAAGGGCCTTCGGATAGATCTATGTATGTATGTTGTGTATACGTATGTATGTATGTATGTATGTATGTATGCACCGATGTCCGACGGTCTTTCAACACCGATACATTTCCCTTTGGCTTGCCGTTGCACTTCTGTCTTCTTTCACTGTGATCTTATCCCAGCCGGTAAGTGACACGATAGGGTGAACCGCGGAAAAAGAATTGCCGGTCTGTGAAGCGAGCTTTAACCGAGGAATGGTCCACGCGATTCTACTCTCTCTCCTCTCCTCCTGCTGTTCGCCCTTACCTGCACTTCCTCTCCAGTTGAGTCGTAAACTTTCGTTTCCGGAGAACGAGAAGGAACGACGCTTTTCTCAGTTCGACGACGTTTCCCTTTTCTAGCTTTCTTTTCTCTATCGAGAGGGGGAGAGAGAATGGACGTTTTTTTTGGTTTTTCTCTTTTCTTTTTTCCCGAAAGCAACGAGTCTTTCGACAAACTGTGGTGGCACGTATGCGATCCACGTTCTCATCTACGAAAAAAGAAATATAGTCTATATATATATATATATATATATATATTTCTTTATATATATATTGTATGTATATGTGTGTATGTATAAGGATCGTCGTCGTTGCAAATGTTATTGCCGGCGGTCCGTGGAAACGAAGTGGATTGGAACTGGTCGGTTTTTGGGGGAGAATTGAATTTAGTCATTCTCTCATTACTTTATCGTCGGTGTTTCTCGTCCGTGTACGATGAAGCCGGGTTACGTGCCTTGCTTGTTGCTCTATGGGATCCACTTTCAGCTCGGGGGTCCCTTAACGAGGGGACCGAGCACCATGATACCTTGGATGGTCTTTCGCGCTTCTTCCACTTTTCCACTATTATTCCTCCTTCGGCTGGAACGTGCTCCTCCGAGGAGAAACTAAAGGGTTTCTCAACGGAATTACATAAATTTATAGTTTTCATCGAGGTACTGCACTCTTTTCTTCTCTTCGTTTTTATTTTTTTGTATTTGAAAATTATTGAAGGGATCGCGGTAATTGCTGATTTTATTGCTCGATATTTTCTGGATTAACGTTTCATATCTGTAGGATGATAGAAGAGTGTGCGTCAAATGAATATCACGTTTGTTTTATTTAGAGGAGTGTCGATAAATTTAAAGAAGAATTATTTAATTTATTGGTGCACCGCCGAATGAAAAAAGATATTATTAATTCCTCGTTGGGAAATATGTATCGCGGTGTGTATTAGATTTTTATTGACGCTGCAGTAGATCCTCGATAACTTTACACTCGATAACTTTCGGCCTCACCGCCGCACGTACCAACACTAATTTCATCATCCCAACATGCGGTCGGACTTCGCACACACGTGCCGGAGTCACACGTACACGAAACAACGCAGCCGATAGTGGAGCGTCGATATCGAGGGCTCTCGATAACTTTCCATTACCAAGTACACGACGCCACGACAGTCCTACACCTGGAAAGATATCGAGAGTCAGTGTATCATGTTAATAAACTGTATCGGTGTGATTAATTTTTTTCAAAATGTCACCTGTTAATTTGATGATATTTCACTCGAATAATTAACATCGTCGAACACACGAGCTTTTGAAGATTGCGAAGGTAAAGAGTGGGGACCGATTTAAACCTATCGCGAAAAATCGATGAACCACGCGGTTGCTAAATCCCACGCGGAATGTGTGGAAAATACGAATCAGTTTATATTTGGGATTTTAATTTCTCCGCGGAGCACATATACATATTTAATACGTGTGTGCTCGTGACATTTCAACGAATACCGGCGGGCGGTGTAACGAGTCGAAATTAAAAATTGATATAAAATCATTCACTTCGAAATAATTCCTCTAATGGAAAATTTAATGCAGGCTATTGAACGGTACGTTGGAATTAATCAAGCTGATTAACGGCACAAAAGCTGTTTGCATTGCAACGAAGAATGCCAATTTATTGCGAATGATGCATCCGCCGGGGTGATTAAATTAATAGCGTGATACGTTGAAAAAGAAAAAATACAGTCACGATGCACGATAAATTCGGACATTTATACTTTTATATTTTATACTGTTTTTTGGGTCAGAATTTTCACCATTCCCTATTAACCAAATTGTTCACAAAATTATTTCGACAGATATACACTAATTGCATGATTATCATCAATTCGAAACAAAAATGTCTACGTACAATAGCAATACATAGTTTGCGCAAGAAAAATATCCATTCCTTTCTTACAAGGGTGAATTATTCGCAAGTATGAAAATGTTTGCATATGCAGCGACGTAATAACTTCCCGGAAAAATGTAGCTCAGCTCAAAATGGACAAGTTACGAGGGCAGGTATTTCCGCAGGAATTTTGACCGAAAATATAAACGTCTCGCACGAGGTATAATACGTTGCAGGAAGTCACGCGACGGAAGTTCCCTCTCTCTCTCTTTCTTTCTTTTTCCTCTCATTTTTTAAGGTAAACCTTTTGTGTCCGGTAATACGAAACGGGTTGTATGTCGACCTTTTACCTAATTTTATGGCTTGTAACGCGTAATAATAGAGCCGTGGATTGTCACTGGCTGACTCAAAAAATTTCGTGCGGTGAACAGGATGGTGATATCACGTGCAACCCGGCCAACGTTTACCGCTTAGAAATTAAACAAACCGGGTAGTTCTCGTTTTTTTTTAATCGAAATCCAATTTGCTCGCTCGATTTCTTTTTCTTCGTTTTCGGAAGTGAAGCGAAACTTCGTTTCCGTGTCGCAAAGGACAGAAGTGCGCTTCGAGTATCGCGCTTTTGCACTCGTGGTAGATACGTATGTATGTATGTATGTATTTATGTACATACATGTATATGCGACCGGGGGAGGTAATTTTTTTTTAAACCGATCATGTGACGCACAGTGTACGCTGGAAAAACCAATCGGGGAACCGAGAAATGGCGGCCATTAATAGTATTGAATTTTGTGTATTTATTGAGTGGTAGTCGGGGATATTTCGAACGAAACGTTCGTACTGACAAAGTGTTTTTAATTATGCATAACCAGTGGATTGTGTAATGAACAGGAAAAATTCAATGCTTCATCAGGGACGTCTCCGTAAATCTGAATTTTATCGCGTCGATATTTTACTTATTTGTTAGGGATGAAAAGTTAATTAGCGAGTTTCGCGGATGGCAACGATCGCTGTATCTCGCTGATGATAATACGTATTTGTTTTCCGTGGAAAATTACAAAAAATAGATACTGCAGTGTTTCCCAAAAACACAGATGAATGATGTTCATGATACCTGTACGTGATGGAGCACCTTCTCTAAATTAGGAAAATGAAGGTCCGGGATCGATAACTTTAAATTTGGGTGAAAGGCCAGCAAAAAATTCTGATCAAAGTTTGTGTTTTTCGA
Source organism: Mimumesa dahlbomi (assembly GCA_917499265.3). Classification (NCBI taxonomy): domain Eukaryota; kingdom Metazoa; phylum Arthropoda; class Insecta; order Hymenoptera; family Crabronidae; genus Mimumesa; species Mimumesa dahlbomi. Next base: position 3,488,139 of record OU824114.1, on the reverse strand, counting down.
TCGCCATTTGCGCAATTTTAGAGTAATCCATTTGGGGCTTGGAAATTCGTGTTCTGTGTCAAATTCCACGTCAGAACTGTGAATAAAAACGCAATCTAAAATTTTTCGATTTTTCGCAAAAATCTGAAGGGGGTAGGTCAGGATTTTTTGCGATTTTCGTAAATTGCTCGCCATTTCCACAATTTTTGAGATATCAATATGATTCTTTCACTGTCTTACTCGGCTTCAGAATGCGCTTCCAAAACGGCCAGGATCATTTAAATATCTCAAAAATTGTGGAAATGGCGAGGGATTTACGAAAAACGCAAAAAATCCTGACCTACCCCCTTCAGATTTTTGCGAAAAATTAAATTTTCGAAAAGTACAACTATTATATGTTGATCTACCGTAAAATTTCCTAACTAAAACAATGGTACCAGTTTCAGATCGCTATCTCAAAAATTGAGTGAATGCCGAACGAAAAACTGCTTTAATTTGACGATTTTTCGCGATTTTGGTAATTCCTTCGTCATTTCCGTAATTTTTGAGTTATTAAAATGATCCAGGGCGTTTTGGACGCGGAATCCGAAGCCGAATGAGACCGTGAAAGATTCAGGTCGATATCTAAAAAGTTGTGGAAATGACGAATGAATTACGAACATTGCGAAAAATCGTCATTTTCAACCAGTTTTTTGATCGGCATTCGGTCAATTTTAAAGATAGCGATCTGAAACTTGTACCATTGTTTTAGTTAGGAAATTCTACGCCAGATCAATATATAATAGTTGTACTTTTCGAAAATTTAATTTTTCGCAAAAATCTGAAGGGGGTAGGTCAGGATTTTTTGCGATTTTCGTAAATCGCTCGCCATTTCTGTAATTTTTGAGTTATTAAAATGATCCAGGGCGTTCTGGACGCGGAATCCGAAGCCGAGTAAGTCAGTGAAAGAATCATTATGATATCTCAAAAATTGTGGAAATGGCGAGCAAATTACGAAAATCGCAAAAAATCCTGACCTACCCCCTTCAGATTTTGGCGAAAAATTAAATTTTCGAAAAGTACAACTATTATACATTGTTTTGGTGTAGAATTTTATACGCAATACGATGGTACAAGTTTCAGATCGATATCTCTAAAATTACAAAAATGCCAGTTGAAAAACTGTGATGAAAAATCAAGCGGACACCTAAAACACTACTTTGTTTCGTCGAACGTTATTCCCCGAACAAACTTCCGGACTCAGATCCATTTAATACAAGTTCCTACGGTTCCACAGGAACACCCTGTATATTTCCATGTATCTTTCAACCGACGTGGAACAATTCTCGTGGGACGATATTATCGAAGAATAGAAAGTAGCGATCCGGAACCGGTTTCTCTTCTCCGTCGCACCGTTACGGAAGAAACGGAAATTCAAGGGGTTGGTCGACATCGGCGTAATGCCGAGTAATTTGTTTGGTATCTGTTATGCGGGATCATACTTTGTCTTCCCGACTACGGTCGTTCTCCAACGGGAAATGCAGGTCAGCGGGGAACGCCAGGAGGATAAACACTGTTTCTCTCGATACCCGTAACTGGCAGATTCAACGAACGCCCAATTTACCTAACACTCTTAATTACCGACAAATCTCACAATGGCCATCCGATATATCCCCCGGCTTTAATCGAGAACCAGCCGTAGAATTTCACACCGTGGCAAATAAATTCTTTAAACCGCCAACATTCCAACGCTCGTAAATCCAACTAAAGCGCGCGACCCTTTATTCGTTTTTAATTGTCTCGAGGACCATTTTCTTTTTCCGGTCTAACGAAGGTGGCAAAACCGGTCGGGGGGTGGGGGGGATGGTTTTTCCGTCGAAGGATCTTTCGTTCGTTTCAAGGCAACGAAATTAAAGGTGGGATATATCGGTCGAGCAACGACGTTAAGCACATCCAACGTGCGGCTAATCTGCGTGAGCCGACCCGGCGCTAATCGAGGTCTAACCAATTAATTTGAGCACGCACCGAACGACCATAGACATACGCCATCATCCCCTGACTCTTACCTTCCCTGTCGTCATCCAGCGATTAGTGACAGGATCTCTGGATGAACGGGTGGAGAAACGGGGACCACAGTCGCCTAGGAATTGCGGATTAACGCTCCAAGAATTCCTTGTTAGAATTCTCAGCGTCACCAGGAAGGATTTCTTTAATGTCACCTTATAATTATGCTAATTAACGACAATTCGGCGATAAGGATTCTCTAATATTTCGAGGATCTTGCGGTACAATATTTAAATGCTGAATTTTCTCGCTGGTATCGTCGACGCGAAAGGTATTTAACGTGGCTTTTAATTATGAAATAAATTCGTATAGCGATAAATCCGAGTCTCACGGTGTCAATTTAATGATCGATTCCAAACTGCCGTTAATCTCATCGCGGTTTTCAAAATGTTCTACCGTTTACGCGACAGAGTCTGCCTTAGCCGGCGTGTAATATTTTCGCTTAATTGTCAACGGTTATTTAGTATGGCAGAGATATTAATCGCGAAACGGTACAGGAGGAAACACGCAGGTGTTTCGCAGTACGACGATAAATCAATTCAAATCGTTTAGGTGTATTTTTCGAGAGGATACGTCAGCCGTCCCTCGCGGTTACGATTTAACTGGGATTTATTTAAAAAAAACCACGACCTACCGCTCGATCTTTTCTAAGCCCGCGTGTTTCGTCGTTCACCCGACGACACCGGAGAAAACGTGAAACGTCGCCGTTGTACGTCGACGGGGTCGTCGACGGTTCGTTGATTAAAATGAAATTATTCAATTCCATGTATTCAAATGTCCGGCGGTACGACGGCGAATGTTTTTCTACGTAGCCGGGATTGTTATTTAACCCTCGCGCCCGTGCCACCGGCACTTCCTATTACGGATTTGCATACTTTACACATCGCTTGTTTGCCGCCAGATTTACGGCCAGCACTTTGCTACGAACTCTCGCGACTTCGTCCATTATAGCCAGGACGACCTCCCCCCCCCTCCCCCTCCTCCCTCTTCTCGTCCTAATGTATATTGTTCAAAGTCTCGCGGCTCACGAATCTATTCCCGTGTACATACATATATACATACTTGCTGAAAGCGTGTCTGTGTGTCACGAATATGTCTCCACACGGTCGAAACACTTGCCCGAAGATCGTCTGCCGAAAATTAGTCGGACGGAAATTCCACGTGAGTGTGTCCTCCAGGTTTCGGTTGCGGTATCGCCGGGAATTATTATCGAATAAATTAGAACTTCGTTTAAACGGGAGAAAAAGGAGACCAAGTGCTGGAACTTACGACGGGAACTATGGATAATCCATGAACTTTGTTCTCAGGGCGTTATAATTAATACGTGACGATATTCCAAGCGTGAGATATCACAGTTAGCGATGAAACATCGATGAACTTGAAATAAAGTGTTTGTATATATGTATATCTGTATAGGTAATCAAAACCATCTGGATTGTTGTGGCAATAGAAACACATTATATTCCACGTGTATCGTGTACGAATAAGAAAAAGGAGGTAGATTCAAAACGAACTGACTCAGAATTTCTATTTCCACTTGTTTCTCACGCGTTAAGTAAAAAAACCCGTGAGATTCTCCGAAGGTGTCGGAGAAAACAGTCCCAGTTTCTTCGTGGTTCGTCCCCAAGGTACAGAAGGCTAGCGGAAAGTGTGAATTAAGTCGTTCCTCGATTAAACCTGACCGCGATCTGTCGGGGACTCGTATTAATTGGCGGACGGGCTGCCGGTCGAAGGCACGCAAACGTGTCGCTCGTTTCTTTGTCCGTCGTAATCACGGGCGCATTCAAGGTTTTATCAAGGAAGGATAGGCAACCGAACAAAAGCTGGCCGACGTGTTCCATCCAAAGCCGATCCCGGGAGTACGTCCTGGTATCTCGACTCACCCTTTCTGGCTCCTCCATCCCTAAAACGTCTCCCCTCTCTCTCTCTCTCTCTCTCTCTCCCTTTCTCTCTCTCTCATACACACACATACACTCTCGCTGGTCGATCGATCGCACCCGAGTAGGATGAACTTCACCATCCACCCCCACCGTCGAAGCATGGTCCACGGACCGAACGTGAATTCCGTCAGTTCGACGGGTCTCGAAGGGGTTTTACAATGAAACGCGTATGGTGAAATTACCGTGTGAATATAATATATGTATATATGTATATGTGTGTATTTGTAGTTGATATACATACGTATCACAGGTATATATGTATATTATAAAAACTAGGTCACGCGATGCAACGCGGTTGAAACCGGCGCCGTATAAATCAAAAGCCACCCGTTTTACACCGTTGTGTAAACACGCACACGTCGACCTATCCGTGGCTCCGTTTAATATGATACATAGTATTGAATGTAAATTTGTTTACATCTACGTGCACGTCACGGGGAGCTTCGGATACTGCATTCCTCTCTCAACCCCCCCCCCCGTCACCCTTCTTCCACCACCCCTTATCCTCCGTTCCCTGTTGATATTAATGCGCGGTTTCGTATTCCGTTATCATAATTCTTCGGGATCCGCAACGTTCGTTCCCGTTAATATTAACGCGCTTGGCTGTCTGTTACCGGTTCTCCGTATCGTTTTGCGCTAGGTACGAGTGAGAGAGAAAGAGAGGCAGAGAGAAAAAGAGAGAATACGATGGTGGACGAGGGGATGGGTTCCTCGAGTGCATCGCTGTATCTCCGGGGAAATTATTGCGTTTTTCCTGTGTTCCATAGCGAATATAATTATCATAAGTAATAGTGTCCGTGATTTATTTGCGACTCGGCGGTACAACGAGATTACGATTTCGGTTATTCCGCGGCGGATGCGACAGTCAATTTCAATTCCTACGAGTGAATTTAAATCCTACCGATGTTTCCGAGGTCGGGTCACCGTGTACCTCAGGATATATATATATATATATACTATATCCAGGGTCACGTAGGAGGATGTTCCAACGGGGTTAAACGGCAGCCGGGGGTTATCAACCCAGGTCGCAACGGTGAGGGATTACCATTCATGGTGACCGTGTCGTCGTCGTCGTCGTCGTCGTCGTCGACGTTGACGTCGACGTCGTTGTGTCGTTTTCAGTTCCGTCCGGCCTGGGGTCGGTTCGCGGCAAACTACCACGGTGGTTTAATGCCAGTTCGACGAGTCCCGATGGGCCATTGCGGTGAGTACGATCACCGGGAAACGGTCCCAACGAAACAAGTGGCGAGAAAAGTCCCGATCGTTCGGACCGCGACGTTCTCGAGCGGGGCATTAAGCGGCTTTGGAAACTACGCGAATTTGTGTTTGGGTCGTTTGGATGGAGGGAGACCCTTTTTTTTAAATTGGAGATGGAATGAATGTTTGTTGAATGTTTGTCAGGGATTTCTAATTATACTGGCTCTCGGGATGGTGTATATTAATATTGTAGAGGTAAATAGGCCGAGAATAATAAAAAAAATAGAAGGATAGTGACACTATCGTCGATACGTGATAATCGTGTTCTTCGTAAACAACCACCGTTGGATTAATAAACAACAGGCGATTGTTAGTAACCAGGTAGTCGCGATGGAAATGTATTTATATTCGATGTTCGACGAGCGAGTATTCAAATCGGATGCAACCTCTCCGACGTTGGATCCAACGGATACGTAAATTGATCATCGTAATGAAAACTTCGATATTCCGTCTCTGAAATCGAATGCCAAAGTAAACATCAGCGTCGCTGTAATAACCATATCAAAATGACCTAGGTAATAAAAGTAAAAGATGTCTAGACTTTTTCCACGCGTGTCAATCTCGATTACGGAGAATACTTAACGATGAAAAATTCAATGAGAGAACACTGGAGAACCTTTATCAACGATAATGTAATCACGACGAGAAATTAACAAGTCTCAGCCCTAAGGAGTTTCACACCTTTATCGGTCCCGATCATCGTCGCTTCACGATGACTATCGGACACCCTGTCGGTGTACTTCACCGTCGTCGTCCAGTGAAGTTTGAAAGGGTGTCCGTCGTCATTTCCCCGACTACCACTGTAGCATCAAGCGACGCCTGGCGTCGTTTACGTGAAAATCCACATCGGTGAAATCGTTCCATCATCGTCGGCAGATCGTTTCATCCTACGAAAAAGGGTCTTTCCGCTAGTACTTTGGACCTGTGTTTCGTAAATAATCCCCAAGGTCATTTCGTGGTTGGAATATCATCAGCGAAGGGTACGAAATACATACATATATATATAGAACGTCGTGGAAAAGTGGGCTGCACGTGGACAATGTGAATTAGCATAGATCGAAACAGGCCGACGGCGATGCGGTGTCCGGTTAATTAGACGACAGAACGGCAACATAACGACGACCCGAACGTTTCCACGGGCTGGCATTGCCAATAGACACCGGGGGGATCCGCATGGACCGGATCTGTAGGACTGCGTAATCGAATCTAATGGTGACTGTAAACCGATGCTAATCGATAGACGACCGCCGCCGCGACGCCATCGGCCCGTTCGCCCAAGCCTCGGCCATTATGCGCAAACCGATTTGCAATTGGATTTAACGCGAATCATGTCGAAGGCGGCTTCCACGGATTCTGATCCGTTCGTCGAAGATCGTTTGTATTGCTCACGGTACGTTTAACTTGCCCGCAAAGTTTATCATCGGTCCTCGGTCTACTGTCGACGATGACTCTGTTTCGTGGTGAATCGCGCGTGCAAATTGCGGGCCACTTTTTTATCGATAAGTACACGCGGAGAATATTGGAGAATTAAGAAATTGCTGAGTTTTAATTGGAAATTCAGTTAAAGTTGACACTTGCCTGTTTTGACTTCTCTTTTGCTGTCTATAATCGATCGTTTTCGAAATGAGATCTTTTTTGTTTAAACCCGGACAATTATCACCACCTGTTCGACGAAGTCCGGTGCATTTATCCGAAACACAAATGAACTTCGGGTTGAGGCTCGTCCGTTGCCGACGACGCGATGATGAACGTTACTACTCTTGTACTTGAAAACGTAACTCGCGCGGATAGAATGGAGGTGCACGTAGTTCAGTTAAATATATGCATTTCCTGAATGGGCCGCGCAAAGCTGGCATAAATCTCCTGCGCTTGGCACAATTTCTTCCCCTCCCCCCTTCTGATAGCGGGTGTGCCTTATACATACACATACAAACGTACATATACCTATGTATACATACACAGGCGACGACATCGCAGCGACGAACCCGGGGGAAGCAACACATTGCCGTAAAAACAGTTTCCCCCGAAGTGCCCAATTTCGTCGCCGTTTTGACAAGGAAAACGTAACGCTCGAGTTTCCGTCGTTTATCGGGATTTTATTTCGCCCCGACGTTTTACGCCGCGTTCGACTTCGAGGAAACTTTTCTGCCTCGTCTTTATTTTTTCTTTTTTTTTTTTTTCTTCTGTTGCCCTACCCCACGATCCTATCCGCTTTAACTTCCGTTTAATCGCCTCGATACGAGTCTGTCCCGTGAACGATAGAGAATAATCCTCGATGTTTCAAAGAATCACGCCTTTCGCGCTATCTCGTTGGCCTGGGGAAACGTTAACGTAGCACTTTAATTGCAAAACGAATGTTGGAATGTGTACGAGCACGTTTACACGTATAATACGTCAGTATGTGGTATATGTATATTTTTTCTATCGTTGGTAACGTTCACTTTCACTCTGGACGCGTGAACAGTCGGTATCGTTCTATCATAATCTGTACACACAGCGCGTTAATTATTCTTAATGAAAAAGAAAATCAAATTAGAGGGTTCGATGTTACACCAGGCGGTAATTTCGCGGGCAACGGTTTATCATCGGTTGCGGGAGTCTCACTGTTTGGTTTTAGTATACGAGTATTTGCATTAAGCTAATACCTGTATCGATAAAACGATGCAAATCTCCGTTAATGCGTGTCCCGTGTAATTACCGTTGTTACATACATACATACGTATACGTACAACATACATACATGGAATACGTACACTAAAATTCGCCGGGTGATCGATGTTAGAAAACACCACTCTCTCGGTTTTCTCCATCCACCGTTCCACAGTCACTTTGGAAAATGTTCGTTAGGAAAAGTGCTTCCCGGGGACGCGAAAGCTCGATGCGAAATTAATTTCGCGCAGAGATAATTACTATTACGTTCTACGGAGGGGAAGGGGAGAGGGGGGGGGGGTGAACATTAGAAACCCCGGACCACTTTAGACGTTGTAATTACGAGTCGAGTTAACGTTGCGTCTGGTAACGAGAGAATCGTCATGAAATATTCCGATTCCTCCCGTAGGAAGAAGTTTCGCGCGTGTCTGACGTTGGAAATATTTAACCGGGCTTGCGAATATTTAGTAACGTGACGCAGAAAACTTTGCCGCTTTGTTAACCACCCCTCACCCTCTTACAACTCCCCTTCACTGCTCGTACAAACATATTCTGCACCGGCGACGGTCTCCACTTTGTTCGACGGGATTTATAAACTTTCTTAATGAAACTTTATTCCCCCGTTTTAAGACACTCGAAACAATCAGTTCGGCGAACAGGGAGTGGGGGAGGGAGACGTTCGGTAGAAGGGGGGTGGGTTTTCAAAGCTATCGGAATAACGCGCATTAAAACCGTTGAAATACGACGTAATCACGGTGCTACGAAAAACGGTATTGTCCGTGAAAGCTGTTACTCGCTCGCGAGAGGAATACAATTTTACGGGGTTTCTCGTTCAGTTTCATTTGCGAGCCTCGCGCGATTTCTTATCGGGTCTTGTGTTACGAGGGCTGAAATTATCCCAGCGTGGTAGATTGGCCGTTGCCGAAAAGGGGATTGCGTTCCACCGTTACGGCCCTCTCACGAAGGGTCGGTAATTAGCTAATTGTAAATTATATTTATAATGGCGCGGCCTCTGGCCTTTGTGTTAACGTACGAACCGCTCGTGCGAGTATACCGACCACGTGACTGGCATCCCAACCGGGACGAACGGGACGTGACTATCTTCGGGTAGAAGTATCGCGATCATTGGAAGGGGGGAAACGATAAATTTCAATAGCGAATAGAAAGAGACGGATAATAAAATCAGAGAATTTGTGTCTGTCCGTTCGACGAGTAACGGGATACATCTCTTCAGGATGGAAAACTTAAAGTTTCAAGGTTCCAGCGTGGAACTATCGTTCGTGAACCAACGAAAGTATTTTATAGTGGTGACGATCGTTCTTCGATTAAATTAAGAAACTTTATTCGCCGACGGTGTTTTTCTACGATATCACGGTGCTTAGCTGTGTACAGTGTTTATTAATTAATTACGAAGCGAAACATGGACGAACGGAGATCGGAGTATGGAGTAAACTCGTCCGATGGAGAATATATTATTATATAAATGTCAGATTTTCACCAGGGGTGGTCGTGACGTGGGTGAGAAAAAATCGACCAGTGAGAAACGATCGAGCGTTACCGGCCGTTATCAAATTAGACGGTGCCCGACAATTGGACAACCGTCTGCGACTGGCAGACGCGAAATTAGGGGAGGGGGTGTTGCCAATTTTACATCACTCGCCGAGGGGAACGATGGAAATTGATACATTAAAAACATTCGTCCGGGAAGACGAGGGTTGGTTAATCTGCCGCGAGTTATTTACCCCTCCGTGTCGCTTCTCCTTTTTCGAACCGCGGCACGATAATTCTTGGAAAGCTTTTTATATTTTCTCTTTCATTTTTTTTTCAACCAGCATCCACCATGCAAGACGGATCGAAACTTATCCATCAATTCCTGCGGAAAATTGATAGCCGCGTAACAAAAGGTACGTTAAGGATAACCCATGCGGGGGCTTTCGATATGCAAAAATTGCCCCGTCGAAAGAAAATAAAAACGAATACAAAATTTCCATTTTAAACACGTAGATATAACCACCGCAACCACCCGCACACCCTCTTCCCATCTCTACGTTCCTATTTATTCATGTATTATGGAATATCTTGCTAATTCACCGTTGTACTCTCGATACCTCTCGTTCAATTTTTTTCATTCCCCAAAAAATATCCCTACAATCTTTACTTTTAAACCTCGAACTTCTTGTATCTTTTTCCATGTCATCCTGCTTGTTCGCCGGGGGGAAAAAAGCAGCGGAAACAAGGTTTCAAGATTTAATACTGTCTTCGACACGAGTCTATTAAAAGCTTCGACGTGACGTGGGAGGGTGTTAAGGCGCTTTCCAACATGCCGAATAAACGCGGCAGTAGTTGTGCTGTTGCCACGGTGGAAACAGCCCAGCGAGGCGTGAAACACCGTAATCCCGATGCACCGGGCCGTCTCAGAGACGGTTTGAAACTTTGAGGCTTCTTTCCTGCAATAAACTCGGCCCGGGCTTTGCTATTCGACGTTCTATAACAAGACGTTAAAATATCAACGTCAGTAGGTGTGCGATAGTTTAATTCCAGAAAAAAAGAATAATAAAATAATAACAACGACCGAGTTTCTATTCTCTCGGATAGATATTGGGATGCCGTGTAGAAGTGTTCGTTAAATAGATATTTAATAGAAGTATCGCGAGGTATTTTTGTTAGTTAATTCTATTCGATGGTCACTCGATCGGATTCCGGGGTCCCCGGTGAACGATATTATTGCAAAGTTCTCAGGGATTTCTTTCGAGTATGTTTATAGCGACGGTATAGAGAAGAAAAGTACACTCGGTAATGCCCGTAAAAATCTGAGTCAGCTGAAGTAAGCCGGAGGGAGAGCTCCGAACTTCCGAAGCATCCCAGGTTGCGCGATAAACTTCGTACATTGTGCGAAACGATGTCACGTTGAATCCGGTTGGAACTTGCCGCCGGTTTTCGAATTAATAAAATAACCGAGCCAGGCGCGGCCGGAAACATATCGAGCTGTGAATTTCCATAGCGTCGAGACGGCCGTGCGTAACGATTCAACTTGAAAGAAACAACGGAACGGAACGGGGAAACGGACTGACAGAGGATATGAAGGATATTCCGCGAGGAGAAAGTAATTACGGAAGTCCCATCAATTTCTCGCGGGATGCTGGAAACAATTTCAATTCGGAAATTCCACGGTTACGGAAATAAAAACAACTCACCGTCCTACGGTTCCGTCTACGTTCCCCGTGAAGAATCACCGTCGTCCCGGTTGTACCACGAATTACGGGCCACCCTTTCAACCCTTCACATACACAACCCACTCGATTTACCCCCATTTTCAACTCTATTTTCTACCCAAATTCCAGTACGTAAACATTTAACGATGGAAAACCACATTCTCATATAATAAACGAGAGAATTGATCGATCTTAAAATCGAAGTGAACCTTGAAAATCAAGGTCACAAAGTTTCGATGCATTATGAAGGGTTAATAATTCATAAAAAAATATCGTTGGTAGCAGAAAAGTACGATCGCCATGAAAATCAAGGTACTTGAAATCTGTTACAATTACTTACATGGTCGTAAATCGCAAACATTATGGAATCGAACCATGCCTTCCCCCACCATGACCTCTGCACGTGGTTTCGTGTGCGTTTGACTTTCAAAGGTTTTATCTTTGTTACGAGCGAGTAACGATCGACGGAAGGACGAATTCCGCGCGATTTTAGCGGATTCTTTAGCAGGCGACGGTGTCCGCGTTCCTGGCTAACTGATAAAACTCGACCCGGTCTATAAATCGTCGATCGATCTGACGAAGTTTAACCCGGGGTGTTCGGCCACGATCCAAAGTGAATACGGGATGGTTATTATTTCACTCGGAACGTGCTGGTTTTTAACGAAAGAAAGATATGTACGTTCGAACGTGTGGAATTTTACGTTTCACGGACTAGCCGGTTTTATGCGTTCCAATAAAATATTCGATTTTAATACCGACGGATATACAGGATGGATCAAATCAACCGTTACGATCTGTCTTTCCCGAAATCGCTAGAAATATCGAATTGAACTTTTTGCATGATAAACGGGGATCCACTATATCTACCCGAACATTCATCCTGGTTTTCCTAACTTGAAACCAATGAAACCAAGATTATTATATTCATTTTTCTATTCCAATAGTTACCTTCGAAATTAACATTTATATAAAATAATTCTGTTTCAAATTGAATTCCTATTTTACCAACAAAAAGACAAGATTCTTATCGCAAAATAATGAATTAAAAATAATATCGAAAAATTCAAATAAATGTCTGGTGATTTAAGAAACAAACAGCTAGGACCACTATCGTTGACGCGTCCTGTACACTCGAGTGGACGTGGAACGTCAAAAAGGTTGTTAAATGGCACGATTTATCTCAAAGGAAAAAGAGAAGTGTGCCTCGGCCGTAACCGATGTAAAAGTCACGGTCTCCCGATGAAATTCCGGCGAAACCCCGTGCCAACGTGGGATGGTATCAAGTTAATAGAATAATATTCCCAAGAATCGTCGGGGCATGATCGCCGATTTCTCGCCGGCGCCAGGACATATTCCGTCGCGAAGTAGAAGCGGTTCCTGTCGGTGCATACAAAGTACAGAAAATTCAAAGCGGAAGAGGGATGAACGATAAGACGTAGGGGAGGTGGTGCGGGAAGGGGGGTGGGGGAGGGGTAAGATCGTCTTTTAGCGGGGGGAGAAAGAGAGCAAGGCGAGTAGGAAGAGTAGATTGAAATCGAAACGGGCCGGGCTTTCCGTCGATCCGGCATGTTACAGTTATAGCGATCGTTAACGTTGCGAGGATTATCTAAGATCGGTCTCTAGGTTGCTCGTTCATCAGCCGCTGTCGGAATTTAACTGGCGCCCGATTTTATTCGCTTGTAAGTATGTTCGCGTCCTCACGAACTTCAAGATGGTGTGGGGAGGATGAGGGGTGATGGTGGTGATAGTGGTAGTTTATATCGGAAACACACACACATACAGGGATCGATAAAACGTCTCGATTAGAAATCGTTTTCCCCGAACGATGTCGATCGCTGTACTCATGAAAATTCTAATTACACCGAAACGCTCTCTTTTCCTCCTCCCACCTTAACTCCGACGTTCACTCTTTTCCCTGTTCTTTTTTTTCTTTATCGTCGTCGGATACACGGATACCAACGTGACGATCGAACTTTCGTTTCTCGTTTCAGATCGAACGGGGACGATTTTTCAATCAGTTTCGCTTAACGATCCTAAAAACTTTTCGACGCGACGAACGTGTAAAAGTCTCTCGTTCGAGGGTTCCGTTGATCGATCGCACCGAACGATCCGTCGGCGACGATTGCATCCCGTGGACCGTTACCGGAGTCTGTCATACGCAGCGATAAGATATGTATGGATCGTGAACTGCAAGATGAACCGACAGAAGTCGGTCGTAAAGAAGACGGCCGAATAGCTGGATACCTGCGGAATTGACGTCTTACTTATGGAGTTCGATTCGACGTTCCTTCCATTTGCCCCCACTTCCTCGTCTATCACCCTCCCCCTCTTTCTCTCTCTCTCTCTCTCCCTCTCTCGTAGATCCACGAAGTCTACGGAAGCTTTCGAGTGTAAAGTTTCCGTGAATCGAGTGATTAGAAGACCGACTAAAAGCGAAGTTCCGAAGCTAAATGTCACGAACCTCTTTACACCGTATTATACACTTTGCCGGTGCTCGAATTAAAACACCGTAACTCCGTATCGACGTTGCCGCTATCGAATTTAAACAACCCCTCGACCGTGCCGGCAAGTTTTTCCATTCGATAATGGGGATGTAATCGGGCGGGCAATTTCTGTAATTCGATAAACGTCGATCTTTGACGGAGCACCGTAGTTGTAGCGGCTTATACCTTAATGTACAATACTTACAACGTGGCTGCGAGTCATTTATTTTACAAAAAAGACACTAGAGACGAGAAAAACATAGTTATGGGAGAAAATTTTGCTGATTTTTAAGAGAATTCGATGATTCGATGGTTACCCAATCCTTTATCGTGCATGTGTGTCAGTGTCACGAATGTTCGTCGGTGTTTTAAAGTCCGATGTCACGGGCAAGTTTCTCGCGATTGTGTTCGCAGGGCTTATTGTATACGCCGCTTGAAAATCAATTACCAAACGGCGTATGTTCAAACACCCGGATAGTGTGTATCGATCGAAACACTTCAAACAGGCCGCTTCTATCCGCACCGCCCCAACCCCGAGTGAATCATTTAAATCGACCTCGGTAATCAGCTGGTCCGCGTCTAAATACCGTCGAATATTATACAACGAGAGAGCCGTTCATATCTTCCTATGGACGACGATGGCTGTATTTTTAATGGCTGTCCATTTATTCTGTATAAACAATATTGAATATCTAAATGGAAGCGTATATGCTCCCATTTAAATTTCCCGCCCTGTATAATATTCCACCTCCGTTCAATAAAATCAACTATCAATACAGAGATATGAATAAAACATAAGACACAGGCGAAAGTCCAGTGTTTACGCGATACATTCATAAATATTACATTCGCCGATAACGTAACGATACAAAAATAACAATTAAATTGTGTAACTTCAAAAAACAATACAACTCTTCTGAACACATGTTTCAATTTCCCAATTCACACGTTTAACCCGCGAAGATTTTCTTGTTCCCTGAAAATGTTAATTATTTTATCAAATTTTGCTAATGAGATCGAGTCGTCTCATCGATTTCACTATCGATTATTACAATGCGTATATATGTCTCATAAAGTCCAAATTTGTCCGACTTGTGGGTCACTGTGTCACTATATTCCATGGTGTCCGCAGACTTTAATCTCTCTGCTAACGGGACCGAGGAGGATGTCATCACCGCCGTGATTTCGCTCGCTAAGTTTCCGTAAAAGAACCCTCGCCGCTGGTTCACCGTCCGTGGATTTAATTTTATGGGACACCGAGAAACGCTGAGCCAACATCGTAAAGTCCCCGCGGTATACCACGGCCACCACCTCGGCTCGGATTTCTCGGAGCAATCTGTAATTAGATCTGCATCATTCCGAATGGAAATTGTGAAAGACGGAAATCCGTATCAATTATACCGGGCTATGTTTATGGCGGCGCGGTGTCGGGTTAGGTGGAAGCCGATAACGAGATCAAGAGGGAAATGGAAGGTATCGATACAGCTGGCGAAAGGATTTCCGAAATATTCTCACCGTCTAAAAATATTTTCCCTCCGGAAAACTATCATTTCTCATATTATCCCCTGTTAATATAATTTAATTAATAACAGAGATAGTTTCCTGCGCTTAATTGCTTTTGCTCGTTCGTTGCACACACGAGTCTATTGTTACTTGTTAAACAAATGGTTCGTTAGATGTGTTGCCGTAAGTACTTGTGTGCAACGTACTAAAATTATAATCTATTTTTTTTCATGCCAGTTATATTACTCGATCAACCGGTTAATTCGATTAAACATTCATCAGGCGTGAATGTATATATCTATATATCACGTGTATGTCTGTGATTCGGTTAATCAGCAAGTTAGTATGAAAATTGCCAGGTTTAATATCGCCGGTAGTAACGGGAGCCCGAATCCTCGGAGACCGGGGCCGAAAACTGACACTAATTAAACATCATAACCGTACTAACTCGTTCGATAAAGGGTTATAACAGGATCATGAGGAAGAAGGTGCACACTGGGACGCACGTGAAACGAACGTAACCCCAAGGCCTCTTTTCATTCAATTACGTATAAACTTGCGCGTTAAACCCGTGATCATTGTTGCGCTGAAATTACATCTCACGTGCATATTACACTCATCGAACTATTTCACCCGGCTAAGAGCCTCATTATCCGTTTCATTCGCCCGCACTGAATATTCGCTTTGAATTTTGCAGTTCGTTATACATATACATACACATATATACGTAGATTCTTTTACCAAATAACAATACCGGTGAATCTCTCTAGGTAAAACCCGATAAAAAACTTCGTATTTCTACCGTGAACGTTATAATTACATTTTTAACTCGAACATTTCGACTCGGTCTTGTAAACAATAGGATTTCACCACGTTTTCTTTGTCATGTTAAAAAGGTGAAATTAAACCCTGCTCAATGAACGTGATTAAAATCCAAAACGGATCCTCTTAGGGGTGGAGGGAGGAGAGGGTGGTGAGGATGGTTGATTTCCATTTCTAATTATTCGTTGCGACCCGACGCGGCTGCGAAACCGAAAAAGAGTTATCACCACGATCGATAAACGTTAACGCGATGCGTGAGTGCACACCGTAATCAAACTTCGAATCGACTCATTGATTTATTCGGTAAAACGGGTATAAATACGCTCCGTTCGCGATTTCGCAGGTTCCCGGACGCGTTGCGCTCGCGTCGATAACGAAACACGTCATTTTAACGAGGCCGCGCGTCACAAATAATCCATCAGCCGGTCATGAATAATTCCTTTCTTTCGGCCAATCACGCGTAAACAGCCCGTATGGCCGGCCTCGTTTCCGGCTCGTCTTATAATACGAGAGAGAATCACATTTCCCGCCGCCAATTCCGTGACCGCGAACCACGGGGTCGAGGAGCCAGCACTTATTACCCAATAACCCCCTTGTTTTCCACGCCAATTATCTTAATGAAACCGAATGTGGGTGGTGGCATAGAAACCCCGGCAAATGACAACCCGGGGAGCGAATCATTCCGCCATAATGAAGCATTCATGGTAGTATCACCGGTTACACAGTCTTCGGCATCCTTTGTTAACGATACACACTTATATCATTAGGAAAATTAGCAATTCAATGGGGACCGATGATTTTCGAATAACGATGAACACGGTGGAACCCTTCGTCTACCTCTGACTAATTAGATTTTAAGGATCTATTCGGTGAAAAGTATTTCCGGAACGTGCAAATATGAAGAATGGAACGTATTTAACAGGAGAATATTATAGAATCGCTCGGTAAATGAAAGACGATAACTCAAGGGGCCGAGGAGAATTCTCTTTTCCACGTTTGAAAATCACAGCAACCATTACTCTTCCCGATTTCACGCGGTGTTCCTGAATCAGACGTCGAAACTACCCGTCTTCCCGTAAAATCTCGCAGACTCTCTATCCCCACTCTGTTCCCTTTAATCCCGATTTCTCTTTCAAACCACATTTACCTCGTGTTCTCTCTTTTCCTTTCGGTTGTCTTTGTTCAAAGATTCACCTGTCAGGTCGACGAGTCCTCGATATACGTGGCACATACACACATACACACATACATACACCATCCCGGCCAGAGAAACTTCGTTTCACCGTCTGCACTCCTGATCCGGAAAATCCGTGGCCGGCCTCGTCTCTCTGTGTATGTGTGTGTGTGTGTGGTTCTAACAGCCGTTCGTGTGTATCTGTTTGCGGTCCCATAACCATGTTTGCACGACGCAGCCGGTCGAAACGCGGCGAGAACCAGCCCCGGAGAGTTATAGTATCTCGGAGGGTGGAGAAGTTCCGGGAATGGTGCTTCTATGGCACGGAGACAGCGGTGGTTTCGTTTTCGATGACGGTGAGATGTATATGTATATGTACCATAGGAAGCGGAGAGGACAGGAAAGACAGAAAAAGGGTGGACGGGTATAAGGGGTGGGTGGCAGAGTGTCAACAAGAAAGGACTACGGGGACCGAGGACCTCGTCGTCACGAAGGACGAGGGATTGGATTAAAACTCGAAATCGAGTTGTCCTCTTTCTTCTTCTTCTTCTTCTTCTTTTTCCTCTTCTTTCTACTTCCCCGCGAGCTCGCGAAATTTACTTTGCAAACATTCCGCGTGCTCACCTCTTCGCGATACGTCCGGTTCTCGTGCCAGTTTCAGGATCCTCTTTGACAAAATGTTGCTCTTCTTTTATTCCGTTTTTTTCCCCACTTTTTTCTCTCTTTCTTTCTTTTACAGCCACGCCAGTCATTTCCTCCTTTCGCGGCTTACGTATTCTCTCCCGTTGCGAGAAGTACGTCCGGATTTCCGTGTTTTTCCTTCGTTTCTCTTCCGTTTTATCGATCGGATCCATCGATCCGTCGAACGGGGAAAGTTTGTCGCGGATACGATTGGTCGGTGACGAATTTTATTTGCGCGGCGTTTGTTTGTTGGAGATTCGAGAAATCTATCAGGGTGAGTAATTAGCGCTAAGACGATCCTCGTTGTCCTTAGTGCATCTCTCTCCCTCTCTCTCTCTCTTCCCCTTCAAACCCTTATCCCTTCCTTCGGGACGAGTTATCGTCCGAAAGTTTTCGCTGACGTGAACGCGAAATTCTTTCTGCGATTTCTTCCGACGTTTACATTTCCGTTTGAGACATATCCGTCCCCGTTCCTACAGGATTTCAAGTTTTTCTTTACCTTTCCATCCCCTTATCGTTTCTCCGTTATCTTCCTGTCGATTTCCCCCCACCGACCTCCGCCATCCGCCGTGTCGACCGTCCAATGAGATTCCCTCGATCCCGTCGTTAGAATCTTTTCCAATAACACGTTTGGTCGCAGCTCGCTATCGAGCGAATCTCATTTGCACATAGGAATTCACGCTCGTCCGGCATTCCGAACCGTGTTCCACTGCGATTAGTATTCCGCCGGTCGAGTGATTCGAAAGTGGAGAAAAAGATCTAGAAAAAAAAGGACAGAAATTCTCATTGAAACGAACCCGTCAAAGCACTCGCGACTACCTAAGTGCTAATTAATTGTGAAATACTCCGACAGGAGAATCTGATAGCTCTCGGAAGTACATATACATACATATACATACAATATTCCCCCGTAAAATATTACTCATCCAAATGTTTCATTTCAACCTCGATCATCGAATTCTTCACGATTTCTCAAACGTATCCTTCGAACGATTGAAATTCTTCCACAGATTCAAAAGGAGAGATCCCGTGACAATTAGTTTTCCAGGGTTTCCCGCGATCGTCCCTTTTCAACGGGCGCAAGTTTCAATCGATTATTCCCGACCCACTTTGCGTGGGATGTCCGTTCCCTGCTGTCATTAACGGCCGGTGATCGATACCGATTAGAAACCCGGTGTCGAAGGTATCCTTTTCACTACCCCATCCCATCATCATCCCTCCTCCACCCTCTCTGTTTCCACCCCCTTCTATCACGAAATGTAGTACGACGGTGTCACGTCTGCATCGCGCACGTATCAAAGCAAATGTATCAATGGGTTGCGAATACACGCTGGATCGATGCTTTGTCTTTCATGAGCCGAATTAGATATTATGGATCGGACGGCGTTACACCGCACTTATGGGACATTACCGCACGTAAGCTGTCACGTTGCCTATTACGTTTGGCATTCTCGATACGATGCACTTGTAGCGCAGTTGCGTAATACCGTCGCGTATTAGAAACAGGAACGTTAGCAAATTACAGGAGCCCCCCGGCGAGCGGGGTGTGCGAATCAGATAAGGTTATGGTAATTCAGTGGGGAGGACACTTTCTGTATGAGTCGTTTAGTCGTAGGATCAGATACACTGGGAGGAGAATATTTTTTTCAGGGAAATCTAATTTGAATTTTTTTTAAAGAGAATAGGAAATTATGAGTGTCGGTTGGTTACGGGGAGAGATTCAAGGCGTAATGATTTCCGTTTATGGAAAGTCTCAAATCATGTTCCATCGTTGACATCAACGGGGTGTAGAAATTTCCACGACGATTCACGAAATCCTTTAAGTTTCCGGTGGCCACAAGTTTCAAAGCACACGGACATTCCCGGTCGCCTCTGAAGACCCGAAGCGGTAGGAATTTCAAATCTAAATTAAACACGGTAAACGACAGTTTCATTCAAATCATAATTACTTGGTAAATTCGTTGCCACCCTTAATCTAAATTTGCAAGTGTCACGTGACTTACGGACCGACGTGTATACGTACCGCAGGAATTTCAGCGAAGCTTAACGGACGGGTCGGATGAAAATTGTTTCCCCTCGCTTTCCACGTGCAGGCTTAAGGAATATGCATACCGGTCATATCGGGACTTTGTACATACATACATACATACATACATACATACGTATATACATACATACATACATACATACATATCGCGCGTACAAATACCGCGATAGATGGGGCTAAGGCGAAACTCATTCCGAAACCCAATCGGATTGATGCTCGCTTGCACCGTGGAAAATCGGTCTGCGGCACTATCGATACAATGGCTACGGGGAAATCGAAGTGTGGAATTGAATTCTGTTCCGTGGAGTGGATTCGCGCGAACGATCGAAGTATCTTTACCTTTCCAATACTCGCTACCGCGATATAAGGCACATAGAAGAGGCCAGCGTATTAACGTACGCTCGCCATATTTCCTAGATGCTCATACCCGCTTCGTAGAACGTGTATGTATGTATGTATGAATGTATGTGTACGTGCTGTATATACGGGGTGTTTCATAACACGTGATATCAGGTTCAAGAACACTTAAAACAGTTCACGCGAGGTATGAATCCTATTTCATTGTGTTTCCGAGTGTTATACTCATTTTTATACTCGCTCACCTTTATGGGAAAATCTTGAAACGACCATTCCCCCGGTTGAATACATATATTCTCGTAGTCGAGTCACGGAGTTCGTGTACGTATGTTTCAACAGTTTCGCGGTGATCGTTTGTCACGCAGAATTAGAGAGATGAAAATAGGTTTGGAATTCGGGAACGTGGTATATTTATAGAGATTGTTTTTAAATATATTTCCTCGTGGCGAGTGTTATGAAACTCGCGGTAAAAGTGGAAACATATCTACGAGCTTTCTGACGTTTATTTTCGGAAAGGGGAAGGAAATACGGTTGGCAATAAGTCCCATACGCCAGGAGTCCGTTGGTTTCGTTGACCCGACCGTGTGCCACCGCGATAGCTTATCTGAAACTGCCATTAACAAGTTCGTGAGTGCTATTGTTTAAAACTCTACGACCGATACTTCGCGGGACTTCGACGGAATTTCTGTGCACGAAATTATCGGACTTCCAGCTGGAAAGTTCAGCCAGTTCCGAACTCCGCTATAAGTTATTTACTATAAAGAGCTTTGTATAAGCTTTTATAAATCCGCGGGTATTAAGTTTAGTGTTTGTACTAGCAGGAGTGCATTAACGACGTACCGGTTCCGAGTCAAGAACATCATTACGGGAGGATAAGAAACGATTCTAGTTAGGAGAAAAAAAGGAGAAAGAAAGAAATATATTTACTTACCCGCAGCGTCAGATGCTCCAGAAATGAGAAAACGGATTAAAGAAGCTGCACGTTGAGAGTATCGCTATTAAAACTACACAGAGGATCAAATATATATGTACTATATGTATATGAAATATTATATACGACGCACAGGATTAGGATAATAACAGAGGGATCGATAAATGACAACACGGTCGATTCGTTTTTTTCGTCTTTCTTTTATAAAACAAAGTCGTAATGTACTGATAGTTTTCATCTTTTGTTTTTTTTTTGTTTAATGTCAGTATACATCGTAGTACTCGTATTCCTTGACCTTCGTAAACATTTCTGTCGGTGGTGTAACACGACCGATCGTTCGATCCCGATCCTGTCGACGCTCGATCGGGATCGATCGATGGATCGATCGGGCCATCGGCGCGCTCTGAAAACAGGCAATTCGAGCACAACGGTACGGCGAACGTAGAACAGTGATGCTGTTTCTCGGCTAACACACGTGCGATCTCTCGTGATATCTCGTTATATAATCTCGGTACTCTCGGTGTCGAAGCTTCTAATTATTTCTCTCTCTCTCTCTCTCTCACATACTATCACTCTGTCACACACCCTCGATTCGTTTTGCTTTTGAAGCGTCAACGAGTGAAGTGTCTCTCGCTCGAAGAAGCACCTGTCTTCTCCGGCTACTTAATAATTCAACCAATTTCTCTCGTTCTCTCACTCTCTTATCTCTCTCATTCTCACTCTCTTTCTCTAACAGTCTCGAATCGTTTTAATTTTCATTTCGGTTCTTTATACAATTTCACGCTTTACAAACAATTTCCCTACAGGCGAGAATTCACGTTTCACGTATCGGAACAACGTTACCGGGCAAATTATCGCGACGGAGGGGGGGGGGGGGAGGGGGTAATTAGAATAATATAGGAACAGTTGAGAAGTTCACCCGCCGGCTGCCAGCCAGGGTGTTCGAAATCGTTTTCGAAAGGGGAGGACCAAACACGGTTTCGCAGCCGGAGGGTCGAATTATACTTAACGCCCCCTGACTGTAACGAGACGCGTGTAGATTCATTTGTTTCATTATTTTCTTTATCTCACCCGTTTCCACGGTGACAGAGACAATCGTCGTCTCAACGGAAACACATTGCTCCTTTATTTAGCCACGCGGGACCGTGCTGGCGATTGCGAAACATGTTTTCCGCCGGTATCGGAAACATTGGGAAATATTCAAAAAATTCGTCCGGACCCGTGGGGTGGGGGAGAAGCCAGCACGGTAGACGTGTTAAAAAAAATGACGAAACAATCACAGGGGGGAAGATAATAAAAAAAAAAAGAAGAAACAAAACGAACGAACAGCCCGATACATTGCGATGTTTCATACGGACAATTTAATACCGGTACATAAAAGTTATCAGTGATAACTTATCACCCGTTCATATGTGCCAGGCTATTTCATTTCCTTCTTTTTTTTTGTTGTTCCATTCTCTCTCACTCTCCTCTCCCTCTCGGAGTTCGCCGAAATGACCACAGCCTCTCTTCGCGTATTCACGTCGCCAACTCTCCGTTCGTTTTTCTTTTTTCTTTTTTATATTTCACCGTCTAAACGACGTACCGTCGATACACGAGAGAGATCCGCACGTCTCTGAAAACCCTCGACGTCGCGCGCAACGATATTTCCAGACGAAATCGACGAACGAACGACACGAGAGACGCGTACGAGCCTTCGTCCTTTCACGTGACTTTCCCCCGCGTTTTCCATCTTTCTCTTTTTCCGCTCGCGTTTCCCCGCGCGTAGCCGTTTCCCGGAAAATAACGCCGTCGGGACGGCCGATTCCGGGCCCGTGGTTGAATTCCCGGTTCCCGACGCAATAATCTCGAACGTTCGCACTTTTCCCGCTCTTTTTTTCCCATTTTCTTCTTTTCTCGTACCCGTTGCTGTTGTCGTTTTATTTTTTCGTTCCACCCGTCGAGAATCTCCGAACGGATATCGACAGTTTTATTGGGACCGCGGAACGATATCTTGGAACACGATTTTCCTAGGACAACGTTTGCTCGTGGAATATTTCACGAAGAGGAAAAAGGGCAAGGGAAACTCGTATAGAAACAAAAAGAGGTGAGAACAATTTCTCGAGTTTGTGTTCGTATCGAGCTCGTTACAGTTATGCGTGGATTTTTTAATAGCTTTGCAAATTATTCCGCGTGGGAGAAGTAAATACGATGCAACAAGTAGACTTTCCTCTTTTTTTCCCTGTCTGTTTCATTTATTTTCCCTCGCGACTTCCGACGGAGTTACTTTTTTCATTGTTTCATTTTATACATTACCGAGAAATTTTTACTCGGACTTCCCGTCCGACGGTTCGAACGGACGCGGAAAGAAAATAATATCCGATGATACGAAACATCGATGGGAAAAGGAACGTGGGAAAGTAGTTTCGTAAAGTTTACGTCGAATCGGTTTCCCATTGTATCCGATGAAAGGTTCGATGCATCACGCGCCGCGGTCCGTCGGTTTCCCTAATTTTCTTTCGGTTTTTTTTCCTCCCCCACACCGTTGATACAAATTTCGAAGTTCGATCGTTTCCCGGGTAATAACTTCGTTCTGTAAAACAAACTTCCGAACAAATAACAACGCCGGTGGTAAATAAGTTTCGGGACACTCGACGAGCGAGAAGAATTCTTCTTTTTTATTCGTCCGTTTCGTTATTGTCACCACCGCTGCGGGCCACCGGTCGGCGAGCCGTAAATCGTAATCGGGAATTCATTCTCCTGATAAACGATTCACGGTGATTTAATTAAACGTTTACGAATTAATTCGCCACCGGGGCCGGTTTTTTTTTTCATACGGGATAAATTTAATTAAGCGCTAACATTCGTTTCTGCATTCTCCCGGGCACCGTGCGCGCCCTGTGTACTTAACGAATCAAAATGTTTACCCGGTGAAATGTAATTAACGCGTTTAAATTTGATATTGCGCCGTTCACTTTCATATCTCGCATGAGGTATCGTGATGAAGTTGAATCACTTTTTGAAATATTACTGACGTAAGCACTGTTCTCAGCCAATTAATGATATTAAGAAAACAAGGGGAGGAGGGTGAAGGATATACTTGAAATGCAGGGTGCGGTAGACTCTCGATATCTATCCGTATAATCCGGTCGCGTGATCGGATACCGAATGGAGGCCGATCGATAACTTTCCATTTCCACGAATTCTTCTGACCGTATAGTCACTTAATTCGGAAAGTTACCGTGAGTCTACGGTAACTTCTATTCCACGAACAACGTTCGTTCCTTCATTTCAGCGAAAAATAAATTCATTCTCCGGGAGAATGGCGTCGGGAACCATCGATTTCCTTCCCCGTAATAATTAACGCTTCACCGTACGTCCGACATCCGTAACCAATCAGCCGAATACATAGACGAATACACGTCGAGGAAGGAATGGAAGACTTTTATAGATTAAACGTTGACGTAAAACGAATTTCTCGCGCCCGTCGAGACTGCAATATTTTTTGTTTGTTTGTTTCGATTTCCATCGTTCCGGAAAGAAACGGAGCGCTCGTGTAACATATTTTCTGGTGTCTTTACGCGTGTCTGTGCGCACACTCGTGTGCTCATCTGTGTACTTGTGTCTTACAATGCGTAATTGTTACGTAGGAATCCGTGACTCTACGACACTCGTTCCACCGTCATCCCCCGAAAATTGTCGATCGCGCGAATTTTCGATGATCGAACGAAGGTGACGGCAACACGTTCGACGAATCGCAACGTGCGAACGTTTTGGTCGCGTAGCACACGGATACCTGCGGCGAAGTGATGTCAGGTAACTCTAACGAAATTACGATAACGAAGCAAATCGTCTTTACAGACTCGGTGCACGCTCTCCAGGCTGAACTTACTTTGGTCTGGCTGGTGTGGCTGTACAAATAGGCGATAATCATTATTATTATTGCTGCGAATAGTCGCGACAATTTCGCGAAGAACCTACGCGTGGAAAAAATGTCGTCAATGTTTGTTTTACTCGATGATTCGTGATGATTTCACGAGCGAACTTTTCCGGTAACCTGTTAACACGTTTTATGTTCTTTTTTAATTATGGAATTTTCACGAAGAGTCGACACGTGTCGGTAAAAATCAACAGGTTAAGGGTGTTAATGATTGACGAGCATGACTGTGACGGTGAATCATTGATTTCAACGCGTACGTTCCCCGCTGGCAATAAAACTGGCGTCCAGGTAAAAGATAAAGCCGCTCCCGCAACTGTACGTAAAGTGGAAGGAAAAATATTTCGTCGAAGTTGCAGGAGATATTATCGATAAGTCGGAGTGATTTGTATTCGAAGTTCTCGAACGATAAGGATTACGAATCGTGTGTATCCTCGAATAACGATCAGGAGATTCTTGAAACGGTCTGTACTTTGATTTTTCCGTAACAGGGGTTCCCAAAAGTGGTAGTAAAAAAAAGGAAAGAAAAAAAAAAACGAGTGAAACTTTCCCGTTCGAACTCGACGGAATCATTCGGACCAATCTATCGAATGAACGACGAGCGAAAGAACGGAACTGTAAAAAGAAACCAACAAATATTTTGTACACGACGGGACGACTTGGAAACAAAGTTCCTCCTTATGCGAGGCAAACGAAAACCTTGTATCCTTGTTTTCGGTGTTTACAATATCGATCCGTCTCGATTTATTCTGGGAACCACTGTTCGCCGATATGATCGCAAGTGTAATTACAGTGAAATCGTGGCAGCCTACGAACAGAAGTGAAACTAGATACCTTTGCACACCTATTCGAAACAACACGCCCTCGCGGTTTAAGCAAAAAGGTCGAAGGGATAACGAGAGAATCACGGACGAACGTCTTCGTTTCGTGATATCAGTGTCTTCCGTCTGATTGTTCAAGCATTTTTCTTCAAAGTAAGTGATTAGTAGATTTTTACGCGGATCGTGATCGTCGACGGTGAATATTAATCACGGCGGGTGCGTCTACGTTCGTCGATCGAGAATCTATTCTGGATCGTGGATCGTGATTTCTCCATTCGAAAAATCATCGGTAAATCCGCGAACGGTTTATTTCTCGTTTCACATTTAACCGACTCGTCTCCACGCCACTTCCTTGATTTTCGCCCGCTTGTAATATTTCCATATTTCTCATTGTAAAACCGTTGCGTACTTACAAGCTAATGGAAATGAAAAAGACAACGTAAGGAAACGAAACCCTACTGCCGGAAGTCCTTCTCCGACACGTAGAGACCGAGTTTGAATTCTCTCTCTCGTATGTACATACATACATACATACATACATATACTAGAACGCCTTCCCTCGCAGACAAGTATACGTATTCAGCTATGTGTTTGTTCAAATGATCTTCGTCGTTCTCGTGTGACTCTCATTTATGTATATTATAATTGTTTATTTTTTTGTTTAAATTTATTTCTCTGCAACCGCCGTTCTTTCTCTCACTCGCTATTTAACAGACAACCAACGCTATTAGACAGTAGGACTTGTTTTTGTTTATTTAATTATCTCTGCATCGATAATAGTGATACTAACAATGACGGTATTAATATTGTAAGACGACGACAGTAGTCCTCGATGAATATTATGTATACAATAACACTCATCGTTAGTAGTGTTCTATATATGTATATAGGTATATATATATATAGTATATAGTATATATAATATATATAGATCTTCCGAATTAATAGTACAAGTTCGTAATGTGTATATATAATATATATATACATATATATATATGTATATGTATATACAATATAATATGATTTACAATAATTTACGATAATCAATGCCATAAATCTTCTTTCTCTCTCTCTCCCATATTATTTCCTTCCCCGTCATTTTTATCCTCCACCACTTTTTTCTATCTCCCCTTTGCTACTCTTTCTCTCATCTCTCTTTTTTTTTTAATCTCGCTGCGCCGGCCCCGCGGACGCAAGCTGATCGTCAATCCCAACACACACCTTGAAAGCGTTTTAGTGATATCACAGTGATTTCATTGCTCCAATATTATCGATAGAGTTCGTTTCGCGGTGCCACTGCGCGAGATCGTCCGATCGTTTCTAGTCGTATACATACATACATACATATACATACATATCCGGACGTCGATCGGTCACGGTGAAATCGGCGTCGCGACGCACAGAAATCGCGCGAACAATCGTCGCGTGGTGAGTAATACGTACATACATATCTACTTACACGTTTACGAAAACAACGGCGGACGGTGGTGAAATTGACGGGACTTAACGAACCGTGGTAATAATGAACGTCGGTACAGAGCTGGTAATTAGGAAGGTCCGTTAGAAGAATTCGTGGTTTTGTTCGCGGTGGAAAAGAAAACAGGAAAAAGTAATTTGTTCCGGACGGAAACGAAGTTTTCGCCCAAGTTTGTCTGTGTGTGTGTGTTCTGTGTCTACTGTTGAAATGCGGGCGAATTAATTGTCCCGCGTAAATATGTATTTCTTAGTTACGAGATTAACGTCTGTATTTGTTTCGGTTAATTAGTGTAATCGATCGTGTTTTTTCCCTTGGTTTTTTCGGTAACATTGTTAGGAACTCGTTGGAATTCAACGGTACTCGAGTGTGCGTTACATTTATAGGGTATGTGTGTCAAGGGTCCGTTAATGCGAAGGGATGGTTCTCAATCGGGATCGTTCGGAATTGTGGAACTTATTACGGCACGTATCGGCTCTAATTCAGAACACGTTGTTGAGAATGCAAGCGCTCCTGTAATTCGAGATTTTCCCCGACGCTAATTACATTCGTAGAACGGCTTTAACAACGCGGCGTTAAACGGATTATTAACGGAGCTGTTGAAATCGCGTTATTAAATTTAATAGCGTCAAAGCGAAAAGAAAAAGCGAGAAAGAGAGAGAGACTGAGTGAGTGTGTGAGAGAGAGAGAGAGAAAGAGAAAAATAGAGGAAAGAAGGAACTTCAAGTCAAAAGAACGCTTACATTTCTAACAGCGCCGTCTGAATGCGAGTCATTGAGATTGACGCTTTAAAAGCAACTCGGATGCATGCAAAAATAAAAAAAAAAAAAGAACTCGGCGGCGGATGACATCTAAGCGAATTTTCCCAACTAGCCGTGTATTCAAAGCGGCGTTTTTATTTAAATGGTTCGTACGTCGATAGTACGGTTGAATCGAAATGTTCCGCGAACGAAATTCTGTTTCAACTACGAGGAGCTTCGAGGTTGGTTTACATTAAACGACGGTAAATAAAACTCGTTAAGAACTCGAATCGAGTCCACGGGTTTTCATAAGCGGGTTTTCAAAAATCCGCGAACCGTGCTGCGTCGAGTGTCTCCCGAAACTCCTGAGATTATTGTTCGGTCGATTAATTCACCACGGTTCTCGTTCTCGATCCGATCGAGGCGCGCGAGGAAATGGATTTCAATGACCGGGGAAAACAGTTTCCCCGCTAAGATAAAGTTAATCGTTAACCGCCATCGTCGATATTAATCATCACGCTACCCGCCGGTGAATCCAGTCGAACTTCCGACTCGCAGTTTCCTTAACTGGCGCGCGTTACGCGATTAATTCCCCCGCCGTGGAAATTTGCGAAAATACCGTCCCGCGGAAGATGAATCGAATGATAAAAGTGTCTTCCCGTAGCTGCATAAATCTCCGGCGAGCGTCCCGACGCCGACCGACGTCGACTAAGGAGCGTATTTCAATCCGCGAGAACGACTTAATTGGAAATCAACAAATAAACCTGAATGATTTATGCCAGCGAAATCTTCCTGTGTCCGGTGGAATTGCGGCGCCGATCTTCCCGCGACCGGGTTCATCTTTCACGGGGATAATTTTGTTTACCTGAAAAAAAATTAACACGTGTTTGGGATATATCGGGATGGGATTAACGTAGGGTGGAAGTTTCACGGACGATCTCGTGGCTTCTCGTGTTTTAGCACGTGAAGATCGTGGTTTTGGTTTTTGATTTTTTTTTTGTGGCACCGGTCGACAAATCGAAATAATAATTAAGGTCGATCATTGGATCCCTACGGCGACTTGGACTATTTAATAAGAACGATCAATGTTAATTATTAATGAAAATGACGGCGATAATAAGAATAATAGTAATCTGTTATAATAATAATAAGAATAATATTGATAACAGTAATAATATACATATCTGTGTACAATGTGTATAAATACAAAGTATCGTGTGTTTCGTATTCGTAGTAGTGATCTCGTGACAATGTGTCGTAATTCGCAATAAGAGTTCAGACGGTAATGAGCGTAATATTCATCTTTTCTTTGTGTTTTATTTTTTTTTATCGTAATGATCATAAACAGATTTAAAGGGCAGAGTCCATTTCTTTGTCTTTTTTGTTTTTCTCTAAAATCGTTCGTTTTTATTTTCTTTAATATTATTTTGTTCGTTTGGATTTCACGTTCGATAAATCTTCTAACACCTGCGATATTCTCCATGCTTGCCGTTTTTTTTTTAATTAAACATCGTGTACGTAAGGTAGGTAATTAGGTACTGACACACAGAGAGATTTTTCGAAAAATTTGCTTTGCAAAAATCTTTTTCCACCGCGCCTAAAGCGATCGGTGCGTACACGTATTAACAGTATTAATAATGATAAATGATCGTAAGTGTGAGATAATAGATACGTTGCACTTTACGGATTCACGGTATTTTTTATTTTTTTGTTAAGTTTACTGAATAACGCCACTTACGCACTACGTATTTACGTATTCGCTTACGCTATCTTACATGTTATAATCGTCTCGCTACGAAAATTCGAGTTCACTGTCGAATCTCGCGGTCCGATACTTCTTTATAGATATTTTTTTTTAATCATTTCATCAAAATTTATATTCATTAAATTCATTAATTAATTACGGAACTAACAACGAGGACAATGTTCGACGGCTCTGTGTCTTTCGTGTTCTCTTTCACGCACCACGTTCTATTGCTGATCACCTGATTTCTAGAAATTATTATCAAACCAGTCCGACGAGTTTCGATCGATCGATCTTGGTTTTCATTATAACGCGAGACAGAGGAGCAAAAGAAGAAAAAAAGTTCGACGAGAATTTCCGCGACGAAATCGAATCCCCCCCGGGGATCCCTTGAAATAAAAAGCCCTTCAGGATTTCTTTCTACCTCCCGTCCGTCCCTCCGATTGGCTGATCGACCGTGAATAAAGACCGTAATCGTAAAACGCAATTTCATAACCGGGATCGATAGCTCGCGGAAAACCGGCGTATGTATTTGATCGGCCGTGGTAAAAAAAAAAAACAAAGAGAAAGAAAGAAAAACTTTCGTATCGATGTTTGATCGCATAAAATATCACGTGCGCCAGGCATTTACAGTAAGAACAAAAATTCCACTCGGTTACGTCTATCTACCTGGTTTTCCCCTCGGTGTATCCGGGAGTATAATATCTTTGAGAAAGCATCTCGGATCCTTTTATTTCGGGAACGATGAATTTTCAGGAATTTAGTCGACCGTATAACGCGGGCTTTCAGGTTACAAAATATGCGGCCAGATATGCTTGGACGATAAAAATTCCACTTTCATGGAGATAGCTTTATACTCTTCTATTTAAACGGAAGCCAAAGTATAATAAAAATCATTTCGCATCTACCGCGGGACACGTTCGATGAAATTTCACAGGTTAACCGGTAATACCGGACTGTGTGTGAGTTACAAGATTTCGAAGAAATCCGTAGCACGTTCCTCGAGGCAGAAATCAATTTCGGTGGAACAAGTGTGTCCAAAGTCCCACTTACGTTTATCCACGATTCTACCAATCCGACCACCGGTTACCCTGTAAATAGGGCGACCATGTAATTTATCATCCAGACCCCGGATATTTTCGAGGGTGAAAGCCGGAGGCGAAAATTAAAATTGTATCCGTAGCAACTTCAAATACTAATCGTAAATTTACCAAAATCCCCGTAGAACGTAACACAAGCTAAATTTCATGAATAACATTAACTTTCCTTTAAACAAACATAAATCCAAAATTATTATTCACCTTTCTAAACGATCATTCCAAATCTCGATATCTCCAGAAATCATCGTTGAAAAAGTTAAATAATAATCTTATTCTTTACTCAAACGAGTTCTTAATTAACTTTTAACAAGTACATAGAATATTCATTATAAAATTCTTTTCATAAACAATAACAACATGACACGTTCCTATGTCTTTTCTTCCATAACCAGACACTCTCGCAAATTAATTAACGAGCCCAGAAGTGCGATCGATGGATCTGAAAACCAATTGAGAAAGACACCCACACAATTTCGATCCCGGTTATGTTATTATATGTATATCTGTCGCACGGATACCTGTGTATGATATATCTTATCAGCGTATTCCGTACGGGTTCCTCGGTCTGTGTAAGGCCCCGTGCAACGCCCTGTCCCAGTTCACGATCACCACGTCGGTGTCGTCGCGAGACACGCGTGTGTTGGTGCACGGCCGCACGTACCTACGCTTTATTGATTTATCGTTGTGGCGGGTTGCGTGTCACGAGTAGGTGCGTGTGTGACGTATGTACCGGGTGTTACTGAAAGGGCCGGGTAATAACTCCAGAACCAGACGCAGTCGTGTAATCTGTTGCGGATGATGCTCTCCGGTTAATTCGATTTCAAGAAGAAATAATAATTTTGCGACACTTTTGGGAAATACAGATAAGAAAATCTTAAATATTCGCGGTGGAAATTTCTTACGATGAATCTAATCGCGAGTAATCGTCGAATAGATTTCGAAATGATCCATCGAGATATTCTTTCGGTCGTTGCTTTTATCCATGATGGAATGCGATACCGTTGCGACGGGTTTCATCGTATGTTTCACTCGTACAATGGGTATTAACTCTGTGTGCCTGAGCTACGGTAAATTTCACCGTGCATCCAGCCGGTGATCGCCGGTCTCATTGTCACAGTGAGACATGCACGGTGGGATTCAGTGTCGCGGAAAGTAAAGAAAAAAAAGAAAGAAAAATAAGAAATAGTAGAGGAAGTATAATAAAGAATAAAAATTCTATTTTACGAAAAGCTATATATATTTAATATGAACGATTCGCGTCACGTCGTCCTGTACCTCGCCTTTCAGGATCACCCTGTACAGATCCGACGTGTTTGGGTGTCGGGTGCGTAGAACATATGGGTAGGTTTGTTGGCCTCTAATCCGCGAACAAAAAAAAAAATTACCGGGTTTTCGAACGGACCCTGGTCGAGGAATCCATAGATATACGCGTATGTATGTACATCATGGTTCTTCTCTCTTTTTTTTTTAATGGTTTTAATTCCTTGCGGTCAGAGCCACATAGGGATGATCTTTGATCGGCGAAATAGAGAGACCAGATTGTACGCGTGGTACGTGTGGAAAAAGTACCGGGGAAATTGTTTTTCGACTTCGTTCCGGTGGGTGGTCCGTTTTCGATTTATCCGGGCGATGTTTCGGTCGCTTTTTGATTGTAAACCGGACACGGGCCGATCGTTGGGATGTTGGAATTTTAAATAGCCATGGTACACATACATACACACACGGAATTGCCGTTACCGAATAATCGTTTAAGTAAAAACGATCGTGTGGATCGAAAGAGGTCGAAGGATTTCCTTTTTTCGTTTGTTTTTTCTGTCTGACGAACGGACGCGATATTCCGACAGGAAGTTAACCGATACCTTCGGGATTCCCGAGGCGTTCGATTATGAAACGTATGTCACGGTGAACCGGCGGCACTCCGGTTGCGCAAACATTGCGTAATACCGTGTGATAATTGAAACCGATGTTCTTCCCGGGGGTTGCACATTTTTACGCGTCGACACTGAACGATACTGGCCCGTGCATTCATCTTGAAAGTTAACAGAGCGAAAACCAATGAATTTTAATGCTGAAAGCTGCGCTAACGGCACCCCGACGTCGACGTAATATCATTCGCGACGACTCGTGATAAAATGCTTGTTGTTTCCTTTTTCTTTCGTTTTTTCTCTTGTTGTTTTTTTTATTCTGTTTTAAATTCTGGCGCTGCAGTTTAATTCGTAACAATCGGTTCGCGATACTTTTTCATTATCTTTTCTCATTCCTCTTACTCATCTTCTCTCTTTCTATTTCAAGTTTCGAAAAAACCTTTCGCGCGTTTTACGTGTTATTTAATAATCGAGAAATTTTCTACGTATATCATGTACATTACGTGTTTTCATTACATTTTTTATTATTTTTCATTTACTTTTTGAAATCGTGTAGCACTGGAAAATTCATGATACTTAAAACATTGCACGATTAACGGTGTTCACGATACTATGATAAAAGGTGTGTACCTATTTAATAGGAAACATAGTTTCTTCGTTCTTGTGGTTTCCCTTCTTATTTGTCACTGGCGATCTCCGTTTATTTATAATAATCTTAGTTATCGTTAATTCTCATATTCGACCACTTATACCTTCTTGAATCCTCCGATCGTACCTCGATGTGCGTATATATATTATATAATATTCATATATGTATACATAACCCTATCAATTACAATAATATATATATATAATATCGTATATTATATACACACACATAAAACTACGCGTATCTACATGCACGTACAATTACATCGATAGAATTGGATTGTCGGGACGTTTAAACTACAAACCGGATCATTTACCGAGGAACTCGAGAAGGAAGAACGCCACTTCCGGTGTGCACTTCCTCTATTTTTTTTTTTTTATTCTGTTTGTTCTTTTTCTTTCTTTCTTTCGTTTCACATTTTCCATTTCCCCCGTCCGGAAGGGTGAAACAACGAGGAAGAGAGTTTAATGGAAGAAACTGCGCACGAATACGCGGATTCGTCTCGCTGTAAGAAACATTCTCCGTCACATCGACGAATGTTGATGGCGGTGTAAACCATTGCCCGTCGACGTTCATAGAAAATCCATAAGGCCCCCGCGTTATGGGACATCGACGCAAACACACACCTTCCGTATTCCCTTTGATCGTCGGAACGGTGATTAGCTGGTGGATCGTCGCGACGCGTTGACGGAATCCCAGGTCCCGCGATGGGATGGGTAGTTGTTGGTGTTAGGGGGTTGGGGGGGGGGGGATGGGGTTGGGTGGTGGATAACTGGAAGTCGTCCGTCGTCGACGGATCTTGAAACGACGACTCTGGCAGCCAATGGGAACCGGGACAGCTGTTGAAATGATTCGGGCCACGTGGCGTCATCGAGGATTCATGAACGTCACCGAACGGACATCGAATTCGACTCGACGTTCGGTTGGCGGCTTCCCTTTGACCCGAGCTATCCGCGTAATTAGCAAAGCTCGTGGTTTCCACACCGATCTTCGATATTGACATAATGTATATATGTATATTAACATACATATTATATATCATATATCGGTCAACGTTCCTTTACGTGGAAATATCAATAATTCCTTCCTCCTGTGATGGACGACGTTTAGAGGACTTTGTACTCGGTGATTATAATATGTCACGGAACATGGGTCGTTTAAAAATTCACACCTCATTGTTCACGGGATCGAACACCTAAAACGGGGATCCCAATCCACCGTTGAAATTCTCGCGGTGATTTTGATTTCATTATCCCACGACTCCCCATGGCGATCCATGATCCCCGAGAGCATTTCCCACGATCCTCGATATCGATCCTGGTACAACGTCGTACACTTTGAACCCGGATGAGGAATACAACGTTTTTGATCGATTGCTCATCGTCCGGTCTCGTCATCATTTTCGATCGCCACCCGTTGGCGGTCCCGTCGGTGGATCGTTCACTTGAACAGTATCCTGCGGAACGCTCGCCGGAAGTCCTTGTTGAACACCGTGTAGATGAAGGGATTCAGGGCGGAGTTCATGTAGCCCAGCCAGAACGCTATGACGAACGCCTGCGACGGGATCTCGATCGTCGGGAACAACGGTTTCACGATGTAGAGGACGAAGAAGGGTAACCAGCATGCGATGAAGCTGCCCATGATGAACCCGAGGATCAACGTCGCCCTCTTCTCCTTCTTCCTGGCCAGTCTCCTCTTCTCTCTCTCGGGGTCCCGTGATTTCGTTGACTTCGTCTCGATGATCACCTCGTCCTTCGCCGTGTGTCGCGCGACGTCCGCGTGCTCCCTTTTCATCTTCCCCAGGTTCTTCCGGCCGAATATCGGCTGACAGAGACGCAGCTTCAGCGGCTTCACCACGGCGCAACGGGACACCACGCCGCTGTCCGAGGACGACGGGTCGAATTCCGAGACCATGTCGACGTCGATGCCGACGCTCGGCGCCCTGCACCGCGACGGCACGCTCTGGCTCGACTGACCGTCGCCGTTCACCGACAGCGTCGCCTTCAGGCTGCTCTTTTGTACCGGCATCGGGACGCTGACCTGCTGAGAAAAATCATCCAACGTGATCCAACGGATCTGACTCTGATCGATTATCGACTACGGGAGATTGGACGAGAAAGATTTACATTATCGATAAAGAAGACAAGAATTGAAAATTATTAACACTAGAACTACCAAGGGGGTCAAAATGACCGGTTCCGCATTTCTTCTAAGAATCGCTTAAGTTTATAACACTGCAATTTCCAAAATTCTTCATAACCATGTTTCTCTATGTAAATAATTAAATCGATCAACTTACTATCCCCCTCTTTATTTCTTTGTTTTAAACATATTTATCCAATGCTTCTAAATACACCGAATTAATCCTCGGTAGTTCTAGTGTTAAGATTCTATATTTAATGGGAAGTTGCGATGAATCGCGAAAATGTCTACCACAAGTTAATTACAAGTGGAAATTATATTCATTGTTGAAACTCGCACGGGTGTTTTTCGAGAGAAATTGGGGAGCTTCGTAACGAGAATCTTATAAATGTTCACGTGAACATTTTCCAGCACGATTTTCCGTAGCACGCGACTTTCGCGATGGGACTCGATACGAGGCTGGAAATAATTCGCCAGCCCCCTAACGGGAACGGCACTCGACGTGTACTCTAATTTTATCGAAGCGTCGAGAGCGTAGTTTATGAACGACGATCAAAAGTAGCAATTGCGAAGGAGGGACGCGGGGGTGGTGGTGGTGGTGCTGGTGTAGAAACGTCGCGTATGATCGATTCGATACAACGGAAACGGTATTGTGCTTCCAATCCGCGGTGCCTTTATTCGATTCCATTTGTACGACGAAACGTAGGAACTGAAATCCAATACCAAGTTTCTGGTTTCGGAGATTTACTGGTTCCACTTTTATGTCGCCCGGTACACGAAAACCTCGTGGGCCCCACACTCCATACATATATATATACGTATACACACATACACAGGTATATTTATATACACATATATATATATTCAGAATCCAACCACAGAGCCGAGGTTTATTGGGTAACTTTATTCCGAATCGACGTCGGTAGTTGCCCTCCAAATTTCCTGTTTCCAAATCCGAGTTATGATCCACCCATCCTCCCTTCCCTCCTTCCTACCCTCCTTCTTTCCACGTTGCGTACCTACAACCACGAACCTACGTTTCCCTTCGGGAAGGGTAAGAAATTCAATTTCCCCGACTCTAACTCGGATCTCTTCTAAACTCCGTTGTACCGCGTATCACGCGAATTATACAATGTATTACCGATGGAAGTTATTTAACAACAAGAATAACAACCAACGACCTTGAGCGTGTCCTTCTCCTCCATGGGTATGCTGTTCCCTCCGCCGGGATCAGCCTCCGAGGTGCTGACGTCACTGGCGAAGTCGCACGTCACGATGGGGATCTGGACCGGTTGGTTCTCGATGGTCGCGACGTTCTCCATCATCGAACCGGGTGTTTTCTTCGTCTCCGTCGCCGGCGTGCTCTGGGTGAAGCTCGTCTGTCGCACGTCCGGCGACTCCGGGGGCATCACCGCCCGGGGCCTCGGTTGTTTCCGGATACCGCGACGGGCCCTGGCCTTCGCCGCGAAGTAGATACGTATGTACACGAACACCATGATGCACGACGGTATGTAGAAGCTGCCCAGGGCGGAATAGAGGACGTACCCGATGTCCTCCGAGAGCTGGAAAAAAGAAAGAAAACCGGGACTCGGTTTGAGAATCGTCTGATCGAACGACGGGACGCGGGAACAGGAACGATTCGGGATCGATACACCGGGGTTGGGTTTCGCGCTTTCGAATTCCCGCGATATCGTCGATTTTATGGGCGTGTT
Source organism: Mimumesa dahlbomi (assembly GCA_917499265.3). Lineage (NCBI taxonomy): Eukaryota > Metazoa > Arthropoda > Insecta > Hymenoptera > Crabronidae > Mimumesa > Mimumesa dahlbomi. The sequence continues at coordinate 3,450,898 of OU824114.1, read as the reverse complement.
GAAATTCAACTTCGGGGCCGTAAAAGTAGTTACCATCGCTGGCGAACCGCCAGACGTTTAACATCTGTGGCTACGTACGTTACGGCTAAGACCGCCGGGTGGATAAGTAACAGAGTCTATCCTCGGGAAATTTCGCTTGATATATCCAATTAGATTCGACGAGTTACGGCGAGTCGGTATGAATATAAAGAAAGGATTATATTTAAAGAAAAGAAAACAGATGAGAAAGGAAAAGAAAGGATTCGATATGGTGTAAAAGAAAGAGCTTCACTTCCATCCGAGTTTCCTCGCTACGGATAAATTCAAAGGAAAGAATCATCGTTGAAACTCCAGGGGGAAAAAAACCGTTGGTCGTTCAATTTAACAAAATAGAGGATTACATTTCCGTGCAGTCCGGGCGGCCAGCTTGGTTTTTTACGATTTTCTTTTGCAATCCATATGAATCCGGAAGAACAGGGTTTGAACCGATCCGTGGAATGAACGCAATTTCGTTTCCATATTCCATGAAAGTTTTTAGACCACCGGTCCACGGGGGATGGGGAGGGGGAAAGGGGAGAGTATTCCCCGTTCCCATAATACTTTTATGGTCACACGCGAAATGGACGATATGTAGCGAACTGGGTTATGCCCCTGTCATGTGTATGTATAATGCTCACCAGGCGACGTTCCGTTTAAGAGGCGTGTACGCGGCTGAGAGCTCAAAATATATGTATATATACACATAGGTCTATGTATGTGTATATACGCTAGAATTTAATTCAATTTAATTTACGTCGGAGTGCAAGCTCCGCGAATTTACGCGAATAAACCAGACCCGCCTACTCTGGCGCACCATACCCTGACGTTTGATTTTATACATATAATGTAGGCAAACCGTTTCGTTGATTTACTTTTTCTATTTTTCATACACGTACGATGTATATTTGTATACGTAAATTTATGTATACGTATGTATATATATATATCGTAGTGTATATGAATATAATATTTTTTTTATTCAATGCGGTTTAAATACCTTGATGCATATTTTCCAATTTTTTTGTTTCTGGGAAAGGTTGAAAAATGTTCAATATTTTCGCAAGCGATGGAAACTTTTTTTTTTCACATACACCACACATTTATTCATCACGGTATAAGCACCGTATACACACCGACGAGTATATGTATATACTATACATATATCTTTCGCCGGAACGCCGTGAATAATTTTCAATCCGGCACGCTTCGCAGGTTTATTTAAATTTCGGTATTGTATATCGAGAATACCCGATACCGGTTTTATAGCCGGTATTTAATCACCGCGCCTCTATTGCCCACCGGCCACACAGCGGACCAAAGTGTTCTTTCAACGAAACGATTAGTATACCATCTTAAAAATTGAATCTCCCTTTTTCGCGGCCGTACGTTTAATATCCTCGTTTCGCGGCCGTTACCTCGGCTTTTTCCTTCCCTTTCATGCACGCCATTTCTCGAAGCGGGCGGCGGTTTCATAAATATGGCATCTCGCGCGGCCGAAACCGCTTTCTCCCATCCCCACGGTTCTTGTAAGAAAGTTTTTGAAAAGGAGCAAAAGGGTACGAAGTGCCGACGGTACCAGGTGTACCGCGTTGCCACGCAAATACGCGGAATAACGAGCAATTTCCACGGCGTGGATGAGAATTTATGAAAGGACGAAAAGTCAATGTGTGCCGCGGCCGGAAATTTATTTCCGCGCCCGTTTTCATCAACGTTGAATCTGTTGTTTTTTCTTTCGCGCCCTTTTTTTTTTCCTTCTCGTGGGATCGATATCTTTTCTTTACTGTCCGCGAGGAAAATTCCAGTAAAATCAACACAACCCCATACTACCCGTATTACCCGTAAAACGATAGCTCTTCTGATATTCCGTTTAAATATACATTGTCCGACAATGTTTCGCAACTACCTACCCACGGGATACGTATAATACGTACACCGTTTCCTTTTCCACGTGTAAAAGTAAGTACGCGACGGGGAAAAACCTATTACGCGACACTGAATATCTCTTTCGCCTTCTCGCAGTTTATCCTTTGACGTTTCTTAATGAAAAATTCATCCGGCTTACGGTACGATTCATGTGAAACCGACGGATCGCGTGTCCTACCACCTTGCCACCCGTTTACGTGTACGTCCCTGCGCGTGAGTAGACGTAACGAGCAATCTCGAGTGTCGCGATAATGAAAATTCATGAAATGATGAATAATAACGTTTGTCTCAGTAGAAACGGACGGGCGAGTCCGGCGGCGAGAAACGTTGCGGATGAAAAAACGAAGCAGCACGTTCGTCTTTTCCGCATTAAAAGATTCCGACCGATCGAACGCGGTAAATTTTCGGCCAATCGTTGGGCATCGACGTTACGGCACCCGCGGGACGATGAATGAACGGTTCCCGGGAGCTCGAAAGAATCGGCATGCAATGCGGCAAACGCGGCCGGATACACTACTGAATTAACTAGATATACCGGGTGTGCATCGTAACGGCCGCAATGATTTTTCAACCGCTTCGAATAATCCGACGAACTGCGTTGCGTATACGTCAGCCTCTCGATTTATGTGAGAAGCAAGTGTAATTGTTCTAATTTCGCTTCGTTTCACTGGTATTATAATAGTAAACATAATACGAGATTGTGTAATTTGTCAACCGAGTGTAATTAAAAAATAATGACTTCTTCTCCGGATACAAAAAATGTAGAAATCAAAACACGCAGTTGAAGTAATTTCTTTGAAATTGCACTATATTAGTTGTATATGAGTTCACTAATTGTTATTTAATCTATAAAAGTGATCGAAACGATGATAAGTGGCAATTTGATTTTGTTAGACAATCGATTATAGTCTAATCGCGACACGTTCAATTCGAATCATCGATTGCGTGTATGAAACACCCTGTACATGTATGGAAGTTCTTGTTTTTTCCCTTTGACCGTGGGAACCCAACGTTCCTTCTAAGGCCGTTTCCACAAACGGACGCGCAAACGTCGACCGGCCACCATTTTCAATTAGGAGGCGGCTGATAAACGACAAAGTGTCGAACGGGACATGTAATATCGGAGAAAGACATTCTCGGATTCAAAGTAGAAAGAATGAGACTAGGAGGGGGGGTGAGGGATTCGAATGTAGAGGGATTTTAAGGGTTACGGGACACGCCCTTCGACCTTCCCTTTTTATAAAGGGTCCACCCTATTCTATCATGTTTATGGAGACCTTAGAATCCATTCTGTATCTTTCTTCTCTCGGGCGATCAATTATTCGAACTTTCCGGATAGCAATTTTATGCCATATCCTTCTTGTGAATATTAATATCGGGTCAAGCTCCGTGGGGTTGTTCGAAACAAAATTCGACATCGGATTTTCATTATTATCTGAAACTTTGCTCGAATCGATTATAGATACGACTATTTTATTCATCGATCCTGCCTTGAAATTGTAATAGACTCGCGATAACTTTCTACTTTGCATATTAATTTCACTAGCACACACTTCGAGATTTTAGGGGAAAAAGATGTTGTAGACAAGCTTGTCGCATTTTAGGGGAGGCAATGTTTCGTGGTAGTGCATTCTGGTGAACTCGAATACCGCGTTAAACTGTGTCTTGAGGAAAACGGTGTGCCTCGGGTACTTTGCGGAGGAGAACGAGTCTACGTCAAAGACGACGGTGAATTTTCGGCGCGCGTGGCATTTGACAGGTCAGAATAATCGGAATTATATCCCGGCTTTGTGAACCGTGCGGAGTGCAACGCCGGATCCGTGAAACTGCTTCAATTAGGTTCAACGAACCTGAAAAAAGGCGGACGCAAGCAGGCCTGCGCCGAATGCTCTCGTAGTAGGTGCGTTTCGCCCGACCCAATTAAATTCTTTTCTGTTTCCCGTTTGCTCTTCCTTTCCCATCCGGATTCCGGGGGAAACGTGCTCTTTTGAGGCAGAAATTGGAAAAAGGTGGCTGCACAGGTGAAAGGAGATCACGTTTTATATATTTTTAATCAACCCCTGTCAAATGAGCAACCGCCACGGTCACTCGTTTGACACGACGAACGAAATATCTCGCAATTAATTAAGAAACTCTGTTTCAGACAATTATATTTATCCGTGACAATGGAAACTTCATTTCTGACATATCGGGTGAATTGTATTTAAATCTATAAATTTTTCACATTATTATACTTTCATCTCGTTCACAGGGCAACCGATCGAGTAAGTTTAAAACTTAAACTTTGAACAACCGTTGACGGCTGGTGATATTCCACGGGATTCGTAATAACTTCGATGCGTCGGGGAACATCGACGAAGATTGTGTCGCGGCGATGGAAAAACGAAAGAAAAAGGAAAACCGCCGTGAAAAGAGCGGGAGTGATACCGGGGATTATTTTCACAGGAGAGTGAAATCCGAGTTATTGGTTACCCAGATCCATCGGAGGGGGTCGCTGGATTCTTTCCAATAAGAACGTGTCACTCCCCCCGAAAGAATAAGTATACACAGACTCGTCTTCCATCGGTATTGGCTGATTTGCGGGCTCCTTTCGGGAGAACTTTACAGATTAGGGATTCATCGGGATGGCTTTTCCAAAGCGCGGCGCCACCTCCATTTAGCGGCCCGTTCCTTTGACGCCGCGATTGATACTCCTTTTGTCCCGACCGCCATTGTGCAAAGCCGTGTCTGCCCGAATATTCGAATGAAAATGGGGAAGAAATTAATTTCTTCCCGGCGCCGGGAAACAATGGCCGCCGCATACGAAAACTGTCGATTTTTATTTAGAACACCGTCTCTACGAGAATGAATTTCAAGTGATTCGCAATCAGCGAAATATTTGGAATATCATAATGTTGTGTTAAATAATTTATCATAGTTACCAAGTACTTGTTCAAGACGAAGTCACTGCGGAGATGAAACAGATGATATTGAAAATAAATCTGTGTACGACACACAATGTATGATTTGAATTTTCACCCCCACACCCTTTGCTTTTACCCAACCCACCCTCATGTCTGGGATCCGACAACTCTCGTAGACGAATGCTGCTGTTTTTTTAGCGAATACTTTGTTCGCATCTCAAACACGGACGTGCGTGTCTGACGTGTTACGACGTGATAGAATAACGTAGAAGAAAGTCACGGAAGAAATGGAGATTGCCCGTCGCATCTTGAATATGGACTTTTTTGTTATCTTCGAGGGATACCGCGAACCATGTTCCGTCATCGCGTTGTCAGAGGAACACGGGCGAAGATTTATGACGAATCGGGTACGCATAAGTTTAACACGTCCCTGACTACGGTGTTTTTTTTTCTGCCGAAGCGACAGGAACTCCGACGACCTTTTCTTGAATAAATTTTGGTGCGGGTTGGTCCACGCCATGGGATTTCAATCCCCGTGGAAAAAACGAACACTCAGATACGGATAATTGAGGGTTTCGGCCGGAAATTTGACGGAGCATATGATACCGAAGGTTTACGAATCGATTTCGTTAGAATTGTGCGGACGGTGGCGAATAAATAGGAAAATTTCGACGTTTTTACGTTCTCATTTGCACATTTTTAGAGATATCGATCTGAAACTTGTACCATCGTATTCCGCGCGAAATTCTGCGTCGAAACCATGTATAATAATTGTACTTTTCGAAATTTCGATTTTTCGCAAAAATCTGAAGGGGGTAGGTCAGGATTTTTTGCGATTTTCGTAATTCGCCCGCCATTTTCGTAATTTTTGAGCTATTAAAATGATCCAGGGCGTTTTGGATGCGGATTTCGAAGCGGAATAAGCCAGTTAAAGAATCATTTTGATATCTTAAAAATTACGAAAATGGCGGGCGAATTACGAAAATCGCAAAAAATCCTGACCTACCCCCTTCAGATTTTTGCGAAAAATAAAATTTTCGAAAAGTACAACTATTATATATTGATCTGGCGTAGAATTTCCTAACTAAAACAATGGTACAAGTTTCAGATCGCTATCTCTAAAATTGAGCGAATGCCGAACGAAAAACTGTCATAATTTGGCGATTTTTCGCGATTTTCGTCATTCCTTCGTCATTTCCGTAATCTTTGAGCTATTTAAATGATCCAAGATGTCTTGGACGCGGAATTCGAAACCGAATAAGACCGTAAAAGATTCAGGTCGATATCTAAAAATTTGTGAAACTGACGAAAGAATTACTAAAATCGCGAAAAATCGTCAAATGCAAGCAGTTTTTTGGTCGGCATTTGCTCAATTTTTGAGATAGCGATCTGAAACTTGTACCATTGTTTTAGTTGGAAAATTCTACGCCAGATCAACATATAATAGTTGTACTTTTCGAAAATTTAATTTTTCGCAAAAATCTGAAGGGGGTAGGTCAGGATTTTTTGCGATTTTCGATTTTTGGCCGTCATTTCCACAATTTTTGAGCTATTAAAATGATCCAGGGCGTTTTGGATGCGGATTTCGAAGCGGAATAAGCCAGTTAAAGAATCATTTTGATATCTAAAAAATTATGGAAATGGCGGGCGAATTACGAAAATCGCAAAAAATCCTGACCTACCCCCTTCAGATTTTTGCGAAAAATCGAAATTTCGAAAAATGAATTTATTCTCCATGGTTTTGACGCAGAATTTCACGCCAATTAGAACGGTACAAGACTCACATCGATATCTCAAAAACTAACAAAAATACAGCCAAAAAACTGTCCAAATTTTGCTCGTAACCCTTGAAATTTTGCGAAAAATCCAAACCTCGTAAATCCAAATTATTATACACGTTTTCTACGTAGAATATCCCACTGTATACAATGACTAACGTCCCACAACGACGTCGCTAAAATTCTGCAAACGGTGGCCAAAAAACTGCGAGTGAAATCTGAATTAAAACCGGCCATTTGAATAAAAATCTATTTACACCGCGACGGCCCTCGTTGCTCCGCGTTTCACGGTGTTCTACGTGATGTAGAATAATGTCAGTCCACGTTCTAGTAACGTTGCGATACCACGGTACGAGCCAAAACAATTGCGTCATTGGCGGCGGTCGTGCAAGATAGAGGTAGAATGTATCCACATTAAGTTTCTCGCGTGCCGTACGGCAACGCGTGTCCGCGAAACAATACGGTCCGAGTATGTATGTATGTATGTACGTACGTACATACATTGTACATTGTACATGTAACAGCGTTGCGCTCTCCATGCGAAAACGTCGGCAATAAAGGTGTACGTCTGTGCAGATACGAAACTCGCAACGCCGTTCCCACGATTCGCAGATTAAAACCGTAAATCCGTGTAAGAATCGTCGGCCGACACGTGTACGCCACTTTCATTCCGGCTTTCGAAAACCGAGCTTTATGTGTACCGACGAGATCGGATGGAAACTCACGCGGAAACCGTGAAATTTGTTGATGCACCCTACGTTCAACTGGATTGTACACTTCAACTATCATTTCACCCGGTATGTAGTTTACAGTTCTACCCGTACGTACAGGAAAAGAGATAGAGAGGTGTTGATTCCACCACGATGTCCAAGTTACATTTCATTTTATTCTACCTTGAGAGAACGTACGAAATAGAATTTTACATTTTCTTTATCACTTTGCTTACGCGTTTGGAAAAACAGCTGAGTTGAATAGGTACTCGCGCGAGGGAGCACGGAATATGTCCGGCCAGAGATTGATTCGACTACTGAAACTTTAAAAACTCGCTGCCCGATTTCAGCGGTTTCCGTTCGCCATTTCCTGAAAGTTTCGCATGTGAAATATTTGACGAAGCGACGTCGCGTTCCCCGTGTCTGTGTTGCGACATAGAAACAAGGTAGACGCTGGAATTAATACACACCCCCCTTCTACGTTGAAAAACACACAATTTTATTGGCTTCCCCATCGACCACCCGGATTAAGTCGCAGATTTCTACTTCGCGATGCTCGCGTATTAAATTTGCTGCGTTTAAAAACTGTCTACGATATTCTCATACAATCGACCGACGGATGTTTTCATAGAAATGAATTCCCGTCTCCGCGGTATTTCTTGAAACGGAAGAAAATCATTAGGGGATAGTGAACGGCACGTTTCTCCCGCGATAAAAAAAAGAACATCGGGGTCCGGTAGATCGCACGCGAGGTACTTTTGAAAAAAAAAACGAGGGCACAATGAAACGGCAAAATAACGAATGTGGGGGAAAAAAACTGTAGCGTCATGGTATAACAAAAATCCTGTGCCTTCGCACCGTGAATGCATGATCTCGTTCAGCTTAAATGTCAAATTTCAACGGCATCCGGCCAATCATGCGCGAGAACATGCATTTTTAATGCGAGTTGAAAAAAAAACGTACGCGTTCCCACCGGATGCAACGTGCAACCCGTAAATCGATAGATTCGCCTTCATCAGCTCACGTGCAAAGTGAAACTGGAATTATATATTTCGTTCCGCGTTATACAATATATATAATATTACTCGGGATTATTCTCGTGTCCTTTTGGCTGGTTGGAATAACCTTTCGTCCTAAGAAAATATTTCCAAGTTCCAGCCTTCACCCGTGATACCTTATCTTTCCAGAGGCTCCAGAACTCGCTATGCTCTTAGCGAGGATCAACAGCGAGCTTCCACGGTATACGAAATTAATTCATGGGATCTCCTTTAAAGATAACACTTTTTTCTTCCCCCCTGCATAGTTATTCCTACACCTGCCGGATCTTTGTGTGCTCTGGAATAGAGTATTAGGGAGTCCCTAAGGGCCGGCGCAGGAAAGGGCCAAGTGCAGAGTCAACAGACGGTATACCACTCCAACGAGTACCACCACTACTACCACCACCACCATAACCCCTCGGGACACTGATTCCGTATAGACTTGCCCAGGGTGTCCTTACAAGACTACGCCGAAATGTTCGGACTCCCGAGGGCCCCCGGATGCTGTAAATAGGAAGCTCGCATGCGACTATCCCGCAGGAACTGCCCGGCGAACTACGTAAATGTGCGAGTTACCGGACCAAGTTATGCGTCCTTCAATCTCCACGCGGTTATTTCACGATTTTATAACGCGGGAATCTCCACTCGGATCTTTGGTAATACAGGATCCTATGGGAATCATGGTAGCCGTGGAATGAGGGCGTGTATTTTTTGTGGGAAAATAAATAATGTTTTTTCGTGAACTTCGCTCGCGGGGAAGTCTTTCGAGTGTTAGGTGAACGGGGAATTTTGGTGTTCGAATCTAAATTAATTTCTAAACACATCGTAATAGAAGTAATATTATTTCACACAATGAAAACCTGAATTTTTTCCAATTTCTCAATTTTCACCCCCAATCGATGAATATCAAACTTCCAAAAAAAACTATGCGATCAAATCTCTTTTTTTTCCACAGTCAATCGATCCGCCCGCGGGAATATCATTATACACGTTACCCGGAGTGTCTCGAGTCGCAAACTGTTATCGACGGCTCGCATTCACCTGGATGAAATCATTTTTTTCCCCCGCGACGACAAAAAGTCACTGGATACGTCAACTCTTTTATTTTTTTTTATTCCCGCGATACATATTAATACGTGGATCGGCGAACACGTACCTGCATGTAGAGCGTGAACGGTGCGTTGACTCGTAACGGACGGTTTATTTTCCGCTGGATCAGACGAAGAAGAAAAAAGAAAAACGAGGAGATGGAAGATGACGAACGATAGTCGATGGCTGCTTAACGCGCTAAACAGTCGTTTTAAAAAACACTGTACATGCCCCGGTCGCGTCGAGCATAGTATCGTTACGGGGGTATTGTGTTTGCACGACGGAAATGTTTCATGGAGTGGATCGAGCACCGCGGAACACGGACCGTGGAACACGTGTAAACGGCGGCAGTCGTGTAAACGGCAGCGGAAAGATAAAATGTAGCATTTAGAGACCGGCGAGAGTTCCGCAAATTTTCCGGATAACTTTACCCGAGTGCCGTGGAGGAGACGCGAACGTAAAATGGACGGAATTATTTCGACCGGCCACAGCTAAAACGTTCCGCTTGGATATTCATCCCCCGGAAATTCATGCGGAAAATTAACACGACTCGTCCTATGATAACGAATCCATAATTTCCCGGCGAAACCCCCGGCGTCTCGGACTCGATGGAAAATTACAACCGAACCCGGACCACTGACTTTTCATAAACAGTTTATCCTAGATCATCGTACGTAAGCGTGAATCGAAAGCGATGAATGATAAAAGACGTAATAGAAAAAAAAAACGAAAGGCAAATTGAAACAGAAGGCTAAAGGAAATCGAGCCGAAGGAAAAACCGGTGGGAAACGTTTGGCACAACGCTCGATGCGCATCGTACTATTTCGTACGATAAAAAGTGAAACGAAAGAGGTAACTGAAGAAAGAAAAAAGAGGGAGAAAATAAAAAACAGAAAGAACTGAATAGGTTGAGAGGGTAGAGGAGAACCAAGACCAGCGTAGAGATTCACGATGGAAAAATAAAAATAAAATAAAAGGAAAGATAGGGCTCGCAAAAGAGGGTAGGTATTTTCGAAGGCAGGCACTTCGTCAAAGTGAAATTTAATTTATGTAAATTTATAATGCGCGAGCACTTTGCGGTTCACCCGCGGAAAAATCCGTGGATTCATCGACCTCGTCGTCGACGAAAGACGACGTTGGGGTCCGTCGACGACGACGACGATACCGTGGCACGGCCTCGAGCTTTAAATCCTCCCCGCAACCCGCGACGAGCGTTTCCCGTAGGAAACGTCAGCCGTTTAAAGCTGCTGCCCAAGTTATCCCATGCTCAGACAGGTTATTTAACCCTTTCGCTGCGGAAGAAGCATGCACGTGTTCCGTTCGGAGCTACGTCCGGGAAATGAGATATACGAAAATAAGACGACGTCGGCGAACTTTCGTCAAAGGATCCCCCCGTTCGCTTTTCAGTTAAGCAAACTCCAGGTGAATAGCTTTCCGGCACTCTTCGACTATGATAAATCGTACGGAAAATCACCGGGAATATAGATTTTTATTCGAAATCTGGTATCATTGATTTTCTTTGTTCTTTTGTCTATATATCGGAATATATTTATGGAATTGTCCAGCAGATTTTAAGGGTTACGTAATTAAGCTTCGCGAGAAGATCGAGATTTTCTGCTACGCCCCTCGAAAAGTCTGGAAGTCGAGTTTATTTCCACGACGCTGGAAAATCGCGGGACAGGGGGGAAGTTTTAATTTTCCCATCGTAACGTTCCCAGCTTTTATCTTGGATTATCCGAGAGTTCTTCTTTATCTCTATCTCTACTCTCGTCTTCTTTCTTTTTTCTTCTCTTTTTATCCACAGTGTTGCTAATATTTTTTAAAGGTCGTGCGTCACGACTACGACGTTCCTTTTTTTCATTTTTCTGCCCGACGAGAAACTTCGTCCCGTGCTTTACCGTCGAACTCGCGTTTCCCTTTTCGGGCGACGTTTTCAGCGGCCGCGAAGGAAGTCACGTTTCCCCGTTCCCGTCGTATCGTTCGCAGTTAATTTCGCGCCGTTTGTTCAACATTACACGCGGCTTTACGTGCTAGACTCCCGCTCGTGCGTGACGGTTCCCATGCGCGCGGCAAATTTACGAAATAATAGGGCGACGTTTTTCGACGACGTTGCAAAATACACCGCGGGTGCACGAACTTTTCTTGACGACGCTACGTGCCCGGGCATAGTCACGAGGCTAAAATCATCGTGAAATGTTTTTTCTTCGTTTCTTTTTTCTTCGTTGAGAGGAAAAAGGAATGACCGCGTCAGGGAAATTTATTTCGTTCGTAAAAACGAGTTGGGATTATACAACTGTTTGGTACAGCATGATATAACGTTGCTGTCGAAGAAATTTCAAAGATACACGCCTCTAATTTCCCTCGGTTTCCCCCACTCCAAAAAGTAAGTTACTACAGTTTTGAAACTTGATAATCCTGGTCGCGACGGATATTTTCTTTGTTCTTTTTTTTTATCGAATTTTTAATACGAGCTTCGCACGGACCTTCGCTGTCTATTAATTTTCGTGCCCGGTAGCTTTATGCAAATATCAATTTCAACGGCGCGAATCGGTAATCGATGATAAGATGCACGGTCGCGTAATCGGGGTTGGAAATCCCGTCAAACGGGATTGGATTAAATTAGGTAAATGTATCCCGGTAACCGTGTCCCCTTAAATCCGGGTTTCGTTTTTCTTCCCGCCCGCTTATCCGGGGAGGAGGAACAAAAATTAAACGGTTATTTTATCGTTGTACAATCTTCGAAGATTTCGAAACTACCCGCTTTCGTTTCTCGCCGATCTAACTCCACCTTGCAACTTCAGTGTAATCACATTTCCATGGTAATTGAATAGAGCGTACCATTAAGAAGAAAGTAATGCAAACAGCTAGGTTATACCATATGCGCTACGTTGTAACACTTTATACGCGTAAACACTAATACAACGAGCGAACTTTGCGACACCAAGATATACAATGTGTGCAACGCAAACTATTGCAAGCTGTGCATCATCAAAATTATCATACATTCTTTTATCCTTTCATACTTAAGAAACTTAATAACATTTCCTTGAAACATTCTTTTTCTACGCGAGAAATTCGATACAATTGCTAAGCCTCTGTTTTATTTAATCAAAAAGAAAATTCATATCGATATCCGTAGTGGTCTCGATGAAAACAGCTTGTAACATTTTGCGCAGCCCGAGCCCTATTCGAGTATCCTATAAAAAAGAATCCCGCTGCTTTCGGAAACTTTCATAAAGCATACTTCGACACATTAACATATTTCTCCCATAAAGACACGCAATGGGGTCTCGGTCGTGGTAGGTTAGTCACAAACATTCCACCCTCCTTCACCCCGGCTTCTTTCATCTCGCCACGAAAAGCTAGAAATTTATTTCGCGTGGGTGCCATCACCCCTTTCACTCCCATATTTTCTTATCCCTCTCCCAACGTTTCACCCTGTCTGTATAAGTTTCCCTTGATTATCGCGAACGCCATCGGCCGCATTTATGGGGGAGGACTCGTTCAAACCCGGTTTTTGCACTCGTCGATTAAACTACCCCTCCCCTCCCCCTCCTTTCCTCCCCTCACTTCAATCACCCCTGCCGCAATCTCTCGCGAATAACCCGCGAAGGATATCACCGCAGAACAAATATCAACCGATCCACGCCCACGCACACCAAGGGACGCTTAGATTCTGGCTCGAAGGGATATTGTATACTACGTGAGCACGAGGAGATCGGCAATTTGCCCGGCAAATATTTTTCGCGAAAACTCCGTCGTGCATATATTTGTCATCGGTGAGAAAGAGCCGACAGATCGATGCTCGTCGTTTTATTTGCTGGATGTAAGTACCACGGCTAGATCGACGGTAATTGGTGTTTCCACTTCCACTCGGCGGTACCTCGGAGAAGTCTCCGGGTGTTTCGTGTTTGGCTTGGCCCTTGAAACTTGGTTCGCCGGCTCGCCGACACTTTTCGCAACTTTTACTTCGGTTCGAACGGAACTGGGGCTTGTAGTACTGCGTATCGATGTGGGAGTAATGGCAACGTTGTCGGCGTGTAACGTATTTTTCAGGCATTCGAACGACGACATTTGAATACCCGTGTTATTTGTGGGGTGTTTGGAAAAAAAAAATTCTTTAGCCGAAACGTGGTTGAAAGAGAGCGACGGAGTGTTGGTGAAATAGATGAAAAGGCTGCGGCGGAACGTTTGCGTCAATGGATAATATTTCGAAATCTAATTCGACACTTTGTCGAGCGAACTACGTGCGTTCTTATAGATCGTTCAATTTGTCTGTCTATCTTATTATCACGTGAATAACAATTCGATTTTCATTAAAATTTATTTAACTATCGCTGCATTCGTATTATTCAACCATGTAATTATCCCCCCGGGGATTTTTTTTCCACCCATCCGAAGTAAAACACTCTCAGGTGTTCCCGTAGAGATACGTCTCCTTTTATCACGTATAACGCGTACAATACGGCACAATGGGCGATTGATGTAACAGAGTTTCATTAAATTAAAAGTAAACACGGTTTCCTTCGCGCGGCCCATTCAACGTCGCTAACTCGATGAATGTGTCCGACATTTCGCGTACCCGCGTGCGCTGAATGCCGCGGGAAATGATGAAGTCTTCGTTTTCCAAGTGTCCACACGTGAAAAGAACCACGGCGAAAGAAAGAAAGGAGCCCGGTTTATTTTATGACGTGGAAAGCGAAATGGATTTACCGCGGTGACGTCGACGTCGACGTCTCTCGCTGAAATAATGAAACCCGACGTCCCGTGGTGTTTTGAACGGCGTGCCGATTCTAATTCCCGCTGATCGTTTATTCGATAAAACGTGACGATGGTCACGTGTCGGTGGTCCGCGATCGGCCATCGTGTTTTCTTCCGTTCCCGTTTCTCGTCGGCGACGAACGTTCTTTTCAACCGGTCAGTATCGTTTAATCTTCGCCACTACCCTCTCGCCGCTTTTTCTTCTTTCTTGGTTTGTAGGCAGAGCGGTATCCTTTGTCTAGATGACATCATCCGAATCGACAGCCGTTTTTCCTACCTTTCATTCGTTTCTTTTTTTGTTCTTTTTTCCCTCAGTTTTTTCTCCCCCGCGCTGCACTCGTGGCTATCCCCCCACCATCCCCTCTCCACGCCACCACCCCTTTACTTTCAATCGTTGAATTTCTCATTCCCACCGCTCGGTTCTCGTTCTCTTTTTCCCTCCATCTCCGGCGAATGCCTTCTCCAAATCGTAGTTTCCACTTTTCGCTTTGTCAGCTTTCAGACCCGTCGCTTTTCTCGCTTCTCGAACGTCCCTCCACCCCCTTCCTCACCCTCACCTATCCCCCCCCCCCCGTTCACCTCATCCTCTTCCTTCCATTCCCACAGCCTGTTCTCCTCCCGTTGCGCCACGGACTTTGGTTTTTTCTTCTTTTTTTCGGGGATAAAAAATGAAGGACAAACAATAAGAAAAGTCCTCCCTACCAGACGACTGCAGTTTCATCTTCGGTTGGTTTTGTTTCCGTTTTGTTTCCATCTCACCCTCCTTTCCTCCCCCGATCACCACCACCACCGGCACCATTCATCCGGTCCCGACACCGGGTTGCTCCATTTTTCGTTTCCTCTTTATCCGCGGGAAAGAAGCGGACTCCTCCGGGGAATATAAAGCAGGGCTTAAGTAAAATTTAAGAACGGATCGTTCAATTATTTATCGGTACTCCGACCTGGCGGTGTCTGTTCGGTGTGAAAGTTTTATTGGATCCGCGGAGTTCGAGCGATTCTCCTTCGGAAAAATTTCCATTGAAACCGGACAGGTGTTTGATCGGTTCGAATATTGGATTACTATGGACAAGTATAAAAGATAGATGATCGGGAAAGCTATTACGCGTGTACGTCGGCCGAGGGAAAATACGAACGAGAAATTCCGATTGTTTTCTTTTAATTCGTCGCGCGACCACTTTGTCAAGGGTTAACGGAAATGCTACGGTAACCGTGTCAAATCGTTGCTTCCTGTCGTATTTTAAATAACAAACCAGGGGCGGAATGAAAACAGACTGATTCCTGGCGGTAAATTCATTTTTAATTTATAATGAAGCGGAAATGTATGGTTGGAAAAATTATATTTTATTCGAGGATGAACAGTCGGGTTTGCAAGTATCCATTTCCGCGGGAGTGACAGAGAAACGTCGGCTACACTGACATTGATTGAAATTTTCCATTCGTGATAACACTTCCGAAGAAAAACAGGGAGTTGAACATTTTTATAATTTTCCCGGGGAATTGTTAACCGGAAGCGACGCTGCGACGGCTGCGAAAAGGCGAACTTTTCCGTTCCGTGTACGCTTTAATGCATCCGTCAGTCCGTTCGTTTCCATTCCATCCGGAATTCAAGGGGGTTTTTGTATTTTTTTCCCCCATTTTTTTTGTACAAACTTTTTATTACGGAATATTTATTTTGCCATTTGTTCGCGGGGAGCGTTTGCGCGGCGAACGCGACGCGCATACATCTGCATAGGATTCCTTTTGCAGCTGTGCTACGGCGACGAGGCTTTTCGCAATCGCGGGCGAATAAATTTTCGCGAAAAAGGCGGACCCGTAAGTGGCCGCCCCACCTTTCCACGCGACGCCAGAGACATATTTTATCGGGATCCCGTAGTCCACGTAGGAAGAAGTCTCTCGTAGAAAAATATTCAAATTGTTTTGGCGCTGAAAAATGAATATGAATAACACCGGATTCCCTGTCGCTGTGTTGGTAAGTACGTGTGTGTACGGACTAGCACATCCACACATACGGAGAAGCTACAGCTTTAGATCTGCGCGGTTTTTATCGTCCTATCGATCGATATCAACAGTTGTTCAATTATTAATGAATCACTGTGCCATGTGGGAGGATTGCCATTCCGTATCGATAGCTACACGGACTTCCGAATATTTTATTTACACACACACATGTACGGTGGAGAATTCGATCATGATAATTGTACAGCGAAAGAAACCAACCCCGGAAAAACTGTACTCTACCACGGGAAGTGTTTCGTTGTCGATTTTCATTCTTCGACGAGGAAGTTCGTCGCTTTTACGGACGGGAATAGAGCGAATACTCGGATGCTGCAAAGGGGGTTTCCGGACTTTTCGACTAATCTCCAAGTCAAACGAGCCGGGCGAAAGTAACCGGTGCCGCGGTTAAACCGAACGTACACCTTAAGCCGTCGGAATCGTTGGAAACTTGCTGCGGGACAATAACATCGGTAATCTTGCCGTGTTCACATTCGCGAATCGTATCTCGCCGGACCGCGGTCTAATTCCACTCTGCGTTTTAATAGAAATCCCATGGTCCATGGATTCTCGTTGCCTGGTACATACGTGTGTGTGTGTACCATTTGTGTCTGTAACGATTAAACGTGAATTCATGGTAGAAGAAATCTTTCGGTATTCTCTCGGTTTCAAATTAACCGTCGAAATGAATTCGACCGACGAAAATGCATAATTAAAATCCAGTACACGCACAAGTGTGTATCTGTGTGTAATTTTTCAGTGAATTAAACCTCCAGTATTTTATTTCGCTCGAAAGATACAAAGGGGAACCGAAATGGCAAAGATTTTAATTGAAACATGTCGTTCGACGTATCGCCCGACACTAATTGCCCTGATTTTCATTACCGTCGCCAACGGTCCGACGATGTTAAGCGCCGCGTTTCCGGATCAATTTCCGGAATTTCCATTTTCAAAACCCACCGCCATCGCCACCATCGACGTTCCACCTTTGTGCGGGGCGACGCGCGCCGCCGCCGCTGAATGTTTCCCTTCCTATTGTCGCGTGCAAATTTGTCCAACGCCGTTCAAACACGACTGTTTGAGGAGGCCGCGGCCGGAACGAAGTGCTGCGCTTTTATTGGCCGCGCCCGGTTTATCAAATTCCAGCGGGACGCTACGCTATCGATGGCGCACGTACCATCGGTGCCTGTAATTGATTTTTACCTGGATCCGCGCGGATCCAACAACGGAATCCAACAACGCGGCCCGTATCCAACGAACGAACTTTTTCGACAGCCAACGAGCAAAATTTTCCGCGGTGTTGTTCTCCGTTGCTCTACGTTTCTGCGTGCGGAACAACTATGATCTAGGCGAATGGTATCCCTCTAAATGAATTACGATCGAAACGTATTAATAACAGTCGCATACTGGACCGTCGCATGCGTTCGTATCGTTGTACAGATGGAAACCAACGAGCAAATATCGGTCAATTTTCCAATCGTGGCGATTGACACTGTCCCGATGGTTAGGTTACCGCAGCAACTGTGTCGCTGAATTTCCACAAGCTGCCTGGATAGTAGCGATGTGTTTTACGATCGAGTATATAATAAAGAAATGATTTCTCCGGTCCAGGTTTCAATGGGTTTTGACGTCGTCTGGCTGCGTGGGAGCACCGGGTCGTGACCCAGCGACACGGTTGCCGCTCGCAAATGGCTCGCCGTTGATCCGTAACCGTGAAACAAACCGTAAAGGCTCCCATCGGAACGATCCTATCGTGGGTGTGTACCTTTCGATACTCTAAATATACCAGTTTCCACGCCACCGTCGATATCTATTCCGGGATTTTCATCCCCCCCTCCTGTCGTTTACAATCGCGATAAACCTTGTCTCCCCTGACCGTGAGATTCCGTAACACGCAATGTCGTTCGACAATTAAAAACCAATGATTAACTTACTACTTTTCCTTGGGAAATTCAATTTTCCAACCCAAGCCCTTTGTAACAGGGTATAGTCGAGGGAGCATTCAAAATCGACGAAAAGGTTGACGGAACGTGAACAGCGGTGTACATTGTAAACGCGAATAAAGTCTCCAAGATGTAAATACAAGCGACGGTAAAAGGATTGGATAGAGAGAAAAAAAAATGAAGAAGAAGAGAATGATGAAGAAAAAGAAGAAGAAGAAGAGAGGGTGGTATACATATTTACACAGGGGAGTGCAAACGCAACGACGTCATTTAATCGGCCGCAACGAGTAATGAATTACCCCGAGCAAATACGTTGATACAATAAAATCATGAATGGCTCGACGTTACCTGCTGCCGTCGACGTAAATCGTGGCAATGACATAACACGATGATAACACCGTACCGGCTACGTTGCCAAGTACATACATACATACATACATACATATACGTATACATAAATACGTACATATACATATACAACATACACCGGCAACGTATTCACTCCGATTTCGAAACACACAATGGCGATACAACATCGCTCTTACCTGATGTTTCGTACGGCGCCATTACGTTGTACTTCCTGTTTATCGCCGGGCCTTCGTTCCCGTGCAAATGAACGCGGTTTAATATCGCGCACTACGCTAGCGTTGATTACTCCTCTCCCGATAATTCGGTAAATAAAATCGCACGTTATAAAGTCCCGGCGGTGATTCCACCGTTGCCGTTCCGTTCGTGACTTTCAATTAACGCATCCCGCGGCGGCGGTTCTCGCGTAAATGGAAGAATAGATGAATTACATCGTTACGCCGCGCACCGTATTAACGCTGGAATTATTCTTATGATTAAAAGTAATCGTTGCGGGAAGTGGAGTATAATTGCACGTAAGTACTTCCCTGTTCCGCGGCGTTCGCGGGCGTGCTTTATCATTTCGCTGGAATGAACACGTTGCGCTTGTATAATTGCACACAAATTAACGAACAGGTGCACATTCACGCTGTAAATTTCTGTGTTTCCCTATCCTCACCCTTCCCCACTCTCTCCCCTCTCTCCACTCTTCTCTGTACCTCTACCTCTCAACGTTCCATGAATTATCACCGGAAGATAACACGGCTGATCTCGTTGTTCACTCGGTTTTTATACTCCCGGACAAGTGTTTCTTTTCCTTTTTTTTTTTTTTTTAATTCATTTATTCGCACGGAACCCTCCCGGATCTTGACGAAGATCGATTAAGGTCCGTTTCGCGGTAACGTCGCGTTTCGACACGCGGACAGTGACACAAACCGCGTCCGTGTGTCCCCGGGCGTGACTAATCTCTCGACATTAACGTTTCGACCGATCGCAGAGGGGGCTGCGTTTTATCTCCGCAACCGCACCCACGCGGTCCCGCAAATTAAACAACAGCCCCGACCGCATGCGATCGCAACATTCGCGTATATCATTCGGGTCACGATTGTGTGCGGAAGACTTTCAATTCTTCCTGTACGTACGTACGTACGTCGTTCGCCGCGCGCAATTAACCTGTAAATACAAATTCTACGGCTGGCAAAGCGCTGGATATTCCCAGGGACGAACGCACGGACGGACAGAAGGAATTTCATCGTGGCAATTCCGTCGAGTGTTTATAATTAACCGTCCGCGGGACCGTCGGCCTACAGGTTTAAACGGGAATTCTCTGACGAGAATTAATATACACCTGATTCTACGGGTAATGATGAATTTAATATGAGTAATGATCGACGAAACGGTGTTTAACTAGTAATTTTAAAAAATTAAAGGAAAACGAGTATACTCTAGAACGTAGAGGGTTAATTAACGAATATAACATTGAACATTGTAACGTAGTATACAGAATATAGATTGTTTAAACTGTGAAAATGATCAATTGACCCATAGTGGTAGGTTTGGTATTAAACGTGACACTGGTTAGGGGAGATCTTTTCTCTATTGACACTAGTCCCGTAATTTATACGTAACCATCGATAACAAGATAACGTTTACTACTTTGTACAATTGGTGTTCTATACCGCGGTCGCGACCGAAATAAAGTTTACCATTCAATACGGGGTAGCGGCGCTTAATACGCGGCACCATAATGAGCAGCTGCAGGGCTTCCACGTATTTACGCGTAAATTAACGAGCGCCGGTTCCCTTTTCCCAATAATTCGAGACCGTCAACTCGTATTTCGTTCAATTTCAAAGGATCGATGTATCCGGTTCTGCCGAAACACGACCGGCCACTGCCTCGTGTTCGGCCGCCTCGTTATTTTTAAACACCGATTAACGAGCCCCGTTTTCCCATCCGACGTATCAAACCCCCTCCCCCCCTGCCCCTTATCATCCTCGTCGATTTCTCCTTCCACGAGGAGGCTAGGTGTCGGATTATCTTCAACGTGGGAGGGATCGCGCTAATTATACCGGTAATTAGCAGCCCCCGACGAGCGAGCAAGGACAACCGTCTTTCCAGAGATTCCTGTAATCCGCGCGAAAATCCGCGTCGAGTCTGAGAGCGAACTCGAATAACAACGGTGATGTCGTTAGGGAACGAGAAGTAGAACGGGAGTTTACTCAAGATACTTTTTGTGTCATTGCAGGAACTAGGCACGGGGTCTGATAATCCGCGATTAAGTGGCTCGCGAATTATGCGGAATTACGGGAATTGTAAAAGGGATCTGCCACGGTTTTTTTTTCATTTTGTTAAACGCGAGATTAACCTTTGGAGATTTTGTTTGTTGCAACAAAGAGAAAGATTGTTTAATTGTTTGGAATTATGAGATTTTTAATAAGGATTTTCTGCGAGTTGGAGTCATCATGGTATTTATCTTTTAAAAAATGTTCACTTTTTTAAACGTGAGATATATTCTGGTCCAGATTCAATGAAATGCAAGTGAAAATTCACGAGGTATACAATTGTGAAAATAATTCGTACGTACAATAAATGACGGAACTTCATTTTGCAAGTTTCGTTAAATATTGTAGTGTTCCCTCGTTAAACTGATTTAATTCCATCGCGCGCCATTACCGATGGAAGCACGCCGATACAATCTGCCTCGATCTGAAAACGGATAAGGCGGGAGTGTCAGGATTGCCTTGTATTTATGATCCAATATCTCGAGTGATCGCGTCCATGGTTAAAGCGTGCGAGTCACTGAATTTGCTCATTGAATTTATTGATACGCTAATATTAGCCCCGTGTTGCGCGATGAAGATGCTGTCGCAATTTTCCAGGTCGTTTAATTACATTAACAAGTCGCATTAATTTCCCGCCGACGACGTACATACACGAACAGTTTTCGCGGGATGTCACCAAAAGATGAAATTATAACATATTGTAGATAGAAAAATACGAAGACGTCACTGTCACCGATCCGCATTCTGTTTCCAATAAAATCAATTAACATTCTCATAGAAAGATTAAATTATTCTATCTTCACTTTTCAATTCTTTTGTCAACGATTTTTCTTTCAGAGTTATTTAATAAATCATATATATAGTACAATATGACACTTTACTCTTCCAAATATCGAGAAGTACCCACAATTTCATTGAAAACCCATCCACTTCGTTTTCTTCCAAATCGAACCGATACGAATTAACAACGAAATCCGTTCGAATCCGATTTCCATCTCTTTTTTAAGCATTTAACTTCACGAGTGGTTCGGACGTACAAGTTGTTTCCACCGGGTCACGAGAGTTTCCTCGCGGTCGTTAAATTTCTTACGGGACGTATGTCCCGTTCGAATTGAAAGGGTTAAATAGAGCCTCCTGTAGAACGGCACTTTACATTCCCCATTTCGGATGGTTAATGAGGCACGCTCGCGTTTCACCGGGGGGGGGGGGGGGGGGGGGCTCTCGAAAAAGTGTTCGGCTCTCGAAACGACCGGTCTGCAATCCGGTTAGAACGATTCGCCGGAAATTTTATTCTCTCTCGTCCCGTCGATATACCTATTACCTAACGTGGATTATACCTCGCTCGGTACCGTTCATTACACGTCGGTTACGTTCCGCACTCTGGTTCACGTCGAAAGCTCGTTAACACGTGTTCCAGGGAATATTTTCCAGGCGGTCCGCGCCACACCGAGAGATTTCATCGACAAGTTCCATTCGACCGTCGACTGCGACGTGGGAATAGAACGAACAAAAAAAAAAAGAAAAAAAATCATCTGCCCCCCCCGAAAAAAAAAGTGTGGACGGATCGAAAGAATCACGCGGGAATGTAATAACATTTCGACGCGCAAATTGCCGCGACACCTCCGTTGGAACAATTGAAACGCGCCGGCAAGGCACATTCTGATCTTTCGCATGACTTTCAGGGGAAATAGGTCAGTTGATATATTACACGGCTAAACCATTCTCTATGTTGAACGGGAATACGGCCCAGCGGTCGGTTTCTATACGGTACACCGCGTAATGTGCATTTTGCTTTGTAATCGTGCTAGTACACTGCGCGAATAATTATGTGCTCATGGGTCTATTCAATTATGCGTATTACGCTGCTGCCGCCGGGATACGCGTCGCTCGTTCTAGGCCTTGGTTCGCGACGATTATGTCACGTCGAAAACACTAATCAATCTTTCTCGCTGAAACGCCACCGTACCATCCGTCGACGACTTTCTTTCTAGGTTTCTTTTCTTGACATTTTGATATTGTACCAAATACACTATGGGATACCTAGGGTTTTTTATTAGATTTTTAATTCATTTTTCTGGAATGATGATATTTGTAGACTACTAAGTTGAATAATTACAAAAAATGTAAATAAGTCG
This sequence comes from Mimumesa dahlbomi, assembly GCA_917499265.3. Lineage (NCBI taxonomy): Eukaryota > Metazoa > Arthropoda > Insecta > Hymenoptera > Crabronidae > Mimumesa > Mimumesa dahlbomi. The sequence continues at coordinate 3,427,981 of OU824114.1, read as the reverse complement.
CAGGGAAAAAGGGAACGGCGAACGGTAGTTCGGAATTCTGGTTCACTGTACCCAAGCGGGGGTGGATTGAAAGAAAAAAGAAGTTAATTAAAAAGTCGCTCCCCGACGATCTTCCATTTTACATATTCAAATGTTAAAGGGTTTTCGGAACTCCGCCATCTAAGAACGTACGACAACTTTGAAATTCTCTTTTCGTAATTTTAAACGTGCCTCGCGAACTTTAAATTCCGTTCCTCTCCCCCTCTCCTTCGCCCCCCTCCCCTGTACTTCTATTTCTTCCGTGTACACCCGATACCCGGGAATCTTTTTTTTTTCTGCGCGACTAATTAACGTCACGATTGAAGACTCCGGAACAAAGTGCGCCGAAAAAAAAACCGTGACACGTCGAGGACACAAGGTTTTCTCACCGTTGGCTGTTGAAGAACGTCAGTTTCCGGGAGTACACTTGGCAACGCTCGAAAGGCCAGGCATTCATCGCGAAAACTCGACGTTTCCCCGTAAACCGTTCCCCGGGCGCATCTGAATAAACGTTGTAAACCGACGGAAGGACGGGTTTGACTTTGAGATATTAAGTTTCTTTGAAAAACACCGATATTACGGCGAAGATGCAACACGACTGCCTCCGTTTTCCCTTCGTTTTAATCATTCCCTCTATTTTCGTATATTAACCGGCAACGGACAAGCACCGGCACGTTTCGCTGCTCGGTAACCATTAATAACTGTCACGTTAAAGAGCAATGAGTAATACCTGACAACGTTTGCCCTCTCCCCGCCCCCCCGCCCTCTCATCCCTTCCGTATCCATAGCCATTCCTAAAATATCAGAACCCTATTACAACACGCTTCAAACAAATTTCCTCGTACCAAAGTGTACTCATAAAATCGATATATTAAATTCCCCGAGTACGTACATCAACCCCCTTCCCCCTTCCCCTCGGGGAACTTCTTATCAAGGCCTCTATATCACACTCTCGGGCGTTACGTGTTCACCCCGTGGGTTCCGTCGGCTTTTCCCGAACGCACGATCGTCGGCTCCCGTTGACGTCGAATATAATTCCACCACGTTGTCGAACGCAAATCCGTCGAAGATCCACGGGACTCCGTTGGTCGGGCGACGCCGTTCTCGACGATGACGTCGCGTCACCGTCGCCCGGTTATTTTTCCTCGTTAGCATCGCCCTGGGCGACGAGCTTGGTACGTTCACTTCCCGGTTTTCAGCTAGGCGACGAGAGACAAGTCGACGAACGAACGAGAATCGAAATCGACGATGGGATGAGCGAGAGAGACAGAGAGAGAGAGAGAGAGAGAGAGAGAGAAGGGGGGAGGAGAGACGTACTACAAACAAGCCGACAATAGAGACGGTTGGCCCCCGGGTGAAACGAGATTCAATTATGCGCTCGCGTGCACCGCTGCCTGCATGCGAAGGTAGCCAATGCTGCACCTCGAACTTCCAAGATTAAACCATAGTCGAAAGGATTGCGAGGACGCCCCGGGCTGAATGCACGTAAACGTTTCCAACTTGCTACCATCCTATCGTCGCCTTTCGTTTTTCCGTTTATTTTGCCCCCCACCTCGCCACCTCTTCATCTTCGGAATTCCGTCATCTTCCGCCAGCGAATGGGACTCTTCTTGTCCAGCGGGTTCGAAGTGAAATAAATTAGAGAACGATAGAATTGTTATTGATGGAAGGAGGGGGGGGGGAGGGTAAGAATGGAAAAAGGGTCATAGCAAGTGATCGTTGATGATGGGAAAATTATGGTTCTTGACATTTCTACGTTTCTAGGAATATTAACATAGATTTATAGGAGGATTTTGTTGGCAAAAGGAGTATTGATAGATGATTGGTCAACCTGTTAAGTTTGTGAGTTTGGTGTTGATTATTCGAAAGAACACGAAGAAAGTTATTGAATTGCAGAGCGTGGTTCGAATCACCTGGGGAATGTCATCGAAGAGTATCCCGTTGACGGTGTGCATTACCCGGGATGATTCGATTACAGTCGGGAATCCAATTAACGGCAAAATTAACTTTCAATTCTCCTTAACTTCATCCGGCCAGTAGCAACCGACCGTGTTAATACTTTTGTTTTGTCACGCATGCCTTGCCTATTAAAAGAAACGAAATCTCGGAGCTTCGGGTGGAAAAATCCAGCGAATTCAATTCGAAGTTACGAACACAGGTACAGAATTTCCCCGAGAACACCTATTACCGGATCAACGGTGAAAGAAATACCGTGGAAATTTGCGGCTCAACTGCACGCGCAAAGCAAATTAGCCGGCCAGCAGAACTGTTCCACGTTCGAGGTATCGTATCCACAGAAGAAACAATAAACTCGAATTACTCGTAATTGCATTCTTTGCCCCGGCGAAATCCCGTTCCGCGAATCCGTGGAACGCCAAGAAATTTCGAACTACACATTTCTTCTTTTTTTTTCTTCTCTATCTCCCTCTCTCTCTCATTGCTCCCTTTCTCCATTCCAATTGTCGCGCGAAATCGCGAACGATGCCACGGGTTAATTCGACTACGGTAACGTTCGCCACGTAACAACAAGTAACTGTGGCGAAACGACAAAGCGGAACACGCTGAAAACCGGAAATTCAGGGGGCGCGGAAAGAACCACGGGAAACGAGCGAGTATCGCCGGCACTGAGAGACAGAAACGTACGTTTTCTTCCGCAAAGACATTTCGTGAAATTTCATTCCGTCGGGAATCCCATTCCCGCTCGGTTCCACCACTATCTTCGACCATTTCACCGACGACCCCGACGTACACGGGACGACGAGAATCCGTCGAGAAGAAACTGAATCTGCCTTTTTCCCGTGTCGTCATGCTTCATCGGTACATCGGCGAGCACTCGTGCCTGTTTTCCCGCGGTCTTCTTTATGCCTTCGTCCCATATAAATAACGAAGTAACGGTTCTCCACGCCCATATTAAAATACCCGGCTACGTGGCGCGCGCGCCGCTGACAAATTGGATTTACCTGCGCAGGTGAGAATTCTCGACGAATATGCCCGACCCGAAGACATCCTTGACACACCGCGGATCCAAAAGGGAACTGATACTCGTTGCGAACTCGACACCTTGAATTTACGTCGTTGTTATCTTTTTTTTTCTCTCCCTCCTCTCACATGAAAAATTCTTACTTTCCGAGGCGAAGTGAAAAGATTTCTGGAAATGTTGAGAGTTACCTTGGTATCGTACATTGAAAATGATACGCCAGTTTTAATACGTCCTGTACACGTGATCCGTGGAATATACTGAAAGTGTATCAGACCATCTCGATATCCGAATATCTGTGTTTAAATCCCCTTTCCATTGACCTTGCCTGAGATCCGGGTACAGTGTTCCGTAATCTGTCGGTAAATAGGATTCTTTGTGAAAAACAGGAAGCATGTGGATACCAAGTAAAGCCGATTTAATCTTGAATGTCTCCTCAGTCAGGGGGAGAATCCTCGAAAACGAAACTCCGTTGTACGTGGAGCTACTTGGCACACGAGGGTGGGTCCAACGGGGGGGTTGAAGGTAGGGGGGTGAGAAACGAACGTCTGTTTCTTAGCAGTAAATAGGGGCTGCGATTGCCTCCTCGTCTTTATGCGCAGCCAATGGATGTAACGAAATAACAGACCCTCTTGTATTACCTCCCCGCGGTCCAATTTACTTTTTCTTAACCCGTGACCGTTCGAAATTAATTGAAGAAATAAATAAATAAAAAGAAAGAATAAATATATTTATACGCGACGTCGTAGCATCGGTATCGCGTCGTCACAAACGCAGCATCCGAGACAATGGAAAACAGGCCGATTCCACGCGCACCACTAAATTGTATTTATTCACGGGGGTGGGTAGAACACAGGAGAAGTCTGAATTAAACGTCGTTTCGACGATGAATAATTTCTCCTAATGGCATCGCGTTTCCTTCAACCATGTACACCATTTATGTATGTATGTACGCAACATACATACATACATATAGACAAACATGACTTAAATGCAACACCGCGTACCTTCCGCGTGATGTTTAACGGTGTGGGAAAACGGTGGGACGAAGATTCTGCGACACGTTTACTGACGGATCGAGCGAACCTTATAGACGGTGCGGTAATTTTCCTTGAAAATCCGTGGTTTCGGTGCGCTCGAACGTTTTGATCCCGTTCAGCGAAATTGTTTCCCACGAGTGCCGTGAGTTTCCCGCTGGCTTTCGCGGGCCACTAAGCCGAACGCGCATCACCGTCGAAGAATCGCAAACAGATTCATATGAATAAGCCGATTTCATTTCCTTCCGCCAGGTTCTCCGGGGTTTCGGTTATCTACGAACCGACGAGGAGCTTCGAAAGTGGCTGCTCCACCAGTTCTTTCGGGGATTTCGTCGATCCGTTCACAGGAATTCTTTCGTTCTATCGGTACGTAGCGTATATCGAATATAGGATGAAAATTCCGTTGGAAAACTTCGTACAAATATTTCACTCGGTAAACGTCGAAAAAGAAAATCGTCGGGTCGCGCGCGACGATTCTTCGCGAATTATATTTCTCGTTAGGCAACGGAATTATCGTCCCGGATGTACAATAACGAATTCGAGAGACCGTCGTTTCCACGGGTTCGTTCCAGGAATATCTTCTTAACGGTGGATTCAATTGTCCCCGCCACTAGTTTCTGATAATGACGCTGCGTTTCTGCCAAATATGCAAATCAGTCCGGCGTAGGGAAATTTATACGGCCCCGCGATTTCGGATTTCCAGGCGGTTACGTAACGTTCTCCCAAGTGCAGCTCGTGTTTTATATTATAATAATTCATGGCATTCGGTAATAGGAGTGTATTTTATATAACCTTCCTGGCATGGCTGTGCTGGAAATGAAACAATTTCAAACAGCGACCTGGAAATGATATTTCACCCGACTGGGAATGATATTTTTCATTCCCCCCCTCCCTCTCTCTCCCTCGTTTCCTTCCCTCATCCCCTCACCAAACCCCTTCGAAACTGGTTTCCCGTTAAAAATCCTCTTGTTCGAATTCCGTAATATTTCCATATATAAATGGTGCACGAATCATGAAATATTCAAGTCACTCGCATCGTATGTATGGATTTCAGTTACACGAGTAGACTTTAGTTGCGCAAAGTCGTCGTTTACCGTAACTTCGCAGGGAAACTGTCAGTTTCCGCGACGGTACGATTGTATCTGACTGTGTGTATGTTCAACAAACGTGTTCGTGTGTTACAACGAGATTCGACAATTATTCGTTTAACGATTACATTTCTCTCCCCGACGTATTTAATCGGTACGTCGTTCGTTCCGAATAGTCGTGAAAATTCCGTCGTACTTAGACAAATACAACTCAACGAAAAGTGTTCGTTTACACCGACGTGTGCACACGTTCCGACGAGTACGATCGTCGTCGACGGGAAAGATACCGCACAGCTGCGAGTCTTTCTAAACAGACGGCCGATGTGTTAGTTCCACGGACAGTGATTCAATTTCGCCCGAAATTGCCGGGAACATGGCTCGTCGTGCCGTTTCCGGTTCGCACGCTCGACGTCATAAATCCCGGCCCGTTCGATCGAAGATCCGTCATCGGTTTATTACTCCCAGCGTATCGGATACTCGGTCGGGTCCTCCGATGTTCTCCGGGAACACACCGGAAACGCGCTCTCCGCCGAATACTGCGACAGCACTTCGCGTCAAATGGAAACCGTTTGCCCGCGATTTAGGTCGTCGCTGTGAAAGCGACGTCGACGTCGTCCGAGGAATTCACGTTACATCCACGGATCCATGGATCGTAATTAAAGAAGCGCCCATCTTGTTTTTTTTTTTTACCAATCGTTGGATAAATTCAGATGATACGTATATGATAGTGAATAAATATATTTGTCATCTTTGTTTAATATTTGGAAGAACGCACAGACTGTAGTAGACTGAGATAAGATGATAAGAGATGAAAAGACGAGACGATAAAAAACCGTGCCACTTCTTCGACCGCAGTAACGTCGGCTCGGAAGTTCCACCTTGGTCGAAAGAAATCCGGACAATCGTTTTAAGGAAACGCTTTGTTAACACAGCGTGCTCCGTTTAACGGTGTACCATTCGACGCGGATACAACGGCGTAGTTTTCACAGGATTCCCTTCGAGGTTCTTGATTGCGAGGAGTATCGTAAAGAGAGAGAGAGAGAGAGAGAAAGAGAGAGGAAGAGAATGAGAGGGAGAGAGAAAGTACTAGGAAAACTGTTGCACGTCGGGATCCGCGGCGGGAAATTATTCACGACTTAACTAACTTTCGAACGAACGGCGTCATAAAGTTGCGGTGTTCCGGACTCAATGTGGGGGGTGGAAAATGGAGGAAAAGAGAGGGGAGAGGGGAAGGGGAGGAACTCGCGAGAACAGAAGGTTCGAGGTTGGAATAGCATCGTTTGCGGTCGACAACGAGGCATCGGGAACCCCCTGCGAAAGTCGAGGAAATCAACGTTCTATCGAATCTAACCGAAACGGGGGTGAAAGAAGTCATCGTGGGTGAAAATCTAGAAATCCGGGATCTCTTTTTAGCGTCGGTGGGGTATCGATAGCTTTTAAAACGCTTCCCAGCGATATTCATCAATTTTTCATCGAACTACGACGCGATCAAAGACTTATATTTTATTTCCACCGATCGGATCTCGTGGACACTTTTAATTACTCCGATCTTGCTTGAATAATACCGTAAGAATTTGATCGTTTCGTCGATTATTATCAAAAAAACTCGGGCATTCCCGTCGGTGCTCTAATTAAACCGGGTTTCTAAAGGGAAATCGATAGACTCTTGTATTTTTCTTATTTTTATCTCATCGATTCTAAATCAGTCGGATCGATCGCTAGAAAGAGAACTGTGAGTTTCCGGTTGGTGAGTGCTCCGTTTTTTCTTTCTCTCCCTCTCTGTCTCACTCTCTCTCTTTTTTTTATCTTTTACGTACCAATATAAGTGTTCTATAACGGGAATTCGCGAGGTCCGTTGTATCGCAGTTCGCCGTCACACGGTTCTCGTTCAAAAATCTTAATTTAGAAGTACAACGAGCGCTATTTAATTTGCATATCGTTGCAAATGAGAGTGCTTATACATAGAGGACTAGAACTAAAGCAAATTTATTCTAAGTTATTCCGACCGAACCGTGCCGGATAAAATGGATTTACGACAGCGAAAACGTACGACATGGTATCGTTAACCCGGCCACGTGTACGTACATCAGGAAAGCTTTTCTCCCTCTTAATCTTATTTTTATCATCGTCCCTTACTTCATCCCCCTCCCCCTCCCCCACCCTCTCACCCACCTTGCCGCGGCGCCGACTTGCATAAAATTAAAACACGTGTTATCCGCTGATTATTTATGTTTCACGGTGATATCGAGAGCCTCTCCGGCCACTCCAATTTATATTCAAATAGAGATCCCGACTTTACGACGGTGAAAATATTCAACGAGCTACTTTGTTAACTAAGCTATACATATACATATATGTATACACGCGTACGTGACAAAATATCACCGACCGATACTCTCTACTTGCTACTTCTATCCCGTTTGCAATATTACTTTATACACTTTAGAATAAATCACGACAGAAGAGTAAGTCTTATTTTTAGATGGAAAAACAGATAGACAAATATATATAAGTATGTATACTCTTATATCTGACCGTTCGTCTATCCCACTTTCGTCGCAGCATCCGGTTCTATTTTTCTTTCCCCGTGTCAATTCCCCGGGTGACTTTTCTGTCCAACAAGCAGTCCCCTTTATTCACTTTTATACCTTTGAAAACCTCCCGTGGGAGTGCTCGCCATCTAATTACTTGGTCGCTACGGTCTGCCCTCTGATGGCACAGATTGTGTAAAGCGTGAAATATTCCATTCGGGAGAAAAATCTGCTTCCGACCCTCGACTTCCTCCAAACTTTGTCTTCCCTTCGTGTTTTTTCTTTTTTTGTTCCTCCCCCTCTTTGCTTTTCCACTCCGCCCGCTCACCGTTCCAGTTTCTCTCTCTTTCCCTTTCTTTTTTTCCCTCTTTCTTTTTTTGTACCCTTCTTTTTTCCGTTTCTTCTTCTTTCTCTCATTACGCACTTTTTCTTCTGCTCGCGACATCTCCCCTTTATTGCGACCAACCGGAGCCACGGAATTCCCGTGGCGAAGCCCGCGGTCCCCGGTGATTCATTAGCCCCTCTCATTCTTCGTTTTTCAAATAATTTCGCAGCTTCCGCGCAGCGAAGTGAGCCGTGTCGAGGGCTTTTCCCCGGGAAAACGTCACAATTAGTTAATGCGACCCCCCGCCGTCGTCGCGCGGCCGACGTGATAAGCGTCGGATTCTAAACGTGATTCTCGAGGGTAATGTTCGCGCCACGGTGATATCACGGTGAAATTGACTTAAACACCGTTTACTTGGATTTTAATAAACAAGTTACAGCGGGGGGGATAAACTTCGCGGGATTCGAGTGTTTACTCCCTGTCGAGGGTTCCGTAGATGTACTTACGTAAAGGGAGACGAAAACCCTTAAGCAACAAACCTACGCGAAAGGTTAATTAGTATTGGTTTATCAAAACGAATTAAAATCATCGTAATATATAGGATGATCGTCATTGTATTATTCCATTGGTAGAAATATATAACTCGTGTCACTTTTTAATCACCTATCCATATTTTACCGTTCTTTAAGTTTCCACCGTTACGACACTTTCGCCCGCCAGCGCCGTTCACAAGTTTCTTAAATGTGACACGGTCGCCGTAAGGAAACTGCCGTCCCGATCATGAAACTTTCACATATCGCTTATTTATTTCCGAAGTACATACATAACACGTCCGTGGAAATTACCATTCCGGGCGGACGAAGTTTCGTTGTTCAGGTGTTCCGGGAACCCGTCGAAAAGTTCGCCAGTTCGCGTGGACGACGTTCTCGAGCCGCCAAAGTCCCCCGGTATATTCCGTGAACGTACCTTTTTCATTAACGTGAGTTACTAAAGCTTATTGTACACCGGGGAAAAGTAGCCGGGAAGACGTGGCGGTAAAGATCCCAAACCCCCGTACGTTTTTCCGTATCCATGTGGCGTTCGGGAGGGGGAGGGGGTGGAAGATAGAGGAATATACGGACAGAGGGGAAAGAGAGCGTGACAAGAAAAAAAAAATAGAAAAAGAAAAGTGTTCGCGGGGAGACTTATCTAACCGGCAACAATAGCGTTCGCTTTCGTAAAAAAGAAATTAAGCATCTTAAAGCTGCCACCACGGGCAAATACGTCGTTGGGTGGGTGGGGTGTGGGGTGGGACGATAAAAGGGCCGATCTTGTCCGCGTAATAAATGAAGCCCGGTGGCACGATAAGGCGGAAAATACCGGGCAGCAAATACACCATGAGCACAGACACGGTCTAGTTACGTAACCGAGTGGTTTATCGAAAGTGCCGGCTGAGAACGGAGCTTAAAAAGAGAGAAGGAACAAGTAAAAAAAAAAGACGAGAAAATAGGAGAAGAAAAGAAAAGAAAAGATGTGGCAAGAACGCGGAGCGATTGCGGTATAGCGATAAGGACGTTGTAGGGACTTTCAGAAAGAGGTTACCCCCACGACGAATCGATTTACCGTCGAGCACTTGAAAACGATTCCGCTCCCGGAATCCCTAACCATGTTAAATGGTAATGCAGGCAATAATTCCGCCATGAATAACGGAAGACTCAAACGTGAACTTTTAAACCGTGACCGGAAAATCCCCTGGATATCTGCCGTGTTGCTTTCACCCCCCTCCACCCCCTACCCCTCGTCGAATGAACGTGGTTCGGTTTAAAGCAATCTACTATTCGTTTCTCTCTTTTATTCTTTCTTTCGTTTTCTATTTCTTTATACTGTTGTCTCGTCGATGGTTTCTTCTGTCGAAGAACGAACGGAAGAAAAAATAAAATAGCATGTTAAATGACGTGTTTTTATCGTATAGGGAAAAAGAGTGGAATAGGGAAGATACGGATGAATTCGGTGCTTATCCACCGCGGATATTATGTGTGTGTATATGGATCTATGTGTACTATGTATATGAATATTTTTTAATCAGCTCCCCTCGTTTGATACGTTGCTTTTTAATCTTTGCCGACGGTGATTTATTTTACGGGTAACTTAAATCAGCCGCACGTACGTCAATTAGAATTTTCTAGCCGGTCGATGAAAAAGCGTCGTCGACGTTCGGTTTGGTGTCACGGCCGATAACAAAACGTGAGCGACGTTGATGAAACTATCGACGTATTAATCGGCCTACCATTATTTCGACCCGCTATCGCTTTCGTTACGCGCGATTATATTCGATTCCGCGGCGTCTATTTACGAGCACGTGTCGCGAAACTATATCACCGTTACGATTCGAGAGTCGTTCGGAAAAATTGGGAGACGATTTTATGCGAATTAATTTACATTCGTTATCGCAAAGTTTACTCCGAATAATTACGAGTAGAACGAGTATATTTTCATTGGTGACAATTTCCCAATTAAATCAATTTCTCGCACAAACTACTGTTTTAAGAATTATTCAAAATTATTTCCATAATTCAAAGTTTTTGGACGATATACTATTTTATACGCGTCGTTCTTTGTATCTCTTTTTATTTTTCACGATATGATAACAATTCTTGCATATCGAAAGTCCATCGGTGGATCGTCGACCTTTCAAACGGAGGTTGAACGTTTCGAGTGATGTGGGAAAGGGTGAAGAGTGTACTCTTTGACGGTGGTGAGCCACGGGGTTCTTATTTCCGACACGGTGAAACATTCGAGCGCACATTTTTCTCTGTTTATCCCGAGAAAATTACCGTAGTCTACCGCCCACGCTCGGATGACGGCACAAATAGTTAATGGAGCGTGAGAACATTTGCACTTGCCGGCCCTGGCCAACGGCGTCGCCACCACATCACTAATTTCTCCCGTCATTACGGGCTTGAAATTCTGTTATTAAACGGAACAACCATAACTCCGACCGCGAACCCGTCCGGCGGACTCTCATTTTTTTTCCCGGCGACGGAATTAAAATAAATAATCGCCGGACACCGAAGGGAAAAATTTTCAACCGTCCCGCACGACCTCCGCGACGGTTTTCCCGTCGACGACGAGTCGGACAGAGCCCGACGCGAAAGCGTAACGGTGTTCACAACGAGATTCGTTTATTCCGCGCGGATGTGGAAATTTTTCCACGGAAAACGAGACGCCTGCTGGATTGGCCCGCGAGTGACCGATTCCCTCGAGTAGGTGTGTCATCGCGAGTATGTATGCGTGTGTGTGTGTGTGTGTTTTTTTCTCGTCCGAGCTATTCTTTACGGTGTCTGGCAAGTATTCCGACAGTTACGGAATGAAAAGTAGTCGGGTGAAACGCGACGCGGGCACGCAATTGATATTTATGGCGTCGCGAACGAGCGTCACGGTTTGTAAATCTGTTCTTATAAATCCGCACCTTCCCCTCTCCCCTTTACCCCTCCGCCCCTCTACCCCTTCATGCAGGGTCAAGATGAATTTGATTCACGTATGCGTGCCGGACGTCACGCATGCGTGGCTCACCGTTATTATTGCCCTTCGCGTTGAATTGTCGCCGCGGCGGAGCGTATATGCAAATTTTCGCTACGCGAACGGGGCTGAAACGCAGAAAGTTTTCATACATCTGCATAGGATAGATATTAAAACGAATGAATGAGAGGAGAATAAACGATAAAAAAGAAAGCATAAGCAGAAAAAAAGACAAGGAGGGAGGGAGTGAAGGAGGGAAAATCGTGCGATACGACGACGTACTACGTAGGTATTCCGGCTGGCATCCTGGACGATTTTTTTTCCTCCGAATCTATGGGAAAACAACGGGATTGTTTAACGTTAAATCGAATCGCTTTTTTATTACGTCCGCGTGACTAAATCCCGTTGAAAAGAAATTACCGTTGAGCGTGTGTGTGTATGGCAAAACGGTCCGCGAAACGAACAAACAACAACACACACACACACACACAGGAACGAACGAAACAAACATCGAACGGCGTCGCGACGCGTCGCTACTTTCGACGACGCGTCGATTCGATGACGTCGGTTTCGCGAGTCATCGAATTAACGCTAATACGTTTTCTTTCCACCGCCCACCCGTCTGCCGCCGCGTTAACATATACATATATACCCGCCGTCGTCTATGAAAATGTGCGAAATTAGATTGTAACTCCGACAGCACTTGCAATTCGCTAATAGACGGTGATGCCGTCACTGTGGGGGTTTCACGGTCGCGTGAGCCGGCGTGGAAGAACGAACACGTTTATTCGTTCTTCAATTACTCTAATTGGCCGAGTTTAATATCAGGCGGAAGCGGAGAAGCGATAAATGGAGAGTCACAGAGAGAGAGAAAGAGAGAGGGAGAGGAAGAGGAAAAAGGGAGACAATGCAAACGTAGCCGGTGAACAAGCGAGGTGAACAAAAAGGGAGGGAAAAGGGACGGGAAAATGTAGCGTGCGTTTGTGAAGTTTTTCAAACTCCCATGATATTATTTTAATGCCTAATTAGCGGAATTGAAATTAACTCCGGGAACTAATGTACTACGGGAGTTGATATCATCCGACGTTCAACGACAGTTCTATTTCGACCGAACTTTCGCCATTACTTCAATTACGTTTTTCCCTTTTTTTTGTATAATTATTCTCCGTCTCCCTCTCTCTGTCTGTCTTTCTCTCTCTTTTTCGCTACCTCTTTTTTTCTGTTTCACTCTCCCTCTCTTTTTGTCTGACTTTCTGGTCTATCGCATCGGAGTGAATATTTTTCAGTTAATTGAAAAAGTAAGTACAACGTGCCACGAGAACGCTATGCAAACGAAACGAACTGGTTACGGAATACTACGGTTTCGTTTAATTTAAGTTCCGTCCGGTATGCTTTATCGGCGATGACAAGATAATAGATTTTTCCGGGAAATTAAGCGGCGGCGGATAATTCGGTCGGTACTTTTCATATTTTGCGTATCGTTCCGTGGAAAATTGGATTTCCCCGGGGATGATTAAACGAAACTTCCGCTCTTCTTTTTGCACCACGTGGAGAATACAGGGATAAAAGGTTGTGTCAGACGACGATACCCCCGCGGTAAAATCGAAATGACATATGATTGGGGGAGGAAGACGACAGGGAATGTTACAGTTTCAAGTGACGTCAAACTCAACTTGGAATTCATGTTAAAACCTTACGATTTCATTGCAGAATCGGTAATAGTCTTTCTGTTGACTGTATGCGTAAATGGGTGTAATGCTCCGCGAAAATATTTAACATCATCCGATTACGGGAAGTGAACGACATTACCTGTCTTCTGACAAAGAAAAATTACTCGACGAAATCGTTTTACCGTGACCGGAAGACTCTTTCAATGCTCGTTACAAATTTAACCAGAATTCCCGGTGTGCACAAAGTTTCCGTTTGCGGAAAGACGAGGAGAGAAAGATAGAGAGAGAGAGAGAGAGAGAGCCAAAAATCGTAGCGCAACCTTCGAAACGTCGGGAATCAGATTTTTCTTCCGGATTATCAGGACAACAACGAGAAACTTTATTAGTCGTTTGTATTATTAAAAAAGTTGGCGAACTTCCGTTGCCCGGGGTATAATAATAGGATTTTATTGTCGCTGGTGAAACGCTGCGGCAATCATGCGGAACGGAATCGAATAAAATGTATTCGTCGATGTTTACACACGCAAAACGGGGACATTAAAAGCATATTTTACCGTCCATTTTACCAGCGAAATTCACCGTCCGGAGGAAAACTGGGACTGCGGGCGATCTCGGGATGATAATGGAACAAAGAAAATGGAAATACGTGCACGCGTCTATGTATAAATACGTATTGTGCATACATACACACATGCATACACATATACTTACACCGAGCACTCGTTAATCAACGGGAGATATGTTCGTTTAACCAACGGCATAAATAGCAACAAATGCATTCCGCGATTACGAAAAACCGAAAATTGCGGGCCACCGATCGCGATCCAGCGAGATATACATATACACGTGTACGTATATACTTATATATTATACGGTTGTTCTAACTTATCGTGAAATTCAAGGTTTCGCATGGTACAATGGAACAAAGGACCGTTTCAAGAATTTATGAAGGGCTGCGACTAGACAGAAGTGCTTAATCAGTTGCACTCGCAGCGCTGGCACAGTTGAAAATAAGTTACGTTTCTCCGGCGGCAGTTTCGTTCGTCCGATAACGCTAGGTAGTTCATAGAAACTACGATAAATACGACGAACAATGTTCTTGATAACATGATTTCTTTCCCCCCCTCCCCTCTCCAACCCCAAATGATTTCCCAGGATTCTAGAAAGATTGACACACATATCGGTTTTGGAATCGATTCGCCCGACCGACGGTCAGTGGCAACGAACTGTCCGGTAAAATTGGATCGGTGCGAAAATAAAAGAAAAACAATCGAAAGAATCTAAATTCGGATAGGACGGAAATGCAATCCCTGTGTAATTGAATCCCCTCTTTTCACCGTTCTTAAAAAAAAAAGAAAGGAGAGGAGGGAAAAAAAATTATTACTAAACTCTGCTCGAATTCTACTCCTACATCTATTTCCAACAGATCGACCGGTTCTCGCGACTGCATCGAATTAAAAAAAAAAAAAAGAAAAAGAAACTGAACACTCTTTCCCAGCGACGTCCTGAATTAAATAAAAAGAAAAGCTATCGAAACAAAATACATATACATACATACATATACACATACAGATTCCGAAGAGAAGCTATTTTCGCGTCGGTGTGAAACAAAAATACTAGAAAAGAAAACTAAAAGTCGAGTTCTACGGCTGAATGAAAACGAAGTGGCAGCGGTACGATTCACGCACGCAGTGCGAACCCACCCCGAAAGGGAAAGACTTCCCAGCCTCGTAAATCAGCTCCACTCGTTTCACCTCTGGGCGTTGGGCTTTTCTCCTATTCCATTCTCTCTCTCCCTCTCTCTCTCACTCTTTCTCTCTTTATCCCACTCGCCCTTGCCGAGAAGCGATCAAATTAACCTTCGATCGATCCACGTTTCTCTTCTTACCCTCTTGCGTGGGCTTTCTCTTACTCTTTCTGGCTCGCCGCTCGTCCTCGTGTTACCTCATTCTTACCCTCCTTCCTTCATCTCTCTCTCTCTCCACTATCTCTCTCTCTCCCTTTCTCGTTAAAGTCGTGTCTCGTAGCTCCGACTCGTACCTCCTTCCGCGGTTTCCGATTACCGTTAAAGCGCAATTCATCCCTCGATTGATCGACTGGTTGCACCGTAATCCGTTTCCATTTTCCTCTTTATCCTTCTTCCACCTTCGACTTTCTCTCCTCTCGACGCCCCGACGACGACCCGTACAAAGAGAGCGAGAGAGAAGAGAGAGCAACGGGAAAAGAAAGAAGAAAAAGAAAAAGGGAGAAGGGTGGTGATCCCGACGAAGGGCGTGAGGTTAATAACCGACGGTGGTCGGTACACCCTACGCCCACGAGTCTGTCTTCGTGCGTACTCATCCCTGGTCTCGTTGAATTTTTATGGCCAAGATATCCTCCCCCCACCCCCTACCCCTCTGACGAGCAGAAATTTGATTTCATATTTTATTATCGGGTGCTCGTTTTTATGTATGTATGTATGTATGCTGGATATTATCGGACTCGACGGTGTCTGTTCGCGATCCGTCGCGTCGTGTGCTTTCTCTTTTTTTGTTCCCGTTTTTTGTTTCCGTTTTTTTTTTGTACGCTCGGAACAGAGATCATTTCTGGGGAATTTCATCTCTTGCGGGAACGACGTATTAAAAAGTACCAGCGGAGTACTTATCGATGGGAGTTTTTCTACGTACTGATTAGGGGATCCGGTCGTTTGTACCGTTGCCCGTATATCGATTCGGATGTTTTTACGTTCAGTTTTTTCATAGGATCTATATATGTATATGTATCTATACGCACCTGACTTTTTATAGTACCGTTTTTAGTCGGATATTTTAAAACTTTCCACGCCGGCAGGTGTTGTTTAAACTGTTAGTCGGATAATGAGGTGGTAAACAAAATTTCCCTGGTATATTTTCATCCCCTGAAAGTAACGGGAGCATAAGTAAATTTCTCGCGTTTTTATTTTAAACCATATCTAATAATATTCAAAGGTAAAACGATTCCAGCGAATTCGTTTCGTCCAAACTCGACCCTGACAGCTTATTTATACACCGGAATATATCATCCGATCCACTTTAAGTATATATCGGACACGTTCCAGTAGTTACCACTTTGCGTGAAGCTTTCGCGTTAGTTATTAAATATGTTCCCGTGGGCTGATTGAATTTCTCCGCGGGGAAACAAAAAATCGATGCCCCGCTGCCCGTGGAAAGAAACGTATCGTAATCCGGTGAAATAATCCCGGCCGGATGTTTTACGGGGAACCGTATTTCCCGATCCGGTGGTATTACACAGCTGTGACACGTGTTACGACCACCACACTTTTACACGACCGTCTGCGGCACGTAATGAAGAAGCGTTTCGACGAAACAACAACCTGGACTTCTTCTTCGACCTTGCGTTAGTTCACTTTTGCAAAAATAAACTACAAAACACAGAAACCACGCCGAGTGGCGGCTGATGAAATTCTCCGGGCGGAGTTGCGTATCGATATGAATCAGCAAAATAATCTTGAATACCACGCTATCAAGTAATTTTTTTTTTTTCATCCGCCTCGTCACCGGGGATGAAATATTAATCCAGGAATTTGTATTAATATCCGGCATAACGCTTCCCAGAGATTTCCCGAGATTCTCTGGGAAATATTTTTACATCCCCTAAATGGCTAACTATGCATTAAGTTTCCAACGGTGCTGAGAATATCCGGTAGCTCTAAATCCGAGTGATTTAAAAATTCAGTAGCAACCTCCAACTTCTACGAGAACCTGGAGTTTCTACTTCAACGTCCACGTGCGAGACCACGATCTTCTCCTTCGTGGCGTAACGAGAAGATTACGTAATCCCAGTGACACCGTAACCCAAGGAATTACCTTGGTGCACCGTTTTCGGTGTTCCTCGTCGGTTAATCGATCGCCAAAAATCCACCGGTCAGAAACGAAGTGGATTTTCAACGCGTTAACCCTGACGGAAACCCTAACGTCGTTCCGTCGCGCTGACGGCAAACGGGTCGCTTCCTGTCTGGTTCCGTTTGCAGTTTCCGCTTTTAATACCGCTGGCTGGCTGCCTGCGGCCGTTTTAAGACCGTAGACAGAAGGAGGGAGCACGGTTGTCGCTCGTTTTAAACCGACTGGCCCTTTCCGCGAAAGGTAATGCGAACTTCCGGCTGCGTTCCTCTTTTTCGCGCGCTCGTTACCGCGAACCTCGCGACCTACGTTCGCGTGCGGTTAATTAGCGAAGGGAAAGTTGCAAAAAGACGTTAGAAATGGATTGAAAAAGGCAATAGCTGGATATATGAATAAATATTACGATGGCAAGGCACGAGAAATTGTGATACTTTTTAAATCTTGTTTATCGAAATCTTATTTATACCGGGACACATGGTTAAATATTATACGTACAGGTTGATCTTTTTATTCGTATCAATATTCGATAAATATTCAGCGGACGAAGGGTTTACGACGTATATAAAAATGGTTTAGCATGGTAGGTTTCGTGTACTACAACACACGTTACTTGGGTCGGGACGAAGTGGATACAAATAAAAATTTGTTCCGCGTGATTTTATATGAGAAAATATAAAAAGCAGCGTGAGAAGTCGAGATAATTTGCTTTATACTGCATTTTTATTATCGAGCTGTCCGCGCGGGAGGTCTATGTGTGTGTGTGTGTGTTTGCATATTTTTTTTAGTACGCGCACGATGTCCGGAATGTTTAACGAATATCGTCGGGGCGGAATATTACGCGTATGTTGTAGAATCCGTGCAAATATTTTGCCAACTGGTTTCCGTGCATTCGGAAAATCATTTCCCGCCATGTGAGTAAACGCGTGTGAAATGCGGCTCTTTTAGCGGCGATCTTTGGCGTGCCGGTCGCAGATAAATCCGTCGGCGAAATATGAAATTTCACGGGAATAACGGAAACGCTTACTGGCATCGTTCGCAATTACCGAAATTAATAGACCAACAGACGTTTCAATCTGCACGTGTTATCAGCGCGCCTGGTGGAAAAACATCAACATCGACAAACCGCGTCATAAATATTATTTTCTCTTCAAACTCACTATCCCCCTCCCTCTACCTTTCTGTCTCTCTCTCTCTCTCTCTCCGTCTATCTCGACATTTGTAATTCAGATTTCACGAAACTCCGATTTCGAACTCACGGGAGTGGTCCCGATCATCTATATACATATACATATGTATATAACACCAAATCCAGGGTTCGATTTCTAGGTCAATCTCGTTAATCTCATCCCTCAAATCTTCACTCTCAATTTTGTTTAAAAAAACCTCCCCCAACCTGGTGCGAACACACCTACGCAACTATCCTAACGCACATCCAACCCCAAGACACTTTCTCGTGTCCACGGGGCTCCAGTTCGCCGGTTTCGCACACACACACACACACTTACACACACGCGAACGAACGACACCTGTAACGGGCTCGGGCAAAGGGTGGTGTAAAGCAAACACGAGCGGGCACACGTAAGCGTTAACGGCCTTCGCCGGACTACCGGTGTGTCGGTGGCTCGTTAACGTTACCGTGCCAAGAACAACACCGGCCGTTAAGGGGAGACAATAATCGTCGAGGTGGAAGAGAAAGTAGAATGCGCGGAAAGGAAGGTTAAAAAAAAAGAAGCAGAAGAGACATCGTGAAGAAAGACTGAGAGGACGAAACTGAAGAAGAAGAAGAACAAGTAGAAGAAAACGGAATAGGAAAAAGAGAAAAACCGCGAAAGGTTGGTTAGATCCGGAAGAAAAGAAAAGGTTCCACGGTTGACGGGGGTGGTAGAGGGTTGAAGGGTGGAACGACGAGTAGAATGACGTAACCGCGCACGATGTCCAGTGGCGTCGCACCAACACAAAGAGACTCGATGAGCACGGACCTCTGCATCTCGGTGCCACGTTCACATTTCTCCCACCTCCCTCTTTCCCTTTCCCCCCTCCCTCTCTCCAACGTTGTCTTTGTGCATAACGAGGAAAGGAGTCCTCCAAAGCGAACGTGACGAAGGGTTTCCCTTAGCGTGTACGGTACTCGGAAAATGCTCGGAGCACCGGCGAAAATGAACTCGAGACGGGCGTCGAGAGTGCGACGTCGAAAATGGGAGCATCCGGCTGTACTGGGAATTTATAATGAGTATTATCCATGCCGGTTACACCGGGCACCCGATTAAGTCTGTTTGAGATTGCCCGTGTCTTTCCGGCCGGACAGAGGAACGCTCCGTTTTCGCTGAAAGACCTTTTGATTAAAGCTGAATGCACGGGATTATCATCCGCGGGTGGATTTATGATTGTCGTTTCACTACTTGGAGAGATCACGTGTTTCTGATCTGTAATTTTAAAGGGGATGGGGTGTAAGTGAGGGAGAATTTTTACGTTTATGTTTGGAAAGTTTGGTAGGTACTGGAGAAGATGGGATTATTTATATTTACTAATGTCTAATATAGTAATAACTAGTCTAATATAGTATACTTCTAACGTGATTTTCACGGAGAACTTTGTTTCTCGTTGTTTAAGTTTCTTTCTTTTTTGTATTTAGGAAGTGTAACAGGTACTTACAGGGTCAACAAATGTTCCTGCAAAGTTGTAGGAAAATGTTTCGTGACCTATAACACGGGGTAAATCGAGGATGATGTTTGTTCCTGCAGATTAACGTTATTACAAGCGTAAACGCGAACGAGAAAGAATGGAAGTACAAACAAAGTTATTTCTTACTATGTAAACAACTTTTCGTAAAATCGTTCCGTGAAAAGTTTCAAGATGTCCGACTAAAAGGTACAAGACAAAGCAACAGGAAAGTACCCCCGATTAAAGTAGACAAGACTTTTCTCCTAAAGATAAATCTTCAGATATGATCTTAGACGTTCGCGATCCATATTCCGGACCGACCATCGAGATCAATGAAAGCCGCGATTCGTTTCGAGGGATGATTCCACCCTTCGCGATTCTCCGCGCTATAAATCACAAGACAAATGTTCGGACTAACGATATGGAACGTTATCGACGCCCGGAAACTTCCTGTTGATTCTCACGGAGGTGGGGGGAGGGGGGGGGCGAAGAGACGTCGTAAAATTCGGGCAAAACGGCGAACGAAAAAAATAAAAATGACCTTCCATCCCTCGAATAACAAGCCGATTCGTGTCGAGTCTGTCGGAATAGAGTCAATTAAATGTCACCACGCCGGTGGCGTAACGAACATCAGGGAAAAGTGGGGAAGGGGGAGGAGTGTGGGGGGCTAGGTCAAACTAAAAAAAATCGTGCGGCAGGCTTGGAAAGTTTTCGGGCGTGGAAATTTCGTTTGGACTGGTGCTTTGAAAGTTATACTCTCGCGGCGATATTCCTCGGTCGCGGATATTAAAACGGCCTTCTTTGGCCGGTTAAAAGCGAACGTCAACTCGAAATTAAAAGTTACTCGTTTAGAGGAAAACTTTTTCCCCCGGCCAGGCCATTTATGAAACCGACTCCCGCGGGAGCGGTCAGCACGGGTCAAACGGGATCGAGATGCTAAAGGTCACAGTGACGAACGAACTTCGTTCGACGGTTTTCTACGATCGAGATTTAGCAAATGTCTAGGGCGAAAGGGTTAACCTGTTGGAACCTGTGAAAATTTTGTTGACTTGTCAACATTTTATTACGGGACCACGTGTCGAAGTTTCTCGGGTACCGAGTTCACCTGGGGGGGAAGATATATCGGGTTGGTTTTATCCCATCGATTTCCCTTTTCGAAGTTTGTACGCGATAAATGATGATTAAGAGCGAAGCTTGATTGCTATCGTCGCTGCGAGGGAGTCAGGCTTTAATCATTCGATAATTTCCCACCGTTTTTCCCGAGTTCAACGTTTAACGAAGTCTTTCTCGGCCGGTGACTGATATATATCGGCGAATTCGGAGAACTCGTTGGAAAACGGGTGTACGAAGATCTCCTTGACACACGGACCGCAGAAACGTTTCGGCAATGATAAATCGTCCCTCCACGACAAGCCTACTCTCGTTCGCGGTCGAACGAGAGAAACTTTGCCGTCGATTTCTCACGAATGACAGTTTCCATACCGTACACCCCCAAGGTTAACCCCGATAACCGTGAAATTTATGGGGTATTTATGAAATAGTTGCGGACCCCCGGCTCTCAACCTAAATTCTCCGCTCGCAATATCGTGGTCGGTAAAACATGATTAAAAAAACCACACACACACACACACATAGAGAAATCGATTCTCTGTGCAACATACAATAGAAACATACAAGATTAATTTAGAAAAATATAGTATTCCCCCGTGAAACGTAGAACACCAAGTCCATTGTTCCGCGTGAAATATTCGCGTGTCATTCAAAGGGCAAAGTAATGACCGGAATAACTTCAGGTACTTCGTGGACATAGGGTTCCCTTATTCCTGAAAGGTCCGACGCCAGGCTATTCATTAAACATTGCATATCAAGGAGCGTGCTGGTCGTTGTACTTGTCGGACCTGTACGCGTATATATGTACATATGTATGTATGTATGCACGTCCTTGCGCGACCCGGATAGCCGCCACGTAGACCGCACCATCACTCTCGTAATTATTCGCATCCATATGCACGTTCCGGCCGGTGCAAATGCACCGTGTTGCATGTGCGGACGCGTAAGAAAACACGGGGCTCGCGTGACGTCCAGCTGGATGTTCCGTTCGTGCGTCAATCGGGACACGCGATATCCCGATTCTTCCTGGCGAACGGAACGGCCGCCGCGAATGAAACCACCTCGAATGGAAAACACACGACCGTTAAATAGGTGAACGTCGCTTGGAAATTCGAGGTTTTTTTTTCGTTTAAGTGAATGTACCTTAGGGGGTTCGTTGCACTTTTCGCGGTCGAGAATGTTTCTTTTTCTCGATGAAAATATCGGGATGTTCGGGGGTGTGTCGTTGGACAACATTGTTCTAAGAATGGATGGAGGATACGGATATATTGTTATGGAAATTAATATGGCGATGGGTGACGGAGATGGAGTGATAGGAAGGAATTTTTGATTTATTTTTGGAGAGAAACTTCTGGAACGGTGTAATTCTTTCGCTCGAGAATTAGCATTTGGTACAGGATATTTCGCATTCGAACGGCTAAATGGCAATCGAGATATAATTGCCCTTTCGAACTTAATTAAACTTACCCGTTAAATCGATAACTCTCGGCAAGTAATTTAACTTATTTACCCGCGCGGCCGGTTATCGTCGACTTGTTAACCGGGGGAGAATAGCTTTTTGATATTTATACAAACGAAACGTGCCGCGCAACATTACCATTTCATCGATCAATAAACACGCGTGGTGGTAATAATAATGATGATAATAATAATAATAATATCGCCAGTGACGCGAACGATACCGACCCCCCGCGATATACCTGCGTGATATCCAATATATTCCGCGAACGTTATTATTGCATTTCATTATCCATATATTCGTTTGCTAAATCCCGCCGAGCATGATCGACAAATAGAACTATTATATTGTCCACCGTTAATCCACGGGGGGTGTCTTTTCGTTTCCCTCTCGATTTACATCCGAAAAAAAATACCCGTATTAAGTCGTCTTTCTATCCGGTACTACAATATTTCAACTTCGATATTATCGACTATTATTGCGAAACGGTGTTCATAAAAATACCTCGAATAATGATCAGCCCACTCGTAGCAATTTACGTTGGAAAGTACACTCCGGGCAAGATTAAAACGTTATCTGCTGCAAAGCCGAAGATTTTCTTGGCAAACTGGCTGGCAACCGTCCACACCGGCACATCAGGTTTATTCAGCCCGTGGAAGAAGCTACATTTCGGGGATTTCCACAGCCGACGCTAACTACTGGAGAGTCATCAGCGAACCGGCTGCGAACACTTATCCCCGCGGACAATACAACAACGCCTCTCAAACGTATCCGGATATTTTAACAAGGGACCGTAATTACATTGTTCCGGTGCCACGATTTCCACTCGCTGGTTGTCCGGCTTGGTAAACGCGAAATATCAGACGAAACTCCACACGAGAGTAGTATGCCACTGTTCTTTCTGTATATTTCTGTGAAATGTTTCGGGAAATTTAGCAATTTTCTGCGCGTTAGAAAAGTTGTGATTTTAGGGGGTGGAATTGTGTTTTTTCTCTTTTAACTTTCGCGCGGAGGGTGTCGGGTGAAATAGGGTTTGACCTAAGGTGACGAATTACGGTTTTATTATTTTTCTCGGTATGTACGACGCGGAATGTTGTAAAAAATGGAATACGTTGGGGTGTACTTTAACCCTCAGACACTTATGACTCACTTTTCGTGAGAGTGAACTCCATTTTAAGGTCTCGCAGACTCTTTTTATTTAATCCAATTTACATATTCTGTGAAGAAAGTATCTCTTACTATACATATACAGTCTTCGCATTCGTTTACTTATTATATTTAGAGGGTAAACAAAACAAAATCATCCACAAGACCACATGAACTTTATCATCCATAAAATTTCACGTGGACATATAAAACAAATTCCTCTGGGTCCTAAAGGGGACTCATTCAAATAAAAAATCCTACTTTCTCCAGAAAATCATCGAAAGGTTAAGGAACAAGTTTTAGCACCGTTTGACCGATGACCCGTTTCCGATCGTCAGTGGTATCGGTCGAAATGAAAGTTCGAGACACGCTCCTATACGTGTGTGTGTGTGTGTGTGTGTGCGGGTGGGTAAGCTGACGTAGGTAGTTACCAAACCGCCTATCAGGTCAGGACCCACAGGTTGGCGTGACTGGACGTCTTTGACCGACGTTTCCGCGTAAATAGGTGCACGAAACCCTCGGTAGGTTCGTTGTGTGTGTGCATAAGTGCGCTCGCACATGTGTGTGTGCGAACGTTCCACCATGTGCTTCGGTTTCTCGCTGCCTTTCCGACGTTATCCGTGTGTCGCTATTTATAGGGGATGAACGGCCCGTAAAATATAAATTGAGAAAACTACCGGTGCAAGCTTGACAACTGGATGGAAAAGTATTTTTGTTCTATCGGTGATAACTGACGGTGGAAAATATTTCGCGGTTGTCGATGGAGTGCTAGAGATAATTATAATTATTGTTTAGAACGTACAGGATTTCTATATTTGTCATGGAATAATCAAACCGGTCGATATTGTAAACTTGAATATTATATTCGCGATACACGTTGTGTGTCCATTTTAATACATTACGGTGAACATAAATTGTTCGGCAGTTTATGTTAACATTGATAATCCGATTGACGCGTTTGTTATTTACATATTTAAATGCGTTCGCACAATGCGGCCGGTCGATGTTGGAATTATTAATTGTACCGTATGAATATCGCGGAATAACTACGAAATGGATGAACGACTAATAATTACGATCACTCAAAATCTATTCCGTACCGTCAATTTACAAGTCCGCACGTACATACATACATATACATACACATACATACAAATATAAACATTATCGCTCGCATAAAAGTCACTCGCCATCCGAACGAACGACGAACATGCCCGTCGATCATTAAAATCGATCGCGGAATAATGCGTGTAACCGTACGAACAAACTCGAAAATGGATAGGATGGTTTTATCCGCGAAAAGGTCAAAGGCGAAGGGAAGCCGGACGGGTGAAATTTTAATTATACCCTTGAAAAGAGTCCGCCAAGAATAGCAAAAGGTAGTGGGAATCGTGTTTGCGGGTTAACAGCGAACGAAGAAAAGGGCAACGATGGTATCGCGCTGACAGCGTGAATCAGAGCTAACAACGGACAGGTTGAAAGACTTCGAAGTAGGAAGCAATTAGATGGGCAAACTTTACCATCGAATTGATCCCATTGAAACTGGGTTACCGTCAATGGGGAAAAAAAACACACACACACACACTCCCGGTGTCATTGTAAATAATTGCGAAGCAGAATGACGGAAACGTTATTGTAACGGACTTCATTATCCCCTCGTTCATATATTATTATAACGACGTCGTTAATACTGTTTATTCGTATTGCTGTTACGAACGATCTCCAATTCTATTGACTCGAGTAGTACAGCAAGTCATCGTGTCGCCGCAAGAATTTCCAGTTAATTCCATTTGCGGTTGCGTTTCTGCCTATTCGTCCGTGGTACTAACGTGAAAGTGAAACGGAGGCTCGGTGAATGGGTGGAAATGGTGAAATCAAGAGCCATGAGAAAAACGTTGGCTCGCGTTGAAAAAATTCTGCGTTTCAGATCTCCATAACTCGACTAACATTTTACGACTAACATCGTCCAAGCCTGCGCGTGAGCTTCAGTTAGCTGGAAAGCTTTCACTTGCTGCTCGGTTTCTCTCTCCTTCCTCTCTCCCCGCTCTCTCTCTCTCTCTTCTTCTTGGTCGTCGGTAGAAAATTGACTCGGTTAAACGTGCGTTCTTTCATGTCGTTCCTCTTTTTTTTCCCACTTCCCGCTCTACCTCCGTTGGAAAACTTCTCTCTTTTTCCCCGCGTTGACTTTTTTTTCCTTCTGTTTTCGTCCTCCTTTCCACCGCATCTTTTTCCCCGCGTTTGGTTCCGCGATGCCTCTCTTTACCTTTGTTCCCGGTTCTACACAGGCTCCTCACGACCGCCGCATTATTGGAGTAATTATAGCTAATTATACCTTGTTAATTACGCACGATTGCCCGTATAATGGAATTACCATGGTTGCGTTTGGCGTTGCGAGCCACGCGGAACTAAACCTCGGCTCGGCTCGCCGCATTCGTTCTCGCTCGGTTTTTATAGAATTTTTCTATCGATCGGATTTCTTTTTTCTTTGTTTTCTATTAATCATTCGCGATGCGTAAAAGTTCGATCAACGTGTACTTATTACACGTAAACGGTGGCTCTAGCGAGCCGTGTAATTTCGTTGGATTAACACGTGTCCGGAATCGAATACACAGGGTGGATAATCGATGGGTTCGGCGGGACGATCAATTAATTTTAATTCCATCGTCTTCGTTCGTGGAACACCTAGAAGAGAATGACACGATCGAGGACCATTCATCATCCAAGAGTTTTATCAACTTTCGTCTCGGTCGGTACGGGTTTTCACCGTTCACCCCGGCCCACGGTGAGAACCCGACAATGGCTGTTGGCTTTTGAGACAATGCCGGTGAACCTTTTTGCCTCCATCATCGCGAAAGAAAAGCTGCCGGGGCTTTTGTTGCTGTCGATAATCGACGATGTTCTTTGATGTCGTTTAATCACGATATCATTGCTTATCGAATTCGTTCGTGTCACTAATCATTATTACACGCCGTATAAAGTAGATTCTTTCTTTTTCTTTGTTTTTCTCTCCTTTACCTATCGATGTGAACAAAGGGAGGAGGGAAGTGGCGAGGTGGAAAGAAAGAAGATTCCCATCGTACATGATTGTTAACTCTTCCGTTGTTTAACAAGAAATATATTATCCGTCGTGTCTTTACAGGAACGTCACCCTTCCTTTACCCGTGTGTTCGATCGAATATGTCGCCGAGGAAAAACACCGAGTGATTGAACGAGTGTACACCGAGTACACAAATGCGAGCACGGCCGCCTATCGCCTCGTGAAATTTTCACGAGGCATGTACTTGAAGAATTAGCTCGTGGAAAGACGTCAGACGTTCGCCGTTTCCTCGTCGACGATAACCGCGTTACGTGTACCCGAACCATAACACATTTATCCTGCTCCGTCTCTCTCTCTCTTTCCCTCTCTCTCCCTCTCTCCCACACTTTTCCTCAGTCCCTAGCGCTTTCTCGGTCTCTCTCGACTCCATTTACTGTTTCTCAATTTTTCAACCTCTCCGAGTAGAGCACGGCACTCCACCCTTTATCGCGGGGAACGGGATTAAGGCAAGGCGAAACCCGATTTCTAAGCTTTTCCATAGGTTAGACAGAAGGATAACGAGAATGGACGTAGGTTACCCTGGAAGATCTAATCCCAGATGAAATGCTGACCGGTGTAAAGATTGTATTTTCCAATTTTCCCGTCACCCCCGTCGACGGCCCCCCGACGACGGGAGTGCCGGTCCGTGCGAAAATAAATATTGGATGTGTGAATTCTATCGTTTTTGCTGGAATTTATCACGTGGAACGGAGGACTAATTTAATTGCAGGACTCTATGGGAGAATGTGCGTTTTTTCCGGGGAAATTTTTCAGCTCGGTCGCGGAATTTCACGTAGAATGCTATTATTAAAATCCCGGTTCGTTATTGTTAGAATTGTGCAGTTTGACGGGCGGAAAGTAGGATGTTTTGTTTTATATTCTCATAGTTATTTATGGAATTTTGGAAATGGCGATGTGAATATCGTAGCATCGTACTGAATGTGGAAATCTACAACGAAGCAGGGTATAATAATTTCTGTTTTGAAATTTTGCAATTTCTCGAAAAATTCTAGGTCAGGATTTTTTTTGCGCTTTTCGTTTTTCGCCTGCCATTTCCACAATTTTTGAGATAGCGACCTGAAACTTGTACCATTGATTTAGTTAGGAAATTCTACGCCAGATCAATATATAATAGTTGTACTTTTCGAAAATTTAATTTTTCGCAAAAATCTGAAGGGGGTAGGTCAGGATTTTTTGCGATTTTCGTAATTCCTTTGCCATTTCTACAATTTTTGAGATATTTAAATGATCCTGGACGTTTTGGATGCGGAATCCGAAGCCGAATAAGCCAGTGCAAGAATCATTTTAATATCTAAAAAATTGTGGAAATGACGGCCGAAAATCGAAAATCGCAAAAAATCCTGACCTATCCCCTTCAGATTTTTGCGAAAAATTAAATTTTCGAAAAGTACAACTATTATATATTGATCTGCCGTAGAATTTCCTAACTAAAACAATGGTACCAGTTTCAGATCGCTATCTCAAAAATTGAGCGAATGCCGACCAAAAAACTGTCATAATTAGACGATTTTTCGCAATTTTCGTAATTTCTTCGTCATTTCCGCTAATTTTTAGATATCGATCTGAATCTTTCACTGTCTTATTCGGTTTCGATTTCCGTGTCCAAAACGGCTTGAATCATTTGAATAGCTCAAAAATTACGGAAATGACGAAGGAATTACGAAAATCGCGAAAATTCATCATTTTAAAGCAGTTTTTCGTTCGGCATTCGCTGAATTTTTGAGATAGCGATCTGAAACTGGTACCATTGTTTTAGTTAGGAAATTCTACGCCAGATCAACCTATAATAGTTGTACTTTTCGAAAATTTAATTTTTCGCAAAAATCTGAAGGGGGTAGGTCAGGATTTTTTGCGATTTTCGTAATTCCTTTGCCATTTCTACAATTTTTGAGATATTTAAATGATCCTGGACGTTTTGGACGCGGAATCCGAAGCCGAATAAGCCAGTGAAAGATTCACTTTGATATCTTAAAAATTACGGAAATGGTGAGCGAATTACGAAAATCGCAAAAAATCCTGACCTACCCCCTTCAGATTTTTGCGAAAAATTAAATTTTCGAAAAGTACAACTATTATATATTGATCTGGCGTAGAATTTCCTAACTAAAACAATGGTACCAGTTTCAGATCGCTATCTTTAAAATCTTTAAAATTACAGTCGAAAAACTACGAATCGGAAACGCCCAAAATCAAGATTTTCCAACACGACTTTGATTCCAAAATTATTTCACCAAAAAAATCGTGCAGTTCAACTTCTAGCCGTAAACTGGGTACACAAGAAAGATAACAGAACTTTGCCTCTGGCTTGCTCCATCGAACCCATGAGAATAAACAAATGAAACGTTTCTCCTTTCTCCGTCACCCAGGTCTGTCCTTCCACTGATAACGTGTACGTCGACGTCGTGACGAATTGCGTCGTTCCGTCGGCGCCCACGCTCCGTTTCCGCTGCAGTGATAAATCAAAATAGCGTTGTACGCAAAAGCAACGCCTACGGGCGATAAGTTAAGATCAACGCGTAATTGGAAAGAATGGCTACCCAGGCAGAACAACAGGAGAGGAGGATCAGCAAAGAGGGGAGGAAGGAACAGAAAGGGAGGAGAGAGAGGGTAGCGGCTACGTATAAAAAGAAACATCCATTTTCGGAAGTTAACACGTCCGTTTCACCTGTCTCGTTCTCCATCTTGATATCGGCGGATCAGCGAGCCCTGCTTTAGAACCTGACAATGAAGATTTATATTCTATTCGACGGGACTCGCTGAAAATTTCTCACCTAGTCGGACGTTTACGAACCCATCCAGAAACTTTCCTTTATTTTTTTACGATCTACTCGTGCCGTATAACACACCTACGAGGATCTAATCGGAATCCCTGATGAACTGGTGATAGTAACCTTTATCACGTGAAAATCAGGTATTACGATATTCATCGAAATCGAACAATCCTATTATGAATTCTGACTGTATTGTATTACTACCGACTACTGATACGTCTGACCCATACATGTCGTTTCTACTGTCACTCATAATTATCCTGCGGATAGTACTTAAATATCATTAAAACGCGAACGCTGGCGGATGATTAACATTTCGAAAACGTGACAATTGAGGGCTTTCCAGAATAACGTGCGAAACCGTTTTCCCACGGGAAACACGGCGGATTTTACGGGATGTAAGAAAGAAATATAAAGATGACTGCGACGAGGTAGAAACGAGCCGTTGGTCCGCCAGTTATCCTGTAGTAAAGCAAGCGGAGCAAGGGAATTTGTTTGAGCCCGGTGCAAAGAGCAATTCTCCGTAAATTTTACCGAAGGATGGGCCGAGAGAAGAAGCTTCTAAGTGAATTTCTCGAAGCTCTGCAACTCCGTCGGCCGGCTGCACTTTATTACAGTGCTCACTTGACGTAATATTATACAGCGCGAGATATTTCTTGCGCTCTCCGCATTACGTTTAATTAGCGTCCCTCGCCGGGGCTGTATCTGTGTGCCACGAGCAAAACCTGCCCGTTTAATCCGTACGTTTAATCCGCGTGTTTAATCGCAGAAATACCAGGGTGTTTCGACCATCTACGAAACATACCGCTACGCGACTGTTACCGAAAGTTTCGCAAAATCGATGCTATTGCGAAATAAGAAAACTGAATCCTGTATCTGGATAAACCTTCACTGTAACAATTTCCTTCTTTATCTATGTACAGAGGAGTGTTTCTATATGTATATGTAAGTTTATAAGGTGAACAGAAAAATCTGGGACGTATCCGGTAAGTCGCTGGATCGACTTTATACATTTTTTTTTATCGAGAAACACAGGTAGCAGGGATTACGTTCGCGAGATTTATGTCGCGGTAAGGAATCTCGAAATACCGGGTCAGCTCGTAAAAATCGCGGGGCTCGCGTTGAAAGAAACGACGCCTGGCGTCGTTTATCGACGACTCCCGTAGAACGAGCGGCCGTTTGCGACTGTCGAAGAATGAAACAACGAGATCAGGAATGACGTATTTCTATACATGTGTACACAAATACGTTCGAACATCGACGACATTATCGCGAAACGCCCGCGAATCGTCGAAATCGTTATGGAATCCGCGGGATTTGTTCCGTCGCGCGAACGCCGAATGTTCGTTTTAACGCGAACGCATTAATAACGTAAAGCCTGAAACGTCCGACGCACGGGCACACCTATTTATGGAAATCCCGATTGTCGGACATGTAATACCCGGATATGTAATCGATATTTAATGCGCGGCGTCGCGTGGCTTCTTCGAACAACGAAATTTCCACGCGGACTTTGAACGTACATACGTCGACGACGAACAATACGCATCCGGAAATAACGAGGACGACGGGACGTCTGATTGTCGATTCGAGCGAAACAGCGGGCGGAGTTGAAAAGTACAAAGATACATTGTGATCCTGTGTAACTCGTTAGCTCTCGTTGAATTTGATATTCCAGTGCCTCGGATGTCTACTTGCGGTGCAGACTCTTGCAGGTACTCGTTCACGTTCTTTTTTTTTCATCCCTTTTCTTTGGAAACTGTATGCGTACGTACCGACGAGAATTACTCAGCGAATGGAATCATTTCGACGCTATTTGTGTAAATAATTCACGGAGAGAATTATCTCGTTACTTAGATAGTTGATCTGTTATTCCTCGCAACGGCAGCGAGTGTTCCTTGTTACCGGCTTTCGCGGGGGTTTTGTAAATTCGCTAAATATATTTTCTAGACCGGCGAACCACGTCCCGTGCTTCGGTTAAAGGAAGAATTTAATTACTCCGTTACATCGATGCGGCGGTGGTCGTAGTTGGGTAACAAATTAAAGTGCGACTCGAAGTAACTAGATAAAAAAACAAATATATACATATATGTATATATATATGAATACATAGACCATGCGGGTGGATAGTGAAACTGCAAGTTCGGTTACCACGATACGCACGCAACTATGAGTTTCCAGCAAAGGGGGAACTAAAATGGTTGCTTCATCGATTTTCACGAAAGGGCGTATTTTCCACAAGAGCGTAGCACGACTAAGCCAACGTTATCTTCCTGCACGAACGGCCCCGCAATAGATTTACTTCGAAACAAAGTCGTGGCAATTAATCAATCCCTCGAACCGAACGAGTTCATCGCACCCGTTAAGGTATCAGGAATTTTTAATCCACGCCCGACCCGTTTCGCTATTAATGTCACACTCCACGAGATTAATTGCACTTATCAACTTGTCGCTTCTTACCAGGGAAACAAGAAAAAGAAAGCTCGCCCACCCTTCACTCGGGGATGCCTTTTATATTACTTATCGACCGGGCCAATGGTGGCCTACAAGAAACACAATTTCTGTCCCCGGCGAACCACTTAATCCCGAATATAATCACCCCCCCCCCCCCACCCGAAATTTCGCTGCGTGTCGTATTTCACCGCAGGTTTTTAAATATCTATATTTTATACCAACGTAAATACGCGTACTTTACTCTCGCTTGATCCGTGCGAGACAGAATTACGTTTCGTTTCTTCTATGTGTGTGTTCTCTTTCTCGAATTCATGAATAGAAATGAATTATTACAAAGGTGTAACAAATGTCCCGTGGATTAACTCGAGAGACCATTAAAATCTGTCCCCTTTTTTGTACATGAATTTAAATCCCCTATAGTTGAAAAAAAATGCAATATTCCACGCAATATCCTCCCGATAGAGTGAAAAGAAAAGATAAAAAAAAGAGAAAGTCATGCCCCAACATCGAAAATACCGGTAAACAACGACGTACACAAGATTCGCGAAGTAGCTACTTGCCGGCAAGATCGATAGGAAAATATTGAAACAACAAGACACTCGAAACTTCCCGAACAGTTGGCAAGACGAGTGCCCCGAACACACATCTGTCTGCTCAGCCCGACAAGCTTTAGAGCGGCGTGAAAAGCACGGAGGCAGACAGACAGACAGAGAAAACAAGAGAAAGAAAGAGAAAGAGAGAGAGAGAGAGAGAGAGAGTGCGAAAAAGAGTACGAAAGAAAGGGACGAAAAACTGGGAGAAAGACAGAGTGTAAAACGAGTTTCCCGGGGGCCGTTCGTCTCTATCGTTAAACAGAAAACAATTTATTCGGCTGTCCGAATGGGTCACGGGAACAAGTAGCTACAATGCGAGTAGAGAAGTTTACGTGACGCGAAGAGCGAAGAAATTCCATTGATCTGTCGGGGATGATTCTTCGTAAATTTCTAGCTAGCTGATACCAGGGAAAAACCGGTGAAAACCGGACGGGCGGCGATGTGGATTGAACGAATCGAATTTTTCTCGTTTTCTGCCGCGAGAAGGCGTGATCCCGTCCGTACGTTTGTCTCTCTCTCTCTCTTACTCTCTCTTACTCTCTTTCTCTCCCTTTCTCGGTGTGTCCCGGTCTCCGGGAGCAGAACTCCATTATCGCACGGTTCTATCTGGCTAGAGGCCCTCTCTAGCCAAGGGAATCATAAATTTCGGAGCGTCAGGTCGAGTCGTTCTCCGAGGTCATTCCGGATGTACGTCTTCCGCGCTGGTTCCCTTCTGCTTCCGTTCACGGTGACGTCGAGAGAGACGATAGACGCCATAGGCGTCGACCTCGTGCCGGTTACGACCGTGTAATTCACCTTATTTCGGAGCTTCAATGAATGCGGTATACATATACATATACACGTATACAACTGTATACGTATTGGTATAATGTATTTCGATCGCTTTAGTCGCGACGTCGTCGATTGGCTGTGTAAACTTCTACGTTCGTGGAAATACACTTTGTATTTGTATTAAATATTTCACATATATATCATCTCGATACCTGTTTCATATTTTACATATCGCCACCGTAGTACTTTGCTATTTTAATCACGGAAACACTCCGTGGTCCCGTGAAATAGGAAAGCAATGTGATTTTGGCGTAGAGATTTTGATAACGAGGGCGGAAAAGAGAAGAGAGAGAGAGAGAGAGAGAGAGACAGATGGGGAGGGAGGCTAACATTTTGTAAATAACGATACAGTGACGTAGGAAACAAACGCTCGCGGAATTTCCGCCCTCGATCGCGTAAAGCGGTCCGGCGGGATAAAGTGGGTTTACCGAATGTCTACCGTATGAACTGGGTTGGCACTTTGAAAAGTCAACGTCAATAAAGCGGAGCAGTTGCGCGCAGCGACACACACACACACACACACCCACACACACCCACACACCTACACACTCGCTCACGGCGATATTACGGAGTTCGCGGGGGCCCGTGGCGTCGAGATCGCGAGAAGTGAATTTATACGATCGTTGCCAGTCGAGAGGGGGGTGGGGGGAGGGGTCCCGATTTTCCCGGAAAGTTAGAGAGAATTCGGCAGCGTCTCCCGACTACGTCGGTTCGACCGAATGACGAATCGTCTCTCGTCGCGCGGAACGGATTATTCGTCGAGCCCGCGATAAAATTGCGATTCCGTCGCGTTTACTTTGCCACTTCGCGCCCTTCCGTTTCTCTCCCCCGTCGTTCGTTCGAGATCTACGGGACGGGCGTTGGATGCAACTACTTCCGGGATATAACGGGATTTTATTCCGCCAGGCGGATAAGTCTCGCATGAAAACAGGAACAAAAATTAAGAACCCCTGTATTAAATACGCCGGAAGAGTTCTTCGTTGCTGAAGAGGATACAACTTTTTCTTTTTTCTGTTTTTTTCGTTTCTTTCCGATTGTTCTTTTCATTTTCGCGAAACTTTCTTCCCTCGGTTATAATATACCACTTTGGAAAATAATAATATAGTATATAGAAACCGGTATTATTTTTCTCGTTCGTTTTTCTTGTTTTTTCTGTTTCTTTTTCGTTCCTTTTCTCGCGACGGAAAGATGGAGTACGATAGAAATGACGGTTTTTTAACGAGTTTTCAAGCGGAGACGAGTCCCACCGTCGAGTCTCTTGCCCCATTGACATAAAATTCACGCGAGATTTACCGCGTATTTAGGCGTTTTATTAATCCTGCGGGTTAACTACAGTGTTATTAAGCTTAAAGAAATGAGAAGTAACGGGGGCGCGTAAGTAATTAATGTGGACAGAGAGACGTCCGTAGAAAAGAAAAAAAAAACAGTCGGACTCCGTGTACACCCGGGCAGCGGCTGCAGAGGTTCTAAGTTTTCCCGTTTATTCGTTGCGCAGCTCACGACAAGATAATAAAAAAGTTTGAGAGCCTCGAGGCGTATATATATATATACCGTGTCTACCGGAATAAACTTCCTTCTCGTCCGCCGAATTCGCGTTTCTTTTCGGCCTATTTCTTTGCCGATTTCCTCATTCCTGATATTCGCAATGGTTCTCCAATAAAACATATTGTCCCTTATTACACCACCTTGTGACATCACAATGAAAAACGTTGAATCAAAATGATCTAACGAAGAATCTCGAATGATTTCCATTAATATCCTATCAAAATTACCGAATCTTTTGATAACAAGCCAAAATGGAATTATATCGAAATTTCAACGTCACTCAATAGGAAGATGCACATTCCCCGGTCGTTTGCGTTCCCTGACGTATCTCGAGATCTCTCGAGATCGTTGTCTCGGGATCACGGATCGTTTCCCTAAGGCAAACACAACGGCCGTGTCCTCGGAGCGCCGCTAATCTCCTCGAGATAGCTTCACTACGGCGGCAATGCGTGACAGGGTGGGCGTTTCAGGGTGGACCAAGGGGTGAGAGGTGGATTTAGGGGTGGCTGATTGGAATTCGATCGTCGGGTCAAGCGGCTATGTTCGATTGGAATGCCTATACTGGCCCTTCTGATCATCCGTATATTCGAACGCGTTTCCTCCCTCTCTCTCTCTCTCTCTCTTTCTCTCTCTCTGTTTCTCTCTCATTCTCACCCCGTTTCGTTTTTCCCTACACAAGCCCTCACGGTAGGTAGGTCGAACAGTCTCCACTTTCGATCGCCTTCCATTTATCCTTTGACCTTTCAGTCAGAGGCCACGCCTGCCCTCGGTTCCCCGTGTCTTTATAGGAGTTCTGACGGAAACCGACTCGCCCGGTACCACCTTTGGAAGATTAAACGATGAATACCCCTTCCCCTCCCCCCACCCCACCCTCCGCCCGGTTGCCTTCTCGGTTTCTCTCTTTGGAAAACGGAAGCGTCGTCGCTGTGAATGCCGGCGCTACGGGCAACAGGGAGATTTCAGTTTCAATTCCAGGAACGACCGAGACGTAACGACCGCCGTAAATGAAACGCGTTCGCAGCTGTGTTCGAAACGAAATCATAATTTCACGTGGAACACACTGAGAGCAGGCTGGGCGAGAGGGTGATGGAAAAAGAAAGAGAGAGAGAGTGAGAGATGAGTGGAGAGGGAATTACACACACGCGGTAAATATGCCAAGAGGAGCGAAACGTAGCCGCGGTAACCAAACAGAAATCATAACCCACCACGATTTAATTTCAGTGAAAAATATTACCCGCGCACGGAACGCGATATTAATGGGGCAAATCCCTTCCACTCGAACTTCGCGAAAACTTTTTCCCCTTGTTTCTCACGTTCCTACTCGATCGTGTCTGAAATTCCATGCTCCTCGTACACACACGTACACACACACACACACACGTACACTAGGTACCCGATGTTTCCCCGGTTACGTTAGAAAATCTACGCGAAGTCTATCCGGGGGAAGAGTACTTACGAAGAACGAAATCCAACCGGGACGAGATCAAAGTAGCTTACGGGCAATTTTTGAAACATCGACAGATTGAAACCCTGTTTGCAGTTCGCTCGATCGTGCCTCACCCACCTTTGCTACTTCCATTCTTATCCTGGTTATCTTCTCCCCCCCTCCCTTTTCAACCTTTCCACTTCTTTATCTATCTGTCCCTCTCTCTCTTTCTCTCTCTCACTCTGTCTATTTTCTTACTTTTCGAACGCCATGAATTTCACCGCACATTCGCACGAGAATCTGCACAAATACACGGGGATTTGTCGGATGGATCGGAGAAGAGTGGCTTGCGAGTATTGAACGCGGGGATCCGGTGACTTTCCCAGTGCCCCTCGAACGGAGGAATTGGATGAAGAGATTCCAGGGTAACCACCATGCCCGGTTACGTTCACCGCCGTGGAGGAAATCAGGTAAGAAAAATTCTTCTTTCTCTCCTCGTCGACGAACGAGCAGACCCAGGTCCCGTGTTCGTCTACTTGCCACACTGTTCTTATCCGCAATCTACCAGCGTCTCTTTTTACCCAGGTACCTACATATGTCTCTCTTTTTTCTACAGGGAACTATCGTGATCCACGTGCTCGCGGAGAAGATCCCCGTGTCTAGCCCACTTATCTCGTAGGACGGGCAAACATCGCGGGAACGAGAAAGAAACGAGGGTTAAAACGGATTGAACCTTGGTCGATCGGGTGATCGTCAAATTGACGGTGAATTTTTATTTTCAAACGAAAGGAAGAGATTCGATCTCCAGGTTGGTTTTTAATCGATGCCCGTTCCTGTAAGATTGTCAACCAGGTGAAGATCAAGGTAAACGACTGATAAAGAAAGAATTTTGGAAGGAGGTGTGCAACGTGAAAAAAAAATATATATGTGGAAGAAGTTACCCTTCACAGCCGCTGACGCAAAGGGAGAACGATATGGGTTAATCGCGTTATTACGCGTCGGATGTAGAAATCGAGGTTAACGATCGCACGGACGTAGTAACGCCTCGTAAGGAAATAACTCGCGGTTCTTTCCCGGGAGAGAAATTTCATCGTGAATGTGTAAAAATAGACGCGGTGGATGCCGAGCGTCCGGGGGTTATGATAATATTGGCGCGGGAACGTATGCATCTACACGCTCGCCTCGTGAAACATAGGGAAAGGTATCTAAATTAAGTGATAATGAGTACGTCGTGGAACTACGTCCCCGGAACTTTACATCGAGTGACGGGACAGAGTGATCTACAAATAGAGACTGGTTTAGAGTGAAGAAATGGAAGGGGGTGGGGGATTGATCAATGTAACTCCTTTAAAAAAAAGGGAACTTACACTCGAGAATAATGATCCGACGATTTCACCAGGTGAACGCCGCGAGGAACTAGGTCGCTATCAGACCCGGCACCGAAATCGTATTAATTGATAAGCGAATTTTCTATCGGGACCGTAGCGTAGTAGAATACGGAACAGAGGGCTGGTACTCGAATTGATTGAAGAAACAGACAGAAAGAGAGACTTCAATCGGAATGAAATCAGTGGAAACGTCTAAATGGATTTAACGGCACAAAGGTGAATTGTTTAATTCGTAAACTGCTGTCGCCCAATACGCCGTCAGCGTTCGTATATCGACGGGTTCACAAAAGGTAGGTAATAGGAGCGGTTTTTTGTTTTATCGTTTTGTTTTTGCTTTCCTTTTTTTTGTATTTTCGAACGGTGTTCAAAGTTCAAAAGCATTCGGATGCGATCGCGACGTGACAACGCGACACACACAGGGTGCATCGAATCTTCAGAAAACCACCCCATTTTTTAACGTTCTACCCATTTCCCATCAGGCCTGTACGTTTCATTCGCGCGCGAAACAAAACAACAGCGGTGGGAAATTAATGAAAATCCCGTTGTTACAACAAAATAATCGTTCCGACGAGAGAACGATCTCCCGTTCGTTATCGCGAAAACATAAACAATATCACATATCTACCAACAAATGGACTCGACTCGATTCCATTCACCTTTTACAACGCACCCTCCATTAGCGAAAGGTGCTATCGAGATCGAAGGGCAATTCAAGGACACACCGTTTCACACTGTAACGACGATCACTCGATCAAGAACCAATTTAACGGTTCCAACGGAATGTTTCGCGATACCCCAACAACGTCAACGATATTCACCCAACGGGTCATTCCATCCGTCCTTTCGAACCGTGCCATCAACACCGGCAACAATCGCAAACGATAATCCCTCGCACCAGGACACCGACGTCGGCAATAACAATAACGGTTACAACGGTAGCTCTTCGTCGCGTTAACGGCTTCGACGCAGCCGGCGCCCGTAGACGCCGTTTCGTAGTAGCAGAGCGGCTCTCTCGGTGGTAGTGGTGGAGACGGATGATCGGTCGTTTCAGGAATGTCAGATATTAAAATACCGCAGACTCTCCAGCCCCACGTACCAGAACCGTCACCGTGCTACCCATCGTCCTTCGTTTCACTTACCCCCCTCCCCCTTCTGCCTCCCTCCTGCTTACCATCCACCCCTAACATCCCCGATTTTCCGTTCCGTAGCAGACATCATCTCGTTGGTCCTCTTCGAGGGGTGGAAAAACCTCTTCGAGTTCGATATAACGCGACGTTTTCACCGGCCGAGAATCAACTATGTCGGGTCGCAATATTTTTTTTTCCCGGGCGGGGTCTTCAGCGTCTGTTTCCGGTTTTCGAAATCACGTACACGCGCGTGTGAGATACATACGTGTTAGAAACCGCCGCGAGTGAATATTAAATCGTTGCCGGTTTCGCGGGAGATAACGATATACCCGGCACGGTTTCGACGTCCTCCCGGGAATTGTTTTAGTACGGCCCTATATAATAACGATGTGAAATTCCGGCCGGTAGTGTGTGTATGTAATACGCAACGTAATTCCGGAAGAGAGTAAAACGATATCCGTAATAGTTTGCGTTTAATTAATGTCTTAGTGTACCGCGATACTCCGTTGATCGTACGCGTATCACTTTTATCGGTGAAAAATTTTCCAAGAGAAAGTGTACGGAGAAATGATTCGTTGTCACGGAGGAAATAGAACGGCGTGGAAAAACGTAGAATTCGCATAGATCACGGAATTCGTACTCGGCATTGAGCCGTCGAGCGCAAATGGTAATTGAATTAGGTCACGCATTTTCCTATATTACTCGACAACGGTTCAAAGTTCGCGATATTGACTTAGCGAATTAATAAGAGGCCCCCCGGATCGCTTTATTAATGCTTCTCGAAGCTGAAACTCCGGTAAATAGCGGATTTCCATCGTGTGCCAGTTCACCACTGTCACGAACTACTTGTTCGTCACGTTACACTTGTTAGTTTAACTACTTACGCGTCGTACTTCGACGTCGAGCAACGTAAGGGTTCAATCGGGCAAACAACTGAACGGAATTTCTTCGTGCAAGCTGAACCAACGAAACTTCGCTTACGTTCCGCGAAGATCTGGAGAGAATCGGGACGAGATCGATTCCCTTAATCAGACTTCGATCGTTTTTATCAGATTCATTCGACATTTCGTTGCACACGTTCGTACAAATCTTGGAGGGTCAATCTTGCTTGACATAATCCCATCGACGACAATGGAATCTAACTGCTTTTCCCTCCGGTTCGTTCATTCCAGTTCAAAGTTTACCGATCGGAACTCGTTGCTCTGTATTCCAATCGGTAAATCATGGAAAATTCAGTATTGAGAGGGATTCTGCGTTAAAAGTGTATGGAATTATTTCTTTTCAGAGATTTTGCAATTTTTCGTCAAAATCTGAAGGGGGCAGGTCACAGATTTTTGGCGATTTTCGTTTTTCGGCTGCCATTTTCATAATTTTTGAGATATCGATCTGAATCTTTCACTGCCTTATTCGGCTTCTAATTCCGCGTCCAAAGCGTCCAGGATCATTTTAATATCTTAAAATTTGCGGAAATGACGAAGGAATTACGAAAGTCGCGAAAAATTGTCAAATTATGACAGTTTTTCGGTTGGCATTCGCTCAATTTTTGAGATAGCGGTCTGAAACTTGTACCATTGTTTTAGTTAGGAAATTCTACGCCAGATCAACATATAATAGTTGTACTTTTCGAAAATTTCATTTTTCGCAAAAATCTGAAGGGGGTAGGTCAGGATTTTTTGCGATTTTCGATTTTTGGCCGTCATTTGCGTAATTTTTGAGCTATTCAAATGATCCTGGGCGTTTTGGACGCGGAATCCGAAGCCGAATAAGCCAGTGAAAGAATCATTTTGATATCTAAAAAATTGTAGAAATGGCAGGCGATTTACGAAAATCGCAAAAAATCCTGACCTACCCCCTTCAGATTTTTGCGAAAAATTAAATTTTCGAAAAGTACAACTATTATATATTGATCTGGCGTAGAATTTCCTAACTAAAACAATGGTACCAGTTTCAGATCGCTATCTCAAAAATTGAGCGAATGCCAACCGAAAAACTGGTTGAAATCGACGATTTTTCGCTATTTTCATAATTTGCACGTCATTTCCGCAATTCTTGAGATATTAACACGATCGAGGACGTTTTGGAAGCGTAATCTGAAGCCAAATAAGATACTGCAAGATTCAGTTCGATATCTGAAAAATTCTTGAAACGGCAGGCACAAAGACGTTCAAACTTTCCAGTTTTCTCTCAGAACGGTAACAAAATTCCTCGCCAAATTTACCATCGACTCGACGTACGTATGCAAACGAATAACATTTTAGAATGCGACGTCCCCTTGTAACTTGGTAACACCGCACTTCACCGTCCGCATTCTTACGATACATCTCTACCATATTTCCCAAGCTCGAAGCGTGCTGCCGAACTTCGCCGGGAAAAAACCCCGGTGAATACCTTCTCGAACACGCGAAACCCCAAACGATATTTTTTTCCCCCGAGCAAAAGAGAGCGAAAAAAAATCTCGTTGACCAACAAACAACATTCGTAGCGTTAAGTGCCGGTTCGCCGTATCGAGCGTATCAGGTGGGACGCGGTTCGTTCGTCGAAAACCGCAGAACTCTGAACTCCAAATGGGATATTAATGTCCAGCGTCGACTTGCCCGCCCCGGGGCATCCTGGTCGCGGAGAACAACTGACTGTTTACGAGCAACGTATACCCGACAGCGGTTTCTAACGGTTAGCAGCTACCAGCAATATACGGAGTAAGTCCGAGATGCTCTGTGGTCTCACGACTCAGTCGAAATTCACGGTTTAGTCGCCCGAGGAAAAGCGGGGGCCAGCTGATATTGCCGGGGGGATGATACACCCTGGTTGTGGTGCGGCCGACGAATATTCATCCGGAACTTCGTTCCCGTATCGACGGGATAGATGTGTAAGTTGACGAGACTGACGATACGGAATTCCTTTCCTTTCAACGCGACAATGATCCTTTGTCTTGGTATTACTTGAATAATAAGTTTAATATTCCTTAAGTTATCTTCAAGTATAATATCTATATCAGCTTACGATGAAAAATGTGTCATATTAAAATCCCAGAGACCTTATCATTAATAACACCATCGATAAGATTCATCTAATCATCCCTGACTCTTTCAATTTTCCTCATCCAGAAATCGCAGGGGGGGTTACAGTAGAGAAGCTAGAAAAAGGTGAGACACTAAGATGAGAAATAGACTGAGAGAAAGGAGGAAACAGAGAAGAAAGAGCGCACGGATAGAAATGAGTGTCGTACAGTGAGAAAATACGGGGAGACGTTCGCTCCGCCGAGCCGAAAGTGGATGCCACTCTGATCGATTTTTCTGTCCATTCGCCAATAACGCGGCCCTCCGCCATCGCGCGCCCGCAGTCAGGAATCCGGCAAGCAAAATCCAGCTCTCTCCTCGCGGAAGTACGTTCTCTCGGCTCTGCTACATCTGCGCCCTCCTTTCGCAGCCCCCGGTAAGAGGGTTGGAGGGGGTTGGTAGGCCCGCGTTAGGTGGAAACTCTTCCTCACCCTACTTTTTTCGCCCCCGCTCGTCGCTGTCCTTTTTCGCCTCCTCTCGTGTTTTTTTTTTCTTCTTCTCACTCCGGTTCGTCGTGACGTCGACGCCGGGAGAATAACGCGGCCGCCGATAATGACCGATTTAATTAGCTCGCGGTATTTCCGTTCAAGGGAATTACGCTCCGACCCCGGGGAAAAAGAAGCGATGGAATTTCGTTAGCCGATATGTTTCGTTTTTTGTATTATACCCGGAGATGGAGAGATTCTCCGTGACGAGGTGTCACATGGATAATAATACGATTATGTGTAGGATGTACGGGGTGGTTGATCATTCTGGACACGAAGGGAGAGATGACAAAGATGCTGAGACGTTTTTTTACACGATTGACTTTCAAAAAGTTTTCGAAAGAATTACCCATTTTTAAGTTGTCGCACGTAGTACGGAGCAGCGAGTATAGCTGAATTCGAAAGTGTCTTTTAAATAATATAGTCGACGTATATATAGCGTGCTTTGGGCCAAGAATAGGGCACTTAATAACAGCTGTTCCTGTAGGATTTATTTTCGCCCAAGGAATCACTTTATATTTCAAGCTGTCACTAATAATGAATCCGCGGAAACGTGCAACGTTCGTCGAATCTCTTTCTATGTAGACTCGACGTATCGACGGGACACAAAAAAGAAGTGGGAGGAGAGACAAAAATAGGATCTATCACGCTGCCGAAGTGGATTACACGATTTTTTTTTTTGTTACTTTGATCTCTTTACCGTTTCGTAGGCTTCAATGCGATACAAGTCCGCCAGTGATCATTTCGTCGCGGAATCAAAAACCAACCCCCCGGTTTTCCCCTCCCGTTCCATTTCCCCTCCCACTCCCGATTTTTTTCCTTTCATTTTAATCTCAATAATAGAAACCCGTTGTTCCTCTCCATCGTTCCTCATCCTAGTTTCCACGTCTCCGTCTCTATCGATGGAACGGTGCAACCAATGTTTACTTTTTCTCTTTTCCTTTCTTCTTTTTTTATCTTTCTAAACTCGAACGAGCAAACACGCACACGCGAATCCCGTAAATACCGCGCACGACAGGGCAACGGACCCGAGGGCCGACGGAAATTGTGTTTCGCTTTAAGCAACGTCCATACATAAATCATTCGCGGGCCACGGATAAATTATTGTAAAACAAAAGAAAGGGAATGGCACTCGGAGCGACGATAAATCGTTCGTGTTACACCGCGAGCGGTACGTAACCGCCGGGAAAGGAGTTTGCGTTAAGGAAATTCATGAAAACCCACCCCGGAGAAGGACTCCCAGAGCCAGGACGATGGTGTTCTAGGCGATCCCCGACCTTCTTTTTCGCCCGTACACGCCGATATCGATTGCCTCTTTCCCTTCGCCTCACCCTAGTTCCAGATTCCCTCGTCGCCTTATATTCGGTCGGCACCACTGGCAAATTCTCTCGCTGATTGTTTCTCTTTTTTTTTCTCTCTCTCTCTCTCTCTCTCTCCCACTCCCTTTCTATGTACGTCGACAAAGAGACCAGGGACAGAGAGAAGGATCCAGGGATAGATAGTGAAAGGGAGAGAGGGGGAGAGAGGTAAAAATATGAGAGAACGAGAAAAACGTGGAGAATGAAACGGAGGACAGATGTCCGAGATCTGGCGGAAACCTCAAAAGCGACGTTCTCTCTCCCCTCTCTCTCCTCTCGTCACTCCTTTTTTTTCCCCTTCCCTCTCCCGATCCTACTCCCAATCCCCAAAAACTTCTCGTCCCCGAATATACGGTGAGCAGGTGTGAGACTACATTGTCATTTCTCCGGACGTTTTATCAAATCCACCCACAAAAAGGAACGTGACGTGATTTAAAGCGGCAATTTCGGAAGTACATTTCCCAGAAGGAGATAGCGATAAATAAGGAGGAAAGGAGGCGAGTACCGGTTTGAGAAACCGAAGACGAAGAAGAAGAAAAAAAAAAAGAACAGACAAGTCCCTCGTTATTTCCCGATCTGACTTCCTCTCCCCGATGACTTTTCCTTTTTTTTTCCTCCACGGTTTCCGGCGAAACCCCGGGACCGTCGCTTATCACTTTTATTACCGCAACGAACACGCAATCGACCTATACACAACCACATTCTGAGACTCTCTCTCCCTCTCTCTCTCTCTCTCTTATTCTTTGTGTGTGTCTATCTCCTCATGGAGCCGAATGTCGATCGATCGATCCCTCAATGACACCCGGGTGTTACCCCTCCAGGAAATATTTCGTTTTTCGCGAACACACCTCAGACATCGACGGTTTACTCGCACGCGTACACCACCGGAAATAACAAAAGTT
Source organism: Mimumesa dahlbomi (assembly GCA_917499265.3). NCBI lineage: Eukaryota > Metazoa > Arthropoda > Insecta > Hymenoptera > Crabronidae > Mimumesa > Mimumesa dahlbomi. The sequence goes on along the minus strand of OU824114.1, from coordinate 3,383,550 downwards.
TCGTGGACCGTCTGGACGAAGTGCGAGTTATGCCGGTCGAACGGGAATCCCGATGGAAACCGAAGCGCCTTGCGAGGAAACTTTCTCTTTCTCTCTCTGATGGAATTTAAATTGAACTTCCGACGCGTATGGATACAGTCGGTGGAAAAATCATACGGATATGTTAATTCCAGCTATTCTTCCACCGGAGACGATTGGATGTTACCGTGCTACGAAGTTTGTTGGAGACTTGTTCCAGGTAGACAGTGGTAGGAAAAGTTTCGAAGAAAATTGCCAGGGAAATTTGCATTGGCTCCATTCGTACGAATCTGATGGACTATGTCTGTGTGTATATGTGTGTGTTTTTACTGCTCGTTTCATCGTAGTAAATATTTAATGAGATTGTATTCAATGTATGTACCATTATCGAGAAAATACGTCGGGGTTTAGTGTCTTGTTATACCACGTGGTTTGTTAAGACAGTCTGTGAGGTCGATGCGAGCGTGGGTGTGTCGAACATAACACACACTATATTCCATTCAACAAAGTACAAGCTCGATGAAAAATACAATATCCGTAGAAATATAATTAATATACGTACAATTATAAATTGATGATTATCATAATAGTGTTAACGATTCGTAGAAATGAAAACAGATGTCATTCACTTTTCAGCGAGTCCATGTTCTTTGTATACACATATCGTGATATTGAAATCGAACGAGCACGACGATAAGTTTGCTTTCGCAGCAGTTGCATTCGTATGCTAAACGAGTAACAATGAACTCAAATTCAAGCCCGAAGTTTCCTCGGCAACAAGGATGTACTTGCGAAATAGAAGCGCGGGTGCTTAATACACGTGCTATACTTTCCTTTTACCGCCCGGTTCGCAATATTCCGCCGAATATGTCTGGGATTATAAAGCCGTGTCTCCAATTCCGTGTTTACACGAACACGAAGAATCTGAGACCGTTTTGGTAGCGATTCCAACCTCGTCGGTGTTTCACATTTCGCCGGTTAGTCGACCTTTCTGTATTTCGCACGGGGTAAATATTTGTCCCTCACCCCCATGAATAAATGGGTCACTGTCTTTTTCTGTACACAGAAGCCTCCGGATGCCGTGCATGATTAAAACATGAAATTCGAAGCTAGACCCTCGGTAATTTTCCGCTTCGACACCTTCGCAACGAAATAGATCGTTGCATCGTTTCTGTCGTATTTCTTAATAGTTTCAACGACAGTACTTGAGTTATATTCATATTATATATTCTCTCTATCCGAAAAGACAGAAATTACACAACGATCAAATACATATACATATATTTAAAATAACATCAACCTGATAATTCCAAATTTAAATACCAATAAGACAATTCTTACCCAAGATCTTCTTTAGACAACCCACAGTGGACACTTATCGAGAGTCCAAAAGCATAAAAGAGAACACTATCACAGAATTCTCGCGCAAACTACCGTGTAATAGAACCGAACCAGGCGAAAGTACGAATTTCCCGCGACCTCGAGTAAATTTCATCCGAGGACACTCCGGGTGTACGTGAATCACATATTTCCTCCGTGGACAAAGTGCTCGTCCCACTGCTCAAACTTTAAGAACGAAACCCGTCGTTTCTCTTTCTTCCCTCTCTCTCTCCCTTCTTTTTTCTCTTCTTCGGCACTCGTACCCACCGGACCAGCGGCATTTGCAAGACGTCGGCTTCGCTTTCTCGAGTGGTATGCACAGTAGTCACGTATATCCTGGAGCACGGACATCTCGAGGGCAAGAAATCGCTGGAACTCGAGCATCTAGTTGGCTCGTTCCCCTTCCGGCTATCATTTTGTCAGTCCTTTACTCCGGTGCCTCTGCCACGTGTATTTCCACTCTTACCACCCCTCCTCCCCCCTCGCCCCTTCCTACTTTTCTCACCATCCCCCTCTCCTCCGTTCTACTGCCATACAGGAGTCCTTCTACCTCTCTACAGTGATTCCCGTTCGTATCATCGACTTTGATATCGGACCCCGGGTTCGAGTCGACTTCACGTCAGATGCACGTTATCGTCGCGACGACGGAGTACGTTGAACGCTCGTCGGCAAGAATTCCGTCGTTTTCTCCGCGTCTCGATGGATACTTTCTCTGGTATAAACCGTTCGAGGTGTTGTGCCGTGAAATTTGTCACGCTCGTTGATCGACGTTAAACTTGCTAATTTTACTAAGGGGAAAATATTACGTGACAAGTTACGATGGAAATAGTGAATTAAAATATAATAATTCTGTTTTTTGGTTGAATAATATCCGGTTCGATTTCACGATCTGGTCCTGACGTCTTCCGTACGTCAGGACTGATCGTTATGAGATTCGCTCGATCGTAAGGTAAATAGCAATCAAAGCTGCAACGCGTTGGAAAATAGTTTATATACCGAGAGACAGAGGAGACCGGTCGATAAATCGATGAACGGAAAAGAGACACGGAATGTAGGAACGACGTGAAAGAGGAGAAATGAATAGAGAAGGGAGGAGAACGATGAGATGTCTGTACAGATCGATGTTCATCCAACCCTCTCTCTCTCTCTCTCTCTCTCTTTCTCTCTCCTGGATATCTAGTCCCGTTCATCTCGCTTTCCGTTATGTACACGGGTCCCAGTTTTCGTTAATACAAGCCGGTCAATAGTAAAGCTCGAGGCTCGGGGCTGTTTGTCATACACCCCCGATGCATTTCGCGTCCACGGAGGGTTTACGACTGTCCTATCGCCGGGACACTCCTGTTTATGCATTCCCGAATCATCCCCACGGTGTTGCCGGGAAACACTCCGGTTCACCAGGCGTGTCTCGTGTCCGTACGGATAAGTGGTCGCTCCCGCAATTGTTTACGTTTAGCCCACGTGACGGTTTTTCAAAGAAACATATCAGAATCGATGTCTAACTTAGCAGCGAACTATTTCGAACACGATTTCGCGTGTACGGAAGGTAATAATATATTATCATAGAACTTGGTGAATGTATTTTTGTTAAATCCGAGGATCTTTAAATGGATCTGAATATTAAATTTGTACGGTATTATACAAGCTTTTCTACCAGATTCTAAGCGATCCGGATCAGTTTTAGGTCAGACCGGAACCCTTCACCTTTACTTACTTACTGTGTGGAAAAATAAAAGTTCCGTGGTCGATTTGAAAATAATATTTCCCACCAAATATAGACTGAATGGTGTGTTTGTGTGTGTATGTGTACGTGTGTAACGTCATCAGGCTATTTTCTGTCTTTTCGTTTTATTTATTTTTCCTTCTTTTTTTTTCATCCAGTCACCTAGTAACATTTACTTTCCTTTTCACGGCACGTTGAAGAGCCAGTAGTATAAGCCATGGTAATCAGACGTCTGACGTAACGTACTCCGATACACTTCACGGGACGCTTGACTTTTAAGAGGAGGACTAATACCGCGGGATTACTTTCAAGCGGTTCTTAAACTGCCGCGGAAGCTATTTGTTAAGCAAGAGGGCACCCAGATTCGGTGGGACCGTTAATAAGAGACGACCTTTAAAGCTATCCACGTCGTCCTTATCAGAAACCGGTGCAGTTATATGTCTGACGGATAATGTAGTGACGTTAAAGGATGGCCGCTGATTACTGCCAGACTTCATCTTAATGATGAAGGATGGCTTCGTGGCTATCTATACAGCGGCGGCATATCCCGAAAACCTGATAAGGCATAAAATAACTAACTCGAGAGTGTTGAAAATGTTTCGTGTTCTATTCAAACTAGAGAGTCATCCGTAAAACACCATAATATGTTTCATCGATAATCATTTACCTGACAAGTATAGAACAATCGTGTTTTGTTGAGTAAATGAAAATATGTTAAACAAATGGTTTCAACGAACGACACGTGCTATCGAACTTCAGTCATCGTCACACAATTGAAAACCACAAATTAATCTAGATATATGTATATCGAGAGGAGATCGTGCGAAAATCGTGGGAATTAATACGTTGATCGTGGAACACTAGAATACCATTTAATTAGGATTAATAAAATTAATGTAGCACTCTCGATGACATCGATGAACAGCGATTCTTCGGGTCCAGTGTTTGTCATTCTCCACTCGGTATTCCTCGTAGGTGCGATGGTCCAAAAGTTCCCGAGTATTGATTTTCCTCTTGATGCACGCAGTTCCACGAAATACGAATTTAACAGTCGGTCGGCCGATGGCCGTTGAATTTAATGAACTTTATCAGCCGCTCGCAACGGGACCGGGTACAAATATTTAATCGGTCCACCGATACTTATTGACTTTGCAACGGTATTCGAACCACCACCGCGTCCAGAATCGACGACGCATGGATTCCCACGGTGTTTGAAAGTCGATCGTCCGCGTCTGATTTCCGATCTAACGATGGCGGAAAGTTAGAGAGGATAGACCTATAGAGAGCTGATCGATATATCGAATCGATTCGACCCGTTGAACTAACGAAGTTAATTAGACACCGTCGAAAGAAACATCGCCACGTAAACGTTTAAGATCTGAACGAGCGACACTCGTGAATGATCACGTGTTCACCGTTTAATAGTTTCTCGACGGTCGTACAAACGATGAAACGAGAAACGTAAGGGTGTCAGGGGTATGGTACACACAGACGGACGCACGTACATACACACGGATGACCTTGTCTCGGAAATCCATGATCTCTGCTACTAATCTCTTTCCCTCTTCCCGTTCGGGGACGAATGAAATTAATTACCCACGCAACGAAATTGTTTCCGTCGTTACGTAATAGATCATCCTTTTCATGGACTTGAAAATGTTCATATTCCTCGGCAATGATGGATCGTGTAACAACGAACGGGTGGCTCCTTGATTCATGTTCCGTATATATATGTATGTACGTGTACGTACGTATCTATGTATGTATGTATGTACGTTCGTACAAACGATGTCGCGTAAGTGATGCGTCCTATAACCGGTGCGTCGATTAAGTGGAACGTCCTATATTTTCCGCGTCCGGAGTGCGACGTGTCATGTAAGTGGTGTATTTTGTAACCGACGCGTTCCATAACCGCGTTCCCTGTAACCGATACATCACGGTAGGTAACGTATACACTGTCATAGAGGGGGGAGGGAGGAGGGCGTGGGACGTATTCGCAAATTGGTCGATATAATCAGAGGATTCTATAATTTCAACACGTTACAATACGGTAACAATGATATCGTTCGTTATTAATAACGAAACGAACGGTTCGTTTATTTTATAATAATTCATATTAAAAGGTGCCATCTGGTATTCAATTTCAATTCGCTTTTGCACGCGGTCGGCAAGACCGTTAAAAAATTCATCCCGGTGTCCTTCCCGGGAATAAAAGTTTAAATCCCTGAAAAATCGATGAGTATCACCAGCCGTGAATTTAAATATACCCTCGGCTCAACAAGGACGGCAACGGAGAGAGAGAGAGAGAGAGAGCGACTGTGTGTGTATGTCCGTGTGTGGATGTGTTACCGTCAGCACGTACACCGCATGCCGGTCAATTGAACAAAGTACTAATTTAGTAACGCCGGTGTCGTTATACCCCGGCTGACTAACGAAAATTAATTAGTCAAGGTCCCGATATCACGGCAAATGTTTACCCAATCATCGTATTTATGTAACCAAGGGAACACCGGGTTGCCCTACGGTGTTTATACGATTCCCAGGTACCATCCAGGTCGATTCTCTCTCATCGATCCTCACCTTGTTACTCTACCGTTGAATCCTGAGATCTCTTGTCGGATGACAATCCCGTCGATCGTTGCCGTCGACGTTAATGAAACTAATTAGTCACATTCGGTGCGGTAGGAGGCAAACGTTCGATCAATCCACAATACATACATACATACATACATACATACGTACGTATGTACACACATGCCGTGTATCGGTACGCGAAGGTACTCGATAACGAGTACCCGCGTACACGCCGATAGACAATCGCGGATGGGAATCACAATAAGCGTCTTCCCATCGTCGCGACGCCCTGCAACGTTCGGCGATTCTAATTTAGGCGGGTGCTAGTTATCTATCTAGTCCGATCAAATTAATTACACTTTGCATTCAGCTACGCGTCACCGTCTCTCTATACATATAGAATCTATTTACTCTTCAAGATCACGTTCAACGCCTTCCCTCCTCACCTCTCTCTCTCTCTCACCCTCCCACCCTCTTGCCGTTCCTGTTAGACGACGCGTCCGTGGGATCCGTGCTATTTGCGATCTTGACAATTAGCGATCCATTTCAGGCACGGTTCGTCGTCGTTAATGAAATTAATCGGTCACGTACGTCGCCCGTGACAAAAGATCGCAGGCACGGCTGGGTTCGTTAGCAGGTTTATAGAGAATTATCGACTCTTGTATCCATCTTTATGAGACGTGCTTATAAACGAGACGAGGATATTGTTAGGGTGTATAGAAAATCTCATCCCTTCGTCGATGAGTCTGCCTCAACCGGTGATGGCGTGTACTTTGTACAGGGCACGTGTACAAAATTTATTTCGTCGATATACGAATATTATACGAACATATATGTATGTATAGGTATATTTATACTTTTCATACGTTTCGAGGGTGTATTTTTTCTCCCCCGTCCCCTCTCTTTTTGTCCATCCACCTCAATGTTTTCCCCTTCCGGTATTTTCTTGTGTTTGCATTGCCGACTGCGTTTGTTCTATCGCTGTTTGTCCGTATGCTTTCCGCCTTGCCAAGGAAAAAAAAATACCGTCTATTTGTTTTCGTTTATTTAAACGATTCCGGCGCGCGCGTGGAAATTTACGCTGGAACCCATATTCGTAAATTTCGACGATTACGTCGGTCCGAAGGGGATGGAAAATTCGTTTCTAGTTACGTAGCACGTCGTCGACGTACGGGAAATTGAAAATCGGATCGCGGGAGTGGATGCTATCGCGTACAGGCTGATTCTAAAGTACACCGACAAACTTCGTAGACAGACCGTGCTCGTGAAACGATGAAGATAAAAAAAAGAAAGAGAGACAGAGAGAGAGTGACAGAGAGAGAGACAGATAGAGAGACAGAGAGAAAGAAGAAACACTCTGCAAACACGGATCCGCAAACGGTCCCTTTCAGAGGTATGTATGTACAACCCTTTTTTACGTCGAACAAAAAACCTCGTGTTAGCTGACAACTCTCCAGCTATTAACAGGCATTACTTTGAAAAGCCGCGACAAAAAAAAATATACACAGAAATGAAACGTCCAAAGAACACGAATTCCACCGAGTCCTTCACGCGTGTCGGCCACTCTCACAAACATTACATTTCACACCGAGACAACATTCCCTTCGTGAAAACGAACGTATTAATGTTCTAACGATTCATGCCATTAAAACTTCTTCCCCTGCCATCTTTCTAACCACCTTTCTCCAGGCGTAATAAAAAATCGCTACCTATCTATTTATCCTTTAAGGGCCACCGGTCTCCTTAATCGTTACTTCCCGAACTAATGAAACTCGTCGATCACGTACGGTGACACGTGTACGAAGGTCACGAGCACTTCCAATCCCTTTCAAACGCCCTCCGGCACCCTCCCCCCCCCCCCCCGCCCCCCGACCATGTGTCGAACCTCGGCCACCAGGACACTCGTTCCACGGAGGTACGGTACCAGGCGCCTGTGTATTCGCAGATAACGCGGAAACACTGGAATTGTATATATCGATCTTCACTCTCGATAAGATACGAACCCCAGCAGAGTGCCTTGGACTCGGCTTCACGAGCTGCTGCTGCTGCTGCTCACGGCACAGTCTGCCGAGAGGGCAGGGTTTTGTTCTCTTCGCGGCATTGATCGTCCGAGGCCGTCCTTTGCCCAGGAAGGGAAAGGACCTGGTAATGAACGAGGCCGCTCCTTCGTCGTTTCTTCCGTCTTCCATCGTTTTCTCGACTCGTTTTCCTTCCGTCTTTCCATTTTCTCCTATCCCTTTGACGTACCGGTTTTCCTACCCCTTTTCCAAGTTTCAATTATCCTATTGTTTTATATTTATTATAAAATTAATCATTCACGTTGTTTTTTTTAGGAATATTTCATTGTCTGGCTTGTTTACGCTTCGAGTTTGTTTGTTACTTTGATAATATAGCGTTTGAAGTTTTGGATCTTTGTAATTGGTGCGTGTGTGTGTGTTTGTCTGTGTCTCATTGATTTACATTGATTTTCATTAGTTTAGTTTTATCGTAAGTTTGCTTGATTTATACGTTCGTTCTCTGTTCTTTTTTATGGTTTTTTACGAGGATTCTAAGTTCCGTTCGCTTTATTTTCTATCGGTTTTCTCGTTCTTCTCCGGGCAAGGGGCTTTCTTTCATCTATCTATTCATCTCCGCTGCGTTCCTTCTTTCGAGAACCCGGCCGAATTCATCTCGTAGACTCTCCGCAAACTTTCAAGAGCAAACTTCATCCCGATCCTTTCCCGGAATCGCGGGATTCCCCCTCCCCCCCCCCCTTTTCGGTGGGGATCCCTGGGCCACCGACAAACATTTTCTTACGCTTCGTGGACCGGCAGAGATGACTCGGGTAGAGAGGGTGGGAAGGGGGAGGGGGGAGGGTGCAAACGATCCGGCGAAGAGGCTCGAAGATTTTTTTAGACGGGCTACAATGGACTCGTTACTACCGTTATTACCGTCAGTGCTCGTTTATCACGTCGGAAACGCGAAGGAGCGTGAATTACGGGCCGAGGAGAATCGGTGGGAAAAATTTTTTAAATCGGACCCATCGCCGCTGCGATTTATCGCCGCGATGGGAAATAAAAGATATATTCGAATTACCGCGAATTATTTTAATCGACGATAAATAGAACTTTTATATACGTTTCTTTTTCTATAGAATCACCAGAGGGATGTGAAACACTTGGAATAGAATTTAAGAGTAAAAATTTCTCTAGAATTGAAACTAAACAGCAGAGTCATCTATTGTTGAATAAATAAATAAATTATCGAGATAGTTTAACGTATCAGAGAATAACTTCTCCCAATGATACACTGATTATCCATAAATCGACGCGAGAAAAAGATTCCACCGAGTCTCGGTCGGACGTCCACGGACTCCCGGAATCGTTGTAAGGGCGATCGATTCAATTCCATCCCCGGAAGCTCCTCCGGTCTCGCCCCGGAGAGCTAACTTACACACGAGCACGTTAAAATCCGTTCTCGGGTCGCGTCGCTCGTGTTACCGAAATTTCCGTGGAAATTGGAGCGGGTACTCTCGCGGCCACCGGTGCGAAACGAAATCCGATCGTCGCGGGCCAGATTGGACGACTTTTGCGAAAGTTCCCCGGGTGCCGTTGGGGAAAGGAGTCACCACCACCACCACCACCACCACCACCATCATCCACACGGTCGAGTGTCCCGGAACTCGAGAGGGTGGTGGTGATGGTGTAGTCGCCAGCGTGCGAGATACCAAAACCTGACCGTCGGTCGTGGAAATCGACGATGGAACTATGAAACTTGTGCGTGACCTCTGAACCGTGCGTAACGCTGTGCAGATAAGAGGAACGAACGAACGAACGAACGAACACCCCCTTGGCTACTTCCTATGCCGGTCTCGACGTTATTCTCGGCACGTAACGGTTCGTAACCGAATATTACTGGCCGTCGAACGACGGTGTTACTTTCATTCGAGGATTTTCACGGCACTCCGAGGGAAACGAAGTGAATATACGCGGCAAACTTGACTCTCACCGGTTTTTTGGACGGTCGGTAAGTTACGTTGTTGAATTATTTCAAAGGTAAATATTGTACGTTACATCGATATTCGATAAATCGATCAATGTTAATTGACTGTGTACACGGTGTATTCGAACGTTGTTGGATTTTAATAAACAAGAAAAACCTATCAGTCTGCCCCTTTAAATCATAATCAATCCGTTCGTGTTTCAACGAATCCGTAAAGCTGGCTCAACCGGATTCAATTTATAATACTTTATGTAAAAATCTATCGATCGGGGGGTGATTTTTTTTTTTATTTTATCACTCCGCGCCTGTAAAAAGGTACGTACGTGCCACGAAAGCGTTACTAATATCATTATATAATTGATCCAACCTGGATTGCCGTTTTTCCGTGTCCGTCCGTCGCGTAATATGCAAATAGGCGTACGGGATATACGTACGTCGTTACGTGACCGAAATTATTACCGTGTCGTGTGCATTACCGTTGTTCGATTTCCTTCCGGATCGTTTTCGTATCGTATTTACCGGAATCCTTCGCGAGCCACGAAACCGTGACGAAACCGATACGTCAGGGCGCATGGAAAGCCGCAATTTCACCTTTCTTCTTCTTCCGTCGTGGAAAAAGACGGCTGGATGAAAAAGACGGAGAAATATATATATATAGATATATATAGTATATACGATGGAATCCGTGCCATCTTCGGGAAGCACGTCCAGCTTTTTCGCGAACCTGAAACTCGCACAGCCGAGATTGCGATTCTCTTCGTGGAAATTTCCCGTAACGCGAAACAAAAGCCCGGCGCCGTGAAGTAAGAAGATTCACAAAGTTTCCGTGTCGGCGGAAAGTTAAGCCCTGGGTATTAGAGTGTAATTTAGTAAAACCGGCACCGGTCACGGATATTGCCAATCGATCCGTTACCGCAACGTCGATTTCACCCTATTTGGATATTACACGGTATTAATTACTATTGCTAATGTGCCGCGTTGCAGCTGCGGTGTCGCGTGATCACGTGGGACAATGTGCGTCACCTTTCTACTACTTTAAGTAACGTGAATATGGGTCCGAGGGTATTCCTTTATAATATATATTTTCTACCGTCTTTATAATTTTTGTTTTCTTACGTTTCTTATAAATTTTTAATCAGCGGTCGAGTGGATTTTAATAAGGCGTTTTAATGGAATCTTCTAACGTTGAATATACATTTTAATTAAACGAATCTGCGCCGGATAAAGCGAAACTCGAGCATCGTGACGGCTATTAATACGAGATAAAAAAAACACACACCAAAACTTCCGTGGAAATTTTCAAAAGCTTTTAATCGGAGAAACGATCGAACAACTCCTGTCCGCGACGATAAAGAAAGATGAAAATACAGTTTGATAAATCCATACACGGTATAAAAGACTTCGCGTCCATCGTGACAGTTCGTTTCAAATGAAATTACGGGACAGAGCTCGAAGCGATTTTATTATCAATAAAATTCACAACGATTGCTCTATAACGGTCGACGCGTTTCCGTTACAAAAGCAAATTCAACCGTCGGAGGGTTAAAATCCCGGCAGCGTTATTATTATATGCTCTTTGTAACGTCCATTGTTAATCGCAATTCCGTTTATCAGAATTCCACGCTGCCTAACGTATTCCTCGTGTTCCTCGTTAATCCGCGCCCGGTTCGAGGTGGAAAAATTCCCAAGTAATTTCTCTGCATTAACGCCATCTAATCCCATTGAATGTCCGGCGTCGATTTATCACGTCGGTCCGATAGAATTCCGCGAAACGTCTCGTGCCCACGCGAATATCATTTTTCAGCCAGCTCGATGGTAACGAATTCATTTCTCTCCTCCCCGGTATAACCTATCGTTCTCAATTTCCTCTATCAAGTTTCTTTAATCATCGGAAATGAAACAATGCGAGGCAAAACAATATTACCTTCTCAACGACGACGATGACGTTCGATCGACGTGGACACATTCGCCGAGAGCGAATCCAAGAAAGCTGAAATTTTCCTAGGAAAACCCTGTACACTTGTAACCGCTGGAAGAGGGACGAAGGGACGATGTAGAGGAAAGAAGAGTGGGAAGGAGGGAGGGGAGCGTATATTTCCGTATTTGCCGAAGCGCGAACGAAAGAGCAGCAAGGACGATCGGGAAAGGAAGAAAACGAAGAAAACGGAGAAAAAGAAGAAGCACGTAACCGAAAGATTGGTCGACATACCGGGTCAGAGGTTTCAATGGCTTGGCTCGAATTCCTTATCGCTTCCCGTACATGCTTCTTGGCTTTCTTCCGATCGTTCGACTTGCGCCATGGTTTCGGTAAGCATCGCCACGGAAAGTTAAAAAAAAAAAAACAAAAAAAAAGTCCCTGGGAAACGGAGCGAAGGAGAGAAAGACAACGAGAAGAATAGTCGCGAGATGGAAAAGGAGAGAAATATGGGTATCGCGAGGTTCCGCCTTTATCCGTGGCAAAATGGAAACTCGAAACAGAGGGGTAGGGGGGTGCGGGAAAACAATGCCCCTGGAAAAATGAGGAATTTTCCTAAACGAGTATTCCGAGCGCATTAAGGTGTCGGCTTTCACCGACGCCACGTTGCGTCGTGACTTTTCCAGCCGGAGAGCTTTCGAGAAAAAGAAACTCGCGCGAGTATCTCATTTTAACTCCGCGTCACGGTCCGTTTCTTCACGGTTAGCAGGAAAACGTTGTGCATACCGGTGATCCTCGCGGAACAGGACAAACCCCGGGTGTCTTTATGGGAATATGAAGGCAACAACTAATTTGCTTAAGTAAATAAATGCGGAATGACCGAATCCCGGTGGCTAATGAGGAAAGTTAGAGGAGACGGTGCCGCAGTTATCTAAGAATATTTCGAGGAAATTAAACTTCCCGGTTTCTCTTGTATAAACTAGTACTATCAAATCCCTCTCCCTTTCCCTTAGGGAAATGTACAAGTGGCCCACGCCGGTCCGAGCGTAACTTTAATAAGTGTATTCAATAACTAATTACAATCGGGGGGGAATACAATTGCGCAACGCGCTCCCTGGGACTATGGTATTTTTCATTTAAATTTCTTCATTAATTCTCTTACCCTGGGAAACGGTGAATCTGAATTATAATCGATCGTATCGTTAATACGAAGCTGTCCGATGGAAATCGGAAGTACTAACGTGGAAATTAGGAAAACCACCCGTGACTCTCCGATTCCATCGGAATTGGATGTCATTTAATATACTATATACTTTACTCTGGATCTATTTCCGTTGTTCTCGAAGTTTCGTCCGCACCGTTTTCTCCATCCAAGGATCCATTTCGTAATATTATATAATAACGTTTCGCGGGATTGTCTTTCCATCGGTGAAGAATGTCTCGCTTGGCATGCGACGTTCATTTCCACGAGCTGCTAACCCCGTTAGCACCTCGTTCGTACGACCTCTCATTATCTTTCTCACGTATCTTCATATTCCCGCCGGCCGTCCGGCGCTTGGCTCTGTGTTACATACCACGAGATTTACCCGGCGCGTTACGCAGCATCCGTGACACAAAAACGCATTTCCCGAGTTCACGCCGGGCCAGGTTGACGTCAGAGGCATGGCCTTTTCGGATCCGGGGTCGCGAAGACGTCATCGGAACCCAGTTTCCAGTGTACCGATATATATGTACTTGTATTAACGCGGAGAATGCCATGGAGGGCACCGGTGACCGGCACTCGGTTTGACTGTACCACCTTGAGGGTCACGGGAGACCTTCGCGACAAATTTTAGTGATTAATAGAAATTCATAATTATAATAAATCTTAATATGTAACTATAAAGCGTTGGATACCTATGTTATTACAGTGGTGCGAAGAAATTACCGCAGTGTAAAACAATATACATGGAAAATACAAACATAGCGATGTTACGACTCTGAATTGCGTTTTTAAAATTGATTTCCCACCGAATTGAACGGCTGGCACGAAAAAGTACCGATCGTTTCGCACTTTCTTGGATGAAATAACGAGGATACGCGTTGATATTTCGCCACTCCCTCCATCGCACGTAAAATCGGCTTTCCCGATTTCGTATGCGAGCCGGATGCCACCGACGAGATGCATTCACGTGGCATTCGCTCGTAGACCTCGGGTCGTTCGGCAAGGGAACACTTTTATTAAAAACACTTCTTAGCGTCGGGGCGAACGCCGTCATACTAGATTATCGTATCCGACGGTGCCGACGGTTGGAAGGAAGTGCAGGGGAAGTTAATCGCGAAGGGACGATAAAATGGCCTCGATGGAATCACTTTGCGATTCTCATCTATTCGTAGAGCCACCGTGGAAAATCCTTCGCGATGGTTCTCGCGGACAGAAAAATCCGTGGAAATTTCAACGAACCACCGTCGACACTATATTCCCTCGCGGGATACCCGAACAACTCGAAAAAGACGCGAGTCGAACATATATTTGACAACAGTACGCTTATTATTAATACACTCTTGACATTTCAGTTTCAAGAGAGTCCGGAAGAAAGATACTTACTTTGAAGATATCTTTGTGACGTTCCACCTCTAACTAAAACTCATAAATATTTCTTGGGGTCTTTCGTAAACAACAAAGAACCCACGGAAGTTTTGTAAAAGATACATCCACCGCAAAGAGGAGGCCACCATACATAAAGAACCAACTGGAAAATGTTTAGTTTCTTCACGTAAGTGTTTCTTGTACCGAATGTATCCTTTTTTAAAAACACCCGCAAGGAACTTCGTGCTCGGAATCAATTCATTCTTTATGGTTTTTTCTTTTTCCTTTGTTTTTCGGTTCTTTTTTTTTGTACTGACTCGGTCCTCTCCGTCCCGTTCCTTTTGTCTCGCCACGTTTCCGTAAACAGGTATGAAATCCTCGCACGTACGTCGTATCTATAAGAAGAAATGGGTTGAATGCCTTCCGTTTGATATCTTTTAATAAACCACGAGGGCGACGTTTCGCGTTCACGTACCGCCTCTGTACGTGCGTGTCCCGGTGGATAGGTCTCCCGGAATCGTTGGTAGATTGTTCCGTCTCGCCGGAGAATGCAGCAAACCACCATTCCCCTCCCCCCTCCCACCCCCTCATCCTCTCCCTCATCCCTGGTTCACCGGAAACGACGTCCCTACGTTTCCGCTACTCCACGATCGCAGAAAATTCGCGGATATTACTATTGCTGTTACAAACAGTTACCGTAACACGCGGGGTCGTCGTTTCAGATTTGATCGGGTCCGGTGTATATATGTATGTATGTATGTATGTATGTATGTATATACGTACCACATACATACACGTGGATTCACGTGACCACCCGTTTAAAGTTCCGGGGCGGGACAATTGATACGGTTACGTAACGTCGGCTGGCAAAACGATTTCATAATTCAGCGAACAACGAAAAGTCCGGCTGATAAAAAATATGTCGGTACGTACATACGTACGAACGCGGAGGAGGATGAAAATTTGTATTCCATTTAAACGCGGCGGGTGTGGTGGATATAAAAATTACTCCGCTATTGTTTCACTTTGCAAGAGTATCGTTTGTAGTTACAACGGAGCGTGACGGTGCGGCTATGTGTCACCGTCTACGTTCTACCGTTTCGTACGTGCACGTACCCGCGAATTGCCCTCCGGAATTACCTGCAAATTGTCCTGGCTCGACGGGAAATGCATCCTCGCTGGAAACAGGTTCATTCCGGTGAAACTTTCACCCGGTCGTTTAAACATCCCCGCAGACTATCGGGACGATTTTCGGCAGAAGGGGGGGGAGAAAAAAAAACGTACTCGTGGTAATAATTCGAGGGAGACAATATCGATCGATCGTAATTACGGCGTCGTTTCAATTTTTGTTTTTGTTTGTTTGTTTGGTACGTCGATTTTGAATGCCACGGTACGGAAAATGTCGTTTTAAACAGCGTAACTTTATGTAAATGGAATTTCTGCCCTCCACCACGGGCATTTTTTATGCATTACTCTTCTCGTTCTTTTTTTTTTTACATTTACGTTTTTTTTTCCCCCCGTTACTTCTTTTACCGAAAATAACCGCGATCCCGCCGTCCACGTATTCACGTCGGACGTATACTACGTGCACGTCCTTGGGAATTGCCCTCCGGAATTGTCGGTAAATTGTCCTGTCTCGGCAAGAAACGCATCCTGACGTGCTGACGACATTTTCTCGACGTCGGTGCTTTCTTGTGCATACCAAGGCACCGGTAATAACAGGAATTTACATTCGTGCAGCCGGCTGTAATTTGCCCTTAATAGCGACCGGTTAAAAAAAAAGAATGGAATAATTGATAAAAAGAAGATGTCGTTCTACGTGGTGTATTTTGTCCGTCGAGTACTTTCTGACGAGCGGACATCTTAATGAAATATTCAAATCGCAACGAGCCGACGTATCGCCCCATCGTGAAAATAATGTCCTCTGTAATTATCAATCAATTATTTTGATGTGAATTTAAGTTGACTACCTGGCGGCGAACTCGTTCTCGTTTTTCATTGTGTCGCTTAGAGGCGAGGGAAATAGTCGGCGTCTCCTCGTTTAAGCATATTAAAACAAAGCTGGAAACTTCTATCCTCGAAGAACGCCGGATTAAAGCGTTTAGGAAGTTTACCGACGTAATCAAAATGGCCTCTCGAGCACGATTGCACTCTGGTCCACGATACTTAAGGGCTCTTGAACTTCAAGAACCCTATAAGTATCAGCAACTTGTCCTCGAGACACTTGCGACAGAACGTGAGAAAACGAAACGCCTGCCGGAGAGTTTACCGCGGCGAACCTGACAAACAATTCACCGGTGGAAAATATCCACTAATCATTTTTAATAGGTTCTAGCGCGACGATATTCAAGATGATCCACTTGCGAAAATATCGTACATCCGCGGTGGGAAAGGATTAACTCGTCGAATAAATCCAGTGAAACCACTCGACGGTAAATTTCAGAGCAATTCAAACTATTATCGTTTAACGAGGCACGTGGTCCCGTAGTGTACCTCTGAACTGTGCGTCCTAAATGTTAACATAAATCCTATGAACGTCCTGGTTATCTATTATCAATACGATAATCAACATTTACATATATACGCCGAATATCTAGTTTATCAACAAGATCGTCTCAAACAATCTTTCTATTTTTTTCAACTATAAATCTTCGGGTAAAGTTATACCAACATTCTCCGATGAGATCTACGTGGAATCCTTTCGACTGTAATTTATAATAATCATCCTGCAACCGATAAACAAAATTCTCAAGTTTGTCGCTCGGGTCTCGTCACGTCCGTCGTGAAAAGAAAAGCCAATCATAAAACAGTGAGAATATCGTACCTACAACGCGAGAAAAAAAGGGGACGCCAGTGTCAAAGGGAGGCTAACTAACAACGATATTCGGTACACCTCGCAAAACCAGAAACGTCTGAAGGCGGCGAAACGAACCGCGCCATCGTCAAAGGGAAAGCCCGGATGCACCACAGGGGATAATACCACAGAGCTAGTTCCCGCGATGAAGAAACTACGGAATTAAAGCTTATCCGGGAAGAAGCTCTCGTCGAGCGTAAAAGAAAAATACGTGTACTTACGTGACCCGCGAGACGCTCGTGTACGTGCTAGTTACAAGAGCGAGAGAAAGAGAGAGAGAGAGAGAAAGAGAGAAAAAGAGAGGGACAGAGAGAGAAAGAGAGAGAGAGTGTGTGTAGAGTGGACAGCCAAGGTAAGAGGATCCCGCAAGGAAACGATGGAACGGGGTAAGAGTATTGGTAAGAGTGTGGGTGTCGGTATGTGTGTGGGTGTGTGCAGTAGAACGAGGCAACCTGTAACCAGCCTCAAAGGCTAATGCCGTTCGACCAACACCTTCAGAGTCTTTGGCTATGACGGCACTTCGTCGGCGACGTAACGAAGCTGACCGATCGAACGTGAGAACCGTTCTAGCGAAAGCTTAACGGGGCCCCGGCATACAAACAACGACGCCAGCGAAAAGTTTTTTGATACACGAGCGTTTTTTTTTTCCTCCGCCGCCGGCTTGGTTGCACCCACGAGGCTGTGATACATACGGTCGGATACCACGGATACCAGGTCAGAGGTTATATCTTTTAATTTGCTTCTCGACCGAAATGAACGCTGGTATCTTCTACGTGCATACGTTTATATACGTATACGTGTATACTATGTTATAGTACACCTATGTACGTGGTTGTATATGCAAATCC
The DNA here is from genome assembly GCA_917499265.3 of Mimumesa dahlbomi. NCBI lineage: Eukaryota > Metazoa > Arthropoda > Insecta > Hymenoptera > Crabronidae > Mimumesa > Mimumesa dahlbomi. Next base: position 3,365,691 of record OU824114.1, on the reverse strand, counting down.
ATGATTAAATTTCATTAATGTCTAATGAAATTCGAGCCGGCCAGATTCTTCTTTTTTTCTCTCTCTCTATCCCCGATGTTACGCGGATAGTATGTATTATAAATGTATAATATGTATGTATATAACAGTGAGAGAGGAGACTCTGGAAATTTATGCGAATTTCGCGAAGTACCTTTCCACGGAATTAATACGATGAGATTCCTGAGTTCACCGGAAGGGGCCGGGGGAATGGAAGAAAAAAAAAAGGGGGGAATGATATCCAGACGGACGTTAGCGGTGGGATTCAGTGATCACGGAAGTCAGTCTATCGAAACTTCTCTTCTGACTTGCCAATGAGAACCGTTAAAAAACATCATGGCCGACTCGCATGCAAATTTCCACGAAAGTTATGGCGAACCAGAAAGGTCCGAAAGGTACTTCCACGGTATACGAGAAAACGATGAGAGGGTCAATTTGACTACGTCGTGACCTGGCTTAGGATTACGGTGACCCACACCCGACCTCCTCCTCCCCTCCACCTCACACACACATACACATCCTCCACCTAGATAACCCAGAGGACATAGGACAGAATGGTTCTGACCGCGACAGTTAGGAAACCTGGCGAATGAAACTGAATCGTTGTTGCGGAATGACGTTTCCCGATGAGAAATCAGTGATCAGAACGAAGGGACCGATTGCATCGATCCGAGTATCACCGTCGTATCTTGTTTCCAGGAAGTCTTCGGGAACCTCTGATCTTTCGGGGCCTCATTGACCCATTTTTCTATCACAGTGGGTAATTAGGAACTCCCGAGTCCGAGGCCAGTGTTCCCTGACACAGGGAGAGATCCTGATTGCAGGAGGCCCAGAAATCCTCTGACCCAGTTTCACGATGAAATTCACAAATCCGAAAGTAACTCTGGTAGAACGAGACTAGATAAAGAGAACCAACGGAGAAGTTCGTCGGACCGACGATCATAAAGTAACACGCGTGAATGTACGCAGGGTTCTTTCTATTTATTCCACCGCGGCATTGTAACACGTAAAATTATAAAATAAATTAGTCGAGATATATCTGCTGACCCCGAAGCGCACTACGTTCCCTTGTTTTTTAATTCTCTCTTTCTTTCGCTCTATATTTTTTTTTTGTTTCGTTCATTCCGGAGGGATAAAATTAGTGACGGGTCGAAAATGCGGCGAAGAAAACAGAGGTAGAGAGAGAACAGAAAATTGGGGATAAAAATCGCGATGAAAACCGAGCACAATTAATGGCTTTAATTGGTACACTTTATGTCGGTTGTCAGTGGCGTAGGATAGAAGTTGAATTGTTTTTCATTTATGCCCCGATGATTGTCGCGTGTGACAAAAACGATGCGAACGGTCTCTGCCGATGGCACCGCCACAGGGATTCAAGTCCGCGACATTATTTACCTGCGCCCGGTTCGCGCAACAATAGTATCGCCAGTGGAAGAACGTAAATTTCACGCGACACACGCGCTGCCAGTTTCGCGCGTTATATGTTTTTTCACTGGTTACTCCTTGCCCTCGTTCACCCCGTGTACTCGTCTATTCTCTCATTCTCTCGTGATATCATCTCACCACGTTCATTCTTTGTTCACCCTGTATCTTTTTTTCTATTTTTCATCTCCGTATTCTCACTCTCTCTCTCTCTCTATTTTCTCCACGATTGCGTCACTTTTTCCTCATTCGTCAGCGGTTACGAAACGAAATGTTCATCGCAATGATTGACTCGTACTACTGAAATTTGATAGGAAATCCCAGAAAATGGGGTGAAATGTATATTTACGTCTTTTGCATGAAACAAACGACGGTGCGATAGTTTTGAGCGTTTAAGAACGTTGTTGTAAAATCTGGTAAAGGCCGTCGGTCATGTAAACTCTATCCAGGGTTGGAAAATTCAATTTTGACGCTCCGCCTCCGATATCTGTCGGTCGAACGATTTTCTCCGGGAATAAAACTAGCGCGGAACGTTGAAAAATGACGTCGGCGTTTCGCGGCCGGTCTATCGTCGTTCGCCGATCGTTAGCGAGCTCCGCGAAATTTACCGATTCAATTCATTAGCTGAATAAATCGTCGCTCAAAGTACACTTTTTTCCCCCTCCGGCTAGACACTCTTCTTTTTTTTATATTTTTTCGCTGCCCGCTAAGCCGCAGAAAGAGCCTCCCTGTATTTCACGTGTATTGAAATACGGGTTAAATGAAAGAATAGGGGCAGAACGTCCTTCGTAACGAAGGGGTTAACTGATCCGGGGGATGATGGAAAAGGAGATCCCAGGGTCGGTCCGGTGTCCGACCGGACCGTCCGTCGGCGTTTCGAAACGAACCACCACACGTAGTCGACTCGATAACTTTCCGCAGTTCTCGAGTAAGGATGACAGGGGTGGGACTAAATATATCAGATCTCAAATTGTCTTCGGTACGGCGTAGAATCGTTGAAGGAGAGAACATTAAAAAAAACGATTGAGAAAAAACGGGAAGAGAGATAGATAGATAGACGGCGGGAGAAAAGAAGAAGGAAAAAAAAAGGACCAAAAGGGCGGATTATCCCGATGCTCGGTTGTCACAGCCAGTAAATACATCGCCCTTGTGTCCAGCCCCCTTCACCCCCCAGTCCAACCCCCAAACAGACCTGGTTTTCTTTTTGCCTTCCTGCCATTCGACTGATTCTAAGTTTTTGTGCCTTCCGTTGCCTTTTATCGGCCGTGTTCGATTACGTTAACGCTATTTAGGCTCCTGATAGCCGAAGCTGGCCATGACAAAGGCGGTTGTCCACACGATTCTCACCCCCGACACGACCCCGATCTGACTACTGCCACTCACCGACGCTCACCTAGACCAACTTAACGCACCGATACCGTGGATGCGTATTGATTTAATTTCTAACCACCCCCATTCAACCCCCCCAACACACGTACATATACGTATACACCCCTCTCTTCTCTCGGCATTGGCAGCGATTGCCTCGGTTAACTTTACCCTCCCCTCCCCATCCCCGCGCGATCAACGATACAGAATGAAAATAAATGAGTGCCGGAGATTTAATTGAACACCGATGTTGTTTCAACGGCGGATCGTAGATTAATCCGTTGCTTAAAATTATCCGATCGCGATCCAGAATTTGTGGAATCACATCGGTGGCGTTCGCGCGCGGAATTTAGGAGCGGCGATTAGCCGTGTTTCACGTTGGTTTCTCAATTTAGGGCTTGAATTATTAACAGTTTTTAATTATCCGGTTCCAGGCGATGATTTAAACGCCACGGTTCTGTCTCCGGTTGTATTTACTATCTACGAAAGCCGGAAATGAATTGAAATTCGCTCGAATTTCTCATCGCGATACGGTTTTTTTTTTGTTTTTCTTTTTTTTTTTTTTTTGAACAGCCGCGCGTCCTTCGTCGCGAGTGTGCGAGCGTAAAGTAAAAATCAATAAGATATGCGGGCACGGGAGGTCGTGGAATAGAATTACAGCTCGCATGAAGCATTTTCAACGGCGCGAATGCAGAATGGAAAACGGCTGATCGGTGAATGATCCGAGGAAATATTCAGCCCGCGTTGCAGGACGAGTGCAATAACGTGTTGCCGCATCCTCGTGAGCTCCTTGTCGAACGGATTATGGTAACAAAGAGTGTCGAAAGGGAGCTCGGATTCGAACCGAATAATCGCAAATTCCATTCTGTCGCCTCGGCCGGGTAAACGTGCATTCGCTTAGAGACGTTTTATCGGCGTCGGAAACACGCGTTACTTAAAAGGTTTCCATCTGCCGGAGATTATTTCGATACGTTTCCCCGTCGGATGTGAAATTATCACGGGCGACGACAACGTTCCGAACGAATTTTCCACATAAAACTCAACGTAGATAATGTGTATTAAAGATCTCACCCATTCGCCGGGAATCGTTAATTAAAAAACGGGGGGGAAGTCGCGTTCGGAACTCGCGAAAACAAAGGACGAGAGTGCATTGATAATTAATTTGAAAATCGACCGGTTTATGGAACAATAGCGAAACGTAACGGGGAAACGTGTAAATGTAAGTAAAAACACGGTTAAAAGGTATTGACAAATATATCGGAAAATAATAAACCCTCGGTGTGTCAACCGATGAATATAACGTTTTATTCGGGCATCATAAAAACCTCGGTGATACGTGTGCACACGCACACGATCACCGCGGAAGAGTTTTATCTCATCGACGGCTATAGTATATATGTATGTACTCCTGCATACATGTATTTGTGTATTCTTGTCTCGGATATGTTTCGAGCGTCGAAAAAAAATGAGAGAGGGAGAGAGAGCGAGAATAAGTATAAGTCTCGAAGAAAAATTTTATTCTTACCTCTGACACATCTACCAATTAATCGCGATCACGGAAAGTTGAATTAAGACAAATAAGACACTTAGTTAAATTGAGACAAATAAGACTACGACGAATCCTTCTCTCGTCTCGGGCTGCAGCAAATTGCCAGCAAGATGCATCTACAAGACGAAGTGCTACAAGTATAAAGTGCCGCGATTAATGGTGCCCGCTTACGGGGCCATTAATTTCAGCAGAATTTATTCGGAAGGAATTAATTGACCACAAACGAGCGCATTCCGAATAAACGGGACGGCGAAAGCTCGATAACGAATCATTTTAGAAAGGATACACGAGCACCCGAGGACAAATTTCTTCTCGGTTTCATTTATCTTTTCTTTTTTTCATCTTTCCACTTTTTACTTCACCGCGACAGACTCTAATGGCGATGGAACCATCGTTTCACGATCGCACCTTCGATTTTCGTCTCCCCCCCCCCCCCCCCCCCCCCCCCGCCCCTCCCTCTTGGGACAAAAGAATCGGTAATGAAACAGGAACGGCTAAACTATTGCATATTCCGAAAGCCTCTCTCATTAAACTGGATAACCTTTACGCGACGAAGTCAAAAATCGCCAAGTTTTGCATTTCACCAGACGAGTGGAGTCGTTCTCAACGAGAGTAACGGAGATCACGATGTAATAACCTGTTTCGCGGAGACCGCGAGAGTGTAACACAAGTTTCATCCCGTCTGCCGGAGATTAAACGGAATAACCGTGCCGTATTTTGTTCCCATTCTCGATAACGATTGGAATAATATACCTGTGCCGACGGATAACGAAGGTGTTCGATAACATGTCGAAACGCAAGAAGTTCCGCGAAGTTTCAGCGGGGGATGATAGGGGGATGATAGGGCATCGTCGATGGGGCTGGAAATTTCATCGTCGAAATTTCGCCGCGCCTATCCGACGATTTATTAAGCCCGCATACATATTCCTCAATGTAGAACATCCTGTATCGGTATTCTCCGGATTATAGGTACATGAACTATTCATGAGCGCCAAGTCGACAGTAGTGGGGAGCCCATTACAACGCCATGGACTTATATACAATTGTAATTTATATTGCGCTACTTTATGACAATTACGATTTTCATTTTGTACTCGTCATTCTCGCTTTCTTTTAATTATCCATCTGAATCTTCCATCACCTTATTAAGGTTCAGAATGCGCATTCGAAACATATTCGATCATTTTTATATCTTGAAAATAGCGCGAATGGCGAGCGATGTATGAAAATCGCGAAAAATCGTAGAATTCAACCAGTTTTTTGGTCGGCATTCGCTCAATTTTTGAGATAGCGATCTGAAACTGGTACCATTGTTTTAGTTAGGAAATTCTACGACAGAACAATGTATAATAGTTGTACTTTTCGAAAATTTAATTTTTCGCAAAAATCTGAAGGGGGTAGGTCAGGATTTTTTGCGATTTTCGTAATTCGCCCGCCATTTCCACAATTTTTTAGATATCAAAATGATTCTTTCACTGGCTTATTCCGCTTCCAAATCCGCATCCAAAACGCCCTGGATCATTTTAATAGCTCAAAAATTACAGAAATGACGGCCGAAAATCGAAAATCGCAAAAAATCCTGACCTACCCCCTTCAGATTCTTGCGAAAAATTAAATTTTCGAAAAGTACAACTATTATACATTGTTCTGTCGTAGAATTTCCTAACTAAAACAACGGTACCAGTTTCAGATCGCTATCTCAAAAATTGCGCGAATGCTGAACGAAAAACTGCTTGAAGTTGACGACTTTTCGCGATTTTCGTAATCCCTTCGTCATATCCGCAAATTTTTAGATATCGATCTGATTCTTTCACTATCTTATTCGGCTTCGGATTCTGTGTCCAAAACGTCCAAGATCATTTGAATAGCTCAAGAATTACGGAAATGACGAAGGAATTACGAAAATCGCGAAAATTCATCATTTTAAAGCAGTTTTTCGTTCGGCATTCGCTCAATTTTTGAGATAGCGATCTGAAACTGGTACTATTGTTTTAGTTAGGAAATTCTACGCCAGATCAATATATAATAGTTGTACTTTTCGAAAATTTAATTTTTCGCAAAAATCTGAAGGGGGTAGGTCAGGATTTTTTGCGATTTTCGATTTTTGGCCGTCATTTCCGTAATTTTTGAGATATTAAAATGATCCTGGACGTTTTGGACGCGCAATCCGAAGCCGAATCAGCCAGTGAAAGAATCATTTTAATATCTGAAAAATTGTGTAAATGGCGGGCGAATTACGAAAATCGCAAAAAATCCTGACCTACCCCCTTCAGATTTTGGCGAAAAATTAAATTTTCGAAAAGTACAACTATTATACATTGTTCTGGCGTAGAATTTCCTAACTAAAACAATGGTACCAGTTTCAGATCGCTATCTCAAAAATTGAGCGAATGCCGACCAAAAAACTGGTTGAATTTGACGATTTTTCGCGATTTTCCTATTTCCTTTGTCATTTCAGCAAATTTTTTGATATCGACTTCGTAATCCGTGCGGAACGTGGAGTAAGCGTCCGTGAGTGACGGAAGTTGTTCCCTTAAATAAATCGAGGGGCATCCCTCCAAGGGTGACAGGTACAAAAACCGTTCGCGCGGACAAAAGGTGGGAACAAATGCACCGTCACTTTTCACTCTTTCCACGACGCCTTCGTCGCGGCCTAGTTGAACGCCGAGATCTCTCGATTAAGGCCGTCGCTCAACGTAATTATCCAATCGATTCCGAGGAGAGCCCGGGACCTGGAGCGTTTCTTCGCCGTCGGTTTGCAGGAAACCGGGGTTTATCGGGGGTGGTACCGTGTCGGTGTTCTCCTCCTCCTCCTCCTTCACCTCCTCCTCCTCCACCTCCCCCTTCGATTCCCAGGCCTGCCGGTAATTTAAATCGGTAGAGGTGTTGATTCTACGCGATTAAGTATATCAATGAACGTTTCGAAATCACGTTTCCCCGCCGTACTCGATCGTGTCGGCGTCGCGACGCCACGCGGAGAATCGTTTACGGATAAGAAACGATCGTCGCGACGAACGAGTCCATTTTCGTTGAACCCGCGGACGTCAGGTTGAATATTCAGGAGAGTCATCGTATTAAACGGGACATAGTAAAGTAAGTAAATTCATCCACGAAAACTGGAGGGGGGGAGAAAAATAACCAAAAAACGTCAGAAAATATAATTTATACGAACACTATTTACTCCCGTCGTGATCCCGCGGAAGCCCATTTAACAAACAGAATACTTCAGGACGGCTTAACGTAAAATATCAAGTAGCTTTAGACACTTCATATTAATCAACGGATAATTAATCTAAACGAGCTTTACTATGCGCGGCTTAAAACCGAGTGCTTTAAGCGGTTCACCGAGACACACGGGGTGTTAAATTATGCTTAATCGCGTGGCCACAGGCGGCAAGAGAACAATCGACCACCAAGATCGTTAATCCACGTCGACGATCGCCACCCGCGGGTCCTTCGAGATAGCGTAACGTTCATACGTGTCCGAGCCTCGGGACGAGATCCGTTCTGTACGAATCGCGGGGACATTCGTGAAAAACCAAACAAAAAAACAAACAAACAAACAAACAAATAGATAAAAAAAAGGGGAAGAAATGTCCGTCAACGATGCAACCGCAGCTGAATCGGAAACCCGTGTCCCCGCGAGACTGAAATTGATGGTGTGCCCAGTCACGGTTTTTCTTCCCTCCCCATTAATTCCGACCGTAGTCCCGGCATAAAAAGGACGCCGAGCGACGCAACGTCCCCTGGTTCTTTTTTTTTCTCTCTCTCTCCCACCCCACCCCCTCCAACGCCACGCATTTTGTTTGATATTCCCCGTTCCCACAGATTAAACGAAGAATTTTTAATTCCACGCCGCCTATGTTCGCGGCGATATTGACAAGCCGTCTCGCAGTAAAGTTACGACGTCCGTTTCGCTGTAAACACGATGGAAAACGTGACGCCTGTTACGTAACGCGCGCGTTGCTGCGAAGAATTTTGAATTGGATAAAAAAAATGTGTAACGAATCTTTGGGATATCGTCAGGAATCTTTCTTATTCGACAATGCAAAGTGTAACGTGTAATGGCGACGGTACTACGATGCGGAATAAAGTAAGAAAAAGGGGAAAAACAAATACGCGGGAAAGTTGTTGGAAAAGTTTCGTGCGTCGGCTTATAGCAAAAGAATTCTAATGCACGGACCTTCTTGTCGAGGCGAGGAGAGAAAAAAAAACGACCGGATAGGGTACTCGGGCGAGTTACGACGAAGTTTAAGGCTCGTAATTTTTGTTCGGTATACGGTCTTTTCATCTCTTTTCGTACATCATACGGGAGAAATTGGAGTCCCGATAAAATGAAAAAGTCCGATATAACCGGGGAGCGTACCACGCGGCTGTACACAAACATTGTTATTTGTAATCGTAATGCGGGTAACCATTCACGACCAATTAACAGGACAAAAGTAATAAAAGCCGCAGGCGTATCGAGTACGCGTTCTCTCTTTACAAAACGATGACTCTTGACTGTTAAACGAAATCCGTGATAATTGAAAGTCTCTAACGAACGCAAAACGCACAGGCAAACAAACAAACGAAAAATACATATATGTATATTATATGTATATGTAATCGTGATTCGAAACGTAACGACCTAATTGTACCCGATTTATTATCCATTCGACTCGGATCGCAATTACGTACAAATATTCCCGACCGATATCGTTATAACGAGTTTGACCTGCCTTCTGAAATATTCAGACAATGCGATGGCAAATTAATCGCATTAAATTATAATCGTCTTAAAAGATCGCACCACCTTTGTGCTAACAATCGTCATTAGAACTTGGAAAGAGAGAAAGAACGACTATCTCTGAGTAAAGAACGAGAAGGAATTACCAGTTGTTTCTCGTCGGAGTACGCCACTTTTCATGCTCGAAGAATACTTCCGCAGTAACTTCGAACACCTTGTTACCATATCGAGAAATTCCGTGCTAGCGAATACGCTCCACGGGAAATCTATACCTGTGTATGTATATGTATATGTACGTGGGTCCCCATTATCGAGGTCCGTATCGCGAGTGATTGTGTACCGCTGAATTCGTAAAACGTAAGCGCTACACGAAACGCTGGAAAAACAATTTGCTCGACTTTTCGAGATACTCGCGCGCGGAACGCGGCCGATGTGCATACACCTATATTACTATTTCGTGGTAAAACACACACTCATACATACACATTCCGCGAAACGTGTTGCAATGGTGCGGCGAATAAAACGTTAAACGGGAAATATTTGTGCACGGGAGGAGCACAAAGGCGGGCCGTTTTTAAATTCCCGCGGACATTGGTAACCGTTCGCAAAAAAGCTTGATGCGTCAATTACGATTTCGTTGGTCAGTTTCCGTCGCGTTCCGTTACGAATTGACATTTTTGTAAATCCGACGTTCTCGTCCGACGACTCGTCCGCGAGTTTCCGTCAACGCGACGGATTTCCACGGCAAATGTTCCCTAATGCAGCTCGCTTCCGGGATAACACGTTCCGCATGAATCACTTCGGTGTTAACGAATGCGTTATAAAACTTTAAAAAATACATCCATTTATACGTAAAATAGATTTTACGCTTAAAGTAAACACATCGCGATGTTGCGAATCTATGGCGACGCCATTGGCAAATTTCACGGAAAAATTCGCGCGACATTCAACGTGTTAAACGCGACTGGCTTACCTTGGCATCAAGCCGACAGCAGGTATCACTTCCGCGGTTCGGATCAAAGAACAACAAACGTACTTTGTATATGCACGCGAAATCAGGACGCTCGAGAGTAGGTCCTTGTCGTCAGGTTACGAAGACTCTTAATCGTTAGTCCTGCGAATAACTTTAAACTCCCGTTGCCGTTCCGATAACGGAAAAAAAATCTCGTATATTCGAGTGTCGATATGATTTTCCAGCTTTAAACGGGGGATGTAAACGAAGGGTGGTATCGTAGCGCCGTCGGGAATTACGTCAGGGGATAGGATGATATCCTTGTAAATTTACTTTCTTTACACACTGGAATATGACGGGACGTCGCAACGGTCGGCGAAACATTTCCGCCGGTAAAATCGATCAAAACGCGCCTGTAAACCCTGCGAAGTATCTCTCGCGACTCCCGTTTTACAGTTGCCAGCCACCGTGGAAGGCGACACCCCGTTGGAATTGAGTTCGAGTATCGCGAACAGGGTCGGGTTGAAACGCGTAAATTCCGGGGGAAACTTGCAAATTCTCGCGGCGACTACGTCAGTACTGCGCTTTTGGCCGGGATCCATGCCATAGGAATCGTCCGGTCGTCGCGTGGTGCCATGGGACAGGAGGAAATAGACTATCGTCCAGAAAGTAAGAAGTAGAAATGGAAGAAAAAGAGGAAAAAAAAAGAACCCCCCGTCATCCCCTCGACCCCGACACCGAATTTAATATCCGCTGGCTCGCGAACGAGCCAGGATTTTCATCGTAACGAAATCAGGGTTTCGAAAAATGTAATTGGATCGAGATAGAGGAAGAAGAAAAAAAGATAATATACGGAAAAGAAACGTTGCTCCCGGAAGTATTTAATGGAGCAACGTACCTGATACTCCACGTTACATACATACATACATACACACGTAACCGTTTGACCATAAAAGAGGGGAGTCACCCTTTCGAGCGTTTCACCCCCTTAACGTTATATATCACGCAGCAACGTCTAATCTGTTTACCTTAGAAGAAGCTAGACGTGGAATGGCACTTATAGTTAACAACGTTCCTTGTAACGACACACTAGGTAAATGCCGAGCCACGGATACAACCGATGTGCTTGTAAAGCCCTCCGAATAACATATGACCCCCTACGGTTTGCATCAACTCAACGTAATACCGTCTGTTTCCACGGTTTACCGTGTCGAGGGGGTTTACAAGAGTTTCTTAGAATTCTAGAGTTCGAAAGTGCAACTATTCCGGGTGTATCGTCACGGTAGCAACGAGTTATCGTTGGGGAATAGAATCGGCCAGTGAAAATCAGTCGACAAGTTTCCGGATTTTCATCGTAACGTCGACCGTTTCTCCCATGGACTTTACATTCATACATTTACAAACAGTTTACACGGTAGTCTCGTAGATGTTTGGGTAAGCATGTCACTGTTGGACTTCTACGTCTACCGTGTGTACTCACTTATGTATACATGTATGTATGAGTCTGTGTGCGTGTGTGTATGTGTCACGTCCGTGAATTCGCGAATGCAAATTTCGGCACGAAATTATTCGCACTTCGTCGTCTGTTTCTTGTAACGCCGGTCTGAAAGTGTAACTAGTTTCAGTCATTGTATCCAGCACAGGGCTTATTGTAATTCCTCTCGCAGATGTGCGCGCATATCTCGCGAGCGTCGCGACGCGTCGCGTCGCAGCGAACATTCTTGAATGTTCGTTACGGGAACCCGATTTTGATACGTTTTAAGTTCCAGCCGTGAGACTGGGACGACACGCCGACTTCGTTTGCTCAGAGTTAGCGAGGAGTTCGCGTTGAAGTAAGACAGGAAGAAAGGAAGTTACAATCGCGGAATAATGTAATTACGAGTATATTTAGCCGTTGTTTTCTAACGGGGAATCCTATTTGAAAGCCGTAAGGTCGCGGTAGAAATTGAGCGAATATTTTTATGATTTTCTCGTGCTGCTCCACCGACGTTGTCAGGAAAACTTCTCGAAAACGTTTACGTAATCAAGAAAACCTCTCGACGTTCGAGAAGAGAAGACCACAGGGTGGAGAAAACCACTACAGACTTCCCCGAGACTTTTCAGTCTTCTCTCGCAATACTTATCGCGATACTAAGCGGAACCATGTATGACTACTACATGGATATTTCAATTTTCCAAATACATCCGGTAGGATGACAATATCACACGACGAAATTCCTCTAAAGTATCACGATCTACATATATACGTACACCTTCTGGTTTGTTTTCCATTTCGATGTGTCGCGGCCACAGTGATTTGTAACATTCCCGCGGCGGGATACTTTCCGCAAGAAACAAGTGAGAGGAAACTTTGCAAAACCGATCCGAAAACAATTCGCTTATTCTCGAATTATTCCGAGGAGCGGAACTTCCAGGTTCGCCGGTCGAAACTTCTATTTTCCAACAATCAGCGTGCTCGTGACCCTGTGAGTACACGTTGTATGTGTGCCCTGTATATGTACGTATATATATATATAAACATATATACATATACATGTACGTACGTGTGGTCGATTCGAATTCAGTGAAGTTCCGCGAACAAGGCCGACTTATCGTCACAGAGGAGGCAAGAGTATCTCTCGGATGAAATTTATTAGGACTTGTAACGGATAATGTACCCTGGAGATGCAACTTCCGTTCGTTCTTCTCCGTTCCATACGGCGAGGTCGAACTTAATCGCATTAGAAGATTCAAGCACGTCTATGCCCCGGGAGAGCGGTACGAAACTTAAACAAATGGGAGCGTTTCCTATTATTTACCCAACGTGCTTAACAAACCGTTCAAATTGTATCGCAGTCGGACTATCTCTTTCTCCATCTATCTGTCTCTATCTCTCTCTCTCTCTCTTGCTCTCTATTCCTCTGTGTCTTCTAACAAACTCGTGTCAAAGTCACCGCGTGACGCGATGAAAACTCTCTTTGTTCCCGAGAGTTCGTTTCGAAACAGAAACTTCCCCGTCGGTCGAGTAATACGTTTAAATCCGTTGCTTTTCGAAACTATTCGAGGCTGACCTCTTCCCCCCTGTTCGTCCATTAGTTCAAATGTATACATGTATGTATACGAAACAGTTTATCGATCACAGTTTAATTATACATTCTTCTATTTCCATCTTCGCGACCGGAAAGAGACGCGATTATTGTTAAATTCGCCGAGTATTTCGTGGCCGCTGTTCTTTTCGCGATACAAACTAACAAAAAAAAAGAGAAAGAAAAACAAAAGAGAAAGGGCAGGAGAAAAAGAATACTCCGCCGTTAATTAGAGACTAATGAACGATGCAACCTCCCCCCCCTACCCACCCCTCGCGCACCATTTAAAAGGACCGCATTCAACTTTATTTCCTCTCCTCGAAAAGTTGACAGTTAAAAGACTTTACAGATGAATCAGAGACGGGGGCTGCTTTTATGTTTGAAACACTTTAATCGAGCACAAATTCTCTCGAGTGGCCAGGTACCCTTTTAACTGCCTCCTGAAAATCCCCTTGCCCAGCGTCGAGTAATATTTTACGGTAACGTTCCTTTTGTTATGAACTGCTTGCCGATTCTGGTCAACAAACGAGCACGGGGCGAAATGTATTTCGTTCGTATTTCAGTCCGGCTGTTTTCACCGCTTTTCCCAACGGCGGAACGGTCTATCGAGCTAATCGTATTAAAAGATGAATTCAACGGTAGTTACAAGTTGGTTGTATGGATTTTCTTGGTCGTTACTTTTCTTCGCTCGGTGGTCGGGTGGTTCTCAGAGAATAATGGTAATTGTTGTGTTTTTTCCTTTTCACGGAATTATAATGATCGTCGAACAAAATGTATATTTGTCCGGCACGGTTCGTTGTTCGGTTGAAATCCCGAGACGGATGCAAAATGATTTTTTCTGCTCGTTTGTTCATTTTCGACGTCCTTGCCGGTGGCGTAAGGTCGTGCATTATCTTGACGTAATATTACGAAAACTCGAATGAGAAGTTTCCGTTCTTTCTCCTATCTATCCGCCCGTATTCTCCAGACGTTACTCCCCCTGATTACTTTTTGTTTAGGTAACTCCGATATTCATTGAATAGAAAAACCTCCAGCAGTGAAGGAACTTTGAAAAGTCTGCGGAAGTGTACGGGCAAGAACATCCGCGGAGGACCTTCTTAAACAAAAGTGAACGGTGTATTTAAAGAAAAAATAAATAGAAAAACGCAAAAAAAAAAACGCAACGAAAACTCCGAAAGCTCCGCGAGATTCGATTGAAAAATCCGTCGAGCGCGCGTTGTAAAAGGAAAACGAATTCTAATTAACATTCCGCTACAGACCGTCGCGAGTTCGATAAAGTGTTAAGCCGGTTCGCCGTTTAAAGGGCGTTCACGTCGACAAAGAAGCGAAACGAGACGGTGGCGGAACTTCAAAGAGTACGAGCGGAAAGAAAGAGGGAGGCGAGAGAGCGTTTCGCTTCCTGTTTCCTTTCTCGTGATCGGCAGCCCAGAAACTGGCAGGCTAATCGCATTAAAAGATTGAAGTAGTTCTCACCTTCCCCACTTCGGGCAAGGGCTCCCCGGTACCTTGTCGCTTTTCATTTGTCACCCGATGGAAAAATTTTACAACGACGACGACGACGACACCGTCGAGGGGTTGACGGGGGGGGGGGGGGCGTCGCGACGGGCGTCGGCGTCTTCTGCGGCCGCGAGATTGTCAGTTCCGTAATAACGGTCCTGTCAGACGACAGTCGAGTGAATTACGAAAGAGAAGAATAAAATCTTTCAAAGAAGATTCATCTTCAACTTCCAGAATTTCTACCTATCCCTCTATGGAACGAATGTAAATTTGAACGCGAAATATCCCGGACAAATGATTTCTATAATACCAACGAGTCCCGGGGACAAACCGTGTAATCAGTTCGGTAACTTTCCGTCTGCTATGTTAATTCAACGACGTGTACGTTTCAGCTAATACGATTCCTAGCGAAACTGTCGAACGAAATCGTCGTTGTCAAACTCGATAGAAGTTCACGGCAATAATTTCCGAAAGAGTAGAAACCAGTCTCGCAGTGATAGCAAATCTCGCCGGGGAATTATTCTTGCGTTACATGTATCCGTACACGATGCACCGTTTAATAGTGAGACCTTGTCGGATTTTATGTGGGTTTCCGACGTATCGCGCGAACTTAATACTGACTTTACTCGACACGTGCGGCTTAATTCGACAAGCTTACGAAGACCTCCGTTTCATTCTACATTCTACCCCGTAATATCCGTTTCGTTCTAACGTTACACACAATACGTTACACCGCGCGGATACGATGCGGGAAAAACTTGCTCGACGTGAAAGTTCAAATATTTCCAGACAGCTTCTATTGTAGCAACTCACCTCTCGAACATTTACATCGCACATCCCGGCTGGGAATTGTCGTGGAATAAACGTTAAAAATAAAAAACAGAGAAAAAAAAAGAAGAAAACCCACGCTGACGTGAAGACTATTAGAAACTTCTATGAATATCGTCAGCGACGTTTCAACCGAGATTGATGAGCAACGTTGATTCGTGACGCAGGTTGATTTGCGTGTACGTAATAACCGGTTTCCACGGTCACGATACGTTCGAATAAACGCGGCGGATGATAAGCGTGGTTAAAATGCGATTCTTGCACTTACCACAGCGTTAGTGTCCACTTAGGTGAATTGTCACCCGAGAACAGACGGCAACAAGTATACACACACATTCATACAGCGACAGCAGGCATATCTTTCGCTGTTTCTTCGCGACGGATACTATCCGACGGATTTAATGTTCCAGAACGGAAACAAATGGAATTCGTTGGCAGCTGTACGTCATTATGGAAAGTTTTGGCCGGCTAGGCAGTAAGTGTTTAACGAGGAAAGCATGCCGCTCGTTTGTCGTGACGGAACTTTTTTCGCGACCGCGTATTCTCCGGGAGTGTTATTATTAATATCCCGAGATTGGCCGTTCTAACAACAGGTACCTCCTCCTCTTCTTTTTTTTTTTTTCTACCGAGCACGTTTTAACACGGGGACACCGCTTAATTGCACGTATTAATTACCGTGGTCGGTAGGTGGAGGTTGAATTCAAGAGCCGGCTTTGAAATTTGAAGTGACAAAACTGGCTGTCTCGAATAAAACGAACTAGAATAGTTGTATAAAATTCATTGAACGTAACAAATAGTTAGAAACGGACTCTATTCGTTGACACGTTTGAATCGTTTCCATTAACGACGAATAAACGTCGAAAAACCTGCCTTCCTATTTCTCCCCCGTACATTTTCAATAACACTCAACGTGTATCCTACGAACACGAGCCACCTACACTTTGAACGAGCCGCCGAAGTGCGGCGGTAGTAAAAATTTCCACAAATTCGCATGCCGGATTTGTATAAACGCAACCTGCTGCAAGGTCCGCCAGGAAAGTCTCGCAATTCCCGGGCAGACGACACCCACGAACGGCGTACAACCGCGATTGAGATCGTTTGCCGAAGGTACGCGATTCGCACGCCAGAAGGTTGCCGGCAAAAAGCAAAAGGCAAAGGGTGTACCGTAAAAGCGAGAGAAAGAAATGAAACAAAAAAGTAAAGGAAAGAAGAACGAGGATGAAAAAAAAGAAACGGAAAATGAGCGAGCGGAACGAAAGAACGGGAAAAACGCCGCGAACTTCCGAGAGTCAGCTTCGCCAGAGCAAACTGTACAGCATAGAAATCCAATCCGGAGTGCCGTTTTGTAGAGACCAACGTAAGCGGGATTCGAGGGGTTCGGGATATAAGGGTGGGTTTCTTCACCACTGCATAAAAGGCAACCAAAGTCTCCCTTTTCCCTCCCTTCTCACGTGACCGCTAGCCCAGGGATACGTCTTCTGAAACACTCCGACTGGAAATCGGCTATACGTAGAAGGAACCCCACCTTTTAGGCTACCTACTTCGGTCTCTACTCGCGTGTACACGTACGTCACACGTGTGTATGTACGAACGTACGCACACACGTACATGGGAAAGAAGACACGGAGACACGTCGACTGGGATGGAAAAAGAAATCGTAAAAATAAGGAATCCACGTGGATCCGGGATTACGGGTCGCGAGAACCTTCTGGATGTTTCTTATTTTTTTTTTTTTTTTTTGCCACCCCCACTTCCCCGACGATGAACAAAACCAGGGGTGATTTAACTCGTCGGATTCGAGCTTAAACATAGGATCTCCCGTTGGATGATACGTTACTTTCAAGGACGTCACGGTGAAACACCATTGGGAAAACTATACATACAATTGGCTATTGTATCAATTTTTTTCCGGGAGAGAGTGTTCCTCTTCCTTCTATTTCTTTATCATTCTTATTCGTCGATGTCTCGAGGAAGCATTGAAATATTCTTTATTTCGTCTCCGACGTTTGTACGCGGGGATAAATTGGCCAACGGAGGGTATTGTCGGTGAGTATCTGCTTTGTACGTTTGTATATTAGTCGGATAATGGGAGTATCTCTTGCGAGAGGTATAATATACGACTCCGTTATCGGAGTGAAATTTTGTAGAAACGGTGCGTCTGGATAGTTTTAAACGACGGGGGGAAACTTGTAGCTGGCTTTCGGTGAGTTTAGGGTTGAAATTCTGTCGTCGACCCCTCGCGAATAATTCGTGATCCGAACAAGCGGAACAATCGTTCGGCACGTGGTAATAATTAAGAGTCTAATTGAACTTCTTAGCCGCGGCGGAGATAAAGCCTGGGGAAATTAAACGGTCAAATAGCAAACATTGTCGCCGCTGATTGGCAATTATAACGGCGCGCGTAAATTAATTATAACCGCCGAATGACGTATGAATGGAGGAAGGATTCTGAAAACGACGGCGACCTAACCCCGGTAAATCAGCGGGACTCACGGACCGGGGGAATTTTACAGTGTAATTGAATTCTTTGACTTAAAACCCTGAAACCCCGACCTCATCGGTCGGATAATCCGACGTCTGCAAGAGCGCGACAATTGTCGAGAGATACCGCTTTCAGCGAAATAATTAATTCCCGAATTGATTTCACTCGGTTATTTAAAGATCACTAAGTAGACAGAAATCGTTTAGTCGTATTTAATTGTTATATCTCCTAATATTTCTCGCACATAACTCAATATTACCTAATATATTATAATTCCATTGTAACTGTCGTTAATAAGTTCAAAATCATCGATAGAAATCCACCGGTATCGATCCGAGTATTTTTATCCAATGAAATAAAAAATAAATCATGCAGAAAAAGAAAGTAACTCACCTTGCACTTCGGGTATTCTTCAGCTGGCGTTGGTCTCTTCCAACCCAATAGAGGGGGGATGCAAACAAGGGCGGATAGCAGCCAGACAAGGGCGATCATCAACGCCGCTCTGGCCGGTGTCCTCTTCTTCAGGTATTCCACTGCCTGCGTGATGCTCCAGAATCTATCGAGGCTTATCAGACAGAGGTTCATGATGCTGGCGGTACACAGGAGCACGTCCATGGCCGAGTAAATGTCGCACCACCAGTACCCGAAGATCCAATAACCCATGATCTCGTTGGCCAACGAGAAAGGCATGATCACGAGGCCGAGGAAAAAATCAGCAACAGCCAGACTGGCTATAAACCAATTCTGAATATTTTTCAACGCTTTCTCCGTGGCGATCGCAATGATCACCAGCATATTACCGACAACGATCACGATCATTAGTAGCGTTGCCAGGATCGATGCGAGTATAATATGCGGGAGGGTGTAACCAGACGGATACATACTCTCCCCGAGGACAATATACGATGAATCGTTATAGAGGCTACTGTTCCAAGGAAATAGTAAACTCTCATTGAAGGAGTCGTTGAACGGACCGCCAAGATCCTCCATTATGCCCCCCAATCCAAAGAGTATCTCAAGCTCTCTTATACCGGCCACGTCTTCTCGATCAGTCGCAACACTGATACCAGTGGTACTATCGTTTCCTCCTATGCCAACAGCACCACCACCACCACCACCACCACCACCACCACTACTATTACTACTACTACTATTACCAACTTCACTGTCACCGGCAGTACTATTACTAATACTACTACTCGTTTGATCGATTTTCTCGATAAAGATCGATGGTAGGACCGCGGTGGTATCCTCCGTCGACGCGTTTACCGTCGTATCCACCCTATCGAATCGAGTTCCTGAATTCAGTCTACCGCAAGCACAATCTCGTCTCTCTACCGTTACCACCGTCGTTCTCGTTCTACCCTCGTCGTCGTCGTCGTCGTCGTCGTCGTCGTCTTTTGAAACGATTCCCGCCGTTACGTTCTCACCGTTACCTTTCCCAGCAGCCTCGACTAACGTTCGTATAACGTACGATGCGACGGGTATACGAGTACCACGATCGACGATCTCCTTGGTGGTTGCCAAACGAACCAGCTGTCTAGGATGCCGTTGTTCGTCGTCGTCGTCGTCTTTGGTGGTTAGTTGCGTCGTCGTCTGTTTCACGTGGACCTCGTTAGTGGAAGACGTCGACGTGCCGCCGGTCGTGCGAGACCACGTCATGTTCTCCTCGAGGACGTCGTTCGTGGACGCCGTTGTCGGACTACCGGCGTCGATGGTCATAATGCTGCCGAGGAGCGGCATCACTCGCACCTTCGCCGTCGACTGTAGATGCTATCTCGACGAAGTCGAGGCGGACGTGACGGACGCACGTGAGGAGTGGCAACGTGCTCCGGGTGCCAGCTCGAGTAGCAGCAACAGCAGGATGGTGGTGGTCTCGTCGCATCTCGAGGCCAGGGGCGTCATGCCCGTTTCAGGATGATGTCATCGTCATCAAAGCTATCGATGTCTTTCACACCTGCCACTCTATTGTACTCGGGACGTTAACGTCGATACCTTTATATAGATATATATATATATATATATATTTTTTTTTTAAATCTGGATTCACCGTTTGTTACTTTTTCCGATTCGAGAAAAGGATATATATTTTTATATATATATATATGTGTGTGTGTGTGTTTGTGTGTGGGTATGTATTATCGATACTTCGAGCGAGACGAGAGTTTTAATTACACCTGTTGTTCGAGATTTATCTTGTTTCCCTCTCGCTGTAGAATCTCGTAAGTTTTTCACACGAGCAAGATATTATGTACGCGTGTGTGAGATAAATAGATCTGTTAATGTTTCACACGGTTTGTATTCGTTTGTTTTCGTTTCTTTTTGTTATATAATGGACACACTATTAATTACTCTTCGATTAATGGGAATTTTTCGTTAGTTAAGCGTCAACAAAGTTTTCCCCCGGGTAAAGTGACTGGGGTATATTTTTTTTGTTCCATTGGACCAAATCTTTTAGAATCTGTTTTTTCTTTAATTTATTTATTTGTTTCTTTTTTGCGTTTGTTCGTATTGTTTCGCCGCCGCTGCTCTCGGGTGTCCCGTGGAACCGCGGTCTTATTCGCGGCGATTCGGTTTTCTCCTCGCTTTCTTCTTCTAGTTCTTCTTCTTCTTCTTCGCTGTCGTAAGTTGGCCCTTGATTTATTGCTTGCGTGAGTTGCGACTCCTTCTTCGTATTCCCCGTATTCACCGTCTCACGATGACAGAGTTAATACGGAAAGAGCGTACAGAGAGATTTATGGATAGTCTGCCGGCTGGCTGGATTAAGGAGATAAAGGTGGATAGAGAAAGAGAAAGATAGCCGAGATGGAAAAGTAGGAAGAGATAGAGATTGAGAATGAGCGTGAAAAATTGGTCCCCCTTTTCTTTTTTTCTTTTCTTTTTTTTCTTTTACCTTTCCTTTAGATTAAACTCGAGCGGCCTAGGTACCTTCGAGGTAAATTAAGCGAGGAAGTGTATTCGCGACGAAGGCGACGACGACGATCGTTCGACAAAAATTTCATACACGAATAGAAAGATCAAGACCCGGATGATCCCCTCGTGCGATTCGATGTCTCGCGAAATCTTCTTCGTGGTGTCGATGTGGTTGTGTCGTCGAATCGATCGCGAGGAAAAATGATTCGTAGACGAACGGTGACCCCGTGATACTTGTCACACGACGACCGTTGACAATATATACTCGGTTCGTGTGTATTATTGTTACCCGATTGAAACGTTACTATTTATCTTTTCCCTCCCCCCCCACCCCCGAACCCGCGTAAACACACTTCTCGTCGTCGGTCACCACGAAACAAAGTTTTCCTCGTATCGTTTTCTTCTCCCGAGTTCTCTACGTGCGGCACGACGTTGTTTCAACTCTAACGACGCCCGCGAGCTAATTAATTATTCGCGCCGGGGCTAAAAAGGCTAAGCGCTGGATACCCGTAGTGCTCCGACCTGCTTTTTCGAATTTTTACCAACGAAAAAAATCAAACACCACGACGGCGAACGGAAACGCAAGGAAGATTATATAGATCGTAGAGATCTATATGCTCGTACGATCGCAACCTGTCACTCAAAGACATACACGCACACACACACACACGCATACGCACACGAGCGCGGAAAAAATTTGTTTGAAACTTTTTAGTAAGTTCTCTCTTTCCAGATTATTTATGTTATTTTTAAATGTATGTTAATCTAAGATTCTCCTTTTTCTTTCGTCTTATTTATCTCCGCGTTCCTGGTCCTTAGTAGTAAAACTTATGTATTATCTGACACGAATTCTACAGATTGTTCGACGATCCGTAAAATCGGTGCGTGTTACAAGACGCGCATTCTCCTTAGTTCGTAAAAGTTTGACTTTTTTTTTGTGTTTTTTATTTCCTACCTCCTTTCTTATCGTAACGGGGATAAGTATAGACTGTTCGTGGATAGATGAAAAAGGGGTAGGAACCAGAATAGGGAGAGAAAGTTGTGTAGGATTCGCGATAGCGTTCCTCGTTGACCAAGAATTTGACTAGGCTATTCAGATTTCAAAATCCACCGTCGTATGTACACCTATTTACACGTTTTCGGAAACTCATCGACGCACGATTACCGTCCCCCTTTTTAGTTTCTTTTTTCTTGTTCTTTTTGTTTTTAATTCGTTCCCCTCTGGAAACTTTGTCCGTCCAACACTGCTTTAAAACCGGATCAACTTGCGAAATTCAATGTTTCTGTAAAGCGCGCGGGCACACAGTGTTACTCGTCAGCGTTCACGTCGATGCGTGTACGTGTGGGTGAATATGTGACCGTGTATCTGTATATATGTATATATATGTTCGTACGCACTTGACACGTCAGCTGATCAACGATCGGGCAAAAAAGTTTTTTCGGTCACCGTGTATCGGAACTCGCGCCGACAGTTTCGAACGTCGACCGAAACGTGGATTTATCACCCCCGTCGAACCTTTCGTTACGATTTTGATTCCCGCGATGACGGTAGACACAATTACTACACGCCGTTAATCATCTCGTTACGTACCGAGACGATCACCGACAGCACTCTTCCTCGTCAACGTCGACGACGAACGCTAGCTTTTCCAGCGTGTCTGATACCGTCCGATTCTTCTCACCTGACACATCCCCCGTGAATTCGTACCGCACGCTCGATCGCGGTTGTTATTATTTACGCGAAAGTTCTTTCACCCGTCGACTCACCACCGGATATCGCAAAAACCGGAGAGAAAACTGAATAATAACAATAATAATAGGAATAACAATACCACTCGTCGTTTTAAACCGGGAGGGAAACTTTCGCTCAGTTCACAGCGTCATCCCCCGAATTTTTTATTTTCTTCTTCTTCTTCTTCTTTTTCTTTTTCTTCTTCCTTTACTCTCTTCGTTACCGTTTCTCTCTCATCTCCCGATATCTCCCTCGAACGATCACGAACCTTTGCACGAATTACAGACAGTATCCACGGCGAAACGTCACGAGGAACGGAGTGTTCACGTACCGACGACCACCGTCACACGAGGCTTTCCTTAATTTCGTTTGCACGCACGACTTTCGTCGGTTTCCGGGGGGGCAGGGGGAGGGTGGTATTGGCTGTTGTTACAGGGCACTCACACTTACGCGCCTGACGAGCGGGAAAACCGAGGGGGTGAAAAGTGCGTGGCTCGTTCCTCCGTCTCACCGTACGAATATCGTCCAGGTTAACGGTGAGTGTTCGCGAGTGTCGTTGACAATTCGGGAATTTTGAATATAAAGAAGGGACGGAGGGTTGTAACGGACAGGAACGACGACGGATAGATTTTCAAAACAGAAGGAGAGAAACTGGAAAAAGGATTGCAACGAGTTTAGAGAGTTTCACGAAAAACACAGATAAGGATAGACAGGTAGACAGACAGAGAGAAATAGAAGGTGAAAGAGAAGGAGAAAGAGAAAGAGAAAAAGAAAGAGAGATGATCGAGGACGTAGGAATGTCACGACATTTAAATTCACGGTGGCACGACGTAGCGGGAAGCGTCGCGCGGCGTCGTCACTTGGTCGATCCGATTTACGAAGGGTGCTTCAGGATCGGAACTCGGTTATATATTCCTCGTGGCTCTTCAGCGGCGGCGTATGTGCGTGCGTGCGTGCGTGCGGACAGTTCGAGGTTGTCTCATGGATGTTTGGAAACGCACTGCAGCCGTGAGGGACGAGTCAGGAACTCGGACTCCCTCTCGTGTCGTTCGGTGGATGGAGACTCTCTCTCGCAGGATGTCGGAGAGTGTGTAAGAGAGAAAGGAGAGTGGCACTGAACATGTATACGTTCCTTGTGTCTGTGTGTATATATATATAGATATATATATATATATATGTATATATGTATATATATATGTATGTATATATATATATATATAAATGTTTATACGTGTGGGTGTACTATACCTATATACATATACATATATATATAGGTGGCAGTCCGTGAATCTCCGAATATAAATGTGTACGTGACGTTTGTGTGTATGTGTTTGTGTATATATATATATATGTAGATGTGAGAGAGGGAGCGAGAGGGAGAGAGAGAGCTCTGGCTGGCTCACTGGAGGCTGACTGGTGGCCCGACCGACCGGTCCGTCCGACGGTACCAGCGTCGGGGCGCCGTCTGACGGAGTCGCAAAACCAGCGGCGCAAGCGTCGGCGACGCCGCCAGCACCCGACCGCCGCGGCCTGACAGTCGACTTTGGACCATCGACCGATCGGTCCGTTCCTGCGAAAAAAAACATTGTCGTTGTTCTTGCCACCAGCACTCCTGTTATTGCCACCATTGACATCCTCCTTCTCGCACACCCCCTCCCCCTGCCCCTCACCCCCCTGTTCGTTCACTTTGTCACCCACTTCATAGCCACCCGTTGTTGCTATTGTCACTCTTATACCTAGACGTTTATTTTGTAGTCACACTTTTTAACAAAGTTTGTTTTATTCTGTTGTTGTTGTTTCGACGATACCCATGGTTGTATGTTCATTTCCGTTTCTTTTCCGTCTCCGTTGACATGCGAAACGATTAATCGGGGCATAGGTGAATAGTACATTGAATTTCAGTTAAATAGTAACGGTGCACAACGAGATATCGATTCCATGTAAATCGTAAGGTTACACGGGTTGGTTGTAAGCGTGCGTCTGAAACGCGACGATAAATTTGCGTCGGGTTAGCTATAGGTTGGTTTTTCGTTTCCTCCGTACATACCTGTCTCGCAGCGTCGAACGAAAACGCAAAGTGAACTGCATCGCGGCTCGATGTCGAGTCTACTAAACTCGTCGTCCATTTGCCGCGATCGTAAATTAGGCGGCCACAACTTGATAGTCGCCTTTAGAACATCGACCCACCGGATCGAGAATATATTATGTTGGTCCCCGTACAGCTACTATGGTTGTTACAACCCCTGGGCTATTTTCACCGACGCAACCACCACCGACGTACTACAGGCCCTCGTGTATGTGATCATCGTCGTCGACATTGCAGATAATGACAACGACGTCGACGACAACGACGACGACGATGACGATTAGAATGACATAGGTGTCGTACGTCAACTAAGTAATTACTAATTAGCGATAGTGGCCCGTTCACGTTGACACGAGGGTTGTCAAGTTATTTTTCATATTTCGAAGGAAATTGGACACGCTGGTAAATATAACGGAAAAGGATTTATCATGGAATCATTCGTTCGCGTTTAATCTAAATTTCGAAATATTATATCTGCACCGGTAAATATGTATAATTGGCATGGAAAATTATTAATTAAAATCTTTTTGTTTCATGTGGCTGATAAATAACGGTGGGAACGGGAAATTATCAGCGCGGCGAGGAATCGTTGGGAGAAAATTTGATTTCTACGTGACTGCACAATCGATGCAAAGTGAAAATGAGATAATCCTTTAAATCGCACTTAGCTTGCATGTTTAAATTTAATCGACGCTGAAAGCGCGACGGGGGGGGGGGGGGATGATGGGGATATTCTGTTTAATATCAATCTATATCGTTCTCGCGGAAAAAAGTTTTGCCCATCGAACGGAAATTAATATCCGAGCGAATCCTAAGGACACCGGTTTATTTGTCGTCTCGCGATCCGTCATACGACAACGGGAGAACACTTTTTTCCCAGGAAGTATATTATAGAACCGACGTGAAAATTGCAAGAAAAGGGTTCTGCGTGCAATATCTTGTAACGTTGCCAGAGAGAAGCTTCTGTAGAAATATCCCGGCTTCTTTTCGTGACGTCTTAAAAAGCGAGCGGTGAAGTTAATTTCATCGCCAGATGCTTCTCGCCCGCTATATTGGTACTTCTGCAAATTAAACCTCACGCCGTAATATATTCCGATTGAATTATTTTACACGGTACACTAGATTTCCCTTCCGTTCGTACGTTTTCAATTATTCACCACCGTATCGGAGAATTACTTTCATATAATTTTCAATCGTAGCTTTCGTCAATCAACAAACACGTGTCTCCGTCGGAACACCGTAACAATTTCGCACGATATTTTCATCAGAACGATGAGAATCAAACGGGCCGACGTCGCGATCCCTGTGTGTAATTTACGTAGCTCATTTTTACGAACACCGTGGCATTATTCCACGGCGTCGTAAATATTTTATTACCGAAGGATCAACGGGCGAAATTCGCCGGCAATCCGAAGTGCCCCTTCGAGACGCGTAATTTATGAATCATCGTTCGCCGGCGAAAAACGAGCAGCCGAATTGAATCTGATTTTTACGAAGAACTTAAAGAGTGATTTTCCACACGGAGATTTTCATTCATACGGGGAACACCGACGAACTGCGACGGGGTAAGATTTTTCCCTCGGTTAATTCAATCGGATGAAAAATCCCCGTCCGTTCTGCGAACAGCGAAACGTCCGTCTTAATTTACCGGCTTCGGGTATTTTTTAATTCGATCTTACGACCCGACTTACCAGGCGACGGTGCTACGATATCCGTCGGCGAGTAGTAAAACTTTCGAAAATTTTGCGAAATTTTACAACGTGCCACACGGTCACGATTCCTGGAGTTTTTTAAGATTTAAGAGAATTAGCAGGTTTATGCAAAGTTGCTTCACTGTAATTGCATTAAGCCTTCTTTACACTATTATACCTTTAAGAAACTTTGATGAAATTTATTGGTCCGTGATACTGAAAATATCTACCCGCTTCACTTGCTCCTCGCCCCCATTCACCTCCAATTATCCTTTTTCCAGAAAGTATTGAAAGTATCAAAAGTATATTCGATAAAGGTGAAACTTTGCTTTAGGCGGGGGAAGGGGGAGAGGGAGGGGGTTTAAAGCGAGAACTAAAAAGTGACAGTGTTCCATTACACAAGTTTCAAGTTAACACAGACGGGGTGAAAGCAAGGATATTTAGGTCGCCTGTAATAACTTTTTAAACAGTTGATACTATTAATTAAAGTTTTCTCCCTCGTACACGTTAACATTATTAATCCGTGCCCTCGCCTCTTCGAAAACCGTCCATCAAAACAAATATTAAAAACATTCTACAAAAAATAAACAACCTATCCACGGAAACATTTCCTTGGATAACTTTCGTTACAAATTAAAAAAGAATTACGCATAGACTTTTACAATTTCAATTACAACATCTACCCGGTAACACTTTGAACAAAAAGACGGTAACGGGTAACCAAAACGGTAAGAGCACAATCGACGTAATATACACCCTCGACAAGGGTGAGAAACAACCTTTAAATTTCCAGTTGCGGTGTCTTATCATCCCTCTGGTCACCTTTCGAAACACCCACACCCACACCGCTCTATATCCGCGTGGCAGACGTCCCCGTTCCTTTGACGACGTCGCGTCAACGGTATGTCTATCTCTCCACTTCACCTTCTCTCCCTCTCTCTCTCTCTCTCTCTCTCTCTCTCTCTCTCTCTCTGGAAGCCTTTACTCTCATTCTCCCTGTCCGTCTCTTTGCCGAAAGTTTCTCGCCGGTAAGTTTGGGATATTGTCGTAACTCCGTCGTCCGACATGCAGGCCTCCGTTATATTGGTGCTGGGGATGTCTATGTACGTGTATCGGCATTGTTCCCCGTCTGGACGACATGTACTATGGTCGACGGAGAAACTAGTTACAAACTCCTTCGTTTCACGCGGGCCTGTCCTTACGTCGAGATATGGGACCCACCCCGACGGAATTGAATTCGATCGCAACGGGCTGTCTGTTATCGGTGACGTTACGCGTCAACGGCGACGACGATTTCGGTGAAAACACGTTCGTCGTCGTCGTCGTCGTCGTCTGGTATCCGTGGAATTTCGCGGTAATGAGAATTTAACGAGTGAGGGTACCACGGCGGGTCGAAATGTCGTGAAATAAAAGAAAAAAAAAGAAGAAAAGAGAGAGAGAGAAAATGGAAAAGCGTACCGGTTTCGCTTTTGAGATATTTCCGTGGTGACGTGTAAATTGCTTTTGGGTAACGGGATGGTATGGTTCTGTTTGTAACCGTGTACGTTCTGCTTTTAAATTATTCGGAATTTCTGTCACATCGTTGGGTATACATGTGGTTACATTGTGCTCGCCGTCTCTGTAATCGGTCTAACGTTAACTTCGTGCCACGCCAAATTTGCTAGATTTTGATACTTCACTGAATACCACCCACATCCTCTACGGCTGACAATGGAGAGGAAGAGGGAGAGAGAGAGAGAGGGAGAGAGAGGGAAAGAGAATCTGTTGCATAATAGCAACGTATCCGTGACGGTCGCGAAACAATAATTTCCACGTGGAAATTATTCTTCCCGGATAAACGCTCGGGTTTACGACGCGAGGAAATTATTTTTGAGAAAGCGCGAGGCCGTTCTTATTTACCGGTAGGGTTCTACAAAGAAGAACAGGGAAAAAAAAGAAGAAGAAGAACAACAAGAACAAGAAGAAACGAGCAAACGTACTTCCGTACGGTAATAAAATTTGTACTTTACGTTCGTCTGTGTGTTTTTTTCTTATTCTCTCTTCTTTTATTACGACACTAGAGAACCGTAAAATTAGCCATTAAAATTAGCTTGGTATTTGCTTGAAATTAGCTATGCCGGCGGAAGTTGAGCCGTATCGGTCGCGGCAAAAGTGAGGTGTAACGTAAAAAACTCCTTACACCCGTCAGGTAAAAGGTCGACGAACCGTCAGGGGTTCGACGGTGAAAAAGGGGGAGGGAGGATTCGCGTGCAAGGTCGACGGCAAGGTGCCCGACGTGGCGCAAGAATCACGATTCTTATTCAAATATCTTCCCGACGACCGGCAACTCGCTCGGTTTACGGCTAAAAATAGATATTTACGTCGCGAATTTTGATCGGTTCGTTAACGCCACGCCGAAAGCTCCGAATTTAACGTCGACGTGGATTTTCGGACCGAGGGGTGGTTGCATTACTTGCAGATGTTGCCGAGAATAACTAAGCGCAAATATTTTCAGCCGCCATATCGGCTGGAAGTAAATCGATTTACAATTTCATACAGGAATTTTCACTATCTGACATTCATTCTTAACCGATAACCCGCTACGCCACCGGAGACCTATTTTAATTCGAATAACACGGGTCCCTCCTTCTATTATGTAATCCATAATTGTAATCAATGAATCGTCTAAATATTAAACAAGAAAAAAGTCGAAGAAAAAGAGGGAAACCGATACAAGCATACACGCAATACTGATAAACCCGTACAAGGTCGTCTATGCGTCAACATTGTGTAACGTTACATCATAGAAAATGTAGGGTCTAATCTATCAGTCTTTTAAAAAACAAAATACATTAGTCATAATTATCTAACGTATACATTTCCTTAATCTCGTTATCCGACGTTTTATATTATCTTTCTCGGCTTTAACGTCGACCAATTTGAAATTA
This sequence comes from Mimumesa dahlbomi, assembly GCA_917499265.3. Taxonomy (NCBI): domain Eukaryota; kingdom Metazoa; phylum Arthropoda; class Insecta; order Hymenoptera; family Crabronidae; genus Mimumesa; species Mimumesa dahlbomi. The sequence goes on along the minus strand of OU824114.1, from coordinate 3,336,432 downwards.
CCGAATGTAACGTTACCGTCTTGGTTAATTAGCCACGAAAATTTTCCATTCTCCTTCTCTCTCTTCCTCTCTCTCTCTGTTTCTCACTGTATACCACTCTCTCTCTGTCAATATGTAGATTACCATTGTCTATAATGGTAAGCCAGCTGAACGTAACGTCAGTTCCTGACGAAATCGTTTCATTAGTCAGCCACATTGAATGACTAATGCAACCGAGCCTGCTTAGTCGTGACATCAGGAGGAAGCGCAAGAATGACGTTCGCCTCTGCGAAACGCGGCTGTGTTACGCATTGTCACGATAACGGTGTTCGCGGCAACGATAAGGGGAGAGAAGGCACACATAATCCGACGTCTGTCGTCGAAGACCCGACGTCGACGAGCACGAGCTCGAATCCCCGACGTTATGATTCTCTCGATGAATTTCCTGAAATTTCTACAATCGTCGGATTTGGTTTTCTGACAGATCGTTTAGGGGTTGAAATTTTTCATACGTTCAACCCTCGTACAGTCGGGGTGTTTTTAACAATCTCGAAGAGATTGTGACTTTTAATTAAGTACCATTGTCGTAAGTAACAATGTTCTAACGTTTCTGTCTCGTGGAGTTTGAGTAAAGTTTGTCGAGCTAAGAATACACGAAATAACATGTCGAGATGTTTCTCGTGCATTTTTTAAATAATCTACTTTACGTCTTACCGTAGATATCGAGGGATTATATTCGAAACATTTTCCCCGTAGAGTTCCATGAATTACAAATATTCCAGCCGAAATATCGTAAAACGTCGGTAACGTTATTCCGGTTCGGACGTTGTATCGTTAAATCGTTTGTATGTACCTCGAAGCGATTGTTTGCTAGGTTCTCCAAGTGAACCAGTGAAATCGTAAAAACAAGATACCCGGTGGGAAGGGTTCCCATCTTACCGAATACAATCCCATTACCCCTTTCGACGGAATTACTTCGGAAGCAAGGAAGCTAAGGTCAGAGTGCATTTACTCGGTCGGTCAATAACTCGCGCGAGTTTACAAGTGCACGCTGCTGCGAGCATTTTAAATAAGCGGCACGATGAATTTTTCTCCCGGTGCCTGGCTGTCCTACCGTCGCTCCAGACGAATCCGCGGGATTTTAATGGAAATTAGGAAGACGGTGAAACAACGAAGGGAAACAGAGAATATTTGTACCGTGGTAGGTACGGGGTCGATTATAACACGGGTCAAATGTGATATTCGTTGGTAAATCTACTCCCGTATATTAAAACAATCACAATTAACTGATTTAACAGCGTCCAACTTGAATACACACACGTGAACGTGGGGAAAATTATTCTGAAATTTATCTCCGTGTATGAAACTGGATATTCCATAAAAAAATTCTCGTTCTATCGTTTTCATAATTTACTTTGTCACCCTAATAACCGTAATCACCACGAATATTTAAAAATTCACCCAAAAGAGTGTTCCGCGCGGGAAAGATAATCAACGAAATTTCGGGGAATTCTTGCAAGTTCCTTGATTCCGATTAAAATCAATTCAGCCAGGTGTAACCGCGCGCATAACGGCGGTCGAAACAGATTATCAACAACGGCACTGCAGAGGGAACCGCAGACACTTGCGGCAATCGAGTTCGTAGATTCCGTTTCGCTGCCGCGGGGAAGTTACTTCTACCATTCCATCGCGATCGCCTTCGTGCGAATCGATGGGCCACGTGGATACGTGGGATGGTTCATGGTGGTCGAAAATCCAGCCCCCTCCCCCCCCCCCCCCATCGGTGCCCATGTAAGTCGTTGTCGCAACAAGAATCCGAAACATCCGGTGGAACGAAATTCCTGGCTCGGCGACCTCCTGCATGACACACCTGCGAGCACACATGCGTTTACACGTGTAACGGTATGCGTGCGATTCCGGTAGTTTTATGGTTGTATCGCGTATAGTTATCCGGCGGGAACGCGTGTTTCGGTGTTTCGCGGGAATTGGGCTAGATTTTAGCCGAGATTCTCGAATCGCTGCGATATTTGTTTGTTTATTATCATTTTGTTTTTTATTTGTTTGGGGGACTTTGAGGGAAATTCTAGGTTTTAAGGGATGAGAAAAGGAACCCTTGAGGGATGACGAATTAAACGTGACGACATGAATTAAATGGAATACAAAGTACCGGTAATACGAACGACGATCGGTACGATTGACGGTGACTCTGAATTTAACAAACTATGGTTCTACCTATTCGAGACCGTATGGTAGTATCCGGGAAGGTACCGGAAAATACAAGAGGAGATAGGGAAATTGCCCTGTTACGGGGTGGAGAAAGATTCGGTTCCTGCCAGCGACATAGACTGCCATCCAGGTACCGGTGTCCTTTGAGAGCCTCTAAACTACTAAAAATACCTTGTTCAAAAAGAGAATTGAGAAAGAAAGAAAGAGAGAGATAGAGCGAATAGGGTGGAGGGGTATAAATAAGGTTGCCGATAGCATCTTCACGGGAGAGAAAGAAAAAGAGATAACGGTACAGATAGCCCAGGCACGACCACGAGATAGGGAAATTCCCTGTTTATGCAGTGGAGAAAGTTTCGGCGCTCGAAATATCCCTACGGTACACATACATACATACATACATACATAGATATCGAAACACCAACATATCACCCAAGGCGCGAGTACTTTTGTCCCATGGATAACCACCGGTGGAAACGGACCCCCGGAAAAACGATCCCAGAAGACGCGTTCGAACAATCGAAATCGTTGAGTATCATATCCCCCCTCCCCCGCCCCTCCCCCACCCATTTCCCACTGTTTACTCGACCATCGACAACGGCGCAAGAACACGTGACGCGCAACATTTACCTAATTTCCCTGACCTAGGGGAGAGAAACGGGGCGCAATCTATATACATATACATACATATATATAAACGGTCGACGTCGGTCGCGCAAAGTGGAGCGAAGAAAACGAAGAGTATGTATGTATGTATGTATGTATGTATGTATGTATGTATGTATGTATGTATGTATGTATGTACGTATACATACATATAACCACGGGGCACCGACGGAACAAGGATCGCTGCGGCGAATTCGAGGGTGTGCGGAGAAGCACTTTTTAAGCACGGCCAACTCCAAGGGGACGGGAAGGGGGTTAGTCCGGGGTGAGGAGGGAAAGGGGTAGGAGAAAGGGGGATGGTAGACGCGCAGCAGTCATCTAACACGACCCCTTTTCCACGTGTTGCTCGCCCCTTCACCGGTGCACGGCCAGAGAGTGCCGCTAACGAGGACCCCGCCCCTGTGACGTCATACCGTGCCGCGCTTGCGTGTGCGTGACGTGTACGCACGCACGCACACACACACACACACGCTCGGTTGGACTTACGCACCACGGTGAAAATCGTGTGCGTCATACCCACCCCTCGAATCGGTTTCTTTCTTACGTCTCGGTTTACTCGATCTTTTTGTCTTTTGGAGAGAAACAGGAGGGTGTACTTAGACGGGGGATGTTTTCAGCCCCATTTGGATTATTTAATATTGACGTTGAGTTTTGTTCAAAGGTTATACTTTTGTAATTATTTGATAATGGTTGGAGGTAATTTTTTTAATAATACTTGTACACGGAGCGAGGGAACGAGATACGAGTGTTTTTTCTCTATTATTTAAAATAAAAATGAACGTTTATCATCCCTCTACGTTGCTCATTGTTTCACACACAGATCTCCACTTTTACCGGGGTATTTTCAACTGTGTCGTATACGCGCCCACCAGCATCCCTTATTACCTCACTTTCCCTTCGCCCTTAAACTCCGTCCCTCTTTCTCTCTCCCTCTCTCTCTCTCTTTCTCTCCCTTTCTCCGGTGTACCCCGGCACTAACACCGTTTATTTCTCTTTCCCTTTCTCCTTGCTCGCCCCCACGTTCTATCACCCTTTCACCCTTCCATCCCTCGTCCCGGTGCGATCCCTGCGAAGTGTACGCGCACGTCCATGTGTGCGCATGAACCGTAGGGACGAGGGTTGCGAAACGGGTGCACGGAGAGAAACGGAGAAAGAACCTTCAACCCCATACGTACGAAAGGGAGAAAGAGAACGAGGGATACACAGAGGCGCATACACACACACACACACACACACGAGCAATCAGGAAAAGGATACAGAATCACCGGAGCATCTGTACGCGCCAGAGAGAGAGACGAAATACACATATACACACACAGTCACACACAACGATGGAACAGAGGAGAAGGAAGAAAGACAGCGGGACGGAAAGAAGGGCAGAAGGGGCTAGTTGGCGTGGGGGTGTATCGACCCCTGCCAGATTCGCGCGATTCTTTCGTAAGTAGAGAGAGTGAGAGACAGCGAAAGAGAGAGAGAGAGAGAGGGAGAAAAGCATCGACCGAACGCGAAGGTAGAGGAGATGGTGGACGGTGGTGATGGTTGAAGTAGAGAGGGGGCGCAGTGACGTCATGGATGCGCGAAAGAAAGGGAGAAAGATGGTTGTAGCATGAAAGGGGTTGGCGGAAAGGGGGGTTGAAGTTCGCAGCTAGGCCGAACGCATACACACGCGTTCGTGGGTTGGTACACAACGTCAGAGGGTGGAGGGGATGAAGAATATCGTATCTCGAGCGTGTGCGCTCGTCCGTCTGCTGACGCGATTCTCGATCGTAAAATCGATTTATGATCGTAACCCTCCCTCCATCCCTCCCCCTCCACCTCCTGTCCTGACGCAAGAAGCCACCACGACCTTATCGAAGGGGTGTGCTGTGAATTAGAGAACCCCGGGATCCTCTGATTGGTTTTTGATTATTGAAACAGAGAGTCTGACTTAGGTGTCGACCCCCCCGAGGGGGTTTTACGGATACGTCGGCCCTGGTTCGATGACTGATAATGCGAAGAGATCACCCCCCGCGCGATGGGAGGATCAAGGGAAAAAAATAATTCCCCCACCCGTCAGGGAACAAGTTAATAATTGTAGGGGAGTCAGGTTGCTGTGACGTATTTAGGAGGACGATGACGAACAACGTGGTTTCAATTTGTCATAGGTATATATGTATGTATGTGTGTATATGTCTGTATGTACGCGTGGAGGTATACGTGTGTTTATCGAGAAAGTACCGCGGAATATATAGAAAAAGTAGGGAAATACAGTTTCCTTTTATTATTCGTTATTTTAATCCGTGACGACGATAAAAAAAAATAAAGGAAGAGTAGAATGGAGAACGAAAGATACGCTTTTAGCAGATAGGATATAATTAGATTTTAAAACTTCGCGGCTATGTATCCACGCTCCGCGCGAGAATAAATATTTTTCTCTCCGAACGACGGCGCAAACAGTGCTGATATCTATTTAATGTACTCGTATCCTTTTTCGTTCATTCTTTTTTTTTCTCTGCTATCTAGAAAGCACGTTCTACATACGTACAACGCGATGGGTGATTAGAGCGGAGAAATTAGTGGAAACTGGCTGTTTTAGACAGACGTAGGAGGAAACACTGATAACACCGTCGTCGTCCGAATGAAAATACGGCCCGAAAGTATGTATACACCGATCCGCACAGTGTTCGTTCACCTTATGACGTGATTATCAATCGCGAAATCGATTCGCAGCGGTGACGCACGAGAACCACGACGACGCCGCTGTAACTGTACCGGTATACGTATGTATGTATGTATGTATGTATGTATGTACGTGCAAACGATGCGCTTGTCGATTGGCTTCTTCTGGAAGGAGCACGTCTATCTTCGGCGTGAAACTTCTTGTCTACCTTTCCCGGAGTTCGTTTACTGACATCGACCGAAAAAGTAACCGACAGCTTCGCGAAAATTTCGGACGTCAGCAAAATTCGAGATCCGACAACGACGCCCGGGTGCGTTCCGGTGAATCGTCTGCGTTCGAAATTTCACCCACAGAAGATCGTTTGAGTGGAAAAAGTAATTCTCGCGTAATTTTCGTGCGCCCCATTTGCGCACTTTGTTCGCGCAACGATATTCAGATAGAGGGTGCGGACAAAGAGAGAGAGAGAGGGTGAGAGATTTTTGGAGAACGCGATGGAAAAAAAACATATTGAGGATGAATTGTTAGAAATCGTTCGTCCGTTTGACAGGAGCTGTCAGTCGAAGAATCGATCGACACTTGGGAGATTTTAGCAGACGATACAACCGACAAAGGAATTGCCTGTCGGGCTGAATGACGAATAAGAGATTTTCCAGAGAATCCGGGGAAATACGAAAATTGTAATTCACATGTGTTACGAAAGAACCGATGAATAAGTTACCTGTAAATCCGTGTAGCGATCAGTTTCCAGAAAGAAAACGTTACCGGCGCGATTATTATAATCATGTAATTAGTTTTGCGGTTCGATATTCATGGAAGTTCGTTACCGAATGTTCCGAGAAACGAGTGGTAATTAGAAGGGTGTATAGGTGGAAATTAATAGGAAAAAATTATATTGTTCATATCCGGCGGTGTTCATAATACAGCTCTCGTTTCCCATTCGGATTTAATTAACGTTCGATTGTATTTCGCCGGTGAATTAAAGCCGTCGAAAGTTATCGCGTGAAAAATGGAAACCGTAATGTTTGCGTTTAAAAGGGTTTCATCTATGATTCCGAGGTAGACTATACATACACGTGTTGTACGTGTACACTCGCGTTACAGACACTGTAAGAAGCCCTCTGGAATTACCATGGGAATAAGCTCTCGTGATTAAGAGCACTACATACACGCAATCAGATAACAGTCGGTTATTTACATTCAAGATGGAGGGACACCGTTGAAAAAAATTCATTCTAATGTAAACCACGGTATTACGTAGCACGAATTACTTTCACCTTTATCCACGTTCGCCGACTAATGAACTTGTATTTTACTTTTCGAATCTCATTAGTAATCTCAGCCCACCTGTCGACTAAATCAAACCTATAAAAACCCATCGCACCTATCGCAGTCCGACTTTTTATTCTCCACTCTCTTTAAACTTAAATCCATTTTATTTTCAATTTCCAGTTCGATTCACCCCTACGTACGTCACTTATATTTCATTTGTGCCAGACTATTTTTCCGTGTACTGCTATTTTTTGTCACAAAATTCATTATAACAACCCTTGAATTCCCTTTGCGTCAAATTCTTCCGATCCCGACGTTGGCGGAGAAAATTTCACAAGAGAGATCGAGAGTCTTTCTCGAATCGTGATGACAGCATGATCAGCGAGACTCATCGGGGCGTCGCGTAATTTCGCGAAAATCCGCGAGGCCCCGCCGCGTCTAAGTGTTCGACGCGGAGTGACAATAACGACAGCCGTCGATGGTGTTAGTGGTTGCAAAATTAGCAGCGCGAGAAGCTACGCTATTTCGAGCTTCCCCCGACGGCTAAAGTTCAACAGGATGGATGAAGTTCGATACAACAACGTCTGACGAACATCGCGTTGCTCGAGTACTACGTACGCGACACCCGTCACTAGTTGTTATGGTTTTGCTTGCCAATACGTGTATTTTATATTTCGTTGTTTCCCAACGCGGCGGAATAGGGCCGGCGAAATTTACAATCGAATCGCCGAACGAATCACGAGTGGGAAATATTCATCAGAGAAACGAACTCACTCCGTACGTTGATTTCACGACGGATTGAATTGTTAATTCGATTAATAACTCTTGTGATTGTTCCTATAGGCGAACGGGAAAGTACCGTTGTGTCAAGGTAGTGAATAATCAACGAGACTTTTCTTTAATTACCTATCGTTCCTGTTGTAAATCGATTAAAACAAGAGACAGAGAGGGAGGGAGAGAGAGAGAGAGATACTCGAGTGGAGTTTACCGGGAAAAAACGAGTTTATTCTTCCGTGTGAAAATACCTAATTAAGTGGAATTTAATTTCAATGGACCGATTGTGTCGTAGGAATTATTGTCGCAATTTTACTTCAATTACCCGTCGTTAGGAATTATAATAATTCCTATAATCGTCATTGATTGATGCGATCGAAATAGATTTACCTCGTGATTTTCTTCCGTGCTGACACTTCGTTGTGAGTGGCGTTCAGGTGAATTTTCGTTCCACCTGGCCGTGCGACGTGATTTTCACCTGACGTTTCACGTGACGGGCCCGCGGTCGCGATACACGGTTATTGGCTGAATTAAAAACCACTCCGCGGGATCGTGTTTCTGCTCGCGAGCTTTTTTTCGAGAAGCGTTAACGAAAAAGAAAAAAAAACAAATATATATATAGAAGGGGAAAACTCTTTGACGTGCCGTCCGTAAATTAACGTTATCAGGAAACGTCGTGCAGAATAATATTTAGTAGAACGGAGTACGTATGCTTCCAAGTCGCATGCCTGTAAATAGAGAACGCCGTTACCTAATTGTCCGTAAAGTTTATCCATCGATCATACTCGCTTACCCGTCGTAAGCAGCACCCGAAGAGTCCGCCCCTGTGCTCAGCCCCCCCACCCCCGTCCAAATTCCAAATTTAGAAAAACTTCCAGCGAACTACTTAACGCGGCAACGACACGTAAAAAAAATATAAAAAGACCACTCAAATGATCATCGTGGAATTTCCAATAAACACCTACACCCACACGATCGTCTTCTGAAACAATGTTCGTTATCATTCTAATAATAATTCTTCATTATCATTATATAATATTTTGAATACATACCGTAAGGCTGTAGGCGGTGGAAATTCATCATTGATTCTCTAATTGCATTCCGCAGTGAATATCTTCGGATTGTTATGTAACTGATTGGATGTTACGCGGGTCATTGGTAAAGGCATTGAAATTCACAGTGTCGATGTTAGAGGTATTAGAGAGGCAACAAAGATACATACAAACGTATCGAATCCGGTATTACCGATATCAAAACGGGAATCGGTATACATGCAAATTGCTTAGATTCATCACGATATTAGAACCTTTCGCCAGTAGTAGCTATCTAATGATGGATATACATATAGTCGGGGTATCATAAATCCTGATAGCTCGTGTACATACACATACAGCGGTGTTACGCGTCGTTACGCGGTCACGGGGAAATGACTGTTCTCATGGGGGGTGGCAACTATCATCGAAGTAATTTCATTCTCACCGGTTTAACTGCGGCATTTAATACCGGCGGAATCAATTGTTAAATACGGTTATCGTAAAACTGATAATACGACGTACCGAATGCGCGGCCCGTCGGCGAACATTTGATCCGACTCCCTCGCATTCATAATAATCGATGTTCGATTAATTTCCCGCATATGCCATCGTTCCGCACCGCTATGGGAATACGTTTAGCGAGTGTGAGAGATTGATATGCGGTTTGAGATCGCCGGGAAATTAAAGTCGACGCGAATGAAACAGCGTTATCTTGCTGTTTTTTTGCATTGCGTTTACGCGATTCGAGTCATATCGATGTGAATGGTGCGCCACTGTATTCGGGGTGACATTCTACGTCGAAAACGTGTGCAACAATTCGATATTTCAATTTTTCGTTTTATCGCAAAATTTGAAAGTACCGTTTTGGATTTTTCGGCCGCTGTTTTTTAATTTTTAATATATCGGCAGGAGTCTTTCACTAGCTTATTCCGCTTCGAATTCCGCGTCTAAAACTTGCTCGATGGTTTTGATACTATAAAAATTGCGAAAATGGCGGGCGAATTACGAAAATCGCGAAAATTCATCATTTTAAAGCAGTTTTTCGTTTGGCATTCGCTCAATTTTTGAGATAGCGATCTGAAACTGGTACCATTGTTTTAGTTAGGAAATTCTACGGCAGATCAACATATAATAGTTGTACTTTTCGAAAATTTAATTTTTCGCCAAAATCTGAAGGGGGTAGGTCAGGATTTTTTGCGATTTTCGTAAATCGCTCGCCATTTCCGTAATTTTTGAGCTATTAAAACGATCCGGGGCGTTTTGGACGCGGAATCCGAAGCCGAATAAGCCAGTGAAAGAATCATTTTGATATCTCAAAAATTGTGGAAATGGCGAGGGAATTACGAAAATCGCAAAAAATCCTGACCTACCCCCTTCAGATTTTTGCGAAAAATTAAATTTTCGAAAAGTACAACTATTATATGTTGATCTGCCGTAGAATTTCCTAACTAAAACAATGGTACCAGTTTCAGATCGCTATCTCAAAAATTGAGCGAATGCCGAACGAAAAACTGCTTTAAAATGATGAATTTTCGCGATTTTCGTAATTTCTTCGTCATTTCCGCAAATCTTTAGATATCGACCTGAATCTTTCACTGCCTTATTTGGTTTCGAATTGCGCATCCAAAGCACCTTGGATCATTTGAATAGCTAAAAAATTATGGAAATGACGATGGAATTACGAAAATCGCGAAAATTCATCAATTTAGAGCAGTTTTTCGTTCGGCGTTTGCTCAATTTTTGAGATAGCGGTCTGAAACTGGTACCATTGTTTTAGTTAGGAAATTCTACGCCAGATCAATATATAATAGTTGTACTTTTCGAAAATTTAATTTTTCGCCAAAATCTGAAGGGGGTAGGTCAGGATTTTTTGCGATTTTCGATTTTCGGCCGTCATTTCCGTAATTTTTGAGCTATTAAAATGATCCAGGGCGTTTTGGATGCGGATTTGGAAGCGGAATAAGCCAGTGAAAGAATCACTTTAATATCTTAAAAATTGTAGAAGTGACGAGCAAATTACGAAAATCGCAAAAAATCCTGACCTACCCCCTTCAGATTTTTGAGAAAAATTAAATTTTCGAAAAGTACAACTATTATACATTGATCTGCCGTAGAATTTCCTAACTAAAACAATGGTACCAGTTTCAGACCGCTATCTCAAAAATTGAGCAAACGCCGAACGAAAAACTGCTCTAAATTGATGAATTTTCGCGATTTTCGTAATTCCATCGTCATTTCCATAATTTTTTAGCTATTCAAATGATCCAAGGTGCTTTGGATGCGCAATTCGAAACCAAATAAGGCAGTGAAAGATTCAGGTCGATATCTAAAGATTTGCGGAAATGACGAAGAAATTACGAAAATCGCGAAAATTCATCATTTTAAAGCAGTTTTTCGTTCGGCATTCGCTCAATTTTTGAGATAGCGATCTGAAACTGGTACCATTGTTTTAGTTAGGAAATTCTACGCCAGATCAATATATAATAGTTGTACTTTTCGAAAATTTAATTTTTCGCAAAAATCTGAAGGGGGTAGGTCAGGATTTTTTGCGATTTTCGTAATTTGCCCGCCATTTCTACAATTTTTGAGATATTTAAATGATCCTGGACGTTTTCGACACGGAATCCGAAGTCGAATAAGCCAGTGAAAGAATCAGATCAATATCTAAAAAATTGTAGAAATGGCAGGCGAAAAATGAAAATCGCAAAAAATCCTGACCTACCCCCTTCAGATTTTCCGAAAAATTGAAAAATCGGAAATTTAATTTAATATTCACCGTTTTAACGTAGAATTTCATACATAATACGATGGTACAAGTTTTACTTTGATATTTCCAAAATTACGCATGTGGCGGCCGAAACACTTTCAATTTTTATCTCCTTTTGAATCTCCGTGACGTAACCATTTTCCACCTTGTTTTCCAGAAAAAGAAAACTTACACGTCGACGTCACAGCTTCGTATTGTCGGTGATTATTATTATTATTATTCTTATTATCGACGAATATTTTTCCCCAACGTCACGGTGGTTCGTCCTCGTGGAAAATCATCTGTATTAGTGGCCTCGACGGGGATTTCCATCCATCAATCGGTCGAGTCCTATCGAACGAGAAGATTCATCTTTTCCCGTGGATACGCGCGTTATATTTCTTTTGATGGCGCGACGTACGGTCGCTCCGCGGATATCTATCGGTATCCGGTGAGCATCACCGATGTCCAACACAGACGTTTATTATACGGGTGAACGAGTGCTCCGAATGGCTGCCAATTTTCTGTACGGATGCGAATCAGAGGACCTTATCTGTGCATCGTCTCGAGAACGAAAGACGTCCGCCTCTGCGCGTGATATTCCGACCGCCCCGAGAAAGATTGCTACCCCATAAATCAGAAACGGAACCGAATATTCCTCCCTTTATGTTTTTTCACCTGTTCATCTTCTTACACAGGGTGGCCTGGCAATCGCGGTAACCGTGAGAGAGAAGCGATTTCGCTTTCGTGAACGTGTTTTCCTTTCTTTTATTCTTCGAATATCACACGAATGTTTTATTTATAGTTTGAGAAAGAGAGAATATATATATTTTTTGTAATATTTTCAACAATAAACAGATTTTTATGATTATCTTCAAGCGAATTCCGAATTTCATGTCGTATCTGGAAGTGGGTTAGAATTTTGCGATAGGAAATATACAAATTTTTCGATACACTGGTATAGCTTTCGTATAGCTTTCGATTTATTTTTCCACCTGGAATTACGGACCCACCCTGTATACGAAGCTCGACAGTTTTTTTTTTATCCCCCTCGCAAACCGCGTACATTTCTTTGTTCATTATAAAGATAGATACTGGATACAATCCGAAGTTGATCGAAGTTAACGGTGGGGGACACAGATATACATACATACGCAACTCGTTCGGAATAACGCCCCATAAATTTAAGGGAAGTTTAACGTGCCATTACATGGAGGCCGTAATAAATCAGCTTTTCATTCCGTGGCGTACGTGCACGGTGAAACAGAAACTGGGTCGGTTTATGTTTTGTCATCGTTAACGTTACAAACTGTCGTTCCCTTATCGAGGCCACTTTGCACTCTTATCAGCGTACACCCGAGAAGCGTTACACTCGTTACCGGTTAACAAATTCTTACATCGTACGGTTAACAATAGCTCGCTAATTACATATACACTTCCGCGAACGAGTTTCCTCTAACACGTTTTCCCTTTTTCTGTGTGTGTTTTTTTTCCACAATCGTTTCCACTTCTAAACTCCACTTCGCGATCGATCTAACCGCCGCGGTTGTAAGACAGAAGTACGTGTTTTCAGTTTCGAAATATCGCCGCGCGAACTTTCACACGAACGAGATAAATCTTGGAATTCTCGCCGCATCGTATTATTCGTTCGAGAGGAACAAGTTCCCCCGATGCATTTTCTCCCGTCTGAAAACAATCCTCCGGACCCCGATTCAGGGGAAAGTTGACATTTTTTTTTTTTCGAAAATGTATCCCAGGTCTCCCTTTACGGTCGCACGTTTGACAAATACACAGGCCAATGTGACTCGCGGGGACGCGGGAAAATTAATGGAAGGAAACAATGAAACCGCGAGACTGTTAGCGAAACATTCCGATCGGGATTAATTGGCCCAACATTTCGGTTTCGAGTTACTCGAAAATCTCGCGCAAACATGACCCACGATTTACGAGCACCGTACTTCTCGTCATACGTATCACTCATATATTTTCTTATCCATGTACTATAATTCTATAATATTTTCTTCCCATTCGTTATTTCGCTACAACAAAAAATCCTCTGTATCTCTCGTTACGAAACGAGCCAACAACTCTGCGACAAATAAATTATCCGTTTCTTTTATAACGTTCTCGCCAATCAGGATGGAATTATTATTTGAAAAAAAAATGAACGAACGAACGAACGAATCGCGTTCGGATACACGAGGCGAGGTGTGATCGAGCGTTCGTTAAAAGTGTGCAAAGTGTCACGTGTATCGCAGCCGACACCTGACGAGCGGTGTTATTGTAAACGTACCCTCAAAACGTGAAAACGCGGTAATCCTCTTTCATATGTACGAACGACCACGCGCACTACACATATACATACACGCTACCGACGGAAATTACGGTGTAATCCTATTTCTGCACGCGTTACGTGTTAATCTTCACCTGGCACTGGGGACCCGTTGCAATAAAGTATCCCGTTTCTATTGGAATTCTCACTCGTATTCCGCGCGTGTCGTAAATCAGTCGCGCGGACACTCTGGATTGCTCGTTTGCCGGCCAGTAGCCATTCGTCGTTTGCTTTAAAAAGCTATACTCTCTCACCCTCACTCTGTGTGTGTGTGTGTGTTTTTTTTTCAACCGGGTACCATGATTGAAGGCTCACCGTCCGCGAAAATCGACCTTCGAATATGGGGCAGCGAAAATTTCTCACCCGTTTCGTCTATTCCTGACTGAAAGGTTGACAGTAATATACTCTCTTTCTTTCTTTTTTTTTGTTGGAGGGGAGTTTTATTCGAACGTCACCTTGCGAAATGTTTAAAGAACAAGATAGATCACGGGGGATGAGGGTTTTTGGGAAGAGGGAATTAGAACGGACGCGGACAAAGTAGAGGAACGGCTATTTGCCGTGCTACCGTTATAAGCTGTGCTAATAAGTACGTACAGTGGCACGGTAAATAGAGCGTCGTTACTACACGTGCAATTGCCCGAAACAGAGAAAATTTACCATCGGACGTGCAAGTTTGACCATCATCCAGAGTCCGGATTCTAGAGTACAACACGGCGGTGAATTATAAATGGAATTATTGCTGTCTCTGTTAACTCCAAACCTGGCGACAATTTTCACGTGTACACCTATTTCCATCTGAGCCTGATCTAAAATAAAATATTATATAATATTATATAATTGGATACAGTAGGTAACAGTATATTCTATAAAAATCAACGTAGGAAGCTGAATAAAAAATTTTAATATCCAAATCGTCGACGAACCGACGTTGATAGGTTTAGTGTTACAATAGGATAGTCGAATGTATGGAACATACATATTGTATATCGAGTAATAATCTGGCTACTCCCGTGGACCACGTGGAGAAACCATGATTCCGCCCGAAGATTTCGAAACATCATCACGGTTACGTGAAAATCCGGATCAGCGGGTTGCACGAAAATGAAATACCCAATTACGTACGTACGTCCAAACACACATACATATATACACACACATACCCAACGAATCACTCGAACTCTCGCGGAGTTCGCAGCCGTCGACGATGCAACGTGATTATCCAGGCGCAACTATGAAAAGCATTCTAATTGATTCAAAAGTGGCCGACACGGGTCCCGTCGGCCGTTCCACCGTCGACGACGCGAAATTCTGACGACCGCAAGACAATATGACGCTGGATAAACCCGGGGAGAGAGAGAGGTCAAAACACAATGGGGTGAGGGGACAAGTATATCCCGACGTGGCACGTGACTAGAAGGGATTCGTGGTGGTTGTAAATTATGTCCGTAGCGGGATGTACTCGATACATTTGCCGACGTACACAACAGGGTGATCCCCTAAATCGCCGCGCTACCAATTACGTTATAGAACACCGACAGTACGCGGTGCCTTTTCTCTAAGGAGATTTATCAGGGCCATGGATAAAACAGAAAAAAAAACAGAGAAAAATAGAGAAGAGGAAGAAGGAGAGAGAGAGAGAGACTCTCTCCTTGCACACCACTGTACAAGCCGGAGAAACTGCAAGTACATACGTCAGACTAATTTCCGCGAGTCTCATAAATTTCGGAAATGTTCTGAACCGTCGACGCGAAAGCACGGGACATTGAATTTACGAAGCTGGGGTGATCGATGGATCGCGTGGTTATTTATGCAAATATACATCGTCCTTTTCATTTTACTTTCCTAGAATTGAAATTAATAAAACGAACGATGAACGGTGTCGTTTATTTAAACAAGTTCAAGAGAACGCTTAGTACGTTGTCGGAATAATGTAATTACAAAGGAAATAATTCATCATATAGTGCGATTTATCATTTGCTTACCGTGATGAATACATATTTGCATAGAATCCTCACTGATTATACTCGCGGTGTAAAAATCCGGTGAGGACGAGTCTGTGTCTTCTTGTCGTCAACCGTTTCGCGTGATTATCTTCGTTTCTCGAAACTTTCCATGGTAGGTAAGTACGTTAGTCTTCAATTCGCGTAACACCCGGTAGAGTTGCTGGCTGTCGCATGCACGAGGGTAACACGTGCCGAGCTTTTGCCGTGGATACATTCCGCCGTTTAAACGATACGTTGGAACGGGACGTGGGGTACTAATCTTTGCCTTTGGCTTGGTAAACGGAAGCCGTCGGGACCGAGGATGCGTCGCGGCAAGTGAATCGAAAACGATGACAATCGTCGGGACACAAGAGTTTCGCGGGAAACAGGGAATTTCGGGGCGGCGGGTGCATATGTTTGAATTAAATGGAAATGTAAATGCGCTTTAAGGCCGTGTACACGACTTGTGAATCCACTAAGGGTTGGGAAAGATAGAGGGGGAAGAGAGGGATGGGAAGTGGAAACACACGTGTCTACGACGTCCCAAGTGTATCCGGGAAGTTTCGTCGGGACAAATAAACCTTTGCGTAGTACGAATTCGATTAGATTATTTCACCTAGGTGGGTGAAAGGTAAACTGGAATCGAACAACAAGTAGAATGTAATAGCGATGGATTTCTATAAATGTATTATATTATATTATCGTAGGGCTTATGGTTTGTATGGTTTATCACGTTAGTTTGACCAATATTATCCGTCAGGCGATTTTCATTGTTTGTCCACCGCGATCATACGTTATCGATGGTTCGTTATTAAAACACTCGGGTGTTTCGTGGACATTCAAGCATACAGGCCGCGTCCAGGCCGCAATTATCTCCGGCTGATACACCATGTAATTAGGATTTAACGCGAGCAAATGCACTCCGCCGCTTAAACCTAATGTTTGTTTTCGATTGCAAATGGAGGCCAACGGCCGCGGCGGCCATCGGTTAATTGTTTAAATAGGAAATTTTGCGTTTGATCGACGAAGGAAGGTAACGTTTCGGCCTCGGCAAAGCGATGCGGGCGACGCGGACGCGCGCTGATCGGTTTTCCAGTTCGTTTGCCAATTATTTGGGAATCGTTGATAAAGGTGTGTCCATGGGCCACGTGCACTTACATTAATTGTCGCCGGCAGAACGGCGAAACTCGTCGGAACTGTGTTTTGTCCGTATGTAATTCACGAATTAGTTTCGTACGTTTCGCGCTCCATTAGTATGCGTGTATGTGCATACATATGTGCGAATACATACATAGACGATAAATTGTCATTTCTGGTAGCAAACAACCGCCGATGGACAAGTTGTGTACGTACGAGGTGTCACATTTTAATATTTCTCGTCGATTATAAATGATAATTATTCACGATGGATCGAAATGTTTTGGATGAAAATTTTCGAAGAAATTAAAAATGTGGAATATTAAAGCGTCGATTGTCCAAAGCTTCGTTTAATGTCGATGATAATTGCCTGAAACAATTAAACGAGAACACCATGTACGTACATTGACATTTTCCCGATAATAGATCGAAAATTTCGTTCGCGTAAATATTCGGATATTCGACGATAGAAATTCTCGCAACGGCGATCAAACTTTTCCAGAATATCCGTCGCGCCTCCAGTGACGCTGGAAACATATGGAGAGCCAAGAACGTGGCGGCGAAAGATGAAAACGTGACTGCGCCGCGTATACATACGAGAAACCAGCGACGGAACTATTGTTTCATTTGCAAGCCGAATTACGAAACAGCCGCGTACCTACGTGCGTGTAATTCAGCCTTATCAAACTTCGCGCACCTGTAAGCGACGTTGTGTCGCGTACGTGTGTTATTCGATTATGTGCAAACGCAAATGCATCTTCGGGTACAATTCATCATAACGTAAGCGCAGAAACCGTGTGACAAGTTGATGTCACCCTAGCATCTTGCTACCGGTATAAACATCTTTCCAACGATCGTAATCCGGGGGATTCGGTTAACGTGAAAAAAAAAACAGAGAATTTTTCCGCGAAACCGGGGATAAAATGTCTCGTTCCAAAAAATGTGTTTCTACGATTTCGTGGTAGGGGTGCTGACGAAAAAATTCACCCCCACTTCTGACGTTTCCGACTAGATACGACAGCGCTCATTTGACTACGCAAACAGGGAGAGACAAAGAGAGAAAGAAAGAGAGAGAGAGGGAGAGAGTGCACAGCTCCCCCGATTTTCTCCGTTCGAATTTTTAAAACGCCTCTGTTTACGATGCCGAGCGTTATCAGCCCGGCACGAGGTGAATCACTCTACGTGCCCCGGCACTTTTATCGGGAATCGGGATCTTCGAGATTACTGCGAAACGCGGTTCACGCAATTATGCAAGCGGCGTGCGAACACAATATGCTCGGCGGCAAACACCGTCGGGCGGCTGCGAAGAAAACAAAATCACGAGGTGGAAAATGATGTGCATACGTGACAGTTTAAGTGGCGGCCCGGGCACCGTCGGGAAACAAGCACGGGCCGCCGATTAAACGGGCAAACGAAGTCACGTGATTTTACACGAACGGTACCCGGCGACGCGGCTCGGCCGCGTGCTGAAACGAAATTGAAGTATGCAAATCCCGTCTGCGGCGATGCTCGCGGCCGGAAGACTCCTGACAGCTGTCAAAAAATATCTACCCACCGGTCGTTCCGTCTTGACGTCTCGATATATGTATATTGTATAAGTATACGTTTCGGGCAATCAAATAGTAAGATAGTTCGAGATACTTATATTCACCGCACGGTACTTTAATTTAACGAGGCTGTTTTAAGGACAATTTTGAAGAATTGCATCATTCGCTCTGTCATGATTTCCTGGAAATTTGAACGGGATGTGTGAAAAAAAGTCGAGAGGAAGGTATAACTCAACGTTAATGTGGCTATTTTTCAGAAATAAAAACAATAGATCTTTCGGTGTCCATTAAAAATATACGATAATAATGTAAAAGTAACGAGCCCGTTTTTAATCAGCCTCGCTGTTAAATGTTATATAAAGTATCTGTTTCTAAAGTAACAAAAATTCCTACCAACCGGAATTTCAATGAAATTCATCCGGAAAACGTACCACCGCCGGGATGGCAAGAGGTAAAGGCGTCTACGATAGGACCGAATGAGATCGAGAGAGGAAGACGGAAGGCCTGAGATAGACAGGGAGAATGAATAACGAAGTTAGTCGAATATACGGGGAACTAGGCGTCCTATCTAGCACATCAGTCCGCTTCTAATTCGTATCAATCTCTATTATACGACACCGCACAACGTAGAACACAGGCACCAATTAAGGATCCACGGGAAAAAAGAATAATTCCTCGCGAATAGAATATATCATGTTTCGAACATCATTCTAACGAAAAAAATTGACAAAAAATCGAACGTTCTTCATACAAAAAGGGGAAAGAGAAACTAAATCGTCTCTTTAACGATCTTTCATCATCCCAAAGTCGGATAACGTTTCCGATGTCTCGCGCGTCGATGTTATTAATCATTCGCGAAGTATCGTGGATTAAACACCGGGTACATGGAGGGGAGTGGGGGGGAGGGGGTATTAAATTCGCACGATGCAAACTCCGCAGCATCTCCCGGTCAATCGATATTACTTACACGCCACCGCAACGATTACTGTCCTTGCGGGTTATCTATTATCGTTGCCGGCTACAAACGATCCAATCCGTTTCCGCGGTTTTGCCCGCGATCGAGACGTGATCCAGACTAATCGTCGGCCGTACGGGGACACGGTCGACGGCCGCAAGATTTTAGCGTAGAAGGTAACGCGTGTGACGGAACCCGCGATCCATGATCGTCTTACCGCCGTTGGGTTCGTCGGGAAGGAAAAGGCGGAAGATCAAGTACCGTCGACGGTGGACTCTTGATCCCTCTCGTTACCGTGTCGACCGTTCGGTGATCGATGATAAGGCTTTCGTCGTTGAGCGATCACGGAATCGAGTTAAAGACGGTTCTCCCATTTACTAATTTAACGGATGCTCGTTGTCACGCGGAGTCCATCGTTCCGCGAACTTTCCTGCAACGTCGTCGTCGACGTTGTTGTTCGCGAACGACGACAACGACGGAAAAACAATCGTCCAACGGGTCCTTTACCAATGTCGCGGATAAATCGTAGTCGCGGAAACGCGATCCGTTTCCGCTGGAAGCGGGTTTCCAATTGTAATTATTTCACGGGTACGTGACTCGAGGCGGGAATCCGTTATCAGCGGCAGACTCCGTGACAGTGAGATATTAATGTAATGTACCGTGAATCAAACCACCGGGCCAATTTCGTGTACGCGGCAACGAACCCGGGGTGATGTCAACGGATAGCGTCGTGTATCCTCTGGCTAATCGATACCGGATCAATTCCGATGACTGCCAAAAAAGAAACTTGTATCGAATTTGTATTTTTACGTTTCTACTATCTATACGTAGGTACGTATTGAAAAAGAAAAGTATTTCATTGGTTTATCTACGCGTGGAAATCACGTTCCGTACAATACGTACACACACGTATGTCTGTATATGTATAGACGTTTTTATTTCACCGTCGTGTTTCGAAATACGTTTCATAATTGCTATCTACATTTACGTCACGGCGGAAAGCACAATATTTTACAACTCGCAATCTCCCATGGAAAATATGATTTTTCAATACGACACATTCGACCTGTGCAAAACTGAAAACGCGGATGACGCAACCGGCCGTGCAATTACTTTCGCGATATAATATCGATTTATAATTAACAAGAAAATCCAATCCTTCGAATCGCGATTGTGAACAGAGAGAAAATATATATATATATAAAAAAGAAAAATGGGAAAAAAAACATTCGGATCGCGGATCGCGGAATTTCGAACGTGAACCGCGTTCGCGTTTCGCGCTATCGTAGTGTCGCGAAAAAAGGAAGTCGTTTTCTCCCCCCCCCCCCTCGCTGCTCGCTGTTTTTATTGGTAATTTATATTTAACGTTCCGCCGAACGGACGAATATGTATATCGAAAAATACGCGTGTAAAACCCCGGTGCAACGTCGGCTGCCAATAGTATTGCATCGTGCCCGCCGCACTTCGGTTCGTCCCGACACAAACGCCGCTGCGTTTCTGCTTTTTAAATATACCAGCTGAACTCTCTCGGCTTCCCAGTATTACGTCGCCGACTGACCACGACGCACGGTTTGTAATCCACGAGGAATCGGAGACCGATCGGACCAGCGAAACGGAGTCATCGAGTGACGCGAACGACACCCGGTGTTGCATACGTGGAATTGACAGACCTATCGATCGAGGTTCGTTCATTTCTTTCCACTCACCTACACGTCGTTGGATTTACTACGTCCGATTGTTGTTTTTTTACTTCTTTTCTTTTTTTTTTAAATTAATTCTTCTGGCAATTAAGTACCGTTAATGAGAAATTATAAGATACGTTGAAATCAGTGACCCCCTTTTAGATTAATTCTACGATGATAGGATTAGAATTGAAATTTTCTTTAAACACACTTTTTGGGAAATTGTTCGAATAAAAAGGGATAGAAATATCGCGAGAATAGAATCGATTCACACGAGATAAATCGATGAAATCGATCATGTGTCCGGGTACACGTGGATCTTCTTGAAAGGACTGGAACGTTCGAAAGGAACACCGGGAACGATAAGTGAAAACCTCACGGCGCGTTTATCGAGGTGCGTCGGGATGAGAATGGCGCGGCGATTGCACAGGTAGAAACGGGCTTATCGGTCGAATGGCACGCCGCGACGTAAATAATCTTTAATGGATTTCTATCGTCCTCACCTGGACGCAGTTCCATTTCTTTCCGCTAGCGATTGTAAGTAAGTACCTACCTACCTACCTACCTACCTACCGACCGTTCGGGAAATGTATTGCGAGCGGGAAGTTTCTCCGCGTGAACATTCTCGCGCGCGGGGAAATAATGGAAATAATGGGCAGAAAGGGTGTTTTGAAAAAAGTTTCCATTGAAATATCGATCGGCCGGCATTCACGGTAACGTCGGGCGTTACAATTCACCGTGATGGCGACGACGGTGGTGAGAAGTGACGGAAATTAAACTTACCCCCACCGTCGCGTTTTCACGTCGTCTTTTTTTTTTCCCCGCCCTCCCCCCCCCGACGATTCGACGCGATGAAAAGATTTTCCGCGGCCAGTTTTTCCATTACCGTAATGGGAATCGGCACTTGCGATTATAAAGCCTTTTTCGCACAAACGGAACACCGATTGTTCCACACATTTCCCTTCCTCCCCCACCTCCACTCTCCTCTCTCCCTCTCTCTCTCTTTTTCCGATCGTCGCTTCGTTTTTCTCTTCCACTTTATTACGATTTCGTTTCTATCATCCATGGCGAAACGTCGCTATACATACAATATTCTCCCCGTACAGCCGTGATTCAAAGCTTCGTTGCGTCGAACGGAATTGTTCCACAATTCCTTTATTTTTATATTTCTTTTTATTTTACCAAAGTGAAACGTTCTTTGTCACCGTTTCGAAAATAACTTTACCGCCGTCTCGAAACGATGGAACGTTTCAGGATGATAACCCTTTCGCGGTCGCCATCGCGAGCCGTACCTTCGTCGCTTCACTCGCGATCTCGATGATTCTCGAACCCGCCTACATATAAATTGCTGTTTATTCTCAAAGGGAGTCGACCGAGCTAACGAACCAGTCGAGCACGCGTGTGTATCCACGGGTCAATTAATGTTACCGGATCCGGTTCCTCCTCGTCCCTCTCTATCTCCCTATTTCATCGACTTCTATTTTTCGTTCATCGAGCATCGTCGTCTCCACTCTTGTTCGCATCGACCAACCTCTTAATCCCGCGAACATTTTTCTTCGGGACAACGACGGGATGACAAGGTTGGGGACGTTCTAACGACGGACGATCGGTATACCCGAAACTATTGGCAAAAACGGTACAGGCGTGGTGTATGTGTGTGTACGTACGTCGGAACGCAGAATGCGAAATTCATTCCGATAATTGCTACAATAAACTTGAAATCGATCGTTCCACGCCGTTCGGCCGTGTTCGGAATTCATCATTTATTATTAACAAGAAACGTCAGACGGAAAACTAATAACCATTAACGTGCGAATTAAAATCACGAGCCGAGCGTTGGAAATGAAATGTTCGAGTGCAGAAATGCAGGTCAATTTTGACGCGTTTCCAATGCTATCGGGACCGATCGTTGTGTTTGCCACCGAATCTATTATTATTATTATTATAAATACCCTATTTTTTACGAATTTTTCAATTGTTCTCTCTCTCTCTCCTTCTGTCTGAGTGTCTGTCTGTCTAATTCTCTTTGGATCCCTTGATCGAACAAAAGGGAAACGAAATGAACAAAGTCTTCACAGTGTTTTCCGAAACATCCCGTACGTAGGTTAAATACGTGTACGTGTGTGTACGTACACGGTGCCGAGATGAAACGAACGAACGAACGAACGAACGTACGAATCTCATTATACTCTCAAATTTGTTCGATTGTTAGATAGGAATACCACTGAGGAAACTCTCGGATATTAGCCATTAGCATCGAAAACGCGATCAAGCGTTCGGATCTGAGGCCACTCCGATTATTCGTATCGCGTGAATTTTCTATCGAGGACGTTAAAACGTTATAAAAATGGATGACGCGCGGAGAGAGACATTATACGGAACACCTTTACATAGACGATTATTCTCGGTACGTCTACGTGAGACAAACACAAAGAGAAATAGAGAGAAAGACAGAGACTGTCTTTTATAGCACTGTTTTGTAAATCAACAACGGTTATTTTCGCGTTTATATTTAGGCGACCTCATCGCGATTTATATTTAACCAGAGGGACCAACGGATTCGAGTGAAATTCGCTCTTTTCTCTTTACACTTGTTAAATCAGACATGTTCAACAAACCGAACACATCTTTTTTGTTTTCATCTCGTTATATTTATAAACATATACCTATATCATAGGTGTTATACAACAGCGTCATCTATCAGGTCCAAAGAATTCGTGGGAAAAATGTCCGGTTAAAACGGTCTCGATTTTCTATTCGATAATTACCATCACGGTAATAGCATTCCCGGCGCTACGAATGTTTTCGAATAATCGGGATTCCAGCGTGCAACGCCGGCCTGCGGAATTGATCGGCCGCGAATAACTCGAGTTCAAGAGCAGACTCGGCCAGAGGCACGAGTTCTCGATGGCGTAAGCCTAGTTCCGTGTTAAAAATAGTCATTATACACCGGCGTCGCGAAATAGTCCGTCGGTTACACGTCGCTCGTCCTTCTGTCGGGCTGTTTACCAATTCGCGGCCAGGAACGTGCGTTGCACCTGTCGCGCGGGAAACAGGTTTTGCCGTGGTGGAACGCCGACGACGGGCAGCGGCGACGACGACGACGACTCCGAGGTGCGAATGAACTTCGAGTAACGCGTTACAGAAAAATCCCGTAGAACTCTCCCGCGGGACCGTATCGGTGTACTACGTGACACGTCGTTTGCCGCGCACCCGAACCACCCGGAATCGCTTTTGTGAGCAATTTATAACCGACAGCCAGTGTCGGATTAAAGATTTGCAACCCCCCCGGTTTTGTGCGTTACCGGATAATCGAGAAACAGGAGGAGGAGAGTGAGTCTTCATCGTTCCGAATATGTGTATGTGTGTGTGATGTGTGATGTGTGTTCTTTAATTATTATTGAATACCATGTGACGAGTACATAATTATCACGTGGGATCGGTGGACGAGTATGTATTCGTGTGGAATAGATATTTTGTATTTGAAACGACACACGGATGTGGGGCGAGGTACGAAATCTTCTCGAACGTACGAACATTCAAATAGGAAGCGGAATATTAACAACGGTACAAAGGAAGCCGCCGCGTGAGTGTGTACGTATATGTGTATATGTACGTACATACATATCTTGGTACCGACAAAATTCGCGTTACATCCTAACGTCATTTTCCCGCCTAGCTAAGTTGCGCGCGGTAAAAATAAGAAAAACTTCCCGTGAAAAGAAACGCGTCACTCTTAATATCCGTACTTTCGAAGGTCGCTTCTTTTCCAACTTCCGCCGTTGCTGCTTCTCTATATCCATGAAATTTCTACTCCGAAAGTTTTCGCAATAATCGTCGACAAAAACGGTGGATAGCGAGCAGCATCTGACGCTGTCGAAAAAAAAAACAAAAAAAAACAAAACGCTCCTAATGCGAAACGGGCGACGAAACGATGATACGCTGCGTGCATCCAGTGTCTTTTTATCCCCACCACCCTCCTCCTCTTTTAAAAAAGAAAAAGAGATAGTCCGATTTCCTTTGATGACGTCATACTCGGAAACAACCGGCACGACGAACGCGAGGAACGGACCCCGATGTGCCAGCCGGATTTGCATTGTAAAATTCCTTGCTCTCTTAGGTCCTACGTGCGCAATTTCCCTCAATTGCGCCGTCGCCGTCGCGACGCTGCAGCTCCCGGGGGGGTAGGACGAGCAAACCGAATTACAACCGTTACTCCTTTTCCTACGTTCCCTTAGCCGTGTAGATGTTTCCACCGTTCGCAGACGTTTCCCTTGTGCGCGACAGCCAGCCGCGGTACAATAGGAATTTCAGACCGTCTTCGACGTGTAATACGTTTTAAGCATCGTCGCTCGTGCCGCCCGCAACAATGAGATCGATAAACCTACCCCCTTCTCCCTCACCCTCCCCCGAGGATGGGTAAAAGTGACGAGTTTAATAAGGAGGGGAACGAAGCAGAAGTTTTATCGAAAATAGTGTGCTCTGCATACGGAAGTTTCTTCGATTGAACCCTTCGCTGGGAACTATTCGGAATAAAACCCTTTTACGTGAAAAGCTTCCTTGTGAACCTCCCTTTCTCCTAATGTCGTCCACCCCTGTTTCTCACCCCTTCGGCATACATTTTATACCACTACTTGTTCGAGGTGATTTCTTGAGATAATGTCAAGTCAGAGCTGTTTCGATTGGTCGCCGGTGTATCCTCGATGAATGATAATTGAAAATTCTACGACTCGTTGAACAGCGGATAGATTTAGTTCATTGTGGTATAGAGTGAAGGGGAGGGGGAAAGGGAAGTAGTTCGATGAATTCTGCGAATCGAATATCTATCGGCCACTCGAAATCGTCGGGAGTCTTCGAATGGATGGGGCTATTTTACGTTGCAAGTTGATATCGAAATCGCGATCGGTCCTACGTGTAGCACCCGCGGCACGGTTACAAAGCAGATAACGGTGGCCGTTCGTTAACTTCCACCGATTTCGAGTTTCATCCAGTCGAGAGACGGTTTCCCGTGATTCCCCGGGCTCGCGTTGTTGCCCGCCCGATACGTCGTTTACCGTGACGCAACTTAATAAACCGTGGACCACGCAGATAAGTAGTTAAAACGGATTAGAGGATCAAAGGAAGCGGCATTTGCGTCGAAAACGGAGCGTCGACGTGACCGGCCGGATTTGCATTGTAAAATTCCTCCACTCTTACGTCCTACGTGCTGCAATTGAGCGAAATTGCGCCGCTGTCATGGTCATTGGAAGCCGCCCCCTACCCTCTTCCCCTCTCTACCCTCCCGTAAAATTTTATCGTCGCTAACGATTCTTTCGGGAAAAAAAAATAAATCTGCAAGTGTATGATTAAGGGAAATGTATGCTACCGATTCGAATCACACGCGGAAAAAATATACTACGTCACCCTTCTTTTTACCGTCGATCAAACCCACCCCCCACCACCACCGACCCACCCACCATCGTCCCCCACCGTGACAACTTTGTTCAACGAGAAACTTTTTAATTAATCCAGCGACAGCCAACGACACGGCTTTACCAAGGCACGGATGGTGGAATATGGATGAAGGTTGGAGGAGGGTTGAGTGGAATCGTGACTACATTACGGGGCAAATATTATTAGACAATTGGTACCGAAATAAATGATATTTCTAATATCGCCCGAGGGGCAGGGAATCGAGTGGAAAATAGACCGAATGAAATGGTAATTCCGTATAATTTTACGCGAAACGAGTGAAATCTTTATGATCGATAACGTTCTAATCGACGATTAGCATTATTGCACGACGATTGATTTATCGACGACGATCGAGGAATTCTTCGCGGATGAAATCAGTGGCGATCGTTCGACGTTCATCATATCGTATTTATGAAAATATGATAATCACGAGGAATACAGTTCTCGCACCCGTTATCTGCAATTGGATAAGATTCATTGAAATATCCATCGTACGTTCCGAACGATCGATAAGACACGATTCGGTTTGCTTTATTAAAAGGATTTATCGTTGACTCGATCCGCTAGAAAATGGTGAAATTGATGGCCGACGGATAGAAAAGCCAACAAGTATTTCTCTTTTTATTTAGCCGCCGCGAAATCTATTTCGCGCGTGACGTAGACCGATCGCGTGCACGAATACCCGCATTCCTCTCTATATATGTATACACGCATGCACATACGTATACGTACATACTACCTTACGATCGATACGCGGGCACAAAATGTAAATCGCAAATTCGTTTCAATGTACGAACTTCGCGCCGGTTTACGGTCTATTTCTCTCCTGCTCCGTTATTCGACGGCGCACAATGTGCCGCTCGCTCTATGTGAGAAACTTCGCGATCGATTGACTTTCATGAACGCGTCAATCGCCGGCGTGATTCATGAAACCGTCCGGTTTTGATACGTACACCGTGGAAAGGGTACGGTAACCTTGCACCGAGACCGAT
The DNA here is from genome assembly GCA_917499265.3 of Mimumesa dahlbomi. NCBI lineage: Eukaryota > Metazoa > Arthropoda > Insecta > Hymenoptera > Crabronidae > Mimumesa > Mimumesa dahlbomi. Next base: position 3,309,001 of record OU824114.1, on the reverse strand, counting down.
ATTATAATTACGCGGACGCTAACCGCATGGTTCTTCGACCGCGATGGAAAAAAATGTGTAATACCATGATTACGTATGTTTCCCCTCGCGTGCCATGTATATTTTTTATTCATATCGTTATCTGTTCCCGTTGTTCAATTAATTAGAAACATAGAAACGCTACCCTGGACTTGATCGATTACGAACAGTGATTTTTTGTGCTGGATGTTAAGGGTTAGTAGAACGTGACGTGAAAATGAGCGGTACAGTAGGTTGTAATTTTGTATAGTAACGAACGTTGATAGTGAATTTCCGGGAAATTATTGAAATTCGTGATGACGTAACGCAGCATCTTTCGACTATGTAGTCGAAGGGACAATTTCTCCCTGTTCACCGAGGTAGTAATTTCAAATACACCGGATACGATATCTATAAAATATACACTTTTAAAACTTCAATCTTGTTAGAGCACTCGTCAGCGGCTATTCAACGGGATGTCTCTTCGATCGTTTTTTTTTCTCTTCATTTTTTTTACACTGGCATGCTTCTCCCTCTATCTTCGTCGCGTTCTTCTTCCATTTTTTTTTCCTCCTCGTTCGGCTCGTATCAGCCCGCATGAAACTATGTCAGGATTCAACGAATTCCCGATCACCCTGAGAGCATAGTTTCATTCCGTTGATAAAAGTAAGTGTCCGTATCCAATGCGCCTATTATCGTTCGAGAATTCCTTACGCCGTCTTCTGCGGAGGCTAAATATAAATCGCGAACGACTCTACGGGAGTTCCGAGGAAATAAAGTATGGAATTTAGAGATTCGATAGTCTCAACGGCGACTTATCTCACGTTCCTCCGCAAATTACAGCTCCTTACGACTTCCCCCGATGCTCGTGAATGCTGTAGATACAATAGACCCTCGGCGACGTTCCGCCAACGTGTCTGTCGGGGCAACGGCATTCCTCCGAGCGGAAAGTTATCGAGTATCCACCGTGGTGTCATTTAATACGATGCCCGTCGACATCGATTAAACGTTACGGAATCTTGGAAAGATTGAAACGGAAGGAGAAAAAAAAACGCGGAAAGTTACGGAGAGTCTACCGCGATGTCGTACCCAGTTCCATCGGTTACACAGACACGATAAAGTAGTGTGAAGTTCTATTTAACGTGACCGTGTATGTATGTCTGTCCCAGTAGATGTACCGTCGGATAATCGAGATAAAAAAAAAGCGACATTGAAGCGCGCATAATGTCCCCGCGTGTTTCATTCATTCGAAAAGTCATTCACGAGTCTCGACTTTCCAGGAATCAATTTGACTCGCGTACAGCTGATAATCATCCGACGGATAGAAATAGACGATATGTTATTAGGCTTGTATCATTGTCCGCTATCGCACGCGGGGATCTAATGCCTCGCGTGTTTTCATTTAAAATAATTAAAAGACAAAGAACAAAACAAATCCCGACACCTGGATGTCAAGCGTAACATCGTGAACTCACGCGACTCTAAATATACTACATGTATTAAAAAAAAAAAAAAAAAGAACAAGAAAAAACGGTTAAGTACGTTCCTTCAGACACGCGCGAACTCGCGAAACGTATAAGAGATTGCGCGATAAGTTTCCGCGTTTCGCGAGTAGCGACAATGAACGACCAAGCCGGTGATTCAATGAAAATTGAAAAAAAATAAACAAACCAAAGGAACGTTAAAAAAAAAACTAAAGAAACATTAACAGACCGAGTCACGTCGGATAACTAATATCGGAAGAACGAACGCGTCGTTGTAACGCCTCCACTCGTCGCGGTAGCGACGTAAAACGAACGTAAATCACCGAAGATCGTTGTTAGGAGGAAAGGCATATATCATCGTCCAATTTCATTCCGCCTCTTTATATTCCTCCGGCGTTCTTTCCACGTTTCTCGCTGCGAAACGCCGGGGCGAGAGTACTCGGCGTGTACGGTGCACCCCATTTTTATCAATCCGGACGATTTACCCTCGAAATAACTGTAATACAGAAAAATGCTCGGTAGTGAAATTTTTCCCGTACGGAATGATAGCAACGTCGATGGCCGTGGCCACCGTTTGCTGAAGTTCGACGTGGTTCTTTGTGCACATATGTATGTATGTATGTACTATATGTATGTAACAGTGTAATTAAGAGAACAGCCATATATTCGACGTCGCGCGAACGACGAAAGAGAAATTTAATAGGTTGACGCGAGAAGCCGATGATTAGATCACGGAACCGGCAAGTTTCGCGGTGCAAGTCTAAATTCGTCGACGCTGCGGAAACTTACGACGAAACTAGTCGTTAGCCGTGCTACCGGCTTCTAATGGCGAATTTACTTCGGAAACTCTCTCTCTCTCTCTTTCTCTCTTTCTCATACACTCTCCCTGTTTTCACTGACTCTCATTCGATCTCTCTCTCTCTCTCTCTGTCTGTATTTCTCTCTTTCTCTCTGTCTGTGTGACTCTAAACTCGCGAATGGACTATCATGTTCGTTACGAGTCGCGCGAGAAACGACGACTCGTTTCCAACGGCAGGCAACGTATTAATGTGTTTGCAAATTACCGCGCGGCGGATTTTAATCAGCCCGGCCCCGGTTAACGTTCAAATATTATTACGAGGAAGTAATGTGTTTAACGTGTCTATCGACGAGCGTGTTACGCGACATTGTTATCTGTCATCTCGAAATCTAGCCGGCGTTTATTATTTGTCGTCACCGTTCTCGACGCCCGTAGATACCGCGCGATGAGTCAAATCCTACGTGCAATTGTATGTACGTACGCACGTACACTTAGAGGGATATAATATAGATAATACATCGTCAAGATTACAACGTTGTCTTTTGTATTTATAACCGGTGGATTTTTCACGATCGAACTACGATCGATCGAAACTCGCACGATTGTTTCGATACGCGCTAGATTTTCATGTTGTTAACACGATCAATGCTATGGGGGTCACCGGTGACCGGCACTCAACTTGTTACCACAGCCGGGAAGCACTATAGGCAATCCATGGAAAAATTCTCGTAGCATTGAACGTGTTATATCTACCCCAGTTAGAGATTTAGGAAAAATGGGATCTAGCATGCCAGGGAAAACTGCCATCGACACCTGGGGGACTCCGTAGCCAGATCCTATTTTGGCCAATTCCGCCCAGTGTTACGTACGTGTGGTAGACCCTCAGGAAACCTCTATTACCCTATATATTAAGCCATAGAAGGATTTGCAGACTTAGGAGACCTAGGTTACGCTATCCAATGAAAAGTAGACAGTAGACTGCCGTCTCAGAGTCTCCCAAGGAAACCATGTTTGACTAATTCCGTACACAACCCCGTGGGTGCACGGAATCGTGAAGAACAGCTGGAGAATTAAACTACTTTCTCTATAATTATATTGGAAAGATCCTTCGAATGGATTTCTGGAGTGTCAGTCGACTATCGAATGATATTATACAAATAAAGATGATTATTGATCAGCTGAAAAAGAATGACATAAACCGGCATAGATAACGGTGAAATATGAAAAGATTCGTTTCACGTTATCAACCGACGAAATCTTCACACGTGACTTTAGAACGGACGCTAATCAGTCGCGGCATTGTTTGTAGAGAAATATTTCACGGCGGTGGATCGCTGGATCCTTTTACCAACAACGCTTGAACTTTTCGCAAACTGTGTTATTTACCAGCTTAGAATTTTATCGCCGCCCGTGAGAATTAATCGACAACGGTAATCGTGAGCCCAGGCGTAATAAATCAGCGTGGTACAACGATCAACAATCAACGAACGCGAAACTTCCATGATATTAGTCCGCCGCGAGTCCCGACTTGTCTGAACTAGACGGGAACTTTCCACTGGCGAAACATTTCTATTCGCACGTTTACGAAATGCTAGGGTGACGGTTAAAACAATTAGCATTCTGTCGAGATCGTTGTGATATATTTTTATTCGATAAGGAACATTCGTATCACGTAGGAATGCTATCCAACTGCGAGTAAAGAATATGTCCTAAAAGAAGAAACAACAACGAAAACAGAGAGAAAGATAATCCAGCGTAAATACAACGTGGACGGTAAACCATTAAAAATGCACATATATGCAACTCGATAACGTGAATCATTATAACTATATTCGTCGTATGGATAAACCATTATCGTCCCGTGACGATACGACACGCACGGGGATAGTTATCAAACCGCGGAATCGTGACGCGCGAATAAAATTCGTCAATAAAAACGAACGTAAACGGCGGTCATCGCGTCCGGCTATCGTGTGATGTTTTTCCTTCTTCTTTTTTTCTTGTATTATTACCTTTACGCAACAATCATCGAAATTACGCGGATATATAAATATTTTGAGTTATCAGCTTATTTTTCTTACGAAACAACGCGGTGAGAGACGAGTTTGAACTTCGACGCCGTCGAAGAAATCGTTCGCGGGCTGTTTGTACCGTGATTCGACCGGTCGATCATTATCGCGCACGTGATTATCGCCACGTGAGAACGTGGAAACGGTGAATCTAACTCGCTGGACGCCGGTAGTCGCCCGCGGCACACAGGTGAGTCACGTACAAAAAACTCACCGGACTCTTTATTACCTTTTTGTGATTGTTTTTTTTTCATTATTATTATTACCGTCGTCAATTAAATCGTATCGCGAACGGTTTCGCGCCACTCAGATCGAAATTCAACGGGGGAATCAAGGTGCGACGATGCCGACGGCTGTCAACGCGAGTCAATGGCTTGACGGAGGTACTATTACAGGTGATTAGCAGGCTGATCAATTCTTACGGTTCGTTACGGACACGCACGGTGATTACGGTTTTAACGCTGAATTTGTAAACCGGCCGCGCGGGCGCGTTAATTAACGGTTACAATTACGGTCGACGTGAATTCGATGTTGATAATTAAAAAATGTGATCCAATCGCGGTTTTGTGTTGTTGCGTGTACGTGGGTGTGTGTGTGTGTGTGTATATTTTTTAGGAACGTAATTGTGTAATTGTGAGATATTAATGAGAATTCTGTCGGTTGGATGAAATTTACTCGTTTTTAATTTATGACGAAACGAACGTCACGCGGACGAGTATCATCATGATTTACGAATATCTTTAATCAATCAATCACGTGGAAATACTCGCCGATGACTAAATGTTGTTTGGGATGTTGACGAAACCTGTCTATCTATTACATAAACACTTACTCGCACATGGTAATCCCGACGTTACACGTGATGCGAATCGTCCGTCTAATTACCCCGGCGGTGAAGCAAACAAAAAGGAGATGTAATACTCGAATACAGACGTCGTGTAATTGTGCGGTGGTTGTAAACGGAAACAATGGCCTAAACCTGCATGTCCTGCAAGACTGTTATTAAATTCCCAGTGACGTGTTCGATCTCCGCTACTTATACTCGTTTCGGTATGCGTCGTGTCGGATAATTCCCGGCAACGATGCGAATTTTTAGCTTCTTCCCAACGGGAACGAGTCTGGAAAGAAGCCAGATACCACGTGACACGGCAATGCGCATCGACATCCCTTACACCAAGGCGAAAAGAATTAAAAAAAAAAACCAAAGATTATCTAAGTGCCCAAACCGTCAAGATTCTACCAAAATACAATGAACAACATTTTGAATCCCCAGGGAAACGAATGTCGTGACCCTGTTTACCTGGTACCTGGTTAATCGATGGGAATTGAGTGGTACGTCGAACAATGACAATTGCACCCGATTCCATGCGATTCCAAAACCGTATTGCCGTGACTTTGGCCCACGTCCAGGTGTTCCGTGACCGACGCGAGGAGACACCGCGAAACCGAAGAAAAGCACGCGGGAAAACGTCGTTCCGCCGTCGTCCGCACGATTGCAGCTGCCTCGTAAATAACGAGACCGCCTCCATTTTGTCAGGGAATTTGGTTTATTGCCGGGCGCACGCGACACATTCGGTATCCGTGTCGCGACGTACGCCACTGCTGGAAAAGGGAAAAACGTGGGGTCACCTTACCGCTGGGAATTTACATTTTCCACGGTGGATTTAGGCGAGCGGAAAGTACGAGACGAATTTTTTTTCTTTGTTTTGTTCGCTTTATCCTTTTGATACATCCGGTTAGCGCGATATATCGAGTTTGGTAAATTTATTAGATTGCGCGTCGAATGGAAATACCGATTGTACGGGGGAATCATAAGTTCTCGGGTAATGAAAAAAAGAAAAAGAAATGATGTTGTTCGATCGAGACTTATCAAAAGTTTACGCGGTCTTATCGGCGAAATTTATTTACAAAAATGATACATGTACTTTGTGTCGACATCGGGTTTTTATATTTATAATGAAAATTATTTGAAATCTTTCGTTTTGTTATCGGTACTCCAACGAGATCGTGATAACCGGATGATTATTGAAATCGTTGCACTTCCCGCGAAAGTTACGGACACGTATCTATGTATGTATGTAGGTACATACATAGTTGATACATCGAGAAGTGTTAATTCATACCTTGACGTTGAACTTACAAGACTTCAGCGAGCGTATAAAAAAGATAAAAGTCCGACACTCATGCAATATGCATAAGATCTTCTATTAAAACCTAGAGTGCTCGCTGTACTTTATCGTTAATCTTCACTCTGGCAATTACAAACACTGTTATCGTACGCACGTCATGCGAAGATTTTTGCCCGGAACTACGAAAGAATACGTTGTCGAGTGAATGGATTTTACCGTAATAAACACACACACGCAAACACACAACACGTATGTACACGTACAGAAACAGTACACGGGCGCAGAAGTTTTGCTGCTTTTAGTTAAATACATAAATTAAGTAAACCAGACCTCGTAGATGGTAAACAACCGTTTAATGAAAATCAGTACTTTGAACGGTGAGACGTAATCTCTCGTTTTTCTCGGAACGATAATTAATAAAACTGTCCGGTACATCGGACCGACGTCTATGGAAATGATAGTTTCGAGAATCGATGGATATTTACACGCATTAAATACATATACATATATATATATATATATATATACGTATACCTCGTTGGTACAAACGAGTTTTATGTCGCATCGATTGCCACTTTTCGATTTATCTACGTGAAAAATCAAGTAACAACGAAACGTCGTCTACCGGTAGAAATTTACATATGTATACGATGACTAAGCCCATGTGACAGTGCACACCGTGCATATTATTATTTAAATGGAGATTGTACTTTTTCTAGCAAGACGGTTCAAAGTGGTGGTAACAAAGACCAGGTTTTCACGGTAACGACGAAAATTTATGCATCCATCGCATATTCCGCATTTTTCCGTAAAAGCGTCAAAGCGACGAAGCGACGTTTAGGTGTATGCGTGTGTGTGTGTGCTCTTAACGATAAATAAACATAACTCGGCAGGTCGCCAATTACATAATGATAAATTACACGTTCGTACATATGTTAGGAGTGTATTGCAAACAGACGCAGGTGTCATCGAAGAAATTGAAAGTCGTTTGAAAAATAATTATACCAAGCGCACGTTCGGGCGGAAAATTTCCAAACTCATTCCCCAAAAAAATTCGATAACAAAAAAACAAATCTACGAATTCCAACGAAACTGCGCTCTTCTATTTTTAACCGTCGTTAAAAAATCCGCGCAAACAAGTTCGTTGAAAAACACGCGCGTTGCTTTTCCGGACGATTATAAGAAATCATTTTCATCCGGTCCCAACCGGCGGTGAACACACGTGTCCGTAATAAATAATCAGCGATAAACGGAATAGAATTCCTGCCGCGACGAATCGGAATAAATGATCTGTCGTCAATTACGCCCGCGTAAATGGAGAGGCGAAAGAAAACGAACGAACCGGCGAGTCATCAATTTAATTTCAGCGCGGCAATTGTGTGTGTCTTGTGACTCCGATTCTCGTGATCAATCTGCTTCTGTGAACTCGGGAGCAGAGCACGTGCTTGACGAACCGCCCGATGATCGACGACGTCGCGACGCTCCCGACAAAGATATTTCATGAGTAATACTCTCTCTTGTAATACGTTCGAAACATCTGAACGAACAAGAATTTTCGGAGAAACGTGACGGTCGATATAAGTGGTAAAGGTATTTGTCGGCAGGCACAGTAGTGATAATCGTCCTTGGCAAATTGTTATGGGATTTCGGACGTTACTTAATAGGTTTCCAACACCGGTGACAGTGATATTTGTCCACGAAACGTATATACATATTAACCGCCTAATCTTTCGGTGCAATGACCTTGGCCTACGACACTTTCGATAAGCGTGACGGAAAACTTTTCGAATTCCTATCCACCACGTGTGCCCCCGTCGACGGCACTTATTAAAATATGTATACCATCGAAAGTCGTAACAAACCGTAAAATTTCCACTGCTCGTATCTGTCATTGTAAAATTCCGGTATTAGCGATAGACAAATTTTACTCGACCCGTTAACCGTGAGTAACATTTCCGCCGGCAGCTGGTACCTACCGCGTAGAAACTGGAACTCGAAATTTCATCTCGTAACAGTAAACACTCGAAGCGAAAAAGAAGGAGAAAAAAAAAACGAACGAACCGGCGATGATGATAATACGTTTAGGATTTGTTTTATCATCGACGATAAATTAGACAGTTCCTCGTACGTTTTCAGTTAATCACATGTTGCGAAAGAGTCGGTAATCACGTGCTGTATCACCCAAGGCTCTGTATCTCTCTGTCTCTTCTTCTTCTTTTTTTCTCTCGTTCGCGCCACTCCGTGTGGAAACGTCATTAAAATCGTCGGTTCCTCTTCGGCCGGCAAAAGATGGACAAGCGAAACACACACGGGGATCGGTCGACGTTAGAGAAATAACACTACATTTGTCTATATTTTATCTTACGTTTATTTTACTCGCTTCCGGGTAGGGGGGGGGGGGAGAGGTGATCCGGGAATTCACTACGCTCGCATGGTCTGAAATGACAGAGACAAAGTAACCCGCGATACATTCATCATCATTTTCGCAAATTGCGATGTTTCCCCGATCGGTCGCGGTGATTCGCGAATAATGAAAAAACACCGACGTTTTCGCGGGTCCGATTCCCGGGAAACGGATTCCTACGGAACTCGTGCAATTCAAAATATTTATTCCCCAGTCTCTTTTCCCGTTTCCCGTGGAAATTTCAAATCCAACTTCCTTCGTCCGTGGACCGCATACACATCCACACAAACATACTCACACACACATATACATCGGTTTCGGTTCGCGGAGTCATGGAGAATAATCGACGTTACGTCCGGAGTGCATTTCGCTCGACTTACGTCGATGAAGTCTGGTTATACGACGGAGTTCCGTTGGCACAGAACATTTCGTTTCGATTTCTCACGCTCGGACGGGCCACCTTTGATCTGACCGTTCGCGGACACGTATTCGTGCGTTCATTCGTGCGACCGTACCTGTGACGATAGGACGAACGGAACGTGACTATGTAGTTCTCTTCTTCTTCTTCTTCTTCTTCCTCCTCTTTTTTTTTTATCTAAACGCACGACGCACGAGGTAGATCGTGAAAAGGAAGCGATGGGAAATGGAAGAAAAAACTGGGTGTGCGAGCAAGGTGACAAAAGTGGGATGAACGGGTCCCATTGTTTCGACATGCAACACAATGACTCCTCGGTCGCTTAGCATCGTCGTCCCATTGGCCACTCCTCGTAAAACGTTCGCACGACCGTGCAAACCATTCCGCATATCGTACCGTGTAAATCCGCATTGTACTCTCGCTGCCATTATGTATTCCAGGTTTTTCGCCAAGTCGACTGGGGAAGCGAAATGAGAAGGGACCGTGTATTTCAAAGATTAATCAGGAGAAGACTGTAGGGGTGTGTAATACGGGGGTTGCAACGGGGGGATGCCTGTTCCGTCGAATTGAATCGCGATTTTCGTTCGTTCGATCGACGGGAAACGAACCACCGACGTATTATGCAGCGAATTTCATACGAGCAACATGTATCAACGTGGTAGTACGAGTTAACTCTATATCAACAATCGTAAGATTCGCTTGTTCCTATAGTCATATCATTTCATTTTCAAATCACATACCACGGAAATATTTTCCAATCTCAACTAACTTTCAATCATCAAAATGAAACCGCTATAAAATTAGATACGGTAAAAAGTCTATTAGAACTCTGTCTAAAAGCAACAATCACATCATTTTCATTCAAACAATGAAATACACCTTTACCAGAGGAATCCTCGAACCCTTCTCATCCTCATCGTCACATCCAAAAACCGGAATCCATCTCAAGCAGTAAACTTACCTGCCGGAATCGAGACACCCAGAATTTCGCGGTCTCGTTAACATTCCTCGCGAACGAGTTTATCGGCAGCGATGGCAGAAAAACGGTGCAAGAACGATCGTCTTCCCGTTCAAATGCGATTCGCATCTCGCTCACGTCTGCCGAGAGGAGTTCTCCGATAGTCTGCGATAGTCTCCATGAGACACCGAAGGGGGACCCGTCGTTTCCGGGGGATTAATGTTTTTTCCAAGGAATTTTCCACCAGCCGCGGCTCGACGCACCTTGAAGAAAAAAGACACCTGTCTCTGGCTGCACGCGGGGGAGGAACGAAATTGAGTGCGGCGCCGGTCGTTTCACGGTGTCTGCGTCGTAGAGGCGGCTTGTTCTTCTTCGTCTGTGATTTTACGGGAACCGCGCCGAAGAACGGCGTCGTCGTCGTCGACGACGTCCCCGTGCGACGTCGATTAACGTTGGACGATGAAACTCCGTCCCGCGAGACGTTTTTTTCGTGCTGGTGGATTTTTCATGTATTTGTTATGTCGGGATATTGCGGTTTGAAAAATTTGATTGGCGTCGGTTGAACGATGATTCGGAGAAATAAACGTTGGAAGGGTCTGTCATTAATTTAACTATGTGGAGATATTCGTGGTAGTTTTCAATTATAGTATCGACATACTGTGCCCAACGTCTGCAAGCCGCGGTATGTTGAAAATGTATTTAACCATCGTCGCTACTTCGTGAGACTTAGAAACTATATGTATGAACAATTATTAAATTCCCCGAGTAACCACCCTGTAAGAAGAATTTCAATAACCCGAAGATCTACCGGGTGGTTTGAAAACTTCCCGGTGTTTTATGAAATAGAAACTCAATGTTTAATGATGTAACCTGAAATTTTATTTAAATTCATTCTAGATAATATAATCGCCTTCTAGTTTCCACGAATTCTTCCTTTTGGAAACTGAACGGGTTTCTTTGTAGAAACTGCTGAGATCCTTGCAAAAAAACGGCGTAAATACTCATTATGTTCAAGTTATGAGTATATAAAATATTATGCAATATTTCCTCTCTGTACTACGGCACACCTGCAAAACACATACATCGCGCAGTGATATTGGCTGAAATAGCGCAGACCATATCGTAACGCCGACAAAAAGCGTTCTTTAAGAAAATAATCTTTCATTTTTGTGAAAACATACACAACGTACACCCGTGTGTTGCCGGAATCCGCGACAAAAAAACACACAAAGTTACGGGGGGAACGATAAACAACGCCGCGCAGTTATTTCGATAGCAGATTTCCGCGCGGACGAGCTATTTTATCAGAAACCCCGAAATATTCCCACGGGACAAGGCGGCGCATTCAAAACACTCGCTTACTCAATTACCCGAGTGAAATGGGTTAAACGCAGCAAGGTAAATAGCCACAATTGATTTCCCATTGTAACGGCAGAAACGAGGAGAGAGGTGAACTCGAGAACGTGCATATATATCTTCCACTCTCGCAGGAAGGGAAGGGGGGTGGGGGGAACAAGAGAGAGAGGGGAATGGAAAATTTTGGAACGGGGCCGTAATCGCCTGCCTTCTGCGAATTTCCAGAATGACCTGACCAGAAACAATACCAGGTTCACGGTTCGATTCGCCCGGCGACAACGATTAATCTATCCGGATCCCCGTGAAACATGTTCTACGTATCGCTGCGATTCGTAATCGCATCTACAATTAAATAGAGAGAGAGTACGCGAGAGAGGTACATAGATAGATAGATAGATAGATAGGTTGATAGGAGAGTCGGAGGAGAAAGGAAATAAAAGTACATGTATATGTATACGTACATACATACGTACATACATGCGATGAACACGGAAGACGAAAGAATCTTACGGTTTAAACAAGACATTATATAAATCAGGAAATTATCTGCCACAAATCACACGCCGGCGACATAATTACGATCCACTGTGTAAAGTCAATGAAACGCGACGTACGGGAGATGATGTACGTATGTATGAGTGCATGTAAATCTCGTCGTATCGCCGCGAAGAAAACTACTCTTACTTACTTCCGTAAAAAGAAAGAAAAAAAAAACACAGAAAAATCTACCCGGTTGTAGAACGAGAACGAGTTGCGTATTAAAAGTAGCGATAAACAATAGGGATGGAAGATAAGTGAAAAGAGAGAGAAAGAAAAAAAAACAGGCTCCCGACGTGTCTTCCCAAGTGTCATCCCTTCCACTCACCCCCACCGGCCACGGATAGTTGACGCTATCTTTGTCGCATCGTTTCGTATGGTAGCGCTGTCTCTTTCTAGGTCGTTAGCATAATAACGTCAAGTGCTTTACCGCGGTGGTAGTCAGTACGTGCCGTCGCTTCGATCGCGTCGCATTGATCGTATCGAGTCACATTAGTACCTCGCGGAATTGCGTAACGTGTCCTACGCACTGCACGCACAACACGCACAATCGTCTACGAGTGAAACCCGGCGAACACGTACGAACATATATACATACATACATAGATACATACACGCGAAGGGAATCGAATAAACTCGCGTACGGTTGTTCCTCTCGATTGATAATAACGTACGCGATACCTGATCGTCTGGGAAAACATCATCTGTCACAGAGACATTAGACACTTTGATCTTGACAACTTGCCGCGAGAATTAAAACAAAAAAAAAGAGAAAAGAAAAGAAAGATACTTCCCAAGAGATCATTAGTATCAGATCAATTTCGTTAATACCGATCGATTTTCTCGATATCACGAAGGTCCAGGATCATCGCGCGGAAACGACGGCCCGTCAAGAGAGTCCAGGATGATCGAGGCATCGTCGATGGTAATCGATTACCTGGTGTTCATCGGGTTTATCGTTGTCTCGTTCGTCGTTCCACTATGGGGGAAATTCCGCGGCGAGAAACAAACGAAAGCGGACTATGTGTTCGCCACCGGGAGCGTGTCCATGGGCGCCATGATGCTGTCGATCGCACGTGGTACACTCGGCGTTAGATCCTTCCTGGGCTATCCGTCGGAGCTCTACTACAGGGGCAGCGCCATGTGGGAGACCTTATACGGTATGCTGCTGGCGTACCCCATCGTGTGCTTCATCTTCGTTCCTGTTTACTACAGCCTTGGCATCACGTCCGTCTATCAGTACCTAGACATGAGGTAATTATCCCGTAAACCATGTCGGACCGTGGAACCCGTTACCCCCGTGCAACGAAATTCGGCCGGTTTCCCGAAACCGTTTGGTAGATATCATTTTTCCGTTGAATATATATATAGTATGTAATGAGGGAGATATAAATTATGATGATGACAGATTAAAACGTTGTGTTCTTCGTAGGATACCGTGGGAAAGTAGAACCGTTTTTACGTAGAATAGTATGTATAAAGAAAATTGTGTCATCCATGGGATATAACGGGAAAGTAGAGTAAAAAAAGACTGCGAAATTTTAGGGATTGAGAAATGTTTGTTTTCACCTGGGATCTAATTTTACCTCGTCGGGGTAATCGACCCCTCGAACGCGTCACCCTACCGACACTCTCGAACCATCCCCCCTCGATCCAACGAAAGAAACGCGACGGATCCCGTGGAAAATTTAAATTCGCCGTTTACCCGTTGCGTGGGCCGCGCAGAAACACCGGCGTCGGCGAGATTTAGAAGCGAAATTAAAGTTGATTTACATTCGGTGTTTGCCTTTACGCGAGCACCGCGACGCGTAAGTTATTTATTAAAGTCTGTATTAAAATTACAATATCCCAGACGTCTTTCTTTCACGGCGAAAAGGTGACCTTAAATTATCCACGGGATTTTCGTTCGCCGCTTAGAACAATATTCTATTTAATTTTCCACGCTCGTTAACCCTTTGCACTCGAAGGGTAGGTTCGCACCCTCTATCTTATTCTTTGTTACGTAACCTATTCGACTCGTCCAATGAGAAAAATATTTTTCCAAAGAAATTGCACTTCGTATCTACTTCACACATATGTTTCTTCCGATGGGGAAAATGATCAAGTGCAAAGGGATAAAAAGCATCGCAAAGGGATGTGTACTTATCAGACATAATTATATTTCGCTTAGCGATCTTCGGATTTTAATTATTCCACGGGAACCTTGAGGCGGTCTTTATGCTTAACGAGCGTGTCCGGCGGCCGCCGCCGGCTAATACACCGGATTCTGCTCGACTTCTCGTAATTATGCAAATCCACCAGGTTCAAGTCGAAGCTAGTCAGATGCCTGGCCAGCTTTTCCTACGTTATACGGAGCTTGCTGAACTTGGCAGTCACCATATTTACGCCATGCGTCGCGCTGAAGGCCGTAATCGGTTTACCATATTGGGCGAGCATCGTCGGCATCACAACGATCTCCGTCGTTTTCACCATAATGGTACGTACATAACGAACCGAGGTATCGGTTTTTCGATTAACCTCGACGTGTCCGCGTGAAAACTGCGTAAACCCCTGGGCGGGAAAATGAAATTTTCCTCCAGCGGCGTCGCGAGAACCTTCTGACGATTAATACGTACATACGTATAATACCGGCAATCCACGGCGAAAAGTTTTCAACGACCAACACCACGTGTTTCCCGGCCGTTTCAGCAACGAAAACAGAAATTCGAGATGGAATATTGGAATTACACGGAGATCGAGTTAACGAACTTCGTCGGCGTGTATAGCGCCCGGTAAAATGTGCACCCGTGTACGGAAATCGAATTAAAGGAAATCACGCCGCTCCGCTTGGGATTCGGATTAAATGAGACGCGAATTATGCGGTTTACATATGATACATACGTATGTATTGTATATACGTACGCGCGGAACTGTGTGTTTGCCGAGTCGGTGATTATTCATGATTTCGAAAGTGATACACGGTTGATCACCCTCCGCAACGGACGGATCGTAAATACGATACGCGTGATCGTAAAATTGCTATCAAACGGGAAGATCTGAAGCTACGTACGCGTTTTTGTTTACCCGTGGCGCAATATCGTTACACATTAATTTACGAGCGAGTCCGAGTTCGCCGCTTGTCAATGCCGCGGGATTATGTTAATTAATTTATTGCCCCGAGCTTTAACGATTATTCGTTTCCAGGGTGGACTGAAAGCTGCTATCCTATCGGATGTTATACAAGGACTGACGATGATCGGTGTGTCCGTGGTGATTATTATACGTGGCACCATCGAAGTCGGCCCGGAAAAGGTTCTGAACGTCACCAGCGAACGCGGTCGTCTAAATTTTTTCAAGTACGCTAATTATTTATCATCTGAATCTTTGACAGATCGACACACTTCAGTGCCGATGACGTGCAATAGAAAATTAGATATTTATCGCAAAATTGTCATACAGATTCTCGTTTCCGAGTGAAATTGAAAATATGAAAATAGTACGCGTTCCGAATTTGCAACATGTTCAAAGGAAATTTGTCAAAAAAGTGTCATACCAATCCGGTGTGTTCTCTAAAAAACATTGTGATAAAATTTACCACCGTAGGAATAACTTTTGCGAGCCACTGTACGCGGCTTTTGATTCGATGATTTGTCATGATTATATCAGGTGTTATATATTACATTTGATTTTGCTTGCAGCTTCGATATGGACCCCACGCTGCGAGTGTCAACTCTGTCGGCCACTCTGGGTCAACTTTTCATGAGTCTGTCGATTTTCGGCTGCCAGCAGAATTTCGTGCAAAGGTACTGCAGCATGACGAGTCAACGGAAAGTCGTACAGTAAGTGTCATCATTGTTTCTTTTGTACGTATTCCCCGAGAAAAATAGGTTTAATCAATCGTAGATATACAATAGCTGCGATTATGACGTCAATGATTTCCTCGTATCGGATAACTTTATCTTCGGTCAGGTGTAGGTGTTTTTCTCAATAATGACGTCACGGTTTGGTAATTGTATTAAGAGAATAAAAATGAAGGAAAAGACGAGGAATTATCGTCGGTCGCCGAGCATCTAAAAGAAATGAACATGACGCATATTCCCGTGTATTAACGACCTTAAACGAACTTGAATGAAATATCTAACTCGACGGAAAAACTTTGTATTCGTTCTTAAACGAATTTCCCGGGTTAACTATTTTTCTCGTGATTTCATTCGACGCGGAAACTCGGTCCAGTTGCTCTCCGACTAAAGTCTCGTCTTTCTTAAACGATCCTCGTAACGTTGCACTCCGCAATCGAATTTTCAGTCTCGTTTTTATCATCGTCGTCCATTCTTTCCTTTTAACCATTTTTTTCTTTCCCTGCCCCCCAACACACGCCATTCACTCGACGCGATCCCATATAACTGAATCGAACTTCTGATATTTATCTCGAACGGGTTTTCAACGCACGTTCGAACGTTCAGAAATAAAATAAAGAAAAAAGAAAAGAAAAAATGATAGGACTTTCCGTAGGAATACGCGAGGTAGGTCATGAATTACGTTAAATGCAAATCCGAACGGAAGGTCGAATATTAAATTTCTATTTTCAGAGATTCACGAGAGATTCCTTTCGATCTTTCTTTCCGTTTTCTTTTTTTCAACGAAAATGAGCCACATACGTATCCCCTCCGTAAAAATTTATCACCCGACCACGGCAAACATCGTTTTCTTTTCACATTCGGCAGAATTTCTCATCCGAGCGTTGTCCCTCTTACCCCTAGCTTTCCTCGTTTTTCATTTTCGTTTCTTTCTTTTTTTTTTCTCTCCGTACTTCCGTCATCCGCAGTAATAAAGAAAATTGCCAGTTTGCCGCGGCCGATCAGACACCCCGTAGACCGTAAAAGGACGCGTGTCGCATTCCCAAGCATCCTGACATGGACCGGTCAATAAAAAGGCCGTCTACCCGGCCGGAGTTAGAATTCAAGTTGTACCCTCAAACGAACCATTAGGGTGTGTGCTAAAAGTTGGCGGGCCGCTTAGCTGACGTAAATACCGAATTCGTTCTTCTCTGCGGTAACTTTTCAGCGACGCAATTTGCCGTGAGATCTTTCGAGAAGCAGTTCCGAATAAATTGCCCGTTCTACTTGGTCGTTTGGAATTACCCTTGTCACGGCCGGTAAATTTTCTTTTTCCCGTACGTGTCTGTATGTATGTGTGTGTGTGTGTGTTTTTTAATGTGTATCATATTCATACCAATGAAACGATAACGACGTTTATCTGAATACTATCTGGTTGTCATTTTGAATTTAGTTCCGCTCTAGTTGAAGAGTTCACCGACGCGGTCGTAATTAAACCGCGTGGGTCCAGAGACGCGGATGGGACTCGTGTATGTGTACGTGTGTGTGTGTATGTGTACGAGTGTAGGTGTGCGTGCGTTTAGACATCGAGCAGGCCGTGGAGAGCATGTGTCGCTAGGTACTTGTTATCTTATCGTTTTTATTATGATTCAGTCACATGGTTTGCGTGACCAGACGTGACCATGAGTCATTTCACATCATGCAAATTATAATACTTATCTGCTGTCAGTGTTATTCTTGATACATCGGGATGCCTCAACGGTTCATTGGAACGACGGGACGAAAAATATAAACAATTATGCTCTAGCACCGGCTGGTAATCTCGATCGCATATTTTCGACGGTATCTTTCGTTTTTTCACCAAAAAAGATTTGTCTTCTTTTTTATTGTTATTCGCAGCCAATGGACATCACCGTGCGTGTATACGTATAAAAAAGATGCCACGGGTTTCATGCGGGGTAAAAAAAACAATAAAACGATCGTCACGGTTCCATGAAGAACTATGAAATAATTTTTAAGAGACCATTGCGAAATTTATTCCCCGTTTTATACCAGTTTTTCGCGACGTAGCGATAAATCACGAACGTCCCGCGCAACGAGCCATTTCGGGTTTCGTCTGCACGATACCAACGTGGATACCTGAAAAAATAGCAAAAAAAATTCATAAAAACCCACATAATCACAATCGAAGTCCGAATAGATACCTAGACCTCATCTCCATCGAGACTCAAAACGACATCCGAAGCTTCACGATATTCTCGCGTGACTCTCGCGTGACCCTCTTACTCGTGCAAAACGTCTCCGGTTATCGCGAATCTGAAATCGGCACGGGAAAAGGACGACCAAGAGAAAACCAAAAGAAAATGTAGGACAAGTATCGCGAATAACATTCGTGCCGTTAGTCGAAACGAGACCACGGCCAGATACACCGTTGACGTCGTTACCGTCGCGACGACGGAACGCTTTGTGCCCGTTTACTAAAAACAAATATACGTGTAATGCGACCCGCTAAAAAAAATCGAGCGGGATAAAAAAAACAGCGGCAAAGAGTGCGGCAGTGTTCCACGGTGTTTCATTGTTCGCGAGAATGCGCCCTATCGTTATTTCACGCGCGTACAAACCGAACGAGAAGTTTTTTGCGGTTGGTCACGCCCACGGGCCACCACTTTTGAATCCCCCCTACCCCTCTACGTCCTTCCCTCAACTCCGTCGTCCGGTTGGAAAAAGTTTCGGCCTGGTTAAGAGATTTTCACTACGGGGAACCACTTTTTAAGTAGTCCGATCGTGTTCCCCGATTTAGGAAATTGTGTCCGCACTTCCTGTTACCACATAATCAATGAGTCCTTCGACGTGACAGGGGACGGGGTTAAATGGCAGGACGCCAAACTTTTAGTGGTAGATACTCGGCCCCCGAGGTAAGGTCAATAATATCAATTCGACTAGAAACGACATACGTTCCGGGCTAGTAGGGTCTACTTTCGGAAGTCTGCGTCGTCCATTAAGATATGTAAATAAATTTCGTCCCATGGGCGGAGCCAGGGAAATAAACTTCATCCATGAAAGATATGGTATATGTACGTATAATATAATACGAACGTATGCGTGTGTAACTCCGGTCGACACGAGATAGAGAATATCCTGGAGAATAACCGTGTGTTCAGAAGGATTTTAATATAATTAATTAATGAAATTAATTTCATTACTAGATTAATATTTGATATTGAAAATTACAACCCTCTCGATTCTAACGCGAATGCTATAATATCCTTGTTAACGACATCGTAATAATGTAAAAAAATTCTATTTAACGTTCCCTTTTGAATAGAAAATACGTACGTCATTTAGAATATGATTAATAAATTGAAATCCCCCCTGGTGAAAGGGTTAAACGATATAAGTTTCAACGGGGTCTCTTTCGTTCACCCCATAAGTTTCCGCGTTGTCGAGAGATCCCTAATCAAGTTACGTTCTCCGTTTTCAGCACGATGATGGCCAACATACCGATAATCTTCATTCTCTTCTCCCTCTCGTGGATCGTGGGGATGGTGATCTTCGCTAATTACGCTGACTGCGACCCGCTGAGCCTCGGTTATATCTCCAAGTTCGACGAGATCGTGCCGTTCTACGTCGAAGATAAGTTCCTGAATCTCCCCGGTATTCTTGGCCTGGTGATGGCGACCCTGTTCAACAGCGCCCTGACTCTGGCCGTCTCGAATCTGAACTCTCTGGCCACGGTGACCTTCGAGGACTTCCTCAGCCAGATCCCGGCCCTGAAAGATCTGAAGGACAAGCAGCAGCTTCAAATGATCAAGATCATCGGCGTGATCTACGGCGTGCTGATCATTGGTATTAGCTTCCTGGTGGCGATGTTGTCCGGCGTGATCGAATCGTCGATGCTGATGACATCCGCCACATCCGGACCCCTTCTAGGTGTCTTTTTACTAGCCATGCTGGTACCGTGTGCCAATTGGAAAGGTGCCGCGGCTGGCATGATCTTCAGTCACGTCACCACCCTGTGGATCACGTTCGGTCACCTTGCCATGAGTAACACGGTGGAAACGTTGCCACTGTCGACGGAGAATTGTCACAACGACACGTTCTCCCCGTGGATCACGAGACCTGGGAACATGATCTTCGACACGCCGAACGTTACGAACCGATGGGAGAATCCTAGATTGATGAACGTCACCCATCAATGGGAACCATTAACGAACGTTACCAATGAAACACCTAGCATGGGACCAGTTGAATTTCTTTATAGTGTCACCTATATGTATTACGCTCTTATCGGCAGCTTGACGACGGTTGTCGTTGGTATTTTAGTCAGTTTGATAACAGCGGATCCCGAAGGTGACATGTACGAGGAACATTTACTTCATCCTCTGGCGGTGAAAATCTCGCGATGCTTCCCAGGAAGACGAAGATTGTACGCCAGCACGACGCGTCTCGAGAACGAGCACAACGCGACGAACGCTACGTCCTCGTCGTCGGTGACCTCGATCACGAATGGCGCGGAAAAGACCACTCCTCTGCAGGGAATCGTGGATGATAATGGGAAGCTGCACATCGACGTCGGATACATGGAGAAACTCAATGCACTCAAGTCGGCGTCCCTCGAAGTGACCAACGAGATGAGCAAAGGCACGAGACTCTGAGAGATTTCGAACACCGTTGAAAGTGATACCTAAGAGTGCCTGTTAACGTGCCTAATAATTAACTCGAATGTATTTCCTCATCACCCGTGAGAACGATCGATTTAATTCACCTTTAACTTCTATTGCTGGCAAACTTGTCGAGTTCGAATCAACGGAACTTATGGATTACGTGTACAAGCGGCCCGATTACGGGATCGCAACGCTATACTTATACATTATTTTTTCGGAACGACGCTTCCGTCGCGACGGATGCGAAACGTCGGTTAATAACAGGGTAGATAAGTAGTACAAAGATAGTTTTAACACGGCGCTTTATCGAACTGCTTAAACGGAATGACACATGCGACTGCATACGAGAGTAGAAATGATATATATAGGGTGTATACGTAAAGGTGTAATTGATAAACGAGTAAATTATCTTAAGCAATTTCCAGGAAATATGGATTCACGTACATACATACATACTGTGTATGTACCGGGTGTTACGTGTGAAATTTTACACGGCTGATCGGTCACGTCGGTGAACGCGAAACGGATCCCCGTTGGATTTTAGAAATAAATCCGTGATGATTCATCGGTGTATGATACCACTGTATGTGTCTTATAATAATATGCGTGAGGTGTGTGTCACTAGAGTATTTTTGTCATTCGAACGGGATCTTGATCCTTGACGATCTACCACGATGTTTCGATGATTTTCAACGAATTTGCGATCGATCGCGGACACCGGCGAATCGATCATTTGCGAAGGTGTGTCTCGCAAAATCTTGCCACGCAAACACTTTTGTACGTTATACGTACACACCGGTGTGGAATACTCATTGCTCGGAGTTCGGATTAATTGCTCCGTTTCGACGAAGTTTCCCGCGAATTAATTAGCGAATGTTCTTTTTTTCTCTTCTTTTTTTTTTGTTAGAATGTCCGTTTCAACGCGAGTGGTTTTTCTTCTTGAAGAGTGACATAGATGAATGCGTCCTGATGTGTATGCGTGTGCGTTTTACGTCGTTTATCCTAATTTCAGGCCTCTCTTCTTGCCGTTCACGATGAAATCGTTGCGGAACGAATGATATTATGTTGTAAGTTTTATACGATTAGCCGCACGATGTTTTTTTTTATATTTTAATGATTAATGTAGATAATGATAAGGTTATCGATTATTATTATTAATTGCTACTCCGATCTGTACGATTATCTGTGAATATTTATTGTCTTTTACTGTTTCTCGTTGAAATATAATTTGTTTTATAAGTGTTGTGTTTCTACGGTGCACCGTTTCTATTCTTATCCTGGAACAATACGATGATTAAAAAAACCACAAATTTACATTTTTCCGAATCAGACTGTTGGACATTGGTACATATAGACAAACAAGGCAAATCTTGATATTTTCTTTTTACTATCATTGTATTTCAATCCACTAATTTCCCGCGAGGAAATTATGAATACATCCGTTCCTAACGAAATTTCAAAACGCCTCCCCGTGTACACGATTCGACTTCGTGTTAATAAAAGATGCCTTTTTCTTATTTCCCCGACGTGTTCCAACTTCGAATTTCCGCTCGCCTCTGTTATCAGCCGTATCGGACGATAACGTGTCTTACCTCGGTCGATAACCCGGCTGAGATCGAAGGTGTACAGCCTGCGGTCGACAAAATCAATATCTCTCTAATCGCAGCGGGAACATAGAAAACAATTCTCTTCGTAAATTTGCCGTATCGAATTTTATCCCGAAACGTATACATCTACTTGTGGATCTCGCGAAACGACGACTGAAGGATGTTGCATTTAATTCGTTAGAAGCCGCGAGATCGTCATATCGGTGTGTCGTTATCGGTTGCGTCGGCGGCGACAGATTAGATACAGCCTTATCAGCTGCTCCAGTATTCATCGGGCTTCCATTTCGCGTCCCCGTGAAATTGTGATTCGTTTAATCGCGGTTTAATACTTCTCAGTATTTGCCAGCCGAGATTACGTTAGCCGACGATTAAGAAACGCCGCGCAGGTGTGTGTATCTTCGTGACAAATCAATGCGGGCTTGTACACATGTACGTGTACACTGGAACCTTTTGTACGTACGTACGTACACAAACCGAGTCGGGCTCTTATCATTAAAGTTCACTCGAAGTTCGTCCATTGCGAGCGAGACTCTTTGGATTCGACGCGATTAAAGTTGCGAATCTCCCGTGTAATTAACAGAGGTCTGCAAACAGTTCCTTTCGAACGCGACGCTATCCGGTGTATCGATTAATTCCACGGTCCTGCTAATCAATATTCCGGCACGGTATGAACCGGCCGATCATTGAAAGTGAAATACCATTTAACGTCCCGTCCCCGTGAACGAAAAGACAGACATGAAAAAGGCAGACACTACCGAAGAATAATCTAACTGAATATTCTGTGAAAAACTTTACCTTACTAATTATCGTTAACCCTTAACTAGTACGATAAAAACGAGTAACAAAAGACTTTTAGAAGCTCACGTGATAAAAAACATTTCAAAGATAATTATAGAAAAAACGATCAAAAATCTTCTTCCTAACGAGGCATCGAGTTTAAGACGCAAAGAATTACGAAGTATTATCAATTAAAAATGAATATCAATCGACAATTAAATCTTCCTAATGGAAAATCCAGAAAGTCTCGTGAAAAATCAATCGGAACAAACGAGAAAATTGCACAATCAACAAAATGCAAACATTTCGTAACGCCGCAAATATCTCTCGCAACCCTGTGATACCGTTTCAGGGGTTAAAATCAATCCCGGAGCCATCAGTCTGCGAGTACGTATAGCGCGAAACGTGCAATAAAATTGGCAACGCTGTATTATTTAGTCTACCCATGGTCCGCGGAGCCGGTTCTGCCAGTAGCACTGTTTCCACCTATTCTACCAGAAGGACGTGTTTACGGAGCCGGTGAAATCGCGTGGCACATGACGACGCGCGGTTCGTACGGGGAATTCTTCGCGTAGATTTCCGTGATAAACGGGCGAATCTAAAGTCCAGCGGACATCGCTGTTCGATCATCAGTGCGGTTCGATACAGGCGAGGAATCGAACGTCGATTTCGTCGCTGGTGTTTTTTTTTTTCTCTTTTTCTTCACCCGTCAGTCGTATTCGTGGTGTTGGTGCCTCGTAACGACGGACCTGGCACCGGTTGTTGCTCGTGGTTTTTCGCACGGGAATCTTTTTTTTTCTTTTTTTTTTTTTTAACTTCCTCGCGATCAACGACGACCGACCGAAACTCAAGAGGAACACCTAGCCGGGACGAGCACCTTGTGGTACAGGGACGATTAATTCGGAGCGAGCAGACATCATGGCGGTGGAGTCGAGGTAAACGCGTGCGAACCTGCCTCGGGAAGAAACATGGCCAGGTGTAACGTTACGCGGATTCTCGTGGCTCGAACTCGGGCTCTTCCGACGTCGACCTCGGGTTTATTCGCGAAACCGCGGGCCTTCGAATCCCTCGAATCGCAGCCAGCGCAGCCCGGTTTCGTCGTGTCAGCGGATATGTTTGCCGTTCCCATCGGCGACGGGTTATTTTCGTTGAAATTACGATACCGTTGGCTTTTCGAAACGTGATTTTTTTTTATTGCACCGCGAGGTGTACGTTCGTTTGGTAAATAAACGGTGGCGTTGTTTTTCGGGTATGTTTATTTAGAGTGAAAGAATTTTATTGAGTATATTTTGTTGAGATGAGATCGAAGGAAAGGTGGATGCAAGTAAATACGTTGCGAATTATATATTTATGATACTTGTTCGCGATATTTACTTTAGGTTCTGTCCACGTGTACGTACGTGATTCCGTCGAGTTCTCACCGGCGATAATCGCGAATCTTTCGCGAGATAATTAACCGACCGTGTCGCAGAATTTCGAATTCGCGCGCGAAACCGTCCAGCCACGTAAATATGTATCTGGATTTATTATCGTCCCGTGGAATTGAAACTTGATCGTGTTCCAGTTGCGTTTGAATAATATTTACCGGGACCCGTTGTCCGACTTATCAGCAACGGGGAACGTTTGTATCTCTGAAACGGGGCGTATTGTATTCGCGCCCCACTTTCCGAACTTGATATTACTTTGCGTTTACCTATCGGACACCCGGCGTGTGTATAAGAATCGAAAGAAATTTTTTCGATGAGACCGTCCGGTCCGCATATGAATTTCTTTTCTTCCCCCCCCCCCCTCCTCTCGCCCCTTTTCGTATTCTTCGACAGATTTTATTTTTCCTGTCCGACAAGCCGGACAAGTTCGACGAGTTCGATAAATTCGACAAACTCGATACGGCGAGAATTTCGAATACATCGACCCTGAAGTGTCATAACGTCGGCGAAATGTAAGATACGCGCGTGTACGCATTGTTAATATAAATGCAAATACTGGCTGCGGGACGTGTGCATCTTCGGCTACGCCTCCGCCGCGGTCTTATCTGATAATTATTCCAAAGGCCGAGTGCTAGGAATCGCAGCTTTAAACCGACACGATACAATAACGGAACAATTTACGAACAATATTAGGATGCAACCTAGAACGGGCACACGTGTGCCACGGTTATCGTATCTAAGGTTAAAATACAAACGCTTAGGTAGTTTCTCTGGTTAATTCAGCCGGTTAAATCGCGAGTTACGGCTTTCGAAAGTCCGGCAACGTTGGCGAGTTTTTGGGAAAACAAGATACGAGCCAGCGGGGGAGGGCAATGAATCAACCGGACAATTTTTATACTGGTCTATTTTACATTTTTATCATTATACTTGATTAACAGGCTAATTCATTCAAGCGACGATATGTTTAAAAGCAAATAACGGAATGGAAAACACGTATAATGTTGTGTTTTAACATATCTTAGTATTAAGCGTCCTCGTTGAAGTTATTACATCGATGAGGTCGCGAAGTAAATTTATGACGAACTCTTTTTCTTTGAAGTACGCCGTAAACCCGGTGTAATCGGCGTTTTAACGCGAGAAACGGAAAATTGATCGTCGTTTCCTATCTCCTCGTTCCGAGAAGTAACACTTCGAGTTTTGCAAATCGATGCACCGAAAAAAATATGCATATTCCTTATTGATTAACGTTCACCCGGAGCGACGAGGAAATCTGTCCCCGTGATTGATATCTGGAACGATAGATATGAAGCATGCAGAAACTAACGGGCACGATTTAACGTCCGTTCCCACGGGAGACAAACTCCCGTGCAAACTTACCTTGCACAAAAAGACGGCGTAATCCCCCGGGGTGCGAAGCGGGTTTTACGAATCCGCGAAAAAAAAACCGGAAACTTTACGTCAGCCTTGCTGAAGACCTGCCCGAGTTTCCTCGCCATGCGGGATCGCGGTATTGATCTTTTTACCAAGACAAATAACACCGCGAACATGGCGGACAATGTTTGCAAATTAAAAGGACACCTTTCGTTAATTAAACGAATCGGAATCGGAGTTTCCTGCTTCCAACATCTTCTGGGTCACGTACACTTTCATTGATAATAATTGTATAATGTCAGTGATGAAAATACTCGGTAATTCTTTCGTTAACTTTCCATTTCCAGGAATAGTCTATCCGTACGACTACGCGGACGGAAAGTTATTGGGAGTCGACTGTACGTTATATCCGGCGTTTCATATATTACTTTCTATATTATCGAAACTATTGGGAAACATAGAATTTCCTTTTGTTCGACATTGAAAATGTAATGATATATAATGGCCCGGCAAGAGACCGTCATTTTAAACGACATTAACGTTCAACGAAATAACGCTCGACGGACGATAGCGAAATATTGAACGATTCTCGATACCGTTCAAATATAGTAATGCTTCTTATTGTATCACAAATAAAACGATTACCGTAACGGGGCCAGATAAAACGTTCCATTTTAATACAATAAAACGGAAAAAATGTCAGGAAGCACGTTCCCCTCGTAGAACCTAACCAATCCAATAACTCGCGATCTTCGTGAATGATGTTTAAAAAAACAAACCACAATTTCTAAACTGATTCCCTACTTTTCACATATCTACCATTAACATTTCCGTACATTTTTTCCCTCTTCAATTCTTTAATAATTAACCTATAACAGAAATGGTTCCACAATTTTGATCGCAGTAATTTTTTAATACCCTTTCAACCCTCGTGTAAAGTAAAGTATTTGTGTCGGACACCACGGCAAACACCTTCGAACTTGTTCGTCGCGACGGCAATCGACGAATCAATGCGGAAACCGTATAAAAATTGTCATCACCCCCCCCCCCACCCCCGACTATCACGGTAAAATTACCGTCCCCCCTTTGAAATGGCACGTGCAACGTTGTGTGCGACAAACGAAACACCCTATCCGGTTCCCTGAGTGCCCGTTGTAAAAGAAGAAATTCCAGCGCCTCGGCGGAAGGTGATCCGAAGGAAACGTCGAAATTCAGCCGGCAATAAATCTGTCGAACGACAGTGAAGTGCTACAATAAACGTAAAAGACCTTGGATGCTCGACCTGTTTCGCCGGTGCACTTAATCCTGAGAAACGTTCGGAAAAATGAGCCCACCTTGTGGATTATTGTAGACTGCTTGATAATTGTCCCCCTGAATAATTAACATACAGTGGACAGACGTAAAGGATAAAAATTATTCGAAATTTTGCTTACTTATCGGGTGTCGTTTGAATAATTAAAAACAAGTAGGTGTCGTAAAATTTCCGATGAATAATACATCTTGCCTTCTATGTCGTCAATTTTAAATAAAACTAAAACTAGCACGATGATTCGTCGGAGTCTCTATCGGTCGTCCATTAAACGACGATTTCCCTGTGATCAATTTTGCTGGGCATCGATTCAACGATTTCGCCGTGGATAGTCGACGTGCGCGGATAACACGACCGTACGGTTTGCACAATGGTGATTTCGTAAGTGACGAGCAATCATCGTGCGTACATACATACATACATACATACATAAAAAAAAAAAAAAAAAAAAAACGAGTTGAGCGGCCGTTCGTATCCGGCCGTAATTAAACGTTTCGTTAGCGGAGCCCCGTAGAATCATAGAAGCGTTCCCGCGACAAAACGGTATTTCATAGCGTCGATTTACACGGTGAACCGGACTCCTCGCGGATCCCCCCTGTTGTATCGTCATTTCGACGGCATTGTTTTCGAATTTTACAACCGACGTATCGCGTTTCTCGTTATCGGCCAATTATATTCCCACGGGCCGACAGCGTACCGACAATTAGCAGGGATTGGTCCTAACGAGAATAATGATTCGTTTCAGATGGATGCCGTGTCAGCTGAAAATCGAGCTGAATATCTGCAGCTGCGACTACGACGGCATAATCCTGGTATCGGGAAGTGCCCCCGGCTTCGACGAGCCGGAGCCCTTCAAAACGGTCCTATACAGCGCGGCCCAGATCGATTCGGCCCTGGGCGTGATCGGCGCTGTCTTGCCCATCAATTTGCCCGCGAAAAGGCTCATCTACAGTCCGACCGGACCGCTTAACATGGATTACCACGACGTGCGAAGCTTCGCCGAGGCGGCCACCAAAGGCATCAAACGGTAATTCTTCTTCGATGTCAATTTCCTTTTTTTTCTTTCTCTCTTTCTCTCTCTTTCTTTTTTAATTCCCCCTTCAGGAAATTAATCAATAATTCCGGACCTGTTTTCCCACCGACGAACTTATCCACTGGTAGGGAGTACGGTTGGGAAAGAATCGGAATTAAGGGGATTATTATTGGAATTATTATATTTTGATCTATAGAAATTAATTGGCTTCGGTGATGATAATTATTCAATCTATGTACGTATTGTTAGACGTTGCGTTTGATATCGATGATTAATCGTAAGACTGCCGCGAAAGTGGCGGGGTTAATATGGAATAATTGCGGATAATTAGTTCCTAATTACCGAGGATCACGTGGCAGGGATCAAAGGTCCCGGTAATGGTCATTAGGGAAATTTGAATTAACCCCCGAAGGTCGGCGGGAAAGAGACGAGAAAAAAAGAGGAAGAAGAGGAGAAAGAGAGGGATGGATTCTGACGGGGAGATAACGTTGTTACACTTACGTAAAGTTTCTGCCGGCATCGAAAACGTACGGGGGCCCCGGTCAAAGGTCGAACAGGAGCGAACGGAAATGCACTTTTGATGTGTACGGAACGTAACCGAATTTCCGTAACAAACCGCCGACTAACGAGGCGCATGAGCTTCCGGATTACGAGTTTACCTGCGCTCGAAAAACAGTTGTTATATACAAACCCCGGCGATGTTAGTTTTACACACCGGCGACCTATTTCACCCTTACGTTTATTAACCCGATTTCACGGGGTATTCATGCACGCCGGTTGGCAATACGTTCAGAAAAATTTCAATGTAATCGCGCTCCGTGCACGCGGTGCACGCAAAAACAAGGGACCCGTTATTAATTCGACGAATTATCGAAAAATCCAAGTTCTTTCATCCCCTGTCTCTATGGAATCGATACATTATTTTTTCACCACCCACGTCATAATCGGTATAAATGTATGTACGAGGTTCGTTTATTCGGAAAATAACGTAAGCTGAATTCTAGAAGAAAATAGACGATCTCGCGATATTTATTTACCGGAGCCGGACTAACGGGTTTATATAGCTTTCAAAATAAACGGGTCATATAAAAATTCTCTCCTCTCCACGTTTATTTTTTTTCTCTTCCTTTTTTTTTTTATTTTGTTCGCGAACCATCGATCCAGCAACGACGGAAAGAGAAACAAACGGAAACGCGTTCACTCTATCCACAAGCGAAACGAAGATAATTAAATCCAGCAACAAACCGGTGAATAACGAGTTGCCCGGCCAACCGGATTGCCAGTTTACACTCTGTTCGATAGAGAGAGAGAGAGAAAAAAAGAGACTCCGTTGAATACAGCTGGATGGAATCGCTTTAATTCGCCGCTAGCCGTTCGAAGTAATTAATCAAAGGGAACGGGGACCACGTGTTCGATTTCGGTCGGTTTCCCGCGTCGGCCAGAATCCGATCTCGATCTTCAATACTTCCCGCACACGTTTCTTTTTTTATCCCCGTCTTTCCGTGTATGTGTGCGTCGCGATCCTTTCCGACCACGTTTTCCGTTAACCGGCTGCATAAGCAAGAATACGATCGAGAGCGAAGGAAATTCCAAGCGATCCGGTTGTCCGATCTGCACGAAATTCGGTTGAAAAATGAAATTCCGTTACCGCTGCCGAGGATTGCCGCGAATGTCCCGTGGGATCGTGTTTCTCACGGATTCCTCGCGTACGTTGTCGACACTTATGCGACAACCGGGACACGGAAACTGATGCGGAAAGAATAATTCGCCGCGAACGCTCGCCGAATTTCAATTCCGTCAGACAGACGTTAATTTTTCGCTTTTCCGACGATTGCGACGGTAATTTTGATCATTTCAGGGTATGAATCTCGATAAGTTTCCACTTGTACCAATCACCCGTCTCCCGTGACAGTCTCTGGAAGGTTATCGAGAGATGCATAGAGTGTATTTAGAGATTGAGTGATAGGAGTGTAATGATGAATACGTGATATTTAACGTTACTAATTAACCCGTGGATCACAGAGCACTGAAAGCCGGAGTCAGATGTCCTCTTCTCGCACTTCTGCCGGATGTCCGCTTCGAGAATGTCGAGCTCGTTACCCTTCTCGGCGCCCTGGAAGGCCTCTACGTGGTGAGTGTGAAAAATCAACGCTTCTATCCTTTGATTGTTAAGTGAGAAAAATGTCCTTGTTAACCTATAAACGAAAAAAACACATTTAGGATAATTGTGAGAATAAAGTACGTGTATTACCTGTTATATACATACGTCACATATAAGCTAATGCATCGCTAATGCTTTTGAAAAGTCAATTTTCTTTCAAATTTACAACGTTTAATAATACAGACCATATATTATAGGTCAATTATACACTATAGGTCAATTTTAGGGTATATTTGATAGAATTTTTCGGTTCCCCTGTCATTTTTGAAATATATGAATATTAGAATTATTAAAAAACGGAAACTTTCGGATTAAATCGACGCCAGGGAATAACTGACTTTTACGGGATTATTAATGTTAACATGACTGATAAACGGAGGCTGTTCGATTGCTGCAACATGTCTGGTTAAAGCATTTCCCAGATAGTCGGTCGAATTGTGGTTGCACAAGCGGCATTTAAACCAATCAAACAGAGACAACATAGCCCCGTGTGCAGCTACGTTGGCAGAATAGGAAGCCTGTAGCTGTATCTGAAAGGAATTCAGGCCCGTGTTTCAGCCGAGTTTGGTCTGCTGCGGTCTGATTGGCCCTCCAACTCGCTTCGCGATGCTAACCCTACTAAATCCAACGTCCTGATGTCTAAACTAAATTGCTACCGCCATCTTAATCCATATCTAATGACGCGTTGTTACTGTAACAGCTTCTGTTTACATTGAAACAGGGATATTTGAGGGAATTTTCAATTGCAACTCCTGGCTTCGTCGACTTTATAGAAAACCGCGTAAACTAACGTGTTTTCGCTATTTGAAAATTATGAATTTTAATTAACGAATGTTAATTAACTCAACTTGCCTGGTGTTCGCGATACAACGTCACCGGTGTTGGTAGAAATATCGCTGTTTTTTTGTTCGTATCAGGGGTAGAAATACACGTTGAATAATACTTCTGGGTGCGTGTGTTGTACGGTGTCGACGACATCTTGAGTAAACACAGTGGTGTGTGACAGATATCAGTAGCGAAATGCGCGGTCAACAGAGCTATTAAACAACACCTGTCACGGGCAGTTCTAGCGCAACCTGTGCCTGATGGATAAGTGTGTCTTACAAGCGTAGAATATCGGAATACGGTGTCCAGCACGAGACCCCATTGTTCATTGACGTCTTCGCAGCTGCGGCCAAATACGGTCGATTTGAAGTTAGCGGCGTTATACGGGTACCGATAATCGAAAATTATGACACCGAGACCCAAACCATGTATCACAACGACGTATACCTACGTAGAACCGTATCTTACAATCTCACGTAATCTCTCGCCACTGAAATTATCGTCCCACGAACCGTGATAACAACACCAGAAACACACATCTTACTAACATCTACTTAACAATTCCACGAATAAAATATACACGTACATTCATTCTCTACTATTCTAAAAAAGAAACAAATTACACAAAATAGAACAAATCTCAACAGACACACTAACTAACATTTTAATTAACACATCCACCCCCACAAACACTCACACACACACACATCGCGAATCACGGGAAGCTCGAAAAGCGCGTTTCCAGACAACGGCGAAACTTCCACCTCGCAGATAACCGATTTATCGGCGAATTATCCGCGCACGTGAACTCCGCATTCCCTGCACACCCGGGTTTCCCGTGGGTTCGGTACATTCCCCGGCAAGCAAGCAAGCAAGCAAGCAAGCAAGACTTTCATCCCTTATATTCGGCGCGAAGACGACGGAACACCTCACTCCCCCGCGTTCTTCCGGTTCCCGTAACTTTGACGGTGAAACGCGCACGGGGAGGTCCTTCCCGATACACGTGCCTCTTCCACAACGGGCCGCACCAGCTTCCCCAAGAGTACCGGATGCCGGGCGTTCCTAAATCCTGGAGGCCGGCAAGGCGACCTAATTAGCGAAATACTCGAGCCCCCACACCCCTCTTTCTCTTCCTCTCCCTCTCTTTCTCTTTCTCTCTCTCTCTCTCTCTCTCTCTGTCTCTCTTTCATACACCGACCCCATCGTCCCAACGTCGAAGCTCGTTCCCTTCTTCTTTCGTCTCTGGGAACGCTCTTCCTCCACTATTCACTACTTCGGCTCCCGCGGATGCGGGGCATCGTTTTCCAAATACCGGAAGACGCCCTCGGAATTCCGACGGCGCGTAATCGGAACGTTTCTGAACTGGAGAACCGGGCTTCTCCTTCTACTGCTTTCTCGCTCCATGGTCTCTCTATGTCTTTCTCTCTCTCTCTTTCTCGTTCGTTGGTTGACTATCGTTCCTCGTTCTCTCGGTCCATCTATTTCTCTTCGTTCTCTCCCTTCCGTTCGCCGTTCTCCACCCACGACATTACTTCTGTTTTATTCCGACCCGGGTCTGGGGTAAGCTTCATTCTTCAACGACGCGCTTTGTTTCCACCCTTCTTTCTCACTCCCGATGTCAGCCCCGTTTCCACGAGATTTCTTCTTTTTTTCTTTCTTTTTCTGTTTGTCTCTCTCTTTCTCTCTCTTTCTTTCTCACTGTTTCGAAGAAGTGGATACGTTACGTGTTACCATTAGGTAGGTACATACGCGACTCGGGGGACGATATTCTCTCGAGGAGACTTCCGGGGGAGAATAACCCCTAAAGAGAGAAACACTCGATGAGTCTAACCCTGGTTTATTTAGGGTGAAATTTTTATTCGGTTCGTTTATGGGGAAATGAATAATATTCCGATGGATTCGTTGCGATGGTTTTCGAGTAACTAGATCGCTAGCTTTTGATCGGACCACCCGGTACATGGTTCGGCATGTATATAAGACGAGCTTTGAACTATTCACCTACTTTGAAATAATAGCCAACTGTGTAGCGGATATCTATAGAGAACACATCGATACGGGCGAACGCGTTAAGGTTAAAACCGTGTTTGCCCACTCGTTTAGCGTAATTAAGATTGTTAAGCGGACCCGGGCTGGTAACGAAAATTGAGAGAACGAGTCTTAACCCTTCGAATAAGCTTGATAAAAAAAACCGTTGATTATTCGGCATAATTCTATTCGCGAATTATCCGCAGGGCGTTTTCAAATCTCTTTTGTAGAATCAACGTCGTAGAGGCACGGGTCTATTCAGCTGTATTTTATTCAGCCGAATGATACAAAAGGAAAATGTGAAACAGGAGGAAGGAGGGTGGGGGGAGGGAGAGGGGGGTGGGGGAATGGAGCGACGATATTAAGGTGACTACTTTAGACGGGAATCTTTGAAATAAAATATAGATTTCCACGGGAAAGCGCGGCCATTGCTTATGAACCGCTGATCCAGTAAGGAGATTATCTTCTTTAATATTTTCTATCCTCCAGCGGACAAAGTCGCTAAGAACCAGTGTCACGAACACCTTTTTTCCTCCCCCCATCGTCGGTGTGACGTGTATAAAAAAATATGTATATATATGTATATACGATAACGAAAGCCCGGCGACGTATGCTTCCGCGAGAACACTCCCGTCGACCACGATAACGTATTCCGTTACGGCAAGAAAAGTTTTAATCCACTTCATCAATTCCGATTAAAGTTCTGCGTCATGCTCGATTAATTATTGCATCGTTGACTCGACCAACGGTCGTCCGAATTGTCTATTATTCAGACAACATCCCCCGTTTGAGCGGGCAACTGTGGCGAACTGTGTACAAGTTGTTAAAAAAAAAATGAAACTTTCGATATGTACGCGACGATCGAATCCCGCGAGAAGAATTTCAATAATCGCCCATACACATCGAGACGTAGGTACGAAATGTTCAGTGGGGTTCACGGGAATGAAGTTCGATTTTATTACCTGGAACTTTACTCCGATCGATTATAGTACAGGTATGATCGCAATTTTGCTCAATGACCTTTTTCCCAGCTGGCAACTAAATGGATTTCTCCGTAGAAACTGCCGGGTTTCGAGATAAAAATAAAACTTCCTTCGACCCTTCGAACTTTCGGCCGATCTAATCATTAAATTCTAATTTCATCCAACGTACCCTTTCTACCATTACCTGTAATTAAGTACGTTAAAAATTGTACAAGATTCTCCGTTCCTTCACAAAAGTATCATAACTTATTCCCGAATCTCCTATTAAATTGAATAATGAATTATAAGAAAAGTATGACAATTATTTCCTGTCAAATTATCGTCCAATTGCATGCGCTCGATAAAAATATAATTAACGACAGTTAATTAAAGGAAAAAAAAGAACATAAAAAACATCAACCTCACCCAAAACTCGTCGAAACGTCTCCGTATTTTTCGTTCTACCCGATCGACACACCTAATCCGCGATATTCTTCCGTATCCGGCAATCCTTCTCGCTGTTCCAGCCCCTGGAGGTGCGAGAGATCAACCCGGACCGCTGCTACAAGGCATGTCAACTGGCAGTCTGGAGTCCGATTTGCAGCAAGAAGCTTCAGGGTGTCGTGAAGCTCGCCTCGGCACTCGAGAGCGGAAGATACGTCGCGAGGGACATCGGTAAGTCCTTTTCCATCCGAGATTCGTGCTACTTTATCGCAGCGGAGACGAGCAACTTTCCCTCCGGCCCCAGTGCCGGAGAAGAATAGCCCGAACTTCCGTCTGACGGAGTTTCCGTCTTTCCTTTCCGGAAGAAATGGAACGGGGAGGGGAAAAATCGCCCGCGGCTTCCGACTTGTCCGGGAAAAGTAGTCTTTCGACTTTCAGCTAAACGACCGTAACTCGAGAGTTCTTCTTCTGTTTCGATATTCGTTTAAAAATCGACGCCCGTCGCCGCGACGCTACTAAAGATTTTTAATAATACTTGTAGCATGGATTTTTTTCGAACGATTTTACATGAGTTTTCGAAATTACAGGACGGTGATAGGTGGTGTGTGTTTTTTTTTGGTTTATGAGAATTCGGCGAGTTGTATTTAATTAACATATCGATAGGATTATACGGAATGATATACAGACGGTAGATAGGTTGGAACGTTTGACGTGGGACGTTTTATCATTATTAAATGGAAGTATTTTATTAAGTGATTTATATTCGAGTCGCTTTGTCTGATGGCCGAGCTGTGTACCGAGCTTGCTCGTCCATTTCCGGTTGAAGTAAGAGAAACGATAATACGAGTCTGGTGGAATGAAAAACTGTGAGATTTCGGTAAATTTCAATCTATCGCCGTAGAGGAGAACGAGATAGGACGCCACCGACGTCGGCGGCGGCGACGCCGCCGGATGGATAATTATGAATAACGAAAAATAATGGAATTTTTTAACAAATTCATGAACCCCACCCATCCCCGAAGCCACGCGAGGAATACCATTAGGATAATTCCTGGCGCACAATATACACCGGGAATGTTATGTCTTTATTACATAAGTAGGAGGAAGTGTATTACTTATGAAATAAGAATGAGCGAGGGTGGTGGTGCAACGATATCTCGACATGCACCATGGGAAAACGTGGACGGGAATATATACACAGGTTTTCTCGCTTAATTAAACTCCCGAGATTCTTGGGAAAATGCAGAACTGGAGCACAACCTGAAATTTACATTTTTCCTAAAGGACGCGCAGAAATGTCGCATCGTCGCGCTGCCACCGGGAGAAAATTTCAAACGGCGGAAACCCGGGGATCCTCTTCCGCGTATTGCGAAAAGTATTATCACCTTATTGCGTGAATATTTTAACCGTCGGGGCGACGAATGTTTCGCGCGACTCGCAGTGCTTCCAAGCCGAGGATATTCCGCCGAGAAGAAGGAAATGTTAATTATCATGCCGCGATATACAATTTACACGGGGGGACATTCGGGATTCTCTATCAAGATTCGTTGTCGCGGAAAATGTCATGCAAAACGCTGGCAGAGGTTTGAAATTCGTTTTCTCTAAAATTGAACGAACGATGAACGAAGAATTGAGATTTTTCGGGAAATCGTGGCGGTTTCTCGCCCGTCATTTTTCACTATGTTAGAACTAACGATCTGAATTTTATACCATTGTATTCCGTGGGAAATTCTAGAATAGAAACGTGTATAATAGTTTATTTTTCGGATTTTTCGTTTTTCGCAACGATCTGAAGGATAAACAAGAATTTAGAACAGTTTTTTGATCGGCGTTTGCTCAATTTTAAAGATAACGATCTGAAACTTGTACCATTGTTTTAGTTAGGAAATTCTACGTCAGATCAATGTATAATAGTTGTACTTTTCGAAATTTTTATTTTTCGCAAAAATCTGAAGGGGGTAGGTCAGGATTTTTTGCGATTTTCGTAATTCCCTCGCCATATCCACAATTTTTGAGATATCAAAATGATTCTTTCACTGGCTTATTCGGCTTCTGATTCCGCGTCCAAAACGTCCAGGATCATTAAAATATCTCAAAAATTGTGGAAATGACGAGCGATTTACGAAAATCGCAAAAAATCCTGACCTACCCCCTTCAGATTTTGGCGAAAAATTAAATTTTCGAAAAGTACAACTATTATATGTTGATCTGGCGTAGAATTTCCTAACTAAAACAATGGTACAAGTTTCAGATCGCTATCTCTAAAATTGAGCGAATGCCGAACGAAAAACTGCTTGAATTTGACGATTTTTCGTGATTTTCGTAATCCTTTCGTCATATCCGCAAATTTTTAGATATCGATCCGATTCTTTCACTATCTTATTCGGCTTCGGATTCCGCGTCCAAAACGTCCAGTATCATTTAAATATCGAAAAAATTACGAAAATGACGAGCGATTTACGAAAATCGCGAAAAATCGTCAAATTCAAGCAGTTTTTCGTTCGGCATTCGCTCAATTTTAGAGATAGCGATCTGAAACTTATACCATTGTTTTAGTTAGAAAATTCTACGCCAGATCAATGTATAATAGTTGTACTTTTCGAAATTTTGATTTTTCGCAAAAATCTGAAGGGGGTAGGTCAGGATTTTTTGCGATTTTCGTAAATCGCCTGCCATTTCTACAATTTTTTAGATATCAAAATGATTCTTTCACTGTTTTATTCGGCTTCGGATTCCGCGTCCAAAACGTCCAGGATCATTAAAATATCTCAAAAATTGTGGAAATGACGAGCGATTTACGAAAATCGCAAAAAATCCTGACCTACCCCCTTCAGATTTTGGCGAAAAATCAAAATTTCGAAAAGTACAACTATTATACATTGATCTGGCGTAGAATTTCCTAACTAAAACAATGGTACAAGTTTCAGATCGCTATCTCTAAAATTGAGCGAATGCCGAACGAAAAACTGCTTGAATTTGACGATTTTTCGCGATTTTCGTAATCCCTTCGTCATACCCGCAAATTTTTAGATATCGCTCTGATTCTTTCACTATCTTATTCGGCTTCAGATTCCGCGTCCAAAACGTCCAGGATCATTAAAATATCTCAAAAATTACGAAAATGACGAGCGATTTACGAAAATCGTGAAAAATCGTCAAATTATGACAGTTTTTTGGTCGGCATTCGCTCAATTTTTGAGATAGCGATCTGAAACTTGTACCATTGTTTTAGTTAGGAAATTCTACGCCAGAACAATGTATAATAGTTGTACTTTTCGAAAATTTAATTTTTCGCCAAAATCTGAAGGGGGTAGGTCAGGATTTTTTGCGATTTTCGTAAATCGCTCGTCATTTCTACAATTTTTTAGATATCAAAATGATTCTTGCACTGGCTTATTCGGCTTCGGATTCCGCGTCCAAAACGTCCAGGATCATTAAAATATCTAAAAAATTGTAGAAATGACGAGCGATTTACGAAAATCGCAAAAAATCCTGACCTACCCCCTTCAGATTTTTGCGAAAAATGAAATTTTCGAAAAGTACAACTATTATATGTTGATCTGGCGTAGAATTTCCTAACTAAAACAATGGTACAAGTTTCAGATCGCTATCTCTAAAATTGAGCAAATGGCAATCAAAAAACTGTTTTAAAATCACATTTTCCAACTGTCACCCTCACTCTTTTACAATAATCGATCCAAGACCCCGATATTCCTAATCTTTGCTCAATTCCGCGTCGATATAGTCTAAGAAGGCTCTAAATAGAACACACTAACCCTTCCCTAAAATAAAACACTCATTTCACAGGCGGGGCCGATCCGGAAAGAATGGCGCCGCCCAGGGTGGAGGAGTATCTTGCCGAGTTGTTCTGCGGCTCGAACGTCTCCATGCAGGTGATATCCGATCAGGACACCCTGCTCCAGGAGTACCCGTTGTTCGCGTGCGTGAACCGCGCCGCATCCGTGATCCCCCGTCACG
Organism: Mimumesa dahlbomi; assembly: GCA_917499265.3. NCBI lineage: Eukaryota > Metazoa > Arthropoda > Insecta > Hymenoptera > Crabronidae > Mimumesa > Mimumesa dahlbomi. Next base: position 3,270,455 of record OU824114.1, on the reverse strand, counting down.
CCGGCCGGATTATCTTCCTGACCTACGAGCCCCCTAATCCCGCCTGCGTCCTGGAAACGATCCTGCTCGTGGGGAAGGGTGTCACTTATGACACCGGCGGCGCCGACATCAAGTGCAGCGGCGTAATGTCTGGTATGTCGAGGGACAAATGCGGGGCGGCGGCGTGCGCTGGATTCATGCAGGTGCTTTGATATCATAAGCCGTCACACGGGCATCGTAACGTCCTCCCGTGACGATTCTACCGGCGGGCGTTACGTAATCGCGCGACTAACACGACGTTAATACCGTTTCCGTTTCCGTTTCCGTTCGCGACCTAGGTGGTGAATTTACTCCAACCGCCGACGGTGAAGGTGGTGGCGGCGCTGTGCGTCGTCAGGAACAGCATCGGTGAGAATTGCTACGTCTCCGACGAGGTGATCACAGCGAAATCGGGTACCAGGGTACGCGTGGGGAACACCGACGCCGAGGGACGTATGGCTATGGCAGATGCTCTCTGTCATATCAAAGAAATGGCATTGTGCTCGGTGAATCCACATATATTTACCATCGCGACGTTGACGGGTCATGCGGTGCTGAGCGCCGGTCAAGGATACTCGGTGAGTTGGTAACTACTGTATTATTAATCTGGTAAGGAAAGATCTCTAGGGTTAGTGGAACTTGTTGCACCGTTTCGAACGTATGAGAAGACACTGGTGGATTTCAGATCGTGATGGACAACGCCGTGTCGCGTCTCGTCAGCAACGCCGAGAAGCTTCAAGCTTCCGGCGAGACGATGGGCGACCCGTTCGAGATATCGAGGATACGCAGGGAGGATTTCAAATTCCACGAGGGTCGAACGGAGGGTGACGACATATACCAGGCGGGGAATAGTCCGAGCTCGAAGATGCACAGAGGACACCAGGGTCCGTCCGCGTTCCTCATCATGGCGTCCGGTCTCGACAAGGTAACCAGTCTTTTTGAGCAGAGAGGAGCAACCAGCGATCCATCAAAAATTCTTTCCACAACATTATTATATTAGTCGAAGTGAAACGTTCGAAGTTGTAATGGAATGAAGTTGTAATAGAAATTCATTAAGTTCTCAATTTTGGTCGTGATGCAAAAGATGGTTGCTCGTCGCTTTGCTAGAAAATTATATTGGTATTCTAATTAATAGGTATTCTTAATGATTGTGTAAATGACGTGTAACTTTTAGCACGGCGTAGAGTCCGAAAAGCCTATAAAGTTCAGTCACTTGGACATTGCCGGAGCCGATGGTCCTTTCCCAGAGCCTCCAACAGGTGCACCGATTCTTGCCCTGGCCAAAAGATTCCTCTTCCGTGACGCGGAGGAATCTTGGAAGGACGAGTCCGAGCTTAAAAGCCCGGAACACTAACTCGTGTCTTACAGATTACTTTTTACAGGGTTTCAGTGGTTTTTCCGTACACGTGTTACACGTGTAACGTGCACATTTTCTTATATAAACCGTTTTATACATTATCGGTTACACAGGTGTTGTGATTACCGATAAAATCGAACAAGCACTTCGATAAAATAGACAGAGCAATGATAAAGCAATACGTATCTAACGATTTTAATTATATCGTTCCTACATCATCCATGTTTCCGTTTTTACCACGACCTTTCGACGCGACCCATTCCACCTTGAAGCACCGATACGACTACTATCCTTCGTTTCAATTTATCATTCCGCAAAATCAATTTCACTCGCTCACGCAACGTTACCTCTTAACCAACACACCGAAGACGCCACTTCCTGATACGTACTCGAACAGTATTTACCGGTGGTATTATATCATATCTGTCGTCGGGTTGAAACTACGCTGGAGGGGGTGGGGATGGGGCTCCGAGGTTGTACTCTATGTACCGTGTACTCTATCCGTGAAGGCACAATGAATTTTTTACGGACGATCGACTTAACATAAGTACCGCGAGGACGCGTTAATGGTAGATTAAAAAGCTTTTCCATTACAATGACGTTTAAAGCCTCGTTTACCCGCCCTCTTCCTTCTCCATTCTTTCTCTTTCTGATCCTCTACGTATCGATTGCAGCACGGAGCCTGTAGCTGTTCTCCCTTGAAATACACGCACATCGATACATTCGGGCACCTGCCACTGCCTCATTGCCTGCCCTACTCCGGCAACCCAGTCCTGGCCCTTTCCTACTGCTATCTAATCCAAGGGAAGTGCCTGACAGTCCGGAACGACCTGCCCTTCGAGATGCAATACGTCTGCGAGGTCGACTGCAAACCCGTCTGTATTCCACCCTGTCAGCCATGCCCACCGTGCGTTGCTCCCTGCGACCCTTGCAGCCCTTGTGCCCCGTGCCAACCCTGCACACCTTGTCCACCTTGCCAACCTTGCCCACCGTGCCAACCGTGTCCACCTTGCCAACCGTGTCAGCCTTGTCCACCTTGTCAACCGTGTCAACCCTGCCCGGAACCAGTGACCGTTATCGAGCCGATGTGCAGACCGAACGTTCAAAAGGGAATCAACATGTGCGGCTGAAAATTGTGGCAGAGTTTCCTGAAATAAAGGACAAAAAGATCAAGCCTTTCGTGTGGGTTTTAATTCATGATAAATGGGAAATGAGGAGACTGTATTTAACGTTTGTCGGTAAGTTACCGATTATCAGTAGCTACGTTACCGGAATATGATCAAAGCGATGCTAGCGGTTGGTGAACGTGAATTCTACTTGATCCTTGGTAAGTAAAACAGATACGTCGATAAAACAGTGACACGGGAATCTCGCGCGCCCGTCGAATCGTTCGAAAAGGATCGCGGACAAGACAATGTATTCCGGAAGGGTATAAAACATTAAGGTATGCCTCGCGTGTATGGTAGTCGAATGCAAACCTGTTGCAACGTTACACTTTTAACAACGTACTTTTGTAGCAGCCGTAAAAGAAACCTCGTTAAATTGATTCCCGTGTAGTTTGCATTTATACGCGTAAAAAGCTTACCAACCACGAAACGAGGATTGTTTTGCATCGGACAAGGAATTTTTTTCTCGCCGAACCGAGAAAGAGAGCTGTACGCATTCCTCTTCCGATTCAGAAACGACGCGACATATGCCAATGAGCTTCTCCATCGGCGGTGGTGGTGGTGGTGGTGTCCTATCTGCGGAATGCAATCTAAGCAACTCCAGGGAGAGACAGAAACCAACGAACTTTCCAGACTGTCGATTACCGCATGACAAGACCGTGATATACACGTATAAACACATTAAAGTCTCGTAACCCGGGGACAGCCGAGATAACATACCATGTATTGTTAAGGTGAACCTCCTATCGGGAAGTCGATCGGTTCGCGTGATAAAGAGACAAGGACTACAAGACTCGACTCGACAGACGGAATTGTAATATTATCGACTTGATTGCTAAATTAACGCTACGCGAGAGATAGCGTTATCTGGTCTCCGTGGTGTTCTATATATTCTAAGAAAACGGTAATAAATGCGCGGCAAAGGACGATAGGGATCTCTTATTCTCAGAATGAAGTCCCTGGACTTCAGGGATCTACACCGGCTATCTTTCAGCCTCGGCTTTAATTGCGCTGGCGTTTGCTATTTTTGTTACTCAGCGGCGGTACGATAGTACGGGTTTATATTTCTGCCACTTAATAAACAGACCGACGGACGATTAATCGAAACGAAAATCCCTTTTGGCTTAAAGGTCTATCGTCGAACAAATCCTCTCCTCGTCGTTACGACGCAGCCCACATAGTATTACTAGCGCTCCGGTAAGCCTGAAACGAGCAAGAGAATAACGTGGAAGGGAAACTTAATTACGGCCACGTCCTTTCTTAATTAAGAGAAAATGTTTGGCGTATCTTACCGAGATTACCGTGTACGAGTCAAGCTTCCGTTTGCGCTACCAACGCGCCAGCTCTCTCACGATCGAAAGCCCGATCCAAAACTAATTCTTCCATTCTTTCCACGCGAACGATCATGCAGTCATCCAAGCCGCCGTCGTTCTCTTTCGTTTCATCGCCGTATCAAAGGTAAAATACGTATCGATCCCCATAAAATAAACATCGAATCGAATCGATCGAACGAACGCCTTCTCCTGTGACACAAACCGAACTCTTTAAACGTCCAACGAAGACAATACGTCATTACGCGTGTTTATATATTGCTCGAGGTATTATTTCTGCCGAAAGTCAAATCCAAGATCTTTTCGTCGATCATCGATCGATACACACGTATATCGAGGGACCTCTTACCCGACCGATTCCCAGACGACGACTCTAAAACTGCGTGCGATCCTTCACGCAGGCATGCGTCCCGGTAACCAAGACACGCGAAAAAACTGAGAGCATACATACGTAGAGACAGAGAGACAGACAGAGAGACAGAGAGAAAGACAGAAAGAGAGAACTCCGGGTAGCATATAGCCTCCGGGCGGTAAACATGGTGGCAGTGGTAGCATTATCGGCACACACCGGGAGAGTGGTGCACGCGAGTTGACATTGTTTGAAGAACTTGAAGCCCGGGGAGGAACTCGTCGTCGGAGAGGCTGAAGTGGCGAGAAAGGTTCGCGAGGAGGAGAACTCTGGGTCTCTCCCTCCCCCCTCGGATGAAGGGGCAAAAGGAAGAGGGGCGGAGGGAGGGTGGAAGGACCAGCGGGGGCGGGGGATACGAAGGAAGCGCGAGAAAGAGAATGAGTGAGAGAGAGAGAGAAAGAGAGAGAACGACAGAGAGAGAGAAGAAGAAAAGAGAAAAACAGGGGAAGAACGAGAGAGACAAGGTAGATGAGAGAGAAGGAGAGGAGGCGGTAGGGGGCAGTGTGGCGGGTTCGACGGCCGGCTGGTGGCCCAGTGACCGGGACCGGTTCCCTCCGCGGTTCCTCCTTCCGCCTTCCTTGCAAACGCACAACTGCATCATCTCGACTCACCTCCCTCCCTCCTTCCCCTCTTACCGTGCCAACCGTTCCCCTCCGTTCCTCCCTTCCCCTCCTCCTCTCTATCTTACCAGCCGCCTTCTGTAGTCTTCCTTCAGTCTCTTTCTCTGCATGGTCTTTCGCGCGCTCTTTCCATCGGTTGGCTGTCTCGATCGTTTCTTCGTCGTCTTCTTCATCTGTTTCTTCGTCTCGCTTCTCCTCTTTCACGTTATCCTTCTATTCTCTCTCTCTCTCTCTTTCTGTTTATCAGTGTCGTTCGTCTGTTGTCGTTGTCGTTGTTCGTTGTCGTCAGCGTCAACCTCCTCCTCTTCTTTTCTTCTTCTTCTTCTTCTTCTTCTTCATCCTCCGTCGATCACACCGTAAAGCATCGTCACACGCGCGAAACGAGTGAACGTGCGTATAGTACATACGTGGTTCCTTCGTTTCTTTTCTTTTGTTGTTGTTGTTATTGTTGGTATATTAGTACTGGTACTATTACCAGTCATCTTTCTTCTAGTTCTCTCTCTTTCTCTGTCTGTCTATCTATGAATCTGTCTTTTCTCTCTGTTTCTCTACCTCTATCTATACTTTGGTTCTTCCTTCTTCTTCTGCTTCTTCTTCTTCGTCTTCTTCTTCTTCTTCTTCTTTCATCCTCGACTGGCCTAGCACGCTCCACGCAGCAGACTGCATCTACCGCTCCTCTCCTCCGCCCCTCGAAGCAGAGGTCACGCCGCGCGCGTTCCCTCTTTCATTCTTCCTCTCCTCTCGTCCTTTTCCATCCATCGTCCCTATCGCACGCGCACTCGCGGTCCGTTCACCGATCGGCCCGCAATACATACATACATACATACATACGTATCTCTACGTCTCGACTATTTATCCCACGCGGTCCACGGGGGCAGGAATAACGCCCCCGGGGCCCAACGAACCCTCTTTTTAAACCCCGTTGCAGCACCACGGGCCCAGAACACGTAGACGGTGTTCGAATTCGTGATGGGCATGGTCGGGCACCAAGGCGATCCAAGGGCTTGAAAGGAAAAGTAGTTCTATGTCGGAGAGAGATTGACTGAGAAAGAGAGGAACACGCGGGAGGGAAGGTGAGAAAGACGGGAGAGAAAGAGTGCGAGTGAGATAGACCGACGATAGGGAGAGAAAGAGAGAGGGCTCGAGGGGGAAAGGAAGTGAAAGTACGAGGCCTGCGTTACTGGCGCATCCGAGATTTCGTGCTGCCGTCCTTCTTCCGTCTCTCCTCTTCCTCTCGTATCGCGTTCGCACCTACGGTTTACGAGGGTTCACCAATAATTTCCCGTGCTGGATAGAGCAAGGACGAAGAGAAGATTAAAGAAGAGAGTACCACCTTGTCGATGGGAACGTGTGTTTCTTCGAGGAACCGAATATATGATTTTTAATTATTATTTATTTAAATATCTCAATTAGATTGTATTCTCCCTTCAATTGATTCTTTGGTTAAAATCGTCACGTTCGATTTCGATGAAGTTCCATAGGTCTCTGGGGTAAACGAGAAACTGGGAAATTTCTGCGGTGATTTTTCGTTTCTTTTATCGTTCGTTTCAACAGGTGACTAACCGTCCTAACTGTATCACCCATTAGTCGCACCGATCCGATCCCGATATTCTAATTGCTCGCGTAGGAAAAAAGTGACGAACAGAACCAAAGTTCCGTCAGGTACCGGTCAGCCCGGCTTCGTGATACCGGGTGAAATAAAAAAAAACAGACAAAAAGAAAAAGGCGAACAAAGTGGACCAATGACGAAGCTGTAAAATAGCAGGACGGTCCGCCGAAGTAGGTGAGGAAGCAAAACCGAAGCGACGAAGGATGGGAGGGGGGAAAAGGAAGAAGGAAAAAAAAAGAATATACATATCAGGCTCCGTTTAATCGCGCCAAACTATTCTTGGGCAACGTTCGTAACGGTATTCCATTCCTGATCTCCTCGGCGTACGAATACAGTTTCAATTTTGTATCCCTTGTCCGGACACGTTACACGTCCGATAACATCGTCGTCGTCTTAACCGTCGTAGTTGTCTTCTCGCGAGAGCACGCTGCCCGTCGATGTGACGCACCTCGCAACAATCGACATGTTTGGCGAATTAGGCTTCTTCTCAGGGAAGTCACGAGACCCCCTTAAAAATTCCCGGGCCAAAATGAAACGTGACGTGAATCACGTATTCATGGGGGTACCACTACCGCGTGCCACCGTCAAACCGTATGGTTACGCGTGCGTGTATACGTATGTATGTATGTATGTATGTATGTATGTATGTATGTACGTGTTTACCAATAATTGCCTGTGCTAATAGAAGAATTTATAGGACGGCCAATAAGGAAGACGATGTTCGCGTCACGTTCGTCGTAAAGAGTCCCGATTTCACGGGCATTAATACTCAGGGCCGAATTTTGAGAATAATTCATGGGTATCGGCGAAATTTCGGGAATTCCTTAGGCTCGTTAAATACGATCGTAATTATCGTTTGGCGACAGCTGGCCCGGTATTCGATGAAATTGGAATCTGCTGATTTACAGCAACGTTATTATCCAGAATTCGGGATTGCCGTGTGTAAACCTGACGGGAGTCTCTTGTAAAGTTGTTGCCGCGACCGCACGTTTCTCGCTTGCGTACGTACTGTATGTATGTGTGTACGTTTCTATGTATGTATGTACGGTTTGTTCGTGTGTTTTCCGTATGCTTATCCGGGGATCTCTCTCACTTGGCTTTTCCTCGGGGCCGCGCAAAGATAGTGGCATTCCACGCTCATAAATATTTCAAATTCGTACCGCGCTTATTAATTACGTAATTAATTAATCGCGCTGGATATAGTCTTGATAATGGGAATTAAACTGATTACCACCGGGGTATCCCTTTAAAGGTTTCATTAACGATCGCGATCGAGATCTATCCGTGGATCGGCGTTCGGTCGTATCGCGAAAATGTGAACGGACATCGTAGGGAAAAGTTGAGATACCCTTACCACGTGATCCCGCGAATATGCCTAGATGACTTGTTCATGGCGCGGAGTTAGAATCACGTGCTATTGACCTTTACGCTCAATGATTCGCCATAGGCTCGCCATCGGTTGTAAAATAATTGTCGGAATAAATTATTTTTCCCCGCGATACGACGAATCACGAGATTCGTCTATTCGTTTTCCACGTATCCATCTCCGTACTCGAAATCTAATTAAATTTTCAAATCACCTCGTGTGTCAACGTTCTCAACAACGAAACGACACGTAACGCGATCGACAATCATTTTCGATCGATCTTAAGTCCCGTCTAGAATTCTGTAAGATTACTAACGGTTCGGTAAAACCGAGTGAATTAATTTCGCTCCGTTGTTCCGGGACCGACGCGTAACAATGATCAATCATAAGAGGTCACCCGTAATGGTATACGAAATTGCCTAAGCGAAAAGTCAACTTGGTGACAACGTTCGAAAGAATCTCCATATCTCTCATTCGACTGGAGGTGATATCGATGCGATATACATTCGTCGCTGATCGCCACTCTTGATAAACATACTTCTGTCTATAATGTCTCGAGGACGCAATTTGTCCCGAAACAAACCAGTTCGCGAATAGAAATATTGATCACAATTTCCAAGGATTCTAATTGTCCGTCGAGCCATTAGAAAGCAATATTAATAGTCAGGTGTCTCGATAGATCGCGTTACCTTCGCGTATTAACGACGTACCCATTAAATCGACAGTTTTCCCTATTTCCGTGTCGAATTCATGCCTTCCGCGTTCGCCGTTCATTAACAATTTTCCTCGAATTCTCTCGCGAACCGTCCACCCGGCGTAGATTCTATCTCGCGTGTCTCGTGTTTCGAGCGTCTCGTTGATCCCTCATCGGAAGGACACAGGAATTATATAAGAGGCCGCGCGGAGAGATGGCGGAGAGAACAAGAGAGAGAGAGAGAAAGAGAGAGAGAAAGAGAGGCGGGGTAAAGTTATACGAACGCAGAACAGGAGAGACAGACGGATAGAATGTAATCTATTAGTCTCGGTCTAAGCACTCCCGGCACAAAGAGGAGTCATACCGATCGTGGAAGATCGCGGAACCGGTCCCACTCGAAGATTAACGAGAAGAAAGGGAAAAGCTTTGTAACCCTCGTCAGAAACAGTTTTCATCGGGACCTTTTACGGAAGCGACATCTCTAACCAATAAATCACTCTGTTGAACCTAACCGAGTCTTCGACATTGTCACATCATCGATATCCTATCGAAAGATAGATTTTAAATCCTACCGTATAACCCATCCCCTGACGTCGATGATATCCTTACGTTGATCTCAAAACAAAGATACAAAGACTCTATTTAAAAAAAAAAAAGACACCTAAGATAAAACAATCAAATTCTAACGTATACGATACGGATAAAAGAGAACGGAAAAGATTTTCCACAAACATCCTCCAAGTAGGCCCACGAAGAGTGATTTCTCGCTCCGAGCACCCAGTATACACCACGGAGACGAGGAACCAAGGGAACACACTGTTTATCTCTCTTCCTCTTCCCCTCTCTTTCTCTCTCTCTATCCCTCTAGCTCATTCTTGCCGTGTTGCCTCTTCGTCTCCATCGTTTCCCTATCCTCGTTTCACCGTGTCTCTCGTTCTCCTTCTCGCCCGTTCTGTGCAAAGTAAAGAGGAGCTGGGCTTGGGTCGTTGGCCGCAACTCGCCGTGACCCAGTGCGAGCGCTAGGACATTGACTCTGCCATCGCCATCGCCATCCGCGATACCAACTTCCCTCCGTCCCTCCCTCCCACCCTATCCTTCCTCCGTTCCTCCAGTCCCTCCCTCCGTCCTCCTCACCGTACGCCTCCTTCCCTTCGCTCTCCACACCCGTCCACCGCCACCTCCTCCACCTCATTCTCCTCTCTCTCTCCCCCCAACCTCGACCTCCCCCGCTCCTGTATCGCCTACCGATTCCTCTATACCTCGTTCGGTTTGCACCGACGACTCGTCTCCTCCTTCTTCTTCTTCTTCTTCTTCTTCTTCTTCTTCTTCTTCGTTGTCGTCGTCGTCGTCGTCATCCTTCGGTTCTTTCTCTCTTTCTTCGTTCATCCGCCTTGTCTTTTTGCCGGTTCGCTTCCTCCTTCGATGTCCCATACCAGGGCACCGCGATCGATTCGCACGATTTCTGCCCGAAACAAGGGGGACGACAACGATGGTGACGATCGTGATGGTGGTGGTGGTTGTGCAAAATTGTGGTGACGATGGTGATGGTAGTGGTGATGGTGGTGGTGGTGGTACCGGCACCTCGACCCACCGTGGATTCACGTCGGGTGACAATCACGTGCGCATCCGCATCAGAGTTCTGTGAACGCACCGGTAGATCACCGGTGTAAATTGGGCTCTGTTTACGGAAGGGCTTTGGAGAACATCGTCGGTATATAGGCTGGGGTGGGGGGAGGAAGTGGCACGGTGCGGTTTCTCGCTTCGTGCCCCCGCTTCTCCCGCCGGTGCTAACGATCGTTTCTCTGGAAGTTCCGATGCTCGCCGACACGTCGCTCGATTTTTCCACGTTTTTTTTTCCTTTCATTTTACCGCACACACACACACACTTTTGCCCGCACTTGGCGAAATTTCAAAATTTCAAGCTTGTTAAATGAATTATTAAATCGATTATAATCGATATAAAATCTGATAGATTCTAAATCGGTTAGATCGAACTAGATTATCGGGTGAAAATTGATATTACAGCGAGCGATCGACGCGAATAAATGCCGAACAATCCGGTAGTCGATGTTACGTATACAGTGCGAGAGACAAAGAGAGAAAAAGTGGGAGAGAGACTTGACCCGCGTCGGGGCAAGTCTCGTAGTCAGCTGACTCCGTGCCGCCTCTCAGCTGAGACGGCATATCAGGATATACTCTTGTAAGACGTTTATCAGGTTTTGATCATTCCGACACGAGGATATACGTGTTTCCCCCTCCCCTCGTATGGCCAAGCGTGTCCTTGATTTCTAAATGAGAATGAATCTGCTGGTCTAGCCCTTAAATTACCATACCACAAAGGTCACGTCAAACACAACCGAGGAGAGATATCTAACGACCGAAATTCATATGTAACTAACGCTTCGCCAATTTCGATCGTTATAAATATTCATACGTACTTGAATATTTAGTGCTATCCGAAGGTATCACGGGCGTCCTTTAAACATACTTCTCGTCGTAACAGAACATTATTCTTCTAATGTATTCCAAACACTGGCGTATCAAGGATCCCATAAATTACACACGACAATAGAATAGATCTTACCTAATATCCGATATATCGATAATCCATCGAACGAGATTATTATCCAACCAAAAAAAAAAAAAAAAAAACCGATAACGATCGATTTTATTCCAACGAACGTAACACAGGTGAGTGGTATCAACACCGCGGAAAAACTGTCTCGTCTTATTGGATCGTGTCCAATCGACGCGTGCTGGGTACCGGGTTTAGAGACAATACTCCCGGCTCTATCGGCGTGTCTCGAGCGTCGTCCACGAGGAGGTTCGAAGGCTCGTCTTCGAAACCTGATTTTCTCCGTTTCACTTTCACGGATGCGCGGTGAACGCAGGCCTTGCCACGCCACGGCACAACGGACCGGCGTTAAACTTCCTCGTCGGTGTGGTATAGATGAGGGAAGGCGAGAAGGATGGTCGAGAGAGTCTTTTGTAGAGGACGAAGAAGAAGAAGAAGAAGAAGAAGAACGAGAAGAATGAGAAAAAGAGATAGAAAGGAAAGGAGTAAACGAGACAGAGAAAAGAGAATGAACAGGAACGAACGCGAGGGAACACACCGACAGAGGCAAAGAAACGAGGATGGAACGAAATGCTCCTTCTAACCGTGTGGTACGCTCGCCGAGAAAAGCCAAGGGTTCCTCCGAGTCAATCGTACCAGGAAGCAAGCCGTCCAATTAGGTACCCACCAACAGGAAGCCTCCCCAACTTCCCGATCGTAAAATATATCCATCCTGATAAGCGTGAGGTCCTGGAGTGGAGTGTCCTAATGAGATGCGCGGGAAAGGACTCGGCTTTCGCGTCACGTTTCTCTATCCTCGTGCAAGCGGACGAGCAGCGTGCATATAACACCGAAAGCATCTCTCGTGCCCACTGGGATGCTCGACAGATTCGAATTGTGGATTCACCCGGGAGACATTAACATCCTACCGCCCCCCTTATACCGACCGTCCCTTTCGTTCATTTCCCGTCCTTAAAAACGTTCCGAACTTTCAGATGAAAGAGAAAAGAAAGAGAAAGAGGGATGGAAAAATCCTTGTACCCTGTCTTTTTCTTTTCTTCCTTCACCAACGAAAGGGACGGTGGTCGAGTCGTTGATGTAAAATCACTGATGAATTTCTGTTCTTTTTTTTTTTCTTCGTAGTTCGATGCCGCGCACGTTCTTCCTCCCCTTCTCGTTTCTGAGGTTTTTCCTCGCTACGTACCGTTATGCATTTTTCCACCTGGAGGAAAAAAGAAGGCGGAGTGGGCAGACGATGAGGAGAGCGAGGGAAAAAAAAAATGAAAGAGAGATGGTTCGAAAAAATGTTGCCGGCAAAAAATCGATGCATCCTGTGCCCTGACCTCTCGAGAGTACCATTCGGGTAACACGGTCCGGTCGGACAGCCGACCAGCCGAATACCGCTCGTACAGAGTACATCCTATCCGTTCTCCTCCGCTTTTTTTCCACCCTCTCTTTTTCCATGTCCCGTCGTCCCCTTTGTATGCACGCTCTCTCGCGTATTCGATTACGAGATTCTCGTGTTACGCGGCTGGCGCGTGCAACGTTTGCGCGGCCCTAGCGTTGCATCTCTTACCGATCAAGGACGTCGCCGACGATATTTCGACGTCGACGGTACGCACCCTCCAGACGTCGATTTTCACCGGTCGGACGTGGATTTCCGTGTTTTCGGAATAAAAAAAAAAGGAAAGGGCAACTGGACGCCGGGTGATGAACGCGGAAGTCGATATAGAATTTTGACGTTTAATATATTGTGTAGAAATTAATAGATTGTGGATAGACTAATTTTTAATGATGCTTTAGGAGTGTTTCGGGAAGGTTTGTTTACGTGTGTGGAAATAGGGGATTTAATATTGATTATCTTTCGTAAAAATTCTTTTTTTTTGGTTTATTTTTGGGTTGATCTTGGGTGGCATTGAATTTTAAGTGATTCCGATGATGGGATACCTCGGTATGCGATAGATGTTTCGCGTGTGACGTTTCACCGATGGGTTTCTATGTTAATGAGGAAATATTTGAACGAAACAAATGGTTTTCAATGGATCGACGTCCGTCCCGACGGGCATTTTTGCGGACAGAACAGGCCATCGGTCCTCGTAAAAGACTTTTATGAGTTTGCGAACCTCCAAAAATAGCTACACAATCGGAACCGGTTTTCGTATATAATCTTTGGCGATTTGTGTAGGTCTACAACTTCAATAAGTAAATATTCCGCGGCGGTGGTACACGTACGAAGACAATTATACCGGTTCCTCGTGGGTTACCTTTGGAATTGTTAATTCGAAAAGACTATATTCGATCACAATGTATGAATTTTTTTTGAAAGCTCGCCGCGTACACGCAAAATTCCATATTTTCCTGCGTGTCATTCCATTATTCTTCACCGTACCAACTTCTCCGAATCCCCCACAAATATTCAGCAAATAATTTGTGAGAAAAAAAAAGATTTCCAACGTTGAAAAAGTGTTTAATTTAAACGAAAAACGAATCTACGAAAACTGCAAAGTGTTTCTTTCTCTTTATAACGTGTACGTATGTACGTCTATGGCATAGACTCTATGGGGTCGACGATAATCTCGGCAACGTGGTCGATACAACCGATTGGCGGTTACGGTCAAGGACTCCCTGACGTCAGGTTTACTGGTCGTTAAAGAATTTAGGTCAAAAAGTCACTGTTGTGTGTTCGACCGTTCGCCATTCAACGCGGAACTCGGCGTAGGAACGACCGATGTCCGATTTCACTTAGCGTGGACATCCGTCCGTTTGAAAGCCAGCGGGCCGCGGGCGGTGCTAAATTATTTCGTTGGAATCGCTGGTCGCTTTTCGCCAATTATTTGAATTGCAAATTCGCAGCGCCGTAAAAAAAAAAAAAAAGAAGCGTCATCCCGTTACTGGGGCATTAGGCTCTGCCACGACACCGGGAATCATCAGCCTCCGTTGCTGAGGTTGTTTTACAAGAGTGTGTTAATTAAACACACGAAAAACATCGTTTCCCTATCGTTCGTTTGTATCTCTCGGAACCGGAGAGATGTCAGCATGTTTTTTTGTCCCGTTAAAAACCACTTCGGCGAACACCTTCTCTAACGTCGGACATCGATCCCTCGACTTTAAAGTTTCGTATCTATGTATTTATTTATTTATTTTTATTTTGATAATCGTATCTCGTAATTTCATATTGAAATTTCCAAGTGGATTATCCCTGATCTCGTTGTTTTCTCGATTACAATCGATAACCGCGATAGTAAACGACGTTTGAATGCAACTTCAACGGTTGGAATCGAAGTAAAAGAAACGCCAGGTAATTCGATAAAGTAACATCGACGCGGGTATACGCGGAAATCGTCGCGGAACGTGTAAAAAAATTGAAATAATTAAAATTCCAACGTTCACGTAACCTGCAATGCCCGGCGCAAGGGAACTATCGCGTGGGTATAATCAGGGACAGCAATCGCGCGAAACTTATTTCGTTCTGTTACGGAAGAACCTTCGACTTCCCCCCCGTGAGTCTTTCACCGTGAAAAGGTGGAATCAATTTAGCCGGTATGACGTAATGGCGGATATAATATCCTGCGAGCCTGTATGCAATTCATTGTATCCCCCCGGCGATCGCGGAAGTTTCGTCAATGGTATGCGAATCTCATTGTGGCTGTCGAATTTTCAGATACACGTTCAATATGGACGTAACAACAACAACAAAAAAAACAACAAAACCACTACCGTTTCCGCGTGTGTGTCTTATCGATATAAACCAAAATTACCTGTCACGAAAAGAAAGGAAAAAAAAAAGGAAATCCATAATGAAAGACTTTGTCCGCCCATCCGTCCGTCCGTTCGTTTCATATAGAAAGCAGCACCTTACGTAATTATTCAAAAACTGTATCTCCTTACGTCACGACTGCCGTTGCTCACATACCGAAGGGATAACAAATTATCCAAATAAACCTGCGGCACGTCCACGACTGGGATGACGCGATCGGTTACAACCGGACAATTTCCATAAAAACGAATCAGTTACCGGCGGGTCGAGGAATGATAAAGCACGAGTTAAAATAAGATTCACTGGCAATAAAAGCCCGTGGAAACGAACCGTGTAGGAAAATATACCAAGTGCACGTGGGCATCGCCGACACCTATTTTCATCGCAGGGGTCACGATAACCTCTCCCTCCCTCCCCCCCCCCTTCTTTCGTCTTATACACTTCTCTTTGCCCCTCTTTTTAACTTTCCTCCCCACCCCTTTGGTGAGTACACTTCTTCTTGCACGATCACGAATGCGTCGGTCGGCTCGCGTAGCGCGAAGCGCAGGTTACATAATTATTCCGGCCGTGCCTCGCGAGTGTTTCTTGGCCAATGGGGTTGTGGTTCTATGGGACAGTGGACGGTGTCCCCATAGAAGCCACGCCTCGTGACCCAGACTCCCACATAACTGTTCTCGAAACATCATCGGCAGTCCGAATGAATCGACGGGTACACCGAAGAAAGAAAGTAGCCAATGTGAAACAAAGAGGGAACGGGAAAGTAAGAGAAAGAGATAGAGAGAGAGAGAAAGAGAGAGAACATATGGTGAAGAATAGAAGGACGAAGAAGACAGCATAGAGTATTTATCGATTCCCATGACGCCCCGACGGGAGTCGCGTAAGTGTTCGAAATTAGACTTGAACCATACTCGAACCTTCCTTGCCATTCTGTTTATCTTTTTGAACACCTTCTGGCCCTTGCCTTGTAAACTTTTAAGTTTTTAAGTTTTTAAGTTTTAGTTTAAGTACTACATAATAACTGTACTTCCTCCTTTGCCGTTTCTTATTTGTATTTAGTATTCACTTACTATTATTACCTCACCTAGTCTTAGCTATTTAGTGTAACTTACTCTTGTTCTTGTTTTTTTTTTTTTTTTGTTCCTAGCATTATTTCTGTATTTTATTGTTACTTTTGTTTTATTTTTATTTCTACACATGTACTTATTTAAGCCTGTCCTTATAGGGTACTTCCCTAGGACAAATAAACCAATTAGTCTATGTTTTCGCGATCTGATACGTTGATCAACATTTCTATTCTATTATTATTATTATTATTCTGTATAAATAAATATTTTTAAACTTATCATTTTCAGGATACTTTAATCACCAACCAGGATCGATTCGTTAAAATCCACGTTAAGTAATTTTAAAATTACTTTATTAATTTTAAAAAATTCAAAACATGTACGAAAGATAAACGAATTGTCCGTTAGATCCAGCGTTGATTTTCGCGATCTCCGGTTTGAATTCCATCGAGTCTAATTTATCAATCGCCCGCGACAATAGCGGCGTTAGCCGGAGAAAGGTCGGTAATGGTCGATACGTCTTGCTTTTCTTTCAAGCGGAACGGCCGGCCGGGTCGTACGTTTCGCGAATGAGAGGAACGTCGCGTAATCGTGAAACGCATAGATCACGTCTGTAAAAATCGGATCTATACCCGGGTAGGCGCTACGGGTTTCGCTGCCAAGTGGCTGCGTAATGGCAGGACGGAGGTGTGCCTGCCGCAATTCAAGGTCCGTGATATGCTGCCTCGATTCTGTTATCACTTCCTAAGCAGCGCTCCTTCCCATTGTTCGTTCGACGATATTTCTCGAACGGTCACCGGCCACGCTCGTATAGACGCGTGGACGAGCGCGCAAACACACACACACACGATTTGTTGCACGTATGTATGTATACAACACGTGAGGTTGGTTTCCATACGTGCATCGTCGTCGAGATATCGCTTTTCCGGGACCAGCTGCGTCTTTTCTTCCTCAACGTCGACGTACAAGCTTCGCGTGGCACACGCGTGGGCGTACAACGTTGTGAAAATACACGCGTCGAATGTCCTGTACGTGTGCTGACCACGTGACCACCATGGTCGTCCGTCGAATTAAGGGATGAAAAATGTACGTTTCGATCGGTTTCCAGGTTTTCTCATTTTCAGCTGTATTTCTTTCCGGCTGTCGAACACTCGATTCTTCATTCTTTTCTTTTTTTTTCCATCATGTACCACTTGGCGTGTTGGTGGAGTCTTTGGAAAATATATACATATACATACTAGCCTGGGGTGGGGAAAAACGCGTGTCCAAGGGATTAGGGTAGAATGCTCGGACATCCGTCGGACTTTTAAAGAGTCTTTTTGGTTAACCGGATCTATTGAAAGTATTCAGCGGACACTCGAGTGCGCCCACCGCGTCGGTCAAAGATCGCCGGTCACCGGATGACAGATGCGAAAGGGTCTACGACGCGACTAATTGCCAATTAAAAAGACATTTTTCGTCGAAACCGCCCTCCGTTCGAGTGACCGCTCGAATGCACGTTTTTCTATCGACTCGGACATCTGCACTTCGATGCCCGGAAACTGGATGGACCACGAATGAAATCCTTAAACGGAGGCTGTTCTTTTATTCCAAATTTGCATGCCCGACTCGCCGACAACCGAGAACGATTTTTCACAATATTTTTCACCCATCGTTTACCAGTTCGAATATCCTGAAAAAGTAGTTGGATATTTAAAAAATATATATAAGAAAGAGGACGTGTTCCCCATCGAATAATACCGGTAATTATTCCGCCTTCGGGTGCGACGGGTAATCATCCGGTGTAACAGCGACGAGTAGCAGCAATCAGGAGTTTGCGTGGGCCGGCAGCCAGCATCACTTCCGGGTCTCGGCCGGCTGTCGATCTCATAGATCAAATTCGCGCGATTCCACGAACAAAACGGATTCCGGTAACGATTTAAAAGAAGAAGAAGGAAAAAAGAAACAAACTGACTGCGCGTTCGTTTCCCATCATCCATGGAATCGTTTTCATTCGGTGTTACGTGTTTCGGATCGACGCGCCATATGGGGAACAAAGAACACACGAAGATCTTTCACGTGGATCGTTCTACGATCTATTTTCTTCATTCTTTTTTTATTATTATTCCTTCACTTTCAATCCGTTCCCTCCCATTTCTATTTCCCCCACCCCTTGTATATTTTTTTCCTACTAGAAAACCAGTTCGAAGATAGATGCAACCATCGAGATACAGGATCCCGGAAGAAGGTCCCCCTCCCCCCCCCCCCGTCTTTCGGGCCCGCGACCACGGGGAATTCGTGAAAGGGGTTTTCGAGAAAGCAGAACCAGCTGCGGCGGCTTTTCACCGCAGGAAGAGCCGCGGCCTGCGAAAGAAAGGGGTGAATGGGCGAGGAACGGGGCGGAGTTACCCAGGTATGGGATACCTTTCTCCGGGGTCCGTGTCCGCGCTCTTCCTGATTCTCTTCTGCCGGTTTGCACCGGTGAAGACCCCGGGGGAGTCACGTGTCGCGTGCCGGGGCACGTGAGCGTCTCGCGCGAGAACCGCCGCCGCCACGCTTCTTCTTTTCCTCTACGCGTCGTCGACGTCGGATCGTCGCGTATCGAGGACCGATCGACAAAGGAGAAAGGAATCCGAAAGGATTATGTCACGTTCATTCATGGAAACGTTCGATTCGTACGGGTCCGTAGTCTACCGGGGAACGACTCCCCTCTGTGTGTCTCACGTTTTCACGTGACACAATGTAGGAACACGTTAGATAACGTTACATAACAATGATAATATCATGATACAATCATCAATGATTATTAAATACAATATTATTTCAATCTATGATATAGAATAAGTTAAAAGACTAATAAAAATTTGATAAAATTTAACGAAATAATCATGTTAATAATCATAAGGATGACAATATATCCATGGGAGTTAGATCGTGATTCGCGGAAAGAAAGATCTATCGATCGTTTGAGTAAAGTCTGCGTAACAGGCACAGAGAGGGATCTTTTTAGTCGTAGCTCGTCCCTCGAGACGGTGAACGCGGAAGAAGATCGCGAAGAGAGGAGACGAGAAGAAGCGTTATGCTGCTAGTCCCTTTCCAAGTAAGAGTGGGTTAAGGCCCAAGGTCCTGCTGTCGTCTCGAAGGCGATCCCCCGGATGCGAAGGATATACACACTCGGTCCGCACGTCCCTCGCGTCCGACCTACAGAGTCGAGCCGGTGGCCACCTTATACCTAACTGTACCTACACTCACGTTGCAACGCGAACGAATGGACGTACATACGGGTCGAACGCACACGTTGAACCGCCACCGCTGATCCTACCTTCTCTGGTCTCTTTTTCTTTGTGTACGTATATGTGTACGTACGTGCATGTGTGTTGTTATGTATCTTTCTTGCTCTTTATATTATATTATCTTTCTTTCTATAGAGAGTATATCTCTCGATGGTTTTTCTTATCTCTCTATCTTTATTTCTCTCTGGTTGCCATCTGTAAGCGTATTACGTTGCCACGTATATTCACGTTTGTGTTTGGCGGTTGGCTTATCCACAAGTACACTTATTTATAAACAGGCATTACTAAGATGGTATAAATATGCTTATATTAAAATGTATATGTTTGTATGTTTGTGTGTGTGTGTTTGTTATATATGGGGTATACACGCGCGAGAATGCCTTTTACGTAGGGTACCTACATGCGTAAAGACCTGAACCGTGCCTTCGAGATATGGCCCGTTACTTCAGGGTGTCGCGCGCGGTAGAGCCAGTTACCGTGTTACCGCAATTCAGGCCACAAAGTCAAAATACAGTTAGCCGTGGCCGCGTGCGAGCCTCAACCGGCGGTGGTGGAGCTCCTTCTACACGAAAAAAGAAATCCGGCTACCCGTCTTCGTTGTCGTCTTCTTGGTCTTCCCCGTTCTACTCGCGACCTCGAAGCATCCGGCTGTAAACCCAGTTGCACGCACAGAGATACATATCCTTGTGTATATGTATGTGTATACGTATATGTATGTATGTATACCCTTTCGGTGAGGCACACCGATATCCTACCATCGATGGTACCAGAGCCACGCCGTTGCTTTTGCCTTTAACACCGCTGTTCCCCGTTGCCGTTGCCGTTGTTGCCTCTGGGTTATCCGCCGACTGACCGATCGTGAGAAAGCCCCGTCGTAAAGGAACCGACTGTCCGATACAATGGGTTACCGTTGCTCGCCCATCCTGATCGTTCGCCGTAGATTTTAGCATAGTTACACTACCGAGAGTTCCTTTTACCGATCATTTGCATACGTACACCATTGGGTGTACGTGTACGTATGCATGTACGTTTTCACCTATGGTGTGATTCGTATTAGATACGTTACATATTATGAATTCTACGAAGAGAAGAAAAGAACGAAATACTGTTCAACGTGTTGCATAGTTGGTATTGCGTGTAATATGAAATTATTAGAAGTTCTATACAGGATGTAATGACATCGATACAATCGACCGGCGGTTGATATCATGATTTTTTTTTTACAATCACCATGGTGTATAATTTTCATGAAAGTGGGACGTGCAAGTTCAACGGTTGTTGTTCCGTAAACTGTAATAGAGCGATCAGTCCCGGCAGCTCACGGACCCTGACACCATAGATCAGGGCCGCGAGTTAGTGCACGTTACCGCGGACAGCTGGGCTCGTCTCGCGTGACGTTTCTACTACTCTACGGGCGCCAGGATTGGCGGCCACCATAAGGCATCGCGTTCAAAGATGCTGCGAAAACGACTTAGGGTCGGCCGAACAAACGTAACCCCCCGCGAGATCGTAAATTTCGATCTATTTTTAAAACTTTGCGATCTATCTGATTATGTAACTCTATCCCACGTGGTATTATCCGAAACACTCAACGAAAAATATATATCACGCTGAAATGTAAAACGAATATCAAATTAACCCATTCGAATGGGATTTACGGTTACTCACCGAAAGGTGAGGAGAAGAAAAAAAAAGAAACGTAAAAGATAAAGAATAGAATACGAGGATAACGTAGGTGGCACTCTTTCTTAAACGATCATCTACCGCGTAAGATTCTACTCCGTGGGAAATTACACAAAGAACGTCACAAACGGATGCCACAAAGAAGAGACACACGTACGTTAGTATGTGGAAAGCGAAGGGAGGGGCCAAGGAGAGGGGAAAAGTGAACAGGGTAGAAGAAAGAGTGCCGGTGCAAGATTGCAACACTCCCAAGGCGTTGGGCCATCCACGTGGATCCTCGAATTTTCAGTGGTAACACACGGTTGCTGCTCGCGATCGAACCCATGGGTTTCTCTCCTCCTCTCTTTACCTCCTCTACCTTCTTCTTCTCCACCTCTATGCATACCACCGTCCTGTTTCTCCTTCCATCCAGCGGTGTCCCTCTCTGCCCACCGATCGTTTTCTCTGTGCCGCGAGCAACCGAAAATCCGTCCGGCAAAGGTCGGAACGAAGAGGACGAAGAAGACGACGACGACGAAGAAGAAGAGGAAGAAGAAGAAGGGTTCACACTCGTGTCCCACGTGGCATTCCACGCGTGCTGGCCAGCCCGAACAGGAAAGAACAGAGGCCAACGCCCAATTCGCAACCTACGGGACACAAGCCGTGGCAACGTTACTTCACCGGGTATGAAATAGTCCCGTCCGGTGTGGGCGTCGACCTGATCCCGTGCTAGTCCTAGACGGGACAATTGTTTCCCCGGCCACGGAGCGTCGGGAGGTTAACGACACCCGGCTGTCGAAACACTCGGTTGAATATCATTTCGTGGGCCCCGCGGGACCGAGTTACGAGACTTCGAGTGCCCCCTTCGGGCCCCCCCCCCTATCCCTCCACGGGCCTAGGGACGAAAAGAGGCACGAGGCACATGAGCCCGTTAACTCGAAATCATCGATCCGTGGATCGGCTTATGGATCCGCGTGCACGTGCATCGTCGGGCACCTGCGATCGCCACGAATTTCGTTCTACCGGACCGTCCGGTTGGCTCCGTGAGACACGTGGACCTTCGGGGGACTTGGTTACTTACTTGTTAGAGGGAAGTCGTTCAGGGTTTTGCATACGGGCGACGGTTACGCTGTAATTGTGCCGATTAGGTGACAAATCGATTTAGCGTGGAAAACGTAAAGTGGAGAGAATTGATAGAGTGAGACTTTTCTATGGTGACTATTATTTAATATACATTGTCGCTCATGAGTTTTTGTAGAAAATCATTTGTTATTCTGCAACCTAGACGAATTTCTGCCATTTGTTGTTTTCTATGGAATATCAATCTACCATGATCTTGATAGATAATTTTGAAAAGAGACAAGCAAATGAATTAAAATTATATTTTGATCTTTGTTCCAATTTTCTTTCGCGATCTCTACGAATTTGTTACCGGATGGTGGTTAGTTCGTGGGACACGTGGGTCTACACGAGGACTTAGAGGGAAGTTATCCGTGCTTTGCCTACGCGCGACTGTTCGCTATAAATAATCGTTGAGTAATGGCCTGGTGTAATTTCTTTATGAATGACATTCCGGTGCGGCAAGCGGAATGCTTTAACGAGGCACACGGAAGAATTTGATTTTAGAGGACGTTACGTGAGCACGGTACAAATACCGGTCGATTCTTTGGAAACACGACGACGGTCTTTTTTTTCTCCCTCTCTCTTCTCTCTCTCCCTCTCAAAGACCGATTCACGTGCTAGCGGGAGATTGAATTATTTCGTTCGTTAGATCGTAGAATTAATCGGCGAGCTTGTTATACACCGAATCTGATGCAATCTCGATGCAAACTTTCTTCGCGGTGTAAACGTGTCGGACACTCGATATGAAATTATAATACGAGATTCATTCGATATTCTAGGATACAGGGAGTGTATATGATACAGACGGAATATCTACACGGCAAAAGGAGCATCGCGAAACGAAAGTAAGAAAGTGCCGTGTAAGAAACGTACACGTACACGTACATACATACATACATACATACGTACGTTTCGCAGGACGTATATACGTGGAACGACATAACCGGAGAAAGGTTTCGCTCGGTTCGCTCGTCACCGTGTTTTCATTTCCATGGAAAATCGTCATCGTCGTGACGTTCCTTTTGCCTTTCACCCCGGATGCCGTGTCGGTGTGCCCGGCGAACGAAACCACGCGCAGATATTCAGGCTTGTTTACGTGTTGTTACACGCGAAAGAGTTGCAGGCAAGTCGGTCGCGAAAGAAGAAAGCCTTCGTGAAAGTTAGCCGGTGTATCCGCGAGAAGGGAGGCCGTGCCAACGTGGTGCTTGGGGGAAAAGGAGGAAGGGTGACGCGTCGGGGACGAGTCCCACTCCGTCTCGACGCCCCTCTTTTCGCTCGTTCGCGACGCCCTGCTGCTCGCAAATGTGCCCGCAAGGCACCTTGACACTGTGCCAGTTTCGCTAGACTGGACGGCGATCTCTTTCTGCAATTCCGTTTCGCACGTTCGTTGTTTTTTTTTCGTATTTTTATTTTCCACGTACCCTAAACACTTTCTTCTTTTTTTTTTCATTAGTCACCTTAACTCAAACTTCACCCTCGATCCTCTAAACAAATAATTTCAAGGTATATCTTCTCCGGAATAATGATATTTCAATTCTATCGGACACAAAGCGTTTCTTCGACTAATAAAAATTCTTCACCTCCCTCATTATCGCGCAAACGTGACTCTTTCCCGCGCCAAATTTCACTCTCCCCCGACTAGTAACAAGTATGTACGTATATACACGGGGCGAGACTTTCGTTTCTCACACATTCGCGATATTCGCGACCCGCGAATATCCCGCGGGCGATGCGCTCGCGCACTCATCGAGATTCGACTCGCGTGCCGATCACGCGTTTAAATCGACGTCCGCACGCACACACCGCGACGACGATTCGTGCGTCGTTGCACGCGACCACCACACGTGCATCACTATGCGAAGCTAACCCACCCCCGAAATGTTGGAAAAAGTGGGTGACCGGTGGGGTGTATGAATTTTCTGGAATTATTGCTGACGTTTGTCGGTGAAGGGTGAAAGGTGTGCGAATGTGTGAGATACGATTGAGATACGATTTCACGACGGTGTAAAATGTGAAACGTTTTTCTGCGGATCGGATAGGAAAGTGTGCTAATTTCAGGAACTAGAAGAAATGATTCGATGGTAGGAAAGAGAAATCATGTCCTCGGACTAATGATAACGTGTATATAAACTATGTACATTAAATAGATACATGTAGACAATATATCGGAAAGCTATTAAATCAAAAGGATATCCCAAGATTTTTAAAATGGATTCTATTAGACGAGCGAATAAAAAACTGAGTTATCTTATGCGTCAATATTTCTTATTTTGATCGATCTGATCGCATTCCCCTCCACGTCGTATCGATACAACGTGGGAAGTGAAAAGTATCACAGTAGATTTCACCGAATTTCGCAAAACCCCGGCTACTTTGCGGCAAACGTAAAACACGGAATAGCAATGAATATAAAAACATTTATTGCCACGGGGAGAAACTGCATACGAGCGTTCCCCCTGTTGTCAGGAGCGTAGGAGCCGATCCGTCAGAAATTTTACGACGTTACTTTCTCTAGCATCTTTGTTTCGATAGGGGGGGGGGGCGTAGGTAAATTAGCGTGTTCCATTATTAATGGTACCATCGGACGATCGTTCCTGTGATTTACGCGACAGGTAAGAGCAACGGGCAAGGTGAGCACGCGTGCAGGCGTGCAGGCGACTGATTTCACTTTCCCCGACGAGGAAGGTGCCTCTCCCTCTATTCCTTCTTCCCCTCTCCTATCTCCTGTGTGTGTGTGTGTGTGTTTTTTTTTCTCCTTTTCACTACACGGGGAAAGTAAGAGAGAACCGTGAGAGAGTGTTAAAGGTGTTAAAAGTCGCTCGATCGCCGGATATGCACCCGGTTTCTTTTATCGTGACACCGCCTGCGATAAGCCGCGAGTTTCTCTTTCCGCGAATGGAAACGGACGTGCGCAACAACCGTTTTAGCCGTTCGCGAAATCGCCCTAACGTTTCCTTAGACGGATCGTGTTTCGCGGTTTTCGGAAAAACCGTCTTTCACGCGCCGTACGACCGATCGATACTGTTAATAAAACCGGAACTAATTGGTACGCTTTAAATATCTGAGAAAGTATCGCGACTTGGTGATATTTTAAGTATCTATGTGTGTACATAGTACATACGTACGTACGTATTACGTAATATTACGTTAACGATGCAACGGATAGCATTTTACGATCGCAACAAATATCCTTATCGGCGACAGATAACGAGCAGTTAAATAACACGCCGGGTGCAAAACGAAATTGCGGTTCGTCCATTACGGTCGCACGCGTTCGCGTTCGCTCGCAATGTCGCTTTTATTAAGTTGCTCAATACGTTCCGTAGAATCGCGAGGGACGAATCCACGCCACCAGAGGATCATCTCGTGACGATCTCGAGAATTTCGCTAAACGTGATACATACATATTATACAATACATACGTACATACCACGCAACCGGTGACTCACGTTGCCACGCTTCTGACATTTTCGAAACGATAAATCTCACGGAATTTTTGCTTTTTCTTCTACCGTCGACGAGCAAAAAGGAATCCTACCATCTGAATTCCATCGAACAATGATTACCACTTGATTCATCTCGCGCGACCTTAAGAAATTTCGTCTCGTCTCTCGACCGTGCAGAAGCGACGGTCCCTAGAGCGATATACGTAACCTCCTAAAAGCCGTAGCTATTTAACCTCCGAAACTGTCAAGGTTCTTCTCTTACCTTCTTGTACCCTCTCCTCCCCTCCCTTATGCCGGAGGCGTTCCAAGGGCACCGGGAAATCGTGGCAAAACGAGCGTGATCGGATAGACGCGTGTCGACGGCACACGGCCTCGATCGTGACACGATGACCGTACCCCCGGAGTACATAAGCTAGGTCGATGCTGAGCCAATAACGCTCGCGGATAAGCTCGCACACGATCGCCGAATCCACATCGGGACCCTGGAGTTCAACGTTCTTTGTTCGGGTTTTCGGCTCGGAGCCGAACGATCTTCAAGAATCGCCCGACAGAGGAGTATCGCGGACTTGACGTCTCAACCTCCCTCCCTCCCTCCCTCCTCTACCTCCCCCACCTCTACCATCTCATTCTATCCCTATCTCACGATCCATCTTTCTCTCTCTCTCTCTCTTTCTCTCTCTCTCTCTCTCTGAGTCTCTCTATCTATCTCTAGGCTGAACACTGAACACGCCAGGCGGGTCAACGCACCTAGCCTAACGAGCGACCAGCCAACCAACCTATCCATTCTGCCTACCTACCTACCCATCTACCTACTTATCGTCACTTATTCACCAGTCCTCAAGGTACTCCGGGATCCCGAATCGACGGATCGGCCTCGATCGCCCCGCGGTATCTTCATCGGGGACCGTGAAACGACACCCATAGGTGTCACGTAGTAGCTGCCGGGTAAGGAGGCAGCAAAACGGTGATAATTCGTCAGCCCGTATCGAGGGAACGGCGGCAACGGTGGCGGCGGCGACGGCGGCGGCGGCGCCCCGCTTCAGGTCAGTGATCCAGCTGAATCGATTCGCAAGAAATCGAGGGCCCCCGGCTTGCCGCGGGGGACCCACGCGGTCCAAGGGGAAGGGGAAACGTATCACACGGTTGGACTTATCTTTCTTTCTTTCTTTTTCTTTCTTATTCTTTTTTTTATTTTTATTTTTATTGTTAATCTTATTGTCATTCTTATTCTTGTTCTTCTTCTTTCTTTGGATTTTGTCCACCTTTTTTTTTCACCTTGAAAAGAAACAGAGTATTCGACCGGGTCCGGCAGATCCCGATTAATGGCTATCGATCCCCCCGATGTTCGTGATGTGTTCCGTCTTCTAAACATGATTCCTTTCGGATAAACCATTGGACGGTGAGTTAGAGACGCGAACGGATTGACCTCGCCGTATGGTTCGGCGAGATTTGTGGATTCTTACGGTGCACCGTTATGCAGCGCGGACGAGAGAGGCTGAAAGGAATATTAGCCGGCAGGATTTATTGGTAGCGGGGTATTTATCGGTGGGTAATATGTTCTCGTTCGATGAATAATAAATGTAGTCGTTATTCCGGTTGATGTGAAATACTTTCCATAATGCGGAATGGAGGTTATTGAGATTCCATTGCGGATCGTACGTTACAACGCGGCGGATGCTGTAAGGTATATCTCGACGACGTAAGGTCGGTTTGATTAGCCGGAGGTTTCGCCGTATCGATGAACGTAACCGACTTGATCGCGTAGGAAAATCTAATTAGGAAGATGAGATCACGGTTAACAACTTCACTTAACATTCGACGGATTCTGTACGTCGAATTTATCGTCTCAAATTTGAGCATTAGCAATTAAGATTTTTTCTCCGCGAGATACTATCAATCTCCCAAAGATAATGACTCATTAATAAGTGCTCGATCGATTCATAAGATGATCGATAATTCCTATTATTAAACAAACCGCCGCCCGGACGCCGAGGAGTGAACCCCGGCACTCCGACGGGAATAAAAACGATTCCGAAGCGTATTCGATCGATCGGATTCACTCGAGATTCAATTAACACACTTAGGTCAATTCCCTCGTTTCGTTTTTTTCTCTCTCTCTCTCTCTCTCTCTTTTATTCATTCATCCGTTCTGCCACCATCGATGACCGCATCGTCCTCGAACTTTCCACGAAAGTGACTTTCCCGTACGGGTTACGAAAAGCGAAATTCGCACGGTCCCGCGGCGAAATTCGCTCGAGTTCCACCTCGAGCGTGTCCCGGGCGCGAGTCTCTCCGGCGGTGATCGGCGTCGGGACGGGTGAACGTCCGACCTAGAGGCTGCGCGTTCCGTCCTGCCGAGAGAGGTTTTGCTCTCGCGGGAGATTCGAGCGCGAACAAGCGGTCTCCGGACGTGTCCTCCGATAATGGTGGCAGGGTCAAACCGTATCGAATTTATCTGCTACAAAGCCTTAGGCCCCGCGGAGTGGTCACCCTTATCGTTGAACACCGTCCAATATCACCGAACCACCGGTACATACATTGAATTTCAAAAGTCATCCTAACTCCGAAAAAGAAACCGAGAGTAAAATAAAAGAAAAATGAACGAAAAAGAAAGGGGAATCCCATTTAAGGTGTACAAAGTAAATTAACGTCTCTGCCCCCGTTAAAAACGACCACCACGCCCCGCTATTCCGGATCCGGGTTTGACGGACACCTGGATGTATATTTTTGGTAGAACGCCAGAAGACCGACCGGACAGACGGTGTTCGGAAAATTGCTATAGCCTGGGACAGGCCATGCCACACGGTCGTGGAGAGACGAGCGTGGTGGTTCGAGTCGACTCGAGGAGAGGCGGAGTGGTTAGGTCAGGGAGAGCCCGCCGCGCAAAACTTTGCCACGCACATCGGCACAATCGCCTCGACAACTCGAGCGAAGTGACTCTTCGCCTCTTCCTCTAACAAACCATCTATCTCCTCGCTCACACTCCCCCGTTGTCTTTCTCTCTTTATCCTGTTATACGTATGTGTGTATGTATGTACGGTTTCTTTATCTCTATCCCTCATACAACAGCCTGGTTCGTTCGTTTCCTCTTGTCCTCCCTCGCCTTCGCACCTTTCCACCGACGTCACCCTCTCCGCGTCCTCTCCTCTTCCTCATTCTCTCTCTATTCGATCCTTTCGGTATCGTACTCTCTCCTCTCTCTTCTCTCTCTCTTTCTCTTTCATTCGCCGTTCGTACCTGTCTCTTTCTCTCTTCTTCTCTCTATCTATCTTTATCTCTCTCTCTCTGTCTCTCCCGTACACGTGTCCCGTTTGCACCTGATAGTCGGTCTCTCTCTATCGCATCCTCCTCTCCATAGTGTCTTTCACTTTTTCCCGAGCCGCTAGTGGAGCAACCCGTGGCACGGCTCAGCGTGACGGCGTTACCGCGGCGCGAAACACTTCCGAGTCCTTCGACGACCTAGGATCACGTCCGCGCCGCGCGATTAAGATCGCCGACGACGTTTTTCCCGGGGACACACGTTGTAAATCGCACCGGGTGATCCTTGTACCGTAATGGCACGCGAGGAGGCTTCCTGATATCCCGGGCCCCCGCCGCCGCCGGCCCTGAAACGTTCGTTTTCCGCGCCGACGAGGGAAATTGGATGGCTTCGGGGTACAGGCTGTATCCGGACCAGGAAATGACTATGGATCCTTTGAAGTGTTTTCAGAAGACACGATTGACGGTCTCGAGGAGAGAGTAGCTTTTGTTCTCCGCTCGAGGAAAATCGGTTTATGAAATTTTACCACGATTAGAGCGAAGCTTCGCTTCCATCCGCGTGTAATTTGTTTTGATCGTCGAGGAGCGTTTTCAATGATTTTAAAATGTCAATTTTCCCATAGTTTTCCTGAATCCAGGCGAATTTTCTATTTCCTTTTGAAGAATCGTATCGCATAGAAGCGACGGAGCGTAACGACAATCATCGTTTTTCCATTTTTATCGCGCACGACCTACGCGGAAGACGGGTCGGAAGGAGGAAGCGTTCTCGGGAACAGGAAGCGAATAGTAATTAAAATACATTTCATTGTCAATGTGGAGCACATCTGCTCGAGAACGTTTGTCGAAGCCGCGCAACGAAGCGTAGGTACGTTTTAAAAGCTTTCCGAGGTAAAACGCCGAACCTACTGTTCCACCTTTGAACCGTTCAACGGGCTTAATTGCTTCTTAGACCGGACTGCTTTATTTCGTGGGACCACGTCGAACGTACCCGAGAACCGTTTCGACGTAATCGATGCCCGGTCTCGCTGGATGCTGCGTTCACCAAAGAGAAGATCCACGCTGGAACGTCTTTTCGAAACTGCCTGTTGCGCAAACATGGATAAGTAGGTAGGTTGTTCGTTTCTTGCACAACCTCTGTTGTACGTTGCGGCATAGACGCACAACGTACAAGCGGCGAAGAAGACGAAGCGGTGGAAGAGGATGAGAAGAGAGAGAGAGAGAGAGAAAGAGAGAAAAAAAAGAAAAGAAATAAAGGAGTCTGAATTGCTGCAAGAGACATCCGACGATGTTGCCTTGATCGTGGAGCAATTGAAACACGCCAGACTCACCGACCAGCGATGCGGCATTCGTCATCGTAAAATTTTGTGTATATGTATATGTACCCACGTACAATGATGCACGCTTGAAACTAGGGACGTTGTCGTTGAATTAAATTACACGCATCTCGTTCACTAAATACATATCAAATTCTATTAACGATCCGCTTACGCGTCGAGCTACCAGCTGGAGAAGATCACCTCTCACGTCCACGACATTTATTGCCATTCGCATAAATATCCCTTAAGGTCTATTACAACGAGGCCCTGAAGTGTATATACAATATATACCTATATCTATACATACATACATATAC
Source organism: Mimumesa dahlbomi (assembly GCA_917499265.3). Lineage (NCBI taxonomy): Eukaryota > Metazoa > Arthropoda > Insecta > Hymenoptera > Crabronidae > Mimumesa > Mimumesa dahlbomi. The sequence goes on along the minus strand of OU824114.1, from coordinate 3,240,117 downwards.
CTGCGTACACACCGGGGCAACCTTAATTATGGAATTAGGTTTATTAATCCAGCAGGGTGATCGTAAACTTTCGAAACCTGCTATCCCTCTCCCCCACCAACGTGTCCCCCTTGCCCGAGGGAAAAAGACTTCTTAACCTGCTCATTAACTCGATCGTCTTAACGTTCATTATTATCGTGATTATCAGGTCGATCTGGTTCCACCGCCGACGCAACATACGTACCTACATACGTACACGCATACCTACATACATACGCAGAATCATAACGTGGGGAAACCAGGACTCGCGTGGAACCGGCCACATTTCGGATTTACATTTCCGGTGAAAAATCGCCGGGTTTCTTAATGACACCGCGGCGCACCGCGTGAAGGTGCACGCAGTCGGCGAATCGAACCTTGAGGATGATCAAGTAATTTATGGCCCCCTCTCTCCCCCCCTCTCTCCCTCTGGAATCCCTCCTTCTCGTTCAGCATCCATCCCCTTCCCCTTCAACCGAAGCAACAGAGGCTCCTCCTGTATCTCACTTAGACTTCGTAGAAGGACGCTACCCCTCCAAACAACGACGACGACGTCGACGACGACAACGACGACAACGACGAGGACGTCGTCGTCGTCGTCGTCGTCGTGGAGCGGGATGCTGCTGGTGGGACGAGCAAACCGAGTACCACAGAGTCGTTCACCTTTTATCCCAGTAACACGAAGTCGTAGCCGCGAGCGACGACGGGCGACAAACTACAAACTGCACGTTCTCGCGGTATATGTTGTATCTACACACGGCCGATGCTACGACTGTGCTTTATTTGTATCGGCCCGGCGATCGGATGCCGGCGTTACTTCTCCTCCACCTCCTTCATCTCGTCCACCTCCACACGCCGCTGGTTCTTTTGCCTGTTCGTCGTCTTTTTCTGCTTCCTCTCGGGTCCATCGGGTGATCGGGTCTCTCGCTCTTTTCGTCTCGTTACGTCCGCACCGCCTCGGTCGTAAAATTTTTCGCTCCGGCGACGCGGTAGCACCGAAAACACCCGACGATTCGTAATAAATCAGAATAATTCGATGCGGCGTCGCCGCGGACAGAATTATCGACTACCGACGGATTTATGGTAAACACGAGTTTTGAAATTCCGGCCGCTTTACGTCGCCACGGGGCCCCCGGACGATTCCCGGGGCGGCCCACGGTCCGTAGACCAGACCACGATGCGATAATGTGTGTTTCCAATAATTATAGTAATCGGGATAAGATACGGAGGTGGTACGATGGATGAGAAATATAAAAACAGAAAGATACATCGAAAAAAGGAATAAGTAGATCTCGACTGTCACGAGTTCAAACGTCGGGACGTTTCGGCTGGACCGCTGGAGAGAGAAAATAAAAAAAAACATCTCCCCCGGTCGGTCGTGTCTATTTTAGATCGGGGAGAGGAAAGACAAAAAAAACATCCAACCGCAGATGTACCGCGACGGGGGCAACATCGGTTCGGCAATACTTTGCCGATATCACGAAGAGCTGGCGTGCGGGACTGAAAGACACAGGAGACGGAGGGGAAAGAGGTGAAAGAGGTAGATGGGAAGGGGGGGGAGGGGTACACACAGTCCGGGGCCACCGGTCATTGTCTCCGTGCAAACGAGGAGCCACGGTATGGCCTGTTGTCTTAATGGGGCCAGAACGGTAACTGCGGTGGGCCACACCCTTAATCCGCGGCGGCACTTAAGAATAGTTGCGATGTGCAATAAACGCCATAACATCCGCGGCCACCATCCTTCCACGTATTGGAGTAGGTAATACGTGTCGTGCCTTACCTGGATCAGCGATCAACGATCGCTTCGCGAAAATCTCCCCCTCGGTTACCCCATAGTGGCAAAGTTATCCTGACACCTGACGTATTTATTATCCCCGGTATTAGTTACTCGGTGACAATCAAAGTGGGATTAAGAAGGGTTAAATTCCGTGGGACACTTGTATTTCACGGATAGGGAGTGGGGGAAAGGGTCAGTTTTGTGTTACGTAGGATTATCGATGTCGAGACGTTAAAGTGTTTCACTTTTCGGTGTAATTATGTTCCGGTGATATTCAGGATCGATTGGTAAATCGATGGGAAATGCGTGCGTTCAAGTGGCATTTCTGAAGTATTGCGTAAGCGCGGGCGACCGTTCGTCGAGCCGATCCAAGATAGCGCCTATTAGCTAACGAGCTTCCTTATCGGGAGGATTAGGGTTGGAATGAAGGGAAGTCGCAGAATTCCAGTTCGTAGGACGAACGTAGGATGTGACACGTTAGCGTGGCGTCGGGGACACGCTAACGCCGCGATGATCTAATACTGCGTGCACTTTATTTTAACGTTATTCGCGTCGTCGTATTAAGTGTCTACGAATATAATATTTCAGCAACGAACAACTGTCTGTATCAAAGGTGTCTTAACTAGTAGAATCGTTTTAAATTTCCTGTCATTGACAGAAACGACTGTGCACCTCCTCCTCCTCCCCCGCAATAAAGGGAAAAAAAAAGTTTTTCTTTCAGGGGAAAGAAATATACTTTCTGCGATGCAATAAAACATGGTTTATTGGGCCTGTCTGGGACTTGGGACTCGATTCTCGTAGTTTCCGTAATACGTTTTCGCTACGATTGTTTTCTACATGTTTCCCAGGCAGATAGAGTGTGTTTTTCTATGATAGAAAAAATTGTCAAGTTCGATAACGCGTCGTTCCGTGGCTTGCGCGCACCGGTCGTAAGACGATAACGACGGAATCGATTTTACACGAGGTCAATGAATTCACTGTTCCGTTCGAACGGCAGAAATCGCGTTTAAACAACCGACTGGGCATTCCGTTAGCGCTGTGAAAAATAATATAAAAAAAATAGACACACAAAAATAGATTCCTCGGGACATTATCAATTTCTTTCCGCCACTTCCGCTTGACCTTTCGCTCCAATTTCATAATCGTCGGTACATCAATTAAATCTCGTTACTTTCCGAACGTAATTATTTCCGGAATCATCTCGTATCATCCTATCGAGATACACACATATGTATATACACGGTAAATAAACCCTCTGCAACCGATTCTTTCCTAAATCCAACGTAATCAATCCTACGAAACTCCCATTTAAAAAATCAAAGTGTTCCATTCCCGCTTCGCGTATAAACACGGTACAGTTTCCCCTCCACAAGTTTCCGTCGGAAAGTCGTCGGAGGGGTGAGTAAACGAAAAATGTTCCACGATATTCCCTCGTGGATGGAAGTAACACCGTTCCCGTACGCGACCCCGGATGATCGTCCAATGGAGGGCCAAAATATTCTCCGGTGGTACCCCAGGAGGAGTCTCCTCTCTTCGGAAGTTTCTCCCTTCCTCGAGTGACCGGCGAATCCCACTTTCCTCCCCACGTGAGGCCCCGGTGCTAACCTCGTGGGGGTTGGGCTCGTTCGAACGATATATCAGGGGAAATTTTCCGAAAGCTTGATCGGAGTGCCGATTGCCGGTGTAGCCGGTGGCGTCGACCAATCAGCGTTGTACCCGGTCGGGCAAGTGGGGGCCAGTCGAGACTTAAGCGAGGCCACTCGCCGTCGAGCTGTCAGAGCTCTGTGGGGCACGGTCACGCACACAGCGGCCGGTCTTTTTAGTTTTTCCGGTTACGATTTTCGATCGTCGTGCGGTATAGATAGATAGATATATATATATAAAAATCTCTTGTGTATTTTGTTTATTTAAAGAAAAAAAATCACGAAATTTTTTATCCTGGGTTACGTTTGTTTCTATTTAACGTTGAAACCAGACCTAACCAGAGATATTATATCTCCCCACGTATATTCATCTAAAAATCGACCGAAGTTTCTCGTTTACGTGAGTCAACCGAAGTTTCCACGTCCCACGATTTCGTGAACGTGATTCACATCCGGTCGAACACATTCGCGTGGATCCCGAAGTTACATTTGGAGTTTTTTCACCCGCTATCGTCCCCGTGCAGTTTCGTTTTATCTTTCACGAGGTAACGCACCGAAAGAGAGTTATCCACTCATCGTGCTTCCGCGAGATCCCGTATTAAGCAGAACACGGGTACCGGAAGAGACGGAGGTGAAGAAGAAGAAGAAGGAGAAACATCAGAAGAAGAAGGTTACTCCGAAGTTACCGGGAGAAAAGATATGGCTCGTCAGTTGGACCCCACCGGTCTCTACTGAAGACAAATAGTTTCTTCGTTGAAACTGAGAAGTTTCTCTCCCCGTTAACTGGGAGATTAAGTTTCATTTAACATAAAAAAGTGAATTCTTTGGAAATTATCATCGACATCATGGCAGCTGGATTGGACCCCACCGGGCTCTACTGAGGAGTCGAGAGTATTCGAATTACCCCCGTGGCTTTTATCAGTCTTCGTTCGTTCGTTGTTAATCTATTCCGGTTGATATAAATCTCTGCAACATGGCTGGACTCGATCCGACCGGACAGTACTGAGGAAGTGGTGGTAGGTCGAGGAGAGGATTCCGGAAGAAAACGAGGAAGTAATAGACTCGAGAGATACCTCAAGGTCGAGACATGGCTGCCAGCATGGGCCTCGATCCAACCGGGCAGTATTGAAGCTCTCACGAGCCTCTCTCGTTATCGAAGAGGGACACGGCAGACGACGTCGATTAAATCGATCATGGAAGCGGTGAGGGGAAGAGAGGAAACATCGTCCTCGAATCTGAGGAGATTGGAATGGAGCATCCACATACGGAAGGGAAGACATCGACCATCCTCGCTGGATGAAATTCATCAATGAAGCGGTCGATCGACTGTCACTGCCTGCAAGCAAAGTGAGTCTCATTAATTACTTGTTTTTTTTTTCTTTTTCGTTTCTTTTTCTTCTATTCCGTCGATGTATCCGGCTTCAGTTTGATGGCTTCGCGTATAGGACCCTCGACCCGGTCCATTAATCGCGGAATTTCGATGTGGTTTTTTTCATTTCAATTTTTTTTTCGTTCTTTTGATGCGTGTGTGTGTGTTTTTTTTCATTCTTTCTTTTTTGATCTTCCTCTTTAACATACGGTCTACAATTTATTGAACTTATCTACATTAATTCAATGACTTCGGTCGATGCTCATTAACATAAGTCTTATCACCAAAGTCGTGTGCTAATCGGAACAGGTTCGCCTTTGTAAAAGCACCTGTACATTATTTCTTACGTCACGTTGTATATACCCCTCGATATAGGTACGTACGTGTATATACGTGTGTTATACACGGTATCTAAATTTCAATCCGATGGTAAACGATCGCCGCGAGAATCTTAGGCGGGTGGATTTTGTTTATTTCTCTCGAGGATCGATGATCGATATCTATGATATTATCCCGTGCGACTCGTGATTCAGCGTAACATGAAAAAAAGAAGTAGATCCTTTCGGCACGTGATGCCCTTTTACCCTTCTCTTCTTCTCCCCCCTCACCCGTTTTTCATCTTTGAAAAGCATTTCTGTAACTCGCATAGTCCGGCGATCGGATCGCGACTACTTGAACTTCTCTTTCGGCGGTTAACCCTCCCACCTCCTTCGCGTTTCTCTCCCCTTCTCGAGAGTCACCTCCACCTCTACCTTCTTCGGTATAACCGTGGTCGCGCCGCGGTCGCAAAAGAAGGGAGGATTCCTCTTCAAAGATTCGCTGACCCGCGCGTGACCGGCGATTCAAAAGGAAGGAGGGATCCGGTTAAAAAGAAACACTGCGGGACGGGGGTGAGTGGGAGGGGGGGGGGCATCGAGGGGGAGACGTCTGATTTCTTAATGTTACGTCACTTTGTCCAATCGAGACCTCAACGCCGGTTCCACGGCGTCGAAACTCGGTGTCCCTGCTTTCCAGCTGGTCGACGCTCGAAATTTTTACTACCGTCCAACGAAAAATTTCACGGGCATTTGGGGACGACGGTCGAGGTTAACGGGGGGGAGCAGAGGGGGGAGGGGGTCTTGTAGTTAGAGAAACGATGAGCAGGGTTTCGAGCCCGCGTTAGAAATATACCTCATCCACCGGCGGTTTTCTTGTCGCGGTTACGAGCAGGTGCCTCGGGAGTCAGTCTAGAACATTCACCTCTGTGTACCCTCGCCAGGTAGACCCGAATATGTCGCTGTCGCGTGTAATTAGGCGAACGGTGCAAACGACAAGTCTACACGTGTATTATTTTCTCTATACATATACACACACACCTGCTAGGTAGAATCGGGCAACGGATTATAATGTCTTACTCGTATTTAGAAGTCCCGTAGCATAGAATAACCACGGTACGATTATTCTAAACACAGAAATGATCATTTCTTAACGGATCGTTCAAATTCGTACGAGTGTGAACGTTCTTCCTGTTTGATAATGAAACCAAAAAAAAAGAGAAGAAGAAAAATAAAGAAACTAAACGAACAAAAGACACAAAGAGTAGTCGATGAATAGGTTCTCCATTATATATCCATTCGAGTTCCCTTAATTATCGGACACCAATTAGAATTTAGATCGTTATTAGAGGGACTGGTCTAATAAAACCGAAAAACGCGGGTTAGCAGGGATCCCGTGAAGCCGGTGGCCGGGGGCTTTCGCAAAGTCACGAAATTAGTCTCGGTTCCATGGGAAAGACAAGACCCCGATAGTGAGTATAGCCGAGGAGGCCTCGTCCGACTCCTCACATGGCCGAGTTCATTGACACCAGCTGAGTTTTGGGCATTCACCGTCCTGGTCGCGCGCGCGCGTCGACGATCGTGCCCTCTTCGTCAGGAATAAGCGATCGTTCGTTCGTTCGTTCGTTCGTTCGTTCGTTGGTTCGTTCGTTCGTTCGTCCGTACGGTCGACTCGACTCGGTTCAGCCACCGGTGTGCCTTCTCTTCCTCGATGATCGTTTCGAGGTATTCCCTAGGTTTCGCGGAAAATGGCCGCGATTCGGTGTTTCGCGATCTCACACCGTTGTACGTCCGCCATTCATTTATTGACCCCCTCCATTTTCTTTCCCTTGGTCACCCTCACGGTAGCAACCAACGTCGGGCAAAAGTGGTTTCCGCGTGAACACCTTGGACTTTCGTGGAAACCGATCACGTGTACGTTCGCAGTTCCCGGATAGAATCCGCGTATCGGACGGTCAAGATTCTTATCCGGTCTCGTAATCGTCGGCATCGATTCACCAGATAATTCTATCTGAGCTTCTCTATCTATTTGTATACTTTGTCCTCTCCTCTCGCCCTTTCCCCCTCTCTGTCTCACTCTTCGTTCTTTCTATCAAAGTTCTCTAGCTATCTCTCTCTTTGTTCCTAGAGAGTTACGTGGGTTTCACGATTACTCCTTGACACCTTCTCGCGTTTCCAGCCGGCGTTTTGCGGCCGTCGTCTACTCTAATCGATATTCATCGGACGTTTGCTAAAAGCAACGAACACGGGACCCGGTGCCGTAAAAGATCGCCGGGGTGAACCCGCCCCCCCTCACACTAACCGTTCGCGAAATTATATTTCCGCTGTGATTATCCCCGCTGTGGATGAATCATTTTTCACGTTACGCGGGGAAACCGATCTTTATGCTATATGAATGAACGGAAAGATGATCAACGGGATGGGACCGAGAATACATTCTCGTCATAGAATCAACAGATGAGAAACGAAGAGGGAGAAAGGGAAAGAGAGATAGAGAGAGAGCGGGATTACGCGTGACCTAGGACAACATACCGCGCGACCTGCATGCCAATCGTTTCTCTCTCGCTCTCTCGCGTATATTCGCACATTCCTTATACTCCCTCTTTCTCGTCGTTTCTCATCTCCGTGTCTCCCTTTCTCTCTCTCGTTTTCTTTCCCTCTCCGAGATATTATCTGTCTATCTATCGTTCTTCCCTCTCGTTCCGAGTTTCTGCCCGTGTACGAACCGACCCACCGAATCGATATCGATCGATCGATCGCTTCCAGTGTTTCCCGTGATCGTGACGTATATCGACGACGGCGCACAGTTTTAGCACGGGGCGCCGCGATGCTATCGAACCCGACGACGCTCGCGAATTTTGGCAGTCAGGCATCTGAAACGGGACGATGCAACGCGCATAACAATGGGGCAGCCCTCGGATTTGAATTTGGTTACGTGGTCGGACACCGTCCAATTCGGGATCTTTCGGCCTACGTATGTATACGACGCTCGCTCCGAGTGGCCGACGAAAAACTAAGACTGACTTTATTTGGCTCGGCCAATGTCGACGATCTTTGCTCAATTCTCTCTCTCTCTCTCTCTCTCTCTCTCTCTCTCTCTCTCTCTCTCTCTCTCTCTCTCTCTCTCTCTCTCTCTCTCTCTCTCTCTCTCTCTCTCTCTCTCTCTCTCTCTCTCTCTCTCTCTCTCTCTCTCTCTCTCTCTCTCCGTTTCTCGCTTTGTAGATCGAACGACGAAACCACCGAAATTTTGCCTCGATCGGTTGCGATCGATTCCCATTGAAACTCCCACGTAAAAGCGTTCGTTTCATTTTTTGTTCTGTTCTTTCTCTTTTTATGATTCGATAGTTTCGTTTGTCTTTCGTCACGGCTCGGTATCGGTTTCAATTCGCGCGACACTGCGTTCCATCCGGGAAGGAGGGGATAAGAAGAACAAAAAAACGAATGATCGGTTTAATCGTTTCGATTGTCATTTTCAAGAGTCTATTTTATTCTTCCGTTGTAATACCGAGTGTTCTTTTTTTTTCCTTTTCTTTAATCCGTTCGTCTTTTTCTTTTCTTCGTCCGATTGCAAACCGTAATCGCCTGTTTTGATTTACCGTACGAGCGGCAGTCGTAACATTGTAAGACAAAGTGGCGTAATAAAAGGATAATTAGGTAGACGGTATTACAATTAATCCAACAGACCAGATCATTAAATCGCGATAATCACGGGACACCGAGACACCGAGCGCGCAATATCGTCTGAAAAGAACGACCGTCGTCGGACGGCGCATATAATACATAAAGATGCGTTTCCATCGTTGCCAGAGGTGATCGTCGCGAGTACATATGTAACGTACATACTTACAGCCACCGATCGTGGACATCCTTCGCCGGTTCGCCTAACTTACCCATACCTTCTCAACCTTTTTCTATACCAAGATCAAGTCCGTCAGATTCGTCCTTACCTTCCCTTTTAGTCTCCTATTTTACCTCACCGTGATTCTACCCGGGATCGACTCTTTTTTTTTTCTTTTTCGACGTCTCCTCATTCTATATATATATACTTATATATATATATATTTTTTTCTCCCGCGTCCAGGAGATTCGGAGGTTCGTTCACCTCTCTCCCTCGTGTCTACCGGCCGCTTCGCTCGACTCCTATAGGAGCCCCCCGGATACACGTTCGTGTATAGTTCTCCTTTAGTGGTATACTTGTCTAGAATAACGCTGGGAGGCTGTCCTATCCGAGATCGTGCTCGACCGGAGCCACGCCGGACCGACCGGACTTTAATTCGACATTCCATGGATTCCCCCCACCCCTCTGTTTCCTTGCACTTCGTTACGAGGCTCTGAATAAAAAAAAAAAAAAAAAAAATAAAAAATTCTCCCCGGTTCCTTCTCCGTTCCACGGACTCGGTTTGTTTCAGTTGACGTCCTTGTACTGTTACAATTCCTTTTGCTTCAATTATAAATCCATTCGCGTGTGTATGCGCGCGCGCGCGCGCGCGATCGAGCGCCGTCGATACGTTACGTCAAATCGCGCGCTCTCTCGAGGTCTGCTGCCCGCGCGTATCGATAATCAAGGAAGGCAAAGGTTACGGAATAATTACGATCATATCGCGGTGATATTATTTGTTACGCGTTAACTTGTATGTATCCGTCGATACTACCTTGTAGGATGTCTGACTACCTATCGTCATCACATTTCAACCGTCAACGTTCGTCGTTGCAAGAATTCACCAACGTATAGACAGATATACATATATAGAGAGAGAGAGAGAGATTCGTTCGAGTATAATCGTGACGAACGATGAAATATTAACGATCGAACGGTAATCCACCTTCGGATAACGTCGACCTTTCCTGGCGGTGTATAGGTGTCGTGTAGGCAAAATAGTAATGGAAAGAAACAGTATAAAAAAAAAATAGCAAAGAAACTTAGAAACGAGGTTTCAAAAGGCCAATATCATAGTCCGTGGTGCATCGTGTGGTGACTCCGGGCAGCCTAAGGGTAAATGGGCCAGGGCCGTCGTCGTCGTTCGTCGTCGCCGTCGTCGTCTTCTTCGTCGTCGTCGTCGTGGCGGTTCGCGCAACACGAAATTCCCTCGGAGCGGCCAATGTGCCTTCGCCGATAGTTCTTCCTCCGCTTCGCATAGACGAACGATATCACGATTACACCAGCCAGTCATCATCAGCCGGCATCTCGGGATGTGTTCGATGCATCGAAGGTCTGGCCAGGCAAGCGGCATAATGCCAACCAGTGGCATTTACGGCGGTAAGACCACCTTTGCCTCGGTTCCCTCTCTCTCTCTCTCTCTCTTGCTCTTTCATTCACTCTCTCTCTATCTATCTATCTATCTATCTTTCTTTCGTTTCTCGTCTCCGTCTCGCTCTTCGTCGATTCTGTTTCTCAGTCTGACTCTAGCGGAGTCTTTCTTTCTATCTCGATCCCTCGTTCTCTTCTTCTCTGTCTGTCTTTCTGTCTCTCCTGTGTTTTCTCTCCTACTGTCTCTCTCTTTCTCTCTTCTTCTTTCTTTCTATCTCTTTTCATCGTTCCCGAGGTGTACGGGTCTCGAGCAGCAGCTTCTTTAGCGTTCCATTACCAGCGTTCTATGGAATGCATCGGTCTCGCAACACCTACGAAGACGAAGACCGCGGAATCGGTCTTTTTTTAAGCTGCCCTCCCTGAGCCCGTCACGTTTTAGAATCCAGGGCTTTTCAGGCTTTTTCGTTCGTGAGCCGCCGTCCAGCGTTCAATCGGGTTTACCTCTCCTAGGATCCTAGGGAATTTCGATTAGACGGCTCGGAATTTTAGTACGCCTTGATTTACGACCGGGGGATTGATTATCTTTACCGAGAAACCGGAGTTTAGCGTCCGTGGGATATTTGAACGGATAGATGAATTCTTCTTTTCGGGTAGGTCAGTGACGATTAGAATTTTCAGTGTTTAGTTTCTTCGTTTTTTTTTTCTTTTTAATTACGACACGTTACAGACGTTCGACGGTCGACTTTTGCCGAGCCGGATACTCTCGAACCACGTTTACGCGACATACTTTTGTCACGGTTGTACTAAGCACGGTCGTTTGTCATTCGATTAGTACAATATACTTACGCCTTCGTGTAACGAGTACCGGTTAAAGTGGAATCGGGGGTTTTAAGGAAGCCGGATCGCTCGATTTCTAGGAAACGATCCGACGACACTTTTCCCTCCATTCCTCGCTACCTGTTCTTTAATCCTCTCGAAAGGCCGATTGTTCCTGATTCGGAAGAGCCAGCTTGTTTTCCATACCGCGTCGGACAAATGTATAATAAGAGAACCTAAGGAATTTCCTTGGTCGGTTGTAAAATCTTCCTACCTAATTGTAGGTGATTCATCCTTACGATTTTTCCTGGTTGAATCTTCGTACAAATTCTCTTCTTGTCCCTTACTCAATTTAGCCAACGTTGAAATAAATCTCAATTCGATATTAAATAATTAGACTCTTGATGAAACGAACAATCTAAACAAAATATACACAAACACACATTAATATATAATATATTTATATGCAAGTCCGCCGTAATTTCGTCAACGTGTAAAGAAAAACGGATCAAAAACTCGTGGTGGTGACCTATGGTGGTAGAAGTACCGGTGTCCGCTAACGGTGGTAGTGGTGGTGAGCGGATCGCCTTGACGAGAAAATCACGTGGCCGCGGGAAATGACTTGTTATATAAACTAATGATTATCCCGGTGCCTTGTGCATTGCCGCGTCTAAAGCAATGAGTCTGGTCGCAACCTGCGACCAGCCCCCTCAACTACGTTAACGTGTATAGGAAAAGTTGTTCGCGCGCGTGCACGGCTCATTATCATGAGCTCGTTTGACTTATGCCATGAGATAACATACGAGATAACGGATAACGCCCCCGAGACGGCGCTCTGATAATAATATATGAGACAAGCCAGCTTCGATCCTTTCCGTGCAGGAAATTCATCGGTAGACAGGGCCCAAGGAGATCGAGATGTCACGTTGGAACACGAGATTCATCGGTGTGTCGTATCTATGTATATGTTATGTACTATGTATGTATATACATGCAGTTACATACCGTACCGCTCGAGCACGTAAATCTGTGTCCGTACCTAATAGAAACGTTACGTGGAAACATCGTGTATAATTATCAAAACGTCATCGTACGAAACGTTATCACCCTCTCGACAACATGAAATACAATATATTTACTCTATATTCATAGATTATATCCAATCGATATTTTGATACAATCTTTTAAATTCATCCCTTGTTGATAATCATGGAAACAAATATTGAATAACAATGATGTAATTATCGATCACTCTGAGTACATCCAATTGGCGAACACCAAGTTGATGTCGCGCAACAGGTCGAGTTTGATATACATATACATACACACATACATACATACATATTCTCCAGGCTTTCCGTATCTGGGACAGTGAAATGCAATCGGAAAGGCTAGGACAAAGAGGTAGGAGATCATGGTAGAGGAAAATCGGTGCCGTATTCGCGGGTATAGAACGGTCGGGGATATCGGGTAGGCCATGGAAGTAGGTCAACGTCGAGTGGGCAACACGGAGAACCAAGTTCAGGGGCAAACTGCAGCGCCGTGCCCGGAGCACGGACTCTCCTGGTGGCTTAGGTTAGGTCTTCTCTCTCGTTCTTTCTCCAACGTGTACACACTCCCTCGCGTAAGAGAGGAACTGGTGTTCAACTCTGGTGAAAAGAGCGAGAGAGAGACGAAGAAGGCGGTCTAACGGACTCCACTCTGGTCTGCCTAGTTTTATTTTTCCACCGGACCCAAACGTGGCCATTCGTTCCGTTCCTCTCTCATCCTCCTCTCCTTTGGACCCTCCCTCGCACGTGCATGTTTATATATCTATAGGTATATGTATATAGGGAGAGATGTATACACACACATACATGGTAACGTCATCCGATAGAGAGAGAGAGTGATCTTCCACGACTTTACTCCCTTTCGTTTCGTTTCGTTTCTTCGTTCCTCTTTTTTTTTTGTTTTCTCCCTTCGTCAGCGTCGAATCTTGTCCTAGGCTCACATGGGGGGGGAACCCCATCGTAAATGCTTTCTCTCGGGAGAACACTTTAGGCGGAGAGAATGTTTCACGTAACGTTTTCGAATGAACTTGGCCCAGTAAGGATCCTCGTGGAAAGTGTAAGTGAAACACCTCTCGTCCCTTTTTCTTTTTTTTTTGTCTTCTTCCGCGTTCGAATGAATCTGGGGGGGAAAGATCTTCGTTGAGACCGAGAGACACGTAGAGTCATCGTAGTATTCTGTATTCTAATTCCTTCCATCTACTGTTATTCATTGATACAAATTTCTGAATGTTTCTTTATTCCACACGGTGTTTCTTCTATCGATTCAATCGAGTGTTTTAATTTCCCGCGGCGTATCGCCCGCGGGCAAAAATATTTTTGTCCCACGGATTACTCACGATCTCGTCGCGGTTCTTCCTATTCGTTTCCACGAATTCTCTTTCACTCATCCGTGGACAGTGGCGGGCGACAAAAAGATCAAGCGAGCAAGAGTAAAGAGCGACCTCGGCAAAATCGTCGCGAAGGCCGTCCGGCACACGCTTTTATGCCGCTCGTTCGCAGCTACCAGCCGGAAGATATATTATATCGATTAGCGATAAAGCGCACCTATACCACCTCGCGAACGTACGGGGCAGACAACTAGGTTGCTGGGTAGGTGGGTGAAGTAGGTAGAACGTAGGTAGCCAGCGCACGTCACTTACCTGTCCATTCTGCATCCCTACGCGTTTGTACGCGCACGTACGCACACATACATACATACGTGTGCGTGCCACGTATACGAACGTGTTGAACTTTTTATCATACATACATACATACATACATACATACATATACATAACACGCGTTCCATTCCGTACACGTTTTTATAAAATTACATTTGTCCAGATGAAAAGCAATCTACCATACGATCAATGACTTTTCTATTCACAGTCTATATAAGATCTTATGTTAACACTTGGTATTTAATAATTAAAATTTGATATTTATAAAGAATTTTATTTAGATTTATCAAGTAGGTTCTCGTTCTAATCGGTTTTGTCGAATGACGCGTCGGGACGCCACGCGACGTGCGGTCGGGCTAAATGTCCCTGAGGATACACGATCGGTGTGTACCGGGTACCAGGGCGTGGTTTCCTATGCAGTTTTTGCCTGCCTAGAATGCACCAGACGGCCTTCGCTAAGATCAGGATATTCCGCTGCTTTGCCCCCGCGTCCCGTGAAACAGTCCACCCCCACCCACCCACCACCACCACCGGGTGCCCTCTTGACACCCCGCGACCACTCTCACCTTCGGCGTCGTCGTCGCCGTCGCCGTCGCCGTCGCCGCGTTCCCAATTTTACGAGCTTGCCTCGTGCCAACTGTTTTGCGTGGAAATCGAATCGAACGGTACGTCGACGGTACTCGGGGAGACCTTCGAAATACTAGAGATACCTTCCGGGAATTGTTAGATCGAACGAGAGAGAATGTATGGTAGGCGACTTATTTGTCCTAGAGGGAATCTGTAAGAAATTAATGATAAGAAATTTTAAATATATGTATTTTGTTACGATGAAAATGAACGAACTAACGTTTCCTTTGTTTCTGTTTGTTTTGTCTATTTAGAACCTACCAGCGTAAGAACTTCACTGCCGTCAAGGAATTTCATCGATCCAGCGATCGGAGCGGGTATCTTGTAGACGATGCAGGATCCTCGAAGAAAGCACGAGATAAAAAAAAAAAACCGGAAGCTTTTGCACTGCCATTGGATTATCAGTACAGCTAGTCGCCGCTACTCCTCTTCGTCTGCCTCCGATTCGCTAGTGATTTTTCGCCACGATACCGAGGATGAGAGCGAGAAAAGACTGGGAGGAACCGTCGTCGTCATCGTCGTCGTCGACGGGGTCTGCAGGGTTGTTAAGATATCGACGCGCATTTTACGGTCTCCGAAAACGAGACTCAAGATGTTACTATTTTTTATTTAAACCTTTAGTGTTAAGGGGCACCGTTATATAAATATTATACATACTTTATATATATATAATATATTATATATATATACAGACACAAGTTCGTATATATATATATAGTTGCGGACGAAGGATCCTAAACGCAACCGATGACGTAATTTCCGCATCTATAGTTTTTTTTTTGTGTATCCCCGTCGTTATACTTGTCCAATGTTACTTCGATACTTTGTTAACGTGTAGTGACGCTATTTAGTCGTTGTTGGATTTACTAAGTGAAAAGACAAACGATTGCCCCGGTAAATTATAAGGATCGTTCGATCGGTAAACGATGTTTGTGTTTTTTTTCATTCTTGTGCGTAAATTTGGACGAATTTCGATTGTTTTTACAAATAACCTCGGACCGATCGTGGGTGTTTTAGTAAATTCAACGAATCTTTTCTATTCTCTTCCCCCCTTATCTCTATTTTTTTTTGTTCACTCTTTTCTGTATACTACCGATACTATTTACTATTACCTACCAGTTACAACTGTTACGTTGCAATTACCCCGCTACCATTATACTACTCATTACCAATGGAGCCGTTACGAGGCGCAAACGAGGCCGTTACAAAAATACATACACTTATCCTCTATTACCGCCGATAATATCATTCAGGATCGCGACCAACCAAGCGGTTGCGCCAACCGTCCGCCAACCCTTTATGGCCTGACTGCAATTCGGTCAATGAAAAAATTTATAATCGTCACTCCTGCTACACCCTCGCACAGAGGAATACTTTTTGTAACATGAAAAACACTCCTATTTATTAAATAATCATAAAACCAATCAAACACACCTAGCATTTACTCTCTATTACTCTACGTGTCTCTTTTATCCCATATTCGCTTATCCAAAAATGATAATCTATCAAATCTAAACGTCAAGCTTCACAACGAAAGTTCGTATAAAAGAAAACAAAAACCAAAAAAAAAACAAAAAAAAGAAATCGTAAAAATCGTAATTGTAATCATTCCCACGACAGGCCATGGAGGGTTATCGATTTCTCCCACGTGGAAAGAACCATGGGATAAAATTTCCCAAGACTTCCCCTATTTTTCGTTCGATCCGCGGGGGCCTCCACACAGGCTTGCACACGCTTTACACACAGAGTGTGCGTGTCTGTGTGTGTCCGTTGACCCGCTCGTAGCCGCGATCACAGGTACGTGCTCGTACGAGGCGCACACGAGAGAGAATGCGCGTTTAACCGCGAGCGTCCCGAGGAGCGCAGTTTTCTCTCGCCTTGTCTCTCTTCCGTACCGTTCCTCCGTCTTGTCTCTCACTCTTTCTCTCTCTCTCTCTCTCTCTCTCTCTTTCTCTCTCTCCGTCTCTCTTTCTCTCTCTCTCTCTCTCGCGGACCGCGTCGTCAGGAAGCAGTTGCCGTGCGGCGGCCGTGCATTGTTACACATAACTTCTTTCCATCGTCGGTGTTGTAACGCGCGGTCCGCGCGTCTTAAACCACCGAGACCACGTAGTTTGCATTCCTCGCGTGTACAAACGTCGTCAACGACGGCACACCGTTCTATGTATGTAGTACACACCACATACACGGGCAGCGAGCGCGCGGGCGTCGGGTCGCCGCGATTTTTCTTCCTGCCTTTTCGCGGATCCGCGAGAACGAGAGAGAAGTCGGAAGCGACCTGCTTATTCTTGTTGTTTATTTTCTTTTTCCATTCTTTTTTTTTTCTTTCAGTCTAAGCACAATCCGCTGGACGTGTCTTGTATTTCGTTTAATTACGTAAACATGTGTACGAGTTACCGTTAATTTTCATTTTTTTTTTCTATACCCCACCCCCTTGACCCTAGCGAACCACCACCCCCCCCTCCACCACGTTCGATCGATTTAGACGTTAGGTTTCATACCATATGATTATTATTCTGTATTCGTTTATATTATTATTATTATTATTAATATTATTATTATATTATTACATTATTACATTATATTATATGAATATTATTATTACTGTTTCAATTGTTATCGTTAAGCAATTCAACACTCTCTTCGCGACTTGAACGTTCACCTAACCAACCACCCCACCCCCTACCCCACCCCCCCGGGTCGATGATTGCTCTTGAAAATGGATGCGCGAGTGATGCGAGTCAGCAAGTGGAAAGAGAGAAAGATAGAGCGGGAGAGAGCGAGAGTGGGCGTATGTGTGTGCTCGCGTGTGTGTGTGAAAGAGAACGAGATAGAGAGAGTGAGAGAGTGAGAGAGAGAAAGTGTATGAATCGAGAGTAAGAGAGCGCGATAAAGGATGAGAGCGGTAGAGTACAAATGCACGTGCGAGAGACAGAGAGACTTATAGACGAATATACAGAGTAAGATATATAAATAAATATATACATATATATTTTATATATATATATATTTTTGTATTCTCTATTCGAGGAAACGAGGCAGACGTGAATGCACGACCCCGAAGAATTAGCGACGCTGAATACGCTCCTGTCTCTTCGGCTCTGTAGCTTTATTCGTGCGAACGTCGGAACATTGCATACACGTACATACATACTCAAGATAGACGCACACAATGGCGGATATATGTATATGTATAGATCCATACATATACGTATACATATATTTCTTCGTCATGATCCTCGTGACCTTTCTGTGGAACGCAACGATCGATAGGCCGATAAGTTTGTTACTTGAGGTTACGTTCGGAAGACCGCGTCCCCGACCGTTTTCTATTATTAATTAGAATTGTGAAGTAAAACGTAATTAGCGATGATGATGACGGCGCGTCTGAACGTTACCCCGACTAAGGACACCCACGAGTATAGTCACACCGTTCTTTTTATTCTCTCTAACCGTATACATACGTTAAATTATTATTTCTTTTTTTTTTCATCGGTCTTCTTTCCCCGTCGTTTGCGAGAGCATCGACGGGCAGACGATCTTTTGTTTTTTTTTGTATTTAATAAAAGGTAAGCATAAAGAACAAACAAACAAAAAAAATGGACAATTGAAAGAGAACATGATGTAACATTGTTTCGTTTCGTACGTATAGCAACCCCATTCTCCCCTCCAAGACACCTCTACCAACGTATCCCACGAAATGTTGCTGGCCTTCGAGAGGACTGGTAGAAATATTTTCGCTGACGGTCGTACCGTGATTGAGTCATTTCTAAACGGGGCGGCTCTTTTCCCGCTTTTCATCGCTCTTTCTTTCCTCGTTCAGCCTTCTCCTGCCAGTTTACCTCCAAACCCACTCGACATCCGTTCACCTATTTTCTATCATGCCTCGTATACATGTATATCCACGACTTCATATATCGTCATCGTCCTTCCGTCTACTTTTCTTTTCCTTTTTCTCATTTTTTCCTCTGTTTCATTTCTTTCTCCAATCCAATTGTCCCGTTCTTCCGTCATCGCGTGTCACAGACAACTGATCACCGGCCCTGAAAAGTATTGCGTCAGTTCCCGCACCCCCACCGCGGTGCGAATCGACGAGAAAAGACGGGGTAATTTTTGCAACGGCGACTAATCGCGAGCCATCGGCGAACGGGGCACGTGGCACGCACTTCCCTTTTGTTTTTGCAGACCTCCAGGCGACTCGGCACTAGGTTACTGGGCTCTCCTCTCGGGTTGCCTCCTTCCCCTTCGTCCTGCGGCCCCCCACTACTCACTCGTCGGACTCTTTCTCTCTTTCTCTCTCTCTCTCTCTCTCTCTCTCTGTTTCTCCCTCGACCCTACCGTGGACGCGGGAACGAAGATACCCCGATGGCGAGATGCACCTTCACACCGCGAATCCTTGCGAACCTGCTTCGATTATCGCGTGCCGATCGGCAGATAAGAATTCTTTTCGGGGATCGGTCGTCGGTGAAATTGAGAGAGAGAGAGAGAGAGAGAGAGAGAGAGAGAGAGTTGGGACGCGAGTACGTAGATCCGAGGATAACCCGGACAGGGCGGAGGTGTACGGAGGTTCGCATTAGTGTATATCGGTAATTGGAGACACGTGACACACGTGTAATAAACGTCGGCTTCGAAGGACTCGGCCTTGACTCGTTGCAGGAAACTACTACCGCGAGCAGAACGACGTTTTTCTATTCTGGCGACGAAAAACTAACGGCTCCTCGTCGTGGATTTCTTATCAGATTGCTCACTCACTGGATAAAAAGATAATTATCCATTAAAACTTGAATTTGTGATAATAGTAATAATAATACCGCGAATCAAGTTCGGTGTGGAAATCCCGTTTTCCGGCGATTATTCGGATCACGGGGAAAACAGGTCCGGTTTTCCTGTTTTCGCGCGTTACCGTGAACGTTATTTTTAACGGTCCAGGTAGGACGAGAATTTTTCGCGATCCCGTTATGGGACCGTCGGTGAAGAAAAAAGCCCTGATTCCCGGCGAAATCCGTGTGACCTCGAAGGGCGCAGCGAGGTGCACCGTAAACGCATAAATATGCTTCGACGGCAAAAAAGGTCGGCGAAAATTTGCAAACGGCGCCAAATTACGGTCCGCGACCTTGCCGCGTGAATTCTTATGCGACCGCTTCTTCACGTTCTTTTCTTTCTGTTTGAAAAGGAAAATTCTGCGCGTGCAGGCACGTGCAGGCACGCTGGTCGTCGCTCTTTTCTCCTCGTTCTTTCTCTTCTTTTCTTTTCGCTTTATTCTTTCTTTTCCCTCGATTTGTGTGTGTGTGTGTTTGTGTGCTTTTTCTTTTTTATTTAACAATACATTAGACCTCGACTTTCGATCGCGTTTCGGTATTCAGCATCGAAACCTGTTTCGTTTTTATTCCACGCGATAGCAACGCGGAATAAAAGAACGAACAATGAAATGTCTAGCATCCTAAATCACGACGAGTCGTTGATTCTACACGTTTCATCGGTACCTGTTTCACACTTCACTCAGGTAAGTAATATTATTTCCCCCTTAATGTTCCAATGAAATCCATCTAAGTATATGTATCTACCAATCGATTGTACATATTGTATGACTGTATTCACATTCCTACGGGATGTAATTAAGGTAATTCCAATATACAAATATGCAATTGAAATACCGAATGCACTGTGTTAATAGGCGACGCAGTCGGGGTGCTATTACCCCCCGTCGGATTTACAGGTTTTCAAGAAACCCCGAGGCTTGTAAAGACACCTCGAATTTGTATGAGCTGTCTCACGGGGTTGGCAGGGTGGCCAGGGTAACACGGTACTGGAAGAATCCGTACCTACGTGGACGGACCATGACGGTGGTCGGATCTGTCCACAATGTAATGACTTTATGACAGGTTCGTTTTTGCCATTTCTCCTGTCCCTTTGTCCTTCCCGACCTTTCGAAGGATACCGGGACCGAATACCATCGATGGAATAACACCACCAATATTATTTCCTCGTTCATTACCATTATCGAGAACGCGGCTGTGCGCTTTGTTGCGGGAAAGTGTCGACAATTCCCCCTCTTCCCCCCCCCTGTCGGAATCGAAAAATTAGCCGTCCGTGAAATCCGGTAATCGTAAAGGAACATTATTAACGTCCCTACGTACCCGTACTGATGAATTTAACGACGGTGTTGTTAAACGGAAGTGTCTTATGTGTTGCAGGTTTCCGGGACAATGGGACCCATCGCGTAGTTCCAACGTGTTTATTATTGTCCGACTTTTTGTAATTAACGTCGAACAATCTTAGTATTACAATCACCTTCGTTTCTACGGAGTAGACATTTCTCTCTCTCTCTCTCTCTGTGTGTATACCTGCCCAACGATTTCCATAGTCTTTTTAATTACGACGGTTCGCCTTTAACGTGTAGAATGAAATATATAAATGATATTTCCGAACGGTCCGACGAACAACGGACCGCGGAAGAAAGCGTACGTTGATTCTCATGGGGAATTCTGTGAGAACGATCGAGGAAACCTTGGAAACGATCCCGGTCCCCGAAACGCGGAAGCTGCGCGTAGATTACACGGATCACAGTTAGACGAGGGTTTCAAGGAAGTGTATATGTATACGTATAGAGGAAGAGACGTAAGGGGGGAGAGAATATAGAAGATGAAAAAAAAAGGGAACGCCGCAACTGCACCACCGTCGTCAGCCACCTTAAGGGGCAGCTTGCCGACGGAGCTGACCTAACGGGATCACCGTAACCGCCCCTTGCATCGGGTAGGGGATTAAAAAAAAAAAAAAAAAAAACTGGTATAAAAAAAGATTCCAGGCTACCCTCTCAACCCTTCCGCATACCAGCGTTACACGCCAGCCATTTGGAAAGTACCTTTCACGCCAGATTTTTACCTAGACACGTTCAACCCTTTCTTTCTCTCCGTCTAGCATCTTTCACTGTCTCTTTCTTTCGAATTTTTTTTTTCCGTTGTTCCCTTCACTTTTCTTTCTCTTTCATCATCGTTTCCTCGCGCCGTTCCTTCGAGATCACGGACGAACTACTTGAGAACGATTCCAGCTACTTCTCCAGCTGCCTGGAAATTCGCCAGCTGTCCCGTACTCGACGTTTCCTGCTCCACGAAATTGCCGACCGGCAGAGATTACACGGCGGAGATACTTTTCGGGGCCGGTTTTGCGATCGCGTCCCCCCCCGGGAATATGTTTTTCATCGACTTCACGGACCAGGTTGTCGGAAATGATTTTTCCACGACGAAACAGAGTCAGGTTTGTTTTTATTCGATCTTATATTTTCTTTTATATGTGTTTGTTTTCTTTTCGAGTAAATAGAGTTTGATCGCATCGTTCGCAGTCTGTTTTATCGATACAGGTATCAACACAGGTGTCGCGATCACGGTTTTTACACGACGACAACGCGGTGGAGAAATCACGCGGCGTTTTAATGACGTTATCGTCGAGCCGCCGGTCGCTCGAGGAAAAGAGACGCGAGAAATCGTAAGAAAGTATGTATTCGTCGAAGGTTCCGACGATTCGTATTATAATGTTCGTCTACGCGACCGTAGGCCTGGTCGTATTTCAACGAGCGGTGTATGAATTTGTAATAATTGCCGTGGGTGTCGTCGAGAACCGGCTCTTTACCGCGTGCTGCGTGCCCATTACCCGTAATCGATACTTCGAAATGTGTACACGGCCGTCCGATTTAAGCGAGCAACCGATATTTTTTCCCCGTGTGCCATTCCTAATGAGCATCCTCATTCCTCAGTGTCTATTTATTCCCGTGGATCGCGTGATGGAACGATCACGTGCTCGGAAAAAAGCACCGCGGAATTTGTCGAGGGGAACCTCGCCATTATTCGCGTTGTAACTTTGAAATGTAATTATCCTTCGCTAATCCCCGTCAACTCGGATGCGAAAGTGTTTCTTTAATTCATTAACAATCTCTATGACGAACCACCGTGGAAAATACTAATTACCATCGATCGCTGTGCGGCTCACCTAAACGAGTGTGTACAAACAAAAAGAAACCACTACGAAACACACTCGTGATTTGCAATTCAATAATCTCGTCTATAAATTACTCACTTATACCGGGTCGAACCTATTCAAAATCTCATATAAAGCTAATCCGTTTCTTATCAAATTCCATGCCAATAGAACAACCCTCTCTTACCCGGTGAAACACTGTATTTCATAAAAAGGAATGATATTCTATAAAATTTCATAAAATTCAAATTTGCCACGTGGTCAAACGAGACTCTTATACACCGACATATACATACATTACGTAGACACCTAAAGAAATGACACGGTGGTTAGAGGGTTAAGCGCCAGTTACTTTACCGTGGTCCATCAACGAAACGCCAGCAAAAGTTATCGGTACATTGATCTCGCCGTCTTCTTTTCCCGGCGTCATGTTCTTCTTTCTTTTTTTTTCTTTTCTTTTTCTTCTCCCCCCACCCTTCCGAAGCCGGCAAGATGGAGTGGTGTCACACGAGTGGACGTGCGTACAGCTCGTCCGTCTTCCGTGGAAGACAGTCGATGAGCGTCCTCCGTATCACTTTCGGTTTTAAGGAAGCCTCCCGCGGCGTCCGCGCAGGAATGCATAAAATCCGTGACGGCACCACGAAGGAATCTCCTTTCGAATCCTCGAGGAGCGAGGACGACGAGGGCTCGTAGGTTGCCGCGTCGACAACCTCTTCCTCTGGACGGCCGTCGTGATAAGATTTCAGTTTGCTTCCCCCGAAAAACCAGCGCGCATCGTGGAACCTTATCACGCAGGGTCTGACCTGACGGTTATTTTTATCCGGTTCCCTTTGCTTTTTTCTCTCTCTCTCTCTCTCTCTTGTTCGCTCTTTTTTTTCTTTTTTTTCTCTGTCTCGAGGCAAATGTTTTCGTTTTTCTTTTCGCCGCGACGCAGGTAGAATGCCACGAAACGACGAACTGCGGCTGCGAAGCTGGGCTCAGTCAGTGACCCTTGAAAATATGCGGATAAGGATAGGAATCCTCTGGTATTCTAAGCGCCTTAACATTTCGTGACGCATCGATGCCTAAGCGCAGCGCAGTGCGTTAATCGGAAAGATTCAGCCGCATCACCGGCCGGCTACGTGAAGGAAAAAGGCTTAATACCGCCGCTTTAATTACACGGTATCCGTGTTCCTACTAATCGCTACATACTTATCTATCCCGTGGAAATATCCCGGGTTCGGTCGGGATTCTCGCTCGTGTTTTCAGACTGTAGTGTATTAATACAGTGATTTTCGACGCTGTGTCGATCGGTTCGTTCGATCAAAACGGAGGGATGAACGAACGAACGAACGTACGTTAGAACGAGTGTGGTCGGGAAAATTCTTCGGTTCGATCGACCGTAACCGACGGACACTCCGACGTTATTGGTGGTCCCCGATGAAGAAACACCAGGCCCAGAACCGCGTGGATTCCATTTAGCAAACACGAAGTCCATTGATCGAACGTCGGGGCAAATATACGGTCGAACCCTAATCGTCCGTGTCGCCAGCGTCTAGACGTTCGCGATTACCACCGACTCCACTCATCATCGATGGGGGGGGGGGGGGTATTCGTTAACGACCCCCCACAATGGATTATCGTTTTCCAAACTTGCCACCGAACGAAGAATCTCGTTCTATTCGACTTTCGTAACGTTACTCGACCGAGATAACGTCATCCCGTGAACGATCATAGACTCTACCGAAAAATACAATGACAGACCGTGCTCGATCGAACCCATCAATCGACGGGTACACACACATACATACATACATACATTCATACAAACAAACGTACGTACGTACACTAATCGAAGCCTGCATTATTCAGATCGGTTACGCAACCTGTAATATCACTGTCTCATGAAAAATTCAAAGAGCGCAATCGCCGCGAATCACGCCGGCGAAAGAAACATCAAAAGCGAGAAAGAAAAGAAAAAAGAATACATATCGGTACGAAATCCAAAGGGGGAGGAGGGAGGGTGGATCGGAACCGTGAGGTTAGAAAACGAAAAGTCGTCCTTTCGTCGGCAAGGACACGAAGGTGGGTGCTTCTTCCTCGTTCCCCTCGATACAGAGAACTCGCATTGACTTCTTGGTGGTGGCAAGGTCGTCACCAACCAAATAAATTCGTTGTCCTTCCGCAACGACGGGTGACTTCGATGCCAATCGCTCGCTTTCGCCCGAAGTTCGACAAGCTCCCCCTCCTTCTGGGGGGGAGGAAGAGGAGTAGGAGGAGGGGGAGAAGGTCGCCCATCGTAGAACAATGTAACCATCGTCATTTCGGGGTCTCGCGTTAGAAAGAATAGAACAAGAAAAAAAGAGATCGTTAAAGATCGAAGCTGATGTGTTTCGATCTTTTGCACAGATACCCGCGGGCCGATCTACGTCGAAGGGCATTCCGGGAAGAAGCGAACAGCTCATTTCCACCCTGTCGCTGATTTGTAAAAGCCCGGTGAAAACTCGAGTTTTCTCGCAAACGTTTTTACGAGCAACCCTTCGACAAGGGTGAGAGAGCGGAGAGAGAATAGAGTCGTTAGCGGCCTGTCAAACCGCGGATATCTTGCATCATTCGACTTTTACCTGTGTCTTTCGAGGGATGCTTTTCTTTTCTTTCGCTCTTTTCTTCCTTTCTACGTTTTTTTTTTCTTCCTTTCGTTTTAAGCTGTCTTCCCCCTCCCCCTTTCCTCTTCCTCTTCGTGTCAGTCGGTTTTCCTGCTTTCTTCGAGCGGCGGTAGCCCTGGCGCTCGTTCGAAAGTTTCGTTATCGAGCGTATCGGATCTCGCGGCGAAAGAATTGACCGGCTGGCCACCGAACGATTTCCCCCGCACCTGTTGCCGTTGCCTGCTGCTCCCCGGCGACACGAACCGCTATAATTAACAATAATTTACAGGAACCGAGCAACGGGAAGTGCGTCAAAAAGGATGTCTCCGTTTCTTCGGTAGGCTTTCCAATTTCTTTTAATTAAAATTTGCAATAAATCAATGAAATAAATTCCACTCGCGGAGAAGAAACGAAGACGTGGTACTACATCGGATGTGTGTGTTCGTGGTGGTGAACAATACATCGAGTATTTTTTTCTACGCGAAACTATATAAACGGCTGTACGATCGATTCGATTACAAGCGAAGCGCGATCATCGCGGACGGATCGTTAGAAGACTCGAAAGCGAGGGGAAATTTGCCGCGGTAAAAGCATCAAATGTCACATCACATCGCGATTAAATGTCGCCGGGTAGCAGAACGTAATGGCGCTATTCAAAGTGGCCGTATAATTATGGTAATTCGATGGCCGATCGTTCTTCTGTGTCTTTTCATTTTTCTCTTACGTTTCTTCGTCTCGCTACCATTCGTCGTGGTTTCGCTAGCGAGTGGAAGGAGGAGGAGGAGGGGGGGAGGGGATGGGAATTACCCATGAATATTTACGCCACGGTTATTAAGATTTAATTAGAAAAGTCAGGCGGTTGTGTGGCCGCGTAGAAATATTATTTAACGAAATAGACAGTGCACACACACGAAATTACGCAATTCACCGCAAAGCCACACGATGTAAGCTGCGTATGTATCGCTGTCCCGCTAAGTATCGATGCAACGAAGATCGATTTCTCGTTATGCAATCGATGAAGGGAGAGAAAGAGAGAGAGAGAGGGATGAGAAGAGAAAAGAGTGTGAGAAAGAAAGTTACAAACGCATTGAAATTATTCGAGAACTTTCTTATCCCACCCCCACCGATATTCACCCATACATCTTCAAGCTATACGTTGCGCGCGCGCGCACACACACACATGTTCACGCACGCAGTTCCTTTCTTCCGTAATTAGAAAACTGCAATGGGGAAGGACACCGTCAGTAACGCTAGAGAAAGATGTCCGGCTTGTAACTACGGCCTTTCACGACCGGTAATTGAGGAAGGGAATCAAGAAGAAAGATTTCAATTTCCAACAATCATCCGCGAGGAGATTGCTGCTCGTAAAAATTCGGGAAAAAAAATCACCGGCGTGTTTTCTTCGGCGAATTAGATAACAGTACGAAACCGATGGGGCCAGGTGGTGGGGACGAAATTGCACGTGAATATTAGAAACACGGTGTTTTCTATAGATTTCTTCTGTATATTATTGGAAAAAGGAAGTGGGATACCGGTTGCACGGATTTCCTTCCGGTTGCGTAACACGTTGCACCCCCGTCTGCAACCTCACGTGTGTGTGTGTGTATGCTTTTTTTTTCACCTCCCATGTGCACAGAAGGCTGCACGTTGCGTATCCTGACAAAGGATCTCCAGTTTTCTACGAGCTTTTTTAATGGGTCCAATCGAGGAAAAAAAAAAGAGCGTACGGGAGAGCACGGTGCAGCTTGACGATGCCTCGACAAACCCCCGGTGGTTTTTCGATCCCTCTTAGTGTCCATATATACGAGGAAAAGGGAACACAAATGCAGGAAGTTACGCATCCTGTGCGATCCGATCGATCTATACACTCGCAGGATACGTTTCAGGTTTTATTCGGCAAGTCCTTGATACAGGGGCGACAGATAATAAGGTGTCTATTCTTCCATGGTGTGTATTTATTACACAATACGTTACGTTACACACGGATTACGTTCGAACGTTACATTCGATAGAATTAGATTTGTCGATTAATTCGTTAGTATGTGACTTGTGGAATTGTAGAATTTTTAGAATTATTTGGTTAATCTGTGAAATTGCGATTAGTTTGTAGAAGTTTTCGAGGATATTACGAAATTCCTGTTTGCTCGTCGCGTCCAACGGGTTTCCATGAGATACACGTTTTACACGTTTGCGTGGATGTGTTGGGGCTCGTATAGAATGAGAAATCGTAAATGGTTGGAAAATTCGTTCGTAACTCTATTCGACGGTAAGTAATTATTATATGTGAAATCTGGTTGCGAGAGATAATCCCCGCACGTGAATGTATTTAGTAATGCTTTGTTAGCTGGTTGCACAATGTAGATCGTAAATCTGGTAAATGAGAAACCGGGAAGACCGAGACCACTTCAGTGGACCGTGAGAATCTGCCGGGTTAAAAAACGACGAGGTCGTTTCGTTCCAACTTTCGGGTTATAATGAGGGCAAACTGAGAGAACGGAAGAACGTTTCTCGAAAAAGGGGGTTGGTAAGTCTCCACAGGTAGAATCCTCGATAATTCTCGAATTCATTAGCGATAATCTTATCCAAATACGTTTCCACGAATTTTCACTTTGACTTTCCACGATTTTACTCAACCTATTCCGCCTTTCGACGACTCTTCTAATATTGAAACACGATTAATAGTGAAATGTTATTAAAAATTTATATTACAAGATTACTACGTTAATCACACAGTGGTTTAACAATTAGCGTTTGTGAGAAGTAATGAATAATAACGCGATGTTAAATATAAATGACACTTTATTTATTATCGACAAATTATTCATCACTCGTTACGTATGCTAATTTTGCGCAAAGCCCACGGAAAAATAAGCGCATCCCGTCGACCGTGAGGAATTAATAATCCTCCTCCGATGATAGGGTAATCAAATAAATTATTTCAAAGCCGGATGATGGATTGGGGTACAACCCTCCAATTTGAAATTCATTCAAAACGGCTCGACGAATAGACGCCATAAGACAATCCGGGGGCCGGGAAAGTTTATGCCAGCGGCAAAAGGAAAATCCTTGTGGTCAAGTGGTGAAAAGGGCTCAGCCTGAAAGAGGATTATGTCGATTTTCACGTGGGACTGCAAGGCTTACGCGACTCGCGTCCGGATGGCTCCCGGTTTAAACCCTTTCCGCGCGTTTCGACGCTCGAGATTACCCGGGGCTACCTTGCGGGCCATAAACTTTTACTGCGTTTTCTGGTCAGTGCGGTTTTTTCGATCCGTTCAACGGAAGAAAGGAGAAAGGGTGTTGTCCTCGGTGAAAGGACGTCCGTGTTGAGAGTCGTTAAGGACACACGACGAAAGGGTTGGCTACCGAATGGCCGGAAAAGGGTTGAAACCCCGTCTAGGTAAACGGGGATTACGTTCAGCCCTTCTCGTATAATACAAACCCAGAGAACCATTTTTCAGGATCGGCTGCCACGGTCAATGCACTTGCCCGCCACGCTGTGTTTTAATTTTTCTTACACAGCTTCGTTTCTCACTGGGATTTCTGTGAAAATATCGCCCTGGAATGATTAGTCACTCGTTTTAAGAATATTGGGCAGAGTTTTCTGGAGTTTTGGTAAATTTTTATTTAAATATATGTGGTAAATTCCCGACTGTAGATTTTAGCGATTGAATACCTTTCGTTTGGGACTTTTTGCGTTTAGAACTGTGTGGGAAAAGAATTTTTAATAAGTGACATGAGAGTAGAAGAAAAATGTTTTTCTTTTTTGATTAGACGAATTTTTATTTGATTTGCAGATGCAAGGAAATATCAGTTGGTAAGTACAGTTGCAGTTGAGTTGAAGATGGGACAGGCGCCATCTTCAGCAGGTGCCCCAAGGTTTACGAAAGTCGTTATCGGGAGTGGTATTTTGTGTGTTACCGACTGTAGACATGTAAAGAACCTGAAGCACAAACCACCCATAAGAGTAGACCGGACATGCTCAGCAAATTTGCAAATGCTGAGCCACCTACGAGAATCGCGAAAAATCGTCAAATTTATGCAGTTTTTCGTTCGGCATTCGTTTAATTTTGGAGATAGCGATCTGAAACTGTTACCATTGTTTTAGTTAGGAAATTCTACGCCAGATCAACATATAATAGTTGTACTTTTCGAAAATTTAATTTTTCGCCAAAATCTGAAGGGGGTAGGTCAGGATTTTTTGCGATTTTCGTAAATCGCTCGCCATTTCCACAATTTTTGAGATATTTTAATGATCCTGGACGTTTTGGACGCGGAATCAGAAGCCGAATAAGCCAGTGAAAGAATCATTTTGATATCTCAAAAATTGTGGATATGGCGAGGGAATTACGAAAATCGCAAAAAATCCTGACCTACCCCCTTCAGATTTTTGCGAAAAAACAAAATTTCGAAAAGTACAACTATTATACATTGATCTGGCGTAGAATTTCCTAACTAAAACAATGGTACAAGTTTCAGATCGCTATCTCTAAAATTGAGCGAATGCCGAACGAAAAACTGCTTGAATTTGACGATTTTTCGTGATTTTCGTAATCCTTTCGTCATATCCGCAAATTTTTAGATATCGATCCGATTCTTTCACTATCTTATTCGACTTCGGATTCCGTGTCCAAAACGTCCAGTATCATTTAAATATCTCAAAAATTACGAAAATGACGAGCGATTTACGAAAATCGCTAAAAATCGTCAAATTCAAGCAGTTTTTCGTTCGGCATTCGCTCAATTTTAGAGATAGCGATCTGAAACTTGTACCATTGTTTTAGTTAGGAAATTCTACGCCAGATCAATGTATAATAGTTGTACTTTTCGAAATTTTGATTTTTCGCAAAAATCTGAAGGGGGTAGGTCAGGATTTTTTGCGATTTTCGTAAATCGCCTGCCATTTCTACAATTTTTTAGATATCAAAATGATTCTTTCACTGTCTTATTCGGCTTCGGATTCCGCGTCCAAAACGTCCAGGATCATTTAAATATCTCAAAAATTGTAGAAATGGCGGGCAAATTACGAAAATCGCAAAAAATCCTGACCTACCCCCTTCAGATTTTGGCGAAAAATTAAATTTTCGAAAAGTACAACTATTATATATTGATCTGGCGTAGAATTTCCTAACTAAAACAATGGTACCAGTTTCAGATCGCTATCTCAAAAATTCAGCGAACGCTGAACGAAAAACTGCCTAAATTTGACGATTTTTCGTGATTTTTGTAAATCGCTCGCCATTTCCGTCAAGTTTCTTCATGATGGACCTAAATATAGGCAACCTGACATGCAAGTGTGGAAGTCTTGAAACGATGAATCTGGTGCTGAGACCTCGAAGTGTGATCCCAATAAAATTCTAATTTATTCCACAATAAATACTAATATTTCCATAAATATGAAACGAACAGGAATGAATAAAAAATCCGTTCTTCGCCTAAATGGAAAGAAAGAGAAAAACATAAGGATCACATAAAATACGAAATTTGATATAGACATGCTTTTATTAACAAATGCGAGGGGAGGTAATAAATAATCGTGTCGCGCGAACAATAAATAACCCGAAAATCGCTGAAGAAAACGAAAATTCTGGCGTCCTCTTCAAAACATTGATCAGCGCACCAGTAACATTAAACTCATATTAATATTCGATCATAATCGAGTAATGTATCTCTACAAACTCATCCCTTGATTCGTCGATAACGCCAGCTAATTTTCCCTCTCTCTCTCTCTCTCTCTCTCTCTTTTTCTCCTTTCTCCATATACATACAAAATAAATTAGTACAAGAATCGGTGATAACAGACTGCTAATTATCCTTCAACGCGTACACGTGTCGTTCAAAGATAAAAATCTCGAAAGTTTCGTCCGCCCTTTCAACCCTCTCTCAATCCTCTCTTAGCCCTCTCTCATGGTACTTCGACAAACTCGTATAAGTTTATTCCCTGTCATTTCAATCGGTCTCTCAACGAAACAACGAAACTTTTCTCGTGCGGCCGAAAAATCTCCGGCAGTCGTCGAGTGATCGAGCTCGTTCTCTAACGAGATCGTTCGTCAGCATTGGGTTATTTGGCGTGCGTTTCTTTGGTCGTGTCACCCGGTTTCTTAGAGGAGTGTTGATATTTAATAGTTCGAGGAGCTGCCAGAATTCAACGACGACGACGATGAGGACGAGGATGACGAGGAGGAGGGTGAATTGTACGAGCCGGAGCTGCTTCCGGGGGAATAGTAACTGTACGCTAGATTCTGAGCTTCCACACCGTTCGTCGGCGTCCAGACGCGGGAATACGGACCGTTTCCGTCCCACGAGGCTGCCGGATCGTAGCTCGACGTGGTCGAGGGCAAAGGTGGAGCTCCGTATGGTGTAGCCGGTTCCATCGACATTCCTACGGAAAGAAAAAAAAGAGTTTCACTTTTTCGGTAAGGACGGGAAAAGAAACATTCACCAGTTGTACTGGAGTTGTAAAACTTCGGTGTAAACTTCGAAGAAAGTGTGTACGTACCCATGGGCATCATCATTCCACCTTTCTTCAGGAACTGCACGGCGATGAAACCAACGACGAGGAGAATGGCGAGTTTAGAGAGTACCAGGGCTTTCATTGCTTTCAATCCGATAATGGCGACGAAGATAGGCATAAGAGCCTTCATCTTCAATTTCAACAGCAACAAGAACGGCAATAGAAGTTTCTTCTTCAGGATACCACGAGCCTGGTTGGTAGCGACTTCGTTGTTCTTGAACTCAACGTCCAGATCGGCGAGACTCCTGCTGGGTCTATACTTCAAACTGGCATCGACGAAAGGTAAATCGATCCCGTAGTCGAAACTCTTCAGGTATTTGAACGTTCTGGCGACGACAGCCTCGTCAACGGTATCCAGAGACCTTGCCTCGGTAGTGGTACCAAGTTTCTCATCCATGTATCCCAGGACCTCCTGTTTCAGACACGACGACCACGAGTCCGCTGCGATGCACTCGTTCAAGGACTTCGACAGGAAGTCCTGACTGGCCATGGAACATCCCGACATCAGGGTAACCACGCTAATTAATATGACAGCCCTCATGGTGTGTATATCCTTTCGATATCCTCTCCAACGAACAATTTCCAAAGTAATACTTTTTTCACGTCACTCTAATTCCTCGTCGAAATTTTTGATATTTTCTTTCCTCGCGACGTTCTCGATCCACGTGAAAAGAAAAATCGATCCGTCCACCCGTGCGTGTGCGAGCGAGCGATCACCGATCGAACTGCGACTGTCGGAGGAGTGGCCCGCCCCTTTTATTTAATTTGCCCCCCGCGAATCTATGTTATTCGGTCGCGCATGCCGGGAATCGTCGATCGAAGGAAAATTATTCAAATTTCACTGGCATAGACCGACGGTTCCTCCACCTTCCCTCTCGTACCCGACCTCCTCGCACCTGGTTTCACCTCCCCCCGCCCACCTCCCCCTCTCTATCCACTCAGTTCGCCACCCCCTCTTTTTTTCACTGTTTCCCCCTAGCTCGTTGTACGTATGTACGTGCGTGCACGCGTGTTTCGGCCCGTGTCGATGCCGTGTGTTGTACGTATCAATTGTCCGCGTGCGTCGCGTACGTCGTACACCATGGCATGCGACTTTGTACACGGGAAACGGAACTTGCCATCGTTTGTCGCTCTCCTGTACGTACGTTGCTGCTCTTACTTGGCTCTAGCCGCGCCTCGTGTCGCCGAATACCGGGCGAAAGGCACGGCTTTCGAACGGAAATCGATTTTCTGCGATGTTTTTTTTTTCGGGATTTTTGCCGGCTTGCTGATGTGAAATTGTTTGGGGTGAGAGTAGGATGGTTTTATGATTTTCTTAGGGTATTTGATTGGGAGGTGGGAAACTAGGATTTCGGAAGAGATGAAGTTGAGGGATCTATTCCTTTTTTGAATCAAATTTTTGGAGTGTCGTTACATTTTTCGAGGTCTGGAGAAATCGTTTGTAGATGGATTACGTGGATGGAGAGATAACGATAAGATTACTGTAGGTTTGAGTATTTATTTATTGTTTGGCAAAAGAGTCTTAAGAATCTATTATTTGATTACAGTGATATTAGATTGAAAAGTGGCAATAGAAATTTGCCAGCGTTTCATGGCATTCAGAATTTGTACATGTTGTAATACATTAAAATTTATAACAAATTCGTTCTATTTTGTCGGCGATGGAACGTTAGATTTTTTGTCCATTTGCATACGGAATGTGTCCTTATTCCGGTTCGAATAAGGATAGAAATACTCTATATTACTACTTGAGCGTTTAAATTTTATTCTAAGCACAATAGAGCGTCGATTACTACTTGTGCATTTAAATTTCATTCCCAGCACGCCGGTATCCATTTATGTTAACAGTAAAATGGAACCCTTCCACGGTGTTCATTTATTTCTTTTACAGGACAATATACTTCTTATGATTGCAAATTACATTATTAGTAATAATTAAATTATTACGAAAAGCTCCGTCGTTGTTGTTTCTTTCGTCATGACAAATTTGTAGTTGTAGTAAATCTAACGATAACCTAAATACTTTCGTTTTACAATTCTTGAATTTTGATGAGCCATCATGACGAAAGATAGACTCTTTGTCAACTCGAAAATGAATATAAATTACGGCGATAACTGTCTTGGGAAAGTGATGGTCGAGAAAGATTTTACGCGATTACACGCATGTAAAGTGCAGGAAGGAATCACGTTTATGACAAAACTTGATTCTCATCTTGCAAGATTCTGTATTAAAACAAG
The DNA here is from genome assembly GCA_917499265.3 of Mimumesa dahlbomi. Taxonomy (NCBI): domain Eukaryota; kingdom Metazoa; phylum Arthropoda; class Insecta; order Hymenoptera; family Crabronidae; genus Mimumesa; species Mimumesa dahlbomi. The sequence goes on along the minus strand of OU824114.1, from coordinate 3,206,254 downwards.
CTTCAACTTCCGGGTCATTAAACCAGTTGTGATCTTTTTACGAAACTGGTAAGACTGCATCCACGGAAAATTTCACGTTTTCTTCATTTTATACCTGATTGTTTTATAGTACAAGTTGTGTACACCGGCATCGTAAGATATGTGCTTGCTAATTAACTTCCCAATGAAATCATTTCAATCTTTATTTTCAATTTTATTTACTCATCCTGTTTACACGTGTCAACAACAAAATTGAATATCAAAAATCCTACAAGATCCATTCGTGTTTCCTTGGAATTACAGGGTTCAGGAAATACATACGATTGGTATTCCATATCATCGTTTATTAAATAACAAAATAAAAAATCGTAGAAAATAATATCGTATCCCAGGATTAAAATACATTTCTAAAACACAAGTCCTAATTAACGTCAACATCTTCGTTCTTCTTTAACCCCCGACGCAACCACCCCATAACCAACGACCACTCATCCCCAATAACGAGTACAAAAGTCAACACAGAGGGAGTAGATTGCATGTAATAATTTATTAAATAAAAAGTACAAAGTAGTAGGAAGTCAGGTATTTTACAAAAGTAACGACAATCTCAGGCGGGTGTTTTACGCCTGCGCGTGCGCCGAGTAAGCGAGGTTCTGCGCAGCAAGTTGATCCTGTTCCTGGAAGGACCTGTACTGTTGTGCCTGGTATTCCCATGGTCCGTGGGCGGCCAACGGGGCCGAGTGTCCATCGGCGGCGATTTTCTTGCACAGCTGGAAGATCGCCATACCGACGGAAACGATGAAGCTGAAGAAAGACAGCTGAAGAGCGTTCCAGGCCTTCAGTCCAAGGACACCGATTGCCAGGGGGATCAAAGTCATGGCCTTGAGGAGGACGAACACCAGGATGGGGATGACCACCTTCTTCAGCTTCGATTTACGGGCCTCTTCGACGGCACGACCCTGACCGAACTTCACGTCGAAGGAGAGCTGATCGTCGTCGATGTTCCTGGCGCTCACCTTGACGCTGGAGTCTAACGGCAGCTTGAAGGTCACGTCGTGAGAGGACAGGTAAGACTCTACGTTCTCCAAAAGGGAAGCTTCGCCACGAGCGGATTCCTCTACCACGGGGTTGGAATTACGAGTGACCTCCACCGTCTCGGACACCTGGGGAAAGTAGATCGTAAAGTAAAAATTTCGTACGATGGAAAGAAAAAAAGAACGTGATCGAGATGTAAGTTTCGCTTTCTAAAACTTTCAAACGTGATCAGTGTCTTTTGCTAAATCCGTACGTTCTTCAAGAACTACGTTCGTTGATGTGAAGGTGAAGTATCGTTGATGTCACTTTTCAACTTCCTCGTTACGTAACCCGACTCGTGGTTATCACGATAGCAATAGCGGAAAGTGTGTGTATATCCTGAAGAACCGGTACCACTTACCTTGAAGCTATCTTTACGGAAGATCTGATCGAGCAGATTGAGCACCTTGAACTTCATACATGAAACCTCGTCGTTCTTCTGGGCGCATTCGATCTTCGTTTGATCCACCATCTGGTCCATACTATTAGCCCTCCAGAATTCATTTTTAGCTGGTTGAGCGGCCGCTACCGCGAGCAGGGTGCACAACACGAAGAACTTCATGATTCTAATTGGAAGGGTGGGGGGTGGAAGTGAAGAGTAGACGTTCGTCACGGTGAATAATACCCTGAAGAAGGTGGTCTCCTGTTCGAGGACAATGGAAACGATGGTACGATGCTAACACGACTGATGCCAATGGGTTGGGCATCAGGCTATTTATACGAAGCCGCCATCGTCGTATCGCCAGTGTCGTATGTCGTCGGGCACCCAACAACGAAACGCCCCCACCATTTTGGCGGGGCACGAATTTTCTTTTCGTTCAGTATGGTCTTCGATTATCGAGGCCTCGGACGAACCCGTGACACGACTGCCTGATGAGGGAGGATCGGCTATCCGCGGGGGAACAGTTTTCGTTCGACGTACATACACGCGGCACGCGATGTCGGACGACCCGTCCGCCAATGGCGTCCGCCAATCGCATGTTTCGTGAAACGCGACGCGATCCATTCCGCGATATTAATGAGCACCAGTTTGCTTTCTATGAACGACCACGGGGACCCACTTGCGCCCGACCACCGTAATCGGTCATAGAATATTCCGTGGGCCTGGCCCGGAATTTTAGTACATCTCTCCTTCCCCCCTCGCGGGTCACTCGCTGACTTTGTAATTACGACGGGTGTCCGACTTTGATCGCGGGAACTGGATGGTAAAGAGGGTGATCTACATTTTTTAATTGTTACATTTGGATTATCTATGTCACGATTCGACGGTGGGTTTCGTGATCGCGTTTAATCGGAATGTCTCGTGAAATCCACGTAGTTTCTTTGTGTCTCTTATTGAATGAAACTCACCCAAGAAGTGTCTTTAACAAATTCTACTCGAATACATATTTGCTCGTTTTTGTTAATTAGACATTGATAAGTTTCTTCGTCAATGTTTACATCTCCCATAGAAGAAGAAGAAAAACTATCCCACTCATCCTGTAGAACCTGAAATACATTCTCCAAGAAAGTAATCACCACCGTTCCCCGGTATTTTTTCAAACAAAAAGTATACACACGGATGACTTTCGATCGTACAAAAAGTCACGTTGTGCAACTATCATACGTATAATCAGGTAGTTTTCTAGCTACCGTCAACAGCTGTGTCTACGACCGCTAAGCGGAAGTCGTGTACACTCGAGTAAGAGTAGAAGACACCCGTATCCTTGGCACCAATGCCACCGTAACATTGGCATTGAATCGATCGTTCATTCACCACACGAACATGACTTTCCACACGTCTGCTCCGTTAATGCCCACCCACTCCCCCGTTCGAGGAGAGGGGGGGTGGGAGAGGGGAGGGGTACTCCGTTTTAATTTCACCCCCCGGTGAACCTAATCAAACGGTCTCTCCTCGTCGGACGTTCATGTAAAGGTACATACTTCGTCGCAAACGATCAGGAATGCGAATTGCGTGCGAGTTTCTCGTGCGGGAACGCGCGTGGGGTTGACGAGGAGACACTTTTCGTCCGCCGTTGCCCGACTTCTTCTTCGTCTTCTTCTTCCTCTACGTCGTAACAATGAAACGGTAATTGGAATTTTGGGTCGAGTTTGCATAAGCATCCAGGCCGTCTAGCTGAAGAGAGGCAGGCAGATCGATGTCACCTGGAAGCTCTATTTTTCTTTTCCACGCGATCGACACCTGTTGTTTCAAGCGATTCGTTGTGCTGGTTTTTGCGAGCAGATTTTTTTTTAGGTATATAGAGGTTGAAGGATGGTTCGAACGGGGGATTAAATGGATTTTTAAGTGGAACATCGAATGGAGATTAGATGTCTTTTAAAATGCTGTTGTGTTTTAATTCTGGAAGGTGCTCTATGGTGATGGAAAACACCTGTTTATGGAGCACGGTTATATTTTAGTTCTTAGGAGTGTCTCTACTTTTACTGTCTCAGGTTTTCAAAGCACACTCTTTGTTCTTTACTGACCTAATTGTAGAGCTGTTCAATTTCTACGCTTTACCGGCAAACGATCCTTGAATCTTTAATCGATCGTTCGACAACTTTCACGGTTTTCCGTGGCTTTCGCTCTCAAAATTCGGAATCCAACCCCGCGTTCGGCGAACGGATTCCATCGTCGCCGTTGTAAATAGTAAAATCGAAAGTGCGTTCGCACGTGGGACGACCGCTAGGATTCAGGTTTTTTTTTTTTTACAGTGACGGAAGAAACACACCGAGGAGTTTTTAATGGAACAATGTAGAAAAATTTATTTCATTATAAATAAGACAGACGAGCCGCATGAATAAATATTAAATAATAGTGGTGAGGGTCGAGATTGGGCCAGCCTACTTTCTGTAGGCCCTGTAGGGTCCGTGGGGTGCCGTGTCCCAATGGGGTGGGTGCTCCACGGGTGGGTGTCCGTAATGTACGACCTCGTAAGCGACCTTCGGCTTGGTCAACTTGAAAATCATCATCGCTCCGCTGAGAACCATCGACAAAAGACCCAAGGTGAAGGCTTTCCAGGTTTTCAGAGCGATGAGGGCAAGGGCGATGGGTACCAGGGCGGTAGCCTTGAACTTCAGACCCAGGAGGAAGGGAATCATCACCTTCTTCACGAATCCACGACCTGTTAACGATCGAAATTTCACTCAATTTCCTCTGAACGTAATATCTTATCCCTGATTTTTCTAACAATTTGTTTATCAGAGTAAACAAGTATAGTTTGAAATATTATAAACTTACCCTGTCCGTTGGAAGAGTCCGACAGAGGTACAGTCAAACTGGTTGGCACGTTCTCTACCAGAGCTCTTGGTACGATGTTGGATCCAACAATGGCTTCTGGAAGTTTAGCTTCCAACTGATGGCTGGACAAATAGGCGTCCAGTTTCTCCAACATTAGGGACCTGAGGAGTTCCTTCCTTGCAGGATCGACGGAGTCGTATTGCGATGGGTAATAGTCTTCGGTGTTCTCCTCGGGCATGTTGCGTGACCTTACTACCGCCAGGTCATCCGTGATTGCCAGTCTGTCTTGTTTCACCGCATTGCTGAGGTAAGCCAGGACCTTTGGTTTAACGCAGGATAACATGGACTCGTTGTCCACGCATCTGTAAATTGATCGTTTCAATTAGTATCATAATTACAGATCAAACTTACGTAGTGTCTTTTGTTGAACGATGTGTGAAATTTGTCAATGATGTTTTTTTTTCGTTTGATTCTCACCTGTAGTAAATATTTTCAAGGACCTCGGCCGTGGTCTCGGTCCTTTGAGCGGCCGCAAGGGCACCCAAAAGGGCTACGGAAACGATTGTGGCAAGGATCTTCATGGCGGTACCACCGATTTGCGAGGCTAAACACCGAATGCCAGTTCGAACGAAGACAACGCGGTTTTATAGCCGATGGAAGCCAAGTACGACCGATGAATTTTGATCAGGAACGTGTGGCCGGCTGAAACGAAAGAAGAAAGCCTCATTATCTAGGGTGCCGATGTTTTCACGCGTTTACGTTCCGTCCCTGCGAGACGATTTTTGGTTTCGACATCCACCCGTTTCCGGTTCTGCCGGCCGCGGAAGGTGAAAGGGCCCGTTTTCGTGCTGCCCCGAATGTCCCGCGATGAAAGAAACTTTCGATCGCGCATAAGGTAAATTAACAAGGTGGTTAATTGGTAATTTGACGATGCGTTTTTTTCCAGTGAAATCGATCGCGCATGGTTTGTGTAAAAAAAGGGTGTAGAACGAAAGTGAAAATTATTTACGAAGAGCGTGGAACATGGTGGAAATTGTTAATGGTTGACGCGTTGACTAGCTGAATATTTATCGGGGGGTTTCATTTTCCTTTTGGGATTTAGAAAGAGTAAGGTGTCAACTTTGTTTCTATTAGGTTCTCGATATATAGTCTTCGACACACCTGTCCGTATCACGAGTTATAGATGGTAAGAGTTTATTAATATCGATTGAATTAATTTAGAATTATTTTAATAACTCGAATGTCAAGGGGTGTAAAAATTAGAATGTTAAAACGAGAAGGTTTTCCTTTGAGATAGTTTGAAATTATGTTGAGTTCACAAAACTTTTATTTCATTAAATTACATAAAATAATTGTTTAATATTACGTAGGATGGGGTAAATGACAATAATTTTATTTTTCATACTTTATTACGAACAAAACAATGACATACATCGAATCACTTTGTACAATAAATTACCAATAAATAACACAAAAGACATATGAATAGATAATAAATAATTATTGGGTATGGCACCCGAAGACAATATTAGATAAATATGGTTACTCTAAAAATAAATAGTTCCTTAAACATTAGTATAGGAGGTCTAAATTATTCGCACACTTATACGCTATCGCACCATACAAGGTGGCCAACAATTGTTTATACATTTACAATACATAATTAACAATCCTTACATCTATCCGCAAACAGCATGGTAATTACAGCAACAAATAGATTGTTCGGAAAGTGTACAGAATGTTCCATAACCCGCGAAATGCCACATAATCCATCACTCTTACTACGAAACCACATATAAATTACCAACACTGATCCAATACAGTGAAAACTGTATCGAATTCGTGCATTCACGATTCTACTGACGACGTGTCAATGAACTACAATACAATAGTTTGACGGGTCGTCAGAAAATCTAGATTAATCAAGCTCCAAGAACGCATCTATCACTGTACAAAAGTTTATAATAGAAAATTAACATCCTGATTCTCTCCTCCCTGACACACCTCAACCAAAGTAGCACACTGACGTGTCTGAGGAAACAGCTGGATGAGAACAATTAAATATTCTTCCAAAGGCAAACCGAAAAGTAACTTCACACTAACATTGCCAACCCCTAACTAATATATCCCAAGATATTGTACCAATATTGTTTAAATCTTCACGTGGTAAAATCGTCTTGTAATCGAATGAAACATTTCTCGTTCCATTCTGTAACTTCGCCCATTCTTTATCCCTGTTTCTTCCATTTTCTATTCGACTGGGGGATGAAATATTTAAGTGGGTTTAAAACTACTCGTTCGGGTACCCGATTAGTATAATACTTGAACGTCGGTGTGCTACTTGGAGGCGTCGATTGCGTCACAGTTAGCGGGTGACTAAACAGTTCCGCGTATCCGGTCTCCAAACGAGAAAAGACTACTATCGGGTTTATTCTGTATTTATATGACAGGGGAACGTTCGCAGACAGTCTCCACCATCTTGACCCAATCTCGCCGCGTTCAGGTATCTGTAGAACTTCTGACTGGACGTGCTTTCCATCCCGGCACGCTTCAGTTCCTGTGGATCCCTGAAAAATCGAACAAAAGACTCTTTAGGAACGTCGTTCGAAACGATTAACGCTATTAGCATAGCGCGAAGACTTCTCGCCGGTTCTATCCGGGTCTCCTGAATTTAACACAACTTTCTCCGCGGCTACTACTCGACACATCACGCTAACACACTTGTGATCACCGGATCGGCTTAACATCGCAGATATTACCGTGTAACAACGTTATTTCCTGGCGGAACTAAACGATTCTATCTTTTCTAGTCCAAATACAAATTTCTCTACTGGACGAGCATCGAGCCAGTTGTCAATGGAATACTAAACAACGGTGATCGCACAAAAAAGAAGAGACAAAAAACATTAGGAACGTTACGAGACAAAGAAAGAGAGAAAAAGAGAGAGAGAGAGCCGAACACCGAACGCTATTCGATGGCCCGATTCGTCGGTTTTAGGAGCACCTTTCTCCCGATGATAGAAGACCAGTTCCACCTAAACTCACCTGGACAGCTCGTTCGACACGAGGTTACTGTGCGGCGCGTAAATTGCCGGGTTCTTGTACATGCTGCAGATCAGACGTTCCCTGCAGTTCTCTTCGTAGAATCTCAGCTGACCGAAGATGTCCTCGAGACGGCCAATTATGGGCCCGTAATACTCGTCGTCGTACACCGGTCTCTGAACGTTACTCTTCGTGTTCGTTACCTGAACCCTCTGTACCTGAGGTACGGCTTGTTTGTTGTTATTTTGTTGCACAACTGTGCCATAATTTTTCAAACTTGGCGTCGTTGGCGGTACTGCCGCGATATTTGGATTTATAGGGGCATTCGAGATTGGATTCGCTGTGGGTTGCACCAGGACTCTCCGATTAATTTTTTCATCCAGGTAACCCGAGTAAGCTAGATTGTGTGCTGATATCGGTCCAGGACGTTTTTCGGGATGACTCGCTATTGGTCTGGCATTCGCAGCGTATTGTGGGACACCATAGTTTCCGGGATAAGGGGCGGGAAGTACCCCCGGGACCATTCCTGGAGCGATTCCCGGGGCTACGGGTGGCGAACGACCTGGAATCGGTCCCACGCCTATGTGCGGGTTTTCCTCGTACGGCTCCTCGTACGGCTCGATTCCCCACTCCTTCAGCTCCTCCATGTCTTTTCGGTACTGTATATGCGGGTGTGCGTAATCGTAGCCGTCGAACTCGTCTTCGTGGTGGTGGTGACTGTGATGATCGTGGTGGTCGTGATAGGCCGGCACGGGTACGGGAACCGGAACGTGATGATGATGATGCGCTATCTGGAAGGTCAAGGCAAAGATAATTAGGGTGGATCGTTTAATTGTCTTGTAGATATATGTATAGTATATGAATGACAGGGAAAATTGGGAAAAATGTTGTAAGGTTGATCGAATTGTCTGACGGAATTCTGGTGGGATTGTTTTACCTGATGATGATGATGATGGAACTTCGTAGATTTCGACGTGTAGTAACTAGAGCAGAGCTTGAACACGTGGGCGAACGCGGGGATGAAGAAGAGCAACAGCTTCAGGAAAAGCTTCTTTGCCGCGCCAACGCCGAACAGGAACGGAATGATGAACATGAATTTCACCTTGATCAACTTGATAATTAGTAGAAGCGCCAGGAAACTGGTCAGCAATTTATTTTGTATAAATTTCCCTGAAAGAAATATATCATTAGTTACATTCCAATACTTTATATCAAGTGTACTTAAATAATTCGTAAAAATCTTACTAATTTTCTTGAAGATCCTTCCCTCGCTTTGCATCGCGCGATGACCGAAGTCCACCCTGAGGAGGGCGCCATTTTCGTCCACCTCCCGTGGACTGACCTTGACAATGGCACCGTCGAAGAAAAATTCTGGCAGCTGCATCTCGTAATCCCTCGTGGCCAAAAATTTCACTGTTTTTTTCCTCAAAGCGTTCGTCACCTCTTCCAAAGGAGTTTCTGGTTCTTCGTCTAATTTCCTTCCAGCTTCATCCGGTCCATTCTCCTCGTCTCTCTCTTCCTCTTCGCAGTTGACCTTGGACGAACCATCCACCAGGTTCTCGTTGACGTCTTCCCTGCTGCAGGTGCCGTAATCCAGGTTGTTTTTCGTGAGGACCAGACCGTCGAACACGGTGATATTATCTCTCTCGATAAACACATTGTCCAGATAGGAATACGCGTTTTTTTGTATACAAGAGAACGACACTTTCTTATCGCAATCCCTGAAGAGACCGTTCCAAAGCTCGTTCCCCGTCTGATTGGAGAACAACCCGTCGACGTTGAAGATCCTCGCGTACGATTTGATACTCTTTAAACTCATAAACTCCGCACGTGCGTGCGTAGCGACGCACACCAATAACAAAACCTTAATCATCGTCGAATACATATCTAAGCGACCTAAGAACAACAACAACAACAACAACGTTACTCGCGGAACGTATGCTTGACAAGAATAAACAGAGGTATGTCGGTGAACGTTCCCGGGAGAATAAACGATTCAAAAGCGACCGAAAGAAAATGATAATATAATCGATATAATCACTTTTCGTTTCATTAAGATCACACTGATCGCCACGTGCACTTATTTTTTTTCTCCTCTCTGATTCTCCTTAGGTTTCTTTTGTTCTTCGTCGGTTAGTTTCCACCACTTTGGACCCTCTCTGATGAATTCGGTACCCGGACCACGCGTGATCGCGTCTCATCGCAGACTCCGGTTCGTTTTTGTCGGCACCGCGTGTCACGTTCCTCTCTTCTCTTCTCTTCTCGTCTCCTCTCTTCTCCTCTCCTCTCCTTCCTCTCCGGAGACGCGCTCTGTTCGATCTCTCGGTCAAAACTAACCGCGGGCTCCGGAGCGTTCTCGGTTACAATTCACCTGAGCGTCAAGTGTGTCAAAGGCCCTCCTACTCCTTCCGCGGGCCGCTCCGTGGAAGGTCATTATCGTCTCCTCTCCGGCTGCAACCGGCCGCGCTTCGAGTTTTACACGCACGAAAGCGGTTTCGGGAACGCTTTACGTGCTTTCGGGTAAGCTGGACGTGTGTGTAACCAACACGGCACACAATACCACCTGGACGACGATAACCGGTGAAAGGCGGCACAATGCCGCGATTGTACTTTGAAATGGAAATAGTACTTTCGGGATGATGAGGAAATTTTGGATTTCGAATATGGGTACCGGTTCTTTTGAAGTCGAACCTGGTTAGCGGGGTAGGGTTGCATATATGTATGTTTGCATGTGCGTGCGTGTGTCATACCGTTCGCGGTATGTAAAGTGGTTAATAACGGGGTCTCCGAATGGATCGCGTGGATAACTGACGTATCGATGCACGTATGCGTTGTTTACCGAGCTACCTGTGTACAATGGGACAGGTTGTTACGGTGTGTTAATGTTAAAGCGCGATTATGGAAAATCTCAGGTGTATGTAACACCTTATACGTTTGTGTACTTAGTTTTCATATTGAACTCATGGAAGTAGCGGTAAACGGGTAAAAAAGGGCGGTCCGAGTACTCGGAGTTCTTCTAATTACACAATTCTTCTATTCTTCGGAACCATATATGGTTTGACCGTTGTAGATTACGGTGTAATTGTGTATGTGGAGCTAGACCGGTCTGATCCGAGGATTCCAGTATAATTGTTCGGTGCTCCAATGGGATTGCAGGTGACGAGAATCATGCGTGTCCATCGCAATGACAGCGTCAATGCAGTTTGCGAAACTTATGGTGGATTAACCATAATCCACCATAAGTTTCTTTCGTTACACAGGCGATGAAATTAAAAAATATATATGATGTGGGAAGTCGATTTAATTGGCAATGTTCTGTGTCAACATTTTAGTAAATGATATTCATTATTAGTGGACTAAGAATGTTTATGTAAATACATTTTTTTGACCAGGAATACAGATATTTTGAATCGTAAAAGGATTTTTAGAACATACTTATATGATATTAGTCGAAGGATGTCATAACTGATTCGTTCTTTGCCCAATTAATTCGTATTTTAGCGATCGACCTAAAAAGATTGTCCGAGAAAGTAAATTTAAATTCCAAATATCGGACGATGGTAGTGATAAAAAAGTAATTTACAATGTCGAGTATCGTGAACTGTTATTCGCCCCTGGGTAAACCTTCTTTCGATCAAATTTCAATTCCATCTTCAATTGCGTTCTGTAAAGAAGTTGAGGTAATTATGTTTTATATATCCCATAACGCGTATGTGGAGCAATTGGTTGCAATAATAGCGTTACGACTGCTTTCTAGCGAAGGATGAATTCCCGATCGTACGATCGCTACTCGGATGTTGATACTTTTTCGAACGTAATTTCATCGATGATTTAATAGCATTGCGAGCGATATCGTAAAACACTTGTAAATTCACATTAACTGTGACCCTATACAATTCTTACCCTGTCGAATTTCAATCCTCTAACGTTTTTCACGCTTTGAATTCCTCTATCTTTGTGTCTTCTAATAATCAGAGATATGTTAATTTCAAACATGTCTGTGCATTAAAATCCCATTGTGTCCGGAAACTTCTATATCATGAAATTTAATGCACCGAATATTTTGACATCCAAATATTTCTGCGGTCGAAATCTTTTGGTATCCGGAATTTTATGCACTCGGAAATTCTCCATCTCGAACGGAGTACGATATAAATACAGAGGAAAAAAAACATAGGCAAATAGCGGTTGTTACCACTGCCGAGCGACGCGGCCGAAATGAGCAGCTATGAATTAGTATAAACATCGTTCTGCTACAAATACCCGGCCTACTCCGCCCAAGCGGTTTTCACTAATAGATTGTTGGTGAAGGTGTTCTCATTATTCGGACCGGCACACAACACCGGCAACCTACATTCCTGGTGAATGAACGATAAGCACGTTATCATCGCTCCGAGCTACATTTCCGAGCTCGTCACCCATAATCCGCGAAAGAAAAGTAGTTTCCTTGTCGTTATAACGCCGCCAGGAATATTTCGAATAACGTACCCAAAGACGACGAGATAACATCTTATCGTTCGTGAGAAATTTATTCTGCTGCTCGTTTAATAAAACTTTTCAAACTACAAACGGAAGACAACCCATAAATAGTGCAAATGAGATCGCACGAGAACTTTTCCTATCGTTTTTCCAGTCTCTTAAATTTCCGTGTGTTAAAGTTCTATCTACAGTGTTTTTTAAAGGTCCCCGTATCGTTCTTCTATTACACCTTTAATAACACAATGGAAGCCGAGAATGACTTAATTTCATATTCCAAAATATTTACATCGTAGCCCACGCTGAATCTATTACCGTAACAAACGCACAGATAATCTTATAAAATATCTTCTCCAGACTCTCAAGGAAATCACTTTACATAATTCTTCATATTTCACGTATTTCTCACTTCTACCTAATTCTAAACTCCATAAATATCTATCTATCATGACACTTATAAAATCATTTCCTCTCAAGTGAAACAATATTTTCATTTTAATTATCTGAAACATTCATTCACACCATATTTCATCTAGATTCAAGAAATAAACCAACAACTGTAATCTTTGAATATTTCCGCGAGTTCCTGTTAAATACTGTCGACGTGACGATAGTTTTTCGATAGAAACGGGCGGGTCATCGGTGTTAAACGTCGAAGACGGGTCCGTCCGGATGAATTCCATTGACCTACTATTCGACCACTACGTAGGTAGCCAGGTAGGTTGAGCCATGACCGGCTTACAATTTCTCCGGCTGCCGAAAAGCGATCGCACACGGCGTGTCCGTCTCTCCGTGATCACGGAAATGGATTCCACCGGGGGAATTTCGTCGTTCCTCCGACGCCGCCGACGCCGCGTCTACGCTCACCGGGACGTAGCTAGTCTTTTTCAGCTCTCGATACCCATGGAAGAACAACAGGCTCGTTGCGTTGAAAGGTAGCCTAGATAAGGCACTGTGCGATTTGTTTCGAAGAGATCTACAAAGATTCTGACGATCCTACAGTTCTATGTTCATTCGCTGTTGGAATTTAAATATGTAAAGCGTGTATTGAATGTTTGAAGGAACTGGATAATAGAGGGACTGATTTGGATATGATGAACAAATTTTGTTGGGGAAGAGAAAGGTATATGTTATATATTTATATTTTTGAAGATGTAAAATTCAGGTATTTTTAAAGTGGTTCCTAGTTGTAAATCTCGAGCAAGAAGAGACATGTATAGTGACATTTACGTGTTTTTGTTGATCGAACGAACGGTGGTTTCGCGATAAAATGTGTCGCCCCATTTCACCAGAAATTTGATTATCCCATCCTGGCGTTTACAAGCCGACGAATCATAATTTCTGGGCCTGGTGGCACAGATTTGGGAATTTCCGTGCAATTCTACCGTGTCTTCCCTTTCGTCCGACCAAAGTGTCCTTATTTACCGGTTCCCGTGGCAATTAGTCTCTCATCATAATCCATGTCCGCGAAATTGCCAGTGCCATTTGCCTACCGGAAATCTCTTTCCCATTGTCTCTCGCATGACGATTTACCGCGACGAATTGCCCGCCGGAATTAACCTTCTCCGCGTTATCAAATATGACCGAGGAACTCTGCGTCCACGAAGACCACGGAAAATGAATTAAAACAAAAAAAAAAATGTTTAATTCTCACGCGCGACAACGGTTCGTAGGAAGTAGGCGAACGAATCTCGCGGAGATTGAAGATTCACCGCGGAGAATGACATCGGACACGTAAGCGATCCGCGGCGTTTCGCGGAAAGATTAGAAAGTACTTTTAGATGGTCGCGGATCAAAATCGTCGGGGGCAAGACGGTGAACCATAAGGGTCACACGGGACAACGGCGGCGTCCGGCTGAAAGTATTTGTAGCGACCACGGTGCATCGGGAACTGGTTTGCACGTGCTTCGAAGTGAACCAAGCAACTGGGACACGTTACATATTGGGTGGGCATAAAAATCCCGACCGTTCGACGACGTAGCCCGGTTAGACAATTCGCGGGCTGTCTAATTAAATCCCCCATTACACATTCCGCCGGCGAAATGTCTTAATGAAATTTCACTCGGATATTGCATAGTGCTGTAATTGCAAAAGGAACAGTAGTACGGGTTGACATACATTTACATATACATATACATATATACATCTCTGTGAGACAGGAAGAAGGAAGTCGCGGTGTAGAATCAGCGGAAGGTAAACGTGAAAATCATTTTTTTAATCGCCAAGATAGTTTCTTATACCCCGGCAAAAGTGTACGTTTCACGCGAGTACCATATTATTTCCTGAAACGACTTTATTAACACTGCGGTCGTGGCAATAAGGAATGTTGTACTTCGATCGGAGAAAAATATAAGGTATAGTTATATCGTTCGTAATTTCATGAGGGTGGGGAAGTGGGAGGGGGATGGTGGGAACGATGGAAATTATTACCTCGATCGCTCCAGATCTGGTAATTTCCGTCAGGTGAACGGCGACGATGGATGAACCGATCGTCGTATCGGTCGTCGGCGCCTCGTTGCGCTCGTAGGAAAGTGAACCGATTCTCGAACTTGGCGTGACACGTTATACCTATTTCTGGCACGGTTAGAGCCCACTTTTTGTCGCCGACACGAAAACTTTCACCGATTTTCCTGATCCGCCGCCACCGCCGTCGCCGCCGCAGCGGCCGCAGACAACGGGCGAACGATCTAACGGTGATTAACCTTTCGCACCATCATGGACAAACGGTTTCGGTCGAGGGAAATTACGATTTAACTACATTGCGAATTATCTAAGACGGTCAAAGAGGTACGTGCCGGTGGGAGTGTAAATAAGCTTGTGGGACAAGCGTCTATTTAGCTTGGAAATTACTTGTTAGGATAAGTGTGGTAACAATGAGTCTGTGTTCTTTCAAGAAAATGAGGATACTAGGCGAGCATTGTGTCACAGTTAACTAGTTGTATATTAAAACTTAACTTACAATTTACACCTGGATACAAGTGTCTGTCATTGTCGCGTGATTCGTCTTCTGAAACGAGGAATGAAATTAGGTTACGGGGGGTTCAAGTACATTATTACCGGAATGAATTTCGATTTCACGGCCGATGAATTCCCGGAAAGTTCCCTCGTCAGACAATGTTGATTAGCGAGGTGCGAAACGTTTTAGCATCGTAGCTCCTCCTAAAGAGTCAACATCGTTCGAGAACATGTACGAGGAATCGTCAAGCCGTGGTTGAAAAATCCGTCTGCCGTTACTCCTTTCAATACTGATCGCGTCGTCTCCGAAAATGCCGCGTGTACTGTGTATTAACTAGCCCCTGATGTGGGTCGACTATTGTGCAGATTCTATTCTACGGGGATCATTAAAGAGCCCCGGTGAAACACAGTTATACTTCTAACTCGATGACTTTATATATTCGTTTGCGATCGGAATCCTCGTTGAAACGAATAAATGATTCTCTTCCGTGATTCGATGAAGCAAAAAGAATTCGACGGTTTTTGCGGTGGTAACATTTCAATATGTATATCGTTCGCAGAGTCGACGCCAATGAAAAACGTCAGGTATTTCGATGCCAGGTCAGTCAGCCGGCAGAATGCATAAACGAACACGCGGGACTCTGTCCAAGAGGTACGAAGTCGCGCGCAACCAGCAACACCGCGTTGCCGGTTCACGAAATAAAATGGAGAAATTGATATTAATGTTTCCCGTCGTAAAGATGAACCGTTATGGACCACGAATTTCTGTCCCCTCCGCGTGGTGAATCCGTGCACGTTCCGAAGCTACGTGCTTATTTTTCGCGACCGTGAACCTGTCCAGGAAGTCGGTCGATGGCCTTCAACACTTGCCGGGTGTTCTCCAGGTCCCAGTGGTGGCCTCGGTCGGTATCGATTGTTTCAAGGTCACGGACACACCCGTCGAAGTTAAAGTATGCCTAGGAGAGAGATTTCAAGGTTCTTCGGAAGATGGCGTGACTGCGTTGTGCTGAGAGTTAGCGTAGACGAGATATGGGTGAAACTTGAGTAAAAAGACTGTTTTATCTTCATGTTTTTCGAATGCCCTACGCGCAATTTTAGAGATATCGATCTGAAATTTGCACCATTGAATCGGGCATCAAATTCTCTACAAAATCCATATATAATAGTTGTACTTTTCGAAAATTTAATTTTTCGCAAAAATCTGAAGGGGGTAGGTCAGGATTTTTTGCGATTTTCGTAAATCGCTCGTCATTTCCACAATTTTTGAGATATCAAAATGATTCTTTCACTGGCTTATTCGCCTTCGGATTCCGCGTCCAAAACGTCTAGGATCATTAAAATATCTCAAAAATTGTGGAAATGGCGAGCGATTTACGAAAATCGCAAAAAATCCTGACCTACCCCCTTCAGATTTTGGCGAAAAATTAAATTTTCGAAAAGTACAACTATTATACATTGTTCTGGCGTAGAATTTCCTAACTAAAACAATGGTACAAGTTTCAGATCGCTATCTCATAAATTGAGCGAATGCCGACCAAAAAACTGTCATAATTTGACGATTTTTCACAATTTTCGTAAATCGCTCGTCATTTTCGTAATTTTTGAGATATTTAAATGATCCTGGACGTTTTAGACACAAAATCCGAAACCGAATAAGATAGTGAAAGAATCAGATCGATATCTAAAAATTTGCGGATATGACGAAGGGATTACGAAAATCGTGAAAAATCGTCAAATTCAAGCCGTTTTTCGTTCAGCATTCGCCCAATTTTGGAGATAGCGATCTGAAACTTGTACCATTGTTTTAGTTAGGAAATTCTACGCCAGATCAATATACAGGGTGTAACATATCATCGGGGACCCTTTTTGAGGATCGATAGTACGCACCAAAAGGTGAAAAACGGACCAAGGAAGTTAGGTCCGAAAATCACCCCCTATCGAGATACAACCCCATTTGGAAAAAATTAAAAAAAAATTATATCTCCGAAATGGTAAGTCGGAGAGGAGCGGTTTTAATTGCAAAATAAGCGGAAAAGATCAAAGTTTACTAAAAAAAATATAACTGCTTCAATTATTACCGTTACGTAGCATTTTTATTTGTTTATAAAAAAAAACTTTGAATATTTCTATGATAGCGGTTGATTAACAACTTGAGAAAAATAAGGGCAATGCGTCAAGACTCCCTTTTCGAAGACAGCCTAAAAAAAGTTCAACATTATTGTACAGTTTTGGCGTAAAAAATTGTTAAACACCGTTAAGTCGCCGGACTACCGACCGACCTAATGCTACTGACGACAGCTGATCCACATCTATCATATGTTTTCGAGCCGCCGTGCGACACACACTAATGTACAATACAATGTATAATAACATGCGTGAGAGATTTTTCAGTGTAGTCACTTGGGCAATCGATAATCTTTCACGCATACTGTTATAATAGATGTGGATCAGCTGTCGTCAGTAGCATTAGGTTCGTCGGTAGCACGGCAATGTAACGGTATTTATCAATTTTTAACGCCGAAACGGTGCAATAATGTTAAACTTTTTTTAGGCTGTCTTCGAAAGGGGAGTCTTGACGCATTATCCTTATTTTTCTCAAGTTGTTAATCAACCGCTATCATAGAAAAATTCAAAGTTTTTTTTTACAAACAAATAAAAATGCTACGTAACGGTAATAATCGAAGCAGTTATATTTTTTTAAATAAACTTTGATCTTTTCCGCTTATTTTGCAATTAAAACCGCTCCTCTCCGACTTACCATTTCGGAGATATAATTTTTTTTTAATTTTTTACAAATGGGGTTGTATCTCGATAGGGGGTGATTTTCGGACCTAACTTCCTTGGTCCGTTTTTCACCTTTTGGTGCGTACTATCGATCCTCAAAAAGGGTCCCCGATGATATGTTACACCCTGTATAATAGTTGTACTTTTCGAAAATTTTATTTTTCGCAAAAATCTGAAGGGGGTAGGTCAGGATTTTTTGCGATTTTCGTAAATCGCCTGCCATTTCCACAATTTTTGAGATATTTTAATGATCCTGGACGTTTTCGACGCGGAATCCGAAGCCGAATAAGCCAGTGAAAGAATCAGATCAATATCTAAAAAATTGTAGAAATGGCAGGCGAAAAATGAAAATCGCAAAAAATCCTGACCTACCCCCTTCAGAATTTTGCGAAAAATTAAAAATTTTCCAAAGAAATTAATATTCACAGTTTCGGCGTAGAATTGCATGCAGATTACGAATATCGAGGTCTCGAGTTGATATTTCGAAGATAAGATAAATGGCGACCGAAAAACTAAACAAAAAATCATGATTTTTTTTACAATTTTTCGTTATTTCCGAACAATCAGTTGAATATTGTATGGAAAGTTTCCTCTTACTAAAAAGTCATAAACAAAAACCTGAAAACAATAAAGTAAAAGGAGGACAGATATAATTCCAACATCCCACAGTTTCACAATTAAAAATTTATTCTCAAATTACACGTAAAGTACTGACAAACCGCGACTTATTCCTAATCTCAAAGTCCATAATTCCAGGTGGGATCGGACTTCGTTCCCGAATTGTCGTCGCGGTTCCCCGCGGTCGAGACGTCCACAGGATTAATCTTCTCCTCGGTCGCGTGCCATTCGTCTGTATAAATTGGTCTCGCCACGTTTGTATCGTACGACAATTCGGGTCTGTTCGTATTCGGAGCGTAAGACGGTGAACCATCGTCCCGTGCGTTTCTGTTCACTCCGTAATTAATATCCATGGGTTTCGCGTTAACGATGTACTTCGTGATGCCTAAATTCAGGGCGTCCACCCCGGTTGCATAACTCCCGGCGTCGGAACGCGTCAACGGTTCAACTTTTGTGTCGTTTCTCGCGTCGACGTCGCTGCGATTTGTGTAGAGATACTGTAAGTCATTGTAGCTGGAATTCCAGCTGGAATTCCAGCTGGGTGACGTGAAATTCGTATTAGCATCGTGCCCCACGTAATAACGATAGTCGAGATGATTCGTCGCGCCGGAGGCTTCTATTGTCGGCTGGTGATTAGAGGCACCACTGTGGTTCGTTTGATCGTAACCGCTCATTATCAGTCGTCTGCTGAAACTGCGACCCCAGCCACCTCCACCTCCGCCACCTCCGCCGTATCCACCGCCACCTCCCGATGGGGCACCATAGCTGCTCGCCGGCGGAGCACCGTAACTGTCTCCTGGAGGACAGCAACCACTTCCACTTCCACCGCCTCCGCCGCCGCTCGGAGACTTCGTCAGGAGCACGATTTCTTTTAGTGGGCCTGGATAACGAAAATTAATAGTTTTATTTCAATCTTGAAGTTCTGAGACGTTTGGATGATTTTTATGAAATTTATGTGAATAGTTGATCGAATGATTGTGTGGATGAATGAATTCCAGTGTGGAATTTTCTATTATTTGTAAATTCAAAATAAAAGTAGGAACAGAATAGGTTTTAGGGTTACCTCCACCACCTCCGCCACCTCCACCGCCACTCTGCCACGGTCCCCCGCCTTTCATGAACTTCATCATCAGCATGACGGTTGTCAACATAAGGGACATGCCCGCCATCATCATACTTTTCATCGCCATCATTCCTATTATGTAACACATTCGTTTAGTGACACTTCATTGGATATTTATATTTACAAAGAAAGTGGAAACGATAGTTTACCCATGATTTTCATCTTGATCATCATCAATCCAGCCATCATCATCATCTTACATTTACCTCCGCCGCCACCCTTGCCACCGCCTCCACCACCACCACCTCCACCTCCTTTCTTCCTCCCTACAACAGACGCAAAATTGATAAATTTCTTCGATTCACAGTCCAACTGATTTTTTTCACCCTCTCCGACGAACCTTCTGACACTGCTGTATCATCGATCATCACGTCGATCTGATTTCTATCCCTCCTGCCATACCAACGGGGCAAAGTGATCCTCAATGCGAAAGTATCGAAAAACTCATTAATACTTCGTTCGATGTTGTCACTCGAATCATTAGCCATCCTTCGATCAACATTCACCCTTGCCTTCACCAGCTTGATCTCTTGCCCCAGAAGATAGATCTCGTTCATCTGCCGTATGGATTCCAAAAACCGATTGAATCGTTTTTTCGCGCAGACCAGGGATAGATCGATCACGCAACGGCCTAGATCCTTGGCCGGGAATTCCGGGAAGCCGTCATCGTCGTCCTTGATCTTCGACGAGTCGTTCCGCGACGCAGGTACCACCCTGACGTCGACCCTTATCCCGTTGCGACGGAAATCGAAGACACGTCGACCGATGACCTTGTACGGTTCCGCACTGTTGTTCTTGACACTCTGACCCGTCGCGTTGTCATCGTGTGCGTTTATTATCACCACCGGCAGTAACGCGAGGACGATGAACATCAGTCCGTGTATCGGGATTGTTGGTAACATCGGTCGATACTCGGGTCGATGAGGAGGACGACCTTGAACGCGATACCGACTACGAGAGACTGATATCTCCGGGTCATCGTAATCGCTTAAATACAACGAGATTTATGTCATCCGCGGGATTTTTCTCGGTGTCCCGTCACGATTGTCATTACTGCTTTGACTAGATAAATAACTTAATGATAAGGCTTGGTTCCCCCGACCCGGCCGCCCGTCCGCCGAGAATTCAGATTCCACCTGTACACGTAATGCGGGACGAAACCGGATATAATGTTTAATGCTACTTTGTTGCGGCGGATAATTTGTAAATTGTCGGCAATCCGTGGACACCGGTGGCAGCTAATGTGCGACGGCTTACGGTTTAATCTTCGTGAGGTTGTGCAGAATGTTTAAACAATGTGTTTACTTTCTTTCGCGTGATTATATATTCAATTGTGACTTTTAGTTTGACAATCAAGGTCGCGGGAGAACCGAGGGCAAGTCGTTATCGTTTTGTTTTCAAACCTCGAATCTTTCTTTTTTTGAATTGCTTAATATAAATAGTGATATATGTTACAGTGAACTGTCTAGTAAATGTTCCTTTGAATTACGATTGCCCCTGAATGATGATCGCAGTTCACACAACCATAGCCAACGATTCCGAGGGTAATCTAACACACGGCGTTGTGAAGGGGCCGACCTTGTTTTGTTAGAGCGATTGACTGGTACACTTCAGTTCGCGGTTGTCGCAAAAAGATATATAATGATTTCAGACCAAACCGAGGTAAAATACAACCTCCACGTTGCGACGAATTCTTTTTACGGTGTCAAATTATTAACTAACTTTTCTCTCCAATTCTCCGTCCAAGCAAACAAAAATCAGGAAAAACAGTATAAACGATTAATTGAAAACGTCAGCCGTTCGTTTAAACATCAATTATATTTCTCCTCTCTGTAATCATCTTTGGTAGCTCTATAAGGATAGGATTTCAATCATCGGGTATCAAAGGCAGTAATGAAACTGTACGTCTACGTAAAAAGATCGTTTATTAAAACCTTACAGACAAATAAATATGTATATATATAGATATGTATAAAAAATAGAAAGAAAGAAGAACGATAAACAGAAATCATGTACATGATTCACCATTGTCCACGTACAAAACAACCAGACAACGATTCGTCGCGGTGTACGGTCCGAAATAAATACCTAAGTAACTATGAATAACTGTAATGGTGATAGAACGCAAGACGATGAAATGAGACCAGACGAGAGGACGGAGGAATATTGTAACGTACACGCAAGCGGCAAGAAAGCGAGACGAAGGTGCGGAGAATGAAGAAAAAAGAAAAGAGAAAGAGGAAAAGTAGCCAAGATAGAGATCACGAGGGAAATATGCAAAGTGAGGGACGGGGGAAAAATAAGAAAAAAGAAAAGGAAACGAAATGAACACGGTGAGGTAGAGACGTGCTAACTAATTCTCTCGTGTACCATCGGCCAGGTACATGTTCTCGATGATGAATAAATTAATTCTGTCGGATCGATCGACGGTCCCGCGCGTTTCCGTATTTCAATACGGCTTGCTGGATCGTGTCCTGGACCGTGTCCAACGATCTTCCGTATCCGGAGTGTCCGTATCCGTGTCCGTGATGCTCTTCGGAGCTGTGAGTGTGTGCACTCGAGTACACCGGTTTGCTGACGATCTCGTAGGTGGTTTTCTTATCACCGCCACCGGCCAGGGATTTTAATCCAACGATGGCGGACAACATCAGAGCCATGAGACCTGTCATTAAAGCTTTACCGGCCAGAAGTGCCAATGCACCGAATCCCACTGCACCGAGGGTACCTTTCATCATCATCAAACCGGCCATCAAACCTCCGTAGCCGCCTCCTTTCTCCTTCTTACGACCTGATGAAAATAATTCAATAAATATCACACACGTTACGGTAAGAAGTTTTGTATATTCATTATGTAGAGTGTTCTATTGAAATGATGGTTATATCTATATCTTACCAGTTCCGACGCTCTGTCCACCACCCAATCCCAATTGAGCCAAAGTCTCCTCGTTGAAGCTTCTTGCAGCATCGAAGGTCCTAGGGTCGAACAGTTTGATAGATATCGAATGACTGTTCAAATAGCTGCCAACTTTATGGACCAGGAACGCGTCGAGCCTCTTCTCCACGTCGTTCGGGAAGTCTCTTGCCAGGTTGGCGACCACCTCGGACGCCGGGACGTCGGCGGAGCTGTTCTCCTTGATGACGGACACACCTGGCAAGATATTGATATCGCCCTGCTCCGACAGTCTATCTAAGAAAGACACCACGTCCAGTTTGAGACAGGTGGCACTGTAAGACTTGCCGCAGTCCTTGCTCAAAGTCGATGCCAAAGTCTCCGGTGATTCCTCGACCATTTGTTTCGACGTACGTCGCTCGATCTCCGCTGTCGAACGTCCGACGAGAAGCAGAAGAAGAAGCGGAAGAAACAGAAGAACATTGGCACCGGACGAGCGACGTTGAAACGTTGACCTCTTCATCGTGATAATTAATTGTATTCCGTTTGATTTCTTTTTTCTTCCTCTTCCCGTTTCGTTACCCCCGAAATGTATAATATAATTTCTATTCGAGAACTCGACGTCCAAACGTTTCGATTTTGTTGTACGCGACAGAAGCTTCCTCGAGGAAAGACTACAAAAGGACCTTGAAGCTGACGGACGAGACGCGTACAGTGTACTGGACATACCCTCGGATAGTTGCAGTATATATAGAGCGAGTCACCAGGTAGTCCTTTTTCCTTTTTTCCTTTCGGCCGTTCCATACATTCTCCGTAGTCGAGAGCAACGTCGGCGTACTCTCTTCTTTGCGGACGTCGAAGAGGAAGCGAGGAGGGTCCCTCTCGCGGACGCCAGCCAGCTAGCCGGCGAGAGGGAGCGTCAAATAGAGCGGAGAATTCGAATCTCTGTCGAATTTACCGGGGGAATAAAAAGAAAAAGAAGACGAAAAAAAAAAATGAAACAGAATGAGAGGAACGGAAGAAAAAAATCCAGAGGAAATCACCCGAACGGCACGACCTATTGAGAGCGAACACCGTCCACCCATCGATGAACGGTCATTTTCAATGAACGACGCCAATTTCCATTCGAACCGAAGTCGCTTATCGGGAAGCGTCACTCCGTGACGACTGTTCGTCACTCGGTATCGATAATCATAATCGTAAAGATCGAACGACCGACGGGCAACGAGATAGAAAACATAATTTCCATTAATCGGTGTCGGGTCCTCACGGTTTCGCGTATGTATAGATTACCTAGTGAAAATCAATCTTTCGATTTATACACAGACACACACATACATCGATAATAATATAATAACCAGACCCCTCTCCCCAATATCGTTCACCCTGTCGGATCTATATTCCAAGTTTCACCGGAGAGATCCACATAAGCGGAGTTTCGATCCGCTGACACGGATCCGATGATAATTCGTTTAATTGAATCTGGTAATGGACGTTCCCAATGAAATCGACCGATTACACCCGTCGCATCGTTTTCCCCTCCGTTCCGCGAAACCCGGCCGGTGTGTTCCACTTTCGTTTTCGACGACGAAACCGAGCCGCAGGGCGGCAAGGTTGACGCGATCGAACGCGAATTTCGCCGTCGTTGTCGTTCTTTCAGCTTCCTAACCCCGTACGTTCGATAATAAAACGAAAAAAATCCCTAGACATAATCGGAAAATCTTGAATAAAATTATTCCCCGTGTCTTAGCGAGACGAAACGAAGGCCTACTTTAAATTAGACCAGCCAGCTCGCCGGGAGATCGGATTTTCGCGCTCCACGCTCGAATGACGGCGCTTCAGACGGATCTGTCCGCGAGAAAGTACGCAAGCCAATTTTCATGATTCTCTATTTCTCTCTCTTTCTCTCGCGGCTTTTCTAACACACGTGCGCACATACGAATCGACGAGCATTTCGTGTACCCGGGGGACGACGGAGGTTGCACGCCCGAGCGGCAGGTGTGTCGACGAGGAGCGGATTAGCCTTCTTCTCTAGGCATCTATTTCCCGACTTATTACTTCCTTTTACCCGAACGCCTTCCTTTCGTTAATAATTGTACCATCTCCGGACAGACGTTGCTCCTGTTTCGTTGAACGATGCCTAGGTGGATGTACCTTCTCTTTTCTCAGACACGTATCGTCTAACCGTAGAACCCTAGTTCGTTTGGAAATTGATTGTCAACGGGATGGAAAATTTCATTGGTAACGATTAATGTTTCTTAGTATTTTTTTTTCGTATGGGGTTCGATTCGATCATGATTTATTCTACTTGAATGTTAGGTGTGTTTTCTAATATGGAGATGTATCGGAGGAGAGGCGAATCATGCCGCAAGTGAAACGTGAATGGATATCATTCTCATTTCTCATAACTGTTCCCCATCTAGGGTTACTGTCGTATATATTTCACTAAGTAACTCGACCGAGAATCCGACTTGGCTACGTTTACAAAACGATGCCGATTCTCACGCGGGCTAACGTACAGTTTTCCGTGAAAATCCTCCAAGTGGATCTAACATCGAATGGATTTCGTTGAGGAACGGAGGGAAAGATATAAGTGACACGCTCCTGAAACCAACTGAACATCGTGCGAGTGCGATGAAGCGATACAAATGGATTCTTCATTAAGCGAATCGTCTCTTCACGTTTTACGTGACTGCCCCCGCAATTGGGCCAGGCTAGCCGTGGGCCCCGATGTACGTTTTTGCGCGTACCCTTCATCTTTTTTTTTTTTATCTTTCCAACCGATCGAATCGTTCGACGATATTACATATTCGAAACGGTGAACGTAATTTGCCCGGCGAATCGCCGGAACGGTCTCGTCGTTAACGTCGTGCTACGTTAACGCAGCAGTTAGCCCATTTCCGGCCGCGAAAATTGAGATAACAGCTCTGAACATGAAAGTTCGATCGCGTTTACGCGAATTCCGCGAACACCAACGCCGGATCCGCGAAGTAGATACACCAGCGATAATACGTGGTTAAGATACCAGGGTAACTCCGACGTCAAACCACGACGAACCGTTTTCCACGGGGCATCGATTCCCTGGCTACGTGACTCGGAAAATTGTATCGCCGGGCAGCTCGCGAAATTGCAACGTGTCCGATAATAACGACTCGTTACGCGTGTTGGTAAAACGCGAGGCCGCTTATTTTCACGGACGAATTCCCCGCGTTCCGTAAGCGGCTTCCATGAAAGGCGATGTTCACGTACGGTGTTAGGCGTATGTACATACATACAATAGCGCAATAACGCGTCCACCAACCGAACATCGAACATTGTTGCCGGAACAAGGGCGTCCGCGCTGTATTTACATCCGCTTTGTTACGTTAAGTTTCGTTCCGAATTTCACGTGGAAATATATATGCCATGTTTATTCGATCTACGTTCACGCGGATGTTTGCGCGCGCGAGCGTAGAATTCGCGATGTTTACATGGGAAGGTGCGACGATAGGAGTGTCGAGATGAGAGACTGGATAGGGAAGCAAATAAAAAAATGCTCTTCGACAGGTTCGGATGCCAGTCTCCTGGCCGAGTGGCTGCGTAGACCTCGTTAATTCGAGAACAAGCATCCGTTATGTACTCAAAATGCATCGTGTGTATGAATACTTTCGTATTACGTTTTTTTTTTAGGATCACATCGAGGCGACTACGAGACCGACGGGTTTCTTTTTCGCACGATTTGAAACGGGACCCGGTGGCATCTCGCTGATATCACGGAGCTTCGACTGGAATAGCTGATTTTATTCGTTTTCGAGGAAACCGTGGAGTTTCTAGATCTTCGGTGATCGTGGGAATCTTGTTCGCCCCGAATTCCATGCGTTCTGGAAATAGTAGGATGTATTTGAAATTTTTCTACGATGCTTTATTTGTCAGGAATTAGATAGTGTTCATAGCGACGCGTGGATCGCATTGTAAAATACAAGCGAATAAGATTATAGAATATATTAGAGAAAATGTAATCACGAATGTTAACAGCAAGAGGACATAATCTATCTTTCAAGACATTAATTAGGATAGTGTTAAGTACTAATATAAATACTAATATCACAGAATACACTCACTCAAAGCTAGCTAAATAAAGATTCTAGCGAGATAGAACAAACTTTGAAATAAGTTACATCAAATGTGAATAAAAAGTGTATCAATAAAGTTCTGAGAATTTAACCTGCTATTAACAGAACAACATCAAATCTACCATACTTCCAAAATCGACTTTTAGACCATCGTTTCGAAAACGGATCTCTGTGACATGCGCATACAAGCTCTCCGTTCATCCAGCCCGATCTCTCGGCATAAACACGTCAGGTTTCCGTCGCGATCGTCGGGTCTTGACGGTGCTGTCCTCTCGATTCCACCGTATATACCCGTAGTTCTCTGCCCTCTCCACGGTTCCGGAGTCGACTTAATCACAACCGATCCCGTTAACCGGCCAGTTCCCCACCTGTCGGCCGTCCGTGCCTAACGTAGAAAGAGAAGAAGACAGCGGGTGGGGGTCCACGTGGAGGCAATGACACACTGACCTTGATGGAAACCATCCCACCAGGGGTAAGCGAGAACACCAATGGGAATCGAGACCAGGGTTCCCACCTCCGTCGTCACAGTGACCTCGATTCCTACCTCTTCCTACGTCCGACACCTTGAACCTCCTATACAGACGCACCCACCACATTCTCTCCCCTCTCTTCGAGGTATCCTATGTGGGTCATTAGCCTTCCCCGGCTCTCCGACTAACCCGCTTACGGCTCGATTATAGATTTCTCATTATTTCTTTAATTATTTATCGAACATGCCAGCCCTTCGGCCGAATCTTACTGTAATCTTATCGACGAAATTATGGGAAACCGAGGGAAAGTGTTCTCACGATATATTTTTATATTGGATTTCAGGGAGAATTGGATTGTAATCAAGAGACAAGTTTATTTAACAAAAAGGGGGGTATTTATTAAATATATAGTCAATAGGGAAAATAAATAAGAATGGCAGGATGATGGGATGCTGAGTGTGAAAGGGTTGATCAAGGAATTTCCTGATATTGGTACTCAGGGTTATTGTATTCAGGTGCCCAGCCTCTGTAGGGCTGATTGATCTCTTCCTGAGATCTGTGCCAGTGATCGTGATGAATTTCTGGTTTCACCACTCCGTACGTGACCCTTGGTAATGGCGGTGGTGTTAGTAAAGCTTTCAGGGCTATCGCTCCGGAAATAAGTAGGGACAGAAGACCTGCGCCGAGTCCATTAATTCCTATCAGTCCGATCAGAGTGATCACGATGGGTAGAACAATGATGGCCTTCAGTTTCAAAGCCAACAAAATCGGTAGCACGATTTTCTTCAGTTTCGTTCGTGCTGTAACCAACAATAAATACAAAACTATTACATTGGACTCTTCAAAATGAAATTGACGTCGGATTAACAGAAATATTAATTCTTTATGAAATTGGGCCAACATGTAGATTCCCACGGGTACATTAACGATTACGGTACATTAACAGAGATAATCGATACACCATAGTTTACCATGGATCAACAGCGATCCATCGATTAAATGAAATTTCGTGATAGCTATTGGTTTCGGCAATTGGAAGGGGTTTCTAGGAGCCTCTAATGTCTACTTCACGACGAGTCTACTTTCTTCGACATGTGGCACTCTCGTTCAAGGCCCTTCCTCGTCTTCTCCCAGTAGCCGTCCCAGAAACCCGGAATACCACCAGGCCCACCCGATCGCCGGCCTACTTTATCCCGTGCCCACCTTCTCGGATCGTCATTTTCGCGGATACGATGGAAGTGGGACGCGTCTTCGTGGCTTTCTATGCTCGATACACTTCCCGCAGACTTTCCCCCACGTCTCCTCTTCGAGGTCCGTACGATCGAATCGATTGTTTTCACGAATATTTTCGGAGACTTTTCAAAATTATAATTATCGACGATGTATATACGGATGTATGTATGTGTACATATCGGGGAGGGAAAGAAACGAGAAGAAACAAATTTACGGGAATTTAGGTGGCTCGAAGGAGGTCTTCGGGGACGAAGGAAAAACGAGAGACAAGAATGGTGTACCGGATCGACGAGATTCGCCGAGGCCAATCGGAAATCGCGGCACCGGAAGTTCTACTTTCCGGCCAATCGTCGTCGAGCCCGGTGACTTACTTCGATCGTATTGGAGAGACTTTAGAAAGGCGAGGTACTATAAGTTTGCGCACCCCGGATGATCTATTCATACGGCGTCGCAACGCCGCACGAGAATAAAGAATTTTCATAATTTCGCACATCGAGGGGGAAACTTTGTCTTTGCGTTGTTACAGGAACGTTGGAAGAACGTACATAGATGTTAGCTTTAATAGAAAACTTCGTTTTATTATTAAGTCTACCGAAGTCTCTGAAATCTGTCTCATGATCTTTAAATAAAATTTACTTCCATTTTCCACGATGTACAACAACACTCAATTGTTAAAACGATTACGTGTAACGACCTGTGTTATACAGTAAATTAATATCATTGTATCCCTATATCCTTTTTTAGAAGCACACTAATGTACTTATAAAACCCTATCACAAGCACAATTATATTTTACCGATATCTCTCTATTAATGAACACATCCCAAAAAATATCGATGCTCATTAATTTCCAAATTTCCGCTAAAAATTAACTCACCCTCGGAGGCTCCCTTCGTCAACCCCCTGAGTTCGACGCCGACATCCCTCTCCCCCAAGGCGCGTCCGAAAAGGTCCGCGGTTGACCCGTCGTTCGGGAAATGCAGCTGAATTTTCCGCGTCCTCAGGAACTGTTCGATGCTGCTCACCAGGGGATCGCTCGACCTGGAGGTCTCGGGTTCGTCGTGTACGTCGATCTTCTCCAGGGTGAGCATGTCACCGTATATCTGAATGCGGTCCATGCCGTTCAAATCGTTCATTGCTCTCGTCAATCGCGTCTCCATTTGTTCCGCGGTGTTAGTGGAATCCTGTGCGTGTGTTGCGCACGCAATCAGCGCAAGGACGACAAGGAATCTCGCGATCATCGTCATTGAATCGATGTGACACGGTGCCGAGGAGACGATTTTGACTGTTTGCCCCGGGGGCAATTTTTCTTTTATACGACGGCCCACGAACGATGGTGGGGCAAGTTTGAACCATTTGGCAAGCAACGTGCAAGGACCGCGGTGTCGAGAATTTTAATTTCGTTGGCCCCTACCACGCCGATGCACAACGCCGAGCATCTCGTGACGTATCGTCTGCCGATAGAAAACTAATTTTCCTTTTACTCGTGATCACTTTCCAGCAATTAGACGTTCCAAGGATTTTCGAAATGTTTGTTAACTATGTGCGACAGATTATTCTTGCACTTTTATCGCAGTGTCAAATAGAATTTAGATAATAGTATAATAAATTGTTTTAAAGAATCTATATTATAAAGAATTTATTATGTCATTAATTATCGTACACGATTGACAAATACAGTAATCAATTTTATAATTAATATGTCAGTTTCGATTAACAAAACCTCGTTAGGACAGAAGATATAATAAGTATTCGTATTCTTTTCACAGGTTTTGCGGAACGAAATTTTGCAAGTACAGTAAAATAAATATTTCCCCTTGACAGGTGTCAAATCTCCGAGCAAGTCGGACGGAAATATTCTCGTTTCGCTTGTATATCATGTTCACGATCGACACGCGCGCGTCGCGGCGTTAGTCGGTAATAAGTTTCACGTGAAAATTAGATTTCCGTGTCTGCTCGTGACACGGTATGGCATGCAAAACTTGTGTCCCGAATCTTTCGGTCGGGAGCCACCGGCGAGAGGGAGAGAAATGGAACGACTAACGAAGACGAACGAACGAGAGCGAAGCCGGTGAAAGAGAGACGGAGCAACACGAGAAAGAGTATAACAGGTGGGAGTGCAAATGAACCGTAGGTATGTCCACATCCGATCGGAATCGCATATGAGCCAGACCGATTGTCACTTCGCATCGTGATAAAGATGTCAATAATTCAACGCTAGTCAAAACTAATCACGTACGGTGTTTTCTATGCACCGGTGTTCTCACCTTGGCCAGGTGTGCATCGTTAATTCCACGAAAATAGAAATCGTTTCTCTTCGTATCAAAGAATTTGTACTTCGCAGGTACTCGGGAATACATTAATGTTAATATTAATTTCACTTACAATTAAAGAACTTACACACATAGTGTCTTAATCTAACATAATGTATTCTACGTAGTATAGAAATGCAAGAAACGACGTGTCATACTGGTACAAATAATTTATTAACACACAAGATTATCAATAATTTACATAATCCATAAGTTACTAGTAAAGTTACGTATAAATACTAATCTAGCAGTCGTAAACGGTTCCTAGGAGTCTTCTGGATCAGGCTCCATGGGATCCAATGAGATATGGCTTCCAGGATTTTCTGGACGTGGCACGAGACGTGTTAGATTTTTACTTATTCAGTTGGTCTCGTTCACGATGGGCATTTGAGCGGAGTACGCCATGGTATGGGCGTCTTTTTCAGCGACGTCGAAGCTTCTCTTGTAGTAACCCTGGGGCTGTGCAGCTCCAGCTGAACCAGCTGGCCAAGCCTGGCTGGCACCGTCGAACCAGCCACCAGCTGGCTGAGTGTTCTTGCTGAAGATGCTGCCGGCAGAGCCCACGCTGCTACCACCGAAGAGTTTCTGGAAAGCCAGAATTCCGGCGAGAAGAAGGGCTACCTTGCCGACGAACAGGGCCTTCAGGACCAACAGACCCAAACTGCCGAGGAGAATTGGAACGAGGGCGAACAGTTTGATACCGGCGGCGGCGATCAAAGGCAGAACCATTTTCTTGATCTTTCCACGACCTATAAATTGATTATTATCAATCACATGAAAAATTGGGAATTGATTTTTAAAATGTTTAGGAAGGATGGTAGAATTCTTGTAGGATTGATAAATTGATCGAAATGTTTCTAGAGAATATTTGGAAACTCGTTGATATGGAATATAATGAATTTTTCTTGATGATAGGCTATCAGGAAAAATATTATTATCTCAGAAGGAAAGCGAATTGAAGTTCCACGAGGAACGAGTTTATCCGGAACAGGTTGCCGCGGTACGTATAGATATCACGAAGGTGAAAGGCTCGGTGAAGAGTTTATTCGTTCATACCCGTGACGTGGTGAATCCGTGACGTTCGACGTCGGGAGGACATAATCAAGGAAAGGTGGGAACGGAATTACATAATCGGAACGCCACTATCATAGCGGAGGAAAGTTACCTTCGACAAGAGCACGGGAAATGGATCCCTCCTCGGGCATGCTCAACTTCAGGCTGTGGCTCTTCATGAACGACATCGCGGATTCGTACAGCATGCTGACGAGCTTGATAGCTCTGTCGGATGTGTCGTGCGGCAGTTCGTTCATCATGTCAACCTCGGTCTTCAGACTTTTTCCACTGCGCTCCACTGTAACGGAGAAGTATCTTGGTAAATGGTCCATGGATCATATTTAAAGAACGTGACAAATTTCGGATTGTAATTTATGGCAACGTTGATTCGTGGCAACGTTATTTCGTGGCAACGTTAATTCGTGGCAACGTTAATTCGTGGCAACGTTAATTCGTGGCAACGTTAATTCGTGGCAACGTCAATTCGTGGCAACGTTAATTCATGACAAAATCAATTCGTGACAAAATTAATTCGTGGCAACGTCAATTCGTGACAACGTTAATTCGTGGCAACGTTAATTCGTGGCAACGTTAATTCGTGACAAAATCAATTCGTGACAACGTTAATTCGTGGCAACGTTAATTCGTGGCAACGTCAATTCGTGGCAACGTTAATTCGTGACAAAATCAATTCGTGACAACGTTAATTCGTGGCAAAATCAATTCCTGAGAAAATTAATTCCTGACAAAATCAAAGACTCACTCGGCGTTTCCCGGACGAACTTGACCCCGTCGATGAGTTCGATATCGCTGGACCTCGCCGCCCTGTCGAGCGTTCCAACAGCCTTGACAAACACGCAACTGAACAGGGCGTTCTCTTGCTCCATGCAATCGAGGTCCCTGCTATACTGCATTCCCGCTTCCGGTGCAGGCACGGCCACAGCCGATGCAGCGAGGAATCCCAGGATCAGTAACTTGTTCATCTTCGATTCGATATGATATTCTCGTCACACGACAGAATTTCAACGAGGCACGGTTTCGCGTCGGTGGAGGTACGTCCGTTGGAAAATTTTCGGAGCAAAGTGTGATCTGGCCCTCCGTAGCTTCTATCTTTATAGGTGTGCACCGGCAGGGACCCTCCCCAATATCCCCACTCTGACCAATGATGCGTATGACGACAAACGACGAGGCACACGAGGTTACCGACTCGTCATCGAACCCAGACGCCGTTGCCCACCTCCCCGCGACAACTTTCTTCGATAATTTTTTAAACAAACGCCCGGCCGGGCTCTTTCGTGAGTCGACGAGACCGTCGGAGTTGGGCGGACCCTATCCTAGACTCTCCCTGATATTGGTGGTCGGTTTCGGGCTACGTGATCAACCGTGGATTTAGGTCAGTAGGGGAGGGCGGCTGGACCACGAGGTCGTTGCATCGGGATGTTTCTTATTTTATTGGAACCTGATTTTAATCTGACGGACCCCAGGTGATTACGTGATTTAGGTCAGAGGGGGCGGTAATGTATTCTGACTCGAATATCTGACTTCGTTCGATTCCAAATGGAAGAGAATCATTAATTAGATAGAAAGAATCTTATTATCTATTTTTGTTATATCTCCGAGGATTGTTAGAAATATAATTATTGTGTGTATGTACCTGACATTGAACGTGACTATGTTGGCATTGCGGATTATTGCGATTTACATACTTTGTCGTAGAAACTACACGGTGTTCACCGGTTGAAAGAAGCGTATATATATGTGTACATACGTACGAGAGAGGCACGCGAGGTTTTCACGACGAAACGGCGTCCTTCACAATTGCATTTCTTTTACGAGCGGGTTCGTATACATATGTACCGGCCAAGTGGTCCATACTTTTAACGGCTGAAAGCGCGTCTATTGCGGTCGGACGTCGATAATAATTTCTGTTTTCTACGTGAAACACGGCCGTAGGTAGGTTAAAATATTCCAGCCACGTTTCAGCCGAGATATAAATTTTCCTCGAGCCCTGCCACGGTATTCGGGAACTAGTCGCCCCGCGGTGTTAGAGTCGACAAGAAAAAAAAAAAGAAGAAGAAACATATCACGTGGTTCGGGGCCAGTGCATCCAGGTATGTCCACGTGCACCGAGCTGTTCACCTTGACCCACAGACACGGTCATCGTTAACGCCTGAATCTACGGATTACATCCTCGACGGGTTTTCTGATATAACACACACCGATACACCCGAACAATTTCCCTGATCCCTAATGTTGTAAACGTTTATTTGTTATCCGGGAGAATTTTGTTAAAGAAATAATTTTTCGACCTTTTTTTTCTTTATTCAATCTACAGTGCGCATTTGGATCTAACGCGTGAGCGTCTAACCAGTTTGATTATGCATATTTTATGGAACATGAAATACCAAAATACTCATCCGATGAATATATTAGCATACCATCCACGAGACACGGAATTTTTGAACCATCGAAAACTGAAAGTTTATGATACATTTTTTCTAGGTGACGTGATTTTAGCGAGGATTAGTATATTAACCCCTTTAAAATCTAGTGTGAATTAGTGATAGCCAGAAATAGCCGGGAAATATGGAAACTTCAATTCTAAAGTATCTTTTTATTATTATCCGTTCAAGTATTAAAATTGTTCATAGTACAGATTTATTAGGTAATTCAATCAAGTTGTCGAACGAAAGTATGTAAGTATTACAATAAGTATTAGCGAACATCTCATCGGGGTCATTTTTTGAATGACAAACCGCGTCGAGATGGTGCTGCCTTATTCGCGGGAGGTTCTCCATTGTCCCGCGACTGTTTAAATATTTAACAGTCACGCGGAATTCGTCATCTCTCTCTCCGTTAACGGTATCCGGCATCGTGGCAGTGGATTTTCGCGATTAATTTTCTAGGTTACCTTCCCACCAGCTTACTTCCGATCGAACCACGGATTTCATCGGAATCCGGCTCGCGATCCGCGCTAATGACGAATCGATCGTCAACAACAATGACTCGCGGCTCGATTCAGGAAATGAAACTCATCCGAAATGGAAACGGTACTTACTCGCGAATGCAGAGAAAGAGAGAAAACTAAGAATGCTAATTCGAGGCGTTAAACGGTGAAATTTTTTTGTAACTACTCACGAGACTTTCGTTGATGACTTAATTTCGTTGGTTCTTCGCGTCACTCGTTTGTGTTTGCGAAATAAAAATAATCAGGAAAGTTTACGAGTGTGTTCTATTTAAAATAGTTCCCATGTTAATTATTAGTCGTACTTGTCGAGCGTTGCGCAATCATCGAAAGAAATTTCTAATACATTTCGAAGTCTTTCTATTCGTGGAAAATATTCGATTGAAATTATTCACGGGGGATTAGAAATTCCCCGAGGGATCTATGGGGCGTCTTGGATCTCGAAGGATCCAGGGTTAACGACCGAATAGATCTGTCCTATATACAGCTGGCCCATTCCAGTTTTATCTTTATTTTTTCCTGACTCATTTTACTCGTTGGAGTAAAAAACATATATATCCTTGACTCACACTTTCTTTCGTTAAATAATCCCACACGCGTGATCCAGAATAATTCGGGAGGAAGAAAAAAAAATGAACGAAACGCTACAACGTTGCCGATCAGCGAAATTTCGTTAACGAAGACGAAAGTGATTTTGCCAAATGAATTATTCGTAACATGGGATCCGCGCGATTATGCTCGCCGTTTCGTTGATTATGGCAACACTTTGGTGATATGATAATAAACTTTACGGGCTCGTGAAACATCCATGAAGTGGTACTTGCTACCGGAGACGTTGTTCATAATTCTCGGAATTTCAAATGAACTTTCTCTTCCCGCTCGAATGATTACGTAACACGTTTAAAGGTAAATCAGGCCAACCCGATTAATTGACCGAATTGTTTATACACCCGTACCGGGAAATCAAACGACTCCGACACGGTTTTCATGTCGATATAACAGTACTTTTGTATTTCACTTTTAAGAAACACTTTCTACTCTTTGTCGCAACGAATCTCTCGATGATATATCGATCACACTATGTACCGAAAGAATTAGCGTTCCCGGTGTCTCGGTGATGATAATAAACGAAACGGATCGCTTTCGTAAATTAACAAGTTCATGACCAATAACACACTGCTATACTTTCTACTTTTTCATATAAAAAATATTTATTCCTATTCCAACACACTTAATAACCTCTCAATATGATCAACAAATTTCAAAATAAATATTTCTAATCAATTATTCTCGTCGAAATAAAAGTGTGACAGAAAGGAAGTAGGTGGCAAAAGGAATAAAAGAAGACATGTTAGAGTACAATTTTCCTTTACTTCTTTCTACGTCGTTCTCTATAAAATTTATAAGGTTCGTTCTCAGCGGTGTCCTCAGCGAAGTCGAAAATGTCCTGTCGCCTGTATTTCCCAGAAGGCAAACTAACAATGTCGTAATTGTGTCCTCCAGAGCTCTGCGCGACCTTTTTGAGGCCAACAATGGCTGCCAGGACCAAACTCATCAGGCTGAGAACCACCGCCTTGCCGCTCAAAATAGCCAAAGTCTTCAGAGCGATCGGCAACAGGATCGATTTGATCAACATGAACCCGACGATGAGCGGAATGAGATACTTGTTCAGCTTGAGCTTCTTCTTCTTGCGAGCTGTAATTAGGAAAATGTACTGCATCAGATATTTTAATGATACCGACGAACGGAGATCGTACGATCGTAGTGATCGATGGAAATATCGGGGACACCGATCTCTCGAGGCAGTGGGATCTAAATTTTTTTTTCACAGTCACAGCATCTAGTTGGATCTAACTACACATGTAGTCACGCCATAGAATCTGATAAAATGCCGCACGTGACCTAAATAATTCAAATTTGATGGAGAGTGGTTCACGAGTGGGCGAAAAATTCTATTGATCGATATCTCACGGTGACACATGTAACATATAAGTGTATTAGGCAGACGAGACGGTCGTGTCGCGTTTCATTTGCACGCGCTTTCCTTGTTAACCGCGGTCATGAAGCTAACGAGGTAATAAAATGAACTGGAGTAGAAAGCCCGGCGATCTTTCGCCGAGCCACGTGCCGTAAACGTATGTGTATCGTATCATAACTTATCGGGGAGTAGTAACGAGCACCGGTAATTACACGCTCTTTTAACGCTATGCATCAGCATTCAATTTTTTTTTTATTATCCAAGAGATCCCTGCTGAGGAACGAAGAACTTCGCTCAAGTCTGTTGCCTACAAGTCGTAGAACACCCGGACCAGGTAGAGCGGAACTAAAAAAATGAACGAAGAAGATCCTATCGGAAACGTGACAAGAAAGTGTGAAAAATTTGGTTAACTCGGATCTATAATTACAATCTATCAGATGCACATCGAGTCTACCAGCGTCATCGATTACCGGACTCTATCATTAAATTCGTATCCGCGTGGAAATTCAATTAACCCATAAAATCTGCATGTAACTTGGATCGATAGTTCTATGAACTTGATAGTAATTAAAATGTATTTAATTGGAGAAATTTAAATAGTCAGTGTAATGCAGAATGATTCATTCTCGATAGAAATTCTTATGAATCACTCGATGATAAGACAATTGATGATTGAATTCGATTGATTACCTTCCACCGTAGTCCCGGGGACCGGAAACAACGTATCGACGACATTCAGGATCCCTTCTCCGATCAATTCCGACCGTCTCGATCCTTCGGCCAGTAGATTCAGAGGTCTCTGCACCACCGTAGGTTGGGCGTCCATTGTCGCCAGCAAGGGCACGAAGGGCAGCAAGTAGAGTAATAACATCCTTGTCGCATCTGGCTCTTACTTTTCACAATTCCTCCAATTACCAAACTCCCACGATGACTTTTCACAGCTTGTCCAATTACCAAGTGAAAACCTCCCCTGCGGAAACGATTTCGTGCGAATGAAAAATCGTCGAAAGTTTTCTTATTTCGGTTGTCGTTGTTACACCGTCGGATCGACCGACCTGTTCACAAATGAGATGTCAACTGACATTCGTCCTAGACCGAACCATTAGTTTATATAGCTGGATAGTGAAAAGCCTAGAGAAGGAGACCGCCATCTAACTTGGTACTGACGCGTGACGAAGGATTCACAAGCAATCCCCGTACCTCCGTCTATTCTGACCGATCATTGGACGGCACGACAATAGGGGAGAGTATATACCTCGAATTTTGTCGAGCGGGGCATCTCGATCATACTTTTCATCATCGTCGTCATCATCGGCGTCCGTATCGTCTGCGCTCGTCTCCATTAACGATCGAGTTAGTTTCACACTCGAGTAAATAATCGGGCTTCTTCTCCAACAGGCCGGCCAGATAATTCGTGGCCTGTTTTTAACAGATTATGGGGAAACCATGGGGCCGCCGGGCAAGAAGCCCATTTGCGCAATTAACGAACGGAAAAGGAAGACGATCGTTTTCAACGGCACGAAACGGAAACGATGTCGAACGATCGACGCCCGGCGTCGCGGCACGAAAGGAAACGTTCCGCGGATCGACGGGGATCGTGACGCTACGGGATTTATAATATGATTTTCATTTTATTCGTTCTGACGTAACTGAGAGATACTCAGGGGCTGGTGAAAGTTCACGAGGGTAATAGGAATAATATGAAGTTACTTTTATTTGTATTATATCTGTTACGCCTCGGTCTACGCGACTGTGTGTACAAGGTGTTAATTGGAAAGGAAAGTACACCGTCAGGATCGTGCGAGATCTCGGACGTAACAGCAATTTCTGAGCCAATTAAATATTGCGTTTCGCGAGCAAATCCAATGTAAATATTGACATTTGTACAATAAACAAAGTGTCCCGAGATTTGTGAACGCGGGAGAGATGGATACTTTTTTTGGGGGAAAACTGTCGTTAATTAAAATCCCATTATCGAAGATTTTGATTGGTCAATTCGGTCATGGTGATTACTTCGTATACTAGCCACGAGATACGTGGGGAAAAAAAATTAGGTTCGTCCCCTTCTTTTGAAGTCTTTCCGACGGTAATTTGTCTTTCGGATAAAAAACATTGTATGATTTTCTATACCGTTACTACGGACGAACAGAAAGAAGGAGAGAAAGATGAAAAAAAAACGATGGTAGGTACCCTGTCGTACGACTCACATTGTCGTTAATGACTCGATTTACCTTCGCGTTTGTCCGATACTCTCGCAACGTGGCTCCGCATAAACAACAAATTAATATTCATCATCCGCCGCGCGGAATGCGAGATGTGCTCTTTTAATTATACACCGTTGAAATTGTGCGGCTTGTATAATAGCGCCGCGGCACAAATTGTCCCGCTACATTGTCGGCATACCCGTTGAATAATTACGAATAATTTAATACGACTCCGCAAACGTCGTCTCTAAGTCGACAAGTCGACGTTTAACGGACGTTCGTCGTTGTGATTCGTCGTTTCTCTCGTCGAGGATTTTTTTTCAAAATCTTCGCGAAATATAATTAACCGACGCACAGTTTCGCAATGCTAAAGACAAACGGAAAACTTCCGTCAAGTTACTGAAAGTAAATCGACGAATGTGAAATCCGATCGCGACCATAATTGAAATAATAAAATTGTTTCGATCAAAAATTATGTTTATCAAGATGATCGCATACGCCGCGACGAAACCGCCGAAACAAAGAACGGTAACCGCAAAAGAAAACCGTAATGATGATGGTGATTTAACAGGCGTAGCGTGCCGAGCAGTTCTAGATATTTCATCCGTCTTTTTCTCGCATCTTTCCTCCCGCTTCCCGCGTAATTATCCCCGGGATCCAAGTTCACGGAGGAAGCAGCGAAATTATCCCTAACATCCTCGAAGAACAGAACATGATGCTTTTCAGGTGGCACATGAATGAAACTGCCTCGTAACTGGGTCCCCCGTGTTTCATACGTGAAAGATTCGCGTAAATGTCACGAACGTCCGTCAATCTCTCTGCGTTGAAATAACTGGTAGACTCTGTATAATAAAATTATATATACTAAATCCTCGCTCGTACAATGTGTTTCCGCGTAAAGTTTTTCGTCGACATGGTAACTCCGATCGGTCTTAACGGTTCACGCGATAGAAAGAATAGCGAATAATTAGTGCATGATTTGTAAAGTAAGTATATGGGTTTATTGTTTGTGAAATTTGTTTGGTATCGTATCCAATAGGGAGGAAAGTCGAAGAAAGTATGATGGTAGAGAGTCGATACGGTACAATTAATACGTGGCGCGTTAGACAAATTTTGTTCGTACATATACATATGTAGAATATATGTATATGTTAATACGATATCAGGCTGCTTTCTATGAAAGCTTCTTTTATCTATCGCCTGACATATTCATTAATCCGTGTGCAGAATGCGGGTACATCCCGTCTGTGAAACGATGAAATACATGCATTCTAACTGCATGCAATCGATATTTCTAGACCGTACTCCACTTACTGGCGGTAAACGTTTCAATTTACGCTCAATACTGCTTTTCCATTCTTCACCTTCTTCATCCGATGTACTTTACATGATTGACGGATAAATCATATCTTATCCCCCACGCAATTATCTACCTTCACCGGTGACATCATCCCCTCCAAAGTGTCTCGATACCACACAGAGACTCTTCCCAACAAAATTACCACCCGTTTTCTCACACTTTCCCCGTATCTCAACCCGTGGAACTACCCCGAAAACAAAGAAAAAAAAACAAATCAAACTTTGTCCCCGTTCGATACGCGAAAGCTGTCAGCATAGATCTCATCGATTCAGCGAACTTTCCCGGTCTATCTACCCACATACGCTCCACTGGCGTTCGAATCGATGTTCAAGTGAAGAAGAAGGTCCCCCGGTGACCATCGTCATCGAGTTGTCATCGGCCCTGATGCTTGCGCAGCGTAACTCAAAAATAAATGTGGTCCCCGGAAGGCGTCGTCCGGGCCCACATAGATTATTAAGTCCCACCCGTGCTTATGTTATCCCACCCCGTACACACATATACATACATATATACATGTATATACTCCCCTACCCCACCCGAAAGTACACACACCATTACACAGAACGTATGTGTGCGTGTGTACATATACACCGAGAAACCTGTACCGTTCGACGATACAACGCTGGCACATATATCGGCATTAACAATTTGGATCATAGTACTTACCGCACGCATATATTCCCGGCTCGTCGGTCCGTGCTTATTTTTCACGGACTGTCGATCATCCTGGTAACTGAAGCGTGCACGGCGTGGTACCCGCGGATGCCGCTCTCGGGTCGTTGTCGAGGAATCAAGAGCGTATCAGTTAGTTCTCGTTCGTTCGTTGTTCCGTCCGTTCCGTCGATCGGGCAATTCGACGAATTTCTAATAAATCATTCTTACTCGAGTAATAAATCGAACGTTAGATTATTTTTTATATAATATATACGATCGATGAGAACCTAGTCTCTATCTACTTCGTCGTGGCGTTCGTAAGGAATTTTAAAGTAGAATAATATGGTGCGCGTTGTTTACGAAGAAACAACCCTATCGTGACTCGTGGTCCATGGGTGTCTTCTTAATAGGGGACGTCGGATGTGTGTGCGTCTCGGACCGTTGAACGGGTGCTGGGACTTGGACGCACCGGTGACAATCACGACGATGATTATGTAACAGAGGATCAATCCACTCGTACCGACAACGTACCACGGAGATATTCATCTGGTGACTTTGTTTGATGATCTTGCACGAAGATGGTGTCCAGGGTGAATCTAGTCGCGTTTCTGTTGACCTTGGGCTGTCTCGCACGAGCCCTGGAGAACGCTAGATCCGCGCAGGAGGACAGGGAACGTGGACACCGTGGTTATCCCGTGGGTAAGAAGCATCTACGGGACGTGGAGAATAAAATCGTCGGGAACGACGAGATACTGACGCGAAGTGAAAATAGAACGAAAATGGTGAAGACGAAGGAGACGAGCAACGCGGTGGCTTTGTCGAAGGACAATTTGGAGGGACGAGGTAATGGCTAAGAGTAATTAGCGTACAGTAACGGTAATGAACTTGAGGGGTTTATGGTAATATTCTACGTGCCCGGGACGTACCACTAGCCAGAAGCTTGTAATTAATACAAGAAAATTCCCGTGTAAATTGTCGATTACTAACAGCAAGCATTGTATCCATTTTCAGATCGGCCGAGAAAACGAAGACGGAAAATGAACAGAACGCTGATGGCGTTGTTGATGGCGTACAAGATGAAATTTATCGCCCTGATTCCCACCATGCTCGGTGGACTTATTTTGTTGAAGGCCACCGCCCTTCTCGCGGGATTCTTCTTCGCCCTGTTCGCCGCCGTTCTCGGGCTGAAAATTCACTGACGAGAGCGGCTAACGTGGTTCGCGAACTCGGGGAGGGATGTAATAATGCAATTTGGACCGAAAACGTGAGGCTGACATATCCACTTTATTTCGTAACAACTATTCATAACGATTGAAAATTCCACGTTACAGTCGAATTGTCGTTACTGGTTCAGGCGTTAAAATAAACAAAAAAAAATAGACATACAAACGAAAATCCCTAAAAAAAAAATTATAGTCACACACATTTAACGGCCGAATTTCTAATCGCTTCTCGTGCCGACGAACGAACTCTTCGACGGTTGTCACGTAGATCATTGTATAAGTTGATCGTGGACACGATTCGATGTCATTATTACGAAATCAATGTTACGTCCCACTATTTGTAATATATATATATTATCGTTTTGCTGTAATAAATATTGATTAATCATAAAGTTAGTAACTCTTAACGGCTACACGTTCTTTTGTGTTTCTTTTTGCTGTTGTTGCTGTTGTTGTTGTTATTAATGTTGTTGTTGTTATTTATATCGTTTTCTTTCGTTATAAAATACTCGAACGCTAAGTCACTCTTAGTCTATTGAACACACGTTTCTACGAAAGATTAAAGACGATCCGTTTGCCCGAACGAACATACCGAAATCAAATGTCGTGATTACATAAATATGTTAGACAATAAATATAACTTCCGAACTTACGATTATACTAAACTTCATATTTAAATATTACATAATGAGAAACGACTGCAAATTCGGCTAGCAGAGAAAAAAAAAAGAACCCGCTATACTTCCAGTCAGTTTTGTCCCGGCAGTCCTACACCGATTGCCAACACAAAAACTTCAGGTCGATGCCGTTAGATGCTCGCGTGCACGGAAATTATTGCATTGCTATCGTATTATCGAATCATGTCCCGACGGACAGCGCAGGGAAGTAAAGACGTAATAATGTAAAATGCAAAAGCGGCCGCCGTCGCGGAGAACTCCTTTTGCTCGACAATTCCGACGGACAATTGTGTCGCTTCGTTTAGAAAGAACAAATATTATTGTGCCGTAAAGCGAGCGAGATGTACAACCGAGAACCGTTGGTTAATTACTCGACGGGAAATATTACGACATCTAATATTCTTTGATCCTGGAGAAACATGGTTGCCGTGTCGTTAAGTGTCTTACTTTTTTTTGCCCCCCCCCCCCCCCACTGAAGACACGAGATTGCGAACCACGAGTTCCGTGAACTTTACATCTACCTCAAGTAGACTTACATGGATATGTAAAATGAAGACTTCCAAGTTTCTCCTATGAACGATCAAAAATAAATTTTCCCCGTCGAATTAACGTGTATCTGACGGTTCGAGCGTTACTTTTATAAAGTATCTTGATACTCAGTTCTCTATATAACGATTTAAAAATTGTCTAATTTCCAGTTTCAATTTTACTTCGAAATTCTCTAAGACGGAAGTGAATCAAAAACGCAATTAAACCGCAAGAACCATGAGATACGCGTTGAACCGATTCTACCCGAAGCTAATTGCGACGGTGTAAAAAACAAAATTTACAAAATTCGTCGAGTATCCGTAGGAGAGCGTCGGACGGTAGTTGCTCCCGATTCGCGAGCGTCGTTTCTCCGCAGAACCTGAATCTTCTCTCTTCTCATCGCTTCGGCCGCGGGATCAGTGCTGATGTCGTGCCGTATAAGCGAGATTCTGAGCGTATTCGCGATTCGTTTCCGTGACGACGGAATCGACGGGCCCGAAGACGCCTTTGAGACTCCTGTCCCAGCCGCCGCCACCGCCGCCACCCTGTTGCCAGCCACCGTGATCATTGCTCTGCTTCTGACTCAGAAGTTTCTTCAATCCAATGATCAACGACAGCACCAGCGCGATCTTACTGACGATCAATGCCTTTCCGGCGAGTAGGAAAAGCATACCCATGCCGATCGGCACCATGGCTGCCATCTTCATGGCCATTCCCATCATCATCATGCCCATCATTTTCTTCATCTTTCCGCGACCCTCTTCCATGCTTCTCTTCAACTCGCCAGAGTTCGTTTTCGGCAAACGAATCTGCACGTTGAAACTGTTCATCAACGTGGCGATACGATCGAACAGAATGTCATTGAGAACTTCGTCTTTGGTACCACCGGTGGTTCTACCAAGAGTGGTCTCAAGGTCAGAGACGGTACTTTTAGGAAGTTCATCCTCGTCGGTGGTTCTAACGAGCTCCAGATTCTCAGCGATGGGTAACGTTTGAATTCTACCGAGTCTCTCGAAAAAAGTGATAGCTTTTTTCTTTAGACACGGTGTGATAGCGACGTTCCTATGCTGACACTCCTCGTAGACGCGATATAGTGCCCTGTAACCTCTGTCGATGAAGCTGCCCTCGTCGGCCTGCGCCGAGCAACCGATCGCACTGATCGCGAACAAAAGGAACACGCACTTCGGTAGATCCATGGTCTCGATCGAATTAAGCGATCACGGTGTAACGAGAACAACGTACGGGCACGTGGCACAAACCCAAAGTCTCCCGACGATGAAAATATAAATATATGTATCTACGTTGATGCAGAATACTATGTTTTTTTAATGGAGACAACGCGCACCCACCGTCTCCAGGATCCTCGACTAGAGAGAACTGGCGTCAGGATGTTCGCTGGAGGCCGATATATACCATGGAGAAGCCATCCTTGGGCAAAAGGGGGTGTGAGGTATCTCCCACGTACCGTGCAATACAAATGCAACAAGTGGGTAAGAGCGACGACGTTTCCGCGAGCCCTGTATAAGTGTTTTTACGTTGTATGTATGTGTGGAAGTACCGGCGCATCAGCCACGGTGGCATTCTTCCTCTCTCGGTTCACCGGCCGACTCGTTTCTTCCTTCCTCTT
This sequence comes from Mimumesa dahlbomi, assembly GCA_917499265.3. Taxonomy (NCBI): domain Eukaryota; kingdom Metazoa; phylum Arthropoda; class Insecta; order Hymenoptera; family Crabronidae; genus Mimumesa; species Mimumesa dahlbomi. The sequence continues at coordinate 3,161,697 of OU824114.1, read as the reverse complement.
TCGTTCTTTCACCGTGCTAAACAGCTGCCATCAGATTGCCAGAGAATGGGGGTAGGGGGGGATATAACCCGGTGGAACCACCGCGGATTCTCATGATGCCTAGAGAGGATGCTTTGGTTACCGCTGGAGCATGTGACCCTTCGTGACACAGAGACCCACTCAAGGATCGAGGCATCGGTAAATATCTATGCGAGATGCTCATTAAATTTCGCTGATACTCGCGGTTTTCAAGTGTACACACACACATACATAGAGGACGTGATTCTCTGTGTGAGAAATCGAACCGGGTAGAAGGTGGTGGGTGGCCGGTCGACGACGAGAGAGGGAAAACTATGGAGCAGGAAATAGTCTATCGGCGTACCTGGCACCGTGACCCAGCTGACCCTGAAGATGCCGCGAAGATGCTTGGAACTAGTTTTAGGTCGCGGACGGACCACGGCCTTCCTGAAGAGTACCACGAGACTACGTTGCTTTAGGGTTGCCGGTGAAATATCTCTGATCTAGATTCTATTCACGTGTAAATCTTTCGTTCCGACCGACGGAAACTAGGGATTTCTATTCTTCAAGTATGTTTAAAATGCACCATTACGAATAGACAGGGTGTTCGTTGTAAGAGAGAATAATGATAACGCGACAGTGAAATGTTATTTAACGAAATTCATTCGTGTCGAGTGGATTACGATTACGGCAGTGCAAGTAAGTAGTAGCTAACTCCGGCTTGCAATTAGTCTACTTTCGAATAAATCCCGGCCGAAATCGCGAGCACGATTATAAACTTGCACGCTGTGAATCCACTATTGTCTGAATAAAAGTGTTACATTTTCTATTCGCTGAACTCGTGTTAATGTCCCCTACACCGTTCTGGAAAGTATCTTGCGCGCGATCTCGTTTGAAAATTCACGATACTACCTTCGTTTTTCATAAATTTTCATAAACTTTCATGATTCACTTTTTTCTTCTAATTACATCATCGCAATCGTATGTGAAATCACGCGGACAGTCATGCATTATACAAAATAGTGTTATATTACCAATGAATATATAAATTTGCGGAGACGCGTGCGAGATCGTGATTTATCATTCGCACCGTCTCACGGCACCGTCGATCGTTTACTTAGCTTAACATAATCAGAATGTTCTCCAACCCGTCTCGCGAGAGTAATATAATAAGTCTTTTTCTTCCACGTCTAGCCTATAATTTACCACCTTCACTAACTCCGGCGACCGTCTGCTGGTTTTTCGATACACGCTGGAAGTATCGACCTGGAGGAAAACAAGTTCTTACTCTCGATAGTATGAGATCCGTCGCAAGTAAGATCATTAGAAATGTTTGCTGAAATTCCTCACGAACACGTACCGGTATTTTCTTAATTAACGATCGAACGTCGATCATTCTTTCGAATTAGATTTATTATTCGAATATCCCTGAAATTCTAATTAAGTATCCACCATCGAGACGAAAGATTTTCGTCCCTTTGTGAGAAGGATAGATGAGGATAAAATAAAATAAAATAAATAAATACAAAAAAAATAGGTAAAACGTTTATCAAACGGAATGTGTCACTGTGCCAATCTCTATCGCGGCACGTTATGGCAGAGTCTCGGGATGTCGACACACTCGATCGAGGTTAACGCATCTCTAATGCGACAACAGGCAACGATGCATCCTCCATGCTGTCTTACCTACTTCGCGATTATCCCATAGTCAGTGCCGAGCGTCGTACGCTACGGATAGAGTTTAACAGTATTAAAGCAGCCCGTGCCACATTCTGGGCACGCAGAGTCATATTCACACGAAAGGCGCGGGGAACGGATTCCACGGCGAACAATCGACGCCGATTACGTTAAAAACGAATTATACGGGGCCGCGATTCATGCCTAGCGTGTCAGCGCCGCGGATTAATCGCGAGGTGCAAAACCTGACGCGAGTTACTTCTTCGACTCGTAACACCATCGATTCGCGAGATTATACTTTACCGAGTATGGTAACGGGGTCGGTAATTTACTGGGACGTGAATTTGACGAATTTCGCTAAAATACTTTGACTAGGATATATTTCTAAATATTATCGAATCAGGAACAAGGAGTTATTTGAGTCGCTCTCTTGCTAAATCGATTAACTGCATAAAATATAAAAAGTGACAAGTCAATTAAATTCAGAATAATTAAAAAAGTGGATTTAATCGATTCGAAATCGTCGATAGATAAATCTCTGATGGCCGAGTGTATCGAATCTCCCTGTACAGTGGTGGTATTAATTGATTGCGTTATGTACAGCGTAGATTCCCCGCAATTAAACGTAATAATATTACCAGCGTTACGCGGACGAGCATGGAAAATAAGAGAAGTAAAACGAGGTGCAAGTTTCCGGAATAATAAAAGTGAGGCAATAGGTTAAAACGTCAGAAACGATGAGATTTTCTCAAGAGATATTTTCGATAAGAAGCCGCCGTTTCTCCCTGTTATTAGATTCAGGTCACCGATCCGCAACAGGTGGCTGTGTCCGCGCACAGATCCTCGCGCATAAGGTTCTGACCCAGCTCATTACCACAACGCGAAGGAAGGGAACGTGTATCCTTCGTTTGCCCGTGCTACCGTGTAATTTCGCCGTCTAAATGAACGACCATTTACGATCGAACAAAGGAAACGTAACTCGAAATGTGTATGGCCTCTGGTACAGTAAGTATGTACAACAATTATACGTTTTACGAATTCAAAGAATCCAGAACTGTTTCACCACTTTTTTTCTCTTTTTTTTCGTATTTCTCCTGTGTTTTTTCTTTATACGAACGAAAATATTGTCGTTACAGCTGAAATTACTGTAGTGGATAAAACGAGCGAAGATATTAACGCGACGATGTGTATTTTCTAAATTTTGCGATCAACGAGAATGTGGGAAAAGGAAGAGAGACAGGTTTCGTGATAAAGTCATGAAAGATTTCTCGCCGTGGGTACTGGATACACGGAGGTGAAGGTTGTCCGTGTTTATTACAAACACCATCAGCGTTATTCTTCGTATGGTTGTACGTACTTACATACATATATACGTCGCGTGCAACCTTCGTAGGTAAGTATCCCTGCATAGTTTGAGGAGTGAATCGAGGATGCTCGATCGGCCCAGTGGCACACAAAACACTGGTTGGAAAAGATACGGACTTTTTAGACCTTATTCTCCACTTCCCCGACGTATGAGAAATGCGGGAGGCGGAGACTCGTGTACCACCGTATGGTTGGTGTCCTAGGCTAGATTGACAATATTCACCGAATTCAATCTCACAATCGAAAATGTAATCAAAAGGAATCATTTTCATATTACATACATTTAAGTGATTACCTACCTCTACACCCGTTGGATTAATACTCGAGATTACGTTAGCAATCTAAAACGGCGAATCCGTTGCCACGGTTTTTGCAATTACCCCAAATCCTTTTCATTTTCAACCCAAGAAACCAAGAACCGGCCGGCCTCTCTTCACACTTGGCCATTACATCCGTAGGGTATATAATTAAATCGTGCACCGTAATCGTATCCTTCTGACCGTACTTTATATCCTATCGTATACGTATATACATACATATACATACACATATACCAACAATTTCTACGTTCTGTGTTTCGTTTAACTTCAACACGTGGGATCGGTGTGGTCGGTCATGGTTTTCAGCCACGCAATGCGGACCGCGGATCGTTCGATGGTAAAATACACGGAAGTTACGTGCCGATGCAGGAATAATTTTTCCGGCAACATCACGTCTGGCCATTCACGCTCTGGATGGCGTAACACCGCTTTACCACACCACCGCTAATTGCCATAGACCCTATAAAAATGACGACCTCTTCGAATGGCCAGTCTACGTCCGAACATGCTCCGAACGCTTCTCGTCGGTCTTATGGTGTGCGGCGTAATCACCGCGTGCACCTCCAACATTCTGCGGGAAAGTGCTCGCCGTGGACCCGCGGTCAATGTCGATTGCGCGAATGCAAATTCCACCGCGTGCAGAACCGATCGGTCGATCGATAGTGTTAATCGAACGGAGCAGAGAAACGCCAGGAAGATTCAGGGATTTGAATATGACCAGGACGACGGGGAAGGTGAGATCGTCGTGGTAGAGGTCCCCGGGAAATTAATCGTGACGCTGTAATCGACGTGGGGAATCATTCGATGAGGTTCGACAACCCTACGAGGAGTAGAGAATTTTGTTTTTGGTCAGAAATTGGGAAATTCGTTGTAAAAATGGGGGGATATAAATTCAACCTCGAAGTAGTTAAAAAGTTTAATTGGAATGATTAGTATATTTGATTAATTAGAATGACTTACTGATTTTTCATATAAATATCGGTCGATCATGAGATATTAAGATCAAAGGTATCTCCGAATCTATAATTACTTCGTCGTTACGATCGCAAAGTCAATGACGTTAATAAAACGGTGTTCAACTACCAGTTAAAGATTCCCAAGTGTACCGTGTAATCGTAACAGTGACAGAAATGAGTGAATAAGGAGCACAGTACCACTCGAAAATCTGGATTAGTGTCTCGTGGGAATGATTTCGCGCATTGTGCGGCCCGATGTTTTAATTATATAATTACACGTGGATAAATTAACGTCACACCGTGTTTCCTTTCTATGAAATCCACGTTAAAGAGCCACCGTGAACTCGCGAGTTCCTTTTTTTCTTTATTACAGACACTTGAAAGTCCTCTTCCCGCATAACACGTGCGTACGAAATGATAAATTGTTAGTCGTCTCGATTAATATCCAACGTGGGACGATGAAATTTATTGGTAAAAGTGAATTAAATCCCTGTTTCTCATTAGTCAGCGGACGCAGGAAAGGCAAGGGTAAAGGTTACGGTAAATTGCTGCTGTATTTCATCGGCGCCACAAAGGCAACAATGCTGTACGTAATGATCCATGTCGTTGCCGCCGTGGCGGGGAAAGCCTTGATCGTTGCCAAAGTTGCCCTGGCGATAGCAACAGCCATTGCTTTGAAAAAATCCCTGGGTAAGTAGACCCCTCGAATTTGTTCTGAATTTTTTGTTAAAATACGTTGATTTTTAACAAGATGAGAAATGGTTTTAATAATGGGTCAGACAGTGGTGAAAGGCAAACGATTATTTGCGATTTTCCGTTCCAGAGCACAATGACAAGGTGTCTTACGAGATCATCAAGCATCCGCATCACAGTTACATACAGACGCACAGCTCGAGCGTTGATTACGATCACGATCATCACGGCGGATTCGGCGAAAGCGGATTCGGTCATCGCAGACGAAGAAGTCATCGGTAGAGAACAATCTGAATAATCGTTATGTAAAGCTTCGAATAAAATTAATGATATTATTTATAAATGATGAAAGTACAAAATACATGCGAATATACGTCCGTGTTGAATAATTGATTAATATACAATATGTATCGATATAATTTTGGAGTAAATTAGTAATTTATATGTATCGAACACTGCCGAGCAATAAATATGTTAATGACGAAACACGTTGTAGATCCAATTGTTATTCATTAAGTGTTATTTTTATATTTCATATTATTATATATACAATTGTTATACATTATTCTGTGTTATTATGGAACGCTGTAAGTCAATAAATATTTCAATCAAAATGTAGGGTTCCCATGGTAACTTTAGTAACATATATCACTGGAATTGGAACACGATATTGTGAATGAATCGAAAGAACAGAAATTCTGTCAAGTATCTTTATTATCAAACATCGTTTTTACAGAATGTACATCTAGTCTATAATATAAACACATAGATTCGTATAAAACTCACAATTATCATTTGTATCATTTTATCTAAATATAAGACAAATAAATTCAAGTACAAAAGTGACAATGAGCAAGTATAAAATAAATAAATATTTAATCACACAAGAATAAATAAGGGGGCAGATATAAAAATGTGTAAAATTACGTTAAAATAAATATTATCTAATCACATTAATTAATCCTGATATACATATATGTATCTACCATACCGTGACGTAGGCATTTTACAATTCTACGATAGTTATCCCTAACTCAGGTAACGCGAATGAAAAAGTTATTAACAAATTATCTGGTGTTTAGATTATTGTTTGAACTTTGATACAGTATAACGTGCGGATAGATTCGATTCGGTGAGGTTCCATTCAAGTGGGGGGCACGCCGTCGAGGGCCCGCTGCCATCCACCTCCGTATCCACCTCCACCACCACCACCACCATAACCTCCGTGGTGTTCCGATGCGGTTGCGTAAATGACTTCGTGGCCACCGCCGCCGCCACTGGACACCAGCTTCTTCAGGCCAATGATCGCGCTTAAAACTAGAGCAATTTTCGCAGTGAGCAACGCTGTGCCCGCGAGGAACGCGATTTTTCCATAGGCTAGCTGGGCCATCATTCCTGCAAATAATAATGATTAATATCCTAACCTTGATAATTAAAATATTAATTAAATAGTAGGATCCATTTAACTTACCTCCCACTGCAAGGGCTCCCAACATGAGACCTCCGTAGCCTTTGTCTTTTTTCTTTCGACCTGAGAAGAAAATACAACATCAGCAACTTTTCACCGGTATATTAAATTATTATTAGGATTTTAAGGAGTCTAGTTAAATCTCTGAAATATAAGAACGCATCAATTATTACTAGAATTGTGTGAAAATGTACCTTGAAAAGCATCTCCAGGAATAGTCAGTTTGACACTGCGGGACGACAGATATTCATGGAATTTGTTATCAAGCTTCTGATCGAGGGTCAGTTGCGTGTCGTTTTCATTCTTGAACGATCGATCGCTCCTGGCGACCGCCGTTGGATCTCTGGCGATCGACACGTAGTCATTGAGCACGTAGACGGACTCGTCCTGGATCGCGGAATCGAGGATCTCTAGGGCTCGTTGTTTCAGACAATCAAACGTGTTCTTCTCCGTGGTACATTTTTCAAATACTTTGGTATATTCGGTCTTCGCCGATACCAGCTCGAACAGCACCAGGTGGACCAGGTAGAACACGAAGGTCGCGCGTGTCCTTTTCATCCTTCTTCGTGGAAAACAAAATGAAACTCGAAACTTCCTTGTCACCGAGGATACGTTCCGTCTACGTGGGTATCCAGGCACCTTCCGCGAAGGCCACGAAGAGGCTCCGGTGCTCCAACGTTGCACCAATTCTATCAGGCCGTGTAGACTGGTCGGAAAATTCTGCGAACTAATTCGAACAGCCTCTAGCTAGCTCTTATATAAGGGTATTTCGCGTCCTCCTACCATCGGGAGTCCTTCGCGATGCCTGCTAACACCTGATCCACGCGCTGTTTAACGCCTCCTCCTTTGGGAGGAGGGACTCCTGAACCAAAACAATGTCGTACAGCCCCGTAAGTAAGTATCCCTCTGACCCGGTTGCCAACTGAAGCCGAAACCCTCGCGGAAGAGCGTGCAAATAGAAAATCAGAGTCCGTCGGCATTATTAAACAACCAGCCGATATTCCGGGCAGAAAATCTTTCTTCTAGCAGCTGTTTTTCCGGGTTTCCTTTCTTTCTTACGAGTGGCACCAGGTAATTTCGAACGCTGCTCTTCGTCTTGGTTCTTGTGTGTGTGTTTTTTTTCTTTCTTTCTTTCGCTTGGAAAGTCTCGTTCTCGTCACGGAACGCTGACGGCGACGTAGACTCGTGGTTAACGAGCGACGGCATCGAGGAATTGGAATACGTACCTGGTGCTACGGGTGTAGGCTGTTTATTTTGCATTGTAGTATTCTAATCGTTGCTTATTTAAGTCTATTTTTAAATAGTCTCGGTGTAATACCGAAAGGAAGATTGACGAATGTATGACGTATGTACATGTATTATGTATTTGGATTTTTCATCACGCGATACATAGATCGTCTTTCTATGAAAGGGATTAGGTATATCCAAAGGAAGTTTGGTAAAACGATGATTTTCGATATTCTCGTTTAATGGGAAATGCTTGGGAAATCGGGAACGTGATTCGGCAAATGGCCAGCCGCGGTGATACAAAATTAATTGCGGCCAGAGATACTGTTAATCCGGCACAGATTACCGTCCGTGACGCGCCACATTCGGAAAATGACCGACGCACATTATGTGTGTACACACAAATTTCATTCGACTTGTCCGGCGTGATTAACGTACAGTATTCTCGCGCGAGTTTCTTTTCAAATCTAGGACGTTAGCCCCGGCACTCGCCGATATCGTTTCCCCGTTTCCGTTCGGTATCGTCGTGATCCGTCGTTGCAACGATACGGAACCGTTTATGATTTTGCATACAATGTAACAGTGATTGTAAGCGACACGGTATTGTTAACGACAATGGTATGCATGTGCGTTTATTAATCAATTTCCTCGGACGTATACATACATATGTGCAACGGATCCGATGAAACGTACATCTGCTCCAATGGTGTCATCATCATTATCCGGTACCACCGTACGATGAAACCTCCGGTTATAATAACGCGTGCAAAAAACCAGACCGCTATGATATTACCCGGTTCTAATTTAATAACCAAAGAGAAAAGAAATCAATGAACCGCTGCTACGCATTGCAAATATGTGCAACGGCTATACATATGTATACAGTAATAGGATATATACACATTACCAATCGTTTGTTCGATAGTAATATCCATTGGGGAAACGCTGAACTTTTATCACCGACTGTCTTCGTCGTAATATATGCTCACCTTGATTGTTACACTTAACGTAAAGAGTTCCGAGCACGTGGCGATTCGAGCGGTCACGGAACCATGAAGACTCGCTTGGTACATTTCCTTTATGAGCTTCAAACATTTCCCCGGACTCTGTCCGGGCATTTCCCTTCGTCGCGATTCCACGAGGAAGAGAGATCCGGTACTGTTAGACGCTCGAAGGAGAGGGCGTCGCGATAATGGAGTGAGACTAATGGGTTCCCGAGTGAAAACTAAAGGACCTCGATCGTCCAGGTCCTTGATGACACCGATGACACCCGTGAAACCGACAGTGAACGGGGACTGATCACGGGAACCCTGAAGAAAGGGATTGCGATTCGGGTTTGGGGGAATTAAATATCGTTTCTAGGTATTTGAATGTATAATAATGATTTACTAGATATTCAATTGTTGTTCCGATAAGAATTTTAATTGTGTTTCTTACGCGAATAATGAGAATTTATAAAGATAATACTTTTATGGTAGTTACTCGAATCTTTGGTAATCGATGGGAATACAAACTAATTAATACAGGTACGTTATACATATCTATATGTTTTTAAATAAATCACAGAGTTTTTTAGTCTTCTCAATTACTCTTCGCCCACGCGAAATTCTTTCCACTTCGTTTTCTCTTCGATTCCTCGTCACCGTCGTACACGTTGACGACCTCCCGGACGACGTGTTGACCATACGGGGTGAAATCGGGCGAATGAAATCCCCTGTACGGTCTATGAGGGAAATGATGATGATCGCTGTAAGAAAAACCTCCGGTTTCCGGCCCGTGACCATGGAACCCATTGAACCCGTTTGTGGGATACGGTGTGGTTGCGGTGGAAAACATGGAATTCCAGCCGAGGAGGCCGCTGATCAGCAACGCGATTTTCGTGAATATCAACGCCTTCTTCGTGAGAATCAGCAGGAACCCGAAGAGCAGCGGGATGATGCCGGCGAGGTTGAACTTGAACCCAAGCAGAAGGGGCAGCAACAGGTGTCTCGTCAGTTGACGTCCTGAAATGACGAAAGGTCATCAGAGATCTTCGGCCTCGACGGCCTTGATCGTGCTGCCTACTACAGGTCGGCTGTGAAACCACCTTGAAACTCAGCGAGGATGCGAACCTGAAGAGAGACGGGTTCGCTTCCAGGCTTGTGAAGATGGTTCATGGAAAATACTATAGAGGACCAGTTACATATTTAGCTACTTTCATTAAAGTTTACTTTTTAATCATTAATTAAATTGTAGTTACATGTCATGGTTTCTATTTTTCTATTTACAATTCTATGAATCAAAGTGAAGTTTCTTTAATCACAAATTGTATGAGACAATAAAATCCCTTGCAATGAAATTAAATTATCTTCCATCAATGTATTTCAAGGCATTGGGCGATCAATTGCAAATCAAATCAGCTAAATAATTAAACTGTGATTATTTACTACGATTTAGGTATGCATTCCATTTACATGGTTAAGCAACCACGTCCCTAGAGAACTCATTTCCTGGGGTATTACCATCTACCTAAATCTCCGTTGCACTCACCAGGGCCGGCTTGTCGTTCACCATAGGCGGCCATTCTCTCGTCGATGACAAATTCCAAAATTCCATTGCCATTTAACATCGGTCCAGCACGTAGCTGTAACCCGGGATAAAAGTTGTCCAGATTCCACTTGAGGCTCCTACGTTCCATTAACCTGACGGCAGCTTTCACGATGTTCCCGAAATCCTTCGGGTCGTAGTCCCAATCGAGAAGCTCCCTTCCGTAGCCGTCGGCCCTTTCCAGGTGAACGTCGCCGAAATCCAAATCGTCCTTTTGATTCCACCATTGAAGGGCACCCAATGCCCCACGGTTCACACATTCGAAGGTCCCGTGTTCTTTGTTCGACAAACAGGTGCCGAGGTCCTTGGCGAAGTCCCCAGCATCCTCGTTCTCCAGTTCCTCTTTAAAAGATCCTTCTTTCGGTTCCATGATCACGGTTATGCCGGTTGTGACGAAAATTAGTAGATACAATCCACGTAGTTCGTGCTTCATATTCAGTTTCGTATAGTTGTACTCGGCGAACGGGTCAAGTTCGGTTGAAAATAAACTCGCAGGATTGTTATAGAGAAAGTTGATAAAGATTTACGATAAACAACCGGACGATGAAAGTTTCGCGCGTGAAAGGTGAATGTATAATTAAACCGATCGTCTGCGGTTTCGACGAAAGATTTATTAGTCGGTTCTAACGATCGGTAAGTGAGTTAACACGTACGCGTATGTTGACACTCGTAACGCGCACACGGCACTGTTTTCTCAGCCAGATGAACAACTTCGGACGTCTCTTATTTCATTTGCGAAACGTTCAAACTACGTCGTGCAAATAACGAACGATGAAATAGGTGCGTGGATGAAATATGCCCGAGTTCCGAAACAACACTGTTCATCCTGCATCCACGATCAGCCAGCTATATAGGCGTCAAGGGGGCGTTCACACACGACAGAACAATCGGTTTCACTCGGAGGATTTTACAAGTAGCGAAAGTATACTTCGTTTGTGTTTTCGTCCGGCACCTACAACACGCTCGATACACCGGATGCACCCGTGGAGAAGTAATTTTCATTGTTCGAGCACAACCGAGCCACCCTGTCTCTCGTTACTTTATCAAGACGTCGGAGACGTCACAAAGAAACTGCAGCGAGACGCTTATTATCGTTTCATACTACTTCCGAATATTTCGCATTATTTCTCCCTGATAAACATTAATCGAACTCTCGAATGGAAAACATTGTCCAAATGGAAGTTAATACGATTAATACCATAGATGAACAACGCGAAAAGTTGTCTTGTTTTAAATTTAAACAAACTTGTCGATTATCTCAAGGAAGAACGGAAGTGAATCGGTAGAATTGGGTTGTAAACAAGGTGTTGAATCATTGAATATTATTGTATAAAATTACGATTTATTTATAAATAATGCGATAAGTTACATGATGAACCCTACAGGGTGATATATAAATAATCATTGGATTAGAACTGGTGGTCCCGTGCGAGTACTGACTACGAGTCCGACCACGTTCGAACCGACGATCTCCAAGGATCCAGAGATCACTGCGAAGCGTCGACACTCCTGAAAGGATACTGCACGGGTGATCGAGGCTGCGCGACTACTACCACTCCGACTGTTCACTATATTCCTAATAGAGTCTGTTCAGAAGTATCGTTATCTGTTTCTTGTCCTTGGTACCGTCGCGTTCACCAGGTGCACCTGTCTACGGATGCAACCTGCGTAAATCGGACGACACACATATTTCGTCGTAGAAAAAAAAAAAACCGAGGTATATATTCATATATGTATACAAATGTATATATACATATATACATATACGAATATACACGTATCCTGTCCTGTTAATCAGTCCATCGTTACGGCTCGTCACGTTGCGTCGCCTGTCACGTTTAGTCACTCGTCACGTACGAAATAATTAAATTCGCTAGCGTCTGGTAAAACCGAAACAAGTCCCGAATCGCGTCCATTGTCCGTCGTCGTAAAGTCCAAGAGTCCGTTGGGAAACGTGTCTGATGCGTGTCTGCGGCGGAGGGTTTGGTCCCCTCGGTTTTTTTTTTTTTGTATATGTTCTTTCTTTTTTTCATATAATATTTTGAACACTGTGGTGCGTCACCCGGAAGTCTTCGAGAGGGCGTGAGTCTGCGCGTTGCCTCGCGGTGATCGTCGTTGTTCGGCGATCACTTTGGCGAATGAAGGTAGTGAGTTAAAACGAGGAGAGGTTTTACGTGGTATTCGGCTATTCTGAGGGTTTGTACGCGTTGTACGCGAGATCAGAGCCGGCCGATCTTGCCCAGCCGTGATGATCGTGATGCTCTTCGTGGCCGTAGCTGTGGACGGGATGAGCGACCACCTCGTAGCTTTGATGCTTGGCGGCCAACAGCTTCTGAAGGCCGAGGATCAAGCTGACGATCAGAGCGATCTTGCCGATGACCAGAGCCTTGAAGGCGATCAGGGCAAGGGCACCAAGGGCGATCGGGATCAGAGCGGCGGCCTTCAGTTTCAGGAGGAGCAGGATCGGCAGCAGGGATTTCACGATCTTCTTCTTCTTTCCACGAGCTGTAAAATTGAATAACAGTTTGATTTAAAAATTAATTCGATCTATAATTGGAATAAAAATGACTTTATCATAGATTCAAAGTATTTTAATGATGATTGTTAGTCAATTGGCGTACCTTCGTCGAACGAGCGAGAGACTTCTTCAGGCAGGCTAAGTTCTACGGTGTGTGTGGACAAGAATTTAGCAGTTCTGTCTACGAGAGCCTGATCGATCGCCGCCTCTTTAGCCTCGACCTCGGTCGGCAGGGTACTCTCAATGTCGTTGAGGGACCTTGCATTGTCGGCACGGCTGAAAAGTAAAATTTGTATATGAATGACAAATACGCATGACTGGTGGAATCGGTCGGTAGTCAATGTGCACTTTCGTTCGGTCCCGATTATGCCACCGCAAGGAATCACGTTTCGTTTTCACTCGTCTACAACCCGCGAAAGGATCACGCGATCCAGTAACGTGTGAAAGAAGAAAATTTAAAAAAAAATAAAATTCACTCTCCCTATCTCTTTGGCATGAAATCCCTCAATGATTCTTACCTGCTCTTAGCTTCTTCGGTTTGTACGATCCTGAATCCGTCGACGACGTCAATGTCAGCCGATCTGGCAGCCCTGTCGACGAAACGGAGTGCCTTCAGTTTCAGGCAGACCGCGACGTCATCCTCGCCGGAACAGGAAGCGTAAACGTCGAGGGCTTCCTCGAGGATGGACGGTTGATGAACCGGATCCTGTGCAGCGGGGGCTGCCAGGGCGGATACGATGAGGAGTGCGCCGATTGCCACGTATTTGAACATCTTTGCTTGCGATTCGTCGGAACTTGTCGTTCAAAGGAGAAAAAATTTAAAGAACACTAATAAATTGTGTTGCGTGTGTATACAGGTAGGTTCCTCCTCCTTTTTTTTTTTTGGAAACTTGGATCTTCACCACGACTATCCGCGATTACTACCGTCTATTTCCTTGATAAATCGTACTTCGCACGGTTACTCGAACTACTGCGGCGATCGTATCGACACTGACCGAAAGAATCACGATTGCTGCCTTTTATCCTCGTCGCGAAAGGGGCCCGCGTACGTTTTTGAAATTTTGATGGCCCCCACCGGGTGGGCCCCCGCCTGCCCGTTGGGTTACAACCCATACGAGCTATTGGTTCTCCTCGAGGCGGTCGTTCCGTTTGTGTCGTGTGCGTCTCTCGTCGACGCAACCTCCACACGCTCGCAACGGCTCGCGCGCTGGTCCTTCTCGGTTTCCTCTCCTCTCTGTGTGTATACGAGGTGAGGCTACCTTACTCTCATCCGCCTGGATTGTGTTTCTGTGTGGACAAACGGGTGTGAGTCGCCTTTGGACGAAACCCGCCCTACGTGTGTGTAGAGGTCCACGTACATACACAACGATATGAAACCATCGATAACCGGTGAACAGAGAGAAAGAGAGAGAGAGGGAGGGGGAGGGAGGGGGAGAGGGAGAGGAAATCGGTGGAAGAAGCTTGCCCACGCACAAGAGATGCCCTTTTCCACCCGTGGGCATCCTCTCACGGTTCCTCTCCATCCGAAACATACATGTCGAGCCCACGGGTCAAAGATATCTCGAAACGCTCCTGGACCGCAAATTCCACCTTCAGGCGTTTCCGGTAAAAGCGAGTCGTCGTCGTTAGTGCTATTTGCGTTACGAGAAACTTAGACGCCACGTAGTTTTAACGAACGGAATATTCGACGTTGTCCGTGACATTAACTTTTGGGTCGGACGGGCTGAGATTTCATCGAGAGATCTCCCGTAAAAGGTGTGACACTTATCTTATTGTAATATTTCAACTTTATGCTTGAAACAAGGAAAAAAAAGTACCGAGAAACGGTATCTGTAATTAATGTATCTTAGTACCAGGTGTTAATATCGATGATTCTAACGTTTAGTCCGTCGAATTCGCTGCTCGCTTACGCAAGAAAAGTTATAATAGCGATTATAGAAGCGACGATAACGTCGGTAAGCGTAATTTCGCTTTCAACAAGGCATATAATACCTCGTATTATACAGCGCTATGTAGAAGATACTTCAATCTCACGCCTCCGCAACTTTCCTCCGTGCATATTACACGGTACTACTATCGAGTGCGCGGGAGCACAAGTAGACGTGTGTGTATATCTATCTATATATGTACGTATACACGTGCCAGCGGTGTGCCACGCGAATTTTCATGGCACACATACGTGACATCGTCCGAGCGAGCACCTGCTTGAAAAATATATGTATACGATCGGAGAGAACGAACGAATCGTTACATAGGATAACCGGGTAAGTATCTAAGATTAATTTCATAGTCGGCCCGCTCAATAATTCACAATAGTCCCAAATTTTCTCGATAACTGTAATTCGCAGTTAAGTATCCCGTGGCACCGCATTCCCATGCCACCGGCACCGATCTCTCTTTTTTTCTTTTTTTAACCTGCCGACGGGGCCCAACCGATTCTCTCATTCATCGAATCAATCCTACGATCAGGTGACGCGGGTTAAGGTCGTTTTCTGGAGGAGGCCACCGTCGTTGAGGTTCCATCATTGGTCTTTGAAATTAATATATTCGTGCGGCTGTCGCGGCTCGACGTTTAACGGTTTTTCATGGAATGTTCGTGCGGACGACGGTTCGTGTGGACGAGTTGGGTCCGCGCCAGACCTCCTCGAAGAGGACAGGCCGCGCCTCGCTATGACCCCGAAGACGTATTGACTAGAAAATTTAAAAAAAAAAAAAAAAAACGGGGAAAAAAAAGAACGGAATCGTGAAAGAAGAGGGAAACGGACGAGAGGACAGGGCAAAGAGTGTATCGTTTCCTATAGGTTACACACTCGTGCCACCGAGGGAAAGAAGTCGGATGCGCGACTTTCTCCGCGCTTCGCACCCGAAGATGGTAACACGAATCTCTTCGACCTCGCCGAGAACCTCTATTGACTCTTCCTCCTTCTTTCGATCATAACTCATTCTATCTATATTATCGAAAAATTCAAATAGTGTCTCATTAACTCAAGTAATTAACATATTTCTATTTTTATTCATAATCCTTGATATACACGTTAAATTTCATGTACAGTTGTTACAATGGAAAAAGTGTGATATTAAAATGTCTGATTCGTCGATGAATCGTTGTCCGTTACAAAATTGCCGTCAATTATTCTCAGGATCGTAACGAGGCGTTGCATTACGAGCGACGGTGGCCCGTCGTGATCATTGAACCGTGTCACGGAACACCGAGACCGCGTGTACAGGTGCGCACGTGACACCGCGACAGAATTACGAGCACGCGAACAAGCGACACGCTATTATCGTGGACCAAAACGCTAATCCCGATGGTACACCGAGTCTGGTGCGAGCGGTGCCGCGGTCTGGTAATGGAACACTTTCCTCTCGACGACGCCGGCGAGAGTGAACTCGCCCGAGGATCGAGGTCAGGTCAAGGCCCCCACGTAGCGAGGCCTGGAAGTTCTCCTCTTTCTTCCATCGCGTCCTCTTAGATTTCTTGACCGTTTGATTTCCATCCGATTACTTGCCGGCGTTCGTGGACCGTGGGATATTCAATTCGAAAATCGATTCGTAAAAACGATTCGACCAAATCGACGAACGAATTTATTATTAGCGAATTTATCTAGGGGATTGAATGCGGTGAATAAATAATAATAGAACGGTATAGGGGGAAGTATGTTCAGATGCTCGTTTTGTCAGGCTCTAGTTGAGAATCTACTTAACGAGGTCTATCAATGGATCATTTAAAACTGGAAGAAATAGTTCGTGAAGTACGAAGAGCCGTGGCTGCAATGGATGAATGAACGTGAACAAGCATTTCTATTTCTGTTTTTTTTCGTTTTTTTTATTTCTCTTACGTGTCTTTTACGTTTCGTTGTGTTTCCCGCGTTGGCACGGACCAACGTTTAAAAACGTGGATGCCGAGCTTGAAGAGGAAAAAAAGAAGACGTTGAAAAAGAAGAAGAAGAGGAAGAAGAAGAAGATGAATAAAGAAAGAGAGAACCACGCCTTTCCATATATGTTGACGGCATGAATGAATGAACGAAACGTGGTTTCGCGTTTCTTCCTCTCCTTCTTTTTTTATTCGTTTCCATCCGCGATCGTTTTTATTCCTCAACTTTTCCCTCTCTTATTCACGCCGTCTGGATTCCCGCATTATAATTAATCCCTACGCGTCCGCGCGACCGTGACACGACGGGGGAGGTCCGCGTGTAACAAGAAGAAAAACGTGTGCAAGCTTCCGCGACGCGATTAAAAGAGAGAGAGAGAGAGAGAGAAAAAAAGAACCGGAGCTATTCAGCGTAAGTAGTATGAATGACTAATATACGCGGCGTAATGACAGCCCGCAATACCATGAGGACGCGGGCCCGTGTGGCACGCGGTATCGTATCGAATTTTCTACAAATGTACGAAAGAAAGTTGGAATATTAATGCCCCGATGAATACATTTTCATTTTAACGGACATATAATTACCACTAAGTCGAGCCAGCTTGTCCCACTTGTACTCAACTTTTGGCCTACTTCCGGCTAATTTGTATCCGATCTACAAAATCCACCGATATCCACAATCCATCTTACATCTCCAATTCTCAAATCCATCAAAATCCAACCTCCAAGAATCCTCTCCTCCCCTCCCCAAAAAAACAAAAAAAAATCCTTACAAAACACAAAGAAGTATATCAACAAATATACGAATTGTTACCCAATGTTCAACGAGATGAAAAAATAATATCGTCCACCGTTCACACTGAGAAGAAACACGTGCGGTGTATCGGGAAGATACGGGTGGAAAAAAGGAGGTGAAGGATTCGAGGACTCGATTCATCGACGACTTTCGGAAGTTGAGCACGAGAAGGGCCGCGCTGGCATCTTCGGAACGGGACCACCTGGCCCGAGGAGTGTTTGAGGATCGATGAACCTTGTTCTATGGTGGGGGAGATCGATCAGGCCCCTGGCAGAAGGAAAGGCGGTGGGGTAGGGGGGGAGAGGAGAGGGAAGTGGGAAGACGAAGTGGGAGAGGAGAGACGTCGGCAGCTTTTTCTCCGGGATGGTAGAGAGTGTTAGGCGCACCTTGAAAAGGCTCAGCGCGGATGCTGACTGGCCTGGTCGGTCTGGTCGGCCTGGTTTACTTCTCCTCTGTGTGTATGTATATATATATATGTATGTATGTATGTCCGTCGATTCACGTGTGCACGTCGTCGTACGAGACACACGCATGGAGAACCATCCGGGGCCCGTGCGAGTGCGTAAGGTGCGCGCGAGGATGTCGTTCTCCGTATGTAGGTAATGCGACTCGTCTCCTCTCTGTCTCTCCTCTCCCGATAGCGTCTCTCGCTTCCTCTGCGACGATCGAAGAAGAAGCAAACGGCGGAGAATCCCGCGAGACGGAAGTCCGAGCGTTCTCCTGGCCTGCATCGACATTTTCTAAATCGTAGGCCCGAAGGGAAACCGGGAGGAAGAAGAAAGGAAGGAAGGAAAGAAGGAAAAAAATAACACGCATATACAATTACACCTGCATTATCAGTGGCAAGGAACAACGATTAGCTACGATTAGAGGAACGATGTTAGAACCGTTGGTTAATTAGCGGGATTGTTACTTTCGATGGGGAACCGAATTCGTGGAGTCGCGAGACGGTCAGGCTCTGATTCTCTCGCCGTGCTTTATGTCACGGAGCTGGCTCGTTTCTTTTTGGACGCTCTCTCTCTCTGTCTCTTTCTCTCTTTCGCCGAATATCTTCTATCATCCGCCTCCCTCTCCTCGGCCGTGTAATCGACGCTGCCGTTATTTTCACTCGAATTTCACGATTCCACCGAAAGACACGAAAGTTTCGTTACACAATTCATTCCCCCCCCCCCCTCTCGTTAATGCGAATACAGTGATACCAACGACAATTATCACCGGTCCAAACTAGTTCTCCGCTAGGTACGTAAGAATCAGATAGTAACCGTCCGTTAAACGGAATGATCGACGTATGGACGGGATAGTGATCACGGTGTCAATGAACAGACGGTGGTATTTTCACGAATAATAAAAATTAATCTTAATATATTTCCATATCTATAAATATACATGTGTTGGTGCGTCGGCGGCTGCATCGCAGATCCGCGCAGAACAATAAATACTGAGGATGAAAAACGATCGCATGACGGGTATGAGGGGGTAACGAGGGGAAAGAACGAAAGAAAGAGAAGGGCGGGAGGGGTGAGGGAAGGGGGGAGGTTGGAGACAAGTGCATTGGTCGTGCGGACCGGAGACAGGTGAGAACGAGGCCGAGAAAGAAATGGAAAGGACGCGGAAGGAGAAACAGCGAGACGTAGACGAACGGTAATCGTCGTCTCTGGAAATTCGTGCGAGTTACAACAAACAAACAAAAAACAACGAATGAAAAAAACAAATAGAAAAAGGTCCGAGAGGATGAGGACGATTAGAGCGTGGAGGAAAGCGAAGTCCGTCCGTGAAACGACGAGGCGCTTCGTGAAAGCGAAGTCCGATGAGATTGAAAAGATGACTGGGCGTCGCGGCGTTCTCCGAAGTCTTTGTTCTCCTAGGTTGACGCTGGTTTGTAGGCGGAATAGGCGAGCTCCTGGCTCGACCTTGCCCATCCGCTTGAACCATGCCCACCACCGCCGGCGACCTGGACGACCTCGTGGCCGTGATCGCCACCACCGGACACCAGTTTCTTCAGCCCTATGATCGAGGCGAGAACCAGAGCCAGTTTGCTGACGATCAGGGCCTTACCGGCCAGAAGGGCCAGGGCACCGAGGGCCAAGGGTACCAGGGTACCACCGATAAGCAGAGGAATCGCGAGGAGACCACCCATGTTCTTCTTTTTCTTGCGACCTGAGTGAACAACGACGATTAGTAGATCAAGAAGATAACACTGATGGATCTATTAATTGAATTATATAGATCGTTAATTAATAATTCGTTAATTGCAAGCTCACCTTCCTCGGTGAGACTACGTTGGAGTTCCTCAACGTTCGGTAACTTCAGTTTCAAGGTGTGATTTTGGAAGAACTTGACGATCTTGTCGAAGATCATGGTGTTCAGGGCGTCTTCCTTGTCGTCCAGGGCTCTAGGTAGATTAGCCTCGATTTCCTGGACAGATTTCGGTGGTTCCTCTTCGGCAGGTGCTGGCCCATCCTGGACAAGGGTGACACCCTCGGCGACGTTCAGTTGAACGGATCGCGACACTCTGTCCATGGCTGATATCAGTCTGAGCTTCAGGCAGGGGCTCAATTCAGCACCGGAGCATTCCTTGTAGATCTGATACACCTGCCGCAGCTCCCCGAAGACGCTGCCACCGCTGCCGCTCGACCTTGCAGTTTGCTCGTCGATCGAGTTGGTCGTCGGGTTTGTCTCGGCCGACCTTGCCGAGGCCGCCGCCACGAGGATGGCGAGGTACAGGTAACGGTGGGCGAACTGTCTCATTTTCTAGGCGTTTAGAGTACCTGAAATTACCATTCGAATTAAAACACAAGGAAATGATACAAATCTTGTATATTGTTCCTCTCGCGATCGAATCTCATCAATTCTCAGTATTCCAACTTTATTGATAACCCCAACGTATGATTCAAATATTTAAATATCAACGACGAGTTTATACAAACACACTTTCACGTAAAAGATCACCGTAAGATTCTTCCAATCTAATGATAAAACAAAATAACAGAAAAAGAAAAAACTATGATAACCCACTCCTTATCACTATACATACCAAAACGAATATCCTTCACGCGATTCGATACGAATCAAAACTAACTTGTCTGTGATCGTTCTCTCTCCCCTATCGACGATCTCAACCCAGCATCAGGTAACCGGACCCGTTTATCGAAAAATTTCTAGCACCAACTCTGGTGCCTAACGCCGCGCAAGATGCGTGTGTACCAGAGAGCACTCTAAGTGGACTGCACGTAACGGAAGCCCTGCCCTAGCTCTATATATCTGGTCAGGTGTACCACCGTAGCCGGCGATATTTCCCCCACCCCCCGTCCAGGACGTACACCACCATTGCGGGAGCATTTTCATAGCTAAACATCACTTGAGAGCGGATTGCGTCTAGCCAACCACCTGGGGGACGAGAGTAGAGAGCAACGTTACTACGGTACACATTTGAATCATCCCTTCCCCCCAGGTGGGGAAGCCCCACCATGTCGCTCGCTTCTGTACCGGTACAGAGCCGGTAATGAGTAATTCCGACGAATAGTTTCGCTGCTCTCGAATGAAACACCGTCCTCGTCCTCGCCCTCGCCCATCGTTGCTCGACATCTTTCGATTCGACCGGTCTAACCGCATTTCGTACCTCGTTGAACCTCGGCCACCACCCACGATCTCGCCGATGCATGACGGAATCGTGTTTGTGTTTGTTTAACCATCTCGCCGCGATATACCGTAAGACACTTTGCAACGCCGGTTTGCTTTTTATTATTATTATTTTCATCTTTCGTCTTTATTTCTATTTTTCCATTCCGCTGTTGGTCTCGTTCTATTTTGCACACCATTGGATAGGTATATGTATGTATGTATGTATGTACGAGGTAAAGATATCGGTGATCTTGATAACGTTGAAAACGAAAGGATTCCAGAGGTTGGCACGCGCGCGCTAGTATGTGTATATGTGTGTGTATGTATGTATGTGTCGGTGGGTGGTTGCACGGTCGCGTTCTCGTTAGAGCGAACAGTTTCGCGTGTAATTGTATGCAGAGCGACCAGTTCAAAGCGAGACTGTAGAAAGTCTGTTATTCATGAGTGTGGCATAAATTATATTTGCATACGTATGTTTTGGAAATAAGACAACAAAAAAAAAATATGACGAGTATTATTCTATTTGTCTGGAGAGGCCGCGGTTCGTCGGTACCGGATTTTCAAAACGAGCGTTCATAAAGCGTCTAACGTTCGATACTTGTGTCATTTCCATGTATTCATCCGTGTACCCGTGGGAGTGTCTATCGATACACGGGTAAAAATAGAAACGACGTATCGGCTCTATTCCCCATTCATGGATACCGTTAGGTATTGGATACTATCGGTCGTCGTGATTAATCAAGCAAATGATAAGACGTCGGAACTTTATCCTTTTTGTCCTATCCTCCCTAGCATCCACACGACTGTATGTTTCTTTCTTTTTTTTTTATCTTTTTTCCGATTTTTTCGTCCCGTCCAGACGACACACGGGGACGGACGTGATGGTAACTAGGTCATACCAAGTGAAAACACGTTACACGTAGATACGCGTAGGCCACCGTCGAGCCTCGTCAAACCAAACGAAGGAGAGGGGAAGGAGAGGGGGATATCCTTCTCTTAATACCCGATTTCATGAACGCACTGAAGCATAAAAAATCACCGAGGCAAGACTGAATTTTCGGGGAGAAAATCTGTTGTTCCTATTTCTCCCGTTCTTCCGGTCATATCCTGATTCTTCTTTTATAGCTTACATCTACGGACATCGTCCGTACGTATTCTAAATCATTTTAGTATCTTCTAACGAACCATCGATTTCATATCGGGTACAAACGCGAAGATAAAAATACCCATCCGATCGTGAAGAATTTAATTGTAATCGGTCACAACCACGCTGCCGGAACTTACCTGCATTACGTGGTGTTACCGATTTCTCGCGCGCACGCGCACACGCACGCACACACACACACGTATGCACGCACGCGAGAATACTTGCCGTGAAAATGATCTCCCCGCGGCCACCACCGGCGAAAGCGACGTATCTCGTCGTCGCACACACTGATAATAGTCCCGTGCCCGACTATTTCGTTTCCGGTTCGAGGAGTCATCAGGCCTTGATCCTGAATTCCATATATCCTTTCGTACTTATTATTTTCTGCATCGTGATTCCACGTGATGTGCAACCGTCACGCGTGGATTCACGGCCAATGAGACTCGTCGTTATTGTACGTATCAAGCTTACCACTGATAAATCCGGCGGGGGAGGTAAGGGGGGGAGGTAGAACAGGTAGAAGCGGAAGGTGTAACATTATTCGCGGTATGCAGGTTACCCGGCTTGAACCTCTAGCCAGCCCGTATCCGGTTTCGGAAGACAAGACAACGTCTGGAACGGTTCGAACGACCCGAGAAAATACGAAAAAAAAACAATCAGAAAAAAGAAGAAATGGAAAGAAAAATGTACGCCGATCGATGTCCGACCGGGTAATCTATGCAATGGTAATGAGCGCGCATCGCTAAGAACCGAGGTTTTCATTTTACGAGCTATTAAACGGGCCGTTTTCGAACTAAGTCAGGTCAGTAGTGCCGTCGAAAGCGTGAACTCGGTCCGAACGATGGTCCACGCCTTCCTGTCTCGGATGCTGTTTGCTTTTTTTTTGTATTCCCACCTCCCCACCCCTTCCCACGATTAACCACCTCGTAGAAATATAATGCGCACAAATTACTACGTTGTTTTTTCGACCGTGAAAGAAACCTTGACCGAGGAAACTTTGTCGGCGGTACCAAAAGAACGTGTTTGTATTTCCGGCGAATGATTTTCCCCCGGGACTCGTAAAAATACCGAATATTTTGAAAGAAGTTTCACCTGGAGACTACGTACGTATTCTTAACGATGAGATTTTATTTTACGGCTGCCCGTTAACGCGTATCTGGTTCACGTATCAATGGATGCAACGCATTCCACGGCTACTTTCACTCGTTTTCAGAAATATCGCCGGATCTGCTTCGCGGATATTGTCGTCTGATTCCCGCCATTGTGAGAATCCGCGATTTCGCGTGAGTACTCGTATCGCGAAAATTATGCGTCCAGCATCTCACGGGTTTAATCGAGCGTTGGATTCGCGTTACGGTCCCACGATCACCAGTGCAAGTGCAATGCCGTGTAAATGCAAGGCACTCGGTCACGGGCATCGGACACTCTTACGGGAAACCGGAAGGTACATACACGTTGTAACCTCTTCGTGTTGTCGTTGTTGTTGTTGATTTTTTTTTTCTCGAAAAAACATACGTCTGTATGGAACAATGTTGATATTTTTCTTTGGGACAAGACGCAAGCGCCGTTCGCCATCTCTTTATTACAAAGGACCAAATAAGAGAGTAAACATAACAAATAGCACACAGTCGGAGAGCGAAATAAATACTAAATCATATTAAAAGTAAATGAATAAATAACAGGTTCTCAGATTAATGCTATACATATAACAACGAGTATCTCCTCGAGGTACTGATCCTTAAACGAAACCTAGTAAAATAGAAATAGGGGTAGCGATCAATGGAAGAAGGAAACAACGTAGGAAGATCCATAGAAAGATAGACAGGAATAGGATAAGATCAAAAGATAGAAATTACAGCCAACAGAGAAACGAAAGAAGAAAAAAAGACAAGGAAAGGAAGAGGGAGAAATAAATACTAAAACGTATGCCAATAGACAGGAAGACGTAGGAAAATATGAAATTCGGAAAAGAAAATATAGAGTCGAAAGAAATCAAAGATTTAAAGGACAGGAATTAGGATGGAAAGGAAACATACTAACGGACAAGGAAGAGGGGAAGGGGGAGGGGGGCAGGAAAACTTTCTATTTTAAGCTTGCGGTTGAGGTTTGTGGGCGCGATAAGCCAACTCATGGGAGTCCTGGGGCAGACTTCTTGCCCATCCGTGTCCGCTGCTGCCTCCGGAGTAGCTGCCGCCGTAATCGCTGCCACCGCCTCCGCCACCGCTGTAACCACCATGGCCGCCATCGTCGTGGCTGACTACGTGGCTGCTGCTATGGTGCGGATGCGCCACCACCTCGTAGGTGACGTGTTTTTGACTCGAGCCGAGAAGCTTCTTCAAACCGATTATAGCGGAGATCACCAGAGCGATTTTACCGACGAGAAGAGCTTTGCCGGCGATTAGGGCAATGGCTCCGAGGGCCAATGGGAGAAGGGCTGCAGCCTTCAATGCGATCGCCATCATCAATGGTCCCAGAATTTTCTGTGCTTTCTCTGTAAACGGAAAATCGATACATTGAACACTTATTCGCGAGTCGATCGAGTTAAATACTTTTAATCAAAACTGTCGTTGAATCATGGGAATTGGTGACCGAGAATTTAACACGTTTTACCGTCCGTTAACGATATCGTAACGGTGATTATACGAAACGTCGGATCGATATAATTGGATTTTCTTGGTTGACTGATAATAACGATTCGTTTTGGTGGATGAACAGTTTGCGTTCCCACGTTTTCGCGGGAAGAATGTTGCCCTCGGGATGATTCTCGAAGATGTAAGAAGATTTCAAAGTGGAATAGGCGAAGGTCAAGGCGAAGTACCCCGAACAGGAAGGAAAGTATGTCAAAAATCTCGCATGGCGGGATCGTGTGTCTCTCTATCTCTTTCTCTCTCTAAATATCTTTCTCTCTCTCTCTCTCTCTCTTTCTCTCTTTCTCTCTTTCTCTCCATCTCTGTACGTATAACCCTCCCCTCCCCTTTTGATGCTCGCTGTGAGAAGTATCAAGGGGAAGCGGAACCAGTTCCTGAGTGGGTCAACGTCTCACGACCGGCATCGGCTTCCTCATCGTCATCGTCGCCATTGAATAGAACGACGCCGAGCGCCGAGTGCTCGTATAATGCAGCCCGACACACAGGCACAGGTAAATCCCGGATACATCTTAGGAACGCTAATTACCGTAGGCAGCCGAGATAATTAGGAGATATACGTGCCGTGCCTGGTTCCCGGTGATTCAGTAACCTCGGGCTCCTTATTTGCCATGTTCGAGTAATTAACAATAAATATGAGAGAGAATGTCGTCGCAAAGGAATGCCTGGCGGCCGCGGGGTAATTAAACGGCCGGAAACCGCGACAGGTTAAGGAAATTAGATTTGTAGTACTTCTGGTACAGGTACTCGGATAGTAGGCTAGATAAATTGGTACTCGTCTTCCCGAAGACTTGGGAAACTGGTATTTTTTTCATCTCTAGGATGTAACGAAGATTTTGGACAACAATTTTGAATTTTGGGAACTTTTTCTCGATGGATTTTGAATGATTTTAGTAAAGATGAACATTTAATTTTAATTGTTGTTACGGTTGGATTTTGTTATCGACGGTGTGATGCGAGAAATACGTGTTCATACTCACTCTTCTTTCCACGACTCTCAACAGCGTTGTCGGTGAAGTCATCGAAGCTGCGACCAGCTGATTCGATGGCCCCGAGAATATCGGTGCCCTTCAGATCTACTTTAACGGAATGGGTCCTCAGGAATCTTCCGAGACGATCGAACAGCAGCGTATCCAGGTCCGTGGATTCGATGGATCTACAAGAAACATATGAAATAAAATAAAATTAATCAACGAATTAGAATCTTCGATAATCCTCGAAACGATCGTAACTACGTGGGGATTGAATAAAAAACGGTTCGATTACGGGATCGAAGTAGCTAATTAAGAATAATAATCATAATTCTATCGGCACGCCGACCAATTAGATTACAAAACCGGATATTCACGATTCCCCACAGCAGTTTCTCAATCTACCGTGACGAAACCTGAAACCGACCTGGGTGCACCCTCCTCGGTGTTCGACGTCTTGACAACGGTGATACCGTCCGTGAGAGTGATGTCCTCCTTATCAGCCAGCATCTTATCGACATACGCGAATACTTTGTACTTGATGCAATTGATCGACTCCTTCTTCAGGCAGTCGCTGTATATCGTCGCCATCAGATCGTTCTCACTTCCGGTCTTGTCGGTGGCCGGCAGGGCTAGGGTTGCCGTTAACACCGGCAGTACCCACAAAATCGTCACAAGGTAGTTCGTCATGTTGTCTTATCGTATTGTGTTGTTTCTTCCCGGTTCGTAACGTACAGTGTCACCACTCGGGAAATTGACCGAATTGAGAGGAGAAACAGACGATTTCTCCCTGTCTTGATACGTGGAGAAAATTAATCCTCGGCTACAGGTGTTCCCTGACGGTGTTGTTCTTCTTCTTCTTCTTCTCCTTAACCAACGTTGTTCACGTCTAACGTGGTGTGTCGGCGGCTCGCACTCGTGGACGCCAGGATGCACCGATCGAACCTCGTGTGTTACATCCAAAAGAGGTTGCTTTGCTTTTATACCGAAGTATCGCACGAGGGGAGCCCTCGTGGGCACGGGCCACCGGGAGTTCGCTTGGTGCGCTCTCTCGGATCCCCTCTTTCCCTGGTAGCGTTGCCCCTCGTCCCTCTCTCGTACCCCTCTCTTCGGCCAGGTCCTCGGAGAGGCCTCTCTAAGAGGCCCTCCTTCTCCCCTTTCGTACATCCCTCCTTTCCAATCTCGTTATTTTGGCAGGACAAAAAACGTTACCGGTGTAGCTCCGGCTACGTCGAAGACGAAGTGGAGACAAAAAAACGAAGTAGTATAAGTAGTCTGTATTGGAAAAAATCATATCTCTAGGAATGAATATCGTTGAACGACAGTGTAACCAATGGATTATCACTCGATATAGAACAAAACAAAATCGAACACACTTGCATTTTCTAATTCGTTCCATTTCTCTTTACTTCCCTCATTTTTTTTGCCCTCTATACTATTAGAGTCTATAGTAGTGGTACATATGAATATATATTTATTTATTTATGTCACGCATGGTTTATAGATATATATATATATTTATATGTATATACATATATTCATCTTTCTTTCCTTCGCGCGATGCAGCAGACCTACTTTGGGCTCCATTAAAGTTCCATGAGGGGGGGACATGGGGGGGAGGGCCCCCACATCGAACGAGATTCGACGAGGGAAATCTACTACTTGACGGGGAAGAGTACACACGAAGTCGCCGGTCTGCTCCCTTGTGATTTCTCGCACGACTTCACGTATCCCTCCGCGATTTATTCCCATCTATTATTACCGCGAGACTATTCCGCGGTATACTCGTACGCAATTCGACGTCCCATGGTGTCTCTTTATCGGTACACCGGCGAAAACCGAAGATACATATTCCGTGTGTCGGTCGGTCATCGTGAAATTTAATGGACGCCATTGTGCCGTTGCGTACTCGCGATTCGAGCGCAGGTACTTTCGTGATGTTTCCTCCGCCCCGTTTCACCGCGATTTTCTCCATTATGAGAGACAAGAAAGAATGAAGATAATAGAGGGAACGTGTCGTGCGCGAGGCGAAAAAAAGTTCCCGCAGATTTGTTTGCGATGCCACGGATATTTAGAACGGATACACCGGTTGTCCTACAATAGATCGATAAAACGTATGTACGTTTCAATTTCTTTGAAACTTACCGTACACAGCGATCTATTGTACATACATACATACATACATACACGTAACGACATAGCGATGAGACAATCGAAAGTACGGGTGTAAAAGAGAGTATCTAGTTTCGCGGGTAGTATTCTCGGGAAAAGTTGCCGTATACGTATACGTGTATGTATTGTACATACATACATGGTAGAGTAATTGGCCATGAGTTTCGCGACGGTAGAATCGATCGTTAATTGTCGCAGGTGATGTCGATCCGCCGAAAAATTCATCGGGAGATGATGGACGCGAGATATTATCTCGGGAACGAGGCCAGTCACCCATTTACAACTGGGTCGAGCACCGGGCGTTCGTTTCGGCTTCTCTGTCTCGCTTCGTGTATCTTCATCTTTATTCGTCTGCTTTCTCAACGCTACAAGGTGTCTCTCTTTCTCTCTCTTTCTCTCTGGCACGGTCCCGTGGCCGTTCTCCATTCCACCTCCTTTTTGGGGATCAAGATCGGGCCCCGGTCCTCCATGAGAGCGAACGTCGCCCCAGGCGGAATCATCCACCTGACGCTGGGAACGTCGGCAACCGTGTTTTTAAAGCTACGCTGGTTTAAAGCCCCAAACCACGCGTCGTATGTATTGTATTGTATGTATGTATATGTACCCGTGAAAGAAAAGCGAAACGTATCTGGTAATAGCGGCGTTTCGTGAAAATCGAGAAACGATATTCTATTAATAATATATTCCGTGGAATTTCACCTCGCGTGATGATGACCTCGTGAAACTGAACGATGTATATAGATAGATAGATATATGTGTATGTGTAGATATGTGTGTAGAGAACGATATGGTACCATACATGTACTTAGCTGGCATCAAGATCACGTAAAACGGCCACCATAATCGAGAAATCGATGTCGTTTCACGCGCGACAGCTAACATAGTTACCTAGAACTGTAACATAGTTGCATGGACCTGTAACATAGTTGCTTAGACGTCCGATTAACACGGATCATCGTCATCATCACGGACACCCGAAGCATACTTTCGTCTATCCACGGCGGAACATTCAAGAAGGTCGCCGAAAGTCGGAAACCACTTCATCGAAAGTATTACGTTTGGGATACACACATACAAACATGGAGAAGACATAGAACGAAACCGCAACGAAATGAGAGAAAGAAAGAAAGAGAGAGAGAGAGAGAGAGAAATCCGAACGATCTTGACGGGGGTGTTGTTAAAGGTAGAAAGAACTCGCCCTTCCATCGGTAATCCAATTACATGTGGTAGTCGGTGGCAATTAGTTCTCCGTGGGGCCCAATTAGATCGCTCGACGTGAAGGAGATACATGACCCTGGCCCTGACTTCCTCGAAAGTCGCGGGAAAGAGTAACGGTCGTGCCGGCGATTGTTTCGAAACCGCGTAACCGGCACTCGGTTAAGTTCAAGGTGTACGACGACCACACACCTGAGATACCAGCGCCGCGTGATTACCAGACAATAACGCCGCGTCCGTGTGTAAGGATGTATACGTATGTATGTATATGTATGTATGTATGTACCGGGGGACATCGTGTGCACACGCAACGCACGCATGCGGATACAGGGCCGGCGTATTACACGGTGTGTAAAGTCGAAACTCTTGTAGGAACCACCGTGGGTGTTCTATAATTGTATTCCAAAGTTTTACTTTGGCCACGGATCGGGTATACGTACATTTCCACATTAATGGTGAACGGTGAACACCGATCGCCGTGTGTGTCCGTGTGAGTTTGGTATGCAGGTACTTTCAGCGGTTCGACCGTTGCGGTTTTCTAGATGTACGCATTTATAAACTGGTCGGTAGTTCTACGGGACGATATTACTTTCTAGTTTATTTCATTATATTTTTCTCTTATTTCACTGGAGAAAGTTATAAAATTGCAAGTTTAATGAATTTGTTTTAATCAGGATCGTACGAATGTTACGA
Source organism: Mimumesa dahlbomi (assembly GCA_917499265.3). Lineage (NCBI taxonomy): Eukaryota > Metazoa > Arthropoda > Insecta > Hymenoptera > Crabronidae > Mimumesa > Mimumesa dahlbomi. The sequence goes on along the minus strand of OU824114.1, from coordinate 3,131,759 downwards.
AGAGTAAGGTTTCAATTCGTTGATACTTTCGTTTCGAAGGTGAGATAGATCGATAGATAGACAGATATAGATAGAGAGTGACAGAAAAAAAAAAGGAGAATAGTAACGGCGGCCCTGTTTAAAGAACATCATTGACATGTATCGACTCGACGGTATGCGGCTAATAAGGCACTAGGAAATCTAGCGATAGAACCGGGGAGTCTAGTAACCCAGTGACGCATGAGAAACTCTTGAAACTAATCGTGAGAACCGTACCGAGATTTAGATACGGGCAATGCCGCTCGTTCGGAACTTTACGACTCTCTAATAATGAGACCGAGCGCGTTATGAACACGGTGAAATCCTGCTTTTGTGAGCCTTGAAGAAAGCCTCTATGTATTTCGTCCACTTGGGCGCAGCGAAAATATTATTTCTTGCCAATTTGGAATTTTAACGAAAATTTCGGAAAATCCAAAGATTCTTAAAAATCAGCGATAAACGAGAAATATACGGGTATACGAGTGTGATATTTTTGATCGGCGAAATCTGTGCACCTCCTCGCAGCTTCAGCAACGAAAGTCTCCTCTTCCTTTCGAAATAATTCCGCGTCTTTTTTCTCTTCGATACCTCGCGAACGTGTCGCGGAGCACGCGGACGTAACGAGCCGTGACATTCACCTTTTTGCACCGTCCGGATCGTTTCTCCACACCTGCTCTTTCATCTATTTCACCGGGAGGTGGTTTTACTCGGCGTCGATTCTTGTTCGTGATTATTATTATTATTATTTCTTCTCTCTCTTCCTTTTCACCCGTGAAGGAACGCGCGTATTGTGAGCAGCGTGATTTACGCCCGGTTTAACTGTCACATCCACGTCGGATGTAAATGATCGAGGATTATTCAGCACCGGTATTAATTACGTTAAACCGACGCCGTTAAAGAATAGAAAGAGAGAGAGAGAGACAGAAAGAGAGAAAGAAACAACGTGTAACCATGAACCTACCAACGGGAAATCATAATCCGCTTGCTAATTCATTAATTTATCTCTCTTTTACATTTGCACCTTTCTAACTCGTATAACCGGCTAATCATCCATTCCGTTCCGTTCGTCATTGCCCTAGAAAACTCTTAATGTCCAGTGCTTTACGTGTTCATTGTACAGGTAGAAAAATGATTTTTACTGCTCCCCCTGGCCGGGAGGAAGTTGCCGCGGCCACGCGGAAGAAAACGAGCAATTTTACGTCAACCTCCTTTCCAGTTATTTATTTTTCTTCTATCTGGGACTTAAGGACGTCGGTCCCGCGGAAGATTTAGTAGGATGTCTGTCCCCTCGACCCGATTAAGAATGACGAACGCGAGCCTCGGCCTCTCGACCCCGACGCGCTCGGAAACTCGCGCCGTACGAGAGTTCGCCCGGATGCTAACGCACACATACACACACACACATTCATACATACACACATACACACATCCATAAAACGATCTCCACTTTCCCCAGCCGCCGTGTGCGGTTGCGGCGAGAGCCATCTGGTATTTTCCATCTCGGTTTCGGAACACCCGAAGGCCCGATTTCGAACGAGCCCGAGGAGAGACTCGTTCGTGCGAGAGCTATCGCCGCGCGCGCTGTATTGAAATTTCGCTCATGAGAGAGACAACGAAAAAACAGGAGGAGGGAAAAAATTGTTTCGGACCTTCCTGGAAGGCTGGAAAGTTACACGGTCGAGTGTGATTTCTCTTTTGCCGGGCTCGCCGTGGGGGATCGCGGATGGCCAAGATTTCGGCGGTGTTGTTTTTACGCGTGGAAATTTATTAATTTTGTGTCCCGTTGTTTTAATTGTTCACGATTTTGATAGGGTGTTTTTTTTTAAAGTGGAGATTAAAGGGATGATTTTCAAATTTGTTCGGATTTTTATATATATGGGAGGGGAGGGAAAGGTGGTTGAAAAATAGATAAAGATTCTTTTATGTATCTTTTTTTTTGTAAAAATTATATTAGATGGATAATAATAGATATTACGAAACATACAGATTCGGAGAGAAGTACGTCAACAGAATTCATATACATCGTACTGGACTAGATGGTCGTTAAAACTGTGACGAGGGGGGTGAATTAATTGGCAAATGCAACGGGAAGCGATACACACGTGAAATGTTAAACGCCGATGTCGCCCAAGATAACGTAGCATATTAATATGACATTTTGACAAATTTCCGGCACCCTATTCAAAGGGCCCCGGAAACTTCACGGGAGACGTGTTGCGACTAGCCTCTATATTTGATTCTGTCATTTACCTGTCCGTCCTATTCGTACACTCATACACAAACTAGTACAAACATTATATTATTTACATCGAGAACGGAACATCGGATTCCGCGTACTAATTAAAAAAAAAAGAAAACAAACTTTGATAAATAATAATAAATATTTCCCTCCGCGGTGAACGGAGGACGAATCGAGCCGGATGGTTCGCGAAGTAAAACAACCTTTGACGAGTCGAATCGATGGCGAGACGAGGAAGATGAAAGGAAAAGGGAGGGAAGACAAGGAGAAAAGGGGAGAGAAACGAAGGAAAACGGAGAAAGGAAACGTTCACGTTAGTGAAACGTCGGCGAATCAATGATGGTATCCGGAGTAAGCCTGGCTCTGGGCGTATCCGTGTCCATCGTCCCATCCCGCGGAACCACCGGAGGACCATCCACCGGTGGACACAGGGGCGGACCAACCACCGCTGCTACCAGCATTGTTCCAGCCACTGTTGTAAGCGGTGACGTCATGTCCGGACTTGGACGCCCAGAGGGCCTTCAAACCGATGAACGCGGAGATGGCGAGAGAGATCAGCGACGCGAAGATGGCCTTCTTGGCGAGGAGACCGATGCCGAAGTAAGCCAGGGTAGCCAGGGCGCCGATTTTCACTTTCGCGGCGATCAGGAGCGGAAGGATCGATTTCAGGATCTTCTTTTTGCCTCGGCCTAAAAGTAGAAATAATCGTTTAGCATAGATCTTTTAGAAATAAATGTTCGTTAATAATAGTATTATAAATGAATAAAAACACTATTTACCTTCTACAACTTCGTCGACAGCCTGACGAACTTCCTGGGGAACGGATGCACTGATAGCACGAGCTGATTCACCGAGCTTTTCAAAAGCTGGGGCCAGGTTGATCTGTCGAGTAGATTTTAATTACTATAATATACTCGATAGAAGAATTTTCATTTCAATGAATTCTACAGTAATTGAACTTGTAACGATGTTTAATAATACTGTACTTACCCTGAGACTGCGTCCGGTCAAAAATTCTCCAGCCTCGTCGCTGACGAAGTTCTCCAGGGCGTTCTGTCGTTGGGCTACGTCGGCGGCACCGTCGATTTCCTGATCGTAGGCAAGTTCCTTGCCGGACCTGGCGGATCTCGCCTGACCGTCAGAGCTTTTCACCAGGCTAACACCACTGACAAGCTCCAGGCTGTCCTTGCCGAAGAACTCCTTCGCCGTTCTGTAGAGGGTCTTCTGCACGCAGGATATGCTGTCCTTGTCAAGGCAATCCTCGATGGTTTGTCCGTTCGCCAGGACCAGGGCCGTCGTAAGAAACACGATCGCGGTGAACTTCATGATTCCTGTTTACGTTCGTCGGTTTCACCAGAAAGAAACGTCGGCACAGACTGTGGTGTGATGCACGAGGGAACTCGGACGAGCGAACCGGCGCAATGAAAATAACAAAAAAAAAAAAGAAGAGATTCCGATCGGGAACAAACCAGTCGTTCTCTTCTCTGACGAGCAAAAGCAAGTTCGGTGGAGGAGACCGCCCTTTTTCGAAACCCGTCCCGTGCGTAGTGAAATTTCGTGTGGTCCATCGTACAATCTCTTTAGCTTATATTTGGCGGACCCCTCCTCTACCGTCGCCACCGCCGACGCCCCACCTCCTCTCTTTTTTCTTCCTATTTACCGATGCGTGTGTGTCGTCGTCGTCGTCGTTGTCGTCGTCCACCTCGTCCTCTACGTCGGACATAGGCACGTCAGACGTATGTAGCCGGGCTATAGGCCATGTGTTACGTACGAATGTATTCGTCCAATCCAGACGATAGGTGTTTCTGTGTTCAGGTGCGAGCACACCGCCCATCGTTTACCGCGACCTGCGACCTGTCTACCACTACAGCTAAATGCAGCACGTAGATGAAAGAGTTAGGAAGGGGGAGGGAGGACGAGGAGGAGGAAGAACAACGTTTTCTTCCGGCGTTCCCTTTTATCTTTCGGTTAAACGTTCCATTGTACAGGGTTTTCACGGTGATTCTTATAGCAATTATCTTATTAAATTGTGTATAAGGTTATTTGTCATTTATGGTAGGATCATTTTATTTGATAATTTGTGTAAACATTTTATTTTTCATAGTATTCTGTAAAGAAATTCAATAGCATGTTTGACGGGTAGAGATTGGAAAAGGAGAAATTAGTTTGTGTCGCATTTAGAACACTCGTGATTATTACCACGGGCCTCGCGGCAATTATCGAAGATTCTACAATTAACAATGCCGTTCAGCGGTAAAACGTGTACGGGTTACTAACACATAAACCACTTGTACGAGACAGATAACAGCCGGAGAAATGTAGGAATCAACGGAGATGGTGGGGACAAGGAAACGCGTGTCCTAAGGAATCGTTACGCGGAGTATAGTACTCTTACTATTCCGAACTTGTTCCAAACAAGTTCCCCTAACATCTAACGAGTTACTTATAAATTCACAACGAAACAATACGCCTCATTATGACAAACCATGATCCTCGTTTTCTGTTGCCAAACGAGCGAAAACATCGCGACGATTTCCCGCGGGAAAGACGTACATACGTATGTGTGCGTAAAAAATCATTGTAAAAAATCGTACTCTCTCCTCGTGTGGCAGGACCTTCGTGTCTACGAGACACGGATGCGAAACTCGATCGGCATGAATGAAAGAAAACTGGTATAGATCAGGTTCAAACATCCCGGATCCGACCTTCATCGAGCCGCACGCGGACACCACTTTCTACTCTGACCCTGCGACTCTCACGGGCTGACGATAACGCCTCTTGTCGTTTTCATTTCGTTCCTTCCGACCTGAAGAGATTACAAAGCGCTGCCCGAAGGCGACGAAGAAATTCTCTTGTTGCGAAATCCACGGCCGGCCGAGCTGCTACCGACAATTTTTACGCGGCTACCGATACCGCGTGAAACAGATGGAATTTCGGTGACATCGAAATTCCGGCAACGTCTATGGACTACGACAACAACACGGTGTCACGATTAGAATGAGAAAGTGGCTGCTTGTAAGGAACAAAAATCGATTTCGTGTAAAAAAGACTCGAGAAAGTGTAGTATCTTTGGTGATACCAAAGGAATTTAAGAGAGACACAGGTGTGATCGTGGTTTTCATTATTTATTTAATTTGTAGAAAATACACGTATGTTATACATATACATATATACATTGACGAGAGTGTGTAACCATCCACCGGAAACCACAGATCGCATAACTCGAGTAACACACCGAGTTGACATAATCACGGATTTACGACCGTGGAAACGAATACTTACGACGAAACAATAAAAGTCACGTCGCACTAATTACCACCGGTACACCTGTACATGGGAAGCTCTCTATGATCGAATTCTTACGATGGTATTTCTTGTAACGAGAAGGGACTCAATGAAAAGGAAATTCAGCAACGCGGATCCGATGGCTGATCTTACGTCAGTACTCATTCATCCTTTCTCGGTCATTGGGTAGCGCTCAGAATCCTTTCGTCGATCCTTCACTCCCATCGGAAGAGCAACTCTTTAAAAGTAAAACCAAAGTTTCTCCTTTACGCTCAACGACAGCGACGAACGTTAAGCCGCGGACACGCCCCGCCGCGGTAAAATCACTATGCCCGTAATGAGAAACCCGATGGATGCTGATTATAAACCGCGATATCGCGAATTAAAGACGGTACGATGCGGGATAATAGTTTTATCCAACGGATTATGCAAAACTTTCTTCGGAATCGTGTGTTTTATTAGCACATCGATTAACATTCTATTTATAAAGCGAAAGAGACGAGCCGGAGAAAATTCGTCTGCGAATTATGGGTCAGAATTCGTTTTTGGAAACGAATGACGACGGGGGAACTCGTTTTGACTATTACAAAAGAATGTGATCTAAGTGAAATGTGTCATTTCTCGCAAGACGGTGAAAAAGGAAATTAAAAAATGTCAGGCAAATTGGGTCAAATTAGAAATTTGTATTGTACATGTATGAACAATATTATATTATCGTATGATATATATAAATTTCTTTCAAAACATTTTTGAAAATTAATCTGAAAAAAAGACAAAGTATTTAACTGGCTGCACCGTGGCGTAGTGGCGATTTTAAAACAGCATGTAAATTATGTTCGGGTATCAGCCGGCCCGGAATTATGGCCGATATTAACATTTTTCGTACACACCTTACTTAGCATACAGCGTTTCACTTGGAGCAGAGAAATGTCCCGATGACACTCGCGGCTAATAGAGTGCCTATCTTAACCCAGAACACGGGTACACATACACATAGCACGCAAGGTTTCTTACAAATTGCCAACGACTTATCAAGCATCTAACAATCGTTACTCAAATAAGAATTCGCCGTGAAATCACACAACTTCTTTGTGAAAGTGTACTCGCCGAAGTCGGTCAATAAAACATAGCAATTACACCCGGCTCTCTTTGCGTCGCTCGCGAATTTTTCACCGCGTTTTACATATATGGAGTATGTCAATACCGCGAGAAAATAACCTGTCAAAATGAAAACGCTCATTATCATCGAATCACCGTGAAAATAGACCACGCGAGAGCAACATAATGAAACGAAATTAATAATTCATTTTCATCGGGACCTATTAAACATTCACGCGTGGTATTCTCCGTTTATTAATATCATGGGAAAATTCTACTTCCACCTAACTTAACCATCGTTCGTACAATTTTCCCCGTTGACCTAGTAACTTAACGTGGAATCGAAAAATCTTTCATCTGACAAACGATCGCCGCAGATATGATTCGATCTTCGTGATACTTCGGTCCGAAATTAGAGAGCGGACATGTCGATATTCAAACGGACAGGTTCTCGTTGGCCATCTAACGCGTCTGTAAAGTGGCCACGCGAGGAATGCCTGATTAAAACGACGTCGGGGCCCGATCGAGCGAACGAGCGACGCCTCTCGTCGGCTTCATCGACACGCGCTCGACCTGAAAAATCGGCCAGTAGCCACGCAGCACTACGGATTTGAATTTTAAATTTTTCTTCCGTGGATCGTAATGAGCGTGGAATGTAACGGGGCCCTCTCTCGAGGCGATCGGATCCGTGGCGATGGTGTACGGCTCATTACTCGGCTGCTGTGCCAGAAAACGCGATATTAATAGACTATATGGCGACCCACAGACAGCTCCGAAAAAGAGAGAAGGGTGTAGAGGGAGAGAGGGGAAGGGGGCGAGAGGGAAGGGAGAGAAAAAAAACGAAAAGAGAATTGGTCGCGGGGTGACAGCGAACGTTTGACATTTGATACGGTCATGGCGGACTACGAGCGGAATTTCAAAAAGTAGAAATTTCCATCGGCTACGTTCTCTTTTTTCCAGGAAACAACGACGGATGTAAAAGGTAAACGGTTGAAAGAGTGATGATTTTTTTTTTTTTGGGTGTTTGTTCTTTTACTTCTTTCCTCTCGGTGAAACAACACCGTTTCACGGGGCTCATTCACGAAAACATATTGTAACTTTCATTTTTCCCACTTGATAACAGTGACGTCACGACGTATTCGCGTTTACGGCCATATAAAATTTTATTCCCGCTCTAACGGCGACGGTTTCTTTTTAACCAGCCCGGCGACGCTTCACGTTGGCCAGTAGGATGGACGAATTATGACTGTGCCTGTTCCATGATTCCGTCGTTAAAAAGGTATAAAAATCATACGGCGTGCCCCGGCCTACCGAGCGTGTCTCCAATAAAAATGTAAATCAATTTTGTAAAGCGTTCAAGTAAGAAAAAAAAACCCACAAAAAAAATAGAAGAAGAGCGAATAACGTATGGTATAATAAACTTCCTATAAATCATCGACGGTGTCATAATGAATGTCATCGATCTATATCGTTCTAAAATAACCAAGAAAATAAACTCGTCATCCCCGTTAATCAACCATGCAATTAAAAAACATTAATCAACTTGTCACCCTACCAGCATGTGTCTCGTAACGAACGCGAGAATAGTGTGAAAAATTATTCGTACGACAGATAAGAAAAACAAAAAAAAAAACAGAAACAATAGGAGACTCGATAGGGTCATATACGGCTTTCTTACAGTGCAAGTATGCACTTGCAAAAGTTCATCGTCCGGCACATGCGCGTGCGTGGAAGTCGCAGCGCTGTCTGAGCCGATTTCCGTCGGGGCCCCCACATTTTATGATATTCGAAACGTAAAAAAGGAAGCGTCCGGAATGTGTGCCAGTGGGTCTTGGTCCCCGTCGATGCTCTTTCTTCCTCCCCTCTCCGTTACACCTGGCGGTGAGAGGGTGGGTGGAACGGTGGTTGATTGGTAGAGGGAGGAACAGGTGTAAAAGGGAAGGGAGGAGGGGGGAGAGAGATGCACAAAGAGAGAGAGAGGAATCATTGCTCGCAGTCTTTCCGCTCTCTCTCTCTCTCTCTCTCTCGCGCGCGCGATTCTTCGTTTTTTTTCATCTTTCCGCGATTTGCCAAGAAATTTGCACTTGTCGCGTCGAGAACTGTTGGTGGGGCGTTTGCCGACATATTTTTTTCAGTTCATTTTTCATCCGTTCAGCAAACACACTCCGTGGGACCATTTTACGGCGTTTTACTTCCACCTGTCGCGTAGGGATTCGTTTTAATTACACCGGTATACCTGGATTACGGTGATTACCACGAGCGCGTCGTGACGTTGATTAGAATTACATACGGAATTATGTTACCACTCGGTAGAAACGACCGGATAATCAGAGCGTGTTTCGCTAATGCGTGGTAATTAATGGCGTTACTTGTTTTATTTTTTTCTCCCCCCCCCCTCGGGGTGTCACTTAACGCCGCGTAATTCCTTGCGCAACGTTGGTACATACGCGTGCCACTTACGAGAAGCTTAAAACCGTGTCATTCGCCGCGGATATCCGGATAACACGAAATTCCGCGAGCAACGCGAACGATCCCGACGGAGTCGCCGTTAATCCGCTTAAGCAAGACGGATACGTTACGTTGTGTACGTTATGTACGTACGAGCGATGGATTCTCATGGGGTTTCTATCGTCGACTATGCGCAACAAGAAATACCAGAGGCGCGATGAAACGCGCATCGTCGCGCAAATATGCAACGCACGACGCGTCGACCAACGTTGGCACACTTTCCTCATTGGCTCGATTCGTTACCTCCTTCGAGCGATTTTCCATCGTCGATTATCAATTTCAAATCTACACGCAAAAAGAGCGAGAAGTACCCACTGCTCGAGATCGAGTATGTTAATCCTGAAATTCCTCGTTTCCATGGAGATACGACGCTGTATGGACATATATGTATATGTGTAAGTTACACGTACTCGGTGTCGAGTACGTAATAAACACGAAAAGATTGTGTATTATATAAACGTTACGTAGATCTTTTATTCTAGGTCGCGTAATTAAATAAATAAATAATTGTAAAAAAATATTATATAAAAATAGTACGGTCGTATATATAGAATCCTCGAAGTGTACTTTGGTTTCTCCAGCGTCCTCCGTTGAAAGTAGACAACGCGATCGGCGCATCGTCGCGACGGATCCGTCGATTATCACACTTCTAACGTGTCACTTTCCAACTTCTTTCGGTCTCGTCGTTGTCACTTCGTCAGTCGTCAATCGTCGCCGTCGTCAGTGTTGTCGTCCAGTAGAGTCCTTTTCGTTCAGACTCGGCGAGTTATTCGAAATTTACAATTGGATTATGAATCCATCGAATCCCCGAAGAGATGCGCGTATCCCCTGTATGGGTCCAGGTCGTCGTCACCCAGGGACCGTTTCCGGCGACTGTGATGCCCTCCCCCTACCTCCTGCGCGTACACCACGTGGTGTCCGCTGCCATGATCGCCGCCACTCGTCAGTTTCTTCACGGCGACGATCAACGACAGCATCAACGCCATCGCGGACACCATCAACGCTTTCATGGCTAGCAGACCTAGGGCTCCGAATCCCATGGCAGCCATCATTTTACCTGAAAATCATCCACGGCAATTAGACAACGTGATTTATCGAAGATGAAAAGTCTGAACGAGGATGATACGTTAATAGAATCTTTAATTGAGATTGATAATAAAAATTTTCTTTTAATTAGACGAAGAATATTTGAAAATCTTACCCATCATTAGAGCCAAAATCACGTAGCCACCATTGCCACCTTTTTTCCCGCCCTTTCCACCTCCACCGCCGCCATATCCTCCGCCAAAACCTCCGCCTCCCTTTCGAGCTGAAAAAAGGTACACGTAAAAATATCGTCCACCCTTCAAGGTCACACCTAGTCAATCATGAACGAACCTTGTTCGGCAGACAAGCTTTCCTCCAAAGCGGACTCGATATTCTGTGGCAACAGACTAGGAAGCTTAATCCTTAGTTCCCTGCCCTCCAGGAACTGAAGTAACGTCCCGACGCCCCCGAATCCCTTCAGCACCCTCGCCTTCCTCGGTGAACTGTTCCCGGGTACCTCGACCAGGTTCACCCCATCGAAAATCTCGATATTTGGCTCTTTGCTGGACTTCTCCATCAACTGTTGCATAATGTTCCTGACGATCCTGACACCATAACAGGACACCGACATGTTCTTCGACTCGTTCGTGGTGCACGTCGTTGAAAAACCAGCCCAAGTTTCCCTAGTGTCATTCGCCATCCCGGATGATGACACCTGTCCGGTGATCGATAGGAGAGAGACGAGTAAGATACAAAGAGCTAAACCGCGACGTTCCTCTAATCTCGTCATCCTAATTATCCGAGCCATCTTGACGATTGATTCTCGTACACCGTTTCCCGTCGATCTCATCGATCTCATCGATCGATCCGATCTATCCGTATCGTGTTCGTGAGAACGCGCACCTCGACGTGCACTGGAAATGTTTTCCGCGACTGATCTTACGGAACCTACGGCGGAGGTCCGAGTGGTGCACCGTACGTGGTTGCAAATCTCATTTATATAGTTGTACGTGCCGGTCGGTGATTGTACTACGAAAAAAGCAACGCGAGCATCAAGGAGACCCCGGTCGGGCATTCTCTGTTCTTACTGTGCATTAGCTGGCAATTTTTCGTCCGGTCGGACGATCTTCTCCTGGATTCGTTTTAATTCTTATTTTTCGAGGTGTTTCAGAGCGTTACAGACGCGGTCGGCTAGAGCGAGACAGGGACAAACGTCTCCGTCGTCTACGCCGCAAATTGACACCTATCTTTCTCTAACTACCTTTCATACTCTACGCTGGATGTTTGTTGATCTTATTTTTTTCTTCTACTTGTACCGTGCTTTCCTATTCCTCTCACCCGTACGTTCGTCTCTGTTTCTTTTGATTCTCATCGTCGCCACCGGAGCACGGAGAGCCGATCCGATGACCGTCTGGTCTATCTTTCCATTTTATTCTAGATCAGTGAATAGCCGTCCGACTCCGTACACGATACCGCGGATCCCTCTACCTTGCTCCCTTTCCCTCTTTCCACGCTTTAGTGGAGCGGAAGAGAACGTGCCAATTTCGAGCGACGAATATCCCTCCCCCTCCCCCCCCCCCTCCCCCCCCCCCCCCGCCACTCCGCGATGCAATCGCAAAGATTTTAATATGCAATTAGCGATCCGTTTATGAAAGATCCACACACCGTGTCTGGACTCCTTGTAAGTATATGTATACATGTGTATGTATACGTACATACTTACAGCGTTAACGTAAAAATCGAACGGATGTACGATACATACGAGGGGAGTTTCTTAAACGTCGTGGCGAAACGTGTACGCGGGATTAGGCGAGAGAAGGTTTTTCTGTAATGCCCTTAATGGAAATCCTCGATCTTAGGCTCGATCATCCGTGGAGGGAAACGCGACGGGGTGGGAGAGGAAGAGAACGGATCGACGGAAGAAAGAAGGGGAGGCGAGATGACTCTAACCAAAACTAGTTCATCTCTGCATACCTTTCTCTTCTGTTCCACTTCCCTTCGCATATGCGACGACACGGTATATACGTAGCAGACCCCGGTAGGTATAACTAGACCCGGTTCGAAACCGTTTGCTCGTTCCCTCAGACGACACCATCCTACGCGGACGAACGTCACCGACGTCCGCGTGGATCAGGGTTTTAGGGTACTTGGGAACCATTGCTATTTTATTTTTTTTATCTTATTTTTGAAATTTCTCATCTAACTTGGAATTCAGACGATTTGGATTGAAATTTTAGGCAAACTGTGAAAGTCTTTCTTTTATGAATCGTTAATACATGGAAATTTGTTGTTGAAGTTTTAATTCCGAGAGTTTGGATTTAGAAAATGTGATGTACTGGGAAAATTGTTGCTATGTATGACTAGTAGATGTACGAGTGAGATATAGATCTATTATAGATCTAATAGAGACAGTTATATTATCTCGTTTCCCGGGTTTATAGTCCGATATTTCTGCGTCGAGCGTTTAATATTCCACCTGGAAGTGACGACGTTCCGTTTATGCAAATCATGTAACATCTTGTAACGCTCGACGCGACGGGGAATGACAAATGTCACGTTCACGCGTCGACGTTTGACGTGCCTAATTTGCCAATTTTTTGTTCATCTCTGTTCTTTTTTTTTCTTATTATCCCAAGAGGATTAAATTGTCCTACATAAGATCGGAACTAATCCGATACTTTCTAGAAACTGTACTTTCCTGAACTGCTTTTCTAATTCCAACATCCGCGATACCGTATACATTTTTATATCGAACGGTATCGCAAAGTTTTTCATCGCTATCAATTTCTCGCTGAATTTCTGATACATCTCTTTCTCTCTCCCTCTCTCTCCCCCCCAGAAGAACATCTGCACGTATACACATATAAATTGTTTCTCCTCGTACGAATGTGTGCCATAATCTCCACGTTAACCGGTCAATTAACCACGTACAAACACCGTCACGCTTCGGCGATTCGTTTAGCATCGACGCGCATACATCCACCATAAGCAAATTCCATGAATATTAATACTTTCTCCTCCCGCGTGAAATTTCTCCGTAGCCCGCGAAATCGTGTTACATCGAAGAAAACCGGGTCACCGTGTGTTAGACCCCGCATTACGAATCGACCAACGTTTCGATATCCGATGTTATTTCCCGTCCAGTAAACATAATATATATATCCGAATACATAGGCGAATCGTGTGGGCGGTCCACGTGTCAAATTTTTCCGGGTCCCCGGCCGATCGTCTTTCGAAAATAAGAAACCGGGTCAACGATGATGTTCCCCGCGTACCAGAAAACGAAAGTCGATCTCCCGGGGTACCGGGTTCTCTCTCTCCCGTTCACGGGTCCCTTATCGAGGCATCGTTTCCTCTCTGATCCTTACCGATCGGGAGAAAGCGACCGGCTCGGAAATGAGGCCGGCTTATTTGAATGAAAGATACTTCGCGTCACGCGGGTCCTGCTTGTTTTCCGAAAGTTTTGTTTGCGATCGACGCCGCTGGATTGATTTTAAGAAACTGGCCGGATGTAGTTGGGATTGGGTACAACAGATTTTGTATATGGTAAATTCAAGAAAATGTGGGGAAATATTTAAAACATAATTGTTTAATATATTATTACATTGGCTGCACGACGAAATAGTTTTTATGTTTCAGTAGAAAGAAGATTACTTGATTTTCAGAATATTTGTATAATTCGCTATTAAAGTTTAATTGTCTATCATAGTTTCTTTTGCATTTCTGATTTATCTAACATCTTCCGAGAGGTATCGATGATATAGATCGATCGCATTTTTCTGGATGATAAATCGATTTTCAAATGTTCCTTAGTCCAGTAACATTTCATTATTTCGGGTTGTTTGATTGTTATTTGCTCATTCTTGAAGTTATTTTGATTTTCTTTTTGACGTACATCGATCTTTTTCCCTTTAATTTTGTTGCTCGTTATACCTTCTTTGGCCGCAGCGACAGAAACGTCGGATGATTGATAATGAACGTCGTACTCGTCACTAGAAACAGTGATAATTAACAAAGTAATTATTGCCACACCTTGACTAAATCTACTTACATATAGTTCACGGGCGACGCGGAAGGTTGCGGATACACGTATTCCACTTCGACGTTAATGTTGTCCCCTTCCCATTTCGGTATCTTGCCCAGAAAGTAATTCCGAATTCCCGTGATGATCCATAGCAGGAAATGTAACTTTGACGAGATAAAACTCATTACACTTAAAAGGGCTACTTTCGAGAGGAACACAGGTAAAAGTAGGAAAAACTTTATTCCTATGGTTGCGAGGGTCGGTAACAGAAAATAGTTGCCGACGAAAAACGTTCCTGAAAAGAACAAAGATCATTACCTTCCACAATATTTCCATTGAATAAAATTTATAAAAAAATTAGTTGAAATCGTCTTTATAAATTTAATAAGCAACCATGCGGGATATTCCTTATTAATCTCAATATATCTATATGTATAATCGATCGAATGATTTTGTTCGCGTGAAATTCAAGTACACGCTGCACAATTACATGGTTAGAGTAACTTGACGCTATCGTCGCACCTGGCGTTAAAGTCCCGCTAAGTTCCGCAAACCGGTGCACGTCGCTATAAATACGGTAAAACATACAGCGTATATTTTTATATTCACCATATACCCTTCGTTGAAGATATCGAGCTAAATTATCAGATAAACAATCTTAATTTTATATGAGAAATAAAATAAACGCTCATAGTGATAACTGTTTCGTCCTAATTATTCTTCAACTGCTCCCATAACCAATTAACTCGACACTATCGTATATCTTCTCCGTCTATCGACGGAAAAACATGTGTTTTCACCTTTTCCTGTATTACACCAGCTCAGAAATAGAGCATAGTAATAATTATTTTCATAAATACTCCGCGTAAATAATACATGAAACATGAAAAAAGGAAACAGAGTAGGCAAGTATTATATCTCAGGGAAACCACTCTTCCGCTAGAAGTCCCGAACCCATGAAACCTTAAACGTGCTCCGAATCGTTTTCCGTTTAACGATCACAGTGCTCCGATTCGGCGAATAAAAATCGAGAAATCGAAACACACGGACTTACGTTTTCCCGCGGTTCGAACGGCCGCGTTCGTCTCGTCGTTTAGATCCTCCATGTTTCTTCTTCTGCAGATCGTGTAATTTATCGAAACAAACAGCACCAGGAACGTTGTCAGCTTCCATTCGAGGCGCATTGTCTAAAGGACACTTGGCCAGCGAATGAACGACGCGCGGAAAACTGGCTGACAATTGCGGCGTCGCATCTTTCGTGTGAAAACTAATTGCAGTGTGAGTTGCCGTGACAAACAACGAGGAGGAGTGTATAATACTCCGGGTAGAAGCTGTCACGAGGCACCGATGTACCGTAATGTCACACCCAGTGGTGGTAACCACACTTCTATTTTTTTTCTCTCTTTTTTTCTTTTTAAATAGCGTTTAATTACCCCGGTAATGCGAGCATCGAACGTTATATTGCGCGTAGGATATCGTGTTACAGATACATACATATATCCACGACGTTTCAGTTAGTCATAATGGGACTTACGATGACGAAGGTAAATGATGCGCACTGCGAAAACGTAATTGCGAGCGACATTAATAATAAATATACATAAGATACATCGCGCTCGTTTCTGACACAATGCAGACAGTGTACAAAAACAATAAATATTTATTTATACAACAAACAACATTGGGATAACATTATTGTACAATCACCGTTACGCGGCGACGAGGTGAAATAAGTTAATTATAAATTAATACATGATGGGTGAAGGTGGGGGTTGGGTGGGTGGATGGGTGGTGGCTAGGGGAAGGGTGTAGTCAGAACTATTTGCACCCTGTTTGCAATGCGTTTCGTTCGATTCTCATCTAGCGGTCATCGATTTGTCCGTCCGTCGTTTTGGTAATTCGCTAATAATATCGTTTTCCGCGACGTCTATTCTCTATTCTAACAATAAGTCTAAATCTTGGGAGTGTCAGTCTTGGTAAAAGGAAAGTGAACAACGACGGAAAAAAGAATACGTGAACGCTTTAACGGAACTGTTTTCAGATCGATCGGGAAAACATGCAAATTTCCCTTACCCGAGCGTGACACCCGATACACGTACATACATACATACATACATACGCACGTTTATCGAGCGTTGCGACGTCTCCGGGAACAAAGGAAACATTTACCTCCGACAACCTCTTCACGAGCCGTTCCCACGTACCCGGAAGGTGTCTTCGGATACCGCCCACGCATCCGTAATCCAGTAACCGTCGTGTCCGTTATCGTCGCGGCGTCCCGACGCGTCGTCGCCGATATACATATAGTACATATACGAGCTGTCCATCAGTGTAGTCAGTGGCGTAAGAGTGCATACGTGGTGGTCCGTCCGATAAAATGTCTCTTCTACTACTACTATTACTACTCGTTACCGTGAAAACAATGAGAAACCGTGCACAGCAATGACACCAATGGAAGATAAGATAGATAGATAGATGGATAGATAAAGAAAGATAGAAAGAGACAGGAATGAAAGAGTGAGAGGATGATAGGAATAAGACAAGAGAGGGGAATGCAGGGGTGGGGTGAATTATAATAAATAATCTACAGAATAAACCTAACGGCAAGAATGTGCTCGTTGGGATCCGCGTACCCCGAAGAAGTCAACTTCGGCATCCTGGTGAGTCGCGTATCCCGGACGATGATATCCCTAGCCTCACTTCGCGTGCGCCGAGTAGGCCAGATCGTGGGCGTCGGTTTGTCCGTTAACGGACGGCTGACCATGGAAACTTCTTGCCCATCCGCTGGAATAGCTATCACCGTGTCCGTGATCGGCGCTGAAGGTGTGGCTGGCGCTGTGATGCGGGTGAGCGACGACCTCGTAGGTGACGTGCTTCTGATGGGAGAACAATTTCTTCAGGCCGATGATACCGGCCAGAAGAAGAGCGATCTTGGACAGCAGAAGAGCTTTACCGACCAGAAGCGCGAGGGCCTTGAACGCCAAACCACCAATGAGACCGATCTTCAAGACTGCCGCAGCGATCAATGGACCCATGTTGTTGTTCTTTTTCCCGCGACCTGTAAACAAAAGAACAACGCATCGATAAAAGCCTGTCACTTTCGTCGCGAACGATGGGCAGACACACTTTCTCATGGTAGTAAAGTTCGTTGATGCATGACTGAGTTACGGTGAGCTCTTCGTCTTCGTCTTCGTCTTCGTGACGTTACGTAATAGGATAATTATATTTAGAAGCGAAACCGTTTAGTCTACCGTCTAGATTGCATAGTTATTAATTAGAAGTAGTTGGACAGATTCGTCGTGGGAATACGAGACAGAGGATCCCGCACGGTATACGTTTCAAGGTCGTTACGGTCGAAGAGATCAAGGGTACAATTACCATCTTGCACGGCAACGTTGTCAGCACGCTCGATGGAGAGGCCAAGATTCAAAGAGCCGTTTTCATCCTCCGACGCGGAAACGACCACGTCATCCTCCGGGAAGATCCTCCATTTGATGCTACGGGATTTAACGAACGAGTAGACCTTGTTCGCGACAAGGTCAAGGACCTCGGACTCGTCGTCTTTGCTTCGGCCAGCCTCGAACGTGATCACCTCCTCCGACGCCTGGCTGGTTTTTCTGATCTCGATGTCGTCGGTCAGCTCGATCGACGCCTTCTTCAGCAGCTTGTTCATATACGTCACCAGCTTCAGCATCACGCAGCTGCTGATGTCGTTCTGCGAGCACTTGGAGTTCAGCTTCCGTAGAAGTTCCTCCTCGTACTTGGCGCGGTCCGTTAGCGTCACGGATTGTTGCTCCAGGACGCTGATCTTATCGAGCTTCTCCAGCGGACTGGCCAGGCACATCGCCAGCCCGGAGATCACCAGAAATACTATTATCCCCTTCATCCTGCCCTTCTGTAAATCACAGACACGATTCAGTTTAACCATTCGGAGACGCAAAGTCTGGATAGAAGTAATCGTTAATTCAGTGCTAGAATTATTAATGTACTGTAGGTCTAAGAGAACGAAGCAGATACCGGTTCTAGATCGATACGCTAAATGATCAACAAGACACCAAGCATCCGAGACACTATTATCTCTTATTACTACGAGAAGCTACGTTTAATCTAATAAAACTGTAATAAATTTAGAAAAACAACCAAGATACTTAAACTCGAAAAAGTTACTTCCTATCGAAAGATCAGATCTTAAAAAAAAAAAGTCTGATTCAAAAGCGAAACACCCGATCAACACCCACCTAATAGGAAACACGATCCTTGGATGTAGCCACCGGAAGCTGGGTCGGGGATCACGTCGTGGGAATTCGGGTCCTCTACTCTGGGTCCTTCCTCGCTGGATTGGGACCACCACGTATGTGTGTCTGTCCCTTCGCCCGTGTCCTCACCCAATGCGTGGATCGAGCGTAGCGAGTATTCTGAACCCGCGTCTCGCCCCAACCACTTTATATACGTAGATCTCCGGCTTAATAGACGCGACGGGTACGCGAAACGTGGTATACGCAACGACCACCACCTCCTGGAGGCGGGTGGCGGTGCCCACTTTTGCCTTTGATACTCGGCCGGTGGGCTGACTGGTCGACCGGTACCCGGTGGTGGTGGGATCCGTGCATGCACTGCCTCCTTCTACGTATCATCTTGAAGAGAGAACAGTCCCGGGGCCCGAGCAGGGGCCTTATCCTCCTCGACTGCAAACTGGTTCCCGTAGAATCCGCGGGAGAACCGTGGGTCAGTCTGCGGCACAGTTGGCTCTCAATGTCCATAATTCTACCCTGTGTCACGTCGTGTCACACTGTGTTTTCATTCATTTTTATTTCTCTATCTTTCTATCTCCCTGTCTATCTCTTTCTTACATACTATTAAATAAGTCGACAGCAAATGAGTATAATTTTATAGAAATTCTACGAGAATTAAACGGACATCGTCAAAACTGGAACGATCGAGGGGAAAATAGAAGTCTCTAAAGAGAAATGGAAATTGCCACGATTTTCAATGGGATTATTAATAGGAGAGAGTAGGTAACGTTGGCAAGTGTCTCTTCGTGCCGAGGGATATTTTAATTAAAATCTATCTAACTTATTTCTACCCAATTTCACCCTATGGAAAAGGAATGATTCCCTTCCAATCATTTTTTAATATCAATATCTTCCACCCGGAGATCAAATCCCGGGGGGCGTCGTCCCGTTTGAGAATCTCTGGTGCCGCGAGTGCGTTCGAAGGATCGCGAACATGAACGACGCACACGCAGAATCCCGGTGGGCCCGCCAAGGCTCGCCACAAGAACCGTGTCACGGATGTAGAGCATCCAACGCGTCCGAATGCGTAGCCACGTTAACGCGGATCGTTATCGCGGAGCCGATACGCGATTTTCACAAATTCTTGCGCGGGGCCGTTGACACTTTGGGAGAGGGAACAATATTGGAACGGGTCGGAGGGTGGGCATTTACTTGCGGCGAGTGCTCGTGGAAAATTGATTGAACGAGAAATTTGGGGAAAATGATAACATCGTTGCTCGAGTCTCGGTCTGTTTTTCATGGCAATGGGAAAGTTATATTATGAATTATTAATTAACGTACTGTTTTCTTTTCTTTTTATTTGGATCTTGATATATATATATATATTTTTTTGAGATGTATAAGTAGGTATGGTATTATAGTAGATTGATGTGAAATGATGTATTAAATTGTATGTTTACGGAATAAATTCCGCGAGCGTTATCTCTTTGGGATTTAAATCGAGGCCTGAAAGAACACTCTGGAAAGCAACGTGTGGATGTTATATTACGCTCGTAAAGAAAGTAAATATCGCGGCACGGCGTGCCGTAACAAGAAACAATTACGGCTGGAAGGTATTAATGTTCGTCGGGCACGTACGATGAAGTGTGTCAGGTTCGAGACGCTTTTTTTTTAATAGGATACCTAAACCGGACAATTACAGGATGCCGTGTGATACTAATGAATATAACCCAGAATAAAGTTCTCCCAGTGGAGACGAACAAAAAAAAAGAACAACGACAACAACGGAACAAAACGTTACAATTCGCATTCATTAATTCGCATTGACTCCTCGGCTCACCCCACGACGTTCCTATCGGGATGGAAAATAAAAAGAGATGTTCTAGAAAGCGAGGTGACAATCGGATCGTTACGTCGACATCGTCATATAAATCAACGTCTGAGAAATAACGCCGTGCGACGAGTACAGAACACGATTAAAACCGATCATATGAAATTGTCTACTCGATTAAACGTCGTCGCTCGTCGAACGTATCCGAAGATCGTATCAACGTACACACATACGATGTACAGCCGACAGGAGGAGGGATTCTCCGGGAGCGACGAGGAGACGGTAGAAAAACAACGATATCCGCTTTTCATTCTTGAATCTCAGCCTGTTTTCCTATAGAAACTGCTTTCGCGAGGTTAACGTCGCGACCTGCTGCCCGTCCCATAGAACGTCGACCGATTATTCGCCACGATCAAGATCAACGTACACAACGCGAACCTAAATCTACGTAGATCAACCTTACAGATAACCACTCGTCGGCCGGGAGGATAATAGGAGAAGAAAAAGAAAAGAAAATAAAAAAAGAACTCACGGTTGAACTAGTTAACGTTTGCACGCCGTTACGGTAAACGATGTTCATTAAAATATCGTCCGATTTCGAACAGAAATTTTCCCCGTCGATTTTACACCGCGCAACTTCCTTTTTCTCGTTTTCCCGGTACGAATGCGCACGTTTCACTCCACATGTTTTTTGACCCAGTATGTATACGTACTTACACCGCCGATCGTGAGATCCAGGTGATCGCCGGTTGTTTTGGTACTCCGGTGAACCGTTACGTCGGATTCCGATCGGACGTCGTTCCGTCAGGATCGCGGTCCGTGTTTCCGTGGTCCACGTCGCGTGGGTGACTTCCTGGCGTCTACCTCGGGAACCTAGTTACCTGGATACGATCCACGCCCTCGTCGATTCGCGTCATTAATTAACATCGATGTACGCACACCACTGTGCGACATGTGTCGCGCGATCGACAGGGATCGTAAAAATCGCAGACACTCGGGTACGCTCGATCTCTATTTACCCTGATTTGCATTAGTTTCGCTGGTACACCGTGGTCCGGATATTTTGATATCTGCGTTTCGATAACTTTCTCCGGGTAACCTTGTTCGCTCGTTTTTGTCGATCGTTTTGTTACAGTTCATACGTATATGCAACTCAAAGGCGTCCGGTTCCGTGATGGGAATTTAAAATCGTTGCAGTGAATCGTTTTGATATATTTTTATGGATCTTTTATCGCGATAGTCGTAGGTGAGTATCAATGCACAATTATAATTGAATTCGTTTTACACGCGTTGCGTTGCCGTGTGGAAATTCATGTTTCTTTTTATCCTCCCATTAGCGTTTATTGCTCATAAATAAAAAGAAAAAGTAGGGCGTTCTAAAATTGTATTTTAATACGTGTTTATTGCGTGGTCAGATATGCTTTAAGGGTTAACGATTTTAATAAACCTGGCCGTCTGACCCCGCTGTAAAACAAATTCTGCCGCTGGACCGTTTTAATCTGCACGGTATTAATTAGTATCAATTTTGCATACTATTATGTCCCCTCTATTCCTGTATTCCATTTTCTAAAATTCACACCTGGGCAAAATTAACATTGAAATGACTAATATCAAATTGATAGATTATCGAAATCACTCGACAGGTTAACCGCGCTTCGTTATGAGATATATTTCGCGATTCGCGGTTAAATTTCATTTGTTTCCACCACGGGTGTGAAGGAATCGTCGTATCAAGGTCATATCGGACATTAAACTGCATTTTCCACATAGCGCCGTCCATAAATGGACGACCCGATATCTCTCTCGTGCACATATCTCGAAAAGACCATCGGCGACCTTGATTTGAAGACTATAATATCCGTCCGTGCAAAGTATCGAAAATGATTTCGCACGGCGTTAATGACATGCCCGTTCAAAAGTGAAATTACGCGACAATGAAAATGACACTGTTCGCCTGCTGGAAAAGCATTATTGTCCGTGCGAGACACGTCGTAATTACCATAAATCGTTTTCGAGCCGATAGATCGGACAATAATTCTCATTGATGATGACTAACAGGTCTACTCGTTTACGGGACCTCGTAAAGTCATCAACCATAATTACTTCCATTACTCCAGCAGCAGCTACGGCGGGACAAAATGCCATTATGCTTCTCCATTCGTCTGTCAATTATAACAAAAATCGATCGATAAAGATAATAATCCTACGTCATTGTTAATTACAAAGTTTCTTTAAAAACATTAACAGATGCAGCACTAACGGAAAGAAGTATCATCGAATCCATTCCATTGAATAAGAAGACGGCCATTAAGGAATATAAATTCTTAATAAAATAATACTTTAACCTACCGTCAACATTTAGTATTCATATACATATATTACCAAGTTCCACCAAGTAAAAGCGTAGTTTCCCCATTTCCCTAGATTCCTACTTCCCCCACAAGCTTCAATTAAAACGTGTCAATACCGATTGCCGCACCCAACACGATTCTCCAGATTCTACCGGTCCATTTCGATCGTCCCGTATCGTACTTTCCCTCCCCAGATATTCCTCGTTTCTCCGAATTCACGTTGCACAGGTGCAGAGGGAACAAGAATCGCATTAAAACAAAAAAAAAAGAAAAAAAAAATCATTTCGAACAGTAATTCCACGTACACCCGCGGAGCTCGTGGAATTTCGGGAAGGACCAGCGGTAAACCGGCTCGTAAAATCGGCATAACTCGGCGTTTTCTGCAACAACAGAGCGACCCGACTTACCGACACGGCAAGTTTTCCGTGTATCGCCTCGGGACGGTAAACCGCTTCCGGTCTTCTGATCGAATGAGGCCACTTGGTCAGCAGGTCCGTTCCATCCGATTCTCTGGATCGCGAGTGAGAATCGTATCGAACCGGTTCGCGTACTTACTTAAACACGTTAGCTCCCCCGTTTTGCACCCGAGAGAGAAACACAACGCGAGACCGGGCTTTTGCTGCGGGCTTTTCACGCGACGAGACCGGCACCGGCGAGGACGCGGAACCTGGTGATCTCGCCGCGGAAAAAGATGAAAAAAGAAGAGCAACACAGTAGAAACGAATCATTAGAAGTCATTAAAGACTGCCGCGTGATTTATTCGATCATCTATGACACTTTGCCGTCGAGATGGTTATGCTGATGCTTTCTTATCATTTGTAAATGTTAATCCGATTACGAAGGACATGATGTTAGTTTGTCATTGGATACGTGTTCCCAGATATGTATGTAATATGACGAACGGTTGTTTCGTACAACGGAGATGTTTACGGGGATTCTTTGTATGAGAACTATGTATGATTCTCTATCATTTCTCGAGTATGATTACGTGAATATTTTACCGGCAACTACGTCATGTATATTTACAAATATCCATGTTTAAAAAAAAGGAAGCGACAAACGACTGAGGCATCCGTAAACACCCGTGTTAGTGCACACCAACGTGGCCCCATTTTTCCGCGACTTCCGGCTGGGAAAATTAATGACGAGCCGCCGAGGAAAAAAAGATACCGGGAACGACATTCGACGAGATTAGATACTTATGGAATGTAAGACGGGACAGTGCTACTTACGGATTACTTGAACGTAAACAAAGATCAACTAAGAGTCTTTATACCAGTTATTACATTATTTCCTGTTCGATACAAGTTTTCATATTGAGCACTTGCAACCCGATTATTTCGTCGATTTCACTCCCTACTTACTTGTGGTACCTTTTTCTTTTTTTTTGTTTTCTTTAACCATGCGGCAATTTCCGAGAAAATTAATTGAATCTGGACATTGACGTGCGATCGATCCCGTCGTTAATGCCTCATTACATCGTTTCACCGAGACCACCGACCGATAACATCACGACCGACAAATTCTTACTCCTCCCCGGTCCAGATTTCATTTTCCATTTCCGACGACCCCGTTTTTCCACAGGTTTCCGTTTCGCAAGTACCCGCCGGCGACCCAGAATGACGGGGCAAATGAGGGACGGTCAATTAGCGGGCGAATTCCGTGTCGCGACATTATCGCGGAATGCTACAAAGGCCAACTTCCGGTTCCATGATTTTTCCGCAGGGAAAAACCTGATAAGCGTGCAATCGATTCGACGGACTGACGGTCGTATAATTATTAAACATATGTGTCACTGGGTTAAAATAATCCCGGGATCGACGTGTTCATTTATAAACGGGACTGTAAGATTTTTAATTAAACACTGGTCTCCATCGATAGAGTCATTGATACATCGCGAACTTTCTTCTCATTAAACGCGAACAGTTTCTTCTGAGTAGTTATTAATATCATCGGGTACGATGAAACGTTGGTTACTTGACATAATTGGAAACCATTTGGTTTAAATAAGTGATTTGATCTTTTTAGTTTTGGTACTCGTGTAACGAGGGTTTGGAATCGGTGAGCTAATGAATGACATTCCGTAGTAGGGTACAAATAATAGAATATCCATCTGTTTTATTCGATTGCGGTCTAATTATAGTGGTCAATCAGTGATTACTCGACACTGACACGATTCGAAGCAAGAAATAGCAAATTTACCGTGGCGTTCTGGTCGCGTAAATAATCGCGATAAAAAATCCATTACCCAATAGTAGTAACAGGAGTTATCAGTCGTAAGTATTATTTAACACACTTCGAACGATCGCTATTTTTCTACAAAATTACGCCAACGTGATACAGTCGATTATCGTTTAACAATAGTCGTATTTTAAATAAATTAATACTTAAACAGTTCCACGGTTGTCATGAATGGCATTAGTTATCGTATTATCTTAATGAATTCAGTACTCATCCCATCGTTATAAACTGAATACAAAACTACTTACATTAAAATAACGTGAAAATAATAAATATGGTGCCGAACTTCAAACATACAAAGACAAACGGCTTGCCAGTACTTCGCAGAAATATCTACACTAACAATAACGCATTATTTACAACACACACTAACGGTGATTTTATCACACAAACGAAACGATTATATATCAGCAGGTTCTCGTAAAAGTATTAACGACTTCCATGAAAAGGCTAAACGAATGGAGTAATTACGAGTGTCAATTAACGATTCTTACGATCGATATTCTTGATATCCTCGATAAGCAAGGTCCTGACCAAATGACACCGGATCACTGTGATAATTTCCCTGATACTGATCATCGTGGTGAACATTTTGATCGACGTAGGGATGATTGTTCGAGTTCTCCTTGTAATAAGGATAACCAATGCCGCTTTGAGAGTAAACCGGTGGATGGTAATTCTGCGTCAATGGTTTATATAGCTTAAAGAATCCTATTAATCCTGGGATCACGATCGCCAGGAACCCTAAGAATTTCTTGAACGATGCCAGACCCAAAATCAACGGTAGGAACAGCAGCAGCTTCAACTTGAACAACTTCAGAACGATCAGCATTGGAATCAGAAGCTTCCTTAGCTGATGTCGGGCTGCGTGATGGAAATTATAAACGATTAATTAAGTTTTAACTGTAATCTACTAGTTGGTAAATCAAACAGGGTGTTCGGAAGTGGAATCACCGAGAAAATACTTACAAAATAGAGTGTCTTTCTTATTCTCAAGAGTGTCAATTTCGTCGGCGATTTCATCCAGAAATCGTGGAGCGTACACCTCATTATCACCTGTTTCCGAGGAAGGTATGTACAACTCTATGGCGACAGTTTTTACAAACTTCTCTGCCTTCCTCATAGCAAACTTCATCAGTTGATCCCACTCCGATTCTCCGGACCTGAAAAGGTAAACGATTTTAACAAACTTGAACTTGCCAGATATGAATATGAAAATCATTTCGAAATTTCCTGTCGTCATACCTGGGCTGGCTGGAGTACTCGTACGGCTGACGATTCACCTCTTTCACCACGTCCCTGGACATCCTGACAACTTTCACGTAGTCATTTAAATTGTACTGGGCCTGATCGAAAAAATCGGAGAAATAACCGAGTGCCTGGGATTTAAAGCACTCCGCCAGATCGCCGGTCAAACACGCCTGATTCGTTTTCGCTATATATGGGTCCACGTTACGACCGGTCCCAAATCCGATCCAATCGAAGAGATTCTTCCCCTCCCGGGTCCTGTTTGAGGGCACGTTTCCCTGCGACTCTGAAAGAATTCAAAAAAACTTATAATTTCTGAGAAGAAACGAGAATTCCGACACTTTATAATTCGGAAAAGAATTCAATCGCTTCGTAGTGCAAACAATGTCAGCGATCTCAAACAGGAACGCGAGAAGCATATTTAAATAAAGAGTACACAACGCGGCTTATGGCATTCCCATACCGTTATTTGACCAAATCATTGACACTGTGCTATACATCGTTTTACAGTGCCAAATTCTAACGCCCAGTCACGTAGTCCCAACTTACTAACAGTTACTCAAATTCTATTTATAATAGATTGCCTATCCATAAGAAAACACTCTTTCTAAACTAGCCACAATTCATACTATTAGTATTAACATTAATTAATAAAATACTAGGTTAAAGTACTAGGTCGTTCCATATTCTATTGTTGAATTCTTTGTTAATTATTGAGTATCGTGTCTCTAATACATCGTTAATTAAATAAATGTAAAATTTCACATTTTACCCGAGACAATAGAAATTATGCAACGACCCACATTTAAATCGTGTGTATTTATTATTATATGTATATTCATAGTATCAACATTCGCATCTCTCGTCGAATTAGTTGTCAAACTCACCGCGTCCCTCGGTTCGTTCTCCGGAAGTCGCATCCTCGAAGGTAACTCTTCCATCCGCTTGGCAGGGTACCAACAGCGTCACTGACAGAAGCAGAGCGTGTGTTACCAGCAACGGCGCTAGTCGCATGCTGCTCACCTGGACGTTGCACCTGTAGTCACGTGTCTTTATCGACGCACATTTCACGTGCACAGAATCACGGATGGGCACCACGACTATGTTACTCGGTAACGCGAATATTCAAACGTGGTACCGACGCGAAAATTCATTTATAATAAACGGACTTGTTGTACCCGTTTGTTTTTTTTTAACGGAATTCACGAATATCGATTAATCAACGTGTTAACGAACTTCGTCGTGTCAAAGGCTTATCGCAACGACTTGCGTACTGACATCGCTTCACGATTTCGAAGGGGGGAAAAAAAACGCTCGTCGTGATTCACGAACCGCACTCGAATGTCCGTGAGAGCAAGTTCGATCGCCGCCACGCTGTAGTTTACAAAGTGCCGTTACCCGGTCGGACCAATCAAAAGCCACGGATGAAAGGAACCGGGTCCGTAACCTTGTATTCCGACCGTGCACGTTTATTATTCGTCACGTAGCCGCAACGTTGTTACACGACGATCCCGCGAGCAACGATCTGTTTCCGGGATTCCTCGATTAAAGTTCTATGCAAATGTTTGCGCAACGGTCGTTCGCACCTTTCGAGGAAGATCGTTAAATAATGTGTAACTCGATTGTTTTACCGACAATATCGATCTCGACATGGAAATAAATAAATATTTTTAAAAAGCCAATTTTAGACGAATGCACAGTGGTAATGGAATGAAATCAGAATTACAGCATTATTTATGATTACGTAATTCGAGTTGCACGGGGTTACAGAGGGTTAATAAGAACCGATAATCTAGGCAATTAATTAACTCGGGTGAAATCGATTATGTTTCGCGTAACACCGTTGCAGCATTCAGATTCTAATACGTTACGATAGCGTATCGAAATTTATTACCGTTTTCGAAAATGGTGACGTACAATCGAAAGGAGGATCCCGAAAAGGAGTACGAGTGAAATGAACGAAAACTGGGGCGTTTATTCCGAGCGTCAGCAACAGTTTCTCACCTTTCCAATTTGAAAGTAAGCCGGGAAAATGTGTGCACGTCCAATTCGCCGTGAACGCTAATTTTTCCTTTTTTAGCGGAACGGACGGTGCTCTCTGTTTGACCAAAAATCAACGTGAGACATCTGCCCGCGTTTGCCCGTCTCATTTATAGGATACGGAGCGAAAAGGGGGAGGGAAAGGTCGGTTAGGTTTGTCGTAACCGCGCGCAAGGAAATAAAATAAAAAGAAGACGTTTAAAAATCGAAAGTGAAAGCAGTCCCCCGGATATAGGACCGGAACCTGGGGGTTTCGAGGAACGAGAAGAGAATCGCTGGACTTTCCTTTACAGTTTAACGACGTCGCGTGCGTCATCGCGACGGTCATCTCGTTCTACCTTACCTGGGACGCCCACACGTTTGTATCCCACCTTTTCGCTGACCCTTTCAATTTCTACGTGAACGTTCTCGTTCGCCACGAGTCGTGTCTAAAACTTCGAGCAAATGGGATTATTATGTTCGTCACGAAACGTTTACATGAATTTCGTATCGGATTCGTGGAGGACGCGAGAGCTTAACAATCGAAATTGAAAAAACGAAAAGAAAGTTACGATCGAATTTTCGAAAAGGCACGCATTACGTCGCTGATTGATATTCTGTGTTTATTAGCGCACTGTACATCGATACGTCGACATGCGGTACGTAAAGTCAAGCTCGACCCTGATCGACTAAATAAATTAATCTTAACGCTAAGTAACGCGGAACTTTCACACACCACACACGTAATTAATAAATTAACACCCACTGATCCATGCGACGCGGAAATAAATAATAACGGAGTCCAATCCGGCGAAGATAATTGAGGACAACGTGCAGTTAAACAAACATAAACGCAAACACTGTACGTTAATTAAAAGTTAATCTCTAAATCGTGAATTGCAATTATGTTCGTCGATTCCTTCGTGAAACCGAAATTCTAAACGATACTCCGAACGATCGTCGCGACAGAAATAATTAATAATCGAATAAATAACAAATTTTCTTACCTATATACGAAAGTTATTCTAATAGTCACTCGTATTATTATACCTACCTAAATTTTTCCTTCGATCACATCATGCATGCTCGTGTCGAGGCACACGTAAACAAGTTTTAAACAATCTCTGCTTGCAATAAGCCCGCTATTACAAGAGCACAGCATTAAAATACCGGTAATTGTATACACGGTGTACCGTTACCACTGTGATCGATAGAATTATCATCATCCTTTCCTCGCATACTTATTATCTCCTCGCGCACATACATACATATATGTATCTATGTACTCGGTGAAATAATTTCGGGTGCCCCGGTAAGTACCTTCGGTATTTACTGGAGCATTACCGTTCGAAACACTAGATGACAGGTCGCAGACTTTAATTGCGCGCATCCTGTCATTCTACTTGTTAGGATACAATTGGGAAACCGCGTCCCTGTGACGCTCGAAAGCCTGGCGCACACTTTTATACATATGTATATACATGTATATATATGTAGCTGTCGTGTTGTTTATCTCCGAATTCTTGATTAGATTTAATTTACACTTTAACATGTACAAAGACACCGGGGATCGACGAGTCACTTTTGCCACGTGTTTTTAAAGCTGTAGCAATTTAAATCTTAAGAACCAATTGTTCCAGTAGTCCTAAGTAAAATCTGCGAGAAGTATAACATGGATTACAGGAAGTTCTAGGGACAAGATTTAAGTTCGACGCTAGGGAATTCCTGTCGACCTATTAAACTACGAGCGATGCGATCCCAGGTGGCATACGGTCAACCATGGAATGGTGAACCAGTGTTTCTCAAACCATGTGTAACCGGGGTTAGAAAAGCCTCTTAAACAACACCACGATTTACGTAACAGTGTGCGTGGAGTACAACGGGCTAAAACCTACATGTTCGTTCATAAGTCGTGAGACACTTGAAACTTTGGATCGAGAATGATTCGAATTTGGAGAGTAAGTATAATTTGAATAAAATTAATTTATAGTGTCAATTTTGATTTGATACTGTTACCGTTTGACAATTCTGGAGATAATAGAGATTTTAGAGCTTTAAATTTCTACCCGTTTAAAAAATCCAGCACTATGAAACTTTTAACATTATAAAATATCTACGCGTTCGATTCCCGAGCCCAGAAACTTTAAAATTCAGAAATTTCTACCCACTCGACCATGAAGGTCTCGAAAACATCATCTATCGATCATAAGATCGTGTTCCATGACTTATCAACGTACATAGGTGTACATAATAATCCCTTTCAAACATGGTCCTCGACAAAACAGCTTCCCAACACTTCCGAATGCCCAGCGTTCGAATCGAGGACCCCTAACCGACAATCCAGGCTTTCTATCCTAACGAGTTTCCCACCGGACACATTCTCCGTGACCGCGATCGATCGTCGGCTCGATCCTCTACAATTTTCTCGCGTGAACAAGTTTATCAATGTCCTGATACGTTGCCAGCATCGCTTGATTCTGCCTGAGGGTCTGATCTTCCCTGGCACTAGCGCAACTGGCGTACGTGTCCTCGCACTTAACTCCGTCCTGACCGTCTTTCGCAGCTTTCATGTACCTGAAGAACCGAAGCACGTCAGGATTGTCGCTGCTGGGCCTTCTCAGTTCGTTCAATTCCCTCGACAACTGCGCAGAGACCAAGTTCGAATAGGGTGCGTAACGTGCGGGACTTCTGTACATTGCGCACACAGCATATTCCCTGCAACCCTCCGTGGTGTGTCCGAGACGAGAGAAAACAGCATCCAGACGTGAGAGAAGGGGCGAGTAGAACGGATCGTAGTTGGTCAGCAGCAAAGAACTCGTGGGGATCTCGTGGAAGACCTGTCGTTGCAATTAACACGGTTTTACGCGTTGGTTTTTCGAACGGCTTTGATATCCGGCCGTCGCGTTTTATTGTAACCGCATAATGGATGACTCTACCGGCTGGTATGGAAATGAGAACGCGTTCGCCAAGGGTAAACAGTTTAATCAGTGGATCTAATGACGTGTCCAATGGTGGTGAACCGTTAATGACGTTTAACAAGTCACATTTCGAATTTGCAATGCGTTACCGCGGTTGAAACAGCAATTTACGATGGGAAGGATGTTAGTCTTACGTTTGAATAGGGTAATCATGATAATAATGGCTTACCTTGAAGTCCTGCTTCTTAGCTAAACCGTGGTTAGCCACGTGTCGGGTGTAATAACGATCGGATAGAGCATTTGCGTGAGTTATTCGAGGATCCACGTAAGAATAACGCGATGAAATTTCCGGGGACTTTTGTATCATGCTCTCGTCGTACATCGCGGATGCTGGAAGCGTTCCCACGGGTTGACGGGTCAGGTAGTCGTCGTTATAGAGGTCCGAGTTGTCCTTGAACTCGAAGTTTTCCTCCGGTGGTGCCGTTGTCTGCGAGGATTGCGCGAACGATGAAACACCTAGGGAAATAGAAGTGTTA
Source organism: Mimumesa dahlbomi (assembly GCA_917499265.3). Classification (NCBI taxonomy): domain Eukaryota; kingdom Metazoa; phylum Arthropoda; class Insecta; order Hymenoptera; family Crabronidae; genus Mimumesa; species Mimumesa dahlbomi. Next base: position 3,100,185 of record OU824114.1, on the reverse strand, counting down.
GGAAAAAAACCTTTGCCATATTTCAATTATTTCAGCCAATACAAATAATAATATAGATGTTCGAGCGTCATTGAAATTATATCGTACCTTTGCCAACTATATTACCGATACTGCCGATGATACTTGGTAGGAATAGAGCCAACAGAACGCTCTTAATTATCTGAACGCCGAATATCAGTGGTAACAGCAGCTTCTTCAGGCCGAACGCTAGAAAACCAAGTCCGAATCCTGTTAAAAACGTACTCTTTCCCTGAAAGATGGCTGAAAGCAAAAGTACCAGCCAATTAAAGCCCTGCGGTTAGTCCTGTAAGCCATGCTGCAGCCAGCATTCTATCGTCGTCCGTTCCTCGACCTCCACGTGCCAGATTCGCTGAAAAACTCCACGCGAATTTGCCGAATCAACGACGATTCGAAGATTCGTCCTGCGAACGGCGATCACGCACCATGATTCTCACGCGATTCCACGATCAAAGCCATTCCCCGATCGGTTGTTTAGTCCTAATGTTTTGCCAATTAGCGGTGAACCCCAGCATCGTTAACCATTTTAGCCCCAGAAAGCCAATCAGTGATTTAAAAGCGTTAAATCTTAACGAACGTACTAACATCGACGTCACGTTTCTCCTTCGTTCGATCTTTCTCGTCAGACAACGATCGACGTAACTACGTTACTCCCGAAATGTAATCACATGCCCCCGTTAAATTAATCACTTCGTTCGTACATCGTTACGTCATCCGTCGTCACCTGACGGTGGATCGATGAAAAACATCGATTCCTTCGATAGGAGTGGCGGTAGTACGTGCGTTAGAAAAGCGTGACTCGACGTCGTTCCGTGGACTCACCGGTGAAGAAGGTTCTAGCTTTTCTAGTGGGAATTAAATCCTGGCTCAGACGTATCTTTACTACGTGTTCTCTGGCATATCGACGAACTTTATCGAGAAGGCTGGCGTCCGGCTCGTCGTCGTTACCTTTTTCGTCTTTCCTCGCGACGCCGGTATCGCCGTTTCTTATTATCTGCACGGAATCCGTTACGTTGTACGTGTCGATCCTGGATAGTCTATCCAATAGATCCGATAGATCGCCCCGTAGACATGGTACCGTAACGTCACCACGGCAATCCGTTCCGTTTGTCCCCGGCGTCGACGTTGAATTCTCCGTTTCCGTCCGCTCGATCTGATACTTCGACGCGTCGTCGATCTGTATCATCTGATTGATGTTCATATCGAATTTCGTCGGTTTCCCCGACATATCGTGCGGATGATGATCATCCATCACTTCCATCGTCTCGTCGTACTCGCCGGACAACGACACCTCGTTCTCGCGATCGTATCTACTCTCGTTCAAGGCCATCTCGGCCACGTGCTCGTCGACCCCGTGCACCCGATTCGCAGAGCACGCGACAACAATTATCACCAGCACGAAAATCGTGCCGTCCCGCCTCGTCCTTGCCATCGCGACCTTGTTGAACAACACCGCGTGCTTCGACTCTACGGCTAGCTGCTACTTTTACTGCCGAGACAGAACTGCATCTCGATCCGGCGCTCCTGCTTGACGTCCTGCGAACGAGAATTAACGATACCCTCCGTGTGTCAGGTTTTCCTTCTCAAACGAGTTGGATTTATTTGTTATACCCGTTAGAGTGTATTTATAACTGTCCCGTCACGCGTTTACCTGTTCTCTTTGTCTCACTCTGTTTTCGATTAACTCTGTTTAGAAAAATCATCTATAAACCTTGTCCAACGTATATATGTATGTATTAATCTATTAATGTACATATATACGTGTGTTATAACCTCCCGATATTCAAACGTGAACAATTTTTACTCACAACACAATCGAACACTCCGTACGATGCTCAATGATATCCCTCAAAGAAATGGTATAAATTTCCAATAAGAAAATCCAATTCGGAAACAATGCCCGTGGAAGTTCAAACGACACCTGGACGTCTACTCACTTCTGATTAGACACGTAGGTGACATCAACGACGTCGTCCTTGCGGTTTAATCCTGGTCGGTGCTAGATGGTCCACGATCTTTGGAAGTCTCTTTGGGAAATGGGTAAAAATCGTCGGTGAAAGGGACCGTGGATCAGGACGATCGAAAAGTGAGAAACATGCACGACGGTCGGCTCGGTACTGGCAACAGGTCTGCGTAGAATCGACTGGACTGATCCGATCTGGGTTACCCGGCCATCCGTCTGTCCGTCCCTCTATCCGTTCCTTTCCACCTTCCTCTCTTCCACGTTCGTTCATTCGTCGGTTCCCGACCGGGCCCCGGTCTTTCTCTCTCTGTCCCCGGAGAACGTCAAAACGTACGTACGTATGTCCGTCGACGATTCTCCACTCCATTCAAATCCGATCGAATTCGTTGCGGGTCTAATGACGATTTCACTTGCTGGAATTTCGACCGATCTGCTGGCGGATGTGGACCTCCCCCCCTTCTTTCGGGAAGTTGTGATTTTTTCGAAGAATCTTTGTACATTGTTTCGTACGGCCCGTTTGAGTATATTCGAAAAGGGTAGGGAATATTTGTTTTGGAGAAATTACGTGGAATTAGTGAGGCGATAGTTTCTTAGAAAGATTCGTATATGATAGGTGTGAAAAGGATGTGGATGTATTAGAGAATAGAGGTTTTTCTAATGTCGTTGCACCGTCGACATAATTTCTTGAATGCCTAATGAAAAATACGTTATGCTTGTGATACTTACTTTTTAACTGGGTTTTAAGTGGGTTATCGATCCGGTTTCAGCTTTGTCTCATACTCGGTTCAAGTTCGTCGAAAGATTTCCGTTGATTGCCGTTCGTCGGCCGCGGTTCTCGCGAATTTGAATTTTAAATTGCCAGGTATCCGATGTATCACCGATCGTATTATCGTTCATCGGACCTTAAAGAACGAACGAACGAGACTCGTCGGTTCGAGTGCGTGTCCGTTGATGGGATCACCCTAATTTTCGTTGGTAACGGTGACGATATTTACCACACGCATCCACGAGCGGAGGCCTTCCGCTCAAATCCAATCAAATTCGACACGAATCCGGCCGACGACGACGCACACTTTTACCGACGATTTCACCGCCCGTCGACGAATGTTTCACGATTTCGAGGGCATTTCGGTGATTCCCCACGATCGCGCGAGCGTGGATTTTACGCTGACCTGGAGAACCTCGATACATGCGTTGAATTTTTATAAACTGGACGGTTTCCCGTTCGGACAACACGTAAAAACTGTTACCATACTCTTATTATAGCTGCTGCGATATCCCGAAAACGCGAAACGACGGACCCGTCAAGTGGAACGAATCGTAAACGATATTAAAATCGGCTTGGGGTTAATGACCCGCGGAATCATTTCGATGATGATTACACGAATTTCAGTGTCCCACGGGGACAGGATACGCGAGTGTTTGTACGTCGTGGTAAAAATTTAATTTGGGAAAGAAGGTCATAATGGAATGTAGTCCTACCTGTATTAAGATTCTCTTGCCTGTAACGTACGCAGCAGTGGTTCGACAGTACTTACCGGAATATCTTTCTCTCGTAAGTTAGAGTTTAAAGTATTCACCGATCGCCGCCGGCTACATACGTCGTGGTAAACGGAGAAAAATCTCGGTTTCATCCACGTCGGCATCATTCCGCCGCGTAAAGTCGTATCATGCTCGTTTATCATCGAGAGGGAACATAACAGGCGTGTACGGATCCACGATAGAATATTATTTATTACACTTGTTTCTTTTACAGAATGCAGAACCACTTTGGTAACATAATTGCCTATTAATTAAACTCAACAATGAATTATATTATATATAATACGATAACGATATATGAATCATTTGAAAATATCTAAAATAAATAATCCCTCGTACCACTTAGACACTTATAAATAATTCTAATAAAAAAACAACATAAGTAATCATCCGTTAAATCTATAATACTATGTTTTCTCACCCGGCGATAATCCAGGAGATAATTAAAATTAATAAATATCATAACTGGCAATAAAATTACATTCGCCATTTCTCGTAGACTCTCGTCCGCAATAACTACGTGTTTATCTCAACAATAATATTATATTAAAAATATCTAAAACATCGAGACAGTCACGCCGGCAGGCTTTGTAATTTTTTCCCTTTTTATTTCCCGGAGCTTACAAAACACCCTGTATATCCGCCGGCGTACGCATCGTGACATGTAAGCCAGGCCCGTTATGTTAATATTCCCTTTTTGTTCGGTAATAACGTAAGAACGTAACGGTCGAGTTATCCCGAGCGAGTGCAGGTCGCGTATCGGGTCTAAGACTTCGCGTTCGTTTCGATCGGCCGTACATACGTATATACATACATACATACATAAATACATACGTATATACGTACGTAGATAAATACATTTCCGATTCCCGGCTACCGTTCCATCGTCGCATTGTTATTAGTTTCGTCGATGGCCACCTCGCGTGGAAGCGGCCGTGTCTCTGACGGGACGGGAGCCGATAACGGTCCCGACCGATGCGTGGGTCACGCGTGCACGAAAGCGCGTACACGACGAGTCCAAATCTGTCAGTAGGTCAGCGACGCCAGGGGCCGACGCTCTTTCGAGTTTCCAATGACGACCTTGACCGCCGCACGCAATTCGATCGGGGCCTGTCCCTACACCATGGACGAGTCAACGGGTTATTAAGGATGATTACTGTGGCAGGGAACCGAAATCTTGGGAGAGATGATGACTCCAGCATCTCAAAAAGTCTGGGATAGGAATTTTAAAGGGTGATAAAGTCGGGGTGGGACTAAATTTTAAAATAGGAAATCTGTGAAGAGTGGATCGTAGGGAATTTAATGCAGAGAACTGTCTAAGCGAGGAAATTTCCAAGCGCAGTAATTTGGACGCATAGACAGTCCCAAATAGAGACACTGCAACACATGAAAGTGTTTAAATACTGACAATTCAACGCATAGAAATTTGTAAAAGTAGACATTTCCAAACGTGGAAATTTCAACCCAAAGAATCTTCCAAGTACGCAAACCTCAGGACCTAATAAACTATAAGACAAAACCTCGACAAGTAGAACACCTTTACAATAAATACCACGTCGATACCAAACCCCGTAAAAAAAAATAATCCCATCTATTATGCATCCACCTAATAAATTCACAGTGTCCCAGAGACAGTCACGAAACTTCGAACACGCGTATGAATTCACGCTCACGAAATCTCGATGTCGGGTGCAGATTGTCTCGAGTGTCCCGGTACACGTTGTCAGTCTTGTTAAACAAAGTCGCGTGCAAATCGGGTTCGTTTGCGGAACGAGGAGAACAATGCGTGGTCGATCTGTAGAAAGCAGGTGAATGCGTGAGTCTGTTCCGCGGCTTTGTAACGGTGTTGCGTCGATATGTCATCTAAAAACGCGACACCGTGTGAAAGTCATTCGGTGAGGTTCGATTATTGGCCGACAATCAATACTAATTTACGTCTCACCGGGGAGAAGTGCGAACGTTTATTAACGTATTTAATATCGGGTTAAGATATTTAGGAACGAGGAAAGGAGATTAGTGAACCATAAGGGAAACCATTGGCACGTGAAAAAATACATTCCGGTTTTAGAGTAACCTCCTAACTGTTCGCTAGTCGAACCTCTACGATATTCTTGATTGGAATATTTACAACGACAAGGATAGATATTCTTGTTTCTTATCATCCATAGGGGTTGCGATATCCCTGGTAAACCAATTGCGAGGGATAGGGTTGAGCATCGTTCCTGTGCCAAGATAGATCATCCTGTCCGTATCCTTAAAAAGAAATGAATAATTATAATTTTAATTAACGGTGTTACTGGTCCTGTTCTTTTAATCACTGATGTAATAATTCTAGAAATATTTCGTCTGGAATAATTTTTATAAACAACACATCAACAACATGTCCTTTTTGTAATTTTATTAAACAGTAAAAAGTATCAGTCGACTGACCTGTCACAGTTGAGTGACAGTATTGAACGTACCTACGCTCCGAAGCATAATATAGTCGTTCGAATCATCATACGAGTCATCGAATTTGATTACGCGTTACGTATTTCAGCGCAACGTTGTATCGCAAATTCCAATTGATTTTCTTCGTGTATTATTTCTCGTACAAATCCGCAAGACGTGATTGTACGTAACGTTATAGCGTTTAATAGCCAATCATGGATAAATGGATGTATTAGAAAAATATAATCTCAAAAAGATTGATTCAAACGTTACCACATTTTAAATTCTTAATTAAATGTCTTTAAAATTAAAAAATTTATAATATCATTTTCCTCCCATGTTCTACTTATTTGTGGTGATTAGTTTTAATTACTCGATTTACCTGTTGGATAATCGGCAGGTGCCTCGGCGGCGGTTGCCCACACGTGGTAAGGATACGCTGGTGCCGGCGGTGCTGGACCAACCTTGCACACCTTCAGATGCGAGAGAATGGACGGAGCAATTAGAATACCGAGACCGATGATCTTTTTAATAAAATGAACACCCAAGAAGATCGGTATAAGCAGCAGCTTCAACTTCAGCAGATTCAGCAGTATAAGAATCGGCAGAATCACGGATTTCTTCTTCTTGAAAAGCCGCCAGTCTGTTTAAAATTCATATTAAAGGTGTCAATCGAAATTTGCAAGTCAAACCCGACCCCGAACAGCGTATAATTTTCAATGAATTTAATTAATTCAAATTGCTTTACATTTTTAATTGCCACTTTTCACGTCTATCTTTTCAATAGAAACAAATTTAGCATTCAGAGATTTTATTTCACAGTATATTCACAATTTGAATGACTCTTTAAAAAACGTGAGTATATTTTATTTCTCACAATACAATTGAATAGAATGATTTACCTTCCGGTGTTTTGCGGTTTTGCATTTCCGTCAGCTCGCTCTCGTCCACGATCATCGGCATACTACCGAAACTCCTGGCCCCTAGGGAATTGTCGACCGTGTAGACGAGGGCGCGTTTCGTGAGTAAATCCTCCACGGCGTCCCTCACGAAATTCAGAGTGTCTAACGCCATGCTTTTGAAGGCCCGCGATCGCGGGAGTTTCGGGATGACGGACTGTTGCTGCATCGATGGTATTCGGACAATTCGGAATTGACCGTAGACGAATTCCTACATCGACATAACGTCACGCATTTAATTATTTTCATTTTTGCCCCACGTGCTTTAGAATCCAATAGACACGGTATTCTAAATTTCCGCGTGTGATTCGATAGTTCTACTACAATAAATCCCGCTACCTAGCCAATCAAGCATACTCCGTATTTGATTGTTCGGTACAAAGATACGAGGAACAGTAGCACCTGCGCAGCTCGACTCATGAATTATTCAGTATTGAAACATAAATCTTGCACGCGAACGGATCGCCGATTACGAAATCGACATTGAACGGTGAAAATTGAGATCGATTTTCTCTCGAAGTTTGTTTACTTAGAGCGCGCCACCTTGAACAGTAGAACTATACATATAATACCTTCTCCCTCACGATATCGTGGAACCACCTGACAACCCTGTACGTCCCACAGGTGCGAAAATCCTTCAGCGATTCGCAATCCACGCGACATTTCTCCACAAAAGTGGTCGAGTTGTTGTCCAAACTCAACGAGAACGTGTTACCGCAACATACCACCAGGAACACGAGGCACCTCACTACCCGCGACATGGGGAACCCATCGGGTCGACCGGATTTCTCATCCCCGTCGCACTCCATGATCCAAAAATCCCAAAAATCACTGATCCACCGAATAAACGATTTCGGACACTTTAATCCACCGTGTGCAAATATTTTCGCGCGAACAGTTCCATCGTTTCTCAACGTATTGTTTGCGCGGCAGTTTTATCCTCGATCACACGCGGGAAATTTGAATTTTACGACGCGTTCGAGCGTCTTCCGCGAGCAACGTGTTATTCGAGGATCTATCGGATCCCGAATATCTGCTCGGAGGATCGAGAAAACGTGTTCGCACGTTGACGGATGCAACGTGATAAGGTGTTTCGCGGCCGCCGCGGGATGCGGAAAGGCGTGATTAGGTTAGCACAAGCTCACTGACAGTAGTTAGAAGCGTGTCTTGACCATTTATACGTGGTGCATTTAGGTCGGTGGGGGTACCGGTCCATGGCTTAGATAATGCTGCACGGAGACTGGAACCCGATTGCACGGTGCACCATCGCTTGTACAAGCGTTGCAGAACTTGTATATCAGGGTTCGCGTGTCGCGTCGACGATTCACCGAATCTCATACGAGTATTTTTCTTTTTCGTTGGATTTTGTTCTCTCGCTATCAAAATGAAACGTTACAGGGAACATTTGTTTCCGTGTCAGAACAAAACGATGTGACACGGCGCGGCGACTTGTTGTTCCGTATTCGTTGAAAACGGACGAACGTTAACGGTAAGTCCTGTATAATAGTTTAGTGTAATGATGAAGAATAATGAAGCTTTGATCCAAACGTCTGAGAAAAGAATGGCGGTGAACCGCACGACAATTGGAAATACATGTCCCCGTTTCCTATTATCCACCGCGACCCCATCTGCGGCGAAGAAAAAAATCAAATGCCGGGATGAGAATCAGCGTGAAAACGGTCGAAACGTCGTAAAAATTCCCACGTCACAGAGTACAGATGCTGTTTCCATTATCTCGGTTTGAAAGCGGGTAATCAAGCTTCGGACGATGTCTACGAAGTAATTACAGTCGCACCAATCGTGACAATCTATCGCCCGATCGTTCGAGTAAGTTTGATAGCGCGTTGTAAAATCTCGATTTAAGTATGGCAGACCCTAGAACAGTCGATTCACTTTAATAGACTATACCAGACCGTGAAACCACTTTACGAGACCGGTTTGTGTCGCGATATAGATCGACCCATTCGTGGGTCATCACGGGTACTGTATTCTTATGGGGCGCGGTCGATAAAAATACTGGAACACTTATTTTTACGTATAATTCGACTTTTCACAGGGAAATTTTCTTCGACCCTCAAAAGGAGAGATTTTATCCCCGAACTCTCTGAACATTACCATGACAAGTCATCTGTGGTAAAGTATTTAGATATTAGAAACTACGAGAAAAATCCTTTCCAAAAGAATCTACTTCGTAGATCCCGAGGGAGAAAGAAACAACAGCCAATTAACAGGAGTGAAAAAACACAGCAGCCGGAACTCTTTAACGAATTTCATGTTTTACGATCGCAGTCGAATACTTCTCGAATTTAACCCAATTACAAGCGATCGATGACACAGTTCCTCCGATCGTATTCACGAAAAATGAATTTTACGAGGCCCCGTAAAGAGACAGAAATTCTCGATGACTGTAACCTTCTTCAAGGAAGTACGGAGTGCCATTTTCCCTCGACACTTCCACACCTTCGTAGCTACGGCGAGATTTACTACGATGATTTATGCAAATATCTTTCGGTTCCAGGAGCTCATTTATAAAATGGTACGGAGATTCCTGTTCGTGAAATTAAAACATCCGCGGTGCATTTTTTCCCTCTCGCAGGAAAGCTCATTTCATCGACGTTCCAATGGTCATAAATTCCGTTCGCGACGAAGTGAAGAACAGATTTCTAACTTGTCACGTTTTCGACGGTAAATCGGATACGCGTGGTTCTGCGAAGACGGTGTATTAATTCCATTCGCACATAGTTTATGGTATTACGTATCGTTTCGTGGGACACACAATTTTATACTATACGATGTTATTAAGCTGTTAGTTCGATGCGGCAGGTTTCGATCGCCTTCGCTCGACGTTACGACTCGAACTCGATGAAAAAACGTATCTCCAATGAAAAGTAGACGCATGATCGCGTTCATCCTCTGGAATTATGCGATAAAAAGAAGTCTCGATATAGGGTAAAAAGAAAAATCCTCGGTACATCGCCGGGCAACCTGCTTACCCTGTTCCTTTTGATCCCGTTCGAGTTATCATTGAGGATATAACACGATAATCCCATTGCGCTGGATTCCTGATCCGTGCAGACTCTGTATTCGCGACAGGAAGGAAAACGAGCGTCTACATACATAACGATTGCGACATCGGGAGAAAATAAAAAAACGAACCAGATCATCGGACGACGAGTTTCACGTACACTGCCGTCCACAAGTCGTGGGACGAAGAGAGAATTTTGAAATTTTCTAGAAATTCCGGGATGCGGACTTTCAACGCGCAAAAATTTCTGCGAGCGAATATTTTCAACGCGTAAATCTTTCTAGGCCAAATATAACAGTGCTTAAAAATTTTCGAACGTTACAAGTTTAAAGCTATGAGATTAACAACTCTGAAGTGATTACTTTGAAGTGTAATTTTACGCAAATTATAATGATATGTTTTATTTTTAGTCAGCCTTATAAGAGGAGTGGATTTATCGTCCAATGACTTATGAACGGACGTATATGTGCGATATAAACGCGATTCATTGCAATATCGGAGTCTGGTATAGTTAGGCTCTGATATACAATGATAATTAACTAAGTTTTAACCGCTACGATCGCGTTTTTGTGATGCTACGTGCGTTCACTTCTCAATTACCTCTATCTTCGTCACCTAATTATGGAAAATTGCTGCAACGAGTTTATGAACGCGATAATTGGCGTTGAAAGTCGGTACGTGGAAGGAGAATAGAACCGAAAACCGCGAGATCGAGGTCTAGTTAACGGGCAGCTATTATCATAAATTTCCAGCCATAATAGTAACGTAATTAGACAGTTTATGTATTCTATTTGTCGTGAGACTCTAGAATGACTAATAAATCCGTTCATGATCGAAAGAAGTCATACTTTATAGACGAACGGTTGATGAAATTCGCAGGTCAGCTCGTTTTACTGCGGCGAATGTAATCGCACGCGAGTTATGTAAAGAGAAATGAAAAATATTAGCTAATATAGGGTGACGTTATGGTATCCACCGTGAAAATCTCAATGGAATATCATGCCACGTGAAAGTATTCCTCGGCAGCGAGCGTAAAATCGATTAAGCGACGGACATCAATTACATAGAATTAACCCATCCTCGATAACCGCGTTTACCATCGCACACATCTAACCAACAGTTCTTTCCTTCTCGTCATTAGCTTCCTCATAAGTAGCTCAAACTATTGCTGTAAAAGAACAAATGCCAATGAAATGTTATTTGGAAAGGGACGAATTTATAACACGCTTCGTAATCGCGCTACTCTTTCGTACGCTGATCGCCGGTATGTAAATACCGATAGAAACCTATTTTCGTTATCAGCATGGTATCTAGATGCAACTCGTCGCTGTGATTTAGAAGATAATACGTAGAAAATGGGACGGACATTTTTATTTTCAGAAAACCCACACCGTTTACGGATCATCGATCACTCGCTTTCGGCGACTGACTCCGCTTTTCTAAAAGTGCAAAAATCTTCACCCAAGCATCGCGGACGTACAATTATCACGAGGTGTTCGGTGGTTTCGTAGGGATCTTGGGAAGTGAAGAAAAAAATTAAACGGATCGAATTCCGGTGAAAGTATCGACCGGCGGTCGCTGAAACCCGTGTCATTTTGCACGTTACGTCGGAACCCCGCGCAAAAAAGAATTGGACCAGTTGACTTTTTCCACGATGGTATCCGAGTGTCGGTAAGTATACCAGAATTGAAATGATGTCACTAGGTGAAACACGAGGTGCCCCCTTAAAAAGCTGTCGTAAATATCGCTAAGGTCTTCTTTTTCGGTCATAAATGAGGCACGCGTTAAGGCATGTAACATAAATTCGGAGAAATTTTACAACGACCGTCCGTTATCAATAAAAAACATTGGTAACACTGCTATTCCATACCCCGTACACAATTTCTTCATCACAAATCATCCGAGCCTGTTCTCCCGAAGTAATTCCCGAGGTTCATACTAATTCCTTAGATCTCTCTGATATCTGAGTAGCAACACGTGCAAGAAATATCTATGCGACACAACATTCAACCCACGGAAATGTCAAACGTACCAAAGGTACTCTAAATAACAAATTTAATATATTCTCAACTTCAGGGGAGAATTTCCAAGTGTCCCAATATCTTGACGGACGGACGTTCACATGCGTAAACGTTGCCGTTGACTTGCAATCGGGTTACCGGAATGTCCGGCGTCGTGCCTTTCGTTTTCGGTTTCAGCTGCACGTACGAACAGCTCCCGGCAAGTGTGTCGATCCTTACGGCAACCGTCAGACGGACAAATGTCGCGGCGATAATCGCGCGGAATTGATTTCGACGTCCGCGCACGTAGTTGAAGACAATTGAAACGACAGGCTCGTCCTGATCGCCGGTGCATACCTATGCAAAAAGCAATTGGCCTTCTTCCGGAAGTACAAAGCCACGGTGATTTACGAGCAACAGGTTCTGACAGTTCGCGCGTATATTCATACCTGAAGGAGACTGTAAACACTGATATCCGGGAGGGAAAAGGTATACGACGACGCGAGTGTTATTCTTTCGGCGACTGACACAGATAACTGTGGAGTGGCGATAAATGGGAATATTTCATACTGATTTCCGGTATGTATAGCGATCACGGAGTATGGGGGGATAGTGGTGCATGGCGCCACTATCACTTCTTGCCGCGCCGGTTTTGCCGAGGTATTTTCACGCGTTACAGACACATTCGGTGTACGCGAAGTATCGGTAATCAATCGTACTCCAATTCGAAGTGTGCTACGATTCGATACAGATAGTTTTATTAAATGCGTTACGAATTCCGAAGATTGCGATCAGACACACCGATGGAAAATATATTCAAGGGAGACGAACGTTCGAGTGTGTGCAAATGAAAGAAGAGAAGCGCAGGTTTTGCGAGAAGTTTCAAGAGCGTAAGTCAAGGAGTTGCGGACATCGTTGCGACACGGATTTTCGTTGATATCATCGTCCGTATCTAAAAATTTGCGGAAACGGCGAGCGATTTACGAAAATCACGAAAAATCGTCAAATTCAAGCAGTTTTTCGTTCGGCATTCGCTCAATTTTTGAGATAGCGATCTGAAACTTGTACCATTGTTTTAGTTAGGAAATTCTACGCCAGATCAATGTATAATAGTTGTACTTTTCGAAAATTTATTTTTTCGCAAAAATCTGAAGGGGGTAGGTCAGGATTTTTTGCGATTTTCGTAAATCGCCTGCCATTTCTACAATTTTTTAGATATCAAAATGATTCTTTCACTGGCTTATTCGGCTTCGGATTCCGCGTCCAAAACGTCCAGGATCATTAAAATATCTCAAAAATTACGAAAATGACGAGCGATTTACGAAAATCGCAAAAAATCCTGACCTACCCCCTTCAGATTTTTGCGAAAAAATAAATTTTCGAAAAGTACAACTATTATACATTGTTCTGGCGTAGAATTTCCTAACTAAAACAATGGTACAAGTTTCAGATCGCTATCTCAAAAATTGAGCGAATGCCGACCAAAAAACTGTCATAATTTGACGATTTTTCACGATTTTCGTAAATCGCTCGTCATTTTCGTAATTTTTGAGATATTTTAATGATCCTGGACGTTTTGGACGCGGAATCCGAAGCCGAATAAGATAGTGAAAGAATCAGATCGATATCTAAAAATTTGCGAATATGACGAAGGGATTACGAAAATCACGAAAAATCGTCAAATTCAAGCAGTTTTTCGTTCGGCATTCGCTCAATTTTTGAGATAGCGATCTGAAACTTGTACCATTGTTTTAGTTAGGAAATTCTACGCCAGATCAATGTATAATAGTTGTACTTTTCGAAAATTTATTTTTTCGCAAAAATCTGAAGGGGGTAGGTCAGGATTTTTTGCGATTTTCGTAAATCGCCTGCCATTTCTACAATTTTTTAGATATCAAAATGATTCTTTCACTGGCTTATTCGGCTTCGGATTCCGCGTCGAAAACGTCCAGGATCATTAAAATATCTCAAAAATTGTGGAAATGACGAGCGATTTACGAAAATCGCAAAAAATCCTGACCTACCCCCTTCAGATTTTGGCGAAAAATTAAATTTTCGAAAAGTACAACTATTATACATTGTTCTGGCGTAGAATTTCCCAACTAAAACAATGGTACAAGTTTCAGATCGCTATCTCAAAAATTAAGTGAATGCCGACCAAAAAACTGGTTGAAATTGACGATTTTTCGCGTTTTTCGTAATTTGTTCGCCATTTGCGTAATTTTTGAGCTATTAAAATGATCGAGGATGTTTTGGACGCGGAATCCAAAGCCGAATAAGATGCAGAAAGAATCAGATAGATATCTCAAAAATTACGCAAATGACAAGCGAAAATCAAAATTCGAAGTCTGCCAAATCCAATTAAACACTCCATATTGGCGAGGAACTTGACACAGAATACAGTGGCACCGTTTCCGGATCGATAACATTATATATTTTTTAATGACGTCAAATAAAACTTTGATTGCGAACCAAATCGACGTGTTCCAAGTGAAACAACGTTTTAGAAAGTTAGACACTAAATCATTATACATTCACCGAACTTCACAGCTGTAAATGACCTTGTTACTGATCAGCTTGTAACAAGGTTAGATCCGCATCAATGCCTATAGATATCACATTGTGACAGTGATTGACACTGTTTGCAAAACGTCCACAAAGTATTTTCAATTAGCATATAACTAGGCGACACATGCAAATAGAAGCTCCATAACAACGATGCATTGTATATATAACCGTTCATACTGCGCGGTACGATCCATCCTCAGACAGGATTCCTCTGAAAATACTCAAGAGTTCATCAACCGTGAATATCGTTCCGCAAAAGAAAATTTATTCAGTCAACCATATCGCTCTTCACTTTTCCATACGGTAATGGCATATATTAGACACAATTAAAATACATTAATACCGCAATACATTTCTAAACTTTGACACTTCAAATAAACGTGCTACCATCTCGTGACTCGTAGTACAACCACTGCCCTAAGGGCTGATACCACCCTTACCTATAACCCAATCGATACCCTTACGCACAGAGGGTTCTTACCAAACAAAACTCTACGCTATTGTCGAACATCATCAACTCGATCCCACTACCCCTTCTGATTCTGCACCCCTCCCCAATCCTAGTTTCCATTCAAGACACTCGTATCAACGGGCTTATCAACACCCAGAAAAAAAACATAAATTTTTTATCAGACCCGAAATAAGAGTGCCACCATCTCGTGGGGAATTGGGCAAGCATTGATACGTGGGCGGATGTTGCGCACGCAGTCTCCTTATCGATGGGAGAGCATTCAAACGTGGAGAGGGGCTGCGGAGGGGAAAGGGGAGGGGGACGGATCGAAGGTCGCGGGGAACGAAGAGTTTGATGGAAAGCACGCATATTCGACGGTGGAGTCAGTCGGCGCCGGGGAATGTGGTGATCAGAGGCGCCTATGCGTCCTCTTGCCGGAAAACCGAAAAACGACGGGTCGTGACGTCGGCTATTGCTGGTTCCCCGTTGGTGGGGCACACGTCGATTATAGAGGGGAGCCGGGACAGGTGAGACACGGTGGGAGAGAGAACAGGTTGGAGGAGCGAAGAGTGCGAGATGTCGACGAACAAGGGCGTTAGCGTGCAAGATGCTGCTGCTGCTGCTGGTAGGACCACCTCTATAGACATAGAGAAACCATACTGGGATCAGAGTACCTATATCGGAAGGGCAAAACACTTCCTGGCGGTGACCAATCCGTTGAACGTCTTCATTGGAAACAAACAGCTTGAACATGCCAGGGACATCGTATCCAAGTATAGGTATTTATGGTGTGACATCTTATTTACGACTATGTTCGAAGAAACAAGTGATGAAGAGACAGTGATGGGTATGACGTGTCTCGAACGTCGCAATAAGATTCAACTATTTTTACCCGATCCCGGATAAATGAGTGGAGTATTTTTTGCTCGTGACTGCCGCACTCGCGTATTCGCGTATTTTCGTATTCTCTCGCGGAGAATTCATCGATTATCGCTATGTTTAACGCAATCGAACAGGATTGTTTGACTAATTGCTTTGTTTACAGACGCGGGGATACTCCAAAGGAGTTGGGAGTCTCGGTGGACGAGTTATGGAAATGCAAATACGTCTATGACAGTGCCTATCATCCGGACACTGGTGAGAAGATGCTCCTGATAGGGCGAATGAGCGCCCAAGTTCCTATGAACATGATGATAACCGGTTGCATGATGACTTTTTACAAGTACGTATGCGGCAATGTCCGCCGACAAGATTTATGGTCGTTGTTTATACGGTTGTCGAGCCGGTCGTTAATTGTCCGACGACCTTGTTGACGTATTAAAAACATACCGCGATAAAGTCATCGGTGAAATTCTTACTCAATAACAAATCGGTAATCTTCCGAACTGGTATCATTCACAATTTCCAAATAACGTAACAATACACAGACGCAAGCGAAATCGCGCGTGTCTTTCGTAAATACGTAAACATCGATCGATTCTTGATACATTGATACATCTACGCAAACTTAGATTCGTGTATACGTACACAAACACTAGCGTAGTATACTTGTCATGTATGTACGTTACAACAGAGACAAACAACACGATTGCTATTCACAGAGGGACATATGTACGTAGAACCACGCCAGCCGGTCCTAATTGTAGACCGATCGAACCGACGCATCATTTATAATTCTTCAGGTCAACACCGGCGGTGATATTCTGGCAGTGGTTTAACCAGTCGTTCAACGCCATAGTAAATTACACGAACCGCAGCGGTTCCAGCCCAATTCCGACGCAGACGTTGATACAGAGCTACGTCGGCGCGACGGGCGGCGCGGTGATAACGGCGCTCAGTTTGAACCGTCTTGCCCGACACGCGCCACCGTTGGCCGGTCGTCTCGTACCATTGGCCGCCGTTGCCGCGGCGAATTGCGTAAATATTCCGCTGATGAGGATCACTGAACTACAGAACGGTATCGAATTGCAAACGGAGGAGGGCACGAAGGTCGGCCAGAGTCAGCGAGCCGCTAGACAGGCTATCACCACTGTAACACTCTCACGGATTCTTATGGCTTCGCCCAGTATGGGTAGGTTTAACACATTCGTCCTATACATTCCTCCTCGAGAGTCTTAGGAAACCTAGTTGAACTCGATAATTTAAAATCTGGATTTATCTATGCGTGATAGCGGTTACAGTTCTTCTAGTAATCGGTATCGATGATCCCAAGTCCAGCGAGGTCTCTTGATTTTATTTTCTATACGCTTTACAATGATTTTTTTAATGATTAAACAGTTTGAATGTGTCCCGAAACTTTCGAGCAGGAGTGTACGTTGTTTCGGTGGACGGATGAATTAATTGATGTAATGTGTTCGTTACAGTGCTGGCGCCAATCATCATGAACGCCTTGGACAAACGGCAATTGTTACGTAAAGCGAAATGGGCCGCCGCACCGATACAGGTCCTAATTTGCGGTGTTTGTTTAACATTCGCGACGCCACTCTGTTGCGCCCTGTTCGCTCAAAGAGTGCCTATCCCGGTGGATAACCTGGAACCGGAGGTTCAGTCTGAAATCAAGAAACGAGATCCTAATTTGCGAACGGTGTACTATAACAAGGGTCTTTGAACTGGAAATGGTTAAATAATACATAATTGAACAGAAGGCAATCGTGGTGAACGCAACCACGGGTTATACGGTTTTATAAATAAGACCGGAAACAATTGAACTCCTGACACCGTGTGTCAACGATGCGACGACGCTCCGATATACTGTATTTACATATCTCGCAATCCACCCAGAAGACACTTGGTACAGGTCGCAAGGTTCTTACGAAAATCAAAGTACATTTGGGGCACGGGTAACGAAGACAATAAACAAAACTAAGTTGGAACGAAAAGAATGTTTAATGTATACGATTTTCATATGATCTCGATTATTTACTCGTTATGTTGCCTTAAACATAAAGTTAGTTTCTCATTCATAACTCTCGTCTCTCCGTTACCGATGGTTCGTACTGGAGGCGGCGGTCTAATTTTTCGACCATGTCTACCAGTCTTTCGCTGCCATAATCCACTCCTCGGTCGATTTCCAAGCTCTCTCATTTTCTGAGCGCTTCCGACCGGTATTGTGTTGTGCTCCGCGTTCGACAACTTGCCGATGGTCGCCATACAGGTGGCATGAATACTGAATTCCTTTTTACTCGGCATTTTCACAATTATCCGATCATCTCCGTCGCGTCTCATCACCGTGCCATAAGTTCCGGCGGCGTGGATCAGAGCACCACCGGTACCGGGATACTTTTCTACGCAATTCACGAACGTTCCGTTAGGCAAGGCACCCAGGGGATATGCATCCCCTTCCTCGCCACGAACGGGAATTCGGGGAATCCCTTTATGCGTCCGCAAAATGTCGCCTGGCTTCATGTTCGCAGTCGCGAGAATGTACTTCAATTCCCGGCCGCTGCCTACAAGAGCGACCAAAGATGTGCGGCATCCGTCTTTAAATACATGAAGAACCTTCTCCTCTTTTGGTGGGTCATTTAAATCCGTGGGACCATCCCTCACCCATTGAATCCAATGATACTTGTGCTTTAAACCACCACCGATGCCTTTGGCCACAACTCTTCCTGTTTTGTTGAAAAAAAATCATCAGATGAACGCGATTCCACTATGAAAAGTGTAATATAATCAAACTGCAGCAAGTTCGTATTAAGACAAGAATGATTCAAACGGTTCATTGTGAAAGTGAAGCAATTCCACCGTTTATACCACAAAATAGTATTTCAATCCTACTTTTTTTGTACATGTAGGTGTTTTACCATCGAAAAGACAACTCTGTTACCGACACATATCTCTCTCGCCGTGAGAGGTCAGTGTACGCGAATTCGATCAAAGCAAGTACTCCATACTAATTTACGTAGGATTAATTATCCAAATCATTTAAGTTCTCATTTGTTCTACAGTAGAAAGCGTCCGTATAAATGACTATTTCGTACGTACCTGTGACGGGATCCCGGCCAGCCAAGTTTGTAACCTTTAGCGGCTCGACGGTGTATTTATCCTTGAAATGAACGATTCTCCGATAACTTTTTCCATCGACACCCGGTTCCGGAACTTTTATTAGGTTCCACTGGTTCCTCTTTGGTTGTATTTGACACGTGACCGGTACATTTAGGCTGCAAAAATCGAGGAATTGTTTCACGAGACCACGGCGGACCAACGACGTGGTAGCCATTTTTAAAAGCGAACTAGTGCTGCCACGCAGTTCCACGTTTGAGAACTAAAACCTTCGCTAGAAACACAGATGTCGCCGAGTATCCTCCATGTTGGCTCAATTCGTTTTAAATTTTACCGTGAAAATAAGTGTTTGGTTTTGCATCGATTTTGATTCCATCGCGGTTGAATTTTGAGTAATTTCGCGTCGGATTTGCACGGGGAATGTTGTGAAAGCATTTGGGAAGAAAACGACGTTCTGTGCCCACGTGAAACTGCGGCTCGATGAAGTGGAAACACCCCCTCTTTCCTCTCCGCCGTGGACGATGACAAAGGTAGGTTAATTATTATTTTAAGTATCGATATGAACAAAAAAACACTTCTTCCCCGTGGTATTCAATTAGCGTATTCAATTAATGAAATATACAAATTCGCCGAAGTTTATAAAATCGACGAATACAATGGGTCGCTACGGGACGGACGTGTTTAAAACGTACACTCGAAAAGATAGAATAGCAGGAGATTTAACGGGGACATTACGAAGACCATTATATTTATACAAAAGATAAAACACCGTTATCGAAAATCAATAAATTATTTTCCGTTCTCACGAGCAATATACCACAGTTTCATGCTAAATTTTCGCCGGGCATAAATATAAAATGTATTATCACGTGCGCCCGCTAAATCTCTTTTATATACACAAAAAAGCGATGTGAACCGTTAAATAACGATACGCGCTCTGAAAAACGTATACACGGGCGTCAGGAAAAAAAACACACACACACCAAAAAAAAATACAACAAGTACCACCACTAATACCCGAGCACTTTTAAAATCGCAGCGTTAATATCCGCCGGCATAAAAATTCGACAATCGCAAATAATGCTCCGCCACCCTCCGGCCCTCTGGGCATAGCTGGGATAATCGCACTTAAATAATTTCACTTAGTTAATCGTGCCTTCTACATGGTGCAAAAGGGTTTTTAAAATAATAACAAGTAAACGGTCGAGTAACGCCCGACGGAATTATTCGACAGAAGGGCACGTACTTGGAAGCAAGTGCACGTTCTACCGGGGCTCCCTAGACGAGAGAAAAGCACGCTGAAGAAAGAGAGATAACGTTAGCGAAAGATACACGGTTACCAGAGAAAGAGAGTGACAGAGAGACAATGAGAGAGAGAGTGAGAGAGAAAGATAGAAAAGGAAAGACAGAGAGAGAACGCGGACCGTAAGGGGGGTAAGAGCGGGAAGGGAACGCTTAATTGGCCTGGGGTAATTATTTTATTAAGTGAGAAGATGGCGGATGGAATGCTAAGAGAGAGCATGCTGGTGCGGTCTGGCGGATAGGCCGGTGGTGGTGGTCCGGAGAGGGGGGAGGGATTGCTGCGGAGGGTGGAGCGAGCAGTGGCGGCGGCAGGTGACGGTGTGGAGAGCGTTTAAAATACCTACGTACCACGGATGTGAATACCGCGGAGCGAGTTTTCCCTGTATGCGAAAGCGCACCGCAACTTCCGCGAGGATGTATGTATGTACGTGTGTGTCTCACGTGCACGCGTGATTCTCACCGTCACACGCACGTTCATGCGCATCCCGCCGAATTGGATGAAATGAGACAGTAAAGCGGAGAGTATACCAAAGACGAAGTAAGAGAGAGAAGGAGAAAGGGAGACCGAATTCTATGCTTGCGCGCGCGTTCAACGTTTCTCTGTTGGTCGCGAAGGAGGAACATCTATTACCCGGTACATAGGCCAGAGGGGGAGGAGTGGAATCGTCGAGGGAGGGGTGCGGGCAAGGGTAGTCGAGCGGCAAATTGTCCGCCATCTTACCCACCTTATACCTTATCTCACACCCTCACCGTAACCACCCTTATCCCCCTACCTCCAAACCTCTCCTCCTCCTCCTCCTCCTCCTCGTCCTCCACCAGCCGACTCTTCTCATCCTACACCGTTCTTCCTCCTCCTATCCTCCACCATCCCCCTTTTACCCTCCATCTTCCTCGCTTTCTCTCTGACGTTCCCCGCTGTACCGCCGCCGCCGCCGCCGCCTCGAAAGCTTTAGATTACCTACCCCTTATAAGCGCTCGTGTTGCCCATTTATTACCACGACTCTTGCGACTAGCACGACCGAGTCCACCACCATCTTCGTATCTTCCTTTTCTACCGTCCTTTTCGCACCGTCTGGTTTCTTCGTTTCTTCTTTACTACTTTGCCCTCTTTCACCCTGTCATTTATTTCCTCCGGTTTCCTCCCGAGTGGTACGACACAGGTTCCCCGGTTACCTTTAACGCCGCCGTTGTATGTACATACACCTGTGTGCGGACCAGTTTTCCGCGGAACTACACGAATAACACGATTAGTCGAGATTACAGGAAATACCGTGTGCGCATCGGCGTTTTGCTTTCCAGGATCGCTGGAGGTGTCGCGAAATAGTTTGGCGCCCCCCGATGCACGTGATAGGCCGAAGTATATCATTTAGCGATTTAGTAGAGCATCGATTGCGTGTGGAAGTGTTCGATAGAACATACGCGATTCGATTTGAAGATAAGGTGAGAGTGAGAGAGAGAGATGTGTAAGGTCGGTTCTTTTTTCTCGATGGTGTTCCGATTTATCCCGTTTCGCGCGGGATTTTCGCTCAACGAAAAGATACTTTCAATATTAGTCACGCGAGGAAAGTTTCCGGGGCGAGAAAAAGCCCGAAGGAGAATAAAAAAGAAGAACCGGTGGTCTCGGTCGATGAAACGTTTCCGCAGGGACGAGTTGCGGGTGAACTGCGCGGTGAAAAGAGTAAGGCACAGGGAAGAGCGAACGAGACAATTGCCGTGAAATAAAAAAGGGTACAGGTTAAAAAAGGAACAGGAACAAGCGTGGGAATGAGAAAGAGAGCTGAAAAGTGCGACGCGGAGATGGCATTTCGCATTGTAAAGTTTTGCAACCGACCACCGAACAGCGAGACGCGGGAGGAGAGGAAACGACAGACAGAGAGATACGGAGATAGGAGAAAAGAAAGAGAGAATAGATCGAAATGGAGAGAGAACGAGAGCGAGAGAGAGAGAGAGAGAGAGAGTCGGTTGACGGGTGGTTGGTTTCGGACCTGTTCTCGTTCGTTTCCTCTCAATTCGTTGAGCAGAGGAGAAAACTGCTGCTCCGTCGGAGCAAAGGAAGGACAGGAGAGAATAGAGATAGCTAGATAGACAGAGAGACAGATAGAGATAGAAAAGAAAAAGAGAGTGCAGCCTGATCACAGTGGGATGGGTACGAGAGAGGGTGCACGAGAGACCAGAGAGAGAGAGAATAGAAAGGAGTTGCAAGCATCATACCGAACGATGGAAGCAGAGATGAGGGTGAACATAGTATAGGAGAGGGAGGAGGAGGAGGAGGATACCGGTAGGATGAGAGGATTGCCACGAGGAGGTGAGGAGTCAGGAGGATACGGTCGAAGGAGGGTGCAAATAATAACAATAATCATATTTCCCGGCAACATGGCCGCTGAAAGAGGGTGGCCGCGCAGCCTGGGACGCGTAGGAGGGAAACGAGGGTAGGGGTGAGGCAGCCAGGCAGCCTGGGAGGGTTATCATAATATTACAAACCACCGCCGCAGGGATGTATCTATACAACCCCTCGCCCTCACCGTTGTCTACCATCCCTCTCTTTCATTTTCCGCCATCTCTTCTACGTCTTCTCCGATCCTTGTTCTACTTATTCTCCATCTCTTCCACTCGGCCTGACGGAGGATTTCACGTACACGGTACCTAAGTCCCCTCGCGCGATTCGCGCGAATCGTCGCATCCGACAATTGTCGCGTTATATACCCCCATCCCCCGTTATACCCCCACATTGCATCACCGCGCGTCCTCCTCCTCCTCCTCCTCCACCTCTTCCTCCACCTCCTCCTCCTCCTCTTCGTCGTCCTCCTCGTACCTCCGCGTCCTTCTCGTCCTCCATCTCGGCCTGTGTCGTTCTCTGAATACGATCCCGTAGAAAATGTACATCCGCGACATGATCAGGCTTTAGTTTCCACGCCCAACGGTAGCTCTCGTTCGACGCAGATATTCGCTTGACGAAGCACGTCCGCAGCCTCCATTGCAACCACCTTCCTCCTCATCCTCCTCCTCTTTTCTCAACCTACGACCGTTGCTGCTGCTGCTGCTGCTGTTACTGTATCGCCAACCTATAGGACGTCACGCGGACCGTAGCCGAGGAAAATAATTACCTATAAATTCTGCCGGACGAATTCAATGCTTCCCCGGTACTTCTGCTTTCGCGCTTTTCATCGAGTCGCCAAGCATTGTCCGCCATTCCCGGGACGCGACGTGAAAACCTCTCGTCGTCGATTGTCTTTGATCACGGAACCGAATTAGGAATTTTTTTCCCCCTCGCCGGATCCGTTATCTTCCGCGGTGGATATTTTCAACTCCGTCAGCCGTCTCGTTCGTGTGTGTGTGTGTTTTTTTTATTGTTGTTTATCCTTTGACACCTGGAATTTTTGTTCGTCGATACGCCGTGTGCGTTCATTCCGACGGAATGAGCACTTTTTCCAATCTGTAAAATGTATTTGACGCTCGAACGTGTCGCGTGGATGTTCATTTGTAATGTAGGCGGGGAAAAGAGGAAAAAAAAAGACAGAAAAAATAAACGATGGTTTCTCTTTCCGTGTATCATTTAGCTATACTCGGAGGTTTCTGTGACAGAGACAAAGAAAAATTTCTTAAAACTCAAGCTGCCCGTAGACAGTATGTCTACGGAAGAGAGAGCCGGTCGAGTTAATTTCATCCAGATGTTCAGGAACCTTTGGAACGGTTCGTTGACTTTTCCACACGAAGGTTCGGCATCACCCCTTTTAATGGCTTCCTAGATGTCCTTGTCGACAAACTTGAAGCCCGTAACCGGCGTAAACGCGAGTAAAATGCCGGTCGTGTAAGCGCGCCACGGCACTCCGCGGGATTATTTTGTTCATCGCTCGCGCAGGCAGCCAGATGAACAAACTTTCAAGCGGAAAACTAGGTGTTACGAAGTAATTTTACTCTCTACGAGGTTGCCGCGATACGCGTTGCTCATTCAGCGATAATTATGTCATTTACCGAGCACGCCACGGCTCAACTGCGCCAGCGTTACGGAAATTACGAGTCTCGCGGTCCGGGTAATATTATTCTAATTATGGAAACTCGACGTTTCAAATTGCGAAAGTAACGGCCTATTTATGTTGCCATCCCGTGCGAACCGCGGACAGAATGAGAGTACGTAAATCGTCGGGAAAATGACAGCCGGGGAAATCGAGAAACCCGGATACAAACGCAATTTTCTTCCCTCCACTGTGATAATACGCTAATTAATCCACCGATACGATATAATCTGCACAATCAACATTCACTCAGTCGTATCCGATTATTCAATGCATTAAGGTCGATGCATTAGATTCCGGAACGCTTAACTTCGCGTTAAGAAGATTACAGTCTCCCTCCATCTCTCTTTCTCTCTCTTTCTCTCCCTCTCTCTATTCTCCACTATCTTTCATTGAGATGTGTACACATCACGGACCCGTCGAAGTCGAATCAAGACGGTACACACGTAAAATTGCTTAAAAGCCGTCTGGATGGCTGGGAGTAAGATCGCCGGGCATCGAGCGCGAGAGAAAGAAAGAAAGACAGCCAAAAGAGAAATAAAAAATCCCAGTCCCAGTGTACGTATATAGATTCATGAAGTAGTACCGCGAGCACATCGGTCTGATGGGGTAGTAGTCGACGGGGGGGTAGAGGTCGAGACCGAGGATCGGCCCCCGGGTAAGAGTGGCGAGATCGGAGGAGGCGTAAAGGGGGAAAGGAAGCACTTAAAGAATTATCCGAACTCGCAGGAGGGATGGGATTCCTCGCAAGCACGTGCAGCCTTTCCCAGGCCAACACCTAATACCTACTAATACCGTGCCGTGTATCTATCTACCCTTTTACCGCTCTGACGCGAGTCCTACGAGGCCAGGACTACGGAAAGAGTAAGTAGGGTCGTGTTTATAAGTGGATACCTACGTAGTGGCGGACTGCGGAGCACCCCCGAAGACCGAAAGGTCGTCCTCGGGATCCTCGAAACCCCGGGACGATCGAAAAAGGGGACACTTTTTCTCAGGGAAGTATTGCTTGCCGGTCAGTGAAAAACACTTGGCTATCTTCGACGGTCCCTCGGAACCCCCTCTCTCCTCCCCAGGAACCGCGGATTTTCAACATCTCCGGATAACCGGACATACTATGTATCAAACTGGTGAACACAGGTCTAGGATTCTTGTAAGTGTTCGACAGGGACGTGGTGACGTGACCGGTGTGGAAGTATGTTAATTTAATCCGACCAAGATTGTTCCCTTTGGTATATCTGTCTTTTTATCGAGGAAAGACTTTCCTCGGTGGAATTACGTAGAACGGGCTAGCCGTCATCTCGTCCGCGTGTAATTTTAACAGATCGTCGAAGTAGAACGACGGGTTATTTGGGAATCATATTATTATCATCGGGAATTAGACACTCTTCAATATAATTACCTATTACGTTCATTCTACGCTTTCAAGGAGACTTTCAAAACGTGACACTAAATCTCTTCGAATCAACGTCACCGAAATAGAAATGAAAACTGTCACGATGAAGTTTTCGTAAGCACATGTCACGATTACTTGCGCGCCCTTCGAGAGGTCCCAGAACCCTACACATCTACGTATATGTATACGTATACATATGTATATGTATATCCTTCTGGAGACTGCCAGTCTGGCCGCGCCCGTAATCGTCGACCGGGCTAATTGTCTGGCCTTTTTTCTAGGTATTCCACCAGAAACCGATCCGCGTCCTTCGTAGAGTTTTTCGTTCGGTAACAGAAGCGAAGAAGAGAGGACAGGACCGGGGTGTCGAGCGGCGCACGTGTTGCCAACGCATTCTCCGACAAATTGACTTCAGACCTCGACGCGCTCCGCGGGCGTCCGCCTCTCCTCCCTCGTTCGTCTCCTCCTCTCGCTTCCTCGACGATGTCGTGGTACCCTCTGGAAACGATCCCTCTCCTCTTCCCCGCGACCCGGAGACTCGACCCACCGCCACGGGGACGTGTTCAGCGCACGACGACGACGACGACGAGGAGGACGACGACGCCTTTATTATTAGCCGCGGCGAAGCTAGTTAACCGAGTTAGTTAAGTGAGAATTATTATTTAGCTTACTCTCCTCGTCCCCGACGTCCTCGTCTTCCCTCGTCGTCACCCCTCCCCCCGCCCCTCCCTGTAGTCCCTTCCTGAGCGGTGAATGGAAGTAAGGCGTCGCTCGGTAGATCGGCACCAACGTATCGTTGTAAACCGTATACCCTGAAACGACATGGTCGTTTTCGTCCGCGATCTCCTCGTCGACGTTGTCGTCGCCGCTTCGTCTTCTCCACTCGGCGTCTTATTTGTCCAGGAGGGTCGAGGTGTCGAGCAGTTTACGATTTCCGACTACTTTTCCATGCCGTTTCTTTCGTGCTGCCTCCATCCACCGTGTCCATCCCCGCCGCGCTCGTTTTCGTTACGAGGGGGTTGGGAAGTGTGAGAAAGAGGTTCCGCTTGATGTATCGGATACATCCAGGGCTACGTGTATATATAATCGTGCCCGTGAAGGTTATAATCTGATTTTAAAAGATCTTAATATCTTTATTTCGAACCGTCCGACGGTCCCTCTTTCTTCGGTGATTCATCCGTTAGATTTACTGTTTTCGTTTATCGTAGGATCTCGCGGAACGAAAGAAGAACGTTTTCTTACCGTTTATCAAGGTATTTATGTTTCCCTAAAATGTTCGGTCGATTCGATAACTCCACCGGATCGGTCGAATATTCAACGCTCGCAATGAGATCGAAGACGGTTACCGTTCCAGTGATCCGATAGGAAAACGGATCTGTAGAATTCTGACCGGTCACGGTTCATCGAGGATCACCCGCCACTTTAGGAATATACGCGGATAAGTCGACTCCGGGGAATCCTCTCGGATTCTATGCTTTCTAAAGTGGTGGACAAGGGGTGTTGAGGGACGAGGGGAAAGAAGAGAGAGAGGGGGGGAGGAGAGGGAGAGGGAATCGAGGCAGAAGCAGTCGATGCTCTTATCTGTCTACGGTACGTCGTAACGATTACTCGGTCGGTCTGTATAGGTACAAGGACGACGGAGGGTTTCCTCCACCTTAGTTTTCGAGTCCAGGGGTCAGGATACGTTTGCCAGTTTAGAGATATTTTGTGCCACTCTTGTACAGTTACTCCCCCGACGTTACGCCACCGAATGGGAACCACCTCTTAATTAGCTCTTAAGCGAAAGGTAATTTGTACTCGGATATAAGCCGAAGCACAAACTTCTCCTAGTGCTATTTTAAACGTTTATGTATTGAAACTTTGCATAAAGTTTGTGAATCGCGGCAACTCCGGGCAATGAGATCGTTACCGGGAAATCTGTAACTTTACCGTACGTATACATATACATATACACATACATATATTCGGTTGTAAGACACTCTCTCGACTAACTGCTTCGTTTTCGACTGTGTTTTACACCCGTGATTCTCGTAATTGTCTTTTGTAATTGAATACCATCGTCGTATTAAATCCACCCGTTAATTTCGTAGATACGATACAAAAAAAGAAATGCCTGTTTTTAATAACGTGAACAAAACTTCGGAACGGATATAATACACGAATACCGTGACACGGATTAATTAAGAAATCGATAGCAATCAAACGCTGTGGTACAGTTCGCGTCAACGTTCTTCGACGAACAATTGAACATTGGCAACCAATTTGGCTCTATCGTCTCCACAGTAGACCGACGTACATACAAATGATATTCTCATCTTCGTCGCGGAAACCGCAACGAGAAATACAAAGCCCCCGGACCTGTAGTAGGTGAGGAACGAGGAAATGGCGAGGAGAGAAATGTGGAGGCGGCGGTGGCGGGTGGGAATAGGGATTCCATTATTTAACCGAGGTAGTTTAGGCGAGTATTAGGGGTTTGAGTTTATGACACCCCTCGGCTGTCCGGATTGCCTATTAATACGATATGAGCCTCGCTCTACGGGTGCGCCTCTATTCGCATCATCGCGCTTGCTCCGCCGGAAACCTACCCGGGGTTACGAATTTTTTTTTTTTTATCGCAACGACGCTTCGTATGAATGCGAAAATTTCTTTCTCCGCGGCACAATCAAGCTTGATACAAATGTACAACCCGTAGACATTCCCTTTTCAACGAGACGATATTTTTATCGTATGTATCTCGTACGTACATCCCTCATTTTGGTTTCTCTTGATCTTTCGTCCCAATTTGTTCGTCGTTGAATATTTATTTCGGAATGTAACCGTAAGTCTACGTCACTTTGCTCGTAGAATTCGGTGGCACCTTGCCAATGGGAGATTCTTATTTGGTATCAATTACACAAATTGCTCCGTCGACCCTTGAACCTTCGATCGGTAAATACCAGGGAATTTATAACGTATTAGCAAGCAATTTCGACCGGTGATCCACACACTGTCCTTGTCCCGTCCTCGACGTAAAACCATTCCCCCTCCTTCCTTGTTCTGTATATCCACGAAACAACCCCCCGTCGATTCCAGTGTTCCGTTATTCCCTTCGGCGAGTCGCTAGCCGATCGTTTTCTAATTTGGCGAGTAAACACACTCGTGCAGCGACGAGCACCCGAAACAGAATAGGTTAGCCTGTACAACCGTAGAGAGCCACCGCTGGCTTCCGCAGAAGGGTGCTGTCCAAAGAGAAGAGCTTACGAAAGGAAGAGAAAGGGGGAGGAAGCGTCCAAAGTAAGTACTGGCAAACGATCCCATCCCCTGCGTGATAACCCACCTCTCCCACCCCCGTGAAATCTCATTTACGCACATTCACGCGTAACTTGTTACGTGAAAATGTGTGTGTATCTGTGTGTATATGGTTTAAATGATCATGTTCGGTAGAAAACCATGGTACGTTACCCTCTAACGGGGGGTTAGATAGTCACCGGTATATTCGATGGTGTGCCCTATTCTGCCAAACGTTTCCGTGGCTGAAGCGGGTCCACGTCGTCGACATCCTCGTCGTCGTCGCAGTCAGTGTGTACGCGTGTACGGGGCCCCACTGCACCCCGGGTAACAGAAGGCAGATCTCTCCCGGGAGACTCGACGCTTGTTTGCGCTGCTTATCATCAGTTCCCATTAATATTAAACCGCATTCAACGAACGAAGCCCGCCCCACGGCGGTCGCCCGATATGTACATAGGTATAACCGCTCACGTATGCACCCATACAACAGTCCTCGAGTTTACATATATTAAACGTGTATTCGCACAAACCCACGACCACGAACGCGTACAATCGTGTTGCCGCGTATCCGTGCGGATAGCTGTTTGTTTCGATGTGGGTGACACACACATACACATACACACAAGCGAAACTACAGAGGGGACGATTATTCGTCCGTGAACGCGCGGAAGGCACCGATACACGCGCAATAATAGCGCAGCGTGAACGCACAAATCTGCGTTACGTTACCTACACCATCGAGCGTGTACAGGAAGGTACGAAATATTTGTGATCGTCGGTATACCAAAACCGTTTCTCCCCTTCGTCCCTGTCGATGCGCCTGTTGTAGCCGAGGTGAGTCTGTGTTGTCCGTCGACGATCCCAAAACCGACGGTAGTGGGGTCTCGTTTGTGAGTGGAGGAGGGGGAGGGAGGCGGGGGGACGGTGCTCAATTTTCACCCTTTGTTTAATCGCCGGCTACGGAGTCGACTACATTAATTTAATACCCACGCGTGCGCGCCGGCCCACTCGATTCCAAAAGGGGAACCATCTTATGTACCGATTGCCGACGCGTGCGGCATTGGGGCGATGCCCGGGACCATTTTTTCCGCACGATCAAAAGAGGAAAGGGCCGACGGGGGTGGTACACCTGTTTATATCGGTCTTTATAATATGCTCGACGATCCTATGGCGATGTTTTATCGACGTATGCTCGAAATAGAGTTTGATACTTCGAAAGGAAGGGTGGGAAATGTATGTATATTCGTTCGACGATTTGTTGAGGTAAATTGAACATTATTTAATTTATCGTTTACACGTATTCGATGTGTGACGAGTGTACGTCGATCAGATACTTTTTTTCTCTCTTTTCGATTCGTTTTTATGTAAATTAGAAAGTACAGTTTGATAGTCGTAGGCGTGTTTTATTTATATTAGATAGATAGAGGATTTCATTTCGAAGAATTTATTTTTTCTCCAATTATCGGCGTGGGTTTCGATTCGTGGGAAGAAATCTGTTCGATCGCTACTAAAATAAGGCGAGTCATCTGTTCTGAAATCTGTAGCCGGGACTCGTAATAGAAACCGAGAAAGCCGGGGAGGGTCGAACGTCTCACTCGTCAGCAACAGTGGGCGGAACTGCGATCGCTTAGAGGCCAAAGGACGATTCAATTAGAATCGACCAGAGCAATCCTGTACTCCAACTGGTCCCATTGACCATCCTCTCGACCCATACCATGTTACTCTACTCGATCGACCTCTCAGACTCTCTTCCCACGATTAAAGCGCTGCGGGAGGATTTGTTTCCTGGCAAAAAAGTACGGATAATGATGAAAATACAAAAAAAAACAGGAGTATTGTAACCCCATTGATCGCCCGCTTATAGTACATAAACATTGATTTATACGTATTTCAGCTAGAAAATTGGTAAACGTTCTGCGTAATAAATAACCCCCGGTATTACGGAAATTGACCCTTTTGTTCAGTAATACGCGTTTAGATAAATATTTTACGTTTACATCGTATTTTCATCCTCGCCCGCAATTGCCGGTCTTTTGTTTACTGTCAGTTTCATCAATATTTCATAAACTATTTTGCAATTTCATACCTTTAAACGTTTTCAAACCTTCCGGCGTGCCGATTACCGTATAAAAGCCCGTAAAATCGATTCGCCGTGCGACCACACTAAAAAAAAAATCCCGCCCGCCGTTTAATGAAACTAACCCTCTCGCTTGAATAACAACTTCACACTTTAAAAACCCTAACAAAAAAAAATACACGTACCAAAAAAAACAGGAAATAATTCGTGAATCGTAACACGCGAAAATCATCGATACCATCTCTCGCCAGCATCATTCGAACGTACATCCTTAAGGATCAATTTTCACGTCACCGTTCCATCCCCTCCGCACGGTTCGGGAAAAAGAATAAAAAAAAAAACGAGGGAAAAAAATGGTCCGTAAGTGACGTCGCTACATCGTTCACTGTCAAAAAGCCGGCATGCGTACGTGGCCAACAGATAGCTAGCTCCGTTGCGGAGGATCGCAAACCGAGAAGAAAAACGAAGGAGGAAAGAGAACACGTCGCGCAGGGGCTGGCAATTTCTGGTCGATCGGTTTCACCGTGGTCCGTCCGTCTCCTTACTGGCCGTGCCTCTACGCGTACAGATGGGGTGACATCTCATTAGGGAGACAAATTGCTTCACCTCTCGACTCTGTATGCCACACTCTCCCTCTCTATCTCTCTTGATTTCTCCTCCCCTTCGCCCGTGTGTTCTCCCTTTGGTGCGGTAGCGCGTGAGCGGTCTATAAATAGATACCAACCACTTTCCCCTCCGCACCTTCACCCCCCTTCACCTCCCACACACACACACACACACACACACACACACCCCTCAGTGCCAGTGTCATAGGAAAGTTCGTTCAGAATGTGCGTAACGCGTAAACGCAACTAGGCACCGTTCGACCGCGTATGTATACTTCTCGTGGATGATCGTCGTCGTCGTTGACCGTTCTCGTTGATACAGTCATAGACGTCGACGACGTCGTCGTAGTTTATTGAGAGAACTTTGTACCCGAAGTGAAACCAGAGGCACGGTATGTTCCACCGTGTGTATGTATGTATGTATAACCAGCCTAATATCGGGCGGTCGCGAGAAACCAAGATAGGAAAGAGAGTAAAATGGGAATCAGAAACGAAGAGGAGAGAAATAGAGTGTGAGTGATAGAACGGGGTAAAATTTGGGGGGGGGGGGAGGCGGTGGTGAAGGGTGAAGAGAACGTGGGGGGAGAGAGGGAGAGAGAGAGAGAGAGAGTAAGAGAAACGCCTGTGGCTGGTAGCCGCCGCCGGCGTGGAAATGTATTAGGGCTCGCATAGCTAAACTAATTGGTTAAATCTGTTGGGCCGCATAACTGGGAGGCTAATTGGGTGATTTCCTGACAAATTATATCCACCCCGACCACTACGCCTACTCGGTAGCGGGACCGTTTGTCACTTGACACTTTGAAGAGGCAAACGTCCAAGGAGAGAAAACGAGAGAGGGAAAGGAGGACCGAACGAGAACGGGGCGTAGAAGCAAACGGGAGAAAGAAAACTTCCACGGTAAGACAGAACTGTCCGAGTTTATTCGCGCCGCCGAGTTGACGCGGACTTATAGACTCGTTCGTTTACATTGCACGTATGTAAGGTACACGTTGCGTTTCACGTTTGTGTTCTACGCCACACTACGACTCTTTCTGTTTCTCTTTCACTCGGCGATCGTCTCTGTTTCTCTTGGTCGTTAGGAACGGCAACGCGACGAGCGATCGTACGGCGTGCGAAGATCGTTCGAAGATTCCCCCCGTTGCCATCTGCCAACTCCTTTCCCCTCTCGAGATCGCTCACTCTCTCTCGGTCTCGCTCTCTTTGTACGGTGTCTCTCGTTCGACGGAGAAATTATTTTTACTAACGAGCCGCGATGGGCCGCGGTCGTAAGTTTCGCGCGAAATTGCGACCGACCGCGTCGTTAATACGCGTACAGTCGTTAAGAATTCAGACGTCTCGCGAGTCGTCGACTCTCGTCTATGTTTCCCTTTCTCTTTCCATCGGTGTGTCTCGCGAAACCGGCGAAAAAAAAAACGAATTCGAAAGTTACGCGGCAACGGGCGCGGCGCCCTTTGTATCTGCGAAACGCGTCCTAATCAGAGCGAGTCTCCCCGTCACGGTTGATAAGAGTGAATTTAAGCTTTTTAATCCTTTCAACCGTCCCCCCGTCGTCTTCACTGTTTCTT
The DNA here is from genome assembly GCA_917499265.3 of Mimumesa dahlbomi. Taxonomy (NCBI): domain Eukaryota; kingdom Metazoa; phylum Arthropoda; class Insecta; order Hymenoptera; family Crabronidae; genus Mimumesa; species Mimumesa dahlbomi. Next base: position 3,067,008 of record OU824114.1, on the reverse strand, counting down.
TATTATTATACCTAATTGAAAGATGTCCACGGATATCTTTATTCCGGAGTAAAATGAAACATTTTTGAATTATTTGACTATCGTCGATAGTGAAATTTCGTTGGTCGCACGTTGTCGTTACATTTCGAATGCGCGTTAGGTGATTTGTTTGACAACGGATTTCCGTATATTCTATCACGTGTCACGGTTCGCCGACGAAATTACGGTGGCGCTTACTTAAGCCGATCAGACCACTTTGCGCATTCCTGCAAGAAAGGCTTCTGGCACCGGTAAACTGGCAACGCGGAATCGTATACATCTCACGTTCGAGATTTTCGCTAGCAACGAAATAGCCGGTGTGTCGTTAAGTAGGTGGACAGCCGTGAATTTCCAGACGATGAGGCATTCGTTTCTGCCATTAGGCGTGCCATTAGCCGCGAATTAAACCCCGATTCTCGTTCTGCCAGCGTTATTCCGCTGTAATATCGGTTATTACGCGGACCGATGACAAACAGACGCATATATATTCGCGAAGACGGCGAACAGAAACGCTCCTCGTGCACGGGACGCGTTCGTCGTTGTGACGATACAGCTCCGTTCACAACGGAGTAATTTTCGTGTTTGTAATCGAAACCATGGTGAAAAGTACCAGAAATGAAAAGACCAGCCTGTATCCGTCGGATTACTGAGTTTTAAATACTAGGGGATTCCGATATTGAATGAAATTTCTACAATTATATATTATGTTTTTGTCCCTTGCAACAAGATAATATTCTGCGAGTAAGTCATATTCAAATATTTGCCTGTCCCTTCGGTATGTGTTACGTACCGATAGCTATAAAAATTCTCACTTGGAAATCCCATGGATTCGATCGATTCGCGACGGAAATTCTAACGACACGATGATTAACCGTTGTACGTGTCATTAGACACGAATCAATGCCGAATCGTTTTCAAATCCGCGTGTCGTTATGAGGTATAGCCTCGGTAAAGACTTTCGTAAAGGTCCGCCTACTTTAACCGGCCTCTTTATATACACGCGTGCAACATACACAGGCGCACACAATCGAGCAAGTGGATCAGATCGCAGTTAGGGAACGCAAAGGAGGGAATCTTTTAATTTGACGCACCATAAAGCACGCCTAGCCGGTTTCCATGGGATCCCCGGGTTTCAGCGATGGTGTGACAGTTGGTACCTACATTGTATATGATATCGTATGGAGCCCCCATGGGAGGTCACGGGTGACACCATAGCGTGTCGTATCGCTGCAATAATAACGCGTAAGCGATACCCGTCCTGCGTTTCCCCGCGCCTAATGCGATATATTATATATATAAACGACCCTTTACGCGTCTCGCGTGCACGTTATAACACCCCCCCTATACGTACGATGGTATACGAATGTATATGTGTACGGGAGTTTCGATGCGGTTCCGTATAATCACCTCCTTTGGGCCCTATTCGCTCTTTCGCACGCGTCCCGTCTCTCCCGGACCGTCCTTTGGAAATCGTCCTCCTTGACATCGAGTTATCCGGGAAAGGACCATCGTCATTAGATCTATTATCGTCCCTGTTACGGGTGGTGTTCCGTAGATCGAACATGTGTCGCAGATAATATTTCTGGATACGCCTGAGCACGGGGTACCGAGACCGAGATAGCATTGCAATTGCACGGTTTGATAGAAATGCGCGCGGATGATCGTGACGATAAGTTATTAATTGATGTAATAATGACAGCAGCGTAGAAAGTGTTGGAATTTATTCGACAAAACGCGGCTTAATAATTTCCATTAATCGATGCTCAATTGTCTATAGAAAATGGTAATTACGAACGTGTAATCGGTTAACGATTAACATTTTCGTGATTGCCCGGAGGGGGATTAAAAGTCATCGAGAATGATTTTCGCTGTTGTAGAAGGAAATATTTTGCAATACGGAGGAAAATTTTTTTGGTAATAGGAACAGTGTAATTCGCAAAGATTTCCCCAGCGTTTTTCCGCTTTGTAAATATTGTAACGGTGTAAATTTCACGTCGTGCAAGCACCGGCAAAGCGCGGAATATCAATGAAAATTATAGTTCTAATTAAGAGGGCAATTACCCATCTAGAAGAACATCCGAAATAGAGTAACTCCTAGGTGTAGGTATCTTAGCGGACTTGTCGCTAAGGTTACTGAAGTATAACGGTCATACATCATTCTGTTCTCCACGAACCTAATTTCCGCTCGTGTCACGCGTAATTTCATCTACTTTTTCAAGACTTCCCCGATCTCTAATTAGGGGTAAACGATCAATCACTCGACTCCGGAATGAATCAAAGTAGAACTTTCTTAATGAGACATATATCACGGATCGTATAGCCGATACAATTACATTGATTCGTCATCGTTTCTTATCTCTGCTCTTCTTCAACGTTTCTCCGGCGATTAATACGTCAACGTTCCCGTCGCGTTACAGATCCTTAATAATCTCTATATAATATTCGCGAACAAAGATGGGAACAAAAAATTAGCGGGACACTTTCTCTCGTAAATCTACCTCCTGTACCAGATCTTCATAAAGCCGAGCAATTAACGTCCGGGGTGCTATAATACAACGAAAGCCGAGGAATCCTCTTTTAAAGCCAAAATACGATCCTTCGGCCAAGAACAATTAGAATCCCACGCGGCCAACCCCGTTCTCCTTCCCCCCCTCGTTCTGAAATTCGCGGCCGGCTGTTTCTCTCTCCAGAGAGAGAGAGAGAGACTTAACGCCATTATCGATATCAGGGAAACGAGTCGAATAAACACCGTGGATGAATGCAGACCCGAGAAATATTCCAGTCATGCGTCACGGGGTTAAGGAGAGGGCGTGCTGGCCGCATTGATTTACGTAGAAGAGGACAGGAAGCGAGGAGGAAGACCAAAGAGGAACGAGGAGGTGAGGAGGGACAAGCGCAAAGTGGAAAGGAGAGGTAGCAAAAGGGCCAATGGATAGATAAAGAGAGAAAGCTAAAGAGTGAGAAGAGTAGGAGAAAGAGAGGGAGGAGAGCAGAGGACGTAGTCGTAGAATCCGAAGCCACGTAATCGGAATAGTCGATTCCACCCTCCTTTTCCTCCGTAGGTACCCTCACCACCTTTCTTTACACCTATATATACATGTATATCTCTCTCTATCTATATACATATATATGTATATATTGTACATACTCTCTCCCACCCTTACCGGTACTTCGTTCGGTAGCAAAACCTCTCCCCTTTTCCGCCAACCCCCTTGGTCGCGTGGATACGTGGTCGAACCACCGCGAGGATACCGTATAATTATCGGATGGCAGGTAACTCGAACGCTTTCGCCCGGTTTTAATTGGCCAATTATCGTGGCGCGAATAGGTGGTGCCGTCGGTCCAGATAGGCGTGAAACTTTTGGGGTGGACGGCACAACGAAACGACACAGAGCGAGACTTTCTCTCTGACGAATATCTTTTGGCATCACTGGGCCCCTGCAAGAGGGGACAGGGGACACGGGACAGGAGGGGGGTTGTTACAACAGGGTTCTCGTGCAGGAAAGATAGATACTAACTACGTCTCTACGTAATATTCTTGTATACGTATACATATAGGAAAATGTCTATGCGTGTAGCGAGAAGAGGTGAACGGGATCGGGATCAGAATCGGGAGCACGAACGGGCGCAAATTGGTCACGGCTGGTCTGTTCGATCTCCGTTCCAAACTACACCCCACCCCCTATCCCGTACCCTATATATTATCGTCTCTGTTCGACCTATAGGCTCTTATTCTATATTTACCTCTCCCTTTAACATCCAGAATCTCCATGTCTATCCGTCTTCGTTCGAGGTCTTCGGTACATCTATCGATCTATCCTGCTCTAACTTTATAGCACATGTATATCCCAGCGTCTCTCTATTCGATGGTTCTATGTATACCAACCTACCTATCTATCTATCTATCTATCTATCCACCTAGCTTACCCCCCTCCGTTCTCGACTCGTGCACCGTTTCGGAACTATTAGGAACGCTCACCTAAACCCACATCACTTTGGCAGGTAGGGTAATCCACCGACTCCGAAACTCACCTGCGTCGCCCGAACGGACCCCACCCTTCCTCCCCCCGTTTACTTTCATCGTCGGCAGGATGTTTAACGGGGTGATTTTCAGCAGGTCGAATGGAAAATGAGTTTGAAACATCGTGTAACCCGTAGCGTAACGTAACCAGGAGATTTTGCAAGGTCTGTAGAAGGTCTCTTTGTCGTTTCCCCTCGATCCTTCTCTATCTATCTCTCTCACTCTCTCATATTCTCACTCTTCCTCTCTCTCTCCCCCGCGTACCCCTCAACCCTCTCGTACCATGGTGATAAGAAGCCCTTTGTCGGAGATAGTTAACGCGACACGGCACGCGTACAATGAACATCGCTGGCGCAGTTACATTGTCGGTGTAAATTTTTAATTAAGCTTTCGGTGCTCTACTGCAAATTGAGCTGCAGGCGGTGGCGCCGGTATTCAATGCAGTAAATGCACCGTATACGCCGTACGTGTCATTTACGAATTAAATTAATTTGTTAGTTCTTACGCGGTCGCCGAGCCGGGAAAATAAATTTACGATAATACTCATTACGGGCCGTGCCTGCTGGAAATTAGTTGCGACGGGGCGAAAATCATGGTTATGTACGAGGGCTACGATGATTACGTTTTCAGTACGGAACATCTGTATTTGAAGTAAAACGTACACCGATAAAACTGGCCGACGGATTATAAATATTTGATCTGGTTCATTACATTATCGATTCTCTACGGATTGATTTATACATACATATATGTATGTATGTGTGTATGTATACGTTGCCCTATTATTTTACAGCTTATTAACGAAAAGTCGAACTTGCGCGTTACCATCGCGGTTTTCTGTCATTGATCTTTTCCGCCGGTGTATTTTTAGCTCGCGCGAAAATCACGGGAAAAATAAAGCGCGCCGCGGCGTATATAATTAATCATGTAAAGAAATATTGTCTTCGTCTGCTCTTGACCTGACGGTTGCGAACGGTACGGCGACGCGAGGGTGAACGATATTTCGGTGAGCGAATAGCATTCCTTGAATTATTGCGTTCTTTCTTTGATGTGGCAAGATGGAATGACGCTAGACTTCTTTTCCAATTTACTCCGGACCGGGGAACGCGTTAAAACGTTTCCCCGGCATGAAAATTCTCCGGCACCACCTTATGCAACTTTAAATAACCAAGTGAGAATAAATTTCATCCGCATCGATCCGAACGATTTCTTCTCGCCGTTCGCCGTTAATTGGATTCATTCTACGTCAACGTTTACGCAACGCGTCAGTGGTCTTTACCGTCAAACAACTATTAATATCTCGACGTTAAAATCGTCACGTTTCATCGGACGTTTAGCTACGACGATCGAGAGGAGACGACCAACAATATCACCGCGGATACATCGAAATAGCAACGGAAAGAACAACCGCGTCTCTACCTGTACGCCTCGCATCTTCGGAATTTCTCCAATTTCCTGGAAAGAATCGATCTACCGCAAGGATACCGACGTCAGTTCCTGCGGACAATTGGCCCTCGGTTAATTCAATGATGATCGTGGTAACGGGGGTGGGTTCGAAGGGGTGGTGAGGGGTTGAATAGCGGTGACAGAGACGGTAAAACGAAAAGCGACAAAAGAAGACTAAGAGCTGAAGAGATAAAGAGAAAGATGGAACTAGAGATCGAAAGAACAATATACGAAAAGAGGAACAAGGATGAAGAAAACAAACCAGAGAGAGAGAGAGAAATAGAACTGGTAGAGAAGAAGAGTGAGCAAGAGAGAGAGAGAGAGCGAGATTGGTATTGCAGGCTCATCCGCCGGTTACGTTCGATTGGCTGGCAGGGCGGTAGGCCAGCAATTACCTAAATGGTCGGGTAAACAATATCCGTGCGCCGAGTTAAGAGCGGCGGCGGTAGCAGCGACAGCACCAGCACTACCAGGCACTAGGAAGCACACCGACCAACGCCAACAGTATCAGCAGCATCGGCACATCTCCTGTATCCGACGGTCGGCCGGTCGACCGGTCGGCTGGCTGGCTGGCCAGCCATAGTATTGGTTCTGGTTTTGCTTTTGCCTCCTCTACCACCACCACCACCACCCTCCTGAGCCAAAGAGAAGAGTAAACGAGAAAGAGAGAAGGTAAAGGAGAGGAGACAGAGTGAGATCGACGGTACCCACCATAGCTCACCACGATTATACTCCCGGCACGATTACTGTACACAACGATCCTGGAGGCAGCAGCCGATGCACCGCCCCCACCAGCAACACACCAAGATCATCGCCAAACCCACCGGCGTTTCACGATCACGAATATATGTATATAGCGAAGAGTGTGCGAGACTCTGCCCTCTATATATCCTCCTCTATCGTTCAACGATACCAACGTGCGTGAAGTTGGAGGGAAAAGCGTTCCTCCATCGACGGTGGAACGTCGGCGACGGCGGCGACGTCGATGGTGGTGGTGGTGGTGATGGTGATGATGATGGTGGTGGTGGTGGTGATGGTGGTAGTAGTAGTAGTAGTAGTGGCAGCGGTGGCAACGGCGGCGGCGGCGTCGGCGGCGGCGGTGGTGGTTAAATCAAAGACAAACCACTTTAGCCGGTCGGATCGCAGAACGGGGAGTGGGGTGAGTGGGCTGGATGGGAAATAGGAGAGGGAGGAAAGGTAGACTGTGTGTACATACCCGAGTATCTGGCGAAAGCTCGCTCGTGGGGCCGCGAAACGTCTGCACGCGGCTCACGGTTTTCGTGTTCGTGTACGTCCATTCAGGCCGATCGGAACTGTCTGAGTGAGTCTTCGTGATCGTGTACGTTTTGCGCGCACGTGAACACGCGTGAACACACACACATACAGAGACACATCTATAGATAGCACCCACGACAGACGATCACGTATATTACGGAGGGGGGGTAAAAGCACGTGTGTGCGCGCAACCCCCGCGAAAGATAGACGGACACGCCCATTGGACGGTACCGAAGCTTTCTGGTAAGCTATCAAGGGTTGAACCCGCCCATTAGGGGCGGTACCAACCCCCCACGTCCGTGATTTCTCGTTCTACTGCGACTACGTTCCTACGACGGTTCTTCGGGACTAATAATACGCCGATATACCACCTATTCTGCCACCATGGCTCTACGTGGGAGTCCCGAGAGCAGCTTTTACGGTACGCGCGCCGCGTCAGGGTACCAAAGACACTGCTAATCGCGCGACCACGCTGATCGGGGAATCCTAAACTAACCGTTTTTCCCCTTACCTCGAGGGGAATCGTTGCTGATCGGTGATCGTCATTAAGGTTCTTCTGTCAGTCCGTTTGTTAAAGTTTTAAGTGAATATCAGCCCACGAGTACTTTGCTGATAGTGTTCGTTGGATGGAATAATTTTTTGCTTCTATCGTTCACCGACGGTAAACAGACTGGACTCGAAGTGTACATAGATATTCAAGATCATCGAATCAGTGTGATGTATCCAGGCTAAAGTGTAATGCTGATCGTTCACGGCGATACATGTCAGTGTCAGTGACGTCCCACGGAGGGATTTTTCTCAAACATTCCCGGAACGTGTCGATTCCACGTAGAAACTAGAGCAAGCCCCAGCAGTCCGACCCAGGATGGAGAGTCGGGAGGATAGGTAGAGGACAGACAAAGCTCATTAGAGGTGGGGTAATGTGGAGGATGCAAGAAGGCAGGACCGTGTCGCCATTAGGACCGGTCGTCCTTCCCCGCGAGGAAGCCGATATGCGTGCTGGCTTGACCCTACCGCCTCAAGAAAGGAGGCACGTGTTGCTCCACGTACGCACCGGTGAACCTTTTGTACGATACGACAACGTACGACAACAACATTCACCCTCTACCTCGCCGATCCTTCGACCCGTCGACAAAGAGCAATATCACGAGATGGATACACAAAGTAGAGAGAAAAGGATGGACACTGAGGTGGAGGAAGAGGAAGAACAAGAGGAAGAAGAGGAAGAAGACGTCGAACACGATCGTACGATCACCAGGAGAAACGTCGCCGAGGATGAGGACGATGAAGAAGAACAAGAGGACGACGACGATGACGAACATCCGAATCGTAATGGAAACTATCAAGACGACGAGGACGTCGAGGTTGACGTTTGCCACGACGAGGTGGACGAGAGTAATCCTAGCAGCCCGGTCGACTTGACCGCCCCATCCTCGAGGGGCACCGGGTCCGAACAGTTCCTTAATCCGTTCGCGACACGCGGCGTGCATCCTTTCTCCTGTGTTCAAAGTGGTGGCCAGGCCACCACACCACATGGAACCCCTGTGTACATATCCGCGCACGCCGCCGCCGCCTCCGCGGTGTGCACTTCCGGTAACGCTGCACGTACCACCGGTACCGCGACCGGCAGTATCACCACCACTGCCAGCACCGTTCAGGGGAACAAGAGGTGCCTGGCGTTCTCGGTGGAGAACATCCTAGACCCGAACAAGTTTACCGGCGGCCGCGTCGTTCACAGTCGGGTGCCGCACAGACGACATCGACGGCCCGACAGCGTCCACGAAGGTGAATACCGTCGATATAACGTATCCCGGAATTGTTCCCGAAGGAAAGACGGAAGGAGAAGTTTAAAATTTGAGATGGAATTTATATTTCATATTATTGTCTATATTTTAGTCAATGTATACTTGTATAACGTTGTGACTATAGGGAACGATCTATACTAGTGTGTTCTCGTAGAAGTATTTAAATGAGTCACGAAGGAATCACGAGGAATATGTTTTTTTGTTTGTTACCGTTCTCCTTCGTTAACGGTGATGGTGGTGGTATACATCTTTATTGCTTCCTCCTTATACGCGTGTCTTTTCGACGTCGTAACCGTTCGGCAAAACAGAAGAACGCGCGGTTAGTTTTTTTTGTACGTTTTGGACATATGGAACTCCTCGCGATCCCGTGATCTTGAATGATATTTTTTCGTCCTATTCCACCAGTTTGCCGGGCGTGCGCTCCTCCACCGGTTCCCGTCCGCCTGTTTCTACGCGGTATCGCTTTCTCGCTTCTTCCTCGTTCTAACTTTAGACGGTAGAAGGATGGCTTCTTCTCCGACGATCGTGCAATTTCGGTCGTTTCGTGGTTATTTGCGTGTACCGGGAGGATACCGCGGGATTCCGGCAAAAGTGGAATGATGTAGACGGTGGGTAACGTACTTACACGGAACGGCGCGAGAGAATGAAAGTTCCCAAATGTCGGTCGGTTAGTGTCGCTTTCCAATGGCGTGTTCCTCTAACGGCGGGCTTTAAATAAGATTCATTGGGTCGCGCGTGATCTCGCTAAACGCTTCGCCCGCACCCACGCATTTTAATTGCTAAATTACCGACCGTCCAGCCTGCCGGGCGAAACGGTAATCGGATCGAAAAAAAACAGAAAAAACGCGGGTGACCGGTCGCCCCCGTCGAATGGTTATACGAAAAATTCTAACGGAGAAGAGAGCCCGGAAATGACACAAGGAAATGTCCAATTAATTAGCTGAACCGGTCGTTTATTAAATCTTCTTCCGTCACCGTGCGTCTAATCCGATCGGATCAACTTCGGTCGGGAATCTTATCTTCGCTGAACGATCGAATACGGTAGTCCATCCCCGGGGGGATCGCAATTTCACAGTTGACTTTCGAATTTAATGGAGTCTGGCGGACAGATAAGAGGAACGGATATCTCTCCTCTTACCGATAAGGGAAGGAAGAAGCATTCAAAGAAGGGGGTGAACCGACGTAGAACCAGAGCAAAGGAAAACGGAAGAAGGAGGACGGGGGGGGCAGGGGGAGGGGACGACGGGTGAGCGTAGGGGGTGCGGCAGGTGGGGGAGGGTTGAGGGTGGCCTGTCGGAGCGTGACAAATTGCTCCGCTAATCTGCGTTAACCAGTCCTTGAACCCCATCATTATCGTCCCTTTATCCCGGTACGGGACACTGGCTGCAAACGAAATCAACCAACGAACTGTCCGTCCGTCCGTCCATCCGTCTCTATCGTGTCAGAGAAAACTTCCTATCCGTTCCTTACGTAGTCGCGAAGAGTGTCTCATTGGTTCGGACGTTGTAGAAAAAAAAAAAGTAGAAGAGAAAAGAAAGATAGAAAGTCCAGGGAGAGACCGAAAGGAATGAGAATGGCAAGAGGTGAACCACCCCTTGAAAAGTGGTGAATCGATCGTGGCGATGAAATCGGGATTACACGATTCTCAGGGCCATCCATCTTATAGGGTGGTCACGGGAGTCCCATTAAAAGTGCATCAGAGCCAGGCCTGATCGGTGAGATCCGTTTCGACTGCTGCCACACAGCACACCGAGTTCCACTCGCCACCCCCGCGGCAAATCCGCCGACGGAATAATATCGTCGGTTGTTATGATAATCGCGCAGCATCGCACCGTATCGCGTCGCATCGCGCCAAGCCGCCCAGAAAATTGGCTCTTCTGCATCACAATGACTTTCTCTCTCTCTCTCTCTCTGTCTCTCCCTCTCTTTCTCGCGCTTACCTAACCCAGCCAGTCAGCCAGCTAGCTCGCCCCCCTTAGCAGTCGTTCAAGCCCCCGTCGGAGAGAAACGGAGAACCCCCGACGCTTTTTGCTTCGTGATTCGGAATCCCCGGATTTTCCGCTAGATTTCGAGAAAAATTGTAATTACCGACGGTCCCGGCTCACGGTCCGGTCTTAAGTGTCCATTAAACCACTTTCTCGTGTCCCGTTTTCTATATCGGTGCTGTATGATAAGAATCTTTGTGGTTTCGGGAAGGAAACAACCTATGATTAGATACTTAACGATATCCAAACGTATGTATGTATCTATATGTATACGTATGTACGTATATACGTTGTCGTTTCTACCGTACGGTCGTGACACCGTGAATTTTATCGCGGTCCAATGATATGATAATTGCCCGCTCGTATTTCGTTTCCGCGCGTTTTAATATAGCGCACTCCGGTCCTCCTCTATTACTGTCGCTTAAAACACGTTCATTTCTCGCTCGTATATCGCTCCGCCGCTATTAACGTTCTCAGGCTTAGATCCAACTTGAACGTCACATACGCGACACCGCACTTATTTAACGTCACGACCGACATGGGATTTTCCTTTGCGTACCCCTATATCCCGATCGCGTCACTTGTCGTTAAACGTTGTCATTGTGCCTAATGACGAAAACCGAAATGAGATAAGTATTCCTGACTGTACGATACGTGTACAAAGGAACCCGAGAGCGTCCCCTGGCGTACCCTTGGCCCGGTACCCCCTTGGGGACACGCCGTTACAACCCCGATCGTTTCTCTCGCACATAAGCCCCGGCGAATCGTGCTTAATGAAGAACATCTAAACGAGATAAATGGTCGCGACGAAACGTATCGCTTGTGAAATGTCGATTAACGCGATAAGAGGCACCCGCGTTATGGATACGTCGCGCACTTAATTGCCCGAAACGAGTTTCCACGATTGCGGCCAATAATCGAACGATTCCGATACGATTGTACGAACCCCGTCCCCACCGTCGAAGTGTACGAACTTTTAAAACACTAGTCGGTTCAACACATCGCAAAACTCGTATCGAAGGGATATAACGTATTTCTCTCTATCCCTGAATGAAACACAGCCGGAACTATGAAATCACGCGCGTCGAAGTAACTCCGTGAAACATGAATACGCATCGATGCTCCAAAAAAAAACAAAGACTTCCTCGAAAGGTATAAAAAAAAAAACGGAAACGAACGAAGAAACCAATCGAATTCACGCAATTCAATTGCACGCAACTAATCGTCGGTCCAGGTACATCTTGGTACAGGCACCGTAGGTAGAATCGTAGGTAAAACCCGAGGGTGGGTTGCAGATGGGGGGTGGAAATAGATAAAGAAAGAGAATCGCAATGGAGATGATAAAAAAAAAGAGTAAGAGAGAGGAGATAGAGGTAGCCGCTTGGCGGCCTGTACGACGGGGCAAGAACGATCGCGCGTTAACGAGATACAAATCCCATTACGGCGTAAACCTTCTCGATCCGTCGCCCCCTACGGACTTCCAACCCCCAGGCAGTGTGCTAGGCTACAGGCTATGGGCCACGAGCCACGCCAATTCGGATAAAGTCCCACTGCCTCTCTCTGTTACCTCCCCTCCTCCCATTCTCTCTCACTCTCTCTCACTCTGATTCTCTCTACTCTCTATTCCTCTCTCATTTACTCCTCTACCGATATTCCGTGTTCCATCTCTATCCGTCTCTCTTTTTCTCTCTCGCTCTCTCTGTCTCTGGTTTTATCCGGCAACCTATCCCCACCCCAAAGCCTCCCAGGGGCAACCCCAACCCCCACGGACCAGAGCCAGGGAATATCTGTCCCCGGGACATCTGCGTGCTGATTGAATCTCCAATCTCCTCTCTCATTGAGCGAACGATTGGCCGCTCTTTCTCTTTCTCTCCTTCGCGGTGCTCTGTTCTCTGTTTCTCTCCGGTTCACGCGTTTCAATCGTTTGTTGGCTCGGTCGGTCTGTCGGTCGGTCGACCGACCGGCCGATCGGATATCCTGCAGCTGGAATCTTCTCTTGGCCGGTGCGCCGGGGTGCGCGCGGGTACCTTTTCGCGATGACTGTCTCGAGTAAACAAAAATTAAATTAAATGCGGCTCGATACGCGAAACGAGTTTTTGCGGCGGGCCCGGACGACACGGTCGTTAAACTGATTGCTTCGAGCAAACGTTCCGTGTGTGCGTGCGTGCGGGTGTGCGTACGTGTATCGTGTGTGTGTGTGTGAGAGAGGAGAGAGAGAAAGAGAGAGCGCGCGAACCGGATTCGGGACCGTCCTATCGGAATGGTATTCGTCTGATAACTTCGTCAGAGAAGGGGGTGGGTATAGTTAAAGAATTTCCATTCTTTGGAATACACTCGCCAGGGTGGCACAGTTGAAATTAAACGATGGAAATCGAAACAAACGCGAGACCAGATTGCTATTATTATTACCTTCTGCTTCCCATTTCGCGATACAGAGACGAGACGTGATGTCGAACGGGGGTGTCGCGTTACCGTTTCGTCATAGGGTAAAACGATACCACGGGTCGGAATTTTATACCATCACCACCCCTTCGTCAAGGATAATCAATTTTCGTCACACAACACCGTATCGCTTTCCCTTCGCGGTTATCATTCGCGACCAATGATCCCATCGTTATTACTTCCAGACGGGGACTCGCGGGGTGAGTTCGCCTGCGGCAGCGGCCAAGAGGATGAGGAGGGTACACCCGACACCGGAATGGAGGACATGGAGGAGGACGCGGAAGAGGAAGACGAGGACGAGGACATCGAGATGAGAGTGACCGACCAAGAATCCTCGAGCGTCGGTCGCGAGAACAACACCACCACCGCGAACGTCGCGTCCTCGAATTGCAAGAAACGTCAATCCTCCACTTCCTCTTCATCCTCCAGTGGTGTCCAGGTCCAAGGATGCCAGGGTCAAAGTCAGAACAATCAAAACGGTAGCAGTAGCGGCGGTACCGGCGGCAAACCTAGGCGAGCGAGAACGGCCTTCACCTACGAGCAACTGGTCGCCCTGGAGAACAAGTTCAAAACCACCAGATACCTCTCCGTCTGCGAGCGTCTCAATCTGGCGCTCTCGCTCTCCTTAACCGAGACCCAGGTGAAGATATGGTTCCAAAATCGTCGTACCAAGTGGAAGAAACAGAATCCCGGACTCGACGTGAACAGTCCGACGGTGCCGACGACGCCGCCTCATCCGCCGCCTTACGCCCCGGCTTTCCTCTTTGCCACCCATCCGCACCAGCATCCGTCGTTACCGCACTCACACACGCACCCGCATCCACACGCACACGTACATCATCCTCCACCTGTGCCACCACCTCCGGGATATTATCACGCCGCACCACCTTACCCGCCGACGGGACCGACGTTCTTCGGTCACCACTTAACCGCCAGCCCGGCGACCTCGGGCCCACCGCCTACATCCACGCCATCCTCGACGGGTCTCACCCTCTCGACGCATCCTCACCCGCACACGCATCCGCACGCGTAGCGAACTAGATGGATGGACGCGACGGCCACGTAGAGGACCGAGGAGAACGCGGGAAGACTCGATTGGTGACAAAGAAAAAAAAAGTAATACATTGGACATGGTGCTCTCGGTTCGTAAAGAATATTCTGTTTGTTAAAGGGGGGGGGTTGATACACGGGGATGATAACAGTGCGAGAGAGATAAGGAACGATAGTTTTGGCGGATATCAGTGGTGAACTTGTTTTTTTTTTGGATAGTCGAACTGTTTTCCGTGATAGTTGGTTAATCGGTATGTATATGGACGATTTGCACTTGGAGAGATTGATCGATGATATTTATTTAATCGTTTGTTTGACAGACGTGTTCCGTATCGTCTGATTTACTGGTTTATAGTATTTTATAATCTATTCGTTTTTGTATTTATATTTCGATGAGGTTCAGCTTCGTTTTCCATTCGATGTAGGAAAAAAGATGAAAAAAAAAATGCAGGAAAAAGACCTCGTGATCGTGATCACGGTAAAACTACAACGGGACAAGGAACACCGTGTCGATGTTCGAGATAGAAATTTGTTGTTTCACGTTTTCGGAACAGAGACTGTCGAACTAAACGCTCGGCGATGTTCGACTCGTTGTTCAAGGCACACGCGAACGTATTACCCGTTGTTTCTACTTCGTCTACTCGTGATACACACGGGTCGCTTTGATAGCGTAATCGGTTTACGCAGGGTGACGTACAGAAAACGAGCGTATCTCTTCGAGGATACTGTCCAAGCATTTAAATTTTGTTCAGAGGGTGGAAAATGTTCGCATTCGAACGAGAAGATAAATACTCGTTGGTATCTAAACGAAGAGTAACAAGCGCTCGATTGCGGGCCCGTGTGTAAACCACCCGGCAGTTATAATTAAAAAATTAAACGAACGACGTAATGGCAGAAATGTTTGAAATACCATGTTACCTGTTATTTTGTATTTCAATCCAATAAACCGCGGTAGTATTTTCAACGTGCCGGCAAATTCGAGATATTGAAATATATATATTGTAACGTCAGCCTTGGTGAAACGATATTAGAAAAAGACAGAAAGACACACACACACACACACACACACGTACATACATATACACATACAAACGCACGGAAAAAACGAAATAATTTTAAGTACTTTCTCTCCCATGGTAAGTACTGCTCGGTTATCCGTTGTCGTTTTGTCACCTTTGTAACATATTCCGCTGGTTGCTACGAAAATGGTACGAAAGAGGATTAAAAAAAACAACAACATACGTCTTAAAAGTGAAGTAGATTTTATTGGAAACGCTCGTAGGTCTTAAGGTGTGCGTGGGGAATTTAATGAGTGTGTGAGAGAGACGAATGGATGTGCCCGAAAATAAAAAGGATTTAGCGCGCAAATTTTTTGTGCTGAACGCAAAAACTGATCCACGTTCGAACGCAGATGAACGTTCCTGTGTAAAATAAATACCGTACGTTACACTCGTAAGCCTTTGCCAGTAAATACATGCAGATAATCCCTCGGTATATACTATACATATACGGTGACAAGAGGAAAAAGATCGATTTTGCCTACTCAGTAGACACCGAATGGCATCGTGACAGCCTGCCAACACGATCGTTTTACGTTATTTACTTGTTGAAAAAAAACAAACACACACACACACACAGGCACACACAACCTGCTGGAACATTGTTTAATTCTATCCTATCGAGAACCACAATCACGATATAACAATTTCTCGCTCGGTAGAATCAGAATCGATCTTAAACACTCCCCTCGATTACCCGTTTCGACACCATTATGTTACCGTCATCATCCCCTTATCCAAAAGCCAAAACGATTTCTTCTCCCGTCTAATAATCATCGTAAATCTTCGCCAGACTATAAATCCTTTTTTTTCAGCGAACTCTCAACGAAGCGCCAGGCCAATTCTGAAAAAGAAAAGTAATTTCATGGTAATTTAAAAAGAAAACACGATCAGGCTCTGATCGAACCTATCGTTAATTAAAGCTTCACATCTTTATTCTCATATTATAAACAATTCAGGTATCTCCGAATCACCAACAGTGATTTCAACACGAAACATACCGTCGACGTACACCCTGGACATACTCCAGGGAATACGTGGGGCTATCGTGGTGACTTTGATTTACGATATCCGAGTACTAATTGTCCCTCGGCTTCGTCTCATTTCAACGTATCACTTTTTCCTTATCAAGCCGCGACGACGACCGATCGTTCTTCGGTGCTCATGGAAACCGCCGGTTGAATTGTAGCCGGTATTTCCATGGTGGTGGTGGTGGAGGAAGATGGGTGGGGGAAAATGGAGCGTCGACGAAGAGAGGATCCGCTAAGTGAGCTGAACCATTAGATGGCCGGATGGTAGACGAATATTCCTCGCTTTGAGCACACCGTACGCGAAAGCTCCGTTCGCTGGAGTACGCGCGGTTTGCAACGCATAACGCAGCCTTGTTCTCAAGTCCCAAAGGCAACCACGTTCAATTGACGGAAAATCGCTCGCGCCTTGCTTTGATGCTGAAATTAGAAGCCGAGACGGCCGGTCTCATCCGTGTTCCCGTATGAACGTCCATGCAAATTTAATATTCGGCTTGTGAACGTTCTTTGGCATCGATGTCGTTGACATCCGTTTCGCGGAATAATTGAATAACAAACCACGTATATGTATGCATACACATACGTATATGTATGTATGTATATGTATATTACACCGTTGAAATTGCTTATCAAGTGTCTGAACAGAGTTCCGAATAAATCTGTCTGATTCCCGTAGAGTCGACGTTGTAAGGGCATTTTCAGCCGGAATTTAGGAGGGCTCTTTTCTTTTTTTCTTTCCATTCTTTTCTTTTCTTTTTTCTTTTTTATCTCGACCCTTCCGGCAAGGAAACGACAGTGTTATCGAGGCAGGAGTCAGGAGGAAGTTGAATCGACGCGAACGGTAATGCGAGAGGAGAGACGAGAAGAAAGATTCAGGGGGAGAAGATGATCCGGGGACCGATCCAAGGTAGGGGTGGAAAAGGTGGCTGTCGGTCGGCCGCCGGACGATTCTCTCGAATTAATTCTTAGGGGTGGATTTGGGAAAGGGGCTGCTGCCACCGCCGCCGCCTGTAAGGGGTGTGAGTGGAGCGAGTGGACCGTGAAATAACCAACCCCCGCGCGACACTCGCACTCCCTACGTTTCGAATCTCGACAGTGGCGTAACCTCATTGCGGATACCGTTTCGTACGTCGACGAATTCTTTGCGCTCTTTCAAATTTTCATAAAAATCATTCCTTACATCCATCGCACGAAAATAAAGCTATTAATCATTTCATTCTTTCTCCCTGACTAGAAACCTGACGCTAATTAACTCCTCTCACTCTTATTAATACACATATCCAATGATTTCGTTCGCAAAAACAATAGGTATTAAACGATTTAAAAAAAAAAACACTAGAATTTCTCACGAGATTCGTGTTCGATTCCCTTAACGCCAGGTTGAAATCCATCAAAGTTAATTTTCAGACACCCTGGTCGCTTAAAATGTGTCTAATTACCGGCCGCGAGAAATTGCCGTGAAAAATCAGCGGCGCAAAGACGTCGCGCAGGTAGAGTTACCAATTATCCACGGTCAACCACCTATTCCCTCTGTTCCCGTCGCGCCCCCGGCTGGTTCCGCGTTCGACCTCCACCACCACTTGAACAGATCTCGGACTCGTGTTCGGGATTACCAGTTTGAGGTCGTGCCGCCGCACGCACAGAGAGCAGCAAGGCACGCCACTGCAGTCAGGCTGTTCCACTTAAGCGTGTAATAGCTCAATAGCTGTCGCGCTCGTGTCTGCGAATACGGTGAGGATCACCACTGCATCCCCTTCTCTGTCTCTCCCTATGTGTGTACGGGTGTGTGGGTATGTGTGGGTGGGTGTGGGTGTGTGTGTCTCTCTCTCTGTCTTTCTGTGAACGCACACGCGTATTTATAGACGCGTGCGCGCCACCGGAACACTTACCGATTCATCTAAAAAGATATATTCCTGGAACGCTGGTTTCCATACTTTGTAGTTGTTTATCCGTTAATTTATATTTGAGAAAATAGGGAATAGTGTGTTGGATTTATTCGATCGTGGAGAGAGTCCTATGTAGCTTCTGTAGAAACACTAGGGATGATAAGGGTTGACGGGGAAATTGATTGTTACTTGATTATTTGTAATGGATTTTAAGATTGTAGTTGAAATGTGAGTTTGAAGGTACTTATTGAGATTTGAGTGTCTTTTTTAAAATGTCAGAGTTACGTAATCTTGTTAATGGCAAATTTACGAATCCCCTAACCGTGAGATACACTTATCTTCCTGTCCGCGATCTTTACCCGTCGCCTAGGAAAATATGTATTTGCATAAATATCCGGGGTACGATAATTGGATAGCAGCTACATTTAATTTAATGCTGGAATTAATGAGCTATCGAGGTACACACTCGGTGAGTTTAAAAAAAAAAGAAAAAGAGATAGAAAAATACGATAGAAAGTAGATTCCGCGACGGTTTACATTAGCCAGGAAATGACTTTTTGAATGAGACCCGGATACTCTTGAGACTTGGGTAAACACGTACACACGTGTGTACGGTGTTATTCTTTGTATCGCCCTATGGTCTCGGGGTTGGAGGGGGGAGGGGGCCCGGTGCACTTTGGCTTAACCGGGAGATAAAGTCCTTGACGGAGAGACGAGGCTCGATTCTCCGGCTCTCCGGCGAATGCTCGTAGTTAAATCGGATAGCGGACCGTAGACGAACAAAAGCCTCCGCGAATCGATCGATTGGCTGCGAGCCGTTATCTTTCGCGTCCGCGCTTCTCTCTTTCCTTGTTCAGTTGGTTCCTCTGTTCCCTGCCCCCGACGTCGAGGCGTCTCGGTCGTCGCGCTTACAACGTAAGCCAAACGAGATCATAGCGGATTAGTGGACCGTGGATGAATTTTTGTTTCTCATCCGGGTCTAATTTTCATTCCCGTCCGGCACGGTTCGGTGATTCGATTAATCATATATATCTTTTCTTTCGCTTCTGTATCGTCTTGATTTTATTTTTATTTCTCTTTTTGTTTTATGTGGGAATGTGTGTGTGGTTTTTTATGTATTATTGTTCGTTTACGAACAACGTATTGAAATATTCACGGCCGGCGTGGCGGTTATTTTTATGAGATCCTCTTGGAATTCCGCGGGATCCCACGGGTGAATTGTAATTGACGATAAATTTTTGATTTTCAAACCGAATCGACGGGCGAAAAACCGATTGTAGAAACGACGTGACTGCGCCGCGTAAACGTGTACGTGCACTTTCACCTTAGTTGTCCGGCGGTGTGTGTGCGTGTCGGTGGGAAACTATTCCCGTATCTGGCAGCACCCATACAGGTAACAGAGGCACGTATACGTATACAGAGTTATCCGGCAGGCAGGCAGGCAGGCAGGCAGGAGCGGAATTCGGTTCGACCTCAACAGTGCAAACAGAAGCATTGATTTCACCGCTTTCAAACACCCCCTAGCAAAGCGTCAGCCGCTCGGGGTGGTCCCCGTCCGGTTGTACGTGTGCGTGAGAGACCTGCGCGTTTAGACGTACCAATTGGACGGCTGTGTGAAACGTCGACGGTGAAACGGCGACGGCGACGACGACGACGACGTCGACGACGACGACGATGACGACGACATAGCCAGGCATATCGACGACGTCGGTCCTTGTCGCCGATGCGGTTCTAATAATAATGCTAATTGAAATCAGCACAGCCACGAAAATCGACGACCGGATACCATCCCCATGGGCTTTCCACGCTCGAATAACTACCCGCCTCAAATCGTATACCTGTACACCTCACTCTGTGTGTATGTACATATTCCCGTACTGTCTATCAATTTCACACATCGATGTATAACAAAAAATTCTCTGACATTGAATGAAAAGATCTCGTTGTCTAAATCCTTCGATCAAAATACAATCTATAATATATATATTACATACATATTATATTATACATACATATATATGTATATTATCGTTCAAAATTCAATTAACGCGATAAGCCACTCCGCTTTGCTAACCGTGTAATTTGCCCGTTCTTCCGCGATCTTTCGATCAACCCCTCCAGGAGTGGCATTAAAGTACAATAGTACGGTAGGGTGTGAGAGGGGTAGAAATATCGAGGGATATTCGCTCGCGGCATTTGCGAGGATCGCACGGTCGAGCCCCGGTAAAGCTCGCGCGCCTTTCGGGCCGCGAAGAAGAGAGCAGTCAGCCTGCCAGCAACTGAAACACACCCCCGTCCCCCATCCCCCTCCCCCTCATCCCCCCCTGACCCTCTCTTCTCATCCCTCTCGACATTCGACGGTGTGGGTGCTGCGGGTCTGGGTTGGTCGGGTGGCACACGGGTAGGACGCTGGCGAGGGACGTCGGGGAACGGGCGGCGAAGCGAACGTTTAATAAAAGATGCGCAGAGATAGCGCCATTACCCCGGCCTGCATTATTTACCGGTGCGAGGCAACTCTCTGGCCGCGTTCCGCCGCAGTCGCGGCGTTAGGTAGGCGTGTCGTGTCCGCGTGTATAGGTATACAGGGTGTCGAGGATTGTGTGGGTGGTGGTCCCCCTCCCCCCCCCACCCCCACCCCTAATTCAGCCCCCTCGACAGGTACGGGGGTGTGCGTCACGACGTACCTTTGCCGCGCCACCGTAACTGCCACTCCATCTCGGTAACCGACGCCGGCCGTCGTCTTGGTTACATCGGACGTCGGAAAGAATATGTTACTCAACTCGTAGGGACGAGTAGAAGTTTGTAGGATAAGGATGGTAAAGACGATGAGATAACGGATCATGGTGTGATGATCGATCGGTAGGTGGGAGACGATTCGAGTGAAACGGTGTGTGTTTACGTTGTGGTTTTGATCGAACACAGGGATATTAGGGATGATGTATTTTGGAAGATGGTCAAATGATCTGATGGATTGATGTCGTTTGTAATAGATAATTAGCGTGGTTATAAAGGTGATATAAATCAACGGGAACGAATGATTAGACTAGGTGAATTAATGATCGTACAGGTATCCCGAAGTTTCACGCCGCAGATGAATTCGTTGGATTCGGTCGAAGAAAGGTTTCCCTGTTTCCTCCGTAGAATCCACGGTATCCGTCCCGCTTAGTACTCTACGAGTAGGAAACCGTAGTAACGAGTAGCATTACTCCGGGGGTTGGAAAACACCGTTAATTACCTCCCGCAGGGCCGTTCGTTATCCGCCGGACCTTACCCCATCCGGCGGTATGTGGTTCGCCCAAATTGCCTTCTCACTTCCTGGGCGAAGATCGCCCCGATTACGCCGGACCGGGGCGTTGTTTCTCCTCTCGTACTTTGTTTGTTGTTTCACCGGTAGCGAGTACCGACTTCCATGTGCAAGAGAGGGGAGACGGAAACGGTGGAGGAGAAAGAAGATCACAGGAGGGGAAGGGAAGGGGGGTGGTTGGACTTTACAACGCGGTAGAAGTGGATTGTAGGTGTACACTAGGAACGAGAGGAAAAGGGCTGGGAAATTCACGAGAGAAGGGAAACGGGCAGGGAAAATTTTCGGAGACGAACAGTGGAGAAAGAGGGTAGAAGTAATGACAGAGGGAAAGGAGGAGAGGGGGGATGGAACGAGTAGTTGAGGGAAGAGATAGGGCCTCGTTCAGGGGCAACAAGAGTCGAAACCATCCCCCCGGTGACGACGGAGAGAACGAGAGGGAATAAGGAGACTGAAGTGGAAAGCCGAAAGGCGAACTTGACATTTATATCGGGGATTCTCGGCTTTACACCGTCGAGAACCCTTTCGGGATGGATACCGAGTCAACGCAGAAGGGGAGAAACATGCCTGCGGAGAATCTACGTAAGCTACGGAAGACTTCCACCTCTTGGGGTCAATCTCTTTCAGTTTCTTGCTGTCCCTTTAACTATGAGAATTATGTCCGGCCAGTTTGCACTCGAAGGAGTCTCAATCGAGCGTAACATAAGCCAGGATGCGTTTTATTTTCAAAGTTCACGTATAGGTATAGGGATACTTGGTCACCGCAATGCGTTTATTTTAGATTTATGGCAATTATTTGACACTGTGTGTCTGTATAGAATTATTACACGTATCGAATGTCAGGTATTGCGAGTAATCTGTGTGATTTCGGTGGAAAATTCGTAAAAATGTATTAATGATTTTTATGCTGGTATTTTAATTAAAATTCGTACGAGTGTAGACACTGGAATTAATCCCGTTACAGAGCTTGGCGTCTGTATCACGGGAATGCAAATTCAATACTGGAATTTCGAGGAAGATAAGAGGGGTTGTTTTTCATTTTCACCGGGTCGAATGGGACTACGTAGTCGATGGTAGATAAATCCGAAAACGTGTTTAATATCACAAGGGAAACACGGGAAATGAATTATCGTATCTTTTGTAGGTAATGAAAATTTCTTTCCTCAGTTTACCATCGGGTTTTACGAATTTTATTCGACGTAGCACAGACGAGGTATAGGATAGAATTATCTCATGATGGGGATCCATCTCCGAGATCTGAATTATCATCGAGTTCTGTCTGCCGATATGTAAGGAATTGATTCGAACTCAAAATGATAACACAGACCACCCGTAAGAGTAGACCGGATATGCTGGGCAAATTTTTGAATCACCACACACCAGAGATGGCAGATGTGGTTTCACGTACACGGTATATGTATATTCAGTGAGTACTAATGATATTCTATTCCGTTTGTCTAGCAAATTACGAAAATCACGAAAAATCGTCAAATTGAAGCAGTTTTTCGTTCGGCATTCGCTCAATTTTTGAGATAGCGATCTGAAACTTGTACCATTGTTTTAGTTAGGAAATTCTACGCCAGATCAATGTATAATAGTTGTACTTTTCGAAAATTTATTTTTTCGCAAAAATCTGAAGGGGGTAGGTCAGGATTTTTTGCGATTTTCGTAAATCGCCTGCCATTTCTACAATTTTTTAGATATCAAAATGATTCGTTCACTGGCTTATTCGGCTTCGGATTCCGCGTCGAAAACGTCCAGGATCATTAAAATATCTCAAAAATTGTGGAAATGACGAGCGGTTTACGAAAATCGCAAAAAATCCTGACCTACCCCCTTCAGATTTTGGCGAAAAATTAAATTTTCGAAAAGTACAACTATTATACATTGTTCTGGCGTAGAATTTCCTAACTAAAACAATGGTACCAGTTTCAGATCGCTATCTCTAAAATTGAGCGAATGCCGACCAAAAAACTGCTTGAATTCGACGATTTTTCGTGATTTTCGTAATCCCATCGTCACATCCGCAAATTTTTAGATATCGATCTGATTCTTTCACTATTTTATTCGGCTTCGGATTCCGCGTCCAAAACGTCCAGGATCATTAAAATATCTCAAAAATTACGAAAATAACGAGCGATTTACGAAAATCGTGAAAAATCGTCAAATTATGACCGTTTTTTGGTCGGCATTCGCTCAATTTTTGAGATAGCGACCTGAAACTTGTACCATTGTTTTAGTTAGGAAATTCTACGCCAGATCAATGTATAATAGTTGTACTTTTCGAAAATTTAATTTTTCGCCAAAATCTGAAGGGGGTAGGTCAGGATTTTTTGCGATTTTCGTAAATCGCCTGCCATTTCTACAATTTTTTAGATATCAAAATGATTCTTTCACTGGCTTATTCGGCTTCGGATTCCGCGTCCAAAACGTCCAGGATCATTAAAATATCTCAAAAATTGTGGAAATGACGAGCGGTTTACGAAAATCGCAAAAAATCCTGACCTACCCCCTTCAGATTTTTGCGAAAAAATAAATTTTCGAAAAGTACAACTATTATACATTGTTCTGGCGTAGAATTTCCTAACTAAAACAATGGTACCAGTTTCAGATCGCTATCTCTAAAATTGAGCGAATGCCGACCAAAAAACTGCTTGAATTCGACGATTTTTCGTGATTTTCGTAATCCCTTCGTCATATCCGCAAATTTTTAGATATCGATCTGATTCTTTCACTATCTTATTCGGCTTCTGATTCTGTGTCCAAAACGTCCAGGATCATTTAAATATCTCAAAAATTACGAAAATGACGAGCGATTTACGAAAATCGTGAAAAATCGTCAAATTATGACAGTTTTTTGGTCGGCATTCGCTCAATTTTTGAGATAGCGATCTGAAACTTGTACCATTGTTTTAGTTAGGAAATTCTACGCCAGAACAATGTATAATAGTTGTACTTTTCGAAAATTTAATTTTTCGCCAAAATCTGAAGGGGGTAGGTCAGGATTTTTTGCGATTTTCGTAAATCGCCTGCCATTTCTACAATTTTTTAGATATCAAAATGATTCTTTCACTGGCTTATTCGGCTTCGGATTCCGCGTCCAAAACGTCCAGGATCATTAAAATATCTCAAAAATTGTGGAAATGACGAGCGGTTTACGAAAATCGCAAAAAATCCTGACCTACCCCCTTCAGATTTTTGCGAAAAAATAAATTTTCGAAAAGTACAACTATTATACATTGATCTGGCGTAGAATTTCCTAACTAAAACAATGGTACAAGTTTCAGATCGCTATCTCTAAAATTGAGCGAATGCCGAACGAAAAACTCTTTTGAATTCTCGTTTTTCGACTGTGTTTTCCACACACTTAGAATAATCGAACCAGGATGCCAATATTCGTAATCTGTGTGTAATTCCGCGTCGATATAGCATTGATAAAGTCAACCCTCGTCTGTGACAGTAGATAAATATCTACTTTACATGTTGAGGGTAAGTCAGATCGTCATACTTTACCAGCAACGGGACATGAAACTTTTTCGGTGCTGCCACCCCTTGGAGGGTAAATTTACCATCACTGTCAGTCACGCAGGGATTGCCTCGGAATCAACCCTTGTTCGGTAATCTGCCGGACGAAGATATCGCGCGAACACCTAAGCAAATTAAATGTTTATCCGTGGATTTATCGATTACGGTAAACAGTGTGGATTGCGCCTAGAGATTTCGTTGCGATGTAGCGTTAGATAGTTGTCTGGTAGCACCCTCGACCTATAATTCACCCCCGAGAACTTGAGCGTAATGTAAATGCACCACAGAAATCTATGAAATCTCATCTACATAGTAACACTTGCGCAAAGTACCAATGTGTCTGCATTAGTATCCGTGTAATTTATCTTCATTCATACACGACTAATTATAGTGAAAAATCGTTATCAGTGGATTTATATAAAAAGAGGGAAAAGCGGTCTAATGCACGTTCCATATTTCTTACGAACAAGAGAAACAGTATAAAATCACGCTATTCTCTCGTACGTTTAATTAAGAAAATTAAAAAACGTGATGAAAGCGCAATTGATTATAATTACAATCCCATCCGTTACACGGTGTATAGAAATTACAAAGAAACCCCGTATTATATCAATTGTCTGGCCCCGCGTTCCGTAAGGTACCGTGGTTGCTATTTAATAATTCTAACAAAACGTATCACCGCGTGTAACACGCTCGGGTTTCACCGTCGTCGCTGTCGGACTGACGAAACGCGTTAACTTTAATCTTCCGCTTTATTCTAACGCGGCCGTTTGAGATTCCACGCTTCTTAGCCGCAAATTGGCTGCGGCATTCTTTTCTTTATCATTGAAAAGTTTCTATTATACGAGGAATTTTCCCGTTCCGCGCGATACCGCCCGTGAATGGGCGATGTCTCCGATAATAAAAGAATGAAGCGGGACAACGGGAAACCGTATAGAGTTGCATAACAAGAACCCAGTATCACGGAAAATCACGAATGGAACAACAAATGCATTTGGCGTGCCTCCTAATGAGGTCGTTTAGCACGGGCTCCTCGCGGGTCTCTGGAGAACCGTATTAATGAATCGGGGTTGGAATTGGTGCAGTGCGCCGCTGAAAGTGCACGCTCGCAAAGTGAGTGCATTAAAGGCGCACCGTTTTCACGTACAATTAGCCTTCTCATCGGCGACGGATCGATGCGCGCAAGAAAGGAAACGTATGCCGGGTTTTTCACCCAATGATATTTCTTGTTTTACCACACCGACGACGGTTTCCTCTACAGTGTTGTGCACGCTGGACAAGCTAATTACGATTTAGGAATAAAGTATACAAAATCACATGTGCGAATATACATTTCTAATCGTATGGTAATTAGTATCTTAAATACGTCTAAAGACTTTTTATATTTCTTTTATTAACACATATTAGGAACTCTATAAAGACACTTTATCTACCTGTAATCGATACGAATTACGACACGAGATAAATTAATGTAATCAATTCTCAATCAAGTGAATTCTTCCGACGCGTCATTCGAAATTCAAAAATCGCTGCCTTAAATGTAGATATCCATTAGCAGGGACGCGAGCGCAATGTTACAGTACGGCATTAGGTTCGCCGGGTTTAAGCGAAAATTGCCTCACTATCAACCGACAATATTACCCCGATAATCCAGCGTCGGATCAATATCGGTCCCACGTTGTTACGTCGGCCGGGTATGCGAGCCCAGGAATTCGATTTAAGCACACACATCCCGGACGCCGTTGTCTCGGAAGTTCGATGGAAACCGCAGAATAGTATCGGGGGGATGCGCGACAAAATGGCGGGGTCGGACGAAAATTCATAAGAATCCCGTGGAGCAAAGCTCCGGATACGGTATGGACCGAAAACTTCATCGTACGATTCCACCCCCTCCCCCCACTCCCCCTCTCCCCTTCTCACCCCTTCCCATCCCCATCATCTCCCTGTTCCTCTTCCATCCCTAACCCGTCAGACAGACAAGATAGGATGGTGAAGCGAAGTCGAGGACGTGAAATCCGCGGGAGCCATATCGGCGGTAAACCAACAGATTGGAGCTTGCCGCCTTAATGCTTCTGGCTCGTGGAAAGGGGTGGGTGACAGGGCAAACAAATTTATAGGTCTCTTATCCGAAAGATACACGGGATTATCCCTCGGGTCGCGCGCACTGCGAGTCGCAGGGGACGCGAGGGGTGGTGGATAGAAGAAGCGAAAGAAGAAGAAGAAGTAGGAGAAGAAGAAGAAGAAGAAGAAGAAGAGGGGGGGGGTTGTTCGGGCGACTCTTGAGGCAGAGCTCGAAAAATCGTAAAAACTTTATATAACTTGGCTGAAGGAAGATATTCAGGGACGCGGGGGGTGGCGAACGGTACCGTGGTGGAAGGAGAAGAAATACCGAACCGGGTTGGTCGCCGGTAGATTCAAAGAGGGGTAGCGAATACGGGGGTGAAAGGAAGGAGAGACAGTTACGGAAAGGCTGGCATGGAGTTTGTACGAGGGTGGTACTGAAACGTTTCAGAAAAGAACGGGAAGAACCCGATTTCTCCAGAAGAGAGGAGGTATACGAAGATTATCAAGGGTGGAAGAGAAGAGGGAGAGAGAGAGAGGGCGAAAAGACAGAGAAAGTGAGAGAAAGAAAGAAAGAGATATCGGTGGATAAAGGGAGGGAGAAAAGGGCCGAGGTAAAAGCGGTGAGTAAAGAGAATAAAACCGCGGGACGAGAGAACTTCGAGAGAGGGGTAGAGTAGATAGGGTAGCAGAGACAGAAAGAGAAAGAAAGAAAGAAAGAGGGGGGTGGAGTAAGAGGCAAGGGTCGATTCATTCTAATTCGGTTGTGAAGGCTACAGCTTGTCCAACAGCTCTGTAGTATCTGTGGGGTGGCTGCTGGCTGCCACTGTTGCTGCCAATGTGCCCACTGTACTCGCCGTTCCTCCGCAACTCCACGTTGTCCTTTTTCCCGTCTCTTTTTCCCCCATTCCCCTCGTATTTTTTTTTTGCTCCTCTCCTCGGATCTATCTGTCCCCGACACCGCGGTGTCGTCTCTCGGGGTGAAAATATTTTTTTCACCGAATTTTCGCACCCGATAGACCCCGGCCATGATACCACCCGTCCATGATACGAGTATCCATGATACCATAATACGAGTCATGGTGGTTGTTACCGCGACACGTTTACGGTGGTCCGTTCCACTTTTACTAGCGTCGCAGTAATGCCTTGGTTTTTAGTGCCGCGGTGATCTTTCACACCGAAATAAGATACTTCGGGAGATTGACGGTTCTTTAGAAATGACTTTTATATTTTATATTTCTCTATATTACATCCCCGGTAGACGGGGTTTACAAACAATTTCCCCCACGGTAGAGGATTGCGAAAATCTTTCTTAATTACTGTCTCGAAGATAAGAGATGTATATAATTTTAATCGGACCTTTATTATTAGATTTTTAATATTTCAAATTTTTCTAATATATCGCGTCGAGTCGTAGTGATTCGAAATATTCGAATCGTTTTTATTTTTCAACGTATCTCTTCGTACCGCAAAAATATTGCGGTTTCCATTAGAAACGATAACGATTTTCGCCACGAGCGGAGGCGATGAAGCATCTCAAAGAATTTCGCGGAACGAAACTGCACGGCTGTTTATGTCGATACGGGTACAATGTAGCCTCTCGCTATTCGCTTCCCCCGCAGTTCTTCGAATCTATCGAACTTCTATCTCGCCGACTTTCCATTCTCGCTGGGAAAACATTCCCAGGGAAATTTCACCGACCAAAAGCCACCGCGGTGACAAGTAGCGCCATAAATAGAGTCGATACGACGGATACGTCGCATTCTCGTTCGTTCCACCATGCCTTTGGCAGTCACCCCGATATCTTTCTCTACTTTATGCCGTAGCCTGATCCCTCCAGAAAATCACCATCCACCTACCCAACGGATACATCCAGTATTTTTCGTGCATTGTTCTATCCACACGTTATCGTGGCGAAATAGACCTCGTACGAAAAAAACGGTGAATAGAAATTAACAGATTTTCCGCGATAAGTTTAGCGACAGGTAAACGGGTGATGAAACGCGTCACCATTATCCGTGATATCTGCTAAAGTTTGACGTGGACAAACAAACAAAACGAAACAAAAAAAAAACACAAGAGGGGGGAGCGATATTTTATTTCATATTTCAAACATTTATTTTTATTCGAAATCGAGTGATCATGTAACTCCCGCGATACCATTTTTTTTATCGTGAAATATTGTAGAGTGATCTTGTTATTGACGATTGGTTACAAACGTTAAACTGGCCGGCGTCCGGCAATTATTGCAGTGTATCGCGCGGTAAAATATCTCACGTGAGCTTCATGACCAATCGTGAACACTCGCCGAAATGGGATTTCGCGTTTCGTATCACGTCCTGTCACGCAACAATTATCACCCGGCCGGATTTCGATAAAAGTCCGATAAGGTGCGCGCATATTTTACACCGGTAAAAATGAATTTATCGCTTTACTATCGCACTCCGCTTGTAAATTCCATGGATTTTTTTTTCCGCGACATCAATTTTTCAATCTTTCGATACAATAATTATCCTACGATAATGCTAGTCCTGTATACGCCTGTTAAACTTAACTAACAGGCAAATTTCATCGAGAAACGATCCGAAATCGCGAGGCCGTACTTCCGGAAGAATTAACGGGCGATTTCGCAGACGATTTACAAACTGCCTCCGCACGATTTATTCGCGATTCGCGAAAATTCACGCCCGTACGTAGTACTATGTATATGTACGTATATAGGTATGTATAAATATCCGCGTGGCTAGCGTTTACAATTTAATCGATGATAAATGCCAACAGATAGACACCATCCGGTTCCCCTAGGCCCCCCCGCGATGAAAACCACTTGGCGCTCGGTTGGTTCCTATTAGAGTTCGACTATATATTTTCGGTATGGTCCATTTGGGGCGCGAGTCCTGTCCTCTATACTCTCTTCCTTCCCTGTCAGACGTTGTCGACGACATGTGGGCTCACCGAAGCAAAACCACGAGAGCCGTGGGTGTCGTAGGTGCGACAGCATCCATCCATCTATCTGTAACCCGGCGTAAAGCCCGGTACAATATCCCTTCAGGGACTTCTTTCGCCCTTTTAATGGTCCATCCGTGGGGGTATCCTTTCGGTCCACCCCCGTCCTACTATCTTTTGGCCCC
This sequence comes from Mimumesa dahlbomi, assembly GCA_917499265.3. NCBI lineage: Eukaryota > Metazoa > Arthropoda > Insecta > Hymenoptera > Crabronidae > Mimumesa > Mimumesa dahlbomi. The sequence continues at coordinate 3,036,976 of OU824114.1, read as the reverse complement.
CCTCCCCACCAAAAGTTTCTTTTTTTTTCATCTTTTTTCCTCTCCTATGCGTTGTTGTGTTGTACCTCATCGTCAAAATGATCACCGACCACAATGGCGTCCGGGGTCGATCGATCAAACGAAGGAGAAGGGGGGAGCAAAAAATAAAAATCTTCGTTCAACGATGACGCCCCTTGCTGACCTGTGTTTTGACTTTGTTTGATGCGACCCCGATCGTCAGATGGGTTTCCAACGATGACGCACTCCGACGACGGTACCTACTGTACAGCGTTCTCGTCTGTCGCTTGGGGAAAATGAAATCCTGTGGGCGCGAGCGAAACGGTTGTAACCGTAGGAGAGGAATAACGTTTTACAACGCGCGATGGGTTAGGTCGTCTCTCTCTGTCGGTCGCGGATATATCCGCGAGCGCGATAATGCAGCCGAGCTTTTGATATTTATTTAAAAATCGTTTACGAAAATGACGATCGGTTCGCTGGATTTTCATATCCGAGAATAATAATACATTGCCACCACCCGGGGTAGAGTCGGCTTTGGAATAATGGGAATTACTAAAACTCATAACGAACTGTAAATAATACCTGTTTTCGGATGAACGGCGAAATAAACATAAAATTAATTTTCCATGAATTCTTTTGAATAAACCATAGAGAAAAAAAATGTATATATCACTGCGAACCAGCCTGAACATATTACATTGTTTTTCACCCGGGAATATAAATTAACGTGATATTCGTTACGTCGACAACGAGAGAGAGAGAAAGAGAGAAAGAGAGAAAGAGAGAAAGAGAGGAGAACGACGACTCCCTATGGATAGGACTGCTACGAAAATCCTAACGGTAATTGAAAGTGGTTTAGAAGTGATCCGATTTTACCGTCCGTTTCATAATGATAGTAAATGTTTTAAGAGCATAAAAGATTTCGCTTCAATATCGTTTAAACCGGCCCATAGTACTAAAGTGCAGTTTACCACTGCAGTCTACTATGCATAGAGAGGTCAGTTTCACGCTAAAGCTAACCGCGCTCTACACTACTATATCGCTCTACCAGTGTACGTGTGGTTTTGGCTGTTCTTGTTGCCAACTAACCTGACCAGCGTAAACTGCGTTTTAGCTTTATACGCGTATACTGTCTAATAAGTGCATCCCGTGGAGGAGTCAAAAGAGAGCGATACGTCAAACCGGGGGCGCATTTATCTCGCGAAGCATTTCGGATAAAACATCTTTCAGAATTTTTCGCTTACCCGCCGTACGAAGGGGTATAAAAAAAAGGACATTTTTATCCCAAGATCGTATTACGTGTACTTTACATTTAGAATCTTCTTTTTCGTTCTTGTTTCTTTTATCTTTTTTTGCGCGGCAGTGTAAGCGCGAAGGTTTTTAAATAAAAAACAAAATGAGATCGCTTTATTCACTGTGGATAGAGTGTGTGTTAAACATATACATATATAGATATGTATTTAAATATTATCAGACTTAGGTTATCGTGGAAAATTCGACGTTTTTTATTTCACTCGTCGCCCCCGTTGTATCTTCTACATCTGTATTGACGTTACGTAAAGAAAAAGTACTCGATACGTGTATGATATTTCTATTTTCTTTTCCTCTCCTTTCTTTTTTGTTAGGCTACCCTATTAACCTGGAAGTTACGCGAAAGTCGGTGAGACACACTTGAGAATATTCCCGTTGTAAGATCAATACGCGATACAAATGCCTCTCCGTTTCATATCGGCAAAGGACTCTCTCTCTCGCGAGGTGTAACTCGCCAGTTTCAAGAAGCTTTAGAAACATATAGGGTTTCTAACATCGGCTCCGTGTAGATAGGAGAGAATAGAACAAAGCGGAGTACTGTAAATGTGTGTTATGCGTAAACAGCGAACAGTTATCACGAACTAACGACGTGCAAAGTTGGCATCGGGTTTCCGCGGAAAACTGTTGTACGCGTCCGGGGACATGTTTCATGTTTAACGAATGTCTACGTGAAAGATAAATAATCCTTAACGAATACGCGTAGAAATTACGTAACGTCCGGGCGACGTAGGCTCGAACGCCTAACATTTCTGTTTCATCGCGAATTTATTAATTTTTCCAACGGACGGTTGAGCGGTTCAATAGATATCTGAAAAGCTTCCGCGGTGCTAAGTTGGCGAAACGATCGTTCGGAAAAAAAAAAATAGTTTCGTGGGGAAAAACGAGCCGCCGATCGGGGCCGTTTAGGTGTGAGGGAAAAAATACCAAACAGATTCACGGTATTCGTTACGGTGGTATCTAAAAACCGGATAGCCAATCGACCGATATAAATCCATCGATAACGCAAACCGAGTAAATTTCCAACTTCAACTTTGCCCCCTCTACCCCCTGCCCCACCCCCACGTTTCTAAACCGGCTCGTTTCATTCCGACAACAATACTTTCATCGCGCAGAACTCGCGCAAGGAATCAAAGATCGTTCGCTCGGCCGATTCATCGGGCGGAATCGATCCCCACCGAACAAAGTTCAGAGGGAAAGCTTTCATCGTAACCGGCGCGGGAGTGAAGGAGGACAACGAAAAAAAAGAAACAAAAAGAAAAGATAGAGGGAAAAAGAGAGAGAGAGAGACACATCGCAACACAACAAGAAAGAACACGGTCGAAGAAAGATTCGCACATTATCGTCGTGCGAGTATATATCCAAGTGAATGGGGAAGGGAAACCGTTAACGCCGTCTATCGTTAGAGAAAAAAAAACAAACAAACAACGACAACCACGAAAAAAAAAGAGAAGAAAAAAAACACAAAACAGAAAGAAAGGAGAAATCGTTCGAATGAGAAGAGTAGAAGAGGACGTTTAGCGACCGGCACGAAACAATCTCGACGTGCAAAAGTAACGGGCATACGGATAGAGGAGAAAACTGATAGGAGAACACCAACCAACGGTTCCACTGCATAACGGGGTATCAGGATGTAACGGTGTAGGTGTGTTTGTTTTCTCTGTCGGTGGTGCGGAAACCGTAACGGAGGCGATGGAGAAGACGAGTGCCAGCCCGGGGCGGTGGTCGTTTTCCCGGGCAAGTAGCCGGAGTGGATGGATAACTTGGCCATTGTGACGAGCGATGGCCTCCAGCAAGAGTAAATGATTGCCGGGGAAACGGATACGGTAGAGAGGGTGCCGGCGGGTCTTTGTTGTTTAGAATAACTGAAGGGTTCTTCGATGGGGCCCATCGAAATCACCCCGTCCGCGAGCCCGTAACTAACCCCCTACCCCCCTCCCCCCCCTCCCACCCACCCTCCATCACCACTTCTCGCTTCCATCTCTTTACGGCTATTATCGGTAATTAGAAGTACCCTCGTGGCCACGCGACCATTCTCGGTATCCAGCATCCTGATCGTTAAACGAGCCACGCTAATTCGAGCGTGTACAAAATTTCATTGGATTGTTACAGCGTTCCGTTCCGTTTTAACGAACACCGATGGATGATTACTGTGTTGTTGTTTTTTTTTTGGAAAGGTTGATATAATAACGAGGAAATAATGGGAAGATGCAGTGTCGAATATACTTTTCTTGTTCAACGTTTGGGAAACGATAAGACAACCATCGTTCGGCTGGGGAGATACAATGATTAATATTCGAGATGTAACACGGGAACGGGGCCCACGGAACGGAATACAGAACGTTATCGAGTTGATTCCCGATGATACCTTTGCATCGCGAAAAACCACTCGCGGATTCAGGAATCATATTATGAGCTTCCAGCGATGCCGCCGTGTTACGTACGTATGTATGTCTGTATGTACGTATGTGTGCATGCATACATACATATACATATGCGCATTTCGCCGTCTCTTCCATCTCGGAATACGCTCAATGTGTTATGTTATCGCTACGAACAGCGGCCACCGCAAAGGGCAGAGATACTTTGAGCAGCAGCGAGTCTTTGATCAGAATCTATCAAAAGGATTGGTTGCTCCATTGTGGTCCGCGTTCCGTATCGGTATTACTTGCTATTGCTATCGGAACGTAGCCGCGCTATACCTACGAATATTAACGTTCTGTGGGATACACCCGATCACAATGTATCAGCCAATCTCTCTGATAGTAGCGGCACGGCGATCCTTCGATCCGATATTAAGCTAACTAGTTATTTAGCTTGACCTTTATGCCTTAACTCACGTACACTACACGCTTCTGTACGGTATATTTACCCCGACGTTCTCTTTGGAGAGCCATCAAAAAGAATGTTCGTGTACATACAGTACAAGTAGGCTGGTATCATCCGTTGGGAGAAGTTGAAAAAAAATGTTTCCGTGGACGGGCAATTAACAATTAGCTTCCAGTTCGGAGATTCTAATCTTTCTCTACTCTTTCGGTTTATTTCATATTTTCATCCAATCGATATATCGAGGTGAGAGAAGAATATAAGCTATTGGTGTTAAATAACATTTAAATACAAAAGAAGCATTAAAGAAAGTACCGATCGAGGGTCTGGTTAGATGGAAGAAGCTCGGATATCGGACGGCGAAATAATCGTCTGGCATGTTTATCCGAAAACATCGCGGTCATAAACGACCTAATAAAAGAGAAAAGGGCAAGAATAAACGGGAAAGTAAGACGAAGCGAGGGGGAGATGATGCGGAAAGGTGGCGAACAGGGGGATGGTAAAGAAACGTAGAAATGCGGAGCAGATGGGAATGCGGATTGTGTGTTGGCGAGAGAAGCTGGAGCAAGAATCGAAACTCGGGGACTTTGAGATCCAGTCGATAAAGCTATTAGCATTTAGACGAGCTGTCGCCGCCGTCGTTTCCCTCCTCCCTTCGTTCTACCCTCCCTCCCTCCCCCTCTCGGCAAACCAACCCAGTACCATCCTCTTACTACCCCGGCTCTCTTTTCCTCCGTCGTTCCCCTACTTCCTCGTCGTCGCTTCTCCGCCCTTTTTCCCGCGTCCTCTTTCCCTCTTTTTCCACCAGGCAGCTCCGCTGCTGAAATGCATACCGATGTATCACCATCCCTGTGCATTCCACTCTCCGACCACCCCCGAATCTGTCGGTGCGGGGGGGGGGGAGGTGTCCATCGGTGTGTGTGCTCGTGTGTGTGTGTACGTGTGTGTGTACGTGAGCTCGCGTTTGCGTACGGTACGTACACTCATACATCGTTACCTGGTCTCTCTCTCCCCCTTTCTCCCTCTGTTTCGTCCACCCATTTCCCACCCACCGTCCCCTCTGTCCCTCTCCTTTCCATTCCCTACACGAAGGCACATGAAAACGTGCACATACACTTTGGAACCGCAGCAGTGACTCCACCACCTTCTATTACCGGCGGACCATGCGGTGGTAAATGGTAGAAAAAAGAGAGACGGAGTTACGTATTCGGCGAGGGCCTCCAGCGTGGAGGGAGAGATGGTTTAACGCACCAACCACCCTTCACCGTCGAAAGGTGGTACGGGTATCCTATCTCTCTCTCTCTCTCTCTTTCTCTCTCTCTTTCTCTCTCTTGGTGTGTTATACCCCGCTTATACCGGTCCCTCTAACACGTGTGGTGAGCTTGTACGTAGTATTCCTCCTCTCTCTCGCTGTATGTGTGTAAATACGTATACGTATATCTGTACGATCGTACGGTTGCACGGTTCACGAGTATCCTCCACCCCCCCTCCCCCCGCACACCGACTCAACCTGCCGGATACACTTACGTGCGAGCCTGGCTGGTCCATCTCCACCAAAGATACTTATTAAAGGCATCTCTCCCGCAAGCACTGCCGTTGCCGTGGTAACCTGGTGCTCGACCACGCGCATACACCCACCTCGACACACACACACTCCTGCGTGTGTGCGTACGAATATGACGGCGACGTTACGCGTCTGTAGCAGCCACGACCGTGAGCCTAGACACGTGGGCTAATGTGTGTGTTCGTCCGTGTGTGTGTACGCGGCGAGTACGACGGGAGAGACGGCGAGAGGGGCGGGGGAGGGGGGCATCGAGGGGTTGGAGGTTCTGGTATACGTGATCACACGTCGTGGTACCAGAGGAACGAAGGAAGAAACGGGACACGAAGAGGGAGAGGAGAAATGACGACGACGACGACGACGACGTAGCTGACGACGGGACACACACACACAACGGTATACCGCGGCGTTTCACCGTCGAGGTAGGGGTGAAACAACCCTCTAATAGCCGGGGCGGCGCCTATACCCAACCCTAATAGCCCTATCTCACCCTCGCGTCTCTTCTCCTCTCTTCGCCTCTCTCGCTTCGTTGTTTCTCCTCGACCATCCTCGGCTTATCTTCTCTCTCTTCATCATTCTCTTTCTCTCGCTCTCTCTGTTACCAACGGTAAATCCTCTCCCTTCTACCAATCTATCGTTGCAATTCTCTCTCGTTCTATCTTTAAATCCACTGGGTTCCTCTCATCTTATCCCACCGTTCTCTCTCCCTTTCCATCACCACCCTCTCTCTCTCTCTCTCTCTCTCTCTCTTCCTCTCTCCCCCTCGTCGCCCATTCCTCTCTCTGTGAACGCTCATCGTCCTGTATTACGGATTCTCTCTTCGTCTCCCTGTTACTTCTCCCTCCTCGGGAACCACCACCGCCACCCTCTCCCCCCGCCCCTCTCCGTCGTTCCTTTTCGCCGCTCTTCTCTCCCTCGATCCACGGCACCCGCTGTTTGTTTATTTGATGCCTTTTCACTCTCTATTAGTCTCCCGCGCTCCTACATTTTCTGATTAGCCGGATGTCGCGCGTATACACGCTTTACCTACCGCGCCCGATTCCGCGCGCCGGCTTTTCTTTGAACCGGAGGCAACGAGACCCATCCGATCGATCGTGCCACCCTCCTCCCCTCCGGCACCACCCCTCCGGTCCTCCCTCACTCACAACACCCTCCCACTTGCCACCCCCCCCCTTCCCCTCCTATCTCTCTATCTCCGTCTTTCTCTCTTTCCTCTCTCCTCGTTCGTCTCTCTTATCCTATCGCTCTCTCACTCTGTCTCTCTCTCTCTTTCACTCTCTCTATCTCTCGTTCTCTTTCTATTTATCTATCTCTGTCTATTCGTCGGTCTACACGTGCGTACACGCGTGTAACACTGATGTGTGCGGATGCATGCTCGGACCTCGGAACCGTTCTCGTTGTGTGTGTTCACGTACATATGTAGGTGTGGACGTTTTTGCGTGCGCGTGTTTAACGATTCCAGTTTTCGTTTTCCGCAATGAACGGTCCTTTACCAACGGTCAACCGCGCGCTTCGGACGCAGAGAGAATGGTGGCTCTTTGGCGCTGCCGAAATCGGGGGCCTTTAACGAATATCTTTATTTTCGGTGAGAATCTGACGCGGGGGAATGCCTTTAGCGTTTTCCATCGTCCGGGCTCTACGTACTTTGATCGCGATTCTTTTCGACGGTTGGGAAACGACGTCGATGAAAAGGGTTTTCTCTTAACGAGAGATAAAGACGAAGAGAGAGAGAGAGTGAGATAAAGAGAGAGGGTGAAACAACTTTCGATTCACATCGATGAGAAATTCCAAACGGGCACCCTGGAAATTACATTCACCTTTCAACTCGCGATACACATTCGAATGGTACACCGTTTAATTATTGTATTTAACATAATGGAATTTACGCGTAATCGTCCCGCGAGATTCTCACCGGTAGATTCAAGGTACGGTGCGTCACGGGGAGAAACGACGATGTGAATTTTCCGAATCACAGGGAATATATACTCGCGGTCGGGAATACGAAGGGAAAGAAAAGTCAGAGAAAATCGAACGAGTAGGCGTCGGGACGACGATTCGCTCGAGCGTCGACGAAGCGCTCTTGCACCTTTCTCTCGGCGTTTTTTTCACGTGCGGTTTCATTTAGCCAGGCGGCAATATCAGGGAGACCCGGCCGTACCAGAGTCACTCTTTCTCTTTCTTTCTCTCTCTCGTTTTCTCTCTTCTTTCTCTCGGCGGTGGCTCTCTCAGGCCTTCCTGTCTCCTCCTTCCTTTTCATTTCTCATCTTTGTTCCACTCTTTCTTTCTTTCGCGCGCGTAATCATCGCGAGCGCAAGACTCCATTTCAGTCTCCAAAGAAGTCTTCTTTACCCCCCTTCGTCCCTGTTTCTTGCTCGGTTTGCCAGAAACGGCTCGAAACGCAAATCCACGGAGGACCGCCTTTATACGTAGGTATTCCGGCCGTGTACATACGGATGTAGTATTATATGTATGTACCGTGATATACACAACCACTCGGACGTATACGTTATATAGATGTATGTACGGTATATACATACATATAAGCCTCAAGTCTCGCGGGTCGAAACTACGACTTTTCGTGGGCTGCTCGTACGTTGTACATACTCGGTTCGAGTCCGAGGAATTTTTCGGGCTTCCTCGAGGGCGGCTGAAGAACCGTCGAAAATGCACCTGGAAAATTCGTACGGCAATAGGGACTGGGTAGGTGTAGGGTGTGAGGTGGGTGTGTACGGTGTACACGTATATATGTACGTTGGTACGTACGTTTCGCATATTTTGTTGCCGTGAAAGAGACATTAATAGATTTGCGCGATACATATGTTTTGTAAGCCTGATGCTCTTCTCATCGTGAAATATCTTTTTTTAGTGTTTTCATTTTTCGTGTGTTTTTTTTATTTGTTGTTTTTGTTGTTGTTGTTTTTTTGTTTAAACAATTGTTATTTTTTTTCTCCTCTGACGTGACTGCATAGAGATACGCTGTGTGTTATGTGTAGGTTTACCAGTCTGTTAAATTAATACTGGTGATACGTTATTAAAATAATACGGGAAACATTGTTCGTTGTTGAATAAAAAATCAACCCCGACCAAGGTATTGCTATGAATTATTCGACAGCGTGGAAGAAACTTGTGCTATTTTACGTGCGCCTTTATCGGTTCTGAGCGCCATATCCGTTCCATTTACGAGCACGACGTAATGTACTCATCTTGCAAAACCGAATATCGCGAATGAAATACACATTTCAAGGAATAAATCGTGATTCCGTTTCCGTTAAGGTTTTGGACCGGCGAAGAAAAAAAAAACAGGAAACGCGACTTATTCGTATTCGGGGAATTATCAGCGAAATTGTAATTATCAATTAATGGCTCCGGCCGTGGGTGGGAAAAACGCCGGATACGAACGTTAAAATGTATTTAATTTCAAATTTTAATACAACGTATCGGTTTCACGTTTAATGATATTGCATTCGTAAAATGTTGGAAATTTTTTGCTTCCTTTGTATGAAATAATATTCGCATTATATCATAACAAAACGCAACCTATTTACATGCGGTATTGTTTATTTAATTGTACGTTCATAAACGCACTTCCCCGTACTTTTAACTAGATCTGCTTTTTTAATTGAATATCTGGTAGCTTCGCGAGCACAGTCCCTGGGATTCGTTAAAATAATTATCATATACTTTGTAAACAAACACAATCGTACCCGCCGGTGAAATAATGACGTTTTTCCTTTTTTTCTCCTTTTTTTACTCGTTCGCCAAGCGAGACCTGACGTATCAAACAGAATGGAAATAACCTCTGCGCCTCTGCCTGCATCTACTACTTCAATTACGAAGTCTCCCGATTCCCTTGTATCATCCATTGAAAAGTGAAAATTCAAAAAAAAAAAAAAAAATCACTCGATTCCACGGGAATGAAATTCGCCGGCGGAAGGGTTGGATCAGCCATGGGGCTGTAAAAAAAAATATACGGTCGAACGATCCGTAACTCTCGCTATTCTTCCTGCGGCAGAAAAGCACGCCGAGGCTATTTACGAAAGTTGCCTAATTTGACCGCTACGATTGTCCTTAGGGGATACACTCGCCCTCGTCCATTAACACTACCCCCGGACTCGTGCTTCCCTGAAATTCAGATCGTATCCCTGGGTCTGCCAGTCAAAACGTGAAAACGCCATTATTGACCGCAACGTCGCGTCCTTCTCTCGTTATATCATCGTTAAGTCGTTATTTTGTTTTGTTCTCATCGTTGTTTTAATTTATTTTCCTTGACCGTTGTTGCGTGTCGCCGTTCACCCTCCCCCCCCTGCCCATCCCGTCCTCGAACCCTTTCCAGAAACATCTTTCTCACCCTCTCGCGGGTATCTGGAAACACGAACGCGAAACCCGCGCGACATTCGAAGTCGATAAATTCTCCAGCCGGTTAATTCCGTTCGACGTAAACGCGTCTGGATTATTTTTCGGGGCAAAAATTAAAATAAAAAAAAACAAAGAAAAAATAGGAGAGAACGAAGGAAAAAACGACAGAATAATTCCGACGAACGCTTTCACGGGAAATCAAGCCCGGCTGGGATATTTTCCGATTTTTCCCGCCGCACTGGATTTTTTTGCGCTTCGATCGTGGCAAGATTAGGCTTGGCAGAAGTACCGTCACCCCGTGTGGCAGGAACGTTTCCACGGGGACAGTGGGCCACGGAGACAAAGCATCCACGAAAATGAACCTCCACCCCTCCCCTCCCCTCCTCCTCCTCCGGTACAGCTTCTTTTAATTCGCGTTTACTGTGAACGGCGTCAAGTAATTAGTCGCTTACTCCCCGGGTTTAATGTAAGGTATTAAAAGCCGGCAGCCAACCAGCTCGCCCGCCTTTTCTTCTTGCTGCCTTGTTCCACGACCTTCGGGCTCCTCGTTTACCTCCATCACCATTATGTCCTCTCCCTACCCTTCCACTTTTAAGCTGTGACCGTCGTTAATCGCTTGTTATCTAACTGCTACTACCATCACCATTTTTTTTCGCTCCCCCCCCCCTCCCTCGTTCCTATTTTTTAGTTGTCAACCGTGATCCACCTCCACCAACACTACCAGCGGAGGAGGTATTGTGTCATGGTTGTTAATTGGACCGAACTTGTCGGATCCGTTGTTAATCCGCTTTCATTTTCCCCGCTTTCTTTTCGTTTGTTTTTAATTACTACCTTCTTATACCGCGGTTATAGGTGTCCCGTCTTATTATAACGGGACGGTAACCACGGGAGAGGATGGTTTTGTGCGTAGAAGAATCTAAAAGCGCTACGGGTTTAATTACTTAATTCCGTCGGGACGTTGGGTACTTGTTTTCTCTCGTTTCCACGGTGAGTAAGTAAGTAAGTAAGTAATGTTCGCGGTGGTAAGTCGCGCGCGACAATAATGCGTTTTAAAAGTCCGAACGCGGCCGCGGCGACGGCGATTGATCTTAAATTGATCAACACCGCCAGGTGCGTACGCAGGGGATAAAGGGAGGGAAGAGAAAGAAAAGGAGAAAAGAAAAAAAAAAGAGGAGGAAAAAAGTAAGCCGAGACGGCGCCGCTGCGCACGGTCTAATTACTTGGCAAAGCAAATTCGCATTCGGGGATAAAGGGAGAGCTGCTGCTTCCAGCCCCGAATACAAATCGGCCGTGCAAAAACGAACGGAGGCTTGCGATCATTGTTGCGGTGCCACGGTAAGAGTATAAATTTCACAGCAGGTCGGCGGCAGAGGGAACGAAGAAGAAGAGGAACGTCGAACGAACGAAGAGGCATCGAACACCATGCAAAGAATACCAGATCTCCCCTTGCGTCGAACGGAGAGAACAGGAACGGTGAAAACTGGGTAAAGCGAGAGAAAGAATGAACGAGAGAGCGAGAGAGAGTGAGAGAGAGAGAGAAGACACGCGGCATGAGGATGGTCGCAATACTCTGCCGAAACTCACGCAGTTCGCGGATGAGTGAGTAGTTCGCTCGGTAGTATAATGGGACCCCCCGCGGTAGCTTACCTGCATCATCGACTAATCACGCCGGATAATAGGGAACAATGGCGCCCCCGTGAAAAGTGAAGCATACCCACCACTTACCTATCTTTCAACTCTCCCCTGTGACCCCCGTGTATTCCTTCCTATCTCTTTTCTTCATCTTCTTACCTCTGATCGTTCTCTCTCTTTCTACAGTTTCTGTTAACCTCTACTCTCTTTCTCTCTCTCTTTCTCTCTCTCCCTGTCTATCTATCTATCTATCTCTCTCTTGTTCCCTCTATACGGAGGACATAATCCTCTTACGCACCGGGCACAAAGTAAAATACGGACAACACAGGCGCGGCGCACTCGGCCGTGTTCGTCCCTAGTATTACGCGTAGGCATGAAAACGGGCGAAAGAAAATCGAAGTGAGAAAGACTATGAAAAAGCAGAGGTGAAGACAAGGAGAGACATCGAGAGGAAATTCTCTCGGATCGCGGAAAAAGGTCGTACACACCATTGGGTGGTCATGCACCCTCCCGCGAAATCTTTTAAGCGGCCAAACGATTTCCGTCGAATCTATGATCCTCGAATCGGACACCTTCGGGGTTCCCTATACCCCCCCGTTCCCTTCTTTTTCCTCCCTTCGAAGCCCTCTATCCGGTCCTGGAACACGAGCCTTCGCGAGAGCTCTCAATATAACCTCGTTATACTCACCCGAAGTAGGCTTATGGCTCTTACGCGTTTCGTCTCCCTTTTACCAACGTTCCATCTCTACCTATTCGTACGGTCTCTCGTGTTATTCCTCTCTCTCTCTCTCTTTCTCTCCTTCTACCTTTTCTGTCTCCGGGGGCTGGTCAACGGTTTCTCATTACCTTTCAAGCGAGCGGGTGACGGAGAAAGACGGGACTCTCGCGCGCGCGTACACACAGAAGCCGTGGTTTTGCTTTGTCGCATTTTGTCCCGTTTTGTAACGCCCTTGCAGCGTCGTCGCGAACGTCAATGTATGCATTTGACCCTTTACACTCGTCCTCGTTCCTCGTCGTTCCTCGTCGTTCGTCTCGGTATTCTCCGTTGACTATTTCTTCTCTCACCCTCACCCTCCTCTACCCTTCCCCTCCCATCGTTCTGTATCAGGGTTCTCCTCTTTCGTTCGTCGCCTCGCAATCATTTTTTCCTACTTTCGTTTAATACTTTCTCGCACGACGCGAGACGAGACCGCAAGCGAAATCACTCGTTCGGCTCTTTGAAGCGGACACACTCGAATCGCTTTTGTGGATTTTGCGGCCGACCGGACCCCGGGTTCCCATTAGAAACACGCACCGGCTGCGTTTTGTCTACTTGACTCCGAACGGATCGTCGGCGACGGACTCGTCACCTCCCACGCTCGCGCGACCGTCCGATGACGATGGATAATCGCGGTCACCGGAATTCGTCGACGCGTTAAGCGGCCAGTCTGCTCTCGTTTCCGTTCATCCCGCGAAATACCGTCGACTGGTGTACGGATACATATACTGTCATATGTACTATTTAGATATATATTTTTGTAATTTTTTATATAAGAATATACTTTATCAATATTCTATCATCAATCACTGGTGCCCGATATAAAACGCTTAACGTGTCAAAGAGTTCGAAAAGTCTTAATTACCTTATCGATTGTATCAATGTCTCACTCACGTCGAGCACATCGACCGTCTTCTTATCAACCCTGTATTTCACGTGATTTTCCAGAATATCTGGAGAAAATCAGGTAGTTTATTGAGGAACAAAGGTGAATGGAAAGTTGCGGTGGGAAGATGGATTATTAGCGAGATCGTCGATCGCGACGTGGTAACATCGTCGAAAAACCTTGGGAATCGATAGAGGCAGAGTATAGAGTCGAACAGGAAGAACGGCAACGATCGTATCGCGATGGAATCGCCCGCGGTCCACTCTTAATCTCCGTCGCCTGGATTGTATTTAAAGGGGGCGAATAGTTGGTCGGGGTTTTGATGTTGGTACGAGAGGTTGGAACACGCGCTTATCCCGGAGCGAGGTACGCGCTCGGAGTATTTGCACGCGCGAATACGCGGCTCTGATACACCGACGCGCATAATGCATGTGGTTATAGCGAGCGAGATGGTAAACGAGAAGGGATAGAAAGAAAACGAGTAAGAGAGAGAGAGAGAGAGAGAGAGAGTGAGGATAGAGAGAGGGTGAGAAGAGAGGTAACGAGGAGAGGGTAGAGAAGGGAGAAACCGGTAGATTAGGTGGGTACATCGCGCGACTGTGGCGAGGACGTTGGTATAGAATATAGATATAGGTACGGCAACTACCATCGTACCACGGGGGTAGGAAGAGTCGACGAGGCAAGCTAAAATGGGCGGGAAGAGGGCCAGGGGGTAGGAGGGGTAGGCTATAAAGGCTAATTGGTTAAAAGCTCACCGCTGGCTGCAGGCTTAAATCAAGATCTTGGAGTGTTATAATGGATAAGTAACACGGCGAGGCACGGGCACACCACCACCGGGTTGTGTGTTATCCCCACCCGTTTCTCGTTTCGTAGCCTGGCTAAACCACCGCAGCCACCCCCATTCCGCGATCCGCAGGATCGTCGGAGGGCGAGTATCTTTCGAGTTAAGGACTATGCGGCTCACGCTATTGGCTCGTACGTAGAGTTACCCCCGTATGGTATACACTCTACCACGAGTCATCGATCGTGCCACCACCCTATGAGAAATCGCGAGAACCATCCCCCTCGAAACCCATTGCTCCGCCCCGCCTCCTACCCCTCCAACAACGACACCCCCTTCTGGTAACTTCCAGCTTAGCCGTCCTCTACCTCCCCACCATATCGTATCCCATTCTACCCTTCTATCTCCCTCTCTACCAATGTTTATCATCTTCGTTCGACCAACCCCTCGACTAACCCTCTTTCTCCTTGTCTATCCTTTAACCAGTCTATCTATCCGACGCGCAACTACCACCCCGTGACTCTCGAAGCGTGACTCTACACTCTGTCTTTCTCTCTATCCCCGTCTCGATCTTTGTTTCTCTCTCTCTCTTTATCTCTCCTCCTCCTCTTCTCTCTTAGCCTCGCCCCGTCTCCCTTCAACTTTCTATCTCTACTGTCTCGCTTACTCACGGCTGCGTGCGCGAATGTTCGAGTAAGGCTCTCTCGTTCGTGTGACCTGTGGTTTCTCCGGCGTTTTCCTACCCTTAGTGCGAGTACAGTGCCCATCCGCAGTCCGTCACTCGACTCGAAACGTATCCGCCAACCCGATTGCCAGCCCTCCGCGAGCCGCGACCGGGAAATCGTTTCGTACCGTCGGTTCTACGTTTTTTTTTCTAACCTTCCTCTACCCCGTCGGTCACGGTACGTCGCTGCGACGGACCACCGAAAACGTTACCGTACCAAATACATTACTCTCCTCTGTCTCTCAAGTAGTGTTCCATCTTTCGTGGTGTCACGCGGAAACACTCGCGAATTTCTCGATTCGCATTCGAACAGTTCGTGACGTGTGATCGTTGTTCGCACGTAACGAGAGTGTGAGACAAGACGATCGAAGAGAATCGGTAATGTAGACAAATAATACATGTACGTGTATGTATACATAGAAGAAAAGAAGCATCAAACAAACGAATACCGATCGGTGATGACGAGTGATTAACGATCAGTGGAAGAGGAAGTGACTCGGGGAAGTGACGGTGTTACTCTTCGCGGTTTTACACGCACGGCAACGCTTACGTTTCGCGAATAGAACCGACCGAAGGAAGAAAAAGAGGGGAGGATAGAGGATAGAGAGAGAGGAAGAGAGAGAGGAGAAGGTAGGTGGCAGTAGGAGAAGGAGGTTGCTCGTGTAGGAGGGAGAAGGGTTAGACGGGTAGGTGGTTGAAGGACGAGACGGGGGAGGAAGGGAGGGTGGAGGGTGCCTCGAAAGGGTGGGCCCTCCAAGTGTCTTGTCTCCTATCATCCTGTCGTCCAGGGTATCGCTTACGAATGTCGCGCGATCGAGCGATCCGTCTCCGATCCACGACGACGACGACGACGAGGGACGTCCTGCCGACGGAGGCGTCGCGACGACGGCGCACCATAGCCTAAAGAGAAGCAGGACACACACCTGGAAAATACCCGCCGTCTGATATGCGATGTAACGAAGCAGAATTGTCCCGCGTGTCGGATGGATTTCGTTTGACCGTCGGCTCGTCGACGGGACGCATTGAAAATCATATTAACAACAACTAAAAATTGGTGGTAATAATACTAACCCTATTACTAATAATAATAAAATTGTCGGTTTAAAATAAATCGTACAAAAAAGAACGCTCCTCGTAATCAGTGTTTATCGTATTAACAAAAGTGTCTATAGACCGTGTGATACTCGTCGCTCGAAGATCACCACGAACCTACCAACAAACGCGTCTGTTCACGAACTATTAACAAACAACCAAACAAACGAATAAAACATGTCTGGTGAGACGGAGATCGAGGTATCCGTCGTCTCCGAAGAAGATCTCGAGCTGGAGGGTTCCCGGAGCAGTTCCACGCCGGCGGAGCTGCTTCTTCAAGAGAAAAACGGTAAACCCGGCTGCGGGCTGAACAATCATCATTCGTTCAGCTTCGACGTAAGCAAACCGGTGCTAAGGCCCGCCTGTAACCCGCAATACACGTCGTTCAGTATATCGAGTATCCTGGGGCGCCCGGAATCGCCGCCCGTCGACTCGACGTCCACCGTCTCCGGCGAGAGGCAATCGTCGGACGTCGACAGGACGTCGCCGCCGCTCGCGAACGCGCCGAACAACACCCAGAGGATCCCCCAGCCCTGCGACAGTCCAGGTCGCGGACTCTCGTCGCCGTTGAGATTCGCCGGACAACGCGGCGGACCGGCCACGGGGCACGGTCTGGAGCCCAGGAACCCGACGAGTATCGGTATCGGATGTGCTACCAGTGCTACCAGTCCGTCGACGACGTTCTCGCCGCCGACCGACGCCGCGGCGAACCCGCTCCTGGGGCACCAAGCGTCGGCAGACCTGGCGATGCTGTCGAGGTAGGTTTTCCATTCGGAATTTTGCGGCTGTTGACAGCTCGAAAATGAGGGTTGACAAGGTTGAGTTGAGTTGAGATTCAGCTGGGATTGGGATCTATTTAATGTTGAAAATTATCAGGTAGTTAGGGAGATAGAGAATGTTGTTAGAAGGTCTTTCGATGAAGATGGGAATTATTTTAGTATGATATATATCAGTTTGTTTTATTTTGTTGATAAATAGACGGAGCAGATGGCGGAAGAATATGTTTCATATAGTTATCGATATAGGGATATGATGATTATTGCTTGGGAATTTGTAATTCGTTATTTGTACGGGGTAGGGTGTTGGGAATAGTCCTTGACCTTCGAATTTTGTTCAGCAATGGCGGTGAAATTGGTAACCTACGCATGTCCGCGATCGTTGCACGGTTTAGAGAGACAATTATCGGATAATCGAAGCGTTCGATTAAATCGCGTACGTCTTTCATTATTCAAAAGGGAACGGAGATAGAAATTATCGAGAGGAAAGATACGTTTACTACGTGTAACGGGCTAATCATTCGCGGCTTAGTTTTGGCCGGCAGTAACAATATTTAATACTAACACGCCGCCGGTAGTGAATGAATTCATCAATATTTACTAATACGCAATTAACGCGCGTCATAAATTTTACAGCCGCACTACAATACAGTGTAATTACATCTTCCGGTTCACTATTTCACCGTACGATCTTGCACACCATTGAACAAACGCTTACGTTTCAAAAGTCCAGAAAAATCATGCGGTTCTAATAAAATCTACTATAGAACGTTTATTTTTATCAACGAATACAAAACGTGTTATCAGTAACACCCTACGATCACCTCACTTAATTCCCACGAATTATCTTCTGTTTCTATAACAGAATCAGTAAGAAAACCATGAAATCTATGACGAACATGTCGAACGAACCGAAAGGAAGATTCGTCCAACATTTACCTGGTCGTCACCTGTCCGATAACCGAAGAATTTTATTTATCCACCAAGATGTTTCTCCCGTTAAAAACATGTGCGAATGAAACCCCCCGATAATAGCCGATGAGCTTTTGCGGTGTCCAGATTGGAAGATGGAAAAAGGCCAGGTTGTTTCCGCAACCGCAGATGAAATTTTCGTGGGCGTGAGTGGTGCTTAGATCAAGATACACGACGGCGGCGACGGCGTCGGCGTCGGCGTCGGCATACGGGGGTGGTAAAATAGTAGTAGGGTGCCACGGGTGGAGCGTGTGCGGTGAGGATTATATTATGTGGGAATGGACCGAGGGGGTCCGTAATGGGCCTATTAGGCTGTCTCATTTAATAACAACCGTAGCAACAACCACCCTCTTACATTACTTACGTTACTTAGGACCGGTCGGGTGTATATCGGATATATCTGGCGAGGAACCCGAGCACGGTACCGCGCCACAAGGGGCTACGGAGACCTCGAGGGTTCGAGATGATTTTATCAGATTTACACCCCCCTGTTCCGATTGACGGCTCCCCACTACCCTTCGATGCCTGCCTACCAACCCGACGGCTCCAATTGCTTGTTTTCCACCCGTTTACCATTTGATTAAGTTCCACTCGTATGCACCGTTAGGACACACTTCACTCAACAAGAAAGGACTGAGATGGGGCACCGTGATTTCACGTGTCACATCGTTGTACCGAGTTAGGAGATGGATGCGAAAGATACGGGGAACTTCGCGTAAAATAACACCTTTCATTGTGTAATCGAACTAATTCAAATCGAGATATATGTATTTATATATGTAATTTGTCGGTCGATTAACGATTGGTATATTTATGTAAATATTTCCCGTGAATAGTACGTGTTTTAACCTTCTAATTTATTTAGAGATTTGTTTAAAGATGGAATACCTTTTCCTAATTACAGTTTTATATATAGATAGATTTAACTGGTCGATTTGCAAACACCGAGATTTCAAGGGAGAATCTGAGAGCAACGGGATCGCGAGTACGGCGGGTTGATGAAAAAAAGATGAAAACAAAAATCAATTAGCCAGAGAGTACATAATACATCAGCGGATGAAACACCGGCGTAGTCGAACTTAAGGAGCCTAAGGTTCCCTCGAGAAATGGGCACCTATCCCGCCCATTTGTCGAGCAGCCCTTACGTCTTCCGTCAGGAGGAAGCGAGCAACTTCTAGGTTTGATTTATTATTAAATTGGTGCCTACGGCATCGGGAGTCTTACTTGCCAAGGTCGGTTAAGTACACGAAAAGGTTGTGCCGCGAAATCTTCGTCGTCTTTCCCGCTTAACATTCTGCCAACGTGATACGTTAATAGTATTTCGCTGGAAAAGAGATTTTAGTGGAACAGATTCACATTGGATCGTCATTCGAATACCCTAGCTCCAAGAATTAGTTTTCAATCATTCGTAAATTTGATCGGCCAATGAAATGCCAACGTGCCACTAGATCTACCTAAAAAAAATGATCGTGACTCCATAATGTGTCGATTCGTTTTCGAAACGCGACAAGACGAAGAAAATTAAGATACACCAAGAACATATTCATCTTGTTACATGACCAGGCAGAAGTTTCGCATAATGTATCCTATAAAAAATTGCGAGATTGAAACGCGACGGTCTTATATTTACGTGGATATTTTGCGGTTCGTATCTAATTATTGCGCATTATAACGCGAGCGCAACAAATGTAACGACGTTCCATTTAAAAAAAAAATATCTATATAGGGGGAAAAGGAAAAACGAGAGAGAAAGAGCGAACGAGTAGAGAGCGGGGGGAGGAAAAAATATCTCGTGGAAACTTCATTGAAACGCGAACAGGAAAGATCGTAAGAATTTTTTTTTTCCACGTAAAGTCGTGACTCTTTGCAAGGGCGACAATATTCAGTAACGTTACCGCAGGCACATGACGTCTATGCGCAAAAGATCTGCCTGATAATCCGCGACAGAGTCGGCCTCGTTAATTACAGCGCCGATGAATGATTCGTTAATTAGCGTGGGATCGCGCTCCAAGTTTCAAAGGAAGGTACGATAAAGCCTATTGTGTATGATCGCCCGTTCGAGGGCGATATGGATGTTCAACGTCGGAAACAAATGTGGAATGAACGGTAGCTGGGAATAGACCACGAATAATAATCGCGTCGAAACACAGTTTCTCTCTCTCGCTCGCGCGGTCTTTCATTTCTCTCTTTCTTTTTTTTTTGTTGCTCTTTTTTGTCCTTGTCGACGTGGATGAGGCTCGGTTCTGTCTCTCGTCGCGAAATCAAAAACGTGATTAAAAAGCGGTAATTATCGAAAATTGAATCGATGAATACTTTACCGCCGCCGCCGCCGCTGTAATTCAGTGGTTTCGCACCACAGTGTTCTTCTATCGGACGAGAAAATACACATATTTTTTTATGTTTTTTTTTCTTTTTTTAGGGGGCTGGGAACGACGAAGGGGGGAGGGGGCCGTCGGCCGGTTTTTCGCCGGTTGAAATTACACCCGCGCGAACAGAGCGGACTTGCGAAATTCACGGCGGTGTCTTTAATAGGCGTCCGTATCCCTGGTAACGCGGTGTAAATACGTGTTCCCGGTATCGTGCTAAAGCAATTAAGTTGTTTCCTTGAAATCCAGTGAAATGAAGTTGTCTCTTATGTAGGCAGAAATATAAATCCTCCACTTGGCCTGTAACAGGCAGGCGAACGCAACGAAGCCAAGTAGCGGATTTAGCCGAGTACTTTGAAAGCCAATAACTCATTGTTGGGTCATCGTAATGACACTTTATAAGTCAGTACGTAACCGTGCGCAGTGTTACTTCAATCGATAAAAACAGAACTTCTTTATCAACGACACTTACATCACGAATACGTATAATCGCTAATCTCATAATTTCCTCGAAAGTGGATGAAAAAGGGAATTACTTGTCGCACTTAGAGGCTTCTTAAAATATATTTCCAGAATAGAATACTAAAACATCGTGACATTCGGTTAGCATTTATCACTCTACCAGTGAGAAACACCCGTTTAATCCGAGTGAAAACGTGTAGCAAAAAAAAAAAATACCGGAGCTGATACAAGATTTCTTTCCCATCCAATCTCCCTGGAAATATTTAACGCGATTAATTCAGACACTTAGAAAAAAATAATTGATCCTGAATTCCAGACAGCCACTTAGCATACGTACCCTTCTCGAATGCAATCCGATTTCTTTTTTTCACAAGAACATGATACGCCGATCTTAGACGTAAATTGCAGCGGGCTACGATAGCTCTCGGTACGCTCGTTTCATCTTTCTCTCTCTCTCTCTCTCTCTCTCTCTCTCTCTCTCTCTCTCCTCTGTCTCTTTTTTCTCCTCTTTTTTTGCAAGCAAACGTAATCGACTTCTCTTTCTTCGCTACGCGCCTAACTACCCCCGGTGTAACGGTACACGACAAAACGTATCGTGTTACAGGCGATCGTTAACCACGGCATAAAGAGTTTATATTCGAGAATGGCACTTACTCACCGCGCTCAAGCAAAGGTGGAATAATAATCAATACGGAGAAGGGATAATATCCCATTGAACGAAGAGAACGGGGGGAGAAAAGTTTAACGGACAAATTGCCGGTGGATCTTGAATAAAAAACCCGATGAACGGATACAACCCGTCGCGCTACGTTGACCACTAAATTAATAAAACTTCCTGGCTGACGATCGATCCTCATCCACTATGTTCACCGTCACGTTTCACCGAATCCATCTTCATCCGATTAAACACAAATATTTGTCGCAATTAACAGAATCTTGATAACCAAACCCCTGAAGGGAAACCCTTAGGAAATGAAAGAAAAACGAAAGATCCTTCTTGAGAAATCGTAGAATCCAGAAAGTCGAGAGGTAGCGGGGAATCGATTCGTCGGAGAGAGAAAGATAGGAAGAAAATGAAGAAGAGAGAGTGGGAGAGAGACAGAAGCTTGACTATTCATCTCGGCTACCTAAGACGCAAGCCGCGCAAGAATTAGGCAGAAAAAGGTGGAGCACGCTCCTTGAGAAGCGAGTGTTTGGTGTTTATACCTGCTCCTTAGAAAGGGTCCGTGAATGCTTACAAACAGGCGGTTGTCAGATTTCTTTTATCTTTCCCGGGGCATCTGTATGCCCGATGCCTCCGGCGCTACTCCTCTTTTGCGTTCTTCTCTTTCTTATCCTTCGGGATAGACCTCTCGCCTCGATATCGTCGATGGTGGAGAAGGAAAAAAAAACAAAACAGAAGAAAAAAGATGAAACAAGATGAAACCAGGGGGAGGAGAATGGTGGGGAGGGGAAAAAGAGTACGGGGTGCACGTGTCTAAGTGCATCAAGTGATAAAAAAAGAACCGCGTAATTCTTGCTGGTCGGCACGATTGACGCTTGTTCCACTTGTCCGACATAGAATCGAGCGATTCACACTACTGACCGATAGAACCGCTGTTGAAACACGATAGAGAGTGTGTATCTCGTACAATTTGATAATTTTAAAAACATCCCGTATTTCGGGATACTGTTACCATCCACCCCCCGCGCACCGATCAGATACACGCCGTTAACCGATATTAGTGCGGTATCGACACTAATACCAGTGCGATATTATACTTTGAAAGCGTTCCTCCCGGCGAAGGAATTTAAATGCCTCTCTAAATACCACAAGTGCTTAGGCACTCAACGACCATGTCGTACGGAAAACTACAAAAGACCGTAATAATCCTTCGAATTCTTCCCCGCGGACCGTGTACAAGTATATTTACAAAAACTACTTAACAACACCCCAGTTCACCCGTGAACCATGCAAATCGCCAAACAAAGTATCCACCTTAAGTAAGTAACCGGGGGCGAAAACGTCGCGGATCATCGTTCTCTAATCCCGTGGTATTATCGACGCAACCTTAGCCGAAAAGAGATTCCACGTGAAAGTGGCCAGGGGAAACGCGGTTACACGAATCCTCGGCGACTGTCCGGAGGAACGAAAGGTAAGATCAGATCGGTTCCGACGCAGACAGAGAGAGAGTGCAAAAGGGAAACGGAGGAACCCAGGGGTACGCGATGGGGAAACTGGTATGGCTTCCGAAGCCTCAGCTTCTCTACCTACGCCACCTTTCGGTATCGGTCGCCCGTCCGGAACCTACCTACCTACCCGGCTACCTACCTACCTACATTTCCGTCGAACTAAATCGTCACCGCAAATCGCTGCTGTGCTCGCCTGAGTTAAGTTACTCCGTCGCGGCGACGGCGACGACGACGACGACGGCGACGGTGGCGACGGCGACGGCGCTAAGTGGCCGAACTTGGCTAACGTAGGTTTGCACGGACAGCGCGTTTCGAGGTCCGCACTTAACGCTGATCAGAAATAACGATCGTTGCAGCGGGCTCGTTAGAAGCCGACGCCACGCTTTCTGGATGGCGGCGACCGGTGTACGCGGCACAATAACGGAGAGTGCTGTTCGCTGTACGTCGGATGGGAGCGGGTATGCATCCGTCGCGACGCTACGCGACGCCGCGACGCTGGCCCGGAACTTCTCACGGCAAACTAAGCGGATTTTTTCTTCTAACAGGCGACCGGTCCGTTTTAGACGTTTCTCTTCCCTCTCTTTTCTTTGTTAGTTTTATCTATCTGTCTATATATGTCGGTCTTTGTTGTTATTGTCGGTAAATACGTCGGAGATTCGCTGCAAATAGGCATAACAGATCCTTTAAAGGTTAAACCGTCGCGAAATTCGAAGCCTCGAACTCACAGTGACGAGCGTGGAAATATTAATGGCTTCCGACACGCGGTTTTATTCTTCCGCTCGACGGGACCCTGGTGTGAGCTGGATTCAGGATGCAGAGAACTTGTACAAGATTTCTATTCACGCGCTTGTTACGCGTTGAATTGCGAGGGGGGGTCACCGTGACCGGCACTCGTCTTGACACAAGAATTTCTACTGGTTTGTAGAATGTTGTGATTATAATAAATGTCAATAATTATACATTCTTTAATACCACTATTGTTACTTCAATGTGGTATGAAATGATTAAAAATAGGTCTATTTATACGTAAAATACATATAGACCGGTGTTGCAAGTCTATGATGACGTCATAGGTAGTCCATAAAAAAACCGCGAGGCATTCAACGTGTTAATGTACTCGGAATGCATTCACGATAGTCGCGATCGAAGGGATACGACGGTTGCATTCGGCCGTCTTAGCGATGTCCTCATTCTACTTACGTTTCTACTGTGGTATGGCTGCGTGAATGTCTGTCGAACACTTCGACTTCTAATCGCAGTAGTAAATTGTATTGCCAGTCTTATATACAGGGATCACCAGAATTTTATTCCAAACGCGTTACTAAATACACACACCCAACAGGTTTACCCTATACAAAATAAATAAATTTGATAAAAAAAAATATAGAACACCCGGTAACTTTCACCCTGCACTTACCCCTGGGTCTAAATTTTAATAAAACCAATCACTATTACATGGTAGGACGATTTCATTCAAATATTTCTAAAACTAACAAATACATCTTCTGTCCCAGGTTGGGCCTGATGTCCTCGCTGATCGCCGGCCGTTACCCGGTGGGCATCGGGGTGGGTGGCGTCTTCTTCCCGTCGACGTTGCAACACCTCCACCATCAGCAACAGCACCAGCACCAACGGCTGGCCGCGTCGTCGGCACAGCCGGACATCGTCGACGACGGAATCCGCGGCGTCCTGCCGTCCGGCGGCTGGCCGTTTCCTTGGCGGCCGACGCATGGCCTCCAGACCCTGGAACATCCTCCAAACGACGTCGTCGGCACCCTGAGTCGCGTCAGTCCTGCCTCCGCGACGTTCCCGCAAAGGGGTGAGTTGATTTCCGGGGTTCTTAACGGATACGACGATTACGGAGGTTCGAATCGGAACTCCGTAGCTTTCGATTTTCTGGCAATGGGACGGGAGGAGATTGCCAACAAGATTCTTACGGGAGAATGTAATCACTGGGAAGGTTGACATTCACATGGGGTAGTTTCTGGATATGTATGTGTCTATAATTTGAAGGGGTTGGTGCTATAAACTTGATGGAGTTCGTGATTAATTTCCATGTATTGAACTTTCATTTATTTGAGCTTTAAATACATGTCACAGTGAGATATCGGGGTTCGGAGATTTTTTTTTTAGAATTTCAATGAGATGAAAAGTTTGAAGTATAATTGAATTACTTTACCGCGAAGTGGAAACATAATGCTATGTGAATTCGTGGCGTTAGAAGTGGTGTCTTGGCGATGTAGAAGAAACACAGAAGTCACATAAATAACCGAAGCCTAAGTACTGATTAAGCACAGATTAAGGGATCCGAGGTTGGCTGAATAAGCTTTAGAAAATTGTCGGATGAAACGGTAGACTTCGATACGGGAATCAGATTTACTTGTATACGAAAACACGGCTGTTCACACCCGAAATGACTTGAGACTTCGGTGACAACGGTACGTCGATAATTTCGACGGTGGTTTATCGAAGCAATGGAAACTCGTGGTATTGATAGCATTCCTCGGAAATAATAGACTCACACCGAACGATATTCGGGAATAATATTCGGTGGGTTCTTTTCTCTGCGCGAAACTCGTGTTCCCCATGAATTAGTTTTTCATTCGCGGCAGAAATTTTCGATGAAAAGACAACAAAAAAAAAAATCGCGTAACAGTCAACGGTGTTAAATACCGTCACGTGTTCGCCGAACAAGTTGGCGATTGACGGAAATCGTTATCCGAAAATGATACCGACCGAATTTGATGGTCGGATTCAGTTAGAACTTCGCTCCGCCGAAATGACGAATGAAAGGAATTAAATGTAAAACGGTGCACGTAGTCAGACATCTTTTGTTATAAAAATATTTCTGAATAGAATTCCGCCAACCTGTGAGCATGCTTTATCCTTTCTTTTCACCGGCGGAATCATCACATCGAATATCAGGGAAATTACTCTGCACAAGATCCTCCCATGAAATTATCGGATCGTATCAAATTTAGGCTAGTCGAGCATGGTAATCGTAAACATTCCCCGGCAATAAATGGAAAATACATTGTTTCGATGGATCGGAGTGGCATTGATACGCTATCGATAAACGTATGTACATGCGAGAACTATGAATGAGATAATACGATCGGCTACGTTACCCTAATTAGGTCTTCACGGATTACCTTTTCACCATCGCTAAATTAACTCTATACGAATCATCGAACGTCCCGTTCTTCCACGATAAAAAAAATTAATCATCCATCGTTATCCCTATACTCTAGCAAATAATTCTTTCCTCTCAGAAATCCAAGAAACAACATCCCCGAAGAATTTTAATTACCTACAAGGTAGACGATAAATCGGGTCGCGTTCGTTTGTTTCCGGCTTGTAAGAAAACAAAGATGGGTCGGGTAGCGGGAAAGTTTCTGCGAACAAATTGTCTCCGAGAAAAGGCAATCATGGGGAAACAGTCGCGCATTTTGCGACGGAAGATAATTCGCAAGGATCGTAAAGGGAAGAGAACCGAACGGAAAGGAAAGGAAAGGAAAGGAAAAGGGCAAGGCGAGAGGGTCCGTACACATTCTCTATGTATGTAGCAGTATAAACGCGAGCGTGGACGGTGACGAGTACGGCTTCCACGGCTTCCACCACGACAAACCAACCTCGATCGCCTTACCCACCGATCGTTTTACTCCTGCCACCTCGCCAAAATACTTAGGTGCCCGCCTATACTCTCTACCCCCTTTGCAACTACGGGCACCACGTATACACGTCCCTGACCCGACGACACCGTACGAACCTGATGCCATACCGTTAAAAAACTGTTCGAGAATATATATATATATATTTTTTCATCCCCTCCTTTTTTTTATGATACAATTCCCCCTGATTCGACGGGAACATTGACGCCGATCCTGTGAACAAGTTGATTTTGTCACCGGTGAATAGATACATACGTACCACGGTGAATCAGGATTTCGGAATATCGATGAATTAAAGTATCAACGTTAGAATCTATGGTTGTAATTAATTAATTAATTAATTTGATTGATGGGCACGTTCCGGACGGTATTAATTATCGGGATTGTACGGAAGGTGAGAGAAATACAGGCGTATTGTTTTCCAATGGGATCATAGAATGTGTAGTAAATTAGTTAAATTGCAGTGGCTAGAATTGTCGGTTTTATCGGTGCTTTGTACGGAAGGCGCAAAGAACCGATGCAGAAATGATAAATATTTCATCGAGTGATAAAACACATTTCCAACCGGATATTCGATCTAAAGCAATTATGTCAAAATGGATAAATAGAATATTGATTAGCGGACTATCTATCTATCAATCGATTGAATATTAAATAGAAGCGCGGACGGATGAATAGCCCCGAGATTACTCGAATCCGTGGCGTGAGAGAATGTATTCATCGACGATACTTTAAAAAAAAATATATATATATATATATAAAATAGATATCACCGATTTTGGTACTACGCGCACGAGGATACACTTTGAAGGACGAATTAATTAACGTAATTCCATCTCTGTTCGACGTATATACATATTTTGTTACTCGATTGTGTACAAATAAACGGCACAATTAACCGAATTACCATTCGTCACGTAACACCGTCGCATTCCTATATCGTCATTGACGTATCTTACTATAATTCGATTCATTCTACGAATGTTCGTCGAATTGATTTGATCGTAGAAAGATTTCCATCGCTTCCGAAAGCAATAACCCACGAAACACTCGGGTTCTCAAGTTCAATTCGTTCGATCGATGTCATTCCATTGTTTCAGACAACTGTATCGAAATTTATAACATGCCCGATAGTATCCATTTACTCCTGTATTTACCACAATGACAATAAACTACCGATCATCGCTAGAATTCAAAGCATATGTTTCCATTACCGCGTACATCACGTATACCTGCGCGCACCGGGTGAAATTGAACCGTTAACCGATATCGATGACCATACTTCTGTCGCGTACCAAATCGAAAGTAAACTCATTACCAATACGTCGATCCGTTTACAGCGCGACGTATCCGACGGTACTACCTCGTCTTACGTTCAATCACAGCGATATAATACTTAATCGAAATCTGTCTGTATTCAATGAAAAAAAAAACAATCATCTTTCGATCGATCCATCTGTGTTCAATAAAAAATAAACAAATTCTCCATCTTTTATCCCAGATGACTTGGACGACGACAACGGCGAGGATCGTCTGCATCGCAACAGGAGTCCATCGAGCGGCGACGAGGGACACGACGACCTCGGTGAACAAGACGACTGTGCCGAGGCCGACGGCGAGGGCGAGTCAACCAACTCCACCAGCATTCACGGTGGTTCCGGGAACGGTGGCGGTGGTGGTGGTGGCAATAACGGGCAGAACAACGTGCAAGTCGGCGTCGACGGCCGGGACTCGAGTAGCATGAAACGTAAAAAGAAAACGCGTACCGTCTTCTCCCGTTCGCAAGTATTCCAACTGGAAAGTACGTTCGACATGAAACGATACCTCTCGTCGTCGGAACGCGCCGGTTTGGCGGCGTCCCTCAGGCTCACCGAGACCCAGGTGAAAATCTGGTTTCAAAATCGTCGTAACAAATGGAAACGGCAATTGGCCGCTGAGTTGGAAGCCGCGAATATGGCGCATGCCGCCCAAAGGTTGGTTAGGGTGCCGATACTTTATCACGAGGCGTCCGCAGGCAGCGGGACGTCCGGCAGCGTCTCGGTGTCCGTCACGGCGCCGAACTCTGCGCCAGCGTCGGTCGCCACGTCGGCGCTCTCGCACTCGGTCGGCGTAGGAGTCGGCGTCGGTGTCGGCGTCGGCGTCGGCACGTCCTGCCCCCCCACGACGGCACAGCCGATCTTCTACTCCCATCACCACCAGCACCACCATCATCATCCGGCTCACGTGCAGGCGCACACTCTCCTCCCCCACCAGGTACACCCGCAACCGCCGCCGCCTCCACCACCCCCGCCCAACGGACAACCACCCCAATCCTCCTCGCAATAACACCGTCCGGCTCACGAGACCATCACCGCCGAGCAGCCGCTGCAACCAACGACCGTCAACGACACGTTATCGCGAAAGCGACTCGCCTCGATCGCGCTATCCGGCTAGCTTTTGCTAACGGACACGTGGACACATTAGAAAACGGAGGGGAACCCGTGATACGTGTATCAGGGATACTCCGTTGCGGTTACGATAACGGTAACGGGGAATTGCTCGGTCTGGATAATTCATCCGCGGAGCGGTGGACGATCGACGAATCTCACGAGGAATTTTGAAAGATTGTTAAAGATAGATTGGTATGGGTTATTTGTGAAATAATTTATAGGTTTCGACGAAAGGCGAATAAAGAATCGATCAAGATTACCTAAGGATTTTTGGTGATTTGTTTCTATTGTAATGTAATTGTTAGTTGTTTGGTTGATTAATTTCGAACGTTGTCCGTGAGATTCGATTGAAATTGTGATTTTATTGATTGAGAATTGGTGAGGAGTGGAATATAGGCCGAGCAATTCCTGGTTTTCATCGAGCGAGGAATTGGAATGAAAATTTCGTTCGAAGAACCGAATTACATTCTTTTTTACCGAACTCTGATTAGCATCGACTAGCCGACCGGATGACGCGCATTCATCTTCTCTGCCGAACTTCCGTGCCGTCACTGACACACACGTGACCGTTTCTCCGCGATCCGCGAATCTCTCTCGCTTTGTTGTCATTGTCTTCGACGCTGTCTATATTGAACGAATTGTCCTCTCGATGTTTCATTGCGTATAATCGCGGTTCTCGGTCGTAGCGCGTACTCGCAACGTGTTTCGTTCTGTCACGCGAAAGACGAAAGGGAACGAGAGGTGGAAGTGAAGAGGAAATGAAACATAAGAGAACAAAAAAATATATATATATATATGAAAAAAGTGAAAACAAAGAACAGTTGGGGGTGAAGAATACGGTTTTCAGCGGGACTCGATCTTGCTTGCGGCGTCACGCGACTGGCGACTTCCGGCAAGTCGCAAATTTGTAATATAAGTATATCTAGTCTATTATTTGTCGATAAGAAACTGCTCGTGGAACGATTTAAAAAAAAAAAAAAAAGATATTTTGTCGAATCGGACAGCGCCGGTGGGGAAACAACGGGAGAAAAAAAAAGAATGGATCCTTTTCTAATACGTTGCGCAAAATCATTTCTATCTGTCGGTCGAATTGGACTGGTTCTTTTTTCTTCTTTCTGTTTCACTATTTTTAACCCCCCCTTTTATGGAGACGTTACGAGTCTAGTTAAAGGAAGCTCTGTAAATGTAACCGCGATTCGCAGAGATTGTAACTAACGTTAGGTACATCTTAAGACACAGGCAGGGTTCCTACGACATATTCTACCTGTTGTGATAAGTATCTAAACGATTAATTTTATTAAACGAACGGTAGAGTTACGAAATACCGGCCCTTCACATTGTATATCACCTATCTATAGACGTCAATTAAAAGCAAACTCGACATGCCGTGTTTTATACGGATATTTGTGATTCGAGATCTCGAATTATTGTACAGCTCGATCGTTTCGTAATCGCTAATAATGATCGTTGAACTATAAAATGCATGTCGTTTAACATTCCCTCTCACTTCGCATGCCTGATACAATCTCCACGATATCACCGTTGACCCATGATCTCGATACCTTTTACGTACAACGATGAGATAGAAAAAAAAACGCGCACACACACATACACCTACACAGAAAACAGAAAACGCTTCCCCAAACCGTCCCCTATTCCGGTAATGACAACGCGCCGTTCGATGATTCCCCCGGTCAAACGTAACAACGACATTTCACCGCAGTCAGAGTCCCATCTCAACGATATCTACCTCGTAATGTAATTAAACGCTGATAAAACGATAGTCGCGCATCGATTACCGCGCGTACTAAGTTTCCCCCTTTCCCGCGAATATTTAAAGACCATCGCGTCCACCCCCTTACCCTCTCATACATAAATCCACACACACATACAAACACACTCGCTCATGGCATTCGTCCGTGTGTGCGGCGGTAAAATTCGTGACACGTTCGAACGCACACGAAAAAACGCGGCCGAGAAAGGGGAATAAAAAAAAAAGAAGAAAATACATATCCCGCGTCGGTTTCGCGCCGTACGTGTGCACGCGTACAAACAAACGTAAACAAAAACGTAAAAAAAAAGAAATAGAGGCAAGGAGGAACAGAGACAAATAACAACAACAACAAAAAAAACAGAAAAAGGTACGCGAAACAGCTCGCAAACGTGCCGATGATCCACGAGCGCATCGCAACGCTTTCGACGAAACGCGCGACGACCACGAGGGAGAACGGACGACAATGCAGCTGCACCGCCCGCAACGGTGTTTCGCATCTGCAGCAGCAGCAGCAGCATGTGCAGCGGGGAAAAGAAAAAGAAAGAAGAGAGGAGAGGAGAAAAAAAAAGGGACAGCACGGGAGAAGAGAGAAGAGATATTCCGAGTAAGTACGCGCACGTAAGTACGTGCACTTCAATCATCGTTCTCACACCCCGTCGCGCGCCATCGCACCTTCGCTTCTTTTTCGCTTCTGATCTCTCCACGCGAGCCTTTCATCCGCGGCGCGACTCCGTCCTCCGTTGCCCTCTTTATCCTCCCGCCCGCCCGCCCACCCACCCTCGACCCTCTCTCCCACCTGCCCTTCATCACCCTTCGACTACTGTTCCCTTCTATCGCGCTTAACGTTTCGCAATAACGTCGTTCTCTTTCCGACTTAGGTGACATCGCGCGGTACCCTTTCACCGGCCGCTGGGACCCGATGATATCGAGGGTACTGTCGTCGTTGATATCTATGCGATACGGGATGGTGGTTTGTCTGTCTCTGCGGCGACGCTTGATTTTTTTTTTCTGTTCGCTGTATCGTTGTCAAGTGTCCTTTCGAGGAGTTCTCCGGGTGGAGGTGTATGTTTGCTATATTTATTCGAATGTCCCCCCCTCTCTCTGTCTCTCTCTTTCTTTCTTTCTATGTGTACGACGTACAAAGTTTTATGGAAAGTGTTGTTTTGATTATGATAGAATTGGTTGAATCGTGTGTCGCGTTGCGTGTACTTTCCGTTTGATTTTACGAACGGTAGTTGTACGGAATCGCGTGCCATTTGATTATCAAAAGGAGCAAGGTACGTGTACGTACGTACGTTGGTGGGGACAGAATGGAACTCGAATTGATGAACTAATTTATCTCGCGGAGTACAGCCGCTTCACCTCGATTGTGGAGTTAATGAGTCGCTTGAAATATTCAATGCCATCGCTTATTGATGTCGATATAAATTGTGTTTAATCAGTCGAGCCGCGTTTAATCCACCCGATTTCCAGCGATGCGAAGTTATCGCTGGGTTAATATCTTCGATATCGTTCCGCTACAAGTAAATCCGTACATGTTCTCTTTTTTTTATCATTCATGTTTTTAAGACGATGTATTGATTATTTTTCTGGAAAGTTGTTTCACCAATTGTGTCTTTTTACATCGCACTGTTATCCTTCCAATCGCGTAATTTGTGTCACACCTTTTCGACCGATTTTCCGGAAATTCCTCGTACCTGTCAATTAGCCGGGGGAGAGAAAAAAAACACGTCGCGCGCGTCGTACCTTTGAAAGGAAATTTTCGGCGAACCGGGTGAAAAAAAAAGGACCATGAATCGTGTTTGCCGGAGATCGAAAGTTCACCGGCTGATTGTCACCGGCAATCTGGGAGTCGAATTGCACACCTCTGGCGTCACTCCGCCCTCTTCCTATATACACCGTGTTCCGAAGTAATTTAACACGTAAGGGGATGACAACGGTCTCGAAGCCCGTGTCCTTCGTCCCGTAAGTGCCGATCGTGTTACGCTCCTGAAGTTTCCAAATCTTTTTTCGAAGAATGAATTTCTGCCATTACTCCATTACCGTCGTGTTTCTGTTTTGTTTTCTTTCTTTCTACTCCGTCGTCGGTTTTTATCTCGTTCTATTCTTTTCTCCATTCTATTCTATTCCATTATTAATAGACATCCGACACAAATATTTCACGTCAGAGTGTAAAAGAGAAATCAGTTAATCCAAACGCGTCGATGTTTACCGTGCCGTGAAAAGGATTACGTCGTTAGTAAATTAAAACGCGATCCTCGAGGACACGTTCTAATGCCATCTGTGTGGAATCGCGTGACAGGAATGGAATACATACACATATACATACATACGTGTGTGTGTGTGTGTGTGTTTAAAGAAGACACCCGCCGCGGGCGGCAACGTTCACGCAAGTGCTGTGCGTAATTCACGAGATTCGCGATGGAACACAATCGATAGGGAGGGTTAATTGGTGTACCACAGAAGGCGACTCATTTGTTTGAAGCTTCATCGTCCAGCTAATCGAGTTAATTACCACGCTGATAAACCGCGACGACTTCGCGACAGCTGGAGCGAGAAATAAAATTAACAAAAAAAAAAAGGCCAGGCAACGCAGATGACGCTACTCCACGAGAGTCCACCGAATTTATGGTCAGCATTATCGCGCCGGCGATCGTTCCGTGACCATTATTACCTGCTACGGAAAGACCCCCGACGGATAATTACTCTAATGGAATAATTTTTTGGAAAAATCTATCGTTGATACTCGAGGGTTCGCGACACGACACTCCGGCCTCTCCGTTCCAGGACGGCCACACCCTCGGTACAATGCTCGCAATCTAGAACTCGTTAACAGAGTAAAGTACCGTTCTCTTTCCCCAAAGGAAGTAAAAAAAAAATAAACAATCGACGGCACGAAAAGATCAATTCCATTTACCTACGACAATTAGACACACTATCATAATTCAACCCTTCTTTCCATCAAACTCTATCTAATCGTATCATGAATCAATTTATAGTACTAAATACTATAAAAATCATTCTCAATAGATAAACATAGTAGGATAAAGGGCAAGGGTGAAAGGATATACATATATCCAACAAGAGAATTAGTACGATTACCATTTTCGACATCCGAACGAAAAGGTCCGAGTGAAGTAAGAGGACTCGTTCGGGCCCTCGGTTACAGAAGACCCGGCCCTGACACGACGACAAAGCAGGAGCGGGAGAAAGAGGAGCGGGAGAGGAGAGAGTCAATGGGTATAAGCACTAAGCACGTAACTATAAAAGGAGCCGGGGTTGCGAATCGTCGCTAGATTAAAAAGAGGCTCCCTTTTTCGCTTGCTCTTTTATGCCCGTGCGCCGCGCCCCACACGCATCATGTGCCTCCTCGTCCAACGTCCCGCACTTACATGCAGATACATGTTACACACACACACACACACATGTATACATGTACGTAAATGTACCACGTACGTATATTGTACACGTGTGCCAGGGAGACCCAACACACGGTCTCTCATCTTTCTGTGCATAGCGTATGCACGTATACATATATGTATGTGTGTGTATGTATATATAACTACATACATTCGATATCTCGCGACCGTCCGCTGTAAAAAGCAATTCGATCTGGCAGCGCGGTATAAGCTCCCTTTTCTTTCTTTTCTTCTATTTTTCTTCGTTTCTTTTTCTTTTGCTTTTTATTTCCAGGCTTGCTAGCGCGTCAATCTTCGCTACGGGATTCGACTTCGACGGGCCCTCCCCCCATCCTTCCCGATATCGGAAATGTAAATCGGTCGATTAGATATCTCGATCCGGTTGGAAGTATCTATGATTTTTTTTTCGTTTTTTTTTTACCTCGATCGCGTCGCGCACCGTGTTACGATGATGGAGATTTTCTGTTTTTTTTTTCGTTCTTTCTTTAGGAGTAATCACGTAGATCCGGAATTTCGTTTGACATTCTTTCGGCGGCACGTGGTTTTGAATGATTTAATTTAGTTCCGGGTAGAAGGGATCTCCCTTTTTTGGGTTCGCACTTTATTCGCGAAGTAGACGAACGGCGAACGGTGTCCGCTTCTCGTTTTTTCTTACGCGATAAATAATGCACGTTTAACAGACACACGTACGTATCGTACGTATACATATACATACGCGCGCGCACCTATGATGCACGTCGGTTAAATCCTCCGCATATGTTGAGTGCGCGCGTACAATGCCATGATCGTATTACAATTCACAATGCGCCCAGTGCGAGGGACTAATGCGGAAGGCAATGCTAATCAACCCTTTGGACGAAATTTCAATCAGTACTACTGCGGCTTCGGTAGATTTTGTTAAATGTCGACAACGAACCGTTCTCCGCGCACACGCTCGCGTTTTCAGTAGAAACGTAATTACGAAAGTCGTTTACGCGGCTAATTAAAATTATATAGAATCCAAGGGATACTTTTGTCGTTGAAACGGGGATTTCATTTTTTTTTTTCGTTTTTCTTTTTATTTCATTTTACACGGCGAACCGGTGTTCCCCCATTGACTAAAACCAAACCAACCGCGTATAATATCACCGCGTTTTATACGCGAGTTGCCGAAAACAGATATTTTCGTTCTTTATATTCTTGTGTAACGAAAATTATCTGACTCTCGTTGTCTCCGATCTTTATCCGGGGAACGCGAGAGAAAGAGATATCGCACGCGCAAGTCTGTCGGTAAATGGATGGATGAACCTGGGCGAAAAAGGGTGCCTTTGAGCCGTCGAGTCCGTTGCTGCCAGATTAATTAACGAAGCACTCGCCCGGGGTCCAGAAAAGGATCAACAACTCCGATACCAGGGTAGCAAGCTAATAGACAGGTACCTACCCCTATCTACTTAGCTATCAGTCTGCTTCTCAATCAATCGCCGATACTTTCGACCGTCGATCGTCAACTAATCGCGCGGACGATACTGGAAGACGAACGGGAAAATTGTTTCTCTCTTGGTTTTCCTTTTTTTGTTTTTTTATCTCGAACCATCGAGTTTCTCTGTATTAGATATCGCGTTGAATCGTCCGGAAAGAATTTGTTTCTTTTTTTATTATTTTTTTTGTTAACCGAATGGTAAATACAACAAATATTGATACACAGGATGTATTTTCGCGAAGGGTATCAAATTGACGAGATACTCTATTGGTTAATTAATATTTCTTCTACGAATCGAGAAGATAAATTTTTTATGAAAACGGAACGAGTTGCGGGAGGCCGATATTATCGCTCGTTTGTATAACCATCGGCACGATGGAAAAAGTTCAATATCGACGGGTAGCACACTATTAATTATGCGTCTCTCATTTCCTATTAATCCCTTTCTCATTGCATTCCGATGCACCAATCACGGGCTAATTGCTCGACTCACGGCAATCGGAATTACCATTCGTTCTCTGTATCGCGATGGCAACTTGCGCGTTTATTGCAATTAGTCTAAATCGAACTCATCGAACAGAATAATTTCAATCATTTACTTATTAATCAACGAAGT
The DNA here is from genome assembly GCA_917499265.3 of Mimumesa dahlbomi. NCBI lineage: Eukaryota > Metazoa > Arthropoda > Insecta > Hymenoptera > Crabronidae > Mimumesa > Mimumesa dahlbomi. The sequence goes on along the minus strand of OU824114.1, from coordinate 3,000,940 downwards.
GTATTTGCCATTACCAACGAAAATTTCGCGCATGATAGAACAAGCGAAATTGAACATCGATTTCCGATACCTTTGATGATTTCTACAAATTGGATAGAAACGAGTGTTTCTTCCCTTTTTTCTCTCTCCCTCTCTGTCTCTCTCTATCTTCTTCTCGTTTTTTGTTCTTTTTTGTTTCATTTTATATTCCTTTTATTTTGTCGAGGACCGACCGGAAAGATTACACGGGATACGCGTATATTTATTTTTTTTTCAGCAGAGGCTGGCTTATGTCAAAGGTTCGGAAACGTCCATCTAAGTAATTACTGGAGCTTACGAGCGTCAGAGTTGGGGTCAGCGATGTTGATTAAACGTGAGATAAGATACAAACTGCTCCACCTTTACACAGTACATGCAATACGATGTCTATTCCATCTTTCCGCGCGCTCGAGCAATGTTCCCTTAATTGCAGGCATGTCCACTTAATCAAACACTTCCGAAAATTAAAAATTTCTCCCCTCTCGACACGTACTTAACCCCCGCCCCCCGGTAACTTATCATCCCTCTAACCTCCCCTTGCCCCCTCTCCGCGACAAAAAAAAACACATATTAAATCCTCGTTTCAATCCCCGCGGAAGTTCACACCAACCCCAAGTTATTCCTGTAAAAAAAATAAAAAGAGAGAGAGAGAGAGAGTGAGGCCTAGCAGTGACAATCGCTTAAACGTCTACGTTGTCCATGAAACAAACAATAAAAGAAAAAAAAACACACACACGCACACATACAGAAAAAAAAATCATTCCTCGGTCGAACGCAAGCGTGCGCGATGCGCATTTTGCGGATACAAAGCGGCGCGTGTCCCGGCGTCAATTTGTCAGAATCGTGCGACCAATAACGAAGTACCCATCGAAACAATGGTGATCGAAGCCTCGGGGAGTACCCGACGCCGGATCGACGCGTGGACGCGTCGCGGTGCTTCGGTCGGTGCGTCGATCCGACGAAAGACGAAAATGAAGGCCTGCTTCTGTCTCCCCATCCCTTTCCCTCTCTCCCCCTCCCACACTAATAGACTCGTCTACGGGGGTAAACTACCAGCATTGACCCCACGTTCTACGGATAATCGACTGAAAATAACCCCAAGAGACAGGCAACGGGACCCCCCCTTGGTTCCCTTGGATTCTCGACTATACACAAGTCGGTGCATCTGTTCGTTTTGAATGAAGGAACGAATGACTCCGACAATTAGAGGAGCAGCAGCAGCAGCAGAAATCCTGGCGAAATGCTTGCGTGTACGCGGTGCTTCTTCTTTTCTTTCGTGTCCCCGGCCCCCGGTGTCCGGGGGACAAAGTAGAGTCGCCCGAGATTGCGCCTCCTGAGCCACGGAGAGAAATCACGAACGGGGGTGAGAGAGAGAGAGGAGGGTCCTTGTGAAACGGCCGGATTAAATCGGACGAAGGAACGATTACGCCTACGGGCACGTTTCAATAAAAATATCGGATGTAACGCAGACGACGGTGATTATTATAGTTCCCCGTGGGGAAATCGTGGGGCTCGGGTAACGCGGTGATTGGACGAATCAGATTTTGGAAGGTACTGTGCGTTACCCATTTATCCGTGATTCTTATAAAATTTCAGAAAACGAATCCTCATTTAAGTAAGTGAAATTCAAATGTTTGTGGGAATACGGATTAATGTAGAACACGTTAAAAAATCTTGAGTTAGAAAAACAAAGGTAATTTCCATTGTTTTCTTTAGTTGAAAGAGGCAATTAGACTTCGTTACGCATTTACGTAATCATCCACGGTCGCCTGGTAAGAAAGTACGTTGTAAGTAATATAATCTTTATAGCAACGTTTCACTGGTGTACTGAAAGTCCGTACGGGGTGGACTTTTGTTGTAACGGACACTTGTAATTAAAGCTGCCATTAAGTGGGGTTTGACGTGGTACTGTCGGCGTCGCACAATGTGCTCGAGTGTAAACAACGATAGTCTTTGTCGTCTAATTCGTATGAGAGGGCAATGAACGTTACAAAAGGATACATTTAGCTAAATGCAGCGTGGCGGACCTGTGCCGTATTGTTTGATCTAGTTTTGGGCGGGCACGGTTCGGACCACGCTGTGTTTTACTTCGGGCCTAGTCTTGTTCGGGTCCGATTGGCTTCGTTGGTATAGACACAAACTCGTGCAGTTATAGCGACAGTGGAGAGCGGTGGCGTGTCGCGAATCTCTTTTCATCGATCTGATGACCACCTCGTCCATTCGTGTGGTAAGTGGATAGGGCGGGAATGGTACCTTGTTGGAGAGCCAGCAACACCGGTGGGGGTTCGTTCGTTTAATGCCTGGCGTTTTTTTTCGATCTTTTTTTTTTTTACTTCTTTTTTTATTTCCAACCACCGTAAGCACCCACGAACGAGTCTCGAAATTCACGTCGCTTCGTGGTCAAAGTCTCTTTTTCTCGTTGCAACGCTGCTTTTTAAACGTCGCTTTAAAGGCTACCCGGTGGTACAAGTGGATTTTTTAGGAAAATATTTACCTCAAACATTTCACGTAATACTTAACGATAGAATGCTGTAAAAATTGTAGATCATACCGAAGTCTGCGTAGATTTGGTTGATAGTTTTATACTACTTGTAGATGTGTTCTTTGTGTATCGATTATTGAATCGTTTTGAAATGTTGTAGTATATACGTACGTGATTACGGTTAACCGAAATGTCCTGCGGAAGTGCTAAACGAGCAATAAGAAAGTAATAGGAACGCGCAAAGCAAGATCATCCCGGGGCCTTTCGGAAAGCGAAGGGGTGGTACCGCGCGCAATTACGGATTTTGAGTGACAGATGCTCGCCCAGTCGGCAGTCGGAAGATTAAAACAAGTAATCAAAGCCCCAGTAGCCACCCCGGGATGGATATGGATGGATGCACTCCCCCACCCTGCGACCCCTCCGCTGTCTCCTCGTTTCGTTGCCCACACCACGTTTTCCTCCTTTACTCATCTTCCTCCCTCCTGAACCAAACCACCAAGGGTAAACCCCAGCTACTATAATATCCACCTATCAAGCCGCGCTCTGAATGCTCCTTTAAGAAAATGTTCCTTTCGCGAGGCAGTCGCGAACCGGGTAGGTTATTAGACGTCTTACCGGGGACGAAGAAAAATAGCGAAATAAATGGAAGGAGGGGAAAGAGAGCGACGGAGAAAGATGAGAGGAGAGAGAGATAGAGAGAGAGAAGTAGAGAGGAAAGAGGCAAAGACGTTCAAACTATGTAAGTTATATTTTTCACTAGAAGCGATAGAGGATCCTCTTTGACGCGTGCTTCGATCGCGGCGGTAACAATAACGAGGAGTTATCCCGGAGCTTTTTCTCCTTTGACAATGGTGCTGCTACGATGAAGAGAAGATGGATGGTATAGCGTGATAGTAGCTTGTTATTGTTGCTACACAGCGTACACGGTTGACACGCTCGCCGTCGACCTGACTTTTCTTCGTTCCGATCCTTTTTCCTTCGTTTCATTTTGTTTTCTTTTTTGTTGTGTTTTTTTTTGTAACCGATGTCTACCGCCGTCGTTACGTCACTTCTCATTGCGACATCGATAATATTACGCGTAGATGGAAATGATAATAGTCCGTAGGATCGATCTCGGATTTCAATAGATATATGAGGATGCAGGAGTGAGGGGGGGGGGGGGGAGTGGGCGATAACGAGGATAAATGTTAAGGTCATTTAAGTGTTAGTTACGAACAACGAGAGGAGCAATTAGAACGGGAAGCCGTATACCAGCACCCCCGACAATCGGGAGGTGGGGGTGGAACAAACTGGCGGCGATAGGCAACTAGGAACTCGATTAGAACAGGAAAATCCCTCTTCCTAACGACAATATAATCCCGGCTCGCTCTTAATCGGACGAATATTACGACAAATTCGGTAGCCACCGTTGAAAAGGGAATGGGGGTGGGTGTAATTTAATTGGTAAATTTTCAAGAGAGAGAAATGTAGATCGATATACAAATCTATGTGACTATTGTGGCTGTGGTTTAATCCATAAGCTCCTTTTTACTACTTTTCAGAACGCTTGCAATTTTGCTGGCTATTCAGCATTGCTGGACCCCGTTCCATTTTTTCGCTTTTCCTCTGCATGCGCAGAATATTATGACTACGATACATGCGAATATCTGTATACAATATAACGAAAAAGGAAAAAAAATGAAATCCTCGATTTTCGAACGATTGTTAGAAAGAAAAATCTTTCTATTCTCCGCGGTGGCTTCATTGACCATATCAAAGCTCTGATTAAACATCGAATCAATCCAAGGGGAATATCAAAGTACATGTCTGCCGAATTTTCATTCCGTTTTGTTGCGATATTAATATTACATGTACGAGTGTTGCAGAGAAAATTTTAGATACAGTTTGATATTTATTTTCTGACCGCCATTTACACAACTTTTATAAATCGATCTTTTATATGTCGGACAGATACCAAAAACAGTATCAGTACAAATCGCAAGCAAATTTTTCCACAATTTTCGTAATTTAATTTCATAAATGACGATGATACCTGAAAAATAATGAAAATTCACACGAAGCTCATAGACTTCGATATCTTAAAGTTAATCCGCGCGGTACCTGAAAGACGCGAACGATATCTGCTCCCTCGAATGTGTTTAATCTTGAGATTTTGATTCGCGGAGGACAGGATTGGATTTGGTAGGGTAGGGAAGAGGATGAGCCGTTTATCTCAGGCGTCGCTTTTCAATTTTTCCCCTTCCCGTCTATCTTACGGCGCCTGCTTCCCGACTCTCTTCTCTGGTTACTTTATCCCTTCCTTTGGGGCGTTACCGGCGCCGGTACTCGGTATATCTTCTTCACGAAATAATAAGCTCTCTCTTATAAATTTATCACGGGAACCCCGGAATCGGGCTCTTTTTCGATATCAGTCTGTAATACCCCTGTTACCAGAGAACATTGTCTCTGTTCCCGATTCTACTTGTCCTATATGTACAAACTTCCGAAAGATACTTCTTTTCTTATATTAACAAATAAATCAATCTATCTCTACCTTAATTTTGGAATCAAATTAATAGAAATTAATATTCAGATTATCGTTAGATGTATAATGATCTCGTAAGGAGAGGGTAAGAAAAAATCAATTTACTTTACATTCTATTTCGCGCTCTATTTCTTCTTAAATAAAACCACGAGAGGAGGGTACCGTTAAGAGCGTGGATGAGAGAGAGGGTAATCCGGAACGGACTTTGAGAGATTTGACCCATCGCTATTACTTCCGTCGCCACAAAGAATCAAATTAACCAGCACAAGATTGCTCTTCCCCTCTCCCCTCTACGCATCATACTACTTCCAGCAACGTAAGCCCCCTGTATCAAACGCGTACACATGAACGTTCGCGCACCTTTTTCTTCCCCGCTTACTTTCTATTCGCGGAACCCTCGTGCCCTTTGCTTCTGATTGAACCGGGAGCACACCCTCGACTTTGCTGGAGAAATTCCAAACAGGAATACAGCAGGACTCTACTAACGCGTATAGGCATTTTCGTTCAATTTTCTTTCGTTGAATGTTAGTAAAAACGAAACGATTTTGTGTTCAATAAAAAATCGGTACATTCCAAAGATATATACTAAAATTTATTGCACTAAAATTTACATTACATTGTAACGGGAATTATATATTATTCATTAGAATAAGTTTATTGGTATTTATCATAGAAAATGTCATGTTCAAGTTTAATTAACAGATTCAAAGTACTCCTTGCTGTCTTTTGGATTCGGTTTAATGGTTTTGGTATCCGGCTGCCAGTTTGCTGGACACACTTCTCCATGTTTCTCAACAAACTGGAAAGCTTTTATAAGTCTTAGGGTTTCATCTACGCTTCTACCAACAGGCAAGTCATTGATACTGTATTGCCGAAGGATTCCATCACGGTCTATGATGAATAGTCCTCGTAATGCAATTCCGGAATCTTGGATAAGTACATTGTAGTTCGTAGATATTTCTTTATTAAAGTCACTGAGAAGCGGGTAACCCAGATCTCCTCCAAGTCCACCTTGTTTTCGTGGAGTGTTAATCCATGCCAAATGACTAAAGTGAGAGTCTGTGGATACTCCGACTACTTCTGTGTCTAAGGCCTTGAATTCTGAGATTCTTTCACTAAATGCTATTAACTCAGTTGGACAGACGAATGTACTATAAATAAGATCATGCAATTAATCTTAAAGAAACAAGGAAGAATATCTGAAAACTAGTAACTTACAAATCTAAGGGGTAGAAGAAAAGTACAAGATATTTTCCCTTGAAGTTGGACAATTTGATATCTGTGAAATCACCTTTAACAACAGCGGTCCCACAGAAATCTGGTGCCGGTTTTTGAACCTGGGGAACTTTTAAAAGTAGCTGAGCACTAGCTGAAAAGTTGCGAACACATTCTACCAATGTAGGAGTGCTAGTTTTTTGTAAACTTCTTGTTACACTGGAAAGCTGAAAATGTATTCACATGAATGTTTAACAATATTTGATGTTCTATCACTCTTTCAATTTTGTTGAATTGACCAAATTTACTTAAATATCACGATGACTCGCAGAAAACCTTCCTCTTGTTTCTGTATTTTCCCGAATAACCGAAGCAAATTTTTGCTCGTATAAAGTACAACTTACCACTTTGCTAGCCTGTGGACGTAAAGTCGCAAATACTCGAAACATTATAACAGTAAGAATAATTGCCTGTGGTCGTACGAAAATATTTCAATAGAACACCGAAACGGGCCGCTTCACCGGTGCACGAGTTCGAAATAAGTGAAGCTTTGATTCGGTAGTTTAAAGAGGTTATATAACCAACTTTTCAGGAATGCAAAACATGTTAGAGATAACAGAAAATATCACTAACTCTTGCTACCAATTCTTTTAACATTTATCGAACGTGACACTGTAGTGAAAGTTAGTTAAAATTTCGACGAGATTCGAAATTATTATCGGAGTGAACAAGTTCTCCGTAAAAGTATAATGCAGAGGGCAGAACTCATCAATATGAAATTCAAGTGAAGTTGCATTCCACATGTAGTATCGAAACATCGAATTATTTGAACAGGTAAAATTCGTTCGATTTATTAGAACCGGAATTTATCAATATAATTTTATTTTTTCAAATAACAGTATTATAAGTCTTATATTCGTTCTTATTAAATTTGGGAACATATATCTTTATATACTTATAATACGAACGACAATTGTTGCCTGAATTGCTGAAGTTAATAATGTTCAGTTTTTTTAAATAATAAAACATCACTCAATATATCGATTTGTAACCAATTCGAAAATGATGTTATTATTGATGACATTTCATTCACGAAACTGACATTTAAAATGATTTCCGAAAAAGTTTACGGGTTTGTTGCCTAGCCATTCCACATTTTTGCAAAATGAAAATGGAGCGTTTAATTTTCACATGTAATTCGGGATAACATAAAATCGTTCATATTCTAACTTTTTAACATGTACATACTTGAAAGCTTTACTACAAAGACATGATACAGTTCCGCGTACTCCACACGAGACACATAGGCCACGTTGCACCAGAAACATTTAAATTTGATCACTATCTATAAAGCTAGATACAAAAACAAAAAACGTCGCTGTCTTTCTGAAACGACAGGGTACTTGGTTGACCTATGTAACCTCAGTTCGTAAACATTTCTTATTCTTCTGTTTTAATTGGAAGCTGTAGCTGTCGCACTGGGAGCAGGTGTGGCCGTAGAAGTAGATTCGTCGGTGACAATACGCCGGTTCTTTTTTATCCTCTTCCATTCGCCATTTGTATAATTCATTTGGAAGTGTGTTTCTACCAGCATCGGCACGGTTGTACCGTCTGATTGAGTTACCTCCTCAATATTTTCCGAGAGCATCACAGTAACAATATTACCCAATTTGGGACAAGGATTATCTTTATGGAAATGAAAGGAAATTGTAATATAGTCAAACATTTACATTAAACCAAAGTAATTAATTTAAGAAATAAATACGTACCCCTTGAACCAGCCATAAAACCTAGAATAAGAGCTTTCTCTGGACGTGTCACTTTATTAGCCGTTCTAAACATTTCTTGTGCTTCCAACATTTGTTCTCGCTAAAATTATAATAGTGAAGTTTGTATTACTGTCGGTATTAGTCTCATACTCCACTGCATAATAAGTATTGTTTATATTTACCGTAAGAGAAAGACCCTTTCTCGTATTTGCTGCTGCATTAGCAGGTTGTGCAGTTGTTTGTATACGTATCTGCGTAACCGTCTGCGCCGGCCTGACGGTTTGCACCCCGACAGGTGTACTTTCTACGGGCGCAATAACCGTCGGTGCAACTACTGGTAATACCGTAGTTGGCGTAGTAGGTGTAGTAGGTGTGGTAGCTATAACATACAACATGTATTAATGATTGTACACCAATTACATGAAAATACGCGTATAAAAAAGACATACGAGTTGGTGGTGCGGTTACTGGCGACACTGCACTAGGTGTACCAGGAGCAACGTAAGGCTGTACAGAAGTCACTGGTGCGATAGGTGTCGCAGGTGGATTGATGGAAGCCAGTCCTTGAGCATATTCCGGTGTTGTCGACGTTTCTGTCGTGGGTGTGGCCGTTGTTGCCGCCGCAGCGGCTGCTGCCTGGGCCTCAGCAACTTTCTTTTGCTGTTCTTCCAGTTCCATCATTCTCTTTCGTTTCTTTGCTTGAGCATAGCCGAGTGGTTGTTCGTTAATGTCTAACAGTTTAATACCACCATCTTTACGAATTCTGCTACTGAGTGGCGTCCTATTGGACATTGATGGACTTGTAAGTGAGGGAGATCTAAATCCACTTGTTGGAACCCTACTAGGTATACCTTTTAGTGGTGCTAAAAATAACAGAGTATTATTTTCTACAAACAGCTAACTTTTAGGAACAATAAGAATGTGAAGAGTATTTTACTTGTGTCAGTCATTTTCCTGGGCATCCCTCTACTTCTTACAGGTACAGTAGGAGCAGTGCTCTTTTTCAAATTACTTGCCGCATCTGTACTTTTTTGAAGCAGCTCTGCTCTCAATGCAGCACTTTTTGGTTTTCTCTTTAGGGTGAAATGCTTAATTGGAGTAGGCTGTTGGCCAACCACTGAAGTCAGTGCAGTCTTATTAAGATAATGACATTCTAATGGAAGCATGGCTGGGTCATTTTGCTTTTTTAGTAGCTTTCGAAGATCATTGACAAGTTCTCCAAAAATGGGTCTGTGCTCATCTAAATCTGTGATATCAGTATTCAAAGAACCAGTTGAGGGAAAGGTCTTCATCGCTTCGGATAACATCGATACCCACAGCTCACTATCCAGTGATGCAACCTCAATGATCTCCTCCAATTCAACACGCCACTATAATATTTAAAAAATAAAGGCTACAAATATATGTATATTAAATGTACAATGTAATTGGAACTTCAAGTAGTAATCTTAATCAAATATTAAAAAAGCAAATAATACAAACATGTGCTTGCAGCAGAGGTTATAAATGCTTCGTTCACTATAAAAAGTACGTTTAACGATTTAAAAATAACAACAGTAAAATTTGTATACGTTAACACAATATTATTTTCCATTCTACGACCGAAATTCCATGTAGAACAAGATTATTTACTAAACATTCCAAAAACATTGGACTTCTAAATAAAATTAAATAAGTGGCGGGCATATAATATGTTGCTGTTAACAGTCGAACATGTGACGCGTTCAATTTGTAAATACAAGAAGTTTGTGATTCAATAGCGACGGAAAACACTGTGTTGATGTTACGAGCGTTAAATACTCCTAACAAGCGAACTATACGTACCTCCTCAACATTCCGTCTCGGTATGTGGAAGAATGATAGAAGTAATTTAAGTTTGACCTGCGTTTGTAGGTCTGGAAAACAGTCTTTGATATTCCGTAGTACTTCTGCGTTGAGTTGTGAACAAATTGAACTGCCAGTCCAGCTATCATTTGACGTTCCAAGCTTGTTATGAAGCCACAACGACGTATCACTGTCCCTCACATTCGCCATATTGGACTCGTTTGTTTCTTGCATTTGACGTACCTTGCCGAAGCGCGCCACATGTTGTTCCCGCCACAAAATAACGTGACACACATACATTTACAAGAGCGCCACACATCACATTCTACTATATGGCGTATACATAAAATACACTTGTTGCATTTTCACAAAGTTTATTTTGCATATAAACCAAATTGATACAACAGATTTGAAGTATTAAATATTAGTATTCTAAAATCAAAAATACGTCAGTCTTATTTGAGATATAATTGTTGCAATAGTGTTTTACATTTGACAAAATTACAGATACTATTGAAATGTACAAAATAATGGCAGCGTGTTTCTGTTTCGGATAAAGTCTCTTGATCTTTTTGTAAAGAATGACACACTGGATCCTGGAAAAATATTGTCGCCGTGTCGACGGGACTGATGCCCTAATAACGTACTGCGTTTATCGCACATAAAATGTCTTTTTGTAGTCTTCGTCCCTTTCGAGGATTGTTAGCGGAAAATCTCCGTTCATCGAATGTAAAATATACAAAGCCGTGTCCATCTTTTGTAATGCCATGTCTAAGAAATACTTCCAATTATTTTTATTTAAAGTATTTTTGATGCACCATACGAAGGTTTACAAGTATTTGAAAATGGAATTGAAAATCAACCTTAAATCGGGAACAAAGGATTTTCCCGCGAATACAAATGGCGTCTTTTCGCCGCAGCGTGGTGTATTGTTGATGTCGGTTTGTTATGACGTTAAGTGGCCAATATAAACAAATTGTACAAACATGACTAATACGAACGGATTTTCAGACTCACAAGAATCAGCATTGCTTGAGGATGAAGTATACAATGAACTTGAAAAAGAAATGTAAGTAATTTAATTTCAAAACGATATTTCTGTGTAGTGAAACATACGCTTTTCGGTCGACTACGTATATTGAATTCAACTCTCCATTCTGTTATTTTACGTAGTGGTATTAACAATCTGCCGTTACTGGCAGAGGAAGTAATAGATGAAGAAATTATTGAGGAGAAATATAACATCAATATGACGCAACAATATCCTTTGGAAGGAAAACAATTGAGAGATGACGATCACGGACAATACTTTCAAGAACCCGAAATTTCAGTTCCGATAAAAGAAGAATTTCCCGGCCACTTAAACTTTCAATTTCTCCTGGGTAATCAGAGTACCAGCAAGCATTGGGTTGTAAGTATTTCATGAGTATTTGTCTAGCATTTTCAGAAGTGCAGTGAGGTAAATTAATCAATGCTTTGTAATACACAGTATTCTCAAACGCTGAAGAAAGTGTTCATTAATATGGAACAAACACTTCCATTGCGATTCAAATGGGAACCACCAACAAACGGACTTTATTTACGTACAGCAATGGTATTTAGTTTAGATCAGTATGCAAGTGATCCAGTTAGAAGATGCCATAATCACATGGCAATGACAAATCCCAGTAATCAAAACACAGACCCCAGACTGATTAAACATGTTGTTCGCTGTACAGATCATTCAAGCATGTATGATGAAAGAAACGAGCATCTGTCCATAGTAACACCACTGCGTACGCCACAACCTGGTTCTCAATATGTACCAATGTGCTTTCAATTTTTATGTAAGAATAGCTGTACTTCAGGTATGAACAGAAGACCAACAGAGTTAATTTTCACGTTAGAAGATAATAGAAATAAGGTTTTGGGTAGACGGAGGCTGCTTGTTCGTGTTTGTAGTTGTCCTAAAAGGGACAAGGAGAAGGAGGAAATGGAAGTGACAAATACACAGCCTAGTACGAAAAAGAGAAAGCTATCTATACCCATAGGGAAAAAAATAATGCCATCTGGGGACACCCATGTGTTCAATGTTCAGTTGAGTATAGTTGGGAAGGAAAACTATTTGTCAGTAATGAAATATGCGTATGATATTATGGCAGGTCAAGCAGTGCGAACTGGACAGCTCGATTTCTATAAACCATACATGGATGATATATTACGCAAAACACCGTAGAATTTTCACGTAAATGTTGCGTCTTTCATGTTATTTTTTGTATACATCTAATGTGCCTTAGAAACGAGGGTAAATGGTGGAAATATTTTATAATGTTACCTATTTGTATAATTATTACAAATTTTACAAAGCATGTTCTTAGACTTATATAAACGTGCGGATGTGCTTTCATAATTCATGCATTTTCTAATGCATACTGCTTTAATTACTTAAAGTATTCTTGTACTAATATTGTGATGCGAATAACATTTTATCGATAATATTTTAAACATAGGCATAAATTACTTGTTAGTCTTTTAATCGTAAGAATAATAAACGGTTTTGTTACTTTTGTAAACTTTCGTTCATTTTACACACCCATTCTCTCTTGCGAACGACATTCGATCAGATGAATATTCAGCGTATTCAACGATAAAGCACTTGGTATTGGTGCAACGTGCTCGGGGGACAAAGTAAGCGGATCCTCTAGACTTGCCACGTTTCTTCGCAACTTTATCTCAGTCCCGCACTCTCCCCAACCGTGCAGAATCCATTCCCACGTATTATTTTCTCCTGCTATACAACTTATCCACAGTGTCTCCTCTTCACAATGTAAGAAAAACAAGTCCCCCGCGTGGTGTATTATATAGACTGCCTCAGAACCAAAGGGGAACGGTAGAGGAATTTTTATATTCGCCGAGTGAAAATGAACTTGCGGTACACTATGTGCTCTGTTCAAATGTTCCAATAGCATTCCGGCTGTAATTGTGTCTTTACTAACACATTGTTTTAAAAGTGGACACGTTACTTGCACGCATGACACAGAGTCCATGGATCCCCCCCAGGTTGGTGTTTGCGGAATACTAGATACCAGACTATTCGTACTAGACACCATGCTGTTTGTTGCATCAGTTTGCAAATTACTATTATTAATTTCTTTTTTCGAATCCCTAGACAATTCACCAGTGCTTGCCGATTTCATGCGATCGTGTAAAGTGAGTCGCTCGCTGAAACAAGCATTATTTATCGGCACTTCATTCACGTCCGACGACTGATTGATGCCTGAAACATCTGTTAAATTATCCGCCGAGGCCGCTTTCCCTAATCCACCGAGAAATAGTTTAGTTAATAATAATTGGCGCGCTTTCGGAACCGCGCCGGTTTGTCTGCCTGTCGACGTTACCCGTTTTTTTTTAGCTTTGCCGAACAATCGTTCGCGAAGACTCCAGGTTTCGGAGTCCGCGGTATCGCGCGAGTCATTTTTAACGTCGAAAATATCACGAAACGTTTTGTGTAACTTATCTGCGAGTAAGCAACGACCTTGACCCAGTCTAACTCTACACACAGGGCAGCGGGGGGTCCTTGGTCTGCACCCAACACAAATTATGTGACCGTGAACGCACTGGGAGACCGGAGGCATTGAACTCTCCAAACAAACTGGGCATTCCAGGGCGCGTACCTACAAGAATGAAATCACTAAACGAATGAGAAGTTATTAAGAGATAATGATTTTTTGTTTAAGAAGAATAAATCGTGAAGAATACGCAAAACCGAATTGAGACTATCACATCCCGCGTGAAAGTTGTGAAATATATTATAATTAGAGCCTGGTTGACAGATTGTTTGTAAAGCAAAACCTGTGAAATCGTTTTAGAAATTTTTCTCTGGTTGCACTACATTTCACACCTTTTACGTGGCACGTGACAATCTCATTTCGTTCTTATGTAATTGTCATGGCTTATATTAATACCAAAACTTGATATTAAACAAAATTGAGAGAAAAAGATGCAGTTACACACAGCTCCAGATATTGCGTTCGCAAGTTTCCCGGCTACGTCTGGCAGAGGACCTTTTAGAGCCATCCCGCCTTCTGTCTGTTCTTCCTTTTCATCGGGATATCGCCATAAAGTCAATTGTATATCATATTCATGCTCCTCGCGATGGACTAATGTTGCGATTTGCTTTATTTTCAATCCCATTAGATCTGCCCCGTTAATGCCAATTAAACAATCACCGACTCTAGAAATGATATTGTTATATATTTCTCCAATATTTGAAAACGTTTAGTTAACAATTTTTCGTATGTGGTCTTTGTAATTGTCTTACCTAAGTCCAGCGACATCAGCAAGACTTCCGTTCTCAACGTAGCTGACCCATGGATACAAATCCCATTTTGATTTCGTGAGATGAAACCCGCAAGATTTACCAAGTGCTTTCGTTGCTTTTACATTCTCCAATGTCACACATATTTTTCCCGTGATCGAATGATCTATGGGGGGATGATCGTCGTCTGCCAAGGGTGTCATAATGATCTTAACACCCGCGGCCTCGGTCAATAGCTCTGGGTTGGGAGTACTAGACATCTTTCTTTTCTCAAATGAACTTTTATTTTTCAACAATCTTGTTATCGTATGTTTCCATTAAACATAGCTTTAACATAGATTTAAAGCACAGAGTATTTTCCTTATACGAATGACAAAATCGTTTTTGCGTGATTGAGTATATATCGTCTTATAATCATAATTGCGCTAATGATCATACTGTTTTCTGAACTTAACGTTTACTCGTATGTACGCTCTCCGAATACTTTGATCTTTACATGGTCCATGCTGTGATCAAACTGATCAGGTCTGCACTCTAAGCAAGGTAAAAGTTTCTCGCCTGTTCACCTTCACCTAATTACGCGCCCTTGACATTGATTCTGACATAGTCTCGTGGATACAGATTCTCTTTCACTTTCGAACACGTCAATACATTTATGAAAATTGTTCCTTGACAGAGACATATCGTTTTTTTCTGGTATAACTATTTTTCTCTAAAAACTATACTTTCATTGGCAAATGGAAATTTTGCGTGTCAGTATAGCTTGATATGTATTAACAGTAGTGGTGTATGCTTGTAGGAAAGATTTTCTACAGTAATTATCGATCCTTATGCTATTCTATTTTAATGGACTAACATTAAATTAATTAGTTGATATCTAATCGTTTCGTTTTATAATAAGCATTTAAAATACAATTGTAACATAAAAATGTTCAAGAAGTTTAATACAATAAGAGTATTACACTTAAAGATCTTACATATGCCATAACTATTTAATTTTAGTTAATGCTCCGTAAGAAGGCAAACTCCCATATTATGGACATGGAAGAACATACATTTGGATTGTCAGTGAATGATTTTTTTAAATACGCTCTACCTGGATTAAGTAAAATGCATTGATTTCATTTGGATAACCATCAGTAAAAAACTTTAATATCAATAAGTCTTTGATCAATAATAAAAAGAATAATAATATTAATAATATTTGAAACAGCCTATTGGTATAATATATTAAGACATTGGTTCAGCGTATGTAGAGTAGTGTGTGCTGTTGCTTTAAGTACTAGTAGGTCAGGATCTAAATTCAGGTTTGAGTTTTCAATAGATTGCGCTAAGGCAAGATTGTGCTTTTCTGCTTTGCTCAATTGTTCCTGACAATTGGCAAAAGCATCTAGGACCTCCAGTTTGGCGACTGGATTTCTATTGGAATTGGCAGAAAGATCTCTTGGAGGTAGGGGAGGATGACTGCTGGCTATCGCTCTGGTATACATTTCTGCAACAGCCCGCAACTTGTCCACCCATTCCTGACGAGCTCGTGCGTCTGTGGCTCTCAACTTGATCATGTCACCTGAATTAATAGACACTGTCAAACATATTCAATAGTTTGTAGAAACATACAAAGGTTCAAACCATGTGTTGTAATTACTTTTACCTGTCGCAGAATTGACAGTAAACGTATTAGAATCCTCGTCGCTGGGTGCTATCACTGCGCCCGCTAAATATATTGAGCACCTGGGTCTTTGATTCTTTTCAAATTCACTAAGAAAATAATGTAATTCGCCAGTTTCTGGACTAAGGATAAACCAACGATACTGCCAACCCTTCATAGCATTCGTGTATTTGTATAATAAACCCTCGTAGGGGTGTCTCATTTGAACGTTCATCATTTATCGTTTTTATTCTTTGGAAGCCTTATATTATTTAAATAGAACTGTTGCCCGCAGCAATCTGTCATCTGAACTGACACATGAAGAAAGGTTAGGTGTCACATTATCGTCAGATAGGTTAGGTACGGTGAGAATTAATGTGAATAATCAAAATCCGGGCAATATCGGCCGAAATAAACCACTATGATTCAGAAGAAGATATATACGCCTGTATACTTGTTTATTTCTTTTATTCTAAATGTTAAGGATATTAAATACAATGTGATTTTCAAATTGCATTTATTATAAACTTTCTTAGTCACTATAGAGTATTAGGATACATGTACATAAACACATTTGTATCAAAATACAATGATCACTTAAAACTAGTTTTCTATAAAAATAAAATATCCTGTTGTTCTATAAACGTAAAATATAAATGGAAATAAATTGATCGTAAAAGAATATATCTTCGTTTCCATTAAACTTTGTTGCAGTATAAAAATATAAAACCATGTTTAACAAAACTTTGTCAACTAATACAACATGTAGTATCTTGCTTATATATATATGTATATATGTTTCTTATATATACTAAGGTAGTTCACAGACTTTTAAGGACGAATATATTTTTGTAGGATTATATCAAACCCTCTTCAATTAAGGTGGCATGAACTGATGGTATTTCTATGTCGCATACACCATCTTCCTCGTCAGCAGTAACGATTTTTATGCGAATGATGGTATTTTCAACAATTAACTCTGAGATTCTTTTATATATATTCGTAGAATACTGATCATTATTGGTTGGCGCTAAATCTGTAAAATATTAAACAATATTAGTTGTGTGAAAAACGAAATTTATAAAGCAATAGAATCATACTTACTAATAACAGAGCATATGGTTCCAAGCGCATTGGGTGTCATAAAATCCTTTGGCATAAGTCGTATGTTTTTGTGATTAACGCTTTCAACGTTTCCAAAATCTATAAATAAGACGGTACTTGTGTCTGCCGTTTCATTACGACGCAAACAAACAGCTCGGAACCATCCAGTTTGGTAAAGCGCAAGGCAAAGTTCCTTATCTCGTGGTATGTAATTCTCAGTAGATTCACAGTATTCAGTCATCTATAAAATGAAGACATGCATGTGCATAAAATAATGTATAAGAACCTGTATATTTGTACAAAAAAGTGATCTTGAAAAAAGAAAGTAACTTACCGCACGAGGCATTATATCATTAATATGAGTTATCAGATCTATGTCTAAAGGACACATTACATATTTGTGACCTTCCTCGATAATATGTAATATAAATGCTTCAACAACCTCGCCGGCCTTTCCTAAACTGACTACTTTCAAATCGTTTACCATGAAACACGTTTTTTCTGTAAACAATTGTGTTATATTATTTTACCGAATTATACCGTGGTAAAATTATTAGTTTGAAAAATACCTTCTTCAGGTTTTTTCCATGTTGGCACCAGTAACTCATTTATCATGTCGTTAACGCTTTCTCCACTTGGTAATTTCAAAAGTACACCATCCTTCGACGGTACACCAGTGAATGTGCACACTAAAGGAGTTTCCCTTCCTACTAAATCGCCGAGAACATCACTAATCTCCTGAGTCATAGGAACATCTTGAGGAATGTCTTTCAGAATTATCTTAGCCGTGCAAGACTGAAGCTGTAGAAGCATTATGTGTAAATAAAATTTGTAAATGTTTACGTAAAATGTGGACATAAACGTATCGAACCTCTTTTAAATCATCAGATAAGGGCTTGAGTTTCGCTATATTCGTAATTTCTGTGTTACCAAAGTCAACGTATGTAATTCCAATTTTCTCCTTTTCCACCTTAGTAACTAGCGCACGGTAATAATTCTGATCGATGTACTGAGAGATTAACATTTCTCCAACTGCGGGTGGTTCTTGTAAGAATGGCACTGTAATCAGTTAATCAATGCTAAGTTGTAATGCCAATGTCGAATCGATTATTTTTATTGTGCAAAATTTTTACCTGTTTGAGCATATTTTGCTACACTCTGCATAACACGATTATAGCGCTCCACTTCCGTCGTCTCCAACGATCGGGCAAATAAATGATGATGACTTCGGTACGCAGTAAGACATACCTATAGCAATCATTGTATATAAAATCAATAAGTCATTGCAATTGGATATGAAATTTTAGTATATGAATTTATGAGTCCTCGAACCTCAGATCCAGTTCTTAGTTCAGCAAACAATATTCCTCTTTGTTCAAGTACCAATGCCCAAGATTTGACGATAGCGTGTACTACCTTATCTTTTGCTGAAATTTCTATCTCAACTTCTACTTTCTCTTCAGTACCCTTACAGGCAGTCACTTTAAATTCACATTGATCTCCTATCTGATATTGTGTAGAAATAGTATGTATAATATTGAAAATGAATATTAAACGTATCGTGGAATTTATAAAATAGAATACAACTTACTGCCAATTTGCATTTAGTATCAGCTATTTTACATACAGCACCATATGCACAAATATTCAAATAATCTTTAGGACAAGGTACGGTTTTGGAAACTGCCATTATTCTCGCGTCATCAATAAGGACCATTTTTACCGGTACACCGTGTCCGGAAATATACCCTCTGTACCAATAACCATCAGATGCAAGTCCACAAATTAAATCTTCTATGCGAGACCTAGACATTAAATATAAAATATAAGTCATATAAAAACTGAAATGCTCATAAGTCTGTATTTATTTTCAATATTCACTTTTCAATTGAATGTTCCTTCATTTGCTCACACTCTGTGGATAACTGCTCACCAATCTTTATAATGTCATTGACAGAATTGTTTGGTATGAATATAATACTGAAAGTATTTGTACTTAATTCTTTGTTTATTTCTAAACTACCTAAGTCACCAACACTCACTGTACTCAATACGCTTCTCACTTTAGTTGGAATATTAGATATATTACTACTTGGAGAAGCTTTCAAGTTTAGTTGAACGCTATCCTGAGCTTTTACGTTTACTTGAATAGTATTGGCATTTAGTGTTGACTGTACTTGCTGTTGAAGTGTAGAAATGTTATTTGTATTCGTCGTTTGTTCTGGAGTTATTTCATTTTCATTTTGCACTTCGACATTAATGACTGCATCCTGATCAATAGAGATCATTTTCACAGAGAGTTGGTCTTCATATTTTAAATTTCTATACTTTGCATACGCCTTTTCCGACAATCGAATTCTGGCGGATAGTCTTGGTATGCTTTTTAATGCATTTATTTCTCGAAAATCTTCTGTAGTTACGATTTCATCATTCCCGTAATCTATGTAATTTATTGTTGTTGGATTTATAGATATAACGGAGGCTCTGTGCCACATTCCTTCGTATTGAACGCCATAAAGACCGCCAATAACGGGTTGCACTTTCGGTGATTTTTCCGCTTCGACTTGCAAATCCACCATTAACATTGTAAGAGCTTCTTCATCTTCAACTTTTTGTACCCAAAACGCACGATCATTCAACTGAACAATAACTCGAACTTTTGTATACTTTGATTTAGATAAAAATGTATGTTTTTGAAAAGCAATTTCTTCCTCCATCTTAGTTACATCTTCAATGCTAAAGTTGTGCTGTTTTATGTCTGAATTCGCAGACCGATTTTTAAATGGAACTTTCTGTTGCTTTTGATCTTCTGATCTCTTTGATTTGCCACTCCCAGCACTTCCAACACTGTCAATTCTTTGTCTGAGTGAATCTTTACCATTTGGACTTCCAGAAGAATTTCTCTGTTCCTGATTTTTAAGTGGAAGGGCATGTACGTCTTGATTTTCGGATCTTTTTGATTTGCCACTCCCAGCACTCCCAACACTGTCTAATCTTTTTCTCCATTGAACTTTATCGTTTGGACTTCCACAAGAATCTTTCTTTGCTTCGTTCTTGAATGGAAAAATCGTACTTGTTTGACTTTCCGATCTCTTTGGTGTTGTAATCTCCGAATTATTTTTTATATTCACCTCTACTGGCTTATAGTCATTATCTTCTTTGGCTACATTGCTTTGGTTTACAGACAAGTCTTCTGAACATCTCAAACCATCAGTTTCAGGGCTTACAATATCACTTTTTATGAATGCATCAACAGTTCTTTGATTAACTAATGAATTGGGTAATCTTCTTGGACGACGAAGCGGTATTTGAAGAGGGCTTCGAGTTGTTGGTGACATGGTCATAGCATTCGCTGCTGTTACCAAAGCTCTAAACAAAATAATTTAAATTTTGAAACACAAATATATAGAGTATCAAGGAAACGTTCGATTTCGTGTTGTGTGTAATAATTGTAATTAATACATAGAAAGATACTAACGGAATAGCCTGACATTCCGTTTTATGTTGAGGCCAATCAGCTCTTTGACAGTTTTTGCTGCAATAGAATCCAAGACACTTTTCACATGTAAGCTTTGATACTTTTGAACATTTCAGGCAATTTCCAATTCCATCTTGTAACATATCTTTACCATATTCATAAAAACCCTGTGAAACATGATTCACTATGTATACATCATAATTCAAAAAGTCCCTATTTAATGCCTTTGATTTCTCTTCACAAAATTAATACTTACAGATGAACGTGTTTCATATACTTTGTCAATTTGATCCTGAACATCAGGACTTGGATCTGGAATCTCGTATAATGTATAGCCTCGTCCTTTTGAGACATGTCGTCTACCATCTTGAGTAATAGTCATTTGTCCTCTATGAAACATTCATTATAACATATTACACATTTGATTCACCCGTCCCAAGTTATAAAAGAAGGTATCTCAGAATGTTACCGTGTCCATAATGTGTTTGTGCTTGAATAAGGTTCAGTATGTTCATAAGGATTGTATGCAGATGAATCCGTAAGATATGGATATAATAAATCGTCATTTACTGTATGCTTTGGTATTTCTGAACCTGGAGTATACAATACTTCTCTGATTTTATCCAAAGGATTTCCTTTACCTGTTACATCGCTATTAGATATTTTTTTAGTCTCCTTTTGTTAAATAGTTTTATACAAATAATTCATTATTATATGATTTAATATATATTTATAATGAATGCTTACTTTGTTTTTTCTCTTTCAGCACAAACACTACCATGTGTATTAGGAGTTTGAGGAACAAGTGTTTGTAAAGGTATAACAGTATTTGTAAATTGTCCCTTATTAGATTTCTTCTCTCTAGAAAGTTTGACTTGTAAACGTAATGGAGGTACATTGTGTAAATCTTTTATAGCACTTTCTGCTTCACGAAATGAGGAAAATGTAACGCAAGCCCAACTGCAATTCCAGCGATAAAAGAGTGCAGTGATTTTTCCGTAATGTGAAAAAATCTCTCTTATGCCATCCTTAAATTTATTTATGTTTATTAAATATAATGTATTAGGATTAAATCACTACTAAAATCGGAATAAATCGAATTTACGCACATGTCTAATTTCCTTTAATTTTTGTTGTGAAATTGTGTGTTTATGATGCTAAATATAAATCCGAAAAAAATCGGCTATAAGGTTTTAAATAGCAGGCTTCTAGATGAGAGTAAACACACAGCTGTAGCGAACACTGCACATGTGCGTATTGAAATATTAATGCTCAGTGCCGTAACAATCATTCCGCGGGCGCAAAGTGGTGGTGCCCTAACCTGTGGGTTCGCCGACTTTAAATGCTTATATCTCAAAAACTATAACTGTGCGTCGATTTTTGCTTGCAGATTCATATTTAGCGGCACAAAACACACAATTTAAAAAAAAAACATTATAAAATGTCAAATATGTGCGTAAAATAAATTTATGCCAAAAACAAAAAGGATTTATACCTCCTGTATCTCGATGGGTAAATTATGTACGAACAGCATAAATTCGTCTGCAGAACTATAACAAAAGATATTATGTTTTCAATAAATTCATAACAAAATGTACATTGGTTGTGACAGTGCATTGTTACAATGTGATATAAGAGATTAAATTATATTAAACAGTTCTTTTAACCTACCTGTTGTTCATGAATGCACGTTCTTCAGGACCATCGGATTTATGTGCCATTTCTAATACTAATATATTAATTATAAAATACTGCTTGATAAAAATGATTACGTCTCTCGAACACGTAAATGTAATACAATTTCAAAATACTATCGATCAAAATTCACAAAAATTAAGGTCTAATTGATGAATGTAGATCAAGGAAGGAACAAAGAAACTGAAAGGAATGCATGTGCTCACAAACACTACCGACGTTTTTGAATTGAGTGTAAACGTACTATTGGGTATTTGTGAATCGAATCGCAACATCGCTCTGAAGCAGCAGATAGTGAATAAAATTTCAGGGAATACATACAAATGGCACCTAAATTTAAAAATCTTTCGCCGACAGTTACGATGAAGTATCACTCGTTTAAATACATAAAACAAGTAGTTCCTGATTGCAATTGAAGGATTCTGTTAGTCTGCATTTGTCGATGTTTCGTGGCATTCTTATAATCCTAATGCCATATTTTCATTATAGTTATATTCGCTATTCGAATTTGAAGAAGTCTATTAAATACTACTCATTTCCCGCCACAATCTGTGCTGTGCGGCTCTGCTGCCCTCTATCAATGCCGGGGGCGAAACTTGAGGATAAATTAATCTATTTGTGTTGGACCCTGGTGAGTTAAACGTTGACTATGTCCTATGCCAATGATAATGCGATCGACGTTAGAACGTCTATAGTTAGAATATGCTTCGTGGTGCATTTGGCTTCACCCGTGTTCTCATCACTGTGATAATAGTGAAGCAGTAGCATCCTGTTTCGCATTATAGTTGTGTTAGATGTCAAGATAAAAGAGTCATATTTTGTTCGCACACCAAACGTGCGAATCGAAATGTAATTAGTGTATATATATATATATTATTATTATATTAAGTTCTCCATTAAAATGACAATGGCATGGAGGCGGGTTAAAGAACATCCAGGAGTAGGTGAGAAATAATTCGTAGAAAATTATTAATTTGTCCACAATGAAATCCAACATCCTGGGAGGTGCCCCAATCGAGATAAACTTTTAGATCTTGTTTTTCGCGCGAAGCGCAGATTGATGAGAATTGCGTTCCATTACTTTTTATCTTATGTCGTTTTACAATAAACATGATCGCTTTTAAATCTTTCGGAAATGTTTAATTAACTCAAGGATATTATTTAAGCGATTTATAACATCAATCATGCTGCCATTTACATAATAATTACATGACTTTAGTTTCTTCAACAGTTTTATTGTCGTAGGGTCCTTTTTTATTGCAGTTCATTTTTCGATCGAAACTTGATTAGTTTTTTTAAATTGAATAACCTGTGTCTGCTATATTACAAACAAATATGAGTTATAATCTATGACGATGTTTTTTCTCGCGTACAATCTGCTGACAGTTAGAACAATCATTGCAAAATGTGTTAAATACATTTTTCGATCATTTTCGGAAAATATGTGTAATTTATCTTTTACCCATACTATTTAAAATATTAGGATATGATATAATGATAAATGTGATACTTGTAATTGTACCTAATTATTTATTATTGCCTAGCCATTCATAACTTCGTACAAGGGACCCCCCATGCACTACGATTAACAGTTGGGGAGATGGTATATATATCAGAGGAATGTGGGGATTGGTATTATGGTCGTAGCAAGTTTAAGGGTACATGTGGTATCTTTCCAAAATCATATATACATATCCTACAACAGTCAATGAATACAGATTGTTTGATACATGAGATCACTAATGTATTAAGGGAATGGGGTCACCAATGGAAACACTTATATGTGGTCTGTATATAACTATAATATATCAAAATGTATATGGTTTGGTGTTAATATAATATAATTCAATATATTAATTTGTTTGCTATTCTATAGATTCATTCAGAGCACTTTCGAACAATGCAGCAACAGATTTTAGAATTAATAGGATACAGAAGCAAAATCTTAAGTGGCACTTTGACTGTGGATGAACTGAGACATATGAAAAGATTAGCAACTGCCAGAATCGATACTGGTAACCAATTGCTGAGTATGGACATGGTTGTAAGAGATGATCAAGGAAATGTTTTGAATCCAGAAGAAACAAGTACTATTCAACTATATTATCATCATGAAACAGCTGCTGAGAGAATAAGGAAGGCAGCTAATGATACAAAGAAAAAGCCTTCCAAACCACAAACGCCTGTTTTTTCTCATATCTTTTTTGTTAGCGTTAGAAATTTTGTGTGCAAGATGACAGAAGATGTTGAATTATTACTGACTCTATATGATGGTAGAGAAATGAAGGCAATTACAGAAAATTATGTTGTGTCATGGAGTAAAGAGGGACTTGCACGTGATATAGACCAGCTCCACAATCTTCGAGTTTTGTTTACAGACCTTGGATCACGAGATTTGGCTAGAGACAAGGTTTATTTGGCTTGTTATGTGATTAGGGTAGGAGGTATGGAGGCTAAGGAAAATGACCACAGGCGTTCCAGTGTCGCACAAGCTAATCAAAAAATCAAGGCAACTGAGAACATGAGAAGACCTTTCGGTGTTGCAGCAATGGATATTACTTTGTATATTACTGGCAAGCTTGAAGGCGATGTAGAACATCACCATTTCATTCCATTTGTACAGTAAGCATGGGTTATCTTTTGATACTAAGATACATGTGTATTCATAATAACCTGTATATGAATACCATTTTGGAAGATCTGTTTTGTTGGTTTCTTTCTTATTCTTTCAGATGCTGTGAGAAAGAAAGTTTAGATGGTACATTGCGCAGGATACTTTCCCAAAAAGAAGCAAACATTCAGAAAAGTGGTAATGGTAATAGTGGCAGTTTTGCTGGTGGTCAGGGATTATGGACAAGTTTAAAATTACTTAGAGGAGATCCTAAACAAGTAACAGAAAGACTAAAATTATATGATTTCTACAGTTTACTAGATCTGATGCAATATTTATCACGCGTTTATTTTATTTAGGTGCGTGACGAAAATCCACATTTAGTTCTTGGCAATGTTGCTACTGCCAGAAAGATGGGATTTCCCGAAGTTATTTTACCGGGTGATGTAAGAAATGATTTGTACCTCACTTTAATCAGCGGTGAATTTAACAAAGGATCAAAATCTACCGACAAGAATGTTGAAGTTACGGTTAGTAAAATTTTCAGATAATTAAATTGTGTCGTCCCCTTTCAACATTTATATAAAACAATTGTTCACCGATAGGTCAAAGTATGTAATGAGCACGGTACGCCTATCCCGGGAGTTATGACGCTTGGTGGTGGGGCATCACCAATTGACGAATACCGTAGTGTTATATATTATCATGAAGACAAGCCTAGATGGTGTGAAACATTTAAAATCGCTGTGCCTATAGAAGAATTTAAACAGGCTCATTTGAAGTTTACGTTTAAGCATCGCAGTTCAAACGAAGCGAAAGATAAATCTGAAAAACCTTTTGCATTAAGTTATGTAAAGCTAATGCAACGGAATGGAACCACATTGCAGGACATACAGCACGAATTATTAGTTTACAAGTTAGATCAAAAGAAATACGAAGAAACCGATATTTCTTATTTAAAATTGCCATCTACCCGAGGAGAATTGGTAAGAATAATTTTTCTCGTTACACAATGCTTACATATATCTATATTAAACGGAAATAAGACTCATTTTTTTCTAGGTTGAGTTAAATGTAGAAAAAAAACCCACTTTGGGGTCATTAGCTTTAAGTACTAAAGATAGCTTTTTGATAGCAACTAATGTTTGCTCAACGAAATTGACACAAAACGTAGATTTATTAGGCCTATTGAATTGGGCATCGCATAATACAGACTTAAAAGAATCATTGGCTGCCTTAATGAAAGTTGATGGTGAAGAAGTAGTTAAGTTCTTACAGGTAAGACAGTTTCAAGATCAAGCCGTAACCCACTAACCAGAAATTGTTTCATTATTTAACATTGTTCTTTCCAGGATGTCTTAGATGCTTTATTTAATATATTAATGAGTAATTCGGATAGTGACGATTATGATGATATGGTATTCGAGTGCCTATTGTATATTATCGGCCTTGTATCGGATAGAAAATATCAGCACTTTCAACCAGTATTGGATTTATACATTTCTGAAAGCTTTTCCGCAACGCTCGCATATAAAAAACTAATTGCAGTATTACGTAAGCGCATAGACAGCGCGACCAATAATGATGGACAAGAGCGGGATATACTTTTGAAAACAATGAAAAGTTTACAATACTGTATGAGATTTGTCGTGGAATCGCGCCTTTTATTTACCGAGTATGTCGTGCTTTTATGACTACTACTTCACAATACCTTTTATACTGACATATATATTTTCTTTTCTCTTATATCTCTTTGTATCTAGTACATTTTTTATTTGGTATTTGAACAGGCTAAATCAAGACGAGGAAGAATTTTCACAGACCTTGACAGAGTTATTAAAATCGATTGTGGAGCTTATGAGACATGAAACAGATGGTACTCTGTTAGTTCAAGGAGCTTGCCTTAAATATTTACCGACTACCATCCCTCATTTGTTACGGGTATACAGCGGTAAACAGTTGAGCACGATTCTGACTGACTTACTAGTTACACTGCCTACAGGAAGGTTGACAAAACAAAAAATGATGACAGTGAATGACATTGTTCACAGTCCACTTTTTTTAAATGCAGAATGTAGGGCAATCCTGTTACCGAGGATTACGATATTAGTTCGTGATTTATTGGAAGCTAAAGAAGAGGTAAGAAATCGCGTCAAAGGTACGGGATTTTAATACTGTGACATACTAATTACTATTATACGATCTGTTCGTATTACTCATTAAAAATGCACGTGGAATTGAAAAATTCTATTCATGGCAATGTACATACGAATATCAAGAGTAACTGAACATATTTGCATTGAAGCTTCGTTCATATTGATACTAAAGTGATGTAACCTAAACGAATCATGTCCAGGGCATCATAACTCTTCTATTATCATTTCTGTATTGTCATGATCCAAATGTGAGCGGAGCTTTTTGTTTGCATTCAAAACTTTTTTACGTGACGTAAAAATAGTGTCATTATTCGTGCTTTCCGTGCAGCCTGACATCCTCCCGCCACGCATCTCTATGAATTTTCTTAATCTTTTATTCTTCTCTTTAAGTAGGATGTCTTTATATTATCTTTTGTCTGACTAATCTAACAAGGGGAGGCTACGAGTGCGATCAGCGCTTTTTGGATAAAATTGGTATCAAATGGTAGGGGGTGACGTGTATAAACACCCTGTAAAATATTACAGGTATATGGCCGGCCATTTTTATAAAAAATTGACTTAAAGTTGAAAACCTGATGTAAACAGATCGGGCTCAATTTTTTTCTGGCCATAGGGCTTGCTGTAAGGAAGAAAAAATTCTTATGAAATTTTGTTCCAACTGCAATAGTTTAGCTACAAATAATATTTTTATTTTAACTACGTTGGAAAAGGGATCAAGACCCTAGATTTTCAACCGATTCTCAACTACCATAGTGGCTGTGGGCGTTAAGCGGCAGTTCGACCGCTGCGTAAACTTCGTGTTACCTGTTCGAACCCATGCTGGAATTTTCTTTATTTTCACTTTTTTCTTCAAATTATGTCATTTTTTATATATTATGCAGAAAGGGGTCCACCACCACCCCCGTCAAAAGACAATTTTGGACCAAGGATAGTCCAAGCAGTGGAAGAGCAAATGAATGAATATAAGAACGTATACATAGGATGTACGAAATCGGGTAAACTTCAGGGACATATCTATGAAGCTTTCCTCGATAATATTGTCAAACCTTATGTAATGCAGAATAAGTTTTTATTCATTGTGAACTCTTGGGGCGGACAAACCAATCCGTTATTATATGACGAGAGATTTTATGATGCAAGTAATAGTCCTACTTACACTTTAAAAGTAGATCCACCGAAATGCACAGCGATATGCCAACCATGTGATGTATATTTTTTTCGTCAAATCAAAAATTGTATTTCCCGTTTACAAAACGCTCCAACGTTAATAGTAGAAGACAGAGAGATTACTGATAGGAATGATGTAATCAAAATCCACGCGCTTATTCATGATCAGTTATCCGCCCCAATATTCCGGATGATGATAACTTATGCATGGCATGCGTCGAGGTTGACAACATTATTAACAAGAAGATAGAATTATGGAAAATTATGTAACAGGTTGTGATGAACAATAATATTCGCCGATAGACGACCGTCTTTTGACGGGGGTGGTGGTGGGCCCCTTTCTGCATAATATATAAAAAATGACATAATATGAAGAAAAAAGTGAAAATAAAAAAAATTCCAGCATGGATTCGAACAGGTATCACGAAGTTTACGCAGCGGTCGAACTGCCGCTTAACGCCCACAGCCACTATGGTAGTTGAGAATCGGTTGAAAATCTAGGGTCTTGATCCCTTTTCCAACGTAGTTAAAATAAAAATATTATTTGTAGCTAAACTATTGCAGTTGGAACAAAATTTCATAAGAATTTTTTCTTCCTTACAGCAAGCCCTATGGCCAGAAAAAAATTGAGCTCGATCTGTTTACATCAGGTTTTCAACTTTAAGTCAATTTTTTATAAAAATGGCCGGCCATATACCTGTAATATTTTACAGGGTGTTTATACACGTCACCCCCTACCATTTGATACCAATTTTATCCAAAAAGCGCTGATCGCACTCGTAGCCTCCCCTTGTAAGGGATGGGATTCTACCTATTTGTACTGTTATTTGTGACCTTGTTTTCATCGAGAACAAAGTTGGAATAGTATAGCCGAAGTAATGCTTTAAAAGACATCCTTGATAAGCTTCCAATAAAGCATGTGAAAAAGTACATCTCTACCCTGTTATGTAGCATGTACTGATTGAATAGTAACTTACTGCACACTCTTCATATTGCAATTCTATTATATAGAAAAAAATGATCTCATTAAATGCAAATCATTCTGTTCTTCTACTCTGTCCTGGTTTATGAAGAGTTTCATAAACACGTCTATAAACGTGGTAATAGGTCGTCAAATAATTTTTTAAATGATATAGATTAAGTAGCGGGCGACCTATATACATTAATAACTCGTGTAATGTATTATCTCTGCTCCCCTACAATTGTTATGTTGCTTGGGGATACTGCATCCTTTTTGCATGCAGTTTTCGATGACGCGAAAACTTCTGGTGATGGAGAATTTTTACAAAAAATATAACTGTATTTTTGATGCACAATGCGGCATTATTATTCTGACTAACATAGGGTTGTTTCATTTTTGTGTTCGGTTTGGTTTTGGTTGTTCGCCTATAAAAGGGGCTATCAAGTACGCCTGGAAAAAGCGTGGCGAAGGTAGCCAGGCTGCTCGGCGAAAATCGGCACCGACTCAACCAGCACCGCGGCTACTCCGAAGAGGTAATTTCAAATATCTGTGTGACGAATCTTTTCGAAAAACGAGTGATCACTTGCAAGTAGATCGTTGGCATGATTATTGCCCTGTACTAACGATAAGTATTTCATGTTAAACCTTTCAGGAATGGTGATTACCGTCACATATAATTTTTTCTATTCCTATGCCCGTAGTTATATTTAAATGAGAACATTTTCACGGTACTTCCCTGTAATAAGTATATACTTTGACCTTATGTTTATGTAGGTAGAACTGTGTGTCAAGATTTTGTCTGACATTTTGGAACTGACCTTTAAAAAGGATATAGGCAGCACGGTACAAGATGTAAAAGAAATCATGTTGACGGCCTTACGGACTATTATTCAAACTGTTATATCAATGGATCGTGAGAATCCATTAGTAGGAAATTTGGTTTCAGTTATGTTAGCAATATTCAGGTAAATTTGGTAGCTGGACAATGAAATTGGAACTTATGAAACTGGCGGCAGAGAAATTACATTTTATTCTCTTTCTAGGCAAATGACACAACACCATTACGAAATATATATAAATCACTTTGGAACTAAATTTGATTTACTTGACTTTCTAATGGAAATATTATTGGTATTCAAAGATTTAGTTTCAAGGAGTGTGTTCGCAGGAGATTGGTGTGAAATGATTATGCTTCAGAACAGCGTTATTTTAAAGTCGCTACGATATTTCTCAGGCACAATCAGGGACTATTTCTTTACTGAGTTCGAGCAGCAGGCATGGTCTAATTTCTTCCACTGTGCAATTGCATTCTTGACACAACCCGCTTTGCAATTGGAAACGTTCACGCCATCGAAACGTAATCGCATTGTTTCACGGTACAACGATATGCGCAGGTATTTATTATAATTTGTGGCATTTCAATACATATACATTTTGAATGTGTTTTAAATATTCTTTATTTTGTAGAGAAACAGCATTTGAAATTCGGTCTATGTGGTTCAATTTGGGACAGCACAAAATTCTGTTTGTTCCTGCTCTAGTCGGAGCGGTATTGGAAATGGCATTGATACCAGAAAGCGAATTAAGAAAGGCTACGATACCCATATTTTTTGATATGATGCAATGCGAGTTTTACAGTTCACGTATTGTCGAAGGATACGGTGATACAAAACGCGATCCTGCTCACATTAAAGCTAATTTTATCGAATATGAAAACGAGATGATTGCGAAGTTAGATATATTGGTAAGATAATACGCTAGACAAGCAACGCTTTGAATATTACTACTTCTTATTTACATTATTTTTTATTACTTTTATAGGTAGAGGGTGGGAGGGGTGACGAACAATTTCGTACTCTTTGGATTCAAGTAATGGGAAACCTTTGTGAGAAACATTCAACAATGCGCGAACAAGGTTTACGTTTCGTTGATACAGTAGCTAAACTCATGGAACGTTTATTGCAATATCGTGATATTATTCATGCAGAATCTCAAGAACATAGAATGTTATGTATTGTTAATTTGCTCGAGTTCTACTCGGAAATAAATCGAAATGAAATGTATATCAGGTAAGAACACAGTTAACAATATCTTACAGGTATTTTAGGCTAACATCCTCATTTGACGAACGTTTAATCTTTTACTATACAGATATGTAAACAAGTTGTGCGAATTACATTTAGAATGTGACAACTACACAGAAGCTGCTTATTCTCTGAAGCTTCACAGCCAATTACTAGCGTGGAGCGACAAGCCATTACCACCTCTTTTAAGATCGCATAGGTAATTAACGTCTATATTACATTATGCTGTAATTTCACTTAGAATTTAAATTGCTTCATTATGATCTTCATATCAAGGTATCTGTCCTGTCAAACAAATCGTGAATTAAAAGAAGCGTTATACAATGACATGATCGACTACTTCGATAAAGGAAAAATGTGGGAGTGCGCGCTTGGAGTATGCAAAGAGTTAGTTGCGCAGTACGAGGAGGAAACCTTCGATTACTTACAACTCTCTGTGCTATTAACGCGTATGGCTAGATTTTATGATTCCATAGTGAAACAATTAAGACCTGAACCAGAATATTTTAGGGTGGCATATTATGGTCGGGGTCACCCCGCTTTTCTACAGAATAAGGTATCGTCCCGCAGTACAAGTGTTATCAAAAAATATACGCGTAGAATATATTAAGCACCCATTAATGTCATTTGCTCTAGGTATTCGTTTATCGTGGCAAGGAGTATGAACGTTTAAGTGATTTTTGCTCGCGAACACTCAATCAATTGCCAAACGCGGAACAAATGAATAAGTTATCGCCTCCAACAGCAGAAATGTTAGAATCTAATCATCAGTATGTCCAAATTAACAAAGTTGAACCAATAATGGATGAGAAACGACATCGCCTTAGCGGAAAGCCCATAACGGCAGAAGCAGTTCTAAGGTATATTATCGAAATTTACAAAAATATCCTCTGTTAAATAAATAATATATAATAATACTATTCCAGGTATCATAGAGTAAATGACGTGCAACGCTTCCGATTTTCGCGGCCGGCACCAAGAAAGGATTTAGTTCCTACGTCAGCAAACGACAAAGACAAGGAAGCCAATACTCATACTGGCAACAATGAATTCGCATCACTGTGGTTGGAAAGAACAGTGCTGGTCACGAGTCACCCTTTGCCAGGGATACTCAGATGCTTTCCTGTGACCTCAAGCGAAACTTACTTTGTTAGTCCGCTGCGTAATGCAATCGAAACGATGGAGGCCACAAACAACACGTTAAGGGATCTGATAATCGCGCATAAAGCCGATCTTAGTCTTCCGTTAAATCCGCTCAGCATGAAACTAAACGGTGTGCTGGACCCGGCCGTAATGGGTGGTATCGACAACTATGAGAAAGCATTCCTCAATGCAGAATATCGCAGTGCCCATCCCGACGAAAGCTCCGATCTCTTGAAATTGGAAGGATTAATCGCCGAACAAATTCCACTTCTGGGAGTAGGTGTCCAAGTACACAAGGCACGTGCGCCGCCAGAATTAGCACCATTCCATCAACGTTTGGAGCAGTGCTTCATATCCATGCGGAACCAGGTGGAATCAAAATATGGAAAAAGGGTAAGTTGAACGAATTTTAAATATCATGTGTTCGTTGATAGAAATACATATGTGTTTTAACATGTGTGGCAGACGTGTGATCTACAAATTGAGACTCTAACCCAGACTGTAACTATGCGGAGACCACAAACCTCAAGAGGCGAGAATCACCGGTTATCCGAATCGAATATAATGAGTTCAGAGTAAGTTTTGACCTACCAGACTAAATAATACTTGCTGAATATATCGCAATTGTACTAACATTAGTTTGATCAGTACATCATCCTAGTGATTAAATCATGGTGGATTTTGTGGGCCAGGATTATATGTTTCTAAAAATCAAAGTAACGTAAAACATTCATACTAAGCAGTGGTAATATATGTTATAATACGGACATGCATGCAGCCCGAGAATAAGAAATGTTGTATACATTGTATTATATATGTTGTAAAGTTATGTGGCTACTTTGTAATTATCTGGTTCAGCTGTGGAAATCACTCCAGGGTATCCTCTCTTACAAGATCCCAAGTCGCAACGTTCAAGTCGCTCGCATCATTCAATTTTAACAACAGTACACCCCCCTCTGGTGCACAAAACGTCAGTTTATCAAGGTAAAGTCATTGCGGAAGTATGTGAATGGTTCCGGTTTGAACTAACAACCAATTTATCGTAGTTTACCCTCCCCTTGTTTTACAGTCTAGACTTGTTAACATTAAAGAATCGTCTATGCATTTTCTATTCTGAATCTTTGAAAATATTCCTATTACTTCTTTCGGGTCTATATTATTGTTGTTCATTAATATATTTCAAGTTTTTTATTAACTAGATAGATGATTACTTAAAAGGGAAAATTAGAAAAACGTGCAATATGATTTCAGGAATTTCGCTGTTGGACCTGATAAGCACAATATCCTCTTGTCCTTTCTCCGCACCTAGCACATTATATATATATGTACATAAAGACATGAATATATTTTCTTTATGCTTTAGTTCCAGTTTTATATATATTGCGACTAAAAAACTTGTTCGTCTCAATATTCGCTAAACACAATATATTTATTTTATTACTATGATGTTTCACTAAAATTTTGCTTCGTCCATCGCTAAATGTTTGCTACGAAAACAGACAAGTAAAAATATTGGAAGTTGATTATTAAGGCTACGTATTTGCTTATATGTACAACAATTAATATATTTCCTTTTCACGTTTTCTTCTATTTTGTCACACTTTTCATTTGCATGACACCATGATTTCTTTTCGTACTTCTTGTAATTGCCATATTTGCCCCTGGATTAAACATCTTCAATAACAGCTGGCTAATCTACTAAAACTTCATATATCTACAGTAGGATACCATAGGTAAATAGTGAAATATTAGCTAAATTATTAAAGCCGACGTTACGAGTTATCGATATGGGTATATACAAAAGCTTCGCATTGTCCGTATCGATATCAAATTCAGCACTCATTATAGCGTTTATAATTCTCTTTCTATCTTCTCGATGTGTAGAAACAGTTCAATACGCTCACACATACTGTCGACGGCATCTCTACAAAAGGCATTAGGAAACCCGAGTCCAGGAACGAATAAAAAGAAAGACTCTAAACGAAGAAGTTCACGAAAAAGCGACTCAGCCGCGTCAGCGAAAATGGACCAACCGACAAGTCAGTGGTATACCACGCCGGAAATGCCACAGAATACGTCGTCGCCCATCACACCATTAATATCCAGTTATCCAACAACCCCGATATTTGAACTTCGTCAGGAGGTAACCGTCAGCCGAATTACAAATTTGATTTCATCGTCTACCAACGTTGATAAACGGATACATAAAATGTTTGCACAGCTAACGCCGAAGCGGCCCTTACGATCGGAAGTTGAGAAAGAACGACGGATAAGTAATCGCTTATCTGGACAATCCCAACATTATCTGAGAAATGTAAATAACGGGGTGGACTCGAGCGGTTTGGGAAAAGGAAACAGAGACAGTGTCGGAACAACTGATAGCACAGCGTCTGAAGATGATCCGCCGCCGCCGTTACCAGTAAAAACACGAGAAGCCGATTATTGTAATCTTCCAGATGAACTATCCGTTCATCATTGTGCAACAGGTAGTTTGAACAATCTGAATAGATCCTTGGGACAGTGGACAAAAAGTAAGCTTCCCACTCCTACGGATGATATTGACAGTCAAAACAAGCCTCCTACACCTCCTCCAAAACCAAAACGGCCATCCCATACATTAAATAAACTTGTGCTCTCCACTGGCGACACAGAGAACGTTGGCCGAGATCCGTCTGTGACTTGACACGGATTGCTTTTCGATCAATTATCTTGCCAACATACCAGGAGTTACGTACAATAGTATATATTTATAAAGATGTTAGTTTCGCGGTACGAAACTAGAAGAGTTACCATTTTTATATAAAATATTCCCGTACCTTTTGTTTCTTCTAGTATAGAGATTCATTTACGCTACAAATAATGCGCACCGTCTCAGGGTGTTTCAAAACGCCATGACAAATTAACATAAAAGAATGTGCTTATACAAATATTAGTCGATCTATATATATATAGATCAACTAATATATACATAGATATAGATATATATCGTGATGAAATTCTATACATTGCCTTTATTCCATCCATTTGATAAATTGTTGGACAGAATTTATACATCATAGACTGGCGATAACGATAATAATAACTGTAAAAGAATCACGACGGTATAAAAGAAACATTTACTCGATATTTTGTAAATATATATTTAAAATATGGATTTGCAAGCTAGGTTACATTCATAGATGTTAAACTTACTTATTGCATGTATTATTTAAAAATTTAATGCCATTGACATTGAAGTCTTTCATATATCAAAGACTTATTTTTATGCGACGCGATTACAGGTATATAAGGAATGCATAATATGCTAATTAAAAGTAGACACTGCAATTTTTGCTGCATATTTTTGTAAATTTTGATATTAGGCGTTTATACCACATTTTTTCTACGCTAACGAATTTTTGGACAAATTTTACTGTTGATGTTATTAATCTTTTCTACCACTTTACTACAGTATCTGTATAAATATCGACGTGAGAGTGCGAGAACTATATTGAAATCCATTGGATTACAATAAGCTTGATATTTTCTTTCTTTTTGATACTCTATTTCATATCGGGAATCTAATTCTTTTCTCCTTTCTTAAAACAGTGGAACCACCACAATGTATTTACTACTTAAGCATTACCAATCCATTGTGATTTTATAAAATAAGACTAAGAATTTATATAAGTTTTATATACCAGTTGACAAGAGAATACGTATAGTCTTTTAAATGTTAAATTATTTAAAACAAACAATAGGTATATGATTTTACAAAATCCTGGTACATAAAATGTAGTAATTCATAAATTTTGTATTGATGAAGGCTTCTATTCATTACTAAAATTGCAGTCGTATTTATTTATTGCTTGGATCATTTTCAAATAATGATGTTTCATATCACCACGTCAGATCGTCTTACGATCGACTGCGCAATTGTGAAGCATTGTCATAATACGAAAAGATTTTATTCTAAAATATTACACGATTTAATAACACTTAAATGCCTATAATACAGTAAATATACAACAGATACATATTTAGAATAAAAGCAATTGTACTCTACTTTTAACAAAAAATTGTTTTGTACCGTTCTTACTATGATTGTCACGTGAGTCTCATGCCAAAGAGATTAGTGCTTTATTTATTTAATTTGTTAGCATGTTGTATGTATTATTTAGGAAATGCTATATAATGTAACATATTATTATACCTATAGAAACAAACAAAAGAACAAATGCATTGGCTAGTTCTGTTATTAGTAAAATATTGGGTAACAATAAGTCACGACCCCTTGTCGTATCTAAACATTAATTATTAAAATCTTTTATACGTAATCTTAATCTTTTCTCTTTGCAACTCGTTGCTAAAAGTAACAAAGTAAGGATAGTGCCATTTGTTTTCTTTAAGTTCATAGTAATCGTATTTAATTTAGGGACCAATGTAATAGTGTTGTGTATCAAAATTAAAATTTATTTACTGTTGTGCATAATATACTAAATCATTTCTGAATAACGCTGTCCTCATTTTTAAAATACTATCTACATCCCTATTATTTTATTGTTATTAAAGCATGACTGTTATAATAACGATAATATATTTTAGGATATAGTACACTCATTGTTGTCCTTTTTTCCCGGAGATTGTTCATAATTGTTGGAATTTTCGTTTCTATTCACCGCATTTGACAAACTATTCTTCTTGGTATTTCTCGCTTCCGATCGATTTGCGTTCGTCTTCTGCGCCGATGTTTGTACCTAACAAAAAGAAAATTTAAATAATATTGCATCCATTTACTATGTTATTCATCATTGAAATATTTACTGCAGGTGAAGTTCCTGACAATTTTTCATCTGTTTTAATGTATGCCTGGTCAAGATTCATTGATGGAGTAGAACTCTACAATAAATGTTAAATATTAGTTTCATAGTCTATGTATTGCTTTGGGAATATAAATGTTATGTTTACCACTTTCTGTTCAGCATTCATATGTTTTAAATTCGGGTACACCTTATGAAATTCAGGAAGTTCAGGTGCACTGGGTTGCTGTAAGCATAAAATGTTATTAATTTAATATCCAATTTAAAATCTTTTGCAAAGTTACGTACCAAGTTTAATGGCAAAGCAGTAGTACTGAATCCCTTTGAAAATCCAGTATGTCCAGTGGACGGGTTACAGGAGAGATTGTTTTGCTGAAAATTTTCCTAAAATTAAGAGAAATAATGGTTACAGTAAAATTTCTTTACGTTTGTTGCTTTTTGTATTGAATTACCTGCGTTTTTCCTTTTCCAAAATTTGTATCAGGGCTGAGTATATTTTTATCTTTATTTATCTGAAACCCATTGAAGTGGAAAGACAACCATAAAAGTACCTTACAACCAGTTACATAAATGAGATGTAATAGATATAATGTTGTAAACAGAAATTTAAGAACATGTGAAAAAGAAAATTATATTACTTTCTCTGTATTTGCAGGCTTCCCCTGATTTGTCTGTACAACATTCCTGCAGCAATATGTATAATGATGGAATTGCTCACAGTTTTTGCATTTGAATCCCCAGGCAGGACACTGTTTAATAGGATGTCTTTCTTTACACCGCCAACACGGTTTTTTATTTTCATTCCGTACATCTTTTGTATTTTGAACACCAGCAACATTCTTAACAGCTTGATTTTCTTTAATTTCAGTTTTAGCTTTTTCAGCAAAGAATTGTTCACATATTAATACTAATTTTGGTATATCAAGATTTTTTGTGCTGAACAATTTATCTTGAAGTCTTCTATCTTTAATGTCACTAAGAACTCTGTCTCGTACCAAGCTTTCTGTCATTCTTCCAAAATTGCAAGTTTGTGCCAGTTTCTAGAAATTGCCAAAAGTATTTTAGTACATTATTTTTAAAAAATGTTTTGTGAAAAATAAATATTTGTAAAAAAAATATTATATAAAAACCAATAGTAATATTCACAAAAATACCTTTAAATCTTCCACATACATATCGAAAGTTTCATTGTTATTCTTGCTTCGAGTAAAGAAATTAAATCGTTCTACAAGTTCGTTTTTGGGTGGATTGAAATGGTGATCAAGTTTTCTTATCAATATATTTATATTCTCTTTATCAGTCGGTCGTTCAAACTTAATATTTTCAATAGCATCACGACCGATTCTACCAATTTGATTTCTGAGAATATATGCTTTTACGTCTGTCGGCTTTTTATCATAACCAGTTAATTTCATAAATATGTTAAATTCATCAATCCATCGATTCCAATTCTCTGCCATATTGCCACTTTCAGACATGGGTTCTGGAGGTTTTGCGTGAACTTCCATTGTCGGGGAAGTCGCCTGAAAACTAAACATTTGGCAATTGTAGGCAGTGTAATGCTTTCAACTAATATCTTCCAACTTTGTTCCCTTTGTTCAGCGTGTGTGGAAGTTAACTACAATTATACTTCTATTTATTTATAACTGTTGATTGTTCTAATCCACAGGTACTGAAAGTAAGTATAAAATGATAGATAACTGAAACTATTTAGAAGAAATGAGTTTTTAAGTCTATGTCACTTTTAAATGCTTATATCTCGAGGAATATAACCGATTTTGTTTTCGGATGCGATTTAGCAACACAAAACACTCACATATCACACAAGTTTCTGTATGTAATAAATCGCTTTTGTTTTCAACCACGTCCTTTATGCCTTTGTTCTTACAGATTGGTTTCTTTTATGGATCAATCGATAACAGTCGCGATAATTACTTGTGAACTAACGGGTATTCCCCACTCTGATAGGTACCAACGTATAAATAGTATATTAAACATAAATGCACAACGATAAGTGATGGAGCTTTCAATAGTGGAAATTTCTTCCCTCGGTGATACTCTACTTTTATTCTATTATTATTTAAATGCTAATCACGACAGCAGTCATCGAAAGAATTAACAAAACCTTCGGAACGTGAATTCAGAAGAATGTGTAATATTATAGAAATAATTTTCATATTAAAAAAAAATTCACTATCATGTTATGAAGTCGACCTTTGTATTTCACTTGTTCTCGACAAAAAACCAGATTGATTCACAGAAGATAGTTGGGCATAGTTCCATATCTATTTTACATTTTATTATCTTTCCAATTTTCTTAATCAAATTCTGCTCTGTATTAAAAACAAATTTGACAATAATCGTCGTAGGGAAATTTCTTGCCAGAACGTTGGGTCATTCGTTCGCGCAAATATAAAATTTGTAGGTTGGGAAGAAGAAAACAAGATGATACATGACATTGTGAAGATTCAATTTTAAAGTCTTTCAATTCTAAATACGTCCGTTCGCAATGACTGAGTCACCTTGTTTGAAAAAATGGAGAATATCTTTAGGAATGCGCAACAATTTATTGTACAACGATATTCCTTATATACCTATTTTGGTAGAAGATATCTCCTTATATACTTCTTACGACGATTTCGAAGAAAACTCTGTTAAGACCATACAAACAATGGGAGAACTTATTCCTCAGTCAGAGATGAATGCTAAGTTAGTCTCGATTACACCAGGAATCAATTCTGAATTCCCTATCAGTTTGAAAAATTTACTTGAAAAAGATATCTATACAAAAAATAAAAATGGCACACACTGTGCAATATGGGTACTATTTGTTCTTGTATATTATTAGTCTTTTTTAATATTGGAATATCATTACTAGTATATGGTTTCTTTAGGAAAAGCATAAAGTATTTAAAGTATATGGAATTTTGAAAGTGAAGAAAGAAAAAGCTATATTATACACTACGCATTTGGTACCAGTACACGATATTAGTGGTAGCTGGAATATTTTCACATTGTTACTTTCAATGGCACGAAATGAATGTCGAATGTAAGGCATTGTTTGGTAACAGACATTGTTAATCTTAATGGAAAATGGATTAATTGATTCATCAATTTATAAAAAACATTTTTTTAGGTATCATCGTACCAAGAAACAGAATGAGGTATTGGAATTACAATGGCAAACAATGAAAGAACAGAAAACACGTTTGGTTAGTGAAGATACTACCTAACTGTGCATAAATTGTACCTCGATAGATATAAATCAGAATAAAATTAAAATAAATATTTTCATAAATGTATCGTACGTATGTTAGGTATAAAGAAACCAAAGAATGAGTGATAAGTATGCTTTACTAATTCAACATGTTACACATCATCTTAATAATGATAAATGCATACAAGTTTTTCATATTGTAAACCATGAATCGCTGTTGCTTTGGGATTAAAATATTGTTGTGGGATTAAACATATTTCCACAAATAGCTGAGTGTCTCTCATACACAAAGCCATAAGAACATTCATAGGGAAGCGATTTTACAGCATATTAGTGAATGGGGCGACGTTTATTTAGTGGCGAGTTGCGTCCAGCGTTGTTGATATTTTATACATATATCGAATTTTGTTAAATTAAGTAGGATGAATCATATTTGTCTCGATTACGAATACCTTCTTATTTCGTGGCGAATGATTTGACAATAAAAAGAGTAAGAATCATGTAGAGTATCTATTAATTGCTTTATTATTCAATCCTAAAGTTAAAGCACTGTTTAATTTAAATAGACTAATAATTGCGTAATATTATTATACACCACGTACTTTATAACAGGGTTGTTGTATTTTAGTTTCAACAACATGAGGGCTAAATGCGTATGTTTACACCGTTATGGCTATAGTAATAAATTAATGCGAATGTTCTTCACTTGTTGTAATTTTATTATTAATCATGTAAATGAGTTTGCCCTAAATATTAGTGGAGAGCGGTGAATTACGTTTTGCCATGCGTCAGGCGTATCCGTGGTAACAGTAAAGCGTATTATAGTGATACTTTGTTATCGAGTCGAGTAGAAGTTATGATGACATAAGTTTTCCAGTAGATTCTTCGTCAAATATCCTGCCAATTTGTCTTATCGCGAAACTCGCTATTGAATTTATCCGCGTTTCGAACTTGTTTTGAACAAATTAGAAAGTGTCGATTAACATTCGATTTTTGGAGTACATCCCCTATTCCAAATTACATCTAACGAATGTTTACTCTTGTGACGGGATTCCATTAGAAACGCGTTATTCTAGATAGTTCTCGGGCCTTGTAATGAGAAGTGTGAAAATACAGATAATCAGTATAATGAAACCGGGAACAACAGAAACACCCGGGTAGAAGAAAGAACGATAGAGAAAGAGAGAGAGAGAGTGAGAGGTAGTGATCCGCGGAACTCGAGGAGTTACGGAAGAAGCGAATGAGAAAAGAGGGGAATAAACCATCGGAAAAGCGGCACCCGAAGATCGTGAAAGTTTAACGTTTCCTGAATACTGGCGCGGCCGTAGATACATGGATACTAATTACAGAGCAAATATCGGAAAGTGGCTGCCACTTCCAGGCAGCGTCCTCGAGAAATGGTTCGCCGAGTCCTTAGCGTTAAACGAGAGAATGGGCGAGCTCGTGGAATGCATAGCCTTAATCATCCAGGACGTTGCAGACGCACAGGCTTGTGATCTGGAGGTGTGCAAACTAACTTCCACGGCGGCTAACTCCTAAGTCGCGTTCTAAGCACAGTTTAGTTTCTCATTATCAATGTCTGCGAGCGTATGAAATTCGCGATTGTTCGAATCGGATTGCACGTTTTGTATTTCGTTGTAGTTGTTTTTTCTTTTGTTTCGAACAGAGTTATCGGTCGCGACTAGCTACTACTTTGTTAAACCTGTTGTAATTGAATCTTTTCTATGTTTTCGAAAACAATATTCTACGTGATGAAATTTCTGCACTTTGAATTTTCATGCGGCTTCAAAGTTACAGATATTAATTATGTTTGTTGCTAGGCGTGTAAGGATGTTTTGGGTAATTTGGTGGAAGTGGCGGAATGCTACAAATCGACCTGTTTATCGGTGACTATCAGTGAACATCCTATATACAAGTACAAAATGAATTATTTTCTGACTACTTTAAAACGGAAACTCAACGTAGTTGCAAGATTCACACGGAATCTAGTCAATGAGATTGTTGACTGCAAAAGCGACGACACCCTCCGAATTATATTCAGGTAGAATATTCAGGTGGAATGGCTGGACGGTTGGTTTCGAACCACGATAAAACGAGATACAAATGAAATATTATATTAAAAATAGTCAGTCATAAAATGAAACTGGTAATTATTCTATACAATTGTTACATAATGTATACATTTCAGATTAGTTAACGTTTATAACGATATCATCGACATGGACGTCGATGTTTCGGAACCGTCTGTGAATTTTTTCTGCAACGACAGCCCATCTATGTTAGAACCATTGAAGAAATTGTCCGTTACACGAATATTACAGGTCAATCATTAACGAACGCGTGATAATGACGAATGGAATTGAAAAAAAAAGAACATAATTTATATCCATTTCAGGTATTGGCAAAGAACAGAGCGGAGGAATCTTGCCACGAACTGATCGACTGTCTCCTCGCGAATTACGAGCCTCGTGAGAAAGTTGAACCAATGCCATCGACGTCCGCCGACGTCGACGTTTCGGAAAATTCGAGTATCGAAATTTACCGGTTGGTCCGCGGAACGGTTTTTAACAATTCGAATTATTCCAAAAAATCAAACATCATTCGATCAAACGCTAATTGAATTACAGTGCTTTAACGAGACATTTGACGCCACCAACCACAAACGCAGCTTCAACCTCGGAAATGGAGGTATCGAAAGTCGAAAGTATCCAAGCGTTGGTTAACACACAAAACGAGCATGTATTGAGGTTGCTAAACATCGTTCAAGAGATTTCGCCACAATTGCTGGGCAAAGACGCTTTGAAAACCAGCAAAGGTAATTAATTTGTTCTTAAGTGACACTTGCAACAGAATTTTCTAAAAAAAGACACGTCCTCTTAGTTATGGGAATCGTTGAGATTCGATCGATGTATAAAGAGTGCGTTCTCATGCGGCGTAACTAAGGATTCAAACACGTAGAAATTTCTGCGCGCCAACAGTTCCGAAGCGCGGAAACTTTCGAACGTTATAACTTTCAAAGCGTAGAGTTTTCCGAGCGCCTGAAGTTCCACGCTGCAGAATTTCCACGCGCGCGAATTTTCGTGTGCCGCAACTTCCGCAGTTTCGAAATTTCTGCCCGCCAGACGTTTCGAAGCACCGGAAGTTTCGAACTCCCGACCATTCGGATCTAAATTGAATACAATAAACATGTGTTTTATTGAAAACATAATTACTATCACATTCCTATCTCGTTTATAATCCAAAGTTACATATCTTCCGTCCTTCGTGGGTAGTCTCGTACACTAATCTAATCGAATCTCTTACTTTCACTGATTCAACGCGGTTAATCAAAACCCTTAGCTATAACGCGATCAAATACGATATAATCACCCTACCGTATCAGGTGAAACGAGATTGAGAGGGAGCGCGATAAAGAAAGTGAAGAACTACTACCAGGAAGTCGCCTGGGGCGCATTATCGGGAATCCTGGATCACGTCGTCCTTTGGTGGTCCCCGGAAGCACTTGCCACTCATCACAGTCACGGGGCGCAGCATCTCAAGGACTGGCTCAGTCAATTCATCCAAAGGAATCATGGTAACAGTGAAAGAAAATTGATCTACCTTGGATACAAGCGTAAACCCCGTGTCTATTCGTTCGAGATACATTGGCTGCAGGCCAGTTTATCCAACTTGTATAAACCGTCGCAGGGGTTATTCAGTGAGGGGAGGGGGATGGAAGGGAGAGGGTGTGCGCCCTAATTTCATTGGACGTTTATTAAAATTTCAGTTCCGCCAACGGTGAGGCCGGCTTTGCAAAATTTGTGCGATGCTCTCGGTTGTCACGCCACGGTTACAGCATGGGATCAAATTTTTCGATTGGCTTACACGTCCGCGTTCGAGTGTCAGTCTAAACCATCGTCCACCGAGGTTCATATTTATTTTATAATAATCGTTTGAAAAAATAATTGTCCACACGGTGAATGATTTCTTTCGCGAACTTTCAGGGAACCGATACCGGGCAAATGTTCGTCGAGTTATTTCAGCTACTGGTCAGACTCAGCAACGAGTGCGAGGTGGGCGGCGAATGGGTGATCGGTGCACCCTTAATGGAATTACCTCTATCGGAACAGATCGTCGTGCTGCATAGATTGGATCACTCGATCCACACGGCCAGGCTGTGGATCATGCAGGAGGCGAAAATTATAGCGCACACGTGGGAGTTGGATGTCTTTTTCCTTCTGGTTAAGGGCGACATAGTGAATTTCATCGAGGAGTTGTCGTATTTGAAAGTATGTTTGTAATTAAAACAGACACATTTCCTATATTTTTTATTCTACACCTGATAAACTTCCGTGTATCACTTTTGTAGCTTGCAGACCACTCGAACGCGTTAATGACGGACACAGTCGATGTCCAGGTGTACGTGTGTGGGAAAATGAGGGCGAAAATTGTGTCCGAGGTGAACGGTAACGTTGACTTGCTACAGGTATGTATTAT
Source organism: Mimumesa dahlbomi (assembly GCA_917499265.3). Taxonomy (NCBI): domain Eukaryota; kingdom Metazoa; phylum Arthropoda; class Insecta; order Hymenoptera; family Crabronidae; genus Mimumesa; species Mimumesa dahlbomi. The sequence goes on along the minus strand of OU824114.1, from coordinate 2,956,272 downwards.
ACATATATTATGTATGTTGTACGTTAAAAGTGTCTGGAAGCGAGGTATTCATTTTTAACGCAAAAATTTCTCACACATCTTTCAGAAATGTTCGACGAAGTGCATAGACGTTCTGGCGAAAATTTGCCGCGTTGTCAGCCTCGCGAATATACACATGTGCTTCCCGCGACCGAGTTACTGGAGGAAGGGCAGTAACAGTGCCCCAGTTGCTGCCAGCCTCTACGTAGAGACATACTTCGGTATGGTGAATTTCGTTCGTTACATTCAATAGCGTAGAAAATTCTTCCGTTCGCTAAAAATCCCGGGTTTGCAGAAAAGGTACTTCTGCCGGTGCTGGAAGTCATCGAGGACCACGAGATATCTAATATGATACTGCGAATCATGTGCGAAGCTTGGCTCGATTACATCTACCTGCACCGAATTAAATTCACGTAGGTTACAATACAATGTAAAGAAGACTCCATTCATTTCTTTTTCTGCTCCACCCCGTAACGTAGGAATTAATAAATCATTACCGATACGATTTTATTTCATGTACTGTTGAAATTTCTGGGATAAGTAAAGTCAAGTCACGAATAGAATAGTTATTATAAAATAGTTATTTTTCTATAAAATAAGGGTTTCTTTTCAGCGAACACGGTGCATTACAGCTGCTGACCGATTTCGCGTACGTCACGAAATGGGTGACAGAGTGCTCGATAATTTCTCAAAACGTGCGAAATCATCTTTTGAAAAACGAGGTGTTGCGACGATGCGAAGGTGTAGGTCGACTGCTTCTTCGACACCCTGGAGAAGCTATCGCCATGCATAAACGAGGTACGAGTCGTAGAATCGATTACTAATTTACCAAGAAAAAAACCGGATGACCTGAGTGCTCTTTATTTCTCAGCCCAGAGAACGAACGAACGTGGATCACCGGAGTCACCTGGGCTGGAACGAATGCCGGCAGAAATGTACGTTCCGAATCAGGAACAATGGCTGGAACTCCGTGCGCCCAGAAGATGCAATTTCTTCTGTACCGAATAAACGACCGAGAGATCAAATAAAAGAATTTCAAAAGTCCCTTTATCGGACCGGGTTTAGAATTTCGCAAGATAATTCATTATCAAGCTATCACGGCTGAATACCGTCGAATAAGTGATCGCCGTATAACATAAAAGGAAAATAGTCATAGTTTTCCATTATTAAACTCTCTCTCATTAGGTATAACTCTTATTACTATCTATACCGTCATTTGTTGCTTCTCGTATCGCACTCCTTTTCATCTTTTTCAATCCTAGCGTTGTTTCTATATAGTTATACATATATATTATTGTTCACAAATAAAACTTGCCAAAACACAGTAATTACTTTCTTAATAGACTGGATTGCTATTTAAGGATGAGAATACTTGAGACAGTTCTCCTAGGCGAAGGGTTAAAAACGTCCGTCTAGACGTGTCCGTAATACCGAGGTGTCATAATGACGTACACGAATAAATTGCATAATGTATGTAGGCTAAGTCTGTGCGCGCAATACTATTTCCACCGCGTATTCCGGCCGTGTTGCGAATACACTAGATTTATGCGGCCGTGAAGCCCGGCAAGGGGAGGAAGCCCTTTCTTGATCTTGCGAACGTATTACGTTACGCATGTACATTACAAGATAAAGAGACGTGTGTATGTGTCGCCGGTGAAACGTCGACCCCCGTTCGCAACAGTCAAGTTTTCGCGCGCGGACTTGTAACTTGGCGTTCCAATAAATCGTCACTTAAAGTGTGATCCGCATTACCGTAATTAATCCATCGGACAATTAACCGATCTTCCCTAGGCAAATTATCGTACATTTGTAATCGTTGCCCAAAGTATATTGAAAATAAAAGGAACATTCTATAATCAAGACTAACCGTATTAGAAAAAAATAAGGATGTTTGATAATAGGTTTAAAACGAAGAAAGACAGTCGTGGTTGGAATAGGGTCGAATAAACGCGATAATTCTATTCCTGTAATTAAATACGCACAGGCGATTGGAAAATTGTGGTTTACCTTGTTTGATAATCACTGTTTGTTACAAGTGGCAAGTGACGGTGTTGGATTTACGCGCGACAGATGAAACAGAGACGATTAACGATAATTGATGCTTTGAAAGGTCCGAGCCCGACGTTGTACTTGAAACTTTCTGCGCTTGTAAGATTCTAATGTATCACGGCAAGAGCAACGCGAGCGGGCGAATTATCCGATATCGTTCCGTCGGGTGTTCGCAAGGTGTCGATGATCTTTTCTAATAAACGCGGCCTTTATTTCTCAGTCTCGTCCGGCCGTACCGCAGAATAAAAATCAAGCGTAGCCGACTCGTGTTTCATTCTCGGTCGTCGATTCTCGATTCTTCTTATATAACGCAACCAGTCCACGGCGATTGTATGGGTATACACGCAAGTAATATTCGCAGCAGTGTAACAGCGATAGTGGTTCGTCAAGGTGTACGAAGGACTGAATCACTCCCGGGTGTTTCACGAAGAAATCGCTTGATTTCAGAGTAATCCCATTTTAATTGTCCATATCTTTCGATCCCTGTCGTCGATCGTTATCCACGTTAACAATCCATTCGGTGAATTTTTCTCATGGATTTCACCATTTAACGTCACTGTTATACTGTTCCAATTTATTATCTTCGTCTTCTAAATAAAGTTCTATTTAAACACTTGTTCCGTGTATCTTTGTTATAATTTTATTTCACAATTCACCTAGATTTTTTAATAACTTGATTTTCCTATTTCGTGACAAATTCTTTCTTCTTTTTTTCGGTCCATTCACTTCGCTCGAGGTTACAGAACCCTCTATTCACCTTTTCGCGGCCGGATCGCGGTAAGCCGAGTCTGAAACGGCGCGGTTCTCGTTCGTCCGTTCGCGGTTTCAGTTTTCCCGGGGCTTTCTTTTCCAGCCTCCAGTGAGGTCCTGATAGGCGAGCGTGCAGGATGCACGGGAACAGACGGGTCACGGAAAGGACCTCGCTAACGAGGCCCATGGATGCGCCGGATTACGTGGAATTTGCTAGTCGGCTGAGAACCAGGAGATCTCGGATCAAGCAGTTTCAATGCTGTATCTGCGCGGCTTTCATGTAAGTAAATGTATGATACTCGTTCGATACACGAACAATGGATAACACGGGATAAAATGATTGATTGTCACCGCTCGAAGTTGGGATGTTAAGTGATATACAGGATAGAATGACAACAGCAACGTTATATTATCAACAACGTTGTATCAACTATTATCTAATTTCTGTAAGGTGCTCTAATTTGATTTATGTCCAAACGATGCGAAGTTAACATTCCGGGAACGTACCGTGAATACGTGGTTATAATTAAATACCTCGACTAAATTACATGGGACGGTGAAACGTGCCACCACCTAGCCTGTGTACCGTGAGAGAGAAGTAATCAGTCTTTTGAAATAGATGACACGTGTAGACGAGCCGCGCAGGGCACAAAGTACACGCTCAAAGTAATTTCATTTATCCGGAAAATAAGATTACCCGTATCGTTTTCCATTATAATGATCGTTGAAAATACACGTAACCGTAGAAAAGGGAATTCTTTATTATTTTTATTTGGAATTCTGCGAAATAGCGTATGATTTAATTTCATTTGCCGCGGGAACAAGGATACCCTGTATCTTTTCCATTGTAATCTGCGTGAAAGTACATCTCCTTAGAACCGCGCGTTTCTGAGTTTCACGGGAAAACGCGATTTCATTTCATTTAAAATGTCACTCGCGTTTGTTTACGAATTAAGAGAAAACGCGATAATTTCATTTCATTTATCACGAAACACAAGAATATCCGTATTTTTGCATTGTATAATTTTCATGAAAATTCTTCCGCAACGGTGAGCGGCATTTTTCGAATTTCCAGGAAAACCGCGATAATTTAATTTCATTTATCCCGAAAACAGGAACGCCGGCATTTTTTCCTCCCCCCCCCCACTCTTTCCCGTTCTAATTTTCGTAAAAGTAAATCCGCGGGAACGTGCCGTACATTTTTCGAATTTAACAGAAGCCGCGATAATTGAATTTCGTTGTGGTCGCGTTTATGGGAAGCGCGTTAATTGCATTAAGACTTCGTCATCTACTCACGGCGGGTAGAAAATTATAGTCATTCCCCACCGTGACTAAAGGCTTACGTAAATTCGCTGTTCACCTAGTGCCGGCCGGCCGATCGTTTCAGTACGTCAGGAATCGTATGTCCGTCAGCAAGTAGAATGTCTTCCTCGGAGACGGTCCCGTTGACCGGTGACAAACCTTCAAGGGTACACCACGTTCCCAGATCGTATCCGTTTTGCTCGCACCGGAGGATACAACGGCTCCAATTGCGATGCCTCGCGTACATACTCGTGCTGTGAGTTTAAATTGCAAATCTAACCGTCCGCGGATGTTGAAGAAGAAGGAGGATAAAAAAAAAGGAAACGTGAAAGAAAGAGAGACAGTGGAGAGAGAGTGAGAAAAACCGTCGGGGCGAAAAGATTCACGGCGCTTTTAAATTCTCGAATCTTTAGATTGAAGTTCCGCTTTGAAATTCTTCAATCTTCAGATTGAAATTCAAATTCACCACCGCGATGGTCAGGAAACTTGATCCGGCGTTTCCCAGTTATCCGTCCAGGCACCGGAGCACGTTTCCGCTTTGCGTGTGTTTAGCGCATCAAAAATTTTTGCAGATTTCTAGATACGGCCAAGAGCCCTTTCAGGAAACGAGGTCGGTATACGCTTCGGATGCGTATGATAATACGATACGTCGCGGTTTCTCCTTTGCGGTTTTTACCGCCGGCCTGTCCGGAAATTGTACGTAGACAGATACGAAAAACTTTTCCCCCGAGTTCTCCGGGCGAACGGAGAATTTCTTAACCCAGATATTACAAGGGACTTCTGTGTGTGTGTATGCGTACGGAACTCGTACGTTCGCATCGTAAATCGCATAACCGGCATACGATAGAAGAAGAGAAAGGGCTTAAGAATTTCTTCCGACCGAGCTTCAACGTATTCGCGGGTATTCGCCAGTAAGGACGGTACTTATTAAGAGTAATACCCGGGAGTACCGCGATCTATTTCCAAAGTGTAACGTGCCGCGTTGTTAATTCATTTACGTGCGATACGTACGAGAAACACGAGGTGGACGCGGCAGTTTAACGCGTACGCTGATTTCTGTTACGTGACGTCGACCTTGATTACATTACATGCGTAATTATACAGAATATAATGAGAGAGAGGGAGGGACACGCGGATTGTTACTCGACGTTGCGACGATCCAGGGATAATTTTAACAATGATCTCCTCGTACCAATGTAATCACAAAACAACAATGATCCTTTCACTCTAATACGTATTACAACAATTATTCTTTGCTAATATAATTTATAATTCAAACAACAATAAAAATGTCTCTATTACAGAGCGGTGTTTACCATGGCACTGGTGGTGACAATCAGCTACTCGGTGACCCACGACATCATAGACAACACCCCCAATCTAACGATTACATCGGAATCACCATCGAACACCACCAACGGTCCCCTGAAGCTTGGATTTGCCCCTGGATCCGGGTCCTACACTCTCTTCACCGACCCAGGGAGTCGTCCGGACGACGATTCGATTCTCACGCAGAAAAAACAGAGTCCCGGGTTAACCGACGAGGAGTTCAAGGACGGTTTGGAAGCGGGTCGTCAGGCGATCGACAGACGAATGGCAGCGGACTCCGCCGCCCTGGTATCACCCTTGTATTCCCCATCACCGGAGTCCAGGCATCGCTACGCCGTGAGCACGTGCGTGAGCGTCGCGACGCTGGCTCTCGCGGCGACCGGTGAGATCGCCGCCACCAGAACGATCGAGAATTCACGATCAATTTTGGGTTCACCGTCCGCGATGGGGAGTTTCTTCGACGGCGGTTGGGTACCTCGGGGTGTCTGCAAGGACCTCCAAGTTCCGAATTGCACCATTGGCAAGTACAGAACCTACGACGGAAGTTGCAACCGTCCGATGCAATGGGGTGCCTCTATGGTGCCGTTCCGACGAGTTCTGCCACCGAGTTACGCGGACGGTATCGACCTACCACGAAGGGCACTCTCCGGCAAGGAACTACCGTCGGCACGGGAGATCAGCCTGAAGGTTCACAAACCTTCGCCCAGTAGTAATCCGTCGTTCACGGTAATGTTGGCAGTTTATGGACAGTTCCTGGATCACGATATCACCGCGACGGCGATCAGTCAGGGTGTGAACGGTACTTCCATCTCGTGCTGTCCGCCCTCGGTAGGGCACCCGGAGTGCTTCCCGGTACGCGTTGCCACCGGTGATCCGGTTTTCGATGTCGCCGGTAGAACCTGCATGGATTTCGTGCGATCCGCGCCGGCGCCGCAATGCATGCTGGGTCCGCGGCAGCAGCTTAATCAGGTACCGTCGATTTCCGTTCTAATTAACGCGAGATTCTTTTTTTTCTCTTTGTCTCTCTCTTTTTCTCGTTTTTTTTACACCCGTTTCAATATATCCCGCGAAACGTGCACCGGTAGCATTAACGAATCCGTCGACCGGAAGATGGGAAGGGAGAGGAAGAAAAAAAAAAGGGAACTGGGTTCGGGGAAAGGATAATCAAGGGCGATGATGAAAAAGAGAGAGAGAGAAAAAAAAAGAAAGGATTCGTAATGCATAATACGTGACCGGCGTAACGGTTGTATAGCCAATTAATTAAGTTCATTAGCGCGCCGAGAATGAAACGTATTCGGCGATAATGACGCATTCAATACTGCACGTACAGGAATTGGATAAAAACGGAATACAGCGTGTCGGGCTCGTAATTAAACAGAAGTAATTTACGTTCGTACGTTTGATAATTATTTCGTTTCAATTACCTTGATAATCAGCGGGGAAAAAAATCAAAATCAAACGATAGAAAGAAAATGTTCTAGTTCTAATAAACAGAATTCGTCTGGAATTCATTTTGACAATTTTTTTCCCCAGGTCACGGCTTTCATCGACGGCTCGACCATTTACGGATCGGATAGCGAAACTTCTCGCAGTCTGCGAGAATTTTCCGGCGGTCGTTTGAGGATGCAAACGACACCCGACAATCGCACCCTGCTTCCTGCCAGCACCAATCCCAACGACGGTTGTAACCGGGACACCGAACGGTCCAGGGGTAGGTATTGCTTCTCCGCCGGAGACGCGAGGGCCAATGAGAACCTTCACCTGACGACCATGCACCTGCTGTGGGCGAGGCAACACAACCGAATCGCCGAGAAATTAGCGGCAATCAATCCCACCTGGGACGACGAGGTCCTCTTCGAGGAGTCGAGACGCATCGTCGGCGCGCAACTGCAGCACATCACCTACGAGGAGTTTGTCCCGATTGTCCTCGGCGACGAGGAAACGTCGCAACGTGATTTAAGACCGTTGAAACAGGGATACAGATCGTGGATCGACAGTCCGGACGATATGAACAACAATCCAACGATCGCTAACAACTTCGCAGCTGCTGCTTTCAGATTCGCTCATACCCTGTTGCCGGGACTCATGAAGATGACGAACGAACAGATGGGTACCTCGTCGTACGTGGAACTCCACAGGATGTTGTTCAATCCGTATAGTTTGTATTCCGAGGGTGGTGTGAAAAGCTCTGTAACCAGTGCCACGAGGAACATGATCCAGATGACCTCGACTCACGTGACCTCTCAGCTGACTAATCACCTTTTCGAGGATCCGATTGGAAACACCACGATACCCTGCGGATTGGATTTAGTGTCCTTAAATATTCAACGAGGTCGAGATCATGGCCTACCCGGTTACACCAGGTGGAGGGAGTATTGTGGATTGGGGAAAATCGAGAGTTTCGCCGATCTCGAAGGTCACGTTGATCCACTGGTTCTGAAGGAGATATCGATACTTTATGAATCGGTCCACGACGTAGATTTGTACACGGGCGCGCTGGCAGAGTTACCGAAGACTGGGGCGATTGTTGGACCAACTTTCACGTGCTTGGTGGCCGACCAGTTTGTTCGATTGCAGAGAGGCGATCGATTCTGGTACGAGGTGGCTGATCAACCGCATTCGTTCACCGAGGGTAAGGGAAATGTTTCGTAATTGTTATACTTTAACGAGTCTTGTTTATCGTAACCAATTGTTAGAAATGTTTAAATAAAACTGAATGTTCTCATATATACGTACATAAATGTTAACATATCAAATAGAAAGTGTTTTCTGCGCCATGTTTAAATATACTTAATATATAACTGACCTAACTTGTATCACACCTCTAATCTATCATCACGACAACGTAACAATATCTCAATTACATATTTCTCTTTCAGATCAGCTTCAAGAATTGCGGAAAACATCACTGGCCCGATTAATATGCGACACTTCGGACGGAATCACGCAAACTCAGGCCCAGGTGATGCGTTCCATTGGTCCCAGCAATCCAATGATGTCCTGCGAGGACATCCCAGGCCCCTCCTTCGAGGCGTGGAGGGATATCAACCACGTGAAAACGTCAATGTATCCGGCATCGTTTATGCCGTACAATTGGACAGAATTCAAGAAGAATATCAACGACACTATTCACGATATGGTGACGTTTATCAACAATACCAGGACGTCCGTCAGCCCAGAGACCGCTGATTGGATGTCCTTCAAGAACTACGTGAACGACAGCTTCTCCGAGCTGAGAAACCAAATCGCCGGACTTCATCCCCCGAAACCCATGGAGTCCACCAGCGTAACGGGTAACTCTGCCGGCGACAGTTTCATTCTACGCGGCGTCGCGACGCCCGGAAGTATGTACGTCGACTGGACAAACTTCAAGGCGGACCTGGTGAAGTCGCTGAACAATTCCATATCAGCTATCAAAGCCAGCCCGGAAAGTGTCGCGAAGTGGACGGCCTTCAAGCAGAGCGTCGCGAATCAATTCGCCGACCTGAAGAATCAGATCGCGTCGATGAAGTCGAATGTCTCGCAGAACTTGTTGTCGAAGAAGTATAAATCGGACGTGGTGAACAAAAGTAATTCGGGGGAATCACCTCCAAACGTGGAGTCGATTACGATACCGGCCATTTTCGATTGGAAGAATTTCAAGGACAACGTGATTAAGTCTATCGATGATACTATCGTGAGCTTAGGGGATAATATGCCGCCTCCTGGTGATCCAGCGTGGGCGACGTTTGATAGTGATATAAGAGACAGATTCTCAAAACTTCGGGATGAAATCGATAATCAACGATCGATGGAACCGAAGGAATTGACTTCTGGTGACTCTGATTGGCTCGCTTACAAGGATGATATTATCAGGACTGTCAACAGTGCGGTGAAACAAATCCAGGATGAGATGCCAGCTCCTGGTGATCCAGCGTGGGCGACGTACAGGGATAAAATTATGAAGAGTTTCTCCGCGTTCAACGGAAAACCTGATGTTGTAAATTCTTCCGGAAGAATGACATTGGAGGATGTCACTTCAGGGTTGGCAACACGTGAGAAATTCTCCAGCAAAGAGATGACCAATTTGACTAACGATTGGCTAGACTTCCGTCTTAAGATCAACGACACTCTGACACGTATCACGAAAAAGATCGAGAATGATAAACCCACGATGATCGACCCGATGGCTTGGACCCTCTTCATGAACTCCGCGAAAAATGATTTCGCCCTGTTGAAACGTGACATCGCCGACGCGAGGGCAAAGTGGACGACGGAGATCGAGAAGCTGAAGTCCAACGACGGATCACCAATGTTCAAGGACACTTTCAAAAAGGATTACGGGAACTACTCGAAGTTCGACTACATCAGCTTCGTCAAACCGGTGATCCCAGTGACGGAATGGGTAGATTTTAAAAATCAGATAAACGACACCCTAATGAGTTTCTTTAATACCAAGAACGACGCGAAAAAAATAGACTTCGAGGACGTGCACGCCATGTTCGACAAGTCGTTCGCCGATTTGAGGAACGATATAACATCCTTGAAGGATCTGATAGCCAACGGTGACGTCACGACGGACTCGGGAGCGTTGGATCGGAACACCGCCGAGTGGATCAAGTTCCAAATGCAATTGAACTCTATTGTCAACGAGTTCGCGGAGACCCTGAAGAACCAGAGCAGAAGTACCATGGCGAGCACCATGAAGGCGTTGTTCGAAACCAAGGACAAGCTGTCGAATCTCGAGTCACCGTTTGCCAGCGGTACGCTGCCGGATGATTGGTCGTTGTACGTTTCCAGGGTGAACAAAAGTGTCGCTGACACCCTGAAGAGAGTCGGTTACTTGAAACCAGTAGGTCTGACGATCAGGGCTGGCGATCCTACGTCTTCTTCCTGCGACAAACCGGGTTCACCTTTGACCTGGGTATTTCTTTTTCCGTGTATCGCATTGCTGAAGACATTCTCGTCGATGTCGGAATTCAAAGTTTGTTCGGGGTGCTGAAGAATCTTTTGGTACACGAAAGGATAACACATCGTGTGATTATTATCGTATACGTATTACACTATTTCCGAACAGGTTCTTACGTACTAATGACGAGTAAATCGAACGGAAGACACGAGCGAAAAGAAACGAATACTTGACAGGTGAATCTTACAAACGTAACTTAATCCTTGGCTAGGGTAAAGATTTCTGGTAAAATTAAAAACAAAAAGAGAATGAAAAACGTTCCTATCAACGATGCTTATTACTTAATAAAAGAAGTCTATGCGGAGAGACTTAATAGAAGAGCGGTGCCCCTTTTCACCCAAAAATCTGACCCTTGCGGCCCGGCACTGAGATCGACACCGACAACGAAAGAGGGTCGTCCTTGGTCCCCGCTTCTACAAGGATAATAGTAGCACGGGCAGTGGTAGAGTCCTGTAAAAAAAAAGAAAATTAAAAGATACACCCGGATGCTATTGTAGTCGGAATAATTTTGCATTCTTTTCCGGTACCTTTTGTCTTCCTTCTAGCTTGTTCCGCGGGTCGAAAGTAAATCACTGGCATGTTGCAAACAAGTTGCATGGGGGCTGGTTCAACGAGGACGCTGTTTCTCTTGTCCCAGCCGGCGCCTTCGAGAAAGATGGAGCGTATGTACACGCCGTCCTGTAATGGAATGTACACACGGTTATGAACGTGCACACGCGCCGCTACTTTTTCTACTGATATCGCGATGCTGAATTCTTTATTCCCTCTATATATATATATATTTTTCCACACTCGTTCTGCGCGGGTTCACGCGAACGTGACGTTCACGGAGAATAAGTGGTAATTGGGTCGATACCGTGAAATTCAAGCGTTGTTGCGTTCAACAATTTTTCTAATAAATTAATCCTAACGATATTCAAATATCCTGTTGTCTCATTGACCTTTCACATTATATAATATATATTCATATAAGTATAACAAAATAGTTTCTAAATCCCAAGATATGTAACGATATAAATACTTTTTTCGTAATTGTACATACTTAGATCTATTTATAAGATCATATTTGTGTTTTTCTGTTAAAACGATGACCCAGCATTATTTCTAACGAAATCATTGACATTGGTTTACCATAGGCGGCTCGATTATCGCCGACTCGTCGATCGTGAGGACGTTAAAGTCCCAGGACAGGGAGTCAATAGACACGTTCCAAAGGCGCGCGGAAGTTTGCAGGACGGCGGTGAGAAAACCGGTGGGGAACGTGTACGCAGCCAGCCAGAAGAGCAACGGCGGATGAGTGGTTCGAGCCCAATTGTCGAAGTGCTCGACGCGACTGATCAAATCCCTCGTCCAAGCGCCGAGAAGTTTCAGCGAAGGGTACGCCGTTAGCCAGACGGAAGGTACTCTTCCCTCGTACACGCACGTAAAGATCTCCTCCAAATCCGGAGACATTAGAACCAGACCCTTAATTGCTTGCTGAAGTTCCTCCAAACTGCCACGGGTTTTCTTCAAAAGTGCATTGTAACGTCCAATCTCCTGGAGGAGTACCACGTCGAGCGGCGTCTTCTTAGGTCCTATTAATTTCTCCGTCGTCTCGTAATCGATGGCGTTTGGAATCTTTGACAGAACGTCGGCGGTCAGCTGTGTTACCTTGAAAATGTTTGATAGAAGTTTATTATTCTATCGTGTAAAATTCGTTTTTTTGGAAGTCAAGTTGTTTATTCGTTGATTTTAATTGTTAAAGATGAAGTTTATGTAATTTGGATAGGTTTGTGATTTATTATTTAATTGTTTATACTTTTTCTTCTTTTGAAACACCCTCGTCTTTTTTGGTAGCTTGAAGTTGAAGACTCATTAGTGTTTCAAACATGTGCCTCGCTTCCATTATTAAACAAGTGATGTCCGCGTTTGGATGCTGACCAAAGGCTTCCGGTTTGTCGACGTTCGGCAGCATCACAACGAAGTCGCGGTACGATTCTAAGGAACCGTCTCGCGGCACGTAATAGGTCGGCAGAGATGACAAACGATAATGGGGTACGGTCAGGGCCTCTTCGGTGAAATATTGTTGAACGTATGTCATCAGCAACCGGCGATCCCAGTCGTCCGTCACGTGACCGCCATAGCAAACACCTGCTATGAGATATTTCAAGGATTCCCATGGGGTGATCGGGTACTCGTCCAAGTAAACCTGAAGAAGGTTCTCGGACACCTGCCGGTAACACGTTTAATAATTGTAAGATCGTTTTATTATTTGACTTTCATCGTTTTGATAAACGCGAATCTCGCCGCGTGTGGTTTCTATTCGTTTCATTATTCTTTTGTTGTTTTCTTTGTTTTTTTAACGTTTTTACCGGTCGATGAAAGTGGGTAGTCGAACGTTTCCGAATGGATCGGGACTTTTGTTTCTATTCGAAACTGGAATCGATAATACGCGGGATTTTTCGGAATGCCAATATCGAGGATTCTTAAATCTTCCGGCGATCACTGTACTTTTTCAAATTACCTCGAAGTCGGAGTCATTGAAACTGTAGACGACATTCCAGCCCAATTGCTGAAACTTTTTACGTTCGAGGAGAATGGCATGGAAGAATACTAGAGCGAACAAAAGCTTCTTATATTTGGACTTTGCTTGGCATAGCTCGAATTGGCTTTCGGTTATTAAACCATAAAGACGCTTCATGTTGGCTCTTAAACCTTTCGGTGGTTCGGTGGTCATCTTTATTCCCGCTTGAAGAATCGATATAGGAAATTGGGGAGTCGGGCTCGAGCTCAGCCACAATCTATGATTTGTTAATTAAATCTTTAATCGTCTATCTCACATCCACAAACAAAAAATTAAAATAATACCTGAATTTAGAATTTATAGTTTTACTAGATCCAAGTGTCTCAACAATTTTATCTAATTTCGGCATCCAACTCAATGAAAGATGACAATTAGCTAGGAACACCCATAAACCTTCTCTCGCACCAACTTGAATCATTCTAAAAAAAAGTTCGTTATAATCGACGATTATTTTCTACCGGTATATATTTAATTCTGATTTCCATTATAATATTACGTCACGGAACTGACTTTGTAGCGATGGGTGCCTGTCCCTGGCCCAACGAGAGTGTCATAAAGTAAGCGCTCATGTTCTGACTTTCGACTAACTGCATCAGCGAGTTGGTCGGGTCGACGCCGGGTGAAAGAACGAATATGAGCGGCGATTGCGGCACGGAATCGTCGAGGACGGCTTTCAGGTCGAGTACAGGCGGTTCTACGAATCTCTGACCGAGATTCCGTACGATGAAGCTCGCGATGCAAAAAGAAATTCTGTCCGGGCGGCAGCTGCGTATTAGCAGCATTTTTTGGAAATCGTTGCAGCCTTCCTCCCATTCGCCGACCAACGGGATATTCTCTGGTTCAGTGTTAATATACCTGGGGTTAGAATCGATGATTAGAATGTGACATCAAAGGCGGCGGAACGTGAGAAATCTAAATGAAATGTGTTTAATTCGTTACAGTGTCATGTAATTTCGAAAATTTCTTACTAAATTCATACTTTTCGTATGAAAAAGAAAATGTACAATTTAGGATTTCGACCGAGTGTGTATCTTCTATCGGAAAGCGTAGGTAGATTGAAATTTTAATGAAATATTTACAACCGGCGAATGGAAGTTTCGAATTGTTCGCGATCTTTCTGTTAGGTGAGTGGTTTTCGCGAGGAAATGGAAAATTGCGTTGCAGAGGGTAAACAACGGAAACGTTGTTTTCCTTTTATATTTATCTAATCTGAGATTAGAGCCGATGGCTGTCGATATTCCACGATTATTGATCTCCCCGGGAACGTACCAATTGTGCCAGTCCCGCGGGAATTGCTCGAAGGAGGAAATGATTCCGTGAAATCCGGGTAACTTGTCGAGCTCCGTGACATTGTCCCAAGTTTCGTCCGGTAACCACGGTACAGGTTTGTCCGGCTGAATTTCTCGGTCCAGGACGATTCCACCACGTAGAAGGAACCCGTACTCCGTCGGGATAATTTTATTCTGGTTCTCCAATATCTTCACGCACACGTGGAACGAGAACAGCAGCTTGTGCTTCTCGAATAAACCGCGGCATGTATTTCTGTTTTAAGTGCAGACCTTTTTAGAACACAACGTGTATCGCGACAGGTCATCGTTTCTAGGGTTCGCGACATTGCGGGAAACAATGGCACGGAAGAAACGTGGGTGGCGCGTTACGAACGGGAAAATCGACGTGACGTTCACCGGTGAAGGTCGTAGGTCGATATTATTTCGTCATATTTGACCAGTTTTTTGATCGGCATTCGCTCAATTTTTGAGATAGCGATCTGAAACTTGTACCATTGATTTAGTTAGGAAATTCTACGCCAGAACAATGTATAATAGTTGTACTTTTCGAAAATTTAATTTTTCGCAAAAATCTGAAGGGGGTAGGTCAGGATTTTTTGCGATTTTCGTGAATCGCTCGTCATTTCCACAATTTTTTAGATATCAAAATGATTCTTTCACTGGCTTATTCGGCTTCGGATTCCGCGTCCAAAACGTCCAGGATCATTAAAATATCTCAAAAATTGTGGAAATGACGAGCGATTTACGAAAATCGCAAAAAATCCTGACCTACCCCCTTCAGATTTTTGCGAAAAATTAAATTTTCGAAAAGTACAACTATTATACATTGTTCTGGCGTAGAATTTCCTAACTAAAACAATGGTATAAGTTTCAGATCGCTATCTCCAAAATTGAGCGAATGCCGACCAAAAAACTGTCATAATTTGACGATTTTTCACGATTTTCGTAAATCGCTCGTCATTTTCGTAATTTTTGAGATATTTTAATGATCCTGGACGTTTTGGACACAGAATCCGAAGCCGATTAAGATAGTGAAAGAATCAGATCGATATCTAAAAATTTGCGGATATGACGAAGGAATTACGAAAATCGCGAAAAATCGTCGAATTCAAGCAGTTTTTCGTTCGGCATTCACTCAATTTTTGAGATAGCGATCTGAAACTGGTACCATTGTTTTAGTTAGGAAATTCTACGCCAGATCAACGTATAATAGTTGTACTTTTCGAAAATTTAATTTTTCGCAAAAATCTGAAGGGGGTAGGTCAGGATTTTTTGCGATTTTCGTAAATCGCCCGCCATTTCTGTAATTTTTGAGATATTAACATGATTCTTTCACTGGCTTATTCGGCTTCGCAATCCGCGTCCAAAACGTCCAGGATCATTTAAATATCTCAAAAATTGTAGAAATGGCGAAGGAATTACGAAAATCGCAAAAAATCCTGACCTACCCCCTTCAGATTTTGGCGAAAAATTAAATTTTCGAAAAGTACAACTATTATACATTGTTCTGGCGTAGAATTTCCTAACTAAAACAATGGTACAAGTTTCAGATCGCTATCTCCAAAATTGAGCGAATGCCGACCAAAAAACTGTCATAATTTGACGATTTTTCACGATTTTCGTAAATCGCTCGTCATTTTCGTAATTTTTGAGATATTTTAATGATCCTGGACGTTTTGGACGCGGAATCCGAAGCCGAATAAGATAGTGAAAGAATCAGATCGATATCTAAAGATTTGCGGAAATGACGAAGGAATTACGAAAATCGCGAAAAAGCGTCAAATTATGACAGTTCTTTGGTCGGCATTCACTCAATTTTTGAGATAGCCATCTGAAACTTGTACCATTGTTTTAGTTAGGAAATTCTACGCCAGAACAATATATAATAGTTGTACTTTTCGAAAATTTAATTTTTCGCAAAAATCTGAAGGGGGTAGGTCAGGATTTTTTGCGATTTTCGTAAATCGTTCGTCATTTCCACAATTTTTTAGATATCAAAATGATTCTTTCACTGGCTTATTCGGCTTCGGATTCCGCGTCCAAAACGTCCAGGATCATTAAAATATCTCAAAAATTGTGCAAATGACGAGCGATTTACGAAAATCGCAAAAAATCCTGACCTACCCCCTTCAGATTTTGGCGAAAAATTAAATTTTCGAAAAGTACAACTATTATACATTGTTCTGGCGTAGAATTTCATAACTAAAACAATGGTACAAGTTTCAGATCGCTATCTCAAAAATTGAGCGAATGCTGAACAAAAAACTGATTTAATTTGACGATTTTTCGCGAAAAATCGTCAAATTTCAAATTACTCTTTTCTCCACGACTTCCACATAGTATCTCACCTAGAACACAAATATCGAACTTTCAAATCGATCCCTATAAAATTGCACAAATGCCACTATAAAAAAAAACTCCCACAAAAATCTACCACCAACATTTACCACCGAGTCTGTGCCCAAAATCGTAAATTTCAACTTGTCAGAACCGTCCGCGGACTTTCCCAGCCTTCGAACGTCTACAGGCAAATATGTATGTACCGCGTCGCGCCGTAAAAACGAGAAAAATCCACAAAAAAATATGAGAAAAAAAAAACGAAAGAAATCATCACGAATTCCCGAAAAATTCTCCACTGTACCAGTCAATTTTCACCGACGATTTGTACCTGTACAGCGCGTAAGTGTGGTACTCGTTCAGGCTATCGATCCTGTCGGAAAGTTTCGCCCTTTTCGCGCTCTTGTCGATCGACAGCATAAACAGCGTAATGTATGCGTCCAAGGAGAACTGGTACATGGGATCGATAAGGCTCATGTCGTTCAGGACGAAAAACAGAATCGCGGCGCGTATCGCGCACGGTCGGTACTCCTCCCTTGCCAGATCTATTTCGCCCTCGGTTTGCTCGGACACCACCAACGACTCCTCGATCGAGATAGAGGTCGCCTTGGAGGTCTGCAGGGTGCTCAGCAGGTCCAGGTCGTCCAAAATATTAGCCCCCGCGGCGCTCAGTAAGCTGAAACATCGCGTATCCGTTTTCTATCTCTTTTTTTTCTCTTTTTTTTCTCTTTTTTCTCGGGACGGTCGGTAATATCGGGCAATGTAATCGGCAAGAAATTAGGTCGGGCAAAGTTTATAAAAATCTCCGTGGGAAAATCAAGAATCGTTGAGTTTTTAATTTGATCGAATTTCGGTCCCGGTTTAACAGGGAACTTCCACGGGGAATTATTGTTAATCGAACGGAGATGATTCTGATAGACGTAAAGATCTTTTCGTTATTTGAATATTAAAGTCTATCTTGTTAACAAACGACGGAAGATGTTTCTATTTTTTCTTTAACTTTAGAAAAGTTACGTGGCAATTATCGAGTGTCATTCGACATCTTACTAAAGTATTCGATCTTCCAGCTCTTTGAGCGTTCGTTTGCCGGACGCGATGGTAACAACGAGATTGTCCTTCTGCTCTTCGAGTTTCGGCCTCTCTTTTCTGACCACGATCCCCAGGAGCTGGTCTTCCAGTCCTGCGCATAGGATAACAGGGTTGCATTCCCCACCTCTGTCTCTCGTACTCTCGTGTTCCCCCTTTCTCTTTCTCCTTTTCTCTCTCTCTCTCTCTCGCTCAGACTGCCATTCGATTCTCTTTGTCCCCCCACTGTCCGGTATACGGTAAGACAATTAGTTACCCTGTTCCTTAATGGCGAAGTTGCATAACGTCGTTTTAGTAGATATCTCCGGGGCGTAATGCGGGTTCGGGAGTTTCGTCGTGATGAACAGTCGGAATTTGTCATCGTAGTTGATCATCCTTTCGTTGAATTTAAGCATCTTCTGATTACCTGCGGCGATGTAAATATCACAATAAAAAAGGGGAACGAAATATGGAGAGACAAATGTACGCGGACGATGCGTAAAACGACGTTATCCCATGGGAGAGGAGTATTTTTATATTTACCCCAAGTTTATGCCGTCGTACAGGCAACGAGAAAAATACCTGATTTGACGAAAGCTTTTTCAAGAATTGGGTTCAAGGCTGGGTCGAGAACCTCCCCGATGTTTTCCAGCAGAACCGGTCTACCGAACTGTATAGCCTGTTCTAGGACTCTCATAAAATCCGGTTGGCCGAAATCAATTACTCTCAGCGACTGCAATTGTGATCGTTATGTCAACGGAGAGAGGGTAACGGGCGAGATCGATCGATCTCGGATTCCGACACGAGTAATTAGGCTTCACCGTCTACGTTTACCCGTTTCGTTTCGTTCGCCGTCAAACGGGAGTAAAACACAAGTAGGTTTTGACCGAGTTACAGAGTCTCTCTCTTTCTCTCTCTCTCACTCCCTCTCTCATTTTTTTTAGTTTCCGAAACGAGTACGCGAGTATTTAAACTATTCGAAGTAAAACGGGCGACTATTTACATTCGTTGCCTCCATGTTTTTGATCCATTTGACAGCTTGACATTGCGGATCGATCACCAAAGGCCACCGCGACCCTCTCGTCACTATGATACCGTTTTCCGTGCTAAAGTCGTCCGATGGTAAGCCCTGGATACTCCATTCCCTGATGGTGGTACGGTCCACCAGGAATTCTTTCACGTCCAGATCCGGCGACGTTGGAATTTCTTTCTGCTTCACCTACGAATATATTCCCAAAAAACGCGACAGAAATTGATAATACCCCATTCACTATTTGGGAAAAAGAACGAGTGGAAAACGATAAGTACTTTCGACGAATAATATTAATAACCATTTATACGGTGAATAAAATTAATCGAACACACGGTATATAGTATGTATGCATAGAGTGAATTTGTAAATTACGATTATTAGTTCGACGAGCAATCTCACCTCCTTGATCCAGATGGTTATCAGATCCTCCCTGTAATTGGATACGAAGGGACCCAAATAGGACACAAAGGCAGTAGATATTAGGCAATCACCTGGTAGCCAGTCGAAGAACATGGCGAGCGATTCCACCGTGTTCTGCCATCGTATCCGTTCGTCGGAAAGACCATCGACTAACATTGCGGCGCGTTCTAGTTTTAGTTTCAATAGTTCCGCCTGAAAACACGCGGAATGTACAATGTAGAATCGGCCCGGAATCGTTGGAATTTAGTTGGGACCACCCGGCGGCGGGAAATTTGTTTATGTTTGTGGGGTGAAAATAAAGCTGTGACTGTGTACGTACGTACGTCGGGGGGTTGGCCTCAACCCTCGTTTCGCTAGAATTCTCTCGGTTGAAGAACAACATTGCGTAAGTTCCCGCGGAGATATTTTAGATTCATGTACGCGCGGTTTGCATTAATATGCCGCGGTAGAAACTTTCCCGGAAAGTTTCAACACGACCGTGTAACTGATCCGGAATGAAGAATTTTCGAAGATTATTTTCTACCGTGTTTCCGCGTGAATTTCGACAATAGGAATAATATCGATCGATGATATCGATGCCCCGGATGTAGGCGAAACGATGTAAGTATAAGTATTTGAAGATTTTCTTTTTTACATTCACCACAGTCCCAGATACATCAGATTCGCGCGAATGAAACGTTGCGAGTTTGTATGCGTAATGTAAACGGGTGAAAAGGTTTTTCCGTAGCTATCGGGGGTGGGTAAAAAGAAAATAGAAAAAAAATAGAAAGAAAGGAGCGCGTATGTGCGGTTCCACGGTATATGGTAAATAAGAGTGGCATGATTTCGCTGTAACGATATCTCGCCTTATAAACAGCGAATAAATGCAACTTTCCGTAGTCACGAGAACTGTGAGTGTATGTAAATAGCCAAGTAGTACACGTCGCCCCTGGTCCGACGGGTCTGGCCCGTACGATCCGTTTCCCCTCTTTGCTTTTCACAGCTTTATACCCGTATACAATGGTCGTTGCACCACGTCGCGCGATACCATCCCCCTTTTCTACCGTCAACCACTTTAACCCCACCCTCCACCCCCCACCTCCCTTCCCCCTATTTCCGGTTGCGCAAGAAAGTCAGCCCGCACGTGGCCGTTATACTTGCCAGTTTAATTAAATCCTCCTTTTCCTTCATCTTCGCGTCGTACATTTGCTGCAACTTTTCCAGCTTCTCGTGCAATTTCTGCAGTTGTTGCAGCGCCTCCTTCAAGGCCGTTTCCTTTTGCTGGAGGGACGTCTGGGCCGCCTCTAATTTCTCCCTTTTCGGCGCGACGATTCTGCGGCGTCACATTCAGACGCGTTTTACAAACTGCCGCGACTAAATCTCTCTTAGCTTTCTTTTTGTGTATTTTTTTTTTATATTTTCAAAAGGTGCGTGTCTCTTGGCGGTGATTCTCATTAGCCGGTCTTACCTGAAGAGTTTCCCGTATTTCTCCATCGCCACGACCCAGATGCACAACGACTTCGCGGCGATCGATACGAGACCGACTTTTTCCGGTTCGAATTCCGGATTCGCCGTGTATCTTCCTATCGATCGTAATGTACGATCCGATATATGATCCTTGTCGAAGTCCCGTAGCTGAAAAAAAAAGATGAAGATCTGTTAAAAGTACCAAATTCGAAGCGTTTTCGCGAGCACGTCGATCGGTCAGACATTTTTCTTTTCGCACCGAGTTCAGAAAGTTCACGTCGGCCAATTGACGTTTCGACTCCGCCCAGGATGCTTCTGAATTCTTCAGGATCATCACGGCTTCCATTACCATCTCGACTCTCGGCGGTGGTCGCGTGAACGATCTTATTTCGGCGATATCTTTCTTGCTGAGAGCGTCTAGAGCCTGCGTCGATTCGAAATTGTAGGTTTTTTGGAAAATGTAAAGGGAGAAATCGATTTTCAAAATTCGGATGGCCTTAGTTTTTTTGTAACAAATTTGAAAAACTCGGATTCGTTTGTCTAAGAATATGTTACTACTACATTCTTATGTATCTTTACTTTTTACAAAATCGACGAGTGTACAGTACTATGAGAATTTTGATTAAAAAAATATTTAAAAAATACCTTCATAGCCTCGTTGAGAGCCGGTTCGACGGTCGCCAGGTCGGCTAACGCGATTTCCTCCAGCTTCTTGCACTCCTTCTGCTCCTCCGCGATCCGAAGCGATCTCGCTGTCACCGTTTTCTGCGTCTCGTCGGCGTCGCGACGCTGATTCACTACGTGGACCAGTACGATGATATCAATTACACAAAATCCCATTCGATGGATCGCAAATGGGAAATTTTCTCCCAATGTCTTTGCAAAAGTCTCACCGTCGATTAGTCGATAACTCGTCGAGAAATTTATACGCGTCAAATCTAATTACAACTAATGATAATACAT
This sequence comes from Mimumesa dahlbomi, assembly GCA_917499265.3. Taxonomy (NCBI): domain Eukaryota; kingdom Metazoa; phylum Arthropoda; class Insecta; order Hymenoptera; family Crabronidae; genus Mimumesa; species Mimumesa dahlbomi. Next base: position 2,934,760 of record OU824114.1, on the reverse strand, counting down.
CACTGTCCGTAGCCCACCTATCGTCACGAGGAACTCCTCGCATTCCCTGGTGGATATATGAACCTGTTCCTGCGTGACTTCGAGTTCCCCAGCCATTTCGTTGACTTTCACCCGGGTCTCGTCGATCTTCGAAAGACCGCCGCGAAGTTTGTTCGCCTGATCTGCCAATTCCTTCCTCTTCTCGGCCAGCATCCTGAAACGAACGATGATGTAAAACGTTGTCGAATCGATGCTCCAGTTTCCGCTTCTCTGACATCTCATTCGGCTCTCTACCCTCTCCCTCTCTCTCTCTCTCTCTTTCTCGTAGGCGATACCGTTTCCCTGCGGGAAAAGTTTGTCAAGAATACGCGAGCTTTTCCAAATGAACTCACGTCTTGTATCCGGCCACGAGTTCCAGGAAATTCGTGGGTGTCACGTAATTGTAACGTTTCATCTCGACGGCCATCCTATGCGAGAATCGCGATACCGTCTCATGAATTAGGGAGAAGATCCTTGCGATTCCATCCCGCGTTCGATCCTGCAGGGGCGGCAACGGTATTGCGTCCTCGTCCTGTGGCCGATCCTCCTTTAGAAAAGTAAAAAAGAGAGTTTCGGATAACTCGTGAACGGAATTACTTGAAATGATCACTCTACTTTAATCACTCTCTCTAAAAGTCGAAAAGAGATGTGAACCACCGTACGAAGTGTCTTGAAAACGGAATAAATTGTGTATACGTTCGCGATAAAACTTGTCCCTGGACAATTTTCAAATACATACACCGAAATACCGACGGATTCCTATCCTGGAGAGAAATACATATAAACGGGGACACACATCGCCGCGGAAACTGTCGTTAGACTCGCCGGGAATGTTTCCCGGTTTCCTTATTCTCGCGCGGGAAAATAAGTCGTCGCATGAAATATGAATGTAAAACAAATTCTAAATATTAAACGCGTCTCGGGAGGAGCTCAGACGACTAGACTCCTCTCTCCCCCTCTCTCTCTCTCTCTCTATCTTTCTCTGTCTCTCTCCAGGCGGCCGGAAAGAAATGTGCCAGACGGGCGTATCATTCGAACGAGGCAACCCGTAGAGAGGAAAATAATCGGATTCTACGAAATGGAGAGGACGAGGAGGACCTCCTGCCAGGGTGGGACATCCTCCCTCTTTCTCTCTCTCTCTCTCTCTTTCCCTCTCCCGCGAGTTGCCTTGATCCCAAGAATCGAATCGAATCGAATGGAATCGATCGCGCGGAAAGAGGTGGAAACGCGAGTCGAAGACCCACCACTTTATTTTCGCCGGTGATAGTGAGCGTCAGATTGAGATTCATGAGGAACTTGTTGCCAACTTCGAGGAGAGCTTCCCTCGGCCATTCCAAGAACCAATCGATGGTCGTGCAGTTGATCAGGCCGGGGTACTGCCGTAATCTGTTCCTGAACGCGTCCCCGATCGGGCTCATGCACAAGATCAAATGCATATTGGCACGCGCCCTCTCGATCAACAGCGAATAGATCGCCTCCGTTGTTGGTATTCGTCCAGACCGCAGCGCTTCTTTCATCAGTCTCTTTTTAATCTGCCGGCGAACGGGGATACTACACGTTTGTAGGTACGGAACACAACAAATCGAAATCCGTTGTCGCGGCGATCGTTTTATTCGACCGATAGAACAATACTTTCCGTGGACAGAATCGTTTGGGGGAGGGCGGCGATCCGAAAGAGATCGTTTCCAACGGGAATTAAATTTTACTCGCGGCAACCGTCCACGAAAATGTTCCGCGAAACTCTGGATATAGAATTTAGAATACCTCGAGGAGTGAAAATATGTCAAAAGTCATTTTTTCTAGAAAAATGTAAAGTGTAACTTTAATTTAAGAAGCCATAAATTCAAAATTCAACATTTCCACAAGTTTCTAATGGATTCCCTGATTTATCCATGTAGTTGATTATAAAAGTTCATTATAAAACTGTGTCGCGATGAAATTCATTCGGGAAAACGTTGCGGAGGAACATTTTCATCGAAACGAATCAATCGTTACGAACAGTCTTGCGATTCGAATTACCACGATCGTTTATTCTAGTTTAATCGATCGAGCGATTGAACGTTCGTAGATGGCCGACAACTTACGTCCTCCATCTCGTCGCTTTTATAGAGATTAGCCACCTCGCCGGTGCTGAGAATGCTATTAAGGATCTCGAGGAATTGTTCTTCGACGACTTGAGTGTCGTTGAAGAGGAAACTGGTCGGCCTGTTCTCCACGCCGGTTCTGGAGTACAGGCTCTTCAGATCCTCCCGGAACTCCGTCAGCTTGTAGTGCTTCGAGACGGAGATTTGAAAGACACCCAGGTGGCACATGTTACTTGCCACGCGACACAACGATTGTCTGCCGCTTCCACCGATACCCACCAGCAGCATATTACCACGTGGCTGTCAAATACAATTTTTTTCTCTACTAGAAAACTATTTCAAGTACTCGCTATCATCGGTCCTCTCAATAAACCCGATATATCAAACTTTTATAAATCCATCACTTTTAAAAAGATTAATATTTTTCTATTGGGATTTATAAAAATTAAAACAACAATGAAATAAGTAAGTAATAAAAGTTAATCAAAGTTTCATTAACATAATTCATTAACAGAAAAGTGTCTAAATTGAATATTTCTGCGTTTCAAGAGTATTAACAAGATTCTAAAAACAGTAATATCAATAACTGTGCTTTTACGAGTTCCTTTTCATCGTAGTCATTGATATTCCCCTGCATGCAGGGAGTTATCGGTTTCCAGAAAGGACCGCGACGTAAAACGGGGGGAAAGGAGGCAGATGTTTTCGCGGTACAAGGAGATCACTGACCTGCGATATCACACGAATGATGCGGCACACGTGCTCGACCGCGTCGCGGAAAAATATAAGATCAAGACGAACGACCCCGGCGCCGGCGTTGTACTCGTCCATTTGATCTTCTATTCGGCGTCGCACCGCCCCGATATCCGTGAGGTCCTCGTATATATTCCAGGCATTCATGAAGTTACCTGTGAATATTGTTATTTTCCGTCCGAGAACGTTTCCCCGTTAGACTCGTCACGTAGAAATATTTCGAGCGTGTGGCATGCTCACCGAAAACGGGACACCTTTTCTCCGGACAGACATTGTGAAAGGTCAGGTCGAAGTGCTTGCCAAGCTGTTCGCCGACTTGCGTCACAAACCATTTCCGGTCCCTGAGGATGAACGTTTTTTTTTTTTTAAATATACCTGAGATATATTGTTTCTTTGGAAAGATACACGGGAATTTATATTTACCCGTCGTCGATAAGTCGATCGCAGAAGACACGGAACGTTTCGTGTATCCATAGACGTAGGAAGGTTTGTCGGGAATATTGGTAGTCTTTGTGACTTCGTAACAGGCCCTGGAACACCTGGGGACGTGGAATTTCATTGTGAAATATTAATACGTCTGACGGTGATTACGAAAGTGGGCTGAAGTCAAACATCTTGGGAACTTTGGGCTCGTCGATGACTTTGTGTTACTTTGATAGATGAAACGTGTTCTCGAGTGACGAAGAGTATTGTGACTTGGGACAAGTTTCTAATTAGAGGTAAGTAATTGATCGATGTTACAAGAGTTTTTGCTTACTCGAGATATGTCCCTCAAATTAAATAAGTAGTGCATCTTTGCAGGTGTGGGAAGCATTTTATGAATCACGTTGTTGTAAAGATCTATAGTAGCCTGGGTCACTTCGGTCGCTGTTATAGAATTAATCAATAAGATTTTTATTCACGAGATCTACTGAGATCATTTTTATAAGTTACGTCGGTTACACACATATTCCGTTCACTTCCGCGTGAAATTCGGAAAAGTGTTGAGTCAGCATGGTGCCGAATATTCGGACGATCTGTTTCTCGACCGGGAACGTCATATTAATTACGTTGAACTTCGTGAGAAGTCGATTCGTGATCACGTTACGACCACCTCCTGGTGGTCCCATTGCCGCCATTAATTGCATTTTTTGCACGTACGTTCGCACCTGCTTGAGTCGGTCGTACCTTCGCGAATAAATGAAAAATTAAATGTGTTAGAAACAATCAAAAATCAATTCTAATTTCCCTGTTACCAGAATCCATATCCGATCCATTGTCGGATCAATTCCAACGGTGGTTGGGATCCGTACGTTTCTTTCATGGGCATATTGAAATCGTCCATAAAAGTGATCATGGTTTTGCTGGCCACGGGAACGTAAACCCCTTTCGTGCGTTTCTCCAGTTTACTTTCTATGGTGTCCTAACAAATCACAACTCCGTTCAAAATACTGCAAAATGCTATTTATACCGGATAAAAGTTTTATTACGAATATAATTGTGGGATGTAAATCATTTTTCTAGGAATAATTCATTGGTCTTTTAAAATCGGCGTGACAGTGGAATTTCGCAGGTAAATTTCAGTACTATTTCGTTTGATTCTATGGACATTCACGATTACCTGTACGTTGTTCGACGTGGTCTGCGCGGACATGTTTATCAAAAGGAAAGTGTACTTCTCGTCGAGAGACTCGAGGGCCGTTTGCGCCGTAGACGTTTTCCCGGTTCCCACGGGGCCGATTAGCAGCACGGGAAATTGATTTGTCAACAGTGCGTTCACGATGAAATTGTATCGGACAGTGTCAACGGTTGGCACAGTGATTTTATGAAACGGAATCCTAAAATCAAAGGAAACACTAACATACTAGGGAACACTCTCGATAACTATCCGTTTCGAACCCTGTAGCCGGTGAAATTATCTCGAATCCACGATACCTAATTTCTCATCCCCAAAGAAATATATGTTAACCGTATAAAAAGTACTCGAATTACAAGATAAAAAGAAAATTGGTCTCATGCATAGATGCAAATTCCCATTCCGCTTACCCCGTCGGGTATTTCCACGTCTGGGACAATTTTTCTTCCCACGGGATGAAGGCACGCTGACGTGTATCCACGTAGTACTCGTACACCGTGTCCCTTAATGGGAAAGAACCCTCGATTTCCCTTATGAAATTATCCACCTTGTAGCGACCCTCCTCGTCGACAGCCGCGCACAATGACCACAGCATACTGGACATGGGGGAGAAAAAAAAATACTTCTCGCATACCGTTCAACGTTTCACGTCGGTATTCGAGTTGCCCGACGAATTTCCCCGTGAAATTTCAAACGTACCAGTAGAAGAACCACACTTTACATATGGTGTTAAAGCCATCTCTGTCGTCGATGTACTCGACGCCATTTTCGGGTGTCGCGAGAATCTCCAGAAGTTTGCAAAGCGATTGAACGGCATTTAATTCTGGGATCGGGACTATTTCTTCGCATTTCTGACGTTTAAACTTTAACGTCGCGTCGACGTGATCGTCGAACAGCCGTCGCATCTTTGGTGACGATTTTATTTCATGACAATTGTTATCTATATTCGTGGGAAGTGCCGGGAGAAATTCAATGGCTGGATAGGACGTACCTCCTCCACGAATTCCGGCCTCCCGGCGAATTTTTCCAACCAAGAATTTACATGCGGTCGCCAACCGAGGTCTTTGTAGTCGTTGTACACCATACCCGCCCTGGAAACCGTCGCCGGCGAAGCTACGGCGAGGTCTTGCACCTCGAACAACAACGACACTTGATCGGGCATTGTAATACGGTCGTTGTTAATCAACGTCAGAACCTGTCGGGAAAGTTGGTATTAACATTTTCCTCATCACAGAATAATTAATGGAATTGAAAATCGAAACAATTTCAAGGTAGTTATTAACACTAGAACTACGAAGGTAGTCAAAATGATTCGTTCCTAATTTCTTGTAAAAGTCTCCGTAGTTTTAGTAATAATTTATACATATATTTTTAACTTTTTAATCCACAAAGCTAAATACAAATATCCACATAGTTCTCTATTGTTCTTTGTCATCCAATACCGTAGTGAACGTGACATTTTCCAAGAATAATTAAAAACCTCAATACGTCACTTAGTAACGAAACACGTCGCTCGAAAGTGGTCAGGTTTGTTACGTAAATAAATAACACTCACCTTGTTGTCGTCCATCACGCTGTTCATGTTCTCGATCCAGTCAGCATCCACGGGTCCGTCAAAGAGGATCCACTTCTCGTCGGGGCTATCGTCTGTCAAAGAAACAACGTTCTTTTAACGAGCGAACACGGACCTCACCTAACCGATACGCGTCAAGTGCGATCATTCTCTAATACAGTGACATTAATAAAAAAAAAATACCTGAGCATGTTTTCCTCATAATTGAAGAAATCACTCCATCTAACCACTCGCCAGTTGCAAGATTATACGCTCCGTAAAGTTCGGCAAGACTCAACGCTTTCGGATTCACCGGGTAAACGCGTACGGTATTGAATCCTGGTTTCTTATCGATCTTCATGCTGGTTAGTGTGTTCTGTAGAATCTTCCAGGTGACGGTTTTCGCGGTGTTCGATTCGCCGACGATCATCGTCGAGTGTCTCGAGCTCATCGTCTCGTACAATTCGATGACTTTCGTCAGTATCAACGGGATTGGCTGGGAAGAATCATTGGAATTTTCATGAAAATTCGTCCGATCGGTATTTCCCCGGGTATCGTGTATACCAGTTTTCCCAGCAACAGCTCGTTCGGGATGATTATTAACAATCCCGATGAAATACCGGATTGAGTTTTACGACGTTGAAATGATTCACTGTGCCGCTTATCGATATTCAATATGCACCGGTTCGGAATTTATGGTCACTGAATTGTTGGAGAGGGGGAATGAGAAAGAGAGAGGAGAGAGAGGAGAGAGAAGGGGGAGAGTAATTTCTCGATCGATAACACCGCATCACGATTAAAGGATACGGCAATAAAAATCAGGACGTCGTTTCCCCCGTCTCCATGGGGAACCGTCCGATTTACACCGTTCCGTCTTTCCTACGGGATTACCTGAAGCTTCAGCTTGATGGCCTCCTTGGTTATATAACTGTTAATTTCCTCATAATCCACCAGCGGCACTTCCGCGTCCGGGAAGAGATCCGTGGTGATACCGAGGAACAGCGGTAAGTCATCCGAGGTGAGTTTAGCGATGTTCATATCTTTCATGGCCAGGATGATCACCTATGTTAGATGAAACTTCGATCGTTTACCGGTTTTATTGATCGCGACTACTAATATTGCCGGGCCAATAAACGCACGCGGATAAGAGCAGAGTGTCGCGAAAGATTCGGATTTATTGAAACTTTGCATAGATGTACTAAAGATTATTTATATAGACACATATTTTCCTTGAGACAGATTTTACGAGAACAAACGAAGTAATTAGGAAGGAATCTTAAAAATACACTCTCAGTTTTACACATCACATATTTGCGATTGATATAATTACTTCTTCGTCAGGTAGATTCGGATACAATCTCCTCTTCTTACCAGCGTATCTCGTCAACGTCACAATACCTCTCAATCCAAAATCATAATGATACTGTTTACTGAGCTGTTGCTGCGCCAGGGTGTACAACGTGAACACCTGAAAAGAATTTTTCACATTCTCCTCTCCACGAAACGTTCACCTTTGATAATTGCATCCCTTTCTCGGTCACCTTTTTCGCTAGTATCCGCGTGTTTTGGAAACCCTCGCCGAACAAATTGATCTCCGCTATCATGCTGCTGTCCGGCACCATCATCGAGATTGGTCGGAACATGGACTTCAGGTTATCGGGGAGCTCTGTGCGACCGGCGTACCCGGGATTCATCGTGATGAAGACGCCGCAGGTGTGCACCAGCGATATCTCACAGGCCTCGAAAACGAATCTCGTGAGTTTCTGCGCGAGGGCGGTGAGTATCGATAGTATCTGTTGCGCCACCACCGATAGAACCTCGACGTTGATTCTATCATTAAAGAACGTGCCACGTGAGAATACTTTCGCACGTCGAATTTCCAGGGGATAAAAAGAAAGAAGTTCGATAGGAATGCAAGGGAGGGATGCGTGAGAATTAAGGGTTTTTAGAAATCTTTATTACCGATTGAACTCGTCGAAACAACCCCACGCACCGGTTTGCGCTAAACCGGAAAACGATCTTCCCATACTTTTGTAATCGAGACCTTCCGAACAATTTTGCACGATCACATTGAAACCCAAAGCTTTTCCAAGATCTTTCACGGTTTCAGTTTTTCCAGTACCTGCTGGCCCTTTGGGACTACCACCGCGGTACAGGTGCAGGGCTGTGGTCAGCGTAATGTAACACCTGTTTAACAAACTTGATTACTAAACGGGATTATACGTATTTAACGATATTCGCGCGGGTTCCATTGTATTATGTACAATATTAAATACGATATCGTCGAACGTGTATGTTGTACAACCGATATTCGGATGCACGCTGACGTAATTCCATTCGACACGGCTGTAACGGTTCGTTCGTTCGTTGTGGAAAAATTTCATCGCAACGCCGGCCAATGGGAAATAATAATAATAATTAGAATCGATGATACAAAATCATAGTAACCTGAGTGGCTCGACGAGAGCATAGTGGACAGTCAATTTAGATAATTCCCGGCTAATTTAACGATCGAGAGGTTCGTTCGAACGTGCGCCACTGTAAAACCAGCCAGTTCATTAACAATAACTCAAAACCGATTAATCCAACCGATTCGTAACACAATATTAGACACTTTTTACTCGTTTGACTATCCTTCTAATTCGTCACGCCTATGAAACGCGTTCAACGAACATATCTCGCGGTTTCGAACATTTATTTAATCCGTTCGTCACGATCGATGGAACTTGGAACAGGGATGTGATGGGCAAGAAGGAGGGGCAGGAAGGGAGAGGGTGGTTGAATGAAAGTGCGACGTTCTACGAGGAATCGAGATTCCCGGAGGCACCGGTTACCGCGGAAATGGGCGTACCGTTTCTTCTTCTTCTTCCGGCAAGACAAATTCGCCGGGTACCGCGAAATCGAACAAATGTATCAGGGATGCCCGGCCCTGTCCATAAATTAGACTTCCGGGCATGGGGGTTGGTACCCTTTTATCGCGATTAAATCGATACCACGTTAAGTATCCGTCGTAGATACCACCGGTATCCCCTCTCACCTCCCTCCCTCCCGCCTCCCCCTTTCACCCCTTTCTCCCGCACCCTTCTATCACTCTGTCGTCTCTATACAGTACTGGCAGTCCTTTGATGTTACGCCGCACAAACTACGTTGCTCTCGAAAGCGGCCACGAGATTGTACCGTGTCCCTAACTGCCGTATATTACGCGCCGTGCATGTTACATAATGCCGCGCACTATCGAACCCCCTCCCCCTCCCCCCCTCCCGCCCCTCTCTACCACGTGTACATACGATGCTCTAGCGATGCCGGCGAACAAAATTGCGTGTACACCGCGATCCGGATACCGCGATTTCGAAAGTTCGATAAAGTGTCGCCGTGTACAGGGATACTTGACATTCCGACTGATCGATGCGATCACCTATGCGGTATCAACGGGGGGGGGGGGGGGGGGTGCTTTTGATAGGGGTGGGTGAAGAAGGATGGAGAGGGAGAGAGGGGGGACTTGTTACAAGTGATGAGAGATCGAACGTGTAAGCGAACAATGTAGAGGTATGAAAATAATGTAACGTTGCTCTCTCTCTCTCTCTCTCTCTCTCTCTCTCTCTCTCTCGGTCGACGGAAACTTTGATACCATGGATGCCAAGTTGGTTTCCGTTTTCAGAATTATAGTCACTTAAGGTCCGCAATTTTCAAGAGTGCCATCGCGACATGTCTTTCTTGGTCTTTGGTATCGTTGACGAATGGTTGGATTATTTTCAAGAATTCTCAGGGTGTCCCCCTTGGAGGATGGTGAACGAACGTCGCGTCGATCGATCGATGAAATTGATTATTTTAATTGTTTATTCGTACGGTATTCGGGGTCGTGATTGAACACACTTTTCTTCCGGATTACAACCGTTTTATTCGTTTGCAACCGGGAACGTGGGGATGGGTAAGGGGGAGGGGGAGGGGGTGGTTTCGCGGGTATATAAATACCGAGTGTTGCAAAGTTTCCGGGACTTCGGTTTAATCAGTTATTACTGTAATTTCGCGCCGTACCCGTAATCGTTTCGAGTTGACCTAATTACCTCATATTGCATTATCGACCCGTATGTAATGTACTCTCGAACAGTATGTGCGTTTGTAATAGGGGGATTGCTTCTACGCGTGACCCCGTTTCCTGTTGCCAAGTGTAACGAACGGCTTAAGGTCTCGCCCCGAATTTACGCGACGTAATTTCACCGAAGTGTTCTTTTTAAACCGTTCAAACAAATTTCCGCGATACCCTGTAATTAATTGCCCCCCCGGCGAACACCGCGGTGGTGGTGGTGGTGGTGTTCGTTTATCGTCGCGGTTTCCGCGGGTCGCGTGTTCGATCGTTTCCGCGATTCGAAGATATTAAAACATTAATCCTACACCCTTGTAAATATACATATATATATTTGTTACGGGAACAATTCGGAGATGATAATGATAATAAATCGCTTTACCGATCGGTGAGCGGCGTTATCACCAGACGTCCCGTATTTCCGAGGTACTCGTAACCGTAGACGAAGTATGTGTTGGTCTGCCACACGATACAATCGTCCACATCCTTGTCCCAATAGAATCTTAGCTGGGACAGCCACTCGAAGGCGGACACGTCTCTGCAGTCTGTAATGGAAAATTTATATTCCACTAAACGATCTTCCATCTATTAATTATCGCACTTTGTGAAATCGTATGATTCGAATGAAATTTTTTTCGATAATTTCATCCATTCGACTATGTTTCGCGGACCGATAGACGAGATGGACCCTTATTCTTTCGAAATTCGTGCGAAAATATCGTTTCCATTCGTAACGCGTGTACCGACGCGGCGGTAAATTGTTTCCGGCGGTATAAGGATAACGCCATGTTCCATCTATCTATCCATTTATCTATTTTCAAGCCAATCCGGGAGATGAATTTACGAGGCATCATAGGCATGACTGGATATACCATCGTTGTAACGTCATAACACGCTGGAATATCAAGCCGAACCTCATAAAACCCATAATTCGTGCCAGCATTTACGAGGAACAACATCTGCGCCCGGGGGAAAAATAAACAGGGTAGAGATTATAAAAATATATAAACTGACGATAAGCCGACGGGATTGGAAATTAGATAGGCGTGGCCTATAACGAAAATAAAAAAAAAATAAAAAAAACGAACACTTACTAGCTCTGTACATCTTCTCGATAACGTCCCTCGCGTGGATCTCGATCACCACGATAGCTTTGAACTTTAACCGGTCCAGGTTGCCGAGATTACCCCTGATAGCCTCGGAATACTTGTTCAACACTTGGTTCTGTCGTTTCTTAAGTTTCTTCAACGGCTTCCTCGAGTCGGCCAACCTTCGACATACATTCCCATTACGATCGTAGTATAAGGGAAAAACATTCTTAGATACGTGTTCGATAACGTAATTGAAACTACAGCTTTCCACAGGCAAAGACGATACACATCCGTGGAACGACAGATTCCTCGAGGATGAAAAAGCAAGATCCTTTTACGCGATAACAGATTATGAAGCATGTCGAGTATCTCGATTTTACGGTAAAAGCGGCACGAAAGATACGAGCGTGAAGCGACGTAAAAAAAAATTGTATAAACAATAGCGTGATAAAAACAGAGTAGTTTCTCGTTGTAGTACATTTCCCGCGTGACACACCTCAGCGTTGCATCCTGTATACGAATGTAACAAACAAACAAAAAAAAGATGAGAAAAGTATCGTCCTTTGGACTTTTGAAAATCTCTACACGGTAAATGTTCAACTTTGTTCACCGGGGGTCGAACACTTCTTTCCCCGGGCGCCCTTTTACGTTCGTCGTTTACGACGGTATTCTCCGCGACGAGAAAATATATTCCCCTTTTTTTTCTTTTTTCTTTCCTTCTTCCCCCACCTTGAAACGGTGTGACGACGCACGGTCGAGCGTCCCGACGTCCACCGACGTGGCTTTTGCATCCGTTCGAGACGCTTTCGAGGAACGACGACCCGGTCGGTGTACACCACAGGCCTTTCGCGTTACACGAACGTTAGAAACACAGGGTCCCGGGACGGAGGGATTTTATCCGGTTAGGTAGGGATATAGCCGGTCGCGGAGGTGTGGGTTAAATTATTCGCAGTACGGCTAGTATATGCAAACGAGGGAGGAAGGGTGTGCACCCCCAGGGTGGCGTGGCTGGATCGCAGGACGAGAGGCAGAATATGCAAAATTCCTCTTATTAGAGTTACCGTGTCCCTCTATCTCTCCTACACCCCTACACCACCACCAAACCCTCTTCTATGTCTTCTATGTTCCCTTTATATATACATATATATATATATGTTTCTCACTTTCTCCCTTGTAATCTGGCTCCTCTCTCCACCCTTCCGGTGTCTTCGTTCCCTCCCCTCTCTCTCTCTCTCTCTTTCTCTCGTGCATCGAGTCGAGTCTTCGGCTCGCCCCCGAGACTCGACTAGATTCAGTTTTCCACTTCGACCGTTCCCAAACCACCCCTTCTTCTCACCCCCACCCCCTCCCCCCCCTCCCTCCTGCTGCCATCCTGTTCCCCAGCCTCATCGCCCGAACCTCACCTCCCCCTCTCGTGTTCTGTAACTAACGTCGCTAAATTTTCGTACATAGAGCGACCACTCACTTGCAGTGCAAGAGGGTGCGGGTACAGTCGGCCGTCCACTGGATTTGAGTGGACGTAATTCCCGGCTGGCTCGGCCACTCTTTCACCCACCTGTCGCGTATCGCGGACATTTTTCGCAGAGCCGTCCGGCACTGCCTCAACACTTCGCGTAGGGTCTCTCTCATCGCAGTTTCTGCAATTGCGACACCGTTTTTTTTTTCGTTCTTTCTCTTTTTTAACGAGAACTTGTGTGTATCTATGTGTACGTATGTGTGTACGTACGTATGAATGTATGTACACGTGCGTACGTACGTATGCGTGTATTATTTTATTTCCCGGGGCACGGTCGGGTTTTTTTTTTCTCGCTACCCACTCTATATCTCTCTTTTTCGTCATGCCTCTTCGTTCTCTCTCTTTTCTCTTTTTTTTTTTTTGCTCCCCTCTCTGTGTGGTGCTCGCGCACCGCACGCGAATTTACCCCTTTTCGTGAAAATGAAACAAAATGCAAAAAAGAATGAAACGAAAGAAGAAAGAAAAAAAAAATGTTACCGTTGGCCGACGAGCACGGTGGATGGTCCCTCTTTACACCCGGAATAAAAGTACGGTCGGATTAACCGCCGGGTTACGGTCAACGTTTTCGTCAATTTTCACCTCGTAACGCGCGCTTTTTATATCACGTTTCGTCTCGCGACGTTCCCTACGAGCACCGGGTCAGTTTTAACGACGAAACGGAAACGGGAAACTTGCCGATAGCGCACAACCAAGACTCCACCTGTCCCTCCAGAAGCACGGGCTCGTTGAATTCGATGTACTCTTTCTCGCTGGAGTACATACCAAGGGCCAAGTGTTTGCCGTTGAGAGACTGGAAGAACGACAGAAGGAAATCCTTGGAAAATAATTTCACCGACGTTTCGACCCGTCCCAAGGACGGATATTCGCGGTTGGGACGACAGAACTCTCTGTACATACCCTGCCGTATTTCAGGGACTTGATGTTCTCGAAGAGTTTCTTGATGTGCGGCTGGATCAGTTCCGGCCGTTTCGAGTTCGCCAGTATCTCGAGTAGATCGTCGTTCGAGATGAAGTAGAACCTCGGGAACACGTGTCTTTTAGTCTCGAGGTATTGTTCGAGGGCCCGCTGCAACGTCTCCAACTTGTCATTGAGTTTGTTCAGAAGTTCGAGCAGCCCGGCTAAAGGGATGACAGGAATTGGGTGGGACGAAGCGTTGAAAAAAATGCAAATGCTCGCGGTAGAGTAGATTTACATTATTTTATGGCGCACAGACACGACGGGCCGACACTTCCCCCTGGTAGTATGTTTTTTTTCTCCCTTTCTACTCTTTGTTTTCTATTTTCTCTTTTCTTCTCCCTCTCTTTTTCTCTCTTTTTGGTTTTTATTCCCCTTTTTCAAAGTCTCTCCCTTTTTATATTACCGTCGACGACGCACCCCGTATTCTTTTACGATACGTTACCGTTTTACAGAACGTCAATAACGTTCGGTACGAGTTACGAAATATGTATTTTTTTTTGTTCTTCTTTTTTTACGTGTCCCGTTTACTATTACTCGTTTGTTTTCTCTAATACGTACGAGGATTGTGAGTGGCCTCCAAAGCCGAACGTTGCGATGCCATGCGCATTGTAACGTCCACCCACGCGTGGGTGAGTTTATCGTAATCGTCGGTCTCCTTCGGCAGCTGTTTTCTGATGTCCTCGGTGGTGAATATGTTGTCCATGTACATGTAGCCGCGTTGCACGATCAGAACCATTTCCAGAACTTCGCCGACGGTCGATAACGTCCGCTCCCAGTAATCGACTTCCTCCGAGAAAGGCTCAACGAATCTGTTAACGATCACACACGTGATACATTGTAACCGTATTTTCACGGATAAGTGGAGGGGGTAGGACAACTTCTGAAAGTTTACCTTGTCGATTTCATCGAAGATAGCTGAATCTGATGATCCTCTAGAGCTTGAGTTACATCATCCGTAGATTGTAATTTGTATATTCCTCTATTTTTGTATGGAACCATTTCTATCATCATGGTTTCCCATACTTTCGCTATATTCTTCAAACCCTGTACATCAACGTGATTTAGAAGAATTCTACCCTGTGATTAGAGTAGTTAGAAATTAATTAAAGAATGATTTACAGCTTCGATAGCAAGCTCCATGGTGGCAGCGTTCGAGATATCATCGATCTGCTCGGCGTAGTTTTGCATTTGCATCTGGGCGATAGCCTGCAACGTGAAATCTACCGACGTTTCGTCGAAGTCTCGATCGACCACGACCTTGACCCGGTTCCAATGACGCGGCCTCATGGCGGGATTCGTCAAGTCGACCAGCAGCGGCAACGTGCGTCGGAACGTGTCCACCCGCGTTCTGCGGACGGTGGAAAAACATTCGTCCATTTACCACGTCGTAATTTTCCCGTCGTTTTTAATTCGCCGGCCATCGCGGTTGATTTTCAGCGTGCCGTGAAGTGCATGCTTCAGCCATCGGCGATTAACGTCAATTACCGTTCACCCTGGACGCTTTTTTTTTTGTCACTTTGAAAAATGGACGAGACCGATGCGTCGAATGGCCTATACGATTTTTCTCCGGTACGTATGTATATATGTGTGTATGTGTGTTATTTTTTGTTAGAATGAAAACTAAGTAAAAATTATATAAAATGGGATGAGTTTGATAGTTGTTCGTTGTTATAGGTCACCTTGAATTACGAAGAATTTCCCAATTCTTTTCACGTAGCTCTCTGGCGAGTCTGGTAAGTTTCCTGTATATAACGTTCGATGTGATTTCCATCTCGTCCACTTCGATTTCCCAAAAATTCTGCGTTTTATAACGGTCCCAGGCCTCGTTCCATTCGTCGGTAATTTGCCACACGAGCTCGATGGCCGTCACGTTCTGTAAATATATACAATTGTATATGTACGTATGTGTGTACAGGTATGTACCGTTGAACAATTTTTTTTCTACACCGACACGCCGGGTCACGATAAAACGTATATTTACCTTTTCGAGTTCCGCCAGTGGTATAGAGTCCGGTTGATTTATACCGAATATCGTCAGTTGCGACTTCAACCTGTTCTCCCTGTCCCTGAGGGACTCCATCTCCTTCCGCAGGAACATCAACCAGATGAGTGCGTCTGAATTATTCGAATTGTTAGTGGAAATTAGAAACTGATTGTCTCCGATAAGAGCGCAAGTTTTCGTTTGGTAATTAGTATGCGACGTGTACCCTTCGCCATCCACTCGGACGTAAATGGTCCGGTGTCATTGAATCTGAAAACTAGGGACGCCACTTCGTCCTTGAACATCTTCGCGTCCTGCAGCAAGATTTGTTTGAACTCTTCCTGGAAAATTTTTGCAAAATATTATTAATATACTTGACAGCTTTCGTGTAATTTAAGGATTTGGTCCTAGGGTTCCAAAAAGTTCTAGGGTTCAGAAGTCCTAGGGTTTAAGAAACCTAGGTTCAATGGATCCTAGGGTTAACAAATCCCAGGGTTTAGGAATCCTAGAATCCAAAAATCGTGGGATCAACAGACTGGCGTGATCGAAGAATCCCTGAATTCAGTGATCGAAGAAATCCACGAATCCAAGTGTTTATAAATCATTCTCTAGAATATCCCTTTCACGTTATTTCTTTCGACACACTTACTTTCTTTTCCAGCAGCATAACTTCGCAGGTGGTGAGAACCTCCAAGTAAGCGGCCCAGGAGCGATCGATGTCCTTCAGTTTTCTTCTGAATTCGAACGATACAGGCACCTCGTATTTTTCTGCAAAACAATTAAGCATCCCCGGTAAGAAGTGATTAACCGGTTCGACCGAGCGGACCGAAGGGCAACTGTTTTATGTTTTTTTTTCGCGCACGGACTGGCCCTGCTGATTTCACGGGCTATCGATCCCCTTATTCCCTACAAAAGCGGAGAACCGTTTAAACCGGTTTACCCAAAGTCTGGTACTGCTCCAGGATCTTGGGAAATTCCTCCTCTTCTTTCGGAATCTCGGCCATGAGCCTCTCGAACAACTGCAACGCGAATTGCATACTGATGAGATCCGTCGGTTCCTTCGTTATTCTGCAAACGAATGAATTTACGTGCGATTCCCTTACGAAATTCAAAAAAGAATCCGCGAAAGAATTTATGAGACAACTCGCCAGCCCGGGGGAAAGAAAGGTTCCCCCTCCCCTTCCCCCTTCCCTCATCTTTCCATGTCCCTTCTTTCTCGGGAAAATTTACATTGATAGTATTGATCGCGAGATGAAGAGGGATCCCATGAAAAAAGATCTAACGTTATTACACCGTGATAACGTGAATGAAAATATGCAGACACTACGGTGTCTATCGCGAAAAATAAAGTTTCATTCGTAAATCTGGCCTTTTCCCCCTAAATTGATATTTCGATATTCCTTTTATTTTTCCTACACTTCCTTGCGGACACTAACTTCTTCGAGTTCTCCGCTATGTAGTGGTAAACGTGGTCCACCATATTCTCGGTCATTCGTAGCAGAAGTGCGATCAGTTTTTCTTGCCAGACCGAACATTCCTCGATGATCGCGCCCTTCAGGCTGTCCGCGTTCACGTCGAGGAAATGCACCGAGGTCACGGTTTCCTGCATCTGAACGGTGGTCGCGAGCACGTTGTACCTGGTGATCTCGTTGTCGAACGACTCCGAGTTCGGCTTCAGTTTCTCGTACCTGACAAGAAAAAAAAAGAAAAACGTGACGGGTTTGTAAGTTGGGATAATACGAGAGAGAATTGGGGGGGGAGGGGAGGGGGGTACGATTTCGAGTACGATAATAAAAAACGTGTCAACGAGTGACTTGCCGTCGGATTACCTATGAATGAACAGATCCTTTTTGACCTCCCATATGTCCTTGAAGGGCTCCCAAGTTTTCAGGTAATTTTGCACTTGAGTGAAGCAGAAATTCACTTCTGCAAAGTAAAAGTTGGCGAAACGGGAATAACAGGAACTTTCGAACGACCGGGGAAGATAATACAACCATTATTGAGTTTCTGTTGAAGCTGGAGCAGCTCTTCGTCTTTCTCGTAAATTGTCCAAAACGGGAACACATCGAAATTGTACACCTTGAATTTCTCCACCAATCGATTGATACCTTTCACAGGCTCCAGTAGATCTTCGAATATCGACGCGACCATCGTGGCGATGTCGATTAGGGTCGGTGAGAATATGATCTGCGCAAACAAACAATCTCTCGATTAATTAAACCTCCGACCGACATTACGATATTAGGACTGAAAAAGTAAAAATTTAGTGATAAAGTCACGTACTTTATTATCAAACAGATCAGCTTGAACTAAAAGAACCGGCGACGGTATCGTGGTGCCGTCACCATGAAGAGCTTGATACATAATTTCCATAGAACTTTTCAGACACAGTCTGAAAGCTTCCTCGATCACCCTGTCGAGTCTCTGCAGGTAGCATTTCCATTCGTTGAAAATGACCTCGTTCTAGAAAACGAATATAATCTAAGAAAAAGACTCTCTTAGGTCTAAATATATTCATAGAATTGATAAACGTGATTTTTGTTAACCGGACGGATAAAACGGCCGGGGTCGCGGATGATCTGTGTAACGTAATATTTTTTTCTCACGGCGTGACGCTATATCGAAAGGGTAGCTCTGACTTTTCCAGAGAGTTTCCGGATTAAGGGTGCAGACACGTGCTCCGACCGGCAGTCACGTCACGAAGCGACATATCGTAACGCGAATCGGACTACGTTTCCACCATCCTCCCCGACTTTAGTTGTACGAAAATTGCTCCGTATACCCCGAAGGGATACGCGCAGACTTCTCGCGAGCATTCTTCGCCGAGAATGCCTGGTTTTTTTCCCTCTCTCGGTCTATTTTCAGCGGGAAAAACGACGATCGAGATCGTCGGCAGGGAGATTTTTGGCGGGAAAAATAGGAATTGGGTCGTTAACTCTTGGATGACTGACTGGTGTGCTTCGAGGTACTCGGAAAGCATTATTTTCAACTATGACAGTAGATATATTGCACCCTAATCATTGTGACTTATCAATAAAATTGTGTAAATATAAGAGTGTTTGTATTTTTAGAAAAAATACGCCTTGCCACTTAATGAGTTCTCAATAAAAAGTTCAGTTCAATGAGAATATTAAATACCCACCTCATCCAAGATGTCCTTGAAACCTTCGTAAATCACTGCAACGAACTGGAATATCGTGTCATGCTTGTCCTTCATTACCTCGAAAATCTCTTCCCTGGACAAACGAAAGTATTCAGAATTATCGCAATCACGGCAGTAAATTATAAAAAATGTAACGGTACCTCACGCGTACAAGTTCCTCCTGGAATTCCGTCAACGTGTATGTGTAGTTTGGTCGTATCTTGATCATGGGCGAGTCGCAAACCTTCTCGCAAATCTTCACGATCTCGAAATTCGACGTTTTGTACGTGTCGATGAACTCCTGGAGCTAAACAACAATCGCAAGATCAAAAGTTAAACAATCAATCCAATACACGTGCAACAGATAAATCTAAACGAAAGATCCATCAGTAGAAATCCGGAAAATTCCAATTTTCCCAAGGTAATCCTACGATAAACCAGGTCCCTTGACTCTAAAATAAAACCGCGACTCGTCAACTCGACGGAAAATATTTACAGAGTATTATTCATGTCCATCTTCGTTTCACATTGCTTGTCTACCGTGACTTGGACCAGGGTGGTTGGAATTCGCGGGGTGAAACGAAAGGGAGGGGGAGGAGAGGGATTCGGCGAAGTAACAATAAGCGCGCCGGCAATTTGCTATTGTTATTCCATTTCGACGGTACGAGTACTTCTTGGTTAATTAAACAAACAAAGGCGGAAGCCGGGCGTATCTCCACTTGGTTGTTTCGAAAATTAAATTTTACTACGACCGGTCGGGACTCGTTGCATAAATTTCCGCGTGTATATATAGGGGATGGTCAACGAGGGGGTGGCGCGGGGGTGGGACGTACATTTGCCGTTTGGTTAAAGCAATCCTCGATGTACGAATCCACGTATTCCGTGTTCCATGTCAGCTTACTTAAGCCGGGATTGATCTTCCTGTCCAGTCGCTGAATTAATTCTTGAAACAGGGCACGTTCCGTGATCGACAACGCTGAAAAATAACATTTCCGTCGTCTAGCACGCCGTTTTATCATTCCCGTGATACACGCTCGCGCCCGGGAAATTATTTTTCACGTTGTCCCGCCGTGGCAAGAAATTTTCCTCGTAGGTAGCACGGAATTTTATTTTCAGAAAATGGTTCACGGTGGATAAACCAGATTTTTTTTTGTCAATACGTGCTCGATGGAGCGAATGATAAATCGAACACACAAAATTCTTAGTTATTGAAGCGTATCGTTAAAAAATAAAATAATATTTGGATGTTTGGTATCCGAGGAGTTGAGAGATTTAATGCAAAAGTAGAGCTTATCACGTGGGCGTCCAAATGGTTCGTTCTTTTAAATAAAAGGAGTTTAATGATGGGTGTAAATGAATGGATATTTATCGGTTAATTCTTCCTGAGTTAATAACACGCATTAATGCCGGGGGAAGAAGATGCTCGACGTACTTTCACCGAAATACACTTGAACAACTATTTCGCAATCTCGAGCACTCGATATACAAACGTAAAGTTTACCTCTCATGGCAAGCCTGCCGCTCGAAACTTCAAAATATTTGCTGAAACTCGTTTACTCTAAAACATCTAGCGAAGTAGAGCAGTACTATATTACTGAAAAAAAAGGAAAATGGAATTCACCGGGGAAATAAAAGCGCGGGAGAAAAATTGCTTCGCCGAAGTAACTGTTTTCGTTTGAATTCCATCGACCGTGAACTTTCGAATCTTTATTACTCCCGCACAGGTTGCTCTTTTTCAATGTTAATTACCAAACACAGATATATCAAAAGAAAGCCACGAGTATTTCCAACGCTATATCCTTCAACCCATATACGATTGAACCACCTGTACAACCTTAACCCTTCGAGTATCATACATTACACATAGAACCAAAATAATCCATAAAAAAGAAACCCTTACAAAAATCATTACAAATGTGATAAAAAATTTCTTCAAATTCATATTATGCTTCAAATTCACCACCACTAAAAAGGTCAATTTTTCACACCTACCTTCGATAATCTTATTATAAGCCAGAACTACAGCCAGCACACTTTCATAAACATAATGCAGCGTGTCCCAGCGATCGTAGACCAGCTGGATGTGTACAGGGATGGTGAATCGAAGGTTGATCCAGTATCCCGCCTCCCAGCACATCTTCAGGATATGCGGGTCGACGTTGCACTCCAGGAGACCCGGTCTGCTCGTGCTGTAACGCATCAGGTGACGATCGAGCCTCGCCCGCGGATTTTCGCCGACGTCGAAGACCCATCTGCCGAACAGATCGTCCACGTTGTCGTCGATCGATTTCGCGAGGATGTCGTGCTGGTGGAAAATCTCCTCGCTCATGCTGCAGAACGGCATCCACTTGGCTGCATCCAGCATCTTCCTGGTTGATTGCAGATGAGCACCTTTCATCCGGAGATTCAACGCCCTGCCTGCATAATACGGAGTCATCGACGAGTACTCCTCCCGCTCGTCCAGGACTTCTTGCTTCGACTGCTGGATATAGTCGCCGAAACGTTTCCATACCTGTGGTGAAATTCCGGATTGAGATATTCCATTGGATATTGTTGGCACGCCGGATCTTCCGCGGGGGGAAATGTTTATTCGCATTTTCTTAGTTGGTATGTTTGGTAGATAGTTGAAATAGTGGTGATTAGTTGGAATATGTTTAGTAAAAATACTCGATAACTTTCTGCTGTTCATAATTTTCTATGTCAAGTGGATATAGAGTGATTGTTAATTTGATTAAAGTTTATCCAGATATTATAGCCTCGGGCGGAAAGATATCGGGTGGGTACAGTGATGTATTGTCTGTTATTGTCGTTTCTTTACCTGAGTTGTTTTACTGTCGAATAGAGGCTTCAGGTTCTCACGATTCATATAGCTGTAGAATCCCCGGAGATCCTCGATACCTTCCTGCACGTTGTTAACCTCCATGAAGACGGATGCAACCAGATTTTCAATGATCACCTCGAGATCTTTCATTTCGGCACGGAAGGTAAACATGTCGTCGTGCCACGTTCCCCGGCGAACGTCGAAGATCTTGTGAGAGTTCGCCTCGACGACGGTTAGCGCCTCGTGAAATAATCTCTCGATCTTTTGACAGACTCTCTCGTGCTCCTCGCCTTTGGTACCGGTGAACTTTGGCCTCAATATCACGGTCGTCTCGTCCATTCTGCGATTGGGTTCGATTAACGGAACTTTTAAGGGCTCGTCTTTACGCTCGTCACGTCAAATAGCAAATTTTCGACACACTTCCATCGCGAAACTATACTCGTCCGATTTTTACGAGACTTTTGGAAGTTGTTAGACCCGGGCAGTTTAACGACACCGATGAGTTCGATGAGTAATTAGAAATTAAGAAAATTAATCGGTAATATATATGAAATTTTCGTGCACTTTACGTTTTACAAAAGTGAGTCTCGAAATCAAGATATATATCGATCTTTAATAACTTGATAGTAGAAGTATTTACATTCTAAATAAATTAAGAATATCTGACGAAAGTTTTGATCGTCACAAGTGGAATCGTTATCGAGAAAAGTCTACCAGGATTGGTAGGTGTCAAGATAGGGTGAATCCGGTGCGCTTAAAAGTGGTTTCTTTTTGACACGTGTCTTTTTAATTCCTTCCACCCACCCCCACGACGACGCGATCCCGAACAGATGACACGTGATTACCTGGCGAAATCGATCATGGCTTGACAGACCTCAATCATATCGTGGCACCTGCCGATGAAAATATCAATATGATGGAATATATTTTCCCTGTGTAAATCCCACGGCCGATGAGTGAGATTACTGTGGGCATTCGCGATCTGGAAAACGAAGGAGAAAGAATTGTCCGTGAAATTTATATTATGCGACGATAAGCTCTGGTTTAATATCCGCCGTTTCTGCCCGCCTATTCGTCGCCTACGTGACGAAATCGATAACAGACGAAAAAAAAATTACGGCAGACTTAAAGCGGATAAATAAAAGTAATTAAGCCTCGGCTATTTCGTCCCGGCGGTCCGTTCCTTTTCATTCTGTATTATCGGCGGGTCGCCATGCAACGCAGTTCCCCGATACACCCACGCGATGGTGTACACATTCATTTCATCCCCATTGTGTCTACTAAACCAATTATTTTAAACCTGTTCTGCTAAATCCTTGCCGATATCAACGATCCTGTTAAACGCATCGCGTTCGACGAATCGCGGTGTGTCGAGTCGAAAAAAAAAAAATAATATAGAATCAGAAAAATCAGCGAAACTTGTTTATCATTTCTCATAATACACGCGGCGAATCAATGGATGCCCGAATAAATACCCACGCGCCATCGAACATCGGATTAATAAATACTCGTTAGGAGGAAACAAAGATCCCTCCAGCGATTCCTCCGGGACTTTGTTCGACCCTCGAGCAGTTCGTAATACGATTGTCGGGATTTCCCGTGGAAAAATCGGAAGGGGCTTGTAATTTACCCCTTCGGATGGGGAGGGGAAAGCCCGACGCGATACGGCGAGCAACCAATTCTCATCCCTGGCTTCGCTTATCTGCCCACACGGGAGAAATCAGGGTTATTGTGACTTCCTCTCAACGCGAAAACTTGGCCCTGTTACACACTCTTTCACACCGCCACCCCTGTACGGACGGACCACCGAACCATCGAAATTAAATTGCCTGGCAAATTATTTTCAACCTCGTAATCTTCCTTTCCCCGCCGCGTAATTGACTTTCGCGCTATCTGATTGAAAAATGATTAGTTAACCCCCCGACAGCCGAAATTCTGTTTGCCGATAGAATTACGTAACGGTGATATTTAATCGGGTGCTTAAACTTCGATTCGCAAATAAATTTTATTTGTAAAAAGGGACGTATGAAATGATCAAGGACGTTTTGGACGCGTAATCTGAAGCTGAATAAAACAGCGAAAGATTCAGGTAGATATCTAAAAATTTTCGGAAACGGCGAGCAAAGTACGAAATCGTGAAAAATCGTCAAATTAGAGTAGTTTTTCGTTCGGCATTCGCTCAATTTTTGAGATAGCGATCTGAAACTGGTACCATTGATTTAGTTAGGAAATTCTACGCCAGTTCAACATATAATAGGTGTACTTTTCGAAAATTTAATTTTTCGCCAAAATCTGAAGGGGGTAGGTCAGGATTTTTTGCGATTTTCGTAATTCCTTCGCCATTTCTACAATTCTTGAGATATTTAAATGATCCTGGACGTTTTGGACGCGGATTCCGAAGCCGAATAAGCCAGTGAAAGAATCATGTTAATATCTCAAAAATTACAGAAATGGCGGGCGATTTACGAAAATCGCAAAAAATCCTGACCTACCCCCTTCAGATTTTTGCGAAAAATAAAATTTTCGAAAAGTACAACTATTATACATTGATCTGCCGTAGAATTTTCTAACTAAAACAATGGTACCAGTTTCAGATCGCTATCTCAAAAATTGAGTGAATGCCGAACGAAAAACTGCTTGAATTCGACGATTTTTCGCGATTTTCGTAATTCCTTCGTCATATCCGCAAATTTTTAGATATCGATCTGATTCTTTCACTATCTTAATCGGCTTCGGATTCTGTGTCCAAAACGTCCAGGATAATTTAAATACCTCAAAAATTACGAAAATGACGAGCGATTTACGAAAATCGTGAAAAATCGTCAAATTATGACAGTTTTTTGATCGGCATTCGCTCAATTTTAGAGATAGCGATCTGAAACTTATACCATTGTTTTAGTTAGGAAATTCTACGGCAGATCAATGTATAATAGTTGTACTTTTCGAAAATTTAATTTTTCGCAAAAATCTGAAGGGGGTAGGTCAGGATTTTTTGCGATTTTCGTAATTCCTTCGCCATTTCTACAATTTTTGAGATATTTAAATGATCCTGGACGTTTTAAACGCGGATTCCGAAGCCGAATAAGCCAGTGAAAGAATCATGTTAATATCTCAAAAATTACAGAAATGGCGGGCGATTTACGAAAATCGCAAAAAATCCTGACCTACCCCCTTCAGATTTTTGCGAAAAATAAAATTTTCGAAAAGTACAACTATTATACATTGATCTGCCGTAGAATTTTCTAACTAAAACAATGGTACCAGTTTCAGATCGCTATCTCAAAAATTGAGTGAATGC
Organism: Mimumesa dahlbomi; assembly: GCA_917499265.3. Taxonomy (NCBI): domain Eukaryota; kingdom Metazoa; phylum Arthropoda; class Insecta; order Hymenoptera; family Crabronidae; genus Mimumesa; species Mimumesa dahlbomi. The sequence continues at coordinate 2,909,851 of OU824114.1, read as the reverse complement.
CGAACGAAAAACTGCTTGAATTCGACGATTTTTCGCGATTTTCGTAATTCCTTCGTCATATCCGCAAATTTTTAGATATCGATCTGATTCTTTCACTATCTTAATCGGCTTCGGATTCTGTGTCCAAAACGTCCAGGATAATTTAAATACCTCAAAAATTACGAAAATGACGAGCGATTTACGAAAATCGTGAAAAATCGTCAAATTATGACAGTTTTTTGATCGGCATTCGCTCAATTTTAGAGATAGCGATCTGAAACTTATACCATTGTTTTAGTTAGGAAATTCTACGGCAGATCAATGTATAATAGTTGTACTTTTCGAAAATTTAATTTTTCGCAAAAATCTGAAGGGGGTAGGTCAGGATTTTTTGCGATTTTCGTAATTCCTTCGCCATTTCTACAATTTTTGAGATATTTAAATGATCCTGGACGTTTTAAACGCGGATTCCGAAGCCGAATAAGCCAGTGAAAGAATCATGTTAATATCTCAAAAATTACAGAAATGGCGGGCGATTTACGAAAATCGCAAAAAATCCTGACCTACCCCCTTCAGATTTTGGCGAAAAATTAAATTTTCGAAAAGTACAACTATTATACATTGTTCTGCCGTAGAATTTCCTAACTAAAACAATGGTATAAGTTTCAGACCGCTATCTCAAAAATTGAGCGAATGCCGATAAAAAAACTGTCATAATTTGACGATTTTTCACGATTTTCATAATTTGCGCGCCATTTTTGTAATTTTTGAGCTATTAAGTAACGTGAGAACTGGAAATTAATCACTGTTATAAGTAAACTGTTTGGTGAATAATATTATTTCTATGAATCGTGACGAACACGGAAGAGCAAAGTTACATGGCGTTCTAGAGGGGTTAATTAAGAATTCTTCTCGGCGGTGACAGTCTGTAGGTTCGAGTTTACATTTCGATGCGCCGGATGTTCAGCGGGATCCATTGAAATGTGAGACTAATTGTCTCCCCGGCGCGGGGTATTATAACGTGAATATTATGACGACGTTAGAGCGTTTCTATCTTTGCGGCGGGGTCTTTGTAACCGCCTAAAGAGGAGGCACAATTGCCGTGACTTCCGCTTAACGTGCCAGCTCCCCGCTTTGCCTAACGGCTCTTCCCTAAGTAGCTAAAGTAACTGTGCACACATCGTTTAAGTGTCCTTTAACATAGCGGCCGTGAAGTGAACTGATACGTCACGTTAATAAAACAACGATTGTTTACGCGCCGTTTGGACAACACGCTGGCGAAAACATAACAACAGATCTCTGTGTCGTTAAAATTTATCAATCAATTATTTACCAACTGATAAAACGGATGTTGTAATAAACGGTGAATTTAGTAATTTTGTGAAAAAAGTCAAACTCTCTTTCCAATTTAGCGAGACACTTTACCTAACTATTCCAAGGGAGAATGAGAAACGAATCAGAAAAAAGAAAAATTACCTAAAAATATTCCGAGTGATTTCTGGGGGAATTTGTTCCCAATTTGATACAAGTGTGTGCAGAGTGTACCTCGTTGTAAATTGATTTGTAATCCTCGCAGGCCTTGATGCATTCCTGGAACATTTCTATACTCTTTCTCGTCTTCCCGTCGAACAGCCCCTTGAGATCGATGAAATCCCAACAGAGGATTATCACTTGATTGCTCAACATCTTGAACAGACCCTCGATCCTCTCGTGGTTGTTGTAGTACGGCGAGTTCAGCCATATCGTACGGAACAGGTGTATAATTTTCGGCAAATGTTGCGGGATACTGGCAGGTGCCGTGCATTCGTTCAACGCCGCACACGGCTCCTGGAGGATTTGCAAGAATTCGATATTCGATTTCGATTCCTTCGTCCCGTACTCGATCTCGTCCTTCAGCACCGTGAACTGCCGGATGTACGTCGAGTGTGTGGACAGTAAAATATCCACGATATTTTTCACTTGTCGATTCTGTAGCTGGTAGTCCAAACCGCACAGATTGTCGTCTACGAAACGACGAATATAACGATAAATAATTGATTCCACGAACAACGAGTAAAGTTACATGATTTTTAAATTGAAACAATAGTCCTTTGGAAAGTTTACAAATATATTAAAAATGTACTTTATATGGAAGGGTTAATTAGATATTTATGAAAGTGTGAAATATTGTAAATGAAATTGCGTTGGAAATGTAAACGATTAAATTGCCAATAAATCGTAAAACCGAAGTTAAATCCTAGTTAATTGGTGCCGGTGGTGTTACGAACAGCGATAAATCCAGAATTCGTATTCGTCGTCCACACAAAGTAACTCGTGTGGTGTGTTCTGGTCCTGGTCGGATAGGGCTATTCTGATTTGCCCGGTCCAATGGGCCACCACACCATCGAACCTCTTGACCAACTCCTTATCGGCAACGGCCTCGTCCACCTTAAGGTTCGTGGCCTCCAGAGGTACATATATCACCGTTAAGCCCAGCATTTTGTACGTGAGGTCCGTTAAGTTGCAGAGGAAGGTGTCCAGGTTCGTGTAAAAGTCCGCCTTCACGCATGTGTTTCGCGGCAGGTTAAGGAAGACAAATAAACCGCCGAAATAGAGATAACGTATCTGACATCACTTTCTTTTCCCGTATTCGTTGAGCGTACAGAAGTTATGGAGAGTAATATAGGTCGAATTTATCGAGTGATTAGTATATGAATATAATTGTTAGTCGATGTATTCTATTTGGATATGCCAAGAATTTGCGGTATTTTGGAATGTCTGAGTTTCTGCGTTGCTAATTATTGAAAGGTTTCACTTTGAAATTTGTACCCCTGGAAATTTTATGCTTCGGAATATGTGCGCCGTGAAAAATCCTATTAAAAATCTATGCAGATATTAGAAGACACATAAAAAAGCCTAATTTAAATGTTTTCAATATTCGGCGGTCAGTTTCACCTGTTTAAACAAAATCACAGTTTCCCCACGACTTATAGACGTCAATGTACACGTTACAATTCATCCAGGAACAATATTTTACCAGGGACACGTGGTATTTAACTATTCGTGAAGCGAATCTCGTTACACATCGCCGCCGGTTTAAAGGTGCTCTCGCGGCCGGCACTTATAACGCGATGGGAAAGCGAGATGTGTTTAAACAGTAATTTCACATAATTACAAACACCGGAGTGTGCTTAGAGTTTTCGAATAACTCGGCCGGCGCGATACACCGCGGACGGTCTGTTAAATCCGTAACAATGTTTGAAACACATAAACACGAATCGACGAGCAAAAATTATTTTCTCGCACCCACCTCGCGTGGTTTTCTCGTCCACCAGCGTTCATCGACGCGAAATACATATTATATCCGCCAAAGTAATTAGTACACTAGCCGAAGAATCCGCTAGTTAAACCGTGTCCTCGCAATTAGAGGAATGTCACTTCGATTCAGTTAGAATCCCCGGATCCATTAGAAATAATGAAGCGACTTCCGTCCGAATGCAATGCAATCGTTTCTGACTCGACGACCGAGTAATCCCGTTCTCGTACGTGAGCAAACATCGACGCTGAATTTACCGGCGGCGAGTTGTGCAGTGCATTTAGCCGAAAATTATGGTAATAATAACTTCGTCCCACCCTACCGGTCCCATCCCCCACCCATACACCCCCGCGGATGGGCCGGAACTTTGCACCGCGCGTTGCGGTAACGGGATTGCAGTGCCGAAGTTACAAATTCACTTGGTAATGTCATCACGCAGATTGTTATGACCTTAAGCCGGACACGCATGATTTTCATGATCTACGAAGCTCGTAACTCGGGATAACTAAGGTTTTAATATCGATTTTACCGCGGGTATTATTGTTGTTTTGGCTGTCGAATAAAGAAAGTTTTATTTTTGGTAAAAAAAATGGAATTTGAATATCTGGGGTGAATTTTGCGTGTAACAAAGTTTGAGCGAGGTCCTTGGAGATCGTCATTGACATTCCCCGGGTAGCACGAGGGATAATTATATCGTTTGCTTTTTAAAGTGTCTACCGCGAAACAAAGGATCATCTCGGAAAACGTTACTCCACCCCGGTATAATAATCCCGTCGATGCGAAACTTTCAAATCCCATTGTTTTCGAGACCGGGGTCCGTATAACGTCGCGGGATCCTCGAAGTTGTAAAAATTTTGATATGACGAGGAGAAAAGACCACCGCCGAACTGGGACGCGGTACGTTCTTGTACCTAATTAAAGTTACGTAACTCGCGATCCGCATACGTACATTGTTTTCGGATAAAATGAAAGAAGGACGAACCGACAAAAAAAAAATGCAAAAAAAAATAAATTGAGAAAACTTCCCAAGCCTCTCTCATTGGACTATCATTAGACTGTGCTTTCCGAGCTTGTCTCGGATCAGTAACAACGGTGAAACTTTTACACGTTCTTTCGATTAAGTACAATTAAGTACAAATTAAATCAAATCACGGGCAAACAAAGGTGACGCAGGTGAAAAAAAAAACAGACAGAAAGAGGATACTGTCTGGCCAGGTATCAATTTTCCAGAAAATCGGCATCAGCATCGTCTGGACAACGTTCAGAACGTGTCCCTCCACCTTGTCGTTCACCGAACCGAAAAGTACGTTCTCCCGGATGTTCGCCGAACGTAAGATCTCGTTAGGTTCCTTCACGAAGTAGGTAAGCTCGTATACAGGGATCGTCGGGAACGACAATTCAGCGGTAAGCGTGCCGTTTAGGTAATATATGCAGAGCACGGTTTTGCTGGGATTGTAGAAGAATTCTTGGATCGTCGACTCGCAGTAATCCGTCCAATCATCGTCCTGTAGGCCACTCAACGTGGTCATGTCCTTAATGCAATCGACCTCGAAACAGAGAAGTAAAACACTTGATTCCCGCCGGGCAGCTATATTAAATACGGAGGAGGGAAAATCAAAAAAAAATGAAAAAACTTTCCTCGAAAAGCTTCAACCCTCCGAACGCGATAGAGTGGGTTTTCGACTTTTTTCGAAACGAAAACTTATCGGCGCGTAAAATTGTTCCGCTCTCGGGCTCGGTATTTTATAAATTCATATATATATATACAGGGTGTAACAGAAATTCTGGGACACTTGGGCTTTATGGATAGAACGCATAAAAATAAGAAAAAAAAGTCTTATAAGTCGAGGGCGCAGCTCACCCCCTACGGAGATACAACCCCTTTTGTAAAAAATGTTTAAAAAATTATATCTCCGAAACGGTAAGTCGTAGAAAAGTGATTTTGATTGCGATATAACCGGAAAAGATCAAAGTTTAATAAAAAAAATGTAGCCGTTGCGATTACTACCGTTAAGTTGCATTTATTCTTGTTAATAAAAAACAAATGTAATTATTTCTATGTTAGCGGCTGTTTATCACCTCGAGAAAAATGTGGATAATGCATCGGGACTTGCTTTGCGAAGACAGCCAAAAAAAAATTAATATTATTATAAATTATAGGTGCTAAAATTAGTAGTTTAACGCCCGCCGCGAAGACGCCTGCCGATATGCAGCCTCCGACACGTCAGATTGGTGATGTCTAGATCTACTGACTACGTTTGACCTACTTTTTACATGTGGTACGGACTCGCCCTGGCCTACGGCTGACCTACATCTTACATATGGCACCGACATGTCCTGTGATTTACACTAAAAAATGTATTACGTATTCTATTACAGTATTCATCTTACCTTTAAACGAATTGTTTAATATTGGTGTCCGTTCACCTCGATAAATTTCCGCAATGATTTCTTCATTGAACGCCGTACATTGACATAAACTTCCTCTGGGTTATTATTAATTTTCGCACATTCATTTAAACAGAACAACACAAAACAGTCCAAGATAGTTTTTGCCGGTTAAACACGCTGGTACAGAACACGGTCCCACCAAAAGATTGTTCACCATACCGCACCACATATTTACGCTAAATTGTCGTTGCATATTAACAAATAGTATTTGTTACAGCGCGCAAGGAGACACAGTTCTTTATTCTTAATCTTTTAAACGATCTACAACATTCTCTCCGACTCGTTCTTACGACACTCACTGCAAAACGATCCTCTTTGTACTGAATTCGACAGTAACTGCACCAAAATCTCACCCGCTCCTTTACATTCATTCTCTCACTTGCACTTCGTTGTATCTCGCTCGCACTCATCCCTTACGAGTTGGTGAAGGCCTGCGAAGCGTTACCGAAAATTTGACCGGAAGACCCCCGTGGTGGACGCTCTTCGGTCGCTTTCGCTCGCCTGCCATAAACCTGCCTTACCTGCTCTGTCCCTACAATTAACATTTGGCGAACACTTGCTCACTCATTTCTGGCAGGCAAGCGAAACCGACCGCCATGGGTGTTTTCCGTGGGAAACCTGGTCGACTTCGACGCTTCACAGGCCTCCACCACCTCGTAAGGGATGAGTGCGAGCGAGATACAACGAAGTGCAAATGAGAGAATGAATGTAAAGGAGCGGATGAAATTTTGGTGCAGTTACTGTCGAATTCAGTACAAAGAGGATCGTTTTGCAGTGAGTGTCGTAAGAACGAGTCGGAGAGAATGTTGTATATCGTTTAAAAGATTAAGAATAAAGAACTGTGTCTCCTTGCGCGCTGTAACAAATACTATTTGTTAATATGCAACGACAATTTAGCGTAAATATGTGGTGCGGTATGGTGAACAATCTTTTGGTGGGGCCGTGTTCTGTACCAGCGTGTTTAACCCGCAAAAACTATCTTGGACTGTTTTGTGTAGGGATATTTAAAAACGATATTGTTTACTCATCGCCAGTGCCTGACGAGAATGTGCTGCGGCAACACATTGTAAATGGATGTGCGAAAATTAATAATAACCCGGAGGAAGTTTATGCCAATGTACAGCGTTCAATGAAGAAACCATTGCGGAAATTTATCGAGGTGAACGGACACCAATTTTAAACAATTCGTTTAAAGGTAAGATGTATACTGTAATAGAATACGTAATACATTTTTTAGTGTAAATCACAGGACATGTCGGTGCCACATGTAAGATGTAGGTCAGCCGTAGGCACAGGGGGAGTCCGTACCACATGTAAAAAGTAGGTCAAACGTAGTCAGTAGAACTAGACATCACCAATCTGACGTGTCGGAGGCTGCATATCGGCAGGCGTCTTCGCGGCGGGCGTTAAACTACTAATTTTAGCACCTATAATTTATAATAATATTAATTTTTTTTTGGCTGTCTTCGCAAAGCAAGTCCCGATGCATTATCCACATTTTTCTCGAGGTGATAAACAGCCGCTAACATAGAAATAATTACATTTGTTTTTTATTAACAAGAATAAATGCAACTTAACGGTAGTAATCGCAGCGGCTACATTTTTTTTATTAAACTTTGATCTTTTCCGGTTATATCGCAATCAAAATCACTTTTCTACGACTTACCGTTTCGGAGATATAATTTTTTAAACATTTTTTACAAAAGGGGTTGTATCTCCGTAGGGGGTGAGCTGCGCCCTCGACTTATAAGACTTTTTTTTCTTATTTTTATGCGTTCTATCCATAAAGCCCAAGTGTCCCAGAATTTCTGTTACACCCTGTATATATTTTTTTTTAGAATACCGATACAGAATTCTCGCTAAATACCAGGCTACGCCGTTGAAAGGAAAGTCTCGAGCACCGTTTCACTTACCAATTCTTCTACCTCCGTCGACGTATAAACCGGTCTCAGTTCCTCCACGACGATCACTTCATCCTCGTCTATAGTAAAATATCAATCAACGTTATCAACGGAATTACACGAAAGACACACAAAAAATTTCCTCATCAACCATGTACGCATCCAATACTTCAAAAAAGCGGTGTAACATTTCGCACGAAAAAAAAGAAATAAAAAAAAAATTGCTGGGAAACGAATTTGTACAACAGGTAACAAAAAATCGTTCGTTAGTCGTCAATTGCAACCGTCGGTAGGCGAATGGAGTCCCTTTAAATCCAGCGTGGGAGTTAAATCGAAGACATTCGTTCTAAGAATCTCTCGTCCGTCCCGATATCATTCTTTAGTCCTTCTTTCACCCCCTCCCCCTTCCCTCTCCCTTCCACTACCCCTCACCCCAATGACCGATACGCTTTTGCTCCTGGCAATCTAATAGGAACGATAAATCGCGAGCAGCTACTAAATCGGCGGAAGAGGAAACACGTCGGGTGATCGAGGCGCCGCGGGAGGACACGTTGCCGTAATTTATCGCCGTATGATGCCGGCATTATGTAGATAGGACGATGTCTTCCTCGCGATCTGCCGGGACTTATTAGTGTCACGTACGTTTCCGGATCACCGGCTTTCCCCCACCCGGTGTCGCTGTGTATTTGTAATTGTACAGTTTTTCGAGGTGACTCTCAAAGCGTTTCCGTATTTTCGTTTAACCACGACTACGGTACACCGAACTGTTGGCGTTGTTTCACTTGGTTAGTGTTTTTTATTGAATTATAATTTAACGTTTATTATAGGGTAGTCCTTGACAGGTTGAATTAGCATCATTTTTTATCCGGATTTGACAGTTTTCAGGGATACGTAATGTGAGGGACGTTATAAACAGATTTGAAAAATTTGAAAGGTAGAAAAAGTGAGGGGAGGAGGAGGATAGGTGGTGTAGAGTGAGAGAGTAATTGGAAAGAATAGGTGAAATCCATTACGACGTGGTTCCGACTGTCGGCATGTCAGTTCCTATGGATTCGCGAAAAACAACTCTTCGTTTTAAACATCGATCTGTCCCTCGGATCGGTGTCCGTGCGTATCGTTCGTTAAACAACGACCATGGCAAATATGTATCGTTGGTATAACGCGGACAGGTCTCGAATGACGAGAGAACACACGCACACACACACACACCTATATCCGCGCGAATGTGTTTCGGGATGTCTGAATAACTTGTCGCGCGACATTTTCGCGATGCGTTTGAATTTCACGTGACACTCGGTTGTCACGTGAGTATCACTGTGGTGGGAGAGGTTGAATTAAAAAACTGCGGTTCCTCCTGTACAGGCATTCGGTCCGTTAATAATACGTCCAATGACGATGACGTCGGCAGAGTCCGCGAATATTCCTAATCGTCCGTTTCCGTTTGTCTGATCGGCCGGTTGTTCACCGTTTCATACAAATTTACAACGCGAACCGTTGAATGTCGGAAATAAATTCTTCTTCTACACGCGCAGAGCATCAGTCGCTCGACCACCGCGGAACTCGCTCGATAACTGCGATTTTAGGAAATAGATGGAAAACCAAATCGAAATGCGCGTTCCATCGGACCCACATCGAAACCAGGGGGGAGGAACTGGCTGCGGCGAGCGGTGACGGCAAAATAATTTCGCGAAATGTCGCATAAAGTGGTCGTAATTACGCAGACAATAGTAATTTACGAATGGTTAATCCAGCGTATCGGGGAAAATACTTTGCCAGCGATATTCACAACGTCACGTCACATTCCACCGAAAGGGAGACAAAAAAAAAGACGAAATATATACATACATATATTAATGCTACGTTAAATACAACAAGATCGTAATACCTATCCCATTCTACGTCAAGGTTTTTTTTTATCTCGGTGAACTTTCTAGTCTGGTCGTATCGAAAAAAAAATAATAATAATGACTCGTCATTTTCTCTCGACGTTGGAACGAATAAATGAATAGTAAAACAAACAGTAAAATCACGAAAATTCGGCAGCGAATCAATTCAGAGGTGGACAAATTAATACGAAATTAGAACGGCGGGGGAGTGAGAATGAAACCCGGTGGAAATTACGATCCTCGATCACCCGTACGCTAACGCGTGACATTAATTGTGCCCCGGGTAGAATTTTACCGTTCTCTTTCCGTCCCCCGTTGCACACCCGTTTGGATTCGAGATAATAGCTCGGACTCGGATACACGTAGCCGTTCGATGCCCGTGCTACGCGGCCGAGGTTATTGGTTTATCTAGTTTACCTACTTTCGGATCCGCGAGCTATTTCGACGAATTAGTTTCGTTCCCCAGGAAACGAACGGGAATTACCATAATCCGCCGGCCGAATTAGAAACGCGAGATTAATCGCCAGCGACCACCTTACGTATATCGTTCCACTACAATTACATGTCTATGGGGGACACTATAACTTTACCACCAATGAGTCTATAACAGAGAAAATTCCACCGAACGCAAAGTTATCGGGTATCTCAACTATCGACGCACCTGACCTGTTTTATTTATTAATAATAATTATTCTTAATAAAATATATTTCATTTAGGATACCGATAGAGAGAATCGAATAAACGTAAAAATATCATAAAATAAATATTAATAATCAACAACACAGTAATATTACACAACTGCCCTGTTTCCGGGTGTAGTGTATATTGAAAAATAAATCCACGTTTTGTATCTAAATCTACGGTGGCCGCAGGTTCGAGACAGTCCTAGGAGACTGTGGATAATTCATCGGTAAAGTGAGAAGAAAGTGAGGGAGGGGGGAGAGGAAAGATAGAGGAACTCGAGGAGTTGGCATAGACTCGGTTAGGGGAAAGAGAAGTAAAGAATCGGCGAATGGAAAAACTGCGAAGGGAAAGCCTTTAATATTTTTCTCGTAAATCTTACGCTGTGTCTCCTCCTCGTCGCTGGACGGAGCGTCCAAGTACTCTCTGTGAGGATCCGGGGGCGGCTTATCTTTAACTTTATCTTTCCGTCTTTGCATTTTATTGACGGGCCGGCCTGCCGGCCTCGACACCTCTTTTACTCGAGAAGCTCGTGCAGCTGATTTATGCGGCCCGTCCGACTGTTACCACGGCACGGAAAACCCTTTTCCGTTTTCCCCCTCCGTAGATTTTCCTCGAGTACCGACGCGAATTTTCGACCTGGTGAAACGATCGCGAAATCTGGTTTCCTTCAGGCAAGGTGAACGTCGATCTAACCAAGGAAATAATCGTAATGAATTTTATAATGGAATTAATCGTATTATTTAAATAATGTTTGCTGGGAAAAGGACATACGTGAATTAATTTCGATATGTATTTCACTGGTGTTTTATTATATCCACGGATTGTATACCGAAGATATTAAAATAAGATACCATCGGTATTATCCTCGACAATAGCTGATCGATTCTTCTGGGTCGGCTTCCATTCGAGGAAAAATAAATCCCGTTTAATGCACCGGCGATCTAAACGACGAGCATTTGCGATCAACCCGAATGCCTATTGGACCTTGATGCGAGATTGATGCCGCCCTTCCACACGCTGTAAATATCAAGATCTATGGTTATCCCGTTGGAATCGCATGGGAATGATACACTTAAATAACTCGCCGAGTATCGATACAATGGATCGCGTGCCGGTGGGAGAAAAAAAAAAGGAGAGAAAAAAGATACTCGTTACGCATTCACGAGGATCTTCAGCGGGCTTTATCCGTTCCCCACGAATGAAAGATAAACGCGTTTCCGTTTACGAAATCCAAGTCCACGTGTATTTCTTCGCGGAATAAAAAGAAACAGGGTAACCGCGGTGACAGAGGGGTTTGTAACTAGGTAGGGAGAGAGAGAGAGAGAGAGAGGGGGGAGCGAAAAAAAAAGAACGTAGAGAATCGCTTTATCGACATCTTCATCCTTTCGACTTCCCTATACGGGCATTCCAATATCGTGTAAAGCCGTTCTTTGTCGCAATCACAAAGCGTCGCTCTATCCCGCTGGATTATCATGGATATAATAATTTCGGTTTTCATACAACGTCGGGTAGAAAGGTTACGACTGCTCGACGCGTAGTTAATTAAACGTCCGGCGATCGTGATTCCTGACAAAACTATGTATCAAGTTATACCCGATCGGTCTTCCACCCTTCCGCCCTCCCCCTTCATTCTGGGTATATAGAAAAAAAATCGCTTTGCGTTCGCCTACAAAAATTCAACTGTTCCCCATGACGACGCGTTGATTGCTTTCTCTGACGAACGGCAAATCTATCTATACGCGGAATCACGTGGAAATAATTGCCACGCGACGAGATTCGCCTATTGAAAATGGAAATAACAAAGAGGAAAAAGAATATGAAACTGAAAAAAAAGACGTCAAGAAAGGTAAAACGTTCTATCGAGTGTCCCACGTGGTATACACCTCTCGCACTAACGAAACTTTCAAAAAAGCACATACCTGACGATAAAGCAAGAACAAATCTTTCCTATCTAAAAGAGATTGAAATTAAAAAGTACGTCCATCGCTCCTTCACGTGCGAAATTTCCTCCTGTAGCTTAAAGTAGTTCACTCAGATTGGAGGCAGAATTTCCAAAGAATCTCTCCGTTATTTACCCCGGGTAACAAAATGTGATCGAATCGGATCTCCCAGCGAAATCATGCCAGTCCTGTTATCAATCCTGGTTCCGCGCCTTTCCGCGTAGATTCGCAAATTTTCCTCGAAGTTTATCGCGCGCTGTCGTCGCGCCGCGTAAATCTCCGTCGGTCGACGATAAGTCCCGTCGTGTTCGTATACATACATACACACATATACATACACACATACATATGTATATATGCGTGCTCGCGTGTCTCTCGAACATCGAACGAACGTTTCTTCGTGGACAGCCGGATGACCGACGTTCAGTCGGGAACGAACGAGGCGATGGCGAAAGGAGAAATTGCATCGGAAAACCCAGTCGCGGGTTGAAGGGTGAAGGGAGAGGGGGGGTGGCGGGAGGGAGAGGGGTAGGTCGATGGAACGAGATTAAAAGAGGCAAAGCTACAAGATTAAAAGGCAATGCCGGACACGGCCTGAATCGAACGGCCGCGTACCGGAGACATTTATATTCCCTCGTGGAAATCGTTATTGACCGATCGGTAGAATCGGTGTCGTTTCTTCCCTGTTCTCCCCATCGTCTTTCGTTGTTTTCCCCGTTTACGATCGGACAATAGCCGGTTACATAATGCAACCGCTCGATATCATCGTTGTTCCCATTGCCGTTGGAAACGTTCGTTATTTATGACGCGTGATACAGAAACTATGGTCGAGACTATTTCGCGCCGTCTATCCATCATCTTTCATCATCTTCTTTCGTTGTCGACTTTAGCGAGTGTATTTATGGGGTAAGTTTAGAGGATCCGAAGAATCAGGGTGGGGATGTGAGACAAAGTTTTATCGGGGATTAATTTTTTGTTTTTTTTTTTTTTATTCTTCTTCTTCGAAACGTCGTCTCAGGACGATCGAACAGTGTTTTGGGGTATTTTTTTTCTTTCCTTTCGATGAGTCGTTGTTAATCGCTCGATGTCCGCGGAATTTAACGTCGTTCCTTATTCCCATCACGTTCGCGGTATTCTACTTACAATTAGTTTAATCTCCGGTTCGCACGCGTGACTCACCCGGTCTTTATTCTTTTCTCCCCGTGGATCCGCATTACCGGCGTAATTGCGTTTTTATTATTTCTTTTTTCCTTTTTTTTCTTTTTTCTTTTTTTTTTAAGTCCGATGCTTACCTGTTGCGCTGCGTTACTGCAATTATATACCACGCTTTTAGCTGCCGACTGTGCACAGGGGACTTATCACGGAACGGTATAAACATCGCTTTCCGCCGTGCCTTACTCCGTTTCATTTCTTTTTTTCTCTCTCGTTTTTTTTTATTCACCTTTCGCTCTTCTGCCCCGTCGTGTCAACGGAGTCGGAATCGCGACGGGAAACGCGTTCGGAAAAATAACGTTTTCCCTGCGAACGGTGCGACGAGCTAAGATCCGGTGAAAATTTTATCTCGATTTCACCGAAGATGTGACGGACTTTTCCCCCCCTCTTTTTCCCTCCCTCTCCTCCCAATGGAAAGTTTACGAATTATACGAGCAACCTTCTTTATATTTCCCGCGCGCCGTAATTGCTTTCCGACAAATTTAGCTGCAAGAATCCGGTTACCGGCGGACCGAAAAGTATTTCCCGGCGTACGAGTAACAGACAGGAAAACGGAAATTGAGGTGAAGCCGCGTCGAGGAACGAGTCATGAAATACGACGGATGGCGGCTGCGGGAGATTTACGCGAAACTTAATCGGCTAAAACAGATACACGGAACGCCGGCAGGATTTTCAGCAGTTCGGTGGATACATTTATAACGTGGTATCCGGGGGTATGCGATTTTAATTAGGGGATACCGTCAATTACCATCGTTAAACTTTCACGTGGAAAATAACCGGAGAGGAAAAAAGATTCCCAGGTTGTATTTTAATATGAATATATACGTGTATATACAGTTTTCATCATATTCCTTTAAATTTAATTAAATAACAAATGTAACATCGTTTTAACGACGCTGGGTGTATCGAGAATTGTTTCCCCATTACTTGGGAGAGTTTTGTGTTGCCGGTTAAATTAGCGTGGTACTCGTCTAACCGAAAATGACGCGTCGCGAATGGACCAACGCTGTCCGTCGAATTAATTAACGCACCGGGGATGCCTCTGTTTTGGAAGAAACTGGGTCGAGTTGCGGAGTAAAAGCAACGGTAGCTATCGTATGTATGCTAATTGAACGAGGGGCAATCTGGAATGGACCCTGGCAGTGGCTTCTAGTTGATTACCATGGCAAGTACTCGGCAGAGAGTTCCTCTACCAACGACAATGTGAAAACAGCTTTAATGTTCCTTCTCGAGGGTGGTTGCGGCCACGACGAAATCCTGTTTCCGGATTAGACTCGTGTCATAGCTATCGATTCCTTTCGGCCAAATTAAAACCCCTCTGCGAAACGATCCTGAGAAGAAAAAAACGAAAAAATCAAAAACCCTGCTTGATTTACTCTATTTCCTCGACTTTACGCTCGTAAATCAAAATACTTTTGGATATTTCGGATAAACGTGACTCAATCTTCAGGAGAATTTATAATTCAATAAAATCGATTGTTTACCATGGTCGATCATAACCCGAAGATATCACAGCTTCGAGTCTTTGCTCTCCAAAGATTTTTAAAACTTCTGACAACAGGAAGTTCAACGCAGAAACAGAGGACTCTGCCTTCTCTCCCCGAATAAAAATCCCTACATCCCCGGAAAAAAGAAATAATTGCCACGTATCCAAGGTATGTACATACACACGTATGTTACATTCTACAGCTGGTATCGCAGGTGAAAAGCGTTCCGGTCGAAACATGGGCACGATTTTGCGGTAAGAGGATACGGTGTTCCTCGTGGTGGGTTTGCTTGGACGTCGGCGGCTCTTGAATCTAGAATCGAATTTCAATTTAGCGAGTTTCTGTGAAAGAGTAGCGGGGTGGGAGGATGGGGGGGAGGGCTATGTACGTATGCTTGTGGGTCCGCGGTTGTTTGTCGACGGTTAACGTTGCCGGGAACCGCTTTTCTTCGGCAATCGATTGCCGGCCGGACGGGCGAGGGATTTCCTCGAGTGTTTCCGCTGTCTCGTGCAGGTTACCCTCTCGAATCGGTCCGTTGGATACGGAGGGACTCACTGCTTTTTCGATCGCGTGTGATCGAATCGACGGGAAACAATGCTTAGCAAATAACCGGTTCATATTCCGTCTAATCGGTTCACCGATAGAACGCGGAAACGTGTCCGACTTGAACGACTATGTAAAACCGTCTTTCCACCAGTGTCTTTTAAATTTCTCCCCCCGTTTTTTTTTTATTTTCACGGTTTCCGGGAATTCTATTTTTTTTTGTTTGGTTTGTTTCTTTTTTTTTTGAGGGAGAACGGGACGTTGGATACTTTGATGGAAACTGGTACAACGGGAATGGTTTCAGGTATTTACAGTGTGTATCGCGAACGGTGAAAAGGGAACGAGATATTATTGATCTTTTTAAAAGGGATTCCGTTGTATACAGGCACACACGAGGTTTTCACAAACGAATACGTACGTACGTATGTATGTATGTATGTACGTGGTACCGCGGTATCGGGGACTGGTAAATTTCGTAAGTGTTTGTCGTAAATTTCCCGGTGCACGATCACGACTTTCATCTCGGCGTCCATTCGTATCCCGACGGTTGACGAGCGGGCATAGACTTCCTTTGTTAGCTGCAGCTTGATAATATGTCGGGCAGTGCATAAAACCAGTCACTTTACGCGGTCGAGAGAAATAGCGAGGCGTCGTGGAGAGTACGAGAGTACCGGGGAGAGATAGAGAGAAAGAGAGAAAGAGAGAGAGGGAGAGAGTGGGCAGGTCGACGGGAGCTACCGTAAGAACTTTGTTACCACTGTCGCAGGAAATTGCAATGCTGTAGAAAAGTTGGTACACTGTTGCCACCGTGGCTACGTGTAAATTCGCTATTATTAAATTCGACAAAAGAAGAACCGTGGAAAAAGTAGATCCAGTGTCTCTCTCTCTCTCTCTCCTCTCTTTCTCTCTCTTATTCTCGGTCTCCGTGAACGAACGAAATTTTCACTCGTTCCCGTCGAATGGAAAGCCGTCGACTTTCTAGTCAATCGATTACGGATTTTCGTGGAATCTCTATTTTCTTCTATTTTTTTTCATTCTTTTTTTTCATCCCACCTTCCTTTCGCTCGTCAAGTGTAATTGATTTTGCATCGGTGTTTGTACTACGTCTAGGCGGTATTGTGATAAATCTGGACGAACCCGGGGCTGTGCACGCGTGCGTGTTGCAACCATCGCACCACCTATTTGCGAAACCGTGCCGTGTGTAAACGATTTCCGCGAGAACTTTTCGTCGGAGAGTTTCACTCGCAGGGCCGTGGCTTTTACTTTTTCCCCCCTTCACCCTTTCCCCCCCTATTCCTAATGCTATCGGTCCCGAACTCGATCTCATTCCATTTATTCTGTCCGTTCAACGACGAATTCTCGGCTAGGGATTTCTTTTCCAACCCCCTCCCCTTGCAACCCCTTTCCCTTTCCGTAGTCACTTCTCCTCCTCCTCCTTGTTTTCCCTTCGATCTCTATCCCCGTCTGTTTATCAACATTTTTTTTCCCCCGACTTCTCTGCCGGGTTCCCTTGATTATTTTTCCGTCTATTTTCCTTCCACCGCGTCATTGGAAAAAATTTTTTCTCCCCTTCCCCCTGTTCCGTGCGTAATCTGTCCCGGCGCCGCGAATATCGGACTGCCCTCTCTTCGTTTTTTTTCCCCATTGTTTTTTTTGTTTTTGTAGCCCCCGACGTTCCTCGCGTCGCGCCAGAAAATTCCTGTTTTTGGCTCTATCTTATCAGATTCGTTTCTTTTTGAAAAACGAGGAAAAACGACACACGTATACACACACACACATACGTACACGTATCCTATACTACACCCGACGTCGACTCGGATGGCTCGATCACGGGACAATTCGTATTATTACTCATTTATCTTGTTCGCCACGCCGGCGGGGATGCAGCCGGAAATTCGAGATACCCGACGTTTATGAAATAAACAAACGGAAACGAGCTAGTGGAGGCGTTCTCTCTCTCTTTTTTTTCCCCCAGGTAGAGAGGTAAAATAAAAAAGGTATTCACTTTCACGTGTAAACCAAATATTTCCACGTGAACGAAACAATAGACTTTTGCGCGGGCGAGCAGTATTAAATAACACTGTCCGTCGAGATTTTTATTCGATCTACAAACGTATCGTGTGTACGTCCGGGATATTCGATATTAAAAAAAAGAAGAAAAAATACGAATGTATGAAAATAAAATAAACAATAAAAAAAATAAAAAAAAGAATAATCTATTTCATTTCGGCAGCTGACGTGGCGCGCCACGCCGTCCGATGAAAGCGACGAAAGAAAGTGGAAAACACACACACACTCACACACACACATACGCCCGCGCAGAGGATGCGGAACGTCCAGACGGAATCCTCCGGGGATCACCATGATATCCGTGATATCTTTCCGCCGTCCCGACGCGTTTCTTGCACGGCATACGTGACACTTTAAATTGAGTTCGCGTCATCGGGACAACCGTCCGCCACTCGGTACGGTTATACTTTTTTCCCACGGTGTCCCCTTTTATATTTTTTTTCACCCCGCGAACCGGAGAACCCGGTTTCCCGTCGGTAACGGGAAAAACTGGGCGATTCTCCGTGGCGGTCCTTCGGGATCAACGGGACGAGGGTAGATTTTGTTTTAACGAGAACGAAGTGACTTCGTTCGAACTAATTTCTACGTTTATTAATCACCGGGAGAATTAAAAAGCTACGAAATGAGAATGTTTTATAATATATCAATTATAGATTCAATTGTCAATGGTAGGAGAGATATTGCGAGAAGAGTTCAGACATTGTTCCCTTCTTAAAGTTCCTTAGTCACCAATGAAATAAAGTAAACGAGACGTTACCGCGGGAACGACGAACGTCGGAACGACGAATCAAACGACGGAGTGGGATTTGCGTCGTGACGATGTCCCGTTAACGAGCACAAGCGTCGATCGTCATACGTTTAACGGGATTTTTATTGTAACCGGACGTGGTGAAACGTTCGACCGAACGTTCGAGTGTTCGGTCGTTCGATTCTCGCAAGTTTCTTTTCCCTCGGTGTTCTCGGTGTGTTCTTCTATTTTCTATGGGTTTCTTACGGTGACGGGATGAGAGAAAACGAGCGATTCAGTGCCGGCGCAACTCGATTAACCGATTCCAGTAATCATAGTGAAAGCTATCGTCGAATCGTTCAACGCCGGCTACGGACCGCCGCGAAAGAAACTCTTCGTCGAAGTGTTTTATCTGATCGTTTTACCAGAGCGGATCTTGAAACCTTGTTTGTTCGTTCGTCGCCGCGACGCTTACCTTACCTCGAGGATACTCCGTCGAGTGTATCTTAATCGAGCATCGATTAATCTTAACTCCCGGGAATACGATGCTTCGCGGTACTTCATTAAACGTCCTCGATGTCCCTGCGTCGCGATAAAGACGATCGAGGGCTTCGATTTTCCCTTTATCGATGCTGCGATTTTTATGATAGTCAAATACAGCCGTTTTGTAATCAACCTGTAAACAGGGAATGTATTGAAAAGTTGACTAAATACTCGGTAGAGTGTTGTGTAACGAGGAGAATACGTTTCACCGATGAATTATGCGGAATTTTCGGAACAATTGAAGCCTCGAAACATCATAATTCTGGACGGCCGAAATTGGACGTATTTAAATTTTTAAAAAACAAAAATTTCACGCAGTTAAATTTCCACGTGTCGGAAGATTCGTAGTAAAAAATTTACGAGCGTCAAAACTGTCGATATATCAAATTTTCGGACGGCAGAAATTGTCATATTAAAATTTGAAAGCCACAGAAATTCGTTTTTAAATTTTCAAACGTCAGAAGTTTCGCGGGATAAAAATTCCAATCGTTCACAAATTTCGCGCTGTACAATTTCCCGACGATCAAACTTTTCATTTCATTTGAAAACGCGGACTGTTCGCGATCGCAGAAATTTCTTTCGACTATCTTTCTCCCTGTTACCGGGTTTCTCGGGTTCCAAGTGCCGCAGGAATGTTTCGCACGTAGTCAGTCCGTGTCGCTGGTACAAACAAGCGGCCTCAGGTCGATCATTGAATCACCACGTCCACTGTTTTTCTGCGGGACAGGATCGTCGAACGATATAGATTAAATGGAACGAACTTAAGCAGAAGGAGGAACGTGCCCCGAACGCCATGTATTTTAAGGCCGCGGAGTCGAACTTCCGTCGGAATTTAAATTGCACGTTTCCGACCGATTTTGCAAGCGGGTTCTCCGAGAAGAGAGAAATTTTATTCAGAAACGGAAGCGAAGACGAAGGGACGGGGGAAAAAAACACGGTGTTCAACCGCATGAATATACCCGCGCGAATATCCGGAAGAACAAAAATATTTTCACTTCGAAATCTCTTCCGAAAAGTAAACGAAATTCGACGTGTTCATGAAATTCAAAGGAAGATGTTCGATTTCCGTGTATCCGTTCGTTTCGATTTTGTTCCGAAAAATATGGCGTTAGAAGCGATAACTATACTTTTATATCACCATTATATCTCACAGAAATTCCCATTGCTCTCAACCTGACACCAATAACACAAAAAACACGCACACACACACATATACATCATGGAACACGTATAAAACCATGTTTATGGGTCGTCGGGGCAGTTTCACGTGAAAAATAAAAAAGAGAATCCACTCCACCCTCGATAACTCTCGCACACTAACCCGATCTATCTGACACAGATTAGGCCCGCTCGTATTCCCGAAATCCAAACGTCCGAATAACCAGCCGGGTGCCGGTAATCTTCGGCCACCAAGTGCGACGGCGTTCCTCGCGGCCGTGAAGTCGAACCTGGAGAGAACAGTCACGACAACCTAGAAAAAAAAATCGTTTCGTAGTATCACGCGCGACTACCGACGTAAACAGAATTATTTTTTTCTCTCTCTTTCTCTTTCTCCTTTATTCCGCCGGCTCGTAAAACCGTTTGGACTTTACGACGTGTCCGATCCCGAGACGTTGAATTTTCTCTGAAAAATTCTGTTACATTTAGGGCCGCTGGAATACCCTGGGCCGTTGCGAAGGGCTCGCGGGAAGAGGGTATTTAAACGAATGAATTTATCGCACGGCAAAGGAAAAAGTTACAGGTGGATGGAGAAACGCGGTACGTTTAATTAACCGCGACTATTTGCCGGGTTAATGATATCAAGGTCCGTGGCTCGAGTAGCTGAAACGAAGAATGGTGGAAACGGGATTAAATGGAAGAGACCGAACGAGCTACGGTCACGCGAGGTACCCGGTTACACGTGAACGATGCTACTTCTTGTCCGTCCACTGCCGACCTAACCCCCTAATCTGCCCGAACCTCGAACATCGTACTCGCTTTTCGTTTATCAACGATGAAACCGCTAATAATTCCACTCTTCGTTCGTTTCAACTTAATAGACACTAATGTGACATTTCAAACAATTTGTCTACTTCAAGCATGAAAATTAATACTTGAACCGTTATTATTGCAAGTGGTACTTAATTTATATTTTAGGACAAAAATGAGTTGATATTAGCTTTAACACGCTTTAGATATCATTTTCATAAACAAAATTTCGGACAAAATTATCTTTTTCTCTTCACAGATAGATCATTTTCCAGCCTATTATCAATATCTAACAATTTTATCGGGTAATACCGTTGATTCCCATTGTGCCCATTAATAACAGGCCCATAGGCGTGGTCTGCTCTATTTCACTTTGAGATAAGTAATCCACGTTATTGTGCCTTATTGTCATCGTACTTGTAAGACAAAGAGAAGCACGATCAGACCGACCGAGGTATAGAGTGTCCCGTCCAGGATGGCTTTCATGGCGATGAGACAGCCCCGAGCGTTGAGGCTTTCGTAAGTGGAATTCTGTTCAGGATTTGGCAGCTGAAGGGGATCGTGATAGCAGGGACCCTTTACGTCTATTCGACAGCAGCTCCAAGGTACCACTGGCGGCGTCACGCGACCGTCTAACTCGGCATACCTGAAACAAGATTCTCACTTGTCAAATCAAGATACCACCGTCGTCGAACAGATCTCCGTGCATTACGCGTCGAAGATTTTGCGCATTCCCACTGACATACCTGAAACAAGATTCTACGTTCGTGCGGTTTGTATCGATGTTACACTTGTATTCACTTTGTATTACAATTATCATTATAATGGGGAACGAAAGAAACATTTATATTTTTCTTGTTTCTTTTTCAGTGTTCTCA
This sequence comes from Mimumesa dahlbomi, assembly GCA_917499265.3. Taxonomy (NCBI): domain Eukaryota; kingdom Metazoa; phylum Arthropoda; class Insecta; order Hymenoptera; family Crabronidae; genus Mimumesa; species Mimumesa dahlbomi. The sequence continues at coordinate 2,888,286 of OU824114.1, read as the reverse complement.
AAGAGAATTTCTTTAACGGCACGAATAGCCACGATTCGTTAATTAAATTAATTACGATCGAGAAACTACGTTCCACGTACCCGGACAAAAAAATATGTAACCCCGATACTCGTCCATGGACGAATCACCAGGCACTAAACCGATAAATTCGCCGTGGAACTCGACTCGCAAGAAATTACCAATTTAGAGTATAAGGAAAACGGAGAGAGGAGGGGGGGGGGGGGAGGGGACGAGGGGTGGTGAAAGTTCTGAATGGACATCGGCAGCAAAACACGTAACTTCACAACGGAAACCGAATGGAAGTTTCTTGGCTAGCCCAACATGTTGTCCATTACATTCCGAACTCATTGAATGGATAACGATTCCCAGATATCTTGTTTACAGACTCGGCTCGTCAAAGTTGCCCGTCTGAATGCCCGAGCTCCTTCCACGAATCGGTTTAAGTTGCGGTGGTCCGAACGTGAAATGGGTGGGGGGTAAAACCAGGGTGGCAGTCGAGGTGGTGAAAGGGGGGTGGAGCGGGGTTGGCGACGGCGAGTTCGGGTGGACGAAGTGTTCACTTTCAGCGTGACCGTCGCGAACTCCGAGAACGCGAAGGGTATTCCCTTTCAGCCGTTACGGTCCTGCCGGGCAGACCGCCAATCGGCATTCCGCAAGTTGGTGAACTTGCTAATTCGAACTTGTCCACGAACACGTCCGCGAAGTCCCCGGAATGAGCTGCGAGCCGTGTCGCGTGTCCACGTCCACCTTCTACCCGACGGTTTCCCGGCTTCCGCGGAAGTTTCGCGGCGAAAATTGCCCGGTCCACCTACATACATACATACAGGTTGGATACAAGAACACACACACACGTACACGGACACGCGGGAGACTTTCCACGTGACCGTTACGCGCGGACTGCATATTCGGGTAATTAAACATTCGAGAGGATCGATCGTCTCGATTAGCAAGTTCCGAGTTATCTGGTAATTACTGTTCGAGGAATGCGGCTTGATTTTGCGGCTCGTTCCCGCGGCATAATTATGCAACGCTATTTTCGCTATTAGAGGTTTGAATTGTGAAATAGACAGGATATATACACCTGTGGCAGTTGACCGGTGTTAATACCCGTACTTCAGGTGCTACGTCGACGTACGGGACGTGTGTCAGTGTAATGGGGTCGGTCCGTAGAATTACGATAGATGTGCGTATGTATGTATGGATGTATATACATTATGGGTATGTAAATCCATATATGTGTTACATATATGTATGTATACTTATCAATCAAAGTCAAGAGGTGAACGGTGTATATGTATAGAGAGAACCAACTTTGCTTAAGATTTACGTGAACCCTGCATTTTCACTGAGATTATTAAAAATATTAACCGTCAGGAATGATGTCCAGATAGAAAAATAATCTTTAATTAACCCAACCATGTATCACTACCATGAAATTCATCAAAATCAACGTACATACGATCAAACATAAATTTCTCTTCCTAAAAGCCCACGATTTCCTATCGACACACAGTCGTGTCTAAGAATAACCGGAGCGGTAAAACGATCGAGAAGTATTGCCGGCAACATTTCACCGTCTCCGCTTTTCTCCGGTAAGGTAAGCCAAATGGAAAACACTCCCAGGTGGGCGTTACGTAGCGGCGGCGGCGGCGTGCGGAAGGTAAAAGCAGACGCGAAGGAAGGCTAAGTACGTAAGTTACAGTAAGGATCGGTGGAAAAAGGGCGCCGCGTGGAAATTATCCGGGCCAGGAGCACTTTGTACTTTCAGAAAAGTGAGAGAGAAAGAGAGAGAAGGAGAGAGAGAAACAGCCCCTGGCGTTTTAAATCCAGCGTCCTTTTCGTGGAGGGCGTGGAATGCCGAGCTGAGGAATTTTGAAAGAGAGAACTGAACGGCTGGTTCCCTCGGGAAATGGGCGTCCCGTGTAAGAGGACCGACTTACACGTGTAGTTGGGTGTTTCGGAAAATCTTGTCGTAGGCCTTTGAACGGACAGAGTAATCGACGGTGGTGTGCGTGTGTGTATGTGTGTGTGTTCACGAGGTACCCGGAGAATTTTTGTTTCTCCTTTCTACCGGAGCTGACCCTCGGGTTAAACCGGCTCGTATATAGTTGTAATTAAAATCCTGGCATACTTTCGGTGTTCCATTAAAGTTCCTGGAGTGCTTGCCGTTGCGTTCGTCAGTCGTGCGAATTTGTGCGAATTTGTAAACGACATTAAGTAAACCGTTTGCCATGACATACGATATGGGTAAAAAAATAATGTAAAATTAACTATTACGATTCGATTCAGGTAAAAATGTATCTGGTGACAATTACTCGAGGATATCCGGCGAGTCCAGGATCAAGAGATCTCGTTGCAACCAATACGTTTTGTGCCAGTCGACGTAGGAGTCTATTCCACAGCATCCCATATGTAGTTGCATGTTATCTATCATACGTTTCCATGTAACGTCCGTCAGGTATTTCTTCATTCCTGCGTGAAACACGGGGAACTGGGTGAAAGTAATCGGATTCCCTTATCGGTGTAACGAACGGGAACACGACGGCGAAATAAGAAACTCGCGGCCGTCGAATAGACGGTTCTCGTCTCGAAATTCGCGAAAACTGAATCTCCGTCACTCGACGAGCATCGTTTTATCTTCCGCGGTGAGCAAAAGTGTCTCTAGTATAAAATACTACTTAAACTCCGCGTGGCTGTCGCGAACGAGAAGAAGAAGCCACGATACCCTCGATATCTCAACGTTACGATCCGAAATCGATCGCAGGGACGATAGAAAATTGAAATCTAAATTTCATTCGCACGTATTCGTTCTTCAAGTCCATTCCGCGCGACCGCAGAATTCGCGGGGAGATTTAATCGACCATAATTTACGCGAATTAATTTACACCGTTATATACCTGGGTTGCTATATTTCACGATTATTACGTCGATCGAAATCTCGTTTGTTATTCCAGCCGTAGATAAAAAAAAATGGACTCGGGCTATCTCGAACATGTGTTTCCGCGCGAATAGAAGCTCTCCCCCATCCCCCACTCCCATCTCCCTCTCCCCTCCCTCTCTTCCGTCATGTATCAACGGAGTTTATCGTTAGCAAACGTTTCGAATTTCGAAGAGAATCCAGTCGTGCCGTATCTATTCATTAAGTAGGTAGATACCAAACGAGATTTCCATCAGTAATTTCCAGGGGCCAGCGTGTGCATCGGCTTCGACCGCGCCGATTTGCATATTATGCCGGGATACGATATTTCGTAGCGTGCCGTTTTCACCATCTGTCTACCATCGAGACGATCCGTGGATTCCCATGCATGACACTAACGGCGCTCAACGGGTATCTCCTCTGCATTCGGTCGTATCGGCGGCCAAGATTTTACGACGCAATTATTATCGCGAAATGGGAACGCCGCTGCATTCCCCGTTAAATATTCAAAATTCAAATTGGCCGGCTCGCGGCCCCGCGAAACGAAGGGAACAAAGCAATCGGAGAATCGCGGAACGACATGGAAAGTGAAATTGGCGAAATTTAGAGCGACGGAAGGGTGAAAGGGCGGAAGGGGTTTAGGTTGTTGTACCTTCGAGAAGGGCGCGTCGTAGTTGAAACGCCAACTGGTCGCCGGTGGAGGAGCAAAGACTCGCCATAAAACATCCCAGAAACGCTACGAGGAGACCAATCAACGTCCAGATGAAGAGTCTGAAGTTCATCCGGGATCTGGAACGTAAAATTTCATTCCATCGTAGAGGGTTTATCAGGTATTAGAAATTTTAGTGGGGAATGGTGCTGCTGATAAATAATAAATACAGTAACATTAAGAAACTAAAGATCTACAGTGATATTTTAACAATTTTACAACACAACAAATATCAATGTTAATATACAACGACTTAAAAAACAAAGAAAATTATAAAAAGTTCGAAAAATCTAATCAAAATTCAACATACCACCCGTCCCATTGAAAATACACCTCAATCGCTTTAGCTTTCGTACGAAACATCGCGATAGAGAGCCGCAATTTGAAATAAGAACATCGACACGTAATTCTCGATCGATCCGCACATTCCGTCGAAGCACGTGCTTCATCCCCCCTCCACCAACGATCCATTCTTTATCCCTCGAAGAAGAAACTCGGGCTAATCTTCCCGCATCGTATCGGGGCTTTCCAATTTCTGGCGTGGCAAGTCGTATATATCGAAACTGTCGGGGGGGGGGGGGGGGGTAGGTCAGGTGGGGGAGGGGAAGGGGAGGATGGCGTGAAATCTCCGGCAGCCGAACTAAACCGCAAAGATACGTTAACGAGGGACGGTAATTAAAACAAATGAACCGGGGCGCGGCGTATCGGCGGGCCGGAATTACTTGAAAATTCTGACAAATCGATTGGCCATCGGCACGCTCGCCGTTTTCCAATTCACACCCGTCGTTATTTCGCCGCCGGTAACGGGCGTCGAAATTAAGAAAAACACCCCGATGTGTTAATTCGCCTGGCCCGGTAAGTTTCGAAACCTCCGGGTCCCTTTTCCCGTTCGTTCTTTTATGTTCGTTTTATTTTTTCTTCTTCTCTCCCATTCTCCCTCTCTCTCTCTTTGTCTTTCTCTTTCTCTCGGGATTTTTCAGCTCGTTTCTCTTGCTCAACCCGTGCGCACCGATCCGTCTTGGAAAAGTTTCGCTCGGTTTTTCTTCTCGTATTTCATACGACTCGACGGGTTTTCTTTAAACGGTTTAATGAAGACGCGAAATATCCCCCGCGGTACGCAAGATAAGTATAATACAACGGTTTCCGTCAGCCCGACGGATCCGTCGCCTGACGCAAAGTTACCGGCGCGCGACGTCGAAACGTGATTACCACGGTCAATTAATTGTATTCACGCACCGGACGGTCCTTAACGAGTGTTTCAATACGAAACCTCGTTACCGACGCCAAACCGTCGGGCGGAGAAAAAAAAACGAAATATCGCTGATGTTTATCTCGAATTTCGTGGGGGCCACCGGTGGCACACGGAACCGGGGGGGGGGGGGGGGGGAGGGGGCTTAGCCGCATTAAATGATTTAAGCCGAAACGCAAACCCCGTCGCCGACGGATTCGCAATTTACCGCATATTGTGCGACGCAAGGATCCTCGTGACACGTCGAATGTTCGCCGCTTGATATTCAGAGTGTCTTCTATTTCATCCCCGTACGCATGGATTCATTCGGTTACACGTGGAACATGGTAAAAAAAAATAGAAAAAAAACGAATACAATATGTACTTCGATCAAAAATTGTCTTTCTTTGATTTTCCAATGTTTCCCTTCGTTTCTCATTTAAACAATTTTCCAACGCGATGCGATCAAACATAGCCGGATGAAACGAGATTCCACGCGAACGTTCCAGTTTTCCACAGACGTTATAAAAATCTACATTCGAAGGGAACACAAAGGCTATTACGGTTTCGCGGTGGAATTTGACGTATCACCGTTCCACGTCGTATTTATGCCGGAAACAAATTTTCATTTTCTTCCCGCCGAATATTTCGAGAAGTTCTCGAGTTTCCTTCCGCGCGTACAACGATTTCGATCTCCCCCGGTGTCCGTGTGACGTAGATCACGCGGAAGTGTACGTTAATCTGTATCATCGATCGTAACCCCGACGGGCGAACGTTAAACTGATTTCGATACAATTCGCGTTTTCGGCTATCTATCGCAGTTACACGACGCCGTAATCGGGCAAAGAGCTCCGGGAAACCCGTTTGGCGTTTACCCCGGGCTAAGTCCCGCCGTTTGTCCTGGAATTTTCGTAAGTCGGCAAGTGGACCGTGCCAATTGCGCCACTCGTCTGGGAAACAGGGACGACGTCGTGGAAACAACTGCCGTCGAGTGCGACGGAACCGCGGACCACCGACTATTAATCTGGATTAAATAATAAAATCATTTCGAACGGATCGTCGCCAACATTTCGAACCCGCGGACACTTTGAACGGTGAAAATTCACGAATCGCGAGTATACGGAAATTTTATGTCGGATTTCAATAATTATTCGCCCGTAAATACGATGATTAATATCGCCTCGAGGTGATCGCATTAATTAGATTTATTTTTCGGGTTTTATTTGAAATTTTTATAGATTCGCGGACTGGAAATGTTAGTTTAACGATATAACAGACTCTCGATATCTTTCCACCCACTCGCGGGGCGTGCGTCGTACCGCGTTAAGTGTACGGACGGAAAGTTATCGAGTCTTTCTGTGAAATTGTTCAACTTCGGATGAAAATTTCGCTGGGAATCGTTACGGGTGTCTAACGCGATTCTAGGGGGAAAAAAAACGCTTCAGAATTCCGACCGCCGCGGGGGAGGAGGAGAAACACGAGCGAGATCACAAAGCAGATTTTTTTCGCGCGGCGTTAATTAAAGTGTGATTTTTACATTCCTGTTTTTACAAAGCCCGTGATTGCACGTTCCCGCGGTTAAACTCTTGCCGCTCGTTGCAATACGAGCGTAACGAAGTTCTCCGGCGGGGCGTGGTGGGAGGGTGGGTGGATGGGGGCGGAAAAAAAATAATAAAGGCCGGCAGGGCTCGTCATTAACTTAAATATACGCGCTTTTGTGGAAATCTACGACTCGATATTACCCTTCGGCGTGATGAAAGTAGTTGCGGCACAGCTTCACGCCCACCAGATTGTGAACGAGAATGTAAAACCCGTACAATGCCAGCGTTTTAAACACCAGCCCGGGCAGATTCCGATCCGTTAATTGCAATTTCCCGGCCAGCGAGATCGTCGCGAACACACCGAGCGACAGCAGGAAAAAACCGATCGCCACATTAGCGTACACGCAAGATATTACGTAACGATGAAGACGTTCCCTCTGCGTCCACGTGAATTTCACATCGCCGACAGCCATCGTTAACCTCTCCACGTTATAATGTATGCGGAGAAACAAGTACGACGAGAGCGGGAATCTTTTGTTTTCCGCGTTTGCGCGCGTTAATTAATTCAAAGCCGCCGAAAATTTCTATCGTGCATCAGGGGGCGGTTCGTTCGTAACTTAAGATCTGGAATTTCCTCATTCCCGCCGCGGAAACTGTCCGGGCGCACGGTATTTCTACGGTAACTGGTGAACCGTACACGTACGTACATATGCGTGGATGTATATACATATACGTATACAAGGTGAAAAATAAACTACCTGTATTCAGTCTGGCTTACCATGGGGAACACACTAAGCTCGTTTCTCCACCCGAGAGTGTTCTTTGCTTAGAGATGAAACATATTTCTACCACCTTTTCCACCTCCACCGCGTACGATTACTTTTAATTTGTTAATATCGCGGGAAAATACGAACGATATCAATTCCACGTGTTTTCTTTTTATTCCACCTACAGCTTTCGGGAATTGTATTACGTAAAATCCAGCTGAATTCTTTTATTCCTTTACAGCCAACGTTCGCGGGCGAAACATTATTTCGCCTGTCATTTTAGTGTCACCCGGTACGTGCGAGTGCGATACAGGCATTTGCAACAGCGGTACACAGAAGACGTGCATGTGGGTGTGCGGTGAGAGAAGGAGTGAGTGGGAGGGGGGAAAGAAGGACAGGAAGTGGAAGTAAGCGAGCTGGTGCAGAGGCATCCGGGACACTCCTGAGTCTGGAAGCTGCAAAACGTGTACACAGACCTCCCCCCCCCTCATCTCCTCCCTCCTTCTCTTCGTCCTTACTATCAAAACACTAGTTTCATAAAGAAATTCCACGGTCCTCGCCCCCAGGTTGAAATTAATTTCCCTTTCTTCTTTAATCAGAATTCACTCGAAAATTGCCGGAACTATGGCAAACACGAGGAGAATGGCTGGTTCCGCAAACGAGATGCGAGAAATCCCGTGTAAAGTGCCGACAAAGAAATCAGTTCCCCCTCGCTTTATCCGTGAAAAGAATTCGGCCACGTGACTTGATCTTTGAACGCCGTCCAGCGTTGTCGCGTTTCGTCAAGTAGGCGGATTATTGCTGCGAAACACCTGCCGCCGTTTTCGCGCGAAGTTTTCCAATCAACGTTTCTTCTCACCGTTATTTTTCGCTGTGAGACAGAAGAAAAATCTATGGTTTCCGTGTGTCCGCGCGTTTTACATTCTCGGATACAGGTGGGGTTTCGTAAATTAAACTTTCATAACTATGAAAATTTATAACTATAAATTTATAATTCTTCGTAACTATGTTTCTATATGTAAATAATTAAATTGCCCACTTTTCTATCTCCACTCCTTCCCTTATTTCGAACATATTTATCTAATATTTATAGATAGACTGGACCTTCGCGGCGTCCCTTCGCAGTCGAAGGGTCGATAGCACCCGCACCTTGTCCGGGCCCGAAAATTCTTCCGCCGATTAATCCTGTCGCTGACGTGTTCCCTCTCGCGTTTGCCCGTTATCCGCGATCGTAATGCCGTTCCCGCGGCACGCAAAAACCGAGTTTCATAACCGCGATAAATCCAATGACAATGCGCGGCCGCGGCACACGTCGGTGCAGCGGAATAATCAATTACCGCAGGATCATTAATTAACTCGCAAAAGTGCAACGATTTAACAGGAGAGTAACGGCTGGAGGGTTGGCCAGAAAAGGAGGGGGCATGGCGGTGGCAGTGGTAACAGGGTGGCGGTGACGAGGGTTGGGGGTGGGGGGATTGAAACAGGCCACCCTATACATACATATATACACTATATATACATATATATATATAAACCTGCCGCAATTTCGCCAGACTACGGGTTGGTCTAGCCGGTTTTTCTTGCCCGTTTTGTTAGCGTTCTTTTTTTTCTTTTCCTCCCCCCCCTACTTTTTTTTTAATCTCGCTGTACAACGTTCTCGGTACGTTGGTTAACAACGGCCAATGAAAACGTTTCATTATGCTCGTATTTCGGTCGACTCGTGTTCAGCCCGTCGCACCGAGTCGTCCGTTTATCGCGTTTGTTTACCGTTCGTTCCGCGCGCCCGTCGATTACGAGGCCGGCCGGAAATCTGCGGGAAATCATCGGCCGCCGTGTGTTTAATTCGCGATAACGCTCGTACGGTTCTTGCGAATCCGTTTCGGGGACACTTGACGCGCTCGCGCGCGGGGACAACGCGAACGCGCCGCGGAATTTTCACGTTAATTACCCGGCAGGTCAGATACACGGGTTTTCGGAAATATGGTTTCCGGGTGCGCGAGATTTCGAGTGCAGGGATTCAATTCGTCCGTGGAACCCCCCCATGGATATGTATAGCGATTGAAAACCGACCGGGGATAACCGAGATAGAGGAAAACCGGTATGGAAGATTATTATAATATTTTCGGCGATGATGAGGAGTATTTTAATAGGAATTTTTTTACTGAAAACCTCGAGGTGGATCTCGTTAGTAAGCGATGAGGATATATTATTTTTGTTCTCCCCATTATTATTTTTTTTTTCTTCTTCTACTTCTATTTTTTATCCATCGAGTTCCATACCATCACGTGAATTATCATTATAATCGTTGACGATTTATTTTCCATATTTCTAAAGCCCATATCACGTTTCTATAGGGTTACGAACACTTTTAACCTATCACCTCCTCCCCCCCACCACACGCCCTTCCATTTCCTTAACGGTGGGTTGCAACGTCAGATCGTTCGCCCTTTTACGATCGTGAATGGCCCGCATCTTATCCCCGACCCGTACCTATTAGTTCGCGGGGGATTTCATAAGATGCACGGGAACACCCGCAATTTCCTGCGTCCGCGCTGACGAATAGCTGAATTCGCCGTAATTTACGGTCGACGGGTGTACTCGCGCATTTTTCATAATCGCGAGATAATGGTCGGGAACGGGAGACGGTATTTTACATCGGAATAATGATGATTGAATCGGTCGAAAGGGAACGCGTTTGAGTTACCGCCGGGTCTGGCGACAATAATTGTCTCCAGAAAGCGTTCCCGTGTCGAAAACATTACGCGTGACGTCGCGAAAAACTATACGCCACGGGGTTAACTATAAATATTCGCCCACCGGGGGGTGGAGAAGGGGAAAAATTAACGGAAACGAACGGGAAATCGAATAAAAATGTTTACCTTACACGCCGTTGTATTTTCGTTCCGTGTAACGTGTGCACAGGCTGGGGCAAATTAGCTTGTTCGCACCGAAATCACTGGAACACGTGGAATTGAAGTTTCTTTTTTTTATATCGCGGTGTTGACTGTTCGGTGGGTGAAACAAAGTGTTTCCCCTCGGAGACTCTTAGGGGACGTTAAAAAAGAAAAAAAGGGTGTAGTACTAGGTAAAGAGAACAGCGTACAACGTTTCGACTTCACCTCTCCCACGTATTATTATTATAATTAATGTTTCGACCGTGGGACAAAGGTTTGTCGTCCGACACGTTTTATTTACGTAAATACGTATGCCTTTCTGGCAACAATGTCCCGTTGTACAAAGCTACAACGGTTGTTCGAAGGGTTGGAGGTTTGTGTATCGGTTAAATAAACGTTTCCAACGGTGAACGGGGAAAAAAAGAAATAACAATGTATGGCAGCGCCGGCACGTTTGACATGCAATTAAATTAAAACCTATGCTAATGAGGATAGGTTTCGACGTATTGCGGGCAACCGGGTTTCTATCGGGCAGGTGCTAATTCAGGCATAGATCCGCTGGTCAACCAGGATCGATCGATTGGCACGATTTAGGCGGACCGTTTGTCCGGTTTGTTTGTTTGAGTTACCGCACACGTTTGTCGTTGTGCTTGCCCTGCCCGGGCCATGTATCTATCTGTCGCGCGTCCAAAGGAAAATTCTGCTGGTTCATTGAAAGTTTAATTGAACACGCGGAAAAGCTTGTCCCGGAGAGTTTTCGCATCTAATTGAATCTCTTCCCCTCCGATAACTTCTTTCTTTCGCAATCTCTACCATTGGTATAAATAGACAGCCGGACGAATAAATGAATGGTATTCTTCGTATAATAAGCTTACGGTGGATCTCATTGAAATTTCGAGTCTTTCCCTTATCCCCCCACTCCTCTACCCACCGATCCTCTCCTTTCTCTCTGTCTCTCTCTCTCTCTCTCTCTTTCTCTCTTCGACCCATCTTCCTCTCCTGTTTTGATCACCCTTCATCCAACGCTTTCGTGAAGGTAGACGGTGTCTCTCGAGTATGCGCCCAGGATGCTCACGTAAGCAATAAGCATCCAGGCATCGTCGAAATTTGTTGCGGCCATAATGCGATTATGTTCGTCAGCGTTCTCACGTTCCCGCGCATAATGCTAGTCGAATCCGATGGGGGACCCCTGTGTATCGCTATCTGCGTGGCACGATTCACTGCCTGACGGCACCATTCAAGAAACTTCGCATGGTATTATCTGCACGGTGGAGCGAAGATGCCGCGATTCGGTAGTCAAACACTCGAATCCATCCTACAGTTTCGCAAGCCCCCTCTGTGGAATCTGTTTTCGGTTTCTTTCCACCCCTTTCGATTTCTTTTAACGTGCCTACCATTCTTCGGGAGAAATTGTGTCGGTTTTTCGACCGCCATTTCCAGAATTTTAAAGATAGCGATCTGAAACTGGTACCATTGTTTTAGTTAGGAAATTCTACGCCAGATCAATGTATAATAGTTGTACTTTTCGATAATTTAATTTTTCGCAAAAATCTGAAGGGGGTAGGTCAGGATTTTTCGCGATTTTCGTTATTCGCCCGGCATTTCCGTAATTTTTAAGATATCAAAATGATTCTTTCACTGGCTTATTTGGCTTCGGATTCCGCGTCCAAAACGTCCAGGATCATTTAAATATCTCAAAAATTGTAGAAATGGCGAAGGAATTACGAAAATTGCAAAAAATCCTGACCTACCCCCTTCAGATTTTTGCAAAAAATAAAATTTTCGAAAAGTACAACTATTATACATTGAGCTGGCGTAGAATTTCCTAACTAAAACAACGGTACCGGTTTCAGATCGCTATCTCAAAAATTGAGTGAATGCCAATCGAAAAACTGCCTTAATTTGACGAATTTTCGCGATTTTTGTAATTTCTTCGTCATTTCCGTAATTTTTGAGCTATTCAAATGATCTAAGACGTTTTCCACGCGGAAATCGAAACCGAATAAGACGGTGAAAGATTCAGATCGATATCTAAAGATTTGCGGAAATGACGAAGGAATTACGAAAATCGCGAAAAAGTGTCAAATTATGACAGTTTTTTGGTCGGCATTCGCTCAATTTTTGAGATAGCGATCTGAAATTGGTACCATTGTTTTAGTTAGGAAATTCTACGCCAGAACAATGTATAATAGTTGTACTTTTCGAAAATTTAATTTTTCGCAAAAATCTGAAGGGGGTAGGTCAGGATTTTTTGCGATTTTCGTTATTCGCCCGGAATTTCCGTAATTTTTAAGATATCAAAATGATTCTTCCACTGGCTTATTCGGCTTCCGAATCCGCGTCCAAAACGTCCAGGATCATTTAAATATCTCAAAAATTGTGGAAATGGCGAGGGAATTACGAAAATCGCGAAAAATCCTGACCTACCCCCTTCAGATTTTTGCAAAAAATAAAATTTTCGAAAAGTACAACTATTATACATTGATCTGGCGTAGAATTTCCTAACTAAAACAATGGTACCGGTTTCAGATCGCTATCTCAAAAATTGAACAAATGGCAAACAAAAAACCACATCCAGAAACTTGAAAAAATTCAATTCAAGGCCTGTCGTTCCCCTCAAATTACCATAACTTTCTTTTCGAGCTATACTCGGCCCTAGATGGTTGAAAAAATCATCCACGACCTTTTTTCTGAAAATTATCCAAAAAACAGAGTCCCCCAGTTGTTCCACGCGCTATGGTTCGCCCGCGACTGTGAATTATGCCGCGAACACGTATGTATGTACGATTTGTGTTATTCGAGCTGCACGCTGCCCTCAGCCCTATGCATGAATATCAGATGTTATTGATGTTTCAACTACTCCGCCGTTCGTTTTGTTTTTAGCTACACGCGTTCTGTTTTAACAATAAATAAATTCCCGAACACCGGAATACCGTCGATTTATATTGTTACATCGACTCTCGCGGATCAATTCGATGTCACGTGCTACAGTAACGGTACAAAGGTATTTAACAAAAAAAAAACGAAGGGGGGTGGACGAGGGAGGGGAAAGGAGAAAGAATATAAAAGAATGTGCTGAAAGGGTCCCACAATAACCACCCCCGGGGACAATACCCTCTTGTCTCCGTAGCATCGCGACAAAAACAATAAACATTCCTCCCCCCTCCCCCCACCACCGCACACCCTTCCACCTTCTCCCGATCCCTGTACTAAACGGTACTCTCATTTTTCCTTTTTTTTATTCCTACCGTCCGTGAACGATCGTTCTGTGACCGTCCTTCAGCGGATCGTATTCCCCACCGCGAAGGGTCCTTCTCCCGAAGGAAGAAGCATCCGGGGTACCCAGGAGGAGTCATTTGAATTTCGAAACATCGAGGGGATTACGTTCCGCTGCACATGCAACTTTCCACTCGCGATCTTCTTTCCATCCCTTCCCGTTCCCGTGGTATATCCTTCTTCATCCCACCCCCTCTCTCTCTATCTCTCTCTCTCTCTCTCTCCGTTCAGCACCCCTCCGAACGGATCCATCCGATGATGAGATCGGCTGGAAACGGGACGTCGACTTACTCTCCTCTCCACGGCCAGGGAAAATAATTTTTCGGTCTCGACGAAAATAATGCGCTCCTTCGGGAGAAACAAAGAGCCGGACAGAAAGGGTTAGGTATCCCCCCGATGCTGCTGCTCGCAAACGGGAGAAGAGAATGGAAGGATTTCCGCGGGTACCGGCCGTGTCGTTTGTTTGCACAAAGTACGGAGGAGGGGGGAGGGGTGGGGTGGCACGGCGAAATGTAGCGTTTCACGGGAAACGAGAGTATCAAGGGATCCACGTCCATTTCACGGTTCGTACTACGCGACGTTACGTCCGTGTACACACTCATACGGCCGCAGAAGGCACTCCGGCGACATTCGGTTTTCGACGAAAATCGCTCCGCACATACTACTACGTATGTCTATGTGTGTATGTATATGTATATATGCCTCGTGACGCGACAGGCCGCTGGATGTCTCGTATTTTACCTGGTGATCTATTTGCGGTTCCTGGATCGATCACGGTGATCGACGGAGAAAATCGGATAACGTTATGGTGTGTATTTGTAACTGTGCGGGCACGGTATATTAAATACACACGTAACACCCTTTTTGTGACTGTTAATTTGTATATTTTTATTGGTATATTTCAATTAGATTTAGTTTGAATGATGAAATTTGTATGAGGATCTCTATGTGGAATATTTTAAGTATTTGTCTTTAATCGTTTATCAGTACGTCACGGAAAATTGTCCCGAGTTATGGTGTGCATTTATGACGGTGCGACGACACGTTGTTAAATACATGAAACGGAGTGTTTCGTGCCGTGCCATTCTCACAGTTCTTTTTTTTTTCCTTTGTTTTTTATAGTGTTCGATATGAAACAGTATGGACGATCGAACATAACTTGTATCGGAAAATCGTTTCGAGTTATGACGGGTATTTATAATGGTATGAAAAGATATTATTTTATAGATCGAACAGCGACTTTTGTGTCCAGTCATTTTTACTCATTTTTTTGTTGTTCTCCCCGGCGTTCCACGCGAAACAATTTGGACAATGAAATATAACTTGTATCAGTATATGTTACGTGTCTCGTCCATCACGGGCTGCGACGAGAATCGAAACTGATACCGACGCACAATTTCACTAACATTCACTCACACGTAACACACACCTATGTACATACAATCGTATCACACGTTTCTTCGTTTCACCTGAAAATTGTATCAACCCGTTCAAGCAAAACTTTCCACAAGGATCTATATCTAATTGGCACACATCACAGAATCCTCCTCTCGCGTGATAATTTGAAAACTACCTTCGGTTGCACCATCAGCACGTGGTTGAACAGTGAATATATATCCCATGGTACGGCAATCCAGCTGATCGTTTAATCCCGTAGGCCGAACGTGGGGCCGATTAAAATCTTAGCCGAGCTTTTACGCGGTATTTACCTTTCCACGCTACGAGTTTAGTTTGGCTTGGCATGACTTGACTCGAGGCTTGCTTGCTTGCTTGCTTGCTTGCTTGTCCGTTCGCGTGGTTTGGGGTTGAAACGCGCTGATGGTAAAGTTTCCATCGGTATCACTCTCGGTGGTTGCGGTTGGTTCTCCGCATCCACCGACGAACTTCGATTATTCGCAACTTTGTCTCACCTCAGCCGGTCGATCCGTCTCGACGTGCTATCGACATAAATTAGCGGATGTCGGAGTTTCGAGATATTCAACCCTCCCACCCTCCCTCCTCCTTCTTCTTCTCCCCCTTGACATCCGTACCACCCCATGGAAATGTTTCTTCATCCCTCTTCTTTTCTGTCTATGCTCGCTCGACCGCGAGTGTCGCGGGTGTAAATCATCAAGCCGATGTTTACGCCACCGCGAACCGACGGAAGATGGAAACGGGATAGAATAGAGATCGACCGGCACCCGATACGTCGGTTGTATGAATCCTCGTTTTTTTCTTTTCTCTCTCTTTCTCTCCTTCACCCGCACCCCGTTGAATATCACCACCTATTCCTGGGAACGTCTGCAGGCATGGTTCTCCACGCCCGTGGATTTTATTGCGCGACGAAAGTGCTCTCGGAAGTTGCTTCTCTCGATTTGTGGCTTTTAGCGAGAAAGTATAGGGAGAGACAGAGAGAAAGAGAGAGAGAAAAAGGGGAGGATGGATGGTAAGTAACAACCAGCCGAAGAATATTATTAACTTTATCACGAGATTAATCGTGGTTCACGATATTCCCCTCGGGGGGTAAATTTGGAGAATTTTATATTTTCATGTTATTTTTTTTCTACGAGGAGAGGACGGGTTGATTTATAAATATTTTAAATGATCCTGATATTTAGTTTGATGGACACTTTGCAAAGGGCGGACGGAAAATGTTGCGTGTAAATATTTCAAGGGACAAGTCCGGCATTGCGAATTCATTGAAACATTTATACGTGACGTTTAACGTTTGACGATTGAAAAACGAATAGGAACGTCGAATTATTTAGAACCACCCCCCCCTCCTCTAGCCCCTCTACACCTTCAAAACCCGTGCGAACACGCGTATGTATGAAAACTGTGTTCAAATGGATCCGCGGAAATTCGCCGGGAAAATGATACATACATACATACATACATCCATATTTGCCGGGCGGCTTACGCCGGTAGAAATTTATTGTTCGATTGACGATGATTAGCCGCGGTAGAGAAATACACTTATCCTGATTTATCGTCGGACGTTAAGCGATAAATATGCAACGTTGCCGTCGGGGCGTCACATCGCGAGTGCAAATTTACAGTATCATTAATCCATTTCCGGGTCGTCGACGATGTGTTTTTTTTTCGTCAATTAACCCGCGTGCAACCTTTTTCCTCCTATTTTACACAAAAAAAAAATTATTCCGCTCTTTTTGTTTCGCTCCGACAAGCGAGTGCGCACGCGCTCCGATCCCGGAATCCGGCTTTTAATTCGTGCATTTAATCCCTCGTTCATTCGGAAACTCCATTTTTCTTTTTATCAGATTTCCATTTCAAGCATTAGCGGAACACCGGCAGGCATATACACCGTTTTCGAAGGTTTTTCCTGGTTTTAGAGAATTATCCGTGTGATCCGAAATTAATCCTTAATTACGGAGCATCTAAAATAGACCCCCCATAATTATACCTTACGACAGGGAACATGGAAGAAAGAACAAAAACGGCGAAGACGTTGCTGGGGGAAAAAGAAAATCGCGAGAAGAAAATATATATACTCTGGTATCGAGTTTTCCCTTCGTCCTCCCGCGGAATTTGCTTATTAATGGAAACTATCGTCGTTGTTTTAATATCACGATAAGCGTGCCATTACTTTTTAACGTCGCCTGGATATCAGACACGTCGTGTGCCCTGACAATGTTCAACGGGAAATCAGCCGACACTACCCGGGGTGGTATTACCGGCTTAATGCCGCGTAAGATCGTCACTTGCCGTTTAAAGCCTCTGTATCGCGGCGTGTATGTGGACCGAACGTGATGCAAACAAGATCAACGTGTAATCGGTTCGCAGACATTTGTATGCGTAATACGTTTCCGGTTATCCGGACAGATTAAATTCTCCGTTTAAGATAGTTCACGGAATTGAAATCCGCCAGGATGGAACTTTGATTCCGCAACCGTTGTACACACACTAAGTAATTGTTCACGGTTGTATGCTTCGCGGTGTGGGTAACATTTCGAATGAAAAACATATACATACATATTATAATTGTTATTGCGATCCCACGGTTCGGATTCGTTGGGTTTTAAGCTGTTTCCGTAGTCGGCGGAAATTCATGCTGTTCCGTGGGGTAATTTCCAAAGTGTTTGGGATTCGCGTACCTATACGTATACTATGTACCTCGTATTTTTATTAGTTCGTTACACGATATTAATTGTGTGGTAAACATACCGTTGTTGGAAGTCGACAAATAAACTACACGTAGAAAGGGATACATAAATTTGATTTGATGGCGGGACGAAATGTTTTACAACGCGATTCGTTTACATTCAATTATTTACTGAATTTGCACGATTCTTTATGTTACACAAAATGGAAACATATCCCCGATGAAAACATCGCTTGTATATGTAGAACGTACGATGGAAATTCGTGAAAAATTTCTAAAAGTACTCAAGAAAAATTAGAAAAATTACATAAACAATCCTTATAAAGTCTCTTCGTCTACGAGCATTTCGATTAATTAACTTTCCAATTTCAATTAAACGACGTCATTTTTTAACTCAACGAGAAACAAGTAATCCGTCATGATAAATAATACGTTTACGACAATCGACGGTGAAAAATTCACAGACACCGCGGCCCGCGGTTAATAACCGCGGAACGACGTTACGTCACGCCGTCAGCGATAGATTTAAAAATTTCACCGCCAGCCACCTCGGCATATTGCGCAAATTATCTCTTTCGGCGGACACTTGCGGGCGGTCGCGCGAAACCAAGTAACATACTGCAAATAACCGTTCCCGTTGTATTCGCAATCAACCGCGAATAATCACCGACATAAATATACGGCTCGATTTTGCCGTCTTGGCAGCGGGGCGCGCTTCTAAAATTCCGCGAATTTCTAACCGGCTTATTACGTCCCTGCCCGAGTAGTTTTCCACTTGTAATCGAAAGAAACGCGTGCGTTTTCGTCGTCCGGTCATGAATTCACCGGCAACAGAGAAAAGAGAACCGTACTTTCGTTCGCCACGTTGTTCTCCCTCTTTCCCTTCTTCTGTGTGTGCGTCTCTCTCTCTCTTACTCTTTCTCTTTCTTTCTCTCCGCAGTCCCTTTTTGTCCGGGAGGTTCCTCGTTTTAAAGTCTCGTTACGCGAGCAAGGTACGTACCTGTCCGCGTGAATTGCGGCCACGCAGACGTTACAATATCCACCGGCAACGAATACTTCCGGGCGGGCGCTAACTGGAACTCACTGCATTAAAGTTTACCCCACCGGTTCTTTCTTATCATAATCGCATTTGTGGATAATGGGGCAAGGATAATTTGTTATCGCGAGATGTCATGGAGCAGAAACTTTTTAAATTACTTCGTCTCCCCGTAGAACTTTTCTTCTCGCCGCGCCTCCTTTTTCCTCCCTTCCTCTTTCTCCCTCTCTATCCCTCTCTCTCTCTCTCTCTCTCTCTCTCTCTCTCTCTATCTTTCTCCCTGTTCGTGCTCTGTCTTGTACTTGTTCATCCCTTGTTCCGTCTGTACGTCTCTTTTTCGCCAACGATTCGTTTACGCGGCCCGGCGGTTGGAAAATACGAGCGTAGTTGGACATTCACGTATGGGAGCCGGCGTGGATATTTTTCTAACCATTATTCTCTCTTTCTCTCTCTCTCCCTCTCTCTCTCTCTTCCTTTCTCCATTCGTTCTTCTCCTCTCCCTCCAACGAGTCCGAAACGCATTCACATCGAAGACACCGCCGGCCTTAATGTATCGCGACGTCGCGAACCTTAACTTGTTTGTCTCGCGAATATCCCTTCCGGGCTACGGGATTCGGGAACCGTAATGTGTGCGATAATTCCATGGACGTCGCTACAACCGGACGACCTTTCATACGGATTTGTTTCGCCGCGGTATTCGCGGTTTGGAAACCATTCACGGAAACAGTCCGGTGGGATGGGACAAAAGGCGAGGGAGAGGGGGATGCAGAAAAGTTTTTCCGATTCGCGGAGAAATTTTAAGGGCTCGCTTGCCACGCGATAACTTCTTCGCGACAGCCAATGTTTCTTTCACTTTTCTCACGCGGAGCGGTTATGCTTCGTTCTCGTCACGTTTAACAGAGAGACGATTTGCGTGATATCACGTCGTGATACGTTGCGATTCGAGCGAGTATCTCTCTCTCTCTCTCTCTCTCGATCCCCGTCGGATGAATTTCTACGCGGGTCGTTTTGTTGTTTTTCGGTGAGGATAATAAATCAGTGTCGCGAGAAGCGACCGGAGAAAGGAGAGAATCCGATGTTGTTTCGACGTTACCCAATCCTCGCAGTGACGTTTTATACCGGAATCTACACAGGGCAGGGGGGGGGGAGAGGGAGAGAAACAAAAAAAAAGAGGGAAAAGCCTCGTCAAAAAGTGTAAAATGTAATTCACCGGTTTGCCCCGGCACGTAGCTTGTGACGAGCGACAATGCATTCCGGTACGTGCACGGCGCGCAGATACAACATTGTTTTCAGGGTTATCGGGGAATGGAAAAAATGCATCTGGCGTTATCCGGATTATTCGATTCACGGCCAGTCACCTGCGCGCGTTACGCCACGCTTCGACAGCGCGCGTGGGTGGAGGCACGAAAAAACCGATCCTAGAAGGTATTTCGACCCGTTCGCAATTTTTTTCCATCGACGTTTATTTTTTAGGTTTTTTTTTCCCTCTTTTTGTTGTTGTTGTAGCGCAGGAGAGCCCGGCACAAGGCGTTTTTGCTTTCGCAACAAGATTAAATGTACATATATATATATATATATATATTTTTTTTGTTTCGTTGTCATCCGTGGAACTTTGTAGGCTTTGCGTCGATTTCTCGTACGTCTTTTTTCAGTGTGTGTGTATTTTTTTTTTGGTTTTACGAAAGCGAAATTGGGAACGAGCTACGCGTAGAGAAAATTAATTACTGAAATGGTAATACGGTGTTATCGCGAACGTATGGAAATGCGTAAGTCTCTCCGCGCGTTTTCCCGTAGGAAAAACAACAAGTGATTTAAATATCACCCCGCGACTCGCTTGACCGTGGAGTCAAAAATATATATCCGCGGGCAATTTCAAGGCGAATTAAATCAACGTAATCAGAATTTAAATTGGAGATAGAGTCATATTACAAACTGTACTCCATTCGAGATGCTACATTAGAATATAAATTAAAGTCGATATCCGATGTTAAAAATCAACCGGGCGAACGGGACACGAGAGTGCTGGTATAATTGATCGCCCGACCGGCCCGAAAGTTTATCATTTTCGTGATTATAAATTCGTAAAATCCGTATACAGTAATTTCAGTCAACTATACACCTGTCCCGCCGGCGGCGGCGGGCAATTTATCGGGAAAGAGTTCCGCGCGATTTAACGTTAAGTTCGAAATTACGGCTGAATAAAAAATATCCCGTCGGATTATAAAATTAACGAAAACGATCTGATGCACCGTTTCGATTCTCTTCGTTTATACTATACATATAGATATACACATATATTTTGCAATACATACATACATATAATATTTTTATTTTTCATTTTAATCCATCCGAACGACCGGCAATGACACGTGTTACGGTATCATTATACGAGACGATATTTATCGCGCGATAAAGAGGCTGTTTCGGATTTGATTTACACGCAAACCGGTTGGAAATATGGTTTCCCGAACTTTTACGAACGGGTTTTCTTTGTGCCTCACGCGTACCCATGATTTATTTTTCCACGGTCTTTCTTTCCCTTTTCGCGCCGTTTCCATGAAAGAAGAGGTGTGCGTGCCTCGCAGTAAATTTTACCACTTGGTAATCCGTTTATGCAGCCCGGGCCTCTGATTTATGAGATTGTCCCGCGGTTATCGTTAGAAGGGATCCCGCTTATCTCGGGAAACTTACTTCCCATCTACCTAACGTCTCACCCAATAGACACACCTTTTAAACACCGTCCCATAGTTAATTAACTGTTTGTTTAACCAATTAATTCCCCTTTTTAAAAATCACAATATGATAAACAACAAGAAACCATTATCATATTTTTCAATCAACCATCTCCAATTTCTCCTATTAAATTCAACATCTTTACGATACATTCTTACACTTTCTTAGCTACACCGATACAAAGAAGAAGAAAAGAGAACCATATCAACTGACTAGTCGTTTACGGATTCTCGTCCGTCGGATTTCGTCACGTTCGCGTATCGACGCTCGTTATCGTCGCGAAACGAGTCGACATACAATACATACATACATACATCCCCGTTCTTCCCTCTGTATTTTTATTTATTCCCTCATCCGACCAAATCCACTCACCCATACACACACGCACACCCCCACCTACATACACACGCGGCACCGTGCGTCTTCCGACGTCGCGGGATCGATTCCATTCAAGGTTCGCGGGCTCCGAACAAACGAGCAAATGAGATTCGCGACGTAATATCGAGCACGACCCAGTTCGTCGTTTCTGCCCGCGGAGAACAATGCCGACGACCCCGCGTGTCATCGTTCGCGTATGCATTCGCACGGGGTCTGGCACATGCACGTGTATCCATGTACACACATACATACGTACATTTGTATCGCGTGTACGGTCGTAACTGCCAAGAAGGAAAGAGGCAAAGTGTTAGAGAGAGAGAGAGAAACAGAGAGAGAGAGAGAAAGAGAGGGAGAGAGAAAAAAATAAATAAAAGTAGGGGCAGAAGGGTACGTGATGCACAGCTTGATTTCTTAGCGGCGCCGTAAAAAGACGCGACGCCATTCCAAGAAACAAATCGATCCGACTCTCCGTGCACTTACACTTACGTCTTTCTTCCTCGCCGCCTTTCGTTCTTTCTTTTCCCGCTGAACCAGCTTTTCTTCGTGCTCCTCGTCGCGTGTCACATTTTTATTATTTTCTCTCTCGTCTCTCTTTCTCTCGCTGTCTTTTTCATTTTTTTTTTCGTCGGTACAGCGAGACAGCCGGAGGTGTAAAGTGTATTTGAGACTCACCCCTTCTCCCTCCCCCCAGATCTATCTATCACTCTCTCTCTCTCTCAGCTGAGTCTTCACGCGCGAGAACATGTCGAGTAGAAAAATCATACAATGGTCAGACGTTATTTCAGTCACATAATACTTGAACTTCAACGTCCCGGTGCCGACGGTGGTATATTTCGTTTCGGTGCAGTTTAAAAAATTGCTGAGAGATTGTAGTTTAAAAATGTATTCCCTCTCCCTTCCACCCCCCTCACTCATTCGCACTCTTTCTCAATGATTTCTATTAATGGTTCAATCTGTCGAAGAGCCGAACGCTGGTCTGACTATAACGGTAGATAGACTACTTCGCCTCATTGTCGCATCAATTTATTTTTATTTTTATCACTGCGACGTCGTTTGACGGAATAACAAAGGAACTTAGGAGAATTGAAAAAATTGTCCGGCAGCTAAATGTCGACTTTTTTCGCCGATATAATAATAAATCATTCGGAAGTTTTTAACGATTGACGTAGACGTTCGACGATTCCGACGAGGCGGAACGATTGTAAAACGATAGGTGGATTATTCGCGTCGACTTTCCGTGTCGGTAAACGGTTGAAGTTTCGCCCGACATCGGCATACACCGGATGAATTTTCGCGGGAAGTCCTGAGGCGTTGTTACGATGCATCGGGACCCGTTTATTTTGCTTTTCGGATGGTTTAACCTCCGCTTCCGGGATCGCGGTTACCGCGAGACGGAAGCTGAAAAACTCCGCGAAATGTGTTCTGATCAGCGAGTTACTCGTTTTCAGTTTCCGGCCGGTGACAGGCGAGCTGGTCTCTCATTTTCACGCGGGCATTTTTTTTTTATTCGACACGCCGCGTGAAACTTTCGAAATTTTTGTAGCACGTCGACGTGGCGTCGAGCGAAACGATCGCTCGTCGTTATGACGAGGCGGAGAACGCGAATAAACCGTTCCGTCGCCCGGTGAAAGGGAAGTACGAAGTAAAACAGAACTTCCCGGATCGAGATGTCGATGAATTATTCATGGGAAACAACGAAGCCGGATTTTTTAATTACCTACCGGCGTATTTGTCGGTAGACTACGAGAGATTACATCGGGATGAGCCGGTGCATAATAGATTTCCACGATTTCCACGGATTTCTATGGAAACAAAACGAGAAAA
Organism: Mimumesa dahlbomi; assembly: GCA_917499265.3. NCBI lineage: Eukaryota > Metazoa > Arthropoda > Insecta > Hymenoptera > Crabronidae > Mimumesa > Mimumesa dahlbomi. The sequence goes on along the minus strand of OU824114.1, from coordinate 2,864,881 downwards.
TTCGAAGAATTTCGCGCAGGGTAGATCATTCGCCTCGTCTTCGCGATTGATGGTGAAAACGTAGAATTTACACCGGAAGTGGATTCACCGTGAAAGCATTTCCCACTCGCGTGACAGTGTAGGCAAAAAAACACACAGTAAACAGACGAACAATGCGTGAAATCGACGAGCTCTTATATTTCCAGCTTATTCCACGTTTCGAGTCGCGTATCTTCTCCGAACGATCAACCACGCCTCGAAGAACCTTTTTACCGGCGGAAAAATTTTTCCCCGAGTGTCTTGATTTTTCCCTAGACGATCGAGAAATCATCGCGACGACGATACGGCGACGTCTCAGTTGTGTACGTTAAAAACGAACGGATTTTTCGTACGTCGGAAGAAGCTTGGAACTTTTCGAACAATTCCGTTCGTGTGGTTCTCTTCAAAAAAACAAAACGGTAAACTGGCAAGAAATCAATTTCAATTTACCAACTGGCACAACTGGATTCTTTTGAAGTTGATTCCCGTAGAATCGAAGGCAACGAAAGAGCCCCCCACCCCCCTCCTATGCAATTACGACTCATTCTTTCCGCGAAGAATCAGTCAGAATCTACAATAGAATTCCTGTCAATTTCCCGATCCGGATCTCTCTACATCTGCTCGAAGCGTTGGATTTCAAACGGTGTCTTTCATCTCCGAATCGTCTCAGCCGTCGTTCTCCCTTTTTACTTCGGCCGCCGATCCTCTTATCTGATTTCTGACGCCAATTGTACGATCCCGCGGTAAAGAAGCACTCGGGCGCCTGCGGATCCTGGAATCCTCGCGGGATCCCGGAATCCTCATTCGTACCGGGAAGCCGTTCAAGGTCACGCACGAATCTCTCAATCTTCCAGCCCGCAACCGAGAAACCCGCTCTCTCATCGACGTATAATTAAACTCCCAGTAAAAATCGAGAAACATTCACAGATTCGACGGGAACGCGGATTAAAATTGATCTCTGAATTAATCGACCTGTCGCTTGTTGATTTCGCGTTAATTATAGATTCTCATGCCATTAGGGTAATAAAAGTTTATATTATTATTGTACCCATAGAATATCAATTTTTCAAAAAGTATGACGGTATAATAGAAAATGTACTTTTCGACAACTTTACCACCGAGTATACTTCTTCTAATTATTAATTAATTCTACGTTCATCAAAATGTACCTATACACTACCAAAATTGTCTATACACACATCTACTCACACCCGAGGTATCTAGACACACATATGTTCTACGGTCAGAATATTTTTCCCCCAAATTGTCTCCCATTAACGATACGTCGAACAGGGAAGACAAAAGAAATGCAGCGGCACCTTTTGCGTGCGGTATCGAGGCCGCGGCCGATTACCGCGGGTTCTCGGCCCGATTATTACGCCGCGGGATGAGGATTTTATTGGTTAACGAATTTATGCGGCGCCTGGAGCCTCCAGTAAAATCTAATATAACGAGACACAGTTGGCACGGCTTCGCCACCTCGTAAAACATCGCGGGTGCTCCACTGGCTCGGTATACGACGCCCTGGGGACGCATGCCGGGATATTTCCACCTCCGGGAAGCGGGGAGACATGCGTCGGGACCGTAGCGTTACGCCACCCGTGTATATGCAGTTTCTTTCCTTTTTCCAAGGGACTTCTTTTTTTCCATTTTTTTCTTTCTTTCTTTCTCCCTATCAATTTAGACGGTATCATACCGCGCTGCCTCTTGAACCTTACAGACCCGCCGCGGCTAAACAGATTTCAGCCACTTCTGCTGGGTAAAAGGGTTAGCCCGCGTGATGTGGTTAAACCGTAGAAAAGGGCGGCGGCGTTAAAGGAACGGAACGTTTGCTTTTTATCGAGTTACGAACTCGGTAGCTACGATATTCAATTGCGAATTCTCCACCGTGGCAATTAACGAATCGCGAAAAGTCTCGCGATGGTATCTCCGTTATCCGATTTCCGTGGGAATTTCCATGTGGAAATAGAAATACATATTTGTATATCTATTGTTTCATTTATCGAATTATATCTGCGAAATCATATCGCGACTCTCACCTAGATACCAATTTATCGGTTACCAGTAACAATTTCTACGTCGCTGCCATTTCCTCGGATATTAATAAAAATATGAAACGAAATTCTCGAAACTACCGGTGAGCGCCAAGGTGTCGAGTAGAGCGAGCTGATTGCGAGCGGCACGCCAGATATTTTTTTTTAAACGTTCGCGAGAGTGAAGAAGTTCGGCGAAATTGGTCTTATGAAAATGCCGGGGAAATGTGAAACGGAATTCGCGCGACTACCCGTAGCTCACCGTTGGAAAACACCGTCCCCGTGGAAACGTTTTCCAACGGAACACGACAATTCTCCTGTAAGTGAACAACGTATTTCTCGCGCCATTGTACGAGAATATTACACCTGTAGCGGAGAAGACGGTTCGTTCGCGACATGGGGCGGACGGGTCAGGGGGTGGGAGGGGGAAGGGGGAAGGGGGGAGAGAGAGAGGAAAAATACGAACGAATCAAAAACACCGGACGGGAGAGAACTGCGACGTGAACGTGACGAAAACAAATAGATTCGAGAAGAGAGCAAGTAAGACGTAAGACCTCATCCGGCTTGCATTCAGACATTATTATTCTTCGGCCGAAGGATCAAGCATCCTTGGATTTTTCCTCCTCTTCTTTTCTTCCAACCGTCGCGAAAAGACCACGTTCTTAAACGACAGCGAAGTCGCGTTGGATCACCTGGCGCGCACCGTTGCAAAACGTGGATTCTTAAACTGGGAATAATTTTTCACCTTCCCGGTGACGTTCGTCGGGGAATCATGCTATTCGTATTTATTCTACATACACCTGTCCGTGTATCATGGGATACGGAACACCGTGGTGGAAAAGTGGTAGGTGATGGTGTGACGGTGTTTTTTGTAATTTTGCAGGAACGAATGTGCGTAGTCGCGAGGATTTTATTTATAAATGCACATACGTTACCGTAAACGAAACCGGGCTCGCTTTTTTTTTCGTCGATATTTGGGAAATTGTCGAAGTTACAGCTTCCGAAGCTCGTCGGTCTATAAAATATGAACTTTTCGATAAATTCTACGTTTGGTACACATATTTTCGATCGTCGAAGTTTATCGACATTGATAGTCGACTTTCACATGCTGAGAATTTGTTAAACAATCTTTAAAGAATTGCTTTTTTATATACAAAAATAAGTGTTCCCAAGATGCGAACTCACCCTTTTCCCTTTTTCCTTTTCTTGTGAACGAATCGCTATGCGTCCTTGAAAAATCCCCGTGTCAACTCGCCGCGGCGACGAGCAAATAAACAAGAAAGAAATTACCATCCCGATAAACATCGCCGGTTTTCTCGCGTGATAAATGTAATCCTCCGGCGTCCAATTACCCGGCGTCCCGTTTGCCCGACCGCGGGGTGAAAACATCCCCCTCTAAAACCCCCGGAGTCGCTTGACCGTGACAGCCATAACGGAACGATCCGCGTCCCGCGATATTTGAGTCGCTCTGTAGCGTCGGAGGAGTTAGTGGGGATAAACAAGACTGATGAGAATAGGAGCCCTTGTTATTCCGACGCCCTTTTCCCCGCCCCTCTACCCTACTACCCTTCCAACGGTGCCGATCTTTTTACTTTCCACCGCCCGACTCGTGAAGACGTGCGGAGTTAATCGGTGAGAATCGACGGGAACAAGCGGGTTCCCTTCTTCTTCTTATTTCGTTTCCTTCTTTTACTTCTTCTTTTTTTTTTCTCTACCTCTTCTTCTCCCTTGCTAACCCAACACCGTCAAGAATCAAGGCTCTCGCCCTTCGATCCAACACGCCAGACGTTTTCCTTTCCGTCCGACCTCCTCCGGATTAACGAGCCACGATGATTTCGGACTTTCCCGAGGAAAACCACTTTTCCTCATCCCCGACGGCGTGGAATTGCCGAGCAATTATGCTCTCCCTTTACTTTACCGTCGTTGACGTCCTCCTTCGTTGAATCGTTTCTCCCCGGTGTTCGTGACAATGCGTGAAAATTCGTTCGTTCCTTGTCCCCAGTTTATAGTATTATAGTTACGCTTCGATCGGAATGTTAGCGAGCTTAATCGCACGATTCATAGTGGGCGTGTGTTTTAAGGAACCTGGTGAATTTCATGGCCGACGTGCGACGTCGCGGTGACGGACGCTCAGGTTCGCGCGGCTGACCGAGAATACACGTCACTTGTTAGACGGAACAAAGAGCCCGCGTCAGTGTCGAATTAATCCTGTCGACGGTTAGATGTTGCGGGAAGACAAAGCTGCGGGGCTTCGTTCCGCGCTGTTGACAGTGGAAAAAAGCCGGGCACTTTGCGCGACGCGCAGCTCATTAAGCGGGGAAACTTAGAGCGACGCGAACAGTCACCGCTCATATTACATTTAGAGAGAATTTCTTTTTTCATTGTTTTCCAGCCAACCGGAAACTCGTCGCTGCATTCCCGGAAAATGGAGAGAGAAAGAAAGAGAGGGTGAGAGAAGAACTTTTTAACCCGCCATTCTTATCATTACGAATAACGTTCAATGTATAAAATATACAGGGTGTCCCGAAGTATCTTTCCCATGGAATCACGGAGATTATTCTATGGATAAAAATAAGAATGGAATCATGTTGATGAACACTTTGCGAATCAAATTTCCCTGTAAAACGCGAAACGTGAAATCTGACGAGAGATCGACGGAATGTTCGCGGCGTCGCCATTTTGAATCGCGAAAGTCCTAGAAATAATTATTTCACCTCGTTTCACAGTTTTCATTCAACCGTCTGACAAAAGCACTTTTGTCCAAAATTCGTACACTTCTTTCTCTCGTTTCCATCGCGCGCACAATACACGGGCACCTAGATTTTGGGCGGGAAAACCCGGGACACCCTGTACAATCACCGTCACGCGTTCATTGTGACGTTTGTAACCGTGTCGCTTCTTTAAACGCGAACGCGGGCGTGTAAATTTCAATTATACGACGTTACCTTGCGAACTCGGAATTATCCCGACGCCGTTTCTCCGTCGTGTTCGTGTAAACATTAATATTTGTCCAATTAGAACAATTTTCATCGACGTCAAAATTTTCCTCAACGACCAGGATACCGATTTACGTTCACCAGGAGTCTCGACGTATATATCCGACAGGTTGGAATGGTGTTTTCCGGAGAGGGGAAACGGGATACAGGAAACACTTCGGCCGCTCTCGTCTCTCTTTCTCTCTTTCTCGCGCGGTTCTCGCCGTTGATGATATTAATTAGCACGAAGAGAAAGCACAGATTGAACGGACGCCGTTCTATAGGCGGCCATGATACAGGTTTTATTCTCGACATTTGAATCCTTGCGGATAGACGTTGATTCGAGGTCCCTCGGTTTCGCTCGCAATCATTCCCGTCTTTTGTCCTTGCCGTCCCCTTTTGTGCCCAGTACTAATAAACCTGCCTTACCCTCCGCGCTTTCAACTAAGGAGAAAGAAGAACGAAAGACGGAAGAGTATCCGGCTGGCGTAGGTATACAAACACGTACACAACGGTGGAAAAAGGTGCTCGGTGGTTTTTATAATGCATAGCACCAGCACACGTTCGCCATGGTAAATCAGCGTGGTAATAGACGTACACGTGCGTGTACGCTTGTATCTATGTATGTATATTACACTCCCCGCCCCTTCTCCTCCCTGTTTCTATGTTTGTAAAGTGAATATATACATATATACGCACGGAAACACGTTTACAAATGTATCTGTACATTATAAAGAACGAACCCATCTTTCAACCGGGGGATAGCATTCCCGGGACTGGATCGTGTAAATACGAAAAGGAGAAAAAAAGAAGAAGGAAGAAGGAACGTGGAGTAAAGAGATATAAAAAAAACTGAAATTCGTCGGCGAGCGAACAAGATTGCTTAACTAAGACCTTAATGAGCAAGTCTTCCTTTTCAACCGGCTACCGTTACAAGGTAAAAGATCGAGCGAGATCCTTTGACTCGGATCGCGGAGCGCCAGCGATGAAAAGCTAACGAAGGCTTGTCAAAGGACAAATCCGTATCCATGCCCCCTCCCCCCTCATCCCCCTATCCCCACCCAACGATTCCGCCACAAAAATTACCGTTTCGTTTCATTTCGTCGCGTCTCGGTATCGGGGGTCAGAACCCCGTTTATTCACGGACATAATAATGATAATAATAAACAACGAGCTACCCTCCGAATTTCCTTCCGGTTGGAAATTCGATGAAAGACTTTTCTGTTTCGTCGAGAAGAGGCGGACGGAGGAATCTTTTTTGCAGGATGTTGATGATAATAATAATAAGCGACGATGGAAATAAAATCGGTATTTTTAGCGTGAATGTGGTATCAATTCTCTAACGAGACAAATATAAATCTGTTGTCTGTTTGTTTTTATATGGAGAGAGGAAACGTGACGAACAATTATCGTAAAAGAACCTGTTCGACAAATGTTCCACGTTTGTTTCGAATGTACTTACGGTCTATCGATAAACTATCAAGTGATACGTCATAGTTGATCTCGGGAAAGAAATTTTCTTTGTATCCGGGGATCGACTCTAATATCCGGGAAATTGAAAAACAGTGAAAAAGTTGGGTGAAGTTCTCGAGCGGCCCCGTCGTTGCCATTTGGGGGTTAAATTCTTAGACACTTTTTATCGTTCGATACGTTTTTGAAGAGGCTGCGGAGGAAGTGCGCCGTTAAACTATTGCATGCTTCTGCGAGTCAGTGTATACTTGAAAATACCTGGTTTCCCAAACCGCGCAACTTTCCCCGTAAATCGTACACGTTCCGCAACTTTTTCCCTTACTTTCACTTATTCTCAGGTCAAATTTTCACCGGAATTTTCGTGGATTTGACACTGGACTAACTTAGAGTGAAATGTTTAGGAAGTATCAAAAATAATGAAATTTGCTAAATATTCTTCCCCTTCTCTAATTTAATCCTTCCACCCTATATATAAGTATATATGAAACTATTAAACGTCTTGCCTGTTAACGTGCACTTAAAAATACCACGAAGAACTTTCAGCGAAGTGCTTTAAAGTCTATGGTTGAACCGAAGCGGGTGCCATGTATCACGGAAGAGTTTCTTGCGATAACGTCGAAGAATCCCCATGTTCTCTCCACTTTAGCACACTCGACGACGAGGGCTCTAACGAACCTAAGTGGTGCGAACCCCGTTTAATCCGCACTTAACCCTCGCGCTCGATGTATACACGTGAACAATCAGTTATTCCCCCCTCCACGCGTCTCATTTATCCACGACGTCGTGAAACACGCGTCGACCGACGGATATATACGTCAGTCGTTCAAGTTCGTCGAAAACGGAGTTCTTTTCGTTTCCCATTTACTCGGGAAATTGTGTGTACCATGGAATTTCATTGGGAAATTATACAGGTCGATTATTATCGATTTGGTATAGGGTTCGTGTTATAGAACATAAATACTTTGTAGAATTTTATAAATACTCGACAGCGGCTAAGATTTTCCTGGAAATCCGATCGTAACGACTCACCCGATGGAATCGACGAATAATTGATGTACAGGGTGAGTCACTAAAGTTACGACATCGACTCTGAAACGATGGGGGATGAAATTAGTCACTGGCGTGCAAGAACGTTTCCAGAGGAGTTTCAGTTAATTGAAATGTAACGGATTAGTTAGTTCATAAACGAATGTCGAGAAAATTTCATTATAACCTGAATATACGACGATCATAATAATTCTATAGTAAAATAGGGGAGGAATACTAAAAAACCCAATATATTACAGTACTCAAAAAAGTTTTCAATCACTCCACCCTTTAACTTCGTCCAATATAACGTAACAATCAGCACAGGTACACTAACGACAGAAAATCTGTATTTTACAGAATCTTCTCGAGTGTCTCGACAGTTCGATCGAAATTGCGCGAAAGGAGACACAATTTTTCAGTACACAGCAAATCGGTACATCGGGCAAATATTAGAACGAAGAACTTTCCACGAGCGTGCCACCCGATACAAGATATCCTCGGGTACCGTGTCCCGACGGCAAACTCCGAGTAAACGTTATACATAACGGAACGACAGACGGTGTGGGAGAGGGGGGGGGAGGGGTGAAACTCAAAGGAAACCGAATCGATACGGTCCAGCGGCTATAAAGTTTCTACGTGTCGGCGGTAATAGCGACTTCAGGTACGTGAACTTCGTTTAATCCTGACACCGTGCCGGTCAGATTATACCAGGTAAACGAGGGAAGAATCGTGCACGACGATTCCCGTTGACGAAAGGACCGACGTCGACGACGTCGACGACGACGACGTTAAGGTAGACCGGGCCACGTCGCAGGATTTCTTTTGCTAGCGAGACGTAACACCGTGCTCCTATCATCCCGGCCCCTACGATTTTCGTTCACGTGAGAAAACATCGACGATGGTAGCCGTCGTCGACGAACGAGCTGCGAAAAAGCCTCGAGAAATCGAGAGAAAAGAAATGAAAAAGAGAAAGAGAGAGAAAGAGAGGCGGGTGTGGTTGATGAAGAGATAAAAACGGTGGAGGAAGATTCTAAAGTAAGAGAGAAAAAGAGAGAGAGAGAGAGAGAGAGAGAGGGAGATAAAGAGAGGGAAACGGAAAAAGAGGCGAGGAAGGTAGGATGGACGAATAAAGAGAAAAAGTGGGAGAAACGGGTAGGGAGAAGCTTGTGGCGAGAATTTCTTGTTCGTATCCATCGAGAGGGTTTCTCCACCTCGAAACTCTGTCCTCGCACACGGCCGCTTCTTAAGTTAATGGAACTTTGGAGAACTCTCTTCCATCTTCGTTCGTGAGAGCTACTTCGGCAGAGGAGCACGCGACTTACCAGCAACGATGAATATTGTTAAATTTTCGACTGGAAATTGGACCCGAAACGATTCCTGGAAAAATCCCTGACGAGCTTTCGGCGTACATTTTGATCGGTCCGTGTGATAACGGATTTTTCTACCGGAGTTTTTAATTTACTTTGACGGAAACGAAGGGACACGTGTTTTCTCACGGGGGTGAACAAAATCTTGTCGGGTTTTAACGCGTTACACGATGGTTCAAAAAAAATGTTATAGAATATAATTCTTTATGTAATCCAGCAGCCACAGAAACTTTTTGAAAAACTGCCACCGGGCCAGTGTTAATATTATTTCACGATATTTATGGGGGCGTAAGTTTTGACAGGTGTACTTACATAATTTATCGCCGGGAATTTATCAACTTTTACCCCGTCACTTTCGCACGAACACACTCGTAGCTCCACCCTCGTCGCGAACCTTGACCCGAGAGAACTTCGATCGCATTCCTCATATCAAATGTCGTCCCCCCCCCCCGAGCTGCCGATGAGAAGAACCTCGCAGAGGGATGAAAAAGAGAAAGTTCACCCCCCGTCCCGTCGAAATTTCGAAATACCGTCGCGGCGACGGGAGCGTCGACGGAACGTGGCACGGGAGACAATACGACTCGGAGCCAATAAATTAAAGACGCCGCGTTTTAGCGAGAGACGGTCAATCCCTTTGGCGAAAGGGCGAGGAAAAATCTGCTTTTTCCACGGCGACTGGGAAAAAGAAACGGGAGGAAGACGCGGAGCTTAGTTCGAAGACCGGTTTGTTCGTTACACGGAGCTCAGCATCTGTCGACGTGGTAACTGTCACTCGTCGGGACGACGAAAAAATTCTATATTGCTTCTCTTTTTCGAGAGAGGCGTACTTTCCAACGATTTTCCACTTATTCTAGCGAGATACTCTGCGATTTTTACGAATAGGATAGAAGGAGACGATTGGTTGTTCACACTTAAATTAGGTCACACGAGAATTTTATATAACTATTTTTTATCTTCGTTTAAAATACTGTACGTTAAATTTGTTTTCCGAAAACAAAACGGAGCGCTTTGAATTTCTGCTTGTGTTATTTCTGAATATTTTTTTTCCATTTCATTTACGCTGGCACGAGGAATTCTAATTTTGAGTTTGAACCTTTTCGGTATGTGTGTATAACTGGTAAATGTTTAATTAGATTTATTTGCTGCAACATGAAGATAAAATATTTTTCATAACATCATGGAATATTTAAATGGTAGGTAGCTCGCATAAATTTTCGAATATTTTCGTACTTCGGAACTTCCGTTAGGGGTAGTTTTAATATAGGGGTTCGATCCCATATATGCGGGGATACTTCTGAGTCTTAGCACTCCGAGCCCAGAAGCTGTGCGGAGTTCGATGACTCCCTGAAAGCTGAGCTTTATATCACGGACGCCGAATAAATCGAGCAGGCTGCGGATCCTCCGACCTTATCACGCTTACGGCTTCGGCTTATCGGCTCCTGTTTGTCTTGTAACACCGAATTCACGAGCGGAATCGGAACTTTGGCCCCCTCCCCCACAGAAAACTGTCATTCCGAACGACCTCGTGCTCACAGACATTTTTTATCATATTTAATGTCGAATGCTGTAAAACATACTGATTGAGTTTCTTGAATTTCTACATATCGAAATTTCATGCTTCGAAATTTCTACGTATCGAAATTCCATGCTTTAAAATTTCTACGTATCGCAATTCCATGCTTTGAAATTTCTACGTATCGAAATGCCAGGCTTTGAAATTTCTACGCATCGAAATTCCATGCTTTGAAATTTCTACGCCTCGAAATAGGAGGCTTTGAAATTTCTACGCATCGAAATTCCCTGCTTTGAAACTTCTACGTATCGAAATACTATACTTTGAAATTTTTATGCATCGAAATTCCATGCTTTGAAATTTCTACGTATCGAAATTTCCATGCATCAAACATTCAGTGAAATTTTATTGCGCTGATTCGAAGAAAGCCTGGTTATCTTGACGTATCGTGTTATAAACCGTGCGAGAATACCGCTGAAAATTGTTAACTGTCCGCAAACGAAGGCTGCGGTATCACAGAATTCAATTACACTTGCCGTCTGATCGATGTGCGTTATGCTGACACAACATTGGTCAGACGAAAATTCATTGATCAGCCCATCGTGACAGTATCTGTCTCTACTTGCGGACACGCTGGATGGCAGGAGCCAATTACGTAAAGGGCTTTGAATCAAATACGGAATGGATCGGCCGAATAAGCCGGCAATGCTACAGAGAACAGCCACCCGTGTGCTTCCAAGACCCTCCTCGAGTTCGACGGGTTCTCCCTTTCCGTCTGGCTCGCAGAAAATGGGATCGGTAATTACTCGACAATCAATTTGGCTATTAATAGCATCTAACAAACTGTCGAACTTACCGATAAACGGCGTCCAGTCACCGCTCGAAATTCAATCCTCTATTGCTCATGATTCCGCGATAAATCAACTGTGTATTGGATCGATAATCAATACGTGGATCGTAGTACCGTATTGAAAATCTTGTTGCTAGAAGCACAAAAAAAGAAGGAAAGAAAAAACAACACGACCGCAAGAGAAGCTGACCATTAACTCCGTCCTATTTACGGGTAAATAAATCGAGACCGTTTATTAAATCGATAATCAATGCCGGAGAGTTGGGAAGTTCACGTAAGTAGAATACGATCGTTTTAGATCAGACGTGAACTTTCGAACGATCATTATCGGAGACGACCACGGTTTCAGAGTGGAATAAAAATATACACCGGGACGTGGTTTTGACGTGAAGTTTGACACGAGGTATGATGCTGAAGGTAGCAAATTGATATAAAACAAACCGTGTAAATATAGTGACACAGAAACGGCGAAGAGTGGACGTTTTTCGCACGCCATTGACATAGTTCTAGAGATACCGACGCGAATATCATACCATTGTGTGTATCCAGTGTGATATTCCACGCGGGAAACGCGTATAATAATGGATTTCACGATTTTTTAATTTTTCGCAAAATTTGAAGGTTTTCCGTCCAGACTTTTTACGATTTTCGTTTTTCCTCTGCCATTTTCGCAATTTTTTCAGTTATCAATCTGAATCTTGTTCGAGCGTATCCCGCTTGAAATTGAGCATCGAAAACACTATCGTCCATTTTATTATCTCAAAAACTGTTGAAACAGCGAGCGGAAGGTACAAAATTGCAAAAAAAATCCTGACCTAGTACCTTGAAATTTGGCGAAAAATTAACAAATCGGAGATAGAAATTGTTATACACGTTTCCGGCGTGGAATTTCGCACGGAACACGATGGCGGTGGTATCGAATCGATATTCCCAAATTCGTGCACACCACCGGCGGAAAACTTCAACGGGAAATTCGAGGAAAATTCGACACACGCTTTATTCGGCTCGAGCCGCTACATTGTCGCTGCACTTTGTCTCGCGGCGAAAAAAAAACGTCTGGATCACGATGCTCGTCTTCTTGGATCCGTTCTGACTCAATGGGAAATAGGATAAAAGTGATAGAGACAGGTGAAACGTGGCCCCTCTTACTTACGAACTTTTATCCGTGCGACAAAAGATCGTCAGCTCTTTTGAACCTGTCTTTTAATGACATCATCCATCATTAAGTGATCATTAAACTTTCATATCTCGCAGTACTACACCGGTTCCCTCCTCTCTTTATCTCGATTTCTGTCATAAATTACGTCGCGAAAATTGTATTGTATTTTCCAAAAGGGACGATTATCTCTTAAAATATTAATACACAAAGGGAAACAGCGTAGTCGAATAAACGTAACAATCAATTTCGTTAATTATCCAGCATTATTTAACGCTATCTCTCACCGAACCCATTATCGTTCTTCCTGTATAATGATTATCTCTCGTCGATACTATTTCCACCGTATTTCCGGCTTCCACCGTGGAAACTTATTAACCCGTTACGTTGAAGTGTGTATCGGAATCGAACGTTAGAGAGGAACGAAAAATCTTCAGAACGTAACTCCGCGGAAGTAAGTATTTCTTTTAATTCGATAACAATGTTCCAGCATTCTCTGTCTGCAGAGACGTTCTAAAGAAATATTATTAAGTTCTCCGCCCCTCACTCCCCCCTCCTCCAATGGTATCATTAATCACCGTACCGTTGGGTGGTCGTTAAAATTTTCTTTCCTATTGATTCGTTCTGCCGGAGAAATGTAATTCATTAGTTTCTGATAAATTATCGCATGATCGCGACCGGACGTTGGCAAATTACATTTCTATGTACATACACACATACATACACACATACGTACATAGATACGTACAAACTAATTGGGACCACCGACAGCGAACGTGGCCGTGGTACGCGTGTAAACCTGTAACCCCCGTACTTTGTCTTCCTGTCTCGTCACGTTTCCATCGGGACAAGGTAAGAACGTGGTGTATCGAAAACCGACGCGTTCCGCCGACACGTCGGAAAAGACAAAAGGTTCCAAGCGGGACTAGGTACCGAGGACTCGGATATACACGGACGAGATAGATAGAGAGACCGCGGGCGGCTTTGAGAGAAAGATAGAAAAAGATCTCGGAGGACGGGTAAGAACCGCCGCGGATAAAGAGTTTATACTCGAAATCCGTTTCGGTATAATACGCGATTTTGTCAGCTGGAATTCCAAGGGAATCGAGTTACGTCGCGAAGAGTACGTCTACGAAACCGGCTGAGTGGTTGTTTCCCAGCTGCGCTGTGCTCGACGCTAGACGAGCTGAGGAAAATAGTGAAACGGTCAATATGACAAAGACACGAGAGAATTTAACTAGCGACCGTGACACCGGCTACTTTCGCGAGAAATAATTCGAGTTTAAACGGCCGTGGCAATTCACCGTCACCCGCCACGACTCCATTTTACGACTGCGGTCCGGGGGAAATAAGTAGCGGGTAATTGATGAAAAGTATTGGAATTATCGCTGAGAACATTTTGGGATTATTTTGGAACTATCGCGGGTTGTGGATTTCGTGTGAAACGTTAGGGATGAATTTTATCAAAATTTTTCCTAGTGGATTCCTTGGAATTAAAAAAGGAAATTTGGAAATTTAATTTGTGATTTCTGTTATCGACAAATAGAGAGGCTAGGTAAATATATATCCGGTAAACCATCGATTCGCCGGTGCTTCTCAGGAATTTCGTCTAAACCGCGCACACAAACGAGGGAAATAAAAGAAGTCGGTAAAGAACAGACAAACAGGTAGGAAGTAGAATAAGACAAAACGGTCGAACGACTTGAATATCCGTGGTACCTACTTCCCGGAGTCTTATCGAGCCGCGGCAAAAAGAATCCCAGATGATTCCCCGGGAAAGAACTTTTTAATTACCGGGCTCGCGATAATAGTTTCGAGTTCGGGCCGTGGAAAAATTCCACGAAACATCGATCGGTTCGTTGGCAAGTAGGTAAAGAAGTCTTTCTTTAGCCAATAGCAACACGAACTCCGCAAACGGAACTCGGATAACACGTACCGAAAGATCTCTCTAAAAGAGACCGAGAGAAAGAAAGAAAGAAAGAGAGAACGCGATAGAACGAGAGAGAGAGAGTGGGCTCTCTCGGCTTATGTTAATACGCCATTAAATTCTTATCACTCGGCAGATCGTAAATGAATCCGCGACGCGAATTCTAGGCACGTCTCGTTTTGGTACTCTCGATTCGCCCGCGGCATGGGGTTACGGGTCGGGAGGGATGCTGCGAGGACGCCGTAGGTGGTTGCTGCGGTCGTGGCGAAGCGGGTTGGTGGCCGCGGATCCCTGGTATGGGGGGGACGTCGAGTAGCACCGGGTCATCTCCGACGCCGTAAAAAAAAAAAAAAAGAAAAAAAAACGAGAGAGAGAGAGAGAGAGAGAGTCAGATAGAGGGAGAGAAGAGAGAAGGAAAGAGACAAAGGGACGAAAAACGTGGCAGTCGGGGCGTGTACTCCCTCGCTTGCTAAATTCAGAGAGGGAAGTGGCTGGGGTGTTCGTTAAAATTTCAACTTGCATCGGTAACCTCCTCACCCCCTTCCTCCACCCTTCTCACCAACACCACCACCAGTCGGCCTCACTCTTTCAGAGCCTGCAGCATCTACCTGTCCCTTTTTCACTCTTTCATCCCACGGAACGGGGATAAGTTCCCGCGCCTGGAATAACTGGCGCGCGATTAAAAGCCCCCGGCGGCCACCCCGAGCTTGTACCGAGAATTATTCACGGGATTCGAACAGATAGTACTCGATCCCCGGCGCCCGGCGTTCTGTGTGTTTAGATATGCAGTCGTTTAAAGCGATACACGCAGTCGGTACGAAATATACAGGTGGTCCTGTTCGGGAAATCGATGGACCGAGCGTTAGGTTGTTTCCCGTATGAAACGTCCGATTTTCCAATGACGAGCTATTTTTATTGTATCTTTTTGTTTTTTTCATTTTACGAATAAAAGCATCCTGGTGTCTATTTCAAATGGGTTATTTTTAGAGGATAGAATTCCGGAGGATTTTTTTTTAACACGTTTTTATTTTAATTATCCTGATCAACGGACATGAACGATTTTTACACGGTTTTCATTTCGGCGTTAATCAACGTGATTTTTTAGAGCATATTTTTTCGTGTGTTCACGAAAGTGGAACCGATAGGGTTTCTACGTTTTATTTTCTACCATTTGTTGTTGTTGTTGCTGGTGGTGGTGGTGGTAGTGCTATCGCATCGCGAGAAACGATACTGCAAACGGATGGAACCGAACGTATTTCCACGGGAACTTTCGCGCGATACACGTGTAACTCGTAGAGGGGTATTACAAAGTTATTAAGCCGGCCGGATGTGATACTTTGTGACACGAACTCGTGCGTACATAATTAACAAGCGGTACCGGTGTTATTAACGCCGGAACCGGTGAGATAATGCAAAACGACAGAAATGACGTTGGATGTAATAAATCTTAATTAAACGCATCGTAATAAACGTTCTGGATGCGGCTCCGTGCCCGGCTGGATCAAAGTACCGAAGAGAGAGAGAGAGAGAGAGAGAGAGAGAAAGGGGGAGAAACAGAGGGATAGCAAGAGGGAAAAAAAACGTCAGGATCGCGGGTTCTCGTGCCATTCGCGAGGCAATCGCTGGGAAACAAAAGAGCGAAACGGAACAGAAGGAGGAACTCGAAGAAATTAAGCAAATGGCAAAGAATAACCTCGAAACGCGGAGGAAAGGCACTCGGTGAAACGAGGGTGGAACTTAAGTGAGTCATAGAAAAGGGACGGCGTGGGGTGGGGGGAGAAAAAAGCATTGGGGATTCTGGAGAATCGTGAGTGCCGGTTTATCGAGCGACTTAACTGGAACAAAGAGATAAAACAATAAGAAAACCGAGGGGTAACGAGAGCGAAAGTTTTCCGAAACTCGAACTTAAGATTGCGGTTTTCGAGAGTACGTTTTAAACGTTTCGATTCCGTTCATCCGGATCGTTGAAAAAAAATGTGGGATCACGTCGATAGAATCATAAATACTATGATATACATATACATATTTATATACATATCTTTTCAAATAGTAACTTCTACCGAGCGAGTAGAAAATTTCCATAGAACGTTTCCCCGGGGGAGAAAGTATTTCCGAAAACACTTCATTCCTTTTTTCATTTTTAATTATTCCCCGGTCCGAGTTGACCGCGTACGAATCGAAGCCCCGGAATACTTTCGAACTCGCAACGGTGTTTCGAACTTCGACCGGGAATAATTAAAACGACGACGGGTAAACCGTCCCCGCAAACGGTTACCTTCCGCGGGGGAAAAAAAATTCGTCTTGTTTTCGCGTAGCGAGCAGTCGCCCCCAAGTTTCTTCTCCTTCTTTTTTTTCTCATCCGAAATGTATGCGCGCGAGACCGCAGCGTCCGATACGTTTAACAACGGTCTCAGATTTAAATTAAAAAAAAAAGATACTTCGCCGTCGAAACTCTCCGTTTCCCTGTTACTTGGTAAATATTGATTCTATTGCGAAGCCTATCCGCTTTTCCGGCGACTCGGAAAAATGCCGTAGGAAAGTCGGTGGTAAATGTATTTTCCCTTGACTGCGATCGATACTATTTGGTAACCCGACCCGAAAGAACCATTCGATTCCGGGGCCGTACGAACGGGATTCACGAAACAATTGAATCGTCGTCTCCGATGTGTACCGTGATGCCGACAAAGGGTTCCCCGTACTTTCTTCGGGTTCCCCCGTGCCGAATTACGCGGAGACAGTTTAAGGCACGGGTCAGTAGTTGTTTCAACGGCATCGTCGTTCAGGAGATTCAGGAGACCTCTCTCTCTCTCTCACTCTCTCTCTTTCTCTCTCTCTCTCCCGCTTTTCTGTTCCTATATCGGACTCCCACGGGCATCCCGGGGGCCCGTAGTTTCGCGTTTCCTAGCATTTACACATCGCCTGGGACACGAATACACACATACCCACATACACAAAAATACATACATATACACCGTGTTGTATAAAGTAAGCGCGTTTTACAGTAGAAGTGGAAACCCGAGAGAAACTCTGCGGAAGTACGCTAAAGGGAGAGAGAGAAAGAAGGGGAGGGGGCAACGGGACAAAGAAAAATAGACGTACTCTCCTATCGCTGCCAGCACGGTTATTTGTCTAAGGAAACGAATATTTTGCTATTCGCGTGCGTGCACGTCACGTGGACCACCGAGCGCCCCCGTTCTCTCTCGCGAATAAAGTGGTGCAAAGTGGGGCCACGTGAATGTCACCCTTGGGGGAATTTCTGACGACCCGTTATGATCTATTCGTGATGTTCCGGAGGAGTGGGGAGGTTTGGATAAATAATAGGTAATCTGTGCGGCGAGGTGTAACGATACGTTTATCGAGAGGAGAGGGGGGGGCAGAGTTTATAGGGCAAACGAGAATTTCGATACGTAATGAAACGAAGATTTAAATAATTAACCGAGGTCCGTGGTTAATCGCGCGAAGTTAGTTTTTAAGCCGCGTCCGTCGGGTTTACATCCTTTCACGGTCGAATTAACGGGTATCGCATTAAAATAACAGGTAAAATTTCGATAAATACACATAATATCGCGGCGAGTAATTGGTAGAATAAATGATAAACGCGTGCGTATTATTTGCATGGACATGGATGTTGTTGTATCGCTCGCGTGCACGATTATGCGATGGATAATTTATTTCGCGCAAATAGAAACGCGAACGGACGCGAGCACGTTTATCGGTGTAATTTTATTTCCGCTATGTAATAATATCATAGGTATAGACATAGATAGAGCTGTGGGACAGGGGGGAGGGGGAGGAAGAGGAGGGAACAAAACCAACGCGAAAATAAAGGTGAAGAGAACCGCGAACCGCAGATTTTTCGTACGGATGGACTATTCATATTTTCCGGGACGCGGCGCGAGATATTTTTTTCATAACCATACATACACACAGGGGTTGTTTTGCCGCGATAGTTGCGCGTCGGTGTAATGACTGAAACTTTTTCAAACCTGGCACACCGTGGCCGCAGACGATGCGAATTATTAAAACGATGTCTGTGACTAAAACTTCCGAAAACGGTGAAATAAAGTCTCGAGTAGTTTTCGAAATAATTAAAGGGAATCCATGGGACTTTAACAGGAAACGGAAGGTGGAGAAGAAGGAGGGGGGGGAGGGGGAAAGTACCGTGTAATATTCGTACCTACAAAAATTTCTAAAATACAACGATATTCCACGCGCACTGCGGATTATTATACTGACAACACCAGGGTGAGAGACGCTCGGTAAAATGTAAATTAAATTCACCACAAATATTCGCCAAATATTATTACGTATGCACAATGAATTTCCCTTCCACCCGTGGATGATTCGCGTCGAGTACGTAGGAATATCAAAGCGGAACGAAGTGCTTAAACTATTTTTCAATCGGTTCTCGGTACCAGGCCAACCAGCCAGCCAGTCAGAGTATTACCAGGTCAGCGTGTTACCGTAAATGCCGGATAAAACGCGCGAACGAGGGTAAATACAGAAAATATATACATAAACGACCCGCGTATACACCGCCGTGGTAAACTTCCAATCGATAGATAATAATAATAATCATAATAATAATAATATCTAGTGCTCGAGATTGCATATCGTGTTACACGAATTGCGCCCACTCTATCGCTTGATTGCCCGACGGCCATTTATGACGCCAATTTCCCTATTCTCGATACTGAAATACAGGGAATATTAAAACATCGACTGGTAGGGTGGTAACTGGGGGGGTTGCCGGGGGGGGGGTAAAAGTCGAGAGTGCATATGGCACAGTCAATGGAATCGTAATGCGTAAACCAACGTCGGTACACGTACACAGCAAAGCATTCTATGTATAAAGGTGTACGTACACTGACTGCGAAGTTATTCTACCTGCAACGGATCTTCCATCTCTCCTATTTTTATTTCCCCCTCCCACCTCTATTCACCTCTGTCCCCCCTATCACGTAGGTAAAGAAATTATTTATACTAATCCGCGGGATCGAATCGGAATTGTTTCTGTTTATACAAGGCGAACTGGTAACGACGAATCCCGACAAATCGGAAACAAACGGGAAATGGAAATCGCCTGTTAAATCGAAAACTGCGACTTACGGCGCACGGATTTTCCACGATTTTCCCGCGGTGTTACCGGAGTTCGACGGCGATCGTCGCGGATCGGTACTTCGGTGTCTGTTTTGCAATTGTAGAGTGCGCTGATCTCTTTAATAGGTCGATGAAATCAGTGGGGAGACAGGAATGTCTGAGTAGTTTAGATAGTTTGAGTAGATGCGACGTGGGGATTTTATTGTATCTTTCGAGGTATCGCGGTTTTATCGTACTTCGCTGTTTTTTTTCGCAGTTTCATTAGCACATTTTGGACCGGCAATTTTTGGGGTAAATACACTGATCTCGGGGCAATCGAATAAACGGTAAATGGGAACGTGTGTATCAACGTTTCATTGGTGAACGAGATACGCGTGTGATACTTTATTTATGCAATGAAATGTTTTTTAGGGACTGAAACGTTCCTCGAATCAAAAGCTGCCGCGCGAGCGTTTGCACGGACGGATGATGAAAACTGCGATGAAATTGTAAAAGAGCATAAAGATGCGAATGGTTAAAAACAAAATTAAATTTGAAGATATAAAAATGAATCGCTGTTTTCGGACACTTTTTGTGATTCCACTGAATAGACAAAACCGTGCGATTCGATGCTTTGACGAGCGTTAATTAAAAAATGATTTTTTTAAAAGTCTATACGTATTTTCTATATTGTTGTCAATTTTCCGAAATCGTTAAGCGATATAAATTCGGCACGCGTAAAGCTCGATGTTAAGTACTAATTACTTTATCCTCACCTCGACGTAGACATCATACACCGCGCGTTAAAACTGCCGGCAAACGATCATCAAAGCGGTACCGTCGCCGTCGCCACTTCAGCGAATCGATTTCCCGCGGAAAACTCGCGGATGCAGTTACGAATTTCGATGCAGTTTTCGGCGGCGATACGGTTTCTCTTTCTTTTTTTCACCCCACCCCCCACCGTGTTTTTTTTCTATATTAAACTCAACGGTTATATCTCGCAACCAGCGTCACAGTATCCGCATTCTTCTTTAATTGCTTCGTTTCACGTCGCGACGCCCCGACCGACCGTAACCCGTCGCGTAACGACGGGCATTCAAAAACAGAAACAAAAAGGAAAGAAAGAAAAAAAAGACGGGGCGGAAAAAAAAATCCTCTCTATCTCCCGCGCGACAGAAATTATCCGGTAAACCGCGGCACACGTTCACGCAAAAGTCTGTATACATACAGGTATATAAAGAGTCGCCAAAACGTAATGCAAAAAATCCACGGATCATCGTTACTCCATCGCCGCGCAGTTGCCAGCCTGCTTCTCAAACCCTTTCAAACACTTCCGCGTGTATGTATGTATGTATATCCAGAACCTCGTATACTTTTACGCGACGCTGAAGCGACCATGACGTTTGAATAAATACCCGGCTGATGTTATCATTATTATCGTTCTCCCCCTGTAACCGCTCGCGGAAAAGACCCGTGTCTATGTATGGACACGCGTTTGTATGGGTATGTCACTTGTCTGCGGCCATACGTGCATATTCTATACACCCTTTTCTGTACATACATGTTTACTCGCGCGCGCCAAATATTCCTCGCCCGACGACGTTATACGTGGCACACTTACGTATATGTACATACATACATACATACATACACGGTAACCGTATCGATATCAACGCACACCTCATCTCACAACGTTTTATGTTTGCATTCTTCTCGTTGGTCGTCGATGTGTGCGAATATTTCCCCACTTCTATCCGTGACACGGTTTCTGTATGTATATGTATGTTTGTACGCGTGGAGCACGCGTGTTTCAACGTAGACTTTATATGTACATACATACATAATCATACGCATACACATACACACATACACTGTGACCTCGCAGCGTTCGGTGTCTATACTTTCAATCCGTATGCGTTTGTTTGACGTTACACGTGTTCCGCGGTGTACAAGCCACGAACGTGCGTGTGTACGTACGTGTATCGATGCGACACGCTCGATGTTTGTATGTATCGTTGGTGTCATTGTGTACCGTACGTGTGCACACGTTCGTTCGACGCGAGAATGTCGGAGTGTTTACGTTTGTTTGCACGTATTTCCACGTCGACGGTGGTGTGTTACTTGGAACAGGATGAACGTGGGTATACGTTAGCGTGCGCGCGCGCGCACACACGCACTCTCTAACACTACCTTAGCAAGAACGCTTTAACGAACCGGGAACGCCGGAAGCGATCGCGAGCGTTGTCTTTCGTCTAATGAATGCGAAATTGAATAACATCCGTCGGTAGACATTTACCGCGGCCACGGTTCGAGTTAGTTTATCGAATTCATTCGAGGGTATCATTGGATAACACAAACCGTTCCCAACTTCATTCGCGTTCGATCTAATCGCGTTAGAGATTCCGGCTAATAGCGGTGGATATATGTATGTGTGTGTATGTGCTGTATCGCGCACTTTAGAGAGGTCCGTATTTACATGTATTTAGCTTAGAATAGCTTGCGGTCGACTAAGTGGTAGTCGATCGTTTCACCTTGTTTGAGCCTGTCTTGATTAGGTGAACGTCGAGAATAATGATATTCTTCCACCGTTTAGTTGAATAATTCGAAGGTCATTATCACCTGGGATTATAAGTAGTCTATATTTAGTACCGTTTGTTGTATTCATCTTACGTTTTCCGCAGTTTGATAATTACCAGTGTTCATCGTGGTATTTATACGTCCGCGAGTCAAGCAGCGTTTGGAAGTTCGGATTAAGAGAGACGGAGACTTGGGAAATAGTTATGATTCGAATGAAACTCTTGTGTTTCCCGTATTCGGTTTAGATTTGAAATTCCTGCAGCTCGTGGCTCCGGGGGGTGTTCGGAAATTTCTGAGTTTCCGAACTTGTAGTGCTCGGACATTTCCGCGTCTTGGTACTCCTGGCACTTCGAAATTTCTGGACTTGGGAACTTGTAGTGCCCGGAAAGTTTCCCTCTTTGTTACGTGCGCCACTCGAAAATTTCCACGCGTGGAAATATTACAACCACCCTACGGCGACGTTCGACACAAAAAAACCGCAAGATTTATATCCATAATTGTTCGAATCCCTAAGTATCCGTCTCTGTAACTTGCTGAACTCGGGGGTGTACCAGAATCAAACTGACTCATCCCTTAACCAACATCCCCGGGATGCGCTTCGACGCAAGAAACATCCCGCATCTAATTTCCCCGTACATTTAATTACCATCGCAATTACTCGTCTTATCTGCCGAAATTATTTTCCGTCCATTGTTCGCCGTTCATGGCACAAGTTAAAAGTCAAGCAATTACCCGAACCATTATCCTCTCGTGTCTTTCAACAAGTCCCTCGCCCAACCCCTTATCGACAAAGAAGCTTCTCGGACATCGGTGTAAGGGGTTTGTAAGGGGCGGAAGAGGGGGGGTGATGGGGGTGATGCTGTGGCCAGCCTGTCGCGAAACTCCCAGAAACCAGAGAAGGGGAGTTGACGGAGGGGTGAAAGGGGGGAGTGGGGGATCGTAGAAGGGGTGGAATAGGGACAGGGTGTCGGCGGGAGACTGCTACATCGTCATTGTCCCAAGAATGGAAACCAACCCTCGTCCCGCAAACAGACGCACACAAACAGCCGCAGAGTTCACAACGACAATGATGAGCGTAGGATCCTGTGCGTGCGTGTGTGTGTGTGTGTGTGAGTGCGCGCGGGCGAACATTCTCGCGTGCTCGTAGAGCGGCGCATGTACGCGTGTACTAATGGTACTAGGCACGGCTTGAGGATGACATTAAGCAGCAAGTGCAGCGGAGTGTGCATTGTCATTCCCGTTGAATGTCGTCGGTAGTGGTTATACGTATGGCGTCCCCACCCCCCCTCCTCCTCCTCCTCCTCCTCCTTCTCCTCCTTCGCCAACGTTATACGTATACTGTTCCTTCAGCAACGACTCCTCGCCCTTTCACCCTCCGACACCCCCTTTCTACCCCCTCTTCATCCTCCTAGTTCCTTTTCTTCCTCGAACCAGGTCCGATATTACTGTCTCCGTCGTGTATAAGTGTGCGGTCGGCTGTAACACCTCGCAACGGTGATTTGTTTTCCGATGTACACACCCCAGCCACTGTGTCTCTCATCCTCCCCTCCCCTCCCCTTTCCCTCATCCCATCCCATCCCCCCTGTCCCACTTCAGCGTCGTCCATTAAGTCTAATAACATTTCGATGAATGCACGCCGCGGCTATTATTAGTTATGCATTTGCATAAATGCCCGAGCAATTATTATGTGCCGCATAATTATAATACGCGGCTGCCGCGGTGCGCACGTCGTACGCGATCTCCGCAGACGCGGTTGCGGTTGGATAGTGCGGTGTGTAAAAGGTGGTGTGTGGGGGGGTAGGGAGAATGAGGGTGGAGTGAGGCGATTTGAAAGCACTCGGTTTTCAGGTGACACTTAAAGAACCGGGGTGTTGCACCATCACCGAATCGTCGTTTCGACGGAATTTACGAGGGACGAATTGATTTTCGAGGGCTACTCGGAAAGTTTTCGTTTCTTTTTCCTCGCACCTGTAATGAGACTTGTCTCGAAACACAGGTAATCAAGATTCTCTCGCGTTCGGACGGCTATAAAACGCGACGGGTGCTTTTTGTTCTCGTCGTCAGTCGACGACGACCGTGTAGAAGGGTTTAATCGAGTTTTTCTTCGTGTTTTTCTTTTTTTTTTCTGGTGCTCGTCAGCCGTGTGTTATTTCACTCGTGGTTGTATTATAATCTTGATCGATTTTTTCGCTCGTATGGAAAGGACGGGCATGAAATTGAGATAAACGATCCGGTAAGTGTGATCCAGTTAATAGTTGATAAATGATTGGACAGTGATCCGTGTAACTACGTTCGATCTCGTCGATCGAATAAATAATGCGGGCTCGCGACCCCACGGAGAAACGTAGGATTTCGGGCGGGATGACTCGTATTTACTCGTCGTCAATGTAACCCGACGCAACGGTGCTGTTTGCCACATCGTTGTTATTCGCGGTAGGGTGAATGTGAAGGGGGGAAGTGAGGGGCGAGGGGGAGGGGTTGGAATATAGAACAGACAATGCTTGCATTCGGAGAAATTAATTACTGGTTACTTTACCGTATCCGTGTAACTTGGACGCGCAACGACGTTCGCGGAATATTTCCATTATCCCGTTTCACGTTCAAGCGAACCGGTCGTCGATGACGTCGTCGTTATCGCGTTGGAAAATGAAAACGGAAGAAACTGATTTCCTCCCCTCCTCCTCTCTGTTGCTTACGGTGAATAGGATCGAACTGTGACGAGGGGAAAAAAAATTGTAGGAAACACGGAAAAATGTTTGGATAAAAAGTTGGGTATTCACGTGTCACGTTCTTGCTTGATTTTCCAACGGGGCCGACGTCGCCGTCGATCGAATTTTCGTGGTAAACCCTTAATTAAGGTTACATCGTCGTTTTCTTGCACAAGCTATTTGAAAGTTTCACGGTATCTATCGATCTGGGGGAGAGCTTTAGAAACTATCGGTTAGTCACGTCGACCGTAACGTAACCCCATATTTCTCGTTCCTTGCGCCGTTCCCGAGGAACGTTTGTTTATTTTGCCGCCGTCGATGACGTCGGCGAGTGTCCCGCATAAAATACAGGTGCTCGTCACCGTTGCGGATAAATCATCGAGTGGCGAACCGAAGGGAAAATGAAAACGAAGTGTTTCCAGTAGCGAACAAATTCCGCGATTTCCACGCGATAATTATTGTCGTTAGTCGGCGAGCACTTCTGGGTCTCTTTTTCAAGGGGCTCGTTTGTTTAAAAACGTCTCCGTGAATTGTATGTACGTGTAGGACTCGAGTTTATGAGTTTGTTCGAGAATCACCGAGGGAAAAAAAAATCTCAGGTAGGTACGGCCCAAGAGAAGAGAAATCTTTTCCATTGAGAACCGTTCGCGTCGTTCCTAGTAGTGATTACCAAATCGTTGAAGAACAAAACATATTCTATTAAATCCCCGTCCCTTAATCGATACACCGGAAACAAGTGGAATCCGAGAAATTGGAATACAGAATCGAGGATAAAAATCTCAACTTTTCTCTCTACACCGAACATCATAGTTCGACACAACGGAAATTTGCAAAAAAAAAAGGAAACACACAATGATAAAAGTTCCGCAAACGTTCCTCGTTTAACCCCATAACATTCGTATTAACCCGTCCTACGATCGACACAAATATCACCGTCAGCAAAACCGTACGGTACGTTTTCATTTTACAAAACTTTTCTCCCCCGACCTGGAGAATCCAGGAAACCGTCGATTATTCGTCTCGAGGAAGAGGAAATCTTAGATTATAATCCCCCGGTTGTATTTCGAGGGCTGCATTTTGTTTCACAGAGCTACCCCTAGGCCAGTATCGTTTACTTCCCAACCCCATGACGATATCGATTGCAATCCACTGTATTCCTTCTCTCCTTCTCTCTTTCTCCCTCTCTCTCTTTCTCTTCCACTCCTCTCTATCGCTTCATCCCCTCCGTGTTTCGTGAAACAGTCGCTTTTACATTTCCCGTTGACTCACCATAGGATCCAGCGGGTTTCCACGGATTATTTGGCAGCACGCCATCTTAGATTGCACTTTCCCGATAATTCGGCACGCCGCGTCGGGTATTCTTTGCGCCCTCGTTGGGCCCCCGAACCATCGCCCACGGTGAATGCCGGGTCCTTTTATGGTTGTATACGATTATCGTCGCCGCTAACAATACGTGTGTTGTCGGTGTGCGTGCGACACAACGTCACGGCGAGGAATTACATTAAGCCTTCCGTTGAACCGACGACGTTTCGTCCACTTCGACGCATTCCGTGTAATAAATTCCGCATCCTGGTAGCAACGTTGTCCAGGGGGGGGAGGTGATATAATCGAAGGGTACGGCCGAGGAGAGACATTTAAAATTCATCGACGTCTCGCAGGGAAGCGAATCCGATGGCTGGAAAATTAAATCTTACGACGGTCTATATTCTGTGGCGAATAGAACACCTGCGGCGACGGCGTCTACGGTTTTCTTGCCAATCGTCTTTGTCGCGGTGTTTTATCAAATGAACGTATTTCCCTGTTCGTTTTTTTGCATTTTTTGTCAATTTTTTTTCTTTTTGAATCGAATATTGGGAAAATAGTAGCCACCGGTTTGCAGAATTTTAGAAAATATTGCGCCAGTGACGGCGGGTCCAGGAAAGAATTTTTTCGTGTTTTTATTTTCATCGGGAAGATGAAAAATTTGCAATTCAAAATACCAATCAAGGGAGTATTGATATTTGTGTACGCCGGTGACTGGCAAAGTGACCCAAGTTGTTATTACAATGTAGATCGATGTAAGGGAAAGTAAGTGATTTATTCCGTTTTTTTTTTGTCCAATTTTTTGCTCCGACGATTTTCATAATTATACAACGGTGACGCGCGGGAATACTCGAACACCATGGTACATACCTGTTAATTATCTCTTTGCACGTGAATCGATTACAGAGTGAACCAATATTCCTCCGATCAAAAAACCAGTCTAGGTACTCGTTCGCTTTCTAATTGTTTCTTATAAAAAAGAAATTATTCCATGAATACCATGGTGCTCGAATAACACAACATAATAATAAGACCACGTTTTCCACGTACAAGGTGTTATTTTCATCCTACTACCTGTCGAATCAAAATCCGTCCCGTTGGTCGCTCTGAGGAAAACAATCCTTAATGTAGCTGTAAAGATTCCTTTTTTTTTTAATCTATGGTACGTCGGATCCAGTGACGTACAACGTCGCGATCGCAGATAGAAACCGCGACTTAATTTTTCCCGCAGACAATTGCCGGGGCCGCGTCGTTGCGGCAACGAAGGCGACGCCCCTGATAACGCTTATGACGCATCGCGGCGGCGATAAGGCGGCCGTTCTTAAAAATATTACGCCCGCGGACTCGGCGCCGTCAGACGTCGCCACGAATTATGATGACGCAACCGCGAGAAAAACCGAGCGAGGGAACGAGGCAACGGGTGGAAACACGAACCGCGAGGAATAAAACCGAGGAAAGTTTGATTTTCTTTTCTATTTATTTTTTCGAGTAACTTCGCGGGAAAAGTTAACCCTTTGAGCGTCGAGGAGTGCCACGATGCTTCTGATAGAAAAAAAACGTCCACCGTACAGTAAGTAGCAGTGTTTTTACAGAAACACCTAGTATTGCAATCGATGATTGAAAAATAGAAAAATACTTTCACATAGTTACTTGCTCCGCGTCCAGAGACATACCGAAGCCCACTGGATAATCGGAAAGTTATCGAGAGCCTACGTTCGAGCGATCCCCACCTTACCGTTCCGCGTCTGTGAACATTCGTAGGCGAAGATCCAATAAGATTAACGGAGCGGAAATGAGAAAGTATTAATACCTGCGGCGCGGGATTAATGTATGCAAATTAGAAAATGTTAACGGTTCGAGGGTTATGAATACCGCGTGATACGCGCGGAATTAGAAGGCATTAATGTCCGGGGAGTTACTAAGTGAGAATTAGAAGGCATTAGTGCCTGTCCTCCCGTTGAAAATTCAATCAGGATCGCGCGCAAGAGGATGTACGGTTTGCGGTAATTGAAACGCCGGGGAAATGCAAAACTCGAACCCGTCGACGTGTACCGTCGACCTCAGGAACGCGGTCGAGTATGAACGGTTCGAATTCGTGCAAATATGCGAAACGTCCTGACAAACTGCGTGGACACCGGTGAAAAACACGGACGTGCTGAAGAGGTCCGCGTACGAATTTACCGGTGGTATGCGTGATCAAAGCTTTTCCGTCCGAGCCAGCCGTTAATTAACGCCCGGTATTTTCACGTGGACCGATCGACCCCCCCCTGCCCCCGCGCCGCCACCTCAACGGACGTCGATGTAACGTATCCCGTTCGCTTAACGAAATCGTTAAATCGCGTCGCATCGCCTAGCACGCTACTCGAAACAATTCGTTCCCGGAAATCATTCCGAATTCTAAACACTCCGGCGATTTCACGCGAAATGAATTTTCCGAATCGGCGGCTGGTTAAACGTAATCCCCGGTAGACTTTTTATCACAGACGACGTATGGGAGGAGACAGGACAACCAATGGGGTTTCGTGTGTGAGGTATCTGAGGCCGGAAATTGCGGAATTGTTGAGCGATTTACGAAAATCGCAAAAAATCGTCAAATCAGGACAGTTTTTCGTCCGCCATTTCTGTAATTTTTGAGATATTAACATGATTCTTTCACTGGCTTATTCGGCTTCGGAATCCGCGTCCAAAACATCCAAGATCATTTAAATATCTCAAAAATTGTAGAAATGGCGAAGGAATTACGGAAATCGCAAAAAATCCTGACCTACCCTTCAGATTTTGGCGAAAAATTAAATTTTCGAAAAGTACAACTATTATACATTGTTCTGGCGTAGAATTTCCTAACTAAAACAATGGTACCAGTTTCAGGTCGCTATCTCAAAAATTGAGCGAATGCCAAACGAAAAACTGCTCTAATTTGACGATTTTTCACGATTTTCGTAATCCTTTCGTCATACCCGCAAATTTTTAGATATCGACCTGATTCTTTCACTATCTTATTCGGCTTCGGATTCTGTGTCCAAAACGTCCAGGATCATTTAAATATCTCAAAAATTACGAAAATGACGAGCGATTTACGAAAATCGTGAAAATTCGTCAAATTCGACCAGTTTTTTGGTCGGCATTCGCTCAATTTTTGAGATAGCGATCTGAAACTGGTACCATTGTTTTAGTTAGGAAATTCTACGCCAGAACAATGTATAATAGTTGTACTTTTCGAAAATTTAATTTTTCGCAAAAATCTGAAGGGGGTAGGTCAGGATTTTTTGCGATTTTCGTAATTCCTTCGTCATTTCTACAATTTTTGAGATATTTAAATGATCCTGGACGTTTTGGACGCGGAATCCGAAGCCGAATAAGCCAGTGAAAGAATCATTTTGATATCTTAAAAATTACGGAAATGCCGGGCGAATAACGAAAATCGCAAAAAATCCTGACCTACCCCCTTCAGATTTTGGCGAAAAATTAAATTTTCGAAAAGTACAACTATTATACATTGTTCTGGCGTAGAATTTCCTAACTAAAACAATGGTACAAGTTTCAGATCGCTATCTCAAAAATTGAGCGAATGCCGACCAAAAAACTGTCTCAATTTGACGATTTTTTGCGATTTTTTGCGATTTTCGTCAATCGATCACCATTTTATCCACGCCAGGAATTATATACATATATATGTGTATACGTATACATACCGTAACGATCGGATTCGTTAGTCGTTAGAATAATCGTAGTGAATAAGCGTTGAATAAACTTGCAAAATTGAAATCTCGTATTACCAGACCGA
The DNA here is from genome assembly GCA_917499265.3 of Mimumesa dahlbomi. NCBI lineage: Eukaryota > Metazoa > Arthropoda > Insecta > Hymenoptera > Crabronidae > Mimumesa > Mimumesa dahlbomi. The sequence goes on along the minus strand of OU824114.1, from coordinate 2,835,093 downwards.
TACGAACACGGAATCCTCATCGTCGTCGTCGTCGTTGTCGTCGTTCGGTCTGATATTCCAAGGATTTATTATTTAAAGTAGAGAGTAACGTCAAGTTTTTCCACCAGAGCTTGCGAAGTGAAGTATCGGACATCAATGGAAATTGCGATCGATGGTCACGTGTTTGTACATCGGTCTCCCATGCGTTCCTATATTTCATCGGAAGATGACCGGGGCCAATTTTTCAACGTATCCCATTTCATCGCTCCCTTCCCTCCCTTCCCTGCCTTCCCTGCCGTCTCCCCAACCTCCCAATTATATCGCGAGATTGATCCGGTCGCGAGATCACGGAAATACAATAATCATACGTAGTACAAGCTGGTACATGGCCCGCATAATGGGATCGCCGGGAGGCCAAAGGAATACGAGTATGTATGTATCGGGATAGCTGGAACGTAATCTCGACAGGCGTCCGCACGTAAATTCCCGTTCGTTTTCGATCGTTTGAAGGACTAGTTTCGCGTTTATGTCGGGCGAATAACAGGATCCCGGGGCTTCTTGATCCTTCTTAATACCCGTAAACCACGTCATGGACAGCCACGTCATCGGAATTTCGAATAAATAAATTGCCCCTGTTTTCCACGGACGTTGGAAAAAAAAGGGGAAAAGAAGAAAGAAAAACAAAGATCGTCGTCTGCGAGAGAGAGAGAGAGAGAGAGAGAAAGAGAGGGAGAAAAAATGGAAAAGCCCCGTTTATTCCTGTCCCGGATACACACAGCCGTGTTACACACACGACGCTTATTAATTCTGTTTACGGGCGAAGATACAATAGGAGATGCCCCGGGTAAACCAGGGCAAAGAGTGGGGGGTGCTTGAATTTTCCTTCTTTTCCCCCGCCGTCGGAGCCACGTATAAAAGATTTTTACTGCTTTCAGGTCGTTTCACGCGATTATGATTATTTGATATTGCCGAATACGTGTATAGGTATACCGTGTACGGGTTCCGTGGTATATAGCGTGTTTAGTAATGCTTTTAGCAGGATGAACGCTGCTGGCTCGTTACGCCTGATGCTTTCCAATACAAAATTCCATTACGTGGATGTGTAATGTTTATACTGTCAATCGCGACGCGCAATTTACGGTGTTTTTTCCTTTCCATTTCCCGCTCTTTTTCTCTCTGTCTGTCTATTTGTCTCTTTCTCACTCTGTTTCTCTCACTCCCTCTTCCTCTGTCTGCGTCCGTTTTTTTTTTTATTTTCCGTACTCTGCGTATTTTTTTTATTTTTATTTTACAATTAACTCCGGTCGGATGGAAATCGCGGCGCATTTATAACGACGAATTAACGGAAACCAGGACAGGCATAGGCACTCGTATAATCAATAAGTCGTGCTTGTTATATGAAACCGATTGATATACAGAACGGCCGGGGCGTGTGGAATATAAATGTTTCCGCGGTGGGTTTGCGGGGAAGGAGGGAGGGGTGGAAGGGGGAGGGGGGAGGGGAGGATAAAACGGTCCTATCAAAATCGGTATCCGCGAACCGCAATCAATTGCCCGGCTAAAAAGGGAATTTGAAAAGGAGAAGCGAATCGTTCTCGTGATAACCGACGCACGACGCGGAAAATCCGAACCATCGCGCGACTTCTTCTTTCTTCTGATACTTTTTCCCCGGTCTCTTTTTTTATTTCCCGCCCATTTTCCACTTCCATCCCCGTGACACCGGGACGTTTAAGAACGGGGATCCTTGATACTTCACGGAAGAGAAGATTTGTAAATTATGTCATCGGGCGAAAGGAAGGAAGGGGGGGGCGTTTTATAATTACTTGGGTACGGGGTTTTAGGCAAATGTACGAAAAAAATAAAACGATAGAAACGACGAGAACGTGCGAATGAAAGGGAGAAATTCTGTCGAGAAAGGCCAGAGAAAAAGAGAGAGAGAGAGAGAGTGGAAAATTGGACGAACGACAGACTGTTTCCGGAATTTTCATTGAATTCTCTTGTCGCCACATAACGAATATTGAAGCGTTGAATCGTCCATCGATTGACGACGCGGGGTAAAAAAAAAAAAAGCTCTCACGTTCACCGACCACCTGGAAATCCGGGCGGATAAGGGCGCTTTTAAAAATTCACTCGGTCGCGACACGCGAACGCGACCACTACCGGTTAAAGGGATGTTCTACCGGTGACGTTCGTCGACGATGAAAAAAAAAAAAAAAAAAAAAAAACGAGTCGGTGAGAAAAAGAGAGTTTTAAGTATGCGTGCGCGTGTATGTACGTGTACGTGTGACTGTCAGCGAGAGAGAAAAAATAAAAAGCGTGTCGCCGTTTCCGTGCGTGATGTTTATTTACCCGTGCATTATACCCGTCCGCGAGAGCGAATAAATCTTAAGAACCGTCGGCCGCGAAATTTAACGATATAAATCTTTCATTTCTGTCGGACGCGAGAAATTGGAAGGGAACGGCGTGCACATCCCTCCGCCGCCGCCGTCACGTGTCTCGCTTCTCTAATTTCTCTTTGGCCATCGTAGTTATTGCCACGTCGTACTGCATCTATTACGGCCCAGATACCGTAATACATAGGCGACCTGGTTTTAATGTCTCTCCCGTTGCTGCCGGGACGGCAAAATGTTACGGCGTGCTTTTGCTATCAGATGCTCACATATCGCTGAGGGGGCGGAAAAGGGGAAGAGTGGGGGGGAGGGGGAGGAGGGTGGATGGGCATTAAGAAAATGAACAGCGGGGGAAGACGGACAGCGGAATAAACGACGGCGTAAACTGGCCCGCACGATGTTTCACCGTTTGTAATGGTGATACGCGAATAATGATTTTTGTCAGTTTTTTTTTCCTGTATATCTCTGTCTCTCTTTCGACGTGGTGGGAAAATTTATTTCGAAATGTTTCCATCAGTATCTCCGACGATCGTTTCCTCTGGAGTGTGTTTAAATTACGGTATGTCGAGGACAATTCGTGTACATACATACGTGCCGGTCTGGTCTGACAACAACGCGACGATAAACAAGCAATTAACAAATTTCCCGAACGCGAACGGTAAAAGAGCAATTTGATCGGTCTCGATTCGATTTTGTAGCGTATTCGTTCGTATGGCCCCGTCGCTCTTTTTGACAATTTCCAACGTGTGTCTCTCTACGGGTCCAGTCGTCCATTTAGAATGTAATGGAGTAGTAAATAAAATATAAGCCCTGCCAGTTTAAACCGCCGGATCACGGAAATTACGTATTACCTTTTGACTCGTCGCGGAACCCCTCGTAGTTTCGACCCTCTCCCCCCCCCCCCCCCCCTAGGAGGGGTGGGGGGTAGGTGGACGGCAATGGCTGATAAGTTGCAATTGCAATTATCACGTTCGCCCATCGTTGCCCGCAGATGCGTTTCATGAATTAGAACCAGGAGAAATTGCAGAGACGAAATTTCGGGTACCTGCGATAATTAGCGTAATTAGCAGGCACAATGAATGGTAGAAGGCCACGGGGTACGATAAAATCGGGAGTTCCGCGATTATTACACGAACAGTGGCCGCAAACTTGCAGGGTTAACAGAATGGGATTTCGTGCTGTTCGAAAATATACCGTAAGCAAGTACGTTCGGTAATTACCGGGAAAATTGGTGACTAAATTCCCGACTTAGTCGCACGATCTCGGGAACGGTGGCGCGCGCGCAAGAATATTCTGATGTTTCGGAAACTATTCGCAACGTTGGAACGACTTGTTTAGCGGAAATTGTTCTTTCATCGTTTTTGCAACTTCTATCAGTTTGTAGTGGAATTTAGTCGCCGGGTAGAATTATCGAATTGACACAAAACAAATAAAGGTATTTCTAAAAGATAAACGTTAATATTTTCACAGATACTGCGAAAGCAACGAAAAATCAATTTGCGTAATAAAACTATATGTATTCGGTTTTGTAATTAAGGGATACAAATTATTGTTTTTTTTTCTTCTGATTATGGCGCGCGACTACGTACGCAGAATTTCACGGTCAGAAGCCCATGTTGTTTTTTGATTTCCAAATGTACCGATTCGATCAACGAGCTCCCGGTAAACAGCCTCGTATTTCCAATTAATTCACGCGCCATTTACAACCGCGGAAATCAACGCAGGGCCGAGCGCAATTAAAAAACCATCGAACGAATTGAAACTGAAATAAAAATAAAACAAGAACAACAAAAATAAAGGGAACGAAGAAACGAAACGAAACAAACGCGACCCGGTAGATGAATACGACGAATAAAAATTGTTCCAAGCTTTGATAATACCCGCGAATACTCCTGATGATTGATAAGCGTTCGGGTCACTTTATTTTTTCGGCCGCTTTATAAGAACTTAATTAAAGCAAATGGTCTCACGAGTAATAATAAAAGTTCTCTGTTTAATGAAGTCTCCTAATACCGGGGCTTAAAATTGAATTATCCAAAATTTACATTCGACCGAGTGTAAAAGCGAACGAAGAACGTAAGTGTATCTGTACGTAGTATGTGTCTCTATATGTGTACGTGCACGTGCACGAAAACGTAGGGATGGAAGAAAGAACGGATAGGGGAAAAGGAAAGACGAGAACAGGAGGAGAGGCAGACGAAAACTCTTTGAAAAGAGTAACATCTCCCAACGGGATCGACGGCTCCGTGGTTCTCCACGTTAACCCCTCCGTCGATAACGAATAACGGTGTTGTTTCAATTCACCCTGTCAGCCAGGTAACAATTGCTCGAATATCGCTATAGAAACTTTCAAGCAAACGGTTCTGAGCCGTCAATGCGTTCCCCTTCGTTTCATGCTGTGAGAACCGAATGATTATTTCCACGAATGTAAATCCCCGACGGTGGTGGAAGGTTCGTCAATTGACCGGAATGAATTTAAATGGGACCGATCACCAATTTACGTACTTCTGTTAACGCGTGTGTGTGTGTGTGTGTACAGCTTCGCGTAAACCGACTACGCGGACGTGGGGTTTCCATACAAGTGCGTCCAGCTAGACGAGTTCCACTTCATTACTACGATTTCCGAGTTATAATTTGCTTAGAATCAGCTAAGGCTTCCGTCGACGCGCGCGGCTCGCTCGAACTTCCGGTTTGGAACTTCGCCGTTCGGTTAATAATATATTATATGTATGTATTCGAACACGTGATATCACGTGGCCGGACGAAACAACCTGCAGGCTTACGTGGACGATCCAGAAGATTCTCAAAAACAACGGGATAACGTTTACAGGATAAACTGAATGATACGATAGTAGGGGGTGTCGATTCCCTCGTGAAAAAAGTAAATAACGTGGGAAACATTAACACTTTGTTATCGATAAAACATTAACCCGACATTGACACGCAAACAAAAGTCACTATTTTCCCGAAATTTCCCGTGAAATGAACAATTCGCGCGAGAAATCTATTGTTCATCAAGTTCGATTTATCGTGACTGTATATGTGTGATTTTTTTATTCAAAGATTAATGTTACCCCTCCGCCCTTCCCTTTTTGCCGTAGTTTTGTAACGTTCCATGAAAGAGTGTCCGCGTGAAATTAGTGTCTCGCGGTCGCGTTTCAAAACGGCGAACGATATTACGGCGAATAAAATGCCGCGGGTTATGATAATACGCTCGCGTGCCGGTTGTGAAACCGTTTTAAATCCGCGGGACGAGTGATGATTCGAGAAGTATTATTGCAGCGATGAGGCGCATTAGCGAGCGAATAGAACCCGGTGTGATCTCGCCGCGCTCGAAAAGCCTCGGCGGCTCGGTGAAATGTAATTTAATGCAATTTCTCGTTTAGTCGGAACTTTTAAAGTTGTTAGCGAGGACTGGTTGAGTGGCTCTTTCTCCGTCCGTGGGTGCGTGTGTGCGTCGGTCTCGCGTGTACGCGAACACCGGACGGCAATGTGTGTGTAAACGGGAAACGGTTGGGGTCATTTGTGCGTGTGTTCTATTCCGTTATTTCTAAATCTGCAAAATAGACATATTATATATATATGTATAACAATCGTCGTGGATGACCGTGAAATTATAAGATTTTCTTACCGTCTTTTCGTCCGTGTTTCACAATTCGATATAACCGTGACGAATAGACACAGCCCCACCGACAAGGTATACGTATTTAAAATCACCCAAAGATATAATACATAGAATTTCGAGTGACCGTCGAATATCTCGAATATAAATCCGGATAACGAACCGATAATTTTCCCGTGTGCGCGGCGTCGCGACGCGAGTATCGTCGTGACGCATAGCATTATCCGCACCCGGGCCAACCGAGGTGGATTTTAATCCGAGAGAGGGCAACGGAACAAAATAATAAAAATAAAAAAAGAGAAGAAACAGAAATATATACCGCATAGCCCCACACACCTACGTACACACGCACACCCTCGCGCACACAAATACAGACATAGTCACACACAGAATAGAATTTCCCGTGAAAGTTTCGCCACGGTGGCGCACGAATTGGCCCGACGTTAACCGCGGAGCAGGTATTTTCACTCGCCCTGGAAAATGCGCGGTGGTGGAACGGTGACGGGGGTTGAAACCGGGGGGGCGGGGGGGTCGAGTGAAAATAACGGCGAAGACTGGGGTCGTTAAAAGTTGAAGGGATTACCCGGGGACCCCCATGAGTCGCGGGGTGAGCATAGGGCGGTGGAGTTAATGTTTAAGGGTCAATTCGAGCACCGCGCTCGGATATAAACGTAATTTGGCCTACCGTTACAGCCTCTCCAGGACTTGTTCCCTCCATCTTTCTTTTCTCTCTCTCTCTCTCGTTCTCTTTTTCTCATTCTCTCTTTGGCTCTCCCTTCGATTCCGGGCGTACGCGCCCGAATAACACCCCGCCTGGGTGTAATTTAACTTTTCGACCGGCCGTACGAGCACGACCACCGTTCTCGTCACGTTCCCAAAAGGCGGAAGAATGGAATTTGGTATTAGTGCTACCGTGCAGGAATTTCTTTTATTTCTGTAACGTTCCGCGACGAGAACGATGTCTATTTACCATGTGAATCGCGTGATAATTATTCGATCGGTACTCCAAACGTACGCGGTGTGTTTTAAAAACAGATTTCCCGGGAAATTCTATACATCTATTTTCATCGCGTTGAACTTCGCGTTACGGGAGAATCGTATTCGACGAGAATATTTTCCACGTGGAAAATATTTATTACGATTCGCGGAAACGCAGAATTCTGTCGGAGAAAACGTCTACGCGTGTCCGTTAGTTGATGTTCGCAGGTAGAATTCTATCTCTCTGTTATTATTATATTTCATGATATTTCATTCGTCGACCATTTCGAGATTCACCTACGTTTCGTAAGCAACGTGTCGTTTGAGAGCCATGATTGCGCATGTTTGTACGTACGTACGTTCCGATGAGCTTCTGTTTGACTTTAACACGTCGATTCGATCGCGCTTTGATCCACGAGTGTGTCGCAACGTGTTATATATGTATGTATGTATGTATGTATGTATATACAAGAGTAACACCTCGCGTGGGAGTAATTTCACGTTCGCGAACCGTACACACGTGTGTGTACACGTGCGATCTATCTCTCTCTCTCTCTCTCTCTCTCTTCCCCCGGTGTTATCCACGGGAATGAAAATCACGGTCAGGAATCCTGGTCCCGGGACGAGGAGAAGTTTTCCTCGTTTTTTTGCCGATTTTTTCCGCGTCGATTCGCCGCAAGGTCAACACGATAAATCGACGGTGAAACGATCGAGAATACAGGTGTGTATCGGCGAAATTACACGGGAAAATATAATCACGTTAACCACGAGAATAGATAGAGAGAGAGAGACCGGGATCGTCGTTTTCGCGGCGATTTTCTTTTCATTTTCCGCAACGTTGTTTGATAGCACGCCACCCGGGAGAGCCGGCCGTTCTATTTCCAACGGGGCGCGTCAATTTATTCCGACCGTTTATGGGACAATTAAATTTGCATCGGGAATATTAAAACATCCACCCATCGTTCATTCTGTATCCTCCGTTGTACCCTTTCGTCCTTCGCTTCCCTATTCCCTTCGCTCGTCGTCCCTCTCTCTCCCTAACCTTCCGCAAGTTTACAAAACGACGAAAAGCTTGATTTAACGCCGGACGGCCGATCAAATTCGCAAATATTTGTACGTCGCGGGACCGGTGCGAGAATTTGCATTCGCCCGATAACCACCGGTATCGTTAGAACGACCGGATCGTTAGGCGTCCCTTTCCACTTCGCCCGTTGCCGGCGAAAGTATCGATACGTCTGTACGTTTTCTTGCCCGGTCCTCGCGACGAAGATTCCTTCCGTTAAACGTATGCATGACTCTCGACCGATTCGGCCCTGTTAACATATAAATTGCCGCTTAACGGTGAGACAATCAGTTTCCTCGAGTCGAGGGGTAGAGGGGAAGATGGGAGGGGAGGGGTGGTAGGTGACGATGGGGCGGTTAAGGGGTGAAATTGGCGAGTTTGCGGAAACGGGGTGACGGAAGAAGAAACGCTGGGGGAACCGAGGAGAAACGTAGGCAAAGACGCGGAGTCTCGGTGAAGACATAGGGCCCCGAACAATGAGGGACAACCCGTCGGTGGGAAAGGGACGGGAAGAGAAATAACAGGGATCGGTGGATAGACGGAGAAACGGGGGGATAAAGTGGGAGAGAATGGGAAAGGGAGAAAGAGAGAGAGAGGGAGAACGTTACGAGGGGTGAGATTCAATTCAATTTCCTAAGAAACTCTTTAGTGTTTGAGATACAGCCGCCGAAAGGATGCGCGTGAGGTTGGATGTGTGGCGGAGAGACGGGGAGAGACAGACAGACGGAGAGAAAGAGACGAACGGATAGACGTAAGGGAAGGGATAGCGTAAGACGAAGAGAGGGACGAAAGGAACGGAATGAAAATAAGAGAAGGAAAGACAGAGATCCTAGAAGAGAAGAGACGTAACGAGACCTACGACGAGGAGAAAGAATAGAATGAGAAACGAACGTAGAGAGAATAGAGAGACAAAGAGAGAAAGAGAGAGAGTGTCAGGACGAGGGAGAGAACTAGAGGAAGCGTAATAGGGAGAGACTCGAAAGAGAGCTGCTGCAGGAGAGAGAATCCACACGATCGACACAAGGTGTAAGTGAGACAGATATACAGACCGATAGATAGAAAGAGAGAGAAAAGAAAACAGGAAAATGTAGGAAGAAGACGATACGAAAGGGGGCGTTCATATCGAGAGACAGAGAGAGAGAGAGAGAAAGAGAACGAAACGAAGGAGGAATACAACGACACGAGGGGGAAAGGATAAGACCAGGAGATTCGAGGAGAGAACCTACTATAGATAGACAAAGAAAGAAAATCTAGAGAAAGAGAGTGAGAGAGAGAGAGAGAGAAAGACCACTACGAAATAGAGAGCATCAACGTGCAAGAAAGAGAAAGAGAAGGGTGAAAGAGAGTGTGCGAGAGAAAGAGAGAGAGAGAGAGAGTGACTAACTGACCGAGGGTGCCAGGAGCGCAGGGGAGTAAGGATTCTGTGCGCGGGCGCGAAGCTGGCGCAAACTCTTCGTGCAGCATCCCTCGTCAGTTGCAAGTCAGGAACTGTCGCGACCGCGTGGGGATTCTTGTCGGTCGGTACGCTCGGCCGGTTTACCGGTGTCGCGGTGGTGCGCGTTGATTTTCCACAGATTTCTGACAGTAACGGGCCGAGAAAACCACGGGAAACGGGTGCCAAGGACGATACGGCCCTGATGACACAGGGTGGCGCGAGTCGCGCCGGTTGTCACCGTAGATTTTTGTGAGAAAAAGATTATAGAAAAAAAAAAACAAAAACTATATACGTAGAGGGAGAGACGGAGACACGCGACACGGAAGAACAAGGTGTAGGATACATCGAAGGACGAAGGACAAAGGGATTCCTCCATCGACGCGATGGATAAAGACGTTCGACGGAAGTGCGGAAAAGTGCGACGTGCTCTGTTCCACCTGCTGCTGATAGTGGGGGGTAAGTTTCTGCGTGGTGATTAATATTATACGAGATCGAAGAGATTAGTGTAAAAAAGGGGGGTATTTTTTTTGGATGACAAATTATATGGAGAAAGAACACGAGATTCTTGTTTGATATTCACGTGTTTACGTTGACGGAATGAAATTTCAACGTTCACGATAGAAATCTCGTATCCATGATGCTCTGGAGTGTATAAGTATTTTCGATTTCGAACGTACCAACGTTTAAGAAGCTGCTTCCAAACATTCTCGCATGGAAGTTGAGAAAAAGGAAAGAGCGTTGATTCTTGAAGTTGGTTACGCTCTCGCCGGGTCCCGTAGACGCTGGTGCCGTCGTTCCAGGAAGTTCGAAGATCTGCTGATGCAGGAAGGGCCAAGGATTACCTGCAGTCTCCGAAAATGAGGGTCGTTTAACGCGGTTCTATGGTCGGCAGGAATGGCATCGTTACAGTGACTTTTGTCCGTTTCTACCAGATCCTATTTGGATTGCGACTGGTACCGACGATTTCCCCTTGCCGCCGCAATCGCCGATGTTACTACTTTGATCTTATCCTTCGGCAGCGCTAATGCTACGCCGTTGTTGTTTCCTATTCGTTTACTTCTTCTCGTCCGATTTATTCAAGATTCTCGATCGTGTCATCGCAGATTTGTTTTTTTTTTATCCTCTTTCTCCTTCGTTATTCCATACCAAAATCTACAAGTTTCTCCGTTAGAACGATACAGAATTCCCATTGTATCGAAACATCGTAAAAAAAATGATTCCGTGGAGATGAAGAAAAGAAAAATCATGGGAAAGATATCATAAAACACTGTGAATCGTTGCGACGGTGTAGATTTCTAACGAGTCTCCTCGAATCTTCGTTCGCATTCCACTCGGTCCACCTTATTGACTTTCATCCCGATGATTCAGTCAATTCCGATTGCCGTTCCCGGAATTTTTCCTATCGCGTACCCGGAACGTCTACGATCTGCGGGTTTTCCGCGCGACTGACTACGGCTTCCCGAAAACGAGGCGGAAGGATTCGTGAATTCCTTCGGAGGACTTGGAAGAAAGGGGACAAATCGTCGCGAATGTGCGCCGGAATGTATGTACATACATACATATATACATACGTACATGCAAACATGTCGTACACGATGCACTCTATTTTCGTAACGTTGGTATCGCGGGCGTCGTCGCTTCGAAACCCCGACAAACCGTTTCGCGACGTGTTTTGTAACGGTCTTCACCTCGTCACCTTTTTAAAAACTTCACCGTGAGATATCGAATCCACTATCGGGAGAAATACATACGTAACATACATACAAATACGTCTATACGAGAATTTCGAAGTAACTAAAGAGAGGGTAAACAACATACTTCCGTGACGCGACAAAAGAAAAGATGGAAAAAGAAAATTTCGTCTATCGAATTTAAAATTCTGTCTTTGTGAACAGGTAGACACAGAGTAGGAGAAGAGGGGGGGGGGGGGGTAAGGGTGGGGAAGAGAGTAAGAGTATATGTATAGAAGATTTTTTAATCTTCCACGCGGACTACTTGCGCACTCGTGCGTCCCTCACATTATTCATTAGCTCTTTTTCTACGGGGACAATGTTGACGTACACTCGAAAATTAGCGTGCTTCAGCTACGTGCATACCGTTGAAAGAATGTTTTTACCCCGATCCTTCTCCAAACTTTGTTGATTTTAATCTGCTAATTGCGCCCGTTTTTGCCCGGTTCCCCGTGTACAGCGGCGCGTTTCTTACTATCCTGGTTATTAGAATCCTGTGAAAACGGGTGGGATGGAAAAATCTGCGCCGGATAAAATGTGCGAATGAATACCGCCACACTTCCGGATGTACATACGTGCATACGAAGTTTTGTCCTCGATTTTCGCGGCCAATCCTTTTGATAGTGGTTCTTTAGATATTTTACCTATTTTTTTTTTTGGTTTATTTCTTCGAACGATGCTGGATAACATGTGTAGTTTGTAACATTGATTTGTTCTATCCTTTATCCAAAGTAAATCCGCGGGAATGAGAAATTAAGAGAAAAAAAAATATATGTACCCGATTTTAATCTGGTAATTGCGGTCGTTCGTTTTACCATGTTTCTGTTTTCCAACCATTCCACCACCTGTTTCTCTTTCTTTATTCCGTCCGTTGTTTTTCATACTGTCAGGGTACCTTGGTACGGGAACAAAAGACGGGCGAAAGAAAAGACAAATGTGCAATGGGAATGCGTTCCCATGTAATGCACTTATTTCGTCTTCCCCCGAGTGATTTTCAAATGATACTTTTTACGAAAATGGAAATTAGCTAGCTAGCTAGCGTCGTGTTTCACCCCCTTTTCGCTCTTACTCAACGGGGGGAAACTTTTCCAAGTAAATTCTTAATTCACCGTGTTTCCCCGGATTTCGTTAATCTCGATTCGTACTTTAATTCAGTTTGCGTGTTTCCCCTCTCCACACGTTTCTTTTTTTCACCATAGCGGCGCCGTTCATTTTCTCCGGTTCGAACGGAAGGAGAACGGAGTGGAGAGAGACAAAGAAACGAGAAACTGAAACAAGTCGGGTAGGAATGTCTTGCCGGCGAGCGTTACAAGAATCCTTCGTTCGCTTATTCAAAACACCTCCGGGGGGTTTTCAAGTCGCGGCGCGTGTAATTTCCCAACGACGGAAAAACAGAAATAATCCCGCGCAAACGTCGAGTTTGCTCGCCGACAAAAGGACCGGACGTAAATCGAGTTCCGTAATCTAATGTCTTCCCCGTGATTTCCCTGATTTTAACCTACTAATTGCATCTGCCTCCGGCTCGTTCGTCCCCGTTTCAGGTCTACGTTTCTTATTATTACATTTGTCGCGGGGACTAGCTTACCTCCCGCTACCTCCGACGTCGGAGGCAAACTTGGCGCGCGCCACCGGCAGCCAATTATTCTGAAATATTTTATCAAATTATTCGCCCTCCGGTTATACCATTTAACGGGCAACGCCGGTGCTTAGAACAAGAAACACAAAGCCCTTGGCTCGACCTCAAAAACAAACGGAGAACAAAAAAAAAAGAAGAAGAAGTAAGAAAGAAAAAAAGACACATAATAGAAAGCGAACCGACAAACCCAATCACTTTAATCCCCCGGTAATTCTCAAATTCTATGCCACGAGTCTCGTTTAATTGGGCAAATTAACCGAATTATCAATCGACCGTACTCCCCCTATTTATATAAATCTACAAAAAGATACTTTCATAAATAAACCTATGAAAATAGTACTCTTTACTTAAATAGTATCTAAACGAAACAATTAGCAAACAATTATACCTCATCACATTCAATTCATCCTAACAATAGAAAAACATAATTTTCCTACACAAATTCCATCATCCATCGACGAAGTCGGTGACGTTCGACACGGAGAAAGGGGAAATCCGTTACGTAATATGCCCGGTAATCACGCGGCAAGCAAAATATTTTCATCCAGCTTCACTCAGACCTCTGTCCATAGCGGAAAGCCTATTCTCTCTGCTTCGACCGGCACGGATCAAACACGAACGCTGAGAGGACCAGACCAGGCGGAAGATTTCCTCCGGGCATGGTATTCAGGATGTACCTTCTCCGACGATATATTGTTTTTTCCCTCTCTCCCCCCATCCCACCTCTCGCTCCGCGTTATATTTTTTTTTTCTTTGAAATCCGAGCACGAAGGATGCAGAAATGAAGAGGGTAGTTCGGTACACAGTTCGAAGACCTCATCGACTTCGCCTTCTGTCCCGATTGTTCTGCCTCTCGTGTTTCAGCCGTTGCTCGTCATCTTCTTGCTCTTTGTTCCACCGAGTCTTTCGTTGGTCTCATTGCAGTCGTAGGAGGAAACCAGGAGAGGGAGAGGGAGGGAGGGAGGGAGGAAGGGGGTTGAAGTAGATGACGGGAGACAGAGGACGGGGTTGGAGAAAAGGATTTTCCGGAGGCATGTCGCCTTGGACATTCGATGCCCCTCCCCCACCCCCCTCCGACTCCCTCCTCGTCTTCTCGACTCGCCGAACATCCTTCCACCCTGTGTCCCGGGGGTAGTTTTATTTCGTTTTCAGTGGTACAGAACGAATGTGTCCCCCCTCTTAACGATTCTTTCATCTTCGTATCGTTTTGTAACCTCTCTCGATGCTATCCTTTCGTCGTACGTGTCTGGAATTCCACTTTTCTAAAGACCCGCTATCGGTCTGATTCGACGGAACATATTGTTCGGTGATAACGGAGGATTTTATGTGTGTATACGTGTATGGGTATGTCTGTGTATGTGTGCGCTGGATCGTGCGGAGTTGTAGGAGATGGTTGAAAAATGAATTTATGACACGTGTACCTCCGTGTTTCCGTTTCCCCCCGGACAAATTAGGGGTCCCGGTACAAATCGTCGGGAAGAAATTCATTGCCGGGCCCGATTATCTCGCGTCCCACTCACTTTTTCGAATCTGACCCGCGGCTTAATCACGGATTAGATTTGAGTCATTGATATTGCTCGCACTCCATTCGCAGGCCGGATGGGTCGTTCGCACGAGTTCTCGCGGGTAAGTAGGACTAATGTAACGTAGTTAATCTGACCGTCTGTCTTCGGGACCACGGGGGGATAAACGTTTTGTCGTACGTCGAAAGAAAAGAGAAAAAGACCAAAAAAAAACACACATACACACACACACGAGAGAGAAGTAGGGTTCCTCAACGAAAGTAGATTTCGTAAACGCGATAACATCTGGTCCTCTCGTTTTCTCGGCTCATCGCGGATTTCCGGGACCTGTTTGTTATCTACTGACGAAACACTTTTTCTTTCCGTCATTGGTTAACCAAAAGTGACAACCTGGAATATCGTCGTCGATTCGTGTTAACGAGGAAACTCGCCTGTATAAGAAACCGATCGACTAGTCAAACGAAATCCTCTAATTCCCCTCGAGAGAGCAACGAGAGATTCCGTATTCACTTTTTTTCTCTTCCATTTTTTTTTCTTCTTCTTTACATCTTATATTTTACGCACCGGTGGACGGTAAATTTTGTATGCACTCCACTCCGTCTTTTCCAGCGTTCCGGTTGGTTCGCGTTACGGTGTATTACAGTTCCGCATCGAAAGGAAGTGAGACTTTTCTCGAAGCTACGAGATTGACATGAATATTCTACCCCTTCGTCATATGCATCCCGTGGGACTCGCATCCCCTCGATACGCGACATACGAATATAATGTTGTCGTGCTACGTACGCCACCATTACGTATTTCCCTGGGAAAAATTCTGTCAGACGTCCCGCGGCGGTGGAAAAACATTTTCGTCGGCCGTGTAACCGGTTCACGTCGTTAACGGAAACGTCGCCGGACGACGTCGAACGGGATAACGACGTTAATAAATAAGGTGGTGATCCTCGATCGGATTTTTATTCCTCCAGTCGAGTTAATTCATACGACCGCTTCGGCATTCCCATTGATTCCCACCTTCGTTTCGCGCCGATTTCAATCGATGCTCGATGTCGCGGAAGAAACAAAGGATCAAAGGGACTTTTCCTCTCGGTCAGCAGGAGAGAAAAAGAGAGAGAGAGGGAATGAAAGAGCGAGGGGACAGAGGAAAAGCTAATTTTTCATCGAATGTTTCTGCCGATGCGAAGTCAACGACGCGAAAAGCGTTCGCATCGCTTCCCGCTTTTAAACTTGTACGTGTCGTATCTTTCACGACGATCCCGAAGGGTGTTTTCCACCCCCGTAACAAGACTCCTCCCCCCTCTCTCTCTCTTTCACTCACTCTTTCTCTCTATCTTTGGTAACATATCGAAAGGATCTATCGCGTACCGGGACCCATTGTGATTCTTTCTCTATCGGTTCCTTGTACTTTACGGAATATTACGGTGTAACGTCGTGTTACGCCTACCTAACTAGACCCCTCGTTTCCATTTTTCCCCTCTTCATCCCCATCCCCTCCCCTGTTTAACCCCGTTATTCGTGTCCCGATAAGCCGAGAAACGTATCCGGGGCTGTTCGCCGCGAACCGTATCCCTGTATCGAACAAAGATTAAATTGGATTTCTTATTTATGCTGAAATACACCCGTCCGCGTTACCCTATCCCGTAGGAACACGACGGGAATCGAGTGAGGGACGCTCCTAAACATTCACGTCCGTCTACCAAGGAGGAAAAGGAACAGAAATGGGAGAGGGAAAGTTAGGGCAAACGAGTCACACGATTACCATCATCTCCGCGGCAGATGAAAGCCACGCGACGGAAACGTAATCAGATTTTCCTCGGCGCGGTGTAAACGACGCGGGGAAAACATTCGCGTGGCTGCGGGACGCTTCCTTAAAAAATTAAATCTCTACAAACCGCACTCGCTCTACCGGAAGAGCCACTGAAGAATTCTCACCGGAATGAGAAGGGCGAAAAGAAGAAGAAAAGAAAGAGAATACCGGTTAAAAGAAGAAAACAGACGAACGTTGAATAAATCGCGGCAAAAGTAGACACGGACGCGCGGGGAAAAGCTTCGCGACTTCACTCCATTTACCGGTAACTACATGTAAACGGAAAACCGCGGAAAATGATGAATGAAAAACAGGCCGGTAACGACGCAGCTACGACGGGGGTGGTGAGAACGAAGGAAAAGAGGGGTGAAGAAGGTGAGGGTGGAGGTGGAGGTGGTGGTGGTGGTAGTATGAACGAGCATCGCCGACGGTGGTCTCGGAGTGTTTCCTTTACCGCGTTACCACTCCGGAATCGGGGCTCGTTACTATCCCCGCAGGCACGAGGCGAAGTTTTCGTCGTAATGGAAGGCGAAACGAGCGAATCCGCGCGCCCGTTTCTTTATTCATCGCTCGCAAATTGTTACCCTCGCCCACCCGGCCTCGTTCGATCTTTCTCTCACCCTGAAAGAAGAAAGAAAGAAGAAGGAGAGTGGGAGAGAATCAATTAGTTCGTTACACCGGTCGGACGATTTTCTTCCGATCTGACGAGAATACCTTCTCCCTTCGTGTGAAATTTCACGGTAATTTTCCGACGGTACGTTCTACGTGAATTCGCGGGCGGAAATTTTGAGAAAGTAACTTTTGATTATGGGAAAAGTTTGTCGATACATATCTTATGTTTAATCAAGAAGATTCATGTAAAAGTATATAATAGTACTCATGTTTTGGGGATATAAATTAGTCATTTAATTTTATTCCCTGTGATACAGTTTATTTTCAAGTAAAATCCATCGTCCCGTCACATATCCAGAGTTTATGCAAATGTCTGGTTGTCCGACACCGTCAATTAATAAATCATCAAGCCAGGAATGAAACTATAATTTTACACGAAGTGAAACAGAGTGCGAAACTAGGATTGTGTTTACTGCCACGAATTCCTTCTCGGGCTTCGTCGACGGGGTAGTTCGAGGGTGATTTTTTTTTCTTCTCTCCGGTCGAACGAGGAAAAGTATTCCGTTTCTGTTGAAATTTCAGCGACGTCGAGGCAATTCGTGGCTGGCGGATCTCTTCTTGCCCGTTCGTGCGGACGCGTGCACGATGGTTATCGGTAGACACCTGGTATCAGAAAACGACGCGCGGTTGAAAAGAAATCGGAGCTTAGATCCGTTATCTATCAATTCAACCACTTTCCACCCTTGTTTCCTCCGCCGCGGGCTTAATACCATCGCGTTTCACCCCGTTTCCAATCCGCAACACGTTACACCGATTATTAACTCGCTGTGGACCTTCCTCCGGGGGTAATTTACCAGGTCGCGTTTAATTTATATTTCTGCGGGGATACTTTTGAACCGTCGAATGCCGCGGAAAGTAAACAAAAAATCCGCTATGAAAATATATTACGATTATACGCGAAGTTTGTACATTAAGAATGTAATAAATAAGTGAATATTAAACGTAGCACGCGTCTGTGTGTGCGCGGGTAGGTGAAACGTACTTCTCGAAGGGTCTCGTGTAATATTAAAATTTCCTAAAGGGCCAACGTTTGAATCGGTTTATGAAAATGGGGCTGTAATAACATATTCGCAGACGGTTATTCTCTCTCTCTCTCTCTCTACATTTTCTTTCTTTACTCGTAGATATACGGATATCATAAAATTACGTCATGATTCCAGGGGTTATCCGTCGATTAACCAATTTCTAATTAATCGAATGGAACGTTTAAAATTTATTCTATCCAACCGATCGTCACTCATACTTTCGATCGTCGAGCGAAAGAAAATCGTTCGCCACAGGTAATCCGGAAGTAAGTACACTACTGGTGTACCTACACGCGAGACCCCGTGACTTCGTATTTCACGGATGTCTATCCGTCATCGTGCATATGAATTCCGGTCCACGGGGGTGGGTTTTGCCACCCCGTGCCTCGTAAAACGTTCCCCGATCTACATATACCGCGTATATTTCGGGAATGGTAAATCGTACGGCTGAAAGCTCCCGCAGGGTTTATACATACACTAAGGGCATCGATACGGTCCGTTCCCTCTTAAGTCTTATTTATTATATGTATAGGGGTGTGGGTGGTAAGGGCTGCTCTATCGCGTACTCGATTCCGTGTAGCTCGTTCCGGTGCTTCAGCCACTCTCGGCACCTGATCTTGATTTGTCGCCGTCGACTATACACATACATACATACATACACGTCTGTGCGTGTCCTCTTCGTGTGACACTGAAACCCGGGACCACATTTCCGTCGACGACGACGACGACGACGATGTCGACGGAGAAGGGGTTTCGAAACCGGAAGAAACTTGCGCAGCTGGTTTCGCGTATCCGAATTAAGGCGAGTATCCTCTCCGATTGCGACAACTTCCTTCGTCTGTTTGTATTTGTACACTCGTGCGTCGATGTTCACCCTCGTCGACGATGCTTTCACCGTTCGAGGATGCAAAAGGGGTGAGGTAGTCGCAAGGGTTGTCACGTATTCGAGGGTATCGAGCGGGGAATATCGGGGGTAAAGGGGGGGGGGGGAGGGGGAAAGGGGGTTGAATCGGGAAGAAACGCGGAAACGCTGGTACTCGAATCAGAACCGATTTGTTTAACGTCACAATGTTTGTTTGCCTAGTTAAATATTTGTGGATATGAATTGACCTGGTTCCCTAACGGCGAGGTTGAAACTGGGAATTGTTAATTATCGGGATAATCGGGTTGGATTAACGTGCTTTATCGCGGGTCGAATAGTTCTGGTATTATGTATTATTAGTTTTCTTTGGATAAGCCAACCGTCCGAATGATTTTTGCCGGAGACAAAGCCGGAATTAATTATACCGTATCGCGTTTGAAAACTATTAATTAATTATTAATTAATAGAGGATCCTGCGTAATTCGCCGAGTGTCCGGGTTTAATTAACTGAATAATTCATTTATAATACTCGGTATTTCCCAAGGTAACTCGTTACATTCGTGACCATATCGTCCGCTATATGTATTTCCCCGTATTGTTAAGCACGACCCGGTTGATATGTTTCGATTGCGTCGTCGAGTCGTGTATTCTCGGTGATTTATCGAATGAAACTGAAGTTATTAAAAGTATACGTCCCCTACAGAGGGTGTGAATAACCGAATTATAATTTTCTCGCAATTTTTAATCCGTCCATCTTAACGATATCCGATTTCCCATGAAATGTCTTATCGCAATTACGTCATCGATTTCCCCGCGTAAATTCCGTATTCCCCCGGCGGCGAACTCGTCCAAGAATATTCCGCAATCGCGCGCTGAAACTTCGAATAACAAGTACCTAGGGGGAAAAAAAAGAGAGTGGCCGCGTGAAAGTTTCAAGGTAACCAGATACATCGCACCGATGAAACACGACGATGGAACGCAATTGTTCGCTCTGATTAAACACCGATCGTGGATACTCAATTAGAAAGTTATCCCCCCGAATGAATCACAATCGATTAGTCGATCCGCGGAGTTTAATTTCCTTTAATAAAACATCCGATCCCGTTCCTATCGTTTCTCCCCATTGTTTTCAACCTTCCCGTTTTATTTTCCACGAAAAAGAAAAGAAACTTCGTCGGCATGCAAATATTTCCCCAGTACTTTTCGACCCCGTTTTCCACGTGGGCCGTGCGGTCGAAGGGAAAACGGAAGAGGAGAGAAAGAACAAGAAGAAAGGGAGAGAAAAAAAAAGAATTATGCATCGTCGATTATCGACAACGCACAGCGGCGCATTAACTTTGACCCGAATTCGCACTTT
This sequence comes from Mimumesa dahlbomi, assembly GCA_917499265.3. Classification (NCBI taxonomy): domain Eukaryota; kingdom Metazoa; phylum Arthropoda; class Insecta; order Hymenoptera; family Crabronidae; genus Mimumesa; species Mimumesa dahlbomi. The sequence continues at coordinate 2,815,017 of OU824114.1, read as the reverse complement.
GTGCCCGGTGGGAGCCGGCAACAAAGGGAACCCGTTTCCGTCAGCCGTTCTTTTTCCGCGAAACGCTCGTCCGTCACGACGAAAGTCGACGGGGGTAGCTGCGGCAAAAATTCGCGAATTCGATGAAAGACACTCGGCAGCGTACGTTTCTCCGGCAGCCGTACAGCGGGAATATAAATATACCGCGACGGGAACATGTGTTACTTTTCCGGGTGCAGGGTAATCCATATTGGAGAAGGGAACTCGTCGGAAAGGGGATCAAACGCAAAGGAACTCGAGAATGCATGTAAATTCGACAATCTTGAAAAGAAAAAAAAAGAAAAGAGAGAAGGGAGAAAAACGAGAAAGGTCTCCGAGATGGGTGAAGAATCAAAGATAGAAATTTTCAAGACGACGCCAAGTATTTTTCTGTTCCTAATTTCATAAATGTTTTCCAATTTTTGATTTCGTATGACCGAGCAAGAAACATGGCCCAGTTTCGCAAATTTTCTCTGGAATGTAAAAACACGGGACGCAAAACGTTTCCAAAATTGATGTTTTCATTTTAAACGGACCGAAGTTCTTAACTGGATATGAAATTTTTCTCGAAAAAACACGGAAACCCGGCCAGCGAAAGTTTTCATTAGCCGTCTTTTAATTCCGTGCCGACTCCCCCGTACCGTTTCCCCTCCGTCGTTAGTGAAAACGTAATAACGTTATCTAACAAAAAATCTAGCCCACAAAAAAAGAAGAAACATCCTATTCACGGCGCGACGGAATTCAAACGAGAAAAACCTTGAATCCATTTGTCACTTATGGATCTATCAAATAATTTCACCCGAAAAAAAAAAACTTTCCCTGTCCGACGATACAAAAAATTACGCAAAACGATCCCGCGGGACATTCCCGGCGATTCCCCAGGAATTTTTCATACATCCCCGAGTAAAATATTCATCCGTCCTCATTTAAATACCTCACCCTATATCTATACATATGTATATCCATAAATATATATTACAATCTCCATACAAAATTACCAACCCGTAGAATTTCAATGCCGAAGTATCCCGAATGCTTTCAAATTCCTCGGTAACATCGAGATTCGCCTTTGCCGTCCCCAAAACTGACCGCACACACATTCTCATCCGTCGACCCTGAAACGAGAAAATCCGCCGGACGGGTCCCATCGATTATCAGAAAAGACTCCGGGAACGTTACGGGAGCACATAAATAAAGCGAAAGGACAGCGGGAGTGACGGGAAACGCTTCCGGATGTAATTCTCCAAATAGGTTCCGGTTTCGGTTCCGTTCAACCAAGCGTGACCACCGCAACCCCGTCCTGGCACCGTCGTCCAGGATGTCCAGCGGGACGTCGCGCGCCACGCGACGCTGTGTGCGGTCCACGTCGGTGATAGTGTTTTTTTTTCCCGTCTATTCGTTTTTTATTTTTTTTTCCCGCCGTGCGGTTCGGACAGCCAGAAAATTCTCCCTTTTGTCGCTGCGACGACCGACCGCGGCGAATAATTTCATCGACCTCGTCGTGAGACTCGATTAAAAAAAATACCCTCTTACAGGGGAGTCCCTTAGGCGGTATGAGACAATCATCCCTTTTCCTTCTTCTCCCTCTTCCGAGTTTCTTGGATCGTTTATTCTTCGTTATTTCCTAAGGGCTCGTTCATTCGGGAACTCGAATTTAATCATTCGAACCGCACCCGGGTCCGATTGAAGGTAAAACGAGCAATCGAAAATGGTTTTGAATTATCTCACCCTACTGTCTCCCTTTCGTCGCCCTTCCAGTAACCCTTCGAAGGATCGTTTGCGTTACGTTGATCGGACGGCGTTGATTTCGAACGAACGTCGGCCTGTTCGTGTGATTTGTCGATCGGTCGGTGTTTCTTTGTGAGAACGCGGGAGAGAAAAGGGTGGATAGGGCCTGGGATTAGCGGTTTTTGCGGTATCCCTTTCATCTGGCCGAGGGGGAAGACGATAATGTAGAAGAGGACCGGAACATTGGATACTATCACTTTACCCTTTACCGGAACAGGTTCATTTAACGAGCAATTCCTCGCGATGAATTCGTATCGGATCGATTCCGATCTGGTTCCCCTTAATTTTAGTCGTCTCCCTTTAATTTGCCACCCCTACTACTTATGGAAATAATATATTTACAGTAACTGTTCTAAATTTTTCAACCTAATTGTACTGACACCATCACACATGAATTATAAATACACACTATACATATAAAACGAACAAATCTCTACGTTACTAGAAACAAATGAAGCGATCCGTTAAAAAAATCATGAATTCCTTCGCTGGTGAAATCGGTGAAAATACGGAAAAACAATTCCACGGAATTTCCGCGGTTCACCCGGAACGGTCGTGTATAATGAATGTTTACGGGAATCTTTGCGCGATATCTATGGGAGAGAAGGGTGCAGAGGAGGAGGGAAAGGGGGAAGAAGGGGGATGCTGTCTGTAACGTGTAACGAGGATCGCGACGCGGATTGTTAACCGACTCCATTTTCCATTGTTCCGGCCGGAAATGCGCTGAGATCGCGCCTTTCTTACATTTACGGCCGCGGCTTTTATAACGGTTTCGCCCGCCGCGCTAAAGAAGAAAGCCCGACGATAAAAGAGCCGTTAAGCCTTCGGGAGGACGAGAAACAATGGGGGAGAAAGAAAGGGAGAGACGCGGACCACGGGAGGATCGAGAGAGAACGACGGACGGACCGCGGTGAGCGAAGTTTCGTTGGTTTCGGGGCATCCGGGAAATAGTGCGGGAATAAAACTTGTTGCTATTGTCGGACACGGGAATAATTGCGTCGATGGTGACAAATGAACTCCTAACTATGGTATTGGTAGGTGTGAATCATGGTAGAATTGATTAAGGAAGATCTAGAGAAGATCTTGGTCGTTATTGATCAGTTTAACGTTTTATCAGATTTTTACACACAATAGCTAAAACATTGTGTCAAATCAACGATACGAATAGAGATTTAATAGTGAATGATCTGATCGAGGTTCGAAGGTCAATGTGAGTTGTGGAAATAGGAAAATGAAACGAGTTATCCTGAAAAACAGGTGCACAGTTGTTTCAGCGAGTACACGAGCACTCGTGGTATTATTCCAAGAGAGATGGGACGAGAGGTACGACAGAAAAAAAAACTAGCACGGATATAGCGCTGGGAAAAGAAGCAATTAATCAGCACTCGAGCGTCGGAATTGGAAGTACATACGTACATCGGTGAAGTTTGTTTCCCCTGTAAATATAAATATTTGCCCGGGTCCCGGTCAGATGTCGAAAGCCCCGAACCCCGATAACGAGGAACACGGCCGGGATCGTTAGCCGGTTAGTCCCGTTCTCTCCCGTTATCCTGACGGAGGGCCGTGCTTTTATAAGGATTGCACCTTCCGCGACGAAAGTCCTGACGATAAAAGTGCCGTTAAACCTTCGATAGAGAAAGAAAGAGAGAGAGAGAGAGAGAAACAAGAGGAAAGAAAAAGTAGCTCGAACTGAAACGGCGAACCCTAGAGATAGATCGGACACGGATCGAGAGAGCAAAGATGGACAGTAGAGTGGAAACGCAGAGAGAGAGAGAGAGAGATAAAGAAAGAAAGAAAAAAAGGAAAGGAGAAGAAGGTGGAGAGGAGTGACTCACCTTCGACTCGAAAGTTTTTCACAGAACTGCGAGGCATCGGCCATTACCGTGGATCACATAGTTCTTTCGCTGCACTCTATACTCCGTCTGGACTCTTTTCCTCTTCACGTCGAACGACGAGTCCGTAGGGCCCTGCTACGATCTCACTGGCCCATTACCCGAAACTTTTCATGCCCGAAGACTTCCGTCTATATACGTTTCGAACACGATTAGTCGGCGTGGCAAGTTTCTTCCGGCTCGTTTAATTGAAAAGAAAGGTTGACACGTCGAATACGCCATGGGGGGTCACCGGTGACCGGCACCCTATCCAAGGAATTCAAAGTATCCCGCGAGAAACCAGGGTGAGAAGGGTAATCATTTTTTTTATTAAACTCTCCTACATACATACACACATATATTCAAGTCGACCTTGTCGTCGAGTGTCCGTGAAACGATTGCCACGTGCCCTGAAACGCCCAGTACGTTAATAAAGATCCTCGGAACATCTGTGGATCCCCGGCGTGCGAGCACGAATTCCAAGGGACTGTACTCCTGGCAAGGAGAACGCCAAACCCCTGAAACAAAGGAATCCAATAGAGAGAGAATCCATAGAAGACAAACGGTAAAAGAAGATGCTCGGGATCGGCGGTGTTTATGGAAGCTCCGCCGACTATCTCTCGGAGTTAACCCGTCCGACAATAAGTTCGCAAACGTGGCACAGTAACGGCTCGGGTTTCGAACAGTCGGAGGATAAAGGGGGTGGAGGGGTAGAAATGGAGGGGGGAAGGGCAAGGGTGCATCGAGTTTCGCTCGCGATAATAAATGTTATCGCCGCGCGCCACGAGGGTGCAGCTGCAGAAGAAACCAGCTGCCGTTACTTTAGTTCGTAACGATAAATACAGCGATTCCTTTCAGACCGGAAGGAAAAGAGAGGAAGAGCAGAAGAGAGAGATAGATAGTGGGAGAGAGAAGGGGGAGGGGGTGGGATTTATTCCAAGGCTGCAATAGCAGCAAGAACTCTTAACAAAATAATGCTCTTAGGCCGGTAACAAATTCCCGACGTGAACACGTTCCGGGGATGATACGTGTAAGCCACGAGCCGGAGAAGAAGGACCAAGTCGACCAGGGGTGCAACCATCCCTCCCCTTCCCTTTACACCCCTCCCCCAATCTCTCTCTTCTGCGCACCATCACCGGGTACATTTAAAAGTATAATTTTAAAATGGCGGCGCAGAACACACGAAGTGGCTCATAAGCATAATTTATGCGGTCGTTTCCCCTCTTTTGTCTCTCCCTCTGTCTCTTTCTCTTTCTTCTTTTTTTCCTCTGTGTTTGGTGTGTTTTTCTTTCTCTCTTTCTCTGTCTCTCTGTCTCGCAACTCTCTCTCGTCTCACTTTTAATAAAGGATTTTCGCATGGTCGGTGAAAAGGGACGGGAATTCGTGACCTTCTTGTTCGTTTTTTTTTGTTCTTTTTTTGGATAGTGTCGTCTTTCTTTTATTGCTCGTGGCGGCAGTCTCTTACCTTTCATTTGAATTCGTTAACTCGATGATTTCTTTTGCCACCTACCCCTACTTCCCTCTCAATCTATCCTTTTTCTTCGTCTCTCGCGTCGTAACGATTCCGTCGGATTGAAAGTGGAAAGGGGAAGGGGAGGGGAGATCGATTTTTCTGCCGATCGAGTCGGAAGAATTTCGCGGGAACTATCGTTGCCTGCATCTTATCCGACCTGGGAGATAAATTCCCGAAGAGAAATTACCAGATAACCGTGCCGGGGTATTATTTGTTAGCGGATCGAATCGATCGGGATTCGAATCGGCCGGATTAATCTTGATACCGCGATGGAATGGATCCCTGAGAAAAATAGTAACTATCGAGTCGCGGTATAGGTAACGTAGGTCTTAATTGACCGGGTAATTTGATTCTCCGCGAACGAACCGGAAGGAAGTGGAAACACTTCGCCCACGTGTACCTCGTTCGCCCAACGTGCGAATGGTTCGCATTAAAAAAAGTGTTTTTTTTTCCCTTCTTCTTTCGCGCACGGTCGTCCGGGTCGGTTTGAAATTAAAATCGTAGAATTTCATCTGCGCGAACGGTCCGTCCCCCGTTTCCACTATTTCTTTTTGATTCTTTCATTTTTATTTTTCATTTCTTTTTTTTATAAGCAAGCCGACGAAACAACGTATACCGCGAGTAGGCGTGCCGCGCGGTAAGTAGCTAATTGTAAAAACGTGTTCGCTTTGTCCGGCCGTTAATGAAAAGCATTAGAAAGGAAGCCGCGTTTAAATGCGCTATTGCCGCGCGACCGGCAACGGTGGTAAGTTAGTTAATTATTCACACCTAATTTCCTATCGCTTTGTGGCGGTTCACCGCATTGACACAGAAGCCTGCCAGGTAAATTCGAGAAAGTTCGCAAAATTAACTCGTTCGCCTATGCAAACCCCGGCAAAGAACTTGCCTTCCCCGCGACCTGGCGGGGATCTAGGGGTGAGGAGGGGGAGAGGGAGGGCGAGAGGGTAGGGGTGCGAATTTTGAACGACGTGTCCATTAAAATCCTTTTCATTCTCATTCGGGTAAGTTCGCCCCACAATTTCACTTCACCGTGTAACCCTCTAAAATGCTTTCGCGACAAATTTAACCCTTAACCGAAGTGGCGAAAATATCGACGTAAAAGAAGAAAACTTGTTAAATCGCCGAAAGCGGCGTTGGAACTTTTCCCCCGTTAACAGCGGTCATTTTAACCGAACGAAAATGAAAAATGAGACTTACTACATCTTCGCAAAGGATTTAAGCGAACGCTCGTTTACGAGTCTCGCAAAAAAAAAAAAATACGATCGCTAAAACGATGTCGATAATTCGCTAATTTAATTCTTACAAAACGAACGTTAGACGTTCGCTTTATTTTTCTCGGGGCTCCGCGTACCCTTCTATTCTCCGTTGTTTGAATTAGTCGGCATTTACGTTTCATTAAGGCTATTACTTATTCATCGTGTCGATCGAAAATAGTTTAAGTATCGATCCCGCGCTACTCGACGCGTAATGATGATTACACTTAAACGAGACGCCGGCGTTCTTCCCCCACACCCACCCCTCCCTTTTAAGGCCCGGTCTGCCGTGTAATTTTTTCTTCCTACACTCACCATCCACGGTTGCCATTGTGAATTGAATTGCAATTGCTCTGTTCACCGTCGGCTTTGTTAACTTGCGATCCAACGTTTAAGGGGGCTCCATGAGCGCAACGAATTTCCTCTGTTTCCAGCAACTACCTTATACCTATCCGTCCCTCTCCGCTTTTCTCCAAGTTCTCGACACTCTCTCCCTCTCTCTCTCTTCTCTCTTTCTCTCTTATACATACACATACTCTCTCTCCCTCTCTCTTTCTGTCTGGTTCCGGCGCACTTTGCAGCCAACGTGCCGCGGCGTAGCTAACGCCGAACTAACTCTAAGTAATGGCCCCGCGCCGCGTTAATCGTGCCGCGTAAGTTAATTAGCCTAAACTTGTAATCGCGCCCGTTACGTCGGGTCCGGAGAAAAAGAGACGGCTCTCGCGGAGAAGGTTGGAAATTTTCGAGCGGCGAATTAGCTGCTTTCGCGTCGGGTCGATGCGGTGATAAGATTTCCCCGGGGGTAATTCCGACAAGCGGAATCGTTAGTCGGTCGCGTGAATTAATTATCACCGTGGACTGCAATGGTTTTCCAAAACTCTTTCTCTCGCTTTCTCACTCTGTCTGTCTGTCGTCCATGTTCTTGGAATTTCACGGAAACTTCTAACTTTTTATTTTTGTCCTACCGCCTGTCTCTTTACACACGTTGCTCTGTCATTCTCTCACGTCCCCCTCCTCCTTCTCTATTCGACGTCCGTTTCTTTCAGCTATCTATCTTCCCCCCCCCCCTCTTTTTCCTGGTCTTTTTTTTTCGCTGTTGAATCCGTGAATATCTTTTCCCCTCGACCGTTCTCGTTGCCGTCGACGGTTCTAATTAATCAGCGAGCTTTCGTCGCCCCGTTCGTTGAACAAACTTGAACTCGACGTGATTCAGTTTGCCCGTCGCGCAAAAGGGTCGCGGACGGAGGTGAGAACGAGAAGAAGAGAGAGGGAGAGGGAAAGGCGAAAATTTTCGAAAGTAAATTACCGCAAATGTCTTCGATATTCCGCGAGTACAATCCATCCGATCCCGATATCGTATTTAATTCCGCAGGAAAACTGGCCCCGTTTTTAATTTTTCTTTTTTCTATATCCGTCACCCCGAACAGTCGAATCCGCGAATTTAGATTACGGTTTCACGGTTCTCTTTTCTCCGCGGCGTCGCCCCGAAGAATACATCAAAATTTCTAATGAAACGTCACGGGCCCGGGTGGAAATTCTCCGGAAAATCTACCCTTGAATTATTACACCCCGCCGCTATCTAGATTAGTATCACGAGTCACTCACGGGAAACGAACGGTGTATTTTGACAACGTGGGAATCGAGAGCGACGTGTCGGAATAATATAGATGTCGACTTTTGATATCCCCGTCGTACGTCCAACGCCGTTAAATGATGTTGTCGAATCGAAAAATCCACCACCCCTTTCATCCCTCTCCCTTCCCCTCTCCTCCCCTCTCCGGTGACTTGAATCACGCCGAATCACGTAACGTTCTCGATTCTCTTTCGAATCGGGGGTAAAAATCTGCTTGGACAAGTAAGAGAAGAATTAAAAGAAACTCGAGCGGCGGAATAAGTTTTTCAAAAGAAGCTCCTCGGCTAACCTCTCGACCTTATGATCTATTTTTCTCCTCAACCCACCCCGTCATCTATTTTCCACCAGCGGCCAGCCACGGTACACGTTGCCGCAGAGAGTAACTCGGGACTCGGCAGGGGAGGATATAAAAGTAGATCAAGTAGTCCCGAAGGTCGGAGAGTACCTCGACCCTACTGACAAGGTTCGCCGAGATTCCTTCGATCGCGACGCCACCCTCGGACCCTACCTTCCCCGATCACCGACGTTCGGAGATCCTAATCGGAGTGGAAAAAAATACCCTTATCGGACGAATCGCGAACGGAATATTTTTTTGTTATCCTATCCGTTCGATTGAAGACATCGAGATATCTGTGTCATCTTTTCGGGACTGTCAACTTTTTGCATATTGACGCGGTTATGGTAGTGGAAATAGTGTACTCATTGATATTCAAGGATTATTTTTCGACAATATAACTATGAAATCGTAGGATATAGATTATGACGTACAAAGTATCAGTAAGTCAGGGTTAAAGAATGTAATGCATAGATAGAAATGTATACACTCTTAATTACAAGCATTTATTAATTTCTCCTAGAACAACTGTACACTTTCGATACAAAGTCTTTGGACCGCGGAGGGTTAAATCTTGAATCGTGTCCGGAGAGGGGGATGGGTAACGTTTATTGCGATCGTTATTTTTAATCGAACCGTCACGGTAATTGGAGGTTACGGTGGCCGTTTGCGATTCACAGGGAGCTTCGAATACGATATCCGTTCCTTTCTGATTACCATTGCATAATTCCTGTAGTGGGGGAGGGGGGTGGAAGCGAGTGGAAAAGTCATAGACTTTCGGTGACAAGTTTGAATTAATATCGATGTCACGTAGCCGAAGTTAATACCCTTTTTCCCTGGAGTTGCTCGCTTCCTCTCTTCTATCACTCTTCTTCTTCTTCTCTTTCTTTCTTCTTTTACTTAATAATTCTTTCCCGCCATAGCCGAACGTAACCGATGCGAGGTAGGAGTCAGCCATCGAGGGGGGCAACGGTTATGAATTTTTAGCGAGATTCGATGCAAGTTTAGTCCCTGTGCCGGATGAACGTGGTTTTTAACCTGGTTAACCCGATTGCTGCACTTTGTGGCGGAGCCAACGAAGCGCGATCCCCTCTCGGGAATTTTTCTACACGAAACAGGTGGTTCTTTCTTCCGTACATTTTTGTGTTCTTTTTCTTCCTCTCTCTCTCTCTTTTTCATTATTATTTTTTTTCGAACGAGATTTCGCCTACGCGAATTTTCCCGAGAAATTTTTGCGCGGAGAACTTACCCCCGATAGGACGTATGAAATCTTCGAACTGGGTCAAACTCTATCCAACCCGGTTCTCTGCGCTCGCCGCAGAGCTTACGTATGGTTGCTTATAAATTTTTAAAAAGCATCTCGCCGCGTGTAACTTCGTACGTCTCTTCACGCTCGTAAATTAATCGATCCTATGGAACGTCCGTCGAGAAATCCGACTCGCAGGAGGGACGACGGTTTTCACCGTGGAAACTTCTCGCTGACGAATGTACGTAGAAGTTTGGTATTTTTAATAGCACCGAAACGGGCGACGCTTGATTAACGATACTTTTGTAACTGCGAAAGGTGAAACGGTGGAAATAGGTAGGATAGGAGGGGAGGGGGGGATGAGCGAGTTTCGATCAGGAAACAGGTGGTTGCCTCGTTCGACCAATTTAACGAGATTTCACGCAGGTTTGATTACAAATTCGTCGGAGATTTCGTTAGGATCTTGATCGACGACCCTCTCGTCCCCCTTTTCGAAGATCGGCGGGAAAGCTTTAATTGTATCACTGGGAATTACGTCATCTGATAATACCTCTCCAGGTAATTCGAGTGTATTCTTCGCCGTTATATATCCCGCCGGCAGTGAAATCGATTGCGACGGATCGTTGGGTTTTTTTTTCCAATCAATCAATCCCGCGGGTGCCGCGCGCCGAACGAAAATCAGTCTCGTTTTCACGGGAACTTGAAAGGGAAACAATGCGCACGGCGGTAACAAAAGGTGGTGGGGGAGTAACGGAAAAATTGCTTTCTTTGCCCGGCGTTCGATTGTGTCGACGACAAACAACGATCCGACAGCCGCGCGCGTTTAATTAACGTAATTAGCCGGGTTACACTCGGCAACGATCGCGTACGCACGATTGCGTCGCTAAAACTGTAATGCCTACGGTAAACTTCTACTTTTTCTTCCCCTTTTGTTTGCTTCACCTCGTGTTCCCATTGGTATGACCTCTCTCTCTCTTTTATTCTCTCACGCAATATTCAATCACGCGGCGTAATGATTTAAAATAGCAGTCACTAATCCACCTTGTTTCTCTTTTTTAACGATCAAATTTATATGCACCGTACGGCTGCAAGCTTCATTAGATTGGGTTTAATCACCGGTCCGCGATAAGATCCACGAGGAATATAATATAATACCCGTACGCGAAACGTTCCTGGGACGGTTTGTATGCGTCGTCGATTTTCAATTAACCGCTAACACGAGCACCTTCGTGCAAACTGCGAACGTTCATCGTATCACCGAAGAATTCTACACACACACACGCACGAGGCGGTGGCCACTTGCTGAAATAATCGTTGCGTCGGAATTACGATCGGACTTTATCGTCGCGGAGAATACAGTCGGAAGTTCCGCGAGTGCGAAACTGGTTTTTAGTCCCTCCTTTCTTCCCCCGAAAACCAGCAAGAACGTAATAATGTGCCTTATAATACCCGCTAGAAATACCCGGAATTACCGCGAAGGTGGTAAATCAATTTAATTAAGTTACACGTCCCACCGTCTGATTTAAGTTCCTCTGCGAGAGTCGGAGTTCCACGCGGCGGGATCTCCGGATGAATAAATTTTGTCGATGCCCGAAAGGATTTAATAACGGCATACTAATCCGTTTACGACGACCGGACACACACCTTACAACGACTGTGTTATAATTGGACGTACTTCGTTTAGGTTTTCTTGGATTTCATTTGGAATTGTTGAGCGAATCGTTTTTGGATTCGATTCGAGTGTTCAGTGCGAAAGGATTCGAAGTACTTAGTTTTAGTATTTGGAAATTTCAACGCGTGGAAATTTCCAATCCCGTATATTTCAACGCGTGGAAATTTCCAGTCGCGTATATAAGTGGCCGCGGATTATTTTCCCCGGGTGAAAAATAACACAAACGGGCAACGTTCGGAACGTTCACGCGACGCGGCAGATAGAAATTTTATTTCATCGCGACTGCTCGCCCTGTCGCGGTTCTTACAATAAAGTCGCGGGGGCGATCAATAAAACGTCAAGCCACGAATTTTCTGGCAACGCACCCCGTCAACACCGCGCTGGAGGGAAAGAGAACGAGAGACAATACCCTTTAGAAAGTCGACGAAACGACACGCTGGTACTTGACGCGAGCTCTCGCCTAGAATATCCTAGAGAAAATTTATTTTTCTCTTACTCTTTCTTTCTCTCGTTCTCTCTCTCTCTCTCTTTCTCTCTTTGTCGCTCTCTCTCTTTCTCGCTCGCGCGGAAAAATGTCATCTCGTTGACGTACGAACAAAGTACCATACTCATGAAATGCAAATGCGTTCTGGGAGCGTTTTGGTTAATTAATAAAACTTCCGTCGGAGCGAACCGACCGCGTGTGTTTTTATTCTTCTTTCTTTGTTCTTCTTCTTCTTCTTCTTCTTCGTTTTGTTTTTTTCATCGCCGATTTTCGGGGGAAACCCAGTGGAAACGTCGATGTAACTTTGGTGATGTAAAGATATTCCTGTCTCTTTCTTTTTCGTTTGGTTCGCGGTTTTGTTTTTTTCGTTTTTATCTCTCTCGGAGATTGATATAACCGGTGACACGAATTTGCGATTCAGATTCCCGCGATACGGGATTTAAATTCGAGCGTGGAAATAATGAATGTTCGGCCGCGAAAGGAAACAAGGGCGATAAAGCGCATAAAACCCGGACGCATTTGCTTTGCGTGTAATCGCACCTGATATACGACTTTGATTCCGCGTTCAATCGTGAAACCGCTTTGTCAGCGCGGCAACGCAACGCCACTTGGAAAATAAGCTCAGATTTCGCCTTTCCCGAAGAAAGTCTGAACTCACCGCGAAACGTTTTTCACCCTGACAGAGCAATCGATAAATTGATAAATCTCTCGCTATAATCACATCAATCAGAATTATAAAAATTTATACAACACTCTCATCTTATATCCCCTTATCAAATATACTTCCAAAGTCTGTCCAGAAAGATCCAACGACACCCATTGACACCACAGGTCGTTACAAAATTCACTATCCGCCTTGATAATACCTCGAACAGTATTTCCACTTGAAATGCTTCATTCTTACAGGTTCCATTTAGGGCTGGAATTACCTGTACGTAAAAGCGATAGAAAACTACTAACGTAGCGGTGGGTTAAAATCGAAGTAGAAAGCTCGATATAAAAACACTTATCGGCCACTCAACGGCAAGACGGTTTCATCGGGGTGGAGGCCGTCGACGTCGTAGGACAGTTTCATCGGCTTCCGACGAAGGTGGGAAGTCCTCGAAGGCCATCTTTCGGGGGAAACCACCTCGTATCCCGGGGCTCGTTATATTTTATTCGACGCCCGTGGAACGACACGGGGCTCGAGGTGCCGCGGCTTTTCGAATCCCCGTGAGGGGGACGATTCGTAACGATTCAATCAGCTCGGCCAATCGAATTCGACAATCGAGTAATCCGGAACTCCGGTGCACCGCTCGCTCAGCGTTTCTCCTTCTCGTCCTTTTGCAACGCCGCGGATGAGAAGGAGGCCGGCCTAAGAGTGGATATGTCTATATATGTATATATGTACGTATACATATACATATATATGTGCAACCGAATGGACGGATAAGAGGGGCCGAGGAAATGAGGAAGTGCTATTAAGGAGAGAAAATCCAAGGGTTTTTTTCTGTCTTTCTCTCGTCGCTACTCTCAGACTGAAAATCTCTAGAAGGCTTATTTTCAACGATCAACGGTACACTTTTCTCAAGGATCTCGATAATTAGGAGAACGGAAATTGTCATTATAATACCGATTTCCCATAAAATGAATTATATATATTTTAACAATATTATCATTAAAAAGTCACACCGATTTTAAAAAATAATACCTAAAATCTATCCCAAAATCTTACACACCCTTTTCTTCTAGGTCTCAACCTCTCACCCGGTTAACCAAAACACATTTCAAACAGGTTCTTCGGGTCGGAAGATATCCGTGAGGTTGTACTTCGGCAACAATCGCGTGTTCGCAGCAACGTTCTCTCATTATTCCGCCAATAACGATAAGAAGTTTATCCCGCGGCTGCATTCCGGCGAAAAGTTCGCCCGCGAAATTTCGTAATCGGCTCGCCGAGCGACGTGTATGGTACACACGCGTTTCGTATCCCGCAGGTGGGATCGGATTTCATCTTCGGCGGCTGATAAACTCGCCCGGCCGGAATAATTCCACCGTACGTATCCGCTAACGTCGTCGTGGTTGAATCCTATTAACTTGCTGGGGGGTTTGCTTCCCCTCACCACTCCACCCCCACCTCATCCCACCCCCTCTTCGTAGCGTGAAACAGCTTTTTGCAGCGGGCAATAAGTCGCCGGCAAATTAAGCGGAATGGGGAATTATCGGGCAACGAGTTTGGTAAGCTGAAGATTCGATCGGTGCTTAGCAAGGGAGAGAGAGAGAAAGAGAGAGAGAAAGGGAGGGAGAGAGTATTCGACCGAACGGTCTATAAGTGGTCGTTCGATCATTTTCTATATATATTTATTTTTTTTTTACTTCCACTACCTTTTCGATTCGAAAAACGAACTCTTGGCTCTATGGGAGAACGTTGATAATTTAGCGCAACGGAGCGGAAATTTTTGTGTACGCCGTTTATTCAGGTCTCCGAGTATATTTTATTTCACCCTTGAGGAACGAAGTTAAGCCGTGGAAATTCATAACTTGCCGACGGAAGGGTAGTTCGAGTAGGTCCCCCCCCTCCCCAACCCTCCTTTTCCTACCGTACGATGGGGGAAATCTTACGTATTCATGGCGACGTGGAAATCGATTGATAAGACGTTTTTTCCGTGGTGGAGACCGCGGTATTATTCGGTGGCTGCATTTTTGCCCGTCAACCTTTTGTCTATCGAATGGATTATGGCGACGGGGTTTTCCTCGAAAGAAGGTATGCACGAACGCTCGTCAATAGCCATCTCTTTTGAATCCTCGTACTTCTCTTGAATCAGCTTCGGCGCTGGCTGTGGCTTATAGGAAAAACCACGCGCATCTATCGGGCGCCCGTTTCGCGTCTTTTTTCTTCCTTTTTTCGTTTTTTTTTTTCTTTCTTTACGGAACAACGCCGCCCGCTGATCCTCGACGTCAGGAATAATCGTAACGCTCATCATTCGCGCGGACGGTTTTCCGCTTCTCTCGTTTTCTTGCGCTATGGTCGTGATTCCCTTTTCATCCCTTCCGGCCTTTCAATCCCCCGGACTCTATTTACATCGATGATGAATGCTAAACAGACTTTTCCGTGGTATTCATCATCGCGAATTGTTCCCCCCCCCCCCCTCCCCCTACTACTCCTTTGCCGCGAAATTTCACCAATTTCCAGCGAGTCGATTCGCGGAAAGACGGTGTGACGACGATATTGAATTATCAACGTCCCGACGAACCCTGGGGTCCGACGTTCGGAAGGAATATAAATAAATTTACCTTCTTGCTTTGAATTTCCACGGGTATTCGTGTGGAATCGGTAAGACGATGGAATGACGTTGCCATCGTTGATGATTGCGCATTCAATTATCGCGAACGAGACAATAGGAGGATTCCACCCCAACGTTCGTTCGTCGGTGTTCCCTGGGCGTCAACCTTTACAAATCTGTCGGTGAAAAGAGACAGCAGCGAAAAATACAGGCGGGAGTGGGAGAGGGGGGAAAAAAAAGACGCTCGGCGTCTCTCCCCCTATCCACGACTCGCTTTCTCAAATTCTAACTGTTCTTCTTTTCGCCGTCTCCATTCAGTCTTGCCACGCTTTGACGCCGCCAGCTTCTTTCTTCGTTCAGTCTTTCTATATTTTTATTTTTTTTTTTGTTGCCTGTTATCCCCAAACCCTCTCTGTCCGCGTGTCTCTTATTGTCGACTTCCGTCGTGGACCAGTTTTTCTGCCGCTATGCATTTCGGTTAAATGTCCCTATTATATCGTTCTGTAAAGACGCAGGGATCGGAGGAGAATTTGAATTTTTCAAGGTTATCTAAAGTCTCGTCCTTGTAGAGTTTCGACGTGGAAATTTTGGCGCCTGGGAAATTCGAGGCTCGGAAATTTGGAGGCTTGGAAATTTCAAGTGCCAACAATTTTGAGGCTTGGAAATTTCAAGCCATGGAAATGTTGCGGCTTGGAAATTTCAAGCCATGGAAAATTCTATGCTTGGAAATTTCAAGCCATGGAAAATTCTACGCTTGGAAATTTCAAGCCATTGAAAATTCTACGCTTGGTAATTTCAAACCATGGAAATGCTGCAGCTTGGAAACTTTCACTCGTAACAATTTTAAGGATCCGCATCCTAATTTCACAATAAATGACTAACACGATACTATCCCTAACATGAACTATTCCATCCTACGGAAACAATAGACGCTGTTACATCGGCTCTTACAGTCATTTATTTCCGGCATCGGAAGAGGCCGTCCAAAACGTGAGAAGATTACTCAAACTACCAAGCTGCTGCACCGTAGTCGACCGGACTCGAACGTCGCGGTTATTGAAGATAATTGGGAGAAGTCACCACGATGGAGCGAACGACAGAGAGAGAGAAAGAGAGGGACACACATATATATAGAGAGAGAGAGAATACACCCGACCCAACGTGTATTATTCCTACGGTTGATTGCGAGCGACTACGTGCACGACCGTGGGCGTGATACAGCACCGCGAACACGATTTACTGAACCGATGAATACGTTTAAGTTTCACCGGGCTTCGCCTGCACGTTTCTGTCGCGTGCTCTCGACAATTTGCGAATTCACGCGAGTAGACGTAACGCTAACACTTGGCGCGGCCCCTTTATTCGCGGACGGCGGTATACTTGCTGGAAAATACATATTTTGTCTGTGCGAAGTGCCGGGTGGAAACGTTGCCGGAGATAAATTTAGAGAATGTTCGCGGGGACGTAGAATAAACTGGTTTATAACTTGGAAGTAAAATGAGTCGTTCGTTGGTCAGATAATTATGAATGTGATATACGTTTCGTAGGGATGATTTTGATAGAATGAAATTTAACGAGTTTCGTCGATAGTTGAAAAGGTAGTGGGGAGAGACACTTGAGAGAGAGAGAGAGAGAGAGAGAGAAAAAAAAGAGAAGGAATCGGTTGGCTCGAGTGAAAAAAAAAAGAAGAAAACCCGATACGGATTAACACTTAAGCCGGTAACGAACTTGCGCGAAAACAAAAAACAGCACTCACGTGTTCTTGGATTTGTTAACGCACAAGTGGCGCGCACTCAGTCCGCCGTGTACGAAGAAACACTTGGGTTTACCCTCCACGGTTCGCCGATATGTAGTGGTATGTACGCCGGTTTGCCGTGTTGTTCGAATCGACTTTAAGGCTGGTTTCACAAGGCTGGGAAGGATGTTAATTGATCCACCTGGAATAAATTACACGCTGGACAAATTATAGAACGACGATATTATTTCCAATAATTCATATTTCGAATTACGAACTATCTACTTGTTAAAACTTCCACGTATGAAAATATAATTCAGCCCTTACGTTTTTACGCGTTAATATTTCAATGCCCAGAAATGTTCACGCGTGGTTAATATCACACCTTAAAATTTCCACGTCACTGGATTCTCAGGCTTGAAAATTTCTACGCGCAAAGTTCTACCCTGCCTAGAACCACCGTCGCCGTAATATTTCACCGCGCGGAAACGTCTAGACGAAGAAACTTCATGCTGTGAAAACCACCTAAGTTCCCGTTGCTGAGCGGCTGCAATTCCCAGCAATCTAGCGTGACGCGTAACACGCGTTCAAGAACGGACACGGGCGTCGCCGTCGGGCACTTTTGATCGCTGGATCGTCCTGCCTCGGTTATTTACATAGATACACTGTAGCCCGGGGCGAGTAGACAAGCTGGATTAAGGTCGACGTTGCTTTTCACGAGACGGAACGACGCCTCGCGTGTCCGGTTTCGAATCAATTCCTCCTGCAAACCTGTGGAAACACAAACACACGCGTCGCTCCGACCGTTAAACCCATGCAAACTTTGAAATTAAATTAACACGTGAGGGACCGCGAAGAAATCTATAAGATATCATACACTTTGCAGTTTTTTGAGAAAATTTGTACGTTACTATTTAAAATCGTCATAAAATGGAGTTTCTATGAAATTTTCTATTATTGAATTATACCGTGACAGATGCGGGCTGAAACACGAGAAATCTCGCGAGAGATTGTTTAAGTGTTAATGAATAAATAAAGAAAATACCAGAGATAAGTACCCTCCACTCGGCTAATTAATCGCAATTTTCAATATACGCGAGTTCGTTACGGAAATTTCTACGTGGCACTCGAGAATCTCTAGGTTTTCCTGGTAAACGATCGAGTCGGAATACGATCGATGGGAAATTAGCGTCGCTTCTTCGCGAAACGAGCATCTATTCTAACAAACAGTCCGTTTGAATTTCATTCCCTGGAAAGTCTGTTTTTATGCGCGCTCGATGGGTGAAAAGGGGAGTGGTGTGGTGGGGATAGAGAACAAGCGAATTCTATTCTCTGATTTAATGTCCGTAATCGCATTCCTTTCTTGCGTTTTCCAAAGTTTTAATGAAAAAATCTCGTTCCGACCTTTCCTCTCGTGAACTTTCAACTGTGGCGTTACAAAGAAGACTCCCTCCGAAGATTTTTTAGAGCGCGTACCACGCCGAGTTACCACGGTAAAATGTTAACGAGATTTATCTCGTTATAACTACTAATACCATAAAAGAGAATCTCGTATAAACGCGAGAGCATCGAGTATCCGGAAAAGTTGTATATATTTTCCCCAGGTTTTTTTTTTCCTTTTTTTTCCTTGCCTTCTATCGCCACTTTGTCGCATCTCTGACAACGACTACGGTGAATTAGAGCAAGTGTACGCGAGTATGTGTGTATGTATGCGAGGATTGGCGGTGTCACTGGAACGGATTGTCATCGATCATTGCGGGATCTATCGGCGAATCTTGATGTAATCCGATATAAGCACTCGGGCCTGTGCGGATGCACGAATTGCCACTATCTACGACTCGTATCTGCGTCCCATGCATTACCGATGGAATCTCACTGATATATTATCTCTAATCTCGGGAATCTATTCCGCGTTAACGACCGAAACGTCTCGCCCCGTCGACTTCTTAATTGTTAAACCCCTAACGGGAATCATTAGCCGAGTAACATCAGTGTAGATTCTCTCACCCCGATTGTAAAACAGAATTTTTATCAAATCACATTTTTAAAACTTTTCACCTTTGAGGCGTCACGATCAACTTGACGGATTGAAACAGACTTTACATCCGATTACACCGTGAACTAGGTACGAAAGTGTTATTTTTTTGGGGGGACGAAGCTAGGGGGAAAAGGGTGAATTTCTTTTTCCACACTTTCGAACAAAAAAGAATCGTCAGATTTACCGAAGTTTCGCGAGTACCGAATCACTTTCCTCCCGTGCGCAATCGTTCGTCGTGGAAACGTTAAGCGGTCACGTTCTCGATATGTGACAAGGAAATTTCCGACGGTTCTCTGTAATACGTTGTCGGTAAAAACTTTCCGCGTGTCGTTCGAACTTTCCGAACTGCGTTTCGGAAAAATTATACTCGGTCGCTCGAGAAAGATTACTTCGACGCCATGCGAAGGTAGAGATGGCGGGGGCCCAGATTTCCTTCTTCACGTTCCTGGCGAATCTACGAATAGAAGAGAGAGAGAGAGAGAGTTGGTCTTGTAACGTGTGTACGTATGTATGTATGTACGATGAATTCGTGTCTGCAGGTTTTGCCGTGTGTAGAGGGTAGCATCGCCTCGGTTCAGAGACGGCAAACTCGTTGAAAAGTTTCACGTCGGCCAGGCGGCACCACCTCCGACATTTCAACCGTACCGCTTTCCCGTGCAACACCCCGTACATCGAGTTTTCCACTCGAAGCTTTTCCTCTCTTTCTTGGACGGCGTTTCCCCGTTCCATCGGCCTTTTCCGACCTTTCACATCCATCCTATCTTCGGCTGCCTCGTATCTATGTATGTATGTATGTATGTATGTATGTATGTATGTATGTATGTATGTACGTACGTATCTCACCATGGGAACTCGCCACTTCGTGGAAATCTCGAAGTGTTCCGCGTGAGATTTCATTTGCAAGTGATACACGCGGAATTTGAATGTCTCGGATGTTTTCAGTTTAACGGTACGGAACTGGGCTGAATACGGGTAGGTCCTTGGAAAGTTACCGGTGCTCGTCACGTAGACCTCGTTACGCGTACTTTGGGGAATTTTCGTTTTACTGCGTTATTATCGGGATCGATGTTCATATAATAGAGTGTCACGAGTTAGGGTAAGAAAGTTTGACACATTTGATACGTGAAAATTCATATGTATCCCATATTTGTACGCTCTGAAATTTCCACGATTAGAAACTTTTGCGCAGGGAAATTTCTACGGTTAGAAACTCTTGCGCAGGGAAATTTCCACGGTTAGAAACTCTTGCGCAGGAAAATTTCCACCCCTGGAAATCTATGTGCAACCCAAAATTTCCCCCATACAAAAATATAGAAATTTCTCGTCCCTCAAAACTCGAGCCCAGTAAGTTATCGAGTGTCCAGCCGGACTATACGAATTCCAAATGGACAACAATAAAATGAAAATGAGTTTCCAAATCCGTTTTCGAAATGTTCGCCATAAAGTCGACGAAACGACTGGAAGATAGCGGGAACTTATCGGGCGGGTTTCATTGTCGACGAATAGAGGTGCGACATAGGTTGGCAGCGCTGCACGAAATATCCTGATCTATTATTGGTTTATCAGGTGGATCCCGGTGCGCGTCTAGCCGTTATAGTCGATTATCGTAAATCGTTACAATACGTCAGTCATGTTGCGACAGGCCGAGGGACAATAATTCTCGGTTGACAATCTAATCCCGGATAGCAAACCGATGCGGATGTAATTTAATGGCGAAACAAGTCGACCGTACGTCAGCTACTGATTGAGAAGGAACGGGAAGATAACAGCGAGCTCGCCGAATAATTGATTCGCGAACGTAGAAATGAAAACAATTCAGTGAAAAAACCCGGTGAAAACATCCCTACGATCCGATATGATCAATTATCAGAGTTAAATGACAACCGTTACACTGCGGGTTGGGTGGTATACTAGATACACGAATGATAAAAACAAAATTCACGAAGATACGCGACGTGTCCGGGGCATTGTACTCGTGTATCGTAAATAACAGAAAATAAACGTTTATTTATCTTGAATTGTTATCGTTCTTTCCTATCGCTTGTATTTCATCCGATTAATTTCACCAGATTACACTTACCATCCAATCAATCTAGTTTCTTATTCTCTTTATCAAACACTATGATATTACAAAATTACTATTCCTAAAAATAAACGGAATTAATCATTCGCAAACTATGAAAAAGTTGAGACTTTCTCTCTCGCATTCCAAGGATTTCCAAAAACCGAATCATTGACAGTTTTCCATCCCCGTTCGAATATATCCCGAAAAGGAATCAATATCATAGCCCGTATCGTCCCGTGGCGGACGCAATTCACGATGATCGTCGCCGGCATTATTTCTATAGGGTACACTCGTTTCGACGCGATGCTTTGGAAATTGGATCTACCGTACCATAAGCCATGATTCATGGTGGAGCGACCGGACGTTAGGTAGGTACGACCGGGCAACCTATAGTAATCTATCGCGAAAGGGGGTTTCGGGCTGCACAATCGCTCCGATAACGCGCCATGACACGGCGATAACAGGATTTAGTGGGAGGGAGGGAAAGAGTGGAGTGGGGTGAGAGTATAACCCACCATAGAGAGACAGAGAGAGGGAGAGAGAATGAGAGCCGGTGAGGGACCGACCTCGCCGAAAGATCGTATCGATCGGTTGCAGCTGAACATGCAGTGTTTCGAAAATTTCGTCCTTCCGACTAACCCCCTCCCCCACCCTCGCGAAGATTTCCATGTCCAGGGTGAAATGAAAACGACGATGAACGCGAGGGGGGTGACGGGTACACAGAGGGGTGAATCCGTCAGGAGTTTCATTTTGAGTAGCAATTTATTCCGACAGCCCTCCCCCCTCCAGGATACTCCCTCCATCCGTTGGTCGTTAGGGTGGAACGGCTTTTTAAGGCTCTGTGGAAAATGTTATTAAACATTTTTGGGAAAATTAAATTGCATACGTTGGACGGTAATCGGTACTGAGGACGTACGGCGCAGCTGCTGGTCGTTTAAAAGAATTTCGTCACTGGGAAACGCGAGACTAAATATCCCGGGATGGTGTAAAATTTAACGTCTTGGAATTTCAGGGATGCGAAACAGATAGAAGTTACGGGAAAGTTAATGGAAAATTGTTTTCATGTGCGAATATGTTGGTCGTCGCGATGAGTTTGATCTGTAAGTGAAAATATCGATGATATATCAGACATACTGGTCGGACGGGAATCGGTTCTATTTTGTGTTGTTTTTTTTACTACGGGGTTTTTATCTTTGTAAACAACTTTACGGTTATTACACGTACTGAAGAAGAGAGGCGCGGAACGTCGGTGAAACTTCCGAGAGAGATTCATCTATAAAAACTCGATATAAACTAAAGTTCCTATTCCAGATAAATTACCAAGTCTTTAAAAGATCCAATTTCAATAATCATACATAAACCCTATCGTAAACCCAGATTCATCACATCGTAAAAGACCAAAGTGCTTAATTCACAACTAAACAGCAGAAATATCTGCAGAAATATCTTACAAAGCTAGCGAAATTTTAGCGGAGTATTATATTTTTCTTTAATTAAGCACGACCAAAGGAAAACAGATCGAACCGGATTAAAGCGTATCAATAGCCAAGCAAACGCTATAACGAACGTATCAGGATTGTTAGCATTAATGGACACTGTGAAAATACCGTAAATCCATGTGTATCGATATAATATTACTTATTAACGCGTGACGACCATCGATCGATGTTTAAGTCTAATGAATGTTACATTAAATCCAAATTAATACCCGACCGTTATGTTACTGAAATATTTCACGTCTGGCTAATATTACCCGGAACTTCGCGTTGCGTGTAACGCTATCCATTATACTAAATGGCACGCTCCACCGAAGCTGCTTATTTTCTCCACGTTCGCGATAACACTCTTACAGTCTTGTATCCCCCGGCAGCGTCGTGGAATTTCACAGAGTATACACACGCTGCACACACATATACACACACACATCGCGGGAAAACTCGCCTACTGACGCCGATTTAATATTCACGCGCATTTTACCGTATTCCCTTATCTCCGCAAAGTTACACTCCGTATTTCCATATAAACGTTACATGATAAAGTAACCCCTTTGATACAGGGTATAGGTGGTGGCTCGCCCTCGAAGGGTTCAAGGTGTCATTCCGGATCTTTTACGAATTTTGTCACGGCTGAAACTTCCATCGGAATATTGTAGTCAGCTTATAACTTCTTCCCAACTCCTTTTTCACACTCGCTTACGCACACACCGTCGCGTAAGTGTATTTACATAATTTTCTCTCTATATGATTTCACGGCGGATGAATTTCTTCCACGGTGACTCATTCTTTACACTTTTTCCTTTTTTTCTTTTCTCTTTTTTCAATGTGAATGAATTACGATCCGAACATACACACCCACGTACACACACATACGTGTCTTTTTGTCGGTTTCAACAAGTACATACGTCGATTTCACCGGGAAATAATGAATTCCAGCGGCACGTGAATATTTATCACAAAGTCACTCTATGTACCTACGTACCTACATACTATACATACATACATACATACATACATACGTGACCACGTAACACGCCCGTGAGAAATAGTTTTTACATCGTATCCTCGCGCCGCAGAGAATTATTTATCCGCGGTGATGTAACGCTATCGGTTTCCCAAGACTCTTTCGAGAACTCGGCGAAAGAAATTTTCTTTGAAATTTATTAAATCGATCGTGCAACCGATATCAGGCTGACCTGCATCAAGTATATATATGGCTTCCAGAACGGACGCGGAAAAGACAAAGTTTGCTGAGTCGAGTTCGACTCGGCCTCTTCAGCGATTGCGACCGAGAAACATTTCTCTGCTTTCCACCCCCCTCCCCTCCTCCTCCTTCTCCCTTTCCCCCCTTAATACGCGCTGCGCTTTTCTCGACGGACATGCCGGTCAGAGTTCTTCACTTTTCCGATAATTCCCGGGATAAGCGGCATTGTGCTTCCCCCCTAACTGTGGTTGGCTTATTCGTTCTCCACTGATTCCATCGGGAGAACTTTCGTAAACCCTTTTCCTCCTAATACGCTGCGGCGAACGTGTGATATCGGTTTGTTCGAGTTCATTCCCTGTTTTTTTTTTGCTTTTCTTCTTTCTTTTCTTTCACTTTTTACTAATTGCCAGTGATAGATCTACTTTAACGTTTTTCTCGTTCGCGTTTGGAAATTCGTCGCTGAACGGAAATATCCCGGGAAAATTTTGGACACTTTCGAGTACGAGCAATTGGAAATTTATAATATTAGACATTATTTCGGGAAAGGATCATCGTGGCTAGGTTTCGATAGGTAAATTTAAAAATACTGTTCTATATTCTGGCTGGATATTAAAGGGTGAAAGGGTGCTCGAAATTTCTAGTTTAAACAATTTAGCATTTTACATACGTATGTATGTATTTGAATGGGAGAAACATTTACAATGTTGCAAAGAGAGCTGTGTACGTTGAAAGGTAGACATGAAAAAAAGAAATGAATAATATATATCGAGTATTGACTGGCGCTCGTTTTTCCGCCCTTTTATTTCGCATAACAGAAAAGTCTAAGAAGTTTATTCGTCATCCGGGGACCCGGTATTCGACTACTTCTTTCCCCGATTAAACTTCCGCAACCCTTAACGCAGTCTCGGCCGACTCCTCGATCGGTATTTGCTCATTTTTCCTCATTATACGGCTCTCTGATTCCAAGAAAATTATGCCTTCGACTCTTCCTTCCCTCCCACTTCTTCGCTACTTAACCGTGAGTATCGGATGTTAGTTTTTCCCGTTCAAACGCTTTAATTTGGAATCTCGATTTGCCTCGTAAGAAGAAAGTATCTTTGGAAGAGTTTATCCCCCCACCCTCCCTCCTCCTTCTTCCTCCTCCTTTCTCCCTTCTCCCTTCACGAAGAAGTCTCGAAGACTGCAGGGAATCGACGGTGAGTTTCAACGGGAACGTTTCATGCCGAGTGAAAAGGAAACTTTCCGGAAACTAGTGAAACACCGTGAAATTTATCGAACGCAAATCGTTAAGAAAATCATCTTTGTTTCCCCGATAATCGCGGTATACTTTTCTCTTTTTCCACTAGAATACCAAATCCCACGGATAATTCGTGATTCGACTCTTTTTGTTTCTAATTTCGAGACTCAAAGTGTAATCCTGTAATCGTTGTATTCCCCAAAGCGTCTCGATGATAACGCCGGCTTGAATTAGATATGGACAAGGCCTAATGGATGATCGCGATATTTGGATAATAGCCAGGAAACAATTCGTCAGGTAGGTTCGTCTAGTCCGAAAAGCGATAGCTCGATCGATAAGCATTATGCGTATTGGTTGTTCGATGTTTTCAGGCTTCGTACGAATTCGGATCGGGTATCTGTCTATCTTTGAACTCGTTTGTGGGAAAGCACATCTGTTTCCATCGTTCTTCGGGTAGCCGCCAATTTTTTCTGCCGCTCCTGGAAGGGTCCCTCTAATAAAAAAAAAACGAATCTTTACTTTCACGTTAAAAGTGAACCTATTGAGACTATTACCAAAAAATTTTACCTATTCCTCCCCAAGATAATTTTTCCATTTCATTTGTCACGTTCGTAAACAGTATCGTCAAATTCCCAATCTAGAAATGTATCATCGGCAGTGCTTTTGACAGAAAAATAGCCTAATTGACTGGATGGGTTCCTTTCTATCTGACGGATGAAAAAAGAAATTGGATCGTAGCGTCATCCGGTAATGTCTTGCCGGCTAATTTCATTTCTTCCCTAACATTACCGTGATCTTCTCTACCTTTTACCGGGATTGGTCTCGTTGTATTAATAAAAGACACATTCGTATCAGGATCCACTTGTTCGTCCGGCCATCTGTCCGCTCTGCCATGCTGTCTCTCAATTTCTCTCTATGTGCTCACCCACACACATACATCTCCGACCACCCCCCTCGCCTAGTCCTCTAGAAAAGCGTTGTTATCGGTTTTTCGTCTGGCAGCGAATAGAAGCGTACGTGCCCCGACAAACGTTTTCGCCTGTCGCTGTATGGCTGAACTCTGTACCCTTTGTCTGTCGTTTGTCTCCGTTCTTTGTGCGGGCGTGCGAGAGTGTGTACACGTGCGATACACGTGGACGGGACTACACGTACATACATACGTACGTACGTATACATACATAGGTATATCCGTGGCCCGATAACGCGCATTGACCGAGGCCCGTAGAAGCGAAAGAAAAAAAAAACGACGAGCGAAAAGCTCCTTTTCCGTCGCCGCGATCTGCCGAAGCCACCGATTCTTCAGACCTATCTCGTTGTCGCTAGCGTTTCCTCTGTGTCACCTCCGATGCTCTTTTTCAGAGAGGAGAGGGAGAGAGAGAGAGAGAGAGAAGAAAAGGGTAGAGGAGTGAGGGGAAAAAAGAAAGAAGCTTTGAAGGGACACCGAACGTCCGGAGGAAAAGTGCAATCAGTTCGGTGTCTTTTAGTGCCACGAGAATTCGGGAAAGTATCTTCGCGACGGTTAATCTCTGGTGATTTCTGCGCGGTGATTTATCTCCGTGATAACGTCGACGAAACGTCGAAACGACGTTAACGAACTTTCATAGCGGACGAATGGATTAACCGTTTATACTATACGGTAATCGTAAATAACGCTACGCTCTTAGTCGCGTGGTTTTTATCGTCCAAGTGTATTATACACCGCGCCGAAAGCGACGCCGGTAATTCCCGGGCGAAAGTCTATGCGAAAAGTTTCTGACGTTTAAGCGGATACTTCGTTTGTTTCCCCGTGCCTTATCTTCATTACGGCCGGTGGATATTACGCGTCGAAGTTCGGTCGTGGATCCTCGGATAAATAAAGCGTAAAAGAAAATACATCGAGTTCCGAAACGACATGATAAAAATATTTCCATCACAGGACTAAAAGAGAAAGAGAGGGAGACAAATAGAGAGAGAGAGACAGAGGCTAGTGAAAGTCTGTTAAGAGAAGACCATTCTCTCGGTCGGTGGTAGTAAAAAAACGAGAGAGAGAGAGAGCGCGAGAGATAGAAAAAAAGAGGGGAGAGTAAGAGAAGAGGAAAATGGTCGAAGAACCAAGAGGGTAGGACTTACGTGGCACAACTAAACGAGTCTTTACCCCTCGGCCTCGATTTCATCCATCCCCGAACGATTCTCAACCTTCGACCATCCTTCAAACCTTAACCTTCGTGCATCGACGGATCCACCGACGGTTTCGACGGTTCAGAGATTTTTCTTCTTCCCCCTCCCAATCCCCGAAGACTTTCGTGGAAACGAAAATTTACGA
Source organism: Mimumesa dahlbomi (assembly GCA_917499265.3). NCBI lineage: Eukaryota > Metazoa > Arthropoda > Insecta > Hymenoptera > Crabronidae > Mimumesa > Mimumesa dahlbomi. The sequence continues at coordinate 2,787,868 of OU824114.1, read as the reverse complement.
GCCGCCGCGCTCGAGTGGACCCTCCGATAGTCTGCGGTGTTTTCCCGACCCTTTTTCCACCCCCCGGGTCGATGGAAAACTTCTTACGTCGTATGTTTATCTGCGGCCACACACTCGCCACGCATTATCACCGACATTTGTAACCCCCGGGTGTAATCTAGATTTATAACCGCGAGCACGAAATGAAAATCGCCAGGGCCGAGTCTGTCGCGCGTAAATTCGCGAGGCAAGCTTTTGAAGAGCTTACGAGAGGGACGTTTTCGACCCCTCCCCCCCCCCCCCCAACTCCCCCGACGGAGTCACTCGAGGACGCTGGAAAATTTCCGTAAGCTTGCATGCAGGATTGCAATTCAAATAAAGTACTAAGTCTGTGTCCCCCTTTTCTGCTGTCTGGTAACTCCACACTCTCTTTCTCTCTTTCTCAGTTAGTATCTCACTCACTCCCTCTGTTTCTCTGTGTGTACGTGTTCGTATTCAACTAACCGTGTTTAGTTCTGCAACGGGGGACAATTAAATTACGTTACGATTCAGCCCCGTAAATTCGGTATGCTAAATCAAAATGTTGGTAGTTCGCCAGGCCGACGTCGAATACCAATGACATCCGGTGTATTAAAAAAGAAATTGCTTGTCGTTACCAAGTCCAGTTTGCGGCGTCAACCATATGCAGACGGATCGCTCGTAAAAACCATGCTGGATGTGAAGGAGAGATGGAAGGGGAGGTGTACAGTAAAACGTCCGCCTTTGTAATTGCACACGGGCTTTACTTTCAGTAGTCACGGCAGTTCGTTGGCCGGACATACATGTCCCCGCGAAAAAAAAACAAGATCGATCCGACCGGATCTAAACGAGCACCCAAGAGATCCGTTTTTGTTACGTGCCCCCTTTGTTTGTATCCTGCAAACGAAGCAGGATGATACCATGAAATAGTTAACCACGTGGCTGGTACTCTCTCTCTCTCTCTCTCCCTCTCTCTCTCTCTCTCTCTCTCTACCGTATAATGGATAATACAAAGAATACGTATACACAATCGCAGGGTGGATTCGTCCGGAATTCTTTCGAGCGTCGCTGGAAACTCGCGCCGGTTTTGTTTCTTCGGGAAAATTTTCACATTTATACATGAAAATGCGTGTGTGTGCGGTCCTTAGTTCTCGAGGAAATTTATAGACTAAGCCCAAGCCGTCTGGCGACCCAGGAATAAGTGAGAAAAAGTATGTGCGAGAGGGTGAACGTATAGATAAAAGAATGCACAGTGTGTTCGGGAGACAGTATATTTTAGGGAGTATCGCCAGAAAAGAATTCACTCTGTGTTTCGAGGGTTTTCAACGAGCCCCGGTTAGCTCGAGTTCTCGGAAACTATGGCAAAGGATATCCGAATATCTTTGTATTACACTAAATAATAGTTCCTTTTAAATATATAAATACATCGTCATTGTTTCAGTCGCAAGATTCTGCCTCGTCGTTCTATATTAGCTCGTTCAATTTGATTTCCAGCTTTAATACCTCCGCAATTTGTAGTTTTAGCTTCGTTGAAATTTCGCCGATGGGAATCATTGTCTTCGGAAGTTCTCCGAGTGTAACTTTCACCGAGTGGACCTTGGGAAGTGGAACTGCACCGGGAAGCGAGATTCACCGGCGTTCCGGCTTGTCTGGCCGCGGCGGTGAATATTTGCTGTGCCAGAAATTCTCAAGGAGACTACTGGACCTAACGCAGACATAACCCAGTTTTCTCGACAGTGCCTTACGTGGCACAAACGCGAAACGTCGAACACATCGTTTCCCCCGTGCATTCTCAGCATCCACGGTCCGGTTACGGCGGAAGTTACGCGGCCACCGGAAATTCCTGGGATTGGTAATTTCATTTTTCGAACGAGAAATCGAGAAGAATTTCTCACCCCCCTCTCTGATAAACCTCCCAAACCACTTTACTCGTTCCCGTTTTACGGATGTAATCGGTGGGTTTTTATCGAACCTCGATATATACATATATTTCACTGTACCGCGGTGCAAATAAAATATTTATTTTTTTATCACCGTTAAAACCGTCGCGCGGAAAGACACAGTGCAATCAGTTTAATCTTCCGCGTTAAACGCACGTCGAAACTAACGCAAACATTTGTTTTTTTTGTTTCTGTTCTATTTCGTTGTTTTGTTTCACGCATTTTTCTTTTTCCCGCATACATCAACGCGATACTATGTATACGTCGGACGAGTAATTATTCGCGGGATTCCGCACCGGGTGAAATAGAAAAAAAAATGTATATACATATACAATATACATGTATGTATAAGTGTATATAACCGTTTCCAATTTCATTCTCCCCCGCGGCGCTTAAATTCCGAGCCACTCGCCGATTTTCTGCGCTATTTCCCGGGGGACGGTGGACGCGGAAGAATTCGGGAAAACAAAATCCTGCGAGGATAGCGAAATGTAAATTTCCCTGCCGCCAGTGGACGGAGCTTCGAAAACTCGATAGGTGTGTCCAGTATTCAAGCACCCCCTCATCTCTCTCTCTCTCTCTCACTCTCGTTCTCTCACTTTGGCCATCTCACCCCCCAGAAGCTCGTCCATAGTTTCCTCGAAGTAAGGGAGGGTCAATCGTGGGCAGGAGGATACCCTCGACGGAAATTTTCCAAGGAACTCGCGAGCTTACCCAGGGGTGGAATAGTTTATCTTGCAGGGAAATTTCTCCGGCGAACAACCCCCGGGACTCGACACTGCGATCTATCGGTTGTATCCCCGTGAAAGTGGAAATCCTGCGGGAGAAGTGAGAACATGCATGCCACTCTATTGGTCTTGATTTCCCTGAATCTTCAAAGAGACGTATTTGTAGACGGCGGATCATTAATAAGGATTCTTATAATATCAGGATTATTGGAAAATCATGCATAATTGTATCCACAAAAAGCATCGAAAATGCAAAGCTATGGGCCAAGTACAAGAGAATGATACATTGGAATTGGTTGCTCATTAACATAAACTGCATTTTACACAGGATTTGAAATCAATCAAATGTGAGCAAGTTTGATTGATTTCAAATCCTGTGTAAAATGCAGTTTATGTTAATGAGCAACCTATTCCAATGTAACATTCTCTTGTACTTGGCCCATAGCTTTGCATTTTCGATGCTTTTTGTGGATTCTTTCGTCATTTCCGCAAATTTTTAGATATCGACCTGAATCTTTCACTGTCTTATTGGGCTTCGAATTCCGCGTCCAACATGTCCCGGATCGTTTTAATATCCCAATCATTGTGGAAATGGCGAGCAAATTACGAAAATCGTGAAAAATCCTCAAATTCAGGCGGTTTTTTGAACGGCATTCGCTCAATTGTTGAGATAGCCGTCTGAAACTTGTACCATTGTTTTAGTTGGGAAATTCTACGGCAGACCAACATATAATAGTTGTACTTTTCGAAAATTTCATTTTTCGCAAAAATCTGAAGGGGGTAGGTCAGGATTTTTTGCGATTTTCGTAAATCGCTTGCCATTTCCGCAATTTTTGAGATATTAAAACGATCCGGGCCGTTTTGAACGCGGAATGCGAAGCCGAATAAGCCAGTGAAAGAATCATTTAAATATCTCAAAAATTGTGGAAATGGCAAGCGATTTACGAAAATCGCAAAAAATCCTGACCTACCCCCTTCAGATTTTTGCGAAAAATCAAAATTTCGAAAAGTACAACTATTATACATAGATCTGGCGTAGAATTTCCCAACTAAAACAATGGTACCAGTTTCAGATCGCTATCACAAAAATTGAGCGAATGCCGACTAAAAAACTGGTTGAATTTGACGATTTTTCGTGATTTTCGTAATTCCCTCGGCATTTCCACAATTTTTTAGATATCGATCTGATTCTTTCACTGTCTAATTCGGCTTTGAATTACACATCCAAAATGACCTCGATCACTAAAATAGCTCAAAAATTATGGAAATGGCGAGGGAAAAACGAAAATGTGGGTGAATCCCTGACCTGCACAATGGGATAGGTCAGGGATTTTTCACCATTTTCGTTTTTCGCTCGTCATTTCCACAATTTTCGAGATATCGATCTGATTCTTTTTGCATCTCGGCTTCGGATTTCGCGTCCAAAGAGCCCTGGATCATTTTAATAGCTTAAAAATTACGGAAATGGCGGCCGAATTACGAAAATCGCGAAATATCGTCAAATTCAACCAGTCTTTTGGTCGGCATTCCCTCAATTTTAAAGATAGCGACCTGAGACTTGTACCATTGTTTTAGTTAGGAAATTCTACGGCAGATCAACATATAATAGTCGTACTTTTCGAAAATTTAATTTTTCGCAAAAATCTGAAGGGGGTAGGTCAGGATTTTTTGCGATTTTCGTAAATCGCCTGCCATTTCTACAATTTTTTAGATATCGATCTGATTCTTTCTGCATCTTATTCGGCTTCGGATTCCGCGTCCAAAACGCCCAGGATCATTTTAATAGCTCAAAAATTGTGGAAATGGCAGGTGATTTACGAAAATCGCAAAAAATCCTGACCTACCCCCTTCAGATTTTTGCGAAAAATTAAATTTTCGAAAAGTACAACTATTATACATTGTTCTGGCGTAGAATTTCCTAACTAAAACAATGGTACCAGTTTCAGATCGCTATCTCAAAAATTCAGCGAATGCCGACCAAAAAACTGTCATAATTTGACGATTTTTCGCGATTTTCATACATCGCTCGCCATTCGCGCAATTTTCAAGATATAAAAATGATCGAATATGTTTCGAATACGCATTCTGACCCTTAATTTTACGAAGCTTGATGTCAAAAACGTAACGTAACAAACATTTCTAATTTAATATGTTAACAATCTGGATGTGTGTGAGAGGAAATTTCATATACTACATATATAAAATCTACGTTATCGGCAGAAAAATTATCTCGCATAGTATGAAACATATGTTACGGTTTGACACCGGGCTGCGTGACAGGCTGAACATGGAGATGGAGAAGGAGGAGAGGAAGAAGACGACGTTTCTTACAAAAACCTCGACTTTTTAGATCAAAATATCTCGCGATTGGCTTGATGGATCTTCTCGTAGTTAGGCTTAAATTACTCTGGTGGACATCCCCTACAAGAATATCACCATAGTTTGGGGGAAATATGCGGATTTAATGCCGTTTGAATACCCCGAAAACCTCGATCTAATTCTTCCGGAAAAGAGTAGTTCAGGTCTACCAGTCGGGAACTCTTGTACTTGGCCCGAGTCAAGACCTTAACTCTTGATTAAATATAAGAATAACATTTATTAACCGAGATTCATATATAATTTATTTTATTTAGGAGAAGTTAGTAAAAATATCAGACTCTATAGAATTGTATTTAAATCACAAAACTAAATCGAACGCTCAAGAAAGTCTCCCAAGAAAAAAAAAACGAGGAGAAGAATAGTTCAACGTTAATCCCGAGAAATTCCATCGGGCGACAAGTTTAACAAGTTAACTAAACCGGACATTGCCGGAGTAGTGAAAGAAAAATTAGGAAAAAGCAAGTTACACCGAGAGCTTCCTAAATCACTCCACGGACGGGCGTCACGTACGAAGTAAGAACGTTTCTATGTGTCCGTGTGTCTGTATGTGTGTGTGCGTGTGTACGCGGTTAATACCGTCCAAGTAGTTAGGGAAGTCTTAGAAACGGAGCGCGATAAGGTCTTCCACTTATCCCTAAGAAAAATCTCTCGTCACGGCGAAAAAGTTCAGGGCGAAACTGTCGTTCCCGTGGCAACACGTACGTGTGCCGCCTCGTCGATGTGAACGGGGCATAAAGGCGACCGACAAGCGGCCCGCGCGGCCCGAACGGTTTCCCTGATAAGGCGACAGGGTAGTTGTAGTGGTAACCGCCCGATAGTTGGCGAACAAAAGTTGCCCCGCCCGATACCTAGCACGTACTCGCGAAAGCCGCCGGCAAATATTTGTGTCCGCGGAACAACACCCCGTTTTCCGCGCGAAATTTTATTTAGCCGCTCGTTGGAAATCCTCGACGTATGTCGGGAACGTAATTTCACGTTCGAATGTTATGGGGGTCACCGGTGACTGGCGGGGGAACTTTGTGGAATTCTGCTGGGGGCCATGGGGGACCCTGGTAATTTCTAGTGATTAGTAGAAAATTGTAAATAGAATAAATGGTGATAGTTAGACGTTTCTAGATACCAGTAATGTTACTATTGTACGATGGTGTGACGAAATTAGTGTGTTTTTAAATATCTAAATAAAGAAGTTCTTTTTATGTAACGTTTAGAAATTTGATTCTACTTTTGCCAAAGTTCGCTTCTTTCACTCGAGATTCTTACGATAAATCGGGAAGCGACACGCGTAGAAAACACCGATTGTCTGTTCCTCCTTGGTTTTTATACACGCGTAAAAGTTTCACTGCAAATCAGCGGGGGAACGATGGTAAGCGTTAGCGGAATCATCCGTTCGTTCGGAATCTTATTTTTCCACTGGTTTTTCATGAAGCATTCCGGTTACCGTCGTTCCTATCAGCGGTAACTTTATCGGTCCTTCGTTACGACGATAGGAAAATTTCCGAACCGTCGCTGACGGAGGGAGTACCGTTCCGTTGAACGGATACGCTCGAGTTCGTCGACGAAAACTGCGAGATACGTGTCGGCGGTACGGAATCGATACACCGAACAAGCGAATTCGTTTCGCAGAAGTATCAGCGATCACTTTGGCAGAAATAGCTGGTGAGGTATGAACATTCCGCGAGGGAGTTCGTTGCGAAAGACGAGCTTTTGTCTTGCCGACATTGTTGAACGCGATCGCCATCACCATTTCGAACTCGTGCTCCTAGATTCCTGACTGTGTGTATTTCTATGTGCGAATACGTGAGTGTGTGTGTGTGTGTGTTCCCTGTGGGAAATGTCCGTAAAGTCGGCATCCTATCTCGCTATCCAAACGAAACAAACTAGGAACGATAAGCGATACACGACGGTATACCGACGGCCAGAAAGCTTGCCGGTCGAAATGTGGAAAATCGGATGCGCAACGCTTTCAATGACTTTTCTTTAATGGATTCTCATTTCACGCTACGGCCGTACTATCAAACTACCAAGTACATATTCTCTATAAAAGCTGTCTATCGGTATACAACGTTTACACGGAAACAAGGAAACACGGAATCGTTGTTTTGAAATTTCACGTGGAATTTTTCAATATACAAACGATACCCAACGACGAAATGAATTATTATAGATATTCTAAATATGAAAGAAATAAATCAAGATTGTTCGTTTATAAAAAGTGTTCGATAGAGTACATGGACGAAGGATAACGAGACGAAAGGATCGCTCCTCAAGTTTACGGAAGCTGTTCCACCTCGATCCCCGTTACCGTCTCGTTATCCGGTTCCGTAGAGCTCGCCGTTTTAATTCTCACTTTTTGTTTCGCTTTCGATTCCGAATTCTCCCTACCCTCTCGTTACTTTAATCCTGACCCAGGTTCGGGGCCGAAGGGTAGAATTAGTCGTTTCAACGGCGGTCTTCGAGCCGGATTAATTAATGAATGGGAGGACTACGGGGGTAGATCGTGAGAGAGGTTCCTGGGGGATACAAGGACATCCTCGTGTACGTGAACGAAAATTCGATTTATTCCGTGAATCGGGCACCCGCAACCTTTCGTACGAATATTCTCGTACGCCACGTAGAGTTTTACCTTTTATGCGATGAAAATGTCGGAGAGTGGACCTATCGTTGAACGAGCGTCGCATTATTTAACGAAATAGATCCCCTTGTTTTTCGGAGGATACATAGATTCTACCGGTGTTTCCATCGTGAAAATTTCGTTCGCTCGGTTGACGAAGAGATGCCGGTTAATTCGATTGGTGGAAAAGTTGTTATGAAAATGTCAGGTTGTCGGGCGTGTTAATTAAAAGTTTCCAGTGGCACTCTTGGTACCGAACAACCGGTCGTAAACCGGTTGTGTTCGCTCGGTTTCCCCGTGTTTGTTTTTGTTGTTTTTATTTTCGTTATTTCTCTCGTCGGATCGATGAGAACAAAACCGATGCGTAGGTAATGTGACGCGATGATCGAACACGCGTGGTATAGATCGCGTGTTTCCCGTGGAACATAGTCTGTACAGTTGTAAAATGAAAACAAGGGATGTTGTTGCGACGCCTGGTCGCATCTCGTCGAGATAATATAATTCCGTTGTGACCGTATCGACGCGTCCCGACGCCGGGGGTTAATTAAAGATGCGAAATACGCGAGCCCGAAGACGTCCAATTATCCGAGCTTTCTTCCGTTTCAAGAGTCACGTGGCCGGGGATCTCGTAATTGAGTCGGCGGATGGGAAACAAAATAACTGACGTTCGACCTTCGTCAGGCTCTTTACACGTTTCCCTTAATTAACACGCGTCTGAATACCATCAATTTCCCACCGAGTGAACGCGTTGCCCGTGATTCGTTGTATAACCGGGAAAACAGGTTGATTATTCGCGAGAAAAAAAAAAGACATAAATAAATAAATAAATCGAGACCCCGTGAATTTATGTAAATTAAAATCCGTCGCGTTTATTTTTTTTTTTTCGTTTCTCGTTCGCGAGTACGATCCTCGCGAACTTAAAGCTCGTGTTGAAAACACTTTGTCCTACATTCCCGGTTATTTCTGAATAATTACTCTTCGTCCGATTGCGACAATAATTACTCGCCACCCCGTTAGACACGCACGTTTCTCTAATTCCGTCTATTTAATAACACCGCGGAGATTCCTCTGCGTTACGTTTTTACGGTCCACTAATTACCCGGTAATCCCCGGGAAAGTTGCCGGTTTCGCGAAAACTTCCGTCGTTCTTTCCCTCACCTCCCCTCGCCACACCACCCCTACCCACCTGGGTAGTCATCGAAAAATATCTCGTGTCCTCTACGCGAAAACTTACCTAATTACCGTGTGCTTCATAATGAAGCCGAGAATCCAGGCACGGGACACGGGCTCATTTCACAGCCATCCGAGTCCCGTCCTCCGGTTCTTCTTCTTCTTCTTCTTACAGCCGACGAACTCGCTTGCCGGCGTGTCTTCTGTCGCTCCATCTAAGTGACGGGACGAAGACCTGGCAAACGAGAGAGACAGCGAGAGAGAGAGAGAGAGCAAGAGGGAGACGGAGACGCTCAGCGTCGTTGGCGAGTCTCGATGGAGAACTTAATCAAAATACGAGCAGCTAATTATGTCTACTCCCCTTACGACGGGCAGAGAAAGAGAGAGAGAGAGAGAGAGAATGAGAGGGAGAGAGAGAAAGAGAGAGACTGGAAACTCCAGGCCTCGAGTATGGCAGTCGACGCCCTAGAAACAGAAACAGAGATGACGCGGTAGAATGGTGAAGAAAACTCACGAATGGGGAGGGTTGAGGGGCAAAAGATAGGGGCGGTGGTAAGGTAGCGAAGGGTAAAAGGACAGGAGGCAGGAAACGGAGGCGTAATTGGACTCGCGGACGCGGAAGAAGCTTCGTTTTCGCTTCGTTCTCCAGATTCGCGTACGGCACAGGGCCGTGGCAAAAGGAGTTGATGGTCGCCCGGTAGCTTCGAAATTAAGGGAACTTGCCTTAATGTTCGAGCCCTCACGTTGCCGTCGTTGCAACAGCCGACTCGAGATTCTCCTAGATGAGTTCTAACGACGTGCAAACACCGAATCCCACCCCCCCTTTTCCTCCCCCTACACCCCCTTAACTTCTCCCACCGGTAGTGACGAAACTGGAACACGTTACGCGATGGATTTTGCGAGCCTTCAGTTACGGTGCGTTTCATGCCATTTGCACCTGAGATTTCTCGTTACCATTCGTTGGATTATGATTGGCAACGTGTCCCACCTGTTTTTATGGCAGAATCTCAGGAAAACTTGGAGAAAGTTTTGAAACGATGTCGACGAAGTCACGTGTCAGTGTATTTAAATGGATTATTATCAGAGTTAGAGTTTCATTCATGGGATTGATTCGCGTGTAATTGGTAGCTCTAGGTTTCTAATTAAAAGGATCATGATTATCGTAATCGAGGGAGGGATTAGCTTGAATAGGGATCTAAATGTCATTGATGATTCCCGGTAATAGGTGGACGGTATTATTGTTATTGTGGTAGGATGAATTAATTTCTGATCACTATACGAGCCGATGGATATAGGTCGACGGTTTAGGTGTCCGCCAGGTAAGAGAGTGTCACCTGAATCGGTGAAACCGACGATGAAGGATATTGTGGTGTATATGTTTGTGTGTGTGTGTGTGTGTGGCCACACGAACAAACTCCATCGGTAATTATCGCGAACAGAGACAAGCCGGCAACGGTATTTAATGAGCTGCTTTTGGCACACGTGAACGTAATACATCACACGAATCAAGTTAATACGGAACAGTATGACGAAACTCTATATATCGCGGATAATAAAGCGAGTTTCCCGAACCGGCCATCGGAACTCTTGACCTTAATTTCTCCTTCTGTCGAACACCACTTTAGGTAGATAACAATTGTAACAGTGTCGCGTACAATCCGTTATTACGCGTTTTTTATGAAACTCGGGGGAACACTCGGGTAGAAGAAATAAATACTAAATAAATGAACGACCTTGAAAGTGATACAAATGACGACGGGAGAATCGTGAAACGAACGAAAGAGATGTCTAAAATTAACGAGGGAAACCGATACAAACGGACGACGTTTCTTCGAGCGTTCAACGGCGCAGGAAAAAAAAAGAAAAAAGAAGAAAGGTAATCCCACGGGACTACAGGCTATAAAAAAGATATCTCGGAGGGATCGTGAAAGTACATTGAAACACGAGCGAAACGATTGAAACATACGTACGTAATAACACGTAATAAAATATGATCGTTTCTCAAGCGAGACACGTAGCAATAGCACGGGTCGTTTCGTCGACCGAAAAATTCGATTATCCTATAACTAATTAGTTCGGATAATCGAGGTTCTACCGTGCTATACGTTCACTCGATCCACCGAATGTCACGAATCACGGTAAATTCTCCACCGGTCTCAGAACCGTGCCGTTTAAGCGTCTCGTATATACATATAGTATAGTATATGTCTGTATAATACATAGATATATACATATAGATATACATATACTATATCCCCGAAAGCAAGCCGGCTATGTATTAAATCTGCTTCCCTCCGCATCCGAGTCGAAAAATCCGATTAGTCTTCTCAGCAATCTTCTTAAGAACTTTGGATCTCGTAGAAGAACAGCCACCCCTCACCCTCCCCACCCCTCCCCCTCCACCCCCCTCACCATCTATCCCTTACCCCTCACCGGTATCGATCGCGGTATAACTTCTTGGTAAGCAATCGGTGCTAGTTTCAATCCCGTTCATCCCCGCAATTTGTTTCGCAACCTCCTCGCGGTCATTTGAGTGGCATCCACGACGATCGAGACCACTCCAACGGGGGTCTGGAAATATCCAGACTAGCTCTCGGGCAGAACTTGGCGCGGACAGAACTTGCCTGGCATTGTTCCCATTAGGAGGAGTTTGGTTAAGTCTGAACTTCGGTCGGCGTCGGGCTCGACCAACTCGAAGGGTTACAATTGTTTACGTACATATTACCAGGCCGATCTGTCTAATAGAGAGACAGACAGGGTTTTTGACAATGGGGTTCTGTCTGAATTCGGATGAGTCCCGTTTTGATGGAGATGATTTAAGAAACTGACATACTGTTTGGGTCCCACGTGGTACTGCAGAGGTTGTAAATAGTAGAAGCGTCGAAATTTTAAAGCATAGAAGTATTTAGTGGTTGGAAATTTCAAAGCACAGAAATATTTAACGTGTGGAAATTTCAAAGCATAGAAATATTTGATGCGTGGAAATTTCAAAGCTTAGAAATATTGGGCGCCCGGAAATTTCAAAGCTTAGAAATATTTAGTGCTTGGAAATTTCAAAGCTTAGAAATATTAGGCGCCTGAAAATTTCAAAGCTTAGAAATATTAGACGCTTGGAAATTTCAAAGCGTAGAAATATTTCACACTTGGAAATCGCAAAGTCCAGAAATATTCGGCGCTAAGAAACTGTAAAACCATGAACCCTTCAACTTCAGTGCCCATCATCATTAGGTTTCCGTCTGCACCATCGTGAAAAGTAGACATCTGCCATTTCGTTAAGTAATCCTGCGAATACGAAACAGCCCCATGGGAGTGATACAGACCGAATGGAATTCTGGCGCAGCTTTTTTTCAGTGGTCATACGCGCGTGGAATATTCGAGGGTAATAACGGGTACGATTTAATCCAACGGTATGCGGAGAACGCACGGAAAGAAAATTAGGAGAACTGCTACGGCGTTGGTTTATGGAATTTAAACGAGACTCGTCTGATTTTCGTCCACCCCGTATCTTTCCGTTCCAAGGAATTCTCAATTCATGCATTAATTTGACAGGAAAGTTATCGAGAATCCGGTCTAAGTAGCTCGATAAATTTCATCTTTCTCTACTTAGTAAACAGCCAGACAACCGAATCTACTTGACAGCTAGAAAAACTCGGAAAAATCTTCGCGAAAGGATAATCAATTTTCACGCTGAACGTTCGGCACGTAGAAGAAAAAAAAAGAGAAAAAAAAAGAATAAGACGTCGGACGGAAGGATTCCGTTAAATGAATTATTTTTTAAGCGCCGGATAGAAGTAGACCGGCGGGGGTCTCGCAATAAAGCCATCGTCGTTAGTGGGCACTCCGTCTATGGGAAGTTTAACCGAAGCCCTTTGTAGGATGAAAGGAATGAAGGGATCTAAGGGAAGGAAGTCGACGTGCGCCTTATAAAAATGCAATATCCGCAGGCGGTACCCGCGCGAATTACTTCTACCTTTTTTCCCTTTCGAACACCCACAGTCCCACCCACATCCTACGGGATACCGGACCCTTCCCACTTTTATTTTTATTTCACCTCTTCCCCCTCCCCCTTCTCTCACTCCTCTCGTACCTGATCTCTCTGTCTTCATTCTCCCGTTCTCATTTTTTTGTCCTCTCCTCCGCTCTTACCACTTCCATCTCCCCGGTATCTTCTGTCGCTTCATTCCCCTCTCCCCCTCCTCTCCCCTCCTCCTTTCGCGACTGCTAATGGCGAAATTATGATCAAGCCAACTTCTTTTCAATGGAACGACGGTAATTACCGCGCCGGTTGTTCCTGGATACCGGCGTCTAGCTGCATTATTCAGGAGCAGCGTGTAAGTGCAAAGCCAGAAGCTTCCCCTGGAAAAGGGGGTAGGGGGTTGGGGGGTGGGAACGACGATTTAATCGCGCGTATAGCACAGATTACTTACACGTACTCTTTCCACATCCTCGTCGGTTCTGTATATACGTATAGTGAGGAATATATACATATATGTATATCTATATAATTTCTTTTTTCCTAAATCGCTAGTGAACTCGTGGTTGGAAAGGTCTTTAATTCTTTTTTTTTTGTTTCTCGCGATAAAACGTGTGCATACATATATGTATATGTATATACTCTGTGAACGATGGACGTACTTTCAGGAGCGCACCTAGAATGTCCATTTTCTTCTCGCCCCATTTATCTTTTAGTCGGTGTTCGGGAAAGGGAAATAGTATCGAGAGGGTTTTCCCTTCGGAAAGGTTTCACGTCGGGCGGGAATTTTTGCGAACGTCATATAACGGGATCGCAATATATTTCTTCTATTCTCGTTAAGGGACATTTTTAGAGCTTTATTTAATATTCGTTTTACTTTCGTCTCATTGATTTTTACGCCTGTACGAAGGGTGAAAAAAAAAGAACGAGGATCCCAGGGATCGTCTGTCTTCCTCTGCCCCGGCAAATTCGAGCTTCTCTCTTTTTATGATCCACCATAAAGGTTTTTTGTCCCATGATCGAGTGCTGGATTTAAAAAAAAAAAAAAAATTACTTTATCCCCCACCTCCCCGTACATTGAAAATTTAATGGAAATCGTTACCCCGATTCTTTTTTACTCACGGACTTTTCAATTACACCGTTGCGCGGTATTAATTCGGAAATTTATATCTTTTTGACCGTGCGTCGGGGTCCCTCCCCCCCCCCCCCCCCCCTTCCCCTCACCCCACACTTTCCGTTACGCGTCAAAACGCCGTTTTTCCTCCCGGATTACCGGGGCGAACCGACTGAATTTTCCCGTTCATCCGGTTTTCCCGCGCGGGTCCAATTAATCCGATACCACTCATCTTGCGTTATTGAGTTCAATCAGATCGCGAGTGCTTAAAAGACACTTTCTCGATTTAATTGTCCCTCTCGTTGTTACGTTTTCATAAAAGGTTCGCGCGCGCTACAGACGACCAATGAAAATTCAAGTATCTTCACCCCCCCCCCCCCCCCACCCCACCCCACCTCATCCCTCTATCACCACCCCCTCACACCCCTGACTCTTCCTGTCCTTTTTATCGAAGCTGCCGGTGAAACAATTTATTGCTAAACACGATTGTCGATCGAACGGTTCATGCAAATCCCATCGTTGTAAAAAAAGGAGGGAGGGAGGGAGGGATGGAAAAACAAGGAAATGACGGAAAAAGAAGGGAGAAGCATGGATAACGTTGTACCGGCACGTTTGTGATGCGCGGATAAAACCCTTTATTGGCCCGTGACAGAAATAAAAATAAAAAGGCGAAACAGGGATGGAGAGTGGGGGCAAAAGTCTCGAGGGTGTTTCCGTAAAAATCAAACGTAACGAGTTGTAAATGAAAACGGGAGAAAGCGTAAAATACCGTTCCGGAGCTACGATACACCCTGTTGAACGACAATTTTTCAACGGGGCGCAACACTTTATAAACTCTCGATGGTTATTTCCTGTTTGCGTTTCACGAACGTTTATTACCGCCTTATCTCGTCGTTGAATATATTTTTTTTTTCTTTTTCAACCCTGGCGAACCCTTTATCCATCCACAGCGAGGAACTATCGTTCTAGATTACCAAAGGCAAATGTTGAATAAAAATCAACTGTATCACTCTCATCTGTGATTTCAATATTTCCACCGGCGCAGATATACCCGCCCTTCCTGTTTCAAGGAGGGGGAGGGGGAAGGGTTCTTCGAGGGCGTGTGGATCGATGTTTAAAAAGTGGAAAAGAATATTTGAGGAAACAGTAAGAAGGCATGGAAATAAATGGAGGATGAAGAATAAGAGCTGAACTTTTCCTGACGAAGGTATTACGCTTGCGGTCTTGCGATTCTTCACGGTTCGAAAATATCGCGTTTCGATATGCGCTCTTCGGGGTGACTCCCGTCTAACTCGAGAACGTTCAATTCTTCCCCCGTAAACTTTCTACGAGAAAATGTTTCAAACGGTAGAATTCGTCTTGATCGACCGAGAACATAAGAGACACATATATTTTTCTCAAATTTTAAACCGCCGTCATTTTTAACGAAGAAAAAGACACCGACGAATTGATTTCACACGTATCTCGCATTAACGTTCGAACGTAGATGATGAAATATAGTGACTGTATATAATCGGTGCTATTTAATATCCTATATCCGGCTACCGGGGACCAGAAACTCCAGGATTCTGACTAATAATATTTCACCGCAGCCACACACTTTCCCACGGTTCCACGCGATCGGCGTTGTTACGATCCGGAATGTATAAACTTCATTGCGTTAAACACGCATTTAGTAAGTGATTTATAATTACAGGAAAATTCGCATTACCTCCGCGTTTCGGCGCGAATGCGTAGACTGCTTTGAGCAGGGAGTTTGTTAACGCCGTTAACTCTGTTAACTACCGGCTGTATCGGCTTGTAGTTGTTTATTCGCTCGATACCGCGCGGCGGAACACGCCGCGCAACATTACAACGTTAATTAACGGGTGTATTCATAACCCGCTGACGGAGTTGCGAGCCCTTTCTACCTCTAGAAAAGCGTATTCGCTCTAAGAGAAATAAACACCCGACGATAGCGCAAGGTATTTTAATACCGGACCGTAATTCACTCATTTTTCTCTGTCTTTCTCTGTCTCTTTCTCTCTCTCTCTCTCTCTCTTTCTGTACACCCCCCATAGGGACATTCATCGTGGTACTTATCGGTGGTTATTAAGGGATTTTAACGACTGCCACTTCGGGGGGTGCCACTACACCCCACGGGGTGTCACTACCGGCGATAAACAATCGGAAAGTGAAAAATTCGTCGCGATTAATTCTCCATTACCTTTATTACAGGTAATAATAAAAAAACATACACACACATACATTGTTTACTCCAGGTTTAATTACCATGGGCTGCCATCTACGCGCGTAGCGTAAATAAATCCGCTGAGCGGAACAAGCGAATCGAGTGCACCGGTTGAAATCCATGGTTTAAAAAAAAAATAAAGAACCTTACGACTTCGATATATACCAGACGGTTATCGTTCGTGCGAGTAAAGTCCCCGCACCCCCTCTGGCAAATCGCAACCCTTAAAAGCTGTTCGATCGACACGAGGGCCGAACACTGAATCCAATTTGACGAGGCCGGGGATTTCCGGCGACGCGACGACCTCCGGTTTTGCTTTCTAGCAATGCCCGACGCGGTACGTCGAGACGCCGATTCCTAAAGCAATTATCAACCGGTCGTTGGTACGGGGGTGGAAAGGGGGGAGAGCGGATGAATGGCGTCGAGTCCGGTCCACTCGCGATAACTGGATTTTCCCAGTGGGACGCTTCAAAACTGCTCGTCCCGTATACCTCTCATTTCAAACCTGGATCCAAGAGAGCTAGGGAGAGAGAGAGAGAGAGAGAGAGAAAGAGAGGGAGCATTGAGAGACACAAGGAAAAATTAATGTCGACCGATTCACACGTACACACCGTGTCCACGGAGTAAAGTTTCCGGGGAAACTTCTCGTGGCCCCGAATACGTGCGGAAAGTATCAAATTGTTACGGGTTAAGGGGGCGAGTTATGGGATCCCGAACGAGAGAGGGTTTTTAGATCATTTCTCACGGATTCGTGGAGATGTGTTGTTTTTGGACGAACAGATCGGAAGGGAATAATTAAACAGACAGGAAGGGGAAATGTTTGGTACCAGTTCGGTATCGCGTGGACTAGAATTTCTCTGGGAGATATTGTCGCGTTCGATTTCCAATTTTTAGGGCTCGCTGTTATTTTTTTTTTCTTTCCGCCACGGCAATCCAATTTAGATGGAATTCCAATTGAAATTCCTGCGATTCGGGAGTAGGTCATACCTTGAGTCCGGTTTACAATTACCGACGGATAAATACTGGCACTCGACAACGCGACCGAGTCCGTTTGTCGAACGTAATAATAATTCTCGAGAAACACGACAAATGTCAATATCGATTCCTAAGAGATGTCGTAATCATTTCTAACAAACCCGCATTTTTATTCCGTTCGCAGAATCAAATCCATCGAGATAGAAGCGTTTAAGATGCACTTTGATTTTCCGTTTCGCGAAAAATCGTGTTCCCGTTCGCGTATCGGGCTCCTCGGTGAGAGTCAAGTGTAACACAGTGAATTATGCAAATTGTATTCGTCCAGACTTAGCGCAAGAAATACAGACGGTGAAGTGAATCCGATGTACAGAGAATGGTGTATTGTGTACATGTATATACACATTATAAACATATATGTATGTACTACGTACACAGCGATTCGAAAGCCATAGTCGAGACGTTTCTAGGAAAATAAAATTGGCCCGAGCGTACCACGCTCGGTAGCTCTAGATCGTAGCTGATCCATGGATTTTCCACGTGCGGGAAAACGTTAGGAAGCTACTGACCAAGGATGGTCGGAAGTACCACGGTTAAGTACGTCCTCGCAGCTGGAGGGTGCTTTCAGTTTCGGAAGCTGGTTGACGTAGTTTTATATCCGCCCCCCCTCGAGGCCCAGAGGTAATCGTGATTGGCTACTCGTCCCACGGAACGACAGGACAGATTCACGAAACTGAAGTGTTCGAAAGAATTCGGAAAAACTCGCCCCTCGAAACGATCGTTTCGACGTACTCCCGACGTACGTCGAGTGCCACGGGAAATAAAATCGAAGTCCTTTACGTCAAATAGACACGATTATCCGAACGAATGAAAAAAAAAATTATCGTTCCCCATGGAAACATTTCATTTCGGATTAAAAACAAATTTATTTCGACATGTTTTTTTCACCAGTCACCGGAAACATATTTCGAGGAATGATTGTATACGTCGGTCCCATTTTAATTGCTATTCAATGATATTAAAATAAATCACTATTACAACGGGGATACAACCTAATATCCTTTGATACGGCGGATAATTAATGTCGGTGTATACACCAGCGAGCGACACAGAGACATTGGAAACACGTAGCGGAGATGCGAATATCTAGATACCGAACTAGTAGTAGCTTGTAGCCGGCTACTACTTTGAAAACCGTACGGAATACCGAACACGCCCTAACCCCTCTTCCTCCTTCCCTCCCTTCCCCTCCCCGCCCCTTCCTTCGTCCTACATCCGAACGTGAAACGAGATTTCGAAGCTTGTGTGCAACCGTAGCAGCTGGAAGCCGCGCAATTACTGATGTTGCGTCTAATTAGACGATCAGGCCAGTCGTCGTCGTGGAACGCAATTCGAAATCGGGAAGTTGCGCCAGGCCCCCGACGGTCAGACGATACAAATCGATTCCCATGAAAGCGACACCAAGGACTCTACGGAAATGAGAACGGTCCCCAAGCCTCCGGCCCTTTTCGTTTGTTACCGATTCCGGCGTCGGAATTCCGATTAATCGTGAAACGCGACCCTTATTCGATCGCACCGGACGAACGAGAACGAACGAACGAATGGTGGAAGGGTGGTGGTGGTGGTGGTGGATGGAGAAATAGGAACGAATGTAAAATAAAAAAGAAAAAAAAAGAAAAAATGGTGGAAAGAATGTGACTCGATTCCCGATCCGTTCTTCGTTACCTCTGTTCCGTTCGGCTGGGAATAACTTTTGCCGGTTTCGATCGCCATCGATTGCGCATTAAGCTTTTCGCACCGACGCCCCATTGGGCGAGCAGTTTTCCGCGCGATGAAAACGCAGTTTACGTGGTAATAAAGTATACCACTGTTACTCGGACAGATCTGGAACCGTGCTCATGATTTATGTTTGGGGGGGGAGGGGGGTGAACACTTTTCTTCCACCTTTTGCGCCGTTACTTTCTTCCTCTTCTCTGAGCGTGTGTTCGTTCCTTCTTATTTTTCTTTATCCGTTTCTTCCTACGTCCCTCTTCTTCGTTTTTTTTTTCCTTTTTTTTTTTTTAAATAAACCCCACCGAGAAAGTACGCGACTAGTTTTACTTTATCATTTTAATTTAATGGCCAGAAATAGTCTAGTTAAGCGCGCCAAATGAACAATCCCGTGCTCGCGGTAAAAGAAAGAAACCCTGCCGTGGGAATTCATTAGCCGGCTGGAATTCCGGGCGGAAAATTCTGCAACGTGAATTTACGGCGATTCATCACGGTCAAGCGTACCTTGGTAAATAAAGTTTTATCTTCTTGCCGTACACCCCCCTTCTCCCCTTTTCCTCCCCTTTCCCTCCCACCCTCCCTCTCACCACGTACCACGTGAAACGTTCCATTCGAAATCGGTGGAAATTGCCGTCGCCACGGGATTTCTGATACAAACGTCGAAATTGGAGTTTCCGCGGGGGGTGGCGGGTCACCGCGCAAAGCGATGCCACTTCCATAGACAGCGGCGGTATCTTAAAGTCGCGGCAAACTACTCAATTATCCGCGAATGGATTACACGGATCGTGGATTAAACTTGAAACTTTAAGAGGGCAGCTACTCATAATGGTAATAAAGCATGGTGCTCTTGTCGAGGTTTTCGGATTATCCGTTGCATCGGATTATCCACTCCGCTTCTCATCGCTTCGGATTATCGATAATCGACGGTAGCATTGTGTCCTCTCCAGATACCCACTCACACACACACACACACAGGCGAGCGTGTACGGACACCACGTCGTTCGGTATCCATCAGCTCGGTCATTCTTACGTCACTAATAATCTCGAGTCCGGCAACGTCGAACAAACAGGAAACTTCACGTCGAAACATTAATTAAAACGTGAGATACTCTACGTAGGGTCGGCTTAGACGTTGCTTTAATTAAGTGTCAAGAAACGAAGTCTCGTCCTCGTGATCCACGTTGCTGTCTCCTCCCGTTGGATATCTCGAACATCGGGTAGGATGTGTATTTATCGCGAGAAAAAATTCATCCACATAGAAATCTCAACGTCCAGGAATCACGTATGCAAGATGACCAGATTTCACCAACGAAAGTTTCACTTTCCCTATCAGATCCTTATCTCCCTTTATCCTTCTCCTTTATCTTTCACTACGCAATCAAAATTTCAAACAATACCATCGAACCAGAGTATCGCACGCGCGCACTGCGATCTACACAAAGTCCCGAACGCACAGCCGCGTGCAATTTAAACGGTTAATTAAAGCACGAAATAACCCGGCAATTGCTTTCAATTCCGCCGGGTAAACGAGGCGGCGGGACATTGAAAACAGAGGTGTACAGAGCGAAGTCGCCAGCGAAGAGATATCAGTAATGAAGAAAACGATCGCAACGACTACGACGACGTCGACTATCAAAAGATCGTTTAAGTGGGAGCAATACGATCCCGGATTTCCATAAAACTGGATCCGGGTCGCCTACTGCTCCTGACAATCATTGCCCATCCCCATCCCCAACCCCCTCCCCTCTTCCCTCCCTTTCCCTCCCCCCTTGGTAATAGAACGGCGCTTTGTCTCCTTGCTCGCCTCTATCCGGACACCCACACGACGATACCTTTCCATGCGACCTATCTCTGATGGCGGCTACGGGGGCTCCCGAAAACGTTATCCTACGTTACGGTAATTATAACGTTCGACCCGCACCGTTCCTCGAAACGTCAGCGACAGGCTGAAACGACGGTGGTGGTTACCTCTGCCCGTTTGTCGCCGTTGAACGGCATCCGGGTTAATTCACGATACCCTTTGCCGGCGACGTTACCGCCCGCCATACACTACCACTGTGGTCAAGGTAATTCGTATGGAGAATAAAGTTAAGGGTGGGTATAGTGTAAAATGTGGGAAAAGGGGTGGGGGTTGATTGTGAATTAATATCTTTTTTTTTTGATATTGGGGATAATTTTGTTGGATTGGATAAAAAAGTGAGGATGGTAACGTTTGATGGGGTAATTATGGAAATAACGGACAATTCGTTTTCGATGAGAAATTAAACGTTACGGGGAAAGCAGAGGTGAAAAAGTTTGATTGTATGAAAGATAAATAAGAGCGAGGAAATGTAAGCTAATTTATTTCCCTGATTGTATATATATAGGTATATGGCAGAGGGTGTATAGAAAATATACCATCGTTGCACTGTTAGCTATTTACTGTTGATAAATATGAAAGCGTGCATTCAATTTACCGATATCTATATGCGTGTATTTAAATAAATACATGATCTAGAGTTAACCCTCGTGTATTTCAATTTATTCGACATACAGTGTCCAACTGAATCAGCTCCAAATAATATCTTTTTTTTTCTTTTTCATCGACTATTTATTCTGTATTTATTGTATGTATGGAAAAAGGTATGTTGCTCGTCGAAACGTTTCGGGGAAACATGAATTTCCCATTGCGTCTGTACAAGGTTTTTCTCCTGTGTTTTTTTCTGTTCTCCGTTTTAAAAAAAGGGGGTAAAACAGATTTTAGGCATCGAGTTTTCCGATTTTTCCTTTTTTTTTCTTTTTTAATCGATACCTGGTCGACCACCGTCGAGACAACGTTTTACGGAACGCGTATATAGCATCGATTCGTCGACGGAGACATCGCTATTACCCCGTAATGAACCTCGACGAAAGGTTTACAAAGTAATAATACCGGGTAAAACGTAATGCCACGTCGCGTCTGCGCGTTTTGCATTTGAAATGAACGTTTCAATCGGCAATGGGGAGCAATTCGAACGCACAATGAGGTACACGCGAACGAATATAGTATAGAAAGCCATCCAGCCGGTTTTCTCCGTCGGCGACGGATCGATCGGCTATTTTTCCCCGGACAAATTTCCATCGGGAACAGATATAATAATGTTTTAAATCCTCTTGCGACGTCGCGCGTCGCCCCGACGTATTTGCTGCCACTACGTGTGTGTGTAAGGGGAAAAAAAGGGAGAAATAGATAGATAGAGAGAGAGAGATGGAGAGACGGAAAGGTAACGATAAAATATTCTTCGAAGGAAGAGATTTCCGGGGATAAAGAAGGTCTGGAATACGAACCGAGACATTTGCGGATACACCGAACGATACAGGAAAACGGTCCTCGTGTCCTTTTTCCCGTGAAAATACTTTTCCTCCTTTTTACCGTTGCCGGGTCGCTTCCCGCAATTCCTTGGGAAATATTTTAATTTATTTCCGTGAAATTACTTTTCACGCTTTGAGGCACACCGTAGATAGTAACCGTTCGATATCATCGTTCGTTTTACCTGGTAATTCCTTTTCGTAGTGTAATTTGATGGATGTAAACGCGGTAGAGGGAAAGTAGAGAGTTGTAGAAGAACTTCTCCGTCTTTTTTTCGTTCCCTCTCTTTATGTCTCTTTTTTATTTTTCTTATTTTGTCAAAGAAGATACACGGTACGCGGCGTCTAATAAGTAATCCGTCACAGAACAGATCCTGAATACAAGATGTAAAATTGCCACGCGGACGGGGCTCGCTTTAAAGAGTGATGAAATAAAATTTCTATGGTACCACTTGCGAAATGAAAGCGTCGTTGGACAAACAAGGTTAAGCACGCGTCGGACTTTCATCCGAATAATTTTCTTATCCCCGCAAAAAACCGACAACGCGGCGGCGCCAGCGACGGGGAAACGGAGTTACCTCACCTGGCAACAATTATTCCACCCTGTATATTTCAAAACCTCCGTTCCACCTGCCGGCGACAAAGCTACGCGCTCGTTTCTTGAGTGTGCTCCGCACATAAAGAACGCAATTTTATACTTTCCATAATTCTCTCCCCCGTCCAGAGATAACGGCGGGATTGTTTGCCGGTTAAACAGGGGTGCGGTCGGCTCTCGATAACCTTCCAACCAGGGAACCATACAGGAACGCGGTGTTCCCGGGAATGGAAAGTTACCGGGAGACACCAGGGTCGGTGGAAGAATTTTTGGAAAGTTCGGTGGGTGGAAATTTCCGAATATGAAAATATTCTATGTATGAAAATTCCGATATCTAGAAATTTTCACCTCGTGAATAATTTGAAAAAATTAATATTTCATGTCGATAAAATTTGAAAGCATGATAAATTTACAATTAATAACGTAGACAGTCACGATTTAAAGTAACGTAGCCGTAGAACGTCGCTATCGACCGAAAATCTCGACCGTGGTATAACGCGTACACAGAGCTCGTAGACTACATTCGGCAAAATTGTTGGTCACGTACGAAGCCACGGTGCCCGAGGTTTCCCGTACGTGGAATATATCAGCTAGTCGCGAACACATTTTCACGCGACAAAGTTTCAACGCCGGGGCAAATACTTATCTCAAAGAAAAATGGACACCCTTGGCGAAACGGTATCGATGTTATTTAATTTCCGGGCGACGGAACCCGTGTTCGAACGGCCCTGGGTTCCTCTCTCGATTGCCGCGAGAGGAACATCGTAGGGCGTAAAGGGAGGGCGGGTGTCGTACTTCGAAACAAAGGTGCCCTAAGGGTGGCAACAATAAGACAAGTACAATAGTTACAGAAACAAACTTAGTTAGTTAGTTAGTCTTCGATGCGTGCACCATCGTAGCTGCGTGACCCAGAATACATACATACATATATGTATATTGAAATAATGGACGTGTCTATAAAGCGCAGGCGTGCGAGCGATCACGCTCGACTATAAATTACCACGTGCAGGATGTAACTCGTTCGTGACACGGAAACGTGCGCTTTGATAACGACGTTAAAACAAACGGCAACGCGGGAGACGATAATATTCAAACGAAATTTCATTCTCCAACGAATAGCAACGATTACGATTCAACGAGATCAATGTAATTACACAACCATATGAAATATGTAAAAATCGTTCCTACAGTAGAACACCTGATTAAACCCGATCGTTCCCGATATCATTGCAAAGATTGTACCTAAGCGAATTCTTCGGCGAATCACCGGAGCAGCCTGATAACGAAAGTAAAAGTTCCCATCGTCGTCGTCGTCGTCGTCGTCGTCGTCGTGGCGAAGTCTTGAAAGTAAGACGGCACGGAATTAATATTCACCCAATCGCGTCTAGCACGTCCGCTTTAACATAAATTAGCAAGTCGGTAGACCCCGGTGGATTAAAGCACAGAAAGAGCCCCCCCCCCCCCCCCTCCCCATAGCCGTGGAACGTTAGACGGTCCACGGTTTATTTCGATCGTTCGCCGTCGGTATGCATTTAAAGGAGGATAATCGGCCTTCGTCGACCCTCTTTTTCGTCCGATGGACCACCGTCGTTGGTACCTTTCGCGAATGGTACTCCTGCCCGGAAAAGGGACTGACCCTCTAACGAGAAAAGTTTCTTTCACGGCTTCCGGCTTTCCCTTATTTTCCACGGTATGCCGCGCCGACGAAGATTTAGATTAAATCCCAAGTACTTTACCTACGTACTTTCGAGAGCTGTGCCTTGTCGAATCCTATTTCCTTCTGCACCTTCCTATTCGCTCTTCCCAGAACCCTACTCGCGTCTCTCGAGTACCACCCGGGCAGGCCTTAATGAACAATTTGCGGCTCAACTTCGGGGGCCCGGCTTTCTCATCTCTTTCTCTCTCTCTCTATCTTTCTTTATTTCTCTTTCTCTCTTTCTGTCTCCCTTTTTCTCTCACTCACTTATCTTCTCGCTTCTTGCAGAATTTTTTTCTTCTTCTTCTTCGTCTTACCCTCTCTAGACGGTCCTTATTATACGGCCATCCACACTTCTTCTTACGATTATTCTTCTAGCCGACGACTTTCCAAGTATCCCTGACCCGTGACACGGATACGAGCGATCTAAATATTATCTCCGGCACGGCTTCCGGACTTTCCGTCGCATCGGAATTGCATGGGTAACGAGTAGAGACAGGGAGGGAGGTGGTTATGAAAGTGCTTTGGAATTTATCGGGTGTCCGAAACGATGAAAATATGCTTTCGAATCTCGCGAAGAATCTACGGTTTCGGAGACAGTGTAACTGATGAAACTATCCAACCTTGGATGTATACCAATAGAAATGATTCTTAATAATTTATCTTCTATTAGGATGAATTATTTATCAGAAAAGACCAGGGTATTTTTCCAATATATTTCGTCTAGATTCCCCAACGATATCTTTCTATCGATAAAAGAAGAAGAAGAAGAAAAAGCAGAAGAAAAAGAACAAGACCAAGAACGAAGCTATATAAAATATACTTCTGGAAGAGTGATTTCGTAATTTACAAGGTACCACTCGAAGAACGACGAGAAGGACGAGTACGGAGAAGATGAAAAAAAAAACCGTCCAATCGTCGGAGGTTCGTCGACGCAGCATCCGATCCGAGATGACTGGAGCCGTCCATCGTCCTGGACACGCGTCCCCGTCATTTACGGAAGGACCCGGCTCTCTCGTCGTCGAAGAAGGACCACTTTTTACCGGAGTGCCTCCACTCAAAGTGTCACCGGGGAAGATCACGTCCCGGCTTTGGTCCCCGTTCGATCCGGTTCTCGACTGATTAGCTCCTTTTTCTCGAACGACCGTCACCCACCCCGCTGCCCCTCGCCCTGAACGAATCTACCAGACTGCCTATTATCCGAGCACTTGAGCATCGAGTGCGAGGAGGATGCTGCGAGGGGAAGCGCGAATCCCTCTCGAAAGAAATGTGTGCACCGTGTAACGTGCGCTACGGAAGTACCGGGATAAATGAAAGGAGAAACGCTTGCGATCGGTGTACGTACGATTTTGATTATTGTTGAGTAAGGGGAAACTTTCGAAGGATCTATTTAACAGGTAAAAAGAAAGTTGTAAGGAGTCACCGGGTGACCGGCATTCTATTTGGAGGAGGGTCACGTGGGCCACTGGATTGGTTGGAAATTATAATTGTAATTAGTGACGATATTTGTACACTTTTGGATTCTATTGTCATTATTGATATGGAGTGAAGAAATTAATGTATTGTCAAATATGTGAGAATAGTTCTATTTATAGGGAAAAGGTATGTTCAAAGTATAGGTAATGTAATGTTGGAAATCTATGGAAAATTCCCGTGACATTCAACGTGTTAACGTTTCGCAGTTCAACAATTTTGGAGAAGGATCTTCACTCGCGTTGAAATCGCCGGGCAGCGAAGTTTCCACGAACGGAGATTTTCGGCAGGAATTGTTGCTACTTGCGAATCTTCTCTTGAGAAACTTTCCGTGAATAACAATTTTAAAAAGGAACTTTGAGAGCTCGCAATTTTTTCACGACGGGAAGATCCCGGGAATGAAAATTTCCAGGGAAACTTTCAGATCCTACGAACATTCGTCGCACAAAAAAATGTCAAGATCTCGACTTCGCCGGATCGTTGAAATTTCTACGTTTAACACCTTCCAACCGTCAGGGTAACACACACACACACACACACACATAAACGAACGATATACGAGACACGTTTCCCTTTGCTCTCGTGCAGTTGCCAACGAGCACGCGAATCAGCCAGAAAACTCGGCGACAAATCGGACGTGAAATCAAGTCGGCTATCAAATCGAAATTGCGTGTCCCTTATATCAAAAAGATCCAACGATCCCCCGTGGCTTCGTATAGATCGTAGAAAAGAAAATCGTCGATCACTAAAGGGCGCAAACGGATCTCCTCACCCTTCTCTATCTCTCTCTCTCTCTCTCTCTCTTCACCTCTCCTCCGGTTGAAGAATCTTCTCGCGGCATTTGCAAAGGGGACACAAGAAATAGCGCATGTCCAACGGTACAGAGAATCATCTGCCAATACCAAGTATTCCAAGCGTTACATCGTTGCCGCTCGATTGCAGGCGCAATATCGATTCTGTCCTAAGGCAAGAAGCTAACGGATACAGAGAACAGGAAAAGAGAAAGGAGAGAAAGAGAAAGAAAGAGAGATATAGATAGAGACATAGAGAGAGAGAGAGACAGAGGGAAAGCGAATAAGCCAGTAGAAACGGTTGGGCTATCAGCGAACCTTACTTCCCGAACGTTCCCTATAACCCTTCCATACCTGAGCGGCTCCTTTATAAGCAAACCTAAGATTTACTTCGTTAATATCCAGCTGGAATTGCTTTCGGTGGTGCCAGTGTATACGTACATAACTCTCGAAGACGAACGCTTCGTCTTCCTGTGTCTGGTTCTGTGTATATGTATACATACATATACCTACCTATATGTATATCGTTGGCAGGGTTCCAGGGTTTCCTCTTAACCTGATTAAACGACGTTTATTGTCACTACGAATGAGACAGGATAGACTGTATCGAAAGAGAAACAAGGAGAATAACCAGGCAGAGAAACGAAGCCGGTTAGAAAGGGGGATAAGAAGGACGAGAGAAAGAGAGAGAGAGAGAGAGAGAGAGAGAGAGAGAGAGAGAGAGGGGGGGGGGGAAGGGGGAGAGAGAATAGATGAGAGTTAAAAGGAACGAGAGAGAGAGAGAGAGGCGCATGCTTTCTCGACATGGGTGAAACAGGGAGTTATAAGGAGAACTGGGTGGGTGGGCCGGAAACAGGGGATACTCGATGAAAGTTTGCCGTTGGCGGGCAGGGCGAATTCGTAGTTGGCACGAACAGGCAAGTTTTCCTCGAAGATCTCGGGATTCCCGATGAAAACTGTCAGCGGAATGGTTCTGTTGACTTTGCGGGCTGCGCTGCCGGTAACGCCGCTCGGAAACATCGTTAATCTTATTTCGTTAGAGACCGCTCGATGAAATCGTTGCCGCAGCTTGATTTATTGTCCGACGAGATAAATCCCTCCGCCGAACCTCCACCCTCACCCCTCCACCTCTCCCTCTCCCTCTCCCTCCCATCCCATTCTGGACCACCCCGTTAGATTCCGCGTCATCCCTATGGTATTACGCGGGTCCGTGAGTGGAAATTTTCTTATTTGCTTCGATGCGATATATCCGCCACCCTCGTTGAATGTGATATTTATGATAATGTTATGGGGATAAGCGGGACCGATGCGTGTACCCCGGGGCACGGTGGGGTACTTTAATTTTCTAATTTCAGACCGCGTTTACATTATACCGCGCGATATTTCATGCGTTCCGTACGTTAATCGTCGACAAAGTCGGAGGGAGGATTCGTTCGTACAATATTTCTTTCGTTTGCTCTTTTTTTCTTCTCATCTTTTTTAATATTCTTTTAGGCGAGGAAAAACTTGATCTCGGATATCGTGATGTAACGTCTCAATTTTCGAAACTGTTCGAGTAATTCTCTCCCATCCCATCCCCCCCATTCTCCTACCCCCCTGGCAAGGGTGCGATTATATCAGCGACAGTTTCCTCGAAGTGTACACAACAGTCGCGTCTTGAAAATTGAAAAGATCAAATCACCCAGCGGGGCAAAAATGTACCGTCGGTTTACTTTATCGAGCGTAAGTGCAGCCCCCGAGAATCAGGTCCAGAGTATACAGAGGGGTGGAAGGGGGACGGAAGGGCGGAAGGAGGGGTTAAAGGAGAGGGAGGGGGGAATGCATCGGGCAGGAAATTTCTCTCGATCTGTTTTTACCTTGCAAATTCGTTTTTACGATACGAAAAGCCAGCCCGCATCCAATTCTGCGGCGGGCGGTCTGATTTTGAAAAATGCACGGGCCAAATGCCGACGTAAAAGGGTAAGGGAAAGGAGGAACGAGGGACATTGTGTTTGCGCGCTATCAAATAAGAAAGGCGAGCGGCAAATTGAATTTCCCATTCGCCCCGTCTACCGAGAGAGAGTGCCTTTCTCCCTTTCTCTCCCACGGGTTTTTTTTTCATCTTTTTTTCTTTCTTTTTTTTAAAGGGAAGCCTTCCTCCACCTCCTTCTTCACTCCCCGTTTGTTTTCACGATCCCACCTTTTTCTCTCCTTGATTTTGGCACACATAAGGGTGATAATACTAAAATGTCTCCCTCAAAGCGGTCCCCGGGAGCTACTTCGTTAAGTACTCGTCACGGTACGTACCTGCCGGAGGTTTGACAGAGTGAGCTGCGAAGGGTCAAATTTTTCATTTCTCTCTCTCTCCCTCTCTTTCTCCTTTCAACCCCCTCCGATTTTACTCCACCGGAAATCATTAACAAACATCAACGAAACGGCCTATTAACCTCCGACGACTTTTCACCTTTCCCTCGGACTTTCCTCTTTGTTATTTTTTGTTCATTTTTTTAATTCCTCTTAACATCGCCTCTAGGTGACCCTTGAAAAACCACCCCTCGATATATATTACCACGTTCCTAGCAGAGTCCCAGGCTAAAAATAAATCGACACCATTCCCAAGTTCCCAGGAAACGCGACGCCCTTGTTCCCCGCAGTCGCAGTTCGCGGTCCGAGGAATCGCGGCGGTAATCAGAAACGCGTAATTAAGGTGATTTTCTAACCGCCCCACGTTCCACGGGGTTTACGGAGGGGAACGGGCGTCGGGGATGGGGTTTCCGAGGGATTGCCGTGAGTCGTGCGGACGACTCGGCGATCAGTCTTCCCGACGGTATATTTAACACCGCGCTGTAAACGCTCCAGGAGAAATCTTTCCGTGCTCCGGGACATTTCCACGAGAAAAAGACAGAGAAAGAAGAGAAAGAATGTGAGAGAGAGACAAAGAGAGAGAAAGAGGTGTTTTAAACCGCGTCGCGGAGAATAATAGCGAAGCTGCAAATCCGCGACGGACCAGGGCGAAAAAGAGACGCATCGTCCGAGAAAATATCGCGAAGACAACGATTACTTCTGCAGTATCTACGGGGAGGAAGCATGCCACCGCGATAAGGGATGATAGAAACGCGGCCAGATAGACCGTGCAATCTACCCCCGGTATGGATGGAACGACTTAATGATACTGTCGCGGTAAAGTGCTTAAATTTCGACGATATTCCGCTCGTTGCGGAAACTGCGGGGAATCTTGTTCCCGGTTTTCTTTTAACGCGACTCCGGTAGCCAAATGGAGTTTTTAAAAGTTTCCCTCGATGGGTGTGGGGGGAGGAGGGGGAGATTTTTGTTGCCGTAGTTGATATTGTTGATTACCTCTTTGTTCGTTGGATATTATATTTTAGTCGGGTTCCCTTTAGTCCTGTCAGCGGCGGTGTTGTGAAACAGAAAAGGGTTTTATGGAATTAATTAATGGAACTTAACCCTTTTAATAGACGAATGAAATTTCTGGAAGGAGTACTCGAGTTATTTTAGATACACTCTCGTGGAACGACGGAGACTATATTGTTAGTTTCAAGGTATCGCGGATTTGTAATCAATTATTTCGCTCGTTTTGTTTGTACGCTACGAGCTAACGAATGTTTCTTTAATATACACAGTTCTCTCGGAACAAGGGAGAGGGGATTGAATTAAAGACGTCCTACGAGATACCGGAAGGGAAATTTAGTGCAGCGGGCGTGTGTCATTTAAAACCGCGGTACAATGACGATAAAAGAAAAACGGCGTCGCGGCGGAAGCGTCGTAAAAACAACGATTATTTTTATTGTCCTTTCAGGGACACGGATAGAAGTTCGCGATAAGAAAAATGGGAAGCCCGCGGAAGATAGGAAACGGGACGAAACAAAGAGAGTTCCGATTTAACGTCAGGCGATGGTAAAATTCGCCCGATTTTATTTCGTATTCCATTGCGGTACGAGAACCGAACGAAAAAAAAAAGAGAGAAAGAAAAAGAAACCGACACGCGATCCGCAAGAATAAATTATCGTTGAGTGCTTCGTATTAAAGGACGAGTCGTGGATTGTATATATATTTATATATATATTCATTTTTTTTGCTGTTTTATTCTCCCTTTTACCTCATTTTTTATACCACCGGGCAGAGAAATAAATAAGTCTAAGCACCTGACTCAAAGATATTTCGCCGTGCCGAGCGAATAGCATTTTAAGTCGCCGAGTGAAGAACAATAGGGAAACTGCGACGCGGAAAAGAAGTAAAGAAACTCATCCTCGTAGAGATGTCGTAAAAACAACGATTATTTTCGTCGTATCTTCCAGGCGACGCTGGTACTCGCGATAAGGGGGTGGCGGGGGGTGGGTGGAGGCGGTTGGGGGGGAATTGGGAAAGAAAAAAAGACCGTGGAAATCGGACGACGCCGGGGGAATAAGAAACTACAAATCACGCATCTTTTCTTGCGGGGGATTAAGATTCCCGTCGATAGACGCCCGCGATTTACTGCAAAGGAAGAAAAAAAAACGAACGGACCTTATTCCCCGATGCACGCATGTTTTTATGACGCTTTTATGTCTCCCAATAAAAGAATAATAGTCGGGGCTGTAAGTCGAAAGAAAGAAGGAAAGAAAGAGAAAAAAAAACGAAAGAAAGCAGGGGACAAGATATCCGAGAAATATTGCGTGGACAATGAACGTATCTTTTATGTCCGCGAGTTGTAAAAACGAGGAAAGATAAACGTGGGATATTTTGCACGACGAATTACCGAAAAGTTTCGACGATTTTCGTTCGTGAAAAATAAAAAACGAAACACGCGACGCGGTAAGCCAGTTCGATATAAAACCGCGGTAAATCAAACGAAATTCTTTATAATGACGACTCAAAGGAACCGGAAGGATAATTGAGGGAAATGTTCGCGGGTATTAAAAACGGCGGCAAATAAAACGTCCATGTTAATTAAATTCGTGGAAAACCGAGATCGGTGTGTACCCGCGTGCGGTGTACGAATGAATTCCGCGGATTCATTCAAGATATGAATCATTTTTCGTGAAACCTGTCTGGCCCAAAGAGGAATGTTTTCATAGATCAAAGACCGTCGGCTTATCTAAAAGAATCAAATGAATTTTAGATGAGTCCGCCGCGATAATAACTCGGAGCAACGGGGAAGCTTTTCTGATACAGAACGGTGGTTTCATTTCGGGCCTCTCCTTTTAGCGAGCCCCCGACATAAGAGTTTAATGAATTTTCAAGCATTTCATCCCGGCAATAAGTTCTGGCGCCAGCGAAAACAAAAAAAAAAGTAACCGAAAAGAAAGAGGAAAAAATTTTAAAAAAAGACACACACATACAACAACAACGAGCTGTCCGCGGAAAAGACAAAAGGAACATTTTTCGTTGTTTGTGTGTGTGTGTGTGTGTTTTTTTTATAGAGAAAAGTTTCCCTTGGATTTTTACCGGAGGAAACACCGAACGGATACCGAATTCCTTCTCTATGATGATAAAAGGAATCCCCTTGTTAAAGGCGGAACATTTTTCTCCGATTTCTTTCGCGGCACGTTCACCGAAAGAATCGAATACTTTTTAGATTAAATTAAATTCTCTCCCGCTGATAGGTAACGCGGGAAGAAAGCCGCTCGGTAAGCCAGCAAACTTTTGTCAATCCTTTTTTCCCCTCCCCACCCTTCCCGATAAAAGAGGAGTCGAGTATAACCGAGTCTCTCCTCAACGCTCTCTCACTTTTTCGTTTCCGATTCGCCTTACCTATATTCGAACAGAAATTTTATTAACCGATCCGACTGACTCGCGATAAATGCAACTCGCACCGACTCGCACGGTGCTTCTAGGAAAATAGAATATCCGGAGAGTTCCGTGAAATTTCTCACGCGGCCCCGGCACGATAAAAAGAATCGGGCGAACTTTTAAATCGTTCTATCGCGAGTGATAAGTGGGTGGAAGCCACCGGGGTGAACATCCCTCCCCCTCCCCCTCCCTCCCCCCACGAGTGGTAGAAACGGCGCACGTTTCTAGCAGTTAGCTCGATAAAAGAATACGCCAGGAAACTTACCGAGATGCACAGCTGGCTCGCGGGATTCTTGGCTCGATGTGTCTTCCCTCATTTCTAATCTTCTTGTTTTCTTGATTATTCCATACCAAATTTACGGAATCAATTCTACGAACAAGAATCATAAAAGACTGCCAGGCGATAAAGATACGTTCCTAAAACAATTCTATTACAACGAAAAGTAAAAAAAAAACAAGTAATAATATAAAATTGATGTCAGATTTAATTCACAGCTTAAATGTCGTTCAATCCCCACTGATCTATTTCAATAAAATCTCAGGTGCGCTAAATTAGATTGAAAATTCTCCTACGTCAGGGGCGTAACGTTAGCTGCGTGCAACTGGCTGCGAAGTTGGCCAGCTTTTTCAACGATCCACGCGTCGGAATGAAGTTGTCGCGCAATGGCCCGGGGATTTCAGTTGCCCGGAAGTCGCGACGGGGCTTAAACGACACCTTACGTGGCTCCTCGGCAATGTAATCCCCAGCACCTGCAATAGTTTCGGGCCAAATTCCACCCCCCTAGGTACCAGGCTTAGCCGCCCCTACAAATTTCTGCTCGAACGCCGATTCCGAGGATCCTAAAGGCGCGTTTCGAGCGATACGACGGCCACGATCGGTTTCCAACCTGCTTCGTGACTTCGCACGGTGAACTTTATCGCTTGGATCGTCGTCCTTATCGCGGGACACGGCCTCCGACTGCTAATGGGACCTGCGCCCATGCTTTACTGGGTGCCCGGTGAAAATAGGAACGAATTCGTTGTCGCTAATTGTGGGTGATGTGAAAACGATGCGAATTTAAGAGAATTCTTGTTTAATTTGAATATTTGTAGATATTAGAAGAAATCCATTTGTGAAATTTTGAGAACTTTCTGGGCTGGATGCCCCTTTGCCACGTGTACTTTTAATTATTAATTTTATTAATTAATTGAGACACTTTTAGAGAAGAGTCTTGAAGTAGAATCGTCAATAGTTGGAAATTTTCTGAAATTCCGTGAGATATTGATAAAAAAGTAGTGATAAATTACATGTACATATAATTGATATTATTGGTATTTCATAGTATTATATAGAGGTCTGTACAACCAAGTATGTATAAAAGCTCTACATTTGTACAGCGGCCGGAGTTTTGATCCAGGGGATCTCTGCGGTGGATCTCCAGGAACACGCGGCATTTGCGGTGTCATTTTCCGCGGATTTTTCCGGTTTCCCCGGGCTTACGTCGCGACGTCGTGACGCAAATATCATTCGCCGGGGAGTCGGACGTTTCCGGGGTGAAACGCGAAACCGCGGATATTACAGCGTGAAAATTTGATCGGCGTTCGCAGAATTTAATTGAAAACCCGGCCACGGTTTGTTTAATCTCTCACTTGACCTTTCCGGTGATTTGTATCCCGCGCGAGCGCGTGAAAACGCGATTATTCGACGGTCTCATTATCGATAATAAAATTTGCGGCGTCTATATCTACGGACTAAACTAATGCCCGTGATTATATATTAATGATCGGCCGAGTCGAAATGGATATTGTGGTCGGTTGTAATTATACCTCTGTCTCATGGTGTGTATAAACACATACATATATACATACATGTATAATGTATTGTATGTATTATATACAATCATGCTCGTTTTTGCGATTAGGTGGCACGCTGTAACGCGTCCCTGTAGCTCAATTTGTTCGATTATGTGGCGGACGAATCATCCGTTAATATAGTCCGCTGGTTTATTCAGTTTAATCACTCATTCTCCAACGCTCATCGTTATTTTCCGTATAGTTGATTCATCCTCTAGAAACTGGCGTCGATCGGATTCTATGTAATATAATATTACAACCAATATTATTTCGGCAATAATTGTTTGTTTTTCACGACATCGCATTATTCCCAATTATAATTCATCGTAGGTACGATTGTACAATGTATTTGTTTGCGATCAGTTAATTGTAGATCGACTACTCTAACAAAAAAGAAATACCTCTGTACCGTTGTTGGTCATAGAAATACTGGGATCTAGTTCGAATGAGATTATCCACGTGTGTATCCGGGGTAAATCGTGGGTGAAAAAGTTAAAGACAAAGGAATGATCACGGGAAATACTTTTCGAACTTTTCAGCTTGCAGTCCCGATTCTATAAATCAACGATATTGCGCCGTAGACCGGTTTCGACCGTGGCGAAAACCAATAACGGGCCACTTACGATTTATCCATATTCATTAGTGGCCCACACCACCGCCGCCTACCAATCAGCCACGATAATTATCCACGTAATTAGGCCGACCCCAGCTCAAACATACCCCATCCCGCGATATGCTTTGCGCATCCGTCGCGCAACTGCATTCACGCCTGAATTTCGCTTTACCGGCAACTTGAAATTAGTGCAATTCTACCGTTAAGAATATCCACGGATTAATCTTCGCTCGCAATTAGTCTGAATCGCAATTATACCGGAGTTACTCGAGCGATAAACTTTCGGATTGGTTGCACGAGCCCGCGGAACGGGTTAAAATTATTTTCAAATAAAATTACGCTATCCCGATCGAATAATGTACGATGATCGATAGCGATGTTCCGTAGCTCGCTGTTTTCTTTTTCATCGAGAAATTACGGTGTGTATTCACGTCGAAACTTATCGTTCTAATATAATCTGATTTAGATACGAATAATCCTGAAATAATGCATATACGTACGTACCGTACGATAGTATGAAAGAGAAGCGACAACGAACGGTGAAATTTACAGTATTTCCGTGAAAAAAAGAAATAAAAATACGAAACCTTTTTACGCGAACCGTGGAAAAATCAAAATTCTCTTTCCGATCGGATTATCGTTACGATTTTACGTTCTTTTTTTTGTTGTAACCCCGTCTATCAAGCGCTCGTTATCTCTCTATCGAAAAATGGTACCGCTTTTTAAATATGTTTTAACGACTTCTATTCAAACAATAATATCCAACGCTGGTGTGTGTGTGTGTGCGTGTGTGCGTGTGGTTAACGAACCGGTTGACATTTCTTTTTTATTTATATTTTTATATAATTCTCGGTCAACAAAATTCCAACGATTACCAACGTGTTGGCGGGAGAAACAAAAGTGGCATTTCCATGAGAGGTCGACGAAATTATAACCGATAACAAATAAAAAAAATAAAATTGCCCGAAGTCCCGCATCGATAATGTTGTTACCAACCCTCGAAACCACGTGAAAGTTCACGTTTCCATCGATATCGAATCGTTTGTAACGTTACGTCGTCGCGTCGTGCGAACGTGACCATTCGACCGTGCGTTTCGTCTCTGTATTTTCCGACCACGTTGCGGAATCCGTTCCGTTTATCTGTACAGCTTTACAAAAGGCGAGAAGCTTTCGACGATCGAAACGACGTCCGATAAACCGAGTTATCTCGCGATCACCATATCGCTGTGCCAGTAAAACACTTGTTCGTCCTGCGTGTATGTATGTGTGTGCGGTATACGACGTTAACGTTACACCGTTATAACATACCCGTTGAAATATTAATACCGAATGAACCGCACCACCCTGCCGGAATCCCCGTTGAAATGGAGTTCTGTAATCTTTTGAATCGCGCCGCCCTGTGGAACCTTTGAATGTCCTAGATTTTCGAGTCTAAAGGTTTCCTCCGACCTATTCGCCGCTGGAATGTAAGAATTCTCTGATCCCGTCGGATCGCTGGAATCTGCGGATTTCTCGATCTGTCGGACCGTAGTGGCCAAAGGTTTCTTGATCTACCGGACCCTGGAATCCGTGGGGTTTTCAGCTCTGTCATAACGTAGTTTTCGAAGTTTCTTTGGTTCGCCGGCCCGTGAAATTCAGAGGTTTCGCGATCTTCCAGTAGAATCGGTCGTGTTTTAATCAGCCAAGAAAATCGGGAACTCTCGGTTGATCCCACGGATCGTAGAATGAAAGATATCTTTCACCCTTTGAACCGTGGATCATCGGCTATTGATAACCAGAGATCCTCTGATCTCACGAACGTGGAAAATCATCTTGTTCTTCTATTTGTTACATCGATAAATGTACGGAAATGTTAAGACTCTCCTTCAACCACGGGAGAACACACCTTGTAACGCTATATTCTACCTGGCTTTTACATTTCAGAACGTAACACGTACGTATATACATTTGGTGAAATCTTGAAGCACAGAATTTTCAAAGCTTTCTACGAATTCGTCGACTTCTCGACGAAAAGTTGAGAAACATTCAAACAAAAGTCTCTTTCTTCGTTACAAAGTTTTTAAAGTGTACTTATCAAAGAAAAATGAATTCTATAACAAATATGTTTATCTCACATGCTAATTATCATTCGAGATCCGATAGTACACACATACATACACACGTAAATATCCGCAGTCCGGTGATCACCGCGTTAATAATAATGAATTCGTAAATCAGTAAGCAGCCCAGTTTATCTCGGCCAACGAGGTGTCGGGACATACGAGTGATACTCATGGATATGCAGTAGACGCTCTATTCAAGGTATTCAATTTATCGATGCCGACGCGCGTAAATGACGTATAAATTAGCCTGTAATTTCCGGAGCGTATATATTCGTCGGACTGCCGGCCCGTAGATCTCTAACCGGTACAACTCCAGAAACGAGACGTGTTTACGGAAATTTCTCCGCGTGTTTATCTCCCACCTCCCTCGTTAAGATAATTAAGGGTTTACGGTTGACGGAAAGAAAGAATGAAATAAAATAACCAAAAAAAAACAACAACAACAACCGAGAAAACAAAAGGGAACGAAAGAACGAGGGTACGTACGTTCCGTTAGTCCGCGCGAAGAAGTTTCTTCTTTTCCGCGGTGGAAAAAGTTTCTCACCGCGCGACAGTTATAACCGGGAACCGAGCCGCGGAAATACGATTCAAAAAATCTCGAATGTATACTTTCATCAGCTTGCAAAGAAAGATTTATGCG
Source organism: Mimumesa dahlbomi (assembly GCA_917499265.3). Taxonomy (NCBI): domain Eukaryota; kingdom Metazoa; phylum Arthropoda; class Insecta; order Hymenoptera; family Crabronidae; genus Mimumesa; species Mimumesa dahlbomi. The sequence continues at coordinate 2,750,145 of OU824114.1, read as the reverse complement.
CGAAACTTTCCGCGCGGCTTAAAACTCAGTTTAACCGCGTTTCTCCCGTCGCGGTCTGGGTTTTTCGTTTGCAAACGGAAACGGACGGACCATTCGCGGCAAAAATTCATCCGCCAACGAAATATATTTTATCGCGCGCGTGCCGCATCGCGATTCATCCCCCGTAATGTTAGATTCCCCTCCCCCTCTCCTTTCCCCTTTGCCTGTTCAACGTTGATCGTTGAAACGATGACCTGAAGCTGCGGTTTTCATCGAGCGAAGAAAAGCTCGTTAAACGGTAAACAAGACCGTCGGAACTGGCAACGTTTCCAACCGAGACTATTTCTTTCTCGCTTATCTGTTCCACCTTCTAATTAGATATTCCACACGACGAAGATGTTAGAATATACGAACGATTAACCGAGCGGCTCGAGCGTTAATCTAATCGCGCGAATAAAGTCTATTCGGACCAGCGAGTATCTCTTTAAACGGATAAGCCAACCCTCCGGGTATTACGCTTTAACCCGGAAAACGTCTAATCGTGACGCTACGCGTCGTAGTTTCCACGTTTCTACTCGTCGTCGTCTCTTTTGCGTGACTGCCTCTCTATTTCGACCACGTTTCACGCAGCCTAGGTTACACACATACATACATAGATATGTGCACACAAAGAAAACGTACCCATCCTCCGCGGTGACTCCGGTGTTACATCGTATGCGACACACTCGACCCCCATTTGTACGTGATGGTGGAACTATGATATTTATCGGTGTCAGTTAACCCGCATTTCTGTGGGTCGTAATACATAATGCTGGGACCTATGTATATGTATACGGTGTTTGCTAAGTATTCGTTGTTGGTTTTGTTCATTTTTTCTTCTGTCGATCAGGGAAACTGTTGTTGTAAGAGTCATAAGATGGGGTGAGTTTAATGTTCACTAGAAATTAGGGTTTTTCATTTAGTTTTCTTTAAAAATGTAGATCCCACGTGGAGTTTCAAGAATGTTTAAAGTGCCTAAATAAAAAACCGCGAAAATCTCTCGCGATAGAACTTTCAAGTCTAATTTTAAATCCGGTAAACAGTAGTATTATTCAAATCGTAATTACCCGATGGATTCGAGTGACTGTGACTTTATATCGCGTCTCATAACTCACGGTGGTGTACGTCGCTGAACCATCGCGGGTACGGTTTCATAGGGACGCGGTCTTATTTGCTGCAGCATCTCCGATGGCTTTATTTTCGTGCCGCGGCGGGATGTCGAGCGACTGGAACAGACGTGCCGTAATATGATGTATGCTTTTCCGGGCCGCTTCTTCTTTCCATTTCGCCATCTGTCACGCGATTTGTTAGCCGCGATGTTAAGTAATAGAATTAAGTTCCCGCGGCGAACGGTTCGACGACCGATAAAAATCGGCGGGGTGTAAGTAACGATCGAAAGAACGAATAAGATCGAACGATAGGTGAAAGATTAATAAATTAACGATTAACGGCAACAGCTTGCGATTTATCGAAGAGAAATCGATTCCGAGGTAAAAAAAAAAAAGAAAAAAACGGATGCGATAAGAGTCGCAGCTGTGTTTTCACGTCGCACAGGGCCGGCTGCAGGATGTCCATCCCCCTTGCCGTTTGATTACAAGAAAGAAATGAGATTTCGCGTAGCAGCGAGAGATCGATGGAGAGACGGTAATGCGAATACCGATCGGCAAACGTCGCAAGGTGAATGCGTTCACGGGAAATTCCCACCGTTTCGACGATATCGAATGCGAAACGGTGCCTTAAATGACTAACGACGAAACGATTGAAATTACCAGGGAAACGTTTCCCGATACCCGGGAAATTTTCTCCTCACAACTTCTCCGAACGCAAGCCGTACATATGCGAAACGTCAAAGAATTTCTTTCCGAATTTCGCAACACTTCGTTCGAATCCACGAGATCACGTCGATTCCATCGATAACCATAAAAATATCACGGAAATTCAGTACCGTTGTATAAACTCCATCGTCACAATTCCCACGGTCGTAAAGTCGACGGAATTTTTATCACGGATAATCCTTTTCGACCCCTTTCGAAATTATTGTCTCGTTTCGTTCTTTTTTAATCATTGTACAAACATTTCACGAACCCGAAAATACCTGAGGGAGAGGGGTGACAGTTTAAACGGTATTTTGCACCTTTAAATATTGATTTTAAATGAAAACAAGTTCGATACTTACTCTTCCACTCTCGAACGGTGTATTTTTCCACGGTGTTTCCATGGAAGTGCTTAAACAGTGAATCGTCCGCTTTCGGCGAGACTTGGAGAGAGGGAGGGTGAGGGGTGAGGCAAACGGGGATGATATAGACTTATTCCGGGGAGAACGTTCCCGCGGGAATATGTTCCTCGTTTCCACGGTCTCCTGGAAGCCAACAGGATATGACTCGCAGTACCGGCGATATTGGCAATTCCGCGTGGCGCGACGGCACAATAACTCGAGTTCGAAAAATTATTGTCCCTTTCGTCTCTCTAATTCTTCCGTTCTCCGTTCGTTTCCATTCGCTCGTATTTGCTTAGAAGCGAAACCTTCTCTGCGCGTTCTCTAACAAATGTTACCCCGTTGGAAACGTGTGAATTAGAGAAACGGATCCTCCGGATGTTCCTTGTCTTCCGATCGTTTTAACCTTTCGAATAATATTCGAAAAACTAGGAAAAACTCCTATCGTCGAAAAACGTGTACGTTTTGGTTTATTTTTTTCAATCGTTGTTTCAGGTGCCACGGGATTAAAGGATCTGACAATCAACGTCCGGTCGGTGGTGAGATCCGGTGACACGGTGACGTTATCCTGTCACTACGACCTGGAGGGATCGTCGTTGTACACCATACAATGGTTCCTCGAAGACACAGAATTTTATCGCTACGTACCGGAAAGGGTACCGCCCTTCAGCACCTTCAACGTGGTCGGGATAAACGTGAACGTAAGTAAATCTTCGTAATTGCTCGTGACAACGGTATGTACACGTTAATCACCGCGTACAGCGAGGAGAAGTTCGGTCGATTGTTCAACACATTTTGTTTCGTTATTAACAAGTAAGTAAATTGTATGTTCTCTGTCTCTCGTCTTGTTCGTTATCCGGGAATGTGTTCATGCGGCACGTTGTTGCGCCCAATTCCTCCATTAATGCGCGCAATTAAACTTCTACTCTTTTAATGAGCACTTCAATAAAAGTTTATGACGTAAATCTCATTAAGTTCGCAAGATGTTCGTTAGAGTTGATGCCTACCCGGTATAAAACACGCTCGTCTACTTAGGAGAGATTAAAAGAAAAAAAAAGAACGAGAGGGAAGGGGAGACAGAAAGGGTGGGTGAGAGGGAGGGGCAGAGAGGATAATTAGGCTAAATTTGCGTAAATGAGAAAAATCGTGTTTCCACCGCAACTTTCGGTGGGAAAAAGTTTCCTCGCGAAGCGAAAGAATGAGAAATTGATGCTGGAGGGAAAGAGAGAGAGGAATAATAAAAATATAAGAAGCATCGCAAGACTACTTTGCCTGTAGCGCAGTATTTTGCGTAAGCACAAAGGAAATCTGCGAACACGCGGACAGGAAATTAGATAGACTCGCGGCGAAACTAATCTATATTAAAATCTAGGCTGTTTTTCACCGTTTTTTTTTCACAATACGCCGCTACACCGATTTCTCAAACAGATTCGTTCGATTTACTCATAGATACACTTCTTCACACGTGTTTTCGTGAAACGGTTCGAATTACGTGTCACGTGAAAATTCCGAAATTACCCTTAAAACGCGTTTCTCACCCGTATCCGGGAAACAACAAATTTTCGTTATTAATTCCACGTAACGCTCGCGTGTAACGAAATGTGGAAATGTCATTTCCACCGGGTTTCCCCGTTTCCCCCTGGTGGAAGTTACTCTTCCAGGGACGATTATCCGTGCAAACATTTTTCTCGCTAAATCGCTTAATTCCCACCGCGCGGCGGGGACGGCTGGCCGAAAAAACCGTGCAATTTTCTTTCGCGTCGTTTCCGCGGACACGGGGGCCGATACAACGACGCGCAACGAGCGACAGCCATTTATCAGTCCGAGTGGCTCTGTTTCGAAAAAGAACACCAGTCAGCGATAAGGGGACGAGAGCCTGATTTTCTCATAGTCGCGAAAGCCGACGGCGTTTTTCAGGCGGGTTCGTCGGCGTCGCCTGTAATATATTATTTTGTCCCGTGAAAACGGTGCCGCGAGGCGAAACTCCGAGACTCGATAAAAGTGCGCGTCCGTTGCGAAAAGGTGAAACTTTTTTCTTTCGTATCGGGGATCTTCCACCTTCGAACCGCCTCCTCTTCCTCCTCCCCCCCGCGACGACATTTTCCATTTTCTTTTCGACGCCGGGGCCACTCTTCGCGTAAGTACGAAGGTAAAAGTCCTCCTCCTCCCCCACCTCCTTTTCGTGTGTCAGATAGGGTGTGGGCGAGTAAAGAAAATCGATAGGGCTGATTTATGGCGTGTGCTACGACCGCGACACGACCCTTTGGAATTCCGTTCGAGTGGATTTGAACCTGGGTCAAGCGAGTTCCGTGTTTTACCGGCATCGATTCCCCGTGCGAGAGACCCCCATCGATACCATTTCTTTTATACATGCGGATCTTTAAACATTTACCCGGCGACTGAGTGCCGGGAATTTTCCTCGCACGGATTACCCGCTTGGGAATTTAAACACCGTTGAAAGCACCGGTTATGCAATTAGGTGTACGCCGATCGAGTCAGTTTCTTTTTTAACGCAGTTTACATTTCACCGCGGACAACTATCTGAGACAGGAACGACGTTGTTTACGGTCAAGCGGATTTTTTTTAGTGGAATATCACGAATCGGCGAACCGATCTGCGTTAAAAGTTGAGTTTGAGTTTTCAATTTTTTATTTGCTCGCTATTTCCATAATTTTTGAGCTATTTAAATGATCGAGGACGTTTTGAACGCGGAATTCGAAGCTGAACAAGACAGTGAAAGATTCAGGTCGATACCTAAAAATTTGTGGAAATGACGAAGGAATAACGAAAATCGCGAAATAATCGTCAAATTCTACCAGTTTTTTGGTCGGCATTTGCGCAATTTTAAAGATAGCGATCTGAAACTTGTACCATTGTTTTAGTTAGGAAATTCTACGCCAGAACAATGTATAATAGTTGTACTTTTCGAAAATTTTATTTTTCGCAAAAATCTGAAGGGGGTAGGTCAGGATTTTTTGCGATTTTCGTAATTCCCTCGCCATTTTCACAATTTTTGAGATATCAAAATGATTCTTTCACTGCCTTATTCGGCTTCGGATTCCGCGTTCAAAACGTCTAGGATCATTTAAATATCTCAAAAATTGTAGAAATGACGAGCAAATTACGAAAATCGCGAAAAATCCTGACCTACCCCCTTCAGATTTTTGCGAAAAATTAAATTTTCGAAAAGTCCAACTATTATACGTTGTTCTGGCGTAGAATTTCCTAACTAAAACAATGGCACAAGTTTCAGATCGCTATCTCAAAAATTGAGCGAATGCCGACCAATAAACTGGACCAATTTGAGGATTTTTCACAATTTTCGTTCTTTCTCCGCTAATTTCATAATTTCTGAGGTATTAAAATAATCCGGCCCGTTTTAGAAGCGGTATTCAATGCGGAACGCGATCGCATAAGATCCATATCGATACTCCAAAAATTACAGAAACGACGAGTACAAAGCATAATCGCCAAAAGTTGCGAGTCCTCCAATTTTGGGAAAAATTGAAAAGTGATAAAATTAAATTATTATACACATTTTCTACGTAGAATTTCACACCGAATACGATGGTGTCTGCTTCAGATCGTAATCTTTATAATTGAATAAATAATCAGCAAAAAACATAACAATCTCCAATTTTTCCATCACCGTTTTCACAATTTTCTCACCTGAGCCTCCCATTTTCTGCAAAAATCCGATCGCGGAGACCATAATTACATAATGCGGCCCCGATTCTATGACACAACGTAAAAAATGTATAATAACACGCAGATCTTATCGTTGATACGCGCGGAAATTCGGAACGCCCGGGCACTGATAATAATATCGACAATACCGCTGACTCGGCAATGAAAATTTCGTCGGTAAATTATGGTCCACCGTGGAAGTATTGAATAGCAATTTCCAATTCTGTGATTAATAGAATCCCGATGGCAACGGTACGTCCGCGCCGCACCGTAAGCAGATTCCACGGAGTCCGATATAATTAAACTCCGATCTAGACAATGCGTGACAAGAGATTGGCGAATCGGCGGGACGCGCGGCCATCGATCGGGAGAATCCGATCAAAGTCGGCATTATCGACTGGTCCAAAAAAAAAAAAGAGAAAAAGAAGATGGAGGACCTCCGGCATCGCTGACGAGACTTCGTTACCTTCGTCGATGTCCTAATTAACGAATACATACCCACACACATACACATATTCACACATCCATCTATTTCCATAGTCGTATTGTGTAAGATAAAATCTAAAAAAAAAACACTAAATTCGTTGAAAAAAACTACCCGGCGAGGAGGTGCAAGGGAGGATAGACAAAAAAAAATCGTCAACCCCGTTTCATTTCCGAGTCACATTTAATTCCCGGCAACAAATTAATCCGCGGGAAATGTTTTCATACGAACGAGTTGCCCGCGTCGACAAAGCCGTGTAACTGGAAACATAATGGCACTTCTGACAGGCGAAACCCGGCGTTTAAAACCGTCTGAAGCAGCGGCCAGGTATCATTGTTACATCACCATCGAAAAATAAAGGTTGCACGCGATGGCTTAGTTATCGTACCTACCCGAGCTCTCTACACAAACTACTTACCGGTAATGTAAACGTACCGTACGGTTACAGTTGCCACACGGATGTTAAGGAATAGGGGGGTGGAAGGCGGAGGGGGAGGGGGGTGGTTGCTTTACGGTTTGATCAGTACCGTAAATAAGTGGCCTCGCCTCCGTTCCGAGCTCCTTGAAAATTTCCCAAGAGCAACCGGTAAGCTTCCTTATTATTACGTTTCACGTTTCCGTGCTCAGGGATAGTCATTCGTGGGATCCAACGTGAAGCGAATGAGAAACGCCGAAATGATATCGTTCACCAGCATCCACTCCACCCACTGCCTCCACCCTTTTGCTTCATCGTTCCGTTTATTTCTCCTCAACGAGAGGCGATTCGTTCTTTTTCTTCCGTTTCCCCCCCGAAAAACTGATTGTTAAACGTTGAACGTCAGGAGTCCGACGGGACTTTATGGAAAATGTATCGTCGTTTCACTTCGGTACTTGTCTGTAATGTCGTCAACGATCTCCTTCCTCTTCCCGTTCGCTTTCACGTGGTCCGTCGGGTTCGTCCAGTCGGTGGTGTCCTTTGTTCAAGGTTTCGTAGGATGTACGTTAACGTTCCACGAGGAAAACATTTCTCCCGGGACCGTCCGATATTATCGATAATCACTGGATAGACGATCGAGGATGGCTGACGTGAAAGAGGAGACGCGACTGTTCGAATAGTTTCAACGAAACGTGAAACATTTTTGGCATTCTTTGGAAAATCAGCGGATAAGTAAAAGTCTGACAGTGGCGCGGGACACGTCGGTTTCTCGGGCTCTGATAAAATAGGAAATTGAAAGGGGTGATGTGTAAAGAGAATAAACGAGATCCGTGGACGTAAAAGGGATAGGTATACGTATACGGAATAACCGATCAAGGACGAGGGTGTGCAAGAAGCTTAAGGCGTTCTGTAAAAGGTCATACTAAGATCGCAGGACAGTCCCGGGGGTTTAAGTTATTCCCAGGGATAGAGAAAAGCGACGGGAAGATACCTATAGCTAAATACACAGAAAGAGAAAGAGTGAAAGAACCAGACAAAGAAAAAGAAAAAAGATAGAAAGAAAATGGAGTATTTGGTAAAAATGACATTCGAGAATTGATGTCCACAGGGTACGGAATAGGGACTTTCATTTCACGCGAGGATTTTTCACCGATTCCTTTTCCGGATCCTTAGAAGGGTATCGATTCGATTCCACGATACTTCCAGATGGATTCCCGCCGACTATTCGGCGAGCAGATTTCTCACCCGGCCGATATGATTACGTCTGACGTCTCGTAAAAATGTACTACAACGACGTTTCGCGCCGGACTCGGATACAAATCTTATTAAAGATCCGTATCTGGCTTCCGAGTCGGGGAGAACTGCGATTGAAACGGCTGGATGTGATTTCGGTTTCACGGTTAAACGGGCGACGGGCGATGATATGCGGGGCAAAGAGAGAAAGAACGGAGGGAAAACCGGACGGCAATCTCATCGGCCGGAAATTCGCGTAACGATATTACGCTTTCCGCGTTGTTAACGGCGAACGTTGGGAAATTTCATTCTTACGCGATGCGTGTATGTATGTACACGGTAAATAATAGATATCGTCGCGTTCGCGCGTTCGTGCGAGGAATATAAAAGGTAACGACAGGTGACACGGGTGGATATAAAATGGAAGAATCGATCCTATACAAAGTAGATAAATTTTCACGGCTAGACCCGGTCTGGTGACACGTCCGTCGACGGTATAAGTAGTTAAAATTATATCAGTTCAATATGGTGATAACCCGTGGACGGCTAAACGTCGCGACGTAACCGACGACGTACATACCGATGATCCGAGCTTTTTATCACCACTTAGGTGTATCCACCATTTTATCGGTCATTACACGTTATCACGACGCTGTGACCGAGGAAAATATACCACGTGGTGTATAGAAACACACACGTAGACAAGCGGTGTGCCATTTATACGCTAATAAACTCGTATCTGTGCGACGTATGAATTATTAAACGCTGTCGCGATGATATCGAGACTTATAAACCGTTTTTTTTTTTTCGTTCTTTCTCTTTTATTCACCCTTAAAATTCACCGTTCGCACTCTAATTCTCTTCTCTTCGTCTCGATCGTTTCTTTTTACGACGCGAAAGTTTTCCGCGTCTCTTCTCGCGCTATGTTTTGCGCGAAACAAGAAAAAACACACACACACACATATTCAATCCCCGTCGGAGCGAAACGTTAACCGACAAATAATACGATTTCGCGCGGGCCGCACGGATTCGAAAGCGTTCGATCTTAAAGCTTAATTTCCGGGTCCCGCTTTATCGGGATCGAGATTCACGCGCGCCCAATGCCGTTTCGAAGCGAGATCACGATTATTTACCGTCGAACGGGGCCGTCCGAGAGACTCGCGGATATTTCTCGCCGTATCTCGTCACGGATGCACGCCGCTCCGGAAGAAACGGTGAAAAGGACTTGTCCCCGCATCCGATGTAGTTTGTAAAGCAGGCAGACGGGGACCACCGCGATGCATATAAATGTTCTCGCGGGCTACGATGGAGCTGTGTGCCAGTCCGATCGAGATTTAGACGTGGAGAGGGTTAGATGGAAGGTCGATAGTGGGGTGGAATACAAAGTAATACCTCGATAAACGGACGTGGTGAAAGAAAGAGAGAGAAAGAGAGAAAGAGAGAGAAAATCGCAAACTATTTCTCATACGTGAATTTTTAGAAATTTTTCCCACGGCGGAATATAATAAAGAATGTTTCCGTACCATTTGTTTAAACGGCAAATTAATCCGATAACTTTGTCCGGTTTCACGGGTTTCCCAAAAAATCCCAGAGGATATTTATTTCGAGTACCGTGAAATCGAGGAGCAACGTGTTACCGGGTAATGATGTGTTTGGTGAATACATTTGCGGATGATCGATTCGATCCGATAGGTGAAGCAGCGAGACAATTAAAATTCCAATTTCTTTCGTCGTCGATAAAATCCTGTTCACTTTTCGGATTAATTTTCCATCGTTCTTTAAACAAGCTATCGTTCGCTCCGCGATTTCTCCGATAATACTCGATACTTTACGCGAATTGAATAATTTGCCGAACTAAAAAAAACACACACACATATTCACACATATTCACACGCACACACCTTTCGTCGCTCCGTTGAATGAAAAGGTGAGTTATACGTGGTACGTTGAATTTGTTCGCAGATTTCTAAATCAAACACACACGACGTGACGCTCGTCAACGTGTCCAGGAACCAGACGGGGAATTACAAATGCGAGGTGTCCGCCGGAAGCCCGTCCTACCACACGCTGATCGAAAGGGCCAGAATGGAGGTTGTAGGTGAGTAACCGCGGCGAATTAAAACTGCGAGTCGGCCGTAGACAAATTCATCGTCCCGTAAATTCTATGAAACGTGATGCAGCGCACGTGCTGCGCGTACGTGCGCTCCATTCTCGCCTGGGATTTAGGGACACTCGCATAACTTCCGGAAGTAAACGACGCCGGATGTTGATTCTCCGGACGAAATCGACGAGACAACCTACCGCGATCTTTTTTACATTTTTTTTTTCAAATTAGTCTCGCGTGACATTGAGTTCGTGAGAATTAAATCGTACCTAATTGTCAGAGGGTGAACTTTTTGCAAAATCTCACTCGTGAAATCCACCCTGTAATTTTCAACTTTGAGAAAGATTTGACGAAAATGTTCCGGGAAGTCCAGACAACGGGGGACGAGTCACGTTTCAGGAATTTCACAGCTTAGCAAGTCGAATCTCTCCAGTTAACCTCATAAGGCAGCTAACTTTTGTTCTAATGTGTCCGAGTAAAATATAATTTCTATCCCTATTTCATACTTTAGTCTCACATCTAACCCTTTTAACATCCAAATAAAATTAGTCTCTACTTCCCAACACTTTATTAACCAAATTCTTTTCACAAATCTACCCAACCCTTTCATTCAACGAATTTCAATCAGAATCTCTTACCTATACAATTACCAAAAATCTAAAGCTTCCGGAACCCTCTGCAGACATCGCGTTAAGCATCCCCCACCCCCCGTAACCGAAAACGAACGTCCCAGGAAACGAAAAATAAAAAAAAAAGATCTACAGAAACACCTCGAAAGCTGGTCTCGTCGTACAGGTGTTTCCGGGCGTCACCGTTCGCCCGGTTGGCACGCGGCCAGCCGTCGAGTTAGCGCCGCGGCGGCGGCGTCGGCGGCGTCGGCGGCGTCGGCAGTCGCATGCACTAAACGACATAATTATTATGCCTTAGACGCCCCAAAAACGGATCCGACGATCGACATCGAGAAGGAGCGCATAGCTGTGGGCGAAACTCTGCGAGCGAATTGCACCTCCGGCAGCTCCTGGCCCGCCTCCGCCATTACGTGGAAGCTGAACGGAGATCCTGTAAGTATCACCGTCTTACTCTGCAGCTTCCCACTAGATATATGTATGTATATATGTATATATAAATGTATATATATATATGTATGTATGTTCCTCGAGCCATAGCTACGTGACCTTACTGGATGATTAAAGTTCCACACGAAGGACCCCTCGTCTTCGCGCCTCCTCCTCTTCCAGTTTCTTCTTAACCCCCTCGTTTCCGTTCCGTTCCATTACGTCTGCCTCAACCCCTAGAAGACCATCCCCCTTCTACCCCTCTCCTTGTCATGGCTCCGTTTAGACTTTGTCCTTTCATCGTCTCGATACGTAGTCGCGCGCGAACAATGCTATCAACGACGCGATTCCAGAAGCGTGTCGATGTTTTGTAGAAAAAGGGGATGGGAGGGTGGGAGCGGAGGGGGTTGTTTGTACCGGACTAGATTACTCGGTGATGCGTGACGAAAGCTTGTAGGTTTTTGAATTCGAACGACAGACTTTTCTTTCGGTCGTTTTCGTTGCCGGGGAAATTCGTGTCGGTTTTGTTTGTGATTGGTTGCGAGAGGGGATTGGGGACAGTTTTCGAGAGGGTGATAGAGACGTATGGATGGATATACGTATACGTGTGTATTTATTTGATGATTCATCGGTGTGGAAGAGTGAATTTTGAATGGAATGTTTTTGTCGTTTTTTGGTACAGCTTCGTTTAGAGTAGCATGCGTAAAAGGGGTGGGTAGGGGAGAGAGTGGTTCATGTTATACGATTATTCGAATGAATTATTAATATCTTCCGTGATACTGGGTCGAGGTAAACATGTTCACCGGGATTGTGATGTATTAATTAATTAGAGCAATTTGATGTTCCGCCTATAATTCGCAATTAATTTCTGTACGCGAACAAATTATTTCGATAGGACCCGACAATTTGTGCGTGTACATATACATATATACATACATATGTATGTGCGTAGATCGCGCCTTCGCGAACCTATGGATCCCCATTGCGATTAACCCAAAATCATTAATCATTTTCCTTTCGCGATGAACATTTTTACCGGATGACTTTAAACCTGCAAAACACGTCGACCGATTGATCATCGAGTCGAATATTCAGGCGGGCTTATCGCTTCATGAAGTATGCAGATAAATGTATGGGTTCCCATAGGCGTAGAAATTTCTCATGCTCGTAAAACCGTTGACTCGATTAACGTATTCGATAAGTGTCGATTGTGCGAGGCAAATTTCTGTAATAAATAACGTCGGTAAAAAGATCCCGCGTGATTTTTGATATTGTTTTTTTTTGTTATCGATTATCAAACGTACAAGGATTATCAATATCGTATGTACGCGTATGTATACAGGAAATAACGAAATAATGGGTGTAGAATGGTATATTATGTTCGATACGTGATATATTAAATGTAGAACGACGATTGTTTGTAATTAACAAAATCCGACTGCTATAAATTTGAATCGCGCCGATAACGAAGATAAAGAACTGCACGGAAAGTAATCGGATGTCGACGATCCATCGATCCGTCGCGCTATTCGCCCGATCGAAAACATATAACTCACTCTCTGCCGGCTATTGTAGCTGGTTAAATGCACCGAGGCGCGGCGTTGCTGCGATTTAACGGAATAATTTGGTTGATTTAACAAATACCGCGGAATAACGATTTATTTGCATACGAGGCATCGTAACCCCCTCCGATTGTACGGATATATCTCGATGGATCTCGATAAATTTAATTCCCGCCATTGCATTCCGAAAACCCGGCCCCATCGTTGAAATGTGAAATAACTAGGTAGTTACCAATTCCGCGGACTGATTGAAAAACAAAACTGGGTAACGGTCAAAGAGTGAACCGGGAAAAGTACAAATATCGCTCCGTTGAAAGATACCCTTTGCCGCTAAATTGAACGTTACGACAGCACCGTACAGAGACAAAAAAAAAGAAAACACACGGCCAACAAGAAAATTAAATGTAATACGGCGAACCAAGAAGACACATCTGTAATCGCGAGAATTATAAAAATATCCTTTGAATTCCATTTCATCGTTAATTGCTTGCTCGTCCGTACGTAGACTGGGGTAAGTACCCAGTTGTAGGTAATTTTCGGGAAAAGTGTTTCCCACGACCAACGCGGGGAAGGAATAATAAGAGAAAAAAACGATATATAAAAGAGAGGACTAATAAAATAAATCATAAAAATTGCACAGGTAAACAGATTACGTATAATGAATTTCACAATGTTCACGTGAAACTACTTTATAAAACAAATAACTACGATATTTCCGTGGATTAAAGTTCAGCGGCGTTTTAACATTCCATCATATTTTATGTTATAAAACGAGCCGGTCTACCCCTAACGAATGTGCTAACGAAAAATATTCTTCAAAGCCGACGGAGGAAATAAATTTCCTCGGATTATAGGATTTGAATCGGTTCGAATTAACGTAGACACACACACACACGCATCAACCTACACATATACACACGTACGTACACTCGCAAGGAACGGATGGGCAAGTGGAGGAGGAGAGGGCGGTTACGTGATCGCGAAACTCGAAGGAGTTGAAAGCACAGTGAGCGATTTAGTTTTCTCCCGTAGAACGGAACAAAATGGAAGCGAGCAACGGCCCGTTCCCGGGCGTAACTGAAAATTCGCATTTCTGCCGGCGGAAACAACAATGGCCCCCACCCTTGGCGGGCCGGTGGAAAGGCTGAAAGTGCACGAGAGGGTCGCTATTTCACCCTTCCATTTTCGGTTCCAAGCCTCCCCGTGGTCCCTGACGCGTGTCACCCGTTACTTCCAGGGGAAACTAAGCACCGGCCATTGTTGACAACTTTCTCCTAACATTCCTACAGTGGTTTTCCGTATTCCCGTTCCGTCCTTGTTCGTCCTATATGTATACCACTGCCCTCGTAATACGTGTCCCGGGGAAAATGCCGTTCTCCACTTTCCACGTTGTTTCCTATCGTTTACTCGAGAACTTTCGGTTCTTTCTGTTTTCCAAACGGTATCGCCGAATACGGACTTTAAAATGCAATAGGTTTAAGAATAAATTCAATTTACCTAGGTAAATGGTGTATTTATATCAAAGAACAGAAGTAGAGTAAGATTAACAAAGAAGTAGAAACTTATCGAGAGTCTATAGATTTTCTCCGTGGTGATACGAACAAGTGTAAAAAATTCCTTGATCCTACGGGAATGATTGACTCGTACAACATTGGATGGAACAGATATCCATAATCTATAACCCACCCGCGAGAGATTCGTTCGGGGTTGGTTTTCCCTCATTTCCATAGATTGGCCCAGACGCCTCGACAAAAGAAGGATAATCCCGTTTACAAACGGGTTATACAGCCGTTCGAGCGAATTTCACAAAGCTGAATCCTGTTAAACTTATTACCCGGTGCATCGGCGAGATATCAGCCCGGAATAAATTGAATCCGAGGCAACTTCCTGGGGGGGAGGGTGTTCCTCCCTTCCCCTCCCAACCATCACGGTTTTCTAGCGTTTTCGATGATTAGCGATTATTTCTTTGCGCGATCGACGTACCGTGAATTCGCCGCGGCGGCGGCGTCGCTTTGAAGTCTCGCGAGCTCGCACTTTGTAACGGATACCATTGCCGCTTGTTATTCCTACTTTGGATAATCCGATAATTTTCCGGGTTACCATTTCCACCGATTGTACTAGCCGGAAACCGGGCTACGTGGCGTGCGAAAAATTCATCGTCAAAAAAACAACAAGAACGTTCCGAACGCATCGATTTTCATCGATAAATCGATGGAACCTTGCGGTGGTTCCCCGCGATATCGAAATGTATTCGACGTGGCGGGTGGAGGTGCGTCGAAGTTTATCGGATAAATCGTTTCCACGATAGACCGATGATGGCGAATGAAAAATCATTTCTAACCGTCTCCGCGTCTTCGAAAAAGAGTTCTTCCGTCTCAGTCGATACGTCGTTGTGATTCGCAAATCGCGCGATGAACCGTGAAACACCATGAATAAATTTTGAAATCTCGTCGGGCGGGAAGAGTATTATACAATGGAATCGCGTAAAAAGTGAATCCCTGGGAAAACAGTTCGATCGGATCGATTAAAGATCGATGTCCATACGACAACGTTAACGCGGACTTTCGGTAGGTCGGAAATTTATCACGAGAGATTTTTTAATACTCCCAACGAATTCCACGGACAAATCTTTCGTTCTCGCGTTTCCATTTTCAGAATGAAAATATCGAACGAGACTCGACTGTGTTTCACCGGCGTACGAGTCCACTTTGGAGATAAATCATCGTAACGTCGGTGCTTTACGAAGATTTTTAGCTTGTTCAGGGTTAATTACTATCAGGGTTCACAATACTATATTCTTTCTTTTCTCATATTCCCTTTACTAAAACTGGCATTGTAATTTCGGATAAAAACAAAAAGGAAAAAAAACCGACCGCGCTACCGGCTTTAGGTAATCAGGATCTAGATTCGAGATCTAGGATCGAGATCTAGGATCGTTCCCTGAGAAAATGCAGGCTTATCAACCAGTGGTTACCTTCCCCTAACACAGCAGCAGCCGGTCACTGGGTTAGAAAATCGTTTTCATCGATTGTCCACGAGTTTCCCCAAACCCCTGTTCCACGTATGACCTATACACGCTTCTACAAGTGTACACGTAACCCGGTTTGTATAGAACACACACCCACACAAATGTAGGGGTGGTATGTACGCGTACACATACATATATGTATAGGAGATATATATACTTGATCCTCTGCCAAGAGGATCGGTCTTGCCTTCCACCTATCTGGAATCAAGTTTTCGCTCATATTTTCTCGCCGCCAATTTTTCCGCCTTGCTTCCCGTGCTTTTTCCGGCAAGCTTTCCCGCGGCACGTAGAAACATCGACGAATATTTCCCGGCAAATCTCTGGCCATGGGAAAACGTGCGAATCCCGCGGCAACGCGCAACCCCGTATAAATTCGGAATCAGACGGGCGGCTACGTGAAATTTTCGAATTGCCGACCAACCCACTTCCCTCTCCCCTCCCCCCACTCCACTCCGTTCGTGTGACACGTTTTTTTCCCCGGTTCTTTATCCTTCTTCCCGTGGGACAACCCGGTGGCCGGCCATCGTGAAAAATATCCTGCAAATTCATCCACCGGGTCTCTGTATCGAGAATTCCTCGGGTTATCATGGAATAGGGGGAAGGGAAGAAGAGGAGGGAGGTCCTCTCGTCGTTTCTCTTCATCCTCATCCTCATAGTCTTGGGTCGTATGAGAATGTTTAGAGGGCAGGAAAAATACCGGGGATTTATTTACAATACACCGGGTGTCCCCGGTGAGATTTCATTTCGGTTATTTACACACACGGATCGGGGCTTAACAGAGGCGAGAATCACGATCCGTGAAATAAAAAAGCAACTCGATCTTGGTTGAGACCCGACTGGACTCTGATATTCCGTTCTTTTCTTTCTTTTTCGTGTTTTTTTCTACTTTTTTCCACGGCGATGATGTAAGGGAGCGTCGAGGCGTCGTGGCGGGTAAAATTTATCCGAGGCAGAAAGTTTATGCGGACGGTTGCGTGGAAAAAGTTACCCGCCCGTTATCCACTGCCTTAACAAGTAGATAAAGAAGAATGTGGACAAAGAGCGTGGCGAGGATGGATCGTACCGCGAGTTTCATATTTTATAATCCACGGTGCGCGGCTCGTGTCATCGGTAGACCGTCGGTATGACGTATGTACACACATACAAATACGTACGTAAAGTCTGGTTTGTTCCTTCGAGCAATAACAAAACGTAAACCGTTTCTACCGGCGACGTCGAACTGCCAATCCGATCGAACCGCAGCCGCGGAGAGAATACTTCGGAATTGTATCCGATTTCCACGGGTTCACGTTAATATCGTTTGATATCGAGAAAGAGGAATAAAAGTGATTCCTGATCGGTAGCGGCGTTTCTACGAACAATGCGAAAGGAAACGCGGCGGGTATGTATTTCTAAATACGTATCGGAAAGTGTGCCTGACGGCAAACGAACGGAATACAGAGGAAAAGATGTGAAATTCAGTGGAATATTGAAAAATAAAAGGTAGCTTGGATCACGGACAGTTTTTTTGTAAATATACCTGACAGACGTACGTGGAGTTGATTTTTGTTTATCGAATTTGAATTTAAAAATGTTCACAATAGAATTATGTGTAATTTTATCACATCTTCGTTGTTATCAGGCAACGATGACTAAAAAGACTAAATAAGATCAAGGATGGCTAGCGTAGAAACGATAACCTTCATCTTCGTTTTTTCTCACAGTGGATTCTTAATGCCTCTTAATCACGGTCGCTGAACCTGCAAAAATGATCGACGCCACTGAAAGCCCTTATAAGAATATACACGAGTGCTTCACACGTAGCGACAGTCGCCAAGCTTTCGTTTCAAGACAAGCATGCAACCTACATTTCGTCTGAAGTGTCTAAAGGAAGAATTTTACATGAAGCATTATCCCTGCTCATTGTACCAACAAATCCGGCCGAAGACAAAAGAAGTTTCACCTGGCAACAGAAAAATAAAGTAGGAAAGAAAACCAAAGATATCCACTTCCCCCCCTCCCCTCCTCTCACCCCACCATCTCAGTGAAACCATCGAATCGATATTCAAATCCATTAAACCCTTCCCGAATACCGTAAGAAAAGTTCAAATCTACACTAATGAAAACAAACCGGAAATCCGTCGATAAGACGAAGAATAATGTAAGGTGTCGCGAAATCTCGCGAAATACACATACACACACACATGTATGATACATACAGGAGAAACGTGTAACCGATACGCACGAGTGGCGAAACGAAAATTAAAACAAAAAAAAAGAGAAAAATAGAAAAAAAATCCAGCAAACTGAAGGAAAAAAGACAGAAAAAAGGGGAGTGGAAGAAGAAAGGAAGGTGTAAAGAAGGACAGACCGCGCGCGATGGCACAAGCTTTATACATTATGTTTTATGAACATGGCCCATAGTCCCGCGTCATCGCGAGTCCGCGGATTTAATGCATAGCCTCGTTTGTTCCCCGAAGTAATAACAGCGAGCGGCTCTTGTACCCTTACTTCCATTCGTTCCTCTTTGGTGTCCCTTTCTTTCGTTACTTTTCGCGTTGAGAGAGAGAGAGCAAAAAAAAAAGAAGAAAAATCGCTCGACTACGACCGACGCACACGTGTCTATATGTATACTATATGTACGTACGTTACATAGGTACGTTGGACGAAGAATGTCGGGGTTCGACGTCGCGTACGAAGAGGAAAAGACCCGGGCCTGCGCCGTCCGACGGTTCATTTAGGTTAAGAGCAACGAAACTGCGTAATATCTTTAGCAAGGGGGGGAATGAGATTCATCTTTGTTCACCGGCAAGGTTTGCCGAAGAAAATCTCACGCCACCACCACCACCACCACCACCACCACCACCACCACCGACGCCGTCGACGTCGTCGTCGTCGTCGACGGGGTACGCGAAATTAAATCGACCTGAGAACACCGTGTTCAAGTTCTCGCGTAGATGGCGGTGGCTCGAGATCGATCCGTAGTATTTATCTAGAGAACTGGCCGTGGAGTAACGGTTGTGTAACGTAATAATAATAGTAAAGTGATGATTCGGGAACTGGGTAAATTAAACTCGGCCCTTTTACGCGGCGAATTTCACCGGTACATCTACAATGAATATTTCATAATTGATTCCTCTGGCGTTACGTTTCGAGCGATGAATGGGTAGGGGGAAGGGGGAAAGGGGGGAGAAGAACTGCGAGTTGGAAGGAAAAGTCTCTTCCCTTACGTAATGAATTATCGATCTAATTAGCACGCAATTTATTTTCACCCGTCGGGGTGTAAGAAGTTCGTTAATTATTCCCATCCTTTCGCTCACCGTTCGTGTTTCAATGAACGTTTCCCACCGTCGACTTTTCCAGATCGCGAACGACAGTTTGCAATACAGGACCCGGTTCCTGGAGATCCCGCAGGACGACAACACCGAGGTGTCCAAGTCCACGATAGACTTCAAGGTGACGAACGACATGTTCCGGAACGGCCGGCTGCATCTACGTTGCACCGCCTCCATCGCCGACGTCTACCGGAAGTCTGCCGACGTGGAGATCAGCGAGGACGCGCCGCGCATCGCGTCGATCACCGGCGAATCACCGCCGAGGGGACACCGTGAGTACACACAAAAGCAAAATCAAACGTGTCCGAATAAAAAAAAAAGAAATAAAACCACGCGGGAACACGGAAGCGAAATCGAAACGCCATCGCGTACCTACCCGGGATTCGAGTTTTTTTCTCTCTCTTTTTTTTTTTTTGTTTTATCCGTTGATACACACTTTAATAATCAAACGAAACTCTTCCCGGTCGTCGTTCACGCTGTTTACGGATCGGCTATAGGATTGTCGCGGGCAGGCAAACACCGTTACATATTGTATGTGTATAGATATGTATATATTCGACGTCGAACAGAAAGTTTACCGTCACCGTTACACGTGTAACACGTCCGAACAACGCTACGTATGTAGGTACCCGTACATACATTCCCGTTACCAATTTTTATTTCCCGCTAGCCGTCAAACAGAGAGAGATATTATTCCCGTCCGCGTGAACGAAGTTTCATTTCGCTGGAAATCGGAGCGTGAAAAATGTCCCTCGGCCAGAACGGAATTACGTTTAATCAAGAAGTTATTCAATCGGGCCGCATTTATCGCGACCGTGGATCTAAATTGTGCTGGGCTTGGTGGTAACTTGAATCGTCAATACAGCTAGAAGATAAGGATAAACTCTGTCTCTCCCCTATTCCTCTCTCTCTCACTCTCCCTGCGAGATCCGGCACGATGTAACACAGTGAAACTTGCTCGAATAGGCAATTGCGCGTTTCTGTTCCCCGTTTAATATCCAAACTGAAACGTCGACGTCGAACAATGCATCCTGGGGCACCGGACAAAATTCAACTGATCGAACCGAATAGGATAACACGTGTGTACGTAAAAGCGACGCCCTTCCCCCACCCCCCTTCTCCCTTCTCTCTTCTCTCTCTCTCTCTCCCCAACCATCTACTGTAAACGGACGTAGCGAACGCTATCGACCGAATCGCATTGTTAATTACGCCGTTCTAATCTAACGAGGCGAACAGGACGTTCTGGAATTTTATCTTTTTTCCGAGTCAGTGACACTGATTTCTCAATGGATACATGAACGGGACGGCGGGAGGGTGGCCACCAAGAAAATCGACGGGAATTCGACCTGGTCGAATGTTACAATCTTTTTATTAGACGGAGAGAGGTATTTAAATGAGAAAAGTACGTCGGGAGAAAGTTTACGGGACGGGATAAGGAAAACAGGACGAGGGGTAAACAAAATCTCGCTTGGTGTTAGTTTGCTTTAAGATTTCAAGCTCGTGGATCCTCGTTTATAGAAAATGAAATCTATTTTTCATCGTGGTAGTGAATCAAGATATTGCACTATATTTGGATGACTTTTGCAATTGAAATATTTTATCGTATGTGTGTAAATTCGTCCGCTATGTATTATATTTGAGAATGATTCGCGAGATGAAATTTTATGAGAATCGACTCGCCTAAACGTCTCGCGGAGAGAGTTGGGATTTAATTGCCAAAGGATTTCCCATCTTTGATAAACATTTCATGTATTCCGATTATCCCCGTGGAAACTTGAACGGTTCGGCAGTGTATTACACGGGAAAAGGGAATGCGGGATTAACGCTTGAACGTGATGTTATTGGCGTCGTTAAACGAGTATGATCTGTAATTTAAATTTCAAATTATATTAATTATGTTATTTAACGATACACCGGGCGACGAAAGTAATCAGAGTCATATTTCCCTGTAAACTTATCGATTACATTTCACAAATGCGAGCAACAAATGAAGCACGCTTAAATCCAAATTATCGGTTTACACGCTACTCTATCGATACACCTCCGTTAAAATTCTCATTATCCGTAACAGCGTTATCACCATCCCTCTCATCCCTCCCCTCCCCATATACCGACTTACAGGAAAATTCATCCCTTAACTCCGATCCTATCGTTTCGCGTGGAAATAGAAAATAAATAAAATAAAAAGAAACATCCTTACTTTTCTATTCGTACGATACATTACGACAGATTACCGCGTAATTCCGTCGCACGAAAACGCAAGTCCCATCCACCCTTCCCAGTTTCAGCAGACACCATAAACGACGGTAACGCGCAATTTGTAAAAGAAGAATGATCGGCGGAACGCGGCCGCCCGAAGGAGAGGCGTATTTCCTCGAGTGAAATGTAATAAGGCTAACAGCAAACAATAACATTTATGGCTGTGCAACCCCCGCGGACGTATCGAGTCACGTGCGATCTTTCATGTGAATCACGCCACCCCCTGACAGTTATGTGGCACTCGCAACGGTATCAGCCTCGTCGCCAAGAAGCCGAAGGGGCGTTTGGCGATTGTTCCAGCTGGAAAAGCAAAGCCGTTAGCCCTGTTATGGGAAATGGCATCCCTGTCCCCTGGCTGAATCATCCTTCGCGATACCTCTGTCACTTCGACTTAATACACCCTTTTATGGTATGGTATATATATTATTTCTCTGCCTACCACGCGCGACGTTTGCTTCCCTGTGTGGATGATTAAAGTCGGTACGAATTCCAGATAAATGGATTTGAGAAAGTAGATACAATCGTTTTTGGAAAACAGAGTTTCTGGGTTTGTAATTTACATGTACGGGATTCGAAACACCTGTGGGAATGTTAGGTTTGAAGTTTCGTTTGAACGTCGCCTCCTTGGCAAATGAGATGGGATTAAATCGACAATTTGCTTTCGAGCGGAAATTCGTTGATGATTTTGTTGCAAAAGAGAGAGAGAGACTTAAGATCACATTATGAGAATACTTTTTGTCTCTAGTTGTGTGGTAGACATTTAAATTTTCCAACCGGACTCGAACAACAGCCGCGTCGAGTTTTACAAAACTGGAAAGTGTTACGAGCGGATTGGCATGAATTTTTATCGGCACAATTTCAACGTGTCCGTATTATACCGGCGGAAGAGAGAATACATTTATACATGTTTAGGAACGCCGAGAGGAACTGTAAAGAAGCCGAATCCTCGGCGCAGAAGTCGGGACTCGCGAATTTTTACGATTTCCTCGCCGTGGTAAATTTTTATCGAAACTTATAAGCAGATATTTCGCTGACCGCGGCATGCAAAAAAGAACCGGGTTCTAAAGTGGACCAAAGTCGTTCGAATCTTTTTCAACCTTTTCTTCCGGGACACCACGCGGGTACGAGATGGAAGAAAGAAAGAAAGAAAAAAAGGAACTTTCATGAGGGTACCATTGAGAAAACTTATTCCCTGGATATACACCCACTCGCAGAATCTATCCCCGATTAGAATACGAACCTTTTCCGGTAACGCGATTCGGTCTTAGCGAACTCGAAGGATACGTAGAATTTTTCACCCTCGGACCGGCATCTAAATGCGCATAAATTTCAGTTAACATCGTGCCGCGTTCATATTTTACAATATCTCGAATATCCCGGTGGCGTTGCGAACTCATTTTTCGAAAAAAAAATCCCCAAAAAAATATATCCACGCGAAACCTGACGGTTGATTAAACCGATCGCCGGATCGACGGGAAATATTACGAGGCACGTCTTGTTATATACATATAAATAAAGGATTAACATCAGGAGAGATGACGTCGGGGTGCATTTATTTTCTCTCGTAGAATGATGCGCCGGTCCTTAAAGATCCGCCCACGAAGTCATTAATCAGGGAAAGGAAGTGTGGCGCGCAACGTTCCCTGAATCTTATTAGCATGGTATAAGATTGATACCGAAAGTGATGCAAGATTTATATTAATTATCCTTAGACGAGCGGAGATCGACCCCCGTGCATCTCCCCGGGTGGATAACAACGGCTAGCTGGAGAATTTTCCGGTTGGTTTCAACTCCTTCGCTTAATTCGTGGGAAACCGCCGGGCCGATGGATATTGGCAATAATTATTACGTAACCGGCAAACGGCATCAAGATCAAGGGGAATATTTGTGTAATTTGAACACGACCGTATAACATAGAATCCAGCTATTTCCTTTCTTCCGTGAAATTGTCGGCTCACTTAGCCTCTACCTTCGGTTGAGCCTTCAGCACGCCATTAATCAATGGGGAATTCAGCAATTAACGCTCTGGTTTTATTAACGTGCCACTCTAACCCGGCTCGGTTCCATCGAGCTGCCATCGAACGAACGGTTATACATGTATGCATCATATCTATGTGCATATGTATATGTATACACGCGTATATAATATAACGATAGAACGTACAGGGTGTTCGGAAAATTGAACAATGAGAAACGGGGAAAACTATCCCGGTTTCGTTGGTAAAACACGTTTTTCATGTTGCGTCGAAACTGACGAACTAATCTTTAGAGAGCGTGATGAAAAATTGTAAAATTACAAAACAAAGACTCAAAGTGTTGATTCCACGCGGCAAAGAATAGTTTATTATATATTATTTATAACACACGTGTTTACGACACCCGGTATAGTAATCACAGAAATCTAACGCGTGTATCCGTACACACACATAGCAGCCGACCGGCGTCCGTGTATACATATTTACATTTTCTATATACAAACGGATTTTTATCGAGCCGCACTCCCGACGCTTCGGTTCGTAGCCGTTCGATAGAGCCTGCATTTTCGCACTTTTTCCACCTAGAGAGTTTTTTACTCGTTTTTCGCTTGGCCCCGATCACCACGTTCACCCTGTCGTCCCGTTGCTCGGCCAGCCATCGCACCGCAGATTCCTTTTTTCAATTTTAATCCCCCCCCTCCTAACCCCACGCGATACAAAAGGGAGGAGGAGTGGGCAGAGAAAGAGAGCGAAATTCTGATCCCCGTTCAGAACGTGTCTACGGTTTGTTCGGGAATAGCAATTTTTTTTCGCTCGCGACTGTCGCAAATTAATTGTATCGAGACCGTGGCGTCGATGCACTCGATCCTGAAACCGGTAAAGTAAGGGCCGTGGTGTGGGAGGGCGGCGGCTAGGTTTCCAGTGAAAAGTACAATGGACAGAATTTCAACTGTTATTTCAAGCGGAATCAATTACGACGAGGTAACCCTCCCTCCGTTCCCCTCTCTCCATTCCCTTCCTTCGTTCTTGCTCGCCTCTATGCTCTACAATACGCTATCTGGCCCGCTACTGCATCGACGAATCAATTTGATAGCTTTATCCACGAGACACTCGAGGATGACTTTCTCGTCGAGGGTAACCCTCGAGGTTGCAACGAGGGTGACTTCGTTTACGAGCGTGGAAGGTGATTCATCCCATGACACTCTCGGCCAAAGGGAGAAAGAGATAGTACTTAAGGACAAGGGAGAGATGGACAGAGTAAAAGAGAGCGAGAGAGATAGAGAGAGAAAGGAGAAAAAAAGTTTCCCTCACGAGGAACGTTTTTCGTCGATGGAACGGAATGATTTACGTTCACGTTGTTACGATTAACCGAAGATTTCATGGCGGAACTCGGTCGATCTAGATATATCTGTCGGGTGGGGTGGGCACGATAAAACTGCAACGTGCATATACGGCGTCGCGGCTCGAGGATTTCGTCGGCCAATGGCGTCGGTGCCTACCCGATTGCCAATACCATTACTCCGCAGTAAAAGGAGCGTAAACGTACCGTTAAAGGACTCCCGCTCGCGTTCCCCTCCGACCCCACCCTATCGAGGGTTTTCCTCTCTTTCCAACAGTTTGCCCTTTTCATCCCCCGCCCCCTCTCCCTTCTATTCTAACCCCGTGGCATGAGTAGTCTGGTCCCTCTCTTTTATGCCATCGTACACGACGCCGATCTCGTTTTCCGACGATGAAACGAGCCAAATCTACTAAAGTCTCGCGATCGAACGTTAATGTTCCCTTCCGACCCTTGGTGCCCTAAAGTTCTTCATGACTCGCCTGAACGATAGGACACGTTCGCGTGGTCAAGTACACGTCGCTAGATCTCACGTTCGATATGGATTTGTAATAATTCTACGGGTACGATTGATAAGAGGAGAAAAAAAGAAGATGAAAAGAAAAAAACAGAAACGTCCGGGATACACGAATCCGAATTCCGCGGTACCGGTGAAATCACTCTTCCGTTCTCCGGTTCGGCAGCCAAGTGTTGCGTTTGCTATTCCATTCCCTCGGATCGGTATACACACGTATATACATATACATACATGTACGTACGTATCCGGTTCGGTTTGCAACGAGCGTTCGGAACATCTGCCCGCGACGACACGCAACGGAATGCCGAGTGGTTTTTAGACACTCTCGAATTTCCGTATCGACCGCGACCGGTTATCAGGGCCGATCAGAAATTCAGCGGTGCCCGACGCAAATCAAAGAGACTAGCTTGCTCGTTTTAATATTCATCCCTGTTCCACGTTCGGGTCGTTGAGAAATCTCGTACTCGATACCTCTTTTCACTCGGCTGTCGTCCTCCGTCCCGGTGAAATTCAACCATCCCCTCGCGGTGCGAACCACCACCCTCTCCTCTCCCTTTCCCCCTTTCTCACTCTCTCTTTCTCTCTCTCTCTCTCTCTCTCTCTCTTCCGTTCGCCGTCGGCAGGATATACCCGCGGCATTATCGATGCGGGGCGAGTTCTCGGCTGCACTTTCGAGGGCATCCCGGAATAGTAAGAAGCGCGGAGAGTGCGCGTTTGAAAGTCGACAAAGTGCGGGGAGGGCTGAAGGGGAGTCGTAAGGGACGAAGAAAAAGAAACGAAGAAATAGAGAGTTCGATGAGAATCGGCAAGGAGATGCGGAGGGGGGAGGGGAGTGGAAAGGTGAAAGCGATAGAAGAGACTAGGGGATAAGAAGAAAAAAAAAAGAAACGAGTACCCGGAGGGCTGTCAAGGGGTGAAGGGAAGAGGTAGAAAAAGAGAAGAAAGGGACGATCCGCTTCGATTAGTAACTCGGTAACGTAAGCTCCGTCCAGTGAGACTGTTTTTCTTTCGTCCCGGAATTACGTCTACCCCACGAGGGGAAACGGAAGTGGAATGAAAAGGAGTGGAGGGAAAAAAAAAGAAAATAGAAAAACCGATTCGTCTAGCGTTTGGTGCGGGGGATGGAGAAAAGATGGAAGGGGGGGGGAGGAATGAGGGGTCCACGAGGAAAATGCAAATATGGAAATTTATTCTCGTCGTCATACCTTCGGGAAAGTGCAGACTAATACGAGATACTTCGCGGAGCCATCTTCGTTTCCCCCTGCGCCGTCGAGACCCGACGCGAATTTCCCGAACGGCAGGAAAACGGACTTCAAACGCGTGCTTGTTAATCGATTACGTCGGAAACTTATGCAACGGCGGTCTTGTAACTTCATTCTGCCGATTCTCTGACGCGGTAAATTATGATAAGCAACCTCTGGAAGGAACACGAACACGAACACGACGGTGGTCCCTTTGCGCATCGCTGTATATGTATGTATAGTATAACGCCGCAAGACGCAGCGTCGATGATGATATTACCTACGAGTAGAATGATAATGACGCGAGGGAACAATGGGGAACGGTTACGTAACGGTGAATCGAGTATAATATCAATAGGATCGTGAATTCCATTCGGATTGACTTAGCGCGTTTAACACCCCGCGAAATCTACAAAGATACGATACGCAAATTTCTTGGACCATGTACTATAGTGTACTCCGAACTTTCGGGTGAATTATTTCCGAAATATCAAACGATAAGAACAAATATTTCGTAAATGAATAACAAAAGTACCCGTGCGCAATGGAACGAGAAAATGAGTATCACGCGAACAGTCACTTCAATACATTTGCAATTGATAAAAAGTATCCACGCTACCGATGAGAACTAAAAACCAGGTAAAACCAGGTAAAAGTACGTAGAATTCTGATCGTCGCGTTACACCGGCACGTTCCGCGTGCCGCGAATCGATCGGCGTTCGATCGTCGACGGAAACGAGGAGCTGGAAATTTCGCATCCGCGGCAATCAGGCTGAATTCGAATTCCCTGTCTTATTCTAATGTCGATTCAGGTGCAAATTCGCGACGACCTAATTCCATCGGGGACAAATTGCTTTGAGCGACGCACGGAACCGTGGGTCCTCCCCTAAATAATCTTCGGGCATGCGCGTTGCAACGTGCATCGCGTGAATATACCGTGCGCAAACATACACGCACGCACGCATTCACGGGCGAGGGATATACACGGGTTTATATGTATATATGTATGTGCGTGTATGTATACATCCGTCTCCTACAGGTTCGATCGACGTTTCGATGAATCCTGGGTGCGCATCTCCGCGGTCAAGCCGGGGCTCGCTTGTCAATCAGAACGAAACAATTTGGACTACGTAGTAAATTGGGCAAACCTGTCAAGGTTTGATTGGCGACGAGATGGCCCGGCGACGATACGAATATGAATTCACGACGCAACACGCACGTTGTACACACACACACACACACACACCGCGGAAGGATTTACGCGGGTTGTTGTGTTATCGTTACAGAATAGAGACGATGTAGAAAGACGAAGTTGATTTTAAATCGAACGAGAAAGTAAAAAGAGCGACGATGTAAAAACCGCGAAACACTTTTTCCGTGATTTTTCCATCGCGGATAGAGGAACATCGCTGACGGACACAGCGAACAAATGCCACCCCCAGGTTGTGTATACGTATATACGTGTATGAGTCGAGCCGTCGAAACACGGACACGATAAAATATCCTCGAACGATGGTACGCGATCTCTCGCGCGTCAAGGAGATAACGCGATAACGGCCGTTAACAGCGTTACACGCGTGAACGCTCTATTATCCGGCGTTAGGTCGTGCGCATTAGAGCAACGTACGATCGATAATCGCTAACAAATAGTACATAATATTGTAGTAGTCTCTTTACACGCCGGGACGTCCAGAAGTGAACCGTACCGACGGACGACGAAAGGCAACGATAATAATAAAACAAAACAAAAAAATAGAAGGAAAAAAGGACAACGACGAAAAATGGTTACGCGTGTCCCGCCAGGGGTTTACGGTTTCCACCGCGGATCCAATCACCGTGGCTTGGTAATATAGACGTTTGCCGGGAGAAAAAAACTTGTTTCACAACGAAAAAGCAATTACGTCCTGGCCACTATCGAAATTGTTATGAAGAGGGTATGGGGAGGAAAAAGGGGGGGGGTGGGGGAGGGAGGAGATAGAAGGGTATAACCTGGCTACGTAGCGTGGCGTTGATGGACACGAGTCACCCCCTTGTCCACGGCTAGTCGACCCGTGTCACGTTCTATTTCACCCCCTCGAGTCACCCTCCCCGCCCCCCATCACTTGCATCATCCTGGCGAACCACGCGCAATCACCTAGCGATGCTTTCTGCCGCGATTCAACCTCGACGATCCATCGACGAGTGCGTTTATAATCTGTTATACCTGGTCGTCGAATACGCTAGCAAAAAGGGGGAAGGGGGGGGGGGAGTGAAAGAGATGGGATCGGATCACCATGAAAATCTAGTACGGTTCGCCTAACGGAGGAGACAACCGAAAACCGTTTCGAATTATTGGCCGACCGCCAGCCTCTCTCTCTCTCTCTCGCTCTCTGTCTCTCTGCCTCTCTCTCTTTCACTCTCTTCGATGTACACGCATACGCGACGCTATTTTGATTTGACGTTTCCGCATGGGCCGCCGTTTATTGCACGGGAATTAACCGCGCGACTTGTGATTTCTGCTGACATGCGAGAGATTCCCTCGTTGACTATGTAGCAACAATACGGTACACGCTTCATCGAGTAACTATACAATGTTATCTGTCCGTGTGGCGTGGTATAACGTTCGCCGGTGTTACTGGGTATGTATATGTATATCGGGTTTGACCTGGCGATATGTATTTTCAACCGCGGTAACTTCCACGGTGTTTGCGTTACTCTGTGTAACAGACGGTCGGCTATCGGGGGACTACTTATATTAATCGACGTTCAAACGCTGGGGGATTCTATTAATCGTGATAAATCCCACGTCGGAATATAAGCGGAGAAGTTTGATCGGTCATTCGGTAGACAGCGGGAAAAATATCTGGTTCTATGGGTTTGCAAGTGAAATAACTCTTTCTCTATTCCTCTCTCTCGCTCTCTCTTTCTGATGTGAAATATCGTTATCCTGATAATTAAAAGTTGAGGTTGCAACTCGCGAGGACCATTAGTCTCCCGAGTGCTAGAACGGTCAGGATGAGTTCCCGATCCTATAATTATTCCATGAAGCGAATATTTATAATCCTCCGAATTCACTCTCGGTCGACGCTTCCCGTGGTACTTTATAATTCAGATATATGTATGTACGCGTGACAAATACATACATATAACCGTCCGACCGTTTACCACCGAACATGCTTTCCGTTCTATTACGATTTGCTTTCGCGTACAAATCGGGTTAAACGATTCCCAACTTGTTTTTCTTTTTTTTTTTTTAATCATAATCCCCACTTTCCACATGAAAAGTGGAACAAAAATTACCGTTTTTCGCAGCTTGCCGCGGACGATCGTAAAAGTGTTTTCGATTCTGCCTAAGTTCCACCGGGGCCTCGTTAACGCACACCGTCGTCGCTCGACGTTAAGTTTGCCGACCGATGACGCGTGCTGGAAACGCGAAGGAAAATACGAGCACCCGTTGCACGTACGACGGGAAACTCGTAAACCGTGGAGTCGTAAAGTCGAAGCATTTTCAAACGGCCCTTGCGAGCGCGCCCGCCGAATCAGATTTCCCGATCTTTCTATCGATGGGACTTGTTCGGAAAGATAGCCCGGCGTGCTTGAGCACATGGTTAAATCAAATCGACGGGAATCCGACGCTCCCGCGGACTCTCAAAGTGTTTCCCGCAAAATAACCCTCTTACGAACGAAAGCGTTTTCTTCGCCCTATCGTCGGATAATTTGTTTTATTTCGATTTCATTTATTTTCAATTCGCGCATCCGCGTGGATACTTCGCTTTCTTTTATTTCTTTTTTTATTCTGTTCGTCGTTCGTAGTTCGTCACGACGCGGAAATTGGCGTGTAAATAAATAAATAAATAAATATTATAAATAAATAAATAGTCAGATGCAACGGGTCGGCCGACGGTGAGCGCGTTAATACGTCCGGGGGAAATTGAATGTATGTTCTATTAGGGAATCCAGCTCGGCTACTAAACTCTCATTAACCTGGCGAAATTAATCCTCTATCCGTATATCAAGCGAAAGCAACTAAATCGAGGGCGGAAAATGTGACGTGAAAAGGATCGTAGAGCAATAGAACAGATTGCCCGACGTTACCCGCAGACGTAGGAAAGAGAGAAAGAGAGAGAGAGAAAAAAACGAATTTCTAGGAAAATAAAAGAGAAAGAATAAGAAAAATCTCGAGATCTAACGAGATTTTATGAAGGACCTTGTTGTTCGACGTAATAACTCGCATCCAGGAAGTCGGGCACTCCGGCAGCCATCCAAGTAGCTGCCAATACGAGGCACCGGCTCGTTAAAAACTCTAAATGGTTTTCTCTCGTTAAATAGACCCCGAAAGGAGACTACCGGTATTCGCGATATTATTTTATTTTATTTATTTTTTACGCGAATAAAAGAAAAACACGGAGGGCGAACGAGAAACAAAACAAAAAAAATATATATCGAGGAGGAACAATCGCGGGAAATACCGGTGGCCACGTATCCGCGGGTTTTCGAGCTCTCAGTTTCGCGAAAATGTCCAACCGAAACGCGGATATTTCTGCAACGTCGGACACTTCCTCCGGCATCTGGGCGAAACGGTGCCTGTTTGTTGTTTGTTTTTTTATATTTTATTTTCGAAATTAACGTCCGCAACAGACTGTAATTATAGGGACAAATGTATTTGTTTTACGAGCGTTTTATCAACATTTTCCTTCCCGTCACTCCGTCGCGTGAAAACAAACCGTGAAAAATACCACCGGTTTTCACCGTCGCGAGACGCGATATTTTTTTTCGCAATTTGTTACCGCGCAATTCGAAACGAAAACAATAACACACACGCGGAGGTGGAAAAAAGGGCCCGCGAAACCAAAGATGTACACGTGGAATTTTATTTCCGCGAACGAGTCGGAGAATTCTACCGTCCCACGTCGATATATCCGGTTCGAAGTTTATTAACCCAATAAAGTATGCCGGCGTGAGTAATAGAAACGAGTTTGATAAAGATTCCCCGGTAGATTTATTACACGCGACCTGTTTCTACGAACGAAGACGAATGCCTTCGAGGATAAATGATCTCTTACCGGCGCGCGATAACCAGACGCGAGTGTTAAAAAGAGTTATCGCGGATCTGTTCCATTGTCTTTTCGGGCCCGATGTGCCGCGCGGTCGTGTGGGTGAAATTAATTAAAATTAATGCACCCGGAATCCCGCGGCTAATTTATCTGACATCGGAGAACCGACGAGGTTCTTTTTTCGTTCGTTAAAAGAATAATCTCTTATGCACGCGTATCACACTCGAACTCACGTTACACAGACTCTCACTGTGAAGAAAATTTGTGTGTGGGTGAACTGTGGCACCGCAGAAGGCACACAAAAATTAAAAATAGAAAAGATAATAATGATGAATAAGTTTAATAAATCTATTCCACTCTATCGCACGACTTAGAGGTGTTAAACCCACTCAGACACGTATTTTAATAATCTCCCAGGGAAATGAAAGAATCTCGCGAAGAAGATAATGAAATTTCACGCGACGTCGAGGAAAAAAGCGGATTAATCGACGTATCGATGATATCATCTAACCTATTTTTTTCTTTATTCTTTCGCTTTTCCCTCCGAGAGGGAAAATCTCTATTTTCGGCTTACGTGTTCGAATATATAATTCATCCGCGTCTCTCCCATTTCCCGGGTAGAACTTTTCCCGCCCAACAATAGCGCGTCCGTTCGTTTCCGCCGGACTTTTTTTCCTTCGACGGCAATCCGGAGTGAAAGTTTATTAGCTCCGATACGTATATGTATGTATGTAGGTGATAAAGGCCGCCCGATGAATTTACCAGTCGTGGCCGAAAAATATCCGGCGCTTCATAAACCGAGGATCGCACGGTTTGTCCAGGTAGGCGGGTCACTGTTTCGCTAATGAACGGGCTATGGATCGTCGCGATGCGTTTTCTGGGAAAAACGAAACCGAGGAAACCGGTCGCGATCGATACCCCGATTAATTGGATTCAACGGGGCAGCTCGAGGATTTTTCTTTTTTTTACCGCCTCCCCTTTTATTTCGTTCTTTTTTTTCTTTTTTTGTATTTGCCCACCGACGGGCGAAATTTTTGGAAGATTCTGTAACACGCTCCGATGAAACCGCCATCGGCTATATTCACCGTATACAATCCAGAAGTGAGGGACGCTCTATCGTGTTACCGTATAATCTAATTGACGTTTTAGAATTCCATTAGATTCTTCCGGCGTGATCGTTATTTCGCAAGTAACCGGCATGAATATTAATGCACATTTATATGTAAATGTTTCCCGAGGCAGCGAAATAATTATTGACGTTGCCGCGAACTAACTGACCGGGATGGTTTAAATATTTGTGGCTTAAATATCTCGCCGAATATACTGTACGTGTGTATATGTATAAAGTACATAGTTTCCATAGCCCACGGCAGATTTTCCTCCCCTCCTGCCCCTATGTTTCCACGGCTCGTAGAAACGAAGTTATACCTCAAGTCTGACATTCTGTTTGTTAGGAAAACAAATGAAAATAATGTAAAGAATAAAAAAAAAAGAAAAAGAGGAAAGTGAATCATAACTATTCTCATTCGCGGAGCTATATTTCCACGAAAACGAGAAGCGTGTCCGTATGAAACTCGTGCGGCAAGACAAACGATACGAATTTAACTGGACGGCAGAAAAACATTGAATTCCTTGGTTGGCTAAGTTTATACCGTATTCGAGACACAAACGGGAACCGGTCGAATTATTTTCTCATCCCGGAGAAATTACAATCGGCCACTTTTCCCTCCGGGGTTCTTTGCATCTTCCTGTCGACGTTACTCGACGTCGACCAGTCCGGTAATTTGCTTTTTTTTCCACGACGGACTCCGCCCGACGTAGCTACTCTTCTTCTTCGTTCGTTCGTTCGTTCGTTCGTTCTTGCTTGAAAATTTAATCGCGGCACCGCGACGGCGCCTTTAATGCGATTCTTTGCCCCCGTCCCTGGTTTTCCCGCGGCCGCTTTATCGAACCTTTCCCCGCCCGGTGGAGTCACCGCGAAACAAACCGACGTTAATTCGAAACGCTAGATTCTCATCGGCGACGAAAGGAATGCCGCGACGGCGAACAAAGCGGCCGCGGTTTTACCTTAACGAACGAATTTATAATTCACGTCCGGTAGCCGAAGATCCGACGGGAACTTCGGGTTTAAGTGTCGAATTAATAATCTGCCATGGGAAGATCAATTTCAAGAAAAAATGCCGAGGCGTGACATTAAGTATGTAGAAATCGTGCCGCGGGAAAGAATTAACAAGTTTCGCTACGTATTCAATTACCACGTTTGGTTTATTGCTTCTTTCGCTGGGTAACTCCAGGGAGTGTTAATAAACGATGGTCATTTCGAATTTACGACGCATACCGTTGAACGCAGCCGCGAGCTGATTAACGCCGAACAATTACGGAAGTCTGCGAGTTATGTGTTTGTTATCCTCAACGCAGCCATATCGGGTTTAAAGTGTCACAAAAATAATTCCTCGTTCTCTTTCGTGGGTAAAATTGAATCACAGATTCGCGTTGATTTCCACGGAAATTTTCCATAAATCTTGAACAATCAACGGAATCAATGAGAAATAACATTTCGTATCGTCATAGAAATTTTCCTTCCCCCGGATCACTGACATTTCACCACTTCCTGTACACTTCCGTTTGCATTCCCGTTGCGTGGTCGGTGAAACAAAAAAAGGTGAAAATATTCTCCGATGATATTCCATTCGCAACCTTCGAAATTCCATACCGAACCTTGCAGTCGTCCCACGGAATTGTTACGGCCATCGATACACCGTTCGTGTAATACAAACGACTCGGATTTCTGATATTTCCCGCGCTGTCGATCGAGTAACCAAATATTACACCGACGGAATCGTCAAACAGCCTCCCATAAACGAGCAAACCGGAACTACCGTAGCGTAGAGAAAAACCATAGGAAAATCGCAGTAGTCTCATCCATTCTTTTTTTCGCTCGTGTTCGACAGGAATCAACGGCAGCGCCGGATTAAACTCGACCTGGACTACTGCAACGATTACACTGGCAACGATCACGATCCTGTTGATGACGTCGATGACGATCACGGTGGCGCCGATCAGCGTCGCGGCGACGTCCGACAGGAGGTAGCTCGTGAGCGATCACCACGAGGACACCGCTGCCACTGTCTGACCCGATTACATCGTCCATGTAAAACCTAGTAGTCTAGGGCTTCCAGTTATGTATGTTACTATGTATGGAGTAGATAGTCGAATAACAATGATTTTTATTCGAGCGAGGCCCGACAACGCGAAAGGTCGGCGAACGGAGGTGCGAGGAGAACAAAAAAAAATAAGAATTACAAGAAAATATGTGAAAGAAAGAACAAAAAAAAATTGGGGTGGGGTGGGGAAGGAGAGAGTGAAGGAGAGACGAGTACCCGGCGAATCGTGGTAAATCGCGATACGCAATTATTATATACCAGTTACTTTTGAACATGTTATCTTTTGATGTAAATTGTTGATCGAGTAATCGTAACCCGATCGATTTGTTCGCGATCCGCGTGAAAAAAAAACGAGCCGCGACGATCGCGCGATCCGACGATGCTACGACGTGAACACGAACACGCGGGAAGAATAATGTATATGTGTGTATGTAGAAAAGATATAAAAATCTAACGGAAGAAAAGGGGGTGGGAGAGAAAAGTTTCACAAGAATTTAGAGAACAAAAACATATAGCGAGGTGTAAATGATGAGAGGAATGATGAGAACGGGTATATATGTATATCGGTTAAATGAGTATTGAAATTCTTTGATTATTAATCTCCTGTACGCAATACACCTAACTGCCATAAAATGCGAAATTTTTTAGCGACCCCAGTGTTCACCGAGTATCAAGATTATAGATTATACAAGGGTAATTAATATAACTGATATGATAACGTTAGCGCAGACGAGCGGCATTCTGCTCAATATCCGCTCCTTTTACGATGTCTGACGAAGAACCGCGAGACACCATAGGTACTGATTTGTAATCTGTACAAATTGTAATAAATTACCATACGAACTATAATATCATCACGTGACTCGTCATTTTTCCGTCAAACCTGTCATTTTAACGAAGAACTCGCGCGGTATGCCGAACGAACGAAAGGTAAGTAAAAATTCTCCCTTCAAAAAGGACATTATTTCCGATCGATAGCTCTGTGTAGGTATACGTGAACGTACGCGCATGTATGTGTGTATCTGTTTGACGGTAAACAATTTTTATCGCGCTCCACTCCGTAAAATTAGTTTCGGCGTGGCGTAAAATGATCGGAGAAGAATGCCTTTATTAAATTCCACGAGTCGTCGGTGCAAAATAATTCCCCACGATCGCGAACCCGGTCGTTTATGTAAATATACATTGCGCTACAAATTCAACGTGAAATTTCATAAGTTCATCCGATGCATCTACGTAGAAACCTTTCATCGAATTTCTCCCTGTCGGTGTACGTGTACGTGTACGCGAGGTTGTATATATTTTTTTTTCTTCTTTTTTATTCGTCTATTTCTCCGAACGATTCCGTTCCCACAGCAATTACTCTAAGGAAAAACTAGTCACGTACCATTTTTCCCGGTTATAATTCATATCCCGGAAATATTTCGACGTCGCAGCCCACCAGCGAGCCGGAGAGTGCACTTCAACATTTACGAGTACCAGTGCCAATTTCAGGAAACGTTCTTATTGGATCAATCTCGAGACAGGTAGAAAAGACTGACGTTTAAGGCTACGGTTCCCTCGCGCTCGGTCGGACCTGAAGTAAGGGTGCCCTTAATCTTCCTAATGCCGCGGGAAGAATCGTATAATGTCGTCTATACACGTAGGGCTGGTTTCATGGCGGGCTCCTTATTTAACGAACGAATATTCCTGCATTGACCTACTTTCATTAATTAGCATCGATCGACGACTATGGAAACCGATTCTAATATACCCTATCCATTTACCATATACATATGTACGATATCCATATACATATAGTACATATGTATGTATGTATATGGGATGTGCATATAGAATTTCCAAAATTCCACGTGTAAAAAGAACCTTCGTAACTCCGTTAACACGGTAAGCACTTTTTATTAGGTTACTCTCCATCAAAGTTCCGAGTACAATTCCCGCACACTTTAGCATACACATACATACGTACATACATGCATACGTGCAGATACGTACATGTATCTGTTTATACCTTATAGATTCAGTATTCCAGGCACACTTCTGCCGTTCCTCTAACTCAATTCCGCAGTCCCTCATTAGATTCCTCCATTGTAACTTTGCCGTATTCTACAAGCAACATATATTCCCCGACAAACATTAATCCGCTTACGACCTGACCTTCGATCGATACCCACGGTCATCCACGAGATTCCTCCACCATCCCCCTTTCCCCCCTTTTTTTAATCATACATATATACCAAAAAAATGGACACAATTTCCAAGGTTTCTCAGTTTCCCTCCAAAAAAACCTGTGCCCAATTTCAAAGTACTCGCGCGAATTAAGTCGTTGACTGAACTCTCCACCCCTGTTGGGGGGGTGGGGGTGGGGAGGAACACGTGGTACGTATACAACGGCTTACGTTGGGACGTTAAAGGAGGGAAAATGAAAACGTAACGGCGGCCAGCGCGGAATTGACGTTAATCAAGAGCCGTACAGGCGACCGTAAAGGAACGAGCACAGGCCATTCGGTCCATCTGGCCTGGTCGGCGAAATTAAAACCTTGCTGCACCCGGGTACTCGCACGTGTTCGTCGTCCCGGGCACGTGGGCCCCACTACTTCCACGCCGACCGGCTATGTATGACGTGCGCGGACGCCTAAAGCCTGATTTAGACTACTGGCCGAGTAGAGTACACCACCGATGCTGCGGCGGTCACGTTGCCTCTCGAGATCGTTATGCCGGCACGATGTTAATTCGAGTTACACTCGATAACCCACGGTGAATTTTAATGCAAATGGCTGACCAACTTCCTGGTTCCGGGACCGCGAGTATGTATGTATGTATGTATGTATATATGTAGTACACGGGACAGTGACCTACTGAATCGCATTAACGAACGCCGTTGGAGGCGCGTCTTAACGTTTTGTAGCTTAATCGAGTCCCCATGGTAAAATGTTCGTCGTTCGGATAGAGTTTGCGAGAGATTTATACGATTCTTTGTTGTCCAGTTTCCTGGGATATCAATTGGAGAATGGGATGCGTCGCGAATGATTTTCAAGTGTGATTGAAAATGAAAAGAAAGTAGGTTTGTTAGATAATAATTCACGAGGCGTTGGTTTAATTCAAGTGGAATTAGAATAATGAGATAGAGCAATGATTGTTTTATAGAGAGACGGTAGATTCGAAAGTTTCTTCCGGTGGGAAATTGATTTCCACGGGATCGTTTTGTAATACCGTGTAACTTGCCCACGACTAATCTACGTCGATAATCTAGACAGGGAGTTTATTACTCTCTGACTGTGTTCCCTCGATAATTGGCGAATTAATATCTCTTCGGGGGTATTAAGGACAGACCCGAATACCTCGAAGCAGGACTTATCGCAAAGCTCCGCTCCTGGACACCTTATCCTCGGGAAAGTTTATTCCGAACTAAAACTATCAATTATTCTTAGAGCTCACTGAATCGTGTTCCACTACGGGAGAGACAGCGGGGTGAGGGTGAAGCTGAGAGAGACGAAGAGAGAGAGAGAGAGAGCGAAGGGGACCGCAGATCGCCATTCTGATACTTAATCCGGCTGAGCGGCGATGCATCAAATTATATCGAGGTCGAGGGTGGAGGATTTTATTTTACACGAGTGACCCGAATAAGTCCAATCTCGTGGACAGAATCATTGAAACCGGGAAGTGAATGTCGAGCGATTTCCGACCGATAAGCTCTGACAGCTGATCAATTCGAGAACCGGTCGTTTCGCTCGTAGAAATTCAGTTTCCAGCGCCGATTTATATATCTATATATACGTATAAAGGGTAAAAAAGTAAACGAAAAAAAAAAGAAAACAACGAGTCGGTGAACCGAACGTAAAACCTCGGAACGGACGGAATACTTATTACGCGACGTGGTTTATAATACGGATGGAAATCAATAAGGTCGGCACGTTCGATGAAAGTTCGAAAGTTGGAATTCCGAAAAAGTAGGAGGGGGTGGGGGAGGGAGAAAAAAATGAACGGGACCCGGTCGGTAGCTCGTTAACGAATTTCGCAATTCGGTCGTCTCTCGATGGCTGAATTTATCGAGAAGTCCTTAAGGCAACCGGACGACAGTCGCAGGGTACGTGAGAATGAGAGAGACCAAGAGAGAAAGAGAGAGAGGGGGTTAAATCCACGTCGGTCATTTTCGAGCGAGCGGTTTCGTCCAATTAACGGCTCGTAACGGGGCCGGAATAAAGAGTACAAATCGTAGCAATCGAAGCAATACGTTTCCAGCATTTCCCATTCGCGCCCGCGTCCGCTGTGTATCGCGAATTTCTCCGGGAGGCAAAAAAAACATAAAAAAAAAGAAATAATAATCGTTAAAGCCTTAATTGACATCGAGTAGCTTTGTCGCCGTGTAACCAGGAATGAGTAAAATAATTGGGAGACCGGACCGGTTAGATTCAGCGAGCCAGGAATCCGAACGGCGGCTGTAACGATGCCGGACGAGATGGGACCCGAACAGACGAACAAGAAAAACAAGGGAAATGTTTGAAGGGAAACGCGGGCAACGGAGGTTAAAAGGAAAGGGAAAATCATAGATTGAAAACAAGGAGAATAGCCACCGAAGAAGCACCCGGCAAACAGAACGAGTGACAACGAGAGGAGGGGGGTTGAATCGAGAGGGGACAAAAAAATAAAAGGTAAGTTTTCTTTCGCGATCGTGTATCACGGATCCGGAAGGTTTCAATGAGAATTGAAAAACACGAGAAATCACGCTTGAACTCGTTATCAAAATATTCGCCCGACGTACTCGAACCGTCGCTCGCCCTAAGAATCCCGTTATAATGGGTAACGTCGCGAACGATGACTCGTGATAAATAACGAACGGATGGAATATAAAAGCGACCGTCCAACTTCTCCTTTACTTTCCGTCATTTGCCCAGGCTACGGGCTCGTTTCAGCGTGACGGAGGGACGACCGACCGTCGCGAGTTAACTCCGACCACTCCGAGCCTTTGTTTGCTAAGCAATATTTATGCCTGAATAAAGAGTTACATTTTTTTTTCTTTTGCCCCCCGTTCACGGTGTTGTACGAAGACAAACGACGGTCGCAAATATACTCAACCACCGAAGCTAAACTTCCGGGGAAAGTAGTCGGGGAAAAATCGTGGATCTTCCGCGAGGAAGACGGGGTTCGAAATAAATTATTGGGGATCGAAAACGACAATAAGGGATGATAGAAGAGAGAAAGAGAAAGAGGGAGGAATGATCGTTGCCGGACCGCAAAAGTTACCGCGGCGTCGATGCGAAGATACGAACCAGTTTCCGCGAAACCGTCCAAGGAATTGCATTATCATGGCTATCGTCGCGGGAGGGGAGGAAAAAAATGGAAATTTTCCGTCAAATACGTTCGGCTTCTCGAGAGAGAAAAAAAAAGAAAACTTTCGGCGCGCTGAAGCAGAGGGAGAAGAAAAAAAACGAGAACGAGGACGAAATGGAGAGAGAAGAAGAAGAGGAAAGAAGGCGTAAAAAGAAAGGAGGAAAGTTGAGGCGGGAAAGGAGAAGAAGTTGCCAGAGTTACGGACTGATAACTCGCAGCCTCCATAAACCGGAGGGAGTTACGACAAATATTTGTCTTCTCGCTTTTTTCCCCCAAACGCCTCCTTTTTCCCGTCCGACTTCGATACTTCGGGGCGAGCTCCGTTTTCTTTAAGCTTCTGTCGATTTTAGCTCTACTTACTCTCTCACTCTATCTCTATTTCTCTCTCTCTATCTATCCTTCGCGAGTAGAGATATCCACAGGGTGGAAACGAATTTTTCGGCGACCGGAACGACGCCGTTTCTTTTTTGCCACCGGCAATCCCGTCGCAGCGACGTCGTCTCTGCGGTGCCTTAAAATTCCGCGAATATTGCCGCGATATCGAGAACATGGATTTTTACGTTTCACGTTTCATTTCTTACGCCCGCGCGCGTCCGGATAATGGACATCGACGTGTCTGAAACAAAAATTCCGGTTCGACTATCGAATACAGTTAAAGGTGGATCGATTTATCTTTGGGGAAGGGCGTAAGAGAGAAGAAAAAGTCGGACGAATTCATTCGCGGACGTTAGCACGATCGACAACGAGGCAGTTAAAATGCAAACGCCTGCGATTCGCGATCGACGATAAGCCGTACGATTAAAAAAAAAAATGTATCGAACAAAAAGGGGTCGTTAATACTTTTTCTCTCCTCCTCCTCCTCCTCCTCCCTTATTTCCACCGGTCGAATATATCTACATTTTCGTTTCGCGGTTCTCTGTATTCTTTTTTTCTTTTGCTGCTCGTTTCTTTTTTTTTCACGTAGATTGAACAAATTAATCGCTTTTTCGGTAATTTTAGCAGCACGAGTCGTAACTCGATGAGTAGTAGTCGACGACGGACCACGGTTGGTCGAAAGAGAGGAGAGAACGAACAAAAAAAAAACGAACAGAAGAAAAAAAAACACCATACCATACCTCAAATTGTCCCAATTAGACGAAAGTTTTTGTCTTCTGGCTGGTTCAGCTAGCCAGGATTCGAAATCCATTAATTAATTACGCGGAGAAGAGTGGCCGCCGCAACTGTTCGCGAAAAATGCCGGTGAAAATGCAATTCGCGTTACAAAAGTGCGGCGAACTCGACGGGCCTCGGCGGGTACCGGTCGTTTGCACTTTTAATTAAACATCGCGACAGAGCAGGCGTAATTAATTGGTGCCGCCGGTTCGGCCGACGACACTGGAGTGGCTCAAATTTCTGCGAAACTAATTTTTCAAAAAGGAAGTCGACGGACCGGGGCGTCAAACCGGACGGCCGGCAAAAAAAAAGAAACGAAAAAAAAGAGAAGAAGTAAGAGAGAAGAAAAAAAGAAATTATCCGGTCACTCATTCCTCGGATA
This sequence comes from Mimumesa dahlbomi, assembly GCA_917499265.3. Taxonomy (NCBI): domain Eukaryota; kingdom Metazoa; phylum Arthropoda; class Insecta; order Hymenoptera; family Crabronidae; genus Mimumesa; species Mimumesa dahlbomi. The sequence goes on along the minus strand of OU824114.1, from coordinate 2,708,642 downwards.
TCGACCGAGTTTCAAATTCACTGTTTGATCTTTTCGCGCGAACTAACGAAAAAACGAAAAAGCACCGCGCGTCCATTTTGCGTGTCGTATATCCGACGGTAATTGGATTTCACACTTAGAGACATTTTTCCCCCGTTGAAACTTTTCACGGAATAAAAACGGCGATACAAACATCGCGGGAATACATATATATATATTTGTAAACACACGCGGGATTAATAGGAGCGAGTAGACAAAAAAGTCGACAATCCGGCAGAGATCGCACAAATAATAGGTACCGGTTAAGAGATACCGATGACATTTGTCAAACGTTATATACATCAGATAGAAGCCGACAATAACGAATGGCTGTTGACACTGCGAGTGGCGCAAGACAAACATTGGAATTTCCTATAATTTCTGGTAACTGACTGATGCTCGCAGAACGAAACGACCCCCGCGGAACTCTTTTAAAAAATGATCTATGTAGCTGCGTTCGCTGGGTTAAAGTAATTTATCGTAAAATAAATAGGTACACCTTTTAGAGGCGAAACAAAAAAACAAAAACGAGAAATAAAACTCGGACGTTTTAGTTAATCCTTTGAATGGCACGGTTAGCTCGCGCGAGAACATTTCCCAACATTTTAGACTGTTTTTCATCGATTTCTTCGTTTGCTGTTTATTTTTCGCGATCGTAACGACGCAGTTGAGGGTTGAATTTCGATGATACTGCAAGTAAAACAAAAAAAAAAGAGAAACTGGGAAACGGATGAGAATTAACGACTGCCAACGCGAATTTCAGAACATTTCCCTAAACGGATACCTTATTACAGGTGATATAATTATCCCGGAATACGTGCCAATTAGCCCTTCGAAATGCGCGCGATAGTTCAACGAGGTCGTTGGCTCAAATAACTGTCATATCATCTCGATGACAACGTGGCAGGAAGATACAATTCTGCCAATTATTTAACAGCATCTACGGTTCACCACGTAAATACCTAATAGCACCTTGTGTATATACAGAACAGGATCAGACGTCCTTAACGTAATAACTCAATCCGTCACAATTAACCCCTCGCGTTTCACAATACCTAGGACGTTGCCCTCTTCCCCCCCCCCACCCCCACTCCCCCCAAAAATAGTAAAAAAAAAACAATATACATTCAACCAACGTACAAAAGTTTGACGTTGAAACGCGTCCGCGAATTAGCGCGCGGCTTAATTACGAAATTTTAATTGCCGAAATCACTTTCCACTTGCCCGAGGAATTTACGTGTCACGCTTCAAAAATAAGCGCGGTTCCACACACGGATAAACGAAACAAAAAAAAACAACAACCCCACACACATACACACGCAAAAAATAGAGAGAGATCCACGGTAATTTTCGCGACCCGCAAAGTCCCGCAAATATTTACACACCGTAGGACTCGTCGCAACCGTCAGATAGACGATAGTACTTACGGTACGTGTGCACTTATCGCGGTAAAACAATCACACACGATTAGAAACACGGTCCACGATGTGTGTGTGTGCTCGTTCGTACGTGGTGCACGCGGGCTCGGCGTATCATTAATACCGGAATGTCTGCGTGCAATACCAGGATGCAATTCTGAGTCCGCGTTCGCCGGCATTTGTCGTTGATATATCAATACACCCCCGCGGGGGTTTTGACGTAACGATACGGCACGATATATGACATCGTTTTGGATATCGTCCCCCTCCCCCCACACGCCTCCTCATTCTCTCTCTCTGTACTCCGATCTGTATGTGAGTATATATACAATACATGTACGTATGTATGTATGTATGTACAATACACCATCTAGCAGCTGTCTGAAAATTATTTGGTGGCGACGTTGAATCCGAACTTTGCTCTCCCGTCATTGAATATAATTACACGAGTGCCCAGCGGATGCACGATGAACGCATTATTCTCGATTATCATTCAACGACTGTCGCACGGGTATCTACCGATTCCGCCTGCGACTGACTTTTAACGTGTAATATTGATTTAATAAATACACGAAACACGCGGACGCGTCACAAGCCAAACACACGCGCTGTAATATTTCCGACGGCCGATAACGTTATTTACCCGTTTCCGCGGGGGCTGTTCGGTCTGGTCAACGGTGATATTGTCGTGGCATTCGAAAATTCGTCATCGGTGTGCCGCGATTGGGCACGTAACGAACATTCCTCAAATTCGAAACTTAGGTTGGACTTTGGAAAACGTGTTACTGGGATTCGATCGTTTTGTTGGAAAGGAAATGTTCATGGATGTTTTCGTGATACGCGATTCCAGGGTAGATCAAGTAGATCGGATCATGAGATCTAGATCATATGGTTTAATGGGATCGTGATAGAGTAATCGATCTGAAACCCCGATATTTGTATTCTGTGTGATATTTTACGTGGATACAGGCTAGAATACTAGAATCCACAATTTGGTCACTTTTTGCCACCGGTTTTTTGGTCGGCATTTGCGCAATTTTAAAGATAGCGACCTGAAACTTGTACCATTGTTTTAGTTAGGAAATTCTACGCCAGATCAACGTATAATAGTTGTACTTTTCGAAAATTTAATTTTTCGCAAAAATCTGAAGGGGGTAGGTCAGGATTTTTTGCGATTTTCGTAAATCGCCTGCCATTTCTACAATTTTTGAGATATTTTAATGATCCTGGACGTTTTGGACGCGGAATCCGAAGCCGAATAAGCCAGTGAAAGAATCATTTTGATATCTAAAAAATTGTGGAAATGGTGAGCGATTTACGAAAATCGCAAAAAATCCTGACCTACCCCCTTCAGATTTTTGCGAAAAATAAAATTTTCGAAAAGTACAACTATTATACATTGATCTGGCGTAGAATTTCCTAACTAAAACAATGGTACCAGTTTCAGATCGCTATCTCAAAAATTGAGCGAATGCCAACCAAAAAACTGTCATAATTTGACGCTTTTTCGTGATTTTCGTAATTCCTTCGTCATTTTCGCAAATCTTTAGATATCGATGTGAATCTTTCACTGTCTTATTCGGTTTCTATTTCCGCGTGCAATACGGCTTGGATCATTTGAATAGCTCAAAAATTACGGAAATGACGAAGGAATTACGAAAATCGCGAAAATTCGTCAAATTAAGGCAGTTTTTTGATTGGCATTCGCTCAATTTTAGAGATAGCGATCTGAAACTTGTACCATTGTTTTAGTTAGGAAATTCTACGCCAGATCAACGTATAATAGTTGTACTTTTCGAAAATTTAATTTTTCGCAAAAATCTGAAGGGGGTAGGTCAGGATTTTTTGCGATTTTCGTAATTCGCTCGCCATTTCCACAATTTTTGAGCTATTTAAATGATTCTTAAACTGGCTTATTCGGCTTCGGATTCCGCGTCCAAAACGTCCAGGATCATTAAAATATCTCAAAAATTGTAGAAATGGCGAGGGAATTACGAAAATCGCAAAAAATCCTGACCTACCCCCTTCAGATTTTTGCGAAAAATTAAATTTTCGAAAAGTACAACTATTATACATTGTTCTAGCGTAGAATTTCCTAACTAAAACAATGGTACAAGTTTCAGATCGCTATCTCAAAAATTGCGCAAACGCCGACCAAAAAACTGTTTTAATTTCATGTTTTTCCGTCATTTCCGCAATTGTAGCTGTGGTAATTAAGAGAATTTCTCTGTTCCCCTCCCGGAAGGGAAGAGAACAAAACAGATGTCTCTTTAGAACGCGATCGAAATAACAGCGGGATTCTTGGCAACGATTCGTGTTTTCTCGATCGAAGTCAGGCTTCTGCAAAGCCGAGCTAATTTCTCGTTTCGTCGATCGTTTTGTTCGATCGACCATCGGAGACGTTTAATACCGACCGCCAAACAAGACGACGGTCTTACTCAAGCTAACGACCGATGTAATAACCGTTATCATTATCATTCCACCCCTCGCTACGACGGACTATCAGAACGGTGTGTCTGTATGTGTTTTGTGTGTCAGTGTGCACGGACGTCGGGGTGGCGGCGGCGGCGGACGTCGCTAGAGCAATGCCGGAGGTTTCGTATCGGCAATTAAAATTCATGTCGACATCGTTAACCTTCGTCCACGTATAGACACACACGCGGAGAGACAGCACTGCGTACGTAACGGTAACGTGACACCTACAGCTCGTTTCATAATCGAGCCGTCAGGGATGACGGCGCGAGAAAACCAATTGGAATCGTCCCTGGTTCTGGAACAGTTATCGAATACAAACCGAATGTAACCGATTACATAAGCACCGTCGTACGCGACGGAAAATGTAGGTGAACGTGAGTCACAGACACACGCATTGTGCGATGAATCGTATGGAATTAATCACAGACAGATGGAGACGCTCGATTGGCGTCCCATTATCCTTTTGGAGGGGTCGCTTATAATCACCCGTAGCAATCTACGTGGTAGTCAAAGGATCCTTTTGAAAATATATATTTAAATCTATAATACATGTGAATCGTACACAACGGAACGAGAGATTAAAAGCGAAAGTATCTAATCGATCGAATATCCACATCAATAGAACCGAAAGAAAAGTGACACAAATTAATAATAAATCTGACACCCTGTATAAATAGCTTATCTCCTCCACTGTAATCTTAAACGTTCGCATTATTCATTCCACGCAAAACAACATCCGGATCAAAAGATCCTCCCGTCTAATAGATCGTGGATTCACGCGATATCGATTATGAGTCGACCTGTACGCGATACCCGTATAACATATGTATTCGCGTACACGGAAACGTGGCTGCACATTGTGCGGGCACGTATGTTCACGGCCGGTAGATGTATTATCTACTGCACGTAAGCGAGCACATACGTTAATTGGCTATGGCGCAACAGTAATGCGCCGATTGATACGTAAATGGAGTGGGCAATTATGCGATGGAGTAAACAACAATCCGGCCCAGTTCGCCGTGCCGCGATCGTGCCAACAAAGCGTCTGATGCACCGTGTAAATCTGCATCCCTCCCACCTCGTGCCTAATGCAACGAAACCGGTGTGTGACCGTCGAACTATGTATACGTAAACCGCCTGAAATCCTGGGGAAATTGCAATTACGATCGTCGCCGGCCACCTTGATTGGCAAGAAGTTAGACCCCGACCGTACCCGTACCGATTTACGGAAAAGTCCTTCGCCGGAAAATCCGGTTAAGCGCTCAACGCCCGTCGTGTTGTTTGCTCGCCGGGAAAACATCCGGAAACTCGATCGAGTCCCCGGTTAAATGACGATTATCCCGGGTCACTGTTATACTTTCCGATTACGTGTCCGTTAATTGATTCCACGTGATACGTGAAATGTTATTTTTTTATTATTTTTTTTGGGGGGGTCGGGAGAGGGTGGGAGAATGTATCCGTACGTTCGCGGTGATCAATTTATCGTCGCTGGGCAGTATAATTACTTTTGTGTTGAAAAAGATTTCTCGTTTTTTTTCCAATTTCGCGGATATGCAAATGTTTACGACGGAGGATACAGAAATTGCGATTGCAGTTGTAAAACTCTAGGAACGTGACTGTGAGAGTAGGCGACGCCGACGCCGCCGCGTCGCTATGCACGGGATTTTGAATAGTCTGAAAAGATGTGGCGGGATTAAAAAAAAAAAAAGAGAAAAAAAGAGAAAGAAAAAAGAGAGAAGGAAAAAAAATATTGGTACTGACACGAAACGCAGTGCAAATTGAACGACGCCATTAAATAATTGGGGCGAGAACGGTGGCGGAGAACGGTGGCAAAGTATTTCATCATTTTCAACGTTACGTACGTACACACGTGTAACGTTTTTTTTCACCCCCTTCTTCCTCTTTATTTCGTCGGTCCCTTTAACGTGAAATTATATTTCTATTACGCACGGCCGTATTTAAACCATTATGCGTGGTCGTTGCCGCAATTTTTGCTGAAACGCGATTAACCCAAATACGTCCCATACGTATATATATACATATACATATGTGTGTCGCCATTAACATTTCAATTCTCAGATACGTTTCAATCGTACACCCTAATCACAATTTTCCAAACGCATCCCTTTCGTGAAAGATTCGCAGACACGATCCGACGTAAATGAAACGCCCAGTAGAGGATGACAACACGCGTCTCGCAACGAATAAACGAAACGACGCAATATTTGATTTTTCAGCGAGAGAAAAAAAGAGAGAGGAGAGGGTGAGAACATTCGCGAGCCGCCGGTAACACGCTTTCGTTTAAGCTCTTCGACAGAGCCGACAGATTTGAAACTTCGTACAGCACACGTGGGGGGGGGGAGGATGAGCGAGGGAGAAGGGGAGGGGATGTTTCATCGATGCCGTAAGTCCGAAGAGATTGGATTACTGGCTTTTCAGCAACCCTGCAGACACGTAATATCGTTTAATCGTTAGCTGATCGAATTAAACGCGGAACGTTAATCGGCCGCGCCGGCTGCGATGCATTATCGTTGGATATTTTTATGTTTTTTTTCCCGGCACATCGTCGACGCGAAAATCGCATCGTTATACAAATAATAATAGACGGAGGACAGAAACGAAAGGCGTCGAAACGCCGCGTCGAGCCGATGATAATTAACGACTGCGACCAATTAACCTCACCCGCGTGTAATTACGGTGTTCTTACGATTAACAAATGTCTGTCGGTGGATCGTTCCCTTGGAATGATTGCGTCATCCCGGTAGAGCTTTTTTATTATCAAAATAAACCGGATAAAATCTAAAATCGACACCACTTCCCTCGCGACACGCGTTGAAACGTTCGCGAACTCGTTCGAAGTCTACATCGGGGAATAATTTTGCGACGCGTAGCCGATTAATTTAACGTTTACATCTGTCGAACGTCCACAAACGGAAGGTGGGAATTTCGATCAAAATTCGTTCGAAATTTCGTCTAACACGATACGTAACGAACGTCCCTCGGTAAAGTGCCCCGATTTCGATTTTCTACCACGACGTTTCTTTTTTCACCCCCTTCCGCCTTCCTGTTTCGTTCTTTTTTTTGTTGATAACGGGAAAATAATTCTCTTGGCACCGGAATTAATCCCACGTATACACAAGTACATACGTGCGAACGATCGAGGAGCCGTGCGAGAAAAATTTCGTATATTTACCGAGACAATCTGTATGTGTATGTTAGGGGGGGGGAGGTGGAAATAAATAAAGGGAAAAAGACATAGTTGGACGACACTCGGCCTCCCCGCGGATTCGTTGTACGCGTCGCAGACGCTAGTGGCTGCCATCCAAAAATATTCCTCGACGAAATGCCGCGCTCTGTTCGTCGGTTATTTCGACGTGGCGGTCGTCGGCGTAACGAAAGAGACGGAGACAGAATGGACGGGACGAGAAGACAAACAGGCAGGAAGACGACTTTTCCGGTCTTGTTCCTCAAGTATGTACACACATAAGTATGCAGTTTTCGTCCAGGGAGGACGCGACTTCGGGAGAATTTATTCGACGGCTTTCACCCCCCTCCCCCACTCTCCCACCCCCGATTTCTATATCGAAGCCCCCGTGACTCGATTCGTGGAGCAACGGTGCCAATCCGACATTATGAATGAGAATTTCTGTCATTTAGATGCCAAGGAATGATCAAACGTCTGCACGCGAAACACCGACGACGGAATCATCGAAAATGTCCGACGCGAGAGACAATTTACTTTTTCATTATTTTCGAGGTGTTAAAGATTCAGGTTTATCGTGAGATTTAAATATATAAGGTAGAAAGTTTGTTGTATTCCAGCGGGAAAAAATGATTTCTTTTTCGTTAGTAGCCGGCTGTCTCGTATTGTGTTCGAGTGAAGAAAACGCGGTCTCCCTACTAGTTGTTATTCTCGAAGGGAAAATTACTGAGCGTTCTTTGAGAGGAGTTTAACATCGCGTGTCCAAGCGATGATGGAAGTTTGAATACGGCCTAGAAGCGAAAACCATAGCGCGTTAACCGGCCCGGACAGCCGGCAAACTAGTTTTGCATAAATTTCCCTTAATTCTTTATTCTTCCCCGTCTTCCTCATTTTCTTTTCTTGATTCACAGCGTTGTTCATCGCGGTTGAAATTGCTTCGACGAAAAATTAGCAAGTACACTATGACTCTCTGACTGTCTTTCTTTCTCTCTCTCTCTTTCTCTCTCCCTGACCCACACTCACACTTTCTCTCCCTCTTTTTCTCACCCCTTCCGGTTGGCGTGGACGAAAGTGGTTTAATTATGTGCATCTGCGCGAAACGTTGAAATTTTAATACGGTCCGATGACGGAATCCCGCTCGTTAACCGACACGGGAAACGACCGGCAAAGTAAATTTCCATAATTTTTCCCCCGTATTTATCACTTCCCGATACCCTTTGCTCCCGAGCGATTCGACACCGTGATCTTTTTCTCCCCCTCTGGCGTGAAAATAGAAATATACTATTTTAATGGTTCACTGAGATTTCATTGACGAATGATAGAATCCATTTAATTTCATCAAAATCGCTTCGATCGTCCTATCAAACTTTGCCCCAGGTTCGTTTCTCGGCCACCTCTCTGTCGTTACGACATACTTCTCATTTCTGTCGTTCTTCAATTATTTATTTTAATATCGTGCTCGTTGTCCCGGATTACTGGCCGGATTCTTTGGAGAACGGGAATACCGACTGCAAGTTAATTTCACTCGTTAGCGTAACGCGACTCGTTGAAACCGTAAAGCGTTTTTCGCATTATAAAGGAATCGCGAAACGAATCCGGTTGTCGGTATAATGACCTTTGAAGTTTTCCTTTTCGAGCGGCTCGATATATACTCCATGCTCGCCGTCGGAAAATCGGCAGGCGAGCTAGCGTGCTCGCACTTGCCGCTCGCAGCGCAAAGCCGATAGAAAATTAGCAACCATTCTCGCGAGTGGGTTTAAAGTCCCCCCCGCCTGTACTTTCCGCGACGCATTGAAATTTTAATGCCGTCGAATGACGAAATCCCGGTCGCTAACGGCCGCGGGTACGCCGTGGGGAAACTCATTTTGCATCTCAAAGTGCTCGCCTCTCGCAGCCGCTAAATGCACGGTTATAAAGCGGCCTGTAAGCGTGATAACGCTTCGCATTAAACGGCAATCCCCGGTGTCCCGATGCGATCGCGAGAAAATGTCAGCCACGCGGGAAAGAAAACGAGAATGGGGGAAAAGAATAATCAACGACAACAAAAAAGAAAAACGAAATATGCAACCAAAGAGAAAACACGCGTAACGCAAAAAAAAAACTAACGGGGACGGAATACACTCGCGGTAGAACAACGGAATACGATGTTACAGTGAAACGGAAAGAAAAAGAATGCAAGTCGAGAATGAGAAGAGTATTCCAGAGAAAAAATAAGAAATAAAGAAAAAAGAAAATAGAAAATACCCGCGCGAATCTACATTTTCCTACGGACATACATACATATATACATACATACATACATACACATATACATACATATACCGGTACATATTGTGATTGTCATGTCGCGGTAGCAATGGCGCCGGCCACCGGGACCCCCGGACCGAACCGAATGGAAGTTTGATGTGCGGAGATTAAATTCGCATTCCACGTCGATGTACCGGGTGTGTACATCGTGCCGGATTCCCCGGTGTACCATCGGCCCGACGGGCGAATACAGGCATCGAAACACGCTTCGCCGTTGTACAGCCTCGGATCATAGATACGTGCTCCTGTAGGCACGTGCGAGCCTGTAGATACCTCGACTGGAGCCAAACTACCTACGAGGAGGTCCTTCAAACTCTCAAACTCCTGCCCGACTCACTCACTCACTCTCTCCTCCTCTCTCTCTCTTACTCTCTCTATTCTCTTTCTCTCGCTCGTTGCTTTAACCCTTGTTTCCCCTCTACGAACAAAATTCTCTCTCTCGCTCTCTGTAATATTCTACATATCTTTCTCTTGCCTTAATACTTGGTTACTCATCTAGTTTCTCTCTCTCTCTCTCTCTTTCTCTTTCTCTGTGTGTGTATGTATGTGTGTATCTCTCTTACCGTTCCACACGCGTACGAACGTTGTCCCTCTCAAAGTTTTCTCTCCCGTGTCTAGAGTTCTCTCTCCCCCTCCCCCTTCCTCCTTCTCCCTTCGCTACCTCGTGTAACCTCCTCTCTCTATCACTTTGTACACCCCCTTTTCTCTCGGTGAGTTCCCTCGGCAGTGGCTCACGGGCTGACTTGCAATTACAATTTTCCAACGACCCCGTTCGCTCATTAAAATTACATCAACGTCGGTATAGAGAGACCGGCACCTACTTATCCCGGCCGCGCTGAAATGCGGTTAGGGATTTCCGACAGCCACTTCGGTCGTCGTCCAGGGGCTGACCCGACGCCGGATAAATGCGGCAGGACCGCGTGATAACGACCGCCCGGCGAAAGTGCTCCGGTTTGCACTTTTCGCCGTGCGGGAACATTGACTTTCCCTTCGCGATCGTTGCGGCCTAATGGTTAGGTTATCCGTCGTGATTGACTTTGTCGCAGATAAATATCGTCGACGACGACGAGGACGACGACGACGACGAACCCGGTTACCGGAAAGTTCACGTTCATCGATAGGAATAAAAGTTTTAATATCGATATAATTAACGTCGAGTTCGTATTACAGGCATGGGAGGAAGTCGAAGTTTTAATTGTATATCGTAAACGATCGGAAATTATGAAAAAAATAATGTGTGTCGATCGATAGTTTAATATTTTAGTTGGTCGCGGTGAACCTTTTATTTTTTTGTTCACTTTTCAAAGTATCCTAAACGATGCGTGTGGCAGGTGGGTGTATACGTATACGTATATAGATATATCGATAACATTAACCGCGAGAACCGCGAAAACTGTTATTCACGCGGCAAATGCGCGGCCAGCGGAAATTCGATCGACATAATTTCACAGGGAAATATGACGGGGGAGAAATTAACAGGCAACGTTGTCAGATTATACCGCGGGAAAATCTTTCGTCCTGTTTTCCCTCTTCCTACCGGAAGCCCGGGAGATCGCCGGAAGACACAAAAGTTGTCCGGGGGATCGCGGCCGTTCCAAAGTTTAAATCTTGCGAACAGCTTACGCGGCACGACGAGCTGCGAATTAGAAACATCAAATTCTATGGGAATAACCCCCTTCTGGTACACGTGCTTGAATCGTATCGCGTGAAACATCAGATTCGACGGAACTGTGCCGGCTATTCAATAGAAATCTCTAGATTGTATGCCGGATACGTATTGCGAGCAGTTGGATAATGCTATTTCTGCTTTGCTCCGTTGGGACGAGCGACGTTTAGACGTGGAAGGTCGTCAAATCGCCCCGAAAATTAATATCGTTATTTTTTATCATCGATACAATTCACGTAGAATTTAATGTAATTGTTACAGTCCCTCGTAAGTGGTTTTAATGTCAAATGAATATTGTCTTGTTAATTTCGGGAGAATGAAATTTTAAAATATGAATCGTCGGATTCTAATTGTACGTTTCTGGTATCCCAGGATATTTAGTTTGGAATAGTTGTTACTCGGTAGATCTCGCGGGTATCGCTGTGTATATAGACGTGTATCCATATCTTGGTGTTGGAGAATTTCACGGATGTTTAGCAGCCTGCTGTCCGTTAGCCTATCTATCTCTGCCTGTTTGTCTGGTCGGAATAGCAACGCCAAAACCGCCGAACCAAATTTCACATATATTCCACCCTCGGAACTGATACAAAATTACTCTCCCGATAGTATATATAAACCGATAAATTATTATTATAGAATTTATGAAAAATCCACGTCGATAATAATATATAGATGCGTGCGATCGAATCGATTCCGTTCCCATGGTAACGGGAAAAGTATCTATTTCCCAACGTTTCCGTTAACTATGTAAAGTCGGTTAACATCGGGGATAGAGAAACCGGAATTCCCGATTGAAATTTGTTGGAATCCCATCCTATCTTAATCCAAGATAGCTCAATTCGAGAGAAAGAATTATCTTTGATCGGAATTGAACGAGGAAGAAGAACAATTTCTTAAAATATCCCGGCTTCGGCCCTGTAACGTTCGATAGGAAGCTTTCGGAAAATAGTGACCCGACCATCGATGACCCCGTGATTTCTTCCATTTGGCATCAACGAAATAATTTCACCGGGGCGCAGCAATTCCGTGAGAAATTGCGAAAAGCAGAAGAATCTCCCGACGATAATTCTTTCTTTCAAGCTTTTCACCGAATCCCTTTTAATCCCGGAAACATCGCTCTAACGTACGGCCCCCGTACTTTCTATTGTATTATTAACATTTTAATTAATACCGCTCGCTGCACGAAAGACAACATTTCATCCCTACCGAAAGACAGAGGAAGAAACGCTCGACTCGTATAAATGTAAATTGCGATATGCTTTTTATAAAGAGCGCAATTTCGTATCCCTGGTGAACGGAGTAACACGCGTCTACCTGTGCGGCGCTTCCACTTCGTTTTGCCGTACAAAACTGCGAGATACCGTTCTGCACACTTACCTTATAATCGTTCCGGGTTATTCCGGCCAACGACAAATCATCATTTATATGTATACAGGGCGTATCTGAATATCTCGGATGTTTTTAAGAGCGGACGCCGGAGTTTCTCGGGAAATCACCATTGCAAAGTATAAAGAAATTTCCGAGGGCGGGGTAGTTTAAGATTTTTAACGAAAAATCCTGTCCGAGAGAGAATCAACCGACGGAGTCTGATCGGAAATTTCACGGGGACTTATACGGCGTTCAGAGACCGATAATCGATAACTGGCGAAAGCGTGTAAACGTTGGTTGAAAAACAGCAGAATTTCGAACATCTTTCGCCGGTGATTTATACAATTTTTTTTACGATATCGATTCGAAACAATCGCTGAAAGCGTTCCGCGTCGAATTCCCTGTCTTAAAATCCTATAAAAATATTTTTACGCAAACCGGACGCGTTACTGAAATCCACGTTCGTCCGGCAGCCTTTTTATTTCAATTTTTATCTCCGCTTTTTTAATTTCAATCTTCCTCGTCGACATTAAAAAAAAAGAAAGAAAAAACAACAACCAGCTAAAAGTACGAATTTCAAAAAGTCGCTTTCACAATTTAAAACGCGTGTATCCCCTCCCCGAAAAAAACGGATAGTTTACGGGATAATATTTAGCAAACGAGGAGAGAAAAAAAACACAGGAATCCCCGACATTTAGCACCGCGTCGCGGAGTAGTATGCAACATAAAACAACAACAAAAAAAATACAAAAATCGAACGACATATAGGTATTCCGGCGAGTACGATTTCCCGTTTAACAAATCTCCTCGTTACCGACCAATAGCGGAGGAGCGACCGAACGAGATCGAGGAATAATTACTGCAGTCGGCTCCGGTGAAATCACATTACGATCTCTTCTAGCCAGGAAGGAACCAAATCGACGGGCTTCATCTCGAATTACCTGGTTAGCTGTTCGGTGCCGCGTAAATCTGATTCAACCTCGAAGCGTACGCAGCCCGCAAGCTCTTCCCTGGGAACGTGGTTACCGTCTGTTAGAGAATTAGGTTACGTCAACGTCATTGATAACAGGTCTCCGGCGTTGCACGTCAAAATCTATCGTTCCCCCGTTAATATCCAGAGGCCTGATTTTCCTTCGATCGTCGTGTCCCCGTCGTCTTCGCCGCGACGTTCGCCGCCCAGCCGCAAGAGACGTTTTCCCCCCGCTGCTCGGAAAAGACCCCGGCGTGGTTCGTTTCCGCGATGAAGAAAGACGGGGAGAACCGGGCGAGTCACTTTTTTTATGGCTTCCATCTACCTCAGCTTCTGGCCATAAAATTCTCTCTTTTAGCGGGAGTGACAAGAATTGCGATCGAAAGTTCACTCGGTTCGCCGGGGATGAAAAACGCGTGAAATCTAAAGAGAGACGCTATGGTGGTATCGATCCACGTTGTCGGATCCATACGGTGTTCCCATTCGCGACAGAACAAATATTCGGTGGTGATACGAGGTAAAAAAAAAATGTATCGTTTTGTGAATCTCTTTTTTTCTTACTTTTCCCAGGATGTTATACGGTATGGGAAATATGGACGAACGTGTACGAACGGATATGATTTCGACGATGGGATCTTCAGATTTAATTCCGTGTCGATACGTTTTTAACGGGCTGGTTGTTTTACACGCGAGACACGAAAGAATTACGGTGACGAATCTCGAAGGGGTTTAAAAATTCGTGTTTCCACCAACGGGGAGTAAAAAAAACCAAAACGGGGACAATTAGTCCGGTTGTAATTTTCGTTTCTCCGACGCTGCTGCTGCTGCTGCTGCTGCCGGGCGAAGGAAAAAGAATCACGGGGATGAAAAAACAAAAAGGGGAAACGGAATTTGCCGCTGAGTAAGGAAAACTGGGGAAATACCGGGGTGTATCTCTGTTAGATTAACAATGTGCCATATTCATAAATTTTTCGAAGTGTGTACGAGCGGGAGGGAAGAAAAAAACGCGCGGGAAACGCCGTGCGAATCCCCGCGACGCCACCGTCGGCGTCGTTGCAATCTGAAATAATAATTAGAATGAAAAAGTTGACCCGGCGATGTTAAAATGTTACTTTATGAAATCCCGTGGAAACGCCGGAACACGGCCGTGAATATATTAATAAAACCGTCACTAAATATCAGACGGACGGAAACGGTACACCGTTGTATCCGCGTATTTGACAGCAAATATTTGCCCGCTCCGTTTCACGTGTTCGCGTCTCTCTTTTTAAATAAGCATGAAATTTCATTTAGCGATAGCCAGAGTTAGTCCGTGAATAAAAAAAAATACATACATATATACATACATATACCCGTACATTACTTAATGAAAAATTAAACGCGACCGTCCACCCTTTATAAAATTGCGTTCCAATAAACGTTCGCAAATATTAACGTCCCCGATGACGTTCCCCCGTCTGACAGGTACCTATCCCGATGGGAAAAATCACATTTCGTTCGTTACGTTTAATATATTATCCTCGTATACTTCACGTGTCTCTATACTCGATTTCTACCAGAAACTGTCCCCGTTTCTCTCAAAGTCTCTCGATTGTAACTTTCACGTCCGTTCATTTCGCGGAATGCTCAATGTAAATAAATAAACAACACAATGTCATGTCGATGTAACCAGTTTCACCAGAGGGTGGGAGGGGGGAGGGGATGTCCCTGTAAGGGATATCAAGGCATCGGATATCCTGCCACGCGACGGCATCAGACGTCACACGATCCCTTGATTGAACCCGAAGGCTTTCGGGACGGATTATCGAGACTTCCTTACTGTCGCAAAGTCGACGTGCCCCGACCGCTCGGCATTCCTTCCCGCCCCCGGCATGGTCGATACCAGCCTCCAGGACTTCGACATCCTCGTACCCATGACGCTCAAGAATTCGAACTCTCCGATTTCGAGAACCGCCGATTAAGCCCACGAGTCGTGGTCGCCTAATTTCCAGCCCCCGGAATGGCAGCTTGGAAATGTCGCCGCGCGTAAATGACAGGAATAACCGAGGCGGAGAATTCTTTGCCCGGAAGACGGCTGGTGAAATATTGAAACGGTTGCCGGGTCGACGGGCCCCGTTCCTGGGACCCCGTGGAATTTTCCGCATGAGTCGATAGACTGAGAAACGTAGGCCGATATTTGAGATTTTGTGTTTAAATGGTTTAGATCTTAGGAAGAGCAAAGATCAATGTTAGTTTAATTAAGTTAAGAACTGTAATGTGCCTGTGTGTTTTTTGATTGAGATTTGTCCCGATGATTTAGAGAAGTAGAAGTGTAAAGCGTTCGATATAGATTTTAAGTTGTTACGCGTACAATTGTAGAATATTTGTCAGCGGTTAATTCATATTATATTTATTGTTTATGGAGGCTGTTTGTGCCGCTGGAATTCTATATTTTCACAATTTACGGGGACTCTATGAATGTGTAGAATGTCGCGCATGATACTGTGACACACTCGAATTTCACGAAATGGGTCATCCGAGAAGTTCGTAGCGTTTTTGCGAATATAATTGGACATTCAATTTTATTACCTCCAACTGTAATTGAATGAACGTTGGGCGAAAATGCTTTGCGAGAAAGTTATAATAAAATTGCGAAACGTCAAAGAAACAATAATTTACACTGATTCCATTTTTGAGAACGTTGTTCGTCCCCTCTCCGTCCGCATTCCCCGGCTCCGAATTTATATTAAATTTATCACCCCATGGTTTCATATTTCCCGTGTAATATTTTCATTACAATTTTTTTCCGCGAAACGTTCATCCACCACGTTCGCATACCGTTTCATTTACCTTATTTCCATTTAAAATATATTTTCAAGATCGATTGAAAAACCCTGTACAAGTCATCAATGAAACAATTAACAAACCCCGATACCTAGAAACACACACATTTATATTCTCCGCGACGACAAGCTCGAGCAACGGGAAAATTTGTAAATTCCCGTTAACACAGTGACCGTCGAAATATTTCGAATCCGTCGACGGGGAAACAACTTGGTCGTTAAAAAGAATACCCGTGTCCCGTTCGCGGAATCCAATTCGCCAAAGTATTCAAAGAAACCGAAAAGAGAGAGGAGAGAGAACGACCAGTCCCTCGAGTGACTGATTCGCGGTTAGAAAATAGTTCGCCGTGTTTTCGCGGGAATTGAAACGGCTGGTGCCCCGGGATCACGGTTTTAACAATCCCCGGCGAATCCGTCAACATAAAATGCGTCTCGAGATCGGCGGTGACGTAATGCGGGAAACAAAAGCGCGGCGATAGTAGAAATTCCGTTCGCGGTTCGCGTTTCAACGACGGCGAAACGATATCGCAAAGCTTCTCGTCCCCATTGTCGGCCGCGTCCATTGTTGAAAACGATTTTACGAAACTTCCCTTCGGCACGGGACCCGGCCGTAGGGGGATGGTAACGCGGGGTGCATAGCGAGCGGGGTAGAAAAAAGGAAAAAAAATAGAAAGAGAGAGAGAGAGAGAGAGAGAGAACAGGAAAGATTCTTGCGCTGTCGGAAATCGCGAATTTCGCGAGGTGCAGCGACCCGTGTGTGCGGCCGGACCACGGTTCCGTGCCGATAATAATACATCAGCCGGAATAACTGAATGTCCTGGGCTATTGGTTTTTTGTCGATGCAATAGATTTCACCGAAATATAAATCGCCCGATGGCGCGGTAAATTAGTCGTGACCGGTTCTGGGGAAAGGGGGAGGGGATGGTGGTGGTTGAAACGACATATCTATATGATACGTACTCCCGCGCATATGTAAAAACACCCCCGTGTACGTGGCCAGACGTTCACGAGAATATATATAGACACATATACACAAACGTACACATCGATACGACGAGGAGGGGGATTTTCTATAAATTCTCATCATGTTTGTGTTTTTTTCTTTCTATTCGATATTTATATTCCATAAGCATATCTCTCTCCCTCTCTCTTTGGGGTAGGGTTGTGTATTCTTGTTGTATGTATGTGCATACATCGGTGCTGAATCTTATCACTAGGCATACGTGATACGGTACGACGACGTAACGGAACATAGTGTACCTTCGGAACACAGACGCGGTAATGTTCTCCATGAAACACGTGTACCTACACGAATGAATATTGCGTGGGCCGTGTGTACAACATTAATCTGTATTACATATCGAGACAGGAACACGACGGCGTAGGGGAAGAAGGTAACCGGGAATCGAGGTCGTCGTTGACGGTTCAAAGGACAAACCGGGAATAATAATGGCCGGCCGTTTTCCGCTCCGTCTGCCCCGTTACCGTCGGCCTGTTCGTCGATTTGACGACTCGACGATTCGACGATAGTTCCCGCGGACGTGGTTTTCGGACCGATCCGTCGGTGACGAGTCACGACGATTTATCGGCCGACCGACGAAGACGGTCGAGAGAAAAAAAAAAGGGAAACCGGCAGGGAAAAACAGGTTTTCCCGCGCTCGGTAACTGCACCGATGGAACTTTACGATTCCTTGTTCAGCGAGTTTACGGCTGACCGTGGTATAAATCTGTGACGAAGCAAGGGAAAGTGACGTGTAAAAGAGTCGGGTCGTATCATCGTCCCTTTACTTTATAACTCTGGAATACGTGTCGACTACGACGATTGATTTCGATTCAATTAACGTAGTCGCGGTTAAAAATTCTCACGCGTCGACGAAATTCGATTTCCAGATTGATGTTATTATCTTCCCTTCGTCGAAACATGTGATTTTGTTAATTCGAAAATGATTTTATTAAAATTTCCAAGGTTCCCTGTACGGAATGGAGAACGATATCAAAATGACATCGGTAAGCAACGTCCCCGGAGATTTCCTATAAATTTCCCGACGGTTCAAATGTACACTTTCCTCGGTCATAAAAGTATGATAATTCACAGCTCGATAAACGTGCCGGCCTTGTATCGCAACCGTCGGATCGGCCGAACAAATTTCCCCCAGTTTCGCCATTCGCGACAGCGAGAGAGAGAAAGAGAGGGAGAGAGGAGGCTCGTTCCGCGTTGATTTTTCAATTCCACTCTCGTAGTTGATCGTCCACAAATCTCGATGACTCGGCGATGCATAGATGATGAATGCGCATTTTTTTCCATTATTTCGAGATTCCCTGCCCGGGGGCCATTGTTATCTCAGTTATATATGGCAACGAAGAGTACATGGTAATTCATGTTCCCCGTTATCAATGACTATGAAAACGGGCTCCCATGACATTCTCTACCCTCCCCATCCAAATCCTCCTCAAAAAAAAATGAAAAAAAAAACAACGAATTATTTGAACGACAGTAAAATTCATCGGTGTAATTCGCGTAATCCTGTCGTACTCGCGAACCCACGACACCCATGGGGAAAAGCCGGACAGATTATGCGTCACCTTAATTCCAGATCTTATATCGATTTTAGATCGAAAGAGAGAGAAAAGTGTCGGTATATGTATGTAGGTATACATATGTATAGATAGATATCTGTGTTATAAGTAGGTCCTCGCGAAGATCTCTAGACGAACCGTGACTGTCAGCGTAGTCGGTCTTGAATTGAATCGAATATGCGGTTCGACGAGAAAAAGAAATTTATTCTATGTGCTCGGCCCGACACGGATTTCGAGGGATAAAGGTATCAAGACGAATTCAATGAAGAGGGCCTACCGTCCGTTATTAAGGAACCCATGAGACCCCACCGGATCGTTCGGCATAACAAATACCCGTTGGGGGGACCCGTCGATGACGTCGCACACACCCGAGAATCGATCGCGAAGCAGAAGTGAGATCGCAAAACCTCTTTTCGATACCGTTTCCCTCTTCTACGTGTATCAAAAGGTCGGGGCTCTTCTTCTTCTTCTTCTTCTTTTGCCGGTGTCTCTGAATTCTCTATCGAGAATACGCTGGATTTCCATCGACAAAGAATTAGGATTATCGGAAGGCACGCATAATAGAAACGGATACAGGATTCTGTTTTCGTCGGATATCCGTGACGTATAATACCGTATAATACATACGGGGATGAAGTATAGCACGTAATACGCAAAGATATGACGACAGAGATTTTTATCAGGGTGTCTCTTCTTCTTACGTGTCGTTTACAATTACACGCGATAATAATGGTATTTTTTTCACGTGTTTCGTCGTATGCGCATACCGTGCGGCTCTTCCAGCAGTCACGGGTGTAATTGAACGATGTAATTAATTCCATTTCTTTCGGCAAACCTTGTACACGCGTAAATATACGATTACACGTAACCGGCCGCCGACGTTCTGCTTCCGACAGTTTTATATCACGTGGCGAACAAAAAAAAACACAGAAAAAACAAAAGTGTTGGCATTGCTGGCGACACCGTTCACGTATATCGTCCACCCACACCCCCCTCTCAACGGATAAACTAAAGAATTACGTCACACACGTGGAGCGAGAACGGTGAAATTAATGAAAGACTTCCCGAGCGAATCCGCGGAAAACTACGGAAACGATTGTCGAAAGGATCTGCCGATCGTGATATCGATCGTACCGGATCGATTACATAATTTACACGACGCAACGTGCCCCCCGGGGGGGAACGATGGAACACAGGTCGAAAGACAATACGATTATTCTTCGTCCCTGCTAATTAATTAACGTCTGAAATCCGTAACAATCAATTATGTTACGATGCCAATTGAAATCCAACCGGCGTAACTTGTCGAACAATAAAAACACGAGGGAACCGACGAATCGCGAGACAATGGACAACGACAAAAGAAAACAGTCTACACCACCCCCAACCCCACCCTCCCCCTACCTCCCCCGGATCTCAACGAGGCGGTCGGATCTTGATCTCCACTATTTTCCGTGGAAATCCGAAATGAGCACGAGCGGTGCAGGGTATAACGAAGAAAAATTAAACAATGAACTACAAGAACGGCGGTAAGTCCGGCAGACGTGGTGGCCGACGAAAAAAAACGAGAGAGACAAAGAGAGGGGGAAAACGAAACCCCAGAAGAAAAAAGAACCCACGGCAAGAAACGAAAGACCAGCAAGAGGAGGAGGGAGGAGGAGGAGGGAGAAAGAAGAAAAATAAAAGGAGGTAAAAAAAAAAGAAACGGTGGCAAAAAGCAAAGTAGGACCGTCCGGGAGAAAATGGAATGAGGGGGAGGGAGGGAACGGTAGGGTGAGAAGACAATGGGAAGGGTTAGTCGGTAGAACCGCCGAGAGTTAAGCCGGGTCACGGTGCTTATAATTAACGTTAGTTTATTCGGGAACCAGTTCCGCCAAGCACGGGGGACCTCGGAACTCGATAAACTCGGCCCGCGACTGTTTAAGGAGAGGAGAGAATTCGACGGTACGACTTGCCGAGTTTTCGCGACCCAACGTGTAGACGGTGTTCCCTATTGGCCAAATCGCGACTTCGGTGCCTCGTAAAAAGTTGTAACTATTTCCAGAAGAGATTCCGAAACGGCTTCGGGGACATGCCGTAGCACGAAGAACAGAAGAGGTAACGGAGGGAAGGGGAGGAGGAGGAGGAGGAGGAGGAAAAGAGGGTTTTCGGAGGAAAAAGGAAAAAGAGATACGTCGGAGGGAGGTTTAGCCGAAGTCGTTAGGGGATTGTCGAGCATCCTGGATATTGGCCCTGATAATGGGCCATCCTCGTAAACGCTCGTTCACGGTCGCCCCCCCCCCCCCCCCCAACCCCGAAAACCCTCGAGAGCGTTCTTCTTCTTCTTCTTTCCACGAGCATCGGACCTATAACTAGCTAACACGCCCATCCTTCTTAAACCGTCTCGTTAGAGGCGTGACACGGGATAAAGATGTCTTCTGCTGACACGATTAAAACGACACACTGGGTCCGCCTGCACGTGTGCAAGTCCAAAGGGCTGCGCGCCTTCCCTAGATCGTATTTTGACGTGACTAATGCGTTCGAGAGGAAAATTCACGGATTTATCATCGATCCTCGGGAGCGCGAGGGATACCTATGGAAACGGGCCTTGTTACCTCGGTTCTATTATAGATATAGATTTTTTTTATATTTTATTTTTATTGTCACTCTATCACGGTTCGATGATTTGTTTCGTTGGATAATTTGAATGTCGAAGGAAATGTACGATAAAGGAGGATCGGATTGATATGAAAATATGATCTAATTCGTTTCAATTAAAACAGGGTTAAAAAAAGGAAAGCTCTAAAACTCGACGTGGAATTAATTCGGCGGAATACTTCGACCCGTTGTATCGGGAATATAGAATTTAATGAATCGTGCAAATATGTGCCTGCCGTAATCCGTTCGTACAATTTCTTCTCTATTATCCGGTGTTTTATTATATTTTTTTTTGGTTCATACGACGTATATCACACTGGAAAATCGGGCGACTTTATTTTTCAAACTTCGTGACGTTTCGGTGAATTCGATTAATTTCCAATTTTCGACCGTCAACCGGTCGGGTTCGGGACGGTTTTAAAATTGCATGCGGCACGGAAACGCCGCCGCGGCGTCTTCTCCTCCGTGTGTCCGCGGATTAAAATTGTAATCTCGAATTAATCTGGCATTCCCCAGCTTAACGTCAACTAAAACGACAGCCGTGACAGAGTCGAAATTCCATCGCGCGACTTCCATGTATACGTGCACGCGAACATGTATGTACGTACGTACACACATACATATGCAGTCACGTTTGAGTTCGCGACAACACGTATTCGCCCCACCACATTTCCAACGATGAACGTCACATCGTGATCCCTGTTTGATTATTTAAACGATAAAGATCGTCGTCTCGAACGAACGTGTCATTGATCCCTGCGAGTAACGTCAAAATTTCAAAGATGATCAATAAAATCCCATCTAGACGTTTCTTCCGTCGGCAAATCCGACGAACTCTTTCGGAAAATTCATCGTACAGACGGTTGAATATCTGTCGGTGTAATTCGAACGCTATCAGGTATATCTTATTTGGCAAATATGCCGAGCGAACTAAACGCCCGTGTATAGGTACGGCAACGTGAGAAAGTAGTTTGCATCGAGCTCCTTCATTACTTAAGCGACGAAGGCGCCCGTTGTTAAGAGCCAAGGAGGGTGTCTGGTAACCGGTCTATCGTGTTAAACCCATTAACAGGCGAATTACGTATTCCCCTTGTACGTTGCACGACGATAAGCTTCGGTGATGCACCGACCATAACTGAACCGTATATATATCGCTGCGAAACAGGTTAGAATAGCGAGAGTGAAAAGGAAAAGCAGCCTATCATGTTGGATACTATTCAATCCCCCCTGTTTCCTTGTGTACGATGTTAATTAATAATTAAGAATATTGTTAAATAACACTTTTATACGGTAAATATATTCTGGCATTAAGTACGCTATTTGCTTGTTATTAATTCAAACGTTATTCTCTCGTCATTAACGAACATAATCGTGGCGTTAGAAATGTAATTGCGATACACCTGCATTAATTGTAACAAGAATTGCGCTCAAGTAGAAGCTATTGTTGCGGCGAACCCGTTAACATTTTACCGTCCGCGTGCACACACTGCGAGTTTCATTAAACTCGACTTTCCGGCAGTTTCGAAGAAACGATGTGAATTTCCAATGAAAATATCCAGCGAACCGCTTGCGAAAACGTTTCCCTCAAAAACTTAAAAAATTCCATTGAAATTTCTAAAAATTCATTTAAAACATATCACACAGAATAATTACCAAACATTTGCGATACTTCTAAATCAAAGATTAAGCCATATTTTTTCGTTTCTTGCTCACAGAGATATTTCGCAATTTCCCCCAGTTCCAAGGAAACTTTCCAAAGAAAGAAAATCGGCGTATGTGACCCGCGAAAAGAACAAAAGAAGCCGCCCGTCGGAATGTCGTCACGTAACAGATTCGATCGTTTTGAAACCCATTAATGAAACTAGTGGATATTACCCTTTGTAGGTCAGACACCGCGTAAGCCTCATCGACATAGCCAGCCGACCTGAGTAGGTTAACGCACGATTAACCGAGCTGCATACGACACTTTTGCGATAAGTAATTACGTCGAAGTGCCATTTAACTGCGAACTCGCGCGTGGCGGGCCGACGAAAGCGTTTCGTTGGGAAAAGCGGCCCTGATTCTCACCGGGCGATTATACCGAACGATCAATACTCTATCAGAGCGGTTATGGTAACGAGGAATAATTAACGGAATTATTAACATTATTCTAGATATCATTGCGTTTAGGCACTCGTTTATCGCAATCGGTGATCGCACTTATTAGAGTACCGTTAATAAACTACCGACGGATTTAGGATAGTATACATTCATGATAATAATAGGTGATTTAACGACGAACGAAACGTATACTGTCGAAATACTATCGATTTATGACGCCGTGGCGTTCTTTGTATCTCGTTTGCCGGATAACACTCGAGGCGGCTTACAACAAATCGACTGTGATTTCGATAAACACTTACGAAAAAAAACGATTTTTGATTTCGCGACTCAACGCCGGTTTTCGCGGGGCAAAGTGTATAACGGACGGACGTTACGACGGAAGCTTTAAACGGTGCATATTTTTTTTTGGGTGACGTTCGACAAAAAAAATTCTGAAGCGTATCCAATTATCGACGATAGGCAGCGTCAGGGGGGGAAAATAAAATATCACAAGCAAGCGTCTCGACGCGTGACAGGATTCGAGCGACAGATTAAAAAATAAAGAGGGGGTGTCGAAGGGGTGAGCGGGAGGTGGTGGAATCTCGTCGGCGTAAAAGGCTCGCTAATTATCAAAATTTTGCATCCACGCGCTTTTAATTAAATTGCGATTGTCTAATTATAAAAACTATTACTTTATTACGGGGAACGAATGTTGCGTTGCAGCGATGTCGTCGAACAAAGTGGCCATTATATTCAACTGCGTTATAATTAACGATCGCTGTGACGATGAAATACAATTTCCACGGGAAAATTCGCCGCGTTTCCCCCGCGAAGAAGAACACGCCGAACCGGATAATTTAAAATAGACCGACATTAAAACCAACGCCGCGACGGGCACAACCCCAGTTCACCAGCGATCTAAATTCGCTAATTAATCGCCCGACGGAAACTCGTTTCGATCAATTAACGTTTCTCCGTCGTGGCGCGGCGACACGAAACGTATGATCTTTTGAATTCACCGACGAACGTATCGTTTGTCGTAATTGTAAACGATCGACGAACACCCACATACAATACAAGCACACACACACACACACACACACGCACGCTAATACACACCACTTCGACTCACCCTACACGTCGAAAACTACCCCCAGGCTGTCAGAAAAACCTGTAAGAAATATTTCTCCTTCTCAACCCTCTCTGCCATTCGGGACGCATGATTCTTCGGGACTTTAAAGCGGCGGGAATAGTGTGGCAGGATCGGGACTACCGGGGGAAAAAAACTTCATAAATAATCCGTACTGGTTTCGACAGGTCTCGTTGTCGCCCTCCCGTACCGCATTCGTTATCTGCATACCATATTCGGGACAGTTGTGCGGCTGGCTCATTAATAAAGAAAATATTTCGCCAGTGCCATCCGTTGCGACATACGCCCGGTGTTTTATTGAATCACTTATAGCAGTCGATTTTCCCCCCGGGTCATCGTAATTCGGTCGCGAATTGAGAAAAAAAAATCATCCACGGACTGATTAACCGTGAAAAATATATCTATCTTGATTCGCGGAAAAAGATGAATCGAAAGGGAAACGGTGGGAAGTAACGATTCTTTTTCGATTCGACTGGTTTGACTTCGAAAATCGGTGAAAAAGTGTCAGACGCAGTTCATCTCATAATTTCAAAAGCTTCCTCCTCGCTCGGCAAAAGTGTCAACAGAACGATTCCCACAGCGTTGAACGGTTCCCTGTTGCTTTGCCGAGATTCCTTCACTTTCTTTCCCCGCCCCTCTCGAAATGGTAAAAGAATTTCCGGACACACTTCATGGGACATGCCCGCCGTACCCGTGTTGATGTTCTTCAATCGACAAATACACTTTGCTGGCTCATCGACCGATATACATACGATGAAACATTCGTGCAAGTGTATAGTAAAAAGTACTTTCACCGTCGGAATGAAGAATATAATAAAAATATACTCGCTCCCTGTACGATCATATCAAATTAAGGAAGTCAAATACAATTTCCTTAAAAACTCCATTGAACACAGTAAAACATGTCGAAAGAATCAGGATTGTTACACTGTACAGCAATAGACACTTACAAATAAAATTGTAAAGTATATTAATACGAAAGAAAACTATACGTAAATCTGGCTAATTAAAAACGAGTACAAAAAAGTATCGAACGCCTTTAGCATTTTCAGTCGACAGTCGCGAAGTCGACAGCAAAATCGATTCGTCGTTTCCTTCGGCAAACCGATTCGCGTTCGCGGCAAAGAAGTGCGAATCTCCGCGAGAATGGAAGAGGCACCGTTCCGTTTGCGACGAAGTTGTTTGCAAGACGCCATCGGCAGCCTTCTGTCACCCCGTACGTCTGAATCGCGTTACGGATTCTCGAGGTTCGACCGTGAGATTTGCTCATTGCATTTCCCTCTAGCGGCTTGGCTGCCTAATAAATATCTTCCGGGTTCTCAGATCAGCGTAGACCCCGTGAAAGGAAACGGAAACGTGGCGGCGTGACGAAAAATTTTTGTTACGAGCAGATACACACATGTATATGTATATGTATATCGTATTCGAAGAAGGGTGTACGTGTATTTGCGGGAGTTCGGTCGGGAAACTTCTAAATAAGATTTGCCAAGAATTTCACCGTGTTTCCTTCCTTAAACGTATGCGGCATTTTTGTGTATACGATAAGGCCCAGCGGGTTCCGCAAGCAATGGGTACCAACGAAACGCGGATACTTTTTCATGCTGTCAGTGCACGGGCTTTCACCTAAAAATTCGAAACATCTATCCACCCTTCGAGACCTTCTCTGTTACCGTCAATACCGACTCCCCCCCTTTTGCATATACGACGAAACTCCCACGGTGTATAGATCGGTGTTGCAGCCCTTCTCGCCGGGCTTCGCGAGAGAAACTAACACGTACGATTCTCCGATATATGTACGTGTGTACGTGTGCGTAACACAGCGTGGCTCTTCTTCAAACTTCGATCCTCGCGAGTAAAATTTCTACCCCGGCATCGGATAGGAAAAAGAAAGGATCACCGTTTGCCAGAAGACGAACCGAACCGCATTTTCGAAAATTTACTGCGAACGAACAGCTTTGTTAGAAGGGCACGCGATGGACCTCCCGTATATCCGGGATAGTAATGAACGGTTTCAATACAACTCGTTCAATTTCTCGTCCCGTTTTTACATCGCCGCGCGAGTTTCATCGAAACGATTTTTCGGGAAATTTGCCACGAGAAATTCCGAAGAGCCTTAGAAAGGAGGTAACCATTTTCATTCTATTTCCCCCGTAAGACTTTTTATGCTTCTTTCGCATCTGCTTTGTACAGGAAAAATTAATTAATCCGTCCGACAAGCGTAATCGATAGCCCCGAGGTTTAATTCGAACGAAAACGATCCTTACCTAGCCGTGAATCGACCTTCTCGTCTCGTCGTGAAATTAAACATATTTTTCCACCGTTTGAAAATATATGCATACACGTCGAATATTGTTATATAGCGAGAAGAAACGCCGCATCCGAGAGCCGAAATACGCGAATGAGAAGAACTTCTCTATCGCGGAGCGGTTCCAGAGCTTCTCTACCACTACGGTAGAGCTTACCGGCCCCTTCCATACAGCTATTTCAATACCTCCTCCTCTCAGCGAGCTTCATATACACGTACGAACGAACACACGAGTGTCCCGTACACGGACGCGACCTTATACACGCGCGTGCACTTCTTCTTCGGGCTTTGATCCTTCAGTAAATTTCCAACGGTGCGAGATGAAGAAACCAATGGAAAGGAATTCAAGAGAGCCTGTTGAAATTTGTGCCAGGTGAATAAGTATACCTAACTATTTCTAGAAAATTTCATATCTATACGACGTAAGGAATGCCCGTCGATTCCTTGCAAGAAACACAACCGCGATAATAAATATTAATACGTTATCTCGAATCGATAACTACGCTAAACTTATCGAGAGTTTTTATAGAGTTGCTTCGTATACGTTACACGTATTGCAAAATTAAAAAATATTCTCAAAAAAGGCTGAAATCCAAGGATTTTCAAACTTCACTAAAATTTACTTACAATCAATCATCATAACAGGAACAAATGACGTCATAGAAGTACTAAGGGTTACTATTACCTATTTTCGGTACGAATGCGATCCTTCGAAAGCGATTGCACGAAAGACAGTCCTCGCGAGAAATAAAATCGATCGATCCTATCCTATCTATCTTGATTCGGTTTAATCACTGGGAAACAGATAATTCCGCGTTTGCCCGGGAACCCCCGAAGTCCCGATAATACCGAGCCACGATCTCCCTATTTGTAATTCCCTGATAGCTCCAACTCTCCGGCGTACTGACACACATTTACCGAGAAGCTCTTCGATACACGTACTTTAGTCGGAAGGGATATGGGCGAACCGCAAGCTGCTCGATTACGATGCTCGCTATTGGGCTTATGCGCTCAATCATGCTGCAATAATCTTCGGGGGGCTAAGTAGCTTCGTCGGCGAAAGACGTCGGTGTGGAGTTTACAGTTACTGGTAAATTTAACAGGCGGAACGTGTGCCCGCAATTTACGTCGACGTGTTAATCCCCCCCCGTAACCTAATTCTTTTTCCGTTTCGTAAAAAGCATTACGTAACGGAGAACTGAAACGGATCGTGAAATACATACAGGATGTAAGTACCTGAATAATCGATGAATTTTTCCGTTCCACGAATATTTTTATTAAAATAAAAAGAAAAAAGAAACTGTCAAGTAGATTCTAACTGTGACAAAGTGGGTTATCGGTGAAAAATATTATTCCCACGGAACAAACGATCAGATTTGAAAAATATAGGATAGACGAGTATCTTAATGAAAAATTTCATCAAGTTGGAAAGGATCAAATATCACCAATACAGTGGAAACTATAGTAATACGTGTAACTGTAGATGACGATACACGGACAGGGCGTACTTTTGTCTCGCGAAATTTTCTTGTTGGAAATAATATCGCTTGTTCGCGACAGATACACGGGTCTCGGTGACAATGGTCGAACAATAGAGATTATTCGTCGAATGTATATAAATATCTATACATATGTATAGTATACGAGTATATACACGTATATATAGATCCACACGGACGAGGTTTACGGGCTTTAGACGTGTGTCAACAGGCAGGCCCGTGTACCGGCGTACGTTTTCGCGGATCTGGGACATCCGTCAAAAGTGATGACAGCGAGGTGACATTTATCCTCGTAGGTACGTAGAAAATGCATTATACTAAATCGATCGACACGCGATACCGTAACTCGTTAATAGTAGTCGTATCCGCGCACCGATTCCATTCACCAACACCAATCGCCGTCGTCGTCATCGGAATCCAACACACTCGTTATAATGGGATTTACATTACGCATCCACCGGGATAGCCTATGAGTGAAAATTGAACGCATACAGAGAAACGGATCAACAAGTCACCGACGAGAAGGCTTCGATTATTAATCAAGCAAATTGCATTTATAACGACACCGTCGATGATACGATATTCAATTAAATTAATCCCTTATTACGTACAGCTGCGTGCGGCTCTATTACACAATGAAATGAACGATCACTCGATTCGTCAAAACGTCATCGAACAACGGACGTAGAATAATTGTATTCTTTTTCGAATAGAACGCGGGTGGCCTGCCATTCGGACGAACGAATCTCTATAACTAATTAATACAATTCTAGAAATATATATATATACTATTTCCCCTCCGAAAACTCGTCGCTATAATCATAACTCCATCGTATTCTCATCGTCTACGAACATCGTTAATTAGCACGAAGTACGCTCGTCGAATGAAAATACGATTTCTAGCGTTGAATCGGACATTTAAATA
Organism: Mimumesa dahlbomi; assembly: GCA_917499265.3. Lineage (NCBI taxonomy): Eukaryota > Metazoa > Arthropoda > Insecta > Hymenoptera > Crabronidae > Mimumesa > Mimumesa dahlbomi. The sequence continues at coordinate 2,679,221 of OU824114.1, read as the reverse complement.
TCAACGATTATCAAAACTACGTTTAATTAGTCTAGCTTACGGTGAATCCCGTGAAACTCATTTACCGTCAGCCGTCGTGTATTCAACGTTTCGAAACGGTACTCCGGCAACATTCTCAGATGGTTACGAAAAACTAACTCGCCGCTTTCGTATCGTTCCGCTACAATGGTCTAATTAAATTTCATTTATCGTCCAAGTATTCTCGTAACCAAGACGGTGAAAATTTTTCCCTTCGAAACGCTTTTTGATCGTCGAAGATTAGCGCGGAACTTCGGTAGCCCAGTTGAAAATACCGACGGACTGTCTCGATAGAAGCGACAACGTTCGTCGACGTGGGGTATCCTTGCACGACGGAGTCGGCACCGTCGAGCTTTCATACGGTCGTTGCGCGACAACCGCTCGTTAAAGTGGGGTATTGCATTTTATGCGCAACCTCCTGAACCGGCAAGGAGCTTTCGTCGCTACGGAGAGAAACTTGTTACGCCTAGAAATCCAACGGGGGAGTAACTCGCACCGTTAATTACCTGCAGACAGGCCTGACAGCCTGATAGACAGAGGAAAAGAGGAATACGAAAGACAAAGAGAGTGACGGGAATAGAAAAAAGAGAGAAAGAGAGAATGAGAGAGGAAGAGGGGGGAGAGGGATGTGGAACATTCTAGAACCGAGTCCATCTTAATGTCGAAACGTTCTATATAATGTATACACATAGACCCGTAGTTATATACATAGAGCTATGTAAAACGGGTGACGTATAACGTCTTCTTCTTGCACCGAGCAGCTGTTCAAAGTTTTACATAAGCGGCTTTTCATAATAGTATTACTTTCCATCAAAGTCCGCCCGCGGCTCTACTTAATTTCGATTAAAATCGCAAATCGCGATACGAAAAAGTCGCCGGCCCGTTTTCGCCGGCGGTGCTTCTTCCATCGGGACGAACGACTTTTAAAAACCCGTCGAACCCATGCTACCGCGACGGACGTGGTGAACCGCCAACGAACGCGACGAAAATGCGGCGCTTCCGAACGGGGAAAAGATGTCGAGTAATTATGATAATTAGGAACGCCGATTTGTACAACTGGGGTTCGCTATTACTCGGTAATTATCGCGATTTAATCAACACGACCGCGGATCGCACTTTAACGATTCACGATCGAGTGTGTGTGTGTGTGTGTGTGTGTGTTTTTTTTCTCTAATCGTGTTCATCAATCACGGGTGAAAGGTAACGCATCGGAAATGATAGCGTGTTACGTGGTGGGGAAAGGGAAAAATAGAGGGGCGGGAGGGATGGTAGCTCTCGAGTCTCGTGTAACGGCGGACGATGCGAAACGTGAACAAAAATTGATACTAACACGATTACAAATTCACCGGACGGATATTCGTTCGTTCCCCGGTCACGTGCGAATTTCATTCTGGCACAGTTTCTCTCACGGCGGAATTTTTTGTGCAAAATAAAATGAAATAATACTGCGATCCCGCGCCAGGTAGGTGCGGCAACGCGAACGGAACGTGGCGTCGACGAATGCCGACAAGCCTAATTGCGGTACGTGTCGGCCGTGTGTCGGCCATTTAAGTCTCACGGTTTCGACGGGCGCACCGTTTCCAATCAGTAGTGTGCGGCAACTTTTCAAATTACATCGACTCACAGGGTGCGGGAATAACTTCCCCGAGATTGCGTCGTCCGGGTGGCGAAAGTTGTGTTAGACTTGCCCCTCGCTTTCTCTCTCTCCCTCTTTCTCTCTATTTCTGTCTGCTGAACGAGCCGATAAAGTCCAACTGATCTGCGTTCGAGAATATTTGGGAAAATACTTTCAATCCACCGTTTCACGCATTACCGACGATGATAAGTTGTTAATGATCGAGGACGTTTTAGACGCGGAATCCGAAACCGAATAGAATAGTGGAAGATTCAGGTTGATATCTAAAAATGTTCGGAAACGGCCAGCGAACTCCGAAAATCGCGAAAAATCGTCAAATTATGACAGTTTTTTGGTCGGCATTCGCTCAATTCTTGAGATAGCGAGCTGAAACTGGTACCATTGTTTTAGTTAGGAAATTCTACGCCAGAACAATGTATAATAGTTGTACTTTTCGAAAATTTAATTTTTCACAAAAATCTGAAGGGGGTAGGTCAGGATTTTTTGCGATTTTCGTAAATCGCGTGCCATTTCTACAATTTTTGAGATATTTAAATGATCCTGGTCGTTTTGGACGCGGAATCCGAAGCCGAATAAGCCAGTGAAAGAATCATTTCAATAGCTCAAAAATTGTGGAAATGGCGAGCGATTTACGAAAATCGCAAAAAATCCTGACCTACCCCCTTCAGATTTTTGCGAAAAATTAAATTTTCGAAAAGTACAACTATTATACATTGTTCTGGCGTAGAATTTCCTAACTAAAACAATGGTACCAGTTTCAGATCGCTATCTCAAAAATTGAGCGAATGCCGACCAAAAAACTGTCATAATTTGACGATTTTTCACGATTTTCGTAAATCGCTCGTCATTTTCGTAATTTTTGAGATATTTAAATGATCCTGGACGTTTTGGACACAGAATCCGAAGCCGAATAAGATAGTGAAAGAATCAGATCGATATCTAAAAATTTGCGGATATGACGAAAGGATTACGAAAATCGCGAAAAAGCGTCAAATTCAAGCAGTTTTTCGTTCAGCATTCGCCCAATTGTTGAGATAGCGATCTAAAACTGGTACCATTGATTTAGTTAGGAAATTCTACGCCAGATCAACATATAATAGTTGTACTTTTCGAAAATTTAATTTTTCGCCAAAATCTGAAGGGGGTAGGTCAGGATTTTTTGCGCTTTTCGTAAATCGCGTGCCATTTCTACAATTTTTGAGATATTTAAATGATCCTGGTCGTTTTGGACGCGGAATCCGAAGCCGAATAAGCCAGTGAAAGAATCATTTCAATAGCTCAAAAATTGTGGAAATGGCGAGCGAGTTACGAAAATCGCAAAAAATCCTGACCTACCCCCTTCAGATTTTTGCGAAAAATTAAATTTTCGAAAAGTACAACTATTATATATTGATCTGGCGTAGAATTTCCTAACTAAAACAATGGTACCAGTTTCAGATCGCTATCTCAAAAATTGAGCGAATGCCGAACGAAAAACTACATCGCGAAGATACAAGCCTCCTTTCTCTAAGCTTACCGCGTAAACCCACATACACACATATTTGTATAGAAGGGTATACACACATATACGTGGGAAAAGAAGAGTATATGGGTGCGTGCACGCCGTACGTGAAGAAAATTCCCATCGGTACCGGGGCAAATCGATTCGGGGTACATTTGGCAAGGAAATCGGATTTCCAATAACGATGAGACACTGATTATCATGCGATTGCCACCTTGCCGATCCACTCGAATCGAAAAGAAAGAGACGGCCGATCGAACGTCCGAAAAGTATCTCCGGTCGGCCGAGATTGCGACCGTCTTCGAGTTTCTCCGTGAAAATCCATAAAATATTTTCTTCGAGACTTCCCTCGGTTTCTGTCGTTATTACCTCATTATTATCGTCGGAGTTTAAATCGATCTCGACTGTCAATTCGAAGTCCGGAATGAATCGTGGGATGATGCTGATAGTTTGTCAGCGTCGATTTCGTCTCGGTCAGTGGTCCCTGGGAAATAATAATATCTTTGGCCGTGTTTCCGCGACGGGGTGAAATTGTCTTTAAAATTCTTTAAAAACGTTTGCCAGGAAGTTGCATGATATCCCGACCGACTTAAATCGTCGCAAAATGACAAGTTACTGTCTTATAGCTCTACGTTATCTCGACCGGTATCTTAGCGGAATATATACCGGGGATCGCTATAAAGAAAAAAGATTGCTTGTAAAGCTTTCGAGAGAGATCTGATAAATCACCTCGTAATCCGTGCATCGAACCGCGGGGAAGAAGAAACGACTTTTTAACCAGATTTAATCAAGCTTTATACTCTATCACGATACTTCCACTTGTTTTCCAAACACACAGACAATCTTATGAATATTATACATATTTTTTACCTTTCTACCCTTGGAATCTCTTTGACATATATGTATAGGTATATGTATACAATATAGGTCTCCCATTACACGGGGTCACGTAAGGGTAATAACACTAAACGCGGTAGTATTTTTCCCGCGATTCTGGTAATTGTGCAATTAAAGCCCGCGTTCACGGGGGGAGGCTTTATTATCAATGTACATTCACTTTCGCCCTGAACGAGGTCGAACGCGTACCTCTCTTGTTTTCCCCGCCCTTGCGGCACAACCCTTTCCAACGTAAGAACACTTAATTTTATTCACTCCTATCCCCGTGAACGCCTACTTGTCACGTACCACTCCGGGGGACCGAAGGACCTACATTCCCCGGGTTCGACTCCCGGGATGCTGAAACTTCGGCACCTGCCCCGTCGACGACGACGACGACGACGAATCGTGTCAGGTAGAAGAGAAACGGCCAACGATCCTAGCTTGAAAATATAGAAACGTAGAAATCGATAGGGAACGGTCGACAGAAACGAACGGAAATTATAAGAAGTTCGCCGCGTCGTGCCAGTTTTCCAAACACGTTTACCGGCACCTCGACGAGACACCCTCGATACTCTGAGAAGGATGATAGCGACGAAGAGGATAAGAAAGGGAAAGAGGACGAAAAAAAAGTAGACAGAAACTTAGAAACGATCGCTTTGTGGGACTTTCGTTCGCGCGGTATCGCTCCGCGATTAAGAGGACACGTTGAAACTTCAAAAGCTCGTTTGATCGATTTCCCGACGTGGATAAAGAAGGTACAGGTCGCGGTTGTTCCTCGCGATGAAAAGGTGGAGGACCCACTCGCGCGAGTGAAAGTCTCAGGGCCGTAAGAGCGATTTTTAAGAATGACATACGGAAATATATTGGTTTCGCGTGACGACCTCGGTTCCCCTCGGCGCTTGCCATCCCGCCGCCGTGTTTACGCCCCAGCAGTCAAGGGTTAAAGCGTCCCGAGGGATGGGTCTCAGTCGTCGGATCCACGGTGGAAAAGGCGAGAGAAAACCTGACGGAAAAAGGTAAGAAGCGGAGACCGCGAGAGGAGAGAAAGGATACGGTGCCAGGATGGTACAGAATCCTCGGTCGAATGCAGGTGAACTTTCTTTTTTTTTCTTTCTTTTTTTTCACCGTGCCTTCACCACCGGAGCATATTTTATTCATGCTAGTTCACCTATACATAGATATACGGCGGCCCCGGGACCGACTATCAGGCATCCGCCAATTGAATCGGCGTTGATTCCCGGCCGACTGTTCCGAACAATCGGAACTTGGTGAAAATTCTGCGTCTGACGGGGAAACGATATACGACGGTAACGAGAGTCGCGTATTATTCTATGTACGTACATACATTGTATAATACATACGTACATACAACGTATGTATGTATGTAACACCTAGATCATACGACGCCGGCAATCGTAACGAAACTTCCGAGTGCCTACGAGAAGATAAACCAACGACGCAACGAATCGTTCCAATAATTTACCATCATCCCCACCCCCTATCCCCCTCTTCCCACAGAACAAGTAGAAAATACCGAATCGCGTAGTCTCCGAGAAACAGTCGGACAAAAATATAGTCCTTCCAATCGAGTCCTCGGAATGAAAACAACGCCAGATAAAACCTACGAGGTGAAGAGGGGAGAGAGCGCCCTTTTCGATAGGTTTTTGTAGAAAACGCGCAGCTACAACGCTGCAACTTTGCCGCGCCGCGCAGCGCCGTGACGTGGTCATAAATAACACCGAAATAGCGTGTCCAACGTCCGACCAATAAATCTAGATATAACCCAGGGAGGATAAAATAAAGTTATGGGCCCGCTTCATGCACTGATACAAACCGATAGTTTACCCCCGCGCTTTGACTGCTACAAGTAGTCACTTCGCCCTGCGGGTATTCTCTCTCTTTCTTTCCTTCCTTCCTTCCTTCTTCGCGTTTCCCTTCTCTCGTCCTTGCGGAAAACTCCGAACAGCCCTTCGACCCTCTTTACACCCGCCCTTTCAACCCCTCCATCCGTTCCACCGTACAACGATATACCAAACGCCCCCGTAACGGTTCCCCATACCCACCTTTCAACCCCCTAACCCCCACCCTCGACACCCCTCATCGCTTCACGACGTAGTACATCGTGCAGTCTGTATACGAAAATGTATTATTACGTTGACACGTACACAAACTCGATTTCGCGAAAACCCAGACACGTAACTTCGTGATACATAGCCGACGACACGCGCGACGTACAGGTACTACACACTTACACACGTACATACGTATGTAGGTACCAAGCCACCATCTCTATGTACCCACCACGAGCTTTATGTAGATACACGCGTGGGTGCTTACTTGGTGCGCACCCACCTCTCTAAGCCACTTCGAGAGGTCTCCCCCTCCCCCCTCGCTCACCCGTGTTTACGTGAAAACGCCGCGAACGTCGGTTCGTGCTTGTTGTCACGGAAGGCGGCGAGGATGAAAGAAGGAGATAGAACGGAAGCGAAGATCGAAACGCTCGGGGTGCCGCGTACGGGATCTGGTTAGTTTTTTTTGTATTTTTTTTTTTTTTTTGAACCACCGACGGTGGAGATCTTTCTCCGTGGTTTGATCGCGAATATTCTTTTCGTTTGTGATTTCCTAGAAACCGATGGATAGAAGAAATGTGTGTATCGCTGATTTAATCGCCTGAAAATACCCAACACTGATTTCTGTAATTAATAATCCACAGGTGCGTGTATGCGTTTGTTACGTAAGAGGTCCAGTAATCTTTTTTGTCGAGCTATTTGCATTGAGATTCGATTTGTTTTTTATGAAAACTATTTCAATGTGAAACCGGAAATCTCGTGATGGGAAACAAGAGGAGAACTTAAATGAATCTCTATGGAAACGAATGTTCAAAGGTGAACACGCGATACCATTTTTTTGTTTTAAATAATATACTCGCTATACGCTCGGATACTTGTAAATACGGGGAGAAATTGAAAGAACAGAATTAATGTGTACGTGCGTTTGGTTATCGACTAACGGCAGTATGCGCATTTATTTCAATTGTTTACACCGGGACGTATGAATTGCATACGTTTAAACAGAAAAATGGATTCCACGCGGTTTGAATGATGCCGTAACAAACATGTACAGGGCTCGCGAGTTCCGTGTAAATCAGTTCGGCGTACACCATTACGCACTTGGCCTGTGTTTACGGATCGTACGTGAAAACGCTGTGCAAGTCCATTTCGTGTTCGAAAGATACGAGTGGCATAAAATGAATGTATCGCGGATGCTTCGTAACTAATTAAAGAGTTGTACGTTACACGAACGTACAACACGCCGTACCGTCTGAAATAACATGTGAAAAATACATGTACAGGGTGGATAGGGGGAAACGAGGATTCGCATAAATTCGTCATAACGAAGGGAACGCGATATCGCAGGTAGTTTCGATGGAAAAAAGTGTAATTCTAATTAAAGAAGACAAATTACAATTTGAACATGCTTAACACGTCGGTTGAAAATTTTTTGCCAAACAATCGTCGCGTGAAAATTCATTCCCTCCGCCCCCCCCCCTCTCGCGATACGAACTTTCACGAACGTTCGCTAGAAAATACGAGTCCCTTGTCTCCATTCGAATTTGAACCGGATGAAAATTTCAGATTGAATTTCAAACAAAAAACAAATACTCCCGGATGTGTTGGCGGTATTACACAAAAGGAACAAATCGCCGCTGCAGAGAAAATTGAACGCGTGACTTATTTCAATAAAATTTTAATAAAACAAAATACCCGAAACCGATAGACACGAAAACCCGCGGTTTTCACATCCGTTCGTGTTACATCGATACGAGAATTAATTAAATCATCAAGAAACTCTCGTCTCCCACGTGGCATAATCCGATCGTCTCCGCGTTAATAAAACGCCGCAGCATCGAGCTATAGAATTTATTTCGAATATCCGAAAGAAACAAAAACGTACGCCAAAAAAAAGAAAAAGTCCCCGATCGATCCGCTTTATCCGCGATTCAACGATCACCGAACTAAAATGGCTCCTTAGCAATTTCTCATAACCATTGTTCCGGCGATCCCGATAAAATATCGACGATAAGATATTTGCTTGTGTAAAAGCGAATCATTTTCGTTCGACGATAAAATTGTGATATCCCCCGATTATTTGTAACACGCCCACCGGGCAAAGAACAAAAAAAAAAAAAACATAAAAGAGGACCGTTGCGAGAAGGAAATCCCTGCCACGAATTCCTTCCTCGGCCACGATTTGCGGGCAAGTTTCTTGACGCGGCGAGAAAACGCTGCGGTGACTTCCCAGTGCGGTCTCTCTTCCTCCGGGACGGTATAGTCGTAAAACGTCAAATTATCGAACCGAGTTCCAGTCGGTCTTTCACGTCGAACAACTTCCAAGCGTCTCCCGGGTGGCCACAATTTCTTCCTGTCGCGTGGATGCGTTCTCCACGCTTCCTCGACGCTTCTCCTCCCAGAGGGTACGCAGTTTATCGCGATTCGCGATTCTTTCTCTTCGTTTTCCCGCCCCCCCCCCCGTCTAGAGCTCGTTACGTATGTACAAATTTCGACGGAAGCGAAATCATCGCCGCCGAGAAGAGCGTGAAAATCGGTCACGCCTCGTCTGACATCGGCTTCACAAACGCTCGATTGCGCTGGCAATCATTCGAATCGAACTTCGTTTCTTCGTCGACGAGTTCCCCGTCATCGACGGGGGGGACGAAGATACGTGGAGAAAAAAAGACTCGTGTGTTTTATATCGGGGGAATATAACTAGCACTGTTGGGGGGAAAGTGCCTGGGTCTGATTCATTGTCCCACTTACGAAGTTAGCCCTAAAAATTCTCGTATATCAAAACGGAAGTTTCTTCCGTCCTCCGGAAGTAAGTATGTGCCGGGAGGATACGATGTCGCGTGTACGGTGAATTTCGTACGCTCCACGTGGAGGATATTATGCCCGGTAATGCCGCGAAGATGGACAAGAAATTTAATTGCTATCGGCAAGTAATCCGATCGAGAGTAAAAACGATCCTGCGATTCACGTAGTCCGGATGTAATTCCGAGAAACTCTAGGGAAAGATAAATATCGGGTTGGAGAGAAAGTGGAAAAAAATGAAATTGTGTTGGTCTGGTTGGAAAGTGTGTATGTATGTAAATACATTTAATACGTTCCACGATTCGAGAATTAGCACCGTTCATTTCACGGTATCATGGTATTCGTCGTCGCGACGCACGACGCCTCAATCTGTGACTCGATTCGCGACGACCCGACTTTTTCCACATCGTGGAAGTAGTAAACAAGGTCGTCGTAATTAAATTTTTGTCCCTACCCGTTTCCTTTTTTTTTATCTCCTTTTCCTTCATCTGGTCGGGCGAGGGCGAGGTTGCGCAATTAGTGCCGCTATAAGGCTGCGAGATACCCTCTTCCACCCACACACAGACACACACACACATAGACAGAAAAATACACAAAGACACCATATCCTACCGACACGTGCTGGCGAATTTTTTTCTCTGAAATTCTCGTACCCACCATGATTTCGCGGGATGATATTTTTTTTACTCCCTTTTTATACGGATCACCGCTTAATACACCGTTTTAATTGACCCTCCCCTATCGACGAGCGGCAGACACTTTTTAAAAAGACCGGCGAACCGACGAACACGATATCATCGAGCCACACGTTTCGAATTTCAATGACCCCGCGGTAGGAAAAATAGGGGAAAAACATTGCATAATTCGAACATCGCTGTAAAGTAACATGACACGACGGCGTCGACGGCGGCGGCTAACGTCGACGGTGGTGGCCGTATGTTACGCGAAAAACAGATGTCGGTTGTGTTTCGATACGTGCCGGTCATACCGAAACAACGAGTAATTAATGCAATTACTCTGAAATTACGATAGCTAACGCAATTATACTCTCGGACTCATCCTGATTATCGGAAACAAATGTCTGTATGTATATGTGTATGTATTTACGTATACAAACCGTAGAAGCATCTACGTAACGATACGGCGAAAATAGTACCGGTTACTAACGAAAAATCGATTACCGATCGGCGCAAAGCCGACGTGTTTATTTGTTCCGAATATCCGCGGCGCGGCTGTTAAAAAAGAAACGAAGGAAAAGTCGCGAATGGAAGAATAATAATATCGAGAAACGTGACGATTTTCATTCGTCGACAAACAAAATGGACTCGCGTGTCGCCGCTCGGCAGCTCCATTATGCTGCCGGTTAACAACTGTGCCCGCGTGATACAATTGACACAACATCATGCTTTCCGTAGAAGTTAAAGGGTTACGCAATATCCGGCGCTATCGATCGGAATTATAATGAGAGGCTTGCGTATATTCCGTATGAATAGAGTATACAGGGGACATTGATTCGGTCGCGGTGTTTGCTAAAATCAACAACGAACAATTGTAAAGCTCTCGACAACGCGGTTACGACCTTCTCTTAATTACAACCCGGCAACGGATGGAGGTCTACGATCGTGTCGATCGTGATTACGATATTCACCGTTGTACGATTTATACGATTAATGAATGTACATACAAACATACATGGAAAATGAAATAATTCTTACGAAGTGTAACGGACTAGTCGCACGACGCGATGATTCACGTCGAGTAACGGTGACAAACGTCGAAGGAAATCACGTACTTGTCCGGCATCGAGATTCGATTAATCGAAATGAGGCGGAATCGTAAACTATAAAATCGACGACGCGCGATCGTTCACCGAGTCACGCATACAAATCGGTTAATGTCCGTGTCGAACGACAGATGATAGGAAGCGGAAGAACAACAAAAAAAAAGAGAAAAAGGAAAGAAAAAAACAAGAACGATGAAAGAGGTAGTAAGGATACACCGCCTCGAAATCATCGGGTCGAAGTTTTCCCTGGCAGAAGGAAAGCGAGTTGACTTTATCGAATCCGTCGTAAGCAAATTTATAACGAGATTTCAGGTTCCCGTTAACGAGCTTCAAAGTCGACGGGAAAGGGACGCGCGGGGGAGACGTGGAAATACAGAATAATCGTGTTCCACGGGGCAACTTTCATAACGAAAGATTATTTATAAACGATTGCAAGCGGGTGCCTTTTGAGCTTGGGAAAATAACGGCATCGATCGTGAAATATTATCGTACGAAGATTCCCCCGATGAGGAGAGGAAAGTGGATCTCTCACGTAAGACTTTCCCCGGTTAAACCGAGCGCCGTAGTTTAATATGGGCTGCAGGTTATTTGTAATTCAGAACGCAGCTCACCGGATGCAATTAATTGCGTCGTTGCGCATGTCGTGTCTTTACTGGCAACTAATTAAAAACTTTTCCGCTATTTATTTTTCCAATTAATAAACTTCAGCCCGTTAACCTTATTTTTTAATTAAGTTTAATCAAAGGACACGCGTATATATATATATATATATATAGTATATGTATAGTATGTATACACTAACCGGACGATAAAACGTTTCGCGGTAATTACGAATGCCTGAATGCGAATGCGGTTAGATAAATTTCGCCGTAACGTTCGCCATACTTTTACCGCGGTGATCTTGTATTAACATATCACCCTGGGATTAGCTGTGTCCTCTTAATTCGGGGGAACAGGTTTAAGCTTGGCAGTTGCGGTTAATAATAAAGCTCGTGGCGTAATGCCAAATGTAACGATATCGTAGGTGCACGCACCTCTGTCGTAAAACAGAGCTTACACGAAACAGCGTCAACTTTATGACCTTCTAAAGCGTTTATTATGAAACACGAATACATACCACGGGAAGCTATGCAAATCAAATCACTCAATTTCCTTCGGATCTTCGTTGCTTTTTTATTCTCGTAAAAAACCTTAGGTAGAACTACCGTGACTCGTATATATTAAACGAAATTACTTTATAGAATTAATCTTTAATATATTTCAATAAAATTCATGAACAAAGTTTCGCGAATGTCAGAAAGTGATTCTAAAATTCGAGTGTATTAGGCACGCGTGTTTGGAACGATGAAAAATTAATAATAAACATCGATTCCCGAATTCGGCAAGCGATTGAAGTTGATTACCAGTTATCGACGACACCGTAACGGCATCCGACGTGACGGCTAATTATTGGATCAACGTGTCCCTTTATACATCCGCGTAAATCCGCAGTTACAGTTAATAATAAAGTTTCTGGCGCAATGCCAAACCTGATACGCGGTGCCTGTAATGCATATGCCATAACGCGTAGCTACCTGATACGTTTCGTCGAAGGCATCGCTATTGGGATCACAGAGTAACGTGTTACCAAAAGCTGCGCCCCGCGATTTATGTTACCGGCAACTTTACGCTTGTAATAGATGAGTTTAAACGTTTCCTGACGTACATACATACACACACACACGAACTTCGGTTTCTCCCGTCTGTTTACCGAATATTATTTCGCGGAAAGTTCGCGAAGGATGCGAACTAAAATTTCCCAACGGGAGATTATACGCACCGCGGTTTTCAACGTGTATCTACGATTAATTCCATTCGATAATAATATATTTGAAGAGATATTTACATCGAGCGGAGAATCAAATAGAAAATGCCGACTTTTTGCGAACGGATAACGAGGGAACAGGTCGATGACGATTACAAACACCTTCGAGTTGGAACGTTTCTCATCTTCCACGGCCGTGTAAAAAAAATAACGTTCCCCTTTTTGCGGGGGAGAAAAAAGGAGAGATTCTAAATCCGCAAATTTATTTTCCCCTTTTCGGGACGCCCTTCCCTGCGTCGCACCTAACATTTCTCGACAACGTTTTCACGACTTGAACCTCCCGATGAAGTCTGCTTCAACCCCGGCAATTAACACCGTTTCCGTTGCACCGGCTCTCCGACACGCTTGAATAGACGCCGCTATAGCTTTGAAATTGAAGCGACTGCGCGACGACAGACGTTTCGTTCGTTCCCCGTTTGCCGCTTAAGATGTATATATGTATACATACATTAAAACGACGATCCCGCCATCCGCGTATTTTCTCTTTCACCTTCGCCCCCTCACTCTCTCTTTTCACACCGCGTTCGACATCGTTTCGGCGTTTCGTTCGCACGTCGGGACAGGGAGAGCGAAGAGAGAGGAAAGATAGAGAAAAAAAGAGAGAATAGAGTAAAGAGAGAGAGAGAGAGAAAGGAAAAGCGACGGTGTACGCGAAATAACACGCGCATCGTTAGTGAAACGCGACGATGGAAAAGACCGTCAAGAAGACGAGACCGTCACAGCGATGCCGGAATACCCGACGCCCCCGTCTACCCGACGCAATGTCTAATATTCCGATACGAAATATGTATCCCGAATTGAACACCGACCAACGTTACATCGCGCGAACGTTGAAATAACGACCCGTGTAACTTTTCCCCGTCGTTTCGACGGGCAACCAAACGTGAAACGTTATCCGTTAGAGTCTCGGGGAACCGTTCTAAAAGTATCGACGGACCTGCGGGGGAACCCTGTTCACCGTCGATAACGCCGAAATTTCGCCAAAAACCGGAGAGCGGATCGTTATTCGGCCGCACGCCTCAATTAACACCGACGAAACAAGCGAACGAACGTCTCGCAGCAAACAGAAATCCAACAGGAGGGAGAGGGAGAGAGGGACAGGGAGAGGGGAACAACTCCCGACGAAGACTAGCGCGCAAATATTATTTTACCTGCGAAACGCCCGCGTGTTTATGTACTTAACATTACTACCACCATGGTGGGAGTGTGGGGGGGGGGGGGGGAGGTACGCAAATACCTGGTGGCCCGGGCCAACGCTCGATTCCAAACGGAAATATGAAAACTTCCCGGCAAACAGCCGCGCCGCCCGGAAACTGTGCGCGTCGTCGTTCCGATCGAAGATCCCTTCGTCGTCGATCCACCGAAAAATAAATATCCTCTGAAAACCATCTCTACCACCGTCACCCGCGACTTTTCCCTCATCTTTACGACCATCTCTCGGTGAACCAGCTGGAAAGGAGCAAAGGTATTAGAATAAGCCGTGCCCTCGGTGTATCGTCGTCGGACCTCGAACAGAGGATGAAGCCAGGAGGATGCTGGATGATTGGATGAGATGGTTAGGGGTGGTATGGGGTTGGAGAAGGGGGGTGGGGGGGAAGGGATTCACAAAGGAGACAGGTGTCAACAGGATTCCGCGACAAGGCGACGTGGGCACGCACACGTGTTAACTATCCGCATACAATACGGATGACACGAGATACGGAGGGGAACTTAGTTGCACGTGGTGCGTGTATATATATACGTGACAAGACGTGGGATTGCGGGAGATGGATGCACCGATGTCGTAACACCCGCGATTCGAATTCGCTTTTCAATGAGCGCCAATATAAAGCCGGCTCCGTTTCTGAGGGGAAAAGGGAAAGAGATAGATAGATAGTGATAGAGAGAGAGAGAGAGAGAGAGAGAGAGAGAACAGGGTGACGAGGGGGTGGTGGCTCTCGCATTCTCAGCCGTAACGTTGGAGCACCTAGGCTCGCCTTTATATACGCAGAGGAGCAGAAAACAGAACGGTAGCTCATTAGCGGTAACAGGCAGCCGAGCAAGAGAGGAAGCTCGTTATCCATGGATACACAAACCCGGTACGTATGTACGTACCTCCTTCGTAATCCGTACAGCTACGGACCGAGCTGCATACCCTGGCTGTTTCGTACCCTCTCTTCCTTTTCCTTTTCCTCCGGTTCTTCATACGTAACGTAGTTTCTGTCTACTCTTTCTTCCTCCCCACACCGGCTTCTCGTTTCTTCTATCTATGATTTTTCGCCCGGTTTTACTATACGTAGGTACATAGATGTATGTATCTTCGTAACGCGGCTTCTACTTTCGTCTATTTTCGTCGACCCAACGGTACCGTCTGCTATCGTAAGTATTCGAAGGTATCTCTATGGGTTTTAAACACGTTCGAGAGCAACGTTAAAGACTTACATCGACCATTGGACACCTTTCATCAGCGTTTTATCGAAGCGAAAGATGAAACGGAAATTGTAGGGGTTACTTTGTACTTCGCGTCGTTGTGTCTGTTTTTATTTCGTCTTTAATTCTATTGGCGTTTTTCCTGTCTGTTTCTCAGTCTTTTTGTCTACGTCGGAATATTTTATTCCTTGCCTTTTCTACGTGTCTATCCGGCGAACTAGCAGCCGCTTCTTTAATTACCTTCGTATCGGCGTGCAATTTATTTCAACCACGAAAGTACCCACCTCGTCGAGTTGCCCCGTCTCTTCATCAATACCGGATCGTAAATCGATCGAGAACCCACCGCGGGGAGAAAGTACGTGCTCATTTTGTAATTCGCGACTTCCGTCTGATTGCCTTGCCTCGGCTTTGTATCCCTACCATCGTGCTTTAACGCTCGTACAGCGGCGTTCACTTCTAAATGGCTATCTATCCGTCTCCGCCATCCCGCCGCGTACAATTCCGCACGGGATAATTAAAATCTATTTTACTCCCGAGTAATTTACTAACAACCCCTCCCCCCCCAGTCTCTGAATAACGACTGATGTAACGGGAAATTTCTTTCGGGATAATCGCTCGCTTCGCGTCGCTCGGTTTCTATCTATCCCGCTTTATACATATGTATATGTATATGTATACTCTATAACCTTTGTCAGTGTGTATGTACATACAATAGCTTCGTCTGATTAAATCGGGAAAATCTACCGCGCGGAAAAACTATCGACGTTCGATCCAGAGAATCACTCGATCAGTTTCCAACGTTTCGATTGCCATCGGATGAATGACGGATTAAAAAACTGTGGCTTGTCATATTGTCACGGAACAAAATGCGCACGCGCGCGCTCGCGCGTGGTATTCAAGTGTGTATTAAGCAGGAAAACCATTGGGCTCCGGTCGAATGGGTTACTGTCACCGCCCACTGACGTAACACGAAGCTACCGTAACCCGAGGAATGCTCGTTCCCAGTAATGCAATAACTGTGGCATCACGACGGCAGGATACCACGAACGGCTGGCATTCAGATTGGTCGCCAACTCCGACCAGCAAACTCGAAAGCATTTGCGCAAGATCGATCGACGAGCAACGGTGAAAAAGTACCGCCAATTAAAAAATACCTCGGTTTGCACTTATCTTTCTGTGTGTTGCGTGGCGTGGTGAAAGAAAGAACGCAAAAAAAAATCAATTGGAAGTCATGATAGTATCCTTTTTACCCGGGTTTCATCGCGATGAACGCGGGAGAATCATGAAAAACGGAACGAAATTTCTTTCCTAGAAACGCGTATTATATTAGCGTTGGGTTTGAATGTATACTTTTGGAAAATGGTGATAAAAAAGCTCTGAAAAGGTGAAATAAACATGGACTAATTTCTTTCAAGGTCCCACCAGATTTTCCCTCTTAGGTGAACTCACGGTAAATTTCCTTCGCACGTGTTCCAGGGATACCGTGGTCGATGAAATATCTGCTCGGTTAGCGCACTCTAAAAAATATTCAAAAAGTAGACCAAACAAGAGGGTAATCCGCTCAGCTGGCTTTCACCCTCGCCCACGTTGTTTTTCCACAAACTTAAGCGGGTTTTACTGCTAATAAAAAACTATGTAATTTTTATCGAACCCCCGATTCCTGCGTTATCTATTTTTCGATAAAATTCCGCAACGTTCGTGGCCGAAATTACGAAAAAAAAATGGTAAAAAAAGAACGAAGAACGCTTCCCACGTGGCGATCTGATCGGAATTATATTAACACGCTAACAGAATATTCCCCGGTAGGTAAATTAAAAAATAACAGAACTAATAACTGATACGAGCGCGCAGAGTAAACACGTACAAAATTTTCCACCCGTTCGAAAACGGTAACCGTTGGTATATATTCAAGTTTTCAACCCGTAATTTAAATAACCCATTAAAGAATAAAATCGAACACGGCATAATTCGCTGAATCGACGACTTTTGTTCTTTCGTCCCTCCATTATTCAAACTCGGCGGGACTTTGCCGGGTGAAATAGAAAAAGAATCGAACAAAAAAAATAGGAAGAGAGAGAGAGAGAGAGAGAGAGAGAGAGAGAGAGAGAGAGAGAGAAGTGGGAAAACGAATTCACCAAACGTTACGTACTTTCTGGTAATACCTCCGGAATGGTACGAGATTTTCCCTTCTTATTTGCCCGGCATTTCGTCGGCCCGAATATACAGTTGCCGATGAATTATACACCGACGCAAAGGGTTTGGCCGTGACTTTAAAAAATAGCGAAAGACGAGAACGGAGACTTTTACGCGAGCCGCACCGTGAACCCCTTGAAACTCTCCCACCGAAACTTTTATATTTATCGTCGGTACGCGGAATTTAACCGGCTCGGAAATCGCGACGTAGATCAGCCGAAGCGTATGATCGTTGATGCAGAGGCTGGCTCAGTACACTGGATACTTTATTTCAATGTTCAAACGTAAAAGGAGTAGTATACAAAAGAATATATATTATATAAAGAGAGTATATATATATATAAAACAAAGCTATACCGGTGGGATACCGACCCGGAATAAATATACCGTCAACGGTTTTCGGTACGTTTATACTGCGACGCCCGGTCCATTATAACGAATCCGGCTGGATAGGCCACTCGAAAATTGTTCGGGCTGAAATCAGAAAAATTTCGGCCGCCGTCGCGGCGCAAAATCATTCGCGGTCCACCGACGGAACGACGTTCCTCCACGGATATCGTTATTTCGACGGCAAGAATATCGCGGAATAAAAATACCTGAGTAGAGTGATTCATTAAAAAAAGATGAGTCGATGACGATGAAGGGAGGAAGAAAGAGACAGTGGGAGAAATGTAAATTGTGAATCGAATGAATATGAATATCTAATGTGCCGGCATTTATAAATAATTCATACCAGCAGAGATGAGGATAACGAATGACGTGACTAACTGTCGTGGTATCAATCCCCCTCCCTGCTCGTTTTTCTTTATGAATCTAACGTAACCCTATTTTCTCAAAAACAAGATTTTTTCAGTAAGCAAATGATAGTAATTCTAAAGTAGATTTTCTAGCCGTCGAAATCGAATGTTTTTCTTAAATTCCGCGGTGGAAAGACCTGCTCGTACGTTTCTCCTCGAGAATTTACCCGTGCGACACCGAACGTCGTCGTTTTCCCGAAAATTCAACGTTCCCGACGTAAATCTCTCTAGCCGGGAGCCCTAACGGTAATAATTGACTGATCGATCTTAATTGATCAATTTATCGGGGCCAGACGGAAGGAAGTCTCCGCGGAGCATGGACCGATATAACGTGATATTAGGATAATTAGTAGCGGTATAACCTAAGATACCAATTATCGAAACGCGGCGTAATCCTCCCGTTGGTTAGCACAATAGCACCAGAGCGGTTTGATTAACCGCACGTCAATACATACACGAACGTAGAAGGATCGCTCTACCCTTAAGTGGTATTCTCGTGTACGGCTACCCGGTTATAATTGAATCCGTCGAGGAAGCCAGATCTGATACCTTCAGGAGTGATTATCCGAACGACAGGACGACCGCGATTTCCTATTTACAATTATCCGAAGGATATTTCCGTACCGGGTTTACTTTATCCGGACGTATTAAAATAACCGATCGGTTATGTATGTATATGTATATTATTGTTTCAACAAAACGGCACGTCGATAAACGTGAAACCTATAATCGTAATATCTACCTCAAAGAAATGATTTCCAGTAAAAGGTGATATTTCTCGTAAAAGGAGTTCAAATAAAATTTTGCGAATAAAAAATTTTACGGCGACATGTATCAGCTTGACCTTTTTCACGATATGATTCGATCCGATCCATTTTCCTTCGCGCACAACCGTGTAAAAAACAGGAAACCGATCTATTTCTGAATCGCGTTTGTCGTAAACGCGACACCGTTTCCAGCGTTATGTCTTTTCCACAAAAAAAGAAAATAACAAGTGAGAGAAAATTAATTCTCAAATCTGTTACCGAGGATCGATCGTACAATGGATGCACAAATTTGATCGAATATTTATCTCTCCTTGCTGGGACACGAGAACACCGTTTACGGGTGTGTTTTACCTCTATCATATATCAATATTCTTTCCGGAACTTATCGAGGGACGAGGGTATGCCGTCTACACACAACCTCCGACCAATGGGAGGAAAGGTATGCGTTTGACCCGCAAAGATTAACGTTCGCGAACACTGTAACTTCCGTTCGCTTCAACAGATACAGCGAAACCTGCAGCCGCTTTGTCGTTTCTTTCGAGGGAAAGAATATCGATCGTCAACGAGGTCGAGAGGGTATTTCAAATTTTTCCCGCTTTTTTTACAAATTCTGGTCAACGCTAAAACTATCACCATCGGTGAAACGTACTATGTCAGCAATAAAAGTCGCTTTCCATATACGAATCAATTACCGAGCGAACGAATCAATGATGTTTTAATTGGTTCGGGTACTTATTCGGGTTCGTAAAAATATTCCGCTGCTCGGTAATTGATTCACGTACAAAGAAATAATTGAACAAGTGCCGGAGTGTCCGAATATATATTTATACAAATTATTCACCGACGAACCCGTCGAACCGTCAAACGGATAGTCTTGAATTTCCCGTCGACGAACAACGTGTCCCGCGTGGACATTGACGTCGCTTTGTTCGCGGCGATTATTAAATTTTATCGAAAACGCCGACGAGAATGGCAATTAATTATTATTCGATACGTCGCATTCGTTACTCGACAGGCACTAATAATTAAATACCACAAAGAAATACCGCAATTTCACTGTACATTCCGCAAGCGGCCGTCGACGCCGCAGCGAACAGGCCGTCGCGACGTCGACGACGCGTTTCCACCAGCCGACGGTCACGTATTCCGACGAATTGACCGGTTTCAAATTCTCCCCCTGTTTTCCGTTTTATTTCACCCCTTCTTTCTTTCCTTCTTTCTTTCTTTTTATCATCAATGGACGTTTGCTCGGTCAACGCCACTCGCCGACAAAAGAGGAAACGATCGAGCACGGAAATCTGCTACGTACGCGTGCACTCACACACGTACGGTAAGCGTTTCTTAAACTCCGCACATAAATACACCGACGTGCACACATACCTGAAATTGCGGTACACACACACACACAACGCTGTTGGAAATCGGAAACACAAGAGAAGGAAATTTAGCACTATCGCGCGGATATAGTTCTTCTTTGAAACTGGCTGCTGGACACTATCCAGCAAAATCTTTCCTATGCCCCTGGAACTTGTACGTATCGTACATACATACATACATACATACACGTTGGTTCCCTAGTACATGTCGTTACGGGGTCGACACAGTATTGTTTGCCTTCTCCCCGAACAACCGAAGACGGTATGCCGCGGCTGAAAATCACCGTGGTCCTTGTATGTAGGGGGAAAAAAGTAAAGGAAAGAAAAAGAAAGAGAAATAGAACAAGAGGAGCGCACCGTACCGAGGGAGGAAAGATTTTACGAGGTCGTGTCACGCGTGAGCCGGGAAGCATAGATTTTCCACGGGACGGCAGGAAAAGCAGAAATTACTCGTTTCGACGCCGCGAGAAACAAATTCAGCGGGGCGCACGTTCTTTCCGCATTTGTTTATTCGACCTGTCGTACCACTGGGTTAGGGTCTAGCCCCGGGGTAAACGGGAAACGGTGCCGTAGAGGAGGAGGAGGGACACATCGAGGGACTTGTTGGCCGGTTGGGTCAGTGCCAGACTTAGTATTGCTTCATAAATCCTTACCAAGGAACCCCTGCATCATCTCGCATTGTGTCGCAAATAGCGGCGGCCGCGTACCAATAATCGGATGTGTCCGACGAGATTTATCGTCGGTTCTGTCCCTTCTGAAGCGTTCTAGGAAACGCTATCGAACGTGCTATCGTTGGCGCTGCGACTCGCGCGAATTAAAGAGGAGTGGGAGGGGGGGAGGGGAGGGGAAGGGAAAATTGAAGGTGGATGAAGGAAGAAAATAAAAAGAGTACCGGTGGATAAAAATGATTCGATGCATCCACGAAGGGTTTCTCGAAGGAACCGCGTAGAGTATTTCAAGAAGTGGAAAGAGGGGAAAAAAGGGGTGGAAGGGGGGATAGGGTGAATAGTAGTGGATCGTAATTTATGTTCGTCGAGGTAAGCGCATACGATTCCGTGCTTACACGTTGCTCTCGGTTTCCTGGTGAAATGTCTGCACCGTAAACTCCGGCGTATCGTAACACCGTTCTACACTGAATTCATCATGTCACGAGCATGCGGACGGAAATATTAATACGAACAATTATCATCGTCCGGAAGGCGGCACTGGTATCGGACGTTAAATTACACACACACACACACTCGGTCATAGCGTGCGGTTATATTATACTTTCGAGATGGTAGAAAAACGGAATCAAACGTGGAACGATGATGATTGATCCCACGGTTTCTCATATACATATACAGGTATACAATGTATGTACTTGTATGTATATACATATAAATAAATACACATATTTCCGCTATTCATCGAAAAATATGCGTGTACTTTAGTGACGCCCCTCCCCCTGCTCTTCCTCCCGTTACACGTATTCTCATCCTGACAGTTTCTACTCCCGATGAAGGATACTGCATCAAAAAAATCCGATGAATCGCGATAAATTTCCGAGCGCGTCACACGCGTTGAAACACGTCGCGGGTCGAGTGGTGCTTCAACTTTTCGAAATCGTTATCGTTCGGTGTCGAAATAACGTCTATCCGCGGACGATTGGCGTTAGTGCTACAGGAGGAGGACGAGGAGGAAGAGGGGAATAGGAGGAGAACACACGCGAGAGGGGTGAAAGAGGAGGATCCGGGGGGGAGGATGGAATAGAAGTCGACAGGGCCGTATGGGAATTTCGGGAATGGCCACGGGTATGGAAATGAGATCCCGGAAACGGCAGGTCGGGCCGAGCAGACGATTCAGCCTCAAAACGAGGGCTCAGATTAGCGACCGGTCCCGGAGTGGCGGCTACAGATAAAGTGATTACTTTCAGCACCCGCGGTCTCATTCAGATCCTTTCTTTTAATTTAGCCTGGTCCTTTTAGAGGCCACGTCCCTCTTTCTCTTTCCACGGACCGGAAGACTGCTCCATGACGGCGATAAAATTAAGCTCCCACTGTGCGAAAGATTTATTCGCCAGAAGGAGCCACTCTCTATCTCTCTCTTTCTCTTTCTCTGTTTCTCTCTCATCACATCCCTGTCTCGTTTTATCTGCCTGTCTATCTCTATCTCTTTCTCTTTCTCTCTGTGTGTGTGTGTGTGTGTGAGTATCTCTTTTTCTCTCTGTCTCTAAGTCTCACGCACTGTCCGCTCTGAATGCGAGAGCATTTTCCCACTTTCTGAAAACCCGTTAAAATGTATATTGTGTCCCCCGCCTGTTCCACGGTGAAACGTGATTACCTGGCGCGCATATTAACTTGGGAATATACGTGTACGATAGTGAACGGTGGATTTATTGAATTTTATTCGGATTGAAAATTACAGGATTTTTATGAGAAACTAGATCCAACGTAGAATTGTGTATCGGGTATTTTGTTCACGTTAAAATTGTACGTACCTTTCCGGGATGTGTACTAATGGGATTTTGTAACATACGTTACAGGAGTATGTTGTTTTAGTTAATTAAGTCTCTTCCGCGAAGGAGGATTCTGTATTTTTGTTACAAATTAAACTTGCCGATCCAGGATTTAATCAGGTCTAATTAACGTAGAACTTCCCGTCGGTAGGTAAATATTCTCCCTAACACTGTACTACTTAGACCTGATTAAAAAGTGTTTTAGTTAGTCTTATTTCGTACGAATTATCTACCAGAGTGTTACCGTCTTTGTTGATAAATACATTTTCTACGAAAAGAATCGCGTCTACTTTCTTCTTCCACTTTTCATCTTTTCCGTAGTTCTCACTTTGTTGATCGTTCCATTGAATTACGGTGGAAAATTGACCGACAACATCAACCGTGGGAACATCAACGATATTATTAAACGAAGAATCAGAAAGTGCAGAAATATTCAACGAAATGATACATGAAACACGGTTAATCCAAATGAAACTGGCAGAGTGCATCGAAGACATATACACGTAGTCGTTGAAACGATGCCGTAAAATTCGTCTCCCAAGCAGTCGTCATTACGATTTAATACCGTTTTCTGTTCCAAGCAATGCCGGCGAATGGATGCTCCATTATGGGCAGTAAAATCCTGTCCAGTGCGCTTGGCATATCAACAATTTGTTATCGTAGCAAAATAACGAGGTGATCCGTATGTTTGCATAAATATACACCGGCTTCGAAATGCTCATTCCGCGCGTGTGTTTGACAACGTGTCCGTAGCCGCTTTATCTGTCGCGTCTGTAAAACTCATTTTGTAATAACCTACCTATTTCCCGGATGCAAAATCCGCCTACTAATGCCCCGCGTCACAATGATTAAAAAGCGATCATAAACCCGAGTGGAACAGTAAAAAAATACACACACATACTACACACACGAAACAAAAAAACATTACCTTTACGCCGGAAGTGATACAATTCATTCCCGCATAAACAAACGTTAGTACGATGAGTAATAGTCTAACAATGAAAAAAATACGATACGCTTCCATTAAAATTATCAATCGTTCTATAAAAAGTCTACCCAACAACCCCTCTTTCACTATAAACATACCACATAGGGTATCAATAGAACGACACACGTTCACGGGATCATTTGTCAGCCAGATCGGCCGTGAATATGCGAAAAATCGACGTTGATCTTTCCCGTCGTGGTTACGCGGTACCCGGTGCGAAACGGGACGGGGAGGGGGGGTGAAAAAAAAACAAAGATTCCTTTGAATAATAATTTGACGGTAGATGGGAACCCCGGGGGCGGTAAGGGCGAGACGGAAAGAATTAATCTCGAGAGAAATTTTTGGGGGAGGGGAGATCGACGCAGCCGCGAGAAAGGGACGGACAGAGAGAAGGGTGACGCGACATCGTTTATGAAGGTCGATGTCAGAGGCGAGCCACATTGTAGGGCAGAGCTTCCATAGAAAAGCTCGACGAACGAGCGAGCGAGCTGTTGACATGCCGGCCTATTATGGGCTGGCAGCTTTTATCCGACAAAAGAGGGCATTTAGGGGGGTGAAATTGTAAATTCAATTTCCTACGAAGATTCTACCCTTTCCCTTCGCTACCACCCGCGCACCCTTCGTACCTACCGTTTCAGCCTGCTAACGTAACCATAGGCTTACGTACACACACCCCCCCTCGACTATGTCTCTTTCTTCTTCTATCCACCCCCTCTCACCACCGGAAACACCCTGTGTTTTCGCACGAAATTCGCTGCTTTTGTTGCCATGCACCTGCTACCTCGTAAGAACCCTGCTTTTACCCCCTCGAAAATCTTCCTCGCGAAACTTGACACGTTACGTATGAGAGAGAGAGAAGAAAACCTGGCCGGGGAATAATGGGAAACAAGGTGGTACATTTTTAAACACCCCGCCGGGTGGTTTGAAAATGTGGAAATAGTAACGGTTAAAATTCTACTATTAATTATCCAATTCTTCTGCGTTGAAATCCATTTGATTATGAACGTTCGGTAAATAGAGAAATTATTACGAGGGAACAGCGTGACACGAACGGCGCAAGGTAAAATAATAATTTTACTTTGTTCTGAATATTACATGTGCGTATGTATGTATGTATGTACGTCGTGTATACAACGATCCTCCGGTGTTACAGCGACGAGGACGGGAGCGCTGAGTGTTCCCTCCGCAAACATTCAGCGCGAGTGTGTTAAAAATCAATGAGCCACTATGACAAACACCGGGGGAATGGACTTTAAAGATTTAGTTCCCGGAAATGTTTGGGATCGCGCGGCTGATCGCGAAATTAAACGATACGTTTTCGACGCCGGCCAATGTAAATTGTTTACCACAGCCAGCAGTAGGTGTTTCCACCCCCCCCCACTCCCACCCCACCCCTCCCCACGTAAAGTCAACCCACCCTGTCATCCCCGTAGCCGCGGACACCCCTCCAGAAATTTCGTCGCTCTTGAATATATTCATGATTTCCCGCAGAAATCACGCCGCTATCTGGCACGAACCTGCGAACCGACAGCGTCGCTTCAAAATCGCGTTGTAACGACCAAGTGACGATGCACGGCCTGGCCGACTTCGAATTTTCCATGGACCGATGGTCCCCGTCATTGCCAGCCCTGACTTTTACAAATTTCTATTTAGTCGAGGGAGTGAGAGAAAAGAAGAAAGGGCTAACTTCCATGGTTCTTTGTATTTTAGGGTCCGCGGGTAATTCTTAACCCTTGGATCGAAGGATAGCGAGAACGAGGGAGTAAATAGTATATGTGAGAGGGAGCCGAATAGAGAGGAAAAAATGTGCGATGTTATTTTGACAAATGTAGACTGTGTGATTTAAAACCTAATGCAAGAGACACTGAGTTTCGAGAATTATCGCGCGAGAGTACTTGGCTGGAATTTGTTTTGTGTCTCCCAGGTTTATCACTCACAATTTTGCACTATTATACTCGACACGGGTCTTCGTTCAACTTTCCCCCAATCTCATGGGTTTACAATGAAAATTCCCACGTAATTTCGTAACATCCCGAAGTAACAGTTTCGATGATCACTAATCGCCGGGGAAACTGATCGTGAAGCTGGGTGGAGTAGCTACTAGAAGCAATTTTGAAGTTCGCATTGTGCGGGAAAGTTGAACGCAAATTTTACTACAAGTTCGTTCCGCGACGTTGGCGTCGACTTGAATGACGCGCGCACACCGCGAGTCCGTCGAAACGACGGAAACAAGTACGCGTTTTCTAAGCGAAAGATCTAACTCCGCGATTGTATTTCATACTTTAACGAGGATCATCGAAAACCCGGTAAAATTTCTCCTCCAACATCTCGTTCGTCGGTGTTCTTCACATTTTCACCACAGTGCGGAGTATTGCGACGTCATCCTGTAACCCGACGTATATGATCAAGTAGATAAATGTGTCCGTTGAATTATCACATTTAATTCCTCCGCGTCGGATCGATTTCCCGTCGTCATATTTCTCAAAGTCTTACGCCACCAGTGGCAGACAGATGATCCATATTATCCGCAAAGGAACACGTTTTCTCTATTTTCCCCTCGAGGGCCTCGCTACGGCTGAATCCACCCTATTCACGATACTTTAGTACCTTTTAAGAGTGAGGTAAGGGATGGGGGAAAAAACGAGAAACATGCGGAAAGTGTGATTCTCTATTTTGTTTACGCGAAAGGGCTGAAGCTTACCATCTTTGCAATTTTCCATCGTCCTTCTCGTCCTACCTCGACACGTGATACAGTTTCCATAGAAAGTGATACCGCTCGATGATATCCGACCGCGGACGGTGTATCTTGCGAGATAAAATCGAGCCACGATTACGTAATCACCTCACCAATAACAACATCGAACGGAAAAATAAACCAGTGAAATTGATTCTATAAAGTTCCCTGGATTTCCACGGGATACGGTTTCCCTTCTATTAAATCTCTTGGTACTCTTCTCGGTGAAGTTAATGAAACATTTACTTTCCCTTAGTTTATGAGTTTTTTCCCCAGTCGAGTGAATCTTAATCAAATGTATCATCTCACCGGTGTTATTATTATTCCCGTATCTCGCGGTCCGACCCGTTCATTATTCTAACGATATATCCGTTTAATTTTCTGTATCAACGTATCAAATATTCGGTCAGAAAGAAAGACGCCACAGAAAATTAGAAACTTTTCCCTCAGTCAGAAATAAAAACGGTCAAACTGAGAGGGTTAACGAGTGACTTTCCCTTTCATGCGGTTTAAAGCAGGGACAAGATTCCCCGACGCCGTAACGTCAGAAACGTAGAAGGAAGGGCTCGTGGCATCCCATCAAACATAACGGAACCACGAGGCGTTCCCCTAATGGTATAAAAACGAAGGGAGGCGCGTCTCGGTTGAACGGAGGCAAACATCAATTCGCGCTGACGTTGGCGTGGCAGGGCGCGACTACTAGTCACAATCCGGAATAGAATTGTCCGCCTGGTTAGAAGCTTACATCATCCCGCCCCCGCATTATATCCGTCGAAATTTTCGCCCTTGTTCAACGTTCGTCATCCCCCCCACCTTGACCCTGCGGCCTGATTTCTCGCCCGTCGAGAAAATTTCGATATTTCGCTTGATCGCGGCTGACATTACTTCGACAGAACTTCGATCTGTTTTGGAAATTACGATAAAACGTGCCGGTGAGAATAAACAAGATTTTTTATGTCTTCTTTTCTTTTCTCTTCTTTTTTTATACGTTTTGTTGACTGATATTATTTGCACGACGTTCGAAACGAAGGGAGAGTGGGATCCGTTGCGAGTTGGGATATTTTAAGAAGAACGAGTTTGTTGCTCATTTCCAGTCAGTCTCGGAAAGTCAAATATCATAGATCTCGAGGATCCAGGGTGGCGGATAACTCTGCACTCTCGTCGCTGCCTTTTTCTTATCGATGAAACATAAATCCCCGGGTCCCGGTGGGAAAGAATAATAGCGGCAGGGTCCGCGTCACGATTTGCAGACGCTCTAAACAGATTCGTATCTCTCTCTAAAAACGCAAACAGTCATTTTTCATTCCGAAAAAGTATCTGCGCGAGAGAGATTCTTCGCCTCACTCTGCTCGAGTTCCGTCTGTGCCGTTACAATCTTCTCCGTACTGTCGTATATTTTTGCGAGGACCCACCCGGCACACTCGCCGCGGCACTTGCAAATCGATGATCCAGTTCCGTCGACGATATATCTGCTTCGACGCTTCTATTCGACTTCCATTTGAATTTTCCCCAGCAACGACTGGGGAACGTCGCTCATTTTCGGCGCGACGCGATGCTCGACGGACGAATTTCGACGGTTTAAAAAAAAAATCAATTTCAAACGACAAGAGTAAGATGTTTCATTTTTTTCTCCCTCTATCTATCTATCTCTGTCTCTCTCTTTTTCTTTCGTTCTTCTTCATTCCGAAGACTGGGTAAACGAATAAGTATCGTAGCGCGAGAGAGCTTTAGTCTCTAGGCTTCTGGTATTTTATCCGAAACGAGCTCGGGGTTTTATATCTGTATAGGGCAGACCAGGATCGATCCTCCCTTTTCTTTCTCTTTGCTCGTCGTTTTCCGTTAAAGAAGGGCAGCCGAGTCTTTGCCAGAATTCGCAATGAGGCTCGCGAGTACAATTTCGGATTTAGTTATGCGACTAAGTACTTACTTAAGAAAACACTTCGGACCGTTCGCGAAGAGCCTTGCAGGACCCGGGAGGAATGTAACCGTGAAAACTACACGACTAGTGGATTAACGGGTTGAAAAGAAATTATCGAATTTCGATAAATCGACGCCGGAAGAAAGAGAAGAGGATACAAAAAGTACGCCTGTAGTATCCCCGTAACGGTATACGCGTACTATCAAGTACCTTGACAAAATGGCATCCCGAAAGAAGTAAAACCTTGCCAAGAAACGATTTCATAGAATTCAGAGAAGGCATCGGTTTCTTAATCATTCCCATTCACCAGTTCGCTTAACGCATTTATTATCTTTTGTATCCGTCGAGACAATCGCTGGATATCGTCGTGAAATTCGTGGATACACGTCTTTTTCTTGTTCTCGACGATGAAAATATAAACAAAAAGAAAATGAACGCGTTATACTATAATTCTGGCCCATAGATCGAGACGGTAACAACAAAAGCCACTGATCTTTTCATAGTTATTCCATTGTCAATGTATCCGCCAGCCTAGATCGTAAATAAGAAAACTATCTTCCGCAGACCGGGGGAAACTCTCGAAGCTTTGTTCGCCCGGTTCGTCGGTGTGTTCCGACGGCGGCGTGTCGTTCACTCTGCGTGTGTTTCGCGTGCGTGCGTGCGCCCAACGGAGAAAGAAAATTACGCGTTCAATTTCGCAAAGTGGTTCGACCGGCGATCGTAAATTATCAGAAGGAAAAACAAATGCCGGTCGATAGCGATCCCGAAGACAGCCGCGAAAATTGTTAATGAGTCCGACGAGTATACACACACACACATACACACACACACGTTTCCCGAATGACGGAGGGAAAAGAACACAGAACCAGTGTGTCGCGAATAGTTCGTTTGAATGGACGCTAATTGATAGAGCGAAATTCTCCTTTTTATCGAAAACGACGGAAAGGGTTTCGACTCGCGTGGAATTTTACCAGGCGAAACGTATTTTCCGCGACGGGGACAAGTCACGGCAATTTACGTACAAGCGAAACAAATTTTTTAAAGGAAATCAATCCGCCGTGAAGCGTGAAATATCCACGGGTCCCGTAGACTTAGGAGGGTTATTCGAGAGACTTTGCAGAACGATTCGCGAGTCCGATTGGCGGAAAGTAGAAAAATTACAATGGCTCAATCACACCCGGTGAAAATTATCGCGAGACGAAGCGAAGCTCCCCACTCGCCAGAGGAAAAGGGAGGGGAGGAGGAAATTAACCGTGATTTAATGCCCAGAATTTTCAGATCCGCACCGTGTAACTCTCGTTGTGCTGTGGCACTGGGGTCTCTCCCTCTCTCTTTCTCCCTCTTTCTGTCTCTCTCTCTTTTCAGTATCAAATTCAACGTGTCGCGGAGTGATTCAAGCGGAACGGCGGGCACCCTGATTTTCCTGATGAGTTCAGACGCCGTCGGTGAAATTAATTTCGCTTCATTTCGCCCGGGCTTCGTTTCGTTCTTGACTGGAAATTCAGTGGAAAAATAAACGACGCGTACGGACGTCAAGGTGAAAGAAAAAAAAAAGGATCATCCGACAGCCCCGAACGACGGATAAGGAACAAAGATGAATAGTTGTCCCCGGGAAATCAATTAGCGGACCTCTTCCTTCTTGTCCGTTGTTCCCCGCGGTGTGTATGTACGTTTGCGTATAAATTACGGTGACTATTATTGCAAGTATAAAGAGTTCCGCGGATCTCGTGATAAACGAGACTGGAATTACTAACGATACGTTTATCATCGCGTATGTTTTCATTTCCCCGTGATACGACGTGTCGTAGATTTACTTTTCTTTCTGTCTGACCATACGCGGGTACATACTACTTATCGTATAGCGTAGAATCACTTTATTATGTATATCACAGGTCGAAGGGTTTTAATCGTTGAACGAGAACCTTCAAGCCCTTATTAGAACGATCGAGGAATATTTTTCCTTTATAAAATATTTACAAAAGTTTCCGTGTTTCGAATTTGAATAACTTACTTTAATTGGCTTTCGAAACGCTTGCGCTTGCAGATCGCGTAAGAGTTAAGCGAACTTATTAGAATCATGTAGACGGAAACGAAATTCCTTCTGTATAATTTAAAGTAACTAACTTCTACGGAAGTCTTACATCTTCGTTCACAGTCAACCAGGCGTAATGGCTTGATAAACACAGTTACCATGCTTTCAGATGAATACGATTCGATGTACGGTTCGACTTGTAACCGCGGCTACGACTTTAACGTAAGTTTTAATCGCGATTGCTATACGAATAGGATTGAACCAAAGGGAACTAATTAATTAAACCATTATTACGATTAAATATACATCTCGTTTCCATACGTAACTCTAAGTGGAAATCCCCGGCGTCGTATTCTACGCGAAATAATATAAAAAGCAGACATTCGATCCGATATCGTTGAATTTTTCGATTTTCCGTTTCTCGCCTGCCGTTCGCACGATTATCAAGATATCAATTCGAAGCTCTCGTCGGCCCGTTCCGCATAAAATCTCCCGTGGATATCGTGACCCGAATGATTAATTACTTAATAATTAGTAATCCATTCGACGGGAATAATAAAATTCAAATATCTCATTATTTCATTATCAAATTAATGGATTACCACCGTAACCGAATGACATTCCATTCGGGTGATCTAACGAATACCGGTTTTGCGGATTCACCTACGAGAGACGATTTAGACACTCTGTGCCAATGAATGAACGCCGACTATAAAAATAATTTATTGCCGGGTCAAAAAATTTCGCGCCGGACCTCCGCGATTTATCACGAACTCAGGTTACATCTGGTATTCGTATTCGGTAAATACGCGCGTCCGTTTGATGCTGTCCTCGGACATTTGTTTTGTCCCGACGAGTAAAATATCATGGCAGACAGTATTTTTAAAAGATATAAATGTCCCTCCGTTACCTCGCGGAAACGTGCGACTTTCCGATCGCTGAATATTTGTTCCGCGTATTTTTGCCGCCGCTTTTCGTTACGTCACCGAGAAACGCATTTTCCGTCGGACCAACTTCACTCGACGCAAAAGAAATAGATGATTCATTTCCAAGCTTTTCCAACAACATCTCACATAATTAAACTGACAGACACTGTCGTAGTTATACCATCGCTGTTGCAAGTACAATAATAAAAACAGTATTAGTATAATAATAGCGGGAGTAATCACGGAATGTAATCACCGTTATCGTCGCGTCGTGAAACGAAACGCAAGTGCGCAACGACGTCTCGTTATGTCGACCGAACGACTCGAAAAGACTTTTCATCCCCTCTTTTAAAACACTGTTTACCCTTCGTTCTGCGGCCCGTCAGCGAATCAAGACCTCCCGGCCAGCTTCTGACATATTTATCCGTGACTGGGAGGCCCGTCCGACAATAGCGGATTGCGGACGAGTAACAGCTCAGGAACACCGAGGATGATCCGAGTATCTCTTTTACGAGCGTTCCATCACCGGCCGGTGTTGCGAAAGCACCTCGTTTTTCTACAGCGTCGTGTCTTTGAGCTTACGAAAATGTTATCGGCCGCGACAAAGTACGTGGTTACGGTCTCATTGAACGTCGGTAACGAGGGGAAACAACATTACGATCGATCGTGGATCACGGATCACCGTGGATCGATAACCACGTGAGTGTTTGGGAAACGGGCCGCGGAAAGTTACGAGCAATCTTGCTGGCCGGCTGTTACGAATGGCTTCGAACGCGACGAGGTTACCGAAAAGGAGGAGAAGAATTACGATAAAAAAAAGAAAGAGGGAAAAGGAAAAGAGAAGAAAAAAGGAGAAAAGAACCGATACCGCGGCGAGAGATTTGCCTCGCGATCGCGCAGCTAATTCGAACGTGAAATTAGACTTTTCCGGCGGAAAGTTCGCCCATGTACAGGCCGTAAAACGCTAACACAAGCTGCGGGTCGGCTGAGATTAAAACTTTCGCGGGTCCCCCTTTCGAAATTTCCCTCGTCCCCGGTCGTTAAAAGTTCCGGTAAGAAACGTAAGGTGTGCGTCTTAACGCATATAAATGGTTCCCGCGGTTTCGCTTCGCGTCTTTCGCGCTAGCTGTCTTAATAACGAGTCGGTCGTTTGTATCAGTCAGAGTTCGCCCTGTTCGCCGGTGTTTAGAACGGCGAAACACTATATCCGCGAGATGCCCATCGAGATAAATTATTGTTCGTCTGGAACGATGTCCGTGATACGCGATGTAACGATGTACTCGGGAAACAAACGTTTGATTTATGCCCAGCGATATATTATATGTATTACGATTACTTCAGTTTCTTTGTGTGTTTGTACGTATGTGTTGTGTGTGTGTTTGTATTTTTTCTCGTTTTTTTTAGGCGATGATGTAGAAGGTAAAGTATGAATGCGTAAAGTTTCTCCATGAATCCTGATGGCTCTCCATTCACCAGACGAGAGAATCCGACGGTTCGTCTTAGCGTTGTAACTTAAACGGCTGACACTCTAATTTACCTAATGAGTTTAGAGGCTGTCGCGAAGATTAATTTCGCTTCATTTCGAGAAAATCTTGTTTCGACCCGACCTGAAACTCACCGTGGAAACAAACGCCGACAAGTTTACGTGATCAAAGTGCAAGAGCAGGGTTACGGTTAAAACGGCAATCACGTTAATTAATGCAAGTATAATCTGAAAAAATACACAGCGAGAGAGACAGACGGTTTAGACAGACAGACAGGCAGAAAGAGAGAGAGAAACGAAAGCCTTCCATTATGTCGGATAATATGCACGTTTACATTATTCATTAAGAGGAAAATTAGATTTCTTTATAAATAAAAGAGCCGTGGAACGTGTCTACATGCAGAGTAGAAGTAGAAACGTTCCGTCTGCCTGTTCAAAAAATATTCATAACTCAAGAGAGCCGGGAAGTAACATTTTTCTTTCGCCCGAAGCTACCTACGTGGAATAGTATTTTACAAGGCATTCGTGTTCTTATTTCCGCGTAGTACTACTTGTGCGCATCGATGATATCAACGATCCTTGTGCCAGAAACGCCGAGATGAACAGACTCCCGGATCCTTTTGGCAAAGTGAAAATCACTCTAGGCGTATCTTGCGCCGCGACGAGACGCGTTCACGCCGGCGTTTTGCGCCCGCGTTTCATCCAAACCCCCCTCCCCCTACCCCGTTCGTTCCCATTTTGGTTGGCGAAGTGAACCGAATAGCTGGCTGGATACATAGACAGATAGATAACACGCGTGGCGATGGCAGCGCAGGTAGAGGGAATTTAATCACTGGCAGACTCGATCCCGCGAATTTACCTTCGGCGTCGGCCGCGTATCTGAAATCGATAATCATGGTAATCCGCGCTGCGCTCGATGAAAAATACATTCGCAAATAGCTCGGGTATTTGCACAATGAATGCGAAGAAGGCATCATAAATAATATCGCCGAAATAAGCCGAAACGCCGCGGCGAAACTTGGAATATCATAGATCCCCGCAGAAAAAAAGAAGGAAACCCTGGTATGTATGTATGTATGTACGTATATACAATGATTCTACCGTGTGTTTACTAATACATGGGAACGAAAATGGGAAAACCGATGACGTTCTTTACTCATTTCCGTCCGAAATTAATTTCTCTTTAATCCTATAAGACGTAAGTTTGACGTTTGGTACGATGAAATTATTTACGAATTGATATTTAAGTAATTATTTATATCCTAACGTTTCGCGTTTCCCTATCACGCGATCTACCTCCGAAATGAAACAAAGGACATTCCGTATCTGCTGGTTAAATATTCCCTCGAATTGAAGAGGATAAACCGTCGCCCCGAAAATCCAATCCTAACGGCATTCACCGGAAATCTAATCCGGTGTAATTACTTAAGGTGTCACGTTTGCCGACCGACAATGTCGAGTGTTGTCGCGACACTGCCCTGCAGAGGAATCGCTATTGGTTGAACGTTAACTCCGCAGGACCGTGTAATACACTCGCGAGAAGCCGATGTTTACCAAACGGAAGTGAAATATTTCGGCCAGCACGGAGGCCACCGAGTTGCGGATGATGGACCTAAACAACCACTCTCTTCGTGTCGACAATATTGGTTCTCCGAGTTCCTTGAGTTCCTCCAGGCCGCGTCGTTTCCGGGTAAACAGGGTCACCCCCCGGGTGAATGGAATTTCGCCGTTATTTTTTCAACCGAACATTCGACTACGCTCGTCACACAGTCGGGAAGTATTTTCGGTACCATGGAAATTTACCGGCCCTCTCTCTGTACGCGGGAAGTCGTTTAAAAGC
Organism: Mimumesa dahlbomi; assembly: GCA_917499265.3. NCBI lineage: Eukaryota > Metazoa > Arthropoda > Insecta > Hymenoptera > Crabronidae > Mimumesa > Mimumesa dahlbomi. The sequence continues at coordinate 2,644,712 of OU824114.1, read as the reverse complement.
TAATCTCCTGACCATTAAAAAGTTATAACGAGTCGTGTAACTTTCTTCCATGCCAGTCTTCCACGGGGGACTAGGAACAAAAAAAAATAAAAAAAAAGGAAAACGTTTTCGTTGTCAAACGTACTCGAAATCCCTTCGCGTTCTTCATCCCGCACCCGTGACAAACATTTACATAACCCACCCTCTCCTTCTCGTTCCCTCTCCCCCCGTATCTTGGTCGGTGGTGTTATGAGAACGCCGACGGAATCGTGATTAAAAGTGTATTTTTTAAATTAATCAGGAAGATGGAGAAGAAGCGGCGAGTGGTACGGGCTGGCAGTAAAAATACCGGAAATACCTGGGGTCACGTAGGTGGACGTGTCTTAGGTTATTTAAACTGGTGTACAATAATTACTCGTGTTTTTTACGCGCACATTGAAACGAACGAACGGCACGGGGTAAAAGCCGAGAGAGACAAAAAAAGAATGGGAAAGGTGGAAAAAAAAGAAAAATAAACCTCGTAAAAATCAGCGCAGGCAGACTTGCGGAATGCGACACGATTTGTGGCATGAAAAATTTCATTTAACTGTAATAAAAGGACGTACGCGAGAACGACTAGGAAAATGAAAAAGTTTTCTGTAAAAATGCGTTACACATATGTGTGTATGTGTATGTATACATATACATGTATGTGGAAAAAAATGGACACGAACAGGATGAGTAACGCAAGAATATTATGAGAACGATGTACGATAAATGTTCGATTATCTTCAATTATTATTCCCTGGGTGGTTTGTTGATTTACAAAATAATATTTTCCGTTTCAAGAAACGGCTCGGTAGTTCTCTGTGTAACAATCGCATTCACGGGGGACGAAGAAAAACCGTTCGGGTCAACAATTCCGTAAATCCCGGCGACAGAAGGACCGCGTGCTTTTATCCGTCGATGAGCTTTTATTCGGCGTAAATGTTTCGATAGCATAATGGAATTTTCGTTGACATATTAGGGAACGCTTTTGCGGGAGTGCCCGCGTCTCTAATTCTTATCCCCGTTATTAAGATCAAAATGTCGCTGGATAACAACGGCGAGGACAAGTCAATAAAGTCGCGTGGAACAAAGGGGCAAGAACAAAAGGGCGAGCATCCTGAAGGACAAATAAGTTCAGTTATAAAGCAGCCGGCTGCGATATAAAATGCGACACAGCCAAGAAAATTTGTGCTCGCGTAAACGGATAGAAAGGGAGAGGAAAATCAGCGAGATAAACCGTGGAAGGGGTGAACGAGGAGAGGGGGGTGGAGGAGTTAAAGCCGAACGAGAGGAACACCATTCAGAATATTATATCACCTTTCATCCATGTCGCAAACTTGCCACCCCCACCCCTCTCCCACCGCCCATCCCCCTTCCACCATTTCTCGTTGAAAAGTTTTCACATAAACGCTTCGATAGGAACAGTCGACGAGCTGAACTCATCCCCGAAGAATAAGGATAAAGATGCGCGTAAAATGTCTGCGATAAGTGCAAATAGATGGTACACTTATCAAAACAGTTAGTACATACACTCAAACGTTTCTCGTATTATTCGAACGAATCTACGACAAAATGAGAGTCCACGAATTCCCTGGAGGAATAGTAAAAATGAGAGTGAGACAGAGAGAAAGAAGGAAGAGAGAGAATGGTCTCTATTTGGATCGAGTATTACTGGTCTCGTTAAATCGATAAGAAAAGAGACTTTTTCGAACCGCGGAACTTTTCAAGTGCAACGTCAACGGATCCAGAATGATTTGTCGATACGAAGGCACGATTAAAAGTGAAAAGGGTAAAGAGAGAAAGAGAGAAAAAGAGAGTTTCGAATTCTACTGAAACGAGCCTTCTCTCTACGTAGCTTCTAATTTTTCCTTTTTGTCCGGTCCGTTGCAGCAATCCGGCAAAAGAATCGACGTTATCAGTCGACAACGAAAAACGACCGACGGAATTATTCTCTCGTTTCCCTGTCTCTTTTTTTTCTCCTATCTTCCCCTTCCTTCTTCTCCCTATTTTCCCTTATTTTTCCGCGATAGTCCGCTCGCTATCTTCCCGTCTCTCTTGTCACCGTCAAATCCCGGTGCGCACGTTTCGATTCGGCGTCGCGACGCTATTAAATTACGCTCACCATCCGACACACGCTTCTTGCCAAAGCCTCTCTCTGGTCGTATTGACCGTTCGAGCTAATTGTCAATTTCCTGAGTGATAAATCATGCAGCGAACTCACGGCCGCCTACCCGCGAGATTGGTGTACACTGAATTACCGGTACAATTGCAGCCGTTAGAGGCTGGCACGCGCAATTATTCGAATTTCGTCCGTTTCTACGGTTCCAGGGTGGAATTGCCACGCTGTGTCTTTCTCGCCGTTGCGACAATGCCGCGCAAATGAAATTATCATTTTTACACCGCGGGTCGATCGTTTAATTGCCCGTATCGGAGCGAAATCGGTTGTCCGACGGTAATTTCTTTCGAACGTATATATATTTTAACATGTGCTCGAGCGAATTTTCATGACTTTCCAACGTTCGTGGAAAGTACAGGATGAGTCGTACGCGTTCCACTTTATCATGATTTATATCTAGTTTTACCTCTGACAGACTTCTTGCGATACTTCTAACAGCGCAAACATCATAATTATCAAAAGAAACGGCGTAAAGAACCCGTGGTAAGATAAATGCACCGGGGATGTTATTCAACAAATGTTTAAAAAAAAAACTGTGTTTATTTCGCCACGAAAATTTCACGAAACGTGTCACAGACGCACGATACATGAATTCTCGAGAATTCTATGGAGAAAAAAGAAAAAGATAACCCGTAGTCCCGTGAAGTCTCGCTAATGATCGTTTTAACTAACGATCGCGGAGCGTCGCCGAAATAACAGAAGGTCGCGTCGCCGTCGGGTTTCTGTTTCATTCGACACTGGAAGGAACGTCGAAGAAAAAGGGTCGTACCCGCCGGATTGAAGCGTGCTAATGAACACTTCTCTCCCCGACTATGGAAAAGTCGCGGGGACCGTCCAAAAGGGCGGTTTACCCCCGACCACGTGTGTCTTTCCAGCTCGCGACAATTACCGGGCGTTATCGCGACGCAAACACCGGGTTTACGGGCCGAGGTGTGCGAACAATACCATATTCGAGTTTTAATGGCGATGTATATCACGGTATCTCGACCCCACCGTTAGAAGCGATCCGCACATGTGCTTCGAGTGTTAAAATACACCGCGGCAATTACTTTAAACTGCTTCGGGAGCGTTTTCCGCGGTGTCGTTTACCATTTAATAACCTATCTCTCTCTGTCGTAGTAACGGTCGAATCGTACGAAGGACTATACAGGGCATAAAGATTGCAGTAAGAACAATGACGATAGAATGAGAAGGATAGAAGAAGAAGGACATCGAGGCGGAACGAACGAGGGGAGGAATAATGCAGTGGCTACAAAGGGGGACACCGGGAAGAAAATGAAGTACAAAAAATAAAAGGAGAAGAAGAAAAAAAATATATACGAGAATACACATGGTCAAGAGCCGTAACTATGTCAACCGGGGGTAAAAGGAAATAAAGCAAAAGTAAAGGTGAAGTATAAGGTGCAACGGGGTCGAAGGAAATAGAAGGGACAAAGGCGAAGAACGAAAAGGGTAGTACGGGAGGACCAAGGGGGAGAAAAAGGGACAGAGGGAGTAGGAGGGGGAGAGAGAGACAAGAAGAAACACAAGAGCAGGCAGGAAAACGTAGAGAAGACGAAATAGGGTTTTCGTAGATAGTAAGTGGCGACTCTATTATTGCACTTACATTCTATTACCAAGGACTACTTGGGTACTGCAGCCACGAGTGCAGCGGCTCCTCGGCACCGAGTATACACGGACCCGGGTACCCTATTCCAAAGTTAAACTCCACCTTCCGCCATTACGAGTCGAGTAAAGCTGTTTATAGCGTTTAGCAGCAGATGCTACACTCGTAACAGCTTGCAAATGAAAACGATCTCGCTCGCTCTGCCCGAAACCTAGCTCGCCCCCCCCCCTCCCGCCGTAGACCCGCCACTCCTGGAACGCCTTTTAACGAATCTCGAATAATTCCTTTTATTTACCGTAGCTAACTCCTTTCACGGCCTCCCCCCCCCCTCCCTCCCCGCCCTTGCCCTTCCCCGGACCTCCCTTACCCGTTCCTCCGTCCATTTCCACCCCATCCCTCTCCCCCTTTCTTTGCCACCCTCTGAACTCGCCGCTCCTTGCCGCGTACGAATTTAAACCTTCGCCAATTAACTCGCTCCGTAATGTTGCCGAGGTCATTATCTCCTCGCGCTTCCTACCTCCGGGAATCGTTTACACGGTCACTTATGTCGGAACCCTATGGCGCTAATACCGTAAAAACAGAAGGAAGAACCGGCTAAAACCACCGTCTCTAAATGGAAATTAATTGCCATGGGAACGGAAAAAGCCGGTGCTCGAAAGTCGGGGCCGATAACGAACAAGTGTATCCGTTTACGCTTGTTTTCCGTTATTGTGTGATAATGTTGTAACGCGTCAACGGTAACAGGTATTATAACTGGTGGAACAGCTTCCGGTAGGTTTGTTGAAAACTCGATGACACCGGTTTGTACGAAACTGTGCTTTAAACCGTATCGAGAGACGACGTCTTCGAATATTCATTGACGTTCAACAGAAATGACGTTTCGCTATTAAGGCTGGTACGCGTACATCGCGTATAACAGGCGGATAATAATGTTAGAGGTATGCCAGGATCAGCGTTAAAATTTAAAGCATTATAACCGGTTTATCGATCGTTAGTGTCACGGTACCGGTGCACGGTAAATTTACTGTAATTTTATCCCTATGTATATCGCAGTCACGTAATATTTGCACAGATACGTAAAGTCATTTAAAATATCGATACATTTATTGCCTGATTTATGGGACCACCCGATGTTATATATAACGTGTGTGTGCGTTCGCGAAATGAAATTTCACGTCGTCGAAACTTTTTACTTTCGCAACGAGATTGCAATTATCCAGGAATTATCGACGACCATCCCATTTGTTCGCGAGTCGTTTCAAACGTTCGCTTTACGACGTAAAGGAAACGACGACGAAGAAAAAAAAAGAAAAGTCGTGGACACGAGTGAAATGTGCTCGTTAAACGTCCGGTTAAAATAACTTTCACGGACGAAGTCCTAGGTCGGTGTGGAATCGATCTTTAAATATTTAAACTATTTTTAAAAGTAAACATAAAAAAAACAAATAAACGGTAGTAGACACCCAAGAGTATCTTTGAGGTAACGATAATATTTCCACGAAAGAATCTGAAAAACGCGGCCAAACCCGAACGTCGCGCACAGTATGCTCGAAGGCAATCGTGTTCCTGGACGGGGCGCATCGCGAACTACGAAACAGAAAAAAAAAGTAATAAAAACTTCAGGGAATGTTTAATGACGCCAGTAGACCCTGGCATTCGTTTAATTTGTTCGAAACTTCGGTTAAGTGTTTAATTAGTTAACTTTACATACTGCGGAGCCAGGTACGCAAACACTTAGTAGGTAAATTACAGGGCGAGCCATTCCATAACTTTCCGACATCCACGGGAGTAAGTGTATACTGCATAGTAATATCTCTACCTCTCGCCGAACCAGCTAATAATACGGAGAAGCTTCGAGACTAGACGCGTGGCCTCTAAATTTCCCGAACCCTTTCGCCGGCTCGTGAACCCTCCGAAGTTACCCTTCTTCAAACCACCGCGACCCGACGGGATCACCGTGCCACCAAAGATTAACTACATTGAAATTCTTTTCTAAACGCAATCTACCCACTTCGTTAAAGTCTCGGCTATATGAAAATTCCTGTTAACTCGATGATATTCAACGAAAGTGACGGATAATTAATCGGGCAGAATATCTTGGTAGTACTTTCTATTAAATGATATTCCAAGTTCCTCTCCTTCGTCTTTTTTTTAATTACACGTAACGTTAATAAACTACGTGGTTAATGGAAGAATATAATTCTTTAATCAGTTCAACGAGAGAGTGAGAGAGAGAGAGAAGGTAACGTAATTTTAATGAGAAGGTAGTAAGGTACGCTCTAACGTACCCTTTTAACACTTCCACGATCGGTATATCGCGCTTTAAAGACCGGAATGAAGTACGAAGTAATTTGTCGATTAATTAACTCGCCGGAGCCGCGTACCTTTCTTTGGAGGAGACTCATTTAACTTAAATCTTCGCTACGTATCTACCGAGATTTCACGCTCTTGTATCGCGGTTAGAAAAATACGGTACTGATTAATTCCCCGTAGATTTACACGCGGTACCTTTAACCCCCTTAACCAATTAAGTATGGCGATCTCTGTGCAGAGCGCGCCCGTTAGCGCAAAAATTACAGAACTGGCGCACAAATTACGAAAATCGTGAAAATTCATCAATTTATAGCAGTTTTTCGTTCGGCATTCGCTCAATTTTTGAGATAGCGAGCTGAAACTGGTGTCATTGTTTTAGTTAGGAAATTCTACGCCAGAACAATGTATAATAGTTGTACTTTTCGAAAATTTTATTTTTCGCAAAAATCTGAAGGGGGTAGGTCAGGATTTTTTGCGATTTTCGATTATCGGCCGTCATTTTCGTAATTTTTGAGCTATTAAAATGATCCTGGACGTTTTGGACGCGGAATCCGAAGCCGAATAAGCCAGTGAAAGAATCATTTTGATATCTAAAAAATTGTGGAAATGGCGGGCGATTTACGAAAATCGCAAAAAATCCTGACCTACCCCCTTCAGATTTTTGCGAAAAATAAAATTTTCGAAAAGTACAACTATTATACATTGTTCTGGCGTAGAATTTCCCAACTAAAACAATGGTACCAGTTTCAGATCGCTATCTCAAAAATTGAGTGAATGCCAATCGAAAAACTGCCTTATATTGACCAATTTTCGCGATTTTTGTAATTTCTTCGTCATTTCCGTAATTTTTGAGCTATTCAAATGATCCGAGACGTTTTGCACGCGGAAATCGAAACCGAATAAGACAGTGAAAGATTCAGATTGATATCTAAAGATTTGCGGAAATGACGAAGGAATTACGAAAATCGCGAAAAATCGTCAAATTATGACAGTTTTTTGGTCGGCATTCGCTCAATTTTTGAGATAGCGATCTGAAACTGGTACCATTGATTTAGTTAGGAAATTCTACGCCAGAACAATGTATAATAGTTGTACTTTTCGAAAATTTTATTTTTTGCAAAAATCTGAAGGGGGTAGGTCAGGATTTTTTGCGATTTTCGATTATCGGCCGTCATTTTCGTAATTTTTGAGCTATTAAAATGATCCTGGACGTTTTGGACGCGGAATCCGAAGCCGAATAAGCCAGTGAAAGAATCATTTTGATATCTAAAAAATTGTGGAAATGGCGGGCGATTTACGAAAATCGCAAAAAATCCTGACCTACCCCCTTCAGATTTTTGCGAAAAATAAAATTTTCGAAAAGTACAACTATTATACATTGTTCTGGCGTAGAATTTCCTAACTAAAACAATGGTACAAGTTATAGATCGCTATCTCAAAAATTGGGCGATTGCAGAACGAAAAACGGCTTTAATTTTACGCATGACGGATATAATCGTCATGACACCAAATTCTGCCACATCTCCATGACGGATATAGTCTTCAAACACACTTAACTAGTTAATAACCATTGCAAACTCATAAAACTTTCACTTCAACTGTGATGACGTTATAAAAAAAAGACGTATCCAATTGAATCGCGGTAACTTCTCTAAGAATCTATGGTGAATTCTCTATCCGGAAGATTACCGGACGTGGCGCAGATCGTCGAGGATCTTTTCATAAAACGGACTGAACCAGACATTTGAGAAAATTTTAATTTTCACAATCCAAGCCAAGGCACTCCCCTCCCCCCTCCTCTGCCTGCATTTTATCCGGATACCCAGGGTATCCGCATAGCCGAGTATTGTCAGCCTTAAACGTCAAGCCTATTGTCTCAAAACTCATTTATCTTGAAGAGCCACTGCGCCTGGGCACGACAATACAGCTCAAGAACGAGGCACGTAATGGAAAAGAGAGACGCTTGCCTGAAGAGAGCCATGGAGATTCATAGTGAAACCGGCCGGCCCCGTCGTCGTCTATAACGCGACCATTATAATACGGGTAAATTCGAAAGCGCCCGTCAATATGGGTGTTTTCACTACCCCTCTTCTTCCCTGGCGTACTGTTCTAAAGGGTGAAAAGTTCGTCCAGGAGTCGTCGGTCGAGTAGAAACGGTACGTACATGCACGTCCCCCACAGTGGTAGACGTCTAGTACCGGCACCGTTAAAGAGAAGTCGAGCTACGTCAGAAACATTACGGATTGTCGACGTGCAACAACTCTTGGAAACTCTCGGTTTCCCCGTTACCTCATACCCCCCCCCCCCCGTTTATCAAGTGGAGAGGGAGAACATGGTGTAGGGGGTGGAACCGGCAACGCATCCGTAGCTGAAATAACAAGTAGCGAGTTAATTCCTCGCCGTAACTTCCGCGATATCTGCGCTCGGTGTATTTCTGACAAACGGTATACAAAGTCGCGGCAGTTTCGTGACGAGATGAACCGTGAAATTGTATATCTCACCGTGTGGATCGACTTGTCGGAATTATTACGCGGGAAACAATACGATGGATAGATTTCATGGATAGTTGGTAATTGATGTCTGATCTATTATTTTTAATATAAACAAATTATTTGTATGTCTTTTATGTATAGAATTATTTGAATCATTTGAAGTAGAATTGTATATATGTATACAATGTAATGTGTAGAGGTGTGGAAATCGGTAGCACGGAATTTCCGGATTACAGAAAGAAGATCCGGTGAACAATTCTCACGAGGTACCACATTGTCAACTAACGGGGCATTAATCACCGAGTACTTCGTCGAGAAGCCGCATTAATTACATACAATACGCACCTACGTGGAATTTGCATAGGACGTACTACCCTCTAATTGATAGTATGTAAATGGCTCCCTCTTCCCATTACATCTTCGACTAGTCGTGTCGGCGTGACTGAGACGCGCAAATATGCGTGCCGTATCAACGATTAATTAATACACCTATAGTAGGGATTCGCGGATCGGTATCATCACCGAGACAAAGTAAAATCGACTCAGCCACCCACCGAATCAACCCCTTTATGTCATATAAGCCACGCAATCTGGTAGTCTGACATTAATTAATTGCACGAATGAAATGTTAATTAAAACGGAAATTAGTATTACCCCGTTCTCGCGGCTCCTGTCCGCGGAATAAACGAACGACCACATTACATTCCGTGGAATTTACGGCGTCCTATGACATCGTCCCTGTTCCCGTCGATATTTTTGTTCCGTCTGGTTTTTCGTTATTGTCATTGTTTTCTGTATGTTTTTTAAATATTAATCGAATATATCCAACCGTCCGCGAGAATCGGAAGTGAACGGTGATAAGATTTTCCACACTCTTTAACTTTCATTGTACCAACGTTTATTCCGAATTCCGCACAATAGCTTCGTTCAGCGAGCGAAAGTGAATCTAGGGTAAAAATGTGCGAAATATTCGCCACGAACGCGGGGAAATCGTTCATTGTAAACATGCGTGACGCTAAATTGATTTGAAAAATATCAATTCAATAATTCCACTGTCGACTACCTATCCAAACACGGCGGAAACATTTATACCGATAAACGAATCCGTCCCGTCGAACGAACCGCGGTATTTGATTATAGAAAATCCGTTACGACGTCGACGGTGAAACATTAAAGATCCCGTGCCTGCACCGCGATAACGAGATCCCTGAGATTTCACCGTGCACCATCTAATTCCGAATCGCGTACACGGATGAAATGTTAATTGAAACAGAAATCAGTGTCACGCGTTACACGCGTACACCGCAGGCATCAACGCGTTGATGTACACACACGGTGTATGTACCGGAATTTATGACACACGCCCACCGACGGTACGTTGGCCAATTTTCGGAATCCCAGGGTTTTTCGAACAATCAAACGACCACGGTTGTTCAACGAAATTTACGGGAAAAAAAACAGTGATAATTTCAATGTATATGTATAAAGAGAAAAGTGACGATTTAAACCTGTATATGTGTATACAATATACCGTTGAATTGTAAACTTAGTAAGCATACGCGTAAGTGTGCTAATAGAAGAATCTACTTCAAGACGTTTCCACGTAATCGAGCACACGAGTCAAGACGGTTTTCGCGCGGAAACAAATTTACATTCCCGCGCCTTAGTAACGTTAATTTTACACCATAGCATACGTGACCTATATGTACGGTACAATGAAAAGTAAACGGACCGAAGCGTGGATGAGCTATGTCGAGGATGCACTGACACAGAAGAACGACCGGCGAAGTATGTTAAGTGATGCTCTTGACAGGTGCGGATAATGGCCGACCGTGCCAGGTACATTCAGAATTGTAACCGCGAAACTGCACTCGCGCAACTGAGAAACTTGCGCAAAATTTTCATACGTCTGCCACGTGACCCCGAAATCCAAAGGCCCGTTGGACGGAAATTCGATAGAAAACGTTTGTGTATTTTCCGATACAGTTTCGTCGAAAAAAAAATCTGTGTTCCCCCGAAGTCGACCACGACAAAGAACTTGAAATCATTTCTACCCGAAGTTACTCGTCAAACCGACGAATTAATGGACGTCACCGGTTATCCGTATACTAACAACAATGATTCCCGCGGTAGTGATTGATAGCGTGAACAGTTTCCACGAGACGGGGAGAGATAGCGGCGGGCGTCGAATCATTTATCAAAACCGCGGGGGAAGGTACGAAATCGAGCGTAGGTCATCGTAAAATTGAAACGACGTTTGCGCAAGGGTAAAGAAATATTTAAACGAAGTCCCGCGAGATCATCAGCGGTCGCTCGACGTTGAATAATATCGGCTGCGAAACGGTACGTGGCGAACGAATACGGGAAATAAATGCACCGTGAGGACAGATAAAAAAATGTGAACCAGTCACAACCATAGACGAGTTCTACGTTACACCGATGACGTAATAACGACAGACACGAAAAATCATGGCAAACGATGATAACATGATGGAAAATATAGGAAACTGGACGAAGAAAGTAACGCGAAACACCGGCTGGTTCTTGACTCGTCGAATATAATATTTGATTATGAAAGTTTCACGGATGAAACACAAGCTGGTTACGACGAGGAACGTAATATTTCGGAGCGTAACGCAACGTCCCCTTTAAATGCTGATACGTTAGTTAGAGATTTTCCGTGTACCAGGCGCATTTGCTTTTAGCTACGCCGATGGCAGGACTCTTAGTGCCCGACGGTACGGTGTTTTAATTAACCCCTGTGCAAATATTTATTTATTTACCCGGGGTTAGATGCCGGGCGATGTAGGATAACACGTTGCGATACAAAAGTTAAACAGAAACGGATGGTATCGTTTCCGGGACGGCGGAAAAAGTATCTGACAATGGCTGGATGGATGGTAATCAGGTAATTGCGTAACTTCAACCCGGGGTTTTAATTAATTAACATTTATTAACGCGTCGCCGGCAGTCTCGCTATAAGTTTGTAAATCAAACTGGTGGCGACGCTTAAGCGAAGTGACGGTTTAAGCGACGACAACGGGCGCCCAGTAGCGTACCGTCGACGGAAAGTCGCTCGTTAATTTACTCCCTTTGACGGTAAACCGATTAGTTGACAAAATACGGAGTATTTAACTTGGGCATGATGTTCGGACAATTAGTCTAGTAACGTTCGTACGTGTTCGCGTGGAATCATCGAATACCAACCGGACCTATTAATACATCTACAATAAAATAGGACAATTATCTCTGGAACGATATAATTGCGGTCCATTCGACCGCGATAGGGTTTTTCAGTATTTTTAATCCTCTTTAAAGTAATTACTTTATACTAAGTTTCCCGCTACCATAAAAGATAATAACTGAAATTAATGATTTCTCTCCTAGAAATCTTTTTACCTATACAAAAAGGAAATTGTATATAAGTTTATCCTGAAAAGTGTCACAAATTGAATAAAAGAAATAATGCGACGAAATTCGTGTGGAGTTAATACGAAGATAAAGTTCCAAAGTGAGTAAAAATGATTCATGAAAATTATTCAGACGGTAACTTTTACTTCGTTCTGCTATAGGAAACAGTATGTACAGAATGGCGAGGGGGTACATTAATCGTACCGTCTCGTACTACTTAAGTCGGCTAAGATTCTGGCAGGTTACATCTTTCGTATAATGTTTAACGTACAACGTTATCCAGCGGCGTTCCGTACGATAGTTGCCTATATAACGTACGATATTTCCTGACCTTCCGCGTTTGTACAGGCCGTTAAATGCGAGTTGTAGGATGCTACGTCGCATTAACCGACCGTTAAAAGTTAACGGCATCCTCGCCGCATGAAGATGAAATAACGCCGAATACAGAGACTCGGGAGTCCGTCGACGACGACGACGACCACGACCACGACGACGACGAGGACGACGACGATGCCGAGGGAAACGTCGCGGGCGCGGGTGCGATCGATCGTCATAAAACGTGGAAACGTCGCGCGTACGTCGGCCCCAGACGCGAAATGTGATTCACGACTCCACGGAAGTCCGCAGTTCGTTGAAATCAGTGAATATTTTTCTCAATAAACTACTGTTAACGGGATCGAAATTGCCCCCTCGCACTTCGCTTATCTTGAGGACACGGAAACGTTCCTCCGCGACATTTGGCACCGGCAACGAATTTTAGATTCCTCCGGAACGTGAAAGAGGAAAAGAGAGAAAGAGAGTGAGAGAGAAACTCTTCGATCTTTCGGTCGATCAAAAAGTTGATTTACGAGACTCGGTCGAAAGAGGAATTCGTTACGTTTTTCGGTATTTTTGTTTTCTACCCTCGCGACACGGAAGTATGACGTTAAGCGGCGGGAAAAAGCAACGGATTTTCGAAAATACAAATTGTGTTTTTCATTGCGACGTCGTACCTACGGGGACAAAAAAGCATTTTGACGCGGGACCGACAAGGAGTCACTCGGAATAGACTGGAACGCGAGGAACTTCATACACACATGCTTGAAATCGCTTTCGCATTACTACAACGAAATGCATGGAAATTCACGGAAGCAAAATCGTCCGACGCTTTTATGGCGTCGCCGCGATCCGAGCGAAATATTTTGTCCCGCAACGACGTGAAATTTTGACGTAACTCCCCACGTAATACCGCAAACATTCCTATTTACTTTCACATGTGACATATCCCCGCTATATTTTCAATTCCGCTCATCCGACGTAGAGTGGGAGGGGGGAGGGAAGGGTGCGGAAGGGAGAAAAGCAAACGGTGAAACAGCTTTTGGACCCGCTTCATCGCTCTCCGACACGGTGTCCCCCCTCCCCCTTCCGTCGAATTAACGACACAACGTATGTACGGTTATACGGACTTCAAAGTTTCGGCCGGCCAATCGGAAATCATATTGTTTAAACGGAACCGTGATATTTTCTTTCCGTTTAACGGCCGCAGTCGTTTCCTGTTTTCGGAAATGGAACCTCAGCGTCGAGTGCTCGGAAAATAAAAGATTCCACGGATCTTTTATTGGTACGGTTCACCGGTTGATGGTCCTCCACTGTACGCGTGCTTTTCATGTAGCTCGGGCGCAAAATATTGCAAACGGACGGCGGCGGCGTCGGCAGCGTCGGCACTGTCGACGTCGCTAGCGGTCCTGAGAAACTGGAGTAGAACGCACGGGTTGCTCCGGGCATCGGATTTCGATATACGATTCCCGAAGTATGAGAAACGCCCTGTGATTCAGTGTTAAAAAAAAAGAGGGTGGGCGAGAGAGGGAGTGAGAGGGGGAGGCAAAGAAAAAGGAGAAAAAAAATAATCCAATATTATCCGACGTGATTCAACGTACGAGATCAGAACATGATTGTGCATAAATCGCAAGCTGACGTGCCCGTCCTGCAATAGCCGGAGCTAGGTTGCCTCGAAAAATGTCAGGGGCGAGAGGAGAGTCAGAGAGAGAGAGTGAGAGAGTGAGAGAGTGAGAGAGTGAGAGGGAGAGAGTGAGAGCGAGAGCGCGGCTTTTTGCCCCGGGAAAATGAAATCTAGAGTGCTCGCTGTGATATTCAGGATCGAGCCTCCCCCATCGCTTAAAGAGTCACTTTGACTTTTATAGAACGCTCATGGTAATCGCCGGGAGTTTAATCTCGCGAGAAGTATACGGATAGGATCCGGGCCAATAGTGTCGAGATCGCGGCAACTGGTTTGGCCGATGAATAAAAGACCGTATGCAATTGAGGTGCAAATTTCCCGCGAATATGCTGCCGACCGGTTGAAACCCCGTTTCGATTTCCCCGCGACAATACAATGACAACGGTGGGGCGGAGGGAGGGGGCGGTCCATGGATAGGAGGAGAGTTAAAAAATAAAAATGAATGAAAAAGAAATAAATTCGAAAATCCATTTGGCGATCGTGTCGGGTCGCGTCCATGTGTATGTGCGTGTGTGTGTGGATTTTTTATCGTGAAACTAATGCAACACGATCGAGCGTTTATGCAGAGTTAACAATGTTTCTCTCAAGTTCCCTGTGGCGATGCTGCGATGGCGAAGCCACGCTCGTAGATTTTTCATGTCTGAGAATCCATTTATCTCGCAGTAAGGACAGCCCATCCCCGTAACCGACGTCCCACAAAATAAAAGATTGATCCCGTCAACGGGACGATTGGATAACAACTGCACCGTTGTTAAATCGTATCGCTAATTAGCTTGCCTTGTCGTCGACAGTTTTGCCTGGTTTGTAAAGAGGATTTCGCGAGCACTCGATAACCGAACGCGAGCAATTAGCTAGGGTTTCCGTTTTCTCTTTACCGCCACCACGGCGAGGATTAAGGAACGTGCAAAAGAAAAACAACAAAAAAAAAACGATATTATAATCGATCTAATCCGATCGCGGTAAAAATTTATGCACGCTCGTTACGTCGGGGGACCGCGTGTACCGCGACTGATAAACAACGGACAGATTTTAATTACGTTTTCACGTAACGTTAACGACAAAGCCGGCGGAACTTTGCTCGCGGACCCTTTGACAATCACGAATCTCTATTTTCAACGCGATCTCCGACACTTACGTGTGGAACGCTCATTAACGCGGTTATTGTTTCTCGCCACGTTTCCAGTCAGCAATTAATTTTCTTCGCGGGCCGAACCGAGAGGGGAAGGGCGAAAGGGCGGTAGCCACCACTTTGAGAACAGAAATTAACCTACGAACAAAAAGGTGCACATAATTGGAGTACCGGTCTCACTCGCGTGTTCGCGGTAGCAGAACGAAGTGCTGCTTTTCTCTCCCCCTTTATATTTTTTTTTTCACTTTTCCTTGCACCCCTCACGCCACCGCTGCCGCCGCCGTGTGTCGAACGTTTTTCATCGTGCGCGTTCCTCTTTTATTTTTTTTTTGTTTCGCCCAAGAACCCCTTTTGTACCCGAACGTTTGCACGATGTAAGCACCTCCGTACAAAAGCGTTCGCCGGTAACCTGCTGTCGGTGTCGAGCGTTAAATCGTCTTCGGAATAAATCTTGCGGGATTCCCGTGCGTGTCAAACGGATCCGCGTTTGCCGAAAACTTCCCAGCGCAAAAGTCGACCGAATAATATCAGTTTCCCCGGTTACCCTCGTCTCATTGTCCCGCACGGGGTCAATATTTATATTTAATTATCATTTTACCGTCCGTGGTAATTGCGTTCGCGCATGTATTTAGTTAGAGAGAGAACCCCGGCAATCAGCGAAAGTTTACATTTGTTTATCGCGACGTCCAGGTCGAAATAGTTTATTCCCGTGTATCCCCGTGAAACCTTTTCGTCCGATTCACGAACACGTTATCGACCCCGTATCTAAATAACAAAAAAAAAGGAAAAACGAGGGGGTAAAAAAAAGAAAACGTAAAAACAACACTCTCTATCGTTATCCCGATCGCATGCGATGCGCCGCCAGTATTTTATCGAACCACCGCAAATGTACACGTATGAATTTTAAAACCATGCTCTTTTTCCCCGGAACGTGAACGGCGCGCCATCGAACCACTATCGTTTACTTAACAAATGAACCATGGCATCGCGGTATACGGCTCGTAAACCAAAACAAAAAAAATATATATAAATATATATATATACATATATCTATAGATGTGTACGTACGTACATAACATACATACACGCGCATCGAATAGATGTTTTGTATCGCGTGGAAAACAGGCCATTGTGGCATGTCATTATCCCTCATCGATAGAACCGGCCAGGCGTTTACCGGGGCGGAATAGGAGCGCATTAAAATCTAGTTTGCTCTACGGTTTACTTGTTACTCTCTTTCAGCCACGATCGAACGGGAAACGGGGTAGAAATGCGGTGAAAAAGATGGGTACAGAGGCAAAGAGAGCGACAGAGAGAGAGAGAGATACAGGTGGAGTCGAAGTGGTACGGCGACCGAGGAAAAATGGTACGCTTGCGTTTATTCACCTAATGCGAAACCACCGCCATTATCCCGGAACCAAAATGGGAATGGGCTTTGTGGGGAAGTGAGAGCTACGGAAAACTTAGAACAAGACGGGACAGACCAACCAAGAAGGGGGAGGGTTATAGATAGGGAAAAAAGATTCGAGAAGAGAAAGAAAATGCTATGGGAGAGCCTGAGGGGAGGGGGAGGAGGAGGGTTGAAGAGACCCAACGGAGACGTGGAGAGAAAAGAAAAAGGGAAAAAGAGGGGAAGAAGGAAAGGGATAGAGAAGCACACCACGGGGTAGGAGAGAGAGTCGAGTGGTATACCGACCACACTGAGGGGTTTCCCCGAGGCTGAAGTGGCATTAAGTTGACACACAAAGGGGGACGGGCTTAACGTCTGATAAAGCTGACGAGCAAACATGCTTTTTGTCGTCCCATACACGAACAGGTATAATATGTTAATGTGTCGTGAAATATGTCGGCTGTAATAAACGACAGTGTGTAGTACATATGCGGGCGCGATACTGCCGACGTGTACGTGTGTGTACATATGTTGTACATACATATGTATATGTATACATTGGCGAACACGTGTGAAAATCTCGATGAGACGTTCGGTCGGTGAAAGTTAAAAATGGAATGCGTCACGGATGGTGAACGCGATCCTTGGACGTCTCGGGACGCTGTCTCCACGGCGAGAGACACCGAGGAGAGAACATCGGGTTCCGAGTGATAAATTCTACCCGGGTGCATTTTTACCCCGAGATCGTATAACAATTTTACACCTGTGCCGTAAAACTTACGACGCAAGTGATATCCTTTTTTACGCATATTCGACGATATCGATTTTGTTGTCGGGACGTAACGAAACATTGGACACCTTATTGCATGATCGATCGATCGTACGTATGGATGTATGTATGTACAAAGAGACGAAAGATTCGTTTTACAATCAGATCCCGTATCCAATTAGCGTCCGTTTCATTAGACACGCAGTCGTTGCAATTACAGATTTACTACCAAGCGAATTTAACGAGGAAGAACCATTCAGAAACAAGCTAATCTTCGAAAGGTAAACCGCGTGCCAACGAATCCCACAACGCAACTGGCTAATGTGTTCAAGCGCATAACTCGCGATTCGAGGTTTCTCTCTCTCTCTCCCCCTCTCTCTCTCTCTGTCTCTCTCTGCCTATGTAACATGTTAATTGGCACGATATCTACGTACACCGTGCCAAAGGTGGCTCTGCTCCGATAGGGATTTCCCAGCCCACGGTCTGTCAAATATGTTTCTATTCGATTTCGACTGAAACTCTTCTTCCGGTGGGTCCCGATAAGTGTTAATTAATAGAGAACAGGGCGACTCGTTATAGAAGTTATCAAGGAACCCCAACGTTTCTATTCTTTTCCTGGAAAACCGGCCGCGTTGATAAAAAAGTTTTGGCTTTTCATCCCGAGAAATCGAAGCGAGTCGTAGAAAAGTGGAGAACTTCTTTTGAAAGCTTATTACGTGAGACACGCCGTAATATCAATTTCCAGTGTCAAACGGTTACTCATTGAAATGGAAAAATAATGAGAATCGAGGGCATTCGATAAATGACGGCAATAACGTTGATGTGTGAAAACATCGTGATATTAATTTGCCTGGTTACACGGTGAATGAAATACAAAAAGAGAGAAAAATCGTTCAAGACATAACGATCGATACAAAAGCGTCTAGTATAACAAAAAGTACTGCACGATAAAGAAAGAAAGAAAAAAAAAGATATTGTGGATATATCGTGTTACGTATCGAATGTTATTATTGCAACGGGAACGGAAATCCAGCAATAGCTATCGTTGTAAAAGCTTAGCTGTGGTTCACCATTGTCCATGAATCCTATACCCGATCTGCAGTGTCGTCAACAATTTTATTACTTCGATTTTACGTCAAAACGTATCGACAGACCGTACCGTCCTCACTGTGTTGCCAAGCTGAATATAGTCCCGCGGATACACCGGCTACTCGACATATTACTCGGACGGCATGATAAATATGCGGGTGGAACGCGGAGAGGCGGGGGGAGGAAAAGAAAAAAGGTTTATGGCTCATTGTCGTAAACAAAAGGATACCTGATTTACTGTCGCGTATCCGAATTTCTTGCGGTGAATCCCATATTTCAAACGTCGCGATTCACGTCGGTTTTATTTTTCTTGGCGAATCCGCGAAACACGGTAGAACGAATTTCGCTTACATCTCTACTTTTGTGACGTTAATGCGATACTGAGGGGGGAAAAAAAGAAGGTAAACGGAGAACACGGAAGAATAGTAACGCAACAGGATGTCTGAAACGCGATGTCTGAAGCAGCGAGTCTACGACGACGGGAAGATCGGTTAATAGAAATATTTACGAGCGGACGATCCGCAGGTCGGCGTCCAACGGAACGACGATCATTGATACTTCGCGATGGCAGCTAATTCAAAAGTTGAAAGTCTCCGCCGGAGATCGGATGGCTGACTTTGGGGGACGATAAATTTCACGAGTCGCGGGAAAGAATTCGTCGTTTTGATACGGAAATCGGGGAAACCGGTTACGGAAACCTCGCGCCAACCGGCTTCCAGGTTGCGTAACCATAACAATAAATCCCGAAAGAAGATGAGACGAGGCTCGATCTACGATCTTGATATTTTCCGTTCTCACGGATTTCCCTCGGTTCCGGATAAAGGACACTCTGTCTCGCGAACGTACAAATTCCAAACCTCGTGCGCGAGAATACGTTACGACTTCTACCGCGTAGACGATCGCGAAATCTAGGAAAACGTTTAAAGAACGATCGCGAAAACAAGGACAATAGTCACAGAGTACGCGTGATTTCTCTAACCACGTAGAAATTTAACGGGGACGCCATTTCGATCCCTGTCAGCGGGAACAGAGGAACGATGGCGACGTATTAGTCTTGTCGCCGTTTCATTTCCGTGCACTCTGACGTTACATTATCAACGAAACAGTCATGGAAATTACACGTTTTGTCACGTTGAATGCGGTCCGGTAGCAAAGGACGGTTTGCGGTGGTACAGGACGATCAACGGTCATTTCCAGAAGGCCGCAAGCCCCGCGTGTCGGTCCAGGACGAAAGGATGGCTCGGTATCCGGTGGTACGCACGTTGTACAGGTGAGGACAGAGGTGTGGGAGTTGCATAACGCGCGTTGCGTGACGTTATATAACAACCCCTGCTCCCCTCCCTCTCGTCCCTACCCCTCACCCCAATGCCGTGCAAAACTCCAAAACAAACTCCTTTATTCCGCGAATATAGGCGGCGGTGCGCGTCGCGCGAAACCACAATCCCCGCACATGTATCAAGCTGTCCGCGACCCGCTCTCTAATTTGCATTTCAACGCTTGCCTCTCGTCCATTATTACCAGCGGAACAGCTTGGTTGAATTTCACAGACGCATCCCGAGCGCTCCTGTTCCTCCCTCCTTCCTCCTCCTCCTCTTCACTTCTCTCTTCTACCATCCCCTGTCTCCTATTCTATCTGTCTACTATCTCTCTCTCTCTCTCTCTATCTCTCTCTCTCTATCTGTGTGTATTTGTATATGTGTCTCTATCCTTCTAACTACTACCCCTTCGCTTAACACCGACTCAGCTTCTACACTAGCACAAGCACTCTAGCTTCTCACCACCCTCGAACATTTTCTTCTGATTCATCCCCCTCCTCCCTCCTCCCACCTCGCTTTGTCTCTTTCCGTCCTTTTTTCTCCACGGGATGTTTCCGTGGATTTTATTCAGCCATCCCCTTATCCCGCCTTCGAATTTCGTACGGTAGACTTATATGGTAATTGTAGGATTCCCTTTCCCTCTCGTTCGAGGAACCCCAACCCACCCTCCCACCGGGGGAGCTTTAGGAATCTATCTTGGGGTGGAATCCGACGCGCGAAATCTGTTCTTTAAGGTGGTCTTAATTTAATTTTTTCTCATGGGCGGGTCGGGCCAGAGGAAGAGGGGGGTGGGGTTGGGGGTGGGGGATACAAGAAACGTAATGGGAAGGACGGAGTAAAGGGCTAATGAAATTTTGCTCGGCCTGGGATGGTTTTGTTGCCCGCCGAGAGAATTACGGGACCACGGGAATATCGTTTACAAGCTTCGTCTCCAAATATTTAGACACGACGTGCTACCCCGTATTTTCTCTGATATACGAGACAACCCTATGTTTTCCTATTACGGGGCTTACTTTTAATTTTAAATATTTACTTGATTCACGAGACCGTCGTATCCACGCGGGGAGACAAAGTCCTCGGATTAGTTGGTCGACGTTTCGACTTGTCGTGTTTTTCTTATTTCTTTCCCGACGGGAAGTTACGCAATTTCAATAGAACCTCTCACCGCGATCCCTTCGGTCGCTAGACGAGAGAACCGACAGGTTTTCCATTCGTTCAGAATAGTTAATGATATTTTGTCACCGGAACGCGGTAACAAGGTGACGTTGTCTCGAGTGATTTGCGAGACCACCGTCGGCGGTAAGCTGCAAAGGACGACACTCGGGGTAATGTTTTTCACCGCCAAAAAGGAGCACCGTTCCGGGTCTCGCGGAGCTTTTATTAAACGCGAATAGAACCGCGTCCCCGTAACTTCGGGAGAGAAAAATATTACATAGCTAGCGGAACGACGTAACGAGAAACGAGATCGCGTAGCGAAAGATCCTGTATTTCAACGGGGATACATACCGGGTCGCGTTCAAACGTTTCATTTAAACCGCGATAAAACACTGCGATTATAATAATAATATGTTGACCGACACGATATCCACCGTTACCATAAATATCCGATATCATATTATTATGTATAACTTGATACTTTGTGATCAATAACCGGTGGTTTCATTTAGCTACGGTGTATATAAATGCGTGATATACATACGTACATATAATGCACGATTTCACAGTGTCGGATTAATTAATCGGGATGAAATGAAATTGAAATCAAGCTAATACGGGTTACAAAATTTATTCCCGTATTTGTCAGATTTCTTGCCGCCCGTGTATCGTTCGGTGTCGGAAGAGAAAGCTTGATTCGTTTCTTCCCGTTCTACGGACGACTCAATGGGATTATTGTCTTGTCCGGCTTCGTGGACGCAATTTCACTTGAATTCCCAGCGACCCCGTGGACAACGATCGCCTAACTCGGCCCGGGATAATCCGAAAAAGCGGAAACGGCCGCACCATTCGGAAGTCCGAGGTCATAGACCGGTTTTAAGGGGAATGAGCCGACGGTAACGACCCCCCACGTCGCGACCGCGACGAAACGACCGTACGCGTTCAGGAAAATCGCAGGAACCTCTTACCACCGGATATCGGCTGTAGCAAAATCGATTTCACACCCGCGATGCGGTGCAACAAGTGTCCAAAAAAGAAAAAAAAGGGAGTGAGAGAGGGAGGAAACCTAAAACTGATCGATAAAGTACTTACAAAATACAATATACACTTCATCCTAAATACGTCTATCCTAGACACTACCCTATTTACAGAATCTTTCGTAAAGGTGACAAGCAATACCGTTGGAAATTACGTCATAAATCTGAGTGCATTGATCTTATACTACTAGATGTACCATGTCAAGGAGAGTATCTAGTATCGATCAGTCGAGAGACAATAGCGGCAAACTATTTCCTAATTCGTTGAACACGATAGCGATAAGGTTGAACGACAGTTTCGCCAGACGCATCCAGCCCTTTGGCGCCGGTGTCTTGTACCTTGTATTAGATACATCCCGGAAAGGGTGAGAGCCCTATCATCGTACCTGCACGCAGACAGAAGGGGTTGACTTCATGCCGGGGATATCAATCGATGTCACGTAAAGTGTGTGCGCTTGTAAATTAATTGGCCACCTGTGGATAGAGGTGACACGGCGTATCTACCATTTTCGTTGTCCGTCGCGCAGATCGGATTCTAATCAGATTAGTTAACACCCCTACGATCACCTCTCTCTCTCTCTCTCTCTCACCTCTCGCTGTACGCAACTAGCTAGCCTAACGGACAACGTGCGATTCGTTCGATCTAATGCAATTTTTCGAGACACGTGCCCGTGGACACGATAAAACGATTTTCTATCGGTGCATCGTCAATCGACGCGTTTCCCGGCCAAAGCTTCTGACTCGGGCGAGCACGGCTTAAAAATTTGTTACCCCTATTTGCGCGAGCACTCCGAACGTATTCCGACGATATTGTGTTTACCTGGCGCAGGCACACACACACACACACACACACACAGGAACACTAACACACGCGTACACACAATCCTGTTAACGAAATAGACAAACGTACTCGAGAAATATCCTATCGATTTTAACCAAGGATAAGGTTCCACGAGGAAACTCACGGAAAGGAAAGCTACGCTAATGTATCTCTACAACGGTACTACTATTCTACATTACAGAATAAACGTGTGGATAGTTGAAAATCCATAAGCAAAGTGGAAAAACTAATATTAATCCCACTTTCTTTTGGGAGATACTTCTTTCTCCACGCTCCCGCGATCAATTACAAAAAACCTTCATAGAAACCCTGAATATGGGATTCGATGAGAGACGTTCAGTCCGAATGAATCCGTGTTACTCTCAATCACAAAATCTCACAGAGAGGAGCATTTCTATTCAACCGGGTTCAGCCGTATAAGCCCCGTGATATCCAAAGTTTCGATGCGGCCGAATGCATCGGATAATTTCGCAATGTGCTCGTGGCAGTAGGTGCAATATCAGGTGCAGCAGCAGGGTGCCGTGGGAAAACGTTTGCCTCTTGCACGTTTACACCTACTGTGCACTAGACTGTTCATTTAATGCATGCACGCGAAGGGGCGGGAGGAGGGGGGAAGGGGGAATGGGTGTAGAGGGCGGGAGGTGAGGGTTGGGGGTGTGCACTCCAATACATCCCGCTAATGGTCCGCATCGTGGACAGTGGCACGTTCTATTGTGCTTCCCTACCCGGACGGGGGACTCTCCCTCGCAATTTTCCTAGTGATGCCGAGAAGAACGAAGACACCAATGAATGCATCTTTGACGCTTCCCGCTCTTTCGTTAGGGACTACGGGCGGCTCACAAAAGACACCCACCGACTACTCCGTCGCTCCCCTCGTACAGGCGGTAGCTTTAGTAGAAGAAGACAAAAAAGAAAGAAAGAAAGAAAGAAAGAAAGAAAGAAAGTACTGCGAGCTCTTGTCTTGTTTCATACACGTGTGGCATTCGGCCGGTCTTGTTTTCACCGCCACGCGAAGTTCCGACTGCTCGTTTCAGGACGAAAACTCGGTGGATGAGCAATGAAAACGCGGGGTGAAATAATATACCGCAAGCCAGCAAGGGGGAAAACCCTGATGACCACGGGCGCATCATCTTTCTCGCGGTTTATGAAGCAGAAGTTACGACGATGACGTGGATACAGATTCCTTTTAACCGGATATATATTTCCGAAAGAGACAGAGATTGAAAGATTTTTATTAATGATAAAATACTAGTCGGAATATCGAACGACGTTAATTAAAATAATACGACTTGGTTGAATTGTGTATGTATGTACGTACGTATACGTACATACGTATAGACGTTCTGATTTTAGAGTATGAAACATTTAATTAAGTCGCTTTATTCCGTAAATGCTTTCGTCCCGCGGTCGTCAAACTGTACGTGGAAGTATTCAGTAAATTTAAAAGCTCCGCCATTCACGTGTACTTTGCATGCAAACTGAAAAATTTGTTCGTTCTATCAATGCGAGACGAAGAGTCGCCAATGCGTTCAACCGCTTCCCCCAAAATCGAGCTACTCTGATTTCCGGAAAGTGGATGCTACCTAAATTACACCACCGGTTAATCTCGCAGTGCTTCGTATGCGAGACGAGTGTACACCCTTTCTCCACACCACTGGCCAGCTACCCAATTAGCGTTGTCTGCAGAAAAAAGTTACTGCCCTATCTTTTTTCTGTATTTCGCCTCGCAAATTTCCGCGGAAAGTGGTCGAGGATACACTGCGGCAACGATGAAGAAACCCCCGGTTATAATTGTCAGCGTGGACTTGTTAGCGTGATAATCATCGTACAACACTTTAAGTAGAAAAAAGTTAACCATACAGAAGAAGATAAGTAAAGAAGACTACGGTAAGACTATACATACATATAATACTATTACAAAGTTAAGAATGTACCAGTTAGAAAACTGAAACCGTAATATATCGTTCGTTTTCCGGAATAGGATCAAAATTTACCCAGAAGCATTGCTATTGAATCACCTATACTTATTTGATAATTTCATTCAACTATTACGGTCGTCTCTCCTACGTTGAACCAGTTTAATCTACCGTATTCCTCTCCTATCTCCCGTTCCTATTTCAGAGTCATGCTAACTCGCGAACATGAAAACTGGACCATTAACAATCGATTTACTTAGACCCATTCCGTTCCGGCTCCCCGCGTAATCTCGGATTTGATCTTGGCCGCTTTGCCGGCCAGGCTGAGAGAGTAGCTATCAAACGCCCGCGTCCGGCAATTTGATCCGATCTAGATGTGTCCGTTTCGACCGTGGTCAGCCTCTCGCTAGCTTAACTATTTAGATCCCCGGGAATAGCGGGATTTGCTTTGACAAACCGTCGCTACTAGAACACAGCGGGGAAGCGTGACGATTTCTGTATAAACGCGTGTGACGCGTGCATTGTGACGCAATGCATACATGCACGATGTTTGCTCGTCGACTGGGACTATTATTGTCCGGGCGTATAACCCGTCCTATGCGCTCCCCCGTTGCTGGATGTGCGCTCACCGCCCCCTGAAGGCATGCACAACGTGTTTGGTGACCGCGCACACCACGAGAACTATGAAACCGGGGCTAGAGGTACGGAGAAGGGCGTTGGGTACAGAAACCGAAGAGGGAGAGAGAGATAGTAAAGGAGGAGGAAAGAAGGGAGGAAGGGAGAAAGGGTGGAATAGAGAAAGGGAGAGGGTTGACCGGACCTGGCTTTTCCCGGAGACCACGAGAACTCCCCCTTTGGAGTGGGGACTTTCGAACGATACCGAGAATGTGTGTATCCATGTATGTATGTATGAACGTATGTATGTAACATACATACATGAAGAGGAAGAACCGCGGTAAGAGAGGGTTGTTGCACGACTTGAACTCGTCCCGCATACGTAACTTCCCTTCCGTACGTTGAGTGCCTCTTGCCCGACGGAGATTTATAGCGTACGCGGGACGTGGTGGTCACGGAAAAGATAAGATTTGGCGGACAATCTAGGAGAAACAGGAACATCGGAGACCCGAAGTACCCGCAAGCACGGATTACTTGGTTTATTTACCCGATCTATTTGGAGAGAGAGGAACTTGAAATGCGGTTGAATGACGATCGGCATCGGACCGAGGCTTTTGGATTCCGGGGAATGTGGGACAGTTACGTAGGGGGTGGCTACGAGGACGAACGGAAGATAAACGGGACTCTGATTTAATCGTTATCTAAAGTGCTCGTCGGTTGACCATACGTTACAGGAAATGTGCAAGAGACAAAAGCGTCCGGTGTGACGAAGTTACCTTGACAAAGAAGACAATTAGATATTTTTCACATAATAACGACAATATACTCAAGAAGTATCTTGAGACAGCGGTGAAATCATGGTGATGTACATCAAGGTGGGAGGGTTCCGAAGTAAAGATATTTTCCAAGACATCGGATGTCCAGACTACTCTATATCTGAATCGAGCCCATAACTTTCGTAACCAAGCCAGGGTCAGGAGTGGATGCCATCGACCACCTTCCGGCCAGTCATTTAGTTATATTAGAAAAAAGTTGCCACGACCTCGGCTGGAAGTAAATGCGCCAAGTTGAGCGGCAAGAAAAGAAACTCCCGCGACCCGGTGTGCCAACCGACGATGGAAAGGAGTGGAAAACTTTTCCTGGACACTTATATGTCCCGTGCGTGATAACAAATGTCAGACCCGACTTCCTCCCGTCCCACACCCAAGCCCTCACGGCGACGGAATTACAGCGTTTCCGTCGCGTCTACAACGCCTCTAATACGATTGCCTAACTGATACTGACCCTATCTGTAACTTTCGATGAACCGAAACGTTTCCATCGTTGGTTCCCCCTTGGCCGTAAGTTAAACGGTATCGAAAACATCTCCATTGTCAATAGGGATCCCCCTAACCGGAATCGTTACCTTGAAACCGCTTTTGAATAGTACCATGGAAACGGAGAGAGGGATAATTGCAATTAATAATAGTAACTCCGTTTAAGGAGATTACAATTCGTACCTGAGAAACGGCCACCATTCAAACGAGTTAATTCGAGAAGCAAGTAACAAGGGGGGGAATTATTAAATCGATCATTTTAATCAATTCAAAGCGGCATTAGGAGCATATGGATCCCACCACCTGCATATAATCTGCATAGACTATCCATCGCAATTTGAATTCCGTGTTGCTATTCAATTTCGAGTTCACTGGACTCTGCTTACAGGGTGTCTAATTTGAAGACCGGCTTATCTTACACTCGCTCGAATTTCAACCGTTATTACCGACGATGTAAATGCATTCCGTAATAAATTGATATTTTGAAACAAAGATATGTACTTACTTTGTCGACGAGATATCATTCACGGTAATCAAATAATGTATTAATACCTATCGATACGTTTAACGTGGAACAGTAATACGCGAATAAATTCGATATCCTTTGTTCGGTAAATTCATTAAAAAGAAACAATTACAGAGTTATAAACTGGTTATTATTACAAACTCACCGAGAACTCCTCCCTGTTTCTACTGCTGTCTTTTGTCCTTTCTTGTCTTGTGTCTTTCAAATCCTTGTCAACCGTCATTATCACTTTGGAGAAACGATATTCACTCGGATAACCTCACACTCGCGTTTTAAACACAGAACGATTCAAGTTTTCCACCTCGGTGTAAAGCGGACCGTACAAAATGGCGGATAAATACGAACATTTATCGCGGGAACTCCGAAAATGATTCGAATTTCGAAAAGTGGATACACACACCGCTCGCACACCCACGAAGATATTCCAGGTAACAAAAGCAATTCAGACTATTCCCCGTGGCAAATGAGGCGCTCCCTGATTAACACACATTGGCTCAATTACACGGGTTAGCCGAGGGTACACGAAATTGCCTGCTATTAACGGAGGCGCGAGGGTGGATAGAGACACGAGATATATCTGGCGGATAACACGACGATACGTTGAAAACCGTAAAACACGAGCAGACGCGAACACGGGAGGGAAAAAGTTTCTCAAATTAACGCCTCTCATTTGCGTAATAATGTAACGAAACACGCACACGCACATGAATGTCTGACGAACACATACTGCATACATATATAATATGAAATATAAAACACGTTACTACACGAATTACACGATACGGTTCATGTTTTCGCGGTAGATAATATTCACAGAGAATCGGTGGACTAACCTCAAATTACAGGTGTTTTTCTTTAGCGGTTGATTACGTTCGACGGTTGGAAAATATAATAACGCGGGAGAGCATTTGTAACTAACTGTTTGTTCGTTCAATCTCAGCTTGTGGCGCTGATGACAACCGTAAAAAAAACCGGAGGGTAGGATGCCTCGGGAGTATTTCGAAAGTTCGGCGGGAAACTTTGGTTAGAACAGCAAGGGTTCGAATTATACTTCGAATTACTAATACAAGGTAATTTAGAAGGAAATTTGATAACCAATTAGTGAGAGCGGTACTTCCTATGTACATTTGTTACGGTACACCGGCAGAGTGCGTGTAAATTAATCAATTCAGTGGTCGATAATCAAGCGCCTTCCGCGAATGTTCTCTGCGTTTCCCGCGATAATTAAACTATGGAACTACGTATTGGGCCACACTGATCGGCACCTTCGCAACTACAATCGACACGAACATATATTTTTTCGTCTCCCTGCCTCGTCACTGTTTACATTCTTTTAACGAGACCCGCCGAACCGTGAATTCGGGGAATTTTCGCTTCCACAAACGAAACCGTACGTGACATAGCCGCGCAAGTGCTCAAATTGCAAAGAGTGCTTTCAGTGTGATGTACAATAACGGTAATTAACATGTAACGACAACCGTAAACATTTTCCGCGATTCTAGAGTTTTTCATTTTAAGGTGGCGTGAAATTCGAACGGAAAAATAACGCTGACGCGTAAATTCATGGAAGACACGACGTATTTCAAGGATCAACACTATTACAATAATGTGTGTTACTATGTAATGAGAGGTCCGTGTCGGCATCGATTCAATGTAAGTGAAAATATGTATCTTTATCTAACAGTAATCAATGGTAAATTATTCCACTATGTAATTTTATTAAATACAATTATTTAATGTCACAGAGCAATGCAACACCACGTAAAATCCAGAAATCGGGCGGTCTTTGAGTTTGCAACCAAAGCGGGGTCACCAGTAGAACGTAAGTCCTTTGTGGTTTCTTATAAACAGGACACTATGAAAATCGCAACGTGATTGTTTATATTTGAGTACATACAAGTAATATACAACGAATCTTACATCTATATATACGCGTCATTAATCATACAAATACCTGGTATAATGCTGGATCTTTATCTGGAAGATTGTAGAGGGCGAAAATATGCATCACCGGCATTAAAACGTACAGAACTTTATTCGCTGATTCGCATAATCTGTTGTTCCTTTTATCCCAGCCGGCACCCTCGAGAAACAGACCGTACACGTAAACTCCCTCCTGGTGATAAAGAAATGAAATCGTTACTTATCTAACAAACTTTTTCACCGACCCGTTATGCGTCGCACGTACTTCAGGTGGAATTCTAATCTCTTCCGCCGTGGCACGTAAAACTTCATTGTGTAAGGTTACATTATCCAAGGCCCATCCCTTATGGGCCCTTGTTACCTCTTGTCTCATGGCAGTTAAGAACCCTACGTAATTAACATCATAATTAATTCCGTTACACTTTATAGTTATCATCCTACTGTATACCTTGGGGATTAAAGAATCCTGTCATCCAAAACTTCGCTGGTCTTCCCGTATATAACCACGCAGAAAATTGTTTATTTCTATCTAACAACTCCGTGAACCAAAATCCAAGAGACGAAGACTCCCAGGATTTCGCACGCCACATTGCCGGCACCCTGGCATCGTATATGTTGTCAAGGGCATCTCTCAGTTCCTACAAAAAGTTTTCATCACTTTCAGTCGATTGGTGTGTATCTTCTTCATGAGATACGTTACCTCATTCATTACAATAACGCCTTCTACGGCTAATAAAAGATCTTGCAACACGGCTCTCACTAGTTTGATGACTATTTGTATCCTGTCGATTTCTTGCTTCAAAAAGATAGTCATCGATGCTGTGGTACCTAGTATTCGTAATCTGAACAAAAGAAATTTGATTAATAATTCGTATGATTCTATATAACACACGATCCTACCAACCTGTTTTTCACTTCGAAAGGATCATAAGGTTGCGGCATTTTCCCTAACATTTCCTTTGCCTGTCTTGCCACAAACACTTCTCTTGTTTCACCACCACCGCCTCCAGCTTCTTTTGGCTGCACTGATATTATCGTATCGAGGACAGCTTGCGTAGTGTTACTCTGATATCTATAATATTAAAAAGTTCCTTAGTAACGCTTATTATATTCATTTATTCGATTCGATACAAACATGTACTCACGTGATGTCCGCATTTGCATGCAAACCGTACACTTGGGGCGGATCGACCGTTGGCATTTCATCTATCGCCTTTATATAATCGGTCACTTGCTTGAAATTGAGAACAGTGTATCCTTTGAAGAATGAAAAGTCCTCTGAGAAGATCATATCTGAAAACCAAAGCTTCGTGAACGTGTTTAGCAATCTTTTATCATAGTCGTCCGTGACACGCCCACCATATTGCACTTCTCCTATCATGTATCTGCAATTAAAATAACGGGTTTATTAATTCCGGTAGTTTCACCCGAATAAAACTGGGTCGATTTCGTTTTCATTACCGCACTGTCTGCCAGCTTATACCACGTTTGACGTCAAAATCGTTCAGGTGATTATTAATAAACAAGCACGATGCCAACCAATCCGCTGAATTAAACTCGTACGGTATATTCCATCCAAGAGGACCGAATTTTCTTCGCTCTTGCACGATCGTATGCAAAAATGATACAACGTATATCAATGGTATATATTGTGCTGCATCACACTGATCTAACATTTCTTGATTCATGCCGCTGTACGTGGTAAGCAAACCAGCCCGCATGCCTGAGAATAAGAATTTTGTATTTAACAATCGTGATATAATAATATGGAGAGCATTGTACCTTGAGGCGGTTCGTAAGTGAATTTTATAGACATCTGAAGAAGAGAGATGGGAAAATCTTTATGGGGTTCCGTGGTAATCCATACACGGAAATCCGGATGCACCGTATCCATTTCCAGAAGAAAGTCCACTAATTCTGCCATGTAGGCTAAGCCTAAGTGACAGTTTTGGCATAATGCCCAGAAGCCCTGTAAAACAGATTATTTTTTTTTCACGCTTGAAATTCATCCAACAAAACTGCTATTGTACTTTGTGTATAGACGAACTTCGGTCTTTGCACTTTGCAGCAGTTTCCTTGCATGAACTTCCTGTCCCTGTCCCATGGATATACTTTTACAGACAATTTCCATCTTCTTAGCGAGTTGTTCGATGCTTGGCGTCGGATCGGTTCCCATGCTTAAGAAGCAAATCATAGGTGTGTTCGGTCTTGATTCGGCATGCATTACATCCAAAAGAGTGATCACAGGTTCGGCATATTTCTCACCCAACGAGTATGCTATATACTTCCGTGACTGGGACAACGTTCTATCCATGCACCAGGCTCTGAAAGACATTCTTACGTGTTAAAATGATCGACGACGTTTTGTACGCGAAATCGAAACCGAATAAGACAGTGAAAGATTCAGATTGATATCTAAAGATTTGCGGAAATGACGAAGGAATTACGGAAATCGCTAAAAATCGTCAAATTATGACAGTTTTTTGGTCGGCATTCGCTCAATTTTTGAGATAGCGATCTGAAACTGGTACCATTGTTTTAGTTAGGAAATTCTACGCCAGAACAATGTATAATAGTTGTACTTTTCGAAAATTTTATTTTTCGCAAAAATCTGAAGGGGGTAGGTCAGGATTTTTTGCGATTTTCGTAATTCCCTCGCCATTTCCGCAATTTTTGAGATATTTTAATGATCCTAGACGTTTTGGACGCGGAATCCGAAGCCCAATAAGCCAGTGAAAGAATCATTTTGATATCTAAAAAATTGTGGAAATGACGGTCGATTTACGAAAATCGCAAAAAATCCTGACCTACCCCCTTCAGATTTTTGCGAAAAATAAAATTTTCGAAAAGTACAACTATTATACATTGTTCTGTCGTAGAATTTCCTAACTAAAACAATGGTACCAGTTTCAGATCGCTATCTCAAAAATTGAGCGAATGCCGACCAAAAAACTGTCATAATTTGACGATTTTTCGCGATTTTCATAATTCTTCCGTCATTCTCTCAATTTTATCGATATCGATCTGAATCTTTCACTGGCTTATTCCGCTTCAGATTCCGCGTTCAAAGCGTCCTCGATCATTTTAATAACTCAAAAATTACGGAAATGATGAAGGAATTATGAAAATCGCGAAAAATCGTCAAATTATGACAGTTTTTTGGTCGGCATTCGCTCAATTTTTGAGATAGCGATCTGAAACTGGTACCATTGTTTTAGTTAGGAAATTCTACGCCCGAACAATGTATAATAGTTGTACTTTTCGAAAATTTTATTTTTCGCAAAAATCTGAAGGGGGTAGGTCAGGATTTTTTGCGATTTTCGTAATTCCCTCGCCATTTCCGCAATTTTTGAGATATTTTAATGATCCTAGACGTTTTGGACGCGGAATCCGAAGCCCAATAAGCCAGTGAAAGAATCATTTTGATATCTAAAAAATTGTGGAAATGACGGTCGATTTACGAAAATCGCAAAAAATCCTGACCTACCCCCTTCAGATTTTTGCGAAAAATAAAATTTTCGAAAAGTACAACTATTATACATTGTTCTGTCGTAGAATTTCCTAACTAAAACAATGGTACCAGTTTCAGATCGCTATCTCAAAAATTGAGCGAATGCCGACCAAAAAACTGCCTTAATTTGTCGATTTTTCGCGATTTTCGTAATTCGCTGGCCATTTTTATAATTTTTGAGCTATTAACTAATTAAGTGTGTTATGAGTTAATAAAAGTGACTCATGGAATTCGAAGGAATGAAACGTTTCACTCTTAGCCCACCTTATTATCAATAAACGACGGAATGTATCCAGGATGTTATAACCGTCGGGGATGATTTCTTCCTCTGGTGCTTCTTTGTCAAACCAATGTTTCCAAATTTTCTCCGAAGCTGGTACTTGAGAAGTAATATACTGAAACTGACTTAATTCCGAGAGCGCAACTAAGTTAAGCCACGTGACGTCGGTAATCCATTTACAAGGTTTTGGCGCAACAGTGTTCAAGTCCAAAGCTGCGCCACCCTTAATGAAGTACTGAAATTCTTCGTGAGTAACGGCCGCGCGTTGTAGGTCAATTTTCAGCGTCATTAACAAGATAAACATGTATTTATGAATCTCGTAGAGACCACGGGATTTATATTTAAATATATCATACGTGAGATACTCGATGATATAATTGATTCTTCGTTGATTCACTGGACTCTTCTCGGATCTACGAGGAAAGAAGATGTTTTTCAAGTTCTGTTTTACTTTCACGTTGATTATAGCATAAGGTGCAAAATACTCCTGTACTTTGCCATAGAGAGATCGAAGCGTTCCAAGAATTGCACCAGCGACGTTTGATACATACAATTCACCGCAGCCATGTCGCAAATTAAGAAATATAAAACACTGCCCCGTGTTGCGACAGGTCTGAATTCTTCGCGCGCTGTATCGATCTTCAATTCCGTGTCCCTTGCGATACTGAGTTTTTCATTGACCTCGGCCGCCGTTTGTTTCGTAACATTTAACACAGACATCAACCCGACGTCTTCTATCAAAGGACCCTTCGAGACAAATAGCAGAATTCATGTAATCGTTGAAAATGCATGTAAAAGAGAACGCGACTACGTACTTGTACAGTTGTAAGTTTGTGTAAAAGATTGGCTTCGAGTTCTTTGATCTTTCTATTATTCGCAGTTACGTCTGCAATCAGCTGCTTCTTTTCCGTTTCCAGTTCTTCTTTCTCTGTTAATATTACTCTGCCTAGAAGTTGGTCTTCCAGACCTTTCATGGTAACAGTGAAGTCAATTATGGCGGTTCGAGCGAAAACTTCCGGAGTGTACGATGGGTTCGGTAATTTCGTTGTAATATAAAGTCTGAAATCATCACTTATATCCGCTTCTTTATCACCCAATTTCACCTGTGATAAATTATTGAAAATGTACAAACGAATAATGTAGCAAATAGCGACAAACATATGTTATTATAAAGGAACTTTACCTTCAAGGAAGTTCCAATCTTAATAAAATTCTTTTCTAATAAGTTATCCAGAACCGGATCTAATTCCTCTCCGACATCCTCGATTAGTAAGGGCATGCCAAGAGACACGCAATCTTCTAAATGGTTTCTAAAATATCTATCCGTAAGCCATGTAACCTGTAATTACATATTTCATCGTAACAACCGTCGGAGAGCGATACGAAAAGGGAAACTGTGAATGTGGGTAGTCTCACTCTTAGATCGCAATCTGCTTCCTTGTTTTTGATCCAAGTTTTTCCTTGTAATTGCGGATCGATTAAAAGAGGATATCTCTCTGCTTGAGTTACAATAATTCCATTTTGAGTGGACAGTTCGTCGGATGGCAATCCTTGCAAACTCCACTCACCGATCTGATAGTATGAAACCAAGAAGAAAACGTAGAAATTGCAAAATTTTTTAATTTGGAACTCAATCCGTACCGTAGCAGTGTCAGTCAAAGTAGACACAATGTTTATGGTCATCGAAATTGGAATTTTTCTGTCCTGTATAAAATCGAACCACTTCCTTTGCAAAAGGTTTCGAAATTCTTGATTGAATGGGCCACAGTACGACAGAAATCCCATTAAGACAAGTATATCCCCTACGAGGCGATCTGTCTCCGATTTAAACTGCGCTAACTGATCTGTCCATCGAATTCTTTCACCGGAAAGTCCGTCTATCATTGCCGTCGCGGTATCCATTTTCGCTTGACAAGCATCGGCCAGATCGACTATTTTCTATTAATTAAAAGTATATATTAATTTTTCTAATTCGATACGTCTTTTATTTCACGTAAATGTATTCTGTTTAAGTTACTTGACGTTCTTCCATCACGCCGTCAAATTCTGCTTGCACCACTTTCAAATCCTCGTCCTTTGCCTTCAACACACTTTCAGCCTCCGCTAAATTTCTATTGGCTTTTTCGTATTTACCTTGTTGCACCGCCAAGTTCGCCTGAAAGACGAAAATACTTGCCTCGCTCAGTACGTGCCGAAATAAACAGTTAAATTTACCGTGGTACTTTAATGTCTTGTTTAATAGAAATTACTTTCAACGGGAGGACATCCTTATTTATCGCGTAAAATGTAACCATGGAAATGGTCCACTGAATAAGACCAGCTACGTTTCCGCAAGCTTGTTTCGCAGCTGCGTACGTATACAGATGGTAATTTAAATATGGACGCATTAAATCTACGGTTTCCCCATTGATGTTGTCCTTTGGGAAATTTTGCAGGTTGTACAAAAATCTAGTGTCGGCCATCACCTACGAGCAAAGTATTTCGTGGAGCAACATGTGAAACATCGGAATCGGACTGAATGCATTTCGTTTCCAAATACCTTTAACGCTTCTGTCCAGGAAGCAGTTAAAAATTGCCGCTCGTAATCGGGTACAACCGCCTGCAACTTCCTTCCGAATAATATCAAGACGCAGTCCATGATTAGGGTAATCAAGTATGGCGGTTTACCCAATTTTCGTACAGTGGCGATGTCCGCTGCTTTTATAGTCTATAATTAGAGGTATGATTGGCATGTGTACATGGAAATCGCGGTGTAAAACGATATCAATTTTCCAGTGGCAATTCTGACTTGTAACGCGGCTTCCGCTTGCAGCAGGGCGGGTTCGGCGGCTTTTAATTTACGTTCCGCAATTGCTTTCTCTTTCGCTATGACTTTCAAAAGCGCTTCGGCCTCGTCTTTGGATACCTGCACTTGCGCTTTCACTCCCTCAGCGTCCCTTTTTTTCTCATTGACCGTGACTAGAATCTACAGGTAAACATGTTCAAGACACTTGAACGCGTGCACTGGTTTTACAAATTGTTGTTATCATTAAAATACATACGGCTTCGACTTGTATATTTTTCTCCGCGATCTCCAGCTGATTCTTCTCCAACACCTTCCGCAGCTCGTCGACCTGTGCCGCGGCGTCGACTAACTTGTTCAGACCGTTGCTCATGCGGAACGCCATGATATTGATGTTATCCAATCGTTGTTTATAGAGCGCCTTGTAGCCGCCCAGAAATGTTAGAAATGATTTCGGCGTGACGTACACCTCCCTCCGGAATCTATTTCACTCAGTTATAAAGTAATAAAATATACTTTTGAGTCAGTTATAAAATAGTGTCATGTTGAGGAGAATCTGATTTCCATCACACACTTGTTTACCTGTCAAAGTAGTCTACGCAAGTGTCATTAACATTGTCCTGCATTTCTCCCATAACTTCGATAACTTGCTGTTTGATCTCCGGCGTGCAAATCAATTTGTATTTCTTTAAAAAGTGTTCGCCGACCGTATTCAAAGCGTCTCTCGGCCATCTCCAGAACCAGTTTACCGTGCAGCCGGATATCAGACCAGGAAATTTCAACGCCCGCGATCTGAATTTTTCACCCACCTGCGTACGTTATTAATAACCCGCTATAACGTCGCGTTACTTAACTGCAGCTGCATACACATATACAAACATTTGTATATTTTAAATATGACTACGTTTGTTTGCCCCGGTGCGCCGTTGTGATTTTAAAATTAACCCCGTTCCGAATACCCCTGTTGTACTTTTTACAAAGTGTCGAAATAAAATGTTTACAAATTGAATATTCAGTGAGACTTTGTAACTCGCGGTCAATGCAGCGAAATTCTATTCTACATAATTAAACAGTCGAACAGACGGTTGATGTAGTAATTAGTTGGCGTACCGGAGAGAAGCATAGAACCATATGCAAATGATTCCGGGCACGTGATATAAAATAGTCGTAAAGATTGTCCTGAGTCGGCGGTCGCTTGGGTTCATCCTTCTTCATTAAAGGTGTAACCGCCGTTAAAATTTCATCAAGCTCGTCCTTGGCGAAGAGATTAGCGACTTCGCCGACGCTTAAAATGTTATTTATATACTCGAGGAAAGCTTCGTCCTTTATCTCGTTATCGGTAAATATGAATGTCAGCCCTCTGCTACCGGTGCCGGCTTCGCGATAGAGTTTCCGTAAATCGTCCAATAAACTTCCCACATTGTAGCTCCTACAAAAAGACCGAGGGAGTGAGAGAAAGATGAAAATAAGTCTTCCACAACGATAATAAGTTCACTTTTAAATGAAATGTAATAGCGGTCGAAAGAGAGAAGCAATGACCTGGATAATACTATTTGAAAGAAATTAAATCCAGCGATAAAGGAAGATAGTCGCGTTAAACTTTGTTTCCCCGATCCACCCACACCAACAAGCAGAGCGTTACTCCTGGGAACACCGAGTATCCTTGATATGCGCATTAAATGCACAAGGGCGTCGTGAAAGAATACCAGATCTAGATGCATACCGCGAATGTATTCGTTGAACTGTTCCATATTTTGCCGAACTTTCTTAATTACGACCTCGTAGCTGTAATAGAAACCGTGTTACAAATGTTAACGGATAAATTCCGGGAAATACGCTCGCCACGGAAACTACCTCGGGATTTCTTCGTAGGTCTTCGGTGCTTCCAGTACAAAGTCTTCTGGCTCGTCTCCCGTGGGTTCCGGTGGTTCACGTAGGAAGTTGACAAAATACGTTTCCACCGGCGAATAATAATGAAAATCGGAACCTAATATTTTCTCCGCGGTGCGTCTTAATGTGCTCTGGAACCATTCCGTGTCCACGGCGTTCGTGAATCTATGGATAAACGGTAAATGTTGTTCATGGTTTCTCTTCATTGTTAAATAACAGGTTCGTTTCGCGAAAATTGGATCGACAACGAATACCTGTCGGAGATCACGCGTGTACACTCGTGTTCCCATAGTTTCAACAGTGTCGTTTCATTTTGGCATTCCGCGCTTTCGATCCTCAGAATGCCCTCCCAAATTCGTGATAAATCTCGAAGATTGAAGACGTAGTGAAACTTCGCCGGTGTCGGTAACATTTTTAACTTAGTCTGCTGCCATAAAATTCTCGTTAACGGTATCAACTTCGGCAAGAAATTCACTATGGTCTCGTTAAATCTGGTTTCACAGAAATATCCTTCGCCGATAGTCTCTGCGAATGTATTCATGCATTTATCAACATGGTCACGTGAGAATCAGTTTCGACCCGTAGTATAACATTGTTCTTACTAAAAATAGTATCCATTGATTTATTCGACGGTAATGTACAATTAAATATATTAAATTGTCTCTTTAATCTTGGAGGTATATCGTTTCTACCCCCACCAGGGTGAATCATGGCGGCGAATATAAGAATGTCTTGTAGGATACAAAAATCGCCTGGTTTGTCCAACGAGTAGAAACCTTTGTATTCCATTAATTGACGGACAATTTCGTTGGTAATTTGATCGCCCCATTCGTTTATATCTGGCATATTGATGTCGTCTATGAAAACGGATAACTTTCGACCACCCGGTGGACCAAACGTTGTTCCGACCCTTTTTTCCACGTAGCTTTCAAATATACGCTAGACAATGGGATATCCACTTTGTATAACTCTGTACGTGTTGATTACAATATTCAATAAGTTTTGTATTGTTACCTGAACCATATTAGGAGTAGACGCAGATGAAAAAGTGAAAGACTTGCTCAAATGAGTTTCAGGATCGTATTTGGCCATGAAACTTTTGATCATCACTGACTTTGCCGTGCCTTGCTCGCCTGATTAAGTATTTACAATTACAATATCGCGCATCATTTAAAATCCTATTTACAAATCATTCGTCTACCGATTAGCAACACAGCTTTCTCTTGTCTCGTTATGATGTCGATCAAATACAGTGTTCTCGTGTTGTCCACATTGGGTACCAAAATCTTAGCATAATTTAACACGGAATCCGATGGATATTCGAATTCCGGGACCATCTCGTTCCAGTGCATCCAGTTTCCGTGCTTCGAAACCATGTATTCGAAAATAGTTTCGTCTTCCTAAACGAGGGACACGCGTGAAATCCGCATGTAAAATTTTAGAAACATTCCTTCCGTTACTTACTTGACAATGAGGCCAACCACACTTTGACGGATGGTTCAGAACGTATTCCTGCAACGCGTCGCGTCCGTCTAGTTCTAATAACGCACCCAAACTCCACATAACGGAGAAGAGGAATAATTTTTCGAGATACTGATCGGATAACGTTTCTGTAAGACAATTTTAGATGAAAGATGATTACTTTATCTTGTTTAAATAAAAGCAGTTATGAATAGACTACGAATGTTTATGCAAATACGAGTTTTCTATGGAAACACAATGGTAAGTCGCATCTAGGCCAAACATTTGTTTCCTAATTTTCATCCAGCATATTTTAAAAACCCTCTAACGATGAATAATTGTTCTACCCTGCACCTCGTTTCTAATTTGCATACCTATTCGCAGTTTACTTACGGTACAGAAATAACGTACTCGACTCATTATGATCGATCAGCAAACCTCCTAGTATATCAATACATTGCCTTATATAGATCGCTTCCAAAAGTTTCATTTTTGTCACTAATTTTGTTTGCAAAAATGTGTGCGCGTCGTCATATATCTTGTTAAATAGATTCCGCAGGGTATCAGCTTCCGTCGTCGGTCGTTTCAAAAGCCAACCCTGAAATACCAGCCGGATATCATTCGAGTGTGTTAGGCACAATTTGCACAATTTTTTTTCGGGGAATCGGATTACCTCCAAAATGGGACTCCATTTCAATACAGACGCGCTAACGAACACCATACCCATACGAGAAATTGTCGCCGGCGACGCGTTATCGACGTTATCCGGCTCGAAAACCAGTTTGGCATTCGACGCCATTATTATACGATCGCCGTTCGCCAGCGTCAGGGTCTTGTTGTCGTCTAGGACCGAATTTAAATTTTCAATCCATACCGCGTCGACGGGCCCGTCGAGAACGATCCACAAGTTCTCCGTTTTCTTGATCTGCGTGGATCGCCTCCACAAAGTGGAGAAAATCCCGTCAGTCCAGTCATTCGTGGCCACGTCCAGTTTGCCGAACATTTGGGACGCTGTTATAGCCTACATATTATCAAAATCATGTTATATTACGTAAGTACAGTGACTCTTATAAATATGCGGACATCAAGGTTTTTAGAATTAGATTTGGGTTAGTTAAATAC
Organism: Mimumesa dahlbomi; assembly: GCA_917499265.3. Classification (NCBI taxonomy): domain Eukaryota; kingdom Metazoa; phylum Arthropoda; class Insecta; order Hymenoptera; family Crabronidae; genus Mimumesa; species Mimumesa dahlbomi. The sequence goes on along the minus strand of OU824114.1, from coordinate 2,604,644 downwards.
TTTTGGATTCATTCGAACTTCTTTATGCGGTCTACCCAGCTCGGTCAAAGCTCTCATGAGTGCCCACATACACTGTGTCTTCCCCGACCCTGTCGGTCCCAACACCATCAAACCGTGACGAACGAGGGAAGTCTCGTACAGCTGAAATACATTCATTATAATCGGGGTTGAATTAAGAAAATTCAAAGTGGTATAAATCTACGAGATAACAGGTACTTGAATAGCTTTCAAGTTCCACTCGGGATGGTTCATTATTCCAAGAGCTGCCGTGGCATTTGCTATAGCCTTTTGTAACTCCTTGTAGGTCGTTGTTGTCAATCTAATACCGGGGAACATATCCTCGATAAGTGACATAAACAGAGGTTCATCCTCGTCCACCAATTTCGATAAATTCATGTCCCTGTGAAACAACGAAAGACCATCGTAGATTTTCGAAAACTTTTTAATACACTCGAGCGAAAGCAGAATGCGCGCATTAATTTACCGTAAAACTCTCATGAGCGTTGTTTCTTCCGAATCGGTAGGATTTGCGCGTTTCTGCGCGCCAAGAGTTCGTAAACAGGACAGTATGTTTCGTAAACCGAAATCATAGTGCACTTGCTTGCTAAGCTGTTCCTCGCATAATTTGTATAATGTGAAAAATTTCCGCGACAATAGGATGTTCTCTTTAAAGCCGCATGCCGCGAGCTTTACGCGCATAATTATCTGAACGAGCGAGGGGGAAAGAAGGAAAGAATTACGCGTTCCGGTAAAACGGATGGGAAAACTTGATTAAAAATTCTAACTAATAACTACACAAAAGGGAACTTTGTTTACTTGTCTGTCGGGCACCATCATGGCAACGGATCTGAATTGTATTTTCAAATTTTCCGGCAGTTCTTGACGTCCGGCATAACCGGGATTCATTGTGATAAATAGACCGAACTCGTAATTCAACTTGTACACTTCTCCGTCGCTACGAGTTGCGTTATCGTTAAATACGTAAACATTTACAGTTACGAAATACCAACATCGCTATACATAGAGACACGCGGAGGAAAATCATTACCTAAATACAAAACTTGTTTTTCTTTCTTTCCGGGCAGTAAGCACAATAGCTATTTGTTGAGCAGCCACGGATAAGACTGGCAAATCGATACGATTAAACTCGTCAAAACATCCCCAGGAGCCAGACATCGCTAATCCCTTAAATATTCTACCCAAACCGCGAAAGTCCATTTGGTCGGAGCAATTAAATACAACCACATATTTTCCAAGGGCTTTCCCCATATCCTTTGTGGTCTCTGTTTTTCCGGTGCCCGCCGGACCCGCAGGTGCGCCACCAAAATTCATACCTAAGAATACGTTTTATTAAACGGGATAATACGATTACGGGCAGAAATTATCACGCTTATAATATCGACGTAAATCTATGATATTCTTACCTACAGCTTGAGCCAACGTTATGTAACATCTATCTGTGAGAGGTGTGATAACGAGACGATCGGTGCAACCTAGGAATTCATTTTGATAAATAAAATCTATGTCTGTTATTTTAATTGGCACTTCCTCTGTGTCGCTGTCGTAATAAAATCGGCTCTGTTTCAGCCACTCGAAATCTTGCACGTTGCGTACCCTTAGACGGAACAGCTCGTCGAATATATCTCTGAAATAATTCGTTCCTTTTCCGGGATCTTCGTTTTGACAATTAATTCTGCCAATTTTAATCAAACGATGAATCCTACCTTTGATGCACGTGTATGGTAATTAGTGCCTCGTATTTCAATCTCATGTACGGCGTTAAATCGCTCACAGTCACTTCAATCAGACTATTTAAAATATCTAAAAACCACTGGTTTGTTCTTCTCATTATCCCTTTGTCCTTTCTCACCGATCTAAGGGCCACCTCGGAATCACGAGTCCACAGTATTTGCAACGCTATCAAACCCACCTGAAATTCCAAGCCGCGTTACTCGATAAATACCGTAACAGCGAACCAAGGGAATCGGGATTTTACTTGTAAAATTGAATTGTCTATCAGCTGCAGAAGATCGAACTCGGGCGTACCGAGGGTAACTACTCCCTGCGCAATTATACCGCCAACAGACTGTTGATGCATGGCGAGCAAAGTATTCAACCAATTTTCTACGCCGCCAGTACACGTAACTTCCTTATCAAGAATTATTTGCTCACCCTCGCGAGAATATATTGCTACGATCTTCTCGTATTCTGTCTCGGAGAAATCTAACTGTTAATCGGAAGTAAACAGGTTTAGCATATTGAGCAAAAGTCGTGAAAAATTGTATTCTCCTCTAATATTCTTGCCTTCGCTACGTTGTCGAAGAAACCGTCGAGATAATTTTGAATTGTATGACAATCAGCGGCTTGTCCCAGTATTTCCAGGAGCGTTGGATCGGATATGAAACAGAATCTTGGAAATATACTTCGTTTGGTCTCCAAATACCTGCATGGATTTTAATATTAATAAGTTAATATTCCATCTTATATATACTTGAAAGGAAACGTGCGAAAGACGAAGTAGGACGGTATGGTTACGTGTGCCAAAGGTGATTAATAATAAATAAGAAAAAATGTAAATGTAAGGGTAAATGTATGAACCCAGAAACTTTGATATAAAAAAGTAGAGGATGAAATAAATATATGTATGTATTTAATACGATATAATTTTCATATTTCTACCCGCTAAGGGACTTCTGGCAGGACTCCAATTGTTCTAACAAATGAGGCAAAAATTGTCCCATCGTTTCGTCCCCCGTACACGTTTCCACAGCGTTTACCTTCTCTCGTGCCTGATACATAAGCTTCACCCACGACTTATCGATATTCTGAAACGACAAAATTATGCGCGTAATGTCACGCCATAATTATCTACTTTAATTTTGCATTCACGTTAAAACGTTTCGCCTCCGCCGGAAGCTGCTTCGATATATCTCCGCCGATAAATACAGCTTCCAAGTAAGCCCACAAATTTTGCACGGTTAACCATTTCGCCAGAATCTCCGACGTGTTACCCAGCTTAGACTGCCACAATTGTATCTCTCTTTTGAAAGGTGTATTATACCTGCGGAAAATTGTCAATATGTACACGAGCTGTTCTTATTAAAGCAGACAATATTTTCCGTGGAATATTTCTTCGAATACCGGTTTGCCATCAGCGAGCTGATCACCATCAGACTGTCATCCAGTTGAGATATGATTTCCGCTGTCTCTGTACCTTTCAGCAGCAATTCTCCGCGTTGCTTGAATTGAGAGAATTGCAAATCCACGATGGACCATTCCACGATTATCTGTTTCAATTTACTTTCGATCTCTTGCTCTTTCACCGCGCTGATACATATGTCCTGTCGAGAAATAGAATGGCCACTAAGAGATTCCAGAGTTGTTCTTTAGAATAAGATAAAGTTATTTTATATTCCCCTGTTAACGTATACGAACAATTGGAAATACAAATACACTTTTTCTATGAATGTTTTTAAATGGAAGTTGAAAGATACCTCGACGTCGTCTTTGTACTTTAATAAAGGTGCTTTCATAACGTTCGCCAACGTGAACGTTTCCGATTCGACGTCGAAGAAGTAATTACACAACTTTGACATTCTTTCCCAGTGTCTTTCCTGCATAGCTTTGTTCGCCATCAGCTCCAACAGCGGACAGGTTTCATTGAAATCGTCTATCTTTTGCTTTAAATCGATGTACGCCGGCCAGTCTCTCATGGCTCTCGGTAATCTACGACACCTAAAACGGAAACGTAATATTACTCAAACATTTTCCGTCAATTACAGGATCATCGATCAACGTTGTAGTAATTTCTGTTTACTTGTTCTGGAAATCCGCTAATTCGGTAACGATTGCTTCGATATCAAGTTCCGCCCAAGGTATTTCATAGTAGCTGTCAATAGTTCGCATGACTTGCAGGTACAGCGTGTACAACTTCTGCAATAAATTTATTTCTCTTTTTCTCTGATGAAGCGGCGGATATTCCGTCACCTCTATTCCAAACAAACTTTCGCCACTGCTGTAAGTTTCGTACTTTTCCCACAAGTCTTCGAGGCGTGCTTGGAAAAGGAGAAGCCTGGGGGAAATTAATCGCGGACAGGTTTCATTGTCGCGAATTGAAAAATATTAATTAGGGAACTCGGGAAAACAAGTATCTGTAGCATCGTACCGTTCGCTGGCTTCTTTCGCCGGTATACCTTCCACCATCGGTCCGTTCATTTCGAAATCATAATCAAAATCGATCACGTCTTGATGAAAAGTCGCGACACCGGCAGTAAGCTCTTCTTTCAACGGTGCTTGCATCTCACATATGGTCGCCTGAACTTGTTTCGCCTAATCGAAAGTTTAATTGTTGAAGAAACATCATAATTTTTATATTAAAATTCTCATTGACATATTTTTACGATCGCTACCGTGTGTAACATATTGGTGAAATTATATCGAAGACTGTCTACGATATCCTGTTCCTCTTTTGATACAGGAATGTTAAATCTACTCATCAAAGAGTACGTTTCTTCGATCAATATTAACTCCATGTCCAACGATATAAAATCATCGCGAATTTCACCAAGGCAATTCATAGCGACCCTGACATCTTCGAGATCTTTTATTTCTCTAACTAGAACTTTATTCTTTTCGTTAATGTATTCCGTGATTCTCTTCAATTTCTCTTGATACGTCGTAGACAAAACCGATCCTAACGAGGACTTCCAAGCACGAGCTTCGACCAGAAGCGCTAGTTTCAATTTGTCTGAAACAAAAATCGTACCGCTCTAGAATACCATGAAATTTGGTTCACCCTCTTGAAAAAATGTCTCGTTCCGCACCCATGTTAATCTCTATTGGCCCAATTATATGACAACGTGGTAAATTTTGAATTTCCACGACCAATGCATCGTACTCCTCGAATTTTTCTTTGATCTCTTGCGTAATTGGCTCGGAGTCGACGAACTCCTGGACCATTTGCTTCCTCTTCTCGTCCCATACGTAGGCGTATCGTAAATATTTCTATAGAACAAGTATGTGATCGTGATAGTCGCTGATTAAACTCCAGATTCTAATGAAACGAGAAACGTACTTTACTGAGTAGTACGATATCATCCCTCAACGTGAGAATCGCACCCTGCAAACTCATCGCGGTGTGAACTATTTTTTTGTGATCGCATACATCCTTATAGTAGTTTCCGTGGGATGTGTTCCTTCTTTCTGTTCGCAGGATATAAATTTAGAAAAATTTATATTGTCGGATAAGTATGTTCACATGATCGTTGTAATTAATGAACCTTGGATCGTCTCATCATCGTAGGATACTCTTTCGTTGGGTCTATAACGTTGGCCCCACATTATTATACTTTTGTGCGTATCCTGCACGCTGGATATAAGTTTCCCAAAATAGAGCTGTAACTCCTCTATCGGCGGCGAGATTTCGATGTTCGGTATTTGCAACACGAACTGAGTTAACAGAATCGGCGTCTCTGTGATATTCTCCATATCTTCTTGCGACAACGTGCTGTAATTATGACCACACGAAGTAAGAATCACGTGTGAATAATAACAAATTATTATCGATTATCTTAGAATATTTAGAAATGCCACAGCAACCTCATGGAACTGACTTTCTTCGTTAACACATTCAGAGAATTCTTGGTGCATTGTACCAGAGCGTCTACTAATTTATGATTAAAATACGCGAATAATTCCATGCACTCGTTATGCACTTGGTTTATCTTCACTCCGCGTGTTCTATCGATAGGAGCGAAACCTAAAATTCGATAATGTATGTACCAGCGAGAAACCATTGCATCTGCATTATTATACAATTCGAATGAAAAGTAGCGGACACGATTGATGAAAAATGCATGCCTGGTTCGAAGTTTCCCTTCGTCAATTTCATCTGCGAGCCGACCTGTTTGCTTAGCTTGTCCAGGTCCATCCAATTATATTTGATATTCTGAAGAGTCGGGTCGGTTATGAACTTCAGGAATTTATTGATAATTGTGATAACGGCTTTCTCGGCGGCCGACGACTTGATCTCTAGTTCGCCGGCCGCCATGTCTCTAAACGCAATGCTGTCCTTTAAAAGCTGTTCGGGCTGTTTCGGATAGTTGTCCAACTTCAAGAGTATTGTTTCCGCGATAGATTGACACACCTCGTCGACCCGTGCCTCCTTCATATCTTTTATCTCCTTGATGAAGATCTGCATCTCCGTGATCGCCTTTTTGATCTCATCGCATGACTCGGTAACGTTTAACGATGACCACGTTATCACCGATAGGCACGGTTGAAAGGCAATCTCGAGATTGACAAAAGCAATTTTCATTAAGCTTAAAAACAGAGGCGGCACGGTACGTCTGCAATTAAAACGCGAAGCGGGGATTATTTTTCATCCCCGGTCGGGGAATCGTTATTGAAATATTTTTACCGCAGCGTATCGTTCTCTTCGACCAATTTCTTCACGGTTCCGTACGTCGAAAAGATCTTGTCTTCGCAGAATGTTATTATTTGAATGAAATCAGGTACGTCCAGGCCGAATCTAGCCATGTGCTCGGATTCCCGTATCACTTCGATGATGTAGTAATCGAAGTTTAAAACATATTTATTCGTCACCGGATTCCGCACCAGTAACGGTGACGACAACGCTAGTCTTACCTGTAATATTGTTGTTGATAAAATGATAGATTGTTATTTAAAGCTATTAGACGTATCAACTACGATACCCGTTCCTTATTTTAATGATCAAAGATAATAATTATCTGAAACTCACAATCTCCGAAGAGTCGTACCACGCTTTATGATATATCAGCTCGTAATGTATAAAAACGCTGATCAAAGCATTGTATATTTTAATACAGCGTTGCATGTGCTCGTGATTGATCACCCTTCCGTGAGCTCTAAATATTTCCATCGGGTTCTCGATGCGTCTATAAAGTTGCCTAATCCATAAAATCCGACCGGCAATAGGTGGAATATTCCGAGGCAACGGTGGATCGGATCTGTCTTCGTTGTATCGATCCCGTACATCCTCGATCTCTTCCTGATACAACGATATAAGTTCCAAATATTTTCTATCGATCCGCAGATGCTTAAAGTTTAACTTCTCGAATCTACACGGACGAGTACGGCTATAAACACACTGCTCGATAGAGTACGATGAACTTTTCTAATAATAAAACTACCTGATCACGACTCTCAATGCTTCCATGATATTCGGCGTTTCCGAAACGGTTTTGAAAAAGAAGTTTCGCATTTCCAGCTCGGTCTCCGTGACGTCCTTTTTAAACGTATTGTAATCGCCATCGAAATACGGCTTTCTGTGATCTAACGGGTCGTATTCCTTCGAGGAAATAGTTTGAAAGAAGTTCGTGAATTTATTTGCAAACGTGTCGATTCCTTCTATCGCGGAACTGTGAAGAATCGAGTACGTTAACGTTGTCTGCAAGACGTCCATAATCTGAAATAGATCGTTTGTATTCGTAATATATCTGCCTTCGGTTGATACGAAAATCGATTCGCTCACTTTAATTATACGTCCTTTGAAGGTATTAAATTTCCCAAAGACATACATCTCGGACACCTCGAATGGTTTCTCGTCGACGGACTCTTTCACTTGATTACACATGTCGTTGTAATATTCGTAATATTGATCGCATAATTTGATACAATCCTAAAATACGTTCTGTAGATATATTTAACATGTAAAACATCTTTCGGACGGAGAAACTTTTACCTTTATTTTCGATATCATATAAGACTTTGCTTCGTTCCAAACGGTAATCGTGTCACCTTCCGTCAAGTATGCTTTACATGCTAAAATCATTTGATTCGTCATCTGAAAGTGTGCCATATAAATATATTTCCCTCCAACTTCCCCCTATCTTTCGTCAAACTCGCACCACTGCCTATACCTTTACGAAAACTGCCGTAACCATTCTTCTTGTGTTGAAAAATCGCGATGTAGCGTATATCATTCGAATAGCGTACATAAGTGCAGGCAAATATTCTCCCATTTTTGTCGGATCTAATCTATACAAAGGCTGGGTAAATTTTTCTAACGCGTAAAGGTACTTTACGTTGTCTTGCGCCAGAATTTGTATCGTATTCACATGATTTTCCAATTTCGTCCAGTTCTAAATGACGAATGATGTAAATTCGATTTTCCTTATCAATTTTCGCGAGGAATTTGTCAAGTGTACCTTCATATGCTTCGATCTTGCTTGCGTCAATAAATCTATATACTTTTTGGTAATGGGCGATTTAATATGTTCGATTATCGAGGAAAAACGTACAAGTAACCTTCTCCAATACGTAAGTTCGTCCGATGGTCCCATTGTTTCGTTTTCCCGACGTAATTGCTGACTCCGTACAACCGCCTAGGAAACATTATCGCTATAGACATATATATACGTATGTATTTCTTTTTAAAACTCGTTACATAAAAAATGAATCGTCCTGGCTTCCTACCCGTTCCATTTTTTTCATCCACACCCTGACATTACTTTCTACTGCACTAATTGCTTCCGGATTACTCGCATTCTGTGTGATACTGTCCGGTTCTGATAAATATTTTTTATAAACATCCCAGTCGATATCAAATTTTATAGTACTCTCTAGATCTAACTTTGTCACTGTAACGGGTAAAATAATTATTTTATTGTTGCTTAATTGAGTACAGTTTCTTCTTTATTGCCGAGTAATTCGATCGCCTACTGCTCAAGAAGTGACAGAAGTCTGTGAAGTCGCTGACAAAGTTGTGTTTCACTTTCTCTCCTGTCTCGTCTTTCGATAATTCACCCCATATCGTGTTAGCGCTTATCGCTGGCAAATTTAATCTTAGAATTAATTCCGATACCGCGGCAAGTGCACTTCGTGATACGGGGTCAACTTCTGCATATGCATAATACGTATCCTGTTCAAGAACACAAAATGTAATAGATGTTGCATGCAAGATAGACCCAATCAGTTTCCTCTAAGTATACTTGAGAAATGTACATCAATAAGCTGTTTCTGTTCAAACTCTACATCTGATTTTAGCCTGTAAACTATAACACATTGACCACAAAGTCGCTCTGTGGTACCATCTGTAACACAGCACCGGATGACTTCTTGTGATAGTTGTGGATTCCATCTTCCAGATTCTAATTTGATAGACATTGTACATTAATCTTTACTTGATAGATATAAGAGTGTGATATCTCACTCTATAGTAATGCATATGTTACCAATAGGCGGTGGTTCCATTGGTTGGAAATGGATAAGTATTGCCTGTGTTCCATCTTTAGAAAAGAAGCTACTAAGTGTACTAACATATTCATCCTTATCAATAATTCCTTCTTCTAGGAGGTCAGCATCTACATTTAAAATGAACGCTACCACTTCCAAAACTTGGCGGTGGGTTGCTTTCAATAAACCCTGTCTAGCATTGCGGCTCTCCTTAAATTTTGCCTATTAATGAATCCATTAGTGTTACATGAATTACTTTTTCTTATTTAGTGAATAGAACAGAGTTTGTTACAGTTTGATCACCCTACTTACAAGACGTTCCTTTATACTTTCTGTAGGTAAAGCATCTAAGGCACCAACTCTTCTTTTTAATAACTCAGCAATGCGACGATCAATGGCAGGTTTTGTGTAATCCTTTGTAGCAAAATATGCAGCTACGTTTGCCATGATTCGTTAGCAGGGAACATAACATAAAAGACAGGTAAACAGACCTGTCAATTATACTACATATAAAATGAATATCACACAATGTGTTATAAAAAAATTGAAGAGTGTAAAATAATTTTCACAGGGTGTGTTGAAATATAATTAGTCTACATAAGATATAAGGGACATTATCTTTATTAATATTGAGGAAAACACTTACATCAACAAACATACAGAGGCATAAATTTCTTTAATAAATCTTTAATACTTTAAAGCTATTTACGTTCAAGGACTGTAAGTTATATCAAACACGATTCAAAATTCTTATCATCAAAGCAACACGCACGCGCGATGCAGCTGCCTTGCACATGCAGTTATACGTCAGATAATAGTAAAGGTTAAGGGAAACCGCGTAAATAAATCTGTATTTTCCAAAACATGAGCGGTCGCAACTGAAACATTCTGGCTGTGAATTAATCAAAGTGAAACAGCTCGTTTTCTCCGAAGTCTTCACTCGTTGTGGACGTGTAATTCTGAAATATGTTCTCTCAACTTGCATTCGATATCTCTGAGCAACCACAAACGTGTCGATACTTGAGTTAAGGTTAATATGCATTTAGAAAATATTCCATTACATAAAACGCTCCAACGTTTGAATTATATCACGTCAATGCAGCTATTTAAAAAATTACAGATTATGTCGAATATATAAACATATATACATATATATATATACATTAAGAAAGGCAATAAATAACTTTTTTTAATGTGACTACTGATTCTGTTTACCCTGTTTCACTTTCCTTTGGAATCAATTGTCGAAAATATTTAATTTTAAAATTAATGTACTCTATTTTATAATGTTAAAATGTATCTTTCGAATTATTCTATATAATCGTTTAAGATTTTGATGACCAGATTGCATATTGATGCTTACATTAGTGACAAATATGAAACGATGAACTTAACTAATTAATTGCAATTTCTGGAACTGCATTTCTAATATTCCGAAAATTTGATCATTTTCAGACCCACTTGAGTGCATTCCAAAATATTACACGTCTATTATTTTCATTAATTTTTCGTGTCCTTACTTAAGTTATTCCATGCAACATCAATTGAAAATACATGATTAAAGAGTTGGTGTATAAATATTTAAATTATGAAGTCGAAGTATTTGTATTGATATGAATTGAATAAGTCTATGAGAGCATGTGGGATGTTCTGAATTGTCAGCCACAATGTTCAAATTGGAATCGTACATAACACCAGTGATTCTCAGCTATGTTGAAAAGTATGTAAAAAATTTCAAGCCAGAACAATCTCAGGTAAATTTATTTTCTATATTTAACATTTACTTGGGTGCATGTGTAACAGCAAAGTTAAATACATGTTATATTTCAGGTTTCCTTATGGGGTGGCGATGCTTCGTTTCAAAATCTTGATTTAAGATTGGAAGTATTAGAGGAACAACTAAATCTTCCATTTGTTTTTGTTAGTGGCCACATACATGAATTACTTATTCATGTCCCATGGGTAAAAATAACATCAGAGCCAATAGTTGTTACAATTAATACAATAGGTAGATAATATACATATAGACTTAGCATTGTGCTATATCAATGTACTATAATTAGTTACACAGCAAGCAAAACATGATCTTATTCTTTTAGAGTGCATCTTAAAACTAAAAGATGAAAACAAAGTGGAAACCACAACATCTTCTGTCCAGAAGAGACAGGAAATACCACAGTAAGCTATATTTTTTATTATTAAACACCAAATAAAACAAGTATTTTCTTACAAGCTAAAATTCTATTTATTACAGGGAAGAAGCCCCTCCTGGGTACATAAAGAGTATAGTAACCAAAGTTGTAAATAATATAACGATCAATTGTAACAATCTAATTCTGAAGTATGTGGAAGAAGATATTGTTCTTAGTGTCAATGTCAGATTTTTAAGTATGCAAACTGTCGACAACAAATGGGAACCAGCATTCACTGGTATGTACTCTTTTTACTACATGAATGTAAAAAATTTTGTAATATACTGCTGCACATTTATTTACAGATGTCAATGCATATGAAGTTTTGCTTAGAAAAGTTATTACCATTCAAGACCTAACATTGTGTTTAGATAAAATGGATGCCTCTGGAAAAATAGAAATTTACCAGGTATCTCTATTAGTCAATATCACGTTTTACATAATGAATAGAATTAATATATTGTTTTATGATTCAGGATCCTGTCCTTTATCGATGTTCTGTGATAATAAGGCTGATCATAAATTATCATAGTAACACTGCAAGAAGAGCATCAATTACACGGTTGGACCTACACTGTCAAAAAATGGAGTTTAGTATAACAGAACAACAAGTGCCAATGCTACTCAGATTAGCTGCACTAATAATGGCTTTGCAAACGAAACAGTTTCCAGCTAGTAAAGAAAAATCACTAATTTCTGTAGAGGAAAGGGAAGACAATATGCAAGGTACCATCTCTCAAATATGGTGTTATTTTATTGAAGCTTGAATACTTTATTGATTCCCTTAATTTTTATAAACGATATTACAGATGATATTATTGATCACATGAGTGGAGCAGTTGTCGATGGTACAGGATGGGGTGGATGGGCCTGGAACATGGTATCATCTTTACTACCTGTAGACTGGGATAACGATTGGTCCACTGAACAGCAAATGGCTTACTCCGGACACATAATACATTTAGGCATTTACATACAAGATGCTACCTTGACTTTTAAGGTACTTCAGCATTCAATAAACGCACAAGTGCTTGGAATATAATCCCACGTTCTTTACAGACAGTAGAAAATGTTAAAGAACAACTGTTCTACAAGTCGCGTAAGCTTCGATACAAGTCTTTTTTAACACTACGACTAAACGGTGTTGTAGTAGACACATTGCTACAGGGGATTGCAATGACAAGTTTCCAAGTTGGAATGGGTTGTATACGTGTTTACCCGAGAGGAACTTGTAGCTGTGGACATCTCGAAGTTGTCGATGGTGTACAAGTAATATTTTCATTTATACGAACAAGTTTTTAGCCAGGTAGATATACTAACGATGAATTGTTTTGCAGCCACCTTTGTATATAATAGCTGGAAAGCTAAATAGTGATTATTTGAAGGATTCGTTATTCGATAAAGATTCAGTGGAAAACAAAGGAAAGAAGAGGGATTATAAACAAGGAATATACTATTATTTAGCTACTGTTTCAGGTATCAATATATAAACCTTACACATACCTCCTTATGAAAACAATAAACAATATTTGCCTTACACATTTTTAGAGGAACGATTACTAGAAAGGTGTCCTGCATTTGCTATGGATTACGTTCATTGTGTGGAATTACCCGACGATATCACTCCAGAGAAACTGGCGGAGTTTGGATCCAATTTTGAATATAGGTAATATAGACATCTTCTGTGACATATTTGATAACATAAGGAACTAACACACTTGATGAATCGTAATTCCCACAGCAATTTTCAAGAACGAAGGGTAATGCGATACGTTCTCGGTGACTTAACAATCAGACTATGTTCGGGCATTTTTCACCGTATAGATACGATCAAAGAAGCTGCAGCAAATTATGATTACAATCCGTACCTAGTATCCAAACCAGGTACTGAAACAAGCCCGTTCAATCAGTATAACATGGGACTATTGACTTAAACGATTATTTATAGATCCACTGATTGATGAGCTTCCTCCAGTTACATTAGAAGAATACGAGGCATTACGGGAGAATGTCTCTATGGTGGAAACAAAATTTCTAATAGTTAAAGCATCTCTTCAATTGCAGTTGGCCGATCATAGTATAACTGGACTACCGCGACAACGAAAAATCATCGAAAGTCGAGTATGTAGTTAACGTAGCGATAAATGTATATATGCTTCACCAATACTTAAGTTACTTACTTAATATTATTTTGCTAGACAGCGCCTTTAACGCCTGCTCTTACAGACGATCCTTTCGTGAGCATTGAATGCGATGAAGCAACCGTAACTATGCTTCAACCTTTATATCCATTTAGGCTTGCAGCATGCGCGTCGAAACAAACAGAACTTCCGACGGATATGTTTAATCAGTGCCATAAGATTATCACATTACAGGTAACACAAGAAACCAAACTGGTATACGTACAGTATATTCCTCAGTGGCGATGTATTTCTTTAGATAAACGGAGTAAAAAGTCAACTTTACTTGACGAAGAATTGCCATACTTCCATCATAATGCCCTATTCAATTGAATGTACGGCAAAGAAGCTATTGTACGCACAGTATTGGAGAGACATCGACCTGATACGTGAAACATATTCGATACACATAGATAATATTACAATTACTGGAACTAAAGCGAAATTGATGGTGGCTACGTCTATAGTTAATTCTGTTTTCAATCCGAGTGATACCACGAACTCTCTTGTTTGCTCATCTCTATTTACTGATGCCTGTCAGGAAACAGGTATGTACAATTCTACTGCAATACTATGTTATATCTGCAAGTTAATGGCGATTCGTGTTTTTCAGATCCCATATACCTTGAGCTTTTGTTAGAGAATGTGAACTGTAAGAACTACTCATCCTTAGCAACAATATCTAACAAAGTAAACATAAGTTCGATGAAAATGTTCGCTCTCAGCGAGTCTCAACAGGCATTCATATTCTCTGGTCCAGAAAGCAATAGCCATGGGTCAGTATACAATTATTTGCGGTGAATGACATTTATATTTACATACATTTCTTATTTCAGCGACGTAGAAAATAAATCACTTTTAACGGCTGTGATACAATTTCCCAAAAATGTTGAACAACAGACCCATCCACCGCTGGTGTCGTTTCAAATGGCAGATATCCGAGCTTCCTTCGATCCCTTGCTTTTCAAGTGGCTAGAATACCGCGTTACATATTACAGTTTGGGCACTTTATGTACAACGCGACCGGAAACGCAACAGCTTCAGGAAGGTGCGTCTTCTGACACTGGGACGAGGAAGAAGACTTTCCCAAGCTTGCACGAGAGTGTGCATAGCTCGTCGGATAAAGAGAAGAGGAAGTCGGCTATAATGACAGAGAAATCGAAGACTCTACAGAATGACGAAATTCAGAAGAAGCATGATACGAAAGTCGAAGGTGAAAGACAGGTACCGGAATCGTTCATACAAGCGTTACGTTTATATTAGTTTAATTAAGGCAGACGCGAAAAAATATTTTTGTAGTGTCATTGTCAGTTATAAATGAATAATCTATGGTAGAACTTACAGAATTTGGGAATATTGGTCAGATTAGCGGAGCTGTATCCTTGGTGGTGCGGTCTTGTATTAAGTGGATATATTGGACATATTGTTATCTACATACCGTCGACAACACTGAGTGGTATCGGTGCTTATGGTAAGAAAAGATAAATGAATTAAATGACAATATAATTCTATCACGGAATTACTGTTGTTAGGTATAGAACAAGCAAAGGACAGAGCACTAACGGAGGACGGAAATCTACAGATATTGATAATAAAATTACCAACGCTTCTTATCCACTCGTCTAATATAAACTTCGAATCGCTTTTGCCTTACCTCAAAGAATTGCCCGTTAAACTACCGAAAACAATGTGGACATACAGTAAGTTAAAAGTCTTGAGAAGAGATCGTCCGGCATTTGAAACAAAAATCCTGATATTCTAATATCTTTTCAATAGAATTACAGAGCTTCCCGTGGACTTTAAGTCTTTTCGAATTTCATTGTTATATGTTACAACAGCATACACAAAAAAACTTTATCAAAAAAGTATCATTAAATGCGACAGTGGCACTTACAACTAAATTTGTATCTCAATCAGCTGGAAACAATTTAGCTGCTTTGGGCATTTGTGTCCACATTGATAATTCACCTATTATCATTTCAATCTCTGAGGAACAGGTACTGTATTATAATTCTTTCTAAAAATACTTAGAAAATTTTACATTTGGAACGTGTATAATATATTTATTGTAGGTACTTTTTATGAGCAATATAATTGCAAACATTCTAAATGTTCTACGAGTAA
Source organism: Mimumesa dahlbomi (assembly GCA_917499265.3). NCBI lineage: Eukaryota > Metazoa > Arthropoda > Insecta > Hymenoptera > Crabronidae > Mimumesa > Mimumesa dahlbomi. Next base: position 2,588,932 of record OU824114.1, on the reverse strand, counting down.
GAGATAGCAGCGATAGAAGTGGTATAGTTATTACTCAATCAAACAACGAAACGCAACTTGTTCTTCCGATTATACCACAAACACCGTCAACCCCAACTCAATTGATATATCCAGAAGATGGTACTACAAATTCAACAGTATCAACATCAAAAGATGATATAACGCAAGGTAAACTTCAATATATTTCCAGGTAAATCGTACGATTATTTACGAAACAATATCTTTTTTCCAGATGCTGATGATTTAGTATTAACAGCATGGATTCAGTGGACAATCACAAAAATCGCAATAAAATTGTACGCTACAGAATGGGACAGCGCATCTTCACTAAAATTAGTCCTGGAATTGGAGGACATTATTACATCGTTAGATTTGCAGCCAGTTTACCTGAAGTTGAAGAGCAAAATAACGACCGCTACTATATTTCATTATACAAGGTATACGCTTCGGTAAACCTATAAGTTACTATGTATTTTAACTAAATGGAATGTTCTAACAGAGCACCACATTCGCCGAACTGGGATATCGGAGAATACGGAGGCACGGTACTTTGCGGAAGAGAAGACAGCTTAGAAAAGGGAGAAGATTCTGGTTTCCTATGTTTCACATTAACCAGGGCAAAGTCCGGAAATGTTCATACTCGCTGGGGTACTTATAAACGTCACAGGAATCAAAAGGTACACTATCGAGTTCTAAATTTAATTAAGAAAATATTCTATTCTCTTCTGAATTTTCAGAAAGATGTAATTGCCGAGTCTGTGTTGATATCGAACAACTATATCTCCGAAGTTGTCATAAAAATGCAAATGGTTGACATAATTTTACCACTCAGCATACTTTGCAAGTACATGCAACTCATGAAACCTTTTACCAGCCTTTATCAGTCTGTTGAGAAAGATACTATTGAAAGTCCAGATCAGAATGTAGCACAACAATTAACTGGTATTGCTAGTCTTGATAATGAATCGTTGCCTTTAATATATCTGGAGTTTAAGGGACTCCGGCTAATGCTACCAGCCTCAACTATGACTAGATATAAGCCGCAACATGATTTGTTGATGCTTCAGGTAACTTATCTGTTGTTCGATTCAAGAACATTTTTTGCGGTAGAGATGGAAATTGTCAACTTGCATTTGTATTTTAGTTAGATGGTGTTCGCATCGCACCACACGCGGAAAATCCAATTTGCAGAACACCTTTGCGATTAGATATCTATCAGCTTGCAGCACAGGCAAATATTCTAAACGTACCCGGTTCTGCTGTAGAAGATCGACAGTATCAAATCAATATAAAGGGCACGTGCGCCTACACTACTACTTGGAAAAACTATCAAATGAGTATAAACAAGGTATGTTTAGGAAATCTACCTTTTATAGAAGTAAAGTTAATAGAAGATTACACTTCTTTATTGGATTATATCTCTTCAGAAAGTGTCCCAATCATATCTGTATACAATGAACGAAAATCCAGCTTTAGAATGGAATAAACTTGGAAATGGAAGTAGTTTGGAAAGACAGTTCTCTACACTTCCACTATTATCGAAGTATGCCGAAATAAACATTTTTATAGTCATTTTAATACACCAAATTTAATTCATAATTGTTTCTCTTCCTCCAGATTTGACCTTTGTTTGATCATCGCTCCTCCAGTTTTATTCAAACCGGATATAATAGTCTGTAGAAGTGCCGTTGAAGTGAATTGCATTACGGACATTGAAGTAACAATAAACATAGATCAAATCCAATTAGTCTCAGTGCTGAATAATGAGTTCAAAAGTTTGCTACTAGTAAATCTGGAGCGGAAAAAAGGTATGGCTACCTCTAACAATGCGTCTCAAACATTGTCTGCAGCCATGGGAAACGTAAAACAAATTACTTGGGTAAAACAAGTGTCTGACGACACTGACGTAGATTTCACCAAGGATAGTGGTGTAGATTTTGAAACATCGAGTATAAATTCGACGATCATCGTAAGTTGCATTTCTGAACTTATACAATCTATTTCTTTTATGAATAATTATACATTCTTATAGGGAAAACCAACAATGTCGGAGAGTCCGATGCTTGTACCATTTGAATTCCTAGTAAACTGTGGAAAAATAACATGCATTCTTTACGAAGTCCAAAAAGCATCTTCTGAATACCTAGTAGTAAGTCATCATTTAAACACCATTATGTTTCTGTTAATGTATAACATTAATAGCCAACGTACAACTCATGCAGGATATAAATGAGGCTGAAGAAGATGAAGGAGAAAGTTTGAAACAACCATTATTGTACATAATGGTCAATCAACCAAATATCTACTTTTCACAGCAACATCCATCGCAAAAAATACAAGTACGATTTTTCTAATAGCACAAAGAACTATTCTTAAATGCAGATATTCTTTCAATACATATTCAAATTAATAGGTATCTTGCTTCGATATAACTATGGCACTTGGGGAAAAAGAAAACCAAGATTTGATTACGATACCAACGGAAAAGGATTTCAAAGTTTTTATGATAGAAACAAAAAATGGTGACCTACATCCAGATACGGGAATCCCACCATCTTTTGTAACAATTAAATGTGAGAAAACGTTAGGCAAAAACCCTCAATTCTTTATTGACATGGGAAGACCTACGAAAATACATTTCTCTCTGTCGAGATTAAATCAGCTGTACAGTACGCAGAACAAGGTGAATAGAAGATTACATATAAGCCTGGTATTCGTTCAGTTGTCCATTTATTTAATAATGTTGTTTGTCATCAGATATTATCATGCTTTGCAAACGATGACGTGATGTCAAAAGAACAATCTGACGAAGAGACAAACGCATCGCATTCTTCGATATCTAAACCGAGAAAAACCAATTTGCCGGATGTCAATTTAAGTACAAAACAGGTCGTATTATCTCTAAAGACTGATTCTGGGGCAGAGATAATAGTTAGCTTAGCTTCACTGGACGGAACTATTTCATCCCTTATCCGACCTGACAGAATATATTCAAATACATCGATAGACTCGTTCATTGTATCAGCAATATTGAACGGAAATATAAAAGTTCTGTTGAATCCATGGTGTTGTAATGTCACAGTCTGTTTGCTATGGGAACCATGGCAAAACGCTGAATCTATTCCTCAAATACAAGTACAAGCAGATAGCGATAGTCTTTACTTAGACTTTGGGCCAGAACAAATAAAAATTATAAAAAGTGTTCTTGAAGATTTCCAGTCACTGTCGAGTGAATTAACAGCGTCGCCCATGAATTCTAAGGAGAATGAGAAACAGATTGTACTCTCAACTGAGCAACATTATAAAGATGATCTCAAAGCTGGCGCATTTCAATTTGTTAATGGTAACGCGGAGGAGTTACCTTTTCCGTATCAAGTAAGTGCAAATTACTCAATTACAGACAGTTGCTTTCATGTAAATTGTAATGTATTTTCATCCAGGTTGTATTTTTCGCTTATCCGCAACAAGCGATGGCTTGGAGATACCCTCAACCAAGAACATTGACAAGAATACACGTATCTCCAGTTCCCTTTGAAGTAAGTCAAATATTGTCTGATAATGATGAACATTTAAAAACGTTTACAATAAACAAATGTTATTACAGACACTAGATTCTGAAAGTGCTTACGTGGACAAAGTACCCTGTGCTCTCGAATATTGGAGCGACAGTCATATGGCCTACCAACGTTATATTGAATTCTATTTATCGGAAACAGATTCCTACCGATTAGATCTCCCGGAAAAAGCACCGGCACGAGCGGTGGCTTGTGTGTGGCGTGTAATTCTACTGTCAAGCAGCATACGTCCACTTTCAAAGACGATTATCTCAGCCCGCGTTCTTGCGGCTTGCTTGCGTATCGACTCGTATTTTAATTCGTCGATTATCCCCAACGTACAAGCCGCACTTAACATCGGTGCGATTCATATATCCATGTACAATCACATAATCCCGACCGGTATCAATGGTTTACAACCACCGCTGGATAAGTACACCTTGAAAGGCACAATACCTGAAACCCAATGCTTCATGTCTTTAGAACATAAAGGAGCTATACTTGTACTTAACAGATGGACGGATGGATCAACGTTAATCGACATCAGTGGTACATTTGGCATTCATATATTAGATTACGGTCACTTGACCATGCAAGAAGTGCTAGATCCGTTGGAGGGAAGATTCCAGCTTTCGTTGTCCGACAAAACGGATATATCTTTAACGTGCAGTCCATTTTCATTAAAGCTTAGCCCAGCGATAACTCATACACTGGCTGTTTCATCACACCTATGGTCTGCATTCTTGGACGAGGAAGAGAAAAATATGATACTGTTTCCGCGTTACGTGGTTGCTAATGACACCAACATACCTATTCTCTTTGGGCAAACTGGTACCGGTGATAATGTTGTACTGGAGAGTAGACAGTGTACTTTTTACTCCTGGCGAAATATCGGTAACAAAATGATACGGATAGCTATAGAAGAAAACACGTGGCTGTGGAGCCGACCGTTCTCCGTGAGCACGGACGGAATTCAGACCGTTGAATTTAACAATTCCGCGACGAAAGCCGCGGCGTTTGTAAACGTCACATCTCTTTCGGCCACGCAGAAGCTGGTCACCTTCTCCGGTCAACTGATCCTGTCTAATCAGCTAGTCGATAATTTTGAAATGAAGTTAGTTAAATACGAAGCAGACATTGGTTCCAAGGTAACTGTCATAAGAGATGTACATCCCGTTCCTGGGAAAAGTCGCCCGCCGTCCGTCATACTTGAGGGTAACAAAAAGATGGCGATTCGTTTGCGTTTCACGAGTGTGCCTAATCTATCATGGACGGGAGACATCCCTCTTCAACCAAATGCCAAATGGGGTCAGCCGTGGCTCGTGAAGGTACCATTGCAGGAACGCGGGCAATTCCTCAGTATCTGGGTGCGCATAGTGACGCAAATAATTCAAGACAGGACGAAGGTACTTGCGGTACTTAGTCCACTTTACATGATACGATCGCATCTACCAGTGTCCGCCAGAGTACAAATGGATACACCTTCTTTGAAGATGTGCTCGAGCACGACGGTAAAAGGTCGCGGTCAACGTCAGCAATTATACTGTCCGGGAACATTCGAACATTTTCACCAGCTAACATTCCAATTAGAGTCAGGAGTATCTACGTCCAATCCATACGTACCATTATCGTACAGTTCCGTTGATCAACGGAAATTTTTCAGGAGACCCGAGACTGAAGACATCGATAATATTTTAAAGGATCTCGAGGGTGAAAGAGATGAAGTAGAATGGCCTTTCCAAGGAGACGACTTAGAGGAATGGATATCCGCGGAGCAACCGCAGACACATGTACAAGTGAAGTATCAGGATGCCGGTCTGGTTTCAAGTACTCTGTTGTTAGAGTTACAACCCTGGTGTTTCATTTTGAATTCCTTGGGTTGTTACTTATCCCTTGTCTCAGAAGATATTGAGCTCTGTCAGATTCCTCACTATGGTATTGTAACTCCACCTAAACTAGACGGAACGTTTCATTTGTGCGTTGGAATCGGCGACACGTTCTATACGTCTCAAGCACTTCAATTAGCACGACCTGATTGGAGCCAGAGCTTCTATATGCCACGAATAGGAGGATTGATTCCCGTTACAGGGAATATAAAGACAACGGTCGATTGTGGCTCGAGTGTATCTATTATGAGCATTAATTCCAGTATGCACGAAGATATGCGGCTGGTACGAATATCGAGTAGTCATGTTGTGAGTAACCTAACGTCACAGGAACTGTGCATCGCTACACTAGCGGTACACGAGGAAGCATTTGGGCTTGAATTGCCCAACGACCTGACTCCTTTTAGCCTAAACATCTCACCGTCGGAGGATCAGAAACAGGCGATCCCGATTGTGCAATGGTATACGTTGTATATGGAGAATATCGTAGAGCCTCTTGTACTTTACATATCACTCAGTTTAGGACACAAATGGTCCTGCCCGATTAGAGTGGATCAGAACATGAGTCGCAAGTGTGCAGTCATTCCAAACGGTTCTACCACCATGCCTGTAGTTATAACTACCCAGGAGGACAAGGGTACCACGTACATAATGATCCACGTAGATCACCATCCTCAATTACTAATCGAAAACACCTGTGCCTTCAAAGTCTTATTGGGACAGGCTACTGAAACTGCAGAAGGAATATTGCCAGACACCCCACACTTCACGTGGATCTGTGAAATCGAGAGTAACGCATCGTGCCACTATTCTCTTCCGTCCGTCAGCAACAGATTACCGGACTCGCCTGTTCCAAATACATCAAACGTTCTGCTACTATCCGCGGTTACACCTGGTAATAATGATCGGCCATTAGGACAGAAGGAATTACGATGGTCAAGGAGTATAAATCTGTCCGCGATGACGGCCGTACCGATGGATCAATACGTACGATTGCCATCGTACGGCGATGTAAAGCTCATCATGCAAAATCGATGCTACACTACGTTTATTAGTATCGTTCCAATCTCTCAAGTAGAAGTGTCCGCTCGCGATATTAGGAGTCGACTACTGCGCAAAGAAACCGGCTCGAAGGATGTGGATGTAAATTATAGTAAGCCTGTCGTTGATCAGACCGAAGATGACAAAACCGTGATAAATGCACACAGTTCTAGCAGCTCCACTTCGATAACGACTTTCTTTTCCGCTCAAGATGACACTCTTGCTCCAGAGCTTGCATCTTCATCGCAAACTAATTTGATGCAGCTGATGAGCAGTACCAAAGGCACAAACATTAATGCGATCAATGATTTCAAGGCAATGAATGAGTCAAACGTTAAGGAAGGTTCCGCGACCATTTATCTTCGCGGGATTACTGTTATAATTATGCACGATGTGAATGAAAATGCACAAAGAATTGAAGTTGCGAGTCTATCCATGACTGATGTGGTAGTTACCCTTAATTCAAGATCTAGGATTATCAATTTACGCGCTTTCATAGGTGATTTACAATTAGACAATCAGCTGTTCGATCAGGGAGGTTTCGATTTTCCTGTAGTATTGATAAGCCAAAGTCCGCTTGCCACGAAGGAAAGCGGATTTTATACGAACAATTGCCTACTGAATAAAATGGAGAAAATTAAGGAAGATTCGTTAATAGCCATTGATTATGTATGGGAAAGACATGGCCAGATAAAAGGTAAATTAAAATTATAATAAAAAGCAAGAGATTTTTTAATATCAACAATTTACTATATCTCATATAATTTTTCAGCATCGAAGGAACTTCACTTAAAAATTGCCCCAATTAGTGCATACATCGAAGATACGTACATTACACAGTTAGTAGATTACGCGACTTCTATGGTTCCACCACGATTTTTAGCTGTGGACAATACAAAGAAGACGCAAATGATAGTTTTATCTACTGCGGTATACATTCCCGATTACATAATGGTTGACGCAAAAATATTAAGCGCTCCTTTACGACTGCAGAATTTTAAAATTGAACCAGTGTCCATTTTATTAAGCGTTCACACATCCGTGCGCCTATATGTTGCATTGGATCATTCCCCCTTATATTTCGGTACGTTTGAGAAGAAGAATTTACTGACAACACCCTACAGACTTGGAAATGCATTCACAATGCATTATTTATCCGGCGCCATATTTGGAGCAGGTAAGAGAACGAAAATGATGGAAATTTGGAAACTTTGACTCATACTTTATATGTTTCAAAGGTTGGGTAGTTGGATCTCTAGAAATACTGGGCTCACCAGGAAGTCTGGCACAAGCACTTGGCTCCGGTCTTCGAGATTTTATTTCACTTCCATTCCAAGGTTTACTACAAGGACCGTGGGGCTTTATTGTTGGAATAACACATGGTTCAGCCAGTTTAATGAGACACGTTACAGCAGGTAAAAGAAATCTATATCGGTACATTCAAATTTTAGTATATAATGTTCAGAACTATATCGCGGAATTTTGAACCTCGCACAACAGGTACTCTAAATTCCGTGACGAAGCTGGCATCTAGCGTAGCAAGAAACTTAGACCGCCTAACACTTGACGAAGAACATCTTCAGCGACAAGAAGAATCTCGTAGAATGCGTCCTCAGGGAATGGCACAAGGACTTTATCAAGGCCTAACTGGTCTTGGAATGAGTTTACTTGGTATAGAAGATTACTTTTATCTTGCATTCATTTGACCCAACATAATAACACAAATGTTAACAAACAGCGGCGGTTGCGGGACTTGCACATCATCCATTACAACAAGTCTGGTCGGGAGAAGCTACAACTAAAAGTCTCGTCACCGGTGTTGGCCTCGGTTTAGTTGGGGTTGTAACCAAACCTCTAAGTGGAGCTGCAGAACTTGTCGCGCTTACGGGACAGGGACTTCTACAGGGTGCTGGTTGGAATTCTTTGCCAGCGGTAAATATACTGTGTAAAAGCATCTCATATTGCAACAGACTACATTTAGAAATACATGTTACAGCCCCGTCAACGACCCGTGGTCCAGTACGCAAATGGAAATAATAATGCATCTATCAGATACGCATGGTGGCTATTGCCGTTACTCGAACAGAACCATGGAAATATTTTACATGTCACCAGTGCAGACTATGTGATTCAGCAAGGAAGTAATCGTGCGGTAACGTTAGTTCTTACACGGCATGCTTTACTGCTGGTAAATGCGGCGGAGGACAGTGTGGAACGAATATATTTACTGAAAGATTTGACCAGTGCCGACCACCCCCTGGAATCGACAATATGTTTATATTGCTCGCCTGATACAACACAGACTGCTAGACCTTTATCACCGGCTCCGTATGAGGTAGAATATTTATTTACTTTAGGTAATGAACGGTCAACTATTTATATCTAATCTAATTTTATTGATAGATGGATCAAGAAATGCGAGCGCGAGTAGCTGAATATGTACGAACAAGTAGTACCGGATTAGCCAGTGTTTCTACAAACAGTGATGGACAGTCTGATATCTTCGAAAATAGTACCCCTCATCCTGATCGGACACTAACATTCTACGTTTCTCCTGATTCGCGTAATTACTTATTATCGTTGTTCAACATCGCTAAACGACAAAGTCAAGGTAGCGGATTCAAAGTTTTGTAATTTATAAAATTTGTTGTACTATGGATATACAAGAATGAGATGAATTATTGAAAATGAAAAGTGATAAACAGTATTACGCTTCGAGCATAAAAATTAGAGAATGTAATACACGGAACACACTTTGAGTACATAAGACATGTATGTACGCGTACATATCTTACGCAATACTATTATTTTAATTCTAATTTTGGCACTGATAACAATATTTTAAATTCGCGTATTTTAAATTTACTACTCGTGACAATATGTACAATTTGAAAAACAGTTTTACTGAAGAAATGATTTTTCAATTTTTATAAGAATATTTGTATACCGAAGAGACTCACATTTCATTCACGAAGCGGTACGTAATGTATATATTATAGAGAAAATGCAAAAGTATGTAAACAAATCTTAAACATTTGCGTATATAATTTTGCATTTTTATTTCGCATATTCTGTGGATATTTTTCATAGTGTAATTATAAATAATACATTTGTAATTTGTAACATAGCATATATTTGGTAAAGGGAAAATGGATCTGTGTATTATGTATTTCCCATAGAATCCCTTAAGTAAAATTTGGTAAGTAGTAAACACTTGATATTAAAATTGAAACACTCGTGAAAATATTCTAAAATTTGTTATATATTTATTACAAAATGTTGTTAGCAACAACTTGTTACATTGGAAATCCTAATACTGTCTGTAATTCATTGTATACATAAATTTTGATTAGTTATAAATTCGCTTTACTTCACTAGTTGCATAAGATGTACTACATACTGTACATCGATTATTTTCAATAGATGTTAGCACTTTTCTGCATAACACATGTTTACAAGGAAGTTCATAAAAAATACCATTAGAGCAACAGGTACAGGTGTTCTTAGTACAACTAGTTTCTTCTTTTTCTGTTGTGACGTTAAAACGTTTTAAATTAGGTGCTATTGTGGCAACATCAAATTCTACACTGGCAATATTTACATTCACTATATCTCTAGAACTGCTACTGTCCTGTTCATCTTGTATTTTGTTACATGCTGAAACAATGGAGCTTGTAATTTTTCTTCTTTTTATGGGTCTGGTTAATTCACCAACACTTTGTTTAGAGGACACTATAGAAACTGGTAATTTATGACAATATTTTTTATCCTTCTGCACACTCATGGGAGAACTGTTAGTCTTTGCTTTACTATCACTTGAAGTTTTTATAAGTAAATTTTCCTTCAATGAATATTTTGGAATTTCTGATATCTTCTCTCTTGTAGTTGGAGGCAAGGCACGTCCTAAAACTCTTGGTAAGTTCTTTATTTCTGTAACATTACTATTTTCTAATAGAAATTTATCTATTCTTAGTTTTAAAGCAGTGGCTATAACTGGTTTTCGGTGTTCACTAAATGGTAAGCCAGTAAATGGATCTGTTATAGATCTCCCCCAAAGTGCTTCAGTTTCTTCGTGCCTTTCTAAGGTAGATTGATCAATAATTTTTCCACTGGGCAACATAATAGGCTGTGTCATGATTTCACATGTAATGGCATCCAAATAACAGTCTGGGATTTGTAAAGATGAGCCCGATTGTTTTCTAAAAATAGTACAATGTACTTTTAAATAAAATTATACTATCCTACATGCCTAGAAGTACCAGTAAAAGTTGTCTATATGTTTACCTATCATTTGCAATAGCAACAGGTGGAACAACTTTCTTAATTTTTACACCAGGCTCTTCTAAAGGCATTTGATCTTTAGACCACAAAGTTTGAACACTTGCCACAGTATCTTTGCCACATCGTGGTGACACTGTTCCCCATACTTCAATTCTACCCATAGCAGGTACTGAATTCTCTGTCTTACATATGCATATCCTTAAATTGCTTATGTAAGTTGTCAAGTACTGCATGGATGACTTTATGTACCGTTTTACAAAATTTGATGGTGCAGGAATCGTTTCATGATTAACATTTGATGAATAAAACAACATACCAGAATCTGAACGGTCTAAGTAACCGGAGCATAATAACGTATAAGGTACACTGTCATCGTTGCTTGTTTTGGCATACAATTGAAATCCAGATGATTTCTGAGACCCAACATAAGGCCAGATCAGAATGTGATTGATACGTATGTTACAAAGAAAAGTTATGTCAATATTGATAGGAGGTTTGATACAAGAATAAGCTAAGAAGCCCTTGTCTGAGTTACTTATCAAATTCGCAACTTCATGTCCCTCTGTACTAATAGTGCTACAATGAATTTCTGGTCTCAAACGGGACTCACAGAAATTGAAAAGCATTTCTTTCTTGTAAATACACGATCACATTCTATTACTTCGTCAGACTAATACGTTCGTAAACTTTAAACACACTTGTTATTTAGATTGAACTATAAGCCTGTTTCATTATAGGTTCGTGATTTTCAATAAACAGTCATTTAATATATGTATATATAGTTATCTATTACAAAACACTCATTAAAATTAATCCTGTTGACACAATACGATTTAACCTAACGTTACAACAAGTTTAGGTTAGTCTTCCATTACTGTTGAATGTGAGTCGCGCATGTAAACACGTGTACGGAACGGAACATAGTTTTTATTGAATACAATTGTTGTAAATTAAGAAAAATGGAGCAAAAATCAGTTAAAATGGAAATCGATGACAGTATGAAGGAAGGTGAAGGTACGGAAAGCGGGGAAATGGGCTATGATGAAAAATTAAAGTACATAAATACCATAGCTAAACCCATGGCACCTAAAAAATTAACAAAGAAGATATACAAAGTTATAAAAAAGGGTAACTATTTTTAGAACATTAATCTCTTGTTAATTGCTTCAAATTTACTTAGTTTGTGTTCATTAAAACACTTAATATTCATGATTTATGTCACCTAACCATTTCAGCTTCCAAGCACAAATCATATCTACGAAATGGGCTAAAAGATGTTCAGAAGCATCTTCGTAAAGGAGAAAAAGGGTAAAGATACTAATTATTTCAAATTCAAGTTAACATACTATTTTATGTAAGTTATACAAAAAATGTTTCTTTAATAGGTTGGTTGTGTTTGCTGGAGATGTCTTTCCCATAGAAATCATGTGCCATTTGCCAGTTGTATGCGAAGATAAAAACATTCCATACTGTTATACGCCTTCAAGGCAGGATATTGGTAATGCAATGGGTGTGAAACGTGGTAGTCTTATGGTTCTTATAAAGGAACATACAGAGTACAAAGATCTTTACGAGGAAATAAAAAGTGCAATGCAAACACTTTCAGCGCCATTGTAACTTTGTCGTACAATCTTTTCGTGCCTTTGGCAACTTTGTAAATAGAAGAGATGATATAACATTTAAAAAAGAATTAGAGTATGGCATTACTCTTTGCACACAAAGCATGTTACAATTAAAAAGCTGTATTAACTAAAGTTTACCTCAATTTACAAGAACTTTTTTTATACGATTGTCCACCAAATCACACATATTTAAAGTAATAAAACTGTACGAAGTCAAACAAATGTTTATTGCTGAACCTTTCCACCTGTATGTTTAGTTCAATTAAAAGGTTGATGAAAATTTATTTATATCTAAAAATGTAATCGCGGGAAACTTTGAAATTCAAAACTCGCAGGTGTAACACCATCGTAAATGTTCAACAACCAACACAAGATTTAATTACAAATAATATTTATTTATCGTCTGTGCATTTGAAAATAGAATATTGAAATTTAGCTTACCATAAAAATCATATTCTTCGAAGCTGCATGCATATATATGTATATACACCGTTGCGTTTATTTTAGGCGGGAAAATATTACAGTTGGCATACACGTTGCCATTAGTTTAAATAAGTGATCCTAAAGACATCCGAAAATCATCTTTGGATTGTCAGTCGAGTTTTCCAAACAACCGTTTCTTTCAATTTCGTTCCGCATGATTCCGAAGATATCTTTGACAAGTAATTGCTAAAGTTAGTTATAAAATCTAAAATGAATTAACTTAGGTTATTACCAACTGTTTTTAGTTAATAACTCGAAAAATATAAAATTAGCATTGCAACGCGTGTGGTGTTTAATTGTTCGAATCGAAGGGTGCATTCGTGCAGATGTAAGTAGAAATAAATAACAACTTGTGGCTAATTATAAGTATAATTAAAGCAGTAGAAAAATCGAATATACCAAGTAGTCGAGGAAGGAAATATTCGGAATTAAAATCGTGCCTGTACTTCTTGACTTAAAGTGGCACCAAACGAATTGTATCATTTGGAATCGTACAAAATAATTTTCGGGAGCGAACATTCATTTCCTACATGATCTAGAATGGACGTTAATCATGCGAGTACTCGAATATCTTATGACGATCGATGATTTTCAAATCAAGTATTAAAATGTACAAATATTTCAAATCAGATATTTCTTCAGGCATATCTGACAATTTATCGTCGATACTGACCGTTCACAATATATTAAACTGTTACAATATATCTTTGTTATGTTTATCATGATCTGCAATTGATATAATCGTATAATCCTGAATGATTCGTATCATACCTTTACCGATCAAATCGGCTAAAACATTTTGTATGTAATTTTCTACAGATCGGTTAGTTTGTTCGATTCTAGACAGAGGTCAGAGCTGCAATGTCTTCCTTTCCGATCAACGATAAGTCTTCGCGAGCGCGGGAGTGGCGTATTATAGAATTTTGAAAAATGCGTAATAGCCCGACGTAAAATTTTATTATAATTTATAAAAAGAGAAATCGATAGCTCTTCTTACGCGTAATTTAGCTGTCTGACATACCACGATTCATTCGACAGTCACTGCTTGTAATGTGAAAGGTTATAGTAAAGATTGAGAATTCTTTGTTCATGCAATTTGTATCGAAATATAAGAAAAAGAAACTCCCACGCTCGCTGACATCTCGCATTCGTGTACATGACAAAAATGGAACTTAACCTCTTCCATGACGGCACGAGATTTATAACTGCGACTAAAATACACGCGGAGCATTTATAATATCACTCGATTTCCTATCGTTCTATATTTTGCTTCCGTATTATAATGGCTTGCTCTTAATCCTACAAATTACCAATTTTCAGTATAAAATATACACTTACGAGCGACGAAGGATAACATTGACATCGAAATTGACGTAGCGTACAAGTGGGACGTTGTTCTCACCCTCGCCGGAACAGACATACCTTCTGCATGCCGTAAGTTGTACGTCATTACAGAATTTTCTATAGATCGGGCAGTAGCGTATCTTATGACTGTATTATATGTTTTTTTTTTGTTAGTTTTATAGACCTTCCCTATGTGCGTGTGTGTATATTCGTACACGCGATATTATGTAAACAATGGATGACAAAATACATTTACGCATACCATTCTTCGTTTCATGTCTGTTCGCCCTCCGCGTCTCTATTTTTCATTCCATCTTTCGATATTCGTCACTAACTTTGTCTTTCATTCTCGCAATCCTTTCCTTTCATTCTAACGTTCTCTCACGCACTCTTTGATAGCGCTCAATGATAAAATCGATCGAAAGATATGAGAATGACCGCGGCGGAGGATGACCTACGGAGTATCAAATTATTAACATCTTTTAACATCGACCGCTATGATTATACGTTATCTCGAGTTCCACGAAGAACTCATTACACCACAACCGGCCCTTGTTAACGCGAGGTCGCGCTTCTTCGCACGTGCAAGGACCATTTTGTGCACTTATAAAGTATTATTCACCAAAACGTATAATATACGCTAGGATTTGCTTTTACATGGAAAGTACACACGATAAAGCATCGTTCTATTTATATCCTAATTGTTTAAATACTTGTAATACATCCTTTACAAACGATCGTATCTCTTCACCATTATCTATATGATAGTTATTGCCACTGACAATAACGGCAGCCCGTAGTTCATGATTATTAATTATACAAATAATCCATTATCGTAATCGATATGTTGCAGTTGTTCTTTCTTATGTTATTGGACAAACAATCTCTCCCACCCTCCCCCCTTCCCCGTGTTAATTAAACTGCACCCTCTTTCCTACCACTTACACGAGAGTCGACGATTAGTGATTTCGCTTACTTGTAGGTCATTACAAAATAGTACAAATACGAGGTATCCTTGCACTCGAAAGAATAGCAACCCCGCTTGTTGCGGTGCAAGAGAAAATTAGTTACGAGGGGATGGCAGGGCCCAAAGTCGAATCCATTTCGTATGGAGTAAAAATCCGCGCAAAATACTTAACACAGTACGACTTACGTGATACATTTACGACTTTTTTTATCCCTTACACGGCTATGCGCCGTTTATTATCTGTATGCACTACGAACTAAAACTATTGCTCGTTTTCTTCAGTCTAACACGTATCGATAAAAGTACGGCGATGATTATTCTTTGTCCTTATTTTCTTATTTCGGTTCCTCATCGCGATTTGAATTAAATTATTATTTTTTGTTCACGTTCTCCCTATTGTTCCATCGTATTATGTGTTTTACTCTGTTCTTCGCCAAAATCAATAGGGAGCTGTGCAGGGGAGCTTGTAATTACAAATATTTATAACTATCAAATTAGCTACCGAACATAATCGGCGCACGAAAATCAGCACTCATGTCAAGTCAAAGTAAATATTGGAACAGTTTCAAATGTCTGTTTAACAAGGAACGCACCCTGCACGTGGGTGGACAATACAAATGCAAAATATCCAATTTGCATTGAAAGTTGTTGCCGTGAAACTCAATTTGCATTCGCACGGCCGCAAAAAGTAAACGAAATTTCCAAGTTGCCAGCGCTCACGACGTAAAGTAGCAAAGATAAATCGCATGTCAAACGAAAGGCACCAACTTTGTTTTTTTTTCAAAATGATGGGCACCCATGAGATATGCTAGCAAAGAATCCAACAGAGTTCGGTAACGTGTTCCTTTTCATTGAAGTGAATATGTAATAACATTCCTTTATAATTCGCGCAAAGTCGGCGTTAACCGACTGTCCCCTCCGCGTCTCAGGACTTGTGTATAAAAAATACGTATGCGCGCATTTATTTCTCGGAATTTGTTCGTGACATTTCTTTACTTTTTTTTTAGAAAAACCTACGCCTTAACTGGGTGGATTTTGCCAAAACCGTACGCGAAGGTAGTGAAAGAGAAATGTGAAGCCAGGTAAGCTTGATTTCCCCTTAAATTCGATAACCGTCAGTTTTTCAACGCGAACGAGAAATACATATTTCGATAAATATCGAGATGCGGTAGCCCCTGGCGTTTTTGTATGTACATACTCATACATACATACATATAATACGTGTATAAAGGGGCATTTAGTTATTGGGTATCGTGCGCATAGATCGTCTTGTCGGCGTTTACGTTCTTTAAGTATAAATCTGTAGCAGTATCAAAATAGTAAAAATGGTGCATATGAAGACCATGAGCACAGGTAGGATCAGAATGAATCTGACTGAGCGGCTGAGGCCGCTAGACTCTTGTCATACGACCGGCTCGCCAGATTCTATCGAGGCGTCGAAAAGAGGCCGATCGGCAGGAGTGTCGTTTGATGCTGTCGAAGCACCGCCGCCATTTGTAGAACCCTCCCTTCTCGTTTTACTAGAACCGGTAAAGCACAGGCAACCGGATTGATTCCGATTCCGTTTCAGAGTCGGTTTATTTTCACGATCACGTTCCGCCAAACATTTCTGATAGTAGTCGTAGTCTTTTAAATACCTGTAGAATCAAATTAACTATAAATATTTTCGGATTAAATGAATTTCTATCTCGATACCTACCATACCGGAGGCCATCGATGCTCGTTCAAATATTCCTGATTCTCTGGATGAAGTAGTCGCACGCTTCTCGGTGACATCTTACACAATTTGTTATAGTTGACGCACAAATGATTCATGCACCAATCTGCTAGTTGGTCGGCGTTGTGTAACTACGATATGCAGATATCGAGTAAGTTATCAGATCGTTACAAATAGTACCCGTTGGGATATCGATTTTTCAGTACGAAGCGGCAAATGAAATGCTGACCTTGCACGGTTCCAACAGTCTCAGGCAATTTTCAACGGCTTCGTTTCCCTCGTTCTGCGAAAGCCGATCGAGGTCCTCGATCACCCTGCTCTCGACTAGATTCACCAATCTCGGAAGACAAAGACGATTCGCTAGTTCCAATAGATTTAAACATCTCGCGGAGGAGATCGCCGGTACTTCGTCCGTGTAAAGGTAGCAAAGTAATTTGTGGAATGTGTACTCGCGTACACCGGGAAAGACTATCTGTTATTGGAGTAAGCGGAGTAACGTATCGATTACTAAACAAAGGATACGATCGTAGTCGCGTAGAATCGCGACGGTACGTAATGTAAAAGTTTCATGAAACAACCAAGTGTACAATCCAAGCTGATCGCGTGATAGCAAAACTACGAGACACTTACCACTTTTGCGCTACTTTCACGGAAATCGCCAGAGAACATTGCCTTCATTACGTCACAGCGGGCAGTGAGAATCGCTTTGTGAGCTGGTATACTTCCGTCGTCCAATTCGAATACAACGTCGGCGAACAATGCTGCAAAAAAATTACTTGTTTGGAACTATGTCTCTTAGCTAATGGAAAAATCTGTTGACATACCTTGCTCCAAGCAAATATCTTCTAATCGTTGCCTTACCACTTGCTTGTACCGATTGTTGAGATCATTGTTGAACTGTTCTCTCGTTTGTATACTGCCAAGTACCATTAATAGTTGTGGTAGTTCCAGAAATTCAGCCGCCTGTCGGATTTCCTGTGAGTAAGGGGAAATCAAAATGGATTTGCATTCTTAGAAATTGAGGGAAGCGCGTGATCGATATGAATTGTTAGACACCCTATATCCACACAGGCGGAAATTCTAAAACTTTGGATGAAAACGATTCGAAGCGTATCCATGCACCCATGATCGTTGCAAATCTTTTTCTTAATTAATACGTGGTGCCTCGTTTTAAAACGATATAAGGGATGATCTTCGTGCGTTATCTAGGGGTTTTACAGTTATAATGTACATCTTATCCTATTTCAATTTCTCCTCTCTAATAGTTTCAACAGAATTATATCATTTAGTTGCAGTTACTCGAATCGAGCGTGTATACCTAATGTTTCTAAGTACAATTTGAAAGAACACGAGGGCATGCTGAGATGATGGTGATTATGATAATGGGGTTGGCAAATTAATTCGTAGAAAAATAGGGCTTTTCACGAATCGATAACCTTCTCAGCTAAATGGTTCTACTATATGCGTGCGTGCGTGTGTGCGTGACAGGTATATGTGTGTATAATTTTGCTTCAGCAAACTTATTTCACATTGTACTAACCAGTAGAAGCCCGATAGGAGCTGTCTGAAAGAATAGAGCCGCGTTAGTTACTGTATACGGCAATGGTAAAGCCGTGATTTAACTTTTCGCATTAAAAAGGATATTTGCTATGTCGTTAAACCGGTGTGCTATCATAAGTGTTGTCGTTCAGTTTGCATTTGGAATTGTTTGAGAACCGATCCTACTTCCTAAAACTATAAAAGTTGCCCCTCCAAACGGTCGTACGTTGTAAATGTATAAACGACATATGCAACGTATTGCGTCATATGAAGCAATAAACTTGTTCTCACTTTCTAGGAAACGACGCGCATGAAGCGCGTACGAAATCCCCATAGAAAATGTTACCGACCCAACTTACTTGTAGATCGTGGTACCGTTTATCCAAACTACCCGTGTAAATGAACTGCAAACATTGCTGCATGGCCTGCGGTGTAATGAGCTTCGAAAGTGTCACCACAGTTGTAGGTTGTTGCACACCGTTGGTACTTTCAGTCTGTAAATATATTCATGAAACAGTCGAGAGAAATTAATACAAAAAATGAGGGAACAAAAAGAAATTTCTTACCAGACATATACGAATATTTTGAAAGGCAGGATGGTTGAGTTCTCGCGTTGCACCCGTCGTTTTTCTTTGGTTATCCATCGTTGGCAATACTTGGAAACTCGATCGCCGCTTAAGCTGCTCCCAAACTCTGCAAAAATTTCCATGACGTTACCTTTGATCGTGTTTGTAGAACAAGCGGATCTCTGGTATACTGTTTCACTCGGAAGTCATTGGAATTACGGCATTAGGTTGAAGCTCTTAATGGATTTCGCGGATAAACTCACTTTGCGGGTTTTGATTGATCGATACGAATCAGGCACTCGGTATCATCATTGAAATCACCAACGGTTGCTTCGCCAAATGTGCTCACCTTTGTATAATAATAATTAATATATAAATTCCCGATTGTATTCCTTTACGGATAACAATTAACGAATGCTTGTATTAACAATACCATGCTCGATTCACTGGAACTACGAGGAGTCAGTTCGTGAACGAGTTCCATCGAAAAAAGCCGATGAAACGCCGGCGACGCCGCGGCGAGCAAACACCGATGAGCGGCAAACGTACCGTTTCCGGATATCAAAGTTACATCGGTGTGTACCGGCCTGGTCCATAGTGTTTTCATATTTTCCTCGTACGTGCTCGCCGCGAGGACAACTTCCGGTGGTACCGGTTTCGGTGGGCAGAACGGCGCCTAAAATATCAATGACTTATAATAAAAATGTCTCGTCACGAACATCGATATTATCTCGTCGCAAGACAATGAACAACTAGAGTGTATCTTTTTGTATCGATCAGCGAAGAACGATACCTGAAGCAGAGGTCTCTGCACCCTCTTGAGATTCGTCATCCAGAAACGTTGTTGCCGCCGTGCAATTAAGGCGGCTCGGATCGAATTTTCGAAAACCTCGTTAACACCGTAATAAGTGAAAACGCTGGTCTCATAATAGCAAATACCGAGCTCCCGTGCGACGGCACGGGCCTGATCGGGCATCACCAGGTCACTCTTTCTTGTCGCCCTGCAAATAATTCATGATCAGGATGAACATAATAATAGGCATTCAGACTGAGTGGTATGTTGGTCGGGTCGGCTCGTTTCAAGCGTGTTATTTAAAGACATGTCACCGCTTGATGACACTAACCAAAATGTCCGTAAAAGGATCCCTGAAAGTCACGATGAACTTTGATAGAACCCCTAGGGAGCCCCGCGTCGTATGTCAAGGTTCGGTTAATCCCGTTTTAGCATAATTATCTAAATGGTGCACGACTGATGTTCTGTAGCAACGAAATATTTAATAGGCGTGCACCTTGAATCGAAAACGATGCTGGGCACAATGGATTTCACTGTTTTTCCGATCGATAACGATAGGAAAAGTATTTTAGCGATTCGTCGGAAAGACTTAACGGATACTGTGAAATCAATACTTCGACACACTTTGCTAAAGTGGCCGTCGTTGAGGAAGCATGGATGGTTTCGAACAAGTTCCATATTTCGAGGACAATCGATTTTTAAAGCTGGTTATTACTTTTGAATCCAGAAAGGAAAATGATACGTGAATACATAGTCCACGGTGAATGAAAAACATTCCGCGAAACTCGGTGTTTCGCAACGCGATGTGAAACGTTAGAAAATAGTTACCTACCTTACGAAAGGGCTGCGATCGCGAAAATAACTGAGATATGTCTCGTCTCGGTACATATACCGCAGGTCGTTTTTGCATCCTACCAACAGAACAGGCGTCTGCGGGCAGAATCTTCGTATCTCCGGATACCACATCGCCTTGCAGTTTCGCAAGGAGACCGGGTTGGTGATCGAGAAACATAATAGAACGACGTCCGACCTGTGGCGAGAAAAGTTACCCCTTACACAATCGATTCACTCGTCCGTGAAACACGTGTGATCCGACTCAATGAACAACTGTTACCTGCCGTATGCGAAACGACGATCTTTTTCATGATCTCCGAACGTATCCCAAAGCCGTAGGGAAACGTTTACGTTATCAACCACTTCCCAAGACCGCTCTAAAACCTGTGAATATTTTCATAAACACCAACACCTTTAAATTGTACAATTCAAACGAATTTCAAAGTCACGATCATAATTCACATTCCCGTTATACGTTTCAATTAAGTCTTACACCAAATTCCAGTGGAATTTAATTCAAACGAAAGGTGAATGATCGATCGTAAATAAAGAGAAAACGTGAATGGTAGAACTTACGTCTTTATAAATTCTGTACTGATCGATAGCCCAAACGGTGGGCACGTGGGTTGTCAACAATTGCGAGAGCGATACGTGTTTATTGCAGGCCCTGGCGCAGATCAGTCTGGTCTTTCCGACTGCAGTGTCACCCACGACCACGCACTTGACCAGTTCCTGATGCGGTTGCTCATTGTCCATCACCGACAGCCACCCCGGTTCATCCAAGATGCCCTTTCACGTGCCAGATCGTTCGAACACGTTGCTACCACCGTCGGTGTCGTTCCTCCAGCCGTAAGGCACGTCCACCACATCCGATACCGAACGTGGACCAGTCCTAGATCTCTCTACCGGCCGAGTCTACGATACTGAAACTGATCGAGGCCGTGTCCCGGTGAGGCGATAGCAGAATACGAGGATACGATTTACGATTATTATACGAATCGTGTCTCGTTAAGAAAAATCAGGCTCATTGGCATGACGCGGTTCTCGCCTGAGAATCGCGGTCAAAGCGATTTGCGTGTATAGTTATTACCATACAGAAGAATATGTATATCGAAACGAAAGATTGTGTTAAATTATACAACCGAGTGATACACTTATTTCGGAATGAATTAACAACAATCTTACGAGGAAAGAGATAATCAAAGAACCCGTAGTAAGTTTCACATTGAAATATCTTGCAATAATATATTCCCGTTCACGATTGTGCGAATAGTATTAGTCGCCGGTAATCGGTTGCAACACGTCGTGCATACACGTGCAGATGAAAAGCAGATCTTTGACGGTGATCACGTAGGCGTAGATGTATTTTAAGCGTGCCTGAACGATAGGAGTTCAGACGTTCAGGCACCGTTGCATATACATATACGCGGAATGCCTATTGATTTGACCCCGTAAGCGCCTTCTCTATATTTAGTATCGAACCTTCGCAACTTCAACCTCAACCTCGATATTACCTTAACCCTGAACGAACGCATGGACACTGTCGTCTATTCCTAAAGTATTCTGCCGCGCGATGAACCTAACTGTTCGCGTCACCCATACTCTAGGTACAAAGAATCGTAAAAATGGCTTCAATGTGGAGTACGGGGTCTGGTTAGGGTTGGGTTAGGTCCGATTAGGTTTTTGACTAGGTTCGAATTAGGTTGGACTAGTTAGGTTTTGTTAAGTAGGTGTAGTTAGGTATGTTAGATTTGGCAATTCATGCACACTTCGTAGCCCGCACAGAAGACATTTTTGCGGTTCCTTGTACTTACAACATCGGTAACCAAACATTCCGATCGCAACTGGTTCGTACCGCTTTTCGGTAGAGAATACCTTCGTTATTTTTAACATAGGTAAGACCTAGATATTTCTATAAGGGAATTGTGACATTTATCAAATATAAACTAGTTACTTGTAATGCCGTACCCGATGCAGCTTTGATGAGGTACAGAAGTAATGGATTTAGAATTACATTTAAATTTATTAAAAGAACCAAGGTCGTCCTATATTCGCAGTGATTCAATGTTTCTCGTAATAATGATCGAATGGCCGGATAATCGATGGATAACCGGGAACATTATCGTATTTCGGATATTATATGTATCAGGGGACATCGTGTTCCAAGGAAAGCATGTCAATAATCGGTGCTAGGTGACAGCAGTCTGTACGTCTATGCAAAATAGTCACTGAGTCACTGCGTGAAAATCGAACTCTCGCCGTTCGATACGTTCAGCATGTTCCGCGGAAAACTTCTTGGAAATTGTCTGTGAATGAATCTACTCTACAATAAGAATCCGTCTATCAATCACGTTAAGCTATACGTTCGCAAGATCGATCGACTTTCGGATGAACGAGAGACAAAGCTGGGAATACGTTGTTCTCGATTTACCTTTTCGCGTTAGAAAAATGATCGTTGCAAGTTGGACGTGTTAAAATCAACGTGTACACAGGATTGTACATTACGATTACAGACAAAGGTGTAATTACTGCGGTTGTTGCATGCTACCACCAGCCAGGGGTTAAAAAGAAAAAATGCAGTTACTATTCCTATACCTCTGTTTCTATAGTTTAAGAAATCGTTGAACGTTTCAGAACGAGAATCCAATTATACGAAATTAATTCTGGGGTCAGCTATAATCCGTACGATTATATATCGATCGTTGAACAGACTAGTTTAGTGGCCCTAGATTTCCGGAAACGAAAAGTTATCGTCAACTTGTGGCAAGGTCCTATTGATTTCGAACGCTTCGAGATTACGTGGCGCAATAAGTTTCTTGCCTTTGCCGCTATTATATAAATTGCAGAGCGACAGGAAATGATCAACGATTCGCGATAAAAGACCCTGTATTCGATGACGCGGTACTTGAATTTATCGCACGGTCGTTAAGTGCGCATCGTCGATAGAAACGGTGCTTCACAAATATTAGATCCGACGGATTTTTACATCCTATGGAAATCATTATGGTCGTGTTTACACGAAACAGACGTGTCGTATACACATCATGAAAATCCGACAGAAATTTATCTCGGCAACGAGCCTTTAAAGCCGATGATACACCTGACTCTACCACGCTGTGTGTATCTTGTTAAAGCAAGGAGTCTTGATTAATCAATTCGTGGTACGATTTTATTATACGTGTACCAACGACAGAAGCTGTCTTGGAAATCCTATGTCTTTGAGATGCCGTTATTTATAATCACGATAGAAGTGACAGAGAATTGACAGTAGATTATTATGGATTTCGATTGTCATCCAGGGTGCGTATTTCATTTCTTAAGACAGAACGTATTAGCTTCGGTGAGGCTCCATTCAACGGAAGATAATACCGTCACTGTCATATTTATAGCAAACAAAAATCCCTGTACGACGGCAGACAATTTCCCTCGGCTCGTTTCAGGTGGCAGTTTATTATGCGCTCAAAGCTCACATGTTGACAAGCTCCGAGAATCAATGGCCTAAATAGGCGTGAATGATGCGACAGTAATTGTGCTCCGCTCGTAAACAAGAGTGCAACGCAGTCTCAACAAGAATAACTGAACTGTTCTTCTTCCATGTTTTTCCTCTCGTTATTATACCGACGCGCTTCTATAACGCAAATTTACTCTCTTCCGACCCGGTATCATTGCCACTGACATCATCGTTACTTCCACGCCCGATAAACCGATTCCCCGGGATATTTCGGTACACATGATCAAAAACGTTCGGCGAAATTCGAATTCGAATCTGGCTGGCCGCGAACGTATCGCACAACCGTACAAGAATTATTTGCAACTTGTTGACCGATCCAACGACTTCTGAAATTCCACGATAAAAATACCCGTCTCGTTGATATACAAATCTCCGGTAATAACGTCTCCATCGATTCGCCAGTTCTAGAGGTGGAAATTCATTCGTTCGTTCGTTCCGTGCGTGATTCCGCGTTGGAGACCGTCCGGTCGTCGTCGACGAAAAGTTTCGTGACGAACAAATTAGGCAGGACAGGAAGTAACGTAGACCCGTGGCGATCATAGAAACGTATTGCGTGTAGACCGCGTGCTGGCGCATTGCAGAACGGATCGGCGGGAGGTCAGCAAATAGGTAAAAAGATGGAGTGGAGAGAGAGAGAGAGAGAGAGAAAAAAAAAAGGAGGTTAAAGTATGGGGCGCTCACCCACACCCGCCGTACAACACAGGGCTGGCGAGAAATCGTTCGTCCCTGCCAGGCGGTAAATCAATTTCGTCGAAGGACGATCCAAGTCCAAGAATTGCAGCGGGGTCAACGAGCCACGCACCGACCACCCGCCGACAACATTAATTAAGTAAACGGTGCTCTTATTGCCGACCTCTTTCAGTCGGCAATCGCGAGATTTCTGCGATAACGTTCGTCGCCGCCGACGGATCCGTGTTCTCCGTCGACGATCTATCAGCATTGCGAGATCGTTGGATATTCGAATGAAAAACCAAATAAAAACAACTCCGACATACGTACAACAACTGTTAATATTGTAGCTCGTGGTGTAATCGATCTGAGAGACTCGACCGTTCGTTTTATACGCGGTCTAAAATTTATCACCACTGTACAGCACGTGCCGCTTTAATCGGGATTCGTCCAACCGGTCGTTAAAACGAACGGTCGGTCGTAGCGTGACGAGACCGTAATGCTCGCGATCTTGCATCAGAAGCTGAAACGGCTAATTTCCGACGATATCGGGCACGTTGAAGAACCCGTTATGCTCGCGCGACGATGCTGACTCAGACGGGACAGAGGCTAGACCGTGCGAATATCACGGAAAAAAAAGAGAAGAGAGAGGAGGGGAGGGAAACTGCATACGTGGGGTAAAAATAATTCGAATCGAGGTGAGAGAGCTTATAATCTTCGTAAGCGCGGGGTACCTTTCGCTCGCAGCTCGGCTCTGCATCATGCCAGGGACACTTGTACCCGCTGCAGGTATTGTTCTCTTATATAAGTTACAACAAAGATGGACAGACGAGCGAGAGAGAGAGAGAGAGAAAAAATTGTACCAGACTAGGAAAATAATCATCGGCGGCTACGCGCAGTTGACACTGCACGCTGATGCTTTCCGGGGAACGGTACACTACATACGTGTTTCTTTGCGTTTCGATCAACGTTTTCTTGGAACCGATACAACGACGAGAAACATAGGAAAACGGAGAAACAAATGTGGAA
Organism: Mimumesa dahlbomi; assembly: GCA_917499265.3. Classification (NCBI taxonomy): domain Eukaryota; kingdom Metazoa; phylum Arthropoda; class Insecta; order Hymenoptera; family Crabronidae; genus Mimumesa; species Mimumesa dahlbomi. Next base: position 2,563,096 of record OU824114.1, on the reverse strand, counting down.
CGCATGTTTACGAGTGCCTAGAAGCTAAAAGTACTCGAGCGTCGAGGTGTCAATGAGAAAGAGAGAAATGTAAGAAAAAAACGTTGCTTATTAGATGAACATGACCGCGACACGATAAGCACGGAAGCACGTTGCTGCGTCGTACGGACGTCAAACGATGTATCAAACGGCGTTATCTATCTATTTACATTCCACGCGACGAGCTGACAATTATAATGTATACATATAGCAGCGCGTGCCCCGCATCGATAACGTTTATCCACTTACCGCAGATCGGCGTGTGTCGCGAGGTTTTCCTCGTCGTTGCTGACACCGTTCGTTTTCTAACCTCGAAACACTTCTACCGGTGCAACCGGGGATTTAAACTCGACGGAATATCGCGAGTCGCCGTTCGTACGTTCTTCGTCTAGGTGTTGTCACCGTCGATATATTCGACGGATAACGAAAATACAATAGGGATCAACACTAAACGACACGTAGGGAAAGCCGTCGGTGACGGAGGCACGCCGGTTTTTCTCACTATCAGCGACGCGTGCTACGCGAAGACACGCGACTGCTGTACGAACGGACAACGGGGATCGTCGCGCTGCACTCGCGAGAGTCGAGTGCATCCGCGATGTACGCGCTACGTCGACGAAGCAACGGATCTCTGGAGTCGCCGCACGCAAAGTCACGTTTATCCACATGCACTCTCCGTCAGTCACAGCCGGACGACGACGGATTCGAATCGTCGTACCGCGGAATCGTGACACGAAACTCTTCCGTGACCCGTCGCACGCACGTTACCCACGGTTTTTGCGCCGACGTGACAAACTTTCCGGGTAAACGAGAAGAAGGTCGCGGGGGAAGAAAACATTTAAAGAGCGACACGACAGTCGGACGAGACAACGCGATATAATAATGTCACCGTATGCTTTCTCACATCGATGCTTCCTCGTTTTCTCGCGATGACTTTCCCTCCTCCCTTTTCACGTCTCTATCGTCTTTCGAATCGCGACAATGGACTAGAAGCTGCAGCGGCACGCCGCACACCCGGGACGCATCACGCAAGTTCCAGCTGACGTCCTGGCGAATCGAAGAAGTGGGGAGGGGCATGCCACCACGGTTAGCGGAGAATCCGGCGAGATTCACCCTCGTGGATTAGATCGGTCCCCGTCGCTCGTCGGTCAACAGTTCCCGCGAACTGTCACCATACGTTTCACGATTCTCATCGATGATTATTATTCGCGTACTTTGTCGGTCTTCGTACGGATTACCTTATACGGTTCTGATTGCGAATCGAGATCAATCTCGTCGCGCGAGTAGTTTCCTTAGATAGTACTACAGTACTGTATTTACGTTACCTATGTTTCAATCGAGATTTATTCCATTTAAGATAAGTGACAGAACATTTTTCCTGGTCTTTACGTTTTAACTGACTCGAATAAGATTAAATCGTACGAGATACGCGAGAAGGTTTACTCCGTTCATTGGTCTTTCTTTCCCTCGTCTTTCGTTCGTCCCGTTAACGAACTCCTCCCACGTTTTTACGAACGACGAGAACGATGACGCGTGTGAGAATTTATTTCGAGACTAACCAATAGCGACGGGAACTGCGCACCACCTGTCAACGACAGTTCGTTTAAGCATTGACCCACCTTTTCCTTGCCTGGCGGCTCGATCGAAGCCGCGCACCTTCGCCGCGAGACCAGAGAGGACCGTCAGTTTTAACGTTTCTCTGTTCTAGACCGTGTGCACAACGCGTCGCGTTCTCCTCATGGCAGCCCACCACGTGTGTATGTGCCCCCGAAATGCGCCGCAAGATCGACGTCTCGGTACGCGACCATGCGAGACACGTGCGAACCGAATGAATAAGGGAAGCTGGATAGAGACAGAACGTGAAAGAAAGAAAGAGAGAAAGACAGTGTGTGAGAGAGAGAGAGAGAAAGAGAGAGAGAGGGAAAGTGAAGGAGCAACAGCGAAGGAGAGAGGGGGATCAATTTAGAATAGATACGAGTAGACTGATCGTCGTCAACGGTACGTGTACTGCTGCTACGACGACGACTGCCGTCGGTACGGAGAGTCAGCCGGAGGAAGAGAGAATCAACCGTCGGGAAGGGAGAATTGGCAAGTGAGACGGCCGTGGCTCCGGATCGAGCCGGTGACGAGATGTAGAAGGGGAACGAAGTGAGACCATCTGGACGATGGACGTCGGAGCGAGTGAGAGGAAACGTCTGCAAACGACGAGCACGTTAGTCGCGAGCACCCGGCGAACTGTACGCCACTGAATGAACCCGCTCTGACCCCGACTCTAGTTCTGCCCCGTTCTCGAACCACAACCACCCGTCTGCCACCCACCACTCCCCCCTCTCCGCATCCCTCTGAGTTCCCTCTCTTTCTCTCTCTCTCTCTCTCCGTATAAAACCCCCTTTGATGCTACCGATACCCGCGTCGCATCGTGGATTTCGAGGACGATTCAATTTAGAGAGCTAAGGGTTATCCTTTCGTAATCTGAATCGCGATACTTGTTGGCCATCTTCGTTCCCGTGGGTTTCGGTTTCATCGAGCGCCGATAGGAAACTGTGTCGCCGCGATTGGTTTCATTGAAATTTCGAACCGTTATTCGAAGTCGTTACTATACGTATGTACTTATAGTATGCTCCATGGCCTTCCCATTCTTAGTTCCTAGAACTTCCAGTCGTAACCGTCTGTGTATAATATAATCTGGAATACTACCTAGATGTTCTGTCTCGTTCTTTAAACTCGCAGTGATTCACCTTTAAGATTTTCTCGATAATCAACGTCTCTTTTAAATTTACTATTTTCATTCCCCGTTCCCTTGATTTTAGTCTAGGGAGAAGCTTGCGCGAATTGGGTCAAGGTAACCCAACGGGTTCGCTTAGTGGGGGAAGAATGGCGGTAGAACTTGCAACAAAGTTCCTTTAAATATTCTCATTTTCCTCTCTATCAACCCACCACGTTCCCGAGTGGCCCGCATATGGTCTGGTCTTCTACAGTATAATGGTACGAATGTATCATAAGTTGCCAGTAGATTAAGACGGCGACGTGTCTGACCTAGCAAGGGTTCGTTTTTTGCATCGTCTGCGCGGTTCCGTTTATCATCAAAGTGGATTGCGACTCCGATAAAGGGGATAACGGGCGCGATGGGGTTGTCGCACAGAACGAGTGGTAATCAGGAATGGTAAAAGGGAAACACAATGCGTCGGTACCAGCCTCGATACTGTGTTTAACCAGCACCGCGCGCATGCTGGTCCCGTCGTGACGTCAGGGGGCGAAAAATCAATCCACCCTGCCGTCGTCGCACTGTACAGTGCGGCAGGACAGGGACGTCGTTGTATCTCGCCGCCATCGGAATCGTCGATTGAAGCCTCTGGCCAACACCGACCATTAATCATTATTCGTTGAATCGATTAAATTATTTTTACACGACGACAGCGACCGATGTTTCACGCGCGCAACGATTGTCAATTAAAATTTGTATTTGAGGAAAATTTGCGATTCGTGTAACAATTCTATTTTAATATTAGTGGGATAGTATAATTGTCTATAGTGAAACGGACAGAGGAGACTACCGTATTAGAATTCTATACGTCGACCGGTTCACTGCGAAACGAGTTATTATGCAATCTATTCAAGCAACAGTGTTTAATCAATTAATTAATTGCCTCTTCTTGTTCGTTAAGAACGCACATGCGCGTGTAATTGGCATAATACTTATGTAATGCAAGGTCCCATCCATCTGTCGGTTGTCTAATTCGTTGAGTGCTTCGAAGCGTACAATGAGAATCACTTACCTATACGTATCAATAAGTTCCACGGCCTGCAACGATAGATTTTATCCGTTCGGAATTTCATAGAGTACTTACACCGTGTATCCGAACCGCACCCGGTGAACGAATGAAAACGTTTATGACAATCGGAAAAATTGATAAAACAACGGTGACTAGTTTTGTGTTTCGTTAAACCATGATATCACATTGTAACTAACACGCACTTGCAATGTTTCTCCTATCATGAATTTTACAGAAAGTGAAGTTGTAAAGTATTGCACAACAACGAGCCGAGAGAAGTTTCCGATATTATAATCGATCGTGTATCTAAAGTTTCTTTGCGAAATAGTTAAATCACTTTGACATTGAGTCAGGTCGAATAAGTTCGGAAAGAAAGCGAGAAAATCACAATGATATCGTCACTCACCTTCTGGTACCAACGATAGGAGTAACCGTACTGACGAGGAAAGAAAAAACTTGATGCTTTATGTGTTCGGTTAGAACGATACCGCATCTTTGAAGGATAAGTGATAACGTCGGACGGCTGTTTTTCTTCCGCGAGACGCCGACGACGGTCTTTATCACGTCAAATGTTGTCAGGACGCAACGCGGTGCATATAATCACGCACGTGTGTATGTACGCTGGTTACACTGACGCAGTTCCGCGAAGCCACGAATAAACAATCGTAAAATTGCATTCGACAGAAGGAGCTAAAGAACATTTGTACACTGACATTGTCCCGCGGTTTAACGCTGGCATCATTGACTTATTAAGTCGGTTGAGCAAAGACGAAAGTAGACTGACGCCAAGTGACAGACGGTCTTAAGTGGTGAAAATACGAGCGACGAAATTTTTAATATGCTTTCGCGAAATTTTTATTCGTCGCTTTCAAATGTCCGCCACCCGTTGGTTAGCAGAGGTTGGACTTATTGATTTTCATATTATTTCATTTGACAACCTCCTTTCATTGATGATTCGCAGGTGCTAATAAAAATTAATACGTATTATAGTTTTTTTTTCTTATATTTGATTAGTAACTTCAGGAACCAGGGTAATCTCTTTTATTCCTTATAGTTATTAAGTATTTTGTTAAATATTTCATATACATTTATCAGAGTTTTAAAGAGTTATTTGTAGCGAACACGTGACATAGGAAAATGCCTAAAATGTAATAGTATATACAGCTGGGGTAATAAAGTTTCGCTAATTATATCTTATCTTTGATAATTTATGATGGAACGGGTCACGAATAGTAGCGAATTTTCATTGTCAGGAATAATCCTTATCAGCTCCCATTAAGTGTCTGCAGACGGTCGTCTAATGTACCCACGATTACGAACTTTAGTCCAATGTCTTCTATATTTGTAACAATAGAAAAATTCGCACGATTCATAAACTTCACTAGAAACATTTATTACCTTATGAATCAATGTTATACAAATCTTCAGCTTAAGGTACAGTATGCAAAGTATGAAACGCCGAGAAAAAAGGTATAAAAAATATCAATGACGTTATTCTACAAAAAGAATATATATATCGTATCGTGTATCCTTAGCAAGGGAATTATAATTCATCACAAAGTAACTTGACCGCTAATCTTTCTTACTGCGATCAAACACTCGCGAAAACAGAAATGTTGCGTGGCGCTATCTTCGGGAAAATTGTCGCGAAATATCGCACGACCGATAAAGCAACGTAGTCTGTGCGACAAGTTGCTACGAACATTGAATAAACGTACCATCGAATTCTAGTCTCCGTTTTGAAAAGTAATAGGTCAAGTAGTGACAAATATATATTAGTACGAACTTTATCAGGTAGATACAACTACATTTTTCAATCGATATTCAATTTCCTAAACGTGCCCTGTACTCCGTCTAATTCCACCAATAGGCAGTTGGATTTTGATTCCGGTAATCGAAGGTTTTCGTTCGTGCGGCTAATTTTCTCCTCTCGCAGGTACCAATCTCTGTTCTTCTCTATTTTCTTCCTCCAGGCGTCTGAAATTCATCTTCCTTACAGGACAACGAGTTTACGTATTAATTAGTTTCATTTTCTTATTCGAAAACGTACCGTTCAACTCGTCGAAGCTTCCTGCCTTTCCACCCCACTCTTTTGGCAATATATCTTTGTCTATATAGCTGTGCAATTCCTCCCCACCGCCGGTGTGAATACGAAACTGCAAAACATAAGGCGAGAACGTGTCTTTTGGATCGGATTTTCAATCGTCCAAATTTAAACGAAATAGACCTACCTTCTGAACCAGTTTCTGTTTCAACAGCGGATAAAATATATTAAGTACACTCTGGATGAACGCGGGGGCGTGAAGAAAATGAACCCTGTGAAGTCGTAAGGGCACACTGTCCTGCACGGCCAACATGGCCCTTCTGACGATACTCTGCGTCGGACTGCATTTTGCAAAGTGAACTGCGCTGAATCCCTGAATGGAAGAGAACTTACTATATCGAATCTTCAATAGTGTAGTAACAAATGATAGATATAAGTCAATACGATAGTACCTCGAGATCTATAACCATGATATTTGATAGGCAATGTTCTTCTACGAGGCGGATATCTTGAACCATTAGAATCCGTCTCGAAATTGTTTGGATAGAGAATTTGTCTATCGAAGTGTCCCGTAGACGTAGAACGGTCACTCGATGACCTTCCTCGGTTAATGACGGTAAAACGAAGTAATCTCTGCAAGAAGTAGCAATAAATTAGGAAGTTGTGATTTGTTCGTTGATGATGCCTAAAGTTTGGCGAACAAATGATGAAAATCGCGAAAAATCGTCAAATTCGACCAGTTTTTTGATCGGCATTCGCTCAATTTTAGAGATAGCGATCTGAAACTTGTACCATTGTTTTAGTTAGGAAATTCTACGCCAGATCAATATATAATAGTTGTACTTTTCAAAAATTTAATTTTTCGCCAAAATCTGAAGGGGGTAGGTCAGGATTTTTTGCGATTTTCGTAAATCGGTCGTCATTTCCACAATTTTTGAGATATTTTAATGATCCTGGACGTTTTGGACGCGGAATCCGAAGCCGAATAAGCCAGTGAAAGAATCATTTTGATATCTCAAAAATTGTGAAAATGGCGATCGATTTACGAAAATCGCAAAAAATCCTGACCTACCCCCTTCAGATTTTGGCGAAAAATTAAATTTTCGAAAAGTACAACTATTATATATTGATCTGGCGTAGAATTTCCTAACTAAAACAATGGTACAAGTTTCAGATCGCTATCTCTAAAATTGAGCGAATGCCGACCAAAAAACTGGTCGAATTTGACGATTTTTCACGATTTTCGTTAATCGCTCGTCATTTTCGCAATTTTTGAGATATTTAAATGATTCTGGACGTTCTGGACACAGAATCCGAAGCCGAATAAGATAGTGAAAGAATCAGATCGATATCTAAAAATTTGCGGATATGACGAAGGCATTACCAAAATCACGAAAAATCGTCAAATTCAAGCAGTTTTTCGTTCGGCATTCGCTCAATTTTAGAGATAGCGATCTGAAACTTGTACCATTGTTTTAGTTAGGAAATTCTACGCCAGATCAATATATAATAGTTGTACTTTTCGAAAATTTTATTTTTCGCAAAAATCTGAAGGGGGTAGGTCAGGATTTTTTGCGATTTTCGTAAATCGCTCGTCATTTCCACAATTTTTGAGATATTTTAATGATCCTGGACGTTTTGGACGCGGAATCCGAAGCCGAATAAGCCAGTGAAAGAATCATTTTGATATCTCAAAAATTGTGAAAATGGCGATCGATTTACGAAAATCGCAAAAAATCCTGACCTACCCCCTTCAGATTTTGGCGAAAAATTAAATTTTCGAAAAGTACAACTATTATATATTGATCTGGCGTAGAATTTCCTAACTAAAACAATGGTACAAGTTTCAGATCGCTATCTCTAAAATTGATCGAATGCCGACCAAAAAACTGGTCGAATTTGACGATTTTTCACGATTTTCGTTAATCGCTCGTCATTTTCGCAATTTTTGAGATATTTAAATGATTCTGGACGTTCTGGACACAGAATCCGAAGCCGAATAAGATAGTGAAAGAATCAGATCGATATCTAAAAATTTGCGGATATGACGAAGGCATTACCAAAATCACGAAAAATCGTCAAATTCAAGCAGTTTTTCGTTCGGCATTCGCTCAATTTTAGAGATAGCGATCTGAAACTTGTACCATTGTTTTAGTTAGGAAATTCTACGCCAGATCAATATATAATAGTTGTACTTTTCGAAAATTTTATTTTTCGCAAAAATCTGAAGGGGGTAGGTCAGGATTTTTTGCGATTTTCGTAAATCGCTCGTCATTTCCACAATTTTTGAGATATTTAAATGATCCTGGACGTTTTGGACGCGGAATCCGAAGCCGAATAAGCCAGTGAAAGAATCATTTTGATATCTCAAAAATTGTGAAAATGGCGACCGATTTACGAAAATCGCAAAAAATCCTGACCTACCCCCTTCAGATTTTGGCGAAAAATTAAATTTTTGAAAAGTACAACTATTATATATTGATCTGGCGTAGAATTTCCTAACTAAAACAATGGTACAAGTTTCAGATCGCTATCTCTAAAATTGAGCGAATGCCGACCAAAAAACTGTCATAATTTGACGATTTTTCGCGATTTTCATAATTCCTTCATCATTCCCGTAATTTTTGAGTTATTAAAATGATCGAGGACGCTTTGAACGCGGAATCTGAATCGGAATAAGCCAGTGAAAGATTCAGATCGATATCTATAAAATTGAGAAAATGGCGGGCGCAATTGTGAAATCGCCAAAATCCTGATCTAAATTTTTGCTCCCGTTTCCATACCGACGTCTTCCTGCGTTACCTCATCGGTCTCGTTAGAAAATTAAAGTAATAGAAGAGAATTCATTTACATTGCGTCGCAGCATTCTTGAATATCCCGTGCAAGTGGATCGCGAACGGCGAAAAATTCTGGTAGAGCTGTGCGAACGCTGAAGTATCTCTCCAAAATTAATTTACATCTTTCCACGCTGTTCTTGCAACCGAACAGGAACCTCTCGAGCCTCAAATCGTCTGCAATGGAACGAGAGAAAAAATATTTAGTTAAATTCTACTCCCTTCCCGCTGCGAATACACTCGACGACGCTAAATACACACCCATGTGTGTCGGCAAATGCGGCTGTTTCGAGAGCCAATCGCGTATCGCTACGATATCGCGTTTTCTCAATTCTGGATCCGGCGGAAGCTCTTCGTTGATCCGTTTTTGTTGCTCAGGCGTCGGCGGTAACAACGTCATCGTGCACTGAAATCATTGCGATTCAAGCCGTAAGATATACCAGTGCCGGCGGGCCACTTTGAAATCCCGCGAAAGTTGCAATTAAGGCAACTGTCGCAACTGGTACGTAATATTTGTACCTCGGTGTTCTTGGAACACTGTCACAGTCCGCGAAACGTAGACGGCACTTGATGCAATCTTTTAACGGAAGAGGCGAATATCGCAGAAACATCGTATTAAATATTGACGTTCGTTACACACGGGGTTCTCCTGTCAAGCATATTTGCCAACGAAGTGCGAAACTTGCTTTCAACACGGATTTCTTTTTTCTATGGAGATTTCACGTTCTATCATTTCTTCAGCAGCAACTGTTAATTCGTGTTTCCGTTTGTATTTCTAAATTTGTCGGTTTTCTATTTACATCGATTCATGTACAAGAGTCAATAGAGAACACTATGATAGATGAAAATTACAAATCCAAAATAGATAATGGTCAATCCATCTTCGATCCAACTTTATTCGTCGGTTTACGCGTTTATACCTGATTCCTCGTGCATGCGTAATACGATTAGCATATCCGTCGGATAAACGAACATTTATAAAATACGTTTATACGTATTGCGAGTCGCACATCGTCGAACGACCATTTATCATTGTTTAACCGCCGACCTCGGCTTCGATGTTCCGCGCAAGTGGTATTCGCGCAAACAATCGAGCCATGAAGGTGACACGAATACACAGAATGAAAGGGACACGCGGAAAAGCGTTGGAGAAAACTTCGGGAAAATTGCGGCGGAACGCGTGACACGAATCCGATCGGTCTCCGCGTTACGGAATTCAAAAAATACTACGATCGAACGGTACGTGCGGGTGAAACTAAGGACGCTGACGAAATCAACGCGGAAGAGTTGCCAGGATTCGAAGAAGATCGACGGATGGGTTCGTCTAATCTTCGTTTGAATGGAGTCATTTGAATTGGTCACACATTTCAATGGATTACCGAGACAAATCGATTTTCACAGAACCGAGAAGAACGAAATGAAAGAAGATTCTAACTATCTCGAACGTGTTTGAAATATAGACGACAGACGTAATATTTTTTGGATGTGACACATCAGGTGAACGGAATAATTAACCAACTCTGTTAGGCAGAGTGTCCGGTCGACGAGCACTCGTTAAACTCTAGGGTACGAATTTCTTTGTCGCGGGTAAACTGGTTCTGCTCGGGAAATGGGTGACGTGTGGCATGTGGGGCTAGGTATGCGCTTTCTGCTCTCTACGATCAATCCAACGACGATTATTATCTAACATCGCGAATGGCAACAAACGTGTTCTCTAAATAAAACCGCGGGAAGACTTACTCGATAGAATTCCCGCGCAAATTTCACGGTGATTTCGTTCATAATTTTATTACTTTTATATTCTATAAATAGAGCATGCAATTTTAAACACACTTTAATTAATCTTAAATTACCTAAATGAAACCTATTGCAATGGTCTATAAATACATTAATTTCAATTCCAAACTTCCTAAATAAATCCACCAAGAAATATTCGATTGATCCTGGAGAGAAATGAAAATTCGATGGAATATTATTGTAATACTCGTTACCTCGGGCAGAAACACGTCGCTGGAAGAATACAAATCACAGCTCAGCGAAATCGTTGCTGTCGTCTGCAGGGTATCGGGCCCGATGTCAAACTGCAGCGCAAACTTTCCGCGGCTTTGCCCGCGCGATCGGCATTTCTATCTAACCCGAAGCAGAGCGATTCCTCTCTCGCCGATGTCTCCGTGTTCCCCACCACATAAACCACGCGAACCCACACACGTTAAATCACGGTACGTTGGACACCAACGAACTCTTAGAAAACTTCACCCAGCATTTTCTCCGCGCACAAAGCGCACGCACGTTACGCACCGGTGTTTTCGTAATAACGATCTATGGATCCGCGACGTGACGGGTTTTCGGACGACGAGGATCGACGTGAACGTCGTCGTTCGAACCGACGAACGATTCAAAATCAGATTTATCGAGTATATCGACGGTTCCGCGTGAAATTTCGACGTTGACGGATACTGACGGCCCGGAAAACCGTCAAACACCATGGACCAGTAAATTACAAGGGAAACGCGAATATCAAGCTATTCGTGGAACGGAATATACAACGAGGCATTGTCAAACAGATTGCGAAATGGTGGATTGTATTACCATATGCAACAGCGCTTGCATCGCTTGCATTTGGTGTATTCTATTCTCAGTATGGTAAGGAAATCATCGTATTCTTTGCGACGAGAAGCTTTCTGCAGTTATATAACATTATTTCTGTGGAAAAACTTTCGCAGCTTCCCAAGATTGATGAGCGTCCCGAGAACAGTGGATTCCAGCGAATGTTGCGCCCCGAAAAGTCGTAAAAACGAACGAAAAGTTACCCGCACGATAGAGTTTCGCGGTTCGGCTACGGATCACGTGGATCATGAATCTCAAGAGTTGTCGGATGATCGTTGCAGCGATTCGTCACGAAAAGATCGTAAAGGTCGAAATAGATCGACGCGCAAACACTTGTTAACAGACTACAGGCATCTATCGAAGGAATATTCAAGGGTTCCCGTACCCCAGGATATTAATCATGGTGATAAATTTATATAGGAGAATATTTTATAAATAATAATCATGTGAATCTAAAATTATAACAAATTCGATACGTAATAATGTAAATCCAAGATTATAAAACAATTTATTCAATTACAAAGGATAAACAATATTGGTTTGTTGATAAAATTTGATTATACTGGTGTGTCAATGGCCCATTGAATTTCAGGCTTGTTCTCGATGTCGGGATAACGTGTTCTCTCTTTCTCTTCCATATCTTGTCTGTGATTCTGATCTTTAAAGGCTCGTTTCGTAACAGCCACGTCGGAATCGTCCAGAATTTGCACGATTTTCTGCACGGTCGAGTATTCCATTACCACCGCTGATTTCGCGTCGTTGTGTGTCTGCGACGCTTCCGACGCGTGCAACATTTTCTCGGCGGTTTTCTTGTCAATTTTTCCCCTAAAACCAACGGGTGAAACAGTGAACGAAATGCAAATGAAATTTTGGAACTCGGGTCGGCGTTGGAAGTCAATTTACATAGATGACTTCTCGTCCTTCGGATTCTTAAGATGCGACAGATATTTCAAATTCGTTTTAGATTTCTTTTTCGGAGTCTTTTTGGTTTTAACGTCGCGATTCAAAGCCGTGGCGGACTTGCTGGTGCTAAATACATTAACGAGATTATCCAATCTCGACTTTCCAGACCTTTTCGTCGTTTTGCACGTACAACTGCTCTTCGATCTCCGCAAACCACCACCTGTCGACATTTGCTTCGCGTCCTTTTTGAAACAGCAACGATGACTACGATATTGCCACCTGAAATAGAATTCCAGTATCGGTGAAAGCGGAGGCTTAAAAATTCTCATGGTACGCTCATTACCATAAGGCGCAAGTCGTCAGCGTCGAGCTGAACATAAAAAAGCAATTTAACACTGTCAGTACTATCAACGGCTCCAACATCTTTGCGTTGACCTTAGATCAAAACCGTTTTACCGAGAAGGGAATCATTGTCCGAGGAATTATTCAGCGATGATGTCGTCCCTCATCATGAATTTAAAACTGTCAATCGAAGAAGAAAAAAAAAGTAAACAACGTTATATCTACATTCATTTGTAAATACACGAGTGACAACGATACCTAATTAAACACAGTTAACCCACGTGTTTCGAAATTCGATTTTTAACACTCACGCGATTCGAAATAAAACAGATACCACGACGAACATATGAAACGACCTAGTATCAACAGTTTCTATACCTGTAACCGTGTTCCCAGCAATTTGTCCCAGATTCCCATAACGCTACCGTTTCCTTCCGCCATACGTCCACACATCCATACATACATACATACATATATTATCGTAGCACACGAAGTCACAGGGGAAGCAGAAACAGATACGCGCAGGAAGTGCGTACAGATTACTGTAGTTGTCGACAGGGGAACCATGGCGATGGTTCAACCCCGCAGAGATGCGAACCGACCCTCGACGGGGGTCCTTCTGGGAGCTCTTCTCCGAGGGCGAGCACAAAAGCCGGCGTAACCGCAGTATAAAAACGGAATCTCGAGATCCCCCGATCGTCGCATCTGTGTGACGTAATATAATAATGATATTACCGTAGGTTTCTCGTCGATCCGTCGTTGTGCGTCGTTTTGGCTGCGGTTTTCGTTGCGGTGGTGTTCCGTCACAATGAGAACCGACCACCCTCGGTGAACTATCGCGCGCTACCACCTGCCGTGTATGCGGCCGCTGATTTATATATTCCTTCTCTATTGTCGATGATTAATGTTATTAACGAGCCGAGAAGGAAAACGCGATTGTCCGCGCGGATACGCGAGACCGCCGGAATTGTAACCGTAGCTTCCGGTGTGAACGCGATACGACGGAGAGAAATTTGGAAGATCCTTTAAAAGGGGATGATTTAGATATTTTGATAATGGAGAATGTATTATAAACGCGTACGCCCAGCGAATCCACGAGGGAAATCCACCAACACGGCAAGGGATGATTTATTGTTTTTATACATTTATTGTATAACACGAATATGTGACGCGTCGATTATTTGGATATGTATATGACGTTAGGTGCGAACGTGTTAATTATGAAATGTTTTAATATGAAATCTTTTAAATATTCCGTTGTAACGTTGCTTCCGTACCTTCTTGCCTCGAACCGTGCGAAAATTCTCAAGTTTCCAAGTTCCTTTGCCCGAAGCGTGTCATGAATTATCGTCGCTCCTTTATTCCGGCGACATCTTCCAGCGCATGAAGATCCTTCTTCTGTCCCGGTAGATTCGTCCCACGTATAATATCGCGGTCACTTGTCGTTCCATTCACTCTCTGACCGCAGACTTTTCTTTATGGTCAAACGTCCGTCGAGTGGGAAAAACTAGTAGTTTTTCACCTACCGCCGCGATCATACGTGTCACGCTATTTTCCCGATACATCGAAAGCGTGTCCTTTCCTCGTGGCTACCTAATTTATTGGCCAGCGTTCTTTGGAAGAAGACACCCCCGATGCGACCACACACCGCGAACGACACCTTTATGAACTCCCACGACAATCGCGATTATGAACCGTCTACGCTTCATCTTGCGTGCCCTTTTCTTCTCCGCCTTTTCAGCTCATTTTCCTTCTTTCTAATCATTCTAATACCCCTCGACTATTACAGGCTGAATGGATCCCCGGCTCGTCTGGCAGAATGTTACCTTCGAACGAATAGATACCCTTATTAACACCGTATATCGCACGGTTATACATAGAAACTGTTAAAGTGAACTTTACGATAATGTTGACTATCAAATGATCTAAATAATTGTTACTTTAATTACTCAGAATCAGTAATAATTATTTAAATTCTCACACCGTCGTTATCAGCCATATAAATTATATAAAGTAATCGAAATTTGAATATCTATCCTATAGAATTCCTTATCGATTATCTCTCGTAGTACATTTTCTAATCGACTGTAACTCAGTCCAGAGCCATCCTCGTTCTATTGAACCTCGCAAGGTTTGCCCTCGAAACTTCTCAATGGCGCGCCACTGTGCGGCTGACAAATACCCCCCGCGATTTGCCCGTGAAAGTTGGAATCAGTGTTACGGAAGGTGGAAGGAGTTAGGAGGTAATTATGACGACGCATTCAAACGTAACAATGCGGTCTCTGGAGAGGCGTCGCGTCATCAATCGTCTGGCGACGATACTAGCAAGGTCATTGAGTAGCCGGCCAGGGTCTGTTCGCAGGGAAAACGATGAAAGAAAAAAAAAGGGAAAAAAGGGTGGGGGAAGACGGAAGATGGCTCATCTGGCGGGGCCCGTAACGAAGCAATTTTCCACGGCTGGTCTGCACGATGAATGAACGTGGAGCACACTGACTCGTGCAGTTTTGCACGCGTTTATACCTGTTCACACTTTCCTGGTGAACGGGACGCGAAAACTTCATTGAAAGTAACTCCGTCCGGAGATTCATTCAGAAATGTTCCACGGCACTCTTGAATACTCGATGGAACGTCGGGACGATTGTGCGAGTTCGTTCTATTGCTTGCTACGTTGCAAAATCTGACTTACAGTTATCGAGTGATATGCACTCTTCGTTCTCCTCGTTCGACGCGGTTTTCGTCACTTCTCACCATCCCCGTCGAGAGGGACACTCTTTCTTTCGCGAGGTCAAACTGTGCGGTGGTTTCGGTGTCCTAAGTTCCAGCTCGATGTTTCTCTTTTTCTGCTCGACGGAGTCAGAGTCTTTTTTCACTTTTAACAGGAATATATTTTCATTGCCCACCGTTAAACGGTCGGCGTGCACCTCCTGGGCACCCGCACCACCCAGTTGAGGGTATATCTTGATTGTTCTGCACTCGTCGTTCGTATTTGGACCTCCTTTACATGCTCCGACCTAAAAAAACGTGAAATTAATACAAAATCCTAATTTCTAATAATAATGAATTTTTATATAAATGATCTTTGGACTCGTGATTACGCACCTCGTAAGAAATCGCTTGTGGCTGATAGTTGGGATTGTTTTTCGTAAGGAAATGTGGCTTTGACTGTATTCGAAACAGGATTCGATTGTTATCGCCGCCCTTTAGGATCTTCGGACCCTCTTTACGCGTTGGTCTTTGTATCTCGACGATGTCACAGTCGCACGGTGGATCCCATTGGTCGCGAGATTTCTTCTTGCTGTTCTTATCCCTCTCCATTTGAATTATCAGCTGATTACCGATCATCGCTGTCCCGATTTGACGGACGTACTTCTTCGACGGGTCATCGACGGGTTTCCTTGGCGAACATTCCGGTGGGCAAGGGGTATTATTCATCGGCGGACAGGCATACATGTTCGAAGAAACTTGGAATAAGTTGAAATAAGAAGGACGGAAATTGATGGATGAATCACTGGAGTTGTTCTCTGATTCGCGACACTTATGATTTGGAAGAAATGTTGTGTGTGGTGGAAATGAGGATTGGTTAGACTGCTACGAAATTGCCCATTTTTCCTGTGGGAAGGTATTAGTGGATCTTAATTCCATGAACGTTGCAAATTATCGTTCGACAAATCAGACTAAACACATTCATTACGTTTGAAACATCAAACAATTTCACAGTCCATTTGTAACGTCCCTCAAACTTTTCGGCATAACACCTTTCGGCAAAATCTTCAAAATTCCCTTCAAAATTTCCCGACATGTTTAACATAGAATATACAAAGCACACCCTCAAATAACTGGATTATCATAACACATTACAGAAATGATAGTAGCAACTCATAAGTGTGGATGTCCCCCGGTGCCCGGAGACCCGAAATTTTCCTTCGGGCCCTGTTCTTGTTCCGCGAAAAAGGAGAAAGGAAAATCAGGATCCTGTGCGACACAACCCCCACGTGGTTGCTGTGCCCCACCTCCATCACCCCAACCATTCGCGTGTTGTCCGATAAAACCCTCGGCACCGCAACCACCCGAAGACAGGGTAGTTTCGGAAATTGCGCAAAAAGGAGTCCCTTACAAAGAAATCGAGGCACTTTTCAATAATAATCGCGTACTGATTAGGACGCAAAACGAAAGAGTTCCGCCAGAGTTCGATCCACCCTGTGAATGTAGCGAAAGTCCCGAACACGCTGGTCGGACAGTTAGCGGGAGTCAGGTGGAATCATCCGATGATCCAACTGCAGGAGCAAATCGCACGGTAGCACTATTTCCGGAAGCTCGATTGCCGAGCGACGAGAGAAACATAGACGATGATTACATGCGATCGAAAAAACCGATCGATCAGGAAGAGAATCCTAATATATTTCTATTGAGAGTGAAGAAACAGTGTATAGAGGGTGATAAAAAGATTAATCTGGACGTAGAGTTTAAAACTCCTCGACCATGGTCGAAAAAGAGACAATTAGAAGCGGAACGAATGGCACAATCAGGTAGTCGTCTGCAGCATACGATAATAGACGAGACGAGCAATGTTGTAAAACGAAAGAAACCACGGTCGAAGAAACGAAGGAGGAGGTGAAAATTGTAAGAAGAAAAATTGTATTTGATTTTTAAGCGTCCCTCACGTAGGAATGTTTTTTTAACTTGGTTAGAATCTTAATTATCGATCCACAGTTAATTGAGTTTCCGGAGGATCGAAGGATATGGAATCGATTTAGGAATTTAGTCGAACCAGCATTGAGTCTTAGACTCCATTCAACCAATTTGCCTCGGACCAGGTATATCCTGTAGGATCGATGGGACTTAACTCCCTACCGAACACCGTGACAGGTGCCAAACGCGCCCCTTTCTGGGCGTGGGGGCTTTAACACTTGTCCTTTTGATCTATTTCAAAGTGAATGGATTTCAAGAAGCTCGCAAGTCGGATTAGCCAACATTGTTCGAGTAGCACTCGAATTTGTTGCACAACAAATTATGTAATTCTCGACCTTCACGCAATCTTTAAAAATTATTTATTAGAAGCTTAGAAATGATTGTCTTACACTTTGTCATCACAGTAATCACGGATAATCATAATTTCTCATGAATTTATTATCTAAAATAATTTTGTTTGATATCTGCTTTAAGAACATGGTATTTTAGAGGCAATCTGAAGAAAAAATGCAACGGAGAAAATCTCCGTGACTCTTCTCCAGCCCCTGAATGGAATAGACGAGCGTTGTCGACCACGCTGGAAAGAAAGAGATCTTGAAAAATCTCTGGAGCGTTTCTCACGACTCGAAGTCAGGAGTCAGGTGCGTCCATGAATGGACTCCTTCGATCCATTCATTCATTTTCCAAGCACCGAATGGCCACCCGCCCACCGAGGCCCTATTTTTTTGATGTCAGAGAATTAAAAAAAAAGTATAAGAAAGACGGGGGAGAACAGAGAAGGGTAGGAAAAACGGAGGACGATATTTCAGCAAAAGTGTGGAACCTGAAATCGAGCCGTCTCGGAATTTCGACTATCGTGGGAGGGCTTACGCGGTCGGTCTATTCCGTGGCTTGTAGAATGATAATCTGGCTTGCGAAGAAAAATGTAATTTCTCGATGTCCCCATTGAAAAGGAACGATCATGGGCGTTACTGGAAAACGATAGGACCATTTATTGTCAACGTCCAAGCTATACGAACGTTTTAACTGCAACTTACCGTTCCTTTTTTTCAACTATACTCTACACATACTTACATTAATCTCACAAATTGATGTCAATAAAAGAAAAAAAAAATAGTCAAATACATCCTCTCCCATCTTGACTTTCAAATGGAAAACCTTCACGTTCCCTGTTGGCCAGTTTACCAAAATATTTATCCCTAACAGCTCCTCCAAAAACTGCACCTCCAACCTAACTTGCTCCATTGAAAGCTGCAAACAGAATATCCTCGCATTCAAGGCCCGTCTCACGGAACGTTTCATTGCGATCCGTCGATCGTGATCCATATATCAGACAGTCAACGCGCCCCGGGTGTGCCGTGCGTCCCGGTGCGCGCGAGTATACTCGTCGCGCACCTGAAGATCCCCGGACGATTCCTATTTAGCGGGAACAGGGCACCGGGAAGCGGCTATTAGGGGCTAAACGCTTTTTAAACGGGCCCCGGGACCGAAACGTATCGAGTGTCAGGAACGCAACAATGACTAGCGCAAACGTTACGATATACAAGGCCACCCGGAGCGTGGGCTACTGCATGGGGGACACGGAATACGGACACACATAGCAGTCGAGTTCAGGTAACATTCGAAAGCGGCGACGAGAACGCGAAGAAATTTCCACGGGAAATTTGAAGGAATTCCCGAGACATTCTCTCTTCCATGTTACAAATTCACGGGGATATTTGTTCTTAACATGTTGATGATCATGTGGGAACAGTAGAAAATCATAATTCTAAGAAATGTTAATATTTATACATTTTTTCGTGTAATCATTGTTAGTTCAATGGTGTGAAGAAATGAAAGCATTAGAGAAATATTTGAAAATAGACAATCCATGGAAAACTTGTGGGGCATTCAAACGTGTTAAGTACAGTAATTTCTTGACATTCGGACCCGGGTTCTTGGTCGCAATGTGTCCGTCTATTCGCAAGTCGTTGAATCATCGCTACGCAAAGGTAACGGCGTTTCGCACACCGGGCGTTCTTCCTGTTGCCTTCGATTCTCACATTTTGTTCCGGACAATCGCGACTCATGGTGAAATCCACGGGGTGCACCAGCGAAGAATGCGATCTTTCAGAATGTTTCTAATTTCCTTCACTAACATTGATCACCGAAGTTTTCACTTTGTGCGAAACGTCCATTAAGAGCTCGTTTTACCTCCTGAAGATCTATGATTTTCAACAACGTATAATCACATTTTCTAATCATATTCGCGTCGATAATTAACATACTCAGGAACATATGTGATCGGAGATGAATCGCAAATGGCAGATGGGTGACAAAAGGTGACGAATTGCAGGTCAAAATACAACGGGTGGGCCGTGAAATTGCAAAAGCGTCTCGATACCACCTAACCAGTCCGGATTTGTTTCGCGACGTGTACAAATAACGAGAAAGGGCTCGCTCGAACGCCTCCGCGTCGGTGTATTAGGACGTCGGAGTGTCGAGAGAGGCCGTCGGTGTAATCCGAGATTAGGGAACCTGAGGGCCGGTGTAATCCCGAC
Source organism: Mimumesa dahlbomi (assembly GCA_917499265.3). Lineage (NCBI taxonomy): Eukaryota > Metazoa > Arthropoda > Insecta > Hymenoptera > Crabronidae > Mimumesa > Mimumesa dahlbomi. The sequence continues at coordinate 2,543,346 of OU824114.1, read as the reverse complement.
CACGTTTAAGCGATCGTTTAGCCGGAGTCACCCTCCGTTGTAATATCGGCCCGTTCAATGGCGACACGAGAAGAGGAGAAAGAATATCCGCAAGGGTGGAGGGAAAAGGGTGTCGAGAAAAGGGGAGTCAAGTAGGGTGAGCGGAGTAGAAACGCGGAAGAGCGAACGTAAACAAAATTTTTAGAGTCGCAGCCAGTGAATGAGCTTCCATCTTGAAATTATAGAAATTAATATTCCGACCCTATATCCCTATCAGAAAAATAGTTTTATTTATATAGAAATATATACAATATTTAATGAAGGAACTGCTAAGATAGGGGTACGTGATATAGAGATGTAAAAAGAATGGGAAGATAGTTATACCGGGAGAAAGATGAGAGTAGGAAAATCAGTTTGTCTGGTAAGAACGAAAAGGACAAACGGGGAGAGAAAGAGATAGGTAGCATTGCACCCTAAGAGAGAAGTCGAAAGGTAACGCTGTCATATATATCTGTAGGTCGGTAGGGGGGTGTCAACGAGCTTGAACGAATGTCGCAGCGGGGTTGCTGCTACCCGGCATGCTACCGAAAATCTGCGTGTCCAAGTGTGAGAATCTAATGCACTTAATCCTAAGCTTCACGCGATTCCTGGATTTCCCCGGGCCTCTGCGAATCGTGATGTAAAACTTACACGATTTAACGTTGAAATCTTAAACGAATGTTCAATAAGCTTATAATGAAAACACATTTATTTTTTGTCATTTTTTGAAAACGTCATGGAAGTTCTTTGACTTGTAGCGGGTCACAGTATCGATAAGCATATTAAAAATATTTAATTCTTAGTTTCCTGGTAGTTAGTTCATTCAGAAATGTCACAGGTATGCGGAAGAGGATTCGTTATTAGAAAATCAATATCGATTCGCGTGTACTTTAAACCTCGTTCGATAGAAACGCGGGGAAAGTAATTGAATTCCATTTTTTTTCCCCGCAATCTCCACGCGAACCCTCAAATCTTGTTACCCTCAGATTAACCGAAACATTTATGTATACGATCACGAGCTACCCCACAAAAACGTATTGTAACGAAGAGAAAAAAATAGAAGAGGGGCACAGATAGGCTCGCATGCGGTAACCGTCTCTTCCGGAGGGCAAAAGGGCGCAACCCTCGATTCACCCTCCGCACCAGTCTTTCGCCAGAGTCCTATAATGCGGGAGGGGGATATTCCCCATTCTTCCCCCGAGGGGTTGTGGATGATTTTGCCGACGCCATCTTGGAATTAATCGAGAAGAAAATGGTGGTGTCAGTGATGACTCCAACCATGAACATGAACTGCATAAAATGTTCGTATTTAATGAAAGAAAGTTATAATTTTTCTACAGTTGGCAATTTTAAGATCTTTAGTAACATGTTGGAATTTGATTCTCGAGATTTCTTGTATTCTTTATCTCATATTCAGTTCGATATTAAAAGGAAGGATTGTGGAATGATAATGACATGTTTTTAGTGTTATATAATCCAAAAATTTATTTTATTCATCTCTACCGCCGCCTTTGCGTTACTTATATATACATTTTCGCGATAAACATCTGCTATTTACAATATTTATTTACATTCGAATTCCCTCTACTAAAATATATATAAGTATATTTATATATATACATCCATATGTATATATATTTAAGACACATCGATATTCGTCATAACGATAAAACATTCGTATCAAAAATACCGTTTTTCCTACTTTGGTCGATTCTTTGACAACTTTATTCTTTCTTTTTTAAAAGACTTCCACGAAAAACGTACGATTATTTCGATTGCAAAGGCAAACGATGATTGTACCCATGTAAAAACATATACGTATTCGCAACTGGAATCTCATATACAATGTGAACACGCTCTAACATACTCGCGTATACGAATAGCATCGTAAGAAACGCCGATTAAACCGTATCGAGCCGCTCGATTCTAGTCTTTCCAACGAAGGTCATCTTCGAGATCATCGGGGCAGATCGTGTCAGATTGGATAGACGTACGGCGGCAACGAGTGTCTCTGTGGTAACGTGTGTCCCAGTGCAAGGACGCCGAACGCAGCCGCAGACACGCGATAAGGATCCCGACTGTCGTGTGTCCTCGTGTGCTTTTTCAAATGATCCTTTCGGCCAAAACGCTTTCCGCAAAGAACACACGAGTGTGGTCGAAGTCCCGTGTGGATCCGTTTGTGCCTCGTTAACTCCTCGTTTCTGGTAAAGGATTTGCCACAACCTTCTGCGTCGCATTTAAAGGGTCTTTCACCTGTAATTAAAAAAACATGGCTATTTAGAACATGTTTATAAAACATTGAACTGATTACAGACTATTTGAATATATGTGTATCAATAATATATAAAAATACTCAGGAAAGAATACTAAAACGAGTGATAACGAAAGAGATTTATAATAGAAATGATATAATTAAATTAAATAATTAATAGATCCGTTCGAAAGGTGTGAATGAACTCTAATAACCCGTGTGTCCGTTGACACAAACGCACAAAAGTTTTCAAAATATTGATAACATCGATGCTTACCGGTATGTATGCGAATATGTCCTTTGAGCTGGCCGTTGTTACTGAAAGCGACGTCGCAGTGTTCGCATCTGAATTTCTTCGGTCTCAGCTTCTTCATCTGTTTCGCGACTGCGTCCTGTCGGTGAATCAGGTCCACGGCTTCCTCCACGGAAGACGTGTAAAGTCCTTGGGGGAATTGAACGCCCGGGAAACCGTAGTAGAACGGCTGTCCTATCGTCGACGTCGTCGACGATTGCAACGTGCCCGGCTCGTTCTTCGGCATCAGACACGGCGAACAGTTCGCCATTTGCGCGAAACTTTGTTGCAGTGCCATTCTGTGAAGGTAGTCCGCGTGATAGGCGGGATTGACGGCGTGATGGTGGTCCAAGGTCGGCGAGAAAGCGGACTCGTACGACGTGTGATGTTCGTTGCTGACGGACGACACCGAGTAATCCGTCACCGGCGGAGAATTGAACACGAAGTTGCTCAGCATATCCAGACTGCTACCACCTTCTGTCGCATCCTCGCTGTTCACCGAACAGGATCTCGTCGATGCGTTCGCAGAGGATTCGCTTCTCCTACGTCGTCTTCGTCGTCTTGACGCACCGGACGACGTTTCGGTTTCCGAAAGACTCGTGGCGCTTAAACTTTCTTCGCATGTCGACGCAGAGAGTACGCTCTCGTTATCCTCCTCGTGTTTGATGTACGATGGACTATTTCTAGTTTCTTCGTGTTTAACGAACGACGGACTTCTACTCTCGTCGGTTGTGTCGATCGTTGGAATCGTCGATGTCTCGTTAATCGGCTCGACGATGTTCCACGGCCGGAAGAACGTGGTTGCTTTGACGTCGCACATCTTTGAACCTCGAGAAACTTCACTTGTTGTCAATAACCTCGTGGTTACTCGTGTCTCATGAGAGAGTATCGTTCGCAGATACTTTGTGTTCCTCTTTCTTTTCTCTCTCTCTCTCTCTCTCTCTCTCTCTCGTTCTTCCACGTAGAACACTCGTTTGCCACAGATGATTCGAATATTATCCTCGAGAGCTCGGAGAGATATTTTCCCTTCGATCACAACGGATGTTCACTTCGTTCGATTGATTAATATATGTATACCGAAACGTTGAAAGTTGTTAACTTCCGAAGGTGTTCACCACACGAAAAATTCTTTTACGAAGGACAAGACGACACGAGTTCGAGATTTCGAGGACGACTGTTCCTTGGGCTAAGCTCACCCTACAGTTATATAGCTATGGTGGTTCCCACCCTCTTGCCCGGATTGGGTCGCACTGTTGTGAAGGCATCACGAGGAGCAACAGAGAGAGAGAGAGTAAGGGTGGCCTTCGTAGTAAGGGCAAAGGTGGGTTTTAGGGGGGCCAGTCGAGGGCTCGCTACGCGATACGCAGCCCTTTGTCGTGAATTAATCGGTCGCCACGGCCACGAGGCTTTTGCTCTATTGTTGCGAGGGAGCAAGAGTGCCGAAGAACGAAGAGGGAAACGGATGGATGGAAAAGGAAGAGAAAAGGAGGTGGGGAAGTACTGTAGCACGATAGGAATGGCATCGAGGGGTTACAACCCCCTATCGGGCCCACCCCACTGGCTCAAACATGCCGCCGTTTACGCGTCACTCTCTCGTCTATGCTCTCATCGTGATTCTACGATTTTTATCATAAATCTTCTTTTTTTCTTCTTTCGCTGGAAGAAAAATAATTGAAAAGATCTGGAAATTTAATGAACCGACCATGGAAATGAGATTTTTAAATATATCGGAACAGATGAGATTCATTTCTTAAGATGAGAATAAAGATACCATCGAGATAGAAGTTACCATAAGTATTATTATGAAATCTTGGGGACACAACATCGGGATAATACCTTCAATGTTGCCGGATAACGGTATTTACGGCTGGTAGTATTTACAGGTCATTGTGCGGAGCCTCGTTAGAGCTGAGTTCCCTTTTAATTAGTCTCTCTACATCTCTCATACACCGTGTAAAAATAGTATTAGTTCTTGTTACAATCTATATATTGAACCTTCATTCATCGAGTCTCTTATAGCAAACATGAGCCACTGAATTAACTTGTATGATTCTATTTTTTTAAATTTTCCTCATAAAAGTCCAAATTATCGGATCCGAAACTTTGGAACAAGTATTTTTTAACGTCTCATCGTTAAATATTACGCGTAATTAAAATTTCTCTCGCACGCGGAATCGACGAGCGACAATCTCGATTAAACGGCGGGAAAATCGTGCACGTGTGACAAGCAGCGGGACAGGAAGAAATAATAAATTGTTTATACGGGTCATACGCTCGTGAAACGAGTGAGGCCACTTTAAACACAATGAAACGGACAGTCGGCGATCTCGTACGGGGGTGTTGTGTCCTCTATGGGATATATTCTGCAGAAGTTACGAGGGTGGAGCTCCGCAAAAGCGCGTCGTTGATTTATTGTAACACTCCAAGTTAAGCTACCCTCCGTACGATCCATCCCCCATCCTCTGCGTCTGCCTCCCCTCCTCCCTCCACACCTACGATTCGTCTCTTTTCTACTTTCGGATGTACGAAGAAACGACACCCTTCTGTCAAAACGATTCCCGTACAAAACCGGCTCGGAACCATTGATATCGGCCTCCCTTTTGTGGTGTTCGTCACGACATCATCGCTGACTTTTGCCGTCCGTTCTCGCCACGGATCACTTCGTCGTTGAACCGTATAGTACACGACTACGCAATCATCATGCACGCGTACGAAGCGGTGAGAATGTGGCCGTTAATCGGGTGAAAGTACGGATTAAACGATGAAACGAGTTGCGAGGTAGAATAATGTCGATAAAAGGTGCGACGGTAATCTTCGCGGATATAGAGAAATTACCGGAGCGTGGAAACTGTTTGACAACAGTGTACCGGGGTCTGCTTGTACGCTGGAGTAATTATACGAGGTTTATTATCGATGGAATCCCCCGTAAAGGATGTCTGGCTTATCGATTATTATATTGTAATCCTAGTAATGACGTGACAAGGTCTTACCTGGCCGGGCACCACAGGTATGACTCCATCATTCGACAGCGAAATGCAGGTGCAGGTGTAATTCCGACGAATAATTTATGATGACGCCACAAGATTTTACTACGATTTTTTCGCGGAATTACGTCTTGCTTCCGGCATAGGAGGATTTCGGTGTATAACGAGATTATCTGTCTTCTCTCTCTCTCTCTTTTTCTCTCCACTCTCGCTCTCTCTATCTCTCTCTCTCTCTCGCTCTCTCTATCTCTCTCTCTCTCTCTCTCTCTCTCTCGCTCTCTCTCGCTCTCTCTCTCTCTCTTCCTATTCAAGTTTCGAAGCTCGAGATTATTGTAAAAAGAACAGTGTGTATTATTATACAATGTGTATTATTCGAACGGTCGACCGAAATTCGCGCGGAGATGTTTCCGACGAAGTCAAAGAGGAGGAAATTCCACCGGATTACCATCGCGACGCTTCGCGGTCGAGAATCTACGAATGGAAATGCCATTGATTCAGAAACATTTTTTGAAAAGGCTGACCGGTGCCTGGCGTAAGAAACAAGAATCTTTTCTTCTTTTGCGTACGTGCGGTGGACGCAAATCTTCTGTCGAATTTGATGGATCGGTTCGCTTAAAATTTTGCTGCGTTCTCCTTTCACCGGAACACCGATCCGTCTTAGTTTCGTCCCCGGAAGTCATAACAACCGGTTATACTCAGCGACGTTCAAAAGTGTCAATAGTCATACGTCAAAAAATTTGTATGACTGGATATCCGATTTACCGGGTAATCCGTTCTGAAATTCCCGTCGGACGACGTGTTTCTTGACGCAATACTTTCGGTGGATCCTCGAATGTCTGAGGTTCACGTGCCACGAACAATCGATGCACTTGCGCACCCCGTATTAAGTATATAATTGTGACCGAACGTAACCACCCTTAATGACTCCACCTTGTCGAAGACAATAGGCTGTAATTTAAAGTGTGAGAGCTGTCAAAACTGTGATACTTATTGGAGTGTTACGATTTTTCAGCGGTTTTAGGACAGCTTTGGCCGCACAATGTAATAAAACGGCAAAATACCTTTCTCGAAAATCCGATGAGACACGTGCAGGTACCGTAATCGCTATTCAGTGAATTAATCGCTTCACGCTTCGGTGATTTCCGGAAGCAGTTCTCGGTAATTGTAACACCGTTGAATTATAAAACTTTCGGATCACATGAATATCCGTGCGCGGGGAATTACGCGTATGGCGGCGAGAATTTTTCATCAGTTTCCGCGATCGACGTTGAAAAGCTTCGTTATTTATTATTCAAGGACTAGATAGTATAAAAAAACTGACGGATCGCACATGCCTCGTCAGATCTTCTTGTACTTCTGTCAATAACCGATGACGGATCACTTGATAGACGATAGCGGTGAATATCGAAAATATTGATAGAGTCCCTAGTTGATGGGGTGCCGTAATTTTTTTGGTAAAAATCTATGTTTTGCGGAATAGAAGTGTAGCTACCGTAACACGTGGGCGATTGAAATTCAATGATACAAGTACCGTGGAATAATAGCGAGACAGATTTGTCGGTTGCCATCCATCATCGCAATTTTACGGATGCAGATTCAAAAGTATATGTATAAAAAATTCATCTTACGAACAATTGAGTCACGAAAAAACTCAACATTTACTGCTAGTTTTTGCCTTAAAAAATATTCTTTAACCACGAAATACATAATTTAATGTTATCATCACTTTCCAAAATCAAACTTTTCAATTTCCCCTATACATATATCAACAAACAATTCATTACCAAAATCTCGTAACCTACAGAACGGGTTGTCGCGACATTCACACGGTGTCCGACGCAGGCGTCGCGACGCATCACGTCACGTCGCGTACGGTTGGTCCTCTTTCCCCAGGCCCTTTCGAGGGGTAACCCAGGGCGAGCCCCATAATAGCCCTCGAGCGGGTCCCACCCTCCTAGGCCGAGTAGAAAAGCCCTGAAAGTGTGCACGACCGCAGAGTCGCCGCCCCTCGCATGGCGGGCCAAAATTTGATTATGCCCCTTCCACGTGGATGAACCCAACCGGGATCGGCGGGTACCCGCCAATGATTTATACCGCTTTTTTTTTCCCCCCTCACCGCAGCGACAAGTTGCCTTTGTCATCGTCGACTTGGTAAAAACGCACGTGCATGCGTGTATGTACATACGTGTTGTATGTGTGATGTGTAATGTTTTTTATTACATGATTTTGGCTTTCGAGAAGGTTTATTAGAATGCTACGCTGAAGTATGGTTCGTTGAATAATATTTTAAAGGGATACTCTATTCTATATTGCTGTTTTTTATGGTTTTAGGTATTTTTAATGTATTTATTATAAATTTGTCTATTTATTTAATTATATAAAAACTTTTTCATATATTTATGATACTTTTAGAGTTTAATAGGAATTCAGACTAACGGAATTTCTATTGATCTTCTTCGATTTTCTACCCGATCGAAAGACGACCGTGGTTTATCTCGTCGGCCATTAATCAAAAAGGCTAGGAACTTCCACGCGAGTGATTTCTCCATGGAGCACAGAACACGGGATAGATATAGATCCTATAAAAGATCGTTCTGCCAGATGGCCCGTGCCCGCTACGAAAAGAGAGGAGCATCCTCTCTCTCCCCGGTCTCTCTTCCCATTCTTTTCCTCTCCTTCACTTTTCTTTTTGTCATTCCACAGAATGACGGCACGGTGGCAACTTTGCCGGCTTTCCATCTTATAAACCTACATATACGCCGCACACACGTTCCACGAGTCACAATCTGTTTTCTTTTAAAGAAGTAGAAAGGACCGGCTGTGCCTCGATTCTCCTCGTAAGATTACCGCACGTGCTTGATTACACGTGTCGATGGTATAATTATAATTACGTCTGTCTTTTTCGACGTGTTAAATGATTTCATCGGTATTGAAAGTGATTGATACTTGTCAGCGATCTTTGCAAGTTTCGCGAATGGGCCGATGTTGTGCCGCGTATTGTTGCCATTTCTTGTTACAAACGATAGAAGACACGAGAACGCAGCTGCGTCGATCGTGTCGTCGGCTCTTTGACCGTCCGAATAAACGAACGTCCCGGACAATCGGCGAGAAACGATTCCCGACTGCGAATACCGGCCACTACGAACGCGACTGTGAATTAGCATGTTCGCCAAACCATAGGGCAACCCTTTCGGCGAGAGGCACAGAGGAGCACCGTGCAAATTTAACCGCAGGAAGTCCCTTTTCGGAATTTTCCGTTGATACTTTGATCGTCACGCTCGGACGCCTCGTCAAATAGTCCGACAGGGACATTCGGACGGCATGTAAATACCGGTAAATCGATTTCTACGTTGCATATTCGCGAAATTTCTCGCTGCCACGCGGGACACGACAGCGGGAAATTGTAAGCTGAAAGCATGAAGTTCTGCTATGTAAACACGTGATTACCATCGAAGAAAATTAAATTCCTCGGTTTAGTTCTTGTACACGGCGAAGTGTGCTAAATGGAAACCGATTGAGACATGCCTCGGAGTTCGTTTCCCGTTCAGATTTTCGTGTCGTTCACGGCGGATTGCGCGATTTGTCACGCGACAGCCCATCGTCGCTCTTAATCCAACGGGACCCTCTTTGGTAAACTACGTAAGTGGTATACACACAGGGCTTGGCGCTTGGCAACCGTGGAAAACCATAGCGAATTTATAGAGTGTTATCCTCCGTTTCGATAATACCTGGTACACTGTTGTCCCGCATTTTCGAGATGACAGAGCGTCACTAAACATCCACACCCGGATGGGTGTTTCTTTAATATGGATTAAAGCACGTTTAAACTTTAATTCTATTATATCTGATATCTCGAGGCAAGAATTGGGGGAAATGTGTTTTTATTTAATTGATCTCAATACACAATTCTATGTATGTATGTATGTACGTATGTACAGAATATAATACTTATATATTTATCATTATTTCTGTAGTTTCGTAGTTGTTTGTACTTTGTTTAAACGTTTTATCGTTGCATTGGCCAAGAATTTTCTAGGTATTTTACAATATTTTATTTTTTAACGCAACACGATGTCGCATACAATACACAAGAGAGTACTCGCGAGGTACAAACCGAGAAAAGTCAAGAGCCGACAATAGAGGAACACGAGCCACGCCCAAGTACCGGTGATCGAGTACGACAAAACGATCCGATTTTACTCGGCTACGGGAAAACAGCGGCAGCATACAGAGGTGTAAAGCGGCAGCAAGGTGTCGCAGACGGCCGATCGGTTCTAGTCGCCTTTTTCCACGAGTAAATTTGACGTTGACCAAATAAACACATTGAGGCCGGCTGCGTTTGAAGTGGTCCCCGTTGACAGGATGACCGTGAACATCGGTGCGATTGTTCCGCCGTAGGTTGTCGGCTCCCTTTTGGTCCCGGTCGTTTGCCCTCGTTTCCTCTTCTCTCTTTCCCTCCCCTTCCACTCGTTGGCAATGACTCCTGCTTGAGGTCCTTTCGAGAAAATCAGGATCATTCTACGCGCGTTCCGTTTCGCCGCGGGCGCAAAGAGACACCCTCAAAGGAGCCCGCTCCGCTATTATTTTCATTCTTCAAGCAATCTTTTGCGGTGATTCTGACAGAGACGTTGTCAATGACGTCTTTTACACTTGTCGCCTGGAATCTATGATCCCGCTTCGTCAGCGATACATATAGATATCAAGCGGTGAGAACACGACACGTAATGGATATATTCGAATGTCTCTTTTCTTCGTTTAAGCATTTCTCCCTTATCGGGGTGACGGTGATGGTATTTTATTGGTGGATTATTTTTAAAGGAAGAAAACTTTAGAGTTATTATTTAAGAATTTAATATTTTTCATAAACATACATCATATAACTTCTTTCCGCCATCATTGGCTACGAATGCCAATACAATTAACAAGATCTTTGTACACATGTATACATTATACAAAGGTTTATGTATGTAAAAATGTTCGACTGCTATCAAGTTATAAATACTCAACATCGAACGATTCACACATACAACCCGAAACTGACCAACCTTCATACTACAATTCTGTAATAATCCGATTCATTCGACTTACGATTCACCGTGGGTTTTCAAGTGTATTTTTAAAGTAGTTCTATTGATAAATGCTTTAGGACATACAGGACAAGGATGAGCACGGGATAGGTGGTGTTTTAAATGTTCGTTAAGTAATGCACTTGTTTTAAACAGTTTTTTACAGATATTACACCTGCGTTCTTCTTCGTTGTCTTCTTCTAAATGAGTTCTTGTGTGTTTATCAACTTCACCAACATTATCAAACTCCATAGAGCATACTCTGCAGCTAAATTTCACAGCCCGAAGAATCCCTATCTGACTACCCGTTAAAGGATTAGGTACTGGAAATATATTGTTAGTCTCACTAATGCTACACCTTAAACCCTCTTTCTTTTTATGGGAATTTACATGATTTCTGTAACAAGATTTAATGGATTATCTTTAGGAGAAAAAGTATTTTATCATATTACTTGACTGGAATATATTTTACCTGAAAGCTTGTTCATTTCTGAATGTAATGTTACAACTGACACAACGATAATCTTTCTGTTGTGGCAGTTGTGGTGTTAAAGGTGATGCAGTAACTTGTAAAATTGTGTTTTGCAGTTTTATTGTGGGATGAACAATTAAGTAATGTTGCCTGACATCTTCCTTCAGTTCAAACATTTTTGCACACTGATGACATTTGTATGGAAATAGTGGGTCTGTGCTAACATGTAATCTCACATGCTTGTCATAAGTAACTTGCGAGCTACATTCAGTTTGGCACATGTCACATATAAAGTGTGTTTTAATGTGAACATATAATGATTGTGGAGAAGAGAAACTTTTATGGCATATGGTACAGGAGTTATTCTTTTCTTCCTGGTCACCCTTCTTCATAACATAATATCTATCACAGTGTTCACATTGAAAAGCTGGTTTTGATTCATAAATAGATTTTCTCAATTTACAACCACCTTTTGCACAAACTACTTTTCCACCAAACTTTTGTGATGTCTGATCTCTTAGTTCAACATTGTTTACAAATGTAGGGCACTCTTGTTTTGCTTTATGGAATTCACTTAATAACATCAGCTTCTTCGACCTTGGGCATGGTTTGCCATATATTTTGTCTATTTGTATTGTCAAACGATACATTTTTTTACCCATTTCTAATTCTTGGTATAAGTCAGACTTTAATAGTGCAGATCCATTTATAGATAAGTCACATTCAGGAGATATATTTGTTCTACTTTCTCCATGTATTTCTTCAACCTAGAACATCAATAGTATTATGACTTCTGATATTAACGGTACATAGAAATTAAAATAAAATAAAAGAACTATTTACATCATCCGCTGCTTGTGTACAAGGACTTTGTGGAGGTGTTACTAAACTATGTGATTCTTCATCTAATTTTTTTTGCTTCAGTGGTGGTGTTTTCGATGGACCAGTTTGTATCATACTTTCTGCCTTACGTTTCCTTTGACTTTCTATGATGAAAATAATATTTATGTTTACCTTTGCTACTTCATACTATGATAGATCTCATACTAAGCTTCCAACTCCTTCTACACACCTTCTACTTTACCAAAAATCGTAGGCACAGCATTTGGTTTCAATTCTTTTGACTCTGAGAAGCTTGTTTTATCAAAATGAAGTTCACATAGATGTAGAGGTTTATCATGTTCGATGGTGTGATTTAGTTGACAATGGTGAAGCCACTGCTTCCTTTGACTAAAAATATGGAAAACCTATATATAAATCATACATTTTTAAGCACGTTAACGCTATAAAAACAACGAATACTCACGTATCATCTTCTGGAAATGGCACAAACACAATTTCTTTTCCATCGATCTTCGTATTTTGACTTGAGAGACAACCGTGCGCTTCACAGGTTATCATTATATTATTATTATAATGTCTTTGAACAGACTCGTCCACTAATAAAAATAATGATTGAACGACAGGTTCTATAAATCTGAAATTATGTACAAATACATAGCATAACCTAGAACTTTGAAAGTTGCTGTACAATCAGCGTACGATTGACGCTCCGACCAGAATTTACAAGCAGCAAGGGATGGAAACACCATTAATAAACACAACTCAGCACTTGCATCGGACGCGCGACATCGGTTTCACGACGAGGATGCAAGTGGCTACGCGACTCATTTACAAAAGAAGCAACCAATAGAACTTTTCCTTTACCATGTTCCGATTGGCTTTTTTCATTACCCGCGATGCACGTTTTACCAATGTCAGTGTAAAGTTTTTCAAATAAAACGATAGGAAAGCTACCTAAAAATGGAAATCTGGCAGAAGCCCGTGGACGACAATATTTATAGTTTTCCACGTGACGCAAGAAACACACTTCACTCTAAGTTTTTCGACGTACGTGTCAAAATTTTTCATACATCGGCAATGTTTGGTGTCAAGAAAAAGTATTATGAATGACAAATCTTTTATTGATATAAATTTTCAATCTTTTTTATACTTTGACTGGGTGCGTATCGTTTACAGTAAAAAACTTTAATGTCATTCAATCGCATACAAAAAATCTAGGCGTCAACCCCAATTTATTCATTCTTATCGAAAATTGTAAGTTCATTTGTATCTTGGGCTTTTTAATGTTGTTCCACATAATGATGCAACAGCGTCTGTAACCTGACAAGTAAGATCAAAAAGATTTTTTGCTACAACATCCAAGTCCATTCCCTTTGTATTTCTAATTTGGATGTCAGATCTTTTGGGTGTCACACTACACGATGACTGTTTTGGAGTAGATACTGCATTGTTACCTGAAAAGGATATTCAAATTGGGAATCAACAATACAATTGATACATTTTTAAACTCATTTCTTTTGCTACAAACCGTTGAAATATTTTTTCTTTGAATCAGTGTTAGAAAATAATCGTGAATATCTTGGAGAAACTCTTGTTGTGTCAGGAGAACTGTGTTTATAAATTAATGAATGTTTTTGAGGAGACATCCAATTGTTTGTGGTATTACTTTGTATGTTATCATTAAATTGTAATTTTGAAATCGCTTGTTTTGATAAGTCCAAGTGACTACGTGTGTATCTTCTAAATAAGTTTTTATGCTTGCCTAAAAGTATTGTAAGTTGTAATCTTTCATGCTTGCTCATGGAGAAATGAGTGTTACCTTTTACTGGCGAGAGCCACAGTCTATTGGACAGTTTCTTATCGTTTCTCTCTTCATAAAAAGAGAAAGTAATCCTTGGTGAACTTAAATTGATTCTTGTGTTTATCTGACATAACAAATGTCTATCTAATGTGGAATTCAAATTTTGCTCTTGTAGAATACAGTTCATGTTAAGTGGCACTTCAGGTAGTTGGATTAAGAATTGTTGAAAAGCTGTTTCCATGATTTTTATTGTTTCATAACTCTTATTGATGTGTAGTTGACAATTAGATTGATCCGGAAAATTTTGTATTTTAAAGATATCTATCCATTGTATTAATATTTGATTAAATGTTAATAAGAAGTCATGACATACAAACAAATCATTTTTGTATAATCCACAAATGGGGTCCTTTATACAAAACACATAAAATGTTACTATATGGATTATGAAAGATAACATGAGTTATAGATATTTGAAAATTTTAAAGTACCTGTTTCTTCCTATCTATAATACTGATGCCTGAAAACTTATTAGCATCAAGAATTGTAGGATCTCCATATAAACTTAAAACAATACTACGCACTGTCCCACTCAATATACTTAATTTGTTTAAAACAGCAGTCTTGTAAGTCAAGTACTTGAAGTTATACTCAAGATTCTGTTTCCATACTGGAAATAAAAATTTATGTAGATTCTGCTCATATTATTTCTAATAAGAAAACTAGATACTAGATACAAACAATTTATAATTTCTTCATCATTAATATCTACTAATCGCTCTGCAATTAATGGACTGACTGGAGCCTCTTGCAAATACTTATCTATTCTTTCCTTTGTTTCAAATATATCATTCTTTATGTTCTTTAAATCGTTGAATTTCTTTCTGAAATGTGTTTTGATGATAATACACACACATGTTACTATTTCAGTAAAATTGATAAAAAGAGATAAATGAAATGATATTTACTTTATATATAGATCAATTATCTGTGCTGATAGATACATTTCTGTATGGTACTTCTGAATATCATGGATTTTCTTCATATTCATGTTGTTAAAATATGTTGCTGAAATGTCTACAGTTTGACCTGGTTTAGGGGCAGGCAATACTGGGATTTGACCTGAAAACCCAAGTCAGCATAAAAGTAATTGTTCTGGGTTGCCAGTTCATTCATGATTCAACTTCACCATTAATACCTTACATTCTCTAGTAAGATATCTACGAAGAGCAACTTGTGATATTTTCCACATAATAATTAAGAACTTTATGCCCCCTGCTTGTAGTAGGTGAGACATGAGTATAGGTGGAAAACGTATATCTGGATTATCATTTGATACAACTTCCAAATAACTTTTAACTTGTGCACGATATGTTTTTTCATATGTTTTACACATGATTGGCCATGTTACGAACTTGTTAAAAGATATTGGATCATATATATTTAATAGGTACTGAGACACATGAATGAAGCCTGAAGTATTAGGTCTCTCAAACATTCTCTATAAAAACAATTATATGTAACGTACTGCTCTGCGTTACAATTGTAGAAGTCATGAAATGAATATAAAGTACCTTTCTAAAATGCTTCCGAAACTCATAAGAGGGGGGCTCAACTTCTGTGAGCAAACACACATTCTTATAAAATGAATCATCAATCGACATAATTTATTACTTTCTCAATTAACTTTTCCTATGACTTTAAACAACAAATCTCTAAACTAATCACCCTTCACTGCCACGCACAGTATATGCCCTACAAATCAGGTCGTTTAAAAAAAAAAGTTCAAATGTTTATATACAAATTTCGTTCCATATTCTTGCGAGAATATATCAAGTAAAATCAAGCGCAGTACGATTAAATCTTCAATATTTTATTACATTATCCCGGAACGCATACAACGTAGCTGTATCATAGTCCCCTGAAAACAATTCCTCGAGATCAATCAATTCGAATCACTCAAATCGTCATTTAAAAAGGATCCGTGTTTGTGTGTATAAGGCGGCGCCACCGCAGGCCGTGCCATAGCAACTCGTCCCGTGCTCGTGAAAGCCTCCGCTCGGAGCCGCGCTATGAAGTGAAGTGTATCCGTCGGGAGACACTGGACAGTGGCGTGAAAATGGCGGCGTAAAATGGCAGGCCGTAGATCGACGTTGACGAATGCCGAGTCCCTGTCGGGGCC
Source organism: Mimumesa dahlbomi (assembly GCA_917499265.3). Taxonomy (NCBI): domain Eukaryota; kingdom Metazoa; phylum Arthropoda; class Insecta; order Hymenoptera; family Crabronidae; genus Mimumesa; species Mimumesa dahlbomi. The sequence goes on along the minus strand of OU824114.1, from coordinate 2,527,437 downwards.
GGGGAACGCGGATCCATTACGGGAGCTGTTCGAAGCATGCAAAACCGGGGACCTCACCAGGGTGAAGGCGTTGGTTACGCCGAAGACGGTCAACGCTCGCGACACCGCCGGACGCAAGTCCACCCCCCTGCATTTTGCAGCTGGTGAGCTCCGTTATAGCCATAGATATTCGCGAACGTTTTACCCCCCGTGAGATTCCATGCCTGGATTTTATGGAAACGTTGAATATATCTTCGTAATTGATACGCTGCAAACGGGTCGGTCGAAATACTTGAGTGTTCAATGTTGTCATTTCGCGAGTATAATAGATTGTGGTGTACAAGTAGTAATGTTTAGTGGATCTTGATTACAAAGGATACGAAGTAAACGAATTTTTAGATTTGTTGTATTGTTTTATAATGATATCAATGTGACTTTGTTCTTTGTTGGAATAGATATTTTTTTTATCCGTTTGATTTCTATTACGCAGGATATGGTAGAAGAGATGTTGTAGAATTCCTTCTTTCTGCCGGAGCGTCAATTCAAGCACGCGATGATGGTGGTTTACATCCGTTACACAATGCTTGTTCTTTTGGACATTCAGATGTTGTAAGACTTTTATTGGAGGCAGGAGCTAATCCAAATACAAGAGACAATTGGAATTATACACCGTTACATGAAGCTGCAATAAAGGTATTTTATGATTGTATACACGTTTTATACATTTCTAGGATGTGTGAGGATTCCACTTAACTTTCATTGTTGTCGTTCTAACAGGGTAAAATAGATGTGTGTATTGCTCTGCTGCAGCATGGTGCAGATGCAAATATCAGAAACACAGAAGGGAAAACAGCATTAGAATTGGCAGATCCAGCTACTAAACCAGTATTAACAGGAGAGTATAGAAAGGATGAGCTTTTGGAAGCCGCCAGATCAGGCAATGAAGAACGTCTCTTACAACTTTTAAATCCATTAAATGTAAATTGCCATGCAAGTGATGGAAGGAGATCTACTCCTCTGCATTTAGCTGCTGGATACAACAGATCCAGAGTGGTGCAAATTTTATTACAAAATGGTGCAGATGTGCACGCAAAAGACAAAGGGTAAATTTCTCAAATGTAAATCATTATTTGAATGATAAATATTCATTTTCAACACACGATTTTCTAATATGTTTTACTGTTATTTTAGGGGTCTCGTTCCACTTCACAATGCCTGTTCGTACGGTCACTTCGAAGTAACAGAGGCACTATTAAAACATGGTGCAGCAGTTAATGCCAGCGATTTGTGGGCATTCACTCCACTGCACGAAGCTGCCAGTAAATCCAGAGCCGAGGTGTGCTCTTTACTTTTGAGTGAGGGTGCAGATCCAACTCAGTTAAACTGCCACAGCAAAAGCGCCATTGACATGGCTCAGACACTGGAGTTACAAGAAAGATTAGCATGTATGTTCTCCGTTCCCTATAGCGTAATTTCATTAAAAAATGCACGTAGAACATGTGTTTGTTAGACCTACTTTAATTGTAGACGAATACAAGGGACACTGCCTCTTGGATGCCTGCAGGCAGGCTGATCTTACTAAATTAAAAAAGTACCTGTCCCAAGAAGTTGTTAACTTTAAGCACCCTTATACTGGGGATACACCATTGCACTGTGCCGTTGCATCTCCTTATCCCAAGAGAAAACAAGTAATCGAATCCTTGATTAGAAAAAATGCTGCCTTGAATGAGAAAAATAAAGACTTTCTTACTCCACTCCACGTTGCTACTGACCATTCTCATTATGATGCAATGGATGTGCTACTTAGACATAATGCAAAAGTTAATGCTTTAGATGGATTAGGGCAAACTGCACTACACAGGTACCGTGAGATTTGTTTCAAACGTTACAAAATTGTTTATTACTATGTAATTAAACAAAAGACATGTTTTTTCATTTTTGATTAAAAATAATTATTACACTAACAGGTGTGTTAGAGAAGACAATGTGCAAGCTTGCAGAATATTGTTATCATACAATGTTGATCCATCTATAGTATCTCTTCAGGGCTATACTGCGGCACAAGTGGCTGCAGAAAATGTCCTTAAAATACTACAAGGTTGGAAATCTAACTTGTCTTAGATACAAGTTATTTTCTCAACTGAAGAATATTTCTATTTTTATTTATTATAGATCCACCAAGTGTGACAGACGATGCAGAAGCACAGTTGTTAGAAGCAAGTAAATCGGGCGATTTGGCGGCGGTCGAAAGAATTTTACAAACGAATCCGCATGCTGTCAATTGTCGTGACTTGGATGGTCGGCATTCCACGCCGCTGCACTTTGCAGCGGGATTTAATAGAGTGCCCGTAGTCGAATATCTGTTGGCACATGGAGCAGATGTACACGCCAAAGATAAAGGGTATGTTTCTTACAAAATTCGCATTGATATCCAATCATATGGAAGATAAAGAAAGATTCTTCTATTGAATGTTACAGTGGACTGGTTCCCCTGCACAATGCCTGTTCTTATGGGCATTATGAAGTAACGGAATTGTTAGTAAAGCATGGCGCATCGGTAAATGTTGCCGATTTATGGAAATTCACTCCGCTTCATGAGGCTGCTGCTAAAGGCAAATATGAAATAGTTCGTTTATTACTAAGACACGGAGCGGACGCTACCAAGAAGAACAGAGACGGAGCAACCCCATTGGATCTAGTAAGGGATGGTGATCAGGATGTAGCGGACTTACTGCGCGGAAACAGTGCCCTTTTGGATGCAGCGAAGAAAGGAAATTTGGCCAGAGTACAGCGACTCGTTACCCAGGATAATATAAATTGCAGAGATGCTCAAGGTCGCAACAGTACTCCATTACACTTAGCTGGTAAGTTATATAACTTATTTTTTTCTTATCAGTCATACATATACGTAATTGCACCGTGTAAATGTTATATATTATTTTAATACAGCGGGTTACAATAACTTGGAAGTGGCGGAATACTTGCTCGAACGCGGAGCTGATGTAAATGCTCAGGATAAGGGAGGATTAATACCCTTGCACAATGCTTCGAGTTACGGCCATTTAGATATCGCTGCATTACTCATTAAATATAATACTGTGGTGAATGCAACTGATAAGTGGGGTTTCACGCCGCTTCATGAAGCTGCACAGAAAGGACGAACGCAACTGTGTGCCCTTTTGTTGGCACACGGTGCCGATCCTTTCTTAAAGAATCAAGAAGGGCAAAGTCCGGTTGATTTAGCGAGCGCGGATGATGTAAGATGCTTATTACAAGATGCTATGGCTTCGCAACAAGTAGTGCCGTCAATTCCTTCTGGTAATGGTGGTGTTGGAGTTGCCATCAATTTGGGCGGTAACGGGAATAATGCAATTAACAGTAGACCTCCTAGTATCGTTGCTGGTAAGTATCCGTGCACTACAATTTACTATTTCGTTTTTATACGTGTGTATTTATTTGGTGTTTTATGTGGTGTTTTCAGTTCCAGTCACGCCTCCACCGCCGCTAACTCAAGAAACGGTTATTATGCCCTCAGGAGCAGCTATGACCTTGTGTGTACCACTTGCGAGACCATCCTCTTGCTTAAGCCCTATGCCGCCGTCTGAAACTTGTTCCGATAGAGACACTAAAGATTCCTGCAAAGAACAAAATTCGAATATCACGACTGTAGCCGGTTTTCTGCAAAGTCTCGGTTTGGAGCATCTGTTGGAGTTGTTCGAACGTGAACAGATTACATTAGATATTCTCGCAGAAATGGGTCATGAAGACTTGAAGCAGGTTGGAGTATCTGCATACGGGTATAGGCATAAATTAATCAAAGGAATGGAGAAGCTGCTAAATACCGCGGCAGGCACTCCTTGGCAGCCGTCCATTACTCCAGGGACGCTATTAGTGGATCTATTGGCAGAGGATAAAGAATTTTTAGCTGTCGAAGAGGAAATGCAGAGTACCATTAGACAGCATAGAGATAATGGCCACTCTGGCGGTATCTTCTCCCGATATAATATCGTCAGAGTAAGTAAATTATATTCGTAAATTATTTATACTTTTAAAGTACGATATGCAAATCCCATTTAACTAATCATATTTCTATTTTTTATAGATACAAAAAGTCCAGAATCGTAAATTGTGGGAACGTTACGCGCATAGAAGGCAAGAAGTCGCTGAGGAAGTTGGTGCAGCCGCACCTTCGTCTCCGAGTACTGGTCCGAGAAGTACTCCCAGTTCAGCTGTACCGCAGGCAAACGAGAGAATGTTATTCCACGGTAGTCCATTTATCAATGCAATCGTCCAGAAAGGTTTCGACGAACGACACGCATACATAGGTGGCATGTTCGGAGCTGGAATTTACTTCGCCGAGCACAGCAGCAAGAGTAATCAATATGTATATGGAATATGCGGTGGTACTGGTTGCCCTGCCCATAAAGACAGAAGTTGTTACATCTGCCACAGGTGCGTGAATAAAAATGCAAAATCTGACGTGTACCTATCATCCGACACTATTTACTTATAAACCCTGTTATTTATAGGCATTTACTCCTGTGCCGAGTAACACTCGGTAAATCGTTTCTGCAATTCTCGGCAATGAAGATGGCCCACGCACCACCCGGGCATCATAGCGTGATGGGCAGACCCTCGCAGGGCGGTCTATTTTTCCCGGAATATGTTGTTTACCGAGGCGAACAGGCGTATCCCGAGTATCTAATTACGTACCAGATCGCGAGACCCCAACAGGAAAGCGGAGGGGGTGAGAGTGTCGAGGAACGGTGATCGGAAGAGCCCAGCCCTGCGGCAAGATTGCGAAGTCTCTGTTGCTGTCAGAGACCCCGGACATGTAACACCCTGTCGTAAATCCGGTTTAATTTTTATCTAGAACTCTTCCATTTTTTTTCTACCATTCTCTAGTTAAACTGGTAAGACCGCTACGAACGTATTGAAAATTCCAACGGTAGATGAACCTTCGACGGGTATTTATCGTATTTTAAAGTGTTTCATTGAAGAAGACAATTATTAGTACATTTAATTTTTAGCATTTATTTGTGATAATATTCAGGTCCAATTTGACCGTTCAATCGTTCATATGACTGATTATTGATGTATATTGACTATGGTGTATATATCAACATGAATTAGCGTATCGATGACCAGCATGATTTTTAACATAGATCTGCGTGTCGGTAAATGTGTGTGTGTGTCATTAAGGAGAATTACAATACATTCATACGCATCTGTATAAGATGATAAATTTTAATTATCACACCCGATTGTCTTCAGAGATTACGAGACGACGTGGAATGTCTTTATAAAATATTACACAGGTTTGAAAGAAAAAAAGTATAGTATCTCGAAACCTGTATTAATTTTGCAAATAGATAGCTATGCTGGTTAAAGTAACTAATTCAATAATATGCGTTATAGGTAAAGTCCATGGTATAAGTATTGATTTGTAAATACGTATAAATATGAATTTTCATATGTAGAGATAAGCGTAATAAAACTACATAATTATATCGAAAGTAACGGAAAACTATATCTTTCTTCTTACGGATACGATAAAAAAAAGAGTATTATATTTTCTGTTTGTGCTATTATTTGCAGGAAAATATTCATTTCATTAGGTTAGAGATATTCAGATGCGCGTATGAATTACAATTTGGACTTTACCATTAACATGTATATACGAGTATATTTTATACATATATTCAGTTAATATCGTGGTGTAGAGTCATTCATCTATATTTTGTCGATATTATCAACAGGGTTCCTACAAGCTCGTAGTATTTTTTGGATACTGTATGTACATATGCATTTTATTATCCGCATATTTTCCGTTTTAGAATACACAACTTTTTTTGTCCATTCGATTCTGATTCCCGCGCCCGAAGTGTTGATTTGTTTTCTTCCGCAGAATTATATTTAATTATTTTTCAGTCGTTCCATCCAAAAGAATCGAGAAGTGTTTACTTTCACTTCTCGAAGCACACAACGATGTTTACATTACTATTATGACGATCAAGTTTACAATGTGAAAGAAGAGAAAAGTAAATGAAAAAGAATTATTCCAATCTGCGAGCTAAAAATATTATTTAATGATATTGTTGCAAAATTGTTCCATTCTGTAAAATAAGATGGTATATCCTGTCCTACAGAATGAAATACACCAATGCAGTGTTTTTTATAAATAAGGGGATATTGTTACCATTATTTATTGGTATTGCAAAAGTTTGATCTCTTTAAACGGTAGGAATGATGATCTTGCTTCAAATAATTCGCAATATTGTATTATGCATAACGTGGAAAAATAAGTGAAACCTATTTCTTGTAATTATAATGAACGATAAATGTGAATATACAACTGTGTGAGTGTGAGTACGAGTAAACAAATGTCTCCACATTGTTTCAACACAGTCGTAATAATGATTATATAGGTGACGGTTTTATTTATGGGTGTATATATTGAAACACGTGTTCGTTAAGTGAGTGCTCAAGAAGATTCAACAGATCGATTTATGTTAATTCAGCGACATTACACGAAGATGTAAATCAACTAAATGTTTGTAAGTTAAGGTGCAAAATTATCAGCCTTTACGTCCTTGTATTCACTGCAATCGAAATCAGCATTCAATGAACGTATTCGACCATTATGCTTTAATTGTAAGACAAAATGGACTGACTTCTAAAAAAAAAAGTATGAGGAACAAAAATTTTGTTTACTGTTACGCCTGAAATCACATATTTTCGTTTCCTTCCCTCGTTGAATATCTGTTAATGATCCATGGGACGCCCGAGTCACACGGAGGTTGCCGGTACAATAAAAGTGACTTATATTTTAACGATAAGAAACGACGGTACATACTTTGCGCTGTTTTTCCGCGTGATAATTGTGAGTAATTCCTTGACTTTCCGTGTTGTGCCCTAACCGAGATATATCATGTTTTAGGTGTTTATAGTCTTTTGCGCCGTGACAATGGACTTAACGGAGCACATTAGAGCATAATAGAAATCTTTTGCGTTGAAGGGATGCGCCAGAGTGTCACGTTACAAGAAAACTCGTTTTATACCTGCATTTATCTATGTGGCGACAATGACGAAGAAGTAACCAGCCTTGTTTCCTTTAAGCCCGTAGAATTTCTATGGCATTACAATCGCCGAATAATAAAGCTGATTCAGCACGAGTCACGTATTATTCTTAAGTTAACTGGCGAATGTAGGTACGGGGACTCAAATATTATTTTTCTGTTTACCGGCCGCCCGGTTATTTCGGTACACGTAATCTCTAATCCCCAGGGCAAATATTGTGAATTACTTTTCGGTATTCACGGTATGTACGTTCGTGCAAACAATTCAGGGCTATGATTCACGATACTTGATATTTTTCAACGTACCGTTATATGCATCTCGGGATACACGAGTGAGAGAAATTCAGATTAACATATAGAATAAACGATTGTATCGCTATTTATGGTAATTAAATTTTCACGATGATACGTAGACAACATATTTTTACTACAAACAATTTTAATCTGTTCATACCATATTAACTTCACCGTTCGTGCAACTTAAGAGATACATTTCAATTAACAAACAATCCCATACCGTCGTATAGTATCCCTGAATACTTTCATCGGTACAACCTCACATACATCATCCAAAAATTTGAATCCTCAAAAAAAACCTCCCGCGTTCCCGTTAATTCTATTCCAAACACATCAAAATACATTCCTTTCAATCTATCGACCGAAATATACTCCGTAACATCGTTCCGTTTGAACAGACCACACAAAACCCGCTGTGTCCACCGACACATACCTACATAATATATCCCCATCTTTCTCACGCCACCGTTGGTATTCTTCTCTCCCGTTCGAACATAATTCTCCTGCGGCCGCGGTGCTCGGGCACCCGAAACCCGGGTTGCCCATCCATTTCCATTTTTACAAGGAGCCTTCGTAAAAATCAACCCGTTCCCGTTCCCCGGCCTCCGAATCGGGCACGTGGGCCACTGCGGCGCTGATTCGCCGTCGCCGCGGAATCACGTGAAGCGCACGCGGTCCGGCGACGCAGGCGCCGCCGGGATGACACCGGGCACCGGTGCCTCCTGTACCAGACGCGCACGGGACGCGCGACCCCTCGGAAGCAGGAATGAGAGCGGTGCGCCGAGAGAGTGATATTCGTCGGTGCTAGCTATGCACGAGGTGGATGGCCGTGTACTCTTTACGTAGTTCACGTCTAGTTCACGTCTAGTTCACGGGTAGTTCAGGAACGTAACGCGACCGAGCTACAGAAGTTATAACCTAGTGGACGGACGATGTGCTTAACGGAGGAGTCCTAAGAACTTGGGGTAGTCGGCCCTTGTCATCTGGATGCCGATGGGGTTTTTTTGTTTTTCATCTATCGACGACGAAGAGAGAATAGTACCGTGAAACTCGGGGAACGAGGGTTTGTGCGTGACTTGGAAGAAAGAAGATTTGTGCGAGAAGAATAAGAGAACTTGTACATACAGAGATACTTACATACAGACATACGTTAGTACGTACATACGGAGAGCGGCTTTCCAGATCTGTTCGATTTCCCATTTTTGGAGTGGTTTCCTTCGAGATCAAGACGTAAGTAACCGCAGAGAGCTAATTTTATTTACGCTGAAAACCTTCGCGACTCCGATGTCTCCGGTAGGTTCGCCGCGTATGTTTTAATGTTGTAACAACTGCACGGTGGAATGTATTATTTGAAAAAAGATGAGATAATGTAACGCGGTGATGTTGAATCGGTACGAATCGCGATGGATAAGTATTTATATACATAAAAGAATCGTCGGTACGGATGTGTGACTATTTATTGGAGTATTCATCGTTCGCACCAAGGAGACTCGTTTTGTTTACAAACAAAGCTAAGGATAACGTTCGCGCGGAATGTCACAGCGATATATCGTAATATATATTACCTCATATATCGTCGGTGTCATCTGTCTGCCGTCTAAGTTTACCCCGCGGATGCGAAATGCTAAAGGCTAAAAGGCTGCGCGCACGCTTACAAGCCGGGGGAGCACGTGTAGGAGATAATCGGTTAGAAAAATGAAGGGGTTGCACGAGCGGAACGAAAGCTCTAGAAATTACGTCGTCGTCGTCGTCGTCTATTCACTTTCAGAGAAATGCTTTTATCAGAGAGCCGGGGGATTAAATAAAGAAAATTGACGCGACCGATTAGCGTTCATGGGCGGGAAGAACATTGTTAGCAGCGTTATTGTTTAATCGTCGATACCGTGAACGAAACGACAGAGAGGAGGGACTGATTGGTTGACTCCTGACCTCGTGACAACGGAAACATAAATAAATATTACTCGTGATCTGTTTCTTGCCTTTTTAACGAACGCGCCAGTGTTAGCCGCTTGTATCGGAGCAGCTGACACGCGATCAACACATTTCTCGTCTATCCACGCAATATATTTTTAGACTTTATTAAACCATTTCCGTGAGTACTCTCAAAATCAATTTATATCATCCGGGATTCGATTCTTCGATATCCACGTTGATCGCGTGACGCATAAATTACTCACTGACCATTTAAAAATTACATGTCATTTACGTTCTTAATGTAATTTTTTAAGTTTTATTATTATTACAAAATATAAATACACCAAGTACGTTGTTTCAACGTTGCATAATGTCGCAGGGGATTAAATAAACTAGAAATGCAAGATATTTGTGCCAAGTTAACGTGACTTCTTTGAACGAAAATTTTTCCGCGAGAACGAGGTGAAAATTTCTTACCGGACGACGTTATATACCGTCTTCGGCGAGACACCGTTCGAGTCGATCGATATAGATATTTCCTCTGGAAACCGGCTCGACTGCTCCCTTTAAAATACATTTTGTTCGGCCGTTTAGTGTGCGTGGCCGCGTGCTCTCGTGCCCCCGCATAAGACACGCGTGTTTTCCGGTCAATCATCCCTCGTAAGGACGCCCACATCGAAACGATCGGACAGACACAAGACGAATTACCTTGCATACACGATTCCCACGCGTGTGCATACCAGCCGTGCGACACGTTTCCGGAGAAAGCGTGGTGAAAATCTGTCGCGATTTGTTCGTCTCGCGTTTGACGGACCTTCCGACAAGCATTTCTTTTTTTTCGGGGATCTCGCGTGTAATGTATGATTGTACGCGCGACAATCCGATTCGCGGCTTATCTCGTTCTATATTTCGAATTGTTTAATTGCTGCACGATAGTTTTATCAACGTTATTGCCGGAAATAAATGATTTATAATAGTTGCAATTAAACCCTGAACGAGATAGATTATCGCGCTAAAATTAGGATAGTTTATCGCCGTCCCGATTTATCTATCTCGTTTTAAAGTGAATCTCTGGAACCGAATTTTCCGTGGACGGAGTTGCACGTGATTCGCGAATGATGTTATATCACATCTTGAAATTTGTACATCCTCTTTTTATCGAAAATTTATACAAGATTTGCCCCGGGATACATTATCTTACCTGTGTACAAGATAAATCACGGTATTACCTTACGAATGTTCTGACATACTCTCGTTTTTTTTGTTTTCTTTTTCTTTTTTTAAATTTGACATTGATATCAAATCGCGATTGTTTATGACATTTCGTACCAATGCAATCTGTAGGACTTTTGATCGAATGGGTTTACGATTATGAACTTGCAACGTTAATTTATGCCAGTCGTGTAGATGTGTAACGTTACGGTGTGATTCATGGTGTATTTAGTGTATCGATATATCAACATTGCTCCGTTTATTGTTACGCATACAAACGGGCTGAAATCGAGGGGCAATCTTTGCCCAAGTAAAGACAATGTCTCGCGAACTAATTACACATTAGACGATCCTATCTCTCTAGACAGCCTCAAATTTGAAATCACGTCGGCTGGCGAATATCGATCGAACGAGAATCCAAATATCATTATCAATTTTACACGCGATACCGATCAGATCTATGTAAACTCTTTATCGAGATACCCAAAGATCTTATTAGTCGGGAAACACGCGCCGAAGGTAATTAGAGATTAACAGATTCTCATTATCAGATACGAAATATCATTTTTCTTATCGATGAACCACAAGGAAAAAGAATGAATTAAACGTCTACGAATCGAACGGGGGTGGAAAAACTATAAAAGGGTATGAATTCCATAGATATCTATAGAAATCACGAAACTTTTCTCGAACGATTGGAATTCCAACGGAGAAACGTATTTCCCTTTATCGGGTAACGCGAGCATCTTACGATCTCCCGTCGCCGCTTCGCCGTGGTTTCGGCGATTAAACTTTGCTCGGTAAGATTCCGTGCCGGAGGGTGTTAGAGCCGGCAAGGATATGTCGGTTATCAGGCTGCTTCGAACCAGAAACTTCGCGGCGATAAGCGACGGAGGATCCGACCTCAGCGGCGCCTCCGATCGCTGAAAAATACCGATCTGAGGACGGTCATGGATCGCGTATTGCCTCTCTAACGATCCATTCGCAATCCGTTTCGATAATGCGTCTGTTAACACAGAAAAACCTCAACGACAGTCACACGCACGCACGTGTTCCAAACGTGGTCCGTACGGTCGCACTTGACGTGCACGTGATCGAGGGAAAGTTACTCTCTGGATCTTTGTAGATCTAACGGACCGATCGGTCGATTTTTGGTGAAACTCGTTTTAACGAGACTTCGGACCTCGCGTTGTTCTTCCTTATTTTTCCAGCTTTGTTAACGATAGCGGTGGCGTAGATAAGTGATGGTTGTAGTCTTCCGTTAATAAGACATGTGTTTGTTTTATCGTACACAGAAATAGATCGATGGAGAATGCGTAATTAGCTTTGGCAGGAGAGAAAGAAAAAGGTCAGCCAAGGTTCAGCAAAGATCGATTGATTAACACGTATAGCACGGTACTCAAGGAGATCTTTACAGCCGGTCCTCTGTCAACCCGATGGAAATTCACGATATTGAAAGAAGATATTGAAATTTTGCAAAACCGGTTACTTTACTCTCACTCGAACGAGACCCGTGTGTTTCGCTATGTATGACACGCGAAAGGCAAACCAGTCGGGCAAAAATTTCGTCGGTTTTATACATGTTCGTTTATCGATAACCATTTGCATCGCGTTAAACAAATGATTTACATGGGATCTATATATAGACCGAATTAAAATCCTGATATTTCTCGAACTACTACTAAAATTCCTAGCAATTAACAATCGGAATTACTAATAACCATAGGCATTCTTAATTATAAAGTATACTATCGCATCACGCTGGATTAACGACGATGACAAAAGATCTTAATAAAGATTTAATTAATGCACTTCTAATTATAATCTTCCTGAAATAAGATCATGTTTATGCGGTGTTGGCTGAAACCGCTAATAGGTCGTTATCATTATTATCATAGGTCAGGCACGCTCAAAGGTTTCGGCATGTGTCATTCTTTAGGGTCATCGGGGTGCGTGAACATATTTAATTCAATGCCTTCAGATATCTTTTATTGGATTACCCGCATTTCTACGTATACATGTATATGTATACATATATATATGTCTATTTAAAGCCTCTTTGGTTATCTGTTACATAATCCGAATGCATTTCACGTCCAAGACAATTTCGTCCTGCTGGCTTCGTTTTATCGAGACCCCACAACGAACATACACATTTCCCGTTATAATGTACTATTCTTGTCGGTATTAAAAGGACCAATAAACATCGGAATAAATCTCGACGGGCGTGCATATTACGCGTAGTTACTTCTATGTATGTATATGCATACATATTGATCGCGGTATCGGAATTACTGTGAGCAACGTAACGAAAGACGATACGCGAGACGGTTTTCGTCTCCACGTTGGAAACTTCGATTACGTTTTCTCCGTACGAACGAAAGGATTAATCAGGTGGTCGGTTAATCGACCGACGAGAGAGAAAGAGAGAGAGAAAGAGAGAGGGAGAGAAAAAAAGTGCATCACGAGAGCGACTCGCGTTACCACCGATTAACGCACTTTTATCGACAAATATCGCTGGTTACTGACTGACAAACAAAAGTCACGCTATACTCACGACTGATACATACTAACGGCGGCTGTTCTTGATTTTTCAACGTAACGAAACATTTTCATATTTTTCGAATTCATCGTCTCGAACGTTTTTCAAACGATTAGAGTCGAGGGGGATTGTAAACATTGAATTTCCACGGATATTTCGAACGATCGTTCTATGTTGTTCTTTGCTTTTTTTCGTTGGCGTTCTCTAATCAGCTTCCAATTAGCCGGGACGAATAAATTGAATTGTATGGAATTTTATCGGTCGTTACGTTATCATTATCTAACGTTCCGGGTTTCGATTGACTTTGCGAAATTTCCGTTCGACGCCGGCGTCAAGGACTTCTATACTTATGTATTTCCACCGTGTTATCAGGTCAATCGTAGTCTAATTCCGCACGTGACTCCCAATAACCTGACGACCTTCTTATCGACATCGATTGATAGCGATTAATAACAATGGAATTTAATTTCATTATAATTGAAACGCGGCTATTGAAATATGTTACTTCTCGCATGGACGCTCATTAGATAAGAGACGTATGCGCAATATAAATAACCGATAATCGTTCTACTCGCGAATATTAAAATAATATTGTACCAAGTGAACCACGATTAGAATGCATGAAACGTTATTATACTCGTGTCTTTCTATCACGGTGATATTGTTACTTCATATTTTCGTCTATTTCTCTTATTTTCATAAACACATACGCACATACACACTTACACACGCATAGAGTATCCCAGTTCTGTTCGCATTTACTTGCGACACGGATCTCTTTAGAATCTAGACACGCAGACGGTGAAACGCCTCGGTAAAAGAGGTCCGGCAACGGCTAGATGAAGTTTCGCTTTCGGAAAAGCACCCGCTACCGAAACAAAACCAGCCGCACCGACATCCGACACTGCTCGGAATTCCTTGAATTTCGTCCGTCAAACACGATACCGAATGTATGTACCCAACAGAAAGAGAATATATTGAGTGGAATCAGGTTTCCCTTCGATCTGTCGAACGGTGTTATTTTAACCCTCTGTAACTCTATTTGTTTTCACTTTCGACAATCATCTGCATTCCACCAAGACGGTGAACATCTCTTTCGAACACTCAGATTATCATATATAATTATTTTCTTATAAAACATTACCTATATACACAAACTTTCTGATATAATAATAATATCACCGGATAGTGAATGAATGTAATCAGACGTGAAAAATCAAGCAGAAAGTTTCCTTCAGACTGATTTTTTTCTCTTCTACTCCCCCAACCCGCACTTTATCGCGCATCGATTCCCACGTAAACGTGGATCGTCGTCTCGTGCATGTTCTTACATGTAAGTACATACGTATGTACGTACATACATGTAAGTGCATTAGTCACATAATATGATGCGTATGCCGCGGGTCGATAGACTCGAACGAATCGGAGTGACGCGGTCCGAACGGGTCGTGGCTCTCTATTTCGATTAATCCACGTCTAGGAATGACTCGACGCTGCCCTTTCGCGTTCCGTCGGGAAAAAGCGCACTTCGTTTATGTGCACTTATCTTAGAAGTCAGACAATTGGACCGGTTCCAAGGGCGTGACGCGTCTCGACGCTCGCCGCGTAAGAAGAAGGTGCACGGATCTAATTCCGAACCGGCGACCGTTCGAAATAGCCACCGGAGGCTGCGCAATTTTCCGTCTCGAATCACGAGCTTGAATCATGTCTCTCTTATTTATTTTTTTTTCCTTCCTTTTTCACGCGTCGACGATAGGAAAATGTGTACGCTCGTGAAAGATTTTTATTGTTTTTCTTTTTCGTTTCACTTCCGCGATTTCATTTGGATTTTCGGTGTTTTCCATCGTGGATACACACGATAGTTAAAGGAGGGTTTTAGTTTAACATTGACACGTTTCCGGTAAATTTAGATAATCGACCTTGACGACAGTGTCACTAATAAATCTTGGTCTAGATTTGGGGATTCCGAAATATATGTTGTACGATGACTTTATCACGGAGTCTGCGTGGAAACGTCGGGTCGTTACTATTTTGTCTGGATCGCGAGAACCGTTCGTCGTTATCTCCGTCGTTCTATTCCATTCATCGTGATTCACCGGGGTTATTACAATACTTATTTATACCGCGGTGTAATCGCGCGGCGAATTATGAAATATGTATCGCGATGGAACGGTGCGTGGACGAGTGTTGCGATTTATCGCTTTTCGGAGACACTTGTGAGACAGAGAAAGAAAGAGAAAAAAGACAAACCAAGGTAAATTAGTTCGCTCCGTGTCGATGAATCACGAGAGATTGATTTCCTCTGTTTTCTTTTTTTCAAAATCACTTTATTATCCCGCAGACATAATTCATCTCATGTTTTTCGCGCTCCCGGTACTTTCCTCGTCACAACGTTTTCCGCTCGCGAATTTCTGCGACTTCGCTGATCTTTCCGCGAATTCCCCAGAGATCTCCGCGAATCGTGACGCGAATTTCACCGAGCTCGTTGGAATCGCTCGCTGAATTTCGGCCGTTCGACGCGGACTTTATGGATTCCCGTTGCGTAAACAGTGGCGAATCGCACGATAAATCCGGGAACAACGTGTTCCCGGTTGTTTCTCGGTCGTCGTTCTCGCCGAACGATCGAGGACACGACGACTGGGATCGTTCGTTGGAAACGCGAGCATAAAATCTTCCGACCTGGTGCAAATTGAAGGAGAACTCGTCGTTGTTGGCGAAATATACGCGTCGCGACGCGAGTCGACGGCGACGCGTGAGATTTGCTATTCTCTTCTGTACTTACCGTGATTCTCATTTTTTTTGTTTCGTTCATTTCTCGATTTTATATATTCCGAGGAGAATCCGGTGAAGGTGGACGTTTATATCCCCGGCGTATGGAATCTGGTACGATAAACCGTCACGAAGGCGACACGATTCTGGAATACGAAATCCCGTGGCGCGACATTATCATCGAATCATGGTTTCGTCACGCGCTCGACACCGTCGATCAGCATGCCGAGGAAAATTTTCAATCTAGTGTAAACGTAACGGGACGATCGTACGTCGTGTAAAGGGACCTGTACGTCGGTTTATCTCGTGTAAAGGTCGCGTTTCCAAGTTCCATCAGCGTAGTTTTTTTTTACAGGTTCGCTTATTACCGAGCGTTTTTTTTTAATAATTACATCCTCGTATTATTGTCCATACCGTTATTATTTCCACCAGCCGCGAAGTTTTTTTAATATTAATCACTTATCTGGTGGAAAACAAGCGACAGATCGTTTCGATCGTGACTGCGAAATTGATAGTCGGAAAATTCTGTCCGACGGTTCGCGACGATAATTAGATTTTTTCCGCGACAAGTGCATGTTTTTGCAGACGACGAACGAGAAACGGGACGCCAGCGAGAGTTGCGCGATATTTTTCTACGATTAGTCAGTTTTGCGGAAAGAAATTAGGAAACAAACGTTGTTTACCGTCGGATCGCGGAAAACAGATATTTCCATCGATAACGCGGGGTCTGAATCGTGATCCGCGGGTTAATAAGTTCACAATACATGTACCGAAGAGTAAGACGATAAACAGGAGAGATGCGAGAAAACGATGGAATCCGAATGGAGAACGTTGCAGATACCCGCGCAAAACCGGAACTCTGTGAGAAAAATGTCATCGTGAATTATGCAAAGCATCAAGGAGATAAGCGTCGGTTTTTTTTTATCGTTCTTTTTATCAAACCAAACAATTTGACCTTGCCGCGGCGTCCGTATAACGATAAACAATGGCTAAGCAGTCCCCAGTTCTGACCTCGACCCTTAGTTATTCATGACACGCTAAAGACACCCGCAGACTTGTGTTATGCATAATTCCTCATTTCTCTTTTCAAAGGTTTCCGTTAACTTTGTCCCGTAAAAGTCACTTGTTTGTCTTGCTCGATGACTACTACTGTATCAGATAATGGAGCTCGTGGAAATTCGGAAAATTACCGGCGAACAAATGAAATCACTCGGTAACAATAGAAAACGATGGATTTCCTTCAGATTTTTAGCAAAACGAGGAAAACATCTATCTGATTATTAAAAAGGAATGTTATCTCACCATTAATTCGCTCGTAATAACAACGTTGAATTTTCTTTCTATCGTTCCATAGAAAGGGGTGAAAATATATTCGATTATAATAACGAAGTGTTATCTCACCGTTAATTTACCTGCGATAATGAACTCAGATTACAAACGGATCGATACCGGTATCTTTAAATCGGTCCGTATAGCCGTCGAGGAAACTCGCAAATAGGATGAGAGAGAGAGTAAGAGAAAAAAACGTATATGGAAGACACGCGGGGAGACAAGTTTTAGGTGGTAGCTGAAACTCGAAACATCCGATTCATGGTACGTCGATTCCTAGCTGAACACGTGCCTGTTTGGTTCCGGTCTGGTACATGTCGAATCTGGTTTTGCCACCGAGTCCGCAGGGAAGGAAGAGAGAGAAGAAGACTATTGCCACATTTAAGAGTCGTAATTCCACTCCGGAGTAACATGATTACACGCATCTATCTCGACACGCAGAAGATTTTACCGCAATAGTATTCCAGCTCCGTTTATACGCGAAACGTATCGTACATCTACGAGATGTATAATACAAGCGGTACCATGCGAACGGGTTGAAAAGATAGGAATTAAAAAAAACAAAATATCTGTTTAGCAAACGTAGTACATATACTTACATATATGTATAATTTATCACGTTATTAACAATCGAGCGATAAATAAATATCGATAATACGCTAACGATCTATGTTGCCGAGGGTCGGGCAAACAACGACGACGCTCTTTTTATCTAAACAAACGATATATGTATAAATCGATCGATAATGTATTGGTGTATTATTATATCACCGGGTCTCTCTAGCTGCAAATATTTGTAGTATGTTCGACGAACGACAACGACGACAACGACGAAGACGACGGTGAGCGTGTATGTAGTATCGGAGTTGAGTCTCATTGGGTTAGTCGCATAGTGGCGCATAATGATTCACGTGATCCCACTTACGAGTCCACGTACTTTCGTTGACGAAATTTCTGGCAAGCTCCGTTACGTTCCTGACTATTAAAGATTTGGCGCTGGACCATTCGACACAATTCCAATTTCGTCGACTCCGCGCCACTAGGAACTTGAAAGCGAAATTGGGTCCTCCTCTCTCTTTGTCTCTTTGTTTCCCGTCTGCGACACACGTAATGTATGCACGTATGTACGGGATGAATGGGTTTGAGGTCGAATATCATTCTCGTGGAATTTCGCGAGTGTTCGTCACCCGGATGTACAGGGTGGTCCGTAATTCGTGGTAGAGTCGTGAAGGTGAATGATACCGCGCGAGGAAAATATCATTCGTGAATAGGATCAAGTTTCAAAGTAGAATTTCGTTGAAAGTAAAACGTTGTTCGGTGAATATCTGTATATAAGATTATTCGTTTATCTTTTCATCGGATTTCATTTTTTTACGTTCGAATTATGAAATATCTTTGAATCGTCGTTGGTTCTCGAAAAATTTCGATATGATGTTCGATTCGTTCGTCGATAACGAGACTTCGTAACGCTCGGTATCATGTAACAAATGCGCGGAATTTTCGAATGATTCACGCGACAAGGATAATAATTCGTGCAGACGAGTGTTATGTAATTAATCGATTATCACAGCGACCATTGTTCTCTGCTTTCAGATCTAAATGTGTTCCATAGCGATGCCGGCTGAGCTGATTCTGGGGCATAGTCCTCCAGTGTACAGTCCCCTTCTGTACAGCCCCCTGGTGGTGACTGCACCATCGATTACCAGCAGATCGGTACCACCCCGGATAAGACCATGCCTGTCGTCCGGGTCGCTGACGATCGACAGTTTACGAAACAGCAACGACGGCGGCAACAAACAAAAGAAGAGGGTCGTGTTCGCGGACGATCGCGGCCGCCCTCTCACTCAGGTACCTTTTTTTTTATCACAATTTCCTTAGATACATAATTAATCCTCGACTACCCCACGGGACAATATCGTTAACGTCGAGCTTTGTAATTTTATGTAAAACTCAATTGAATTACAATAATTCATGTTCCTCGAGGACAGTCACTGAAAAATAGATATAGTTTAGAAAAATTCGTCAATCTTACCGTGAAAACTATGGATTCATGATAATTCGTTTATAAAGCGTCTTTTAAAGTTTAGAAGAATCTAAACGTATCTGATGTGTCGTTCTCCAGGTTCGCGTTATGTCGGAGCCTAGCAACGTCCCACCACTTTGGAGTACGGCGTACCTCGCTGGCATGACCGGGGGACTCTTACGCTCGAAGATGGACGACAACGACACGATAGAAGTCGCATCACCCTGGCAGGTGACGTTTCCACAACCGGCGAGCGACTATCTCGCCTTCCGCCGGAAACTCGACCAGGAGAACGTCAGCTTGGAGAATGTCATTGTCCGGGAGTCGGAGCAGTGTCTAGTCGGCACCGTCAAGGTGCGGAATCTCGCCTACGACAAGGAAGTCGTTGTGAGAGCGAGCACTGACTCCTGGGTGACGCACGAGGACGTCCACTGTACCTACGTCGAGCAACCGGGCGCCCCAGCTCTTATTCTGTACGACACTTTCCGGTTCAGACTCACCTTGCCGGTGAAATCGAACGTCGTGGAGTTCTGCGTTCGATACCGCACAGACGGCAAGGAGTATTGGGATAATAACGAGGGAAAGAACTTTATTGTTCGCAAGAAGTTGGAGGTATGTCCCCAGGATTGCTTCAGGGGACACGGAACCCCTACGGTGACCACTTTAGATTTGTATGTTTCCTGTAGTCTTTGTTGTTTGGTAAACTAAATACTTATAAGAATCAAATGAAACTTTTACTGATTCTTTAAACTATTGAAACTTTGACAAATTTGGAGTTATCAAAATTAGATAGTAATATATAGACAAATTGTATGTAAAACATTTATCTAAAAAATACGTAGAGAAAGAACCTAATGAATCTCGATTACCATCAGTTAAATAATTTTTAACAAAAATATATTAAAATCTACAAACTTAACGTGGTGAACCAAGGAAATTCGCAACGTTCCCTGAATCGTATCAGGACAGACTTGAACGATCCTATTGTCACCGGTATCTTCTGCTCCAATTCCGTGAACAAGTCGTTCACACTTCGTCTCCCCGTTACAGCCCCGAGCGCCGGCGAAACGCTACGACATCCTGACGACCGCGTGCGACGGATTCTCGAGTAACGGCATCAGAGACAGCATACCGCGGATCACCGACGCGACCAGGGCGAACGTACGGACGTGGAGCGAGTTCGCGTCCTGGCAGCATCTCGCGAACGACGCGCCGTACTGGTGAACAGGTGTTTGGAATCCTCGTGAACGATGCACAAAGTCGTACGAACTCTTCCAGTATACTTGGCGATAAACCGTCGGGGCGCGGATCACGCGGGACGAGGTGCCGTCGCGACGACACACGGTGGACGGACACGATATGAAGCGTGTGTAAACGCGGAAACGCCGCCCAGGAAACGACGACAGGGGATACCGGGACGAAAGAAGAGAAGCGCAGACAACGATTGATGAAAAAAATCTAAAAGGTCATCAGGCCTGTGGGAGAGAAATAATTGGAATCCGATCAACGCAGAGCGAACGGACGGATCGCGATGGTCGCAACTACTTTTATGGTAAGTTGTCTCTCACCGAACACCCTGGGAAATTTATTTGAGAAACGATCCCTACTCTCACTACGGTGAAACGTATTGAAAACGTTTACCATGTCTCTATCTCACCGAATAATTGATATATTAACGGTTACAGTGATAACGAATTCCGCGAATCCGTCAGTAAAACGTTTTCTCGACGTGTCGTTATCGTTCGGTGCCGTGAACTCGATTGATCGATAACTCACGTAGCTTCGGAGTAAAGAAATAACGTATGCATGGGATCTCGTTGTTTCACCGATACAAACCGTATAGTAGTAATTCTCCGGTGGTATGTTATTTTTCTAGACCGGTCTCCTTGCACGCAATGCGAACGAAGAACAAGAGCGAACAGTTTTGCGCAGCCTACGGTCTGTTAAATCATATGGTGGCTTATAAACGCGTGGTTGAATATTAAAACGTTCGCTCGGGTACATATTTTGCAATTCAAGTCGTCGACTTGTTTCACCGGGGACATGATACTTTCCAATCAAAATCGTCGAAAGCTTCGGGACGAGCCTAACGCTTCGAGGCACCGGCATCTTTTGCTATGCGAACATACATATATACGTATATATACATACGTGCACACGTACGTATACGCGGGTTACATACGTTTAAACTTTCTCTCTATAAATAACAATCCGTCGTGGTGCGACGATAACAGGCGCGACCGGGGAGTCGCCCGACTCTAATCGCCTTAACTAAAGGTTGTTACCACGCGTGACAAGATACGTTGATTTCTTCGTCTTCGTTTTCTACAGCCTACTCTTTCTCCCTCGTGCTTCTTACGCTATAAATTCGCGGTGACAAAGACGCATGTCTTCCCATCGGGTGCGGACGAACTCGTTTCGGTTGATACGAATCCGGTCGTATCTCGTTGCTCCGAAAAATAAAGAAATCTCGTCCTCCGTACAGTGAAAATTTTACCCTAGAGAGATATACAGGATGAATAGAGGAACAATGTGGGAAGTAAAGAAAAATTTAGTAGGTCGACATATATTGTTGGTTGAAAAGAAAATTGAGCATCGAGAAATTTGAATCAAAGATGCAAATGATCGGTAACGATACTTATCTTCAAGGTAGAGAAAGCGTGGCATCGTAACGTAATTGTGCATTGTTCAATGACAATTTTACGCGAGACGTTTATACGACGAGGAAGTAGAAAAACTATTTGTGTAGGTGTAAAAAATTCAGACGGTCGCGTATGATCGAACGGCACAGTCTAATTCATCGTATTCTTACAAGCGATAAGTGTTATATAAATAACACACGAGTCACAAGTGAATGAAGGGGATTCGACGGTACGCTTCGCTGCAGGTCTGATAACGTTGACGGCCGGTTTTTTTTCCGATGAAATATTTGTTTCTTTACGCATTCGCATTGATACCTTTAACTATTCAGATTGCCGGTATCTGTGTTACTTCTGACAACGAGATAACACGGAAATTTGTCGATTTGCATCGTTTATCATTCATGGGACACGTATAGATTCAGTGGTTACCTGAATTGGAAACTTTTAAACCACAAGTATTCGAATGTCTAGAAATTTCCTGGTTCCAGAAGTTTCGATACCGTGGAAATTTCAAATCCAAGTAGATTACGTCAGACAACCATTATATTAAAATCCTAATCACCTGGAAAATTTGACTCATCTATAATCTAAGCTTACAAGTGTCTCGTGACGTATCGACGGATATGTATGCGTGTATGTAGTAGATCGTCTTATAGTATTTCGAGCGTGGTAATAATAATTTAAGAACGCCCTCGGTACTTTATAGATCATGAACGTATTCGCGGTCAAAAGGATAAACGTTATCCTTGGCCTAGTGCCAGCAGACAAATGTAAAAGCATTTTGCACGCGCGTATTAACAAACGACCGACCTATTAACATATGCGCCCTTGATTCGCGAGTCTATCGCGTCCGTCAACCGTGATAAATGCGAATCGACGTCCGATGCTACCGATCCGACTCGATCTACCTTGTGGCAAGATTTACGAAATCTTGTACCACGTTTAGATACGAGCCGTTTAATGCAAAAGAAAATACTTTTAATCCTTTCGCACTAAGTAGAACGAAGATTAACCTTTGGTGATATAGTGTGAAATCGAATTTTTCAAATTTCACAAACTACGTCACTATTCCATTAGACGACTCGTGTATTAACCTACTTCGCGGTGTTATCAAATTAATCCCCTCATTTCGTTCGTAAATCTCCTGCAATGTCACCCATGAAAGCTTTAACAGGTGGTAGATTGAGAAATTGCACGAGAGGGTTGTTAACGTGGAATTGCTTGCCACACGTTGCCTTGTAACGACGTAACGACGTTCCAGCAACGTTGCAACGAATCAATGTGTGCCTGCCGACGAAAAATCGATTCTTTTTTTCGTCTCACCGCCGACGTATGATTTATTTGATTCGAAAACCTGAACGTTAACGAACCGCGATTCTAACGAACGCGTTGTCCGATGATGAACGAATGAAAGAAACTCTTGTGGAACCCCGAAGGGCCAGAACTCGCCGGTAACTATATCGTACGTAGGTGCTATATAGACGGGGGGGACATACCTGGGTGTATGTACGTACATACGTACGTACACGTGTACGTACATACCGGTCGAGGCGTGGTTGAAAAGTGGTGGCACAGGATCATATATACCGGCATCGTGCCGCGTTGTAGTCACGCCATACCACGCCTCGTGAACACCGTAAAAACTTTAAGACGTCTAGACGTGTGGGCCGACCGGGTAATCTCGACTCCCGACAACCTCGCTCCACCCGGGGTTTACTATGTATGTACGTATGTATGTACGTATGTACGTCCACCTTCTGAAAGTCTGCCCTCCTTTAACGGGCGCGAAGATGCGTAACACCCCACCTTCGTTTTGATAATGTCAGCCCTTCGTTCAGTCATTGAAGCAAGAAATTTTAGAAAATAAGGAGGCCCATATCGTATAGAAATTATATTTCTTTTTAAATTGTTGAGGTAATTTTTGATTTAATTGAAGGGGAGTTCAGTTAAGGATGAGTAAAAAAAGATGTCAATTAAATTTTTATTTGGTTATATATATATACTGGTTTTAAAAGTACTGTTGCAAAATTACATCATTCTTTAGAAGATTCTTCTACTAAAATTAACGATCGATTAATTCAACAAATAGTTTCATTGGCTCTGTTCCTATTGTTTCAGATCGCAACGTCCACAAGCGGATTGGCCATGCGACAGGATTGCCGAGTGTCCCAAGATCACATGTCCATTCCAAGCATTTCCGGTTCTTCTTGCCGACTTGGGGATCATCATACGTTTTCTTCTCGATCGTCGTCTTCCTCCTCTTCCTCTTCCTCTTCCCTGGAGCTTGGCTCCTGGAGCCGAGGCGGTCCGTCGGAGATATATATTTTCCATCATGGAGTCGACCAAATCTCGCTGGGTCTCGTCGTTTCATTATCCTATTTTTCTCTTTTTTTAAAACGCTGCTCCTCTCTAACACTGTCTCTTCTTTCCCTTTCGGTTCCGCTTCTCTCCTAACGTCGTACGAACTTGCACCGATTGCTTTTCTTGAAAAGGGGTTTCATTTTCCGTTCGGGCGGGGTGGGTCGAGGATAACCAACGGATACGAATGAAAACAAAAAAAAAACGGAAAAAACAAACACGATAATGAAAACTGTCACGCGAAGGGGGGAAAAACAGCAGCGTTCGATATTATCGGACGTGCGAAACGAAACGAAATTGTATGCGAAACGTGCCAGGTAGTTCCGTGCACGATGTCACGAGTGTCGTGTCCCACGGGTCAGTGAAGGTGCGAACGCATTGTTGCAAAGGCGGGCGTTATTTTCAGAGTGAAATGTCGTTGTACCGTGTATACTAAATGTTACCCTAAGCCGTGAGAGCGTGCTGTTATTCTACAATGTGAAAGTTTTGAGCGACGCGTGACGTTTTCAACGTAACTACCCGGTCCCCGGAACTTGTGTGTATGCACAACGAGGCAAATAATTTTCGTGATTTATGATATTCAAGATAATCGACCGCAAAATCGCAACGAACGTTACAGGACGAAAATAATTATAAGAATACGGACCGTTCGTTTTCGATAATTGTGGATCAGAAATTTATCTGACCTGGTGCTAGCTGTCGGTTTTCCCCCCACGTCGTTCGCGTAAAATACTTCGAGATCATGCGATTAATGATAGCTACGCGACGAGCAAAATCGTTATGCAACAGCTGTATCCATCCGTGTCACCGATCTGTTGTTATCGTCGTCGATCGTCTACGCAAATGGATTTAAAACTGTTTCCATACTTTTTAGAATACTCTTTTTTTTCCGCGTAACGCCAGATTGGCCGATAACCGACACTTTTATCTATATGTGAAATCTTTCACGGTGTATTTAATCTCTCGATCACTCTGATAGATTTCATTTCTCTCGGATCTCCCCTGGATGGTTTATATTTTGTACATAGAGTATATATACACACACTTTATACGATCACTTATCATGACATCGGTCTTCGTATTACGCTTATTATTTTGTTGCACGCCCGCGAACGATTCAACAAATTCCGAGCAAGAACAGAAAACTTCTCTGCCACGATTTAACGATTCCGTTGGAAATATTCAGGTTTGCATCTGTGAGAGCATGAATGATCCATAAAAGAACTCATCCGTATCTGGATCTTGAGAACATTTTCTAAAAAAATCGAACACGAGTACTCGGAGCTCGCACGGGTTCTTTTTCGTCAAACTATACTTTCGATCTCACTATGGAATTCGATCATTGTCCGTTTCTCCGTCGTTCACCGAGGTTGTAATAGGTGGACAGAAATTACGAACCACTTTCGTTTTGAGGGAATGCATGATCCTATATGCCATGTACGACTGGTTCGCGAATGCAAACACGTCCTTCGGCTTATATCTCAACCGAAACTCGGCCCACATACTCAGGAAACGGGATTTTGTTTTTCCAGGGACGTCGAGTGTGTCGCCCCGAAGGGTACCGCCGGGAAGGACGTTCCTTTCACGACGAAGGGCCATTCGTTTTCAGAAACAAAAGTCACCGTACACGAAACGGAGCACGTCGACGACATCGATTTAGGGATCCATTTCGATTCGACGATCTTCTAGATGGGTTTTTTTTTACCTGGTTGCATTGCCTCCCGAAAGGAATCATCGTCGCAACCTTGTCGGTGAATCACACTTTAAGATACGGTGGCTCGCATAAGTTTTCGGACGTTTGTAAAATCATTTATTTGTGCGTGAACCGAATTTCAAGTGTGCGAATATTTCCGTTGAGGTTTCTCAACGACCGAGACACTATGAATTTTATAATTTCGTTCTTACTGCGGTAAGAGGAGAATAATTTCACGGACGTCTGAGAATTTGTTCGAGTCATCGTACATCCCTGGGAGAGAATGACTTTCGTGTACGTTTCGTCAGAGTCACTCGACTCTTCGAGACATCGTCGCTCTGTGATTAGATTTTCTGATAAACGTACTTAAACTCAAACAGTTTCGTCGGATAGTTTTACGACTTTGATTCGAAGATACCGATAGGCGTAGTATATCGAGAAGAATTTGATTGGTATGTGTGAGACAATCCCTGGAGAATCGGTTGATCGAGTGAAGCGTTTTTATCATTAAAGTCTCGATGTCGAATTTAGACAGATGGATTCCCTACGTTTTAGAAAAAACGGGTGGACGATATTTTACACATAGACTGAGTCGTAGAAAGACAATAACGTGATTTTTTGTTTTCTCTTCTAATTGTTATCTACTACGGTTTAATGCAAACTATATGCAAATACCGGCTATAAAGTTCCTAATCTATGAAAGAATGAATATGCTTGCGAAACTACTTGTTACTCGATCTTCCATTGCTGTGAATATCATCCTAATTGTCGACAAGTGTTTGTACTTAATTCTATGATTAGCTTTCTATTCTGATTGATATCAGCACTGTGATCTACCCGTCTTTTCTTTAATCGAACGAAAAAAGCTGCAATGAACACGTTGATGAGAAAATTCAACGCAGCGTTGGTTAATACTTTTCTTCTTTCTGTTTATCAGGGTAATTCGTTCTTTTTATCTCTTTTTATCCATTGACGAATTTCGTATAACAACATTGATGTTTTTTATTTGTCCGCATCACGACGTAGCATTCGTTAATTCCAGAAGCTCGGCGTACAGTCGGAAATATCTACTTGTGCAATTTTATTTTCAGCTGCGACCATTTTTTTCATTGTGATCACACTATCGATGAAAAAACCCGTAGGTTTCGTTCGGTATTTTTTATACTGTTATTCATTCCAGACACTATATACGTATAATCGACTATCATTAATAAGATGATCACGGAAAAATAATTCGAACGACTGAACAGAGGAATTGAATTAATAAAAAACGAAGAAAGCGAACTGATTCACGACGATATATTCGTACGAGTAATAGGGTATATTGTTATCGATATGGTATGAATATATTGAGAGTTAATACCAATACCTTGTATTCGAGCCAAATGAATACGACTTTCGCCGACACTCTATGTAGCGCAATTAGAAACGAACGACGGTGTTTCATTTGATTGTTTTTTTTTATTATTGTATTGTACATAACGCGAACGTGTCGCGACGCTCGTTGTCGTGGACGTCCTAATTAATTAGCAGCGAATCAAGTGTATCTCCGTCAAAATGAAGTCCGTTCTCCTGCGATCGATTTACCGTTCATCCTAAA